>JAEIFZ010000002.1:12017500-14625000 GCA_018904035.1 Zaprionus ornatus | reverse complement strand
CGAACATCTGTTCCAAGACTCAAGTGAATGGCATTTTTGGTTTGGTTGTGAGAGGCGTAAAGTTATAAGTGTGTTTTTGCTAAATTTTGACCAAAAGAACCGTCGCTAAATTTTGACCAAAAGAACCGTCGCATGAGCATCGCTCAAGAGCTGTTGAATGACGTTAAGGATGACCCAGATTTACTCAAAACGGTCATAACTGGTGACGAATCATGGGTATATGGTTATGATATCGAAAGCCCCAAAGCCCAATCGTCCCAATGGAAGAGCCCAGGTGAGCCAAGACCGAAAAAAAAAACGCCAAGTTCGATCAAATGTCAAAGTTTTGCTCACTGTTCCTTCGATTACCATCAGGCGTGGTGCATCAGGAGTTCTTACCACATGGTCGTATGGTCAATAAACAGTATTATCTTGAAGAGAATAAAATGTCCTGAATTGTGGAAAAACAATTCATGGCTTTTGCATTACGATAATGCCCCTGCTCACTCATCTTTGCTTGTGAGTGATTTTTTGGCCAAAAACAACATCACAATCATGCCTCAGCCACCATATTCACCGGATTTGGCCCCATGTGACTTTTTCTTGTTCCCAAAACTAAAGAGACCTATGAAAGGATGGACATTTGCAACGATTGAGGAGATAAAGACTGCATCGCTGGAAGAGCTCAAGCCTATACCGAAAAGTGATTATGAGAAGTGCTTTGAGGATTGGAAAAACCGTTGGCATAAGTGTATTGTATCTGAGGGGGATTACTTTGAAGGGCACAATATAAATATTGATAAAGAAATAAATATTTATTTATTTCGTATATGTTGCAGATGCAGCTGGTAACTCTATTTGTACCTCTAGTCACACTGAAGCTGAAAATTGGTCGAAACCCTTTGCCAGTCTATGTTCAACGGCAAGTGCACTCGTCCTTATTGAATACCCAACAACAAGTAAACTCTATACACTTGCATTAAATAAACATATAATACCATAAAATACCAATTACGAGTATATATCATATTGCATATAAATTTAACCAATTCATTTATGGTATATATATTTTAATTATATACAATATATGCTCCTCTTGCAAGTTGAAACCAATTAAATAACATATGTTTTTTCTCTTCCTTTTACTGCTCACACTATGCAGTCTTCAGCCCTATCCTTCCCCCACTCTCCCTTGCTTTAATTGATGCAAATGACTTTACTTCTTCTCTCCATTCGCAATTAGCCAAGATCGCTCTAACGGCACTCCCTGCTTGCCTCAGTGCATGGGGGAATCGATACAAATGAAATTCAAGCCGAACATGTTGGCAATTCTCGACTCCAATGGGATTTGTCTGGTATTTGTCAATGACAATTGAATGAGAGCATGAGCAGGGATGGAGTCGAGGGCAAATCATGTGAAAGAAATGCGAGATGGCAGGCAGGAAGAGGGAAGGGGGCGAGGGGGGGGGGACTGGCTATAGATTTGTTGTTTGCCGGTGCCGGAGCATTTTATTATGCCAGCGGGCGCATTGAAACATTTGAGTGAATTTATTAACGCGACACATATATGACATTTGACACATTGTGCAAGTTCCGCTGCGTGCTTAACTGCGTGTGTGTGCCTGTCAATGAGTGTGTGCGTGAGTGTGTGTGTGCGTGTGTGTGCGTATGTGGGTGCGTGGCAGTGGGTGTGTGCGTAGGTGTTTGTCAGCCGCATTAGACGATGCACAGCACGTGTTACAGTTGCTTGCCCATCACACTCCCCCCCGCCCCTCTCTCTCTCGCTCTCTTCGACCCCCTCTGACTGTCAACATGGCGCGCATAAATCGCAAATTATACACGCTGCCACGCCTATAGCGCCGCCCACACGAGCGCGTTTGTCGAGGTTTGCCTTTTGTTCACACAACTATGAGTGTGTGTGGGGGTGTGTGTGTGTGTGGGCTGTGTGTGTGTGTGTGTGCTGCTTCTTTGTTCTGCCAGCCGGCAGCAGGACGCTGCAGTTGTGCATCAGCATTGCAGGGCTGCATGTGTGGAATTGTATGGAAAATGGAAAATGCACTTGGAAATTCGAACGCTCAACTTCACACATTGTCTGCGTTTTATTGCATTAGTCGCGTTTGTGTCACTTGTTTTGTTCAGCTTGTTATTGTTGTAGTTGTTGCATTTGTCATGTTGCATGGTGGTGTTGCTGCCCCGCTATGACACACAGCGCCGAGTTCAAGCCAAACAACACAGTCGCTAAATGCGTTTGTCAGTTTGGCAGCTCGCAAATATGTAGCAAGAAAAAACAAAATAATTAAATTTATTTGAAATAGTATTCAAGTATTTTTAGTATTTATTTTAAACCTTTGCAGGTTATTATTTGCTCTGATTGTTGCTACAAGGATAAGGGTATATGGGCATAGGGTATAGGTCGTTTACTGTCTAGCTTTGCTTGGCACTGATAAGTTCCAATATTGGTCTTCATATTAAAACCTTAATTTCTGCGATTATTCCTATGGCAGCTATATATTTTAGTGCTTCGATTTTGATAAAATTATTTATGCATAATATACAGTTGCGGTTACAATAATAGCACCATTAGCAAGATGTTTGTTCGTTACAGCTTTTCTGTTTTATCTGACACTTTTTGATTACAATATTTTCTTTACTAAAATTTAATGATATTAATGAAAAGCATTTCAATGAATTAACGTAAAAAGTTAACAGATCTTCTTGGTATTATTGTAAATATTTGCAAAAAAAAAAAGAAAAAAAAATACTTTCAAATTGCGGCGGTAACAAAAATAGCACTATTGTTGAAAGTTGGTTAAAACTAAAAAATGAAACAAAAAATTTATTCAGAAAATTAATTATATCTAAAGTAATATGTTTTATGTAATATGTTATATGTTTTAATATTAATATTGAATTATATATATATATAGAGTAAATTCGATGTTGTAAATTTGGTTACCATATCTTGACAAATAACCAAAATCGGCCGATAATTTGTATGGCAGCTATACGATATATTTGGCCGATACGGCTCGTTCCGACCTATTTACAGCGTGCAGTAATATGAGGCATGTACTCCAAATTCCATCACATTTTATGATGCTAATTCAGATTACATACTCATATACTTTATAGGGTCGGAGATGTCTGCTAAGCTGCCCTGCAAACTACTGCATTCCATATTAAAAAAATAAAAAAAAAAAAAGAAAATATCTTCTCTGCAAGCGTACAAATAGTATTAAAACATTATTAAAATAGTATTAAAAATGGCACTGCACTTGGCATTCTCTCCAACTCACAATGAGTCATGCCTTATTTAGCTTCTTAGAACCTCCATTGTTATCGTTTGCTTTGTCCCTTTGAAAGCGGGTTCTTCTTCTTCTCGTCGCCTGCATTGGCATTGCTAGATATTGATATTGCTTGTACTATTTGCAATTTCACATTTTGTTTTCTACCACTTTTTTTTTTGTGTGTGTGCTGCATCTTTGCAAATAGTCAAACAATGTGAAGCATTCATGGAGCATAAAGCATTCCATGACGTGCACGCTCCCACAGTGCGTATGCGCAATATGGAATTGGCTTTATTGAAATTCGCATGAAAATCAATTTGCCAAAGCGCCGGGACACTGCTGAGCACCATAAAAGTCAATCTGCCCTGCCACTAGCCCCGCCCCCCACTTCACAGTCGCTTCTTTTCCATGCACTTGAGCTGCATAAGTAGGAGTGGAGGGCGCAGGAAGAGGAGCAGGGGAAGGAGCAGGACCAGGGGCAGGATCAGCAGCGATTTGCTATCAATTTTAATATCACATAAAACTAAAGGCAGCCCAGAAAGTCAAACGGGCGCGAAAAAGAACAGATCCCACACCCTTAAGGGGTGCACGGGGAAAGGGAAGGAGGGGAATCGAGGAGGGGCGTGCTTCACTATTGAAATTTTATCAAGTGCACATAAAACTCAAAAAGCCATGATGATGTCGCGCATGGCAGAGGAGAAGGGAGAGTAGGGTAGGGCAGAGCAGAGGGGAGGGGCAAGAGGTAACGGTAACGAGTGCTGCCTGCAACTATTGTAAAACATTGACAATTTCCGTCACATCTCGCTGGGCTAGTGCAAAATGGCAAATCAATAAAAACAAATTGAACTCGAATTCAATAATAAAAAAAGATATATACACACACACACACACACTCACACACACAACTGTACATGCTGCCATGTGGGGGTGAGGTGGGGTCAGCAGCAGCAGCAGCAGCAGCACAACTAAAGCAAAGCAAAAACTTTAACAATGTTTTTAAAAAGATATACTCGCTGTGAGTGCTGTACGTGATCCCACGCCGACTTTGCAATGGATTAGGGCAATTGAAGCTGAAGTGTGGCTGGCAGGGGGAGGGGGTGCAAAGAGTAGTGTAGAGAATAGAGAAGCAGGGGGGGGGCGTGGGTAAGGGTAGCGATTCGAAACGAGCAACAACGAGAGGCCACGATGAAGTCAAGTCAAGTGCGACTTGGCAACTTCTTCTGCTGTGCTGCGGCTGCTCAAGCTAATAAAAGCCAAAATCAATGCCAATGTGTTGCTGTCTCTGTGTGTGTGTGTGTGCATGTGTGTGTGTGTGTGTGTGTGTCAAATGCGATAAAATTTGGTCAGCATAAGGTTCAAATACTTTTATAAGGTGCTGTTGAAATGTATTTGTTGATTGCTTGGGTTTGGTTTTTATTTGCAGCTCGTTGTGCTTTTTTCTATTTGCTTTTTATTTCTGGCTTCGTTTCTGCCTCCTTCTGTTTCTTTTTTTTTTTTTTTTTGTGGTCAACTCGTTCGTCGTCCAGGAAATTGCCAAACACATGCACAGAACAAGGCAAAAATTGAGGAATCGAACCGGGGCAGGGGCTAGAAAAGGTCAAGCTGAGCTGAAAAGAAATGTGAAATGCGATTCCCCACATGCTTTATATGGCTGAACTGTTAGTTCCAAGTGCGAGTGTGTGTGCGAGTGTGTGTGTGTGCATATTGAACTGGGCAACAGCTTGGCAAAAACTAAACCGCTACGTTAATAAAAAGCAGAGAAAGAATGAAACCCCAAATATAAACAACCACATCAATAAAGCAAAATTTTAATATAAATAACTAAAGTTTAATATTGCTCCCAACTCGAGCGTGTTCTGGCGCTTGACTACACTGATGAATGCACACTGAATCACTGAATCGATGTGTGTGTGTGTGTGTGTGTGTGTGTGGGCGTGTCATGCGTGTTTGTGGCCTATGAATTGTGTGGGCTGTATAATATTTGAATAATTATTTCATTTCATTTGATTTGTTGCAGCTCGAGTAAAGCAAATAGCTTGAAAATTTCCATTGCATACTTGCAGGCGGGCACAGTTAAATGCACTCGAAAGTGCACGAAAGGAGCTAAAGATAAGTTAGAAATACTAGTGCGATAAAGAATGGCATCTAATGACTCCGCGTTGCCCATTAAGAGCTGTAAAGCAGTTAGCCTCATGAAGAACCATTTTGCTAAGCCGCTGTAAAGCAAGCGTGGTAAAGGTTTAATGAGAGTTACCTACGTTGCCTACTTTTCGGCTGGTGGTTTTAAATTATTAACCAATCTGCAGATGACAAGTGCTGCGTTTTTTTTGCTTATTTAATAAATCTCTTAAACATATTGTAAAGTAATTCCTTGCAGTCTTCAAGCTCAGCACATACTCAACCCTCATTTACAGGGTATACCTGCTCTTTGATGTCTTTGTGAGCTTACAATAAATATTTGCATAGTTTACGGTTATTTATTACGGCATACCGGAAAAATGAATGCCGAAAATATGCTTGCAATTCGATTCGCTTGACAGCAGCCGATCTCAGGCTCATGCTCTGCTCAGTTCTTTTCGCTTTCACCTCGCACAACTTTCCATGGCCGTAGCCTCAATTCGTAACGTAATGACACACAAAAAGTATATAGATATATAGATATATATGGTAGCATGCCGGATGATGTCTTTTAAGTTTCATCGTTTTCCTTCTCTCTTAGTTTTTCTTCATCTCGCTGCCTTTCAGACACATAAATAAACTTGTCACACGCAGATAAAAAGCCAACAAAAAAAAACTTGCTTAGCTTTTGCCCGAAGGGAAGCGGGCGTGAATGCGTTTGCTATATGCGTTAGTGTGTGTGTGTGTGTGTGTGAGAGAGCGAGAAGTTGGAGTATGTGTGTGTTTGGCTGTCTGTTATACTTCGCCATCCCCTCCAGTCGTGCTCATTAAGTGCAGAAAAACGCCTTTTCACTGTCATTGATGTCATTCACGTGCTGGCAAAAAGCGCCCAGTCGCCAGACATGTACCATATATACTGCCAAAGAGAGGGTGAATGCGCGTGAAAGAGAAGAAGAGAGAGAGAGAGAGAGAGCGAGAGAGAGAGAGCGAAAGATAGAGAGGGTGGTGCTGGAAAAAAGTACGGTGGCAATGGCAGTCGCGACAGACATTCGAGTTTCTCGCTCATTAACCGCGCGCGTTGCTGACACGCTTGAGTTATTTTCAATTAAATGTCGATGAAAAACCCACGACACACACACACACACACACATACATACCCCAGTGGGTGCTTGTAGGTGAGTGTGTGTGTGTGTGTTTGTGTGTGTTTGTGCGAGTGCGCATAAATTAAAACTCAACGGCATTTGCGCTCCGCGTGTCCTCGATGACGGCACTCATAACATGCGCCTATCCAAGATTATTAAGAGCAATTGTCTTGCGGTTGAAATATTAAATGGAACACACAATCGTCATATACGAGCATATACAATTTAATCCCAACATATCAATCCTCCAGTGCGCCGCAACAAATGCGGCTAATACCTAAATTCCCATAAACTGAGCTAATTTCCCTCGCAATTGATTGATGATTCAATTGATTTAAGACTCTCGGGCTTTTCCAGCGCGCTGAGCAGCCACAGCTAAAGCAATTGTGGGTTTTTTCGGAATCTTTAAGAGCTGCAGAGCAGGAAGAAAGCCCACACGGGGAAGCTTTAAGAGCTGCAGAGCAAGAGAAAGTGGCGAAGGGAGAAGCGGCAGCAGGATCAGCAATGGGATGCAAAGGAACACAGGGAACAGCTTCGAGGCAAGACAAGAGTAGCAGCAAATTAAAGGGTATAGCTTCTGTGGTACAAGGTATTTTGGCAAGTAAAGAAAACTCAAAGAAAAGTTGCCCCTCTCTGACCATTTGCAATGCATGAACTGCACCTTCCAAGCTGAACTGAAAGCAGAAGGTTCCTCGCAACTTTTAAATAAATAAACTAATCTAAACAATTAATCAGACTTGAGAGATTTCAATTAATTATAACAGGCTATAATTTGCATGCTGAAAAGGCCGCAACATACAAGTAGTGTATAGTAATATATATATTGTATATTGTATAGTAATCTTCAAGCGCCTGCCCGGCGTATACGTAATAACAAATATTCCCCTTTTCATAGTACACTTGCACTGGCAGCCCACAGTCAATTACAGAAAAAATTAACTCGTTGTACTTACAAAATTCAAAAGCCACGCCCACACTAACGCCCCCTCGGGGCTGTGGGCACGTGAAGAGCGCCGCCTTTTGCATGCGCGTAATTTATTTGTAAATTTCATGTAATTTATGCAATGCACACACACGCACACACACATGCACACAGACAGACTCGCAGATAGAAACGTGTACAGATCCCGAGGGCTTGCTATATGCGAGTGTGTGTGTGTGGCTGTGTGTGTGGGTGGGTAAACCAATTAAATGGACGTCGACGTGTTTTGTTTGCTTTACAGTTTTGTATTCTGCCGTTGATTATTGTTGCTGCAGCGCTGATTTTGTATAGTTGCCCCGCTTAGCCCCCGCCGCGCCTGCTGCACTCCACTTGCCACTTGCCACATGCCACACGCCAGTGGGCAACTGGCAAGTGCCCCCACGTGCCAGCAGTCGCGGCTAAAGTTCATTTTGTTTTGGCATTTTACGTGAGCCATTTCTTAGATAATTTGTCCAACACGCACACACACAAGCACACACACATACACATGCAAGGAACAGCAAACAGCAACAACAAGAACAACACGCATTGAGACCAATTTAACGCTTGAGTTCGGTTTGAGAGGAGAAAAAATTGTGTGTGCCACGTTGATTTATGCAAAGCTGAGCCAAAGATAACGCGTTGCGGCTCGCCGCGCGTCGCTTCCTGCACAGCACCCCCCCGTCTCCTCTCCTCCCCACCCACTCTTTCTGCGCTACTCCAAACACTGTGTAGAGCAAACCGCCTCCTACCGAAAAATATCCTGAATGGCAGCAACAAAGCCTGCCAGTTTTGACCATGTTGCCTCGCTGCTGATGATGTTCCGTTTACCTGCCCCGCCCTGCCCTGCCCTGCCTCTCCCTCTCGGCCTGCACCTGTCCCTGTTTACTGTTAACTGTTTGTTGTGCTGTTGTTTCTGTTCTTGTTGTTGTTGTTGTTGTTGTGCTAGGCTTTTGTTTCGCTTTGATTGTTATCACGATGTGTTAACGAGAACTGCGGCTGCTAGTTTCGCGTTTTGTTTGTTTGCCTGCCGTGTTTGCCCCTGTCTAGGTGTGTGTGTGCGTTGTGTGTGTGTGTTGTGTGTGTGTGTGCATGCTGCTCGTATTGCCTTGTAAGCAAACTGCAAACAGCACCCTCATCATCATAATCATTATCATCCACATTGCATTTAGTATGTTGCCACAGACTTTTGTTTAACATTGCTCAACCGTTAAGTGATCTTTGTCATTTTGGTGCTACAAACACACACGCACACACACACATACATACATACATACATAGGCAGTCAGGCAGGCACACAAAGACTCACTCGCGCTCAGGCACTCGTCCCAGGCACTCGAGCTGAAGTGTGCCTGCGCCTAAAGGACGCTGCCAGCTGCAGATAATGCTTTATCCTTCGACTTGAAGAACTTTAAAACGCATCTTATTATTACTATTTATTGCGGAAGTATGTGGTGCCAGCTTAGTTTTGGGAGTTTGATAAATATATGCCACGTACTATATGCAATTTAGTACTTATGTTCAAGCCAAAAATATATCTAGAAAATGTTAAATTTGTTATCAATGAAACCCTTTAAAGGAAAACTCTAATGAAGAGCATTACATTCCGTTCCGCTGGTAGCAACAAATTAAAATAAATATTCTCCTTTTTCTTCTTAAGTTATGTTTAAGTTTTATTCTTTTGTGTTAATAAATAAATAAATATACTAATAAATTCATATGTTATAGTGGTGCGATTTTGATGAAATTTTATGGGCATATTGCATATATAGAACAAGTTCGATTCAGTTAATTTTGCTGCAATATCTTGACAAATAACAAAGATCGTCCGATAGTTTGTATGGCAGCTATACGATATATCGGTCCGATTAGGCTCGTTTCAACTTATTTACAGCGTGCAGTAATAAGAAGTCTGTATACCAAGTTTCATCAAGATAGCTTTAAATCTAAGACTCTAGTTTCTGCTGTAACAGGCAGACAGACAGACGTACAGATAGACGGACAGACAGACAGACAGACGGACAGACAGATGGACAGACAGACAGATGGACAGACAGACAGACAGACAGACAGACAGACAGACAGACAGACAGACAGACAGACAGACAGACAGACAGACAGACAGACAGACAGACAGACAGACAGACAGACAGACAGACAGACAGACAGACAGACAGACAGACAGACAGACTGACTGACAGACTGACAGACTGACAGACTGACAGACTGACAGACTGACAGACTGACAGACTGACAGACTGACAGACTGACAGACTGACAGACTGACAGACTGACAGACTGACAGACTGACAGACTGACAGACTGACAGACTGACAGACTGACAGACTGACAGACTGACAGACTGACAGACTGACAGACTGACAGACTGACAGACTGACAGACTGACAGACTGACAGACTGACAGACTGACAGACTGACAGACTGACAGACTGACAGACTGACAGACTGACAGACTGACAGACAGACAGACAGACAAACGGACGGACAGATGGACAGACAGACAGACAGATGGACATAGGGACAGACAGATAAGCAAACAGACAGGCAAACAGACAGGCAAACAAACAGACAGATGAACCGACAGACGGACGGACAGACAGATACACAAACATGTCAAGATCGATTCCCCTATTGCTAAAGATTCACATATTATATGTACTTATAGGCTCGGAGATGTCTCCAAGCTTCTGTCCACTTTCAGCAAGGTATCCTACTTTTGTATTGTCAATGCATGTTCTAATTGCAGTCAGAGCACATGTAGCTCTATTCAACACCCTT
Organism: Zaprionus ornatus; assembly: GCA_018904035.1. Lineage (NCBI taxonomy): Eukaryota > Metazoa > Arthropoda > Insecta > Diptera > Drosophilidae > Zaprionus > Zaprionus ornatus. The sequence goes on along the minus strand of JAEIFZ010000002.1, from coordinate 14,614,714 downwards.
CTGGGCTTATAGCTACCTGTTCAGTGTTACGCTTCTTTTCTTTTCAGTAAGTTCTACTCTGCCTCCAGCTCCACCTCTAATAAATACTCTATAAATGGACTCTTACGCAGCTTTATTCTCCGCAGCCTGACAGGGACTCCAAATGCTGCAAATCTGGTGTTCGTTGCCACTTTAATTTGCTTGTATTTGTTTTGTATGAATTATAAATATTAATAGTAATAGTAATAGTTAATGATTAATATAGAAAGGAATATAGAACTCCCAATTACAGTAACTAGTCTCAGGCAGACTATTATGCAGCCTGCCAAACTTCTGCCCCTGTTAACTTCCAATCTATGAAGCCACTATATATTTTATGCATATCTCTAAGATACTTTTAGTGCATGGCTAAGATACTTTTAGTGCATGGCTATATGTATTACTTATCTACTATTACTCATCTTATACGTTCCCTGCAATCTTCAGCAATCTTGCAACTTCACAATAGATCATAGATCAGCCCCAAATCCGAATATACTCTGACTTTAAGCTGCCACAATTGGCGACTGTTTAACTGCAGTTTTGAGGGCCATTTTGTGCGCGTTTGCCCCACTTGGCGGGTGCAAAGTGTGCGGCAAATTGTTGCATGAAGTGCGTGCAACGGCTCTGCGGTGGCAGACGCGAAAAGTGCATTCAAGTGTAATTAAAAACGGAATGCAGCCGAGCAATTTATGAGCATTAAATCAATGCCAATGCGATAATTATGCAATGGTAGAAGAGGGGGAGAAGTGCGGAAGAAGAGGTGGAGAGAGGCAGGAAGCACAACTGTTAAACTGTGCGTCGCCTTTAAGGCCACGCCCACATAATTAGATACGCCCAACAACAACAGTAGCAGCAGCAGCAACAACAACAATGTGGAGTGGGGGAACAAGTAAAATAGCAAAAGAAAATGCTGAAAAACGAGCCAGCAAATTTTGAGGCAGGCACATTTGGTGCCCCAGAACACACACACACACACTGGAGATAGACAGCTACACAGAGAGAGTGGAGGAGGGAGAGAGGAGGGAGGGGAGACAGGCACGGGCATAGAAGACACAATAGAGAGCGGAGCAAAGTAGTAAAGGAAGCGCTGCTGGCGCTCGTACACATTCTGTGTAAGTAATTTGCATACCGGATCAATCTTGAAAAATTAATGGCTTCCCAGACAGATAATGGTAGACCACACACGCAGAGGCACGCAGAGAGGCACGCAGAGAACAGAGTAGGAAGCCGGGGCCACGACGATGCCACCAGCAGAGACGGCAGCAGCACCAGTAGCAGCAGTTGGCGCAACGAAGCGTGCTGCGCTGTTGCCTGAGCGCAAAATGCTGAAATATTACGTATACGCAATGTTGCTGCCGCTACTGCTACTGCTACTGCTACTGCTGCTGCTGCTGCGTCTCTCTGCGGTTTTCAGCAATATTACGTAGCGACCACAATGCGTTGCCAGCGTCGTCGTCGTCGTCGTCGTCGTCGCTGTCGTCGTTGTCGTCGTCGTCGTCAACGTCGTCGCAAACGTCGGCTGCGACACAATGTCGAGTGCGAGTGCGAGTGCGGGTGCGGGTGCGGGTGCCATGGCAACGTGTGACTTGCTCTTGGCTTGCGGTTAACATTTTGTGGGCATGTGGGCGTGGCCAGGCTGCCCGCAGCCTACACACCCGTGCCCCTCTACACCCCTTGCTGTGCCTGAGCCTCGGATTGTCGGAAATGAAGCGCCCATGTGTCAGAGCTGGCTCACATTGCCACTGGGCAAGCAGCCCCTCCCCCTCCCTCCGCCCTCCTCCCTCTTCCCCTTCCCCATCCCCTCTGAGCCTTTCCTTCCCATTTGGCACGACACTGCGTAAATCTTAATCCTTACACGCCTGCCAACGCGGGGCTAAGCAACAATAACAACATTTCCCAGCTGCCTGATTGCTATGAAACTGTTTGCAGTGCAACTCAGCGAACAATTCAAATTTTAGAGAGATTGTAATGATGAAAAAATTATCTTAAATTCTGAATTAAAACAGAAAGAAAGACTATCTTCGGCATGTTGGAGATTTTATACTGTTGCAGGTTTGTATATACTCCAAACGTTCCTATACTTGTTATAATGGTGTAGAGCTGAATAGTATGTTATTGTTTATATCCAATATTGTGATAAGTGATAAGTTAAGCTATTACTAAAATCAAATGTGGTCTTCATATAAAAAAACACTTTTTCGGTCTATTGTTGCTATGGCAGTTATATGCTATAGAACTCCGATTTTGATGGTATTTTACATGCATATTATACAAGCTATGAAAAAAAAGACTGATGTAGTAAATTTTGTTGCCATATCTTGACAAATAACAAAGATAGGCCGATAGTTGGTATGGCAGCTATACGATATATCTGTCGGATCTAGCTCGTTATTACCTTTTACAGGGTGCAATAATAAGAAACATGTAAACCAAGTTTCATTAAGATAGTTTTAAAACTAAGACTCAAGTTTGCGTTGTTACAGACGGACAAATAGGCAGATAAACAGACAGACAGACAGACAGACAGAGAGACAGACAGAGAGACAGAGAGACAGAAAAACGGACAGACCGACAGACGGACAGACAGACGGAGGTGACAGACAAACAGACAGACAGGCAGACAGACAGACAGATAGACAGACACACAGACAGACCGACAGACAGACCGACAGACAGGCAGACGGGCAGACGGGCAGACAGACTGACAGACTGACAGACTGACAGACTGACAGACAGACAGACAGACAGACAGACAGACAGACAGACTGACAGACTGACAGACTGACAGACTGACAGACTGACAGACTGACAGACTGACAGACTGACAGACTGACAGACTGACAGACTGACAGACTGACAGACTGACAGACTGACAGACTGACAGACTGACAGACTGACAGACTGACAGACTGACAGACTGACAGACTGACAGACTGACAGACTGACAGACTGACAGACTGACAGACTGACAGACTGACAGACTGACAGACTGACAGACTGACAGACAGACAGACAGACAGACAGACAGACAGACAGACAGACAGACAGACAGACAGACAGACAGACAGACAGACTGACAGACTGACAGACTGACAGACTGACAGACTGACAGACTGACAGACTGACAGACTGACAGACTGACAGACTGACAGACTGACAGACTGACAGACTGACAGACTGACAGACAGACAGACAGACAGACAGACAGACAGACAGACAGACAGACAGACTGACTGACAGACTGACAGACTGACAGACTGACAGACTGACAGACTGACAGACTGACAGACTGACAGACTGACAGACTGACAGACAGACAGACAGACAAAAAGACAGACAGACAGAAAGACAGAACGACAGACAGACATGGCAATATCCTCTGTTGCATTTTATATGTACTTACACGCTCAGAGATTTCTCCAAGCACCTGTCCACAACTAATATACCCTCTGCAAGGGTATAGAAATTTAGAAGTTAGACTCTCAGCACTTTAGGCTGCCTGCTATGAAACTGCTTGAAACACCAGCAAACATTTGAATACTTTTGTTTTCTAATTGACAACAATGTTTTCATTGAAACTTTGCATCGCCTCGTACGAATCGGACGCACGAATCGCACTCGCTGCCAGGTCGTTGTTCAACTGCAATTCTCACTCTTCCTCTCACTCTCTCTCTCTCTCTCTCTCTGTCGCTCTCACACATTCCTCTGCCACTTTGCTTGGCCACTTGCAACTTTTTTGAAGTTGCAAAAAACTTTGATGCGTTGCTGCTGCAATGGGCCAACTTTGCAGGCGCTTGCCACGCCTCCTACTCTGCCTCTGCCTCTGCCTCTGCCCCGCCCAGCGCTCAATTAACATTTCAGCCATAAATTCAACAATTCCGCCGCCTACTCGAGAGCAGCCCCCCCGCTTCACGCTCCCCGCTCCCTTGCTGGATTTGTGCAGATAACTCATCAGACTAAGCCAAACAGATTCATCTAAACTCCGCTAGCCACTTTCATTGCCTCCTCTTCCACTTGCCGCTCCATCTGCAACTGCGACTGCGACTTTGGCGTTGGCACACACAAAACTTTGCACATAAATTCTGCGCAATTTATTCATGAAAAAAGGAAGAGGAAGACGAAGAAGTGAAAGAAAGAAATGAAACTGAAGCAAAGGTGCGTCGCCCGGTGACTTGGACTTGGCAAACAGAGTTACCCTACCCTCTCAGAGCTGGCTTCACAGTTTGCTACTCTTCAAAGTTTTTGTCCCAAGACGAAGGGACTGCGACGGAGACTGAGCTGAGCTGAGCTCGAGCGACAGTGACAAGGACAAGGAAAACGAAAAGGGACATCAAGTTGTCGCAAGATTGATATAAGACTTTTATATTCAGGCATTTGGTAAGCTTATACCACGAGATAAACAACTACACAGAGCATTAAGGCTAAATATGCTAATGTGCTGCGGATGCTGCAGGCTCGATAAGGCAGTGGCGAGGAGGGGCAGGGGAGAGGAGGGGGAGGCAGCTAGCTGGACAAGCAACAAATTAAATGCCAGGCAATTAGTTAAAGTCACGGGGCGCATCGCTGTCGCAGCACAAGTCGTAAACCCGAGCGAAAGTTTTCAATTTGCTGTCGCAAGAGAACCTGCCAAGAGGGGGGGATGCAGGGGGTAAGGAGGGGCGTTGCTTCACCTAGTTCACGCTTGTTGGATTTAATTTTATTGTGACATAACCTTTTTCGCGCTGCCAGGATATGGCTCAGCTGTTGCTTCAACTGCGCTGCGCTGCGCTGCTCTGCTCTGCTCTGTTGCAGCAGTAAAACTTCTTTTATGGCGCGCTTATCATTAATTTTATGTGGATGCGGCAACTGTGCAACATTAGCGGTAATTGGCAACAGCAGACAGCACAGACAGCGCAGACAGTGCAGACAGTCGCTTATCCGGACGGACAGAGAAACAAACAAGCGCAAGTAACGCGGCGACGGCGCAAAAGTCAATTTGTCACTTTTGCTGATTGCGCATACGACACGTTGGCCGTTGGAGAGCAAGCTGCAATTACGATTCTTTCGCACTCGCACTCGGACTCGAGCTGAATGCCCGCCGCTGTGCACCGTGTGCACTGACTGCCGCAGCGTGTGCGGCATGTGCGTTTTAATTGAACTGCACGCAAATTGCCCATGCAAATTGCAATTGCAGCCTCGAGGCGGAAATTGCATTGCACTTGACGCGGCGGTGGCGACGTTGCTGCTCATTAAGGAATTTCAATAAACGACCAGCGATGGCATAGATCAGCTGCCTCCGCTGGCATCTCCCACTGCAATCGATGCAGCGCCCCGCCCCTCTCCTCTCCTACGCCCCTTTGTGCCTCGTCTCGTCTCGCTTATCTGCTGACAGGCTGACGATGATTGGCGTGCGTGCGTGATGCGCGTTGCGGTTGCGGCTGCGCTGACTTCCAATTCCATTTGTAGTGCCACCTCAACTGGCTTCTCTCTGCACCTCTCTCCCTTTCCCTCTCCCATTCCCTTCTTCCCCTTCTCGCTCTCCGTTGCCCTCTTGCCATTGCTCTTGCCGCCCTTGGGTGAACTTTTTGGAGCATTTCGCTGCTTTATGACAAATGCGTTTTGTCTGCCGCTGCTAATGACATCACGTGCTGCCAAGTGATGTCCTCCTCCCCTCACCCCCCCTCCTCATCTCTCCCTTCATTCCCCCGTTGTCTTTCCGATAGATTTTGACTGTCATCAATGTGCGCAGCATGGCACATAAACAAACTACGTCAACTGTCTGTCCGTCTGTCTGTCTGTCTGTCCGTCTGCCTGTCATGTGTCCTGCGGCTTGTACGCTGTGTCCTGCACGCCTCGTCCGCGCCTTCTGCCTCTCCCCCTGTGCTTTGCTGTCTGTGTGGCATGTTGTTGACAGCGCTGCTCAAATGTTTGTGTAGACCTCATCACAGCCACCTCCCAATCGACGTATCCCTTGGGATTTTTCATTAGTTGCTGGTCGTGCGACTCTACGTGTGAGTGTGAGTGTGTGTGTGTGTGTGCTGCTTGTGTGTCACTGTAACAACCTTGGGGTATGGCGGAACGGAGGCGGAGTGTCAGCAATATAAACAACGTTGTTAGCGAACATGTTCATAAAGCAACCAACTGTTTTCTTGACATTGACGACGCTCTTCGCTTGCCGATTTGTCTGTTTGCGCTTCGGCTTGACATCGTGTTTGCCTGCTTCACTTCTTTTTATGTTTATCTAAAAAGTTGCACATTCTGCGAAGCAACAATAAGTTGTGCAAAGGCAGGCAGACAGAGAGAGAGAGAGAGAGGGAGAGAGTGAGAGAGAGAGCGAGAGAGAGACAAAGATTCCCCAAGTGAATGAGTAATTGATGAGGCATTTTAGAGATCAAATTTGAAATTGACAAGGAATGAGATAAAGATACATGAAGAGATGTAGAAATAATATCAGATTTGCATTTTAAGTTCCTATGACTACATTAAGAAGCAGATTTATATATCAATAACATATAGAAAAAATATATATAACACTTGAATTATAACTTTAAATGATCTAGAATATAAACAGCGAAGTTTCTTTGTTTTATATACTTCTAATAATTTAATCTTGGAGTACAGTGAATATATTAATTTATTTATATAGATTTAATATACGAAATCTGCTCTTAATTATAAACTAATATAATAAATAATAATAAATATAATAATATAATATAAACTAATATAAGAAGGCCATGCCATAAGCCACAATCCCACTGTAAACCTTTTTTAAGTACAACCAAATCGGATCTTTGCTGCCAATCTTTGCTGCTTTATGCCTTATCCAAATGCAGACAACTTAATCTTCAAGTCAAGCAGGCTCTCTCTTGCATTTTGTGGCCACTTTAATGTTCACATGGTATTGCTAAAGAATATATCAAAAGCAAATAAAGTGTAGCCCACAAGCGACAACCTTTTCAACCTTTCGATGCGCAATAACTCAATTTTCTATAAAAAGCCCAAGCACCCAATTTCAGTCCACAAATCTCGAGTCTCGACATTTTTGGACACTTGAGAGTGCAGAGTGGTGGCAAGATGGAGAAGGGCAGTAGGTAAGGGGGGTGAGGGGGGCAACGGCAGGCAGCTGGTGGAGTCAAGTTGACGTTCTTGTTGCTGCTGAAAGGCAGAAATCAATTTCTATATCGTCCTGCACTAATATGTCAAATGTATAATCGAAAGTAGACGGCGCTGTGGTGGAGTTTGTGGCTCTGCTGGGCTGGGCTAAGCTTTTGAAAATAGCGCTGGCACAAAGGGAAAGGCAAACAAATAAACAAACAAACAAACAAACAGATGAGCGAGCAGACTCTTCGGTCATTCGGGCAAAGTGAGGCAGAAATTGGGCAACTGATTGATTGCAGAGGACCCTAGTGCACACACACACAGCAACGCACACACATTACACTCACACACAGAGCAGCCCCGCTCTCTCCCTCTCTCTCTCCCTCTCTCTGTCACACACATACACTTTGAATAGAAAGAACATTTCTTTATTCATTAGCTGCGCTTTGGCACAAATTCATTTTTAATGACTACCGAATCAGGCTGCTGCCCGAGGAGGCTTGAGGGGCGTGGCCACGAAGAAGTCGCCACATTTCTCGCTTCACTTTAATCTATTTTTCATGAGTTTGTAAAGTGAAAAACTTCGCTATGCGTGCAAATAACTCATATTCATTGATATTCCCAGCCCAGCGCACTTCTTGCTGATTTCGCACTCTCTCCCTCCCTCTCTCTCTTTCCCTATCTCTCCCTCTTCTGGTATATAATTCATAAATTCCTTGCTCCGTCAATGACTTCGGCAATGTGCCCTCTTCGTTCATTTTATGTGGTGTAGCTGCCCCGCGTAATTGCCACGTCCTGCACTAAATTCCTGTCTTGTCCCTTCAAATTGGCCGCTGGCGACCCTCGCGTGCACAACTCATAAATATTTCGAGGCAGTGTGCAAAAAAACCAATGGAATAAAACTCTAAAACTCACTGGGTATGGAAAAAATGACACATAAAATAGGCGAGAAATTGATGGGAAGCAACATATACCCTGTAAAGTTTGAGAGAATGCGGCAAACCATGCTTCCCTTTATTGGAGTTTATACTCATTTTCTAGCATTTTCAATTAAAGAATAAGCTTAATTTAGCTAAGGTTAGGTCGAAATTATTTGTATTATATTGCTTCATATTTATAATAAATAATATTCATTTACTTTAAGGTACTTGGAGTTTATACTCAACTTTAGCATTCTATTTTCAATTAATGAATAACCTTGATTTACCTAAGATTAGGTCGAAATTAATTAAAATTTATTGCTCAATTTTTGTAAAATTAATTTTCGAAATTAATCAAAATGTATTGCTCAATTTTTGTAAAAAAAAAATAATATTAATTTAAGGTACTGGAGTTTATACTTATTTTCTAGCATTCTATTTTCAATTAAAGAATAAGCTTAATTAAACTTAGATTAGGTCGAAATTAATTGAAATTTATTGCTCAATTTTTGTATGAAAAAAAATTAAATTATTTTAAGGTACTTGGAGTTTATACTCAATTCTAGCATTCTATTTTCAATTAAAGAATAAATTTAACATACCTTAAATTAGGTCGAAATTGATTGTAATTTATTGGTTCATATTCATAATTAATAATATTCATTTATTTTAAGGTAGATTAAAAAATCAACACTTTTTAAATATGAATCAAATGTAATAATTAACCACAAACCCACTATAAATTGATCAATTTAATCGACCTTAATTTCATTCATTGTTTTAGTATTCGTTTTCGTATTCGTTTTTGACTTCCCTTTCTCACATTCCCTTCCTTCTCACTCTCCTTTCAATAACAGCAAATACTTCTAACTTCCTCCCAATCTGCCTGGCTAATTATCCGCGTCTCAGCCACCCCACAGTTAAGCCTGCTACAGAGTATATCAAATAATTTCTTTTACACTGGATTCTCTTCATTTTCATCATTTTTTCTTTGCTTACATTTTCATGTGCCGCCCATTTTTGCACTGAAAGTGGGCGGTACAGTTCGGTTTTGTGCGCACTCATCGCACACCGCTGAGTTATTTATGCCCCTCATCATCGGCAATGCAGACCCCCCCGCGGGCTACGCTCAAGCCAGGCACACCAACCACACCCACCCCCCCACCCACACCCTACGTTGGCATGCCCAGATTGCCGGCAATGATCGTTAATCATAATCGACGCATCATATTTTGCAGTATCGACCGGCATTCGGAACTAATTTATGGGGAAATGAGTTAATTTCCCTGAATTGTGAATTGTGATTTTCTGCTGATTTCATCGGGCGGCCCAAAAGTAATTACAAGTCACTTCAATCCGAAATGTGTTCAGGGTAACACAGATTAGGCTCGAGTTGTTGTTGTTGCTGCTGTTGCTGTTGCTGTTATCGCAGTTGTTGCTGTTGCTGTGCAGTTTTCAGGCTTAATTAATTATGGTTTTTGTGTGCAGGCAAGTAATTGGCAAATAGGCTGCTTGTTGTTGTCAAAGCTGAGGGGAAAGCCTGAAGCAGGGGTGGGGGGCAATAAGAAGTGACGGAAATCACTCGTGGCATGTCGCACGCTGAAGTGGGGAAAAGGAATACTCTTAAGATGTATAAGGTATCGGACTATTTTGAGCCTAGAAAGAGATATTAAATAAAATATTAAAATAATTTCATAAAAAAAAAAAAAATATATAATTTTATTGTTATATACGCTATTCACAGAATGGAAAGGTACTTACTGGCAATTGAAAATGCATGTAACAAGTAGAAGTAGGCATGGCAAACCTCACAGACAAACATATAGTATATGTGTTCTCAATCAGTAGCATTAGCCGAGTCAATACTGGCTTGTACGTCTGTATGAAAATATATAGTATATGTACTTGTATTTCAGAGACTATAAGTGCAGGGACTTCGAAAAATATATCAAATATATCAAAAAATTTACAAATATTGCACAGAGATGAAATTATTTGAACATTTTGGCCACGCCCCCTTCCCCCTCGAAAAAAACCTCATTTCAAGCGTTATTTTAATGCAGCACTGTTCATTTCTAATTTTTGTTTTTTTTTTTTTTTTTTGTTTTTATTATTATTTTTAAGTGAAGAATCCATACATCATAATATTGTATCTTACCGCCACAGGGTGGAAAAATATACTTAAAAATTACCAAACACTATAACAAAATAATTGAAGTAGGACCATAAGTGAAAAGTTTTTACTGATGTCCAAATGTCTTGGCATATCTAATGAACACAATAACTATTAACGTTCAAATGATATCTGAGTTGGTTGCAATCGAATAATTAACATAAAAGATATTTAAGAATAAGAAGAATTAATTTTGAAGAAGATTTCCAAGCCTGTCGTTAGCGACTTTAAAGTTGCCCCATTGGGAGACTAAATGAACTTCCACAGCAGTCGACGCCGACAGACTTATCGCCCACCCGAACACATTGGCGAATGATCTCGTCGACCCCATTTCCCGCCGACGTCTAAAGAGAATTCATCCTCATGAACTCCTTACCCGTAAAATAGCATAATCCTTCAATTGTACATCTGTATATATCAGTATTATTATACATTATCCATAATATTATTTTTAAACTACACATCATGTTAAGTTCAGAAGAAACTGAACGATTCCTAGTGACTGTAATAATAATAAATAATAAAAAAAAAAAAAAAAAAAAAAAAAAAAAAAAGAATTTCCAAACCGGTCAAACGCAAATCACAGAAGTAAGATATTATACATATATAAAAAACAATTTTGGTCGGGTCGCTTTATAATAATAATAATAAAAAAAAAAAAATTAGGTTTTGCTCGGGTAAGTAGCGGGTAAATGTTTTTACAAGGTATGGAATCCGATAGCAGTTGTTTATGACCAAATTTGTATCATAATAATAATTTTACTAAACAAATAATCAAATTTGCCTTTTACCTTCATTTAACAAGAAACACTTGAATTCTTTACAAAATATACACTAATCGGATGATTTCTCAGAAAGTTACAAGTGTCGGAAGTTATCGTAAGAATAAGCGAACTTTCCACTTTAAAACAGTTCACCTGTACGTGGGTATTTCCACGAACACTAAACAAATTAAGAGTGTATTGAGCAGAGCTCTTCCCCCCCCCCCACACAGCCTTGAAGGTATAAAGAGAAATTGTCTCGACATTTTTTTAAAGCATTTCAAAGGTATTAAGTGAAAGTTTTCTACCCCAGACAGAGGTATTTGTCGGCCCCTCTCCAGCGTCACTTGTTGGAGCTTGTTTCAGACACAAGGTGTCCGAGGCCAGAGCTGTCAAAATAAAGTTTCACAATTCACGCGCTCCGACGCGCCCTGCCTGCCCGCCTGCCTGCCTGCCTGCCTGCCTCAGCCTAGTCGACAAATCCCCCAAAATAAAAGAAAACGTTTGGCTAATTTGCGCTGTTTGCTTGACATTTTACGTGGAATGACAGCGGCAACAATAACAATAACAACAACAACGACAACGACAACGCGAGCGACCATGACAGATACAACACAGCCGCAACATGAGATGCTGAACGAGACACATGCCCCGCCCTTTATCCACCTACCCCCGCACAGCATATGGCCATGCAGGGAAGAGAAGAGATGGTGGAGGTACGGCGGACAGACAGCCTTGTTCTGGTCAGCAGCTGTCAGTCAGTCACGCGCTCGCGGGCGCCCCGCAAGGTAGGCAACACATTTTGAACATTATTTTATTTTCTTTGAAGCAAAAAATAAATTGTAAAAAATGATGAAACATGAAATATGCATTTCATGTGGTGGGCATTGTCGAAAACGAGGAGTAGAAGAGAACGTGGGGGGCGGGGCGACCTCATCTAATGGCAATGTAATTGCCAATTGTGAACTGAACAAAGCCGAAGCAAAACAAAGCGTGAAGCGCGTCTTGTTCAAGCGTGATTGATTGTCAGATACGCTAGGAATTGTAGATGCTGAGAAGTGTAGGTGAAGGAGGAGAATGAGAGGGTAGGGCAGATTACAGGGTATAGCAGTTGTGGAGTATAGGGAGTGAAAGGGAATGAGAGGGAAGAGCAGATTGCAGGGTATAGAAGTTGAGGAGTCAAGGAAGAAGAGCTTGAGGAAGGAGAGCAGATAGCTGGATATGAAAATGTCGATAGATATTTGATTAGCTGTCTCTGTCTCTGTCTTTGTCTCCGTCTTTGACTCTGGCTTTGTCTTTGTCTCTGTCTCTGTTTTTGTCTCAGTCTCAGTCTCAGTCTCAGTCTCAGTCTCAGTCTCAGTCTCAGTCTCAGTCTCAGTCTCAGTCTCAGTCTCAGTCTCAGTCTCAGTCTCAGTCTCAGTCTCAGTCTCAGTCTCAGTCTCCCTCTATGTCTCAGTCTCAGTCTCAGTCTCACTCTCAATCTCTCTCTCTCTCTCTCTCTCTCAGTCTCAGTCTCAGTCTCAGTCTCAGTCTCAGTCTCAGTCTCAGTCTCAGTCTCAGTCTCAGTCTCAGTCTCAGTCTCAGTCTCAGTCTCAGTCTCAGTCTCAGTCTCAGTCTCCCTCTCTGTCTCAGTCTCAGTCTCAGTCTCACTCTCAATCTCTCTCTCTCTCTCTCTCTCTCTCTCTAGTCTCAGTCTCAGTCTCAGTCTCAGTCTCAGTCTCAGTCTCAGTCTCAGTCTCAGTCTCAGTCTCAGTCTCAGTCTCAGTCTCAGTCTCAGTCTCAGTCTCAGTCTCAGTCTCAGTCTCAGTCTCAGTCTCAGTCTCAGTCTCAGTCTCAGTCTCAGTCTCAGTCTCAGTCTCAGTCTCAGTCTCAGTCTCAGTCTCAGTCTCAGTCTCAGTCTCAGTCTCAGTCTCAGTCTCAGTCTCAGTCTCAGTCTCAGTCTCAGTCTCAGTCTCAGTCTCAGTCTCAGTCTCAGTCTCAGTCTCAGTCTCAGTGTCAGTCTCACTCTCAGTCTCAGTCTCCAGACCTTGCCAAACTACCCCACTTGCTAGCTGCCACAGTTACAGGGCATTGCAAACGAGAAAACTTCATTTTGGGGCATTACTTTGTCGGGGCTTACGATTGACATTTGCTGCATTGGCGATATTTTGCCGGGATTTGTAATAAAAAAACTTTTCACTGGCCCCCGCCGCTGGCCTGTCGCGTCGTCCATAAACACCTGAGACTTGAACCAATTTACAATTGATTTTACTCGGGGCAGCTGTGACCCCCTGCCCCCCGCCTGTCCCCCGCCTGCCCCTGCTGCCCCGACGTGTGACTGCCAGCACACTTGGTGAAGCAACATTTTGCTGACAGATTGTATGCCATTTTTTACGAAATACTTGCAACAATATCGGAAAACTTTGAAATGCGAGCTGCGAAAGCAGCTGAAAAGAGACTGAACACGAAACGCAGTAACGCAGCAACTCAGCAAAACAGGAGCAGGAGAATCGAAAAGAAAAAAAAAGAAGTAAGAACAGCAACAAGAAATTCAAAAACTTTGCACAACTTGAGGGAAACTTTTGCTGCCGTGTGACATTGCCAGGCGAGTTAATGCCACAACGCCCTGTCCCCCCCGAAAGTCCTGGGGCCAGTGCCACACTTCAAAGCTGGCGAATCCGAATCCTTTTTGGGCCCCCGACTCTGATATAATATAAATCACAACTCAGTTGCCAAAAGTAATCATAAAGCGCTGCTTTTCACATAAATTACAATAAATGTTAGCACAACAAATTGATGCGGGACTGAAGCTGCCGCTGCCGCTGCCGCTGCCCCTGCCACTGCCCCTGTCACTGCCCCTGCCACTGCCCGCTCCACTGCCAGTGCTGCTGACTAATGCGCCTCAAAATAATGATGCCTGAAGGGAGCTTAGAGACCTGAGAGACGAGCTAGACTAAGCGACCGCAAGGCTGGACGACTGTCGCCATGGGGCAGTGTATCCTGCGGCGCGATTTGTCCTGCATATTAAGTGCCCGCCGGGTGGGCCGCAACGCAATGGAGTATGTCATTTAAATGACCAACGAAAGAACACACATGTGGAAGGTCATTCGAGCTGCAGAGATGACTTAAATGGATTACCCACAGTTGCCACAGGCATTAACTAAGTTAGCCAAGGTAGCGAGGCATGTGCGCATTTATAAGGCCAACAGAAGAACAGATGATCAACTGTTAGATTGATATAAAGCAGATCCCCCTTCCTATAGCATTTCTACTCCTCCAGCTTCTTCCCTTGCTGCACAACTTCATTGACTTTCAACTTACAACAGCTGCAATTGTTCTCGATTAAACACAACACACAACTAGATCTGGCGAATGCTTATTTAATTCTGCATAAAACGAGCTCCTCCCTTTCTAATTTACTCCCCCTAGGGCGGGTGGGGGGCGTGGCAACTGCCAGCCTCCTTCAGTTAGCTGCCAGCGCCTTCGCGGCCCATTGCCCCCTGCTAAGTGGCACTTTGCTTTGTAATTTATGCAGTTGAATGAAAAGCGTTTCTAACAACATTTAATTAAGTTGAGGGGTGTGCGCAGGGGGAGGGGGCCAGAGTGGCAGACAAAATTCAAAGTTAAACTTACGAATTAAAAGAAAAACACACAGCAAGCAGCAAAAAGGAATTGCCTGCAGCCCAAGGTATTTGGCGCTTCATTTAAATGCCAGTCTCTTCTTCTGCTCAAGTCATTTAAAGGCGTTGCCTGCCCCAAAGCAGGTGAGGAATGGGGGGGCACCTGACCATCTCCCTGCCTGCGTGAGACACAAAAAATTGGGTCGTCTTCGGTACGCTTTTAATGTCTTTTGCCTGCCACTTTGTTGGCTCTGTTATCAGTGGCAGCTCGGCGAAATCAGCCTCTGCGTGGCGGCCAAAAAAAGTTCACTGATAACAGCAACAAAAGCCTCGCCTGCTACAAGCAGAGACCCGAGCAGCGCAGCAGCTAATGGGCAACGCATCGGCTCAGCAGCTCTGTAATCTCAATTCACTATATATGTGCATGTGTGTGTCTGTGTGTGTGTGTGCGGGGGTATGTGTGTGTGTGTGTGGGAGTATGTCGCTGTGTAAGTAGGACTAGAATATGTGGAGCAAGTTGCGCTTTGTGTGGCGCTTCGGAAGTTCGCTGTCGCTGCCGCAGTCGCTGTCGCCGTCGCTTTCGCAGTCGCTGTTGCTGCTGCAGTCGCTGCTGCAGTCGACGCCAGCAGCAAAAACGAGGCATAGTCGTCACGACGAGGACGCTGGGGATGAGGACGACAACGTCGCTGACTGTGTCGGAATTTCGTGGCATCAGTTGCTGTTGCTGTTGTTGTTGCTGTTGTTGTTATTTCTGTTGCTGTTGTTTTTACTGTTGCTGTTGTTGTTTCTGTTGCTGTTGCAGCGCATGCGCCTTTCGAGGCGAGAAAATGTCCTATCAGAGAGCGTCGCTTGTTGTTCCAATTCCAAAGTGTTCCGGCCTCAGAGACCGACTGTAAAGCTGCTTTTAAGTGTATGTTAAGGCATTGTTGTTGTGAGGCTGGCATGGCAAATGCTACTAAACATTAAGATCTGTCAGGATCTATGGGGAGTTTGGATATGTATTTCATTTCATATATACGGGAAATTTATATTAATTATTATACTAAACACCTCAGACGATTCTTCCCTTAATACATTTCTAAGAAATAGGTTACCTTTATGGCTTATCATGAACTTTCAAGTGTTGTTATTGTTAATATGAACACTTTTATCTGTTATACCCAGTACCCTTGGGTTTAAGGGGTATCATAACTAACAGTTAACCGAAAATAGGCAGAAGAAGACGTGGCAGATACCACAGACTATACATATTCTTATTAACATGTCTGTCTGTATGTCTATATGTCTGTATGTCTGTATGTCTGTATGTCTGTATGTCTGTATGTCTGTATGTCTGTATGTCTGTATGTCTGTATGTCTGTATGTCTGTATGTCTGTATGTCTGTATGTCTGTATGTCTGTATGTCTGTATGTCTGTATGTCTGTATGTCTGTATGTCTGTATGTCTGTATGTCTGTATGTCTGTATGTCTGTAAGTCGGTATGTCTGTATGTCTGTATGTCTGTATGTCTGTATGTCTGCATGTCTGTATGTCTGTATGTCTGTATGTCTGTATGTCTGTATGTCTGTATGTCTGTCTGTCTGTCTGTATGTCTGTATGTCTGTATGTCTGTATGTCTGTCTGTCTGTCTGTCTGTCTGTCTGTCTGTCTGTCTGTCTGTCTGTCTGTCTGTCTGTCTGTCTGTCTGTCTGTCTGTCTGTCTATCACCTCCGTCTGTCTGTCCGTTTGTTTGTCCGTTTTGTCTGTTTGTCTGCCTGTCTGTCTGCCTGCCTGTCCGCCAGGCAGTCTGTCTGTCTATTTGTCTGAATACCTTTATCTCTGCGTCTAAAATAGCTAAGACAACCAAGTTTGTTGTTAATGTGTGTTATTCTTGCCCGCAGATAAGCCTGTTATACTTTCGATTTTGGCGACACCCCCTTCTGGTTCCGTAAATTGATAAAAACCGAATTCCAAGAGTGATTGTCAAGCAAGACAATTAATTTTTAGTAAACGCAATAACTATCAATGCCTAAACAATTTCTGTAAATTTGCTTGCAATGGGATCATCAGCAGAGAAGTTTTTAAATAAATAATTTAAAAAAAACACTGATATCCAAGCCCAGCAAAGTATGCAACACCAAATTCGCTGTAAGTAGCAATTATACAATATATTTAAGGAATCGTTGAAGTCAGGTAGGGTAATACAAATGTACGCTAGTCCAACCAAGAAATTTCGTTAAAAAAAAAAAAAAAAAAAATTAAAGTCAGGTGGGTAGCGGGTTTATCACAAACAAACACACTCGACTGTAGCTATTTAATACAACATTGAGAATTATCTGACGTCTTTTGGCGCATACGGGGTTTACGGGAAGAAGAAGGCTCAAGCGAATACACCCTATTGATCTGCCTAGCAGATTTATATAAATATACCTAATTTTGAACATTTTCTTTCACCCTATTTAGCTTTATTTATGTTAATATGTACATATTATTTAGAAATAAAATTTTCACTAAACTATAAGTTAAGTAAGTTATAAGTAAGCTATAAATAGAAAAAAAAAAAAAAAAAATTCTGACGTCGCTCAAAGAAAAACGAGAGAAATTTACTAAGATAATAGAATTTAATAGAATTAATTTGATATATATTTTAAAGTAACTTAAAAAATATCTTTAATATTAAGAGTAACGCATACACGTCCTCAAAATTACCTTCAATTATTAATATCTATCTGTATCTATTATTATTATATGTATATTAAATTTATAACCACTCTCAAGACGCTCCTTTGAATACCCTTCCCCAGAAGGCATCGTAATAATGAATTTCCCTCATTGAAGTTGGCACACAAACGGGAATAACCCACATTCCCATGCAGGGTACAACAACTGTTTCGATTCCAGGCGTATCCCCAAATGCAGAACAAGCCGAAAGACGCAGGAGAAATGCGGGCATGGGGCTGCTGCCTCAGTGATTGCTGCTGCTGCTGCTGCTGCCTCAGTGTTTGCTGCTGCTGCTGCTGCTGCTGCTGCAACAATTTTACACCCATGCAAGGCAACAACAGGAGACGACAACCACAACAACAACAAGAGTAGCAGCAAATGCGGCACAGAATGCCGATGCGCTACGCAAATTGCAAGCTTCACTTGAATGCTTCGTGTGTATTCCCGAACTGTTCCAGCCCGCTCGTTGCTCGTCTCCTCCAGTCTCGTGCCGAGATTTGCCGAGTTCGTGCGAGTCGCCAAATGTGGCTCGTTTGCCGACAGCGACGTCAACGTCGACGGCGACGCTGCTGGTGTCCGCTGCCTGCTGCTTACTGGTGATGTCTTTGGTCCTTTCGCAACAGCTCGTTCAGTCGTCGTTGCGTATTGTAGGTGGTCTGTTGTGCTTGGCGCTGCCTGCCAAGCAGTCTCTCAGTTGCTGCCACACTGAGAATGATGATGCCACCACTGCTGCTGCTGCTGCTGCTGCTGTCACTACTGTTGCTGCTGTTGCTGTTGCCACATCTTCTGCTGCTGCTGCTGCTGCTGCTGCTGCTGCTACGTTAACGACGACTCTTGCAAAGTTCAGTTAAATATTGCCGTACGCGATGCTCCGCGTTCAGTCTTCGTTTAAGTGTGTTACGCAGTGCAACCAAAGTGATGCGTGTATCCAGTAATTTTTTTTCAAGTTTTTCAGTAAAAGTTTCAGTTAGAGTTTGAGTTTCATTTTGACATTGAAGATAACTCGTCAAAATTGGCCTTGTTAGCCAGAACTTGAATTGACTGCGCCCGCCTTGTCTACCTGACTGCCTACCTGCCTGGCTGTCGACGTGTCTGGCTCCTGTGACTGCTGTGACTCCTCATCAACGTCATGGTAATCATCGGCCGACGCCGAGTCAGCCGTCAGGTGTCAAGTGGCGAGCATGTATGTCAATTAAAATGTCTCAGGCCACTGAGTTGAGCGTGCGTGACTGTGTTTAATTTGACACCACAGCACTACCACGTTGCACATACGCCATGAGCGCCAAACAATCAACCAACCAACCAACAATGAAAGCAACAAAAAACACTACAAGTGCAAAGCAGCCCGAACCCAAACTCCAACGAAATCCAAACAAGTTTTGCGGTAAGTTTGCCCACTTTAAAAATTATCTCTCATTCAAATGCTATTGATAAACGATGTGAATGCAATGTGAATGCGATGTGAATGCAATGTGAATGCGATTTGAAATATTGCTTATTAGTTTGTTCAATTTTTTTCCTGTGGTTTTCTGCACTACCAAGTGCAATTGCATTTTAATTAATTACGTTTGCACTCTGGTCAGCTGCAGCAGCAACAACAACAGTTGCAACTAAAACATTTCCATGCGATTATTTCAATTATTTTCCATAGATTTTTGGCGTGAGAATTGTTTAATGATTTGTAAATTTGATTTCGTTTTTGCGGCTATCGCTGGGTCAACCACTTCAGTTTGGTTTTCACTTTATGTGGGCTGCACAGCCGATTATAATGCTGGCCACTGCAGCTGCTGCTGTTGCTGCTGTTGCTGCTGGTGATAGGGCGTGGATTATGTCTGGCTTTTGATCTGGAAAATCGTCTATAATTACAGTGCAAAATGTGATTAGAATGCAGTGCAGAGTTGCAGCTCGATAATTGAGCTGATTTCGTTGATCTCTCTGTTTTATTTGCTGCTAAATTGTGGCAGATTAGTGCGTTAATGCCACATTGATTGTGGCTTTAAAGTATTGAGACAGTTTTATACTTATTTTAAGCTGCTCTACGAATAATTGTGGCAATTTATTTTCTGGCATTTTGTCATAGAAATAAATTTTACATTTGCAAACATTTATTTTCTATTGCTGCCCAAAACCTCCAGCAAGTCTCGTCTCGAGTCTTACGCAGGCCACTTCAATTAGTTCAAGCACGAGTTCATGGAAGTATTCGAGTCTGTATTCAAGTCTGTTCTAGATTGTTCTTTCAATTTATTCATTATATTTCTTCGAATGCCTTAAAGCACTCAAAGTGCTGTGGGCCACTTAAAGCTCGGCTTCAGTCTCGTTGGCTTCACTTGGCTGCACACAAAACAAATTTCATTAGACTCGGCAAATAAATCAGCTCAGCTCAGCAGAAAAAAAAAGAAAAAGAAGTAAATTACAATATATTACGCATACGCCAGGTGTGACAAATGTGCCAAAATGCTGAAAAAGAACCAGCCGCAAAACTGCGCCAACTGCCATGTTGTCTGTGCATATAAATTGTCTACTCTGTAGTTGCTAACTCCTTCACTCATTCACTTCTTCTCTCTCCTTCTCCTTCTCTACTTTTTTCTTGTATTCTGCTCTGGCTTTGCTGCTGCTTCAATTTAATTATAAAAATCAACGTCATTAAATATTAGCGCAAAGTAGCTGCCTCTAAATGTAACTGTAACACATTCTCCGACTGGCAAGAGTCCTTGTTGTTGTTGCTGCTGCTGCTGCTGCAGCTGTTGTAGTTGCTGCTGCCGTCTGATTGTCTGTCTTGCTGTCATTACATAGAAAATTAGATGGCAGTCGAGGCAGGCGCTGGCAAACGCGTGTTGAAATGTAAATAAAACAAAAGCTGAGAGACGTTTCAAAAAGCGAAAGCTGATGGCAGCACACACACGCACACACAGGGACACACACACAGAGACGGGCACACACCCGCACCGGAATGTGTGTAAAATAATAAAAAGCGACATTTACGACATAACATGGCAGCATATTACAGACGTCAGCAACGTTATGTCGAGCCAAGACGACTCCAGCGAATGAATGTGGCACACGCTGCGTATACGCATTACAATGTTTCGCACTGATTCCCCGTCTGCGTTGCCATGCAAATGTACACAAAGTAATTATATGCACATGTGCTGGAGTCGCTACTCGGTCTCTGTCTGTCTGTGTGTGCGGGTGTGCGGGTGTGTGTGTGCGGGTATCTGTGTCTGCGCGCTGCCTTTGTTGTAGTACAACTCAAATAATTGCCAGGCAACGCTCGCACAACTGCCAGCAGAAGCAACAAAAATGACTTTTTAAAAACAGGCATAAACAAACAGCAACAACAACAACATTGTATCTTATTAACAAAACAACTTTGTATGTTTTGCTGCACACACACACAGAGGCAGGCAGACACGTACACTGCCTCATTGTTGTAATTTTGTTGAGATACTTTTCGACAGCACGCACATTAAATGGCCAAAAAGTTTCAGCTTTGCAGCATACGCCATGAATTTTCATTTAATTAGGCAGCGCATCATCAGCTGCTCCCCCGTCTCCCCCTTCTCCATGGTCAGCCCGACCACATAAACCAACTCATCCCTTTGATGGTTAGGCAAATTTTGTGAAAAGCAAAAAAAAGAGGAGACTTTGTATATGTAAAAACGGAAAAGGAAACCATTCTGCTTTATTGTTTGCTCTCTGATGATGCTGCTCCCTTTTTCGGCTGCAGGGGGTGCAGGAGGAGGGCAGGATGGTCGGACAAACACTTTCAAATGATTTCATTTTGCGTGAAAAACCGCACACAGGATATGCAAGAAGTTCGGGCTAGCACGAAAAGCTGACCAATTTGCAGCCCTTTTTCTCTTTCGCCCTACGCTTTGGGCTGCTCCTTCTAAGCAGAAGACAGAGACAGAGACAGAGAGAGAGAGACAGTGAGAGAGACCGACTAAGGTCCTGCACATCCTGCCAGACATGGAAACCAATTAATTTTAAATTGTCTGAGAGTTGAGCAAACCCGAAAACCAACAAGAAAAAAATACAAGCAAAAAACTCTTTGTTGCCAGTTCGCTTTGTCTCTCCAGTTCTCTCTAATATTCTCCTCCTCTCGCTGTCTCTCTCTGTCTCTCGCACGTAAGTATGTTTGTGTATATTTAGCTAGCCCTGCTTGCTGGCCCGGTTAATGAAAGTCCAATTTGTCCAGTGCCGTAGACAAGGTGTTGATAGCGAAAGGTTTTCACCATCTATTTTCGGGCCTAATTGAAGCAAGTCCCTCCCCAGGGCAAACCACACACAAAAGGTCACCAGCAAAAGCAACAAAAAAAAAAAAAACAAAAACCCACACTCTGCCCAGAGTTCTCAAGAAAATGCGACCCGAGCGATTCGAAGGACAGGCCTATTTGCTAGAACAGTTTCACACATGATTTTTTTATGGGCCAATTTGCACACATTATAAGTTCGGGGGCTTGGCTACTGAAAAGTGGCCTGCCCCAGAGGTAAACTGTGGCCAGGGTGGCTTGCAACAATTCTCCCTTTGTTTAGCTAACTTTGCAGATCGGTTATTTTTGAAACAACCTAATGGGCAAACACTTGAGCGTGTTTCTTGTGTACACTTCAAGTTGGCCAAAGAACTATGAAGAAGTAACAGTCGAGCGTGTTTGACTGCGATATACTCAGCACTCAACTGACCAAAACGGTTTCCTAAACACGTGTATATCACTTTTTTTTTTTTTTTTTTTTTTTTTTTGGCTTTAGTATTTATTATTATTATAGTCACTAGAAATCGTTCAGCTCCTTCAGAACTTCTATCTGTAGTTGATTTTGTGCGCCTTGAATTATATGGCTCAATTCACCTCCTTGTATTGCATACTTTAGGGAGTGCTTTGAAAATCGGTCATTCTATACAATTATTTCTACGGATTCTTCACTTAATAATAATAACAAAAGAAAAAAAAAAGAAAAAAAAAAATAAAAATTTCTTCAGTAACTTTTATATTAGGTTGAGTTCAGAAGGAACTAAACGATTCCTAGAGACTTTAATAATAATAAATTAGAAATCTCAAAAAAAAAAAAAAAAAAAACTTTTATATTAATTATTCGATAAAAAAAAAAAAAAAAATTAGTTATTCGATCGTAAACAAATTTTAAGATACCATTAAGGCATTGGCATCTATTGTGTTTACCAAATATGAATCTTGCATTAAAATGTCGCTTACAATTCAGTTTTTATCGATTCATAGAGGCGAAAGAAGGCGTGGCTAAAATCTAAAACAAACTTCAACTGCTAGCAATATTTCGACATTTTTGCATATCTATTTTATAGTCCTAGTTCTCTTAGACTCTGAGATATAGAGCCTTATACAAATGGACAGACAGCAGACAGACAGACAGACAGACAGACAAACAGGCAGATAGACTGACAATCAGACAGATAGCCAGACAAACAGACATGGCCATATCGACATGTCTGTTGATGCTGGTTAAGAATATACACTAGTCGGCATAAGTATTTTGACAAAATAAACGCTGCACATTTGTCAGTGAAACTTTTAAATGGCTTGATATGGTAGTATTGATTATTTTTTAATTTTTGTGTGCAAGTAATATGAACTTAAATATTAACAAACGAAATTTTTTTTATTGAAACTTAAAAAGATATAAACTTCTTAATGAAATATGATGATTTTTTTTTCGGCATAAGTATTTTGACAGGCCTTTAATACAATGAAAATAAGTTTAAACGAAGCTGGATTAACTCCTTATTGAAACAATTAATAAAATATATATCCTCCTTTGGCATCAATAACTTTTTTGAGTCGGTCCTTTACTGAATCCACCAAATTGTGAAGGATCTCTGGAGTTATCTCTTCCCAAAGGGAAGTGAGCTCAGAAATCGTCTCCTCTCGAGTTTTATGTAACGAAACTGTTCTTTTGCGTTTTAAAAGAGACCAGATGTTCTCAATTATATTTAAATCTGGACTTTGAGGTGGCCAGTCCATGACGGTAACGCCAACATCCTTAAGGAACTTGGTTATCATTCTGGCTTTGTGGCATGGAGCATTATCTTGCTGCAGGATAAATTATTCCCTGATCAGCCTATCTCGAGAAGGAAATGCATTTTCGTTTAGGGTCGTCAAATATTGCCCTTGGTTCATCGAGCCGGATATGGGGACCAAGTCACCCAACCCATTGTAGGCAACACATCCCCACACCATGACAGAGCCTCCACCATGGCTAACTTTCTGACAAACGGGCCGTCTTTTTTGCCTTTGCTGAGTAGGCAATCTTACAAAAATGTTTTGTTTTGACGAGTTATACTGGAAAGAGCTTTCATCCGTCCATAAAACACTTCTCCAGAACGACTTCGGCTTCTCTAGATGTTCCTTTGCAAATTTCAGCCTTTTAAGCTTGTTAATTTTTGAAATATACGGCACATCCTTAGCAATATATGTCTTCATGTCCTGTTCCTTTAAACGTCGACGAACTGTGCGCTCACTGATTGCCTTACGTCCACTTATCGGAAGGCTGGCGGTCAAATTCCACTGCTTTGCAACAGCTTGGGGCTTCACAAGAGGATTTTTTTTAAATTCCCGTATAAGGATTTTGTCGTTAGCGATCGTTGTTTTGCGCTTAGGACCTGTTCTTTTTAGGTTTTTTAAGTCATTATGTTTCTTAAACTTTTTAATTTGATAATACACAGTTTGTCGCGACACATTAAACTCATTAGCAATGTCTTTTACTTTAATTCCAACGTTAAACTGTGCTACCATTGATGATCTAATAAATAAACTTAACTCAGCCTTTTTACCCATGGCTATCAATTAATTTTTTGTTTTTTATTAACGTTTAATATCCAAAAAAGTTAAATTTAAACAATTTTTGATTAACACGTGCTCAAAAGCAGAATACCATTTACTAAATGAGTTGGTCAAAATACTTGTGCCGAACAAAAATTAGTTGTCTGCGTGCATTCTTATCAGTAGAAAGAGAATGCAAAGGGTAAACCGTATAAAAATTGGCATTCTGTGGGCTAAATATTCATTCGTTGCTTTGCTCATCATCTTCGCACCGT
Source organism: Zaprionus ornatus (assembly GCA_018904035.1). Taxonomy (NCBI): domain Eukaryota; kingdom Metazoa; phylum Arthropoda; class Insecta; order Diptera; family Drosophilidae; genus Zaprionus; species Zaprionus ornatus. The sequence goes on along the minus strand of JAEIFZ010000002.1, from coordinate 14,590,393 downwards.
TAGTTAACGGTATCAAGCACAAGGTAGGTTTAAAAGAAACAGACAATTTTGTCAAAATACTTATGCCGACTAGTGTACCTAATAAGCAGAGAGTACAAAGAGAAACCTTTCTGCACTTCCCCACGGGAAATGTTGCACAGAGAAACCTGCAAACATAGAAACTTTCACAGCATTTTAAAACAATTTCCATATGTTTTAAAATGTTTTCTATTTCGAAAACTCGACAAACTAAGGCAGATAGAAAAGCAAAGAGAAGCAATGGGAAATCTATACCATGTTCAAGGATCTCAACTTGATTATCTAGTGAATACCCACAAGTAACTGCTAGTCGAACTAACAAAACCCATTCCTTGCCATGCCTTATCTTCATTCACAAGCAGTTTATGTGCTGCTGTGTGGCATAAATACGTTTTCCATTATGCCGAAAACAATTTAGAAAACAATTTCTTAGTGCGAGTGCTGAGTGAAGTCCTTTGATTGCACAGCAAAAGCCTCCGACGCCGCATTCGAGTCGAGTGCGCGCTCCCTTCAGCCAACTGCCCGACAACAGTTACAGCTGCTACAATAACAAGGACAACACACACACACACACATACACACAGTAACACAGTAACAGTAACTACAACAGCAACAACAACACAGTGCTAGAGTAATTGTAGCCGGAGTAACAACAGCAGCAGTCGTAAATGGCGCCTTATGTGTTTGTGCTCCGGCTGGAAATCCTTTTATGTTATCAACGCTTACGTAGTCCGTAATTATTTGCTACTTTCGGTTGCCTTTGCTTGCGTAAATTAAAGCTGGGCTAAAGCCCGAGCCGGGGGGATCAGTGGTAACCAGCAGAGCAAGAGCCAGAGCAACCACCAATCTCTCCCTCGCCTGCCGCCCCCAGGGCCACCCCCCTCGGTGTATGAGCTCGTAACGTATGTTAATACAAACGTTTTGCGTATTCCCACGTACCAGGCCGAATGTATGAATGTTTATGTGGCTGTGGGCGGGTGCAGAGCAGAGCAGAGCGGACCATCCACTTCCTGTTTGTCTAATGTCTTTATGTCTGTGTGTGTGTGTGTGTGTGAGTGTGTGTGGGTGAGTGTCTGCCATATATTTTGCGAAAAGGACTCAACGACTCGTCGCCCGGCCTAACCGCAAGGCCATCAAATTAAACTAGTGCATAATTAAACACTCGCAATTAGGCGTAATTTACTTTGTGTGTGTCAAGGGGCTTCCAGTAGCTCAGCATCCCACTCCCACTCCCTCTCCCACTCCCTCTCCCCCTCATGCCACTGCTCTCATCCCTTTGCCACTGCGAGCTTGTCTCATATTTTCGCAACATTAGTTTTTAATTAAAAATTTTCATCACATGCACAAGTCGAGGCACGAGCCAGTAAGCTGCCTTCCCACCCCTACCCCCTACCCAGTTGCCACTTGCCACACGCCACACAGTGTGTGTGTGTTGTTTGTGCGAGTGTTTTAATTGTTTGCAGTACGTTTAATTTAGTTGCCAATGAGGCACAACACTCAACTCAACTCAACTCATGTTGCTGCTTTCCCGATCGCAATCTTCTTAGGGGAAACTTCTTAGACCATCAAAGGGAAGCTTAGAAAAACCTCTCGCAAGTTAAGATACTTAAGCGTAAACAAAGCGCGGGCAAACAACAGCTAAAAATGCATTGTAAACATTGCCAAGTTGTAATAATTAATCCGTAAGATTTACAAAACACAACTTGCGCATAAATTTCCCCTTGGTCTCGGTCTCTTGGTCTCTCGGCCAGTGCGGGTTTCATTACTCAAAACTTGTCAGGAGTAGGGGGAGGGAGAATGAGGGGTTGCGTAGTGGTAGCAAAGTTTTACTGGGCCCGGAGGGAGCATTGTTGTTTCAGGCTGGCAATTTTTTATGCTGCTGCTGCCAAGTTGCATGCCACAAGAGCAAACAGCGCGACTGCAGCGCGATAAGATGCGGCATCCTAGCAGCCAACTGCTGTGGCAAAAACCACATCTAATTGTACTTAGTATGCGGCAAGCGAGCCAAGGCAGCCAAGCTCACTGACTGACTGACTGACTGACAGACTGTCTGACTGACTGACTGACTGACTGACTGACTGGCACTCATTCCATTAAGATTCTGCAGTGACTGCAAATTGAAAGAGTTCTTGTTGGCGCTGCTGGAAAGGCGTTTTGGCATTCGCCAAGTCAAATATTTATGTGGCTGGTCAGGATTGCGGATTCGCCAAGGATTTGCCGTCTCAGCAAAGCAATTGCAAGTAAATTAATTAATGAAAATAGTTAAGATAAGAGCAGGGCCCCCAGAGGGACAGAGAGAGAGAGAGAGAGAGAGAGACGCAGCGAGTGCTGCGGGAGAGCTTAGCAGCTGAAGGTATTTGGCAGCAAAGACGCGTTTAAGCCGCTTTCTGCACTGCGAGCAAATGGAAATGGGGTAGTACGAAAAGCAGCTGCAAAATATTATGTATACACTGCACAACGAGTGCTTTGCGGACTGCCAGATTTGCATAGTTATGTGCGTCGTTGTTGTTGCTGTTGTTGTTGTTGTGCAGTTACAGTGTTGGCAGTTGTAGTTTGTGTTTAATTGACAGCTGACAAGCTGATTATGGGCTAATTAGCGAACACGGCTAATTGAAATTAATGAGAGTGTGTGCAAAGAACTGACCTAATTCGTGCGCTGCAAATGTGAAGAAATGAGGGAGGGCAAGAAAGTGCAAAGAATATTTATATTATGAGTTTAATTTATATATTTATATTTATATATATTTATTTATTTTTTTTTTTTAATATGAGAAGCGATGATTCCATGCAATACAGTAATAGTAACATAACAGCGCAATTAACAAATAAATATTTTTTTTTTTTTTTTCATTATGAGAAGCGTTGAATCCATGCAATGTAGTAATAGTAACAAAAAAGCGCAATTAACCAAAAATTTTTTTTTTTTTTTTTTTTATTTTGAGAAGCGATGAATCCATGCAATTAACAAAAAAATATTTTTTTTTTGTGAACAAATAAATAGTAACACTAGAAATGGTTTTTTTTTTCATTTTGAGAAGCGATAAATCCATGCAATGCAGTATTAGTAACATAACAGCGCAATTAACAAATAAATAGTTTTTTTTTTTTTTTTATTATGAGAAGCGTTGAATTCATGAGCAACAGAGCAATTAACAAATAAATATTTTATTTTTTTTTTTTTTATTATGAGAAGCGTTGAATCCATGCGATGCAGTAATAGAACCATAACAGCGCAATTAACAAATCACAATTTTTTTTTTTTTTTTTTAAGAAGTAAATAGTGACACTAAACCTCGCACTAAGCATGTTAGGGACTTACAACTTTGTCTCATACTACGAGGGGGTCCTTAGGGTTGCCCCTCATAACTTTCAGCTAGCGCAATCAACTCGCACACCTTTACAGCAGATTTAGAGCACCTTCGTGGTACATCTTGAGCAGAATATTGATTTTTGTAATAAATTTAAAGCTAAAGAATAATTGCCAAAGGTCGCAGAGGCGATTTTTGGGCTTGCCCTCAAATGTATGCTACACTTTTTGCACTGCGCAATTTCTAAGTATTGCAAGCCGACACACACACGCACGCACACGCTTTTCAATTAAAATGCCAACAACAACAGCAGACAAACTGGCAACAACAACAACAACAACAACAAGTATCGATTGGCAGGTCGCAAAAGGAAAAAAGATGTTTCGGGGCGCCATTAGAACCATCTATCAGTGGGAGCAGCCGCGCTTATCAGGATTGCTGTTGTACGTGCCACGCCCCCAATCGGTGTGCTGCTGAAACAGTTTTCACATTTATTTTCGTGTTAAAATCAAATATATTTTTGTGGCGCCCAGCCAAACCTCAGGAATGTAAATATTGGCATAAACATTTAAAAGGCAACAGCGAAGCATGAGAGAGAAGCAAGAAGGGAGCCAGAGGGGAGCCAGAAGGGAGCCAGAGGGGAGCCAGAGGAGCTGCTGCTGGTGTCCACGACAGACACGAACATCGTCAGTGCAAAAGAAGCCTTAAAACAGGATTTGTTGGGTGTCCGTGTCGGGCATATTGAACACACCCAAAAAGGGAGCGCAAAAAAAAAAGGAAAGCGAACTTATAAACAGCAGGGAAAGATGGGAGTGAGAAAAAGTGATGGAGAAAAAGTGAAGCAGAGAGAGTGAAGAAGAGAGAGAGAGGCAGTGAAAGCCTGAGGCTAATAATCAAACAGGCGCCCCGTCCAAGCGCCAAAGGCAGTTGAACCTGGGCCAGATTACCTGCGCATATACCTAAAGGTAGTTCGGCAAAAGCAAGCAAAGGCAAGAGAAGGGAGAAGGCAATGGGAGGGGGAGGAGGAAAGTAGCTACTCTGCAGCGAACATTTTTGGTATTCCTCTTTTGGCTTTTTTCTGGCTGCTGCTTTTGTTTTTAGCCTTTGCAAAATGTCGTACAGGCTGTCGCTCTAGGCCAGCGCTCGCAACGGGACAGTTGACCGAGCTTAGGGGGGTCACTGAGGGTTGCTCTTGCCAAGCAGTTGAGCAGGCAGGGGGAGGGGTTGGGGGTGTAGGTTTTCCATAATAAATCACATAAATATGCAACGCGAAAGCTGAACGAAAATGGAAAAATATTTGGTTAAGCAGCGAGTGACGTGGATTTGTGCCATGGATTTTACGTTGATGCCACACACAGCAGCAACAGCAGCAGCAACAGCAACAGCAACAGCAGCAGCAGTAACTACCTGCCTGCCTGCCTCCTGAAATGGAACGTGTTCAGCTGGCGGCTGCTGGCTCAAAACGGGATTAGCTTTTAATGCTTTTCGGTTATGTTATTTACAAATGGCTTTTCAAATGTTTGCCATATCTCTCTCTCTCTGCACACACCTTGCTGCCATCTTCCTCCTTCCCCCTCCCCTATATCACTCTCACTGACTAAAATGTAATATCTGCGCCATTTATCAAATCCGTTTAGTTACTTGCCTGCCTCATTCTTGCCGTTTTGTGCCGTCATTCGATTTGATTTGTTAATGTGCTCAGGTATTTAATAACTGTAATCCCCGAGAGCTGCCGACTTGAGCTGGGTTTGACAGCTTGATAGTTTCATTACTTTGCCAAAGATTGCACAAATGTTGAGCAACTTTAGTTGAATTTCACCTGAAGTTCCATCTGCTATACTCCCTCAATTATCTTACCTAGTCTTCGCTGCATTTAAATTTCTGCATTCTTTTAACCGTAATTGCTGCGCAATTTCTCGTGACATTGTCTCTATATATATATAAGGAGAGATAGAGAGAGGGAGATATAATAATTTTCCGCTGCCATATGAAACGTGCTTGCAACACATTCTGCCGTCAACCTCGTTCCAACGCGCTTCCTCTCGCAAACTTTTCTGCAGTTTCACACGAAGCATTGCAACGGTATTTATGTAAAATGCCAGCAGGCCCGCTGTGGCGCTGCCATTGCCATTTCGTTGATGTCTTCATATATGACTGACTTACTGACTGACTGACTGACTGACTGACTCACTGACTGCCTGACTGACTGATGGACAGACACACAGACGGGCGCATGGACGAATGGAGACACTATGCCTGCCTGTCTGTCAAGCGTTCAACGCGATGCAGCAGCGCAAGATTCATAATTGTCGCACACAAAACTGCATTGCTTGTTGTTATTGTTGCGCTGGCAAATAGCTCTCTCTCTCTCTGTGCAAACACAAACACATAAAGCTGCACGTAGTCAGTGGCAGTGGCAGTGGCAGTGGCAGCTCCATTCCCAGGCACTCTCGCATTCCTGCGATGATCCACAGCCAGCAGCCATAACTTTAATACATTGTAATTATGTCAACTCGTCGTCAACATGCTCTTGTTGTTGTGGCAGTGGCAGTGGCAGTTTCATCAGCGCACGTTACGTATACGCAATTTATACGATTCACAATCTGTGCCAGGACAGCAAGCAACGCCTCACTTAACGGCTTAATATATTGTTACGGCATCTGGCGCTGCATAATGTCGTCGCACACACACACTGACACACACACAGTGGCACACATGAGTGCACACACACACGTGGCGGGAAATAAAGAAATGACAACAAAGCACAAGGCAAAACCAATTCAATGCAGCATACTTTTCAGCGCTCTCTCACACACACACACACACACACACGTTGCCAGCAGTCACGCGCGTGTATGTATTAGAGTATTCCGTAATTTAATTACAAACTTTGCGCCATTAATTTTAAAACTTTATACCAAACTGCGAGTATCGAGCGCAGCTGCCCAGGCGCCTCCAGCCTCCAGCCACCAGTCCCAGCATCCCGTTGTCCTGGTGTCCTGCGAATAGGTAACGACCACAATGGCCTCAACTGTCAGCAGCAGTAGCAGTAGCAGCAGCAGCTGCCTGTGCGGCTGCAGCTGTGGTGTGGCTGCCTCTGCGCCCCCCTCCCCCTTTGTCTAGTTTATGCACGCATGCAACATATTGAAAAAGGCAACGCGTCGACTTTGCTGCCATTTATCACAAGCAACTTTCGTAATTAGATGGAGTGGACACACAAGTTACGGCTATGTGTGGCATCTGTGGCAGTTTATGTTGCATGGTGTGAAAAAATCTGCAAAGTAATGAGTTAAGGGGCGCGCTTTTGTTGTCTGCCAGCATAAAAAGCTGCCTTCAACGTGCTGAGGGTTGAATATTTTTGTAAGTTCAATTCTCCCATATCTATTTATTTATTTATTTAATTATTTATCTATTTATTTATTTGATGAATTATTTATTTATTTAATTATCTATCTATTTACTTATTTATTAATTTTATTATTGTATTATTTATTTATTTAGCTATTAATTTAATTATTTAATTTTTTATTTATTTATTTATTTATTTATTTTTTATTTATTTATTTATTTATTTGCTTATTTATTTATTTATTTATTTACTAATTTCTTTATTTATTTATTTATTTATTTATTTTTTTTTTTTTTTTAAATTTATTTTTTTTTATTATATTTTTTTGTCTTTTCTTGATTTATTTTTTTCTTTTTTTATTTATTTTTTTATTTATTTATCATATTTATTTATATATTAATTAATTTATTTATTTTTGTATTTATTTATTTTTTTTTGAATTTTCTGTATTTTTTAATTTTTTTATTTATTTATATATTTATTTTTTTTCTTGTTTATTTATTTCTTTATTTACTTACTTAACGTCAACTAAGACAGTCGACTTCAAATTTAAAATTAGTTTTTATTTTTTAAATTAAAATTAGATAAAATTAAAATTAAAAAAAAAAAAAAATAATAAAAATGTAAGACTTAGATTCCTATACAGGCTAAGGCTTCTCAAATTTCCTGCTCTCAAATATATCGAGGTTTTTATAAAGAAAACAGTTTTTATAAAATCAGCACCTGATCATTGATTTTTAATCCTCCATAAAGTGAATAAAATTCCACTCAAAAAACTACTTCACATGCAGCTACCCAAAAATGAAGCCAAACCTTGTATGACCGTAGATACTCAACGTTTTTCTTTACTTTCCCATAAAAATGATTCCCCAGACTGCATAAAAAAGCAACAGAAATGCTTAAGAATTTTCTCCGAGTTTTCCCTTGTGCATTTTCTAAGCATTTTTCCAGCGTGTCGCCCAGCAATTTTTCATGAGGCAGCATTTAGTAACATTTTTCATAATTCATGACAAGCGTTGCCAGACCCAAAACGAATGTCAACTTAAAAAAGCCAACGAAATGCCCTAAAATATGCAATGTCAACTACAACAACAGCAACAACAACAGCAACAACAACAGCAACAACAACAGCAATAGCAATAGCAATAAGAGCAACTGCAAGATGCAAAAAGAAGCAGAGCAGTAAGGGGGGAGGGGGATTGGGGGAGTGTAAGAAAAGCAAAAGGCAGCTCAACTAAATGACAAGCACTGTGAAAAGCTGCCACTGGGAGTGCATTTTCTTCTTATCAACGGCAGCAGCAGCAGCAGCAGCAGCGTCAGGTGGAAAACTGTAGAAGTGGAAACAGCATCCATCAGAAGGCACCCGCTCACCTGAGCGCACAATATTAATGGAGTCTCTCCCTCTCCCTCTTTCCCTCCCCCTGCCCGGACTGTGCTGGTGTACGAGTCGTGCTATAATATATTTTTCTTTGCCAGCGTTCTCTTCTTCTTCTTCCTTTTTTTTGGAATATGTAAATGTGTAAATATATATACGAGTATATTTTAAAGCTCAGGTTGCCCCCGAGTGTGGCAGGCATTCGTTTTTGGCTCTTCTCTGATTCATGTCGCTGGCAAATTTCATTAAAAGTGCAGCCACTCAGGTTGATGAAGTCGCAACTTGGTTACGCGGCAAGATCTCATCTCTTGTCTGCTTCCATAATTCCTGCCAATTGCATTTGTTTGGCGGGGGCTTATCTGCTGCCCGCTTTATCCTGTCTTCCACTAGCCCTGTCAGCTTCCACCTTCCCTTTTGCTCCCTTTTGCTCTCTTTTGCTCTCTTTCCCCCTCTCTCTATCTCTTCCTCTCTCTCTGTGCTTCTGCTTATCGACATCGGCTTCGACGCTTGTAATAAATCAGCTCGTCGCTTCACTCACTTCCTGTCGTATCATTTTTTCTCGCTGCAAGTTAACCTTACACACACACACACACATACTGCACACACACTCATATCGCTGAGGCATCATCTTGTCAATGCCTTGGCCTGAGCTTAGTCTGCTGTGCTAGATTTTCGACACATCATTTTCTATGTTGAGGTGTCGAGCACACACAAAAGGAATTTCCATTATTTTTCCCCCGTCATTGATAGAGCTCTTTGTGCCTACCTCCCACCTCCCACCTCCCACCTCCCAGCTCCCATTTCCTCTTCACCACCTTGCAGCTGTTGCCCCCCATTCTCGTAAAATGGTATCATCAACTTAAGTAGATAGTCCACAGGCAACGCCTGCTCTCAAGAGTTATCTCGAGACGTTTTGATAATGTGTCAAGTTTGCTTGTAGACTTTGGCATCAACTTTAGCAACTGATTAGCCGTAGAACATTTTGCTGCCAGCCTTCAACTTGTTACTTGTCGATTACCAGGGGAGCAGTGAAATAAAATGATTGAGTTTTTTTACAGCGAAACAGCTTGAACTACTCTTAGGGTATGATGTGTGTTAGATTCCTGATACCTTAATAATTTAAGCTTCAGTTCTTGGCAAATTATTATGCAGCACTTGGCACAACAACTCGAGCCACATTCCTGATTCTCAGAGATAAACAGAACACCTATTTGCTTTGTTCAAATCACCATTAAGTTGCATAAGGTGCAACAACAACAACACTAATAAGACAACGACATGGCAAAAACATTTGTTAAGGCAGACAGAAACCCCAATTGAGATCATATGAGCGATTTCGACTCGCTTGCTGCATAAATTTCATTTCAGATAAACACAAATGTCTCCAGGCTGTTGCAAGTGTATTTGTTTGCAAGTGTGTGGCGGAGGAGGAGGGGAGGGGGAATTAACATAATCGCATAATACGTGCAGCAACATGCCATGAATTGAGACACTGCTAGCTTCAGAATCACTATGCAAATCAATTAATGGAATTAATGGAAATGCCAAAAGTGTTTATTAATATTTACCAACTTGGGCACAACGAGTGTGCAGCACAGATAAGGCAAGAAGACACTCACACACACACACACCTACACACGGAAGAACAATCTGACAGCAAACTAATTAAGGCAGCAAAACAAATTAAAGCATCTTTCTTGGTCAGTTCGAGATGTGCCCACCAAAACTGGCTTACAGCTCATAACAATAACAAGTTTGGCACAAATCCGGCCAGAAAGCTGTGGTTCGGCAACAGTTTTTGGGACTTGCCACTTGAAAATCAATCAGCCAGTGCTGTTGCAAGTTTTATCAATGCTGAGCGAATGCCTCAGCTCGTCTTGCATTTTGTATGCCTTGTCAACTTGGCCAGCACATGTCTCTCACTCCTGGCACCACACCTCCATTTGCCTGCCCTGTCTGTGCAGCTCTGCCCGCTGCCCGCTGCCTGCTCGTTTATTTAACACTGATTGCCAATGCACACAGAGATTTGGCAAACGATGAGCTTGACTGGGGGAAAAATCAGTTGATGTTTTCCCAGACACAGATACAGACAGCACACATGTGATACTCGAATATGTCGTCTGTTTGCCAGCCTGAGGTTGCCGAGTCAACTCTGAACTCTCGAGTCTCAACCCTTGAGTGTGCAGTGTAATCAATGTGCCTCACACAGTCCTGCCCTCAGAATATGCTTTTGATACCGGATCTGCTTTAGTTTTCTGTCTATCCAGTTGCAGAGTCTCTTTCTCTGTCTTCCTCTGACTTAAAGCACAGTCCATGGTGCTTAGTTAATGACGCAAGCTATAAATATTTAACAGTTTATTTTTAATTTATAGCACTTAAGCCTCCGGAGCTTACTGCAATAAGCGCAACTACAAATTAATTAAATATTTAATAGAAACTCTTGTGGGAAAGTAAACAATTATTAACTGCCTTTTTATGGTCTGGCGAAATCCGCTTAGAACTTGGGACTAGTAATACAATGAGAATGCAATTATGTTTGGTATTTTTTGTTATTCTTTTAGCGACAATTTGAAAAGCTCTTAAATGTATTTCAATTAACGCAAAATAAACATTCATCAACTATAAATTTCAATTGCCAACAATAATAGAACAAAAACCAAATACTGAAACGGAAAATTGTTTCTCTTTTTTTTTCTCTGCGGTTTTCGCATTTATTTTTTTTCGCTTTGTTATTGCACATTTTTTGGCGAAATTAATTATCGTAATTTATTGGCCAGGTGCAAATAAATTGCGAGAGCATTAAAAAAAGAAAACTGGCCATGTAATGTGTATATAATAAATGAATAAACCAGTTTAAGGCACACGATAAATTACATGCGACCCGATTCCGAGTGACATTAGCTGGGGACAACAATAAAAGCGAGCTGCGCCAAAGTGTGTGCTATAATTTATGGCCCTCAACCAGCAATTTCCTGTTGTAAAGCGGCAATCAACGCGTGGCATGACTGAAGGGGGGAGGGGTAACTGGGGGTATTATGCGTTTATGAGTGTGCGTGTGTATGAGTGGCGTGTAACTTTCGCAATTATAAATTCATACAGCAAAAGGTGTCAAGAAAAAAAAGTATCGATGAAAAATACATACAAAAGCAGGTAAGGTTATCAACAGTACTATCGATAAGTCTAATAAACTGTTTAGATTGATATATAGAGGAAGATATTAATAGATATATGATATATATGTTATGCTTATAGGTGTTATAAAGATATTTCGATACAAGAAACTGAATAAGACTCCACAATTTCTCGGCAAAACTATCGATAGTACAATAAACAAGGTTAATTGATTTATTTACATTGATAGACACCTTTGTGCAGCTGTTATGTTTCAACATTGATACGGTTAGATGAATATGACACCAGAACTCTCTCAAAAACACTTATCGATAACAAATCGATAGTTTTTAACTTATAAATTTAGCCAGCTAGCTAGCTTTATTGAAGTCATATTGACGATTCGTGACAAACCAGAATATTATGCCTCTACAGATCTCTCTTGAAAGAAACTAAGTTTATCGGAAAACCTATCGATAAGTATATTAAGCAATTTAGATTGATTTATTAATATATACACATTAAATGACTCATATATTGATACTTAAAGACAAATATGACTACAGATCTCTCTCTAAAAAACTTATCGATAACATATTGATATTGCTAAATTATAAAATTTATAGATGGCTTTGTTAAATGATGTTGTATTGATAGTCCGGGACAAACAAGACGAAGACAACAAGACGTCTCTATAGATCTTTCTAGAAAGAAACTTAGTTTATCGGCAAACTATCGATAAATGTAATTATCAGTTTAGATTGATTTAATAATATATAAATATTAACTGACACATAAATTGATACGAAAAATCAAATATTACTACAGATCTCTCTCTAAAAGACTTATCGATAACAAATCGATAGTCGTTATAACAAGAAATTGTGTTTATTTCTCTAGCTACTTTTTCAAGTCCAAAAGAGAAACATTTTCCACTCAAAGATAATGATGAATTGGCTAATAAATTCGAACAGACCTTTGCTCTTAATGAAATTCCTGCTCAATTCTATTAAAGGAATTCTGCTTGCCCGCTTAACTATGCAAGCGAAAGCACACACACACTCACACAGACTGGGGGCAAACACACGACTCTTTATATGGTATGCAAATGCTCAAGTCAAATGTGTCCAGTTCCAGTTCGAACTCAGCTGGCTGCCAACGCAGCTCGTTATTAAAATGAAACCCTTCGCAGAGGTAAAAAAAAAAAAAGAAGTAACTTTTCGATCAACTTGAGCTGGGTTCGGGTTCAGGTTTGGGTCTCGGCAACTTTGGCAGCTGTGAGCAAAGTATTCAAATTGCTAAGGAGCTGCAGCAGTGGAAGGGGACTGAGGGCAAATACATCATTTTGCCATAGAGTGGCAATTTAATTCCTACGCTTCTAAGGGTTGAGGTAGGGTGAGAGGTCGTCAAGCAGAGCAGGCAGAAGGGGAGAGGAGGGAAAGCTACTATGTCGCATACCTTAATTTCAAGCTCCAGCAGATTTGTCGTGCTGTAATCAACACAACATTATTAATAACCGACACCGACTTGGCAAAAGGTCAAGGGAGGTGGGGCTAAAAAAGAGGCCAGCATGTACATATACGAGTATAACTGGCTTGAAATGAGCTGAAATTGCATTTCAAGTAGATAAGCAGAGACCTCCTCCTTATCTCTCTCCTTCTCTCCTTCTCTCTTTCATCTGCTGATGATCTGATCCATTTCCATCAATAGCAAAGCACAAATTGTTTGCTCCTGCTGTTGCTGTTGCTACCACAACCGCAGCCTCTGCTCTTTTTCTGCTTCCTCCCCTTTAACCTCTCACTCTCTTCCTCCCTCGTTGGCCTGCCCGCATTCATGAGGCCAATTATTATGCAAATGGCAAACTACTCGCACTCGCACTCGCACTCGCACTCGCACTCGTGCTTCGACTTGAATCCTAAAAAGCAGACATAGAAGCAAATTTAAAATAGCAGCAGACAAAAAAACAACAAGCAGCGACAGTCAGTGGCAATGCTCAACTAGGCAATACCCTGCAGGGAGGCAAGCTATGCAAATCGTGCTACTTTCTTGGCTTCTTTCCTTGGGTATATTTCCAGCAAAGTGCATGAAATGTACACGCTCGCAGCGTGGCAGAGACCGCACTAAATCAATATATGTTTGCCCTCCTCCTCGTGCTGCCACAGCAGCTGGGTATGCTGATGGTGTTGGGGAATGCTGGGGGATGCTGGGGAAGGGGGCTGCCTGCCGTAGCTGGCCACAAATCAACATTTGACTTTTGCATAAATTGCAAGTAGCAACAAAATTGCTGGCGAAAAGAAGAAAAGTCATTTTCTCGCTTTCGTCTGCAGGTGCAGCGTGGCATGCAACCCCCTCCCTGTTGATTATGCGCCCGTCTTGTTGTTGATGCGATCCGCCTTCCTTGGGGAGTCGTCACTCGTTGTTCCGGCCACATCCGGGCAGCTTCTGCACGGGCTGCAGCTGCTGCTGCTGCTTTGGTTACTTGCACATTTTTCCGACCCTCTTCTTGTTGACTCATTTCCCGGGCAACTGTATCTCTCCCTCTCCCCCTACCTTCCCCTCGCCCGCTCTGTCTCGATTGAAGATTGCCAGCATCTTGATTACCCAGCGAATCGCATTGGCTGTTTCGATTTGCATTTCATTTTCAGTTTTTCACTTGATTGCCAACAAAATATACGCCATATCGAAGGTGTCTATGTGTGGCTGTGTGTGTCTATATTTCTGTGTATGTGTGTGTGTGTGTGTGTGTGCACGGCACATGCAACTGAGCTGCGGCTTTAAGACTCAAGCGCCAAGATTGAAGATTGACCTAAGCCGCTTGTCGGACACGGCTGAAGCCGGAAACCTGCAACCGGCAGTCGCAATCTGTGTGTGGTTGACTGTGTGTGTGTGTATGTGTGTGTGTGGCAGAAAGCCGTTGCAAATCGAGCTCAATCGAATGTTCAGCAGCAAACAAAAACAGGAAATGGACGTTGTGTGCTCAACTTTGTTTCCGCTTTTCGGCTTCAGCTGAAACTCGATGCGTTCCCTCCTGCACTCAGGGGGGTTGGGGCATGCAACAACAGTGTCTCTATGATTGTGTGTGTGTGCGTGCGAGGGTGTTGTTGTCGTAGCTGTAGCAAATGCAAATTTGTTCAAAGTTTATTGAGTGCACGTGACGGCAAACAAAAGTGCAAAGTTGCCTTTGTCCTTGCTGCCTTGTGGGGCACGGCCAGCTCCGAGTTCTCTGTAGTTTCTAGTTTCTTTTTGGTGATTTTTTTTTTCACTTTTTCTTTGCTCTCTCTCTTCTGCTGTTCATAATTCCCAGTATGTATGTTTTTTTTGTTTTTTTTTTTGTTAATTTTGTTGTACATTTTTCCGCCTTTAAAGGTTGCTCCACAAGAATTTTGACTTGCAAATTCGCAGTTCGCATGTTGCACAGCGCCATGAGTGGCACTTGCACATTAGAAGAGTATAGCAATAATCAGCTCATGAAATATACATGAAAAAGGCAACTAGACTGCAGCAACAACTTGCATATATGTTATGTTAAATTAACGTTTTATTTAAATGAACTTTCGGGCGAAATTAAAAATAATTTATGCGCCAGTTAAGATCGCAACTAAATTGATGTCAAGCCAACGTTTAACTTATTTCTATTTAGTACAAAATATTATTTATATTAAGCTCGATAATGTGCACAAGTGCAACTAATAAATTGCAAATAAATATTGCCAAAGTGAGTTATAAACCGACGATAATCTGCTGTGCAAAAATTCACTTAACAATTTGAATAATTTACAATTGGAAATGTTCCGACAATCGCTTGCGTTGTCTTATTTTTCAATTCGATATGGCACTTTTTCTATCAGCTTTCGCATGCAAATGAGCCGAAAACACATAACCAATTTAATGGCCAACATATATTTGTGCATCATTGCAGATATAAGCAACTACACGACAACGAGCAGCACGATAAGGACATCTGTATGGGGTCAATGGAGGCGAAGACTGACTGACCAGGCCAAATGCCAAAACGAGGCGAACACTGAAAATCAATAAAATGGTAAGTACTTCTCATGCAGCATACCTATTGCCCCTCCCCCCCTCCTCCCCTACTACATTCCTTTTTTTGCCCGTCTGACTGCCCTTATCTACTTGAGCGCTCTTTTTTCTGAGCGCAAACATTTTAAGTGCAGAGTTGTGGATACTTTTGGCAATGCTTATTGCAAATGCTTTTATAAATTTTATGACTCAATGGCTGCCATTGTCGTGTGCGAAAGAGGGAGAGAGAGGGAGAGAGAGAGGGAGCAGAAGAACGACGTCTGTGCGACATTTAACCCGACTGACTTTTTTACGAGCAGTCAACAGAAATCAGGAACGGCAACGGCAACTGCAACTGCTGCAACTGCAACAACTGCGCCACATCCTTTCAGATCTAACCAACTATAATTTTAAAGCCACAAAATCCACTTGGGCGGTGGGTGGCTAAGACATGGGCGTGGCTGTAAACCAAATTGCGCACAACTTGAGCTTGAATTTTCAATTGAAGGCAAGGCATGTAAACAAGCTCAAAGAGAGAGAGAGGGAGAGAGAGAGGGAGAGAGAGAGAGAAAGAGAGATGGAGAGATGGAGAGAAAGAGAGAACAGCAGCAGCAGAAAAATCGAGCACACAAGTGGAAAATCGGAAAAGCGAAAAGCGAACAGCGCTGCCTGCTCCTTGGCTTTATAATGTTAACTCGCAACTACAAAAGGTTGGCACGATTGAAACTGATTGACGTAGAAATACCCAGCAATCTAAAGTAAGAAAGCCTTGCAGTATATTTTGATGCAATGCTGAATGCCTGAAGATTATTGGGGAAGACTATTTAAATACCTTAGATGATCTTCCTCAGCAACAGAACCTCATCCGACATATACTTGTTAGCAACTCACTCCCTCCACTTTACAGGGTATGCACACTGCTAACTTTGTCAATTGTTGCACAAGTTAAAGTTGAGTTGAGCAAATTTTATTGGCAATTTTTTATCGTAAATTTAATTAGACGTTTCTCTTCTAATTTCGCAAGTTAACTGTCAAAGTTGAGCGCAAAAAGTTTATATACTTTATTTTGTTTTTGTTACTCTCCGTTTTTTTTTTTTTTTTTTTGGGGCTAACTCAATTGCAGACAAACCCGGCGGATGTTGAAATTTCAATCAGCTTCGGCTAACCTCGTCTCCTGCCTGCCTGTCAGCCTGCCTGACTGCCTGTGCCGCCCACAAAGAAAATAAAACGAAAATAATCTGCAATAAAAATGTTTTCCTTTAATAAAAATTCAATTTCCTTGAAGCGACACATGTTACGGCGGGGAGACGGAGTCCACGTCGACAGCAGCAGCAACAGCAGCATCAGCCGGAGGAGCATCAGCTGCCGCGCTGTCGAGCTCCGCCGGATGCAGTTAGGTAAAGGCACCTCCGTCTCGCTCCGTGCTCGCCCTTTGCCTTTGGCCAGTGGACGTTGCGCGCGCTGGAAATGTCTTTCAATTTATAATGACGACGCTTGCCGATTGGCGAGTTGGTATTAGTGCTGTCTATCGCTTAGTCTGCGTGCGTGTCTATGTGTGTGTGTGTGTGTGTGTGTGTGTGGTGCTGTCTGTTGCATTCGCAATGGCGCATTAGAAGCGATGGCGTTGTTGACTCTGCCGCATCTACTTTCCCCCCCTGCTGTGCCGTAGACCGACAGCTGCACAAGCTTTCGCAACTGCGTCGTTTGCAGCGCAGGAAAGATCACGAAGCGCATCGATGATTGCATAGCTTAAAGAGCTAACCTAACCCCAACGTGGTTTGCTGGCACCCCACGCAGACGAGAGTAGATGCATCAATTGAAAATGAGGCATCACTGCTGCGTCAGACAGCTTGCCTGCCCTTGCTTCCGCTTGCCATCAAGCCGGACTCGCTGTGCATCCTCAACGCTTCCTGTGTTTGCTCAAAGGCCGCCAGTGGCAGTAGTACAACGTCTAAGCTGGTACTGAACAGGATTTGACCGGCCCTGAGTCGAGTTTTCCTTTGCCTTTGCCTTTTTTTCAATTTACCAGATAAGCCAAGACGTGGGAAGCAAGTGCAGGAAGAATGAGTTTAAATCGAATGCCTAAAAGTAGGCAACACTTTTTTTGCTTGAAGAGAAACTCTTTTTTTTTTAAAGAGTATATCTTCATTTATTTGGGTTCCAAAAGGAATCGTTCAGTCAATTCCTCTGAACTTAACCTATTGAGTATATAAAAGGTATATGAGACCAAGTGGTTTCTTAATTACTAAGTACAGAAAGGAAAGATTAATCTAGTTATTAATTACAAAGTGTGTTATATTATCTTCCGGGTAGGGAGATCGCTGGGGTGTACCCTCTTCAGCCTTCTGAGGGAGATGGGGTTTACTAGCATGTTTGCCAGTCGGTTCGGGTGGACCACAAGCCTGTCGGCATAACGGCTGCTGTGAAAGTTGATCTGATCCCCAAGAAGGGTAACTTTCAGATCTCTTTCGATGACCTTGTTCGTCACGTACCAGGGGAGCCCTGATGCGTGACGTGCAGCTCTCGACTGGACCACTCGGAGCCTATTGAGCTGGGATTTGGCGGCAGTTCCCCACACCTGGATGGCATAATTCCACGTTGGAGCTAGTATGGCTTTGATTAGAAGGGCCTTAGAGCTCGTTTGTAGCTTGCTGGAGTGGAGAGAAACTCAATTGGCACTGTTGGAACTTAGTTCTAAAATAGTTTTTCTTCATTTTAAATACAGTTCCATATCAAAAAAAAAAAAAAAATATCAAGTAGAGACTTTCGTCTCCTTTACCTTCCCCCCTTTCTTACTCTCTGCCCAAGCTCATCCCATAAAAGAGATTAATAGATCACCGTCTTAGCGTAATCCTGCAAATAACTTTCGTTAATCTAATTACACAGCAGTAAATTCTAAAGAATTAGTGCGCATACTTTATGGGGCTCCAGAAGAAGTTTCCGCAAATATTTGACAAGCAGCCAACCCCCCATGAGAACGATTGTGTTGGCCCAGCGAATTCGGGTGCTTATCTGTGCGGCCCATTGCGCGATTGGCACAGATTAGGGCACACAGGCCTCGAGTGAAGCATCTGTTAGCTCATATAGCTTATGCTTGGCCATATGTCTGTTCAATACATCACGCACCCCCCCACCCTCTGCTCGACTCGTGCTAAGCAAACAAATAGCGCAATTTTTAGTGCTCCATCGACAGATGCCTGCTCGGAGCGAGCCAATCAACTCGTCTCTAATACGTTTAGGCTGCTCATAATCACGCTCCGGCAAGCGAGACATCAATATGAAGGATATCGAAGGATATTGGATGGACACTGGGCAGCTGTTCCATCAGCTCAAATTGCTGCCCTCTTCGTTGCTCCCTTTCAGCTTTATCTTATGGCAGACATGGCGCTTATTGTTCTTATCTCATTATTACATTTCTATTTACTTTACAAAGCCGAAGCCGGAGCTGAAGCAGAAGCAGACGGAGAATCCGGCTCCGGGTGCGCTGTCAGCGAGTGGCTTATTTATATGCGCTATTTGTCTTAGTGCCCGCCAACTAATAACGTTCGCTTTCCCACCTCCTCCTCTCTTCTCCCTCTCTCTTCCCACTTCTTCCTCGGCGCTTATGCTATGCTTGCACTTAGCGCGTTTCATCGTCCATTGGCTTAGCGTTTCAATATTCGAAGTTGTAAGTTATTAGTTGGGCAAATCTTGTGGCCCTTTGCGCCAGACACTTCCGTGCCTTATCAAACGCAGCTTCCGACTAGCACACACACACACACTCAGAGAGAGAAAGGCAGTGAGATTACAGTTTCAAGTTGAGTGGTAGCCACAGCTACTTCCACTTCCGGCTATTTAGATTGCCATCCTGCTGCTGCTGCTGCTGCTGCTGCAGGTGATTGCCACCGTCCACTTCCTGTTGCACAACAGCAGACACCACTCAAGACGATCGCCCTCCCTTCTCGCTCTTCTTCCTACGCGCAGCGTGAATTCAATTTGCAAAATCATTAACACATTTTGTCAATAAGCTGTTGTCAATACCCCCCAGAGACGATGTCAGACGTTGGCGCATCATTAAAGATTATTATTCATTTTTATGTAATTATCTGCTTACTCAAGTGCCCAACCGGGGCCATAAAATATGCTCGACAGCAGCACGCAGGAGAAGGTGAGACACAGAGAGAGAGTGAGAGAGGCAGGGAAACATGTTTTTGGGTTCTACGCCCCGTCTGTGCCCATTTTGGTCGTGCTGATAACCCACTTGGGCCAACTGCCTCAAACTGATGCCTTTAATGTGTGTCCTCAACACACAAACATGTACACACACACCCCGGCACACACATACACTCACACACACATTCTTGTGCGTTGTAATATCAAGTTACACTAGTCAACATTTGTTTGCTCTCTTGAGATATTTTAAGATGTTGCACAAGACAAAGTTGCCTGATATTTTTAGATTTTGAGACCTTGGTAATATAATTATTATAATTTAGTATATTATATTATATTATTTATTAATTTATTATTACTTTCAGTATACATAAAAATTTTTTAATTATGTTCCTACTTCACTTATTTTGTTATAGTGTTTCGTAATTCTTAAGAATATTTCTCACCCTGTGATATTAAGATACAATATTATAATAAACGGATTCTTCACTTAATAATAATAATACAAAAAAAAAATTATTGTAATATTTATTAATTTTTTATTACTTTCTGTATTTTTTTATTTTTGTTTTTTCAATTACCTATAGAAATAAAATTATAATTTTGTTATAGTGTTTGGTAATTCTTAAGAATATTTTTCACCCTGTGATGTTAAGATACAATACTATAATCTACGGATTCTTCACCTAATAATAATAATACAAAAAAAAAAAGAAAAAAAAAATAAAAATTATTTATTAATTTATTATTACTTTCTGTCTTAATTTATTTTTTGATTTTTTTTTTGTCAATTACCTATAGTTCAATTTGTGTACAGAAAACACTCTCGATATAAAGAAAGAAATATTTATTTCTCAACTTAGTTCTTGATCAAGTCTTTCGTTCTGTCTTCTTGTTCTGCTCTTCTTCACCACACTTGTTCGCCAGCTCACTCCATCAATTTTCATGGTGTAGTACATAGCATATAATTTAGCTGTCTTTGTTGAGTAGTGTACTATCTATAACTAGCCTGGTAAAAGCATCCTGATGCCCATATATACTAACGGGCCATGAGTTATGGCCGCAACGTGTGGCCCTGCCTGTAGTTACACTTAAGAACAGTGTGTGTGCCTATGTGTGTGTGTATTGGTGTGTGTTTATGTGTGTGTGAGTAAACGAGTATATTTAATGCAGAGCACACAACGGCAACGCCATCTGGAAGTAGTGCTGGGGCGCAGGAAAAAAAGGACGCACCATTTAAGTTTACTGCACAACAGCCCAGTCTGTATGCAAGTGTGTGCGAGTATATGTGTGTGTGTGTGTGCATGCATGTGTGTGTGTTAGTTTCATAATGTAACCGGATGTGCCAACACAATGCTCGCACATCCGCTTGCCAGACAACAGAACAACAGCTGTCACACACACTCACACAAGCACGCAGAGAGAGAGAGCAGGAGAGGGGAGGTGGGGCTGGAGAAGGTATAGAAGAGACGGGCAGAGAATGGGAGAGTGGACGTGTGTGCCACTGCGCTTTTGTTTGCGAATCTTTAGAAGCATTTGGGTCTGGGAACTGGAAGTTGCCGTTGCTTTTGTCTATGGCACCCACAGTCCCAGAGATGACAGCAACGGGCGCATTATTAGAAGCACCAGAGCATATAATAGGGGTATTCCCATAACAAGAGGCGTGAGAGGTGCCGCACACACACACACACACACACACACACACACATCAGCTGGGGGAGTGACATAATTATTAACTGCATATAAGTAAATATAAAGGCGACCAAACGGCCAAAGATAACGACAGGCCCATTGTGTCCCATCCTCGTTGAGTGGGTGAGTGTTGGCGTGTACGTGTCGCTCTCTCTCCATCTCTGTGTGTGTGTGTGTGTGTGCGGTATGGGCACATTTGGCAGACATGTCACGTGTGAGGCTCATCATTTAAGTTTTAGTTGCAGCTTTTTGCGGCACAACTGACACAACTTAATTGATTAAAAATAATACGAGAGCACAAGACTCGCATTTTTATGAGGCAACTCCCTGAGCTGCTTGGCTCTCTCCTTGCCACCTCCCACTCCCTCTCTCTCCCCCTCTAATGCTTTTGGCTAATGAAGCTGTCTTTTAGCTTGGCTTTTTAGCCAAACAACACAGCAAGCAATTTTTAATTTACTGCTGCATTTTATTATTTCCATTTTGCTGCCACATTTTATTTTTCTTTTCGCTTGTTTTCAATGGCGGCGGCGGCGGCGGCGGCTGCTGCTGTTAATTATAAACTTTTTAAATGGCTTATTGGGACTTGCGGTTGTCCCTATGCTGCTCTCTCTCTCCCTCTCACGCCTTCTTCTTCCTTTTTGCCCTGCGGCAAGTCATCAAGTGCTGCTCAAGTTTCAAGCTGTTGCCATTTTTTGCTCTGCGCTTTGCGTTTTCTTTGCTCTGCACTGTGGGCAATTTTGTTGCTGTCGACCACGCCCCCCCTTCCCCCCGGCTCTCTGCCTACTCTACAAATAGCATTTATTATTTAAAGCATTTGTTGTTGTTGTTGTTCTTGAAGTAGTTCTAGCAGGCGCTCGTTTTATGTGCATTGATAATGAAGTGCGCTGAAAAGTAGGCAACAGTTTTTTGCCAGCCTCTTCTCTGCCAAGGGGAAAAGGGTTAAAATCCCTTTTTATGCTCTTTAGGCAGGCATTAAAGTTTGATTAATGTTTAGTCTGCATACAAATTTCACTTTTTCTTCGAGTCCGACACACACACACATACACACACACATAATGCTAACGCTTTCTCGCCCTGACGCCATAAATCAACATTAAAGGCATAAACACATCAGCCCCCTGCCCTCCCCACCCCTCCGCTCTGCCAGCACTCTCCTCCATCTGCACTGCTTGTTGGCCATTTTTAACAGCCAAGCTCATAAATATAAAATTATACATAAATGCGCTACAAAAATCACGTCAGACAAGCGACAGCAACTTTTGCCCCACCTCCAACCGCCTCCACACTTCCTCTCTCTCTTTCTCTCTGTCTCCCCTCTGCTTCCGCCTTGGCTCGTTGACTTTGACTGCCAGCGGCACTTCGACCTGGCGCTCATATATGACTGCCATATAGCATCTATAGTTGATGGATCACAGTTCGATTTTTAGTAGACATTAAGCTGTGTGCAATCTGTTTAACGTTCTCTGCCACGCCCCCCCCTTTCGCTTTGGGGGTGTTGTCTACTTTCTCACTTTTTTACACGCTACTTTTACGGTAAAACAAATATGCGCATAAAACTTGATGACGACGCAGCAACAGCGACAGCAGCAGCGGATACATTTGCACCTATAACAGAGCAGAGGGAGCAGGAAGTGTAGGAGGGGAGGAGGGGGAAGCACGCTGAACTGGTAGCAGCTGCTGGCATGTGGGTGCGTCTGTTGATGCCACACGTCTATAAATTTATGATGGCACATGCTAGCAAAAGTGCGAGTATGGGGGATGGGGGCATGCAACAAGCAGCTGTGCAGCAAAATCAAAGTCTGCTTTTAATACCCTACAAAGTGGTAGCTTGAGTTTTGCATATGTTGGAAATTCATGAGGATTAAATGCAAAATTGCTAATAAAGCGAACGAGTGCAGCTTTTAAGGCCTTCAATTATGGCTGCACTGAGAGAAATTGTAGTGGCAGAAGCCATTTCTTGTTTACTATGGAAATGAAATGTATATTAAGTGATAGAGAACGAGGCGCAAGCACAAAGGAGGTGGCAAGCAGGCAACTTCTCGGGGTGAACGAGATAAGATCGATCAGTCCAGGCTCAACTATGGATTTTCTTAAGGGAACTAGACTGTTGCTATAATAACAGAAGAGGGTGTACAATTAGATCTACAAGCTTGCTTCCATACATTAATTTATAATTATATAAAAGGCATACTAATAAAAACAATAATAAAAAAAAATAAATAAAAAAAAAAAAAAATAATAATAATAATAATAATAATAATAATAATAATAATAATAATAATAATAATAATAATAATAATAATAATAATAATAATAATAATAATAATAATAATAATAATAATAATAATAATAATAATAATAATAATAATAATAATAATAATAATAATAATAATAATAATAATAATAATAATAATAATAATAATAATAATAATAATAATAATAATAATAATAATAATAATAATAATAATAATAATAATAATAATAATAATAATAATAATAATAATAATAATAATAATAATAATAATAATAATAATAATAATAATAATAATAATAATAATAATAATAATAATAATAATAATAATAATAATAATAATAATAATAATAATAATAATAAAAATAAAAATAATAAGAATAATCATAATAATCATAATGATAAGAATAATAATAATATAATTATTTGTAATAATAATACTAATAATAATAATTTTAATAATTACTTTCTTCTCACTCCCTCCTCCATTGCATTTCCACATCAATTACAGGGTAGTTTGCAGTCAAGCAGCTGCTCAGACTGCGCTCCCTCTGATTCCTACTTCTTTTTTTTTTGGAACGGGACTTGTAAAATATATGGAAAACACGTTTTGATGTCAGCCGAATGAATTGCTGGCAAATGTGCGAAAATTCGTTACCTTTTTGTGCCACTTCTGCTGTCGCTTTCTCTCCCCCTGCTCTTCATGCTCCGCTTGCTGTTATTGGCCATCAATATTTACTTCAAATATTGCGTCACAAATATGTGTACCATGTGTTCGTGTGTGTGTGTGTGTGTGCTTCACAGCTGGCAAGGTATAAATATTTAATACACTTTGCACAGTGCGCTCTCTGTGCTCTGCAGGATGATGAAGTGCGTTGCCAACATCGTCTTCCTGATTCCCAGATTAATCATACAGCAGGCGGAAGAGAGAGGGAAGAGGGGCACACCTGGCTGCATTTGACATTGTCTGCCTTAGGTTTCGCTCTCTCTCTGTCTCCTTCTCCTTCTCTGTTCTTTGTCAAATTATCAGCATAAATTCAAATAAAACAGAACAAGCGAAGGAAAAATTGCGCCCGCAGTGTTAAATAAATGATGTTATAACAGACAGACAAAGCTCGGACAGAGAGCTGACAGCACACACACACACACACACACACACACACACACACACACACACATAGAGAGGACAACATGCAGGACAACAAGAGGCAATCATATACAATGCCAGTGCCTCGTCCTGTTTCGGGCAATTCTTCTTGGCAAGTTAACTAAGCCACGACACGTTTTTCGTTTCGTTTCGTTTGCTCAGCAGTAGCAGCTGTCAGTGGATGCCAGGCCAAGATGAACATGATGAAGCCCATCACGAATGGCAGCAGGGCAGGCGTAGCAGGGAGGCGGGGCAGGGGCAGGGACAGAGGCAGCAATGATGAGATAAAAGCAAAGCCGGCAATGCCAGCGGCAAATTTCAACAGACTTAGGCAAATGGAGCAACAAAATGGCCAACGGCAGCTGCCACGCCCCCTCCTGCCCCATCTCCCTCTTCTCTGCGTGGGCAAAAATCCTGAGGCGTGATTGATTAATATTATTCTCGGCTAATCTAACTTAAATGGGCCGCAAGCAACAACGCACAGCAGGCAAATATAACTTATTCAGCAACTTTGACAGCGCACACACACACGCCCCCCTCCCCCTCTCTCTGTATGTGTGTGTGTGTGTGTGCGTGAGTGCGACTCGTTGACTACGCTTCATACATAATAAACACGGCGGCAGCGTGTTAAGTGCACAACAACAGCAACAACAACAACAGCAACGATAAGGAACAAAAGTTGATCAGTCGCGAAGTTTTCCTGCCCATAAAGGACAGCAGTGTTGAAAGGGAAGCCTGTTGGGGGCAGGGGCGTGAGGGGAGGCGTGACACTGTTAACCTTGTTAGGCTACCTCCTAAAGCTGATGAAATGCCAACACGCATCCCATAGCACGAGTATTTGTTATGCATACCGAACAAAACATAAACCTGAATTCTTTGCTCAAACTTTTTTTCTTCTTCTTTGCACTCATCTGCTTCTACTTCTTCTCCTTTTCTTCTGCTTCTTTGCTTCGTGGCTGCTTTTGCGATTTTGCTTTTTTGTTGGTTGTCAAGTTGTCAGCGCAAATTTGGCAGTTGGCAGATGAAAAGTTGGCGTGATATGAACCAATGTTGTTGTTCCTCTTCTTGCCATATGCAATAAGCAGTCACTTGATCACGGGAGAGAGAGAGAGAGCGAAAAGATACATTTGCCAGTTCCGAGTATAGTAAATTGAGTGACAGACAAATAGGCATAGAAATAGCTAGAAATTCCTGCGAAATATATAATGAAGAGGGTCAGTGAGAGCATGAGCAACGAGGGATTAGCAGCAGGTGTGCTGGCAAACTTAGTGCCAGTTTTAAGTGGATCCTGAATGCTTAATTAAACATATTTGTTTATTTTTTATTTATTTATTAGGTTTTATGTATAGTATATATTTATTTTATATAAAGTATAAGTATACAGTAAACATTATGCCAAACATTATGTGCGTTCATACAGACAGACAGACGAATACCTGAATAGTTTGACAGACAGGGGGCTCAAACAGCACGGCTAGTGATGCTGAGCAAGCAAGCATATACTTTTGGCGGTCTGCCACGCCTGCTTTTACCTATTACATAACTATAACTACTGTAGTATAACCTTTTGTGACCTTTTTCAAAGGTCGAAGCATATAATTAAGTATGAAGTAGTGAAAAACAGTATGACAAATCAAAATCATATCTTTATTCACTTATATCATATAACTTATTAATTTTAAATGATATAAATATTAAACTTTAATTGTAATAAGTTTCCCACACTGAGGCAAGCTCATTATGTCACAATAATAACGGTTTATAATGAGAAGTTTCTTCATTGATTAATGCGTAATTCGATTCAGAAAGAAATTTTAATGATATTAAAGCGAATCAAAGATTCCATTGAAATTGCCAGCGAATATCAAGTGATAATGTGCGAAATCATACATATGCATGATGCATGAATATATTGAGATATATATGTGATATATATATGATATATACATATATGATATATGTATGTATTTGTGGCTCACTTTATGGTGCATCGCGCTGCCTTTTAAAGCACATGCGAAATGTTAATTAATAAAATTATGCGCACAAATTGATGACTGAAAGCATTTTGTCTTTTTCCCGAGGGCGGCGCTTAAATAGCAACAACAACAACTGCAACAACAACAACTGCAGCAGCAACAACAACAACAACAACGGCAACCGCAAAAAGAACAAAGTAAAACTGATTGCTCACTTTGTAAAGTCATCAATAAATGAAATTCATTATTAATTAACGTGAAATTGACGGCTGCAAAAGCAGCAACAACAACAGCAGCACCAACAACAACAACAGTAGTAGCAACAACAGCAACAACAACAACAACAAGTGCCATAAGGCGCATAACTTTTTGACGCAAATTGAACAACTGTCAGCAACACGTTGCTGCTGCTGCTGCCGTTGCTGCTGCTGCTGCTGCTGCCACGCCCCACCGCCGCCCACTCGGCGCACTCCGCACTCGACTGTGGTCACAATTTTTCACCTGACCAACAACGTGGGCCGAGCTTAATTAAAATAATAAATGATTTTCGTTAACTTTTCTTGCCGCCATGTTGACAATAATTAATGGAGTTGCCACAAAGGCTGCGGGCTGCAGGGCGTTGCCACTCAAAAGTCATAGCAGGGAAGAAGGGCAGGCAGAGTACGAAAGGGGGCAGTGTTAAGTCTCCGGCCGAGTGCAGGTCAATGTCAGGCCAAACATTTGACGAGCGTGCGACCAAAAATTGTAATTAATTATTGCGTAGAAAAAGGGGCAAAAAAAGAGGCGGGGCAGGGGGTGAAGAGCCTGCAGCAAGGTGTAGCAACTGTAGCGAAATTGCTGTGAATCTATAATAAATATTCATTTTGTATCAAGAGGTCTAATTAATTATTTGTATAGATAAAAAGGAGGCGCAGTTTTGTAATGAAAGGGAGAGAAGTGGAGAAGGCACAGGAAGAAGGCACTGGGAGAAAGCAATGGGAGATAGCAGTGGGAGAAAGTACTGGAAGAAAGTACTGGCAGCAAGTTTACGCAGCTGTTGCCAAAGAAAACTGAAGCAACTCAAAGTTGTTTGCACGTTCATAGCTACAATTACAGCAACAGCTCAGCGCCATCAACTCTTTGAGTAAGTCGTGGATTCATTTCGTTTGCAGAGAGCGAGAGAAATTCACTTTGTAAATTTGCTGAGCAGCTCAAAGGAATTTTAATTAATTTCCAACCACGCACTGGCGATAGGCCCATAGTAATTGCGTAGTAACGGTTATCTGTAGCTGCAGCACTTTATGCTGCCCCAGCTCAAGTCGTTATTATCATTGGACTTCCCCTTCCGCCTTTGCCTCCTCCTGCGCTACTGCCTCCGCTTTTGCTGGCTGCGTTTTTTCATTAGTGCAGCACATAACCACACAAAGTTGGAAAATCGCAGCACAAATACCCGCAGAAGGGGGGAGGGGGGTGTGGGGACTGTCAGTGGGGGCGTGCCAGTTGGCAAGGTGCAACTGTCTGATGCATGCTTCATTGGCTTGTGCATTATTTGAGCAACATAAAAAATGCAAGAGCAGCACATGAAAGCAGCTGCTGCCACGACTGCTTGCCACAGTTGCAACACGACTGGCAGCAAAGAGGAAAGAGGGGGGGGACAGTCAAGAAACCTCTCTCTGGGTACGTGGCCTGGCAGTGTGCAGGGCGTGCCGCCGACACGGACACGGACACGGACATGCGAGAACAAGCCACAGTATTTATGGTGCAACCAGTTGCCCTTGCCAGCCACCCCTACCCCCTCCCTTGGTACGCCCCCTTACATTTCGGGGAACGCGCTGACAGGCCACCACGAGAAAGAGGATGAAGAGACAGCCGTGCCACGTCCGCCCATAAAACACAATCAAGCATAAAAATGCAGGGCGGGCACTTAACCCAGCGACAACAACGACGACGACGACGACGACGACGATGGGAACAACAAGAGCAACAACACGTCAACTTTTTGTTGCTCCTCGCGTTGTTTAAATATTTTAAAATGTTTGCTTAGCTGTGGACACGTTGTTGTTGCTGTTGTTGCTGCCCCTGCAACTGGTGCGGCTTATTTGCTTATGCAAGTGTTGACGCTGCGTATTAAAATTGCATGATTTTAATTGCAGTTTGCACAACGCGTCGTATGCGCAACATAATTTGCAGCGGCTGCATTTAATATTGCGCATACGCAGCGTGTAGCTGCAATTGTATTAGCGGAAGCAGCAGCCACGCCTCCATGCGTCGCTCATCTCTCGCTCTACCTCCCTGTTTCGCTCTTTCTCTGCCTTTAACTCTCCATCTCTCTCCCTCTCTCTCCCTCTCCCTCTCACACTCTCTCTCCCTTCTCTCCCTCTCTCTCCATCTCGCCATCTGCGCTGCAATTTAAATATTATTTTTGCCATTAGCCACGCGCTGGCCCCATTTCGCAGTGCCCCCTTTCCATTTGCTGCAGCTGTGTGTATGTATGTGTGTGTGTGCGCTTTGTTTGTTTATTTCTTTATTTGCCTTCTTGTATTTTGTTGCATGCAACGGCCGTAGCAGGCAACAGCAGCAGCAGCAGCTATTTGCAATGCTGCCGCAAATTCTCATTCCGCTTTTTCGGCAATCAAAAGCGAACGCAAGCAACGCCTTTGTTTGCCTTCCACTCCACGGCACACAAATGATGATGTTGATGAGAATATTGCGATCCATTGAGCCAACCAACTATCTCTCTGGCCATGACAGTGGGCCATCATTTAAGAATCCCATTGTACTCACACTGTACTTGGTCTGCAATAACTTGCAGTCGTGCTCGATACAATTGACACAGTGACTTTGAGTTCGCAGAGCTTTTTAGGGGCATCTGCTGGCGGCACAGTTATGTTGCATAAGTGGGAGATCTATGGCTTATATATTCATCCTTATTTATACTACATTTAGTAGAGCAACTCTCGATAGAAATCTACTACCATTAATGCAGCGACTTTTGCTCTGTTCACATCGAGCCAGGCTGAAGAAACTTGAACTTTCTTTCATTTTGAAAGTTATTAATAGCGTAACTTCAGGCAACTTAGTGCATACCTTTGTAAGTTCTTTATTTTAAGTATTTTTTTAATTAATACCAACCTTTACTTAAACTTAAAATATTGTAGCATAACAACTTATGAACAACAGCTAGATACAAGCATTGCATTAACTATCGGTCTATTAATTGAAAGGCGACGACGAGTGAAGTTACTTCAACTGTAAATTGAATGAGTTTTATAATCAATATGGAAGCAGTCAATTTTATTTGCATTTATATTATCTACTTTAACAATATCATTTTACTATCAATTACAATACAATCACAAAGGGGTTCCTAGACTTCCTCGTATGCCTTAAGAAACACAAAAAAAAAAAAAAAAAATGAAAATAAAATAAAATAAAAATAAAAATAATAATATATTATTATTATATATATTATAATATACAAGGTTTATTTTAGTTTTAAATAACTTAAATTTACCCTATAAATATTAGAGCAACTTTAGCTATAACTGCAGGAACTTCGTCTGTAAATTGAATAAATTCTATAGGCAATATATGTAAGAGCAGTCAATTTTATTTGCATTTATATTATCTACTTCAACAATATAATTTTACTATCCATTACAATACAATCACAAAGGGGTTCCTAACACAATGGGGTGCCTTAATACACAGCAAAGAAGAAAAAAAAATATATATATAACAAAATATGGATATTATTAGTACACAGCAAAGAAGAAAAAAAAAAAATAATATTCCAGGTTTATTTAAATCTCAATTAATTTATATTTACCCTATATTAAATATTAGAGCAACTTTAGCTATAACTGCAGGAACTACGTCTGTAAATTGAATAAATTCCATAGGAATTATGGAATTTAATCAATTTAATTTAACAATATTATTTTACAACCAATTGCAAAAAAAATCAGAAAGGGGTTTCCAGACTTTCCCGTATGCCTTAATAAACAACAAAGAAGAAAAAAAAAATATTTTATAATATTATAATATTCAAAGTGTATTTTTGTTTCAATTAACTACTTATTTACCTTATAAATAACAGAGCAACTTTAGCTATAACTTTAGCTATAATAATCAAGGTTTATTTAAATTTAGCCAGCAATAAATTTCCATTCCAATGAATTTCCCTCAGCTTCGATTAATTGAACTGTGTTTATAAGTTGCGAGAGTTGTACAAAGAAGCTGAATATTTCTATACTAAACTAAATAAACTTATAGCTATAAAGCTATATATTACTATAATATACCAACAGTAAGTACAGCTACTGTTGTTACAAGAGAACTTCAATGATTGAACCGACTTTCGCTCAGCTAACAATGAAGTTCAAACTCAGCTACTGCCTGCTGTTGTCTGTTTCGCTCTGTCTTTGTCTCTCTGCCTCTCTCTATCCCTACCTCTCTCCCCCTCTTCCTTTCTCCCCCACTCTCTGCCTTATTCTGTTTCGTTTCCTCCCTCTGGCCACCACTTAATCTCCACTCTTTGACTTCCCAGCGCGCAAATAATTTGTTCTCCTTGTTCTGGGACATTAGCGAAACAAAGTGCGTCGCGTTGCGCTGTGTGTTTGTGTGTGTGTGTGTGTATTTTGAAAGCAATTAAATGATATTTATTTTATTTGTGACATGCACGCGCTTAAATACACACACACAGACACACACTTGAGCGCCAAAATCCCAGAACATTTAATTTAATGAAATAACAAACAAGTTCGGGAAACAACGTCAAAACAGCAAAAAGCAGCAAGCGAAAAGGAGTGAACGAAAGGGGGGGGGGACAACAACAGCAACACTAATGGCAACTTTAATGTTTTAAGGCAACTAAGCATGTAGTGGTGTGTGTGTGTGTGGGTAAACCTCCGGGCCAGGCATAAGGATGCGCATAATGTGCAAAGTTTGCGACGCAAACTAATTTCAAAGTAATTACGTAGCACAAAAGTGTTGATATTAGACGAGAGAAAGGCAGGGGGTAGAGGGGGGGAGCATGGCAGAGCAGGACAGCGCGATAGTTAGAGTCAGCGTTAGCTGCAAAAACAACTTGACAGAACGTCATCAGCAGGCGAGCAAAGCGGCAACAAAAAAAATGTTAGACAGAAGAAAAACCGAAAAACTTCGACATAAAACAGCTGCAAAAATGCAATGACCAGCATGTGCTCTCTCCCTCTCTCCCCCCTCTCCCCATCTCTCTCCCTCTCTCTCTCACGCTCACTCTGTGCCCCTGGCAGCAATAGAAGTTACAGCGCAAAGTGTAATAAAACAAAAAATAGCTAAACGCAAAACACCAAAAAATAAAAAAATAAAAAAAAAGCTAAAAAAAGCTAAAAAGAGAAAGAGAGAAAGAGAAGAGACATTTAGCTGTGACAAGTTTTGACTTTAATGTGAGTTGTGGTGCCACTGGGAGGGCAGAGAAATTAAAGGCGCTCTAAACTTTTGTAGCTCCCCGGGGCGTTGTCTAAGTAGCTACCGCTGCTGCCGCCCCTCGCCCTTCGCCCCGCACACAATTCCTATTTATTTGTGTAATATTTTACAATTTTATAAAGTAAACGCAGGCAGGCGAAATATGAAGCTACTGGCTGCAGGCGCTCAAAGACTTTCAGGCGCAAACAGGAAGACAAACACACAGACACATACACATACACACACAAACAGACAGTGCCAGGCAGGCAGAGAAAGAAAGAGAGAGGGAGCCAGAGCAAGAGCGAGTTCAGCGGAAACGGAAGCTGGCACAACACAGGGCGCACGCAGAGTCGAGCAAAAACAAAGGGAAAAGCAGCTGCAGCTACACAGCAGAATAACAAAATACAACAAAAAACAACGACGAACAAGTAGAAAAACACACACACACACACACATGAGTGTGTGTGCATGTGTTGCCAGTCTAATGCAGTCGCCACGTCTTACAAGTTTTAGCCTTAAAGCTGAAACCTCTCAACGAGTTTTGCTTAAGAAATAAGACTGTAAGTTGTACTGCAAGGTAGCCTGTACATAAGATACCCTGTCACTAAGCACAGAGACTGACTAAACTAAAATACCTTAACCATTTTTGTACTAATTGAAGATTTCCTTTCTATATATATTCTTATTACTTGTATATAATACAAAGCTTGTTGAACGATCTTTTATAAAGTTCCTTTGCTGCAGTTTCTTGCTTTATACAATGATTGCTCATATTTCGTATGTGTATTGCCACATATATCTACCATATATATTTATATACATATATATACATCGGAGCGTAATGAGTTGATTTGTCCTTTATTTAAGTCAAAGTTGCAATAAAAATTACTATTTGTTTATTGTGCGATCAAACTGTTCTCTTCAGTCAGCAACCTGGCACCGCCTTTAGACTTGACTGTTCTCTTCTGTTTATTTCTTTCTTTAGATTCTCTCTTGAACCTCTCATTCCTGCATTGCGCCACTCTCAGTTGACTCTTTTTACTTAATAACCAACTACTCATTAGTTAAACAATAACTCAACCCGATAACCTCAATGTTATTCCTTTCATTCATTCAGTTTAATTCCACATAATGCTTTACACTCTTCAATAATGTCTATACTCCTACATATTGGTATATATATATTCATATATATTCTACATATATCTATATATCTATTCTACATATTTCCATATATCTGCCTCACATATTTTCATATATATATATATACTAAATATTATGCAAAATTATACAAAATTATTATAATTCCACATAAAGCTTTACACTCTTCATTATTGTCTACTCTCCGACATATTCGTATATATATCTATTGTATATATTTATTGTACATATATCTATTACATATCTATTCTACATACATTCATATATCTACTCCACATATATCCCTTTATATATATACTTAATATAAAACATAACTTTCATTGCACCTTCTCGCAGTCATTTAAGTCTCGCTGCACCTGCCTTCACCTGCGTAGCTCGCTCTGTTTTCCCATTTTCCTTACAATTTTCCAACGCTTTTCGCAAATAATTAAATAATGCAGCAACGCATCAATGCAGCGTATATTTTACAAATTTCATTAAGTGCAGCTGCAGCGCGCAGCTACGCAAAAAAGGGCAATGTAAATAAATTTCAGGCTTATGCGAAGGCAATAAACATTTTCATTGCATACTTTTTAGCGCGCGTCGAGGCAGCGCGGGGCAGCGCGAGGCGAGACGCAGCAAGAAAAAAGCCAATTGCAATTAAACAAATAAATTCTCGCATAAACCAATTTGGGATGAGAGACAGAGCGAAGCTGGGGGCGCATGGGCGTGGCACACAGCGAAAAAAAAAAAAAGAAGGCAACTGACGTAATTTACCTCAATTAACACGCCCGTTGCGCGGCGAGCGAGCGACGTGGGGCGTTTACAGTTCAATGCTGCCATAGTAAATCTGTGTGTGTGTGTATGCGTGTGTGTGTGTGGTGCATGTCGAGCGTGTGAGTTTAATTGCAGCCAATGGTCAGCATTGCCATTTGGCAGCAGACAAGACCGTAAACGTTAACGTAACCGTAACCAATGGCGCAACCGTCGCACAGCTTCCGTTAGCCCATTGGCTGGCAGAGGTTGAGGGGCAGCAGCAGCAGCATGTGCACTTGGGCCAGCTGAATTTTATCGCCGCTCTTAACGACACTCGAAGTGTTTCAGTTACAGCTACGCCCCCGTCCGCCGCTGCCTCTTTTGCGACTTAAACGTTTGCCAAGTAATGACCATGGGCAGCCAAAACATATCGACCAAACGGAGCAAACACTCCCAGTGCCTCCCTCTCCCTCTCCTTCTCCCTTGCCTTGCCATCCCTGTCAGTTGTCTGTCTGGTCATTTAATGTGCATGTAAATGTGAGCACATTGCCCAACTACGAGACGAACAGCCCTGTCTAGAGGCTGCCCCATCCGCAGCCTCACCTGCCCATTAAAGTTCACTTTATGTGCAGCACTTTACAGCGCATCCCCTCTCTACCCACTACCCTCTAAATAAACAAAAATGGATGAGTCGCTGGTCAGCTCAAGCCGTAGCTGTCCCTCACCAAACTGTTCCTAATTGTCTTTCTGCTGCATAAAAATGCTAATTTTATGTTCAGGCGCAGACAAGGAGAGTGCACAGAAGACAGCTCGACTGAGAGATATCTACTGCATAGATAACTGAACTGTTTTACACGGTATCTGAGACAAAATGTATATTTTACTAAGCTTTACTTTGCTGAATGCAACTTGACTAACAAATTTCTCATTCTCTCATTCTCACATTATCAATGAGAAATCTTGAATATCTCTAGAATATTTCCGACTTCACTCGTCTAATACACCCCACTGGCAGCTGCTGTGAAAAAACACTGGCTGCAGGCTATCATTAGCACTAACAAGTTTTGACCTGTAAATATTTAGATGACGGCCTTTTTTCGCCAGCAACAGCTGCGGCCTATAGGCCATAAAATGCTTGTTTATGGGCGTGTCCCGAATACATAAAATGTACGTGGAAAAACACACGAAAAGGAAAAAAAGAACAGAATGATTCGCATAAAAACTTAAAGTTAACGGGAAGTATTTGAGATTACATGGATAAGCAAGAGTAATTTAAATTGCAGAAAACTAAAAGAAATCAAGTATACGACAGGCTTGACAAGCCTGT
Source organism: Zaprionus ornatus (assembly GCA_018904035.1). Classification (NCBI taxonomy): domain Eukaryota; kingdom Metazoa; phylum Arthropoda; class Insecta; order Diptera; family Drosophilidae; genus Zaprionus; species Zaprionus ornatus. The sequence continues at coordinate 14,555,344 of JAEIFZ010000002.1, read as the reverse complement.
GCAGGGCCAGAGTTGATCAGCTTATTGCAAAACTGCAATTGGAAATCCACTCGAAAAGCCTCTCGACTAATTTGCAGCTGCAGCTGCCTCACCTGCTCAGCCCGATACTGTCAGAGAGATTGAGACTGAGACAGAGACTGAGCCAGAGGCAGAGGTAGAAAACCAATCGGATTGTTAAGCCTGCCTGCTTATGGGCTAAATAAGAGAAAGACACACACAAAAAGGGCAGGGGAAGCGGGTAGATGAGGTAGAAAGGAAAGCTGAATTGGGCCATCTCAGACGTTTAAGCCTAATTTGTGCAGCCAGAGTAAAAGAGCGTTGGTATAGCTGGAGCTGAGGCAATTACAGTTAAAGGCAGTCCCTCCGCCCCTCTCTCCCTCTCGCTTTCTCCTTTCTGACTTCCTCTGACCTCTCTCTCTCCTCCCCTCTGTATCTCTAATCACACAGCAGGCTGCAATCGGCTTTTGTGCTGGTGCCGCATCCTGTTGATGGCCTCGTTAGTTGGGACTTAGCGTCCGCCGCACAGGGACACAGCACAACGAGCACAATACAATCAACAGTATACACTTACACACACACACACACACACACACACACACACACACGTGGCATACTGTGGCAATAAAAACGAATGTGCTGACGTGCCGAGGGAGAGCCAAATAAAAAAGAAGGCCATCGAGATGGCGAAGGTTTTCAAGTTTTAGCTGCCATTTTGCATTTAATACGCTGCAAGCGCCCGCCTTCCCGGGCATCGAGCAGCCACTTGGCATATCTTGAAAACTTTTTATGTGCTCTATACTCGTATACAGTATATGTGTATCCTGTAAAATAATAAACATTTTGCCCACTCAACTGGCAAACGTTTTAAATTTAATTAGAGCACAGCAAAAGTTTCAACAGGCAGCGCACCCTGCCCCCCAGAACGGGCATTTTATGTAACCAATTTGAGGGCTAAACTGGCCTCGACATTGTTGCAGCTTGTTGTCCTCTTGTCCTCTTGTTGTCTGTTGTGTGTTGCCTGCAACCAGTTGCTTGCCTTAATGGATGTTGCAGTACGAGTATAATGACCATTTTAAGGGCATAAATCACATACGATCGCAATGGATTGCAATTTTGCTTGATTACAGAGCACAGAAATGTTCCCCATGTCTGTAACATGTCTGTAACATATTTGTAACATGTCTGTAACATGTCTGTAACATATCTGTAACATGTCTGTAATTTGTATATAACATGTCTGTAACATGTCTCTAACATGACTGTAACATGTCTATAACATCTCTGTAACATGTCTATAACATATCTGTAACATGTTTGTAATTTGCCTATAACATATCTTTAATTTGTCTATAACATCTCTGTAACATATGTGTAACATGTCTATAACATGTCTATAATTTGTCTAAAACATGTCTGTAATTTGTCTGTAACATGTCTCTAACATGACTGTAACATGTCTATAACATCTCTGTAACATTTCTGTAATTTGCCTATAACATGTCTGTAACATCTCTGTAACATGTCTGTAATTTTCCTATAACATGTCTGTAATTTGTCTATAACATCTCTGTAACATGTCTGTAACATTTCTATAACATGCCTGTAATATGTATGTAACATGTGTCTAACATGTCTGTAGCACAAAAATCTGCTCAATGCACCGCAATTCCTAGCAAAAGGGGCAAGACTTTGGCATCCCCCTCTAGGATTAAAGACAATTTAATAAAGTGTTGACTGCGTTGTGGATATTACTCGATTTTGAGGCAGAGTGTAAAACGGAAACAAAGTACTTACTTGGGGTCTTAACTCTCATTAGAGCACACACACACACTCATACACTCATACGGACTTAGAGTCAACTTGAGTCGGCTCAAATCGCATCTGGCACTCCGTTGCCATCGCTGCAAAGCACTCGGAAGCGTTTAAGTGCACTTGAGTGGATTTTAATGGACTACATCATCGCAGTGTGTGTCTTGCCGCTCTAATCAAGGCTTTTGTCTGACTGCAAGTGTGTTTCCATATAAGTTTTATGCGTAAGAATACTTGCCACACTTGCCACTCTTGCCACTGCCACACACACTCTGCAATTGCATTCTCGGGCATGCTAATGAGCTCTGAGTGTGTGCAATCAAGTTGCCTGTACGACCCTGTCATCTGTCTGCCAAATGTCATTCACAATTACAAATATGCCAAATGAGTTAGAGCCTCCCTCCCTCTCTCCCTCTCTCTCTCTCTCCTTAACTATCTTTCCCTGCTTAACTACTTTAATTTGTTATTTCATTTGTTTCATTTGTGGTTGCTTTAGAGTGTTGCAAAGTATTCAATTGCTTGAAAAATTGCTAAAATAATTGAACAAACTTTGCCATAAATTTAACGAAGCAAAGCTCAAGAGTTGGCTTAAATATACTCGTATATGGTACAGCTGCGGTTAAAATAATAGCACCACTTCAGCTTAAAATTAGTTTTCCTAAAAAACTGTATTTTTTGTCAACTTTTTTAAAGTTCGACTGCTCGATGAATATGTCCGATATGTTGTCTCTATAAGCAAGCTATTTTTACCATTTCTCTTTTTGTTTTTGGGTACACAGTGCTTAAGGGCGCGAAATCAGGCGGTAAGAAAAATAGCACTAATCACGTGTTTGCTGAATAAAATTGGTAGAAGTGCTTGCTTGCGATTTATTGCGCCCTAATTTTAAAAAGGGAGTTGCATTAAAGATTTAGATTGAGAATATATATATATATATATGTATATACCTAGACGAAAATGATGTTCTACCAGACTGGGAGGAAATTTCGGGTAACTAAGCTGCAGGTTTACATAGTCGGCAACCGCACAACGGCTGCATTATCATTCCATGCGCCATTTGCTGGAGCCATCGCTGTGCGGGCAGCAGCTGAGAAAGAGAAGGGGGCATGATGCTGGTCTGCTCTAGTAATTACGCACTAAATACACACACACCATTTGCTGCGTCATGTTTGGAGCGTTGATGCGTGTAAAACGGAGTCTGTAGAGTGTCGCAGGAGAGACAAGGAGGGAGAGGGTGAGAGGCAGAGCAAGTGTAGCACTGCAGGGCAGGCTGGGCAGCGCATAACGAGCTGTAGTGAAGAGCCTGCTCGTTTCTGGTTCCATTATGTGCTGCTTATTGAGTTCTTATGCAAATAAACAACAGCAACAACAACAACAACAGCAATAATAACAACAATAGCAAAGCAACGAACAAAGGCAGGCACAACAACAAAAACAACAAGAGGCGCATACGATTTGGAATAACAGCAAAACACACAAGTTAAACTACAACTTCAGGGCGGGGCAGAGGCTGAGTGAAAGACGAAGAAGATGGAGAAGGGGGGGAGGGGGTGACGGGTGTGCTATAACTTGTAAATAGGCCAGGATTTCTTGTTGCAAATGCGCCATTCAATACCGACAAGAACGACCCACTCAACGGTTCGCCAGGCACTTCTATGGCCTACTTCATTAATATTTATACAAAGCGAGTGGGTTGCCTCTCTCCCTCCCACTCTCTCTCCCTCCCTCTCCCACTCTCTCTCCCTCTCTCTCTCTCTATCACTGCTTTCAGCTGTTTTCTCTTTGAATTTCTAATGCGAGCAAGAAAGAAAAAAATAAACAGCGGTTTTGATTGTACAACGTCTAGTTGCGACACAAGTGTAGCTTCATATAGACTCCCCTCTCCCCTTCCGCCCCCCCTTCCTCTGGCCTGCAGAAATGAACTATAAATAGGCAAGAGAGGCAACATTTGCCTTGCTGTGGTGTCTGTTTGTTTACGCTGCCTACGCATAGCTGATTTTGCATTTTCCAATGGAAAACAATCATACGGCAAGAGAAAACAGACAGAGACGAGCTAAATTCACAGCAAGATACCCTGTAGCATGTTCAAAATATAATATAAAAATTTAATGAAATTCTCCAGATACATTCAAAGTATGGCAGAGTGTGTAAACAATAACAGCAAATATCATAATGAAATGCAGGGATTATGTTTCTACCTCCTCCTCCCACACCTACAGGGTATTCACAATCTATGCAAATATTCATAATGAAGAGCAGCTTACAGTTATAGTATTTTATACTCAAATGGTCTTTGTCGTCTCTCTGTCGTATTTGCACAAATTGCTTAGCTGCTTAACAGCTCAAGCATTTCATTTGATTTTGCTCACTCTGCATAGATAACTGGAAAATGTGCGTGTATTAATAATCAACTCTACATATTTCATTTCATATATTTGCAGATCGACAAAGCGGAAAATACCAACTGTCATGGACGACACAGCAAGTGGCCAAGAGCAGTTGAGGTAAGTCGACAAAAGCAGCTTTATAAGATGATACAATATCATCGTCTTTGGCCTTTCTGGTATTTGTATAACAAACATTTCAAGCTGCACTGCATTTTCATTTCACAAGACTTTTCCCTGCTGCTCCCCACCCCTCCACGTCTCCTCCTCTTCTTTTCCTTTTGAATATCGAAATGTAATTACGGCAACTGCAAAGTAAGTTGACAAACAGTCAGGGCGACAAACAGTTCATAGATATATGAGCAAGCGGATCTATATCTATCCTCCTCTTTAGTACACCCCTTCTCTCCCTCTCCTTCTCTCTTCTGTCTTTGTGTATCCCCACCATGTTTGTCTGCACATGTCGCACAAATCAACAAACTGGCAACAGTCGAAGCAGAAAATTAATTGCCAAATTCTCCAATGCCAAATGTTTTTTGAATGCAACACGACAAATTCAATGAGAGACAGAGACAGAGCATGCTCCGCAAAATGATTTGACGAAATTTCTCGCATTTGTAATTTGATTGAATTGACAGTTTTAATACTGAAATATTTCAGTTAATATATATCCCTTTTAATTGGACATTTGATTGAATTCCAGGCAGAGAATGAGCAGACTTTGAAAGCGTATCAAATTGCTATTTTGGTATTTATTTCATTGATATTATACTTAAATATACTTTATGTGTTTATTGTGTTAATATTAGTTAGCACTTTGATTCAGTTTGGCATTTATTTCAGCATTTCTTGGTAACTTTATAAGACTGACTTGAATTCTTTGAACGAAACTAAATGAACTCACTTTAATTGTAAACTTTATTCGATTTATGTTTGAGTAGTCAAGCTAAAATATATGTAATATATTTATACCCTTGCAGAGAGTATATTAATTTTGACCAAGAGTTTGCAACGCAACTTAGGAGAGATCTCCGACCTTTTAAAGTATATATTCTGAATCAGCATCAACAGAGGAATCGAACTAGCGCTGTCCGTTTGGTCGTGTGTCTGTCTGTCCTTGTCCGTGTCCGTCTATCAGTGTGTCTGTCTGTCTGTCCGCGTGTCCGTCTGTCTGTCTGTCTGTCTGTCCGTATATCCGTGTCCGTGCGTCTGTCTGTCCGTATGTCCGTGTGTCTCTCTGTCTGTCTGTCTGTCTCTCTGTCTCTCTGTCTGTCTGTCTGTCCCTGTCCGTCTCTCCGTCTGTCCGTCTGTTGCAATACAAATAAGTCTCTCAGTTTTGAAGCAATCTTAATGAAACTTGCCACACATGCTTCTCATTAGTACACGCTGTAAATAGGTCGGAATGAGACCAATATATCGCATAGCTGCCATACAAAATATCGGTCGATTTCTGTTATTTGTTAAGATATTTTTACCAAATTTACTATATCAAACTTTTTCTATATACATAACATGCATATTAAATTTCATAAGAATCTGACCACTATAACATATAGCTGCCATAGGAACAATCAATCGGAAAGCAGGTATTTATATTAAAATACATATATTAAAACCTACTCTAATCTTAAAAATAACTGAAGTTAGCAATGCCAATCAAAAAGAGACATAATAAGAAAATTCTGCTTCATCATATATAACTAGTATTGGAACAATCGAAAGATATCAGAACCTGTAAGGGTATAGAACCTTCGCCATGCCGAAGGTGACCTTTCTTTGTGCTCTTCGGTTTATTCGCTTACATGTGCCCCAAGGTTAACTTGTTAGAGATATATTAAATAAGTTCTCATCCGCAGATATTCTTGTTTGAATTCCTTTGAAAGCGCATCAAAGCAACTCTTCGCCATTTCATTTACTTCCAACTTTCCATCCGCTTTGACTGCTAAAGTTCTCAGTTATCTTTAGCAACTTGCACATGATATGCAGCAGATTAGCGGGCACAATGTTGCATGCTGCATGCGATATGAGGTTTACATTGACAGATGATGCCCGAAAGGCGAACTTCAAGTCAGCAGGCAAATGCTGCCACTATTAGTGGCTGACAGATGAACGCGACGCTGCTGCGACCCTCGCTTGTCTTAGCTACCTATCTACGCATGCTACGCTTGGTGGATCGCAATCAGGGCAACGCGCAACGCGTGGCAACTTGGCTAAAATGAAGTTAAAGTTACTTTTATGAGTTCAACGTGGCATGTAACTAGCGCTTCAATGTTGTTGACTCCTCCGGCCAGTTTCCGCTCACTTCCACTGCAGCATCAGCTACTTTTTGTTGCTGTTGCTGTTGTTGTTGTTGCTGTTGTTGTTATTGCATTTGTCGTACATCTTTGTTTACTTTGTGCTCATGTAACTAACGTTCGCGTTGGCGCTCTGCTCACGCTTCCTTTTTGGCCCCAACGAACTACCCTGCCTCCCCGCGTCCCCTCCTCCTCCTTCTCGATCTCTTTGGACAACGTTGTCGTGGGCAAGGAATTTAATTTACCAGCAGCCATAAAAAAACAAGAGAAACCCCGGCTGAGTGGGGGAGCAGAGAGGACACACGTTGTACAAATTTTTGTTTGCACCAAAAATTTGTTTGCACTTCGCTTAAAGTGTAGCAAGTGGCAAGTGGCAAGCGCAAAATTTTCACAATTAATTTGTCATTTCGTCGTGCAAATATTTTCCGTGCAGCTTCGAGCTGGAGCTGGAGCTGGAGCTGCCTCTGCCTCTGCCCCCCATCACAGTTGCCACAGCTTAAAGTATTTACTTTTACTCGGTTCACTGAGATATTGCATTTATTTCGGCACTGAAAGCAATGTAAAATATTAACAAAAGTTGAAAGCTTGCATATGCTGCAGATGCTGCACTCTCTCTAATCCTTGACTTTTATCATATTTACCAAGGATTTGTGCACACAGAGCTTCCTTTGCAACTCCCTCTTTCTGTCTCTCTGTGTGTGTGGAGAGAGAGAGACAGTCCACAAAATGCATTTATTCATGAGAGAATTTTTCTGTAAAATGAAAAGCTTCACTGGGAAAAGATCAAGAGACCGAAGTAAATCCAAATGTAACTCGCTCTAATTGCATTACAGGGCAGGCAAGCAGAAAGACAAGTTAAATTCCGTCTTCATTCACACAAAGCAGGGAAAACAACATGTTAAATAAACGTAGTTATCTTCGTTCCCAGATGTCATATCAAGAAAGAGTTTCTCTGGATGAACACCTGGCACTGTAAGTAACCAAATATCTTTGTAATTGAGAGGGAGACAGTTTAAACTCAAGTTGAACTTAAAGGAAGTTGAGAAGCCGGAGAACATGAGAGATTCATATTGTTTTTTTTAAGAATTTTACTATAAAATATATATTGAATCAGTGCTGTAAACAATTTTGACTTGTTTAATTGATTTAAAACACGAACTTAAAGGGAAGAGGAAGTTAAGCAGAGGAGCCCAAATCGACAAGACTAGAAAAGAATTATTTAAAGTCTAATCTCCTGCACAGTGTCATGCGAAACTGAAATTAAATGTTCTTTCAGTGTTGTAAGTCAAGGTAAAGTCCTGCAACATTTCATAAGATATAAATCAGTTGCCATTGCATTCTCTATTGAGCAAGAGATACATTTGGTTTACACTTTTGAGCTGCAGCAAACAAAACAAAAGTCGAGAGATTTGTCAAGTTAGCAGCTCTGCAGCATTTCGAGCGTAAAAACATGGAAAAAGGCAGAGGCAGCAGGGGAAGCAGAGAAAGAGGAAAGGGAAAGAGAAAGCAAGCACAGAGAACTCATGCATATTGTATTATAAATATGTGTTGCATGTTAAACAAAACCAGGAGACAAATGTAAGCCCGCAACGGGTCAAGACATGAGGTCAGAAAAAGAAAACGAAGAGAGAGAGGGAGAGGGAGAGGGAGAGGGAGAGAGAGAGGGACGCACACAGTATAGAGACAAGACAGCAAACAAACAGGCTAATAAGCCCTGGCCGAGAGGCAGTCAAACGGACTGACAACTGTCTTAGATACACCCACAAAAGAGAAACATTCCCAGCATATGCGTGTGCGTATTTGCATATAAAGCTTTTGACTTTCGCATGAGCGTAAAAAGTAAATGCCAAATAAAATAAATCATATACAATATACATATACAAATATACAAATATTCATGCATATATGTATATATTGTACCATATATGTTTGCATCTGCTGGATAAACAAGAGTTGTACAAAGCCTTGAGGCAAACAACAGGCTGTCCAAGTGGACGACGGACGACGGACGACTGTGCCTTGGGCATTGATTGCCATGTTCTAACCACGCTACGTATACGTTATATTTTCGGGGCACAGGCAAGTTGTTGGCCAGTCCAACTGACAGCTACAGGAACAGCTACTCTGGCTCTGACACTGGCTACGTGACTGTGACACGACCAATTAGTGTAGCCTGCTGGGCCGAGCCCGCCTGCTGTTGCTGTTGCTGTTGCTGTACCCGAGACATTGTTGGACATGCAGGAACTTGTTTTGTTTAAAGACTTAAAGCTTATGCAAATTCCCTTAGCTGATGCTGCTGATGCTACTTCTGCTGCAGCTAACGGCAAAACTGTCAACTAGCAGCTGCAAACTGCAAATGTCTGTAATTCAACGCACACACACACACTCGCACACACACACTCGCACACCCTTTGGCTGGGAGAAATGGGCATGTTCAGGCGTTGAATTCAACACCTTTTTTATGCTCTCACATCAAGTGTCTAGCACACATTCGCCCGCCTGCATACGAATTAGGGGCGGCAGGAAGCAGGAAAGTACATGGACGTACAGCAGCAGCAGGAGCTGAAGCAGAAGCTGAAGCAGGAGCAGGAGCAGGAGCTGCCATTGTTATTTCAAAGGAGCCTGCTGTTTGTCATTTGATGACCACTTTAAAAACATTTTCTTGACGTCCTTTTGTCGCAGCTTCTCGGCTAAAAAACCAAACAAAGTGCAGAATATATATAAGCGCATTGCTGACGGTTAGATACCCTGGAAAATGTGCAAATATATGACATGAAGATGCTTTTCAGAGAGAGAGTGTGTTATGAGAACTGAAATATATTTTAATATTCTGTAAAGGATAAGTATTAATCAGCTTATAACATTCAGTGAGCTCTTGATTTATCATGCATCTCTAATGAGCTTCAAAAGCACATAAAAGCTTTCCAACTTCTTTCAATGAGAAAGCTTAAGTGCCTTTAAAATTATTTGTCAATATGAATTATACATTAAAAGCACATTAAAACTTGCTATTAATCAAATATAGAATTTTATTACGCAATGAATTAATTCATTTTGTATATTAATCCAGCTATATAAAAAAGTGAAAGCATTTTAAGCCAACTAGAATCAAAGATGCACAGTTTAAAAAATTCAGTAAGCTTTTTATTGATCATACATCGCTAAAAAAATTTAAAAGCGCATCAAAGCATTCAATAAAATAATTTTAATGCTTTATAAATTAATGCTCAATACGAATGATAAAGCTTGCAAAGCACATTGAAGCTCTGCAAAGACAAAACTTAATTGCGAAATAAATACTTTGCCATACACCACAAAGTAGCTTCAAAATTGCATTAAAGCTTTCAAGTGCTTTCAATCAGAAAGCGCCAAATGCCATCTTAATAATCATTACAAAATGAATATTAGATTAAAAGCACATTAAAGCTTGTAGTTCAATGATAAAACCTAATTACGCACTAAATTAATTTAAAATATACAAACTTTTTATCAGAAAAAGCTTTGTAGATTAATCCATCTTTCCAGTAATACAAGAATGAAAGCATTTTCATCCAATCCAATCCAAGCTGACACAAAGGGCAACTACTCTGCCATGCTTGTGTTGCAAATGGGATATGGAAATTGTAAAATAGCAAAGACTCGACAAGAAGGCAAAGGGAAAATAAGTGAAAATCATTCGAGTTTAGTTAGCATCAATCGAGAGCAAAAGGCAATGGCGGCAGACTTCAAAGAAAGCAGCAAAAAAAAAGAAGAAGAAGGGGAAGGCTGAAAGTAAACAACCATTATGCACTCAACATAAACGATGTGAAGGGGAAGGAGAGATGAGGAGAGAGAGAGAGAGTGAGAGAGAGAAGAATGGAGAGTGGGAACTGAGTGTAGCCTGAAGAGTGTTGCCGCATCAAGAAGAGGTTTGAGTAGTTGGGCAGCATGGAAACATTTTACTACCACACACACACACACACACTCACCCCCACTTACACACACACACTCACACACGCACACCACACCAGAAAAATAAACAATTTCATAAGATATGCACAACAACAAGAACAACAAAGGCTGTTGGAAAATATCTGAATATATATATAAGTAAAATTTGTGGGCAGACGAAGCAGGGCTACCGCAGGGCGGGGCAGGCAGAGGCAGCAAATAATGCAAAACAAACAGAAAACGTAGCAAAGTAAGATAGTGTGGATGGAGGACAGAGAGTGGGGGAGACAGAGAGAGAGAGAGAGAGGGGCAAGGGCAGAGGCAACACCAGGCGACGAGACACTTTGCCGCCAACGCAAATAAACCCTCCAAAAAGTGGACAAAGTGAAGAGTGGAGTATGCGGGGGCTGAGATGGGGGGAAGGGGGGCGAGGCAGGAAACTGCCGGCGACGGTAAGGAAGATGACGACGGCGTTGGCCACTCAGCAACGTTTGACACTTGACGCAAGGACAGCGTAAGGACAATGGCGACAACGACAACAAACGACGAGGCAGGCTGGGAAATGCGCACACACAAAGAGATGAAGATAGAAAGAGAGCGAGAGAGCGAGAGAGAGAGAGAGAGAATGAAAATAAAAAGCAAAAGAAACATAAATAAATATTTCAATTTTTGCACAAAAATTTCATTTTATATATGGCCTGCAGATAAAATATTGGAACGAGCAGCGGGACCCCCAAAAAAAAAATTAAATCCACACGCAGCAAGGCAAACACACTCACACACACCCACACACACACACACACACACACACACACACCCACACACACGCAGTCACACACTTACAGGGCGTAACAAAGTGCTGATAAAGCGAGAAACTGGCACGCGAATAACATCTGCGGGTCGCACAGAGTCGTAAATAGTCGTAAACGTATGTGGCAGGCAGCTCACCCTCCCCCCGCCCCTTCCTACACTGCCCCCCACAAGTGAAAATGTCGCACATAAATTTCAGTATTTTCGGTTTGTCAATGGAAACTCGACTGCGGTTACGCTTCGCCAAATACCCGCAATAGAGCAAGACAGCGAGAAGAGAAGAGAGAGGGGGAGAGAGAGTCAGTCAGGATACAGTAATGTAGGCAGATGAAAGGGTTTCTGCAGGCTGACAGCCAACACATGTGCATGTATGTGGCACACTCTGTGTGTGTAGCTGCAATTAGAAGGCTTCTAATTTCGCGTTCCCTGACGAAAAATTTTCCATTTCCCATTCAAATTGACGCAATTCGCACGTGCGTAACCCGACGCGGAAAAGCCTCATGCGTCGCTGATAACAAGCTGCGTATATCCGTAATACTGATTAGACGAAGAGTGGTGAAGGATTGTAAGAGGGGAGGGAAGTGGCAGATCCCACAAAGTATATATAATCTTGCTCAGCCTGAATGCCTGTCTATCTTTCTAGCTGCCTGTCTGTCTTTCTACCTGCCTGTCTGTCTTTCTACCTGCCTGTCTTTCTTTCTGGCTGTCTGCATGTCTGTGTGAGCACGTATATCTCAGCTATTATAAAAGCTAGAGATATCAAATTTAGTATGAAGTTTGCTGTTCATTATGCGCAGATTAAGTTTATTTAAAATGTTGTCTGCCACGCCCACAGCCCCCGCAAGTTAATAGTTTAATTCTTAAAGTCGATTTGTTAGCAGCGTATAAAAGCTACAGCTTTCTGACTTTGACATATACTAAGGTGATTTAAATATCTACGTATTCTCCAAATACCAGTCCAATCAGACAGTAAACGCAGAAGTTATTTAAGAAATTATGAGCATAACTTTAAGTTTTTGTGCCAGTTAACAAGGAAGGCGTGGGAACGCGAGCGCCATCTGTCGAGAATAGTTTAATAGTATGTACAAGTATGTACGTTCGACTGTTGTTCTCCTTTTCTTTTTTGCTAATAATAATAAGAAAACAAATTCCTAACTTTAAATGTAGCAAATATTTCTTTTAAATATTTGAAATAGAATCTATTATATTTTTTATAAATGTTTATATGGGAACGTGACGTTAGTTAGTTCCACAACAATATATGTAAATATCAGTCAATATAATAATATTTGACTAAAATCAAATGACTTTAAATTATAATCTAAGTATTTATCATACAATCTTCTTCATAGGTAGATAAGTTTAGATTAAAGTAGATATATATTGAATATATCACTATTCTTTGTGATATATTGCTCTGAATTCCATTGAAATAGTGGTCTGACCAATTTTGATGACAATATTTAATGTATTTTATGCCAAAAAGTGTGCTTATTATTTCATTTAAATTTGATAAGCTCATTTTCAACAATTTCATCGAAGAATAATTTCATTTAAATAAAACGCAAAGTCAGTCTGCAATAAATAATGAAAATATTTAAAATGCAACAATGAAAACAATTCAAAATTTGCAAAATATATGAAAAGTGTTAAAATGTATGTAATGTATAGTATATGTATATATAATTTATGCACACTGTAACCTATTTCGATTATTCTGCTATTATCAAAACATATTAAAAATGCTTAGAATGCCCGAAAAATGTAAAACAAGCGAGAAAGGCCTTAAGAAATGCGTTATATGCAAATTGAATTCGACGAAACTGAAACATTGTGTTGCCAGCAGGCAAGGGGGAAAGGTGGAGGAAGGTGCTAGAGGAGGGAATTGTGTGCATTAATTGAAGTGCAAACAATGTATGCATAGAAAAATAACATGGCTTATAACAGATTCAGTTATTCGCAGCGCTGCAATATGGTAAAAGACAAACGAGAATTCTCTCCCCCGTGCCATTTGGGGCATGCAAATTAACACCCAAAATCGAAGCGAATACTGTCGAAAATCGAGACAGAGAGAAAAAGAGAGAGAGAGAAGGAGATAGCAAAGCGACTTTCAAATGAAAAATGCCAGAGGCCAAAACAATGTGAAAAACGAGAACTGAAAATGCTAAACTCCAAGCTGAAAATGGGGAAAAGCAAAACTGAGAATCAGAAAAAAGAAGAGAAAAATTGAAAAAATTGAAAAACTGATGCTGCGGGAAATGTGATGTGTCTCTGAGGCTGAGGCAACATGGCCAATTCATTCATAACATTCTGCGAAGGCAGAGAGACTCTCAGTGTATTGGGACTATCAAGTGTATCTGCTATAGATGTTGTATCTGCATTTATGAAAATCGCAAGTTCGATTATGCAACTGCGGCAAGTGGCATGTGGCATGGGGCAAGGGACAAGCGGCAAATGCAACTGTGGCAGCAGGCGGCCAAAACTATCAAAATTCAAGCCAGGGGGCAACCACGACAACAAGGGAGCTAGGGGGCAGGGCTGCAACAACAACAAGGGGCAACAAGGAGTATGCAACTGCAACAACAACAACAACACGGCAACCGCAACATGGTAAACATGAAACCGAAACTGTAACTAAAACTGCGGGACAGCCGAGGGGGGGGAGGGGGGTAAGGGCTGCCCCTATATGTGTATGTGTGTGTGTGCGTGGCAACAAAATTGAAAGCATTGCGAGTGCAACGAGTTGAGCGTGGCAAAAATTTGCATGCATATTTACAAACTTTTTTGGGAGGGCCGCACGCGGGGGGGGCGGGCAAAGTCAGCGACAGCAATGGCTCGAGGTGCAGCGTAGCTCGCAAATACCCTACAAACAGTGCACTAAACTGGCAGCTACACCCACTCACCCCACTCCATCGCACCCCCTCTCTCCCCCTCTCTCCCCCTACCACCGTCTGTCGTGTCACATTTGCCACATTTGATGTTCGTTTTTGCAACTATTTGCAAATGCAAATTGCAAACATGCAACAGGGACATGTTGCGTAAATGTCAATGCTGCACACAATGCGCCGCTTGTTTATGTGTCTGTGTGTCTGTGTGTGTGTGTGTGTGTAGGGAGTGTGTGTGTGCGGCTACTCAATGCGCGTTCTGCTGTCTACGCCTTCTTGATAAGCTGCCAGCAGGCAACAAGAAGAAAGCAACAGCAAAGTTGTCCCAACTGATTGACAAGGGAGTTCTTGAGTTCTGCAACTGCACAGCACAGTGGGCGAGTGGGCGTGGCAGTGTGGCAATAGCTGCAGCAGATTGTGAGGAAACAAAACGCCCGACAGAGCGAAGACAAGCAAAACGCTGATGACAGTCTGCCCAGAGGGCGTAGCCATCTTCTTCAACTCTGTGTGTTGCTCTCTTTCTTTCTTTCTTTCTTTCTTTTTTTCTCTCTCTTTCCCTCCCTACTTTTTTCTCTGCCTATGCCGCCTTAGGCTACGCCTCTGTGCTTAGTTAGTTAAACAAGATTCGCAGCTAATGCCATAGATAAAGCCTCAACAAATGTACTCGGTAAACAGTTTAATCGTTATTCCACACTTGAAACAAGCACAAACAGCTACAGTTGAGTGTGCTCGACTGGAATATACCCGCTACACACTTGACCGAACGTGACCAATTTTTAGCTCTCTTTTTGGCATATTTTGTGTTGCAAACTTTGCAGCGGCTTGGAAATTATTTTTTAAACAACTTCTCTCTTTATTATCCGATATAATATTATGATGTGCGGATTCTTCACATAATAAAAAAAAAAAAAAAAAAAAAAAATAAAAATAAAAAAAAAAAAAATTTCTCTGTTAATTATCCAATTGCAACCAAATTTTCGGAAATCGTTTGCGCTTTGAAAGTCATTGTGTTTACCAAAAATTAAATGTACTGATGACGGCAATTAGGTTTTAATCGATTCACGGCAGCAGAAGGGGGCGTGGCCAAAAACCTAAAATAAACTTGACCTGCGTGCAATCTTAATACATAATGACACCAAATTTGGTAACTACAGCTAAGATCTTGGCTTGCATTAAAAATATACTATATATAGTGTGTGTGGTCTGCCACGCCTTCCGCTACCTTTTACATACATTTACGACGACAATATACCCTTCTACCCTATACCTTATGAGTATAAAAATCTTCATTTCCATTTCAAAGAATTTGGAAATTTCGTTAAGCATTTTTGACATATTCAAAACAGCCTGCACTCAACTAATTAAGAAAGTTTCAAGTAGACCAGAGCAAATAATACGAGTTTGCAGTTCAGTTCGTTGTCATGGCGTGGAAATGTGGAAAATGTTATTTAGCAAACACAGCACAGAAAAGTTTGGCGAAGCATGAAACCATCTCTTAAAAGATGTTCTTAATTAGCGCAAATATTGCGCTAAAACTTTTCCCATCATTCTTAGGCGCTTCTTCCCCTCCTTCCCCCGAGACAATTATAAACTGTTAGCTTTATTTTGCTAAATCACTTGAAAATATTAAGAGACTCATATACGAAAATTACTCGACAACTTTTTAAGGATACCAAAATAAGTACCATGAAATAGAGGACGAGAGAAGGTGCTTGCTTTTTTTTTGGCATGACGAACCAAAAGGAAATCCATTGAAAGCCACACACAACGCTCTTGCACACGGAGATAAGGTGCACGAAATCACAACTCAATTTGGTAAGTATCGGAAAAAAAAAAAAAAAAAAAAGAGAGGGAGTGGAGGTAGAGAGAGCATGAGTAAGTGCAAATCAGAGAGGCGAAGTACGTTAAATTCTGCTGACTTAACAACATACAAATGATGAAAATGAATGAGTGCATGAGCGAATGAATGGGCACTCACTCACTCACTCACACGCACACACACCCGCACCCACACTCAGACGCCCATGTAGACATGTAGACACATGAATAAATGTATGAGCCCAAAGAAGAGCTGAGCAAGAGACAGAGAGAGACTGGAGGATGATGGAAACTGAAGTTCGGCAAGTGATGTTTGCATGTAGAACGCGATGCTGCTGAAAGCAGCTAACTCACGTTTGTGTAATCAGTGTGAAACCCAGCGTAAGCAAAGCCAAATCCAAAGAACCCAGCTGCCCCCAACCCACCCCTTCCTCCTCTCCCTCTACTTCTTCTACCAGTTTCAATATACATAATGACATGAGGCACTCGAACACGACAAGGTTCCCTTCGACTCCTCCTGCTCTTTATACTGTGATGAAAATGCCATGTGACAACGCTGTAAGCTATACGCTGTGTGTGTGTGTGTGTGTGTCTCTCAATGTGTGTGCCTCCGTGTGACATGCCACGCCCTTAGTACGCCCCTTCCCTCAGGCACGCAAATACCTTTATCGTATGGCACAACGTGTCAAAGCCAGAGTCAATTTGACTTGCGGTTGTCGCTTGACATTCTTTTTGCAACGATTTCTGGCTTGGTATTTGCCCCCTACCACCCGCTCCTCCTCCTGCCCGAAGGTGTTTGGCAACATCGTGACTTGAATTGTGCTTCAAACAAGCCACCATACAACACACAATTTGTTGCAGCTTTAATGGATTCAATGCAACTTGCGACTCAGTCGGCGGCATTAAAACTACTTAACGATCAATTAAATCCAATCCATTTGTGGACGGGCAGAAACAAAGCAAATGACCCGCCACGCCCACTCAACCTCCTCGTGCCCTTCCTTTGAGTTGCATTTATCAAATGCTGCCAATTAGAGCGGGACAATCAATGCGCGACTTTGCTGGGAATAACTGTGCAAATGCGAGAATTGTTGCAACTTGCGGCAGTCGACAACAGACCAGAGGCAAAAAGGGCAAAGTCAGTTAAAAATTTATGACAGCACCTAACCTCAAAATGCGCACCATTTCGTTTACGAGCCAAGTTTCTGTGTCCTATAAAGGGGCCTGCGGCTTCTCACTTAAAAAAAAGGAGCCTAACAAGTTGCTGCGTTGTAAAACTTCAATTGGCAGTTGAATTTAGAACAGAAGCTGATGAAAGTGCACAAAAAAGCGCATACTACTGAGCAGTGTTGGAAAATTTGGAAACTTTTAAAAAATTCAGTACTTTTCTATACAAACTTAAGTGTGTTAAATGAGAATAAGGGTTAAACAACTTTTTGGAAAATATTTTGTTAAGTTTCCTCAATTTTAAATAAATAAAGAAAATAAAGAAATGAATAAAGTGATTTAGAGTTTCTTGTAAATGAAACAAACTCCAGTTTGAGAGTGTTGTAAAACGCAAAATATTGAAAAAATGTAATGTTTTACTTTAGCAAAAAAGAGAGCTAAATAATACTTAAAACTTCTTTCAATTTTGTTCGAATCTCCCTAATTTTAAATACGAAATGACTGAAAAATGTTAGAAATTCAAGTTAATAAAAGAAACTGCATTTTGCGAGTGTTGTAAAGCGCAAAAATTGAGTAGTTAAGAAATCTTTCAATGTAATTCAGGTCTGCCTTATTTAAAAAAGAAAATGACTGCAAAATTTAAGAACTTTTCAATAATCTTGCTTTAAGATGCTTAAGAGATCTATATCTCTAATCGAAATATCTTTCAAATTACAATGTACCCTTGCTTCCTCCAAATGTTCTACTCATCTTTAACTCACTTCCCAAAATATGCTTTAAAATGCATATAAAATACAGCAAAGCTTAACTTGAACATACACAGCCCACTTTTAACACACTGCAATTACAGGGTATTAGCATATCGAATCGTATCATCACTCATCGACGATTATTTTCAACTTTTAGTGGCAGCCTGGCGCCGATGATGTTGCGAGTTGATTACACTTTAATGGCCAAGGCGTTGCACAAAGTTTCTTCCACACACACACCAACACGCAGTCTCACTCTCTCACACACACACACAGGGACATTTCTAATTATTTAATGGCCCCTCCGCATGCAGTTTTGTTATGTAAATGGGCCGCTGTGGCGGCGTCGTCTTTGGATTTGGCTTTGGCTTTGGCTTCTGCGGTCGCTTCGCCTCTTGCCAAATATTTACGGCTGCGCGGTTCGGGGCAGTGACGGGTGGCGTCGGCTGCATGCACTAAATTTTTGAACGCAACTGCAAAGCGAAACTTTCCAATCATTATTGCATGCACACACACTCACACACACACTCACACACACACTCACACACACACTCACACACAGCTCACTCACACGCACACACTTGGCTAGGCACGTAATGGCCGCTGCGCCTTTGTGCAGTGATACGTGCGAGCGGCAAACAAAAGGCGAAAGAGAAGCGAAACAAAAGGCGTTAAAAATGCAAAAAAAAAAGAGAACGAAGTAAAAACCCTGTAAAGTACTTAAAGTGCAGCGGGGTTAGGGGCAGGGGGTCTGCCCGCACGGGGCGTTACCCATTAAATTACGGGCCAAGTCAAAGGGAAGGCTGTGGGAAGAGGGTTGGAAAAACTGCAAGGCAACGATTGCATTTTGTTTTTTTTTTTTTCTCAGCTTTTTGTTTTATTGTTTTCGTGTGGTTGCAAATGAGCGGGGCGGGGCAGCACACATACACGCACACAAACACACACACACACACACACACAGGGGCAGCCAGCAAACTTTATCAGATTGCGCATACAACACTTAAATGGAATTTCCTGCAAATTTACTGAGAAAGAATGCCAAAGCAGCTCATTGATTTTCTAGCAATTAAAGTGACCAAAAAACAAGGCAGCAGCAGAAAAACCAGAGAGAGAGAGAGAGTGCAGTAGGGGGCGGGCAGAAACTCAGAGAAAAACCCGGAGAAAACCCGGCGAAAACTGAAGCCAACGCTAATTGAAATTCCAGATTACCAAAAGCAGCTGAAGCACAAAAATTCGATTCCATTTGAAGGAGCCAAGTCGAGTCTCTTTCTGGCAAATGGTTATCGATGCATCCGGCAGCAGTGGCCGCTTCCGCTTGGCTGCTAGCCCACTATTCCCCATCCCCCCCTGCCCAACCATGCAGTCTCTTGACCGTAGAAATCGACTGACTCGTTGCTCATTCAATGAACGAACAGATTAGCCGCTCTTTCTCTCCGTCTGTCTCTCTCACTCTCCGGGTAAATCTGAAAAAAAAGCTCGGCAACAAAATGACCAAAAGCAAAGCCCGTAATGATGCGGAAGCTAACAAAAGGCCGCTGTGATACAAAAGCCGGTCCGAGCTGGCGACAGTAGCCACAGCCAAGGGCAAAAACAGGCAACAGTGACAGGGATAGGGGAGCACAAGGAAGCAGAGGAACAGGGGGGCAGGGGGCAAAAGCAGAAGCATTCTAAAATTGCGGTCAATTGAAATGGCAATCAAGTTAGTGGCACGTCCTCGTCATGGCCAATATGAGCACAATAAAAGCGCCTTGCCGCACACACACACAGCAGGGAGCAAAAATTGTGGAAATTTACACCACATCATAGCACACCACACGACACAGACATCAATAAAGCGCAACGAACCACAATAATTACAAGGGCCGAGAGCATTTGACTTCGACCCGCTTTTGGAGGACTTAACAAAATGAAAACACCGACCAAATCACGCAAAGCCAACAACAAATGCCGCCATAAAGAACATTTCACAAGATTATTTGATTACGCCCAGAAATCTCCAACTGTTTGAGATTATATTCAGATTTAAATGTGAGAAGAATTGCTGGGAATTTTAAATATACATATATTTGAGGCTTGAAAGTTAAGTTGAGATAGAAATTTCTGTAGAAAAGTTAGCTGAAAAATTTTAAATTGTACTGAAAAGAAGAATATAAAATTGAAAGAGAAATTTAGGAAATATTAACTGGAAAGTATACAATTATATTCAAAGTTATGAAAATAAATTGATACATATATCCTAATGAAAAGTTGAGAAATAAAACAAAGTAGAAGTTGTAGAGATAAATTAGCAGGTAATTTGTACTTTTATTGAAAGTAAAATAAATAAAGAGAAATTCTAGAAATTACAGAATACAACAGCCAACACAATCCAGAATATTTGCAAGTTAGAACAGTAAATTAAGCTAATAATTTCTAGAGAAAAGTTGACTAGAATATAGTGAAATATTTTGTAAACTTTTGTTTACAGGTACACTAATTTGTTATAATAAATTCCAAAGGCAATAAATTAATAATATGTATGTACAATATAATTGCTTGTGCTGCTGGTTTACATTAACATTAACAGCTGCTTAGAATCTGATCTAACAGCTGCTTAGCTTAAGACTTAACAGCTGCTTAGCTTAAGACTTAACAGCTGCTTAGCTTAAGACTTAACAGCTGCTTAGAATTAACTCTAACAGCAGCTTAGCATAAGACTTAACAGCTGCATTAATTTGAACAGCTGATTCTAATTGATATGGCAACCTTCAGCATTAACATTAATAGTGACAACATTAATTTGTACAATTAAATTGAATTTAATTGAGCAAACAACTTTAAAAGAGAATTAAAAGTCATAAAAAATGAAATACAGACTGATCTTAGTTGGTTTCGCATGTTTTCTGCAATTCTTCTTAAATTTACAAACTAAATTCAATCAAATTCTACAAACTATCTCACAAATTGTTATATCTACCCTCAGAAAATTAAATAAAATGCATCGTGCAGCGCTAACGGTATTACGAATGAATAACCTCTGGGAAATGGGGGGCGGGGTAGAAGGGAGACCACAATCGACCTGAATTTTGGCCAGACATCCTGGCGTGCAGGAAATGTGCAGGGCAAAAGTAAAAAACAGAAAACAGAAAAACACAAAAATAAACGAGCAAAAGAACCGAAATGAAACTAAAATTATTTGCAAAAAACAAGAATGCAGTGCGGACTGTGTGCGGACTGGCGGACAGCTGCAGCCGGAGCTGGAGTCGAAGCAGTTGGACTGCCAAACTATTGGCAAATCCATGGTCTACTTTGGAGCGCAAAGCAGTTTTCAATTCAGTTGCCTCGTCGCCTCGTATCGCTTATCGCACCACAAAGAGTGACTGGCAATTTGCGCAGACAAACTGCAGCTGCCGCAACAAACTTGCTGCAACTTGCCGCAAAGTTACTGCAAATCAGCAGGCTCAAGTTGTTGTTGTTGCTGCAGTTGTTGTTGTTGTTGCTAGATTTCCCATTTGGCTTTCATTTGATGGCCTTTTAAAGCCAGTTTAGCACGCGCCGCAACAATTGCAGACAAAAGTCCTAAGAACATTTACGCCGGAAGTTGAACTCGCGCGTTTACCACGCGCAAGTAACAAGCGGCAAATGACAGAAAAAGGGATGGGGGGGGGGTGGTGTGAGAAGAAACGGAAAAATAGAAAACACAGAGAGTGGAGGAAAAACCGCAGAGCGTATTTGGCCATGTCGCTGCTTCTTCATCTTTGCGGCGGCTGCGGCGACGCCAGCAACGGCAATGGGCGCCCTCAGCCTTGTTTGTGGCAAGCATTTCCTTCCTGTGCCAGTTTCTAAATGTCACTCCCCCTCCCTCCCTCCCTCTCTTCCTTTTGCCCCTTACCCAGGCCTTGTCTTGTTGTTGGCAGCTCTAAACGTTTTTCACACATTTCGCCAGCAGTTTTCGGAGCATTTGTCGTTGTCTGTTCATGATTTATGTTGTCTCGCCGCCTTGCAAACCCTTTCTAAAACTGCAGCTACTCCTCTACTCCCTCTCTCTCTCTTACCCTTCCACTGTGCCTGTGCTACATCTTGTTGAACTCGTTGGCAATGCAAAAAACAGAACTTGCAAACCGAAAGACGCATAAAAAATGCACTTGTCAGTCAAGTAGTCAGCGCTGGCAAGTTTCTGATGAACTGTGACTGGTTTACACAACTAACAAGCAAAAGAGTTAAGGAAATGTACGACTAAAGCATACTCTATACAGTATTCTTTTTATTCACATAACTTGTCAGGGTTATTTAGCAAAAGGAAGCAATAGAATGATTACAGTAGTCAAGTCACTTCTTCGTGCCCCAAAAAGTATGCAATATTTTCTGTTCCCTATTTATCTATAACCTAATGAGTATCTCGCTTCATCAAGACTACTTCTAAGTAGTAGTGATACATAGTAGGGCAAACAAAATTCCATAACTTTATAATGCAAAGGACACACCACTCCCTCCTCCTTTCTCCACCTCGTTCTTAACCTCTTCAAACTGTTTCAACTAGTTTTCTCTCTCTCTCCCTTGATTTCATCTAACTGAATCTAATGGTTAGGACATCGATCCATCTGCAGCTGTGCTGTGTTATCAATGGGCATCCACACACGCACACATGCCTCTCTTTTCAAACAAATCCCACTTCACATTCAATGAGTTTATTTGTTTGCATGTTTTTCTTTTTGCCCCGAAAATGTTTGCCTTGGTCAATTCAGTTAGCAAAAATTATCGACTGTTTGTTCGAGTGTCGACAGGAGAGAGAGAAGGCTAAGTACACTTCACACACACACACATGCAGCCCTAAGTTGATAAAGATGAGTGCAAGATAAGCAAACGTTTTGTTGGATAAACTTCTCGAGTGTTTGCTGCTCTCTTGGACACTGACTGCAAATTTCCAAGCGGGGGGGGCAAAGAGCACTCTGCAAAGTGTTGTTAGTGGATTATTGTTAAAAGCAAATGAGACGAGGGGAAATGTGGAAAGAAAAGCTTGTGTCTTCGCCTAACCATGTATAGAGTTTGGAGTGTGTTACTTACTTTGTTCTTCAAAGAGACAAAGAGAAAAGAAAGAAAGAAGGAACAAACTTGGTTCATTACTTAGCTCAAAGCAACCTTGTATGAATTACGGCTCCCCATTCCTAATACTTTTTCAACTCTCACAACACTGCTCTAATCAAATGCTCAACATTTCTCTCCATCTTTTTCCAGGTGTGCCATTAATCAAGCGTAACACGCAAAAAAGGAAAAACACACGGTGGGCAAAAACAATATTGACCTCATGTTGTGGCCGCAGGTGAATTGGCGCAGTGCAAACTTCTCTGTCAGGCACTTAATACGTGTATGTGGAAATCTGCTCAATTTTATGAACTTTGCTAATTAGCAGCATTTACACAACGGCCACGCCCACCTCTACCTACTGGTCAGTTTGTCAAACAAAAACACCACAGAGAGAAAGAGAACGAGAGAGAGAAAAGGAGTTGGAGAAAGTGCAACATGAAACAACATTTACAACATGGAAATTTTGTTATGGCAAACTCAAAGACAACATGCTGCAGGGCGCTCTACATGGAGTTGGAGAATGGAGGGAGAGAGGAGGGGAGCTGGAGAGGTAGTCAGGGGAATACACGTGGCCACATGTTAAACTTGTTAATGGCTTCATTTATGTAAGTTCATTAGCAAAGCCCAACAAGATAGCAAAGTGCTGCGTTTAAATGTCATTCGTTTAAATTGTTGTTGCTGCTGTAGTTGCAGTTGCACGAGTCTTGTGGCATGTGGCGCAAGTCTCGAGGCGTTGGCCATCAATCAAATCAACAAATGGCCAACTGACTGCACAAAGTTGTCAAGTTGCTGAAGCAGGCAGCGAGTCGAGGAAATGAAATGAAAATTAAAATGCGCACACCAACACACAGACACACACACACACACACACCCGCAGGCAGACAACCGTTAGACAGCACCTCGGTTTCGGGCGTTACTTGGCCAAGTGGAAGACCACAACCAGTCAACAGTGTTGGGACTCGGACAATGTCTGTGGCGCGTTGTCATCGTCGCTTTCACGTGAGCCAGTCAACGAATCAGGCAACCAATCAAGCGGCGTGTGACATGCAACTGAAGCGTGCGTGCCCGGCATGCTCGACTCAACGAGCTTTGGTCCCTGGTGTAGGGGCGTGGCATGGGGTAGGTAACTGGAGGGAACTCAGCCTGTCATCACAACTTTTAGCTAGTTTGTAGTCAGCCTTGGTGCAGTCGGTTAGTTTCACTGACTCGCACCTGGCCACATCTCAACCTGTCGCTGAGCTGCTGCTCCTTTTACTGCCCCCCCCTCCCCTCTCCCCATCTAGCTGCTGGCGACACGTCAATGCTTTCATCATTTAATTAACTGTTTCGTGTAGCGTGCGAGAGCAGCCTGCCTGCCTGCCTGCCTGCCTAGCTGTGCCTGTCTGTCTGTCTGTCGAGCTGTCCAGCCCTGTCCTGGGCCCCTTGGTACGTGCCTGCCTGCCTGTCAGCTCTGCAAAATATGACGAAAATCACATTTCAATATGCGCCATAGAAGCAACAGCAGCAGCAACAGCAGCCTGTGGAGCTGCCTGCAGCAACAGCAACAGCAGCAACAGCAGCAGCACCGGCTCCAGTCGAATCAAGTCGAGTCCTTCGTGGCACACAATTTACATGGCATTTGATGGATCGAGCCAACGGGAAATTTAACTGTCACTCCGCCCAGTTGCTGTCGGGTAATTTGGGCATAACTATCAGTGCCAGCGGAATGTGCAGATATTGTACTTAGTCGGCATTAAGCTGCTGATTATGTGCTCTAAGCAGTTCTCAAATGGTTATAAAGGAATTTTGATGGTGAAAGTGATGGGAAGTAAAGTTTAAAAACTTTTAAAAAATATAACATTGCACATAGCGGTATATTGGTTATGCAATGACACTTCTTAAAGGTTTTTAAATATGGCAAAAATGTTAAGTTATGTTTTCTTATTTGTTTTGTATAGTTTTGTCAACATAATGTTAATTAACATAGCAGAGATTTAGGTTGATCCCAAAGTCGATTGAAATAGTATTTTAAAATATTTAATATAATTTAGTATTGCATATAGAGCGATTTCAGTTAAACAATGAGACAGCTTTAGTGTTAGAAAATATCCTAAAAATATTACATTGTGTTTGGTTATGTTAACTTCTTACATTTTTGTCGTCAGCATGTTACTTAACATAGAAAAGATTTATTTTAATCTGGAACCAAATGAAAAAAGATTTAAAAAAATGTTATATAATTTAATATTGCAAAAAGGGGTACTATGGTTATGCAAAAATACTTTTTTAGGGTTTTTAAATATCACAAAATTATTTATTTATTTTTGGCTACTTATTTTTTATATTTTTGTCAGCAAAACTTAACTTAACAAGGCAGAGACTTGAGTGGATATCGAATTGATTGCAGAAGCAGTTAAAAATATTTAATTAAATTGAATACTGCCTATAGGAGTATTTTGGTTATGCAAAGACAGTCCTTAAGTATTTATAAATATGCAAAAAATATAAATTTATATTATTGTTATTTATTTCTTACACTTTTGCCATCGAAATGTTACTTTAGATTATGTTAATCCTATTTCATTGAAAAATAACGAGCTTACAACATGAAATACAATTTTATATTAAACTTAGGGGTATTCAGAGAGAACTAACTATCCCTGAAATAGGCAAACTTTCAAATTAAAAAATAAAAATCTTAAATCCCCTTAAGCTCCCCCTCTCCACACGCTTCCTATCTGTCAATATTCCCTGCATATTTGCAACTTCTTCGCACAGTCTTATCCAGTCGAATTCTTTTAAGCTTTCCCTCAGCAACTACTCCCTCCCTCCCCCCACCCTACCAACGTCGACTGTAACTTTACGCATATCTGCAATAGTTTTTCAAAGCTTTCCACTTAAGCTCTAACAAATCGCATCAATGCCTCATGTGGCTTTTCCCTTGCCAGCAACAACAACGACAACAATAACAACAACGATTCGAGGCTATCAAATTAATAGATAAAAACTTGGTTTACTGCGCGGGAGGAGCGGGAGGGGGGGTGAGGGACAAAGTGGATCGAGGGTGCTATAATTTATAGCTGCAAATCAGAACAGCAAACAAAATTGTTTACGACTCTGTTAGGGATAGCGAAGAAGATGAGGGAGAACGAAAAGAAAAGAAAATAAAAGAATTTTCGCGCAGTGTAGATTGAAAAGAAATTCAGCGCGATATTTGCGGTGATTTATGTATTATTTTCGACGTTATTTGAGTTTATATTTAAAACATTAGAAAACAACAACGCAGACAGAGCGAAACAGAACGAAACCAAGCGCAGCGCAGCGGAGAGATAAAAACTAAAAGTGCACAATGGAGAGCGACACGGAGAGGGAGATGGGGAGAGGGAAAGGGGGAGGGGGAGAGATAGACAGAAGGAAGCAAGTTGAATGTAGGTAACAAACAACCAACAAACAGGCAGACGAACAGACAGAGAGAGGGACAGACAGACAGAGAGACAGACAAACAGACAGAGAGATAGTCAGGAACATAGACAGAGACAGAGACTGAGAGAGGGAGAGACAGATAAAGTGCAAAGGGCAGACAGACAAATAAAGCGGAAATGTTAACGGCAACGAATGGCGGCAATGGCGACTGCAGCTGAGGGCAGCCATTTTGTAAAGCGAACGAGTATCTCTGTGTCTGTCTGTCTATGTGTGTCTGTCTGTGTGTGTGTCTCTCTGTGTGTGTTTGTGCGTTTTAGGTAGATTTTCAGTTTATATATTTGGGGTTATTTTGTACATGATTTCCGCTTAAGCACATATGTAAGCCCAGCCCCTCGCCCGCCCGCACCACGGTGCGTATAATTTATGTTGCAATTTATATTTTTGGACAACAATTCGAGCTGGTGCCCAATTTAAATTGACTGCCAGTCGACTGCCAACATGCCCTCAGAGTGCTTACGATAAGCCCAGCAGCACTAAAGTCAAGTGTGCCAAGGGAGGTGTGTGAAGCGCGTGGGGCGGGGGCGTGGAGGGGGCGTGGCCAGTGGGTTGGGGCCACAGCGCAAACATTTGTTGACGTTAATGCCTTGGAGAAGGCAAACGGCTCGACGGCGCGTTGAAAAGTGCAGCATGGCGACGGCCAGCTTGGAATACATACACAGTTCTGTGAGCACAAATTGCGAAACACACACACACACACACATGCACAGCGCAGGGCAAGTGCTTGAAAATTGTCTACACAGAAGCTGCAGTTGAAAATAAAAGCAAAGAACTGTCACTCACAATGGCGCTGAAGTGGAGCACTTGCATGCTTGCCATGCTTTCTAGGGTCCAGCACACACACACACACAAACACACACACACACATACACACCATTCAGCGTGCATATGAAGTGCATCTGTGTTGTTGTTTAAGCAACAATTGGCAACAGGCTGCACTGAGTTCAAGTAGATTTTTAGCGCCATATTAAATAGTTTACTAGAGTTCTCAACCTTCAGAAAGGTTAAAAAAATACTAAAAAAAAAATTTAAAATGTTCTCATGCTATTTTTCTATCATTTGATAAGTTATTTGCATATCAAGAACCTATACAGTATTTTTATTTAATTTATTTTAAATTAAAAACAAACAAGCTGAGCGCACATCGTTTCCTACTGCTCTGCTAGACCCTAAGTTGTTGTGAGATCATTGTATACAGAGTGTATATATACAACAACCACTCAGCTCTTCAGTGGCCAGTACTGGCACTTCATAGAGTCCCTTTTTTTCGAGTGACATTTTCATTCGAGAACTCAAGCTAAAAATGTGCGCAATTTATCAGTGAAGAAGCTAATTTTTTTGTTAGACTCTTGATCTATCTACACTTGACGTTCGTGCCGTCCCTTCGCACTGTAGGGGACACAAAAATAACAATTAATTCCGGATAAACACATTTTATAATTAAAAAATTCCTTTTGCAGCATGATGAGCTGAGGCAAAAAGCAGAAAACAGAAGCAAACACAAAAGCGAAGAGAATGAAATTAAGTGAAAACAACTAAATACAACGCAAGCAGACGAAAAGGAAATTCCAAAAAGCGACAAGGGAACTGACAGCACAAATGGAAAAAGCACACACACACACACACACATACGCACACGCACACACGCATACAGCGCCAAAGAGGTAACAGTGAAGAAAATGCGAAAAAATTAGAAAGGCAAGAGGGAAAAAACCCTTAGAGCTGAGAGAATGCGAACAAGTTTTTGGACAAGCAAAATTGTGTGACATGCTGAAGGGTTCAGAGTCGGAGGGACAAAGCGAGATGTGGGCGTGTTGCCTGTGCTAATGCAACACATGGCGTACACGTAATGCGCTTTCAATGCTTTTCCCCCGAAAAACGTGTCGCACGCGCATTCAATTTGCCTCAAAGGCCGAAAATTTAATCATCTCTCGTTCTCTAAGCTGATTAGGGTCGCATGCATGAGCAGCAGGCGAGTTGAGCAGGGGGAGAGTCCATTGCTTTTGCTTCTGTCTCTCTCCCACTCCTTTCATCTTTTCCTTTTGGGTTCCCTCTGTCTACTTCTCTCTGTGTGTATTTCCGTAAAGTAATTTATTGTTTGTTGCGTAATTAACCCGCTTCGTGGTCGCGTTTTTGGCTTTCACACTCTGCTCTCGCCTTCGTCGGGTTGCTGCCTAATGACGTTATATATGTACATTACATTTTGCGTGCTTCGCGGTCGCCTTGTGGACCTAATTTGTATACCCTGCAGATGGTTGAGATGCCACAAAGGGTGGCAGTAAAGCAAATTAATGCAACGTTTGGTCAAGCAATGTTTTTTACTCCTGAGTATCCCAAGTCAAGCAAACCTTCTATTCTGCTTTCTTATCATTCATTAACCCTTTTGGGAAATGGCGGGCAAAAGAAATTTCATTTCGTTTTTTTTGGTGATTCAAGTCTTATCTGCGTGTAAAGTCGCCCGAGTAATTAGTTTCATTTCGGTCAAGCTGTATCTCTCTATAGAGCTATACACCACCTTTAAGCCCCAACTCCCCCCCTCCCCCCCTGCCCGCACTGACAACCTGTGCAAGTTAATTTTTTTCGCTTACACTTCACAAATTGTGCGCAGCTTAGCAAATCCATGTACGTGGGGGGAGGGGGCAGGGGGGAAGGTCTGGCAGCTTATAAGGGGTTGAACATCGTGTTGGTGGGGTTGGCAGATTTGGTAGCAAGCTATAACTGGCAGCTGGCAGTTGGCAACTGGCAACTGGCAACCGGTAAATGTCAGCTTCGTCCTCCCAATGCTGCCTCCACTCGACGCGGCCAACGTGAAATGACAGGCAAATTAAACTCGAGTAGATGGCAGGCAACAGACAATTTATCAGATATATTCGCATATAATATATACGTACGTAAGCGTCCAACGTACCCGACAAGGGTATTAAGGTGTGCGCAGGTATTTGTGGCATTCATTTGCCTCAGATACGCTGCTGACAAAAGGTGCAAAATGCAAAACGAAGAAAGGTCGCTACCAATATCACTAAAGAAGCAGGCAATGAATGCTCTAGGGTTGACAGAGTTCTTGTAGATTGCTGAAGTAAAATAATGTTTGAATAAGGAAGCTAAGGAAGAAAGTAGAGCATAGTCCAGGGTTATCAAGGCCTTCAGTAATCAAAAAGTAAGTTAAGAAGAAGATAGAACATATGCTAGGTGACCATATTTATCTTAAATTGTTATAGTGATAATAGTTCAATTTTAACCTTAAACTTATACTAAGCAAGTCTCTTGGCACCATCCAAATAACTGAAGACGAAGTTTGAGTATATTCTAGGGTCACCAGAGCCTCCAGTAATCACAAAGTAACTTAAGAAGAAGGTAAAACATATTCTAAGGTGACCATATTTATCTCAAATTGTTATAGTGACAATGGTTCAATTTTAACCTTAAACTTATACTAAGCAAGTCTCTTGGCACCATCCAAATAACTGAAGAAGAAGTTTGATTATATTCTAGGGTTACCAGAGCCTTCAGTATTTAGAAAGTAACTTAAGAAGAAGGCAGAACATATTATAAGGTGACCACATTTATCTTAAATTGTTATAGTCATAATGATTTAATTTTAACCTTAAAGCAAGTCCCTTGGGACTATCCAAATAACTGAAAAAGAAGTCTGAGTATATTCTAGGGTTACCAGAGTTATTGCAAATTGTTGTAGAGAACAGAGAATGCCTTAATTAATTTGAAAGTAACTAAAGAAGAAGGTAGAACATATTATAAGGCAACCAAGTAATTGATGAAGAAAGTAAAGCAATTCTAGGGTTGTCATAGTATGCGTTGTTAGCTGATTGGTTCAATTTTAAACTTAAACGTCTAACAGATTAGTATTTTTTGGGTTCTTCAAGTAACTGAAGATGAATGCAAAGCAAACTGTAGAGTTGCCAGACCTCTAACAGTTTGGTTAAGCCAGATAATGCATTAATTAATTTGAAAGTAACTAAAAAAGAAGGTAGAAAATATTCTAAGGTGACCAGAGTTCAATTATAATCTTAAATTTATACTGACAAGTCTCTTTAATCTATCCAAATAACTGAAGACGAAAGTAGAGCATATTCTAGGGTTGCCATAGTATGCGTTGTTAGCTGATTGGTTCAATTTTAACCTTAAAATTATACTAAGCAGTCTCCTTAGGTTATTGAAATAGATGAACAAGCATACAAATCAAACTGCAGAGTTGCCAGATATCTAAAAGTCAAAAGCCAGCTAATGCCTTAAATAGTATGAAAGTAACTGAAAAAGAAGGTAGTACATACTTTTGTACTCATAATATATGTATTTATTTGTAACTTAAACCTATACTACGTAAATACCTTTGTGTTATATTTAAGTTGAAAGTGCTAAGGATCATTCAAGTTCGACCTCTGCTAGAGCTATCAAAATATTTTACTGGTAATTCAGATTTAGTGCTAGTTAATATATGTACATAGCAACAAATATTAGTAGCTTTTACACAGAAATGGTTTGTAAGTTTTAAGTCGTAGTAACATTTCGCTCGAAACAAATTTAGGTCAATCGGTCAAAACTCCAATTGTTTTGTATTTGCTTTGTATTCTTTCGACTCGTTCACCCAATACCCGTTCTGTTTTTGTCATAATCACGTTATTTTGCACCAAAGATGAACAACAACAATTCAACAAGTCATAAATCAACAACAACAACAACAACGACGACGACAACAACAAGCAATGCAGCCAACAGTCGCCTGAGCCACCAAAAGACAATGAAGCTGGCCATGTCGCTGCCTTTGCCACCGCCCTTTCAACATCAGCCCCCTGTGATTAGTGTGAATGCAAAGGACTCGCATAAGGACAACAATAGCAAAGAGAGGAAAATGAAGTCGCCAATGCCAATTAAACTCAAACAGCAACAGCAACAGCAGTCAAGCAAACGTGTAGATGTCAAAGAACCTCAACGTGCCACAGCCGGATCAATAAAGATTCAGAATGTTGAACGTCATTTTGCAGCCAGTCGACAAATGGAACCACAACAACAGCAGCAACAACAGCAGCAACAGCAGCAACAGCAGCAGCAACAGCAGCAACAGCAACAACAGCAACAACAGCAACAACAGCAGCAACAGCAACAAGTACAGAACCAGATGCAGCACATAAAGCATTCGCGTAAAATGAAAGATGATGCAACTACCTCAAGGTCGAAAGATATGCGTGCCGCTGTCGTTGAGGGTTTTGCCACCACCACGAAGGCACACAAAGAGCGTAAGTCACCCGAGAAAGGTGATGGTCCGCAGCGTGCTGTGCGCACCAAGGCACAGAGTCAGAATACAAAAATCTTCTTTGATAAGTATCTGAAATTTGCGTATGATTTGAGTACACCAACGGGTGTGCGAGAACTGGAGGAGCATTTCTTTCCAACAAATTTGAATGCCATGCGCGATGCACAGCGCAGCAAAGTGAATCCACAGATCAAAGGCGATGCGGGCGAGAAGCCAAAACCCTCAGAAGGCCTCGAACAGCAGCAGCATAAGACGTAGCTGCCAGGGAATTTTCTCAATTTTGACTAGACTAAGGACGGCCAGGGGCTCCAAAATTGTTCATTTGCCACATTTTATTCCAAAATTTTAATCATGCAAATTAAAAGCCAACTGCAATTGTGGTTGCCAAAAAATAGCTATATCGCAGGTTACTCGCATTATTTACAACTAGCGGGAGGTAAGTGTGGCCTAGACCTAATGAGCCTTAATCACAATGCGCAGCGAGTTGGCCAATTTGCATAATGCCTAAAAAAAAACAAAAAAAAAACAAGACAAAAGCGAAAAATGTTGTGCACAATTTTCATAAAATTTATTGTGTGTAGCTGCGGTCATCCCACATGCAAATGTATTATCCTTTGTTACACACACACATACACACACACACGCACGCACACACATTCTCACAGCAACCACACACGCAGCCACAAGCTCATTCCGAGGCAGACAAAAGCAACGCATTGGGCATTGTAAATCATAATCAAAACAATAGAACAAATGAAGCTAATGTGGCTCATATAAACAACAATGGCAACAACAATGCCATGCGTGCCAGTGTGTGTGTGTGTGCGTGAGTGTTTGTGTGTAAAGTGAAGTGTGTAGAAGCAAAGTGGAAATGGAGCAGTGTGAGGATTTGCGGTTGGCAGTGCAGGCAATGCAGGCTGGCCAGGAAGTTTTAAATCCAGCAACGCATTACTTTAATGCTAAGGGAAAAATACAAGTACTAAAATCTGAATACCCTGTAATCAATCTTTATGATTTTTAATAAAATTAAATAGTGTACAGACACATAAATAGTATAATTTGCATAAGTAATTTACACAGTTAACAACTGCACAAACATATTCGAATTATATTATGAATTTAGTAAAGATAAATGAGCTAATATATAATATATATCATATATCAAGCATGCCACATATATTTGCAGCTTACACTACATTTTGTTGTTCCTTTGTAATGGCTTTTAAGCCCGCAACAAGCACAGTAAGTATCACACTGCGAATGCAATTTTCATTGCATACTTTTCGGGGCACGCTTTGAGCTCGTGCGCGTGATTTACTGCAGAGATAATAAATATGCATATAGAGACACATAGATATACTGCAGATAGATACATATACATATATAGAGCTATGCATATTTAATTCAATTAATATTATTTTTGAATGGTGTCGCAACAATGGGACGTAATTAGTGAGAATTGATTTATGCAGCAGCATCTGCCGCGTTGCAGCATTAATGAAAACTGATGCTGCAACTGCTGCTGCTGATGCTGATGCAAGGGACCTGCTGCTGCAACAAACGTGCTTAATGAAATACAAACAATGCGCAAATTCAATGCAATTCAATTGAATTCAATTCGTTGCAGTTTCAATTCGATTCTCAATTGAATTCAATTAATATGCAAACAACGGTTAAAGCGTGCGAGATATCTGTGTGTGTAACACTTTACAACGCTGTGTGTAGCTGGTTGACATCGGGTCAGATCTGTTTTTACAAAGAATTTGGTCCCCTTCAACCAGCTGTAGCAGTGGTTGATACCAACAAGAACGAAACAAGAGTGCAATACTTATAAAAAGTGCAACGTGACAAACCTAAAAAAGTGTTCTTTTGTTATCTTTCATTATAAAATGTTACAACAATTACCTGCAATAATTGCAGATCTGATGACTTGAGATAATTTAAGAAAACAAAACAAATATGCAAACGAATGAAACCACAAAGCAATTTACGACAAGTTTTAACAGAAAAAATGTTTAAAAATAAACTAGATTTTAAGGATAAGCAAATGCATAATATTTTTCAAAAACATTGTATTATTAACTTGTAACTTGACTAAGAAATACCAACATAAGTGAAGTAAATGTAAATGAGCTACACTCGCAGAAATATATTTTCCCTCTTATAATCATCAATGTTTAATTCTAATTCATACTCGCAGAAATAAACATTTTAATTTTATAATTCAGCCCAAAAGTATGCAAGACAATTTAGCTTGGAAATGTTTAAAAATAAACTAAATTTTAAGGATAAGCAAATGCATAATATTGTTCAAAAACATTGTATTATTAACTATAAGTAGTTTGACTAAGAAATACTAACATAAATAAAGCAAATTTAAATGAGCTACACTCGCAAAAATAAACATTTTTATTTTATAACTCAGCCCAAAAGTATGCAAGACAATTTAGCTTGGAAATGTTTAAAAATAAACTAGATTTTAAGGATAAGCAAATGCCTAATATTGCTCAAAAACATTGTACTATTAACTATAAGTAACTTAACTAAGAAATATCAACATAAGTGAAATAAATTTAATTGAGCTACACTCGCAAATATAAACATTTTTTTTTTATAAAACAGCCCAAAAGTATGCAAGACAATTTAGCTTGGAAATGTTTAAAAATAAACTATATTTTAAGGATAAGAAAATGAATAATATTACTCAAAAACATTGTAGTATTAACTGTAATTAACTTGATAAAAAAAAACAACATAAGTGAAATAAATTTAAATGAACTACACTCGCAAAAATAAACATTTTTATTTTATAATTTAGCCCAAAAGTATGCAAAACAATTCAGCTTGAGGAGCAAATTAAACAAACCTTTTTAACTGATTGAGCAAACATTTAAGAGCAAGCATATCAAAGAATAACCACTTGATTTGCTAAAATAATTCTCTCCCCACACCCCAAAAGCCACAAGTAACCGCTACCCCCCCCTCGCATTCCGTCGAGTTCATTTACTGCCGTCGCTTAATTCACTTCGATTCCCGATTCAAATCGCAGTTATTTGTGCAATGCCTTGCCAAATGGATTCGCTTAAGTGCTTTAAGTATTCACTGCAGAAATGCAAACAATATGGGCACACATACATGCACATTTCTGACATATCTTTGCACAAATGTATGAGCATTATATGCAAATATTTGCCGGATGCTGTGCAAATACTTATTGAGAGCAAGTATATCAAATATTTTGCATTATTGAATCGGCCATCGCAATGCGCCATGTTTGAATCATGTTTGTCGGACACGCGGAATGTCAAACAAAAACGGATTTAATTAATTTCCATAGAAACCCTTGGGAATGCCACTCACTCCAACCCCAACCAAACCCAATCGGCTACTCAATTAGTTAACAAACTGTGCAGTTGCAATAGCAGTCACATAGAATGCTGTGCACTAATCAACTCAAATACCCGAAACTTTTGCGACGATTCTAATTGAAATCGCCATAGAATTTCGCAAACTGCATCGAGTGATACGTAAATATTATACGAGAATGTGCGTTGCACACACAAATGACCCGCAAAAAGAGGAAAATCTAACTTAATCGAAGACCAAGTCCGGTCTATGTGTGTGTGTGTGTGAGTGCAAGTGTATGTATAATAAATTGCATAATCCAATTGAAATGTAAAGTCGATGTTTGACGGGAATTGAGAGAAAAAGTTAGATCAAAGCGAGCGACAGGCCAACGGGCAAAAGGCAACTTTGCTACGCCAATAAATTATTCAATTATTCGAAATTTCGAATTCGCCAATTCGCCCCCAAAAGTTCAAATTGCATTGAATTTCAAAATGGGCAGCATTTAATGAAGCCGCTGCAAAATGGGGCAGAAACAAACAGAGAGAGAGAGCGAGAGAGGGAGGATGCAGAGAATTCACTTTGATACCCTTTAATTTTAAGTGTGCAGGCAACGAAGTTGGTATGACGACATTAATAGCGGTCTTATTCGGTCGTATAGGTTAAAACAGCTAGATCTGTTGCAGTATTTGGCTTGAAGATTTGTCTTTATTTTAAATAACTGAAATTCTTGGTAATAATACATTTTTTGAAGTATATAGGAGCTAGAAATAGAAAAATATACTATAATAATATAAAAAAAAATTGAAATAATTAGACTTTTAGATTCCTACATACCTTAAAAAACTGAAAACATTTTTGATACTTCCAAAGTCTTTTATTTCTTATAGAAAATTTCCAATTTCAAATGCATTTACAGTCAACAAAGTTTTTTAGGGTATTCGCCCTGCGTAGCTTACTCCACTTTGACTTGGCTTTCTTCTCAGTTTTCTTTCTCGCTTTTTGGTTGGCAAACGAAATTCAATTTAATGTAGATTTACATGCAGGCAAAGGCGTGGCAGCTTTCTGCTACGTTTTTTTTTTTCTTCTTTTATGTGCTTTATTGAATGCGAACGCTTGACAAATCACCGCACAGGACGACAGGAGGCAGGAGCTGCTGCTGCTGCTGCTGCTGCTGCTACTGCTGCTGTTGCTACAGAGCGCTCTGCGGACGCTGCCTGCGGCCGTGTCATGAAATGAAATCGACATGAAACCAACGTGACCAA
This sequence comes from Zaprionus ornatus, assembly GCA_018904035.1. NCBI lineage: Eukaryota > Metazoa > Arthropoda > Insecta > Diptera > Drosophilidae > Zaprionus > Zaprionus ornatus. The sequence goes on along the minus strand of JAEIFZ010000002.1, from coordinate 14,519,098 downwards.
CGTCATTAATTATCGCCAGGAACGTTGTGCACTGCTAATTACGACGCGGCCGTGTCCTGTGCCAGAACAAGCCGGGCCAGACGCGGGTGGGAGGTGGTAGGTAAGCGTGGGTCAGGGCAATCGGGGTGACAAGGCGGTCGCATTGCGGCCGTGGGTCGTTACTCAACATGATGGCGCACATTTTGCATTTGGCCACGGTTTAAAAGTGCACGCGGCTGGCCGCAAATACAATATGCAATTGAGGGGCGCGCAAAAAGTGTGGGGTCATCAGTGGGTTAAGTCCAACGAGAAACGAACGCCAAAAGCCAATCAATTTGCATGTCCTGTACTCGATTATGGTAATACCCTGCACTGCTGTAAGTAGTGCCAGGTCATGAAAGATATACACCCCCATCTCTTGAGCCTGGGGCAGTGCTGCTCGGTGCAACTTAGGTTAGCTAACATCTCATTATAATCCAAGTTATTCTGTTTCTTATTCTCTGAAGCCAATGTAAACAGAAAGCGCCTAGGGCATTTGACATTATGCACGGAAGATCAATTCTTAATTAAAAAATTTTATATTTATATTTCCACTATCCAAGTGCCTAAGGTTGCCATGTTAATTAGAATCAGCTGTTGAAATCCATGCTCTGAGCAGCTGTTATGCTTAGCAGCTGCTAAGCCTTTTGCTAAGCAGCTGCTAAGACTTTTGCTGAGCAGCTGTTAGATCTAACTCTAAGCAGCTGTTAAGCACCTGTTACTGTAAACTAATCTTCTCGAAACACTTTTTGAGTGCAGAGGCTCAATTATACATGATTATATTATTTATTTAAAACCCTAGCCTGGATCATATTCGGAAGGAAGGCATGTATACAGAGATATGAGTGAAAAACAGATATATCTTGTAGATGCTTCTCATCCCTGGTGTAACATATTTAGGTTAGTCAAAATAATAAGGATTTGAATTATTAAAATGCAACTAATTCAGGCCAAAATACAGAATCGAAACCATTTCGAATGATTTGTTGCAACTTTAAACGATGTTAAGAAAGCATTAAATATCTATTGTGGTAGAAGAAGAAAGACGTATCTACTAGATAGATCTAAGTGATTACATATTTGATACATGCTGTAACATTTGTAACTGCTAACTGCAAACTGACGCTGAGTTATGACGCGCTGCACGGCATCGCATAGTGTTGTGTGCGGGACGAGTGTTGGTTCCTGTGTGTGTGTGCGTAGGAGAGTGTAACTGTTTGTGTGAAAACACTCTGAACGTCACTCGCATGTCAGTGAAGTAAACTTGACGAAAAGCTGAGGCACAGATGAAGATGGAAAATGAAAGATGCTGCCGGGGGGAGGGACGAGAAAAGAGAGACTGAGTTGAAGTAGCAGTAGGGGGAATCGTTGAGGAGCTGCTGACCGCACATTCATTTCGTCATTTTACAAACAAGTCGGTGTAAAAGATAAGTCGTGCCAAGTACGAAACTTAATCCACTGAAGCGTAAGATACACAATAACAACAACAACAACAACAACAACAACAATTGGAACTACGATATGCCATTGCGAGCAAGCGACCGCAAAGACAGCAGCACAAAGGACATGCCGAGCAATTCCTCTGCGGCTAACTGAGCTGAGTTTGAAAGATGACAAGAGAGTGGAAAAGGGAACGGGAAAGGGAACGGGTGTTGCAGGACTTACGAAGAGCTCTGCGGTTATGTCAATATGACGACAATAGGATTTGCTACGATAAGCTGCAGCGCGGTCCTTGATTCGGTTTGGACAACGCCGCTGGAGGAGCTTCAAAAAGTGCTCGCCTCCTCCTCTACCGTTCTCTCACTCTCCCTCTGTATCTCTCATTCCTTCTCTTCAACTCTCTCAAGTACGCGCTGATAAATGAAATTCACAAATAAATGCACTGCCCTCCCACTACAGAGGCTGCTTGTGTGCAGGCGGCTTTAACTGATTGTTGACGTCAGCAGTTTATAAATATTTCACTTCATTGCGCAGCGTACTTATTACGTATACGTAATATTGTATTGCACAAGTAAATGCCACAGATTTAGTATTATATACCATATAGATGAGCAGTTTGTTTGATTTATATTTGATACAAATATAGCAGTAAGAGATGAAGAGCAGATATCTCACATTGTCTATGCTGTTCATGAATACCACCTATGCTATTAATCTTTCAAACCTCAAACATAATATACCCATTGTTAATGTCTATAGGGTATGCAAATGTGAAGCTTTTGGCTTACTTAACTTATGCAGATCGCAATAAAATTTACGACATTAATATGTATTAATTAAAGGCGACATTTTAAAATGAACCAACTCGCTGCGTTTGAAAGCCATTAAAAATACACACACACACACACACACACAGAGAGAAAGTACTCCCTCCTTATATGCATATGCGTATGTATATGCATGTGTAAGTGTGCGTAATTTATGGATGAAAAGCTTTCATGCGATTTTTATGCGAGTTTAAAAGGCCCAAAATGTTTGGATTTCATTTGGCGCCCTGACTCAAATAAGTCATGAAAAGGACTTTAAGGGGGAAATCTCAGCAAGGGTCGAGGTCAACGGGGGGATGAGGGAAAGAGGAGTGAAAATAGGAGGCAAACGAAGGCGGGGCAGAGTGTGGTAAACGTGCAAAAATGCAGCAGACGAACCTAGGTGAGCTGTTACTTTGGGCCCGGCAGAGCACGCCATAATATGGGCAATATTTCTTTTGCTGACATAACTTTTTATGCGAATGGACCAAAAAGGGACTAAGAGGCAAAAACGTTGATGTCCTCCCGCTGAGGCAGCAGCAATAGCAGCAGCAGCAGCAGCAGCAGAGGCACAAGCTGAGACTGAGACTGCGACAGTCGTTGTCATTGCGCCGGGACAGGAAATACGCTTCACGTTTTACTGAATTTGAAATTTGAAAATTATTCATGAGCATGTGGAAATTAAATTCAGGTCCACACAAAAGAGATTTATTTGTCTGCCATCCTCTCAATCTCTATCTATGCGAAATGAAATGTAAAGATGCACACAAGGCAAAGCAAAAAAAAACAACAGAAAACAGGGATAAATTAAAGTGTGTGTGACGACAGAGGGATGCCCTATGAAGCAAAAACATTGGGGTAGTTGTAGCTAGAGAAAAGTAGAAATGGAATATATGCAATAATAAAGGGATTTTCTATGCAACAAATAGCATTATTTTATTTTACACATAATAAAACTTTCTATTAAATTTATATATATTCTAATTACATAATTCTAATATTCATAACTACATAATATGATATCATATTTTTTCTGGCTCCAAAAACACAAAAATAGAAGACTTCTCTGTTGTAACTTATTAATTAAGAAAAAGAATTAACCTTTAATACATATTTATATATCTTAGAACAAAAAAATAATCTATAAGTGAAGATAATTTATTGTAATGTGTTGCTGCGTGCGAAACTTTGCGAAAAATGACGCTCTTCATTATAGTGTTGCACAGCAGCTTATTTTATCGGCATCGATAACAAATTGTAGTATTTTCTAACGATATTTAATAAACGATATTGTGCCATGTATGAACTAAATTGAGCATTGTACGGCAAGGCTTGGCATATATTTATCAAACTCGCAACAATATTATTTATATAATAGAACATTTCTTATCATTATATTTTTTACACAAGCATTTCTTATATTGTACTATGTATTGTATACTTTCTTTAAAACGTTTCTCTTATTATGCGCATTGAGTGCTCTCGTATCAATATACCCACTGTCCAGAATATACGTATAGAATAAACCAAATGGCCGTCAGGTTCAAAGGGAAAGGGGAATTGGGGCCAAGCTATTTATCTGCCTGAAGCGCCGACGCCGTCGTCCTCGTCGTCGTCTCCATCATCGTCGTGGGTTTCGTTTTTCGTTTCGTTTAGATTTTTTTCCATTCTTGCTATAAGGTTTTTTTTTTCCTCGTACCAACTTATCGCAAGTTTTCCATTATAAAATTAGGTCAGCTGCAAAAATAACTCAACTTGACTCGCCTCGCCTCGACTGGCCTCGACTAGCCTCGCTGTGCCCCGCCACAACTCAACTATTTTAGCAGGCGCTTTTTTTGTGTGCCTGTGTGTGTGACTGTGTGTGTGTCCTGCGGTCGCTGGAGCAAATATTTAGTTGGAAGCGTTGGGCGTTTGGATGAAATGGAAAAAATGCTAATTTGTCAGTTTTTGGGCTGACATTGGGTCGGGAATCAGCAGCAGACTTCGCTGGGCACTTCCGGTAGCATAGATCTGTAACTGCGCCCTCCATCTTTGAGGCCCTGAAACCTCGACGAGTTCGTTGTCATAAAAATTGTTTCCATTACATTATGCTGATTTTGTGCATTTATTCAGCCGAGCGCTTCGCATCTTTTAGTTTTGCTTCTTCCTCTTCTGCTTCGTCTCCTTGTGGCAACTTAATTTCACATTTCCCCTTGCGCCCTATACTGCCTATTTCTTGTTTGTCCCTTTCCCCTAACCTCCCCCCATTTGTAGTTGTTGTTGTTGTTGTTGTTGTTGTCTGCTGCCGACATGGGTGTCCAGTTGTTTGACCAAAAACCAATTTCTATTTGCGCATATCTCTGAAAAGTTTATTTTGCAACCGGGGCAGAATACGTTGAGTTGCAGATAGATTCGACCCTTGGTTCACCCCTTTCTGCAACAATTGCCATCTGTATTTGTTGTGGCAAATAGGTTTTCGCAGCATTTTATCAAATTTTCTCGATTATATCATTTTCATTTTCTGCTGCAGCTGCAGATCGAGTATTGAGATTTGCAATTCGAGTTAGTTGAATATTCACTTGATTGGAAATTACAAGTGATTCAGTTTTTGCTTTTTTAAGGGTGCATAAATAATAAATTAAATGGAATGCAATTTAGATAAATTTACTTCGATTTTGGAAAGCCAGATATAATGATAAAACGATTATGAAATACAAGCAGGGGAGCAGAAGAGTAAGAGAAGGATAGATAAAGCGAGAGAAATAGTTAAGGAATTTACTGCAGTATTTTGTGCGGTACACATTGTCTAAAATGTCTACATTTTAATCGATACACTTTAAACAGTTGTACACAGGGTGCCTAATAAAATGATACTCAGGGAAAATGTTATGCTTATTAATTGTATGTTAAACTCAAATTGGGCTAACATCACTGTTGAACATACAGAGCTTGCCTATCGCCATGTTTAAATTGTTTATTTCACATGTCATTTTTCGATTACCATCTCACGTCTTATGTTAATTTTATGTTAAGCAAACTCAAATTGGCCTAACATAACTGCCAAACATTAGCAGCGGCCGATATACAGATCTTGCCTATCGTCTTCGATCTGTGCGAAACTCTGCTTACTCCTTTTCTGCAAATGCCAGTTTATTCATACAGGAATACCTAACTTTATCGAGTAGAACTCCCTTGTTTTACATATTTCCTTCCTTATCTCGCTGCGACCTTTAAGTTTTTCTTCCACCTTGACTCAAAACTAACCATGATAAAAAACCAGAAACACCAACGACAACAACAACAACAACACTGACAGCTGACACCCGCGACAGCCACATAACAAAGGCGCGAGGGGAAGGGAGTTAGGTTCAACAAAAAATAAAAAAAATAGCGACTGTCACTTTACGCTGATTGCATCAATTGAAGCTCCACTGTGGCGCACGTCCATTCATCATCCGGTTGCTTCATCAACATGATGACATGACAGTGGAGGCGACGTTAGCGGCTCTGATGCTGGCGCTGCGACTGCCCCCGTCTCTGTCTCCGTGTCCGTTCTCCCCATGCACTCCTGACTGCGTCCTCTTCCGCCTGCTTTCTTGTCCATGTTATACTAGTTGGGGATCTCATGCTACGCATGGCCAAACTAAAAAACTTTTCAACTTCATTTGGGTTTGTCTTGGTGTGTGTGCCTGCTAGGGTGTGTGTGTGTGTGTGTATGCGTGTGTGTTTGTATTAGTGTGCGGGCTTGTCTGCAAGAGCCTGGTACAAAGAAAATAACGGATTCTTGTGCAAACAGAGAACTAAACGAATTTCGAAAATAAAATTACAACTTTGTCCAGTATCCTCAGGATCCAAGGATGCTAACGAAATTGCCCGCACCCCTCACGGCCAGCCTCCCCTTCCTGTTGTTCCCCTCTTCGCACGTTGTACACCCGAAATTAGTGCACGAAAATGTCGGCGGGTCGCGCACGGCTAAGCTGAGAAAGAGAGAGGGGCCGAGGGAGCTGCCTCTGTGTATTAAGCTTCGATTTGGGGAGGCTGTGTGGGAGGGAGTGTGTGGTCTGGCGGCTCGGCTAATTCCGTTCATTACGATTCGTTAGAGCGGCGGCCTGCCAAACAATTGGCCAATAGCCATTCTCCACTTCTCCCATAGGCCAGACCAGGCCGCGCAAGGCAGGGCGAGTGCCAGGGATGCAGAGGGTGCAGGGTTCGCGTAATCAGCAATGAAAATGAATTTCTTTCGCTCGACGCTTGGCTTAATTGCTTTCATTTGAGCTGCAGCTGCAGCAGCAGCACATCTCCTCAATATGACGTTGATTTTTAAGACACCAGAGGCGTCGCAGCAGCAGGCAGAGCGTGCAAGGGGTGGGGGGGGTACGAGGAAACAAGGGCAAGGGAGCTAGGGCAAAAGAGCTAGGTTTCCTACGCTGCCGGTTGATGGCTCCAGGAAATTTTCCAGTGCACTTCACTTGGCAAACAATGATGCAAGAAATTGATTTTCAACAAGCTCAAGTGGCGCCCGAGAGTGAAGGGCAGAAACTTGTGCGAGTCGAGTGCATAAGTGAGAGCAAGAAATCAACAGAGAGACAGAGACAGAATGAGACGAAGTGTGGAGGTGAAACGTTTTCCCGTTGCGTTGTATGATGAAAATGTCTAAGACAATTGCTTTGGCCAAAGTGCAAGAAATAGATAAAATTAGTGACGGGCCACGCCCCCACACGCCCCCCATTGCCGACTGCCGGCAAGTGCTGCTTGAGCATCGTGGGCCAAAAGTCGCCGCCTTTTGTCGTCGTCGAGCAGGAGAGGAGGAGAAACGCTTGAGGCAGCTTCAAGCTGCCTTGCAACTTCAACTTGTGAGAGCTCAGGTAATGCCAAATGCAAAGCTCTTGACTTTTATATTAAATATTTTCCTACCTTTGCTGCATATTTAGTTTAATTGGATTTGCGTGCACACAAATTGCATTTCGCCTCGTCTCGCATCATTTAAATACATTTTTTCCCTCGCTCTCTCAGCATTTTTAAACTTCATTTGCATAATGTGCAATTATAAGCGGGTCACATGTGCCACAAAAACAAACACACACACACACACTCACTTGCACAGCTGCAGCATTATTTCCACTTGCCATATTCCTTCACCTGAGCAACGCAGCTTTTTGCCTTTGGCCTCGTCGTCGTCGTCGTCGTCGCACACGTTTCGTTAATTAAAAATTATTGTTAATTTTTTTGCATTCGCCCATTTTTTAATGCATAATTATTCACCCACACTCGACGTTTATTTATTGTAAGTATTTTCACTAGCGCTATACCCTGTAAAGCAGTGGCAAGGAGAGTGTCTGATAATAAAGTTTTTAACTATAATTTTTTTACAATTTAAGCAAAAAATTTATTTGGAATCGATTTTTATGCTTATTTAGTTCATCTCACATTGATTTATTGAATAAACAAAAAACTTAAATATTTTTTAATACTTCTATAATACTTTTGATTGGTGTAATAAGTGCAAACCATGAGAGAATTTAATTCAATTTTATTTTAATCGGTTCATTAATAAAGTTTTATTTTGATTTATTAAACTTCTTCTTGCAGCAGCATTTTTGAGTAAAAATCATAATAATTAAAATATTTCAACTGCAAATCGTATGATTGCCAATAAAACTATGAGTGTTTAAAATGAAGCTAGAGTTGTCGAGTCCTCGAAAGGTACAGTTAAAAAATTATCAAATTTGAAAGCCTAATCAAAGATAAAGCTATAAAAATGATAAAACAGAGACTCATTAAATTTTAAATTATTTTGGATTAAGTTGATTAACTCTACAGGAACTGCGCTTCTGCTCTAAAGTTACCCCACTAATTTAAGTATCAAAATGTTTGTTAGCTCTAGCTTATTCATGATCATATCGCGTGAGAAACTTCTTGAAGACACTCACAATCTCGTCGAGTTGAGCTGCTCACAGAACTGCTCTTTAAAGAGCACCATAACTGGTGTTGGTGCTGCTCCAAGCAATAAAAGACAATGAATAGTGTCGTGGACAGATGCACAACGATATACGAGTAGTACATGAATACTCGCGGGAGATATTCGACAGGGCAATGCAGAATGTGAGACCATTATCGAATGCGTTGTCTCTCTTATACATAAATAGACAAAAAGGCGAAGCAAACAAAAGGCCGATTTGCATGAAACATATGCATGCACAGCACAACAACAAACACTGCACACACACAGCACACACACACATGGACGCACAAACCCAGCTGCGAGTCGCGAGTCGCAGGCACAATGCAGCCGTGAATAATAGGCTCTGCTCTGGTAGCATGCATTAACCAAATGAACCGCAACGCCTGCCATAATATTATGAACAAATACTTAAGAGCGTGCACGCATCTCACTCGCACTCGCAAGCTATCTCTGTCTCTCACACTCTCAACGCACTCTCTCGCTGTTGTCCCATGCGACGTATGCGTAATGTGCATACATCTTTGGCTTTAAAACAAAAGAGTGTGCGGCACGTGTAGCACATTGAACCCTCGTATACCCTGTAAATGCAGGAAGACAAACAATCGGTAGGCGCAATGAAAGTTTATTAAGAGTTAAACTATAAACTATCTCTAAATAACATATACATACTCTGTAACGAACCATACTCTGTAAACATTAACATTAACATACCCGTAAAAAAAAGGAAAACATAAATCAGTCTGTTTTCGGCAACAAGAAAATCATAAGAAAAGTAAGCAATTCTGATCGAAAATGAAGTGATGTGTTTATATTTTTACCAACATCTGCAAAACGAGGGGAACAAAATTATGGCATCTCTATTAGCAACAGTTGCTTACAGGGTAGATCAGTGCTTAAAGCTTGCTGCACAGCACTCGCCAACGACATATCATTTCTATCAGAGCTAAGATGGAAAGATGTGTTACTGTTATTATTATTTGTTAGGATGCATCAGTATCGAGACCTATAAGACCTATTCTATATTAGAACTTAATCTAATAATAATAATATTATAATTTTTAAATTCAATAAGCTGTAAATAGCATAAGTTGTAAATAACATAAGCATAATTGGCATAATCTGTTAATAACATAACATAGTCGCAGCATAAGAATCGAACACAAGAGATATCGATAAATAAAAGCACTTTTTGAGTAACTGCAAAGAAAGCAACTCGTGCGTCTTTGTCTAGCGGTCTACTACACCTGCTGAGCTTACAAGTATATCCTATGAATTCTACGATTATGCCTGGACTGATTGCCATTATCTCTTCAATTTCGAGAGGATGCTTTCCAAGTGTTACACATCTAACATCTGCTGAATTGAAAATCAATACAGTCTGTATAAGAAACCCTTAATTTATTGCTATTTCAGGTATATATAACTTATAATACATTTCACATATGTTATCTGCTTGTCTGAATTTAATACGTATCTATCAAATCATAAATCAACATTTGTAAAGCTTCAATTAAGATAGGTCCTACAATGCCTAATGGGTAAACTGCCTCGTCAAATGCAGCCACGGTATTATATCATATCACTTGGCCGTCAAGCACAAAGACTATCGAGTCTTTTACAAACTCCATCAATAGGTCGTCCCACGCTGTAAGCTGCTTGGTCAAAGACAGCTTAGCTTACAAGACAGCAATTAGGCTCGTCTAATTGGAAAATTAATAAGCTCGGCCACAAACGGGTACTACATACAGCGCTGGGACTAGTTCATAGTACAACTTGCAGCATGCAACGTGCAACATGCACAAATCGCATTTGATTCAATTGCAGTCGGAAAATTATTGATTGAATGGACGCTGCAACGGGCTGCAGCTGCAACTCGATGGGTTTTTTGGCAAAAGAAACTGCGCCCAATGCGGCGCGACTCGATTGCCAGCAAAATTCGTTCGTTTGCACATGAGCTCAGCTGAAAATTGCAACGCGAAACACGTAGCAGAAGCAGTGGCAGTGGCAGAGGCAGCAAAATGATTGGCTCTGTCAGAGAAACTTATCACGAATCCTTCGTTCGTTTGTGCATTGGCAGTTTATCAATGGCGTACCGCATTTTCAATTACGCGCCACAAGATGATGAAAGAAAAATACAAGAAAATATTGTGGAAAAAAAAAAAAAGAACATTTCATTTGGTAATAAACCGTTTGAAAATACTCTTTTGCGCGTCCACTTCTCAGTAGACAATTGCTGAAATTATGCTAAATTGATTTTGCTCCATTTCGCAGAAGAAGACTGAGTAAGAAGACGTTCTATTGTATTTGTTATTTGAGTACTGCCTTTAGAGACGCTTAAAGAGACTCGTAGATATCGCAGCATAAACAGAATAAAAGCTTGGCATACTGCAAGTATTGTTGACCATTACAGCTCCAATATCAGCTTTTAGTCTTCAAAAGCTTTTCTTTAAATGAAAGCCATATGCAGAATGAATTTTAAAGCTTGATATTGTATTCGTACTGTTCAGTTACAGTTTTCAAAGCTTTGGATACATTTAAAAGCACGAAAAAGACCTTACATACTATACAAACAAATCGCGAAAAAGATCTCATCCCTTCTAATTTCAATCAAACCGGTTTTATTTCTTATTTCTTTATTCTGTTCCTGCTCTAGTTTAGAAATATAAAAAGATCAGTTGAGCTCAAAGCTTCTTCATTTAAACCCCTAGGCGTTACCAGAAAGTCGCAAAGTTAAGTCTTTACCAAGAACTAAACAGCTTTCATTTAAAAAACAATCCTTTACTTACAGCTTTCCTTATCAAGATCCTGAAATATGAAATACTCAAAAGTACTTAAAGTCCACCAGAGCTTTAAGGTTTTAGCCTTAAATCCCACCATAGTTCATGGAATCTTAAAATGGATCACTTAAGAAAAGCAGTTGGGCTGGCAAACTCTTCTTTTGGGAACGACAGACGCAATCGCTATGAACGCTGGCCGTAAACAAAAGCTTCTCAAGCAAATTGATTAACAAAATGAAGTGAAATGAAAGGGCTCGTAAAAGAAAATTCGCCAAGAGATAAAGAAAACAAAAAAAAAAAAAAAGACAATAAACAAACAAACCGAGCCGAATGAGCTGAGCCGCCTGGCGACGGCTCGAAACGAGCCAAGTCGAGACGAGTCGAGTAGAGTCGAGTCGAGTCGCGCCATAAAACCAATTGGTCATCCCATGACCCACTGGCAATGGAGTGTAAAATATACCCAAAAGGACGGCACAGTACCGCCTGGTTCCGGGGACTCGAGTCAATACAAGCGAGAGCACAATGAAAAATGTATGCTTGACGTGATGGTTTCCCCTCCACAAAAAAAAAAAAGTAAAATACGGAAATAAGAAAAATCCTTAATCATTTAAATGAAATGCACGCAAAAGACAATGCCAGAGGGAGAGAGAGACCTGATATGAGATGAGCATGATATGGATACCGTTAACTGAATATAACAACAATGAAATCAAGCGAGTGAAAAATTACAATTGTCACAACAGCAAATCACAATTTCATTGCTCGCGAGCATTTTCACGGCGCGTTTGACTTGATATGAAAATAATTGTAATGCAAATTTGCTCCCCCTTCTCCCTCGTTCTCCCTCTCTCTCTCTCTCTTCCTTGGCAAACAAGAATCATTTGTCTTTGACGGATGTTTTTCTTTTTCTTCCCCCATTACGTATACGCAGCGTTGCCCAGTTTCTGCTTCAGCTTAATGACTTAATTTTCAATTCCATTGCACGTCATGATGGAAATGAAAAGAAATGCAAATGCTGTTGGAATTCCTGCGCATTTCCCACCACACGTCTCTCTCTCTCTCTCTCTCTCTCTCTCTCCCTCTCACTTTCTTTCTGTGTCTCTGCGCTGAAACTCATTAGCCATTAAGGTGCCATTATGCGTTGTACGTTTAATTATGGAAATGCCTCCTTCGCCTGCGTCGCTCTTTGCTTTTTAACTCGTGCTGCTCGAAGTCTTCCACATCTTGGACAGCAAAGTAGTTGGAAATCTTTATTTCAGCTTTGATTGAAGACGCTTCAATGCGCTGTGCTGCTCCAAAGACACTTGCAGAGAGTTTGAATTGAAACAGGCTCTTCAATTTCACATGTATTTGATTCGTATACCTCCTATACCACCTCCTAATTCATTATGCAAAATAGTTCGCTGTACAACTAAAGTAGCAGCTCGAAAAGTGAACAATCTACTCACACAACAAGCGTAAAATATGAACTAGAAACGGCTAAAATATTTGTGGGCTATGTAAAAATAATTTTTGGCCGAATTCGACAAGGGCTCGGGAGCGAGCACGCTTCGGTTGGGTCAGGCATGTCAATTATGCAAATTCGTTTTTCGCTTTTATGGCTGGCAAATGTTTAGAAATGTTGTTATAAATTCATTACAAAACTAGCCTTGCCTGCCGTCGTCCCCTCACCCCCTGAAAAATGTTTGTTTAATTTGATTTTCGGTAAATTTATGCGAAACGCTGCAAAACTACAAAATGATAAGTTAAAACTTTGTTCCAAATGACCCAAAAGTATCTCTCAGACACAGCTCGCTCTTTAATGAGAGAGAGAGAAAGGGGAAGAGAGAGAGAGATGGTATTTGCAGTGTGGATCTGATACATTTTTTTGTATGAAACACACCAACTAAATGCACTTTTCAATTAGCGTGCCAAAAATAAAATATGAACGAAATTAACATAAATTACAATCACCAAAAATATTTGCCAAGCCGCAGACATGAAACTGAAATGAATTTGGGAATACCCTGTATGTATAAGGAATGGAAGTGGGGTGTGCTGGAAGTTGAAAGAGAAAGGATTTGTTTGCGGCAAATCACTTATTAATTAAAATGTTTTAAATTGTACACTAAATGTTGAATCTAAATGTATAAGGTTGCCATATCAATTAGAATCAGCTGTTCAAATCAATGTTCTAATCAACTGTTAAGCCTTATGCTAAGCTGCTGATAAGTCTTATGCTAAGGAACTGTTAAGCACCTGTTAATATATAGAAGCTGTTTTTAACAAAATACTTGATGCTTTAAAAATAACGGCTAACCAAACTCAATATTTATAATAAGAATAACGATCTTATCTTGTATGGTATTTACTTTGAATTACAATATATTACTATATATACACACAGTTCTCGTAGATATTTTCATATCAAGTCATATCAAACATACAAACTAATTTTAAATATTTTCTATTATTTTACTCGCTACTTTACAAATAATTTTATCGAATTCTCTGAATAGGGTATCTTTTAGCTGAGCATATGTATAAAAGAATAAGTATATTTTCATATATTTTTGGTTTTTCATGCAAACATATAAACATATATACATATATTCCTTACTTTACAAACCGCAGTTCCAGTCAGCGGAACGTGGGATGCGACTGTAATAGTTGTGCGAGAGAGTGAACGAAAGAGAGAGAGGAAATGAGAGAGAGAGAGAGGAAAGAGGGTGGTGGGTACTTGGGGCTACGGAGTGTGGCGTAACACTAACCAGCGCTGCCGCTGCCACACAGAGTTATATTTATTATCACAAAACATTTGCGCAAATGTCCTTTTGCATAAGCAACGATGGCGCACAGTGTCGTGCAGTCCTTTGAGAACATTTATCTTATTATCTTTGCATACAGCAACAACAACAACGTCGCATAAATAAGACTCAGCGCAGTAAGCGACAACAACAACAACAACAACGAGATGATGGGCAACATTAGGCAAGGACAAACAAAGCCACGAGAGCTTCGAAAAGGCTCTGAGAAAAACCAAAAGTCAAGTCGAGCCAACAGACCGCAAAACAACAGCAACAACAACAACAACAGGAACAGCAACAACAACAATGTAGCTGGGAAAACATTTTTGGCAAAGCCGCCTCGCCATGACAGGCAGGCCACAAAAGTTGCTCATACGCCCCGTGTGCTCTGCTCCCAATCCTTGTTGCCGCTGCTGCTGCTGCGTGTGTGTATGTGTGTGTGTGTGTTTGATTTGCTTTATTGTTATTTTCACAGCAGCCACACACCCACACACACACACAAACACACACCAAACTTTAGCATAGCGTAAAATTTTTTAATTGATTAAAGCCGCATTTGCATTGCGGCTTACAAGCAGCTTAACAGTTTTCGCCCACAATTTTGTTTTTATTTTCTTTTACTTAAGTTTCATTCATCCCCCTTGTTTTTGTATGGTTTTCTTTACCCACACATTCCCATTTCATTCGCAGTCCGTGTGTGATTGTGTGTGTGAGTGTCGAGCACGTATTTGCATTTCGTATTTTGCATTTTGCATTTGATAATTAAAATCCCACCATATGCGAGTATTTTCATACCGACGAAAATACGAAAAATACCATGCGTAGTTTTTCAATAATATTTACACAATGCGCCGGGAACAATACACAGACACACACACACACACTCGAGGAAAGGGCAGCAAAAAAAATGAGAATATTTTGTTGGAAAAAATTTGTAATTTGATATTTTCATTCGGAAAGCCAAATGCTTCAGTGCTAGAGTGCAATTCCTGATGCACCTGTGTGCTTGATCCTGGCTTTAATGCTGTAGAATAGCATTTATTCCATCATTTCTTTTTTTCATATCAAATTTCCACATTGATCGAATATAATCTCCAGTGTTGTTCTTTTACTTTTAGGTTAGTTTGAATTGCGTTTTTATTTATATGTATTTTTATTTGAATTTTTATTTGCTATGCTACAAATATTAATACATTATTTTAGGTTCAATGTTGCACAACATTTATGACACTTCTTTGAATTGATTTTGATAAATAATAACATTGATAACATAAATAATAAGAATATTTGTAAGTAATGTAATATCCTTGCTGATTTTTAGGTTAGTTTGAATTGTGGATTTTTCTTAATTAAATACATAATATTTTTAGAATGTATACTTTGTAATGTAATATCCTTGCTGATTTTTAGGTTACTTTGAATTGAGGATTTTTCTTTATTAAATACATAATATTTTTAGAATGCATACTTTGTAATGTAATATTCTTGTAGATTTTTAGGTTACTTTGAATTGAGGATTTTTGTTAATAAAATACATAAAATTTTTGCAATGTATGCTTTGCAAATATTTTTCTATACTTTATTTTAAAATTTCTGTGCTGAAATTTGTAGAATTTTATATAATAAAATTTTCCATAAGCACTTGAAATTTTCATTAAAGCCATAACAGAATTTTCCGAACTGTAATCAGTGCATTTTCTGCACATGTCGATGTAATTGTTTTTCCAGCAGCCCCCAAAAACCGCGCAACAACAGTCAATGGCAAGTTGTTAAACACACACACTGGCACACTGACACACACATACACACTGGCAAACACACTAGCACACACACATTGGCACATACACCCGGCATTTGTAGTTGTTGCCCAATTTTAGTATACAAGTTTTTTGCAGCGCATTTTGTTGTTGTTGTTATTGTAATTGTTGTCGCTACTGCTGCTGCTGTTGTTGTTGTTGCTGTTGTTGCTGCTACCGTGTTATTTTTGCGTCGATTTTTCTTTTGGCCGCTCGCACAATTTCCGTTGTCAGTTGTATGTTTTGTGTTCTGTTCGGTTCGCTTCGCTACGTTTCTAATTTTTGCCGCATGTTCATGAACCAAAAAATTGCTGTTCCCATTGCCATCTCCCATTTACCGCGCCCTCCCTTCCTCACTATACTCATTTCTCGCATTTTCCTGAATATCTACTCATTTTGCTGTCCTCTTTTCGTTGGCATACACGGCGTATGCGTGTTATAAGCATCTTATAGTGCCAAACTATAAGTTGCCTGTGATAGCTGTTGTTTTGTTGTTGTTGTCTAGCATTTTGGCAGCGAAAAGATATAAACGATGCTCGAAGTTCGTTGGAAATTTGTCGTACTGCATATTTAGTATAGCTTTACCGTTATTTTCGTTGCTTATGCACGTGTTTTTTCCGTTTAGGTGAAATTTAACAACGATTTGAGCGTTTTGCTGACGTGACTTTTGTGCGCTGAGGTTTTGCGCAGGGGAGTTTAAAGATTAGATAGGTGAGGAGCTGGAAATTGCATAGAATATTTGCCATTTCTACAGTTTGCTGTTGAAGCAGTGTTCTTTGATATTCATGCCTGGCTCTCATCAACTCCAGTTGATCACATTGAAAGTGTCTGTATAATTTTCCCAGCAATGTTCTTAAGTGAAATTACAACGCGTCGGCTTCGACATTAGCACGCATCAAAATGCAAAGTAATTAAAAACCAAACGACAAAAACGGACAACGAAATTACTGAAATTACATGGCAGAAGAGGAACAACAACAAGAGCAACAACTGGAATAACCATCACAATGATTGCCGGCAGCCGTAATGCAATTTAATGGGCAACAGAAGCCAATGGCCGTAACCACAGAATGGCCGGAATGAGTTTGAAGTGTTGCAGATATTGGTCAAAAGTGCCGCCGAGCTGGCCAACAAAAGCCGCACGAATACACACACATACACACACACACATACACTCAGAGATAAACACCCACAGCAGCAGCGAGAGTTATCAAGCTGGACACCCGCTATACCCCCTCACCGAGATGGACACGCAGCAGCAGGCTGAGCTTGGATGAGGCGACGACGACGGCGACAAAGTGCGCTCACATAATAATAATGGAAATAATTTAACTTATTGGATTTTAATGGGATTACACATGCGCAACATGGCCCGTTTGGGGTATTAAAACTTGGTCAACTTCGGCACAACTGTGCAACAAGGCGTATAAGTATTGCAGAACGAATCTGCCAGTGTCTGTAGGTGTGCGTGTATGTGTGTGTGTGTGTGTGTATAAGTCTGTAATGGCCGGCGGTCAGGTCGAACTCAATGAGGAAGCGCTGTGCGACCATTTGATGTTGATTGCAATGATTGCTGCCCAGCGCTGTAAACTCAGTCAGTTTTTATTTTCAGTTTCTGTAAATACATCAATAAAAAAATATATAAGTGTAAATCGAGTTAATACTCTATAAACTGTGGTCAGTTTTATGAAGAACTTTTTCTAGCACGATTGTTGAGTAATCAAGAAGTATATTACTTTTATTTTTTTCAGTTTTTGAAAGACATATTCAAAATTGGAAAAGTATTTTAGCTGCGTTTAGGTCTGTAAGAGTTATATACAACATTTTCGCTTTTTCTAATCTAAAACAACCGAAATCGAAGCATTTATAACATTTTCGAATAGAATAATTCCTTATTCTTTCATATATAGTCGAAGTTTGATCTATTTATATCAATATTTAGGTCTCAAGCACCCGTATACAAAGTTTTCTGTTTCAAGAGTTAAAAACAACAGAGATCAAAAGGTTTAAGCCATTTACGAACATGTTTATTACTGTTTCTTTTATACATATTCGAAGTTTAAAGTATTTTTGGCTATATATAAATCTCAAGCACCTATAGTCATAGTTTGCTGTCTCTACAGTTCAAAACAACAGAGATCGAAGCGATTTTACCTTATACGAACCAGATAAAAGCCCCTCAACTGTATAATTAAATTCTTTGCAAGACAAGCCAAACCCCTTAATGGCATTGCAGGGATTACTACACGCACTTGAACCATAAACCATAGAGTATAATTCAAATTTCCAGCTTACTTAGTTCAATGTTGTAAATACAAATACAAGTTGTAAATCGCAACTCGAACAATATTCCCAAACACACACACACACACACCCGCACACACTTACAGCAACAGCCGCAACCTGACGGCCTGCCACAGTGTCCTTCTATGTAAAGCATATCCATATCCCGCCTACGCCACTGCTCCTACAGTTCCTGCAGCTCCTGCTGCTGCTCCTCTAACTCCCCCAGTTCGTGTTATTGGAGGAGAGAATGTTGTACATGCCGCTGGCACGTTTGCTGGTTGTGTGTCTGGCTGCATTTCATTTAAACATGGCCCAGGCTGACTGGCCATGCTGACCTACTACTACTGTTGGGTAACTTTAACCGGTTGCCAGGGATTCAACTCAGACTTGGACTCGACTAGTACTGGTGCTGGTACTGGTACTGCCAATGGGCAGAAAGTTTGCCCGTCAGCCAGTCCAGTCATCAGCGCATGGCCACAACTAACCACATACCACATCATTTCCAGGCGCAAACTGCCGACAGGCACTGTAAATGTTACTATACTCGACCCCGGCTCATGTTGATGGCCCTGCTGTGTGTGTGTGTGTGTGTGAGTGTGTGTGCCAGTGTGTGGATATGCGAGTCTGCATCCAATTTGAGGCATCGAAACTTGTCAGCCTATAAGGGAAGTCTCGATGGCATGCTATCAGTACAGTTCGAGCTCATTATCAAACAGTTTGCAGCTTCGTTTCATATGGCCAGAAGGGTGTGTTAGTTTGTGTGTGTGAGAACACAATAGATATCATGTCTTTAAACTATAACTCTGAGTCTACAAGCTAGGAACATGAAATTTGGCATAGAGTTGCTATAGGACCTAAATGAAGTACGTTTATGTGCAGTTTGGAATTGCTTTAGGTATTGAAGGAAATATCGGTCTACGATACTTTATAGATTTTTTTGATTATTCAATCTGTCTCATTAGAAATGCAAAATGAACTCAAAAGATAGAAAGGAAATAAATTTATATTATTTATATATATATATTATATATATTATCTATATAATATAATATAATATATATTATATGTCATACTGAATATGTTTCTATAGCAACATATAAAATACCTTCAATTACTACGAGGGTATTTACTAGTTCGCCTCACAAATAGTTTAAATTTTTTGTACTCTTATTTATTGTGCGGCTGCCACATTTGTTGACCACATTTTAGCTTCATTTACAGTTATTTGCTGCGTTGCCCCGGCGTGTTTTGTGTACCTGAACCCGATACCCGATACCCGATGATACTTGTGCGGGTCCGTGACTGCAACTTGGCCCACACGCTGTAACCGCAAATTCAATTTTGTTTGGCAGCCTACAACGTTTTGTACTGTGTGTGTTTATGATGCTCATCTGTTGTTGTTGCTGCTGCTAGTGTTGCTCTCTTTGTTGTAATTGCCATTTGGCGTCGCCTGTTGTGCAGTGTGAGTGCTTTTAATGCAATTTATGTGAAGTGTTTTACACGCGCTGTTTGCCTTTTACCGCAAAAACGATCTTTTGTGTTCGTAAACCATTGCCGCCAATTTAGCTTTTTCCCCACTAGATCTATCGTGTGGCAATAGTGGCTAGTGATAATAAAAGAAAATTCTTAAGAGAAATTCGGTTAATTTTAGCTTTATAAAGGTTAAAAAGCTTCCTGCATCACTTTTAAAATTTTAAAATTTTTTATGTATTTTGCGAATAATTCTTCCTTTTTTAAATTAAAGTATTATTTGTTATGTGTACTGTGAGGGCAGGCAAGTTTCAATACGGTTCGGTGGCGAAGAGCCAGGGCCTATTCGTTTTATTTAAATATTCAATAAACCATAATAAAATAAAATGAAATGCGAGTGATCCGAGGCTCATACTAAACCCAATTGGGATTGTGTCTTGAGAGAAATGGGATCGTGTCTTGAGAGAGATAGGATCGTGTCCTTGGATTACAGTTTGCTACTTATCTAATACTTTCATCCGGGACACAAATTGGATCGTGTCTTGGGAAACGAGCAGGCTTTCAACCGCTTCACAGTAAATACACTGTAAAATTACCATTTGAACAGCTTCAACAGTGGCATAGTCTGCCGTTTTCTGCTTGCGGCAACTGTTTTTTAAATCATTTGGCAGGCCGATAAAGCGTATCACCGTCAGTACTGTCAATTCTGCCTTTTCAAAATCGCATTAGTCGTTCATTTTTGATCAATTCCGCTTTTCGTCTAAATAGCAGTTATCGTCTCTCAAAAATTTTGCAACACCAGTCAATAAAAAAAAAACATGTAAACAAATAAACAAAATGTATTATTTCAATTTTGTATGGTATTTATTTTTTAAAAATAAAATTATAAAGCTAAAAAAGTTATTATTATAAGTTTGCATTGTTAAAGTTCCAAGACGGCCATTTTGAGATGATTGATTTTGATTGTTGCATTTACTCGTGACCCTTCCTTTCTCCACTAATGCTCTCTGTTTTACTTGACATCACATTTACTTTGATCGTGTTCAATGCAATTTTCAAATGTTGTCTCAATATTCAAAGGATTCAAGAAGTCAATAAATTCAAAGTCATTGTTTATTTCAAAATCATCTTCACTTGGCGTCTTTTCGTTACTGTTCTCCAACCAATTATCGATTGTCGCCACATCTACATCGTCGTTCTTCAAAGTAATCTTGCTGAATACAGCGAAGTCATCACACGCATGATTCTTCTCGGCTGAAGGAATAAATAACTGTAAAAAGAAAGAGAAGATCTTCGTATGGACACGAGTATAAAGCGAAAACAAATACAAGTATTTACTTTATGGGATTGCATAGAAGAACCATCTGCCTGTTCAGTGTTATTAATGATGGAACGCTTTAGTAAACACCTTAACTTCTTAAGGGGAACATTCTCTTTCCTCTCATCATATTGGTGGTTATTCAATTTATGAAAATCCTGGACACCGACTTCGTCATTGGACTTTCTTTTGAAATTGACATTATTGTTCTGCTTGATCGCTTTCCTTGACAAAATCATTAATTGTTGGTTCTTGCGTTGCAGCCCCAACGATTGCAGGTCAATTGGTTCTATCAATTCCTCCAGCTTTATGAATGGAAATTAACATTAGTATATATTATGTTTTTATTTCTTCTGCATTATTTACGCTTTGGATCTGAATAAAGGACTTCGATTCGGGTAACATGCATTTCCAGAAGTCTTTGTAGACATTCTGCCATTCCGTGTGAGAGAATCTTGTAATATCCATTTGTGATACAATCTGACTCCACAATCTCTCAATTTCTTCGCTCTTCAATTCGTAGTTCTCCATTTAATTGACTTCACCTATTTATTTTTATTTCTCACAACCTCGAAGACGCAGCGATGTCACATTTCAAAGCGTCGTTTACCATGCGGGCAATGTGACCGTTGTGTAAGCACCAAAATACCAAAAATAAATCTTTAATAGCTAGAACCGGCATTGCACGTGCCTTAATATAACCTGTTTATTATTGCACATCATATATAACATATATATTTTAATATTATGATCGTCTGATCAGCTTGTACTTGCAGAAAAATACAGAACACATTATTTTTCTACACGATGTATCTAAAAAGCTATATGTACAATTCTGTCGTCACGCTTCTTTGATTTATCCTTATTTTTGCGTGACTCTTTGCATTTCTTAATTGTGCTTTATTTATTTTCTTGCAAACCATTAGATCGGTTAGCTTCCCCAGTCGATAGATTTGGTAAATTGTTGACAAAATCAGAAGTGTCGGAAACTTTGAGATGGATATCAGTTGGGGTCTCCTCATTAAAGTTTTTCTCCAACCAAATTTCATCTTCACCAGACTTTTCATTTTCAGGTTGAACATCTGGAAGATTGCTTCCCCCCACAGCAACCTGCATATGGTCCATCCCTATGGCACCTAGATTATTTGCTTTCTCGTTTTTTTCTTGCTCTTTACCGGAATCTGGACTGTTTTCGCACGTTAGCGAATATTCTGATCCATTTAGAGCATTTATTAAGCTTAACTGGGAATATGAGCAACATTAGAAATATCAATAAATATAATTATCAACTCACTGGAAGCGGTTTTTGGGATGAATCTTGAATCTTGCGAGGTATTCGATAATTCTGTATACTTTGTAATTTTACATTATTTTGGGTTGCTTCTTGTTCGGAGTTGCTTTGTGGTATCAATTTGCGTGTAGCATTCACACATTTTTGCAGAAGAATCGGAACGTTTTCCTTATCATAACTCTGCGGGAATTCAGTTGCAAAACTCGACTATTGTATTTATAAAATATAAGTATATATCTCCGACCAACCTTCAATTGCTCTTGCTGCTGTTTGTGTACTTGGTGGTAAATCTGCTGTTGCTGGGCTTTCTGCTGATCCAGCAAATCCTTAATGGCCTCCAGTTTCTTAACCTGAGCTCCAACTGACTTCGGTGCCTCTGCAATGCCTAATGTAGAAGCTGCCTTGGCAAATGCATGGGGCCCTAACGGTGCTTGTAGAGGAATGCCAGCGTTACGTATCAACCCCTCAATCTAATAGAAATTTTAGGTGCTTTTAACTCTTGGAGAGACTTTAAGGGTTAAACTTTGACATTACGCTTTGGATCGCCACGTAGGGCTGCGAAGAGGACAACATACATCTACAAAAATCCTCATATTGAACTTGCCACTGCTCGGAAGTGTATTTTTCTATGCCTGTTTGTTCAATAATCTGCCTCCATAAATGAAGAATAGTATTGTTATCTATTTTGCATTCTTCCATTTTCAGAATTAGTTTTATTAAAGAATTTTTATTTCTAGATTTCGAACCGTTTGTTTGCATTCCTTTTTAAGAATTGGATGAGTCTCTCAGGTTTTTACCTTCATATAGATTATAGAATGCAACCCTTGTTACCTGACAGATGTCAAAATTGTTACGGTAATCGTTTCTCAGCGATATGATTACAGATGTCAAATTTAAAACTTGATCTTTAACTTTCAGTAAAACACAGAAACTCTATTTCAAGAATTGTTAATATTTAATGTAATTTAAATTTTTTATACTTTTTTCTCCTAGCTACAGATGAAATTTTTCATATAATGCATGTTTAACAATCAATATTTTTTTTGTTGTATGGTTTTCCTCTTGTCTTGAATATAAATTGCAAATCCATTTATAGTTTAATTACAAACACTTTTCGTTTTTACATTGTTAAGCAGTAAACGCACTATATTTTTGTATATCATGCTATATATATATTTATATATATATATATATATATATGTGTGTATTTGTTTTGTATATATACTTGACTTGAATTAGAAATATGAAAACTATTGATTAAAAATTTGTATACGCGTTGCTTACATAAGTTTTCTTTTGATTTAGTTGAAAGTAGTACATTTTGATTAGGTCTGTGTGTGTAAATGTATGTGTGTGTGGG
Organism: Zaprionus ornatus; assembly: GCA_018904035.1. NCBI lineage: Eukaryota > Metazoa > Arthropoda > Insecta > Diptera > Drosophilidae > Zaprionus > Zaprionus ornatus. Next base: position 14,495,809 of record JAEIFZ010000002.1, on the reverse strand, counting down.
TATATAAATATTTTTGTATGTGTGTATATAGTAAGTTCTAGCAAACGATGAACAATTTGATTGGAATGCAATGAGTTTGAATAAACTTGAGTCAAACATTTATGTAGTGCTCAATATTAGCTTAATTAGTTAGGTTTGGCCAATTGTAAGGTTGTTAGCATTTATAGTTCGGTACAACAACAATGCATACACATATACACATAATAATAATTGTAATAATAATAACTGTAATAGATAATACGTATAGTTACTAGAATTTAGTATTTGATATGATCATGAATCACAACAATATGTTATCTCAATATCTATTGAATATACAAGGTTTTAGTTGGGCGTAATATCAATGACGAATTACATAGTTTCGTATGCAGGTAATATTACATATACATATATGTATACATATATATCTTTTCATATATATATTCTCTTTTGATTTAAATCGTTTCAAATTATTATTAACAATGTGCTATATATTTAAATATGTTGTAAAAAATTGCTGCTTCAAAAGTCTATATAGAAAAATAATAAAACCAAATACATTTTTTAAAAATTTTCTTTGGAACAATAGCTAGCTTAAGAAATTAAAAGTAAAAACCAATAGAACTATATTCATATGGTATTGTATAGTTTAGTGTACGATAGATTTTAGTACAGTATATAGTTGTATAAGTTTATAAGTATATGACGACGAACGGCAACGTGAATGGTGTCCGTTTTCAGTACGGCTCAGTCTTCTGCTAAACTCAACGCAACGATGATAACGATAATAAAGGCGAAATGACAAAAAGTTCAAGGACGTCTCACTTCTGTGACCCACATGGCCTCTGACTTCGATTTTGAATTTCACTTTGACTTTGGTGCATACTAGTCCTAGGCATTGTTATTTTCGCCGCAGCACTGTATGCAGTCCATGCAGTTATGCTACCTGTTTCCATCATTCTTTCGGCTTATATTGGATGAGGTCATTTGTAACTACAAAACGAAACATAAAATTTAGTGAGAGTTTCTCAATTTGTTGATATTTCCGATCGGAAACAAGCATAATTTAGTTAGGTGTGGGTTAACATATTAAGTATTTGTGTTCAGCTTAAGCAAGTTGCATGCGTGCATCAAATAACTGACCTTTAGTCCTTGCATTATTATTTGTACTGTTTCTAATACTAAGGTGTTTCAACTTCACGCACAACAAACAAATACGAAAAGTGTTAGGTGACAAGAACAACATACAAACAACATTTAGAAGTGTACACAGATAGACAGATAGTAAGTGTATAAGTGTTTGTGCAAAAGGTACTGCCAAACACAAATGAATTAATGCACACCTGCATGGAGCGTATGGTATCCAAGAGAGCTTTCTTTTCCTCTAACAAGATGCTGATGTCGTCCTGTGCAGCCTTCAAATACGAACGCAACACATCCGATTCATGTTTGGTCTTTTGCCTGTTGAATAAATAAAGTAATTCAGTCAAGATTATGATTGACTGATGATTTAAATCAGCACACTCACCTGTAGCTGTCTGTGTTGATTTTGGTATCAACCAACTGTTTACGCAGCTGCTCATTGTCCAATTTCATTTGCTGCATGACCAGCTGCATAGAGAGCACCTCACGATCGCGATCACGTGGTGCTCCGAACAAGGCACCACTCACTGCCTGTTGCTGTTCAGTGCTCATATTGGACTCTGCAAAAGTACAGTATTTATCATATATAGAATCAAAAAACCAACGAGAGTATGAGTGTTAGCATATATGCAGATGTATTTTCGGTAATTGACATGTGCATAGAAAAGAAGAGTCGAGAAACAGCTCGTGCTACGCGCCCGTATCGTCCGTCCTTTTCTTTCCTGCACAAGTACTATAGTTAATTGACATGTGCATAGAAAAGAAGAGTGGAGAAACAGTTCGCATCGTCCGAACTTTTCTCTTTCATGTTATATAGTTACGACGACGATGACAACTTGTTTGCTGGTCGAAGGGTTAAAATGGTTCATCTAATAACTTCCGTGTTTATTATCTGATCGGATTGCAATTTGGTGGATAGGTTCCTATAGTATTTATACCCTTCGACCATTGAAAATGGTCAAACAAGGGGTATACTGACTATGTGCAAATGTATATAACAGGCAGAAAGAGACGTCGGAGACCCCATAAAGTATATAATTCTTGCTCTGGATCACTAGCCGAGACGATTGGATCATGTCCTACGCATATTATGAATATTATGAATATGTACATATGCATGTAAATATTTGCATATATGTATACAGATCACATTTAAGTATGTATGAGTGTTAGCATATATGCAGATGTATTTTCGGTAATTGGCATGTGCATAGAAAAGAAGAGTCGAGAAACAGCTCGTGCTACGCGCCCGTATCGTCCGTCCTTTTCTTTCCTGTACAAGTAATATAGTTAATTGACATGTGCATAGAAAAGAAGAGTGAAGAAACAGTTCGCATCGTCCGAACTTTTCTCTTTCATGTTATATAGTTACGACGACGACAACTTGTTTGCTGGTCGAAGGGTTAAAATGGTTTATCTAATAACTTCCGTGTTTATTATCCGATCGGATTGCAATTTGGTGGATAGGTTCCTATAGTATTTATACCCTTCGACCATTGAAAATGGTCAACAAGGGGTATACTGACTTTGTGCAAATGAATATAACAAGCAGAAGGAGGCGTCGAAGACTCCATAAAGTATATATGTATATTCTTGCTCAGGATTACTAGCCCAGACGATTAGACCATGTCCGTCTGTCTGTCCTTCTGTCTGGATGAACGCGCCGATCTCAGCTATTACAAAAGCTAGGGATACCAAATTTAGCTTGAAGATTCCTGTATACCATACGCAGATCAAGTTTATTTTCAATTTGGTATACTACGCCTATCGCCCTCGCAAAATGACCATTTTCTATTTACATTCGAACAACTCATGTCTTAACGTTCTGCTTTAGCAAACATATAGATAACGAGAGCAACGGTGGAGCGGCACGAAACAGTGGGATACCCTTCGACATATGTTTTCCATAAAAAGTATCTAATTGTATGATACTAATCGCAAGCTACAAATTAATCATAACACTGCAGTGCGCTGCCACCTTGCATAAATTTCGATACGTTGCCAATAATTTATCACCGCAATTTCCAGCGCGCGAAAGACAGCAACGAGCGGTGTTATATTGTTATATATATCGGTATTTCTTTATAAATTTTAAATTTGCCAATATCGATAACTCGCCATATATCGAGTAATCAAAATTAATATTTATTTAATAATTGCATTTTTTGTTTTTGTATTGTTTACTGACCCTAAAATGTTAAATAATTATTATATGCACACGTCCGCATATTATGAGTATTATGAATATGTACACATGCATGTGCATAGAAAAGAAGAGTCGAGAAACAGCTCGTGCTACGCGCCCGTATCGTCCGTCCTTTTCTTTCCTGCACAAGTAAAATAGCTAATTGATATGAGCATAGAAAAGAAGAGTGGAGAAACAGCTCGCATCGTCCGTCCTTTTCTCTTTCATGTTATATAGTTACGACGACGACGACAACTTGCTTACTGATCGAAGGGTTAAAATGGTTTATCTTATAACTTCCGTGTTTATTACCCGATCGGATTGCAATTTGGAGGATAGGTTTATTTAGTATTTACTTATCTATGTGCTGAAGCAGAACGTAAAGACATGAGTATAGTATACAGGAATCTTCATACTAAATTTGGTACCCTTAGCTTTTGTAATAACTGAGACCGGCGCGTTTATCCAGACAGACGGACATGGCTCAATCGTCTCGGCTAGTGATCCTGAGAGAGAATATATATACTTTATGGGGTCTCTGACGCCTCCTTCTGCCTGTTACATATTTTTGCACAAAGCTAGTTCACCTCTTTTTGGCCATTTTCAATGGTCGAAGGGTATAATAATCATTCCACACTCACCTATAGGTTGTATGGTGAGTAGACCATTCTTGTCACGCTCCAAATGCATGCGACCGATGCACAGATTAATGGGCACTGGTCCCGGTGAGGTAATATTAACGGGCGGACGATCTTCCAGTAAATTAATGCGTACGTTTTCCAGATTAACCTGACATAAACGAAATAAATCAATCACTATACCAAAAAAAACCTGAAAAATATCTACCGTGATTGGCATGGGCGCAGAAATGATTTCATCTTCGGCCAAATCACCCAGGCCAATAACCGTGCTCATCGACAAATCCAGACTTATGTCCTTCACACGTATTTCAGCATGATGAGTGAACCAGCTGCAAATAAAGAACTTGTTGAATGAAGGAAAATCAATTGGGATACTCGTCAAACCTTTGAATGCGCTTGCGATCGACAATGCCTTCAATATCTTTGGGCATATTTAGCGTCTCATCGAGACGCAGTCGAATACAGGGAGGTGCCTCAGGATTATACGGCGCCAAATTCCAAGCCTTGCAACGTGCTCCAAATTTCGTCTGCAAATGTGCATCAAGATGAACGTGAGTACAGAAAATCGTAACGAGTGCTAATCACACAACATCAGTGAAGCGGGGTTAGTCAAGCAAACTACTTAGTTACTACTACTAACACATGCAAAGCAAACAGACACACGCATGCAGTCAGCTGTGTGTGTGTGTGTGTGGGTGTGTGTTAAAGTATGTATGACTGTGTGTGTGTGTGTGTGTGGTAGTTTAACAAGTGTGCTAGAGTTAATTTCAAGTTTAGTTTAGGTAATTTTATTATGGAGTGTTAGTCTTCGGTAGAACGCCAATTTGTTAAGCATTTTTATACCGTTCAAGTTAGTGTGTTATCTGTTATTGTTGTAGTTGTTGTGTTGGTGATTGTTATAAGTAATAAGTACTAGTCGTTTTTGCCCTTCAAACCTTAGTGTAGTACGTATGATTAAGCCAATTTGCAACCAAAATTATTAAGAAAATCATCAAAACGAACAAAATCAAACTTATAATGGTGGATACTACTTTAAATAATTCTAGGATCTATTGAATAAAGACTATATATATATGTTTTATGTATATATTTACTAAGTATTATCGGCATGTCTGGCAGCCAGAACAGGCGAAGAGGGGCATGAGGAGGGCATGCTGAAAACCAAACCATAATTTCAATATCAAAAAGCTGCCTACAATAAATTTAGTTTCGATTTAGTTAGGGCTTTGTCACCAGCCCAGATCATCATGAATACATATGTATGTAAACTCACTTAAGCTAACATTATCAATTAACTAAGTTCGGTTAACTACGCAACTAGTGGCCAAAAACGCTTTCAAACTGCACCAGCGTTGGCAATTGAAGCCAAAAACATAATGAATATAAGTTAATTTACTACTAAATTGCAAAAAAAATAATTAGAACCCATGAATAAATCAAATGTTTCTTTATATACAAAGCAGCGCAAAAACCAAAAAAAGTTAGCTGGTTAATAAAGTTTTTAAAAATTTCAATTTTGTACTTGAGTTTTTTTTTATACCTTGTTCGCTTGATGCGCGATCTGTTTTGTTGTTGTTGTTGTTGAAGAGTGTTGTTTGTTTTGTTGTTGTTGTTGTTGTAGTTGTTTTTTTTTTAAAGATATGTGTCATATTGTTGTCGTTAATCAATTTACAAAGTGTTCGTTGTTGTTGTTTAAAGAGTAAATTAAACGTTGAGCACAATATTTGTTTAATTAGCACACATTGAGATCATATATATGTTTTTTTTTATGAAAACATATTTGGTTTTTAAGAGAAGAGAGAAAACATAATGAGAAAATGATTATATGAGAAGTTATCTTACAATATTTCTAAAACAAAATTTTTGAAGTTTTCTTTTTTTTTTTTTTTTGAAAAATGTTGAAAGCACATTAGATGTTCAGATAGAAGTTATCGAAACATGCAGAAACATTATGAAGAGTTAAGAGAAAAACAGTTAAATTTAGTTTCAGCAAAGAGTTGGTAAGGAAATCAATTGAGATACTTAAAGAAACGACAACAAAATTGATTGCTTATATACAAAACACAAATTGAATTAATTAAAAGAGAAATTAAAATATTTAAGAACTGTAGAACAGTTAATAAACGTGTCCCACCTGCAATTCATCCCAGGGTATGGCGCCGCATTCGTCACAGGAAACGGCAGCTACCTGCAAACGAACAGAAGATTTGGGACCCTCCTGCTGGCGTATCACCTCCACGGTGGTCAACCTAAAAGCAAAAAAAAAGAATTTTTAATAAATCATCATGTACAGTCACTAAATCGCTATGCAATTGTAACCTAAAGGTAGCCATCGATACCAGATCACGTCGTCGCCAAGTGCTTCCTTCAGACGGTTCCGAGGGCGATGACATATTGGTTTTAAAACTGCTCGGCTCCTCATACACCTCACTGGCGACCTCGACAGGCGAGGCCTTCATATTGTTATCATTAGTAAAGGGATTCAAACGGAACATAACATCCATGCAGTCAATGGGCTTAGTATCGCCCATCACATTGGCATAATTCTCTGAATCGGAACTAATGTCACTCTGCACTGAGAACGTATCACTGGCATCATCGTTGGGTGTACCCGACTTGATGGCCGAGTCAATGGAAGTCATAAAACTGGTGAAGCCCTTCTTCATCGATAGCAAGCTCGAATTAAATTCCTTTGTCAAGCTGGGCACAGTGTCGACACTTGTGCTCGGCTTCTGCACTGTTGTGCTCCTCAAGCTCTTCGATGCTGACGAAGATATCGATTGTGATTGCATGGAGATGCCAGTATCAGGTCTCGAGCCTTGACTTGGCGTTGAGGAAGCCAATGTGGGTGTGCTCTGGATTTGCACATTGTAACTACAAAGAGGGGAATGGAATGAATTGATTTTCTCTTAGTAAACATAATCACAACTTACCCATGTGTATTAGGATTAGATATATGAATGCCACTATCATAGGGCGGTTCGTTGGTCACAGGCGAAGGCGACTCTACGCTGCCAAATGTATTGCTCTTCAATTGTTCCAACGGTGGCGGTGTGGGCCACGTTATGTTGCCGCCTGTGAAGTTATCAGTATCAGATTATACGTGCTCACACTTGAAGCTTTTACGTTTATGTTACATTGTTAAAAAGACTCTAGGTTTGGCATTAGGTTAGTACGAAAACATGCGAACTAAGTGAGAGAGGTGTGTTTTCTGATGTAAAATCAAAGAAAGAAATTATTATATTGTAATCAAAGAGTTTTATATCGGCGACGCATTGAGAAAAATAAGATCTAGGACTACCATACTTGGTGACATATCTATCGTATTATTTATTGTAGTTTGACTCATCGGCACTATATTAATATATATATAAATATAATTATCATAGTCAAAATAATTTCTGAAAATTTGATTACGAACGAATAACTATAAGTTAAAGATATTTGTTGTATATTTAAAGTAGGTAGCGGGTATTTAACAGTCGGACACACTCGAGTACAACCTTCTTATTTGTTTCTTTTACATTCATTTCATCTTCAGAAAACACGCTTCCTTTTTGTGGCAGGTTAACAATGTGGTTTAAAATCCTAGGTGACCAGCCTACGTTTTGGGTTAATAAAGCAAAATTACAGCGAAAAAAGCATACAAAATAAGTAACATAAATAATAATGTTAAAATTATTCCCAGCTTGGAAATTATTAATAATAGTAAGGGGTCGGTGTTAATTAACACGCATCGGTGAGAACTACGGTGAGAGATTTGTTAGTTTTAAATCTTTTGTGTGAGAATTTATATCTTAAATCGTATAAAGCTCACTAGAGAGAGTCGATTGTTGGGTTAGTTTCGTTACGCTTAGTTGTTTATATGTTTTCTTTTAGAACTAAAGAGTTTTTGGTAAAGAGAGACAACAAAAGAAATATAATCCTTACTATTCATGTGTAAATCATCACCCAAACTAGCTGAATCGGGTAAGACACTTTCAGCATCACCACCACTCGATTCCTTACCAGGTGTTGGCGATGGCATCACAAGCGTCACCTCGATCTGCGGCACAACACAGCCAAACACAATGGACTTTTGTTGGTTTTGCTGGTGAAACATTAATAAAAAAACAAAAAAAAAAACAATGTTCAAGATTGCAGTAGGATAAGGCAGGGATCCGTTACCAACCTTTTGCAAGATGCGCTCTGCATCTAAATTTAAAAACGTTGACATTTCGTTAAGCTCCTCGGCCAGACGCAGCAGGAACAACAATTGATAATGATCGATTTGTAGGCTAACCAGATTGGAGATATGCGCTATCACATGCATGTCGGCGCAACGTTCAGAGGGCGGCGTGGCAGTTGCTTCTGCTTGTGGCATGCGCACATCTTCGGCACTTAGGAACGGATTACGTGGCAGTGGCGGCAATGTTGGCAATGGCGTCAATCCCATGCTCACCATTTGTGAACTTGCCGTGCTCTGCCGTGCTTTGTCCAATTCGACTTGTGCCTGCATTTCCGTTGATTCACCAGCGTGTATCCAGAGCGTTATCGGGACTGCATCCACAAATGGTATTGCCTTGTTGGGACCCAATGAGCGTGCACCGAGGAAATCAACCCAAATCGGATCCAATTTAATACACCAAACATCACGCGGCTCCGACCACATGGCATAGCGTGACAGATACTGCGATGAAGCAGATCGTGGCAGCTGTGCCTGTGACTGTGTTGGTGACATCGTGCTCACATCCGAGGCGGCCACATGCGATAGTATGCGATCCGTGACAATGCACATGTCACCCTCAACCGAGGGGAAGCCGGTGCCAAAGACCAGCGAACCCTCCTGCAGTGAGTGCAACGCCTGCGCCAAATCCGCACGTGAGCTGCCCATTTCACGTATGTTGGTTAGTGCAAAACGAGAGATCTGTATTTGCATTGTCTTCGGCCGATCCTTTTGATTTGGTGCATCCAGCGCCGCTTCCAGGACCACGCGCGGCATAATGGCCTCCACCTTGACATCCATGTACATCAGATTTGGCTCCTGTTCCACGTTCAACGCAGCTGCCATCTGTGTACCATTGGAGCCATTCGATGTGTTCGAGGCAATCGAGCCACGTGCGCTCTGTTGCTGTTGGGGCTGCTGCAACGTGGCCTGGGATCCGACGCTGGTGCGTAGCAAACTCTCGTGCAGACTTAAGCCAAACGAATTGAGCCACAATATTGAACTGAGATCGAAGTGCATTTGCAGTGGATTAACGTGCACAAACAATTTTGAAGGCGGAACTATAAAAGAAACCATAGATTAGTTCATGTTGACCTTAAAGAGCGAGTCCACCGTGTACTTACGTGGAAATACAAAGTCACCGGGATAATAGAAATATGTGTATTCGGCATGCACAATCGGCATCTCGGCGGGAAATGAATAACGATCCTTGTCCCCTGTAAATGATATAGAAGAAAGTTAAACAATGCAAAATGTACTCAAAATCACAAAGAATCTGTTATCATGGACATTAAGTTAAGATATGTTATCAGTTAACATTAACATAATGTTTACAAATCGTCGATATGTAATTTACAGACTTTGGTTCCGATTTAAAACTTCATTTCTTAATAGAATTCCAAACTTCCTGTTCTTTTCACTTTATTAAACTATTAGCTTCATCTAGCTTTAAAATATATACACTATATTAAATGTATTTAAGCATGATATTCACCTGAGGATTTGCTTTTCCTTTTATGTTGTGCTACAAGAACAGCAACGAACAAATCGAACAAGCACAACAAAACAACAACAAAAGCGTTAGACAAATGTGACAAATGAGATGATGATGATGATGAGAATGTTGTGGTGGCAAATCAAATACACATGACAAACACAAAAGAGAATGAAACAGATGAAGGAGAGAAAGAGAGAAAAAGAGAATGAAACAGATGAAGGAGAGAAAGAGAGAAAAAGAGAATTACACAAACTTTGATTAGTCAGAAGAATGTGTTGAAGCGTGTGTGTTATATGTTTGTACGTCTCTCAGTGTGTGTGTGTGTGTGGGTGTTTTGAGTGTGAACTTTCAACTTGCATGTGAATTTTGACATGATTATGTTAATATCAAATAACAGTATGTTAATTAGCAGACAGAAATGTTAATAAAAGAGCGCCACAGCAGTTGGAAGTACATTTTCAACCATATCTTTTGTGGATTTGTGTTGATTGTAAGGAAATAAGGAAATCATCTCCCTGCATACCTGAGATAAACTCCTTGGGCATTTGCTTTTTACCCGATGTTGTCACACGGTACAGTGTGAAATCCTCGATTCGCAATATGACACAGGAACTCATCAACTTGGAGAGCTTCTCTAGAGTGCTACGCTGATTGGCTTGGCTACTGGCCGAGGCATTGACCGAGCCACCAGCTGAGGCAGTTCCCGAACCAAAGCCGCCAACAGCGCCAGCTGCTGCGGTGGGTGTGCTGCTGCCATTAGAACCCAATCCCCCGTTGCCATATTGCGAGCCCAGAAGGGATGCATTCAACATAATGGGTGAGGCAGGGGCGCTACGTTCCAGCGGTGCGTGCGCGGCCGGTCGATTGGGTTGACTGAGATTGAGTACAGCCTCACGAAAGGCATTCAACGATTCCTTTAGCCACAATGCTGGCGCCACAGATGCTTCCTTATACTTCGCCCAATGTGAACGATCTGTTTTGGCCAAATGATAGGGATAGTAATCCACCTGGAATGCCGTTATTGACACTTGCAGAGCACCGCCCTTATCTAGCTCCGGATAACTGGAACGTCCATCGCCCTCATCGTCACACAAATGCAAATCAATGCGTTGACTAAAGAAATGATACGAAGTCTCGCGCACATCGAAGATTTGGAACATGCGCGGTTCCGACGTTTTGTTATTCGACTCCGAATGACGACTCTCCTGTTGTTTCACCTGTGCCTGGTACTCGGGTATTGTCTGTAAGAGGATTATAGAGTGTCATGAATAAAGAAGATGAGTGAAAAGCGACGACTTACCTGTAACTTCTTTGCCGCCTTGGTCTTTTGTGTGGCATGCGTGGCCGCCTTGATGAGGCCCGACAGCGAGTCAACAAAATGCAGTGCCGCCTTCAGTTGCGAGTCGGTCAATACCCACAGCAGATCATCGAGTATGAGAACGAGTCGTGAGGCCATCAAAGTGCAATCCGACATACGTTTGCGGATGGTAATGCGACAACGGGCATGATTGGTGAGCAATCGCAATGGAGTTAACGATTTATCCTGAGTGGAGCTGGCTTCGATGCGCACCGTTTGCCAGGAGAGCTCTTTGAAGATCAACAATATACCTGAGGCGTTATCCTTTAGGCGTGTCAAACGCAATTCCCCGTTGGCCCATCTTGGTGTCTTGGACTCAACACGAATCCGAGACATTTGCACTGATGCGGTAAAGGCGGGACTAAGAAAATTCACATTCACCGTGTTCACCACAATGGTGATGCCATCGATAACCTTGTGAACGAAGCTGTATTTACCCTGTGGCCCCTGTGGCAAAGCTGCGGTGGCCCCTCCTCCGCCCGCATCACGCGTTGTGGGATTACATGTCTCGATGGTAATGTGCACCTGGTCGAGTGTCTGTGCATGGAATAATAAAATATATATATATATATATGTATATTATTGATTGATTTGGTTCCACTCTAGTTAATCTTGAGCTTACCAGCAATATGGGCACAGTCTTGAGCTTTGTCCAGTAAATGCGAAAGGATACTTGATTGCACCATGCCGATGTTAGGCGCAACCAACTGGGTAGCTCCAATAGTTCGGTAAGCACACGCTCATCTAGCTCCAAATCCTGTAGGTCACCCTCGCCACGAAATGTGCTCAGATTGATTTTGTCCGACGAGAGGTTCTTCGTGTATCTGTTGAGTAATCAGAATAGAGATATAACATACATATACCATACAAGACAAATGACAGTAAGGACTTGCGACCCGCTGTTTATTTCAGCTTGACTGCCCACAGAGTGTGATGCTGATGATGCCACTGTGGCTGTCAATGCTCATTTGGGACAACAAGTGGCGCCAGTGCCAGCGCCAGCGCCAGCGCCAATGGGCGACCTGTCAGTTGCCATCAATTGACCCATTTCTAGTTAATGTTCTGCATGCATAATTGAAGTCTGCATATTGATTGGATGCCTTGAATATCATGGTAGCATATGACGTGTCTACTTCAAGTTTAAGGTTGATAAGCTTGAAAGTAGAACCCACACTTGCTTTAAATCCCTTTAAAGTGCCTATTATTTGTTTATTTAGTAATTTATTTATTCATTCATTCCTTTCATTCTTCATTCATTTACTTATACATTCTTTAATTCATTTATTCATTCACTTATTCATTTATCAATTAATTAATTCATTCATCTATTCATCCATTCATCAATTTAATCACTTATTAATTAGATTTTTTTGACTTGAACCCTTAAACGGACCCTTATTAAACAAAGTCCAACTAAATGCTATTAGAGTAGTATTGATAAAGATTTCAAAGTGCTATCTAAAATAAAAAAATTGCATTTCTTTTGTTGCGATGAAAACTTTATTTAATTGAAACTTTTGGGACGCAAACGAAAAACTTTTTACTTTAAGCAACTTCCCCTTTTACTTTTCTTTAGTTATTTTGGTCGAGAGGGAGGGCCCAATGAAGAGACAGACAACGGATAAAAGGCAACAAGTTTGCTTTGCATTTACACTTTTAGTCTTGTTAGAAAGTTAGTTTGTTTGCAGCTTAATTGTGTGGAAAAACCTGGCAAGGGGGGCCCACGACAGAACCAGACGAAAGACTTAAACACGGGCCCAGTACGCAATGCAAACACAAAGTTCTGTGTACATATAGGCAAGTATATAAATATACATACATACGTACAGCTATTTACGTACTGAAGAGGGAACCGGCAAAAGCGAATCGATAATAATCAAGTTCATATAGGGGACTCTTAGCAAGTCCAGGGATAGCATAAGTATCTTATACAAGTTTTACGTGTGTGTTTTATTTTGGCTTCGTATTGCTCTTTTATCTTTTATACATCCATATCCCTTATATCACCAGCTTTATTTCACTTTTTGTATACATTTCTTTTTTAGCTGGTACTAAATTAAAAGGTCAAGCTTAGGGCCTAAATCCGTGTATATAAGAATCCGCGCCTGTGCAGTATATGTCTCCTTTATTTATGCAGCTGCCAGGCCACACACAAACTCACATACATACGCAACTAAGTTGATGATGTATCGGGAAATAAGTAAAACATATTGTGAGGAAAAGCATTTTTGAAAATTGAATTGTGTACGCAGAGAGCGCCAAAGGCGACGGCCCCCTTTAAAATATCAAATTGAAATTGAAATTTAAATTGTTTTTATTTCGATAAAGCGTCGTAAACATGCAAAAGTACTGTGTACTTGTGTGTGTGCGTGGGTCGGTAAGCCCACTTGTTACTCTTGAAGCGGAGTAGGGGTGGCAGATATACGGTAAAGGAAAAAACAACAAACAGTGGAAATTGTTTGCAGATGATGAGAAGCTGCAAAAATACTTCTGCACCTATAGATTCGAGATGAGCTAAATCAATTTAAAATTGAATATTAAAAAAAATGTTGTTAACTAATATATTCGCTCCAATAAAAGTATTTAGTAGTAATTTGGTATGCTCGTGATTAATTGTCTTCGTGTCACGAGGGGACACGCGCTCAACTCCAATGCAGACGCACTGAGACAACGGCTATGAGACACCAACAACAACAACAGCGGGCCACAGGCAATAGCGACTAAAACAGAGCAACCTCAGAGCTTGGAAAAATCAATTAAATTTCCCAGCAGCAGCAACTGGCGCCAGATCAGGGGCCTTAATTAGCATAGCAGCTTTTTTAATTGAATTTGATGATAATTCATTTAGGGTAACACTTACCTGGATAAATGTTTGAGCAATTGGTTTTTTAACAACGAAACCATTTTGCGACGTCAGCAACGTTGGTGCGGGCACAGGCGGGCGGAAGTACGAGATGCGATCTGGAGATACCGTGGGGATGCACTGCTAACAAACAATGCAGATGATGACGCCTTCAATAATTTACTGTACGATCAGCATTTTTATTTATTCTATTTTTTTTTGTGTGAAATTAGATGAGGCACAAAGAAGCAGTTGAAATTGTTTTACATTTGCTTTGTTTTTTGCAATTTTGCTGTTGTCGTTGTTGTATTCTTATTGGAAAACTTGCTAGAACACTGGTTGTGTGGATGCCCCGTTTAGGCGTTCGTTATACAAGAACTTTTGTTGGCATTGTGCGCATTAGTCATAATTAATGCAATTTCTTTGCATTTAGCATTGTCTTATCAATATGTGCTTAGGTCACTTGATACTAGCGGTCACTTATAGTAGTGTGGATTTATTTTTTACCGCACACACATTCAACATCTATGCCCGACAAGTAAATAAAACTAAAACAAGCTGGCTATGGTGCAGAGTACAGATTACATTCGATTACATTCCACAACAAATTTTAACATTACGATGCACTGTTATCAGCAGCAAGTACTACTGTATTAAAATTAACACATTTTTCTTTTATAACCGTTTGTAAAATTATGTTGAAAAAAATATATATTCATTTGATAAGGAAGATTTACGACCAGCAGCTTATTTAAAAGGAAAACGGAATGAAAATGTATTAACAGCTGGCCCCGGTTTAAGGGTAGCCAACAAATATATAACAGCGTCTCATGAGTTAAGCAAATCATAACGAAGTCAGCTGTTATCTTAACAGACTTATTTTATCGTCCAAAAAAAGAGATAGTCCCACTCACTTTCGATGACGATGACTCAACTTCATTAATTTTATCTATGCTTATCGCATGATTAACGCGAAACTATAGGTAAGAAGTGCTTGAAATCAGCAAATGAAGCACTCACAATGAGCAAGAGATTTTATTTTACATTATTGTAGCAACTTTATGGGAAAAAGATATGTAATCGGTTTTAAAAATTTCATACCCTATTTATAAAATGATTAGTTAATTAGAAAATAATATATTTTGGTTGCTTGGAAGTTTAAAGTTTAACTGCTCTGCGTTGAAAAAATTTTCTGCGCTACAATTTTAATTTATCGATAACACAGGGTGTTCATTTATTTTCAGCGTTAACTTCCAGTGCTAAGAAACTAAACAGTTTAGGTTGCTACACAGCACTCAGTTTGCATATCTCTGTATTTCATAAATTACAAAAGTATAAGCTCCCGTTCTTTGCTGTCCGCGACGAGAAGAACAAAACCAGAAGCAATCAATTTTAAAATCCGAATCGTATCGATTTGACTGGGTGCAGCGTTATGTCGGGTGGCGATGCGGCTGCAATGGACGAACTAGTGGAGCGTGTGGTGGAAGTGACAGCCTGCACTGCAGAGGAGGCCAAACATTACCTGGGCGCCTGTGCCAACGATGTGGCCGCAGCCGTTGCATTATTTTTCGAACAAGGTGCCAACGGTGGAGCTGCTCCCAATGGCGCCTCGACTTCCAGTGCAGCAGGCACAACAGGACCAGCTGCACTGCTTGGTGAGGAGGAGGTGCGCGCCCCCATTGCACCCGTTCGTGAACAACTGCTCATGCCCGAGGATGACAACTTCTTTGCGTCGGGTAGCAGTAACAGCCGTATTTCACGCGTGCCTCAGCGCGTCAAGGTATGTCCTCTCAGGGATTTTGCGCGTGAAGGTGCCTTAATGGAGGAACAACTCCAAGCCACCGGACTCTACTCGGATCCGGGGACACATCGCAGACGCCGCGAACGTTCCGCCCAAATGGTTGTCGCTGGCCAAGCCATGGCGCTTCACAGTCGCGCAACTGGCAGCACAACATCCCGCCTTGGAGATCTCTTTCGCCCGCCCACAGAACTACTCTACTCGGGCTCATTGGCTGCGGCCCGTGAATTCGCCAGCAAACGTGAGCGATGGCTTCTGGTTAATGTCCAGAGTGACAACTTCCAGTCGCAGACCATGAATCGAGATGTTTGGAGCATCAAGGAGCTTAAACAACTGGTACGACGTCAGTTTGTCCTCTGGCAGGTGGACGACGACAGCTCAGAGGGACGCCGCTTTGTCGCCTTCTATCACTGCGCCAAGCTGCCCTACTTGTGTGTCATTGATCCACGCACTGGTGAGGAAGTCTGGCGCAGTCCTGAACCCAATCAGCAGAACGTGTTGCCCGACTTGAGGCAGTTTCTACGCGATCATCGTGACTTTTCGCTGGAAGAGGCGAGCACCTCAAAACGTGCAGCCATTGAAATTGAGGATGACGATGATCTAGAGGACACCGCATCCTGCTCATCATCGACAGCTGGTACGCCCAAGAAGCGTGCCAAACTGCTGGAGCTCAGTGAGGAGGAGCAACTGGCATTGGCCATCAAAAATTCCATGAATGAAAACGGAGGTGGCAACGGCGCAGGAACATCAAAATTCAGCAACAATTCTACTGCTAATGCCAGTGATTGTGAGAGCTTGGAGGAGTTCGACGAGGAGGAGCTGAAGGGGGTCGCCGCTATATCTTATGAAGCTCAACTGGGCACACAACTGGACGAGTTGACCGCGCTAAAGCTGCGTCTGCTGGACGCCGCTGGCAGCGATGAGGTCGTCCAGCTGCGCTGGCCCTCGGATACTAAGCTGAAGATATTACGGCTCTATATACGGCAAACGCACAAGCACATACCACAGGAGGGCTACAAGCTGATATGTGCCTTTCCCCGCAAGTCTCTGGAAATGGAGCACAATGATGCATCGCTCAAAGAACTTGGGTTGCATCCCTCCGCCAACGTGCACTTAACGCTGGACGAGTAAATATTCGCATTTGGCGATTTGCTCTAAAATATATACATATATTTATTTCAAGTAATTTGTCATCGGCTCCCCTCCTCCACCTACTCCACATGAATTAAATACATATGCTAAATTAATAATAAGTGAATAACTATTGAATAAACAGGTTAAAAAAGTACTGCGTATTTTAAATGAAAAGATGCCAAAAATTCATAGTTTCGCGCCAAAGAAAGTACAGCAACACATAATGACCATATGGCAACGCTGCAGCACAGCATCTGTGTGGTGGTCTTGCCTGTGAAAGACTCGGCAAACAATTTTGATTGTTGAATTTCATATTTTTGAATTCATCATATATGTATATGTACGAGGGTCGTTTGATAAGTCCGTGACTTTTTGAATAAAATATATTTTTTTCGTCAAAGAAGCGTTTTATTTCTCAACATAATCTCCTTTTAGCTCTATACATTTAGTCCAGCGTTTTTCCAATTTTTTTATTCCTTCCAAATAATAGGTTTTCTCAAGGCCCTCAAAATAGTCGTTTGTTTCTGTGATGACCTCTTCATTTGACCCGAATCTCTTACCGCCGAGCCATTTCTTCATGTTTGGAAACAAAAAATAGTCACAGGGGGCTAAATCTGGAGAATATGCTGGATGGGGTAGCAGTTCGTAGCCCAATTTATGAAATTTTGCCATGCTGACTACACACGTGTGCACCCGTGCATTGTCCTGATGGAACAGCACTTTTTTTTTCGCCAAATGCGGTCGTTTCTGCTTCAAATCAATATCGAATCTGTCCAAAAGCTCTGAATAATATTCGCCGGTGATCGTTTTACCCTTTTCAAAGTAATCGATGTGAATGATACCTTGTGCATCCCAAAAAACTGTGGCCATGACCTTGTTGGCCGACAGACCCACCTTGGCCTTCTTTGGTGCACGTTCACCCGGAGAAACCCACTGTCTTGATTGTTCTTTGGTCTCTGGTGTGGTGTGGTGGATCCATGTTTCGTCTACGGTAACGAAACGGCGCAAAAATTCGTTTGGATTGCGGTTGAACATCGCCAAACACTCCTTTGAAATGGTCACACGGTTGCGCTTATGGTCGTGTGTGAGCAATCGCGGCACCCATTGCGTGGAAAGCTTTTTCATGTCCAAATATTCATGTAAAATGTGATGTACCCGTTCAGTTGAGATGCCTACAGCCTCAGCTACCTCACGCACTTTCATTCTCCGATCATCCAATATCATTCCATGGATTTTGTCGACGATTTCTGGCATGACGACCTCTTTTGGGCGACCTGAACGTTCGGCATCACTTGTACTGGTACGACCACAACGGAACTCAGTAAACCATTTCTTAACCATTGAAATTGATGGTGCAGAGTCCCCATAATATTTATCAAGTCTTTCCTTGGTTTCGGTGATGGATTTTTTACGCAAAAAATAATGCTTAATTAGCACACGAAATTCACTTTTTTCCATTTTCGTTAAAATTCACGAGATCGTCTGCTTTCAATGCCTATAAAACGCAAACTAAGAAACGCAGCTTTCTCAAAATTTTACAGTCAGCTGTTAATCGATAACTGCTGACAGGAGCAGTGTTGTATTTAGAGCAGGTGCGCGGCAAATACAAAAATCACGGACTTATCAAACGACCCTCGTATATTGAATTTTATATTTTTTGAATTAACTATATATTTGCCTTTAATATTTCAGGATTAGAGAACAAAACAAATATTAAAAAAAAAAATCGAAAATCGCTTTATTTTTTTAAATATTCCCCATTAAGATCTATATACTTTTGAATGCGTTTGAACCAATTGTCGAAGCTCTTTCGCCAATCTGATTGAGGTATAACACGCATTCTGAACACATCAACGGCTTCTTCAGGTGTCCAAAAACGTTGACCTCTCATTTTATTTTTTGCGTACATCCATGCAATATTGAATGTATGCTGTCGTTGGGCGAGATGAATCTTTTAAGTTACTGTAAAAAACACAAATAGCGCTCGTATGTTAAAACGTTCTGAGTACGTATAACCTCAAAAATGTCAAGCTTTACGATAAAGCTGCCAGTTGCTAGATTGCAACACCAAGTTTCCCAAATCCCGAATAATAAAGGTATAAAATATTCTGTATGATTAATTGACTAAACTGAGTATTTAAGATTTTGTGTACGGCAGCATCAAGAAGATGGCCATTAGGATAGAATATGAAAATCTGGCAACGCCAAAACATATGTTTTCTACTATTGTTAATGGCAAGGCCAAACACCCTACGTAAGGCATTTCACACATAGTTGGAATGTAAGTAATTTTTGTAAAAGGGTAAAACCATAAAATACATATGTAAAGTGATAGTGTGAAAATTATTAAATGACATTTGTTTAAATTTTTTGAGGACTGACAAACTTAATATAATAATTAACTGACTGTAGCGCACACATAATTCGACCAGGCTGAATCTAATATTTTGGAGTTCCACAAATGCCATTTAATCCCATTCCAAAAATTGGCCACGTAAAGAATAGAAAGACCGCAAGACCAGCACAAAACTAATGTAAGTAAATAATGCAAAATAAATTTGTGTAAATAAAAGGAGCAATTCATAGTTCATTTCTGTTTTATGATAATAGAAATAATGGCCAAACGGCAGTCGGCGCAATGTGTGGCGTGAACAGCGAGTTGTATTAGAAAATAACAATCTATTAAGATAGTAGAAGAGACACACAACACGCACAACATGGACGAGAAACTGAAATATTCTCTACTCCGCGGTGAATTGGTCGACACGCAAAGCATATGGACCAGGTAAGTTAGTGATATTATCAAATATATCAATTCATTATCTATATCCCGATTTATTGCAGACATGAGAAGCGCGTTTGGTTCATCACACTGCTGACGGGCACATGCATGCTGTACTCCACACGGACAACGATGCCGCTGCTGGTGCCCGCAGTGGCATCGGCACAAAAGTGGAGCAAAACCGACTCGGGCACCGTGTTGAGCTCCTTCTTCTGGGGCTATACATTGACGCAAGTGATGGGCGGCTATTTCAGTGATCGCTTTGGAGGTCAACGTGTCATCCTACTTGCCGCCCTCGGCTGGTCGCTCATCACCTTCTTAATGCCCACAATAATCTGGTCAGCGGCAAGTTTCAAGAGCTACGCCATACCCATTATAGTCACCATACGCATACTGAACGGAGCGCTGCAGGGTGTCCATTTTCCCAGCATGATAAGCCTGACCAGTCAGGTAAGCTCGACGCCATAGGCTGCATCTAATACTGAGCTAATCTCATCGTTTCGCCTTGTAGAATCTCTGCCAAAACGAGCGCAGTAGCTTCTTTGGACTGCTCACATCGGGCTCCGCCATGGGCACCCTGCTGACGGGCATTATGGGCTCATTTGTGCTCGATTACTTTGGCTGGTCATATGTGTTCCGTGTGATTGGCCTCATGGGCTTTGCCTGGGCGCTGGTCTTGCGATATTATGCCATGGCCGGGGAGAGGAATCGCATTATAAACATCTCAACACCGGCTCGGCTGTGTGCCAACAAGACGCCTACGGAGACAACCGTGCCCTGGTTGCGCTACTTTAGTCGACTCTCCTTCTGGGCCTGCGTGCTGACGCATGCCTGCGAGATGAACTGTTTCTTTGTGCTGCTCTCTTGGCTACCCACATATTTCCACGACGGCTTCCCGCATGCCAAAGGCTGGGTGGTCAATATGATTCCATGGCTTGCATTGCCGCCTTGCACATTCTTCGCCAAATATCTGACAACGCGGCTGATCGAACGGGAATGGCCCGTAACGACGGTGCGGAAGCTCATCCAGAGCTGTTGCTTTGCCGCCCAGAATGTGGCACTGTTCGCGATGAGCCGCACCACAGATTTCCATACGGCCCTGATCTGTATGACTATCATCATTGGCGGCACGGGCTTCCATAACAATGCGGTCACGGTGAATCCTCAAGATCTGGCGCCGCTGCATTCCGGGAGTGTGTTCGGTCTGATGAACACTGTGGGCGCTATACCCGGCTTCCTGGGCGTCTATTTAGCAGGTCACATTCTAGAGCTCACCCAGAGTTGGCCCATGGTCTTTAGTGCCGCAGCTGGCATTAATCTGATCGGTTGGTTTATATTCCTCGCCTTTGGTTCCGCCGAGGCAATTGTGTAATTTATTAACATTCTGCAGACGATTTCCATTTTCACAACGGGAAGAAACTACTTATTTATTAAAATGATCGTGTACATAGAGTTTAAGAGGTCAAGAGAGAAGAGAAACCTACTCCTAGCGTGATAAGCCAAGATTCTATATCCATAAATAACATGACGTATGCCACAAACTAAACGATAAGGTCTTTATAATGCATATATTCAGAGATTTCAGTTCGCTGTTCGTCCAGCGCGAGGCCGGATATCTATTGTTACAATTTATATGCCCTAATTCAAATATGTTATCTCTGTGTGTCGCGAATAGAAATTTATGTATGTAGATACTCTGGCATTTCATGTCTATTTTGAATGATGAATATACATATATTGCAATTTGTTTTTCTATGTAAATACTACGATAATAAGGAAATAAATTGAAAATAAAGAAACTTTTCAGATGCTCTGTTTTACAGTCAAGTGAATATACATTTATGTATGTAGATAGATATAAATTATATATGTAGAAGTAGTTGTAAACCGTCTGCATTGAATTTCAAATTAATGTATTCGAAAATAAAGACACTTAAAAAACAGTTTGTTATTTTGATGTATTATAAGCCAAGTTGGGCTGCATACCAGCCTTGGCTGTGCAAGCAACAGTTGGCATCCGCTGATCTGGCAACGCTGTGGCATCTCGCACAACTGATGTCCCTCGCATTCTGTTATTTAAATTCATAAGCGGACAGCAAAATGTCGGAGCAGCGCAAGGATGTGTGGAAACTGCTGTACAATATGGTGAATCGCAACCAGGCCAATCTGGCAGCTGTCTACAGTGTCGTGGACAATATACTCTGTCAGGATCCGAGTCTAATTTGCTGTTCCTCTTTGCTGGAGACTAGAAATGAATTCCAGGATGTCTTCTTGCTGTGGCTGCTTAATAAACTTGCAGCGTGTCTCAGTAGGTGCCAGGATGAGGGGTAAGTGTGATATGTTCCTCCTTCCTCTATACCATAGCTGACAAACTGTTCCATCCACTCAGACAGTGCCTCAAGAATGTGAAACTGCAGCAGAAGCTGCTCACATCCTGTTGGGGCAATCATATCATGCTGTTCGGGCGCCTCCTCGGCGCCTATGTGGACGCACTGCGGCAGCTCAACGAACAGATTAGCGCCTTCGATTACAACAATCCCAGCAAATCAAATGAGTTGCGCTCTATCAGTTTGCCCCTTTTTCATTGCGATGTCAGCATGTTGAAGGAGTTCGATGAGAATTGCTCTTTTGAGATGATTCAACTGCAACTGGAGCACACGGATGTGTTTGCCAAGTATTTGCTGTTGGTGCTGCAGCAGGCGCACAATGTTTGCTATGCCACACATAGCAAACTCTTTGCTGCCAGCTTGGAGCAAGCACTTCTCTCGCTCAAAGAGTTCAACATTGACACAAAGCTAACCAGCTTGGGATACTGCAATGCTGTGCTGCAGGCACAGACTGCCTACAGTTGGGAGAACAACCCCGATGTGCCACACTTTGCTGCACTGACATTGCGTGCAGCGGTCATCATGTGGTCCCTGGTCAGTCGCTGGTTGCAAGCCAAGGTCATGTTGCAGCCACAACTGGAACTTTTAGCCACACACACACAACGCCTGCTGCTGACACTACAAGATCAGCCGCTGCACGAACCAGAATGTTTCCTGATAATTTGTCAAGTGTTGCACGAGTTGTTGCAACTGCCAGGCAACTCAGACTGGCATAGGGAACTGCTACAAACACTGATCGTCTACCTGCAACATCAATTGGACAGACATGATCTACCTTCGCATACTAAGCAACTGTTGCTGCGACGCTGGCTGAGCCATCCTGCTCAACTGCTGCCTCTGCTTGCCACTGTGGCAGTTAAGCAACCAAGCGAATGTGGCAACATCCTGGAGCACTTGACGCCACGCCTCGTGCAACTACTTCGCAAACCAATGCCTGCCGAACTACCCGAGCTGTTGGCATTGCTACGCGCTCTGAAGCAAATGGAACAGCAGCTGCTCCAGGAGAAGCAACAACAAATGTGTTCAGCCAGCGATGAAGCATTGAATGCATCGCTCCTCTCGCAACTGCCCCATCACTATGAGCTGCCGCTGCCTGCCATCGATGCAAACAGTAACTGGAATCTGTTGTGCCTGCAGCTACTGGAGCAATCCCCATGCACTGCCTGTCCAGAGTTTGTGGAAATCTGCACGCTGCTGCTGCAAGTGAATTGCCTACGCCTGCAGCTGAAGCCGCATACACAGCAGCAACTTCTAGGCGTGCTGCAGCATATACAGGATCCCTTGCAGAGGCTACAATGCTTGGTCACACTACGTCTGGAGACACCCTCCAGTGCACACACACAACTGCAGAGTTTCTTTGCACAGCAGCACCTGCTGCTACTTAATTCAACCAACTCGCAGTTGAGTGCACTCTTCTGCGAGCAATTGCCGCAGCTCTACGCTGCGGGATATGTGAAGGCAACGCAGCTGCCGCTGGCACTGTCCAAACTAAAGAGCACCGAGGATGCTCACACGTTGGCCGCTGTTCTGCGCCTCCTGCTCTGCACCCAATCTCAGCCTGGCTATGCACATGTGTTTAGGATAAACGATCAAATCGTGTTGCACTGCTGCAAGTGTAAGCCGCTGCCTGCCACGTTGCCAGGTCTCTATTTGGGTGCTTGCAAGACTGCAAGCCCGAGCAAGTCCCTGATATCCCATCCTGCCCTGACCGAGGCAGTGCTGTTCAAGCCCAGCTGCGATTTTGTTACACATCACTTAGACCTTATACAATTGGAAGCATCACATTGTCTGCGCCTGCTCAGGGAGTCCACCAATCTGCAGAATCTAAACGAAAGCAGCTTCGACCAGCTGCTGCCGCACATGGCAGCACAAACCTCGAATTTTATGCTGGACTTTGCCAGTCATGTGCACGACTGCATTGTGGGCACATTGGAGCAGCCACTGGAGCAACAGTCTGTGCGGGAACAGCGGCAATTGCTGCGCGTGGTGCTCTGCTCTTGCCATACCGATATCGAAGAGATTTGGCTATTCCACTGGTTCAAGATGACATTCTATTTTCTGCTGCACACACATTCCCTGGTGGCCCAGGAGGCGATACTCACGGCCTGTCAAATGTGTGCCAAGCATGGCGTGCAACCGATTACACTATGGAACTGGTACAAACGGGATGCACTTGCTCTGGTTGTCAAGCTCGCACTGCAGGCCTATATCAATGAGGGCGTCCGCTTTACGCGTTCCCTCAGAGCGGTAAGTTTGGGCTTCTCCTTTGACTACGAAGTAGTCTAAAATTCCCTCTTTCTTGCAGCTCACGAGGATGTTGGGCTTCTACTGCGTGCAGGAGTTTGTGTGTAAATATCATCGCCTGCTGACCACATTGGTGCTGCCCTATGCCATACAGGAGCCACGCTGTCGAGGTGTCTTTGTGCTTATAGCCAAACAGCTAAAGAAGCCGGTCGCCTCACTGTTCTCCATATCCTTCCTACGTCTTTATACGCATATCAATCTGACAGAGAAACCAGAGTTGGCGAATCGTTGCATTGAACTGGTGGTCAAGTGCACGCAGTCCACGCTGCAGCAGCTCATGAATGCGGATGTGAAGGTGCCACTGATTAGATACCACATGGATAAACCTTCTTTAACTTTGTTCTCTCGCTTCTCTAGCAAACTGTTGCCGAGCTGCTCATCTACTTCAATCGCAATCCGACATTTGTGATGCGCTCGTTTCAAAACCTTCAACAGTTGAGCGGCACCGATACCGATCTCGAGCTCTCCAGCCAGGTGGCCAATGCGCAGTTCTCCACATTTATAGCAGAGCGTATACTCGGTGTCATTACCTATTTCGAGAGTTGCCTATCGGAGCCGTCGTTCGAGAAGCAACTCAAGGAGGAGACACTCTACAGTCTGGGGCAGATACTGCGTTTTGTTGGACCCACGCATGTTACCCAGTTCCGTTTCAAGATCATTGCCATGCTGAGCTTTGTGCACACGCTGCAGGAGCCAAATCTGCAGCGCATTTGCTTGAAGATTTGGCACATTTTCTTGCACGTGGTGAATATACAGGAACTGGGACCATCTCTGGGTCGCATTGTGGCCACGCTGCAGCCAATGCTGGAGTACAGTGTGGATCAGGTCAATGCACTCTACGAGTTTGTCATACTACGCAATGCCGCCATGCTGGGCAACTATATACAGGGTAAGAGGGCAGGAGCAAGTGTTCCTATATCCCCCCTCATCTCATAGAGATTATCTTATACTTCACTAGTAACATACCCCTCACCTTACAGATCTCTACTTTCTGGAGCGCCTGGAGAATGTTTCCGTGCCTATTCGACAGTGCATTAAGCGTCACACCGCACATCTTTGTCTGGGTACGGCGGGCGCTGGTGTGGAGCAGGCTCCACTGCTGGATCAGCTGCGTTTTCTGCACAAACAGATCACCAATGAGTGCCTGCAGGTGCGTGTCTATGGACTGGAGCATCTAGCCGAGCTCTTCAATCGTCGCCGCATGGAAATGAATCAAATGCTGCTACACGAGTTGCCCATGGAGCCGCTAATGGAGCAGGTGGTGAATGTACTCATGTCCGGCTGCCAGCACGACGATCGTTCGCTGCAGCTGGCATCTGCCAAGTGCCTGGGCGAGTTGGGTGCCATCGATGCCAGCTATTTGCCCTCCAACTACAACTTTGCGAACACGCAACAGTTGCCACTGAGCGTGCTCACCGATGACTTCACTGTGCTGGCACTGACGGCACTGTGTCGTGGCTATCAGTCGCAGCAGAAGACCAAACATGTCGATAGCTTCTCGCTGGCCATACAGGAGACATTGGCCGTGGCAGGCATTGCGCCCAAGGAGCAAAAGAAGCTGCAACTGTGGCAATCACTGCCGTTGCGCATGCGCGAGATAATGGAACCGTTTCTGGCCTCCTGCTATACGTGCTCACAGCGGGCCAGCACGCTGAAGCAACAGCCCATCTATGGCAGTCACTATACCCAGAACTCCTACGAGCTGTGGGCATTCCTATGGGCCACCCGCCTGGTGGACTATGTGCAGTCCACGGAGACGCGTCATCTGCTCAGCTCGTACAAACCGTGTATAAGACGGGACTCGGAAATGTTGAGCACATTCTATCCGTATATACTGTTGCATGCGCTGCTGGAGTGCACGGCCGAGCAGCGCGGGCACATCGAGCAGGAGTTTCAGGCCGTGTTGCAGGCCAACGATGAACTGACCAAACAGTCGACAAAGGAGGATAAGGAAATTTTCGAACCTATGCAGATAACAGCGTACAAGGTCTTTGAGTCGAAGAAATATGGTGCGGCCACCAAGTCGGCGCAGGATGTGCCCGAAACAGTGGCTACCGCAGAGGATCAGTCTCGGCTGGCGGGTAAATTGTGTGCAGAGCTCTTGGACTTTCTGCAGCGTTGGCTACGTGAATGGCAGCGTTTGCACGGCATGAGCACTGCGGGCAAACCGCCACAGGATGTGGACACCAGCTATGGAGCCATCTATCGGTTCTTGCAACGCATGGACAAGCTGCGTGTGGCACGTGCCAGTTACAATTGTGGCGAGAATGCGCGTGCTTTGCGCTATCTGGAGGCATACATTGAGGAGGGCGATAAACCCAGCAGATTGCTGGAACAGTTCACCTTCCTGGTGGAGCTCTACGGGCGCCTCATGGACTCCGATTCGGTGGAGGGTGCCGTGCAGACGCGCAGCTATGACATGAGCGTAACACAGGAGATTCTAGTGAATCGTTTGGTGGAACGACAACAGGATATGATCACGTGCTATGAGCAATTGTTGTCCAGCACGGAGCAACTGCAGCCAGAGCACATACGTGCCATGATCGATGCCTATTTGCGCATGGATACACCCAAGACGGCGTTGCTTATAGCCGATGGACTCTCCCAGCGGCTGCAGGATGCACAGACCGATCAGTACTTTGGGGAATGCAAGGCAGAGCTGCTCTGGCGCCTCGGTAGCTACGATGAGCTGGAGCAACTGCAGCGCGAACAGGAGCAGCAGCGTCGCTGCAAACCCAATTGGCATGCCCAGTGTGCCCAGGCTTGTCTGGCACTGCGTCAACCCGCCACCACCAGCAAACCTCAATTCGCAACGCTGCTGGACTCCATGCGTGCTTCGGTGCTGGAGCAGCTGCGCAGCTGTTCGGCCATGCAGCAGCATTCGTACGCCCATGCCTACGATGATGTGCTCAAGCTGCACATGCTGCAGGAGCTGCAGTGTAGCCAGCAGCTGCTGGAGCAGCTCAGCGAGCAAGAAGCAGAAGGGGATCAAGAGAAGGAGTCGCAACTGATGCGCAACTACTTTGCCGATTGGCAGTCGCGTCTGCAAATCCTACAGCCGCAGCTGCGTGTACTCGAGCCCATCTATAGCTTCCGTCGGAATATACTTGCGGAGCTTAAGCGTCGCCTGGCTGCACGTGCGCCACTGCAGGAGCAACTGCAGACGCAGCTGGCGCAGCTTTGGCTGCACAGTGCGCGCATCAATCGCAATGCGGGGCAATTGCAGCGTGCGCATCTCTACCTGATGAAGGCGGCCGAGTACAAACCCCTGGGCCTGTTCGTGGAGCGTGCCAAGCTGCTGTGGCAGAAGGGCGATCAGGTGCTGGCCATGAACTATCTGGAGGAGCAGCTCAGCTCCATAAAGCAGCAGTGCGATGGCAATGTGAAGCAACTCAGCGCAGAGCAGCGTCAACTATACTTCGAGGGAAAGTATCTGCAGGCCACCTACAATGCCGACTCGATGAACCTCTGCGCCGAGGCCATTCTCAAGTATTTCCACGAGGCCATTGCGGTGCAGCGTCAGTCGGAACGTTGCCACGTGCAGTTGGCACAATTCATGGAGAAAATGCGTGAGGCACGCGCTGCTTCAGTGCAGACGCGTGAGGATGAGGAACTATTGCTGCAGATCATGGTTAACTATGCCAAATCTCTGCGCTATGGCAACGATCATGTCTATCAATCGATGCCGCGTCTCATCAGTCTGTGGCTGGACACGGCGGCCACACCCAACACCAGCAGCGCAACGCACACCGAGTT
The DNA here is from genome assembly GCA_018904035.1 of Zaprionus ornatus. Taxonomy (NCBI): domain Eukaryota; kingdom Metazoa; phylum Arthropoda; class Insecta; order Diptera; family Drosophilidae; genus Zaprionus; species Zaprionus ornatus. The sequence continues at coordinate 14,467,799 of JAEIFZ010000002.1, read as the reverse complement.
GGTGCGCAAGATGAACGATCTGCTGAGCAACTGCTGCACCGCACTGCCCTCGGCCATGTTCTACACTGCCTACTCGCAGATGCTCAGCCGTTTGTGTCATCCATCGAATGAGGTCTTTGCCGTGCTGCGCACTGTCATTATCAAACTGATCACGGATTATCCACAGCAATCGCTGTGGATGCTGTTGCCGCACTTCAAGTCTGCTGCAGTGAATCGCATCAAGCGTTGCAAACTCATTCTCACGGATGAACGTCTACAGACTCCGACATTTCAACGTCTTCTCACCGATTTCAATACGCTGACAGAGCGTCTGATTGGTGTGACCAACAAGGAGGTCACCCTGGATAGGAGCTACAAGCTAAGCGATCTGGATAAGCGACTCACGTTGCTCTGCAGCCAGACGAACTTCTCCAACATTCTGCTGCCCTTCGAGAAGTATATGCAGCCCACATTTAGTATTAGTTCTGGACAGGAGCACAGTCCATCGCCGGGTGCGACGGGCACAAGTGCCAAGTTGCCCGCTGGCAATTGCTTTCCCTATCAACAGATCTATATTAGTGGCTTCCAGGAGAAGGTGCTGGTGCTGCGGTCGGCAGCGCGTCCGAAGAAGTTAACCATACGCTGTAGCGATGGACAGGACTATGATGTGATGGTCAAGCCCAAGGATGATTTGCGCAAGGATGCCCGTCTCATGGAGTTCAACGGGCTGATGAAGCGTTATCTGCATCAGGATGCGGGCGCCAGGCAACGTCGTCTGCACATACGCACCTATGCGGTGCTGCCGTTCAACGAGGAATGTGGTCTGCTTGAATGGTTGCCCAATCTCAACTCATATCGCAGCATCTGCATGGCCCTCTACATGCAACGTGGCCAGGTTATGGGTGGGCGACAGCTGCAACAGTTGGCTGTGCCCCAAGCGGATCCGCTGGAACGCAAACGTGATGTGTTCCTCAAGCAACTGATGCCGGCTCATCCGCCGGTCTTTCAGGAGTGGCTGCTGCAGCGCTTCACGATGCCACACAGCTGGTACGAGGCACGCAACTCGTATATACGCACTGTGGCCGTCATGTCCATGGTGGGCTATATACTTGGCCTGGGTGATCGTCATGGGGAGAATATCTTGTTCGATGAGCGGAATGGTGATGCTGTCCATGTGGACTTCAATTGCCTGTTCAATCAGGGCGAATCTTTCGCTTACCCTGAGGTGGTGCCCTTCCGTCTCACCCATAACATGATCACAGCAATGGGGCCGTTGGGTGTGGAGGGCAGTTTCCGCAAGTGCTGTGAGATTACGCTGCGACTGCTCAGACAGGAGACGAAGACCCTGATGTCCATGTTGCGTCCCTTTGTCTATGATCTTGGCGTGCAGAGTCGCTTCACCGCGTCGAGCACATCGAGTAAGAATAAAATCGGTGCAGAAGTCACCGATCCCAAGGTCACCAACGATGTGCAGCGCATCGCCGAGCGTCTTCAGGGTCATGTGAGTAGCAACGTGATTGTCGTCGTACTTTATATGTAGTAATGTAATCCATAATCCTTTGTAGGTCAAGCGGCAACAGGCAAGCAGCATCCCCTTGTCCACAGAGGGGCAGGTCAACTTCCTTATCAATGAAGCCACCAAGGTGGACAATCTGGCTGTCATGTACATCGGCTGGGGCGCATTTCTATAATACCTTAAGACATCCCAACTATTTTGGATATTTCATGTATTCGAGTTACTCGTCGCGTTGCGTTTTTAAGTTAACTTTGTTACCTTTTCAAAGATTAAATATTCTTAGACCCCTAGCACTGTGTTTCTCGTTATTATAAAAAATCTATTATATTTAATTTTAAACTGAAGTGAGAAGCTCTTTTGAAATCGTATTTTAGCATAATTTCGTTAACAATCGATAACAGCATAATAAGTTGCAGTTAATCGATATTTATAGACAACAGCATACAAATTTTTTATTTATTTTATTTTGATGGTATCATTTCAAATGTGAACAGAATGACAACTCTGCCGTTAATTCAAATTTAAAATATGCTTAACAGCCCTGTCTTTGGACCGGTGCCACCGGCATGAACAGCTGATTTCGCAATAGCCGACATCATCTGTGTGCGGCGTGCAGCTAATCGCACTCACTGATTTGTTGACAAGTGACAAGGAAATTTGTTTAAATTGGCGACAACAATAGACAAGACAGCATGTCGAAACCAATTACTTTTGTTACGGGCAACGCCAAGAAGCTGGAAGAATTGATTGCGATATTGGGGCCAAATTTTCCCCGTACAATTGTCTCCAAAAAGGTGGATTTGCCTGAGCTGCAGGGGGAAATCGAAGAGATTGCGATCAAAAAGTGCAAGGAGGCGGCACGACAAGTAGACGGACCTGTACTGATTGAGGATACCAGCTTGTGCTTTAATGCACTCCAGGGTCTGCCAGGACCGTATATTAAATGGTTTCTCGAGAAACTAGAACCCGAGGGACTGCATCGTCTGCTCAACGGATGGGAGGATAAGTCAGCGCGTGCCATCTGCACATTTGCCTACTGTGAAGGCAACGGAGCACAGCCGAAAATCTTTCAGGGCATCACCGAGGGCAACATTGTAGAGCCACGAGGATCTCGCGACTTTGGCTGGTATGTAGGTGCAGTACATCAAGAAAGATCTTTAGTTTCTAAATGAATATACATATCCACAGGGATCCAGTCTTCCAGCCCACAGGCTACGATCAGACCTATGCAGAGATCGCCAAAGCGGAAAAGAACAAAATCTCGCATCGTTACAAGGCGTTAGATCTGCTCAGAAAGTTTATAGAGAGCGAGAAGTGTTAGAAGACTGTCTTCAAGATGTACTATAAATAATACCAAAAGTGAACTATACCTATGAGGTATATATAACGATAAACAAGCTGATTTTGTGCTTAATTTACGAATAGATTTATTTAAAGAGTGTTTTACTGGATATAGTTTGTTCTATCATGTCGAGAAAACGTTTTTACTTATAGCTATGCGATGCTGTGCTTTAGTCATCCTTCTTGCTCTTTGGTTTCTTAGCCTTGGCCGTGTCCTTTTTGGGCGCCTTGGCACCTGCCGCTGGCTTGTTCCAATAGTAGAGCAACTGGGCAAGTATGACACCATTGGCAAATGTGGAGGCGATGAAGGTGATGATGATCATCTGGTCGCCAGTCTCCTGAATGGAGGTAAAGATGCGAGCAACTGAGCCGCCAAACATCATGATCACCGTGGCCGCTGATAGCTGACCCGTTGAACCAGCCTGGTAATTGGTCACAGCCTGCGATAGCTTGCCCACCAAAAGAATAGGTATATTAAAGCTCTGTATGGTCAGCAATGCTTTCATGGATGTCAGTCCCGAGTTGAGCACATAGAGTAGACCGACGTACGCGAGCAGAAAGACGAGGGAATGTGGCTTGCGTCCGCCGTAGAACAAAACCAGTGCGGCAATTGCCACCGTTTGTGCAGCAAGGAAAGTATTGTCGCCCCACGAACTGAAGGGATATCCGTTCATAAAATTGTAAGACATATGGAATGTTATTGCCAGCAGATCGAGCATTACGCCCATCAAATTGATGCCTTCGCCAGATTTGCTGTTGTGAATCTTAAGCACTTGCGGCACTTTAACCAGCACCGAACCGGCAATAATTCCGATGCCAAGACCTTTGCTCAACAGCGCCTTGAAGCATGGCACTGCAAGCGATAAAAAATGAACCCATTAGCAATAGATTTATTAGTAATTGCTGACGTTGTCGTTGAAGTTGTATACGAGATAACTTACCATCGAGAAAGTTATGTTCTAACACGTAATTGTCGTAACACTTCTGGCTCATCAGGAAGAGAGCACCTTTTTTAATTAAATCAGCCATTTCCGGATATTTATCAATATGTGTTCTATCGTAATTTATTAGTTGTGCCGGCTTCTTATCAGGGTGCTTGCTGGTCACTTATTGTGTGCGATTGAACAGTCAAAACGAAATTGAAAGCCAAGGCAATACACGTAATATTGGAGAAACCTACCGAAGGTAGACCACCTGATTTTAAGGCATTTTTTCTATCTAGTATTTTAATAACAGCCACTTAACAGCAATATACCAAATAAACTTTGCTTACGCTGTTAAATAACAGTAACCGATAGCACTAAACCGATTTTAACCGATGCTACAATGCGAAGTTACTTGAAACATTCATTGTTAATTAGAACATTCCAAGATCTGACAATATACAATAAATTTATTGATGTCCAATTTTCGACAAGGTTTGGGAGTTAAGATTTTGCATACAAATTCTCAGCTGAAATGATCACAATGGTCCAGGTTTCAAAAAGAAAAGTCATCCATGTTTTGACCACCCAGGCTGCAAGGCTGTGGTCTCACTGGGCTTACTTCAAGCATGCATTTCAATGAAGAGAACGCTCTTTACTTGATAATTCCGTCTTATCTCGTTGAGTTCTACAGTGATCAAACGTCAGATTGTCTCGGAAACTGCAATCCCGCCGACATCACTCTTTGTCCCCATCCAATTCGAGGTCCTCCGATTTGAATGTCAAATAAAAAAAATTTTGAATGATATCGAACGGAAAAATATCGGCTTCGCTGTATTTTATTTTGTATAAAAGGAAACTTTGTTCTTAGAATTGACATCACTCGTCGTCAGCAAAAAGGCCACCCAATTCGAGGTCCTCAGACTTGTCGCTGGTAAGTTGCTGCGTTTTAAATTCTGTAAAGAATTTTCCATCGCTCTTGGAATCCCACAAACTTTCCTCCGCCTCGGCGGCAAGATGACGCGCATGCTTGGGCGGTGTGAAGTGGTCGTAAGTACAATTCGTGTAAATCGCAGGATTGGTATTGCTTGGACGCACATCATAATGTTCTGCAAGAAATTCGAGAACCTGCGACTTGTTGCTGAGGCCATTAAATTGAACTCGCAGAGAACGTTTCATTTCGTTGCTCCACATAAAACTGAGATGATGATGAAAGCACTGGAACAGCAGATGATCGCCAGCAGAATCAGCTATGTCCAACCATTGTGCCACACACTCTTTGGGTGTTCTCGTAGCCAGTGGATAAGCGCTGTTGAATAGTGCCGGATTAGCAAGCAATCCTCGGGCAGCCATTACGCCAGCTGCTTGAGTACGATCATGAAGTTCGACGGCATCTTGGTAACTCTCCACATTACCATTGACGATCAGCGGAATTTGCAGGGACTTGGCTACCTCAGCCATAGCCTCCACATTGAGTGTATCCTTGGAATGTTTCTGTGCCGGTGTCCGTCCATGCAGCGTTAGGAATGTGACGCCACAGTGTTCCAGCTGTCGTGCCAAGTCAATGGTTTTCTCCAGCGACGCCTCATTTTCGCTGGCCTGCAGCAGACGCATCTTCACTGAGACACTGAAGTCTGTGGGCAATGTACGTCGCAGCGTTTGAACAACATCGCGTACCTTCTCCGGCTGGCGTAGTAGACCACAGCCGTAGCCCTTGGCTATGGCCCAACCCTGGGGGCAGCCACAGTTCAGGTCGACGCCATCGACATAGGGGTATATCAGCTGTGCTGATGTCACAAATTCCGTTGCATTCTTTGCCGCAAACTGAGCAATCAAGGGCTGATCATCAGGTCCGGTGGTAAACTCATTCTGTCTCGCCTTCTCGCTATTGTTTATCGAGTCGGATATCATCATGGGAGTGAATGCCAACTGCACGCCGTTTTGGCGCACTAATCTCCTGAACTCCAGTTTACTGTAGCGCACCATCGGAGCACTGATCCGTAGAAAATCCTTGGCATCAGAAAAGAGCGCCGCGATATCATGATGAGGCCTCTGTTGTGTTGGCGGCATGGCTACTTATATTATATATTTATAATAATTCTGTTTAATATTCATGTGTTTACAGTTTCTGTTGCACGTTTTGCTTGCGCGATTTAAATACAGCTGTTTGACCAGAACAGCTGTTCATTCTGTTGAGTAACGGTCTTTAAATATAACAGTTGCAAAATCTTTTATAGCCATAAATAAAATATACATTAATTATAAATTACTCTTTGTATATTATAAATGCAAGGGAGGCCGCGAATTGAAATTGGTTCAATTTGCTTTAAAAAAAAATGGACAAAACTGTTTACATATTTATTGATGCATTTTCTTAAATAAACAATATATTTGTAATATTGCTTTAATAATTTACATTTATTTATTTATAAATAAACACAACATTAATTTTAAAATTAATAGTTTATAATAAAATAATGCAACGTAGAAATGTGTTATCGATAGATTTGCAGTAATCGATAGTTGCTCACCCCTAGCGTGTAGGTGAAAAAACGCACAATCGCAAATTTTAATTAAATAAAATTATCTCATGTACGAAAAAAAGCCAAGTGACTAATCAGGCCAAAAAACCCGGCCAAAAACATCCGTCAATGACGCACAAGTGGAACGCAATGAAAGAGTAAAGGCAACAGCGTCCCACAATATTCCAACAACACCAGCAGCAGCAACAGCAGTAGCAGCAACAACAACAATGCATTTTTCAATACCAGACACACAGGAACTGTTTGTGGATGGTGGAAGAGCAGGGGGAAATGGCAATGGACTCAGTGGTTCACCCACATACACTGTATACAATATATATATAAATGGCAACTATCATTGCTGCCTGCGGTACAAGCAGCTGCATGCGCTACACGAACAGCTGCGTAGGCGTTGCACAGACACCGCCCTGCCGCCCTTTCCCCCCAAACGTCTCCTGCCACTGAGCAACAGTCAGCTGGAGATACGACGTGCTGCGCTGGAACACTATCTACAGATCATTGGACAGGATACGCGTATAGCACGTTTAACCTACTTGCAACATTTCCTGCAGCGCGCCCAGCTGGACACGGCGCTGGCCGAGTGCACAGTGACGGATGAGAACGAACAGCAGCAGCTGCAGGTGGAGGTGTACACGGGAGCGGGAGCAGGAGTAGATGGTGTTGGTGCACAATTGCTGGTCAATTGTCATGTGCAACAGAATGCCAGCGCTGTGCTGCAGTCTGTCTGCCGCATGCTGCATCTGCCTCAAGAACTGATGCAATTCTTTTGTCTCTATTTGATGCGAAAGAGCGAGGAGGCATCATCGCCGGAGGAGCCGCCTCCAGTGCTGCTGCTGCGCCGGCTAATGGACTTTGAGTCGCCATTCATTACACGCCTGCATGCGCAGCCCTGTCAATTGTTGTTGCGCACTTGTTACTGGAATCCGCGCTGGGATGCCAAACTGCTGGGCAACAGTGTCGCCCTGAGTCTGCTCTACAATCAGACGCTGGCGGATGTGGCCCGGGAGTGGATCATTTGTACCCCAGAGATGCGGCGACAGTTATACAGCTTGCAGCTGCAATCGCGCCCGCTGCAATATCTGGAGCAAGTGCGGCAATTGCCCAGCTATGGGTGCCTTCAGTTTGGTGCAGCCCAGGTGGATTACCCCGAACTGGACACCAATGCCCTGGTGACGATTGGTAATAGGGAGCTTAGCTTGCGCACAGCGCGTGGTGCCAAAATCTACGAGACAAAGTTCCGGGTAACCCGCATGCGTTGCTGGCGGGTCAGCGCCATGCACAACACCTACGAGTCAAGGGATACGCCCACACAGCTGCAGCTGTCGTTCGAGTATCTGATGTCCAGGCAAACGCTGCGCTGGATAACGATCAATAGCCAGCAGGCGATGCTCATGTCCGTCTCCCTGCAGGCGATGGTCGATGAGCTGCTCCACAACGACAACAATAGCGGAACGGGCGACAATGTTGGCAGCGATGATGAGCACGAGGCGAGCACATCACGAGGTTGCAGCGGTGGCGGCGCATCGGAATCGGCATCGGCTTCCTCGACGCCCAGTTCGGCATCGGCATCTTCTTCATGCACGGCAAGAGCAACAACAGTGACGTCAACATCGGCAGCGCCGCCTGTGCAGTTTCTGGCGCAACGTTCCAAGCAGCAGCAAAACAAATTGACAACGGCGCGCACCTTTGCAGCGGTTTTCTTTCGCAACGATGATAATGCCACAGCAGCATCTGTGCGCAACGAGGCGTTCGAGGGCATTGGCGATGATGATCTGTAAGTGTGTGTGCGTATGTGGGTGAACTGTTGTTGAGCAATCGATCAATTTGAAAACTGAATTTTATTGTGCTAAACACTAACTACCCCTAATTAGTGAATTATCGATCGATGTATTCCCAGCACTAATTGCGACTAATCGTTTTGAATGTGTGTATAAAAGAAATGAGAATTTTGTTGTTTATTAATTATCGATACGTTAGATCAGAAAGAGCAGCCAAATTAGTTTTTAAAATAATGAAATGAAAACTCGAAAAAATGTAATTGTTAGCACAAATCTAACCGTTAAATCTAAACATAAATGAATTGTATCTATGTAAGTTATAGAATCTCCGTATCATATGAACGGTTATTTACCTCCCTCCCTTTCTCTCTCTCCCCATGGTGCTGCCAAAATGTTACGGACAAATTTGCAACTCGGATTGTAGTATTTTGATTCTGTTAAAAGACAAAAAGCAAAATGAAAAGCAAAGTAGTTTTTATTATTATCAAAATACATATGAGATGATCGTTCTAAATTGATCGATTGGTGAACATTGCGTTGTGTTTAAGAATGCTCAGTAAGACAACTAGGATTATGTTATACTACTATGTACTACGACTACGTTTTCGAAGACGATGTTTATACAAATGTAAATGTAGATGTATGGTAATTCTTTTGTAAATTGCATTTTTTAAATGATTACTCTACATTTCCTTTATATATATATTGATTGTATATGTGTATATGTGCAGCTATTTTTTACGTTTATTATTAACAGTTGAGCAAAAAATATATATGTTATGCATTTTATAAAAATAAACGTAAAACGGAATTGTAAAAATTAGCAAATTGCATTTTCAATACATTTAAAATGTCTGCAGGTAGCGTTCGCAATCAACTGCTGTTAATAAACATTGATTAACATAAACGCCAGCTATGCTGCTAACGCGTCTGTAAGTTCGATAAGTGCTATGTGTAAGTATGTTATCGATAACTTCATCAAATGCAACAACGAAAAGAAAAAAATAGCTCACAATACTCCCAATAATAGCATTGGGATTTGTGTGATAAACAAACAAAACAAAAAAAAGTAATACTTTTATAAACGCAAAAACAAAATGGAACGCAACAACGGGTAAGTTAAATATTTTAATATATACAAATGTCATGTTTGTACCGAGTAAAGCTAATGACGCATACAAATCAGGAAAAAAGTAAACACACTGTACACCTATGTGAGGGTGTATTTGTGGGTTTCAGTACGTACATATGTATGTGTCTGTATTGTAAAGAAAAAAAAATAGGCGACATATAGTTGGCGTTTGTTGTTGTTGCGCGAAACTAATTGGACCTAATCTATAATCTTATTATTATTGTCGTTGTTTTAGACGCTACCCTTATATACGCCGCCAGGGCAGTGGCAACGGACCACACAGCCACCATCACCACAACAATGCTAACTCATCGGGCGCTTCATCGTCGACATCTTCCTCATCGTCTTCGGCATCAGTTACAAACACATCGCATAACACACAACAATACTCCAATAATAGCATTAATAATGCAACAACAACAAACACTAATACGCTCTATGCGGCGACAGTGTCGCAGCAGCAGCAACAACAACAATTGCAGCAACCACAGCAGAGTGTGCCCATATCACAACATGATGAATTAATCCGTTACATTCGCGAGGCATGGAACAAAGTAAGTATCGGACAAAAAGGAGACGCGACACTGTCCATCCACAACGTGGAACACCTTGTTGCAGGTCGCTCATGTTTATTTATATATGTGCACCAATAGGTGCAAATGTATGTGTTTGTATGTGATGGCCATTTTAACAATATATTATCTCTTTTTTTCTCAGGTCAACGAGCAGGGAACACCTGTTATATATTGCAGTGAATCTGATAATCAATTGAAAAATTTCAAACCATTTAATCTGGAGGAGTATTGGGGCCAGCGTCTTGTGCAGAATATACATGTAACCACAACTCATCAGTAGCTTAACTGAAATAAACTTATATCTACACACCCACACATACACACACGGACAAAGGCGCATAATACCGTTAGCATATAAATTAAGTATACATTTGTATGTGTAAAATGCTATGGAAACCGCAAAGATTTGACAATTACCAGCAATGGGCATATATATCTATGTAATCGGGATACTGTTAACTGTTTCAACAATACTTGACCATTAATTATTTCTGTATACTTTCGTTTTTTCCATTTGTGTAATTTTTCAAGTTTCCATAATTTAAAAAATTTATTGCAAACACTGCCAGCTGTGAGGCGAAAATATATTTAGAGATACATATGAATGTTTTTTTTTCCAAAATTAATACATAAACGGCACTCCCATACACCAGAATATCAACTATTGTTACTTGTTTGCAAATTATATTGACCATTGAACCGCGACAAAGAACCCTGAATTCCATACTACTTCGCATATCGCGAAAAATAATTAATAAACAATGTACCACACATTGCAAAATTGCATTTTATTATGGGATCCAAAAGGATATTTATATTTTCCGTTAAACATGTGTTTCTACTTCAGCTCACAAGAAAAAACTGAATCTGAAAGCGCACAATTCTATATTATGGATATTTATGGAAATTCTAAATTTTTACACTAAATTAACTGCAAATTGCGATCAAAGGTGAGACGAGAATGCAAATCAAAAATGTCAGAGATATATAGTTATACAGCTTATAACATAAAAAGTTATCACAAGAATAAAAACTATCTAAGAAACGGAATTATGATATAATACAAATAATAATAAAATTAAAGTTAATATTACAAAAACCAATTTTAATTTTCATTGTATTATAGGTCATTTTTTTAAAATTCTTTTTCGCTTTCGGAATTCTTCCTTCTCTCATGTGAATCAGGATAATATATAGTAAGCAAAAATAAAATTTAACTTAATATCACAATAAACATACATCGTATTTTAGCTGTAGTTTATATTGTTATAAGATTCTTTTCGATTTCCAAATATCTTCCCTTGAATGCACTTTCATGCACTTCCAAATCAACTTGCATTGTTCCGAATATTTATAATTTATAATTATATTATTTTATAATTATCGAGTTCTGTAATACTTAGTTTAAAATGCATATGTACATATATGTATTTCTACAGAATTGTGCAGGGCTGCAAAGTTTTCAAATGTAAGCCAAACCGTTAGGGCCGTCAGATATATCATAGCCCTAAAACAACGATAAGCGATAATAAAAGCGCAATAGAAAAATAAATATCAGCTGATTTTTTTTTTGTAAATGTTTACGTTTTGAGAGCATTATCAATGATGGATAAATGTTGGTTGGTTTTAGCCAGGGTTACAACAACACAAATACAACACTGACTGAATTTCGCGCCAAAATTTGGCATGCAAATGCAATAAGCTCGCGCCTTTTTATTGAAGCTAAGCAAACTTGAGAAGCAGTCAGCAAATTTTCATTAAGGAATTTTCTACTTATAGTTCGGCGAACATGGTAATCAGCCCCAAAAAGAACAATGAGAAGTCTCCGGCGAAATGCAGCACCGTCATGAAAGCTTCGCCTTGCAAGGAGTTAATGATGAAATGTTCACCGGAGCAGAAACTCCAGGAACTACAGCTGGCGGCAAGTTTGTATTCAAACCAGAATCCAGATGAACAGCAGTATTTGAATTTAATCGATGAGATCATCAAGAACGGGGATCCCCGCATAGATCGCACTCAGGTGGGCACTCTGTCCATTTTTGGCGCCCAGATGCGATTCAATCTCCGCGAGTCGTTTCCGTTGCTTACCACCAAGCGTGTGTTCTTTCGCGGTGTGGCCGAGGAGCTCTTGTGGTTCATTGCCGGCAAGACGGATGCCAAGCTGTTGCAGGCCAAGAATGTGAGAATTTGGGACAAAAACAGCACTGTTGAGTTTCTTAAGAAGTGCGGTCATGAGAATCCCATAGAAGGTGATTTGGGTCCCATATATGGTTTCCAGTGGCGTCATTTCGGTGCCCCATATCGTACTTGCAATGACGATTACACCGGCGAGGGCATTGATCAATTGCAGCAGGTAATCGACACCATACGCAACAATCCCTCTGATCGACGCATCATAATGAGTGCATGGAATCCAGTGGATATACCCAAGATGGCGCTGCCGCCATGCCACTGCCTGGCACAATTTTATGTCTCCCAGTCCCGCGGTGAGCTCTCGTGTCAGCTGTATCAGCGCAGCGCCGACATGGGACTCGGTGTTCCCTTCAACATTGCCTCCTATGCACTGCTCACCTACATGATTGCCCATGTCACTGGGTACAAACCTGGTGACTTTGTGCACACCTTGGGCGATGCGCATGTCTATTCGAATCATGTGGAACCACTGAAGGAGCAACTCAAGCGCGAGCCACGCCCGTTTCCCAAGCTTCAGTTCAAGCGGCAGGTCAAGAATATCGAGGATTTCACTATGGAAGACTTTGAAGTTGTTGGCTATAATCCACATCCGACTATTCAGATGGAAATGGCGGTTTAATCGTTTCTCAATAACATTTACAACAAAGGTTGTACCTGTTCCTTCTCTAAAGAGCAAGTTCTCTATAGACCAATAGTAAACAGGGTCAATATACGGTATTTTAAGTTTAAAATTTATGTCGTCGTTTCTAACATTTGGTTTTTTTTTGTTAACTGGTAATAAATATATGTATATTCTATAAAAAATATAATATTTGAGTTTCTTTTGTATATTCCCTGATATTTGCAAAAGACCATTGAAAATGGTAAAAGATAAGGTATATTAACTTTTTGCAAATACGTGTCACAGGCAGTAGGAGGCGTAGGAGACATCATTAAGTATACATGTTTCTGGTCAGGATCACCAGCCAAGTCGATTGAGCCATGTCTGCCTGTTCTTCTGTTTAAGCGTTAAGATCTCAGCTATTATAAGCGCCAGAAACACTACCCGCCCCCGAAAATTCATAACCACGCAAATCCATTATTTTTCAATTCGATTCGTAAGTGACTTATGAGATATACAAGTTTCTAAGTAGCATAGGTATCCCACTGTCGAGTCTGCTCGACTGTTGGGACTTCAGCTAAGATACTTTTACTGCCTTTCCAGACAGAAGAAATCAAGAAATCAACTACGAATTGATTGAAATTCCGCCGACAAACAAATAAATTGTCGAAGGATTGCCATAATCATAACCCTTCATATTGATGGGAACATCAAAATAAACTCAAGACAATTAAACAGGTCCTCTGTGATAAAGTCTGTTAGATCGTTTGACATGAGATATACCTGAACTATCCTTCACATTATGAAGAAGGCTGCATAAATTTATGTAAAGCTCTGTCTATATATTTTTGATAGACCTGGCATTCAACACACAAGTGTCGACAAGGTTTTTTTCCTTCCACACGATCATCATTAGAGTGAAAATATTTTGTTAGGCGGATTTTGTTGATTTTTAAAAAGAATTAGTTTTATTTCTTTCGCGGTCGCCAGACCGTTTTTTCTTCTTGTTTGTTTGTTTTAAACTATTCCAACTGCACTCAGAATCAGAACTTAAACCATCTTGCGCAGCAGTCTGTTGATCTTGTCCTCGCGGTTACCGAAGTCACCACCGTTGACGTAGTGGTTAGCCTTCTTGCGCCAGCCTCCGGTGGGGGTGTTCAGTTTGAACGGCCAGAGGAAGTTCGAGGCGTACTTGAAGTTGGGTCCCACGGTGAAGATCTCGTGCACCAAATCCTCAACGCACTGAATGTTGTGCGCCTTGCGCAATTTGCGCTCAATAACAAAGTTATCGGTGATTGGCACACGCTGGCGGTTGTGCTTGACATAGCCGCGCTTGTAGATCAGCTCGCGGACCGACTTCAGGTTGGGGTAGCCCCAGGTGATGTAGGGCTCAGCAATGCGCAGCATGTTGATGGTGGCCTTGTTCAGCTTGATGAACACACCATTGTTGATCTGGCGCAGACGGAACAGCTGCAGAACCTTGCGGACCTTGGGGGCAACCTTGTTGATACTGCAATTCGGCAAGAATTTGATCCAATTAGACCAAAATCATGAAACGCAACAGCCCAACACAACAATAACTCACCCACGGATACGCACGACGAATGCCAATTTGGCTTCAGCGGGCACGTAGAATTGGTTACGCTTCTTAGCCAGACGACGGAGCTTAATCTCGCGTTGATCGGCCTTGATGTACTCGTTTTGGTACTTCTCGGCACGCACCAGATTCTCCTTCTTGCGCAGAGCAATGACGGCAGCCTTCTTCAGGCGACGTTTCGTCTCAGCAACACGCTTGGTGATTTGTTTCTTGCTGAATTTTAGCTTGGATTCCGGCACAGCGGGCAGCTTTTTTGCTGCTGGTTTCTTAGCGACCGGGGCTGGCATCTGTTTAAAGCACAAATTTGTAACATTTTAGCACCGTTTTTATAAAAAAAAAAAAAAAAATATATCACTAACCTTTTACTAGACACTATGCACGTTGGTAAAAGAAAGGGAAAGAAAGAGCGGAAACACAAGTTACGCCATGTTTTATGTGAAATCATGCTCAATGCAACCCTGTGTAACAGTGTTGATAAGAAACATATTTATAGCAGGACTGTATTCCGATAAATACAGACGGTGTGTATTCAAATAATTGAGGTTTTATTATACGCTTTATTATTTCAAATACGTATACAGACATATGAAAATAAAAAATAATTTAAAAAATATAAATATAAATCAAATTGTGGATTTCCCAACGGCTGTGTGGTTATTCATAACGATGTGTCGATAAATAGATATATCGATAGCATAACATATGTGTACGATGTTTGGGTACTAATAATTGTGGAGATAGTAGAACAGCTGTGTATTTGGTTAGAGCGCGCGCCGATACACTTCACTTTTAACAATAAGTTTTATTTTTTTATCGTATAATTAACAGCAAATGTACTACAATGCAGTGTCCCAGCAGTCCTGTATACAACACCAGCGTTGAGCAAAAGCGACATGCTAAAAATGTGGCCAAGCAACGTCGTTTGGGCACAACAAATCTACGTGAGCTGCTGCGCGACGTAAGTGTGAAAACATCTTTAAATCTTGTGTATTAATTTAACATTGTTTCTTATGATAATAGAAATGTCGCCAACGTATCATAAATGCACGCAAAAACAATAACGATGGCAATCGAAAAATGCAATTGGTAAGTGACTAAAAATACTATAAATGAATCAAACAAGAATTCTTGTTCTGCAGTCTGAACTGGAGGAAATTTTGCGTTTGGAGCTTAACGAGTTGGATCAGGATTTGGAATTGGAGCAGCACATCTATGAGGAGTTACTGTCGGATGTAAACGAATGGTATGCTTTGCAAGAGAAGCATCTGGAAGCACTCTACACAGAACCTGATACGGATCCCGAGCAACTGGATATAATCTGTCCAGTTTGTCTGTTGAAGCCGCTGCAACATTCTCAATCTTCGATATATAAATGTGAATGTGGCGTTCAGTTTGAGCACTCTGCTAACAAGCAGCAGTTACAGCAAATGATTCAACAGCGTATCAACGAACATGAACTTAACTGCACCCAGGCCCTTCTCTTCTTCATTGAAGACCAGACAACGTCGCGACGTTTATTCGGCATTTGCGGCAATTGTGATTATTGCTGCTCCGTCTGAACTGATATATCTTTACTTTTTAGTGGACGCTTGTTTATTTCATTTAATTGACTGGCTGCGACCAGTTCAAATATTTGTACAGTTTTTTGAAAAAATATAATTGTCATATAGTTTGTAAACTGGGAATGTCTTGTTATTGTACGTCCACAGGCTCTACAAAGTGCTCGCCAGGGTTTATGCCATAGTGCACTTCTCCACCGCGACGATAGGCCCAGGACAGTTGTTCGGTGTTGAAATGTAAGCCTATTTCACCACGATAATCGATAGCTATGATACCGGTTCTACTGTTAAAACGCTCTGTCATCTCATTTATAACCTGCTCTATTGCCTGCTGGATTGGTAGATTTTTATGCCGAATTAGTGCCGTTATGCGGGCAGCGGAACTGTATCGGACAGAAGTCTCGCCATGGCCAGTGGTTGAAATGGCGGCAGTCTCGTTGTCCGCATAAGTTCCGCCGCCCAGAGACGTTGCGTCGCCAATACGACCCGGCAGCTTCCCCGTAAAGCCACCCGTTGAGGTGGCTGCTGCCAAGTTCCCGTACGCATCGATTGCCACAGCGCCAACGGTACCAGTTGGAGTATAGAAGGCACTGCGACCCGGCTTACCGGCCTGGAAATCCTCAAGAGATTTGCGCCTACCCTCTGTAATCAGCCCACCCTTGGGCAATATATCGAAACCTTCTCTTTTGGCTATTTTCATGGCACCATCTCCGGCCATATAGAGATGCTGAGTTTTCTCCATGATGCATCTAGCCAGTGATACTGGATGGACAATGTCGCGTGCCTGAGAAACGCAACCTGCATCCAAATTGGCTCCATTCATTATAACAGCATCCATTTCCACGTTGCCTTCGGTTGTGAGCACCGCTCCGTAGCCGGCATTAAAGGTGGGATCCGACTCGAAAGCATTCACCGCTTGCTCCACAGCATCCACTGCACCTGTGCGCAATAGCGCTTCATAGCCTCGTTGTAGTGCAATTTTAAGGCCACGTTGGGCAGCGGGAATATCTTCGTCCCAAACGTTGTCTGCACCACCTTGCACTATCATAATGGGCTCAAATCGCGGCACACGGCATTCAATGCCAGTCTGTGGGTGGATTTTAGGTTTTACATTTACATTTAACTCTTGTACATTCTGTAATTTAGCTTACCATCGATTCTTCTGAATTGGACTGCTGCAATAAGTATAATAATAAATTAAGAAATGTAAATATTGTTCCATTAATTGAAAAAGTATTAAACTTAGAATAACAACATAAGTCTGAAGACTTTCGACTGCTTGATTTTCATTAATTTTCTGTAGTTCATAATAATTATTCTTAACCTTTTACTTAATCACTAAATCATTTTATTTTTAAACATTCGTTGAAAGTTTCTGAAACATTTTTGTTTTGAACGAAAAAATAGCACTTGAAAATAATTATAATTTCTTAAGCAATATCTTTTTGCTCACGTTTCTACGAAGTGAAACTGAAAAATGATTATTATCAATTAAACAAATTATATTTAATCAATAGATTATTATAAAACTCTGATTAAGATTTATTATATGATTGTTTTAAACACAATATTATTAAAATGTTTTTAATGACTATTTTGTACTCACCGGCATTTTTGTTAGAGTTCTTCTGCTGACTCGGACATCTGCCAAATTGCGTGAGGTATTTATAGGCGTTCTTTAAAATTCCTAATCAGATTTTGGGTTTCTAACCGATTTAAGCGTTAAATTAAAAGATTTGTAGCCCTAATCGAAATGATTATCTTTATTACCTATTATAATACAAGCATCAAGCATAATGCTAAGATTGGATTATTGATTTGAATTATGAATCCCCCTAATTTCCGTCGGGTGATCGCTTAAGCTTTATTACTTTTGACACGTGTAACACTATAAAAGCTGTAACTATTGGACTCATTGAGGGCGTCAAAGTAGCCTGATGAATATGGGATTAGTTCATATTTGGGGTTATTAAATCGTCTATTAAATACATAAGTACTCAAATGAGTACCATACATACATACATAAATATATAGCTATGTCTCTAAATGCACAGATAATGGTCTCTAGACCAGTTAAACTGTTGCATAATCAGAGCTAAAATAAATTACAAGCACTAGACAGATAACAGATACTAACAATAAAAAACTATACTTATCAATTGCAATCAAATTTAAAATGGTCAAATTTGCTTTAAAATAATTATTAACGGTAGCTTAACAGAGATTAGAATTGAGAGCCACTTCATTTTAACTTAATTTTTTTATAAATCAAAGGGTCGCAATGGTTTGACAGTAACTGGCTGTAGAACTGCAGTCACACCACATTTAATTGATGCACCATTATAAATTTGCCGTTAATCATATGCAATTATCACACTATTACCTGCTTTCGTCACCTTATTAAGCTTTTAATTTATTCACGCTGAAATTGCAATGCATTATTTTTGTGACTTAAATTCAAACCGGTTAAATAGCGTCGCATACAGTTTGACACGCACTGTGACTCTCAAAGCGTTGTCGAACCAGAATAAAACCGGCAAACATTTGTAAACAAAAAAATATACAACAACAATAAACTTGTGTAATAACAAGTCGTTGAGAATTGCCGCAGATTGCCTAACTAGGGAATACCCTATTTTTATACGCTTGCATTAATAGGCGAGTCGAGCTACACGTGTATGTAGCACGGTACGTTAAATTTAATGAAATTACGCTAGAAGTCGGTTGGAACCAGTCAGATCGGACTGATATATGTATATTGTATTACCAGTCGGTCGATTTTAGTTATTCTTAAAGGTGTTCAATTCAAATTTCCTACATGATTGATGTAACAATATTTTAAGGCAATAATGCGTTAAAATAGTATGTTGCAATGAGTAATGTAAAACTGTAAATGAAGGATAGACAGCATAAAAGAGAACTTATAAAATTTTGGTGGAATTTGCAGTCCTGTTACTGAGTCTCAAATCTCTGTTCAATGCATCTCAGCATTTTGCAAAGATTTAATTATGTTTTAATATGAATTTTATGTTTTTGTTGATGAAGATTTGTACATAAATCTTAAATTAATAATATAGTTTTAAAAAATGTAAGAAAATTCAAATTTTGTTAGTAAAAAATTACTTTAAAACAGAATTCACATTGAACTTTTCTTTTGCAAAGAATAAGTTGACACTGTATATACATATGTATTACTAGCATAGAAAGGCTTCTTTCTGGTTTAAGACAATTAAATAGCCACATATAACTTTAATTTCCTGCACGCACATGCTACCCCTTATGTCTGTTATTAAGTACATGGTATCGTCACAACAAAACAGCATGCGAGAACTTTTGCACGATCTTGCACGTGCATGTCCGCTCACTCGGTCACTCGCTCTCTTCAGTTTCGCTCACGTCTTAGCTCTCTCTCACGCTGTCTTTCGTCCGCGCGCTCTCTCCCTCTCTTACTCTGTCTCTGTCGGCTACACACGCACAGCTTCTCGGCGAGAATTCTTTTTGGGTTTTCGATAATTTTTACCGTTTCTTTCAGTACGTTGCGTTGCTCGGCTGCAGACGGTTGGCAGCAGCTAACGGTAAAGTTATTTCGGCAATTCTTCGTATCGGCCAAAACGTGCGCATATTTTCGTTCACACTGTGAGTTTTTTTTTTTTGGTGTGTTGTAGTGTCTACACTCAGTACGTACTTTGTTTATATTCGATATAATTGCGATAAAAAGCCATAATTAAAAGTAAAACGTGTGCGTGCGTCCGCAATTCGAAATTTTCGTTTTGAAAATACATTTACACAGACACACAAACAAGTGTTCTATATTCATGACGAGCATAGTATTTGTGCAATTGCGAAATAATTTGTTTACATTTTCGAATCTTTAGTGTGGTTTTTCTAAATTCTCGACTTTTGTGTTCTGTTGTTCCTGAGAATCAAAATCGAAAAATAAATAAGAAAAGAATGTGCTCGAGTTTATCGTCAAATTTAGGCAATTTCTTGGCTAAATTAAGCTCGTTATAGTGCGCGATATCGGCAAGGGGAGTACATATATTCTTTTTCACCAAAAAACATGGCCAACTTCTTTAATACCATACGCTGTGATCAGTTAACTGGCCAGGCGCGTGCCACATATGACAATCTTCCGACCGATATATGCGGCATTGATCGCTTCAAATATATCTCAACCTGTTTTTGCATATTCATGCTGATTATTGGATGTATCTGTATCTGGAGAAAGTATAAAAAGTAAGTGCACATTCATATTTCGTATATGCAAACAAAGATAATATTAAAAATAAGTAGTTTTTAATTTTCCTAGATCTAAGGTCGTTTAAATCTTTAAATTACTTTTGTTTTTATCTTTCTTATAGATCATAACATTTTTATGTAAAATTTCTTCAGATTTTTCTAAATAAAAAGCCTAATCAATTTTTTTATGACTTTAATGGGGAAAAAGGAAAAGCCATAATTCTTTTTCTTCGACCTTGTTTACTTTTTATTCGATGAGCAAACAATTTATATCGCATTGATCCAAAATCTGCCCTAAACATATGTACATACGATATATACTCGCATACATATAGCGTCGAATCTGTATATGATAGTTTTTGTTATTTTGTTTTCATAGAAGAATCCATTTATAAATTTAAAGCTAATTTAAAGACGCAATGAAATTTAAATTGGAAAATTTCGTGACTAATTGATTAAGTTCAGTTTGGGGCTGGGAATATTTCCCTCATAATTGTTATGATGACACACGAGTCTTTGGGGTTTGACAATGCGGAAAAGCAAATGAAGTGTGGAGAGGACTTTTAAATCATTTCAATCAAAGTTGGCTTCGAAAATTTTTTTCTACAAATAGAAAGATGGGAATCGAAACATCTCAGTTTAACATTTTATTCAGTCCCTTTCAAGTAATTTAGTTTCCAAAAAAAAAAAAAAAAAAAAAATAATAAAAAATAAAGTACATATAATAAAATCAAATTTTTAAAAATCATAATGATGTTGGGAGGAGTCTTTAGAGGTTTTGTACCCGTTTTAATACGCAGTGTCGCTCCGAGAGTTCGTCGTGATCTTTCACAATTGCAGAGATGTTCCAAAACGTGTTTATCAACGCCTGTTCGCAGGGGATGTGCTGCATTTACGACACGGAACAATTCACGATTGTTGAGAGCTGGTAAAATATATATGTATATATCCAAGCATTTGAAATGTGTTAACGATGGTATGTTTTTGCAGATCTTTCGTCTATATCCTCATACCCTTTTTTATTTTCGGATCGGTGAAACATAGTAAATACACTTTCCTCCCAGAAACTCAAATCGGATGTTTAATGAAAGTTCCGAAGCTTATTTTGTTTTTATACTGAATACTTTGGTCTGCATTTAATGTATCAAGGTCTTAGATGATTTTTACAACAACTTGCAGCATTTGAATTCTACGATTTGCAGATTCTTGTTCTTCTGACATGTCATTTGAGCAACATATATATGTATTATTAATAAGACACGAGCTTCTGGAAAAACTAAAACATTCTGAATAAGCGGATAAAAAATATACGAAAATTTTTAGTTGATCGTAACCACTTGTATATTTTGGATTCTTTGACTGATTCTGCAGTTCTTTTGCTAGAGCAAGTGGATGAACAGCATACGAATTTCGACGGGTGCTGTGATAAACAAATGAGAACTTTTTGTTTAAATTTAGCGCATGCGTTTATAAACAATATGCAAAGGCAGCGAAACCGACGCAGTATATAGTAGATTGGGACAGACTGATGGGAGCTGTGGAAGGTAGAGAGGGGCAGGAGACATATTAGTCATGTGTGGCGCTAGGCCAGCTGTTGAAATACTAAATGTGGCAGGCCCCGAGAGCGGCAAGACAACAAGACAACAATGAAATGGAAATGGAAATCCAAAAATCGCTCAATGTATTACTTTCCACACATGCCTCCGCCAATTGAATGTTGTATTAGTATCTCAGGGATGCAGGCAAGTTCTCTTTGGCGTGAAATTCCCATGGCAAATGAGACTGGCCTTTTATAAGTCCCCAGGCACTTGCCTAATGACCGCACCGAATGTCTGGATGACTAAATGCAGATGCAGATACATACAGACATATATCATATACATAGATATAGATCAGTGTGTATATATGTATGTCAGTTTGTTGTGTATAAAAGATACATTTCCATTTAGCGCCGACGACACAGAACATGAAATCTAAATCTAGTTGCAAAATCATTTGAATTATTCACTGACAGCCGTGACATAAGTAAAAAAATAAAAGAAATTTCAAATATTTTCAAATGAATTTCAGTGGCTTAGGTCGCCGCGAAGACACGCTAAGAATTTCAATAAACAATCGTGATAAATAAAATACTCGTATATAGAATGTATAAAATGGAAAACGTACAAAACTTAATCTTTTAAATTGAAATATTAAACATATGTAAATTAAATAAATCCATAAAAGTCGCCAAGAATGTAAAAAAAACATGTTTCTAGATTAATAAAATAATGCAGATTGATTTATATAAATAAAGAATACAGTCGTGGCAAATAATATATGTACATACAGTGTATATTGTATATTTTAAAAATGCATACTTGATTTTGTCATACTAAATACAGGGTATTGGCTGGCACAGCACGTCACTTGTTGCGCACTTATGGATCAGTGAACGAACATGGTTCAGAGGTGGCAGTTGCACTTGTTGTTACTCTCTGTTGTTGTTATTGCTGCACTGCGTCGTCATCGTTGTTGTCTTATTTTCATATCGAAACATCTACATACATGTACATATGTGTGTATTTGTGTGTGTATATGATATACAGCAGCTCAATTAATAAGAGTTTACTCCAGTTTGCATACAAACAAACTTGTAATCAAGAGGCTCACGAGTTTTCATAGGAATTTCGTTGGAAACTGTTTTGGCTGTGGCTTTTCCCCTTCTTCCCATTCCCCCCTTCCTTCACCTTCTTCACTGCTGGTGCTGGCTCTGTATCTGGTTGTGGTTCGCTTTCTGTTTTGCTCCGTTTTGGTTATTCGCTTTTGTCATCATCGTGCTCTCGACCCGACGTTGACCAGCTCTCTCGTTGATGAAATGAACCGCAGAGTTTTGCATTGCATCGGATCATTGGATCCATTGGTCATTCAATATGCGCACACATAACAAACATATATCTTCATCATCTTTCTGCCCCCCTTCCCGGTTGCCGCTGCCCGTCATCTTTATCATCTCTCTGGCAGATGGCTGCAAAACATTTAAACAGTTGTCCGCATTGTCATTTCAATAGCCTGTTGTCACAAGTATTTTGTGCATCGCATAAGTATTTATCTGCGGTCAATGTAATGAACTTAATTGAACCGCAATCCCATCCTCTCATCCCCATGCCCATGCCCATCTTCATACTCAACCTCTTGCCACCTCTGCCTCCTCCTCCACACTTGTGACTCATTTAACCCGCACTCAACTGCCTAGGAATGTAGAACAAATAAAATATTTCAGCATTTCAATTGCGGACTTTCAACATGTTTGGATTAATTAATCGATTTGAATTCATACCGGCATGACGATGCGGTTTTTATGATATCAAGCCAGAATTTAACTTTGTCAATCAGCCAATATAGATCACTGTGATTTGTCAGTCACTCAAAATAAAAAGCTTAATGAACATGAGGAAAAGTTAATAAATTATTGGCAATTTAAAAGATTATTGCCCTACATTAACTAGTGTATAACAATTTATATATAATATATATTTATATATATATTTTCTATATATTTGAATACATTCGAATTGTTAAAAGTAGAAGAGACAGAACTTTTTTAGGTTACCTTCAACTTATTCTTTTCAATCTTTTTGTGCAAAGAAAACTTCTTATAAATTCGCTATCATTAGTTTGCATATGATATACGAGTATATGCCTGCCTTTATAATAACCCATCTATCTACTTATTTATTCAATACCATAATCCATTATTATCATCAATGAATTTTAATTGATTTGAGCTCTAAGTCAGCATACATATGAATGTGTTACGAATTCATTGTGAAATAATATTAATTATAAATCCGAAAATAAATCCACTCGCAACTTGTGCCACTCACACACACACACACACATGCATGCATACACTAACTCACTCACTCACTCACTGAGTGCCCCAAACCACTTGAATGCATTTAAAATATCTTTGATATCCGGAATCGATAGAAACTCGGAGTGCAACTGCAAGTACGAAATAATTCACCCCTTCGAGGAGGAAAACGCATCAATAAACACTTTGAATTAAATGCATCAACAACAGCAGCAACAACAACAACAACAACGGTAGCAAAACAAACAATACACTGCGCACTCATGAGTTCACTCATTGCACGCGTTTCATTCATAAAAAATCAACTCCCAAAATGACCATAATACATCCGGCACTTGAGATATAGCGCCCCATGCGAAGGCGATAGATGCTAGTGCAGCAGGAACAACAGCAACAGCAACAGCAACAGCAACAACAACAGCGACTACAACAGCAACAAGAGCTAAAACAACAAGTAGTACAACAACAACAAGTGCTACAACAACGAGTACTACAACAACAAGTGCAACTGCAATTTGCAGTTATTTTTGGCTCATTTGGATAAACAAATCGCTTGCTCCACTTCGAACAGTGAGCACTGAAAGTGTGCACACCCGACTCCATCTCCGTCCCTTTTCCATCTCTATTACCTTCTACTGCATGTCTAGCTCCTGCGTACACTGAGACGAATTCGAAACTTTTATTAGATTTCTTAATATGCGCAACAGGCACAAAATTACCTCGGAGAGAGAGTGAGAGAGAGAGAGTGAGAGTAGAAAGAAAGTAGAGATGGCAGAGAGAAGGTGTTTGAGTTTGCTTTTCTGGCCGGTTTTCACACATTGGAAATCTGGTGTGATTTTCATTCTATCGGGATGGCAATAAATTGCACTACAAATGATTGGCCATGACTTGATTTGTATTTGGGGCATTATAATACCCTAACTAATGAGTTTTTCGACTTACTGTTGCAATTTGTAAGGAGACATTTATGATAGCTCTTTTGCTCTCAGATATTTATATTATGATGTTAGATATTGAAAGGTTTTTGTAATTTATTTATTAAATTTCGATCTATTTTGTAGGGTATGTCGTATTCCATATGATATTCTCACTTGCTTTGCAATGAACTGGCAATGTTGCCTTTGGCACTTGAAGGTCTTTGCTTAAGTGTTTGAAAAGCAAAATACAATTACTTATTGCAAGTGTTGAAAAATGTTAAATGTATTGCAGCAAATGTTTATGATTTCCTTGGCTTTAATATTTAAGTAACTTTTTAAAGAGAAGTTCAAGTATTTCCTAATTGTTTTACAACATTTATTAATAGTATTTCTATACATATAAGTTAGGTATATATTTTATTATAGTATTTAACAATTCAATTGCAATTCAAATAACACTTTTTTTTTCAACCTCGAATTTAATGATTGAAATTCGATAACTTACGTCATGTTCTGTGAAAAATAATTAAATTTCCATCATCTATCATTCATCAACGTTTGAAGTACTACAACAATTTGGCAAATAAAAACTCAAACATACGAGCAGCAGAAAAAATACCGTCATAGTAGAAATTATAGACTTGTACAAACTTTTCAATCAACGACTATTAATTTTAAATACAACAGGAGCAAACAAACAGTCCATCAATAAAAAATACTGCACCTGAACCTAAAAATGAACAATGAAAATGCATAGAAAAAAAGGGAAAGTTTGTGAGAATGTTATGCACGACTCGTAAATACCCTATAGAAGGGAAAGAACAAAACGTTTTAAGTGTTGAACTACAATATATGTTACAATATGTTCTGAAGTTATGTCTCAGTATTGGTCTTTAATATGTCATTAGTATTGAGAAAACCTAGTAAATGGAAAAGTGTTATACTGAATTATTTTGATTACAAATAGGTGCAGATATCTCTTCGAAAATAGTTATACACCCCTTACATAATCTCGCACTTTACAGGGCATTACAAATAGTAAACAATTTCAAATAGGTTTGCATTTTTTATTAGTTTCTTTGGTGTGCTGCATTTAAATGCACATTGTTCTACTGAGAGTCAACAAAAAAGGCCATACAATTTGTTCATTTCACACAAGAAAAGCAGAACGAAAAGCCAAAAATTGAAAAACCAAAAAACAAAAATCGAAAAATGAGGAAAAATTGCAAAAATTGAAATCAATTATTCATGAATTTTTAGAGCGGTCAAAAAAGTAATTAATATGTAGGGATCGTCTGACATCTGTCTCGCTCATCCTCTTAAATTTATCTGTCTCTCTCTATCTGCCTCCTTTCGTTTGCATGCCGAAAATTTATAGACAGTCTGGAAAAAAGATAAATAAAAGCTGGCGGTGTGCTAAAAAATTAAAATCAAGCCACAATTGTTTTTGTTGGCGGATAGCAGAAAGAGAGAGAGAGAGAGAAAGGGAGAGAGAGAGGAAGTTGAAGTTTACCGCTCCCGTTGTTATTCCTGTTGCGAAACACATATGAGCCGCCACTGCGCCAAATAGTATGCAACAGTATTTGCAATAAATAATATTTCAACGGCATTGCGGAGGCAAGTTAACTGTTTGCACTTTTCCCTGGCAACGTGGCACCTCTTTCCCAACCGCTTTCCCCTCTGCCATAACTCCATGTGCAAATGTGCAAATATTCACGTTGTGCTCCCCAAAAAGTATGCCACATTGTTGCACATCATTAAATAGATCATTTTTGTGGGGGGGGGGCGGTAAGTTGTATTGTATATAGGGAAAATGGAATTAAAGGTGACAAGTAGTTGTTGATTTCCATGCAAGTACGAGTATCTTGATATTATAAGGCGAAACTTGTAAATTAATAAATAAATTTAATTAATTAATGATGTTATGATGTACGGATTCTTCACTTAATAATAATAATAATACAAAAAACTATTTACACCTTACGACCATTGAAAATGGTCAAAAAAAAAATTAATGATGTCATTGAAGGTATCAATATTTAATTTGATTTCATTATAAGAATAAAATATATAACATTATATATAGCACTTTGTCTTATATCATTAGATAATCTATAATGATTCTACATATATATATTTTTTTTTTTTTTTTTTTAAGGTACATAAATGCCATGTTTTATATAATACTATATTTTGCTGTCGAAATTTACCTTGTTCTAATTCTAATTTAGCTACCTATTTATTGAATATATTCGTTTATCTTAAGCTCTTCCTATTCCAAAAAGAGTCTTCACATTTAAATTGCATATTTCGATCTCAGTTTTGTCTTCAACTTCAAATCTCGACTCACTTTCATTGCCTATTAAAACTTTGTTGGTTATTTTTGAATACGACGCCGCTACTATAGCAATGCAATCAAAAAGTGCGCCAGTCAAGTGGGCGCCATATATCACACTTAAGATTATAGCCAGGCAGACGTGGCTGAAGCTCAGTCTGGACATGGATAGAGTCGCATGACAAGGGGGTGAAGGAGAACCGGGAGCAGAAGCGGCATAAACACTTGAATATAATTGTGGCAATTACAAAGAACACTTGAACAAGCACACAACACACTCTCATTTCCCCCCTCCCCCCACGCACACACGTACACACACACACGCGTACACATACACCACATAGGGCGTACTGTCTGGTTGGCCAGGCACTTCACTTAATTAAACTCAAAATTGTTGATATTGTAATATTTATGCGCTCCGCTTGGCCCACTACTTAGGCTACTTACCGTCTACAGTTAGCTGTGTCAGTATGCGCACAGGCCACAGTCGGTGCCTACCTGCCTTCAAGTCGTTTCAGCTGTAGTTGGGCTTGGGTTTGTAGTAGTTCATAAGGCAGGTTCTATAGAATAATCAAAGTTTCTACAACTGCACTTAATATATGTATGTGATATAGAATATCTGTAAAATAACATATAGTATAAGGATATTTTCTTCATATAAATATATAATATATTTCTACATATCTTTATTTTTAAAATATACGAGAAAACCAAAGAAGAACTCACTGAAACTCAATTTGGAATTCATAATATGCTCGCCTTAACTATGAACAGAGTTGCAAGGATTGTTAACTTTCTGTGCTCACTGTACTAACGTTTATGTTTGTCTGTTTCCATTTCCGTTTCCGCTGCAGGTGCCATAAAACTTTGCTAGCATTTCACAATTTGCGCGCAGCTGTTTCGCTGCTCCTGTTGGCCATTAACAGTCTCGAGCTGGCCAGGAGTCTACTGCCTCAGCGTCGGGTGGAGCAGCTGAACGAACTGTTCGACTCGATGCCAAGGGAACGAAATGTTTTGATTTTCATTGGTGCCGGCGCCGTATGGAACTCCTTGGCCGCTGTCCTCTTGACAATTATGCTAATGTCCTATCATCGTCTGCTCGAGCGCAAAAAGGTGACAGGTGCGTATGTAACTGTGTGTGTAGCAGTGTGTGTGTGTGTGTGTTGAAGAGACTGTTAATTTGCGAACAGCATTAATCGATGCCCTTTCTGATTCCACAGTCTATCTGTATGGCAGCATCGCTGTGGAGTTGGTGATGTTCCTGCTGCGCTTTGACGAACTCGCCGGCGTGGTGCACTACGACGAAGTCTTGGGCCTGGAGACGTGCCTGGTTGCTGTGAATGCCATCGGTCTGCTTACACTGGCCGCCTTCGATGGATATACCATCTATAAAGAGGTAAGTGGGCAGAAGAATATGAAAGATGGCAGGCGAGATAAAGCAAGCATTAAAGTTGAATATTTTGAAGAAGTTTTCAATGGAACTTTTTAGCTAGAAAACCAAAGTAACTATTATATGAAATATGTTGTTAGGAGCAAAGAGAGGAACTACAATAAATACAGTCTGAGTTGAAGAGAATTTGCTAAAGTCTTAAATTGTTCTAGAGTTCAGTCAGAATAGCCCTGACCTGAGACTTCTACTCTTAATCAGTTGAGAATAGGTCATGATTTTTTTTTTTTTTTTTTTTTTTTTGTAACAATTTTTTAATCGCACTAGCGTAGCTTTACCCCTTTTGGACAACTTAATCTAATCCGATCAATTTAATTAATTTAATTGATTCTTAATATCTATGTTATTTACAAAGATTATATAATATGAGATTAAAGAAATGGAATGATTAGGTAATAATATAATATTTAGCAGATTATTATTTATATCAGCTATAGTACTTTAATACTATTACTAATTTAAAATAGTTTGTTTCTCCCTTCAGACATCGATCAATTAATCCCAAATACGACAATTTTCCATTCCGATTAATACATAAATTGTGCTGGTAACTTTAAGCTTAATTTCGATTTCCTTCGCTGAGCTTTTCCAGTTTTGAACTTGTCCGAATGCGAAATCCCGTTATCGAATTAACATACAACTTGCCCGGAGAACTAGTTAAATATTTAAGCAGTGCAAGTTGAGGCAAAGAAGGGGACGAAGACGATGGCAATGCCGCTCGGTGCTTGTGTCTCCTCATGCTTGACATTATTTCCGCTCGAGACCGGAAATCCAAAGTTGCCACACAGGACGCGGTGCACAGACACACAGACCTTGCCACACACACAGACAAACACACAAAGATAGAGCAGAGCAACAGTAATAAGAAGAGGAAGAAGAGTGGGGAAAAGAAAAGAGCCACAGCGCAATAAGCGCAGCACAAAGTAGCAAAGCAAATAAAAACATTAAAGTTACATTAGACGATTTTGTTGCTTACCTTTTTGGCTATGCAAAGAAAGGCGGCAGCAGGCCAAGTGGTAGGAGGAGGGGAAGTGGCGTGAGCAGAGTACACGGACAGCGTATAAAACGTGCAACTTACGGTTGTTTATACCCGCACAGACAAACACAGAAACACACAAACACAGCCGGTAAGCGGGTCCCAAAGTTGGACCACGACTTGTGCTCGTCATTGTTATGCACCCAAAATGCACTAATGCTGTTGCATACTTTAAGGCGCACCACATACACAGTGTGCTACACAAATGTGCACATCAAATATTAATCATTGCAGCCTAGTTGAAAGTGGAATAAGCAAAAAAAAAAAGCAACCTTCCGCGTGTCGTAGGTTTTATACCCTTTATGCCTTATGGCATAAATCTTCTCTTTTCAATGAAAAACTTCGTTTTCAATGGATTGTTTTTATGTAAACTATATCATATAGAAGTCCAATATAAATAAAATTTGAATAGAAAATAATAGACAACTTTAAACTGAAACGTCAATTATTTTGTAGCGGCATCTTGGAAAATAATAAAGCTTTTCTTGCAAAATATTAAAATTAGTCATAATTTCTGTTGATTGTTTCTACCACAGCCAACATGCACTTGACAACATATTCAAGACATATCAAAAGTGAGTTGTAGAGAGTTTGGTTGTAGTATCTTGAAAAACAATGTAAATTGGCCGATAGTTCCTGTGGCATCTATACGATATATTCGTCCAGTCAGGCACGTTCCGATTTGACAGCCATAAGAAGAATGAATACTAAATATCATCAAGTTAGCATTAAAACTGAAAGACAAGTAGGCCTTGTAACATATCTTAATACTGATCAAGAATATATATGTATGCTTGAAGTAAACCAAAAAGTATTTCAGTTCAGAGATGCTTTGAAGTGGATTTATGGACAGATATAGTACCCTCTCCAAGGGTATACGGGTATTACCTCTCGCTATAATAATGCACTCTAAGCATAATTGCATAATATGTAAATGAAATCGCAAATATTTACAAAACAGTTTGTAAAGTCAAGCCTAACTAACAGTAAGTTAAAACTTTGACACGAACATGAGCTGAACGTGCTTACTTATCGGTTATTCCATCTCTGCCTCATCGATTGTGCCCTGCTAAATTTATGTGCTGGCATGTGCTCAAGCACGGTTCTCTCCTAGCCCCACCCCCCTCACTAACGGGGTTTCCTTCTGAGATATTCATGCACATGTCGTATGAGTAATATTCAAACATCAAATCAATGCCAGCTGAGGCTAAAAAAAAAAGCCAAAAAGGGAAGCCAAACTTTAGTTGAATTTACTGGGAAATGAAAGCACTTCAAAAAAAGGCAACGAAAAACTATGGAAAGCTGTTCCCAGTTCGGGTTTCGTTGTGATTTCTTCAAGACGTTTCAAATGTAGATCTATTTTGAATTTTTTAAAAATAAGTGTATAAATGAAAGTATCATTCAATATTCATCTAAGTTCTGCTTCTGAAAATGTTATATACGACATATATTTTATGTTGTTATTTTGGCATATAGAATAATTGAATGAAAGCGAGAGCTTAGAACAGGTGCCAATTGGAGACAGAATCATTGCATTTCGTTGATACTCACCATGTCAAAAAAAAAAAAAAAAAAAAAAAATTTCTTTAATACTCATACTATGTTAAGAATCGTTGAAATTGATACTGATTAAATTAACTTGTCCAAAAAGGGTAATAGTACGCTAGTTCAATTAAGAAATTTCGTTTAATAAATAGTTTTATTATTAAAAAGAAAAAAAAAGGTTAGACCTAAGTCTGCTATATCTTATAAGATTTCTCACAATTCTTCTTATTTCTGGTTCCCCTGGCATGAGTGCTGGGAAAGTGCATTTGGGAATGCGGGCACATATGCAAATTGCTGTGCCCACATGAAAGACGCCCCGCAGTATGCTATACATTTTGAGGTGATTGCGAAAGTTGGCCCAAGTGCAGGCGAATGTCATTGCGATAGGAGGCATCGCCATAGACTATGGCATACAATTGAGCGTGGGGCATTTGTCAACATGCATCCCAATCTCCTTCCTCCCTGCCATTCTCCCAGTTCGTAGTTCTACTTCCTCTCTCTCCGTCCCTCTTAACCACTTTCATAAAGATGAAGTACCGGAAACTGCGGCACTGACAAAATGCCGCTTCACGTGCCTTGCCACACAAGCTTCAGTGGCAGAGAGTGAGAAAGAATGTGAGTAATGGGAATGGAGGGCAAGAGGCAGAGGCAGAGGCGGAGGCGGGGGCGGGGGCGGTGGCGGCACCAACCTAATTTGGGCGCCGCCATGCAGTGCATAATTTAAATAAAGGAAGTTGGTGGCGTGACTGTGGGCGTGGCAGCAAGAAGGGCGTGAGCAAATAATGCCATGCAACGTTGAGCACAAACCCGAAAATACAAACAACTGCAAAGATTGCCTTCGTTTGGTGGCAGGGTATGCGTGACTAGCAGATGCCCTGTAATTGTTGTCAGCTCTGAATTGAACTGCGTATTGCATATGATATGGAAACCATTTAATGAGTGAGCAACGTTACTCAACTACCCCAATGTGACTGTGCTTACAGGGTATCAAGTCAGGCGAAAGCGTGTCGCGTTGTTGTTATTGCAGTTGTTGCTGCCGTTGTTGTTGTTATTGTTGATGCTCAAAAACGGATGTTGAGCGCAAGAGCAAGAGGCAGGCTGTTGCCAGGGAGTGAGAGAGGGGGGGGGCAGGCATTTGCATTTGCATTTTGGCAGAGCGCGTAAAATTAGCTGAGCAAATAGCCGTACTGGCGACGCAGAGAGAGAGAGAGAGAGGGAGGGAGAAAGAGAGGGTGAGGCACGCGCGACTGACTGAGATGACAATGCAAAGGTTTATTTAATTTAACAGGGGATTAGCGGAGTAGAAGGAGTGGGCACATGAAGGGAAGGGGAGGGGGGGCAGGGTCTGCAGCTTGTCGCATAGGGGCGCAATTGTAAGCTGTGCACTGGGATTTTAATATGTTTACATTTTAATTGAGGTTAAGCGCAGATTTACTCTGCCTTCACTCCCCCCTCCCTTTCCCTCTCTCTGTCTTTCTCTGTCTATCTCTCAAAGCGCATTTTGGCAAATATTTTATTTATGCCAAAAGCGTTTGCATGCTTCAAGGCGTTGCGTGCTTGACCGCATGCGGCCAGGCGCCGCAAAAGCGACAGCTTGTGAGCCACACGAGATGCTTAAGTGCAACAAATGCCACAACAACTGCCAAGCTGGCAACAGTGGCAACAGCAACAACAACAACAACGGCAACAACAACGGCCACTGCAACTGCAACTGCAACTGAACAAAAGGCTGGCAAAAGAAAAGCCAAGCAGTTCGTCCAGACGAAGTGCCATTGTTAAGGCGTTGAGCAGCACACAAAACGTGTTGCATGCCAAAAACAACAACTACACGTAGAAAAAGTGCAGTACTGGAAGGTGCACTAGCTAATACCCTGCACATTTTAATTGTATGTTTAATACAAAAGGGATTGCTGAACTATTTAAACCCTGAAATCTATTTATTGTTTTCTTTTAAACAGATTCTTGATAAGGGATTGACTGATATCAAAGATCTCTTTAATACTAATCTATTTATATATCTATGTATTTATCTATGTATGTACATATATATATATTTTTTCTTTATAAAAGGTTGACTATTTAGAACTTTATAATGTATAAAATTTGTGTAGAAGATTATTTTATTATTTGTTATAAATTAAAAACTTTAAACTTATCAAAAAAAAAAAAAAAAAAAATTTTAACTTATCTGAACGATTAATTCACTTGTTTTATTTTATAAAGACGCCTTACTAAAATGTGGTAATTCATGATATTTATAAATAAAGTTATATTGACTTAATACATTCATTATTATTTTCCATTAAAAATATCTTTTAGATCAACCACCAAATTTGCTGAGCATATAATTTGAGTAACACCAACTAATAAGTTATTCTACAATCAATTCTTCACTCTTTGAAATACCCTTCATAAACACTGCATAGGGTAGTTCACTACAAGTGACAGTAACACATGCAAGCAAGGCTACAAAGTGTCATCTTGTCTTTTTGTTTGGCGCAAGTCTAGTGTCAGCCAGGGTCGGTAGAGAGGCAGGGAAAGGGGGAAAAAAAGTACGGTTAGGGTTGCATTGTGAAATGAAATCTGTTGGAAAAACTTAAGACCAGTTGCTAAGTTGCCTCTGAGTTATGGTCCAGTTTTGGACTAGGCTTTTGTTCGCCCTTTCTTGGGCCTGAAATGCGCCAGAAAAACGTTTGCAACTTGTGCGGCATGTCAGAACTGTGTTTTAACTTAATTTAAGAAACTGTAGAGAAGTAAGATATCTCACTGGATGTACGATATATAAACAACAATATATATTACTTGCAGCGTTATCGCGACGATTACCTGGAGGACTACGATCGCATTGGGTATAAGCATACACTGGCCACCTTCTATTCCAAGATCTGTTTCTGGTGGCTCACTTCCTTGCTCTGGTTGGGGTATAAGGAACCCCTTGAACTGGAGGATCTTGGTCATATGCGACTGGAGGATAGCGCTAGGGCGCATTATGATCGTTTTTTGTATATCTACACGGAGAAAGTGGTAAGTTTTTATTGGTTGTAGTGAAGTTGGAGGTAGTTATAAAGAAAACTTATCTTTATCTTATAAGAGAAGCGCAAAGTGACTTAAGTAGTGCCTAATTCTAAAGTTATGTATATTGAAGTATGAAATATGTTTCTTAAAATATTTAAGGTACAGTAAGAATCCTTCTTACGCAACTTAAACGATCATATTAGTTAATAAGTAGCTTAATAGGAAGACCTTTAGTAAAGCCTGTAAAGTATTTCAATTTATATTAAAAGAAACTTGTCTGTCGTAAATAAAGTTAAGTATTTTAACTGAAGTGTTCACTTGGCGAATTTAAGACAATAAATTTGCCACCAAACTCGATTAAAATAAGTACAGTAAGCACAGGCTAACATCATCCTGCATACATCAGTTTAAGACAGTGTCAATTGAGGGCATTTCGGATAAATATTAATATAATTATAGTTACTTATGCTGTGCATGAAAGTCTTAAATAAATTTGTAATTAATTTCATTTATTCGCCATCAGCAAGCTGTCAGTCAGCAGAGGTTTTCACTGTGGCAAATAACCCATATTTGAATGCATTAAACGCAAACTTCACGCATTAAGCGTCATTTAATTAAAAAGCATACATTTTAAGCATAAATAATTAAATGCTGTTGGCCAAAAAATAACAACAAAAAACCCCGGTTACAATTGAGTCTTCTCTTCAGGTCTGGCATGGTGAGCAAGGAGAGAAGAAGACGAGAGGGAGGAGGGAGTGTTGCAAAGTGGGAAATGTGGAAAAGCACGAGCTGCCATTGGGCTCTGTTGAATTTCCATTAAGAAAATATTGTATTTCATTTGCGAAAAGCACAACAAGCAAATTGCTTAATTATTTATTTAAATGCAATGCTGTCGTTGCCCAACGGCAATAAATTATCAATGCAAATAACAACAACAACAACAAAAACAATAACAACAACAACTGTAACAATGGTAAGAACGTAAAGTGAAAAACGATGCCCATGAAGCTGGAGAGAGACTCAGCCATTTGGCTTGATAACAAAGTGAAAGTTTTGCCATTGTTTGTTATTGATGCCCTGTACTTATCAGTGAAAGAGAAAGATAGAGACAGAGGTAGAGTAAGAGTGAACGAAAGAGAGAAGGAGTTTTTGATGAAATGACAAAAAAAAAAAACGATGACAAAACAATGCACAGTCGATTCAAACAATTTTAAGTGCATAAAAAATCGTTTTTATTGAAATATTTTCAATACAATTCAAGCAGTTACCCTATATCAGTAAGGGTATATATGCCTTGAACCTATATACTTTACTTTATTATTTAAATACGCTCTCTTCGGTTTAAAGTCAGCTGCTTTTAACTTTATTATGCCCATAAATATGTAGAGTATCACGCAGTCGATGCGTTGCATAGTTAAGCTGGTCTTTTTTAATGGTTATTTATATGCAAAGTATTGTGCTATTTTTATGACAAAGCGAAGCGCGAAGCAGCCAAATAACGTATTAAGCGTCTGGCATTAATGTGCTTATTAATTACAGTTAATACAAACTGCATGGCGTATACGTAATGTTAATACGTGTATGTAAGCCAAAATACATCCGGCAGAGGAAGGATAAGGTTTTAAACAGCTTATAGCAAGGAGTGTATTTTGAATATATTGCTTAAAGAAACATTATTAGATGTTAGTCTTATAAATTAATACATATTTTTAACTAGCCTTTTTTAATTAAGATTTAAAATAATTTAACTTTTACTTGGAACTATTATTTAATACATTTTTTTGAATCAATTTGAGTTGATTAAAATTGCATATCTATATTGTATTATACATATTTTCTGTAATTATAATATTCATTATACTCTGGCAGAGGGTATATTTATTTTGTCCACGAGTTTGCAACACACCTTAGGAGACCTCTAAGACCTATAAAGTCTATATATTCAGAGTCAGCAACACCAAGGAAGTCGATCTAGCAATGTCTCTCTGTCCGTCCGTCCGTCTGTCTGTCTGTCTGCCTGTCTGTCTGTCTGTCTGTCTGTTTGTTTATCTGTCTGTTGCAACGTTCTCTTCGTTACTCTTCCAGTTTTAAAGCTACCTTAATGAAACTTAGCACACATGCTTCTTATTGCTTCGCGCTGTAAATAAGTTGGAACGAGCCATAAGTTGGATCGGACCGATATATCGTATAGCTGCCATACAAACTATCGACCAATTTTTGGTATTTGTTAAAATATTGCAACCAAATTTACTCTATCGGACTTTTTTCTATATATATAATATGCATATTTAATTTCATCAAAATCGGACTACTTTAACATACGATATATATCGTATAGCTGCCATAGGAACAATAGGTCGAAATGAAGGTTTTTTGTTTTTTTTTTGTATGAAGAACAGTTCTGAATTTAAAAGTAACTGAACTAAATAGTGCTAAATAATATTCTTCCCTATTATATATCACTAACATAGGAGCGATCGGAGAAGATAAGAACCTGCGAGGGTATAGAACCTTCAGCATGCGGCATGCAGCATTTCTTCCTCGTTGTATTATTTAAATATATATTACGAAAGTAATCATTTATTTTTTATACCCTTGCAGGGAATATATAAATATTGTGCTTTTTGTAATTAAGTATAGTAATTATATGATGATATTGTCTGATTTGTATGTATATTATATTGATACACTCAACATTATATGTTATCCAGTCAGTATAACTATCAAACTAGTGACACTAAAATATACTATATGCATACTCACGTCATTGATTCTACTCTCTTCTTTTTTTGTAGAAAAAGTCGAGCTCTCCGCCCTCCCTGTGGTACTGTTATATAAAGAACAGTTGGCGCATGTTTGCACTGGGCGGCATCCTAAAGTTGTGCGGTGATTTATTTGCATTGATTGGTCCACTTGCCATACAGCAAATAGTGCAATATATCGAAGGACTGTACGCCCAGGCGCGGTCACAGGTTGAGGAGGCCGGACTGGGATTGGGCTCTAACCCGAATGCGGCCACAGATGCTGTCGATGTCGATGTCAATGGCATTGCTGCCGATGCTGCCGATGCCGATAACCCTGTTTACTATGATAATGATGATGTTGATGTTGACAACGGAGGTGGGCCCTTTGGTCTGGCGATTGGCATCGGGCAGCATAGCGTGAGAATTTACTATGCCAGCTGGTCGGATTTGCTAACAAATGGCTGGAGCATTGCTTGGCTGGTGCTGTTGGCCGCACTGGCGCAGGCCGCATTGTCGCAGGCCTCGACGCATGTGCTCAATATGACGGGCATCAGGATTAAAACATCGCTACAGGGTCTAATTTATCGCAAAAGTTTGCTTCTAAATGCGGGCAGTGCTGGTTTTGGTGGTTCTGCTGCTGATGATGCTGGTGCTGCTGATGCTGATGCTGGTGCTGGTGCTGGTGCTGGTGGTGGCAACCCTACGGCCAGGGTTGTGCAACAGAATGGCGACATTAAGTTAACTCCCAATGCACAACAACAAACGGAGCGTTCAGGCGGTGAGTGTTTGGCTTTATATAACACCCATTCTGTTTCTGTCTCTGTCTCTCTTACGCTTCTCTCTTTCCTGCTTCTTCGTCCCACTCGTCTACCTCTTTACCCTAATCGCCTACTCTCTTCTGCTGGCAAATGTGCGTTTGGTGTTAATTGAAAGTTTTACGGGCGAAGTGTTTGCTTGGCCAGTGTACCTAGCGCACACACACCGCATCAAGTGTCCACGTGTAATTGGCTTAAATGGGCGTGGCTGCGGCCAATTGTTGAGCACCCTTCACCGCCGGCAAACTTGTCGTTGTTGCCGCAGTACATGTAGCATTTGTTTTTAGATACGATTAGACCATTTTTCGTCTGCCGTAAAGACAAATTGCTTTTCGATCAGCTTAGCCCGTTTAACTATCGCTCTTCTCCTCCCTTTGCTTTCTCCTCTCTCTCCCTCTCTCTCACGCTCGCCACACGGGCTTTTATGATCGAATTATTTGGCCGTTTCACAGATTGGCTTCATTTCAATCAGTTCACCATAAAAGTTAGCAGCGCACTCGGCGTTCATTCAATTTGGCCGTCTAAAGGGACTAGACAGTCTAAGCACTTTTGTATTGGTATTGCAATTAGAGTTGGGATAGTTTAGCTATCGAGCTTGATTCGATGATATATCGAGCTTTAAATAACTCTTTGTTTGTTCTTTAAACCTAAAGTTGAGTGAAACTATGTGACTATCTTTGCTAGTATTTTTTTTTCATAAATTAATGATTGTCGTGCACGTTAGGTCAATTGCTTGATTGCTTAATACATTATATTTATTTAATAAAAATTCCTATAATATGTATTTAAACAACGATGGTGTGGCAACGCTGCACTAATCGCTACAGGCAACTATCGAATAGATCAGGGGTTGCAGACATAATCGAGTCGTTAAGTTGAAGGCAATAAATGAAACTCAGTCGAAGTTGACAGATGTATATGTATAGTATATTTATATATTGAAGTAAACTTATTTTTTTTACTCTTCACTTATGTTCTTTAATAATTAAACTAATATTTTAATAAATATTACATGTTATATATGTATAGCTCCTAAACCCAAAAACTCTTTCTAAAGTTGCTCACTTTTATATATAAATAAATCTAAAAATGATTTTCTTACTCGTATTTCATCAAGGTCTTCACGATATCGGCGCTATCACGAATCACATGACGGAGGATACGCTCAACATAATGCAATTCTTCTGGATCTCTCACTACGCTTGGGCCATTCCGTTCAAGGTTCGTATCGTGTAGGGATGAAGGGGAGTAAAAACAAAAATTAAAAGTTATTTACGAGCATCTTGTGTGCCATTTTCGCTGGCAGAATTTTCACTCAAAGCTTATTTATTTATTTACGATACTGTTTTTGTTGTTGTTGCTGTTGTTGTTGTCGTTGCTGCTGCTTTAATCAGAGTGTAAAGTGCAGATTTATTATCTCATGGCGTAATTGGTCGTCTATAAATTGCAAGTGCATTTGATTTGTATTTTATATTTGTCCAATTTCTTACAAACTGCAAGCAAATCTGCCATTTTATTTGCACTTTGCATTCAAATGTCTCTGCAAAGCGTTGTGCAAATATTAGGAAAGGCCTTCGGCATATGTGTGTGTATGTGCGCAAAGTAAGTATGTACTATGTATACATAGCCTGAAGAGAATTATTATGTAATTGCATAGTGATGAAGTGATATAATTGCATTAAGATTTGAAGCACGAGCTGGCAGATAGATCTATGCGACAGTGTGTTGAAATTTGATTAGAAAGTTAAAGAACTTTGATATGCATCGAGATGTATAAAGCTAGAGTATGTTAAGGGTAGAACAGGAATAAAATTTCATTATGTATTTGAATGAAAAACAAAGCTACCTTCGCACAGATAAGTTATGCAAATCCATTATTATACGACCTATTGTTCCTATGGCATTGATAAAATTTTACAAGCATATTATGTAAGTAGAAAATGTCCGATATAGTAAATTTGGTGGCAATATCTTAACAAATACCAAAAATCCGACGATAGTTTCTACGGCAGCTATACGATATATCTGTACAATCTGGCTCGTTTCAACTTATTTATAGTGTGCAGCAATAAGAAACATATATGCTAAGTTTCATTAAGATAGCTTTAAAACTGAGAGAGTTAACGGTGCAACAGACAGACAGACGGACGGACGGACGGACGGACGGACGGACGGACGGACGGACAGACGGACATACCTAGATTGACTCTCCTGCTGATTCAGTATATACATACTTTATGGCTCGTGCCAAAATAATTTTATCATCTTCACGGGTATAATGATATACAAATAATAAATTTAAAGGTATTTTATAATGCATTTTAAAGACTTGATAAACCGAGGAATAACTGAATTGGTTGTTAAATAATACATTTAAAAGAAAATTCGTTGATAGGTTGAATTCTAGGATCAGTACCTACACGATAGGTACTTGTGAATCACGTCTGAAATACTTCTTTTTAAGAATCATCACTACACGAAGCTGTAATGAATGAAGCTTCACTTAAAACTGACTTTATTTAATCGTGTTACTTTAACTTAGTACCTAGTAAACATATAGTATAAGTATATATAAAATATCCAGCAATAATTTACGCCTTTTATAATAGTTTTATGTAATTTAGACCACTGGGTATATAACTAATGCGCCCACACACATGCGCACACAAGCAACAGATAAACGCATAATTAATTCACATTCAATGTAGGTGTGTGCAGACTTATGTGCCCCATTGTGGCCCGAGTGTGGCCCATGTGTGTGCATACTTTGGCATAATTAGCCATGAGGTTGTATTTACTTAGGACTCCACTTGGACACAGTCTCGAAATGAATTGATTTGTAAATGTTTTGGGCAACCGTTTGTGTTACTGTTGCTCTTGCTTTGGCAAGAGGCTTAGGATTTGCGGCGGTATTGTTCGTCCTGTGGAATTGTCCGATGGCAACAGCTGCAATATAATTTACTCGTTTGTATGCAGTTCGATTCGAATCGGATTTGCTAGAGAACAGTGAACAGAGAATGGAGCCAGAGTCACGAGCATAACCAAAGTGGCCTGGGCATTTGTATTTTGAGATTATTGTGTAAAAAATTAATGAACATTTAAGTTGCATCGATATTATCATTGTGAACTGAGGAAGATATATCTTATATGCAGGAAATTCGACTGAAATTGTCGAAGAGATTATGTATTGCAATGGTAGTTATTAATGTAGAGGGTTCATATACGGAGTGCATCATTGAGTCAGCACTTGAGCTACGATGAATTTGTCAATGATGGAATTATCAGAATGCCTTCTCTTGTGTGTACATATGTTTTTTATTTATGTTCTGGCAGTGAAACAGCAATTCAAAATTGAGAGTTTGAGATACAATTTATTTTATGTTATGATTGGTTAAATATTCAACAGACACTTATTATAAACCGAAAAAGCTGAATAGGTCAGAAAAAGTGTATGTTTAAGTTCATTTTATTGCACAGTTTAATTTTATCAACCTTTAACGCAGTAGAATAATAACATTCCATTTAAACTGAAGACTATACCATACCTAGATATTAACATAATGTGGCCTTAGCAACTCAGGGTAAATGGTCATTGATCTGTATTTCATGGTAGCCACATGAAAGTCTTTTTAAAGTTCGAATTATACTTAAAATTTAGGTTTTTTAATTGAACAATAAATTTGTTATAATTTAATTATTAATGTATTAATAATAATAATGTATATATAATATAATGTATTCTTTCTCTGTTTAAAGTTATCTGAAATTGTTGTAGTACACCTGAAAAGAAATACCAGAGGAATTTGTCACTTGCACATAATTACACAAGATGCTGTCCTGCTCCGAGTTCGGGAATGCATTTCAGTTCGACTCAGAGTCAGACTGCAAATAACCAAATAATTTACTTACAACTTAATTATCTCTTGGGATTGCAGTGTCTGCAAAATTTGCATAAACAAATCAATAGGATGCCAGACAGAATATATATATATATATATATATATATATATAATATGATATACTTATACAATATGTATATTATACATACATTCACACTTGCATTTGCATTTACATTTGCAGATTGCCATCGTCATCTATCTGCTGTATCTGAAGCTGGGCATAAGTGCAGTGATTGGAGCCATTGTGTGTATACTCATAATGACCCCGCTGCAGTTTCTCATCGGGAAGGCGATGTCTAACAATGGTCACTTGATAGCGGTAAGTATGATGCCATCGATGGGGGCAATCTTCCGTGTCTGCGTCTGTGTCTGTGTCTTGCTCTGCCTGTCGTCGCACTCCAATATCAAATTGAATTTAATTAAGGCACAAAACAATAGCATTGAAATTCATTTCATATTCTCAAATTTGGTGAGCACAAAATGGTACGTACTGTGGAGCAGTGTATATTGAAGAGTGGTAGAGAGAGAGGAAGCGGATTTAGGTAGAGTGAGAAAGACAGGCTATTTGATTTTTGCATTGTGCTGGTCAGTTTTGTTTGCCATTTCGCCTCGAGTTCTGAATTTGTTTGTGGGATTTACATCCTCTCTCTCTCTGCCTCGCTCTCTCTTTCTCTCTCTCTCTCTGCTCTCTGTGGAACTTTGGCTGAGCTGTTGTTGCTGCTGTCGGCTCATTAAAAGTTTCCTGTTAACAGATTTGTGGTCAATTTAAAGTTATTGCCAGGCTGGTCAACTTCAGTTAATTGAATTTCGGTTTCTGGTTTTGGCCCAACTGTTCTATTCGGGCTCGTGCTCGGGCCCGGGATCGTGCTTCTGGGATTGCCAGTTACTTACGACCAATGCCAGTTTCCTGTGTGCACGTTCTATTAGGTTGAAATAAGCACAAATATTAAAGCAGACAAATGTGTGAAAGAGTATTTTGATTACAGTAAAGTTTGTTTAGGACATAGAGGATAATGGAAATCTTTGATGTACTGCGTTTGGTTGCGATATATTTAAATACAATACCAATTTTTATATACTATAATAAGTTGATATTTAAGCGAATTTATTGCTAGACTTTCTGCATTCAACTGTTAACATCTTTGCAGAAATACACCGATGAACGTCTGAAGAAAATACACGATACGTTGATAGGCATAAAGATCATTAAGCTCAATGCCTGGGATGATGTGTTTCTCAAGAAGATACAGGCGGCGCGCAAAAAAGAATTGAAGTATCTCTATAAGGATGCCTTCTTCTGGACCTTAATGAGTGAGTTGAGAGTTGATTAGAGTGAGATTGAGTGGGATATACCTTAGTATTATCATAGTTCACATATCTATTTAATTTAATCTCCTTTCCAACTGCCTCTTTGCAGACATCTTGACGCACATCTCCACGGTGCTGGTGACCTTTGTGACCCTGACCGTCTATGTCTGCCTGCCAAAGGAGACGCGCCATGACTTCAGTGCAAGTCACCTGTTCTCCGCCTTGGCGCTCTTCCAACAACTAACGGTGCCACTGCTGATCTTCCCCATCACGGTGCCCATCATTATAGCGGCACGCGTATCGACGCGTCGTCTGGAGCGTTTCCTGCATGCACCCGAGATACAGAAACAATTCGAGGGTATACGCAACATGGCACGCATTCTGAGTAAAAGCGATGCCTCGCTGGATATGTACGAGACGCAGGAGAAGTCGAACATGACGTTGCGTACGGCGCAAGCGGAGAATCGACGCAACGAGCAGCGTCAAGCGTTGCGTATCTGCATACCACAGGAGCCTGCCTCGCCAGCGCCTCTGGCCCAATCGGAACCCATAACGCCGCTGTTGCAGAGCAATGGCGAGCCAACGGCAGAGGA
Source organism: Zaprionus ornatus (assembly GCA_018904035.1). Lineage (NCBI taxonomy): Eukaryota > Metazoa > Arthropoda > Insecta > Diptera > Drosophilidae > Zaprionus > Zaprionus ornatus. The sequence continues at coordinate 14,424,313 of JAEIFZ010000002.1, read as the reverse complement.
TGCAGCACCATCGCCACCGCCTGCGCCGCCAGCATCGTTGCAAGCTGACCCCGTTGTGGGTCACCACCAGGTGGTGCAACAGCGTCGTGAGCTGCTACGCAATACGCCGTACGTGGCCATCAGACCACCCAAGTTGTTTGGCGGCACCGCGGAGAAGCCTCTGGAGTTCTCTGTGCTGCGTGCTCGCAACTCGGATAGCTGGCGGCGTGATTCGTTGCTGCTGAAGATGCCCGACGACATTGCCGTCTCCATCAACGACGGTCTCTTCTCGTGGCACTCACAACGCAGCATGGCCCAAGTGCAGCTGCGTGTTCACGAGATGGCCATACCCAAGGGCAGGCTGACCATCATTGTCGGCAAGAACGGCAGCGGCAAGACGTCGCTGCTCTCGGCGCTACTCATGGAGATGCCGCTGCTGGCGGGGAATATGTTCTGGCATAAGTAAGTACAGTGTTTCCTCTTCCTTTTGCCTCTGGTATGTGTTTCTCTATGCCTCTGGCATTATTATTCAATTAACTTTTGGGTTCTTTTCTCTACTTCTCTGTCTTCTGTATTACTTGACTTTACTCCATATGCATCTCTTTCTATAGTCTCTTTCTCAACTGTAGTTATATGAGTTTATATCTAGAGCTCTTTCTATAGTCTCTTTCTCAACTGTCTTACTCCTTATGACTTCTGTCTCTTCGTATTTTTTCTGGTTTTGAGTCTCCTTTACAACGTCTTTGAAGTTCTCTCTAAGTTAACAAATTAGTCAAATTTTTTTGTTTTAAATTTATATTTGGTCAACCCCTTTTCGCCCCCTTAAATCGAAATAAAACATAATTTTTTTTTTTTTTTTTTTTTTTTTTTTTTGTGTAAACACAAAATCTATCAATGCTCAAATAGTTTCTTAAAATGTGCTTGCAATCGCATAATTAACATAGAAGTAATTTTAAATAAATAAATTAAATATTTAGAGTTACTGATTTTCAAGCCGCACCCTGCAAAGTATGCAACACAAACAACAACATGGTGAACGGGTATTTTACAGTGACTGTAGATTTCGTGCTTGTTTCTTTACGTTCTTTTGTTATCCTTTCAATTTATTCTTGCTCCTCTCTTTTATCATATTATTTTAATTTTTTTTTTTTTATTTTTTCACCCCGTGATGTTAAGATACAATATTATGATGTACGGATTCTTCACTTAATAATAAAAAAAAATTAAGTGAAGACTTCGCACATCATAATATTGTATCTTAACATCACAGGATACTATCTTAATGCATTTCTTTTTGTTTCTTCCCTAACCTTACTTCTCGTGGTGTCTTCTTCTCAGCTGTTACCTTGATGCATTCGTTTTACTTCTATTTATCTAATAGTATTTAGTATACGTATATGAGTTCAATGTAGATCAGTTCTAACCTCCTTTAACATATGACATCTCAAACTTTCACCTACTATAATACTTTCCTCTCAAACAAGACCCTCCAAAATCCGTGGCAATTGTGTGCTACTCACATTCTATAGTATACCAGGTATGCCAAGTGCATTTCAATACACTTGATTTGCAAATTCAATTCGGAGTAGTACAATAAATAAATGTGAAAATAAATGGGAAAACAGCAGGAACTCGTATGCCCCATTTCCCACAATTTCCCACAACTGCCAATAAATTTTGAACACTTAATGTGCCTGCCAGAGTACCACATAGTATAACATAGTGAGGAGGTACATACATCTATAGGCATGTTCGGGGGCATCACAGCGTTGCATATAGAACGCATATTATGCCAATGCATTTCAATGGCATCCCTAAAAGTAGGCAGCACAAAAATGAAAACGAAATCGCAACTTGTGAATCGCAATGCCAAATGTTACACAAATACACGTGCATGTGTATGTGTGTGTAAGGAAATTTATTGAAAACGTTTGCTAAAGGCGTCGGAAAGGAAATATGCGGGGGCGTGACTGAAATTGGAACTGCAGGAGATGCGTTCGAGCTTATTGCATTTTATTTATGGTTCGCATGAAGGCCAAGAAAACCAAAAACTGAACTAGAACTTAACTGGGAAAACTTGCAAGCAGCTTGCTTTGTATGCTTTACCAAATTGCCAGCCAGCATGCAAAGGCCCCAAAAGTGGCAGCCGGAGGGGGCGCGCGAAAGGAGGCTATACGTACAATTGGAAAACTTTAATTAAACGTAGCCGAGTGTGAAAACAGACGAATGTGATGGCTGCACGTGCGTTTTGAGGCCCATTGTTGATACAAGTGCTGAGCGAGTGAGTGGCTAAAACAAATGTCGGCTCCAATTAAAGTTTACTAACCTTGAATCATCTGCCAAACTGCCTGCGGGACCTAGTGGTGGAGGTGGGGAGGGGGCCAATTTATGAATGTGAATGTGAATAGTGCGACGAGGCAGCAGCACAGGTTGGCTAATTAATTTGAGTGTACAGCAAAAATTATGCAATTAAATGCCGTTAAATGAGCAAACAAACTAGGGGCAGGCCATGTCTCCCCCGCCTCTCGCTTGCTACTCACGCCTCTCACCAGCTGCCCTACTCCTGCTTTGGGACCTTGCAGCATCAGCAACAGCAGCAGCAGCAGAAGTCAAGGCTGTTGTTGACACAACGGAAAATGGTACATAAATAATTCAAATATTTACTTGGGGGCGTGTCAGCATAGCGGTAGTTGGTTGTCCCCTCTCTCTCTCTCTCTCAGCCCAATCACCTCCTGCACGTCTCCTTGGCTAACAGGCACAACGAGGCAAAACGTGCGTAATCTAAGCCAGCGCAAAATGTCAAATGAGGAGAACATGAGCAGCGCAACAGCAAAATAAAGGCGAGAAATAAAGCAAAAGCAAGTTTAAGTTGACGCTTGGGCGGGAAAAATAGTTGAGCAACATTAGGGTCTGTTGATTAGATACGGTACTGGAGTCCTTAATATACAATATATTAAATATATAGTATCCTCTTTCAATCTACTTCTTCAATATGCTATCTATTTAGTGCAAATTTGATTTGATTTTTAAATATTTTTTGTTCAAGTTAATTTTCTTTTTCATTGCTTTTTACAATGTATATATAGTATTTGTACTTTTTTATTTGATTTTCAATTTTAATTTGTTTACTAAAAGTATCTATTATGTTCGCACTTCATTTAAGTATTCTCTCGAACATAAATTCTCCCATCGAGCTCAGCTTAAACTTTCTCTTCGCTTCGATTTATTGCTAATCAATTAGCTAAGTTAATTTGCATTTTACACAGTCACACTGCCTTCCATACAAAAGCATTGTGAGAGGCGCACGGCAGCCGCACGGTTTTTAAGCCATTAAAACGCAGCACGCATACGCACCGTTGCACCTTTGCAGCTTGGTGCAAATTTAAATGAATGAACGCGCGTTTGTCGCAAATGTCGACGAAAGTTAATGCGCCAGGGCGAAGGCTGGCACAACTCTGGCATCAGTCGTCAGCGGCATGCCGCATGCCGCATGCGTCTTGTGGCACTTAATGCCACCAGCCCAGCAACGTGTAGCGTAAAATGCGCAACAATTTGCGCGACATGTTATAGCGACAGTCAGATATGCTGTAAGCGAGGAGATAAATACAAAAAGAACTTGATTTTTAAAACTGAAATTTAAAATAAATTTGAAGAATTTGAGGAATTTGAAATCAGAGGAAATTGTTATAATTTTTGAAATGAAATGTATCGAAAAATCTGATCAACTTCAGCTGGGAATGCACAAATGAAATGCATTCAATAATGTGTAAGTCGTCGAAGTCAATGGCGCAGTCAGCGTCGACGTCAGCGTCGCCGCAGTCATTCAACATATTTTTACAGTCGTTTCCAGGCGCATCACGTGATGCGGTAATTTATCACAAAATGTCTGTATATGTTAATTTTATTGCACATAAAATAAAAGCTGAGAAACGCAAGTTGCCAGAGGGAGAGAAGGCAGGGGAGAGGGAGAGAGAAAGAGAGAGAGGGTAGAGTGCACACACTTCGCCTGTAACAAAGTGCCCGAGCAAAGCGAAGGCGTGGCTTGCCATATAAAAATGCATTTAACAAGCAAAAATCGCACACACCAGCAGCAGCAGCAGCAGCAGGAGCCGGGCGAATGGAGCTGAGTGTGCCGCATCCGCATCCGTAGCCAGGATGCGCCTTGGCTGCTCCTGTTGATTTTTACTCTGCTGCCCTTCGCCTTTTTTTTTGCGTTCCGCCTTGGCAAACGCAAAATGTGCAATAATTTCAATTACTGTAATAAATGTCTGTGTTGTTCGAGCTCTGTCTCGCTCACGCTGCCTCTCCCCCCCCTCTCTTTCTGTCGTTTTTGGCTTGGCAATTTATTGTAGGGCTGCACACACAGACACACACACGCACACAGAGGGACTGTGGCATAGATTGCAGCAGCCACGTGAACTTAACGATTGTTAAGTGTGTGCGCTTTTGTGATTTTCAGCTGCCAGACGACGATATAACGATACCAGGCAGCGGTTGGGGCAGAGGGGAGGGGCAAGGGGGGTCCATGTCTAAGCGCACTGCGTCCAAGTTCTGTTTGATATGAGGTGCAAAGTGTGATTTAATGGCCCGTGTGTGTGTATGTGTGAGTGAGTGGTGTATGACGAGTCGCTGTGAATTGCTGTGCGCTTTGCTTAAACGGGTCAACGGGGCGCATACGTAATGTGACTTACGCACAGCGTTCAGCGGTCAGCACGAACAATCGTTCACTTAAACTGACATGCAATTCGACAAGATTGCAGCACATTAGTCACTTAAAAGGAAAAACTTTATATGAAATATAATTCAAGTGTTAAATATTTCTGATTTTAAAATCTTGTACTGCAGTAAATTCAGCTTAAGTATTTATGCAATTTTTAATACACTTAAAGAAACTTTAATTGTATAAATAAAATATTTTTGAAGTTAGATTTTTATTTTGATGAGTTGTCGCCACCTGCTTGCTTGATATATTAGCTCAATTGGTAGATTATCATTCTGAAAGCAGATTGATTGATTAACGACCAAGTCGACTAAGATTGGTCGAATTGTGCTTTAAGGGGTTATTTATCATCGAGTAATCTTTTAAAATATTTAGAATATTGCCTTTATCAACACTTATTTTTGCAGTTTCATTTTTAACATAATGAGGCTAATACTAGCTAGATCTAAAAGATCGATTGATAGATCGAAAAGCAAACCGATAGATTGACGACCAAATCGAATTGTACTTGATCGGTTATATTATCATGGATCAATATTTTGAAATATTTAGAATATTGCCTTTATAAACATAGTATCACAATCATTCATTTATATATCTAATCTATTCCCCTATTTGCTTTAAAATCAATTCAATAAATCAATAAATTTGTTGCTTATTTACGTTTTAGATTAATATATTTCTTAACATCTTTGCACAACACTTTTTTAGAGTATTTTAATTTATTCATGTATCTTTTATTTATTTATATTTATTCTAATATTTCTTCTCTAACATTTAACTACCAGTTCTCATCATTTCACTTCTTTACATTAATATTAATTCATTAATATCTCTTATTCCAAGCTAACATGCCTTATAGTAGTAAAAAGTCTACTACGAAAGTCATGTGAAACTTCCCATACACCTTAAAGTTTCTGTTTTAAACCTTAATGTTGTTAAGCTACAAGATAAGCGATTTCACTCATGATTTGTGCGTTGCTTACACTCAAACAAATCTGTGTTCGCATCTCGAGCAACAATTGTTAATTCAATTAACTCGAGAAACTCGTAAACCGCACAAGTGTGGCAGCATTAGCCATCATTATGACAGTTTGTGAATGGCGTTATAGCTGCCTATGGTTATCGTAGTTTGGGTGTGTGTGTGTGTGTGTTTGTGTGTGTGTGTATTTGAAATAATTTGACAGGCGATTACAGTGGTCCTGGTCACAAGTTCGTGGTCTATGACAGCGGCTCTGTGGTCGCCAAGAAAACCAATCACTTTATCTGCACCTCACGCGAGTCACTTAATTATGCCGCGAATGTGTGTGTGCTGTAGCGCAGTTAAGTGTACTCATCGTGTGTGTGTGTTTGTGTGCCAGTGTGTGTGTTCGTGCATGCCTTGTTTTGCGGTTTATGCAGCGAAAGTTATCATTTAAGCTGCTTAACCAAATTGCAGCTAATTAATTGAAGTCTTTCGCATTTGCGATAATTAGCGATGTCACGTAAAAGCAGAAGCTACTCTCTCTCTGTATGCGTGTGGTGTGTGTGTGTATGACTCTGTTTGCTGTGTTGATTAACGGTGAAAGTTTATAGCTTAGGGACATTTGAACTAAACTACAGTTTAGCTAAGCTTAGTTGGGGAAGCGTTGTAATTCGAGCTTGGTTCATGGGTATTTTGGGCAACGAGTTCATTTTGGAAGCGGTAAAACTACGTGACTAGGAGAGTTAGCAATGGGAATATACGTTTATATAAAGGCTTTCCTATAAGAGTTTATTATTATGGTATAAGAAAATTTATTATTATTTTGTTAATCAATTGTTTTCATTTTAAAATATTTTCCTTTTTGAAAGATTAAGAGAAAATTTAGTACTTAGTCATGTAAAATTTTACTATAATATATAAGTATGATTTTATGGTCAACTATATAAACGATAAAACGCGAATGATTTCGTAATTATGCTCCTAATTATAAATGTTCTCAACATGTTTGTTACTTGTCTGTAACATATCTTTTATGTGTCAGTAACATGTCTGTAACTTGTCTAAAACATGACTGTAACATTTCTGTAGCATATCTGTTATATGTTACATGTCTGTAACATGTCTTTAAAATATCTGTTACATGTCTGTAACAGGTGTTACATATCTGCAGCATGTCTTTGAAATGTCTGTAAAATGATTTTAAACTGTCTGTAAAATGTCTGTAAAATGTCTTTAACATGTCTGTTACATGTCTTCAAATGTTAAGTTAAACTAGAAACTCTTATTGTTTAGATTCAATAAAGAATGAAAAGACTCTTTAGTAAAGATAGTATCTAACATTCAGTTCTGGACTTCTTTACTACAAATGCAACAATAAATTAGGATTATATTAATTATTTTTACCACTTTTTACGTTCCTTACTATAACCCTAAATAATTGAATGCCGATTAAGTCAATCAATTCTATTTAATGTATTCCTTTTATTTATCCTCCCTCCCCCGCCTCTAACTGCGCCTCTAACTCCCAGAAACTGCACCATATCGTATGTGCCGCAAACACCGTGGCTACTGAATGATACCATCAGGGAGAATATATTGTTTGGCGAATCATTTCGACCGAAGCGTTACGATTTTGTGCTGAATGCCTGCGCACTTAAACCGGATATTGAACTAATGCCAAGCGGCGACTTTACGATAATCGGCGAGCGGGGCATCAATCTGTCCGGCGGACAAAGGCAGCGTATCGCGATAGCACGTGCAATTTATTCATCGGCCAATGTGGTCATTATGGTAAGTACTACTAGTAGCTCCTTGGTTGCCACCGATAAAGCCAAGGCCAAGGACAGCGATTCTGTTTTTAGTTCGATTGTTTCGGATTAACTGCATGCCAATCGGACGCCTCGTTGAGCTTTATGTGCGATACGATGCGATGCGATGCGTTGCGATACGATTGCATCGTGCGTTGCCGGATGATCGTAAAATGTGCGCAGCGCGTTTAAAGTTCAAAGTTGCCATAAAATCGCACATGAAGACGACACATTGTGGCGGAACAGTTCAGTTTTATGGCAAGACAAAAATACGACTTGTTTTTCCCATGCGAATATGAAAAGTTTTTAATGCATGCTATATAAATTCGAATTTTCTAAGTGATTAGGTTGTAAATTAAGCTCCAAGTTCAATGCTTGCATTTTATAGTACATAGATAAACGGGAACTCGAGTTATGCGCATGCGAAAAAACAGTATAGAAGAATGTTTAAGGCTTGAAAGAATATGCAAATAATTATTATTAATATTTCAGCTACTTAGAAGTGGTTTTGGAGAAGCAATTACACAAGATACTCATAGATTAAAGATTAGATTATAGTTTAAAGTGTATGGTATATCTAAATATCTGAAAAGCAAGAAAGAAAGGCTTCCTTCGGCAGGCTCTATATCCTTGCAGTGTCTCATATCATATCATTCCAATACTAGTTATATATAATGGCACAGATATTAATGGTATTGTGAATATTCAATATTATATTTCACTTTGATTGGCACTGTAAGTTCCGTCATTTCTAAAAAGGTCAGAAAAGGTCTTCATAAAAAAACCTGCATTCCAGCCGATTGTATCTATGACAGCTTTATATAAATAGGGTATAAATATGAAATATAAACTTATATGTACGTATATACATATAAACCGACTATAATAGGAAGGATAACACATGAGTTACATATTAAATAGGTCACAATTTGAACATGAATTTTAAGTCGTGAAATTTTTACATACATAGGTATTCTGGCAAGTTACCTTAGAAACATAGTACAAACCCAGTAAACTGCATCGCTATAATTATTACATAAATCTATTTGAACAACTTATCTTTATTTAATTTAAATACAATTTCAATCGAACTGTCTGTGACATACATAACTATGTCAATTGCCAGCGAACGCCCAGTGGCACACCCACTGTCAAGTGACCATATTGAAATGCAATTTTCTTTTCTAGGACGATCCACTGTCATCGCTGGACAATGAGGTGGGCAGCCATGTTTTCGAGCAATGTGTGCGCCAGATGTTACTCAAGTCGAACCGCAGCATCATCCTGGTGACGCAGCAATTACAGTTGATCAGGGAGGCGGATTATGTAAGTGCCGTTGTTCGGATGTCGGGATGTCGGGTTGTCGTGATGTGCCAATCGATGTGCCAGTTGTGGCCCTCTGGCCAGACAGCATTTCATATTCAAATTTTCACAGCTTCCCTTGCCTTCTGTTCATCTGTCCGTCTGTCTGTCTCTCTGTCTGTCTGTCTGACAACTAACTGTCCGGTTTTTTGGTGGAGTTACGTTTAGTCGACTTGAATTGCGGTTGCTCTTCACTCTAACTGACTCTCTCTCTCTCCCTCTCACTCTCTTTGTCTCTCTCTCTGTCTATTTCCTTCTGCGTTTCTTTGCACTTGTGCTTTTCTGCTTTTTGGCCTGGCATCCGTTTGTTACTTTGCGCTCCAAAAGCCGGGCCCATTTATCGCCTTTTGGCCATAAATGCAATTGCCTGGAAAGACCATTTGTTGCCGGTCTGCTGGCTACCATTCTCTCCCACTCACTCCTTCTCTGTGTCTCTTGCTCTCGCACTTTTAACAATTATTTGCAGTGGAAATGCAGACAGAGAAAAATTTCAAATTTAAATTTCGAAATTGAATTTATTGCCTTTTGTGCTGCACCTCTTTCTTATGCTCAAGTCTTGAGTATTTTGATATAGTTCCCAACAAGAGTATGATGATTTTGTGAGGAATTGTGCAACAAGAGAAAGTATATGTTTTATATTCTAAGTAATTAACTTTATCTGTATATAATTGCACTTGAAGAGTTCCTGAAGAGAGTAAGTTATATATAAGTTATTTCAAAAAATTGTGTTTATCGATTACGAAAGTAAACAAATTTTAGTTTGATTTAAAAGAAACTATATTTTAAAATCAACAATTTGTATAAGCAAAAGGTGTAACTCAAGAATATATTTCCTACAAATAACATATCTCCTAATATAACTTAAATTTTATATATATTTTTTGCAAAGTTCTTTAGAAGAGTCTACAATCTTCACTAACAGTCTCTTCACTAAACTTCTTTTACTTCTTCTTTTTCTTTTTGTTTGCTATCTGCTATTCATGTTCGTTTCCTTTGCTCCCGTTTCGTTTCATGCCATTCCGTTTCATTCCAGTTAATTGTGATGAAAGATGGGCGTCTGCAAGCTTGTGGCAGTTATAAGGACATTGAGCTGAAGCAGCCACAAATAATCGCCAAATGGAACTCGATAATTGCGAAAGCAAACGCAAATGCGAAGAGCCCGCAGGAGCACTCCAAGTGAGTACGAGTAGATAAGACCGAACGAAAACACGTTTAAGGCAACGGAATGGGAAAAGTAAAAGAAAATACTCTGGTTTTTCCTTTTGGCAGCGGCATAGATTACTGTGTGACTTTGTAAGCATTGTCGTCGGCTTATCCTTTTCACTAGAGTATTGCAAAAAGTGAAGTAGAAGATTCCCTGTAACACGCGGCAGCAAAAACCTTCTTTCTGTTCAATTTTACGCACACTTTTTTTTTTGTGCGCTCTCTCGATTTTCGCATTTGCCATTAAAGTTGATTTTTATTTCCATTTATGACAAAGCATCATTGGTGAAAAGTTTCGCCGGCAGCGCAAGCAAATGGAAAACAAAGTTAAGATAATGAGACTGACTGAGTTTGCCTTTGACTTTGCCTTTGCCTTTGCCGTTGCCTTTGCCGGTTTTCTTTCGGCTTTGTTGAGGTGGCACTGTGGCAACGATAGAGCTTCTGTTTACGAGGAAATTGGAAATTTGAACAGGAAAACGCAAAATGAGACAGTTGTCTGTGTTAGCAATTAGCATTGCATAGATGCAACTGGACTTGTTATTTGTCTGTGTGTGTGTGTGTGTGTGTGTGTTTTACCCCTTTCTGTCTCTTAATTTCTTCCTTGCCAGTTGTGCTGAGCGTACGGCACGGGAACGTTGGAAACTTTTCAAGAATGTCAGCAAATTGGGTCTGCAACGATCGATTTCGGTGACATCAGAAGCGGGAACTGGCTCCGACATGGATACTACTGATGGGAATATCTCAATGTCTGGGAACAACATGCTCAGTTCTGCTGTGCAGGAGGATGACGAGGACGACGTTATGCCAACGGTAAGTTAACTAATCAACCATGTGAGAGAAATGCGTGAGTGTTAATCGGAAACTCATTGGTCAAGCTTTCGGTCGAGTCGAACAATATTATTCAACACTGTGTAGTTGAAAGTAAGACAGTTGAAACCCTTAAGGCTATGAATCAGAAAGCTTTAAATTGCTTAAGAGATTTTTTCTTCAAGTTTTCAAACATTATTTTCACTCTTTTTATGTATTTCTTAATTTATGTTGAATGAGTTTAGTTAGACAATTTAATCTAGAGCTTTAAGGTGCTTACAAAGCTTTTGAGTTATAAGCTTTCATTCTATTTTTTATTTCGTTGTATGCTGAGAGAAAAGCTTAAATAAAATGATATATCTACAATAATATTTATATTAATAATAATGTATTATATGTATATAAGAATAAACTTTGAAGGGTATTTTCCGATTGAAGCTTTAAGGTGCTTTCAGCCTCGCTTTTGCTGTGCTTTTAGTTATTGCCGTTAAATTTTGATTTCTAACTAGTTTGCTTTATCAATTTACACGATAATTACTATGTCAATGATTAATCATTTTTAATCATTTTTATTAAGCACTTGAAAAGCTCTTGAAATAGTAAATTAAATGTAAGCAAAGCTTTCAATTTGCCAAGCTCACTGCAATGATTGCTACAGAGTTATCCTCAATCTACTCTTTTTTATCTTCTACTCTCTAGTCGCTATCTCTGGCCAGCGGCAGCAGCTGTGGCCTGCAGTCGGCGGGAAGTTTTCATCTTAACCGCAAACGTTCCAGTGTCTACGGGTCACGGCATCTGATCTACGACGTGCCGCTGCCAATTGATGAGTGCCAGACGGATGACGTGATACTGCGACCGCGACGTCGTCCCACGTTGCAGCGACGCAGCAGCAGTGCCAGGTCAAGGAACTCATGGCATCGGTTGAGTGGCCTAAGCACGGCGACCGCCACCTCCACATCGAGTACGAATAGCGGCGACTTGTTGCGTCGCAGTGTATTGACCGCCAGCTGCAGCAGCTACGCTGAGAGTGTCAACGATGGCACCGATTCCATAGGAGGAACAGTTACGCCGCCTCCGCCACCGCTAGCTACTGAGCTCTGTCCACGTGCTCAATCCTGGCAGCCGGCACCGAAGAAATCACAGCATGCGCCCGTTACACGAAATGCTTCATCGCCGCCCGCAATGGTCGCCTCGGCGGCTGGGGAGGGGGCGCCGGAGGCGGCTGCACAGCCAGCGGTACAGACTCGCGGTAGCTTTCAACAGTTCCTGCGACGCATGTCTATGCGACGTTCCAACAAGCCGCAGCATCATCATCGCCCATTGAGTGCAACCAATTCCATACGGTAAGTGCTGCAGTAGGAGCAGGAGGGAGGTGGGGCAGGACATGGGCAAACAGTTTAAATAAACTGTCTGCGGTTGGCCAAGTATTTAAGTATCATTCTCTCGTTGCATCCCCCAGGAGCATCTCGGAGGAGTCGAGCGCCACCCAATTGTTGCCCACAGTCGAAGTTAGTGCGGTGCCATCTACGCCTGGCGTTGACACGTCCAATCCGCAGGCCAAAACAGAAATTGAAGCAGCAAACTTGCAATCAACTGACGCCCTTTCAGATAGTCTGGCTGCTCCAGCTCCAGCTCCAGCTACTGCTACTGCTACTGCTGTTGTCGTTCCTGCTGCTCCTGTGAAGCGTAAGTTATGCAGTTGGCATATTGTAACTGTCTTTCTCCAGTTGCCAACTGGCGGCCAAAGTTGGTCCTCTCGTCTGCTGAGCTGCCGCTGCTGCTCTGTTGAGTTCCTTCCGCGTTATTTGTATGCATTGGGAGTTCCTTGGTGGCATAATATGGGTCAACTTAATCGATGCTGGCAGACAGTGCGCATACGTGATTTTCTGCTTTAAGCACTTTTGCCGGCACACAACAAGTTAACATTTTATGGTAACTGTTTATTGTTTTATAAACTCCATTGGGATTCATTTTACCTTCATGGAAAGCTGCAGGTTTGCCGCGTAGCTTGCGCGAGTTGACTCGCGAGTTTCGCCTTAACTACTTGAGTGTCTCAGGGTAGGAAGTCTATCGTCGCCTTTGCTTTAATATGTATACCTTTTATATATAGATAAATGCATATAGTATTGATTTGTGCAGACATAGGCGGGATAGAATATATATTTATATATTTTCTTGTTCAGTATAGACTATTCAGCGATTAGGCTCTTCTTTCTTTATCTCTCTGTTTTAAATTTGAGGAAATATTTTATTTATTGGTGTTATGTTTTTTAATATATGGCTAATTTATAGAATCTGGCCAGTGGCTATTTATATATAGATTGTTTATACTGAAAGAAATATCAAATAAGTTAAATTGGCACATACCCTTTACAATGTAGAGCAATAAATTGTCATCACAATATTATAGACTAAATATTTAGTCATTAAACACCTCAACTTTGCATTCTCTTTAATTATTTATATTTAATAATTAATTAAAAAGTAACTGTCTGCGGAAATTTCGTTTTCCCAGCAGATTTGCAACATAGAAACTGTTGAGATACATTTGGACACTGTCTGCTTAGTTTGTTGTAATGAATATTGATTAGGTGAAGTTTGTTTCGACTAGAAGGGGTGGCCTGGGCGTGCGTGGGTGTGTGTGCCGATGCACAATAAATATGCAGAAAGCTGGAGAAAACAAAATATTGGCATATCTATCAGGATTCCTGGTACACTTTGCCTGCATTCAACACAGACAAAAAAAAAAAAAAGTGCCTGAGTAAAACTTAAATCAATTTTTGGATTCTCAAACTTTGCAATTCCCCAAACGCGCTGAAAACTTGCTAGTTGCGATAGGCAAAAGTTCGGGCCCTAACTTAATGCATTGATCTATCCGCCCTATCAGCGCTGTCAATATTTGTCTGACAACTTGGCGGGGCACGAAACTTTCAACTTAATCAGATGGGCGAATGTCACAGAAGTGCGAGAAATTGCAGTGCACAGATTTCAAAGCCAGTTGCGGGCATCTGATTTGGATCAGACAATCAGTGGGAAATGAGAATTGATGATATGTATGTGGTAATATGGGTGTGAACTGTTTATATGTTTGTCTAGAGTATTAAAGTAGATTTGGTGTACTTTTGTGGAGTCAGCAATAGTTGATTTAAGGTTGTGTTCTTACGTTATCTAAATAATAACTGAGAAAAAGTGTTTCAACTGAAAGAAATATATATGTCTGTAATGTAATGCAATGACTACAAAAATAGTTTCCCTTCTAAGCAGCTATCAATCAGTAATTTTTTCGCATATCCCATTTGCAACTGTGCAACATGCGTCACATATTCGATATTCGAAACGAATGTTGCTGGCAACACGTTGCACATTGATAAAAAGTGAACAAATAAGACAAAGAGAGAGAGAGAGAAAGAGAGAGAAAACGAAAAATGAGTAAAAGGGGGAAAAGTGCGATTGAATAATGAAAAAATATATGTTTTTTCAGCTCGCCGCGTATGCGTGTGCTTGTGTGTGCGTGCGTGTGTGATTGTGAGTGTGTTTGTGTGTGTGCATATAAAATTGAATTTTTATTGGTACAAACATCGGCAAAGAAGCGCATTGATAGCCAGACAGGTGCAGAACGGTGCATAACGGTGCACGGTAGCCGGCGAAGGACTTTTGTCCTGGCCATCGATGCAAAAATAACACAAATATTTTACCTCTTACTTGCCTTTTATTTGCTGGTATCGTCGAAGGGTTTTGATGCCTTCGGGATAAACAATGAGTGAAAACTTCATATGCAGGGTAATAAGACCGTTTGGATATCAATAATTCTATAAGATAATACACTATAAAGCTTTACGGTTTGAGATTAAATTAGAAAGTTTGATATAACCAATATACAATACAATAATTATCATTATTGACATCATTGTTATTGCCATCATAATTACTGTCATTATTATCATTTATATTATCATTATTAATATCATTAATATTATAATTATTATTGTCATTATCATTATAACTATCATTATTATTATCATTATTATTGGCAATATAATAGTCATTATTATTAGAACATTTGTTATCATTATTTTTTTCATTATAATTATTGTTATCATTATTATCGTCATTATTATAGACATTGTTTTTACAATTATTATTATTATTGTCATTATTATTATTATCATTATTATTATTATCAGTATTTTTATTATTTTTGTAATTGTCATTATTATTACTATTATCATTATCAATATTTTTATTATAAATATTTTTATTATTTTTGTAATTGTCATTATTATTATTATTATCATTATCATTATTATTATTATCAGTATTTTTATTATTTTTGTAATTATCATTATTATTATTATCGTTATCATTATTATTATTATCAGTATTTTTATTATTTTTGTAATTGTCATTATTATTAACATTATTATGATATTATCATTATGGTTATTATTATTTTTACAATTACAAGTATTATTAGTTACTTGTTTTATTTTTTTCAATTTGTTGCTTTTTTAATTGAGAAACCAAAAATTGTAATATTTTTTTATTTTATTTTTATTCATCTCCTTGATTTTTTTAAAACTTTAACAAAGTGCTTACTTTTTATTTATTTTTCGCCACTTTGTTTTGTTTGCAGATGTTCAAATTGACGACAAAGCTTTGCCAACAAATGTGCGCAACAAGAACAACAATAACAACAACAACAACAACAATGACAATGACAACGAGGATGACGTGTCAGACGTGACGTCACAGTCCACACTACCGAAAGTGGACACAGCAGAACGAGAGGCGGAGCAACGTACACTGAAAGAACGGTCAGGTGCAGTCGAACGCAAATATGGGCAAATATCGCATCACATATATCTGCTATATATGCGCGCCTCCGGTCTGCCCATAATCATTGTGTTTTTTATTACCGCACTAATTTGGCAATTTCTGCGTGTCTACACGGACATTTGGCTGCAGCACTGGAGCGACCATGTGCAACAGAGACAGCAGCAACAGCATCAGCAGCAGCAGCAGCGGCACCATAACAGCGAGAGGCAGTGGAAGTGGGAGAGGGACAGCGATGCACCACGGGTGGATGTGGATGGGGATACGGATATGGACAGCGACGAAGTCACGTACTATTTTCGCATGTATGCAACAATTTCGTGTGTTTGCATTATAATGGCCATGATATCAACACCGGCCGGACAATGGGCCGGCTGTAATGCCTGTCGTAATTTGCACGATAAACTCTTGCAAACGATTTTGCATAAAACGCTGCACTTTTTTCAAGTGACCCCGCTTGGACGCATCGTCAATTGTTTCAGCAACGATATGGCGATCATTGATAAGGTGAGATTTGTTATGGCCACACATTCGCAGGTCAAAAACGGCAGACAGAGGGTACATGAGTACGTGTACATATTGAATGTGTGTTGCACGATACGATATAGTCATATTTTGGTATGAGAGAAATGAAATCTCTGAGATGGGCAGCTCTTGAGTTATGATATTTGATAGTAAAACGCTTTTCAAGCGTAGCTAGCAGGAGTTTTTGTATAAGTTTTGACTCAGTTCCTACGTAGGAAAGATTATTGATATACTGCTAATAAGTATTTCATAATATTATATATATAGACTAACTTACAGACTTTGTTTGATTATGTTTATTATGTAGAATATGGTATATTTATTGAAATTGGATTTGTTAGTATTCTAGGGTATCTAAAGGTTTTCGCTGTACAAAGTTGAACTTTGTGCCAGCTTAACCCTAGTTTTATTCCGGTTGACTTGTTGTTGTAGTCGATACACAGACATATCCATGTATGCTAAAGGCCACACACATATGTCTGTAACATTTTCAGTTAGGTTTTTGTGTTGTGCCGCATAAAATACGAGCAGCATCTTTCTGCCTGTTGTTGTTGTTGTCCTGCTTCAGATTTTCCACTGATAAGCACGCATTATGCATTGACGTAAAGAGAGTGTGTGTGTGTGAGTGTGTGTGTGTAATATATGAGTTTGTTGACGCCAGTTTTCGGGCTGCTTTCATTATAGTTTTCACTCTGTTTGACCTTTCAACATACAAATTTTACTAGCTTTGAATAGACTGAGTGTGTGTGTGTGTGTGTGTGCGCGTGTGTGGGAGTGAATGCGTGTTGATTGAACTGACAACTTTGATTGATCTGTAATATAGTGAATATATATTGACTATTTGATAGGGAAAGTTCAACTCGTTTATGTAGATCTGGCCACAACGGAGATTTGACCTATTCTGAGAAATGTATTTATGTGTCATTTATAGAAACCCTGACTAGTTAAAGAGCTATAGATTAGAGGTACTAATAAATAGCACAATTTGAGTGTTGTTTAAGCTGATTTCATATGGGTTTTAATCAGCTACATTAGCTAATGTGTTGCCATTTGAAATTGTGGCTGAAATATTGCGTATACGACATGCGTACAGTAAGCCACACAATTCCACATCACACACTCACAGAGACGGAAACGGGCGTGTGCCAAATAAATCTTCAATTATTTTGCACTTTGGAGAAACGCTCGCACTTTGCAGAGTCGCAACCGAAATTTGATTATGAAACATTGCCGCATTCGCTGAGCGTTTGTGAGTCGCATTTGTCAAACACGTGAGTGCGGCGTATTGATGCTGTATACCTTCTCTCATTTTACTGTTGTGCGATATGTTGTGTGTGTTTATATATATACAATATATGGTTACATGTTCGTTTCGATCTGGCAGGCAGGCAGGCAGGCAGGGAAACACACAAATTTAGTCATTTGTCAATTTGCAACCGCAAACGAGCAAAAGTCATTTAAAAATGTCTACCAAAAAGCCACACAAACTGATGCCCTGCCTCCTCTTCCTCTTGCTGTTGCTCTTCCTGTACTTGTTCCACCGCCCCTCTGTTCATATTCGCATGCCAGATGTAACGGTTTTCACAACTGCAATACCAGGGGCGTGCGGAACAGGAATTTGAGTTGAGAGTTTAGAGAGTATAACTCTTTGAAATTTAGTTATAAAGCTCGAGCTCATTACTTAGGAATATGTTTTTATAAATACACATATTATGTTATATAGTATCTTTCTTTCAATCACTATTCCTTAAGCTTATAAAGAAATCATATGCTAAAGGGATTAAGCTTTGGTTAGATTTCTATTTGAATTTAGGTTATGTTATTCATTAAAATGTTTCCCACCACAAAAAAATAATTGCTTTATTTTAATTACATTTAGGAAATGAAATCAAATAAGCCAAAGTTTCTTTTGCTTCTATTTCTCTTAACCCCCTATAGCCTGCACGTCCCTGGCCCGCCTGTCATATATGCTAGCATTGCAAAACATACATACATATTTCTACATATACATTTTCATTTACAGAAAATCGCCGCAACCAGCCAACGGCTGCTGCAGTTCAGCTTGCTCTGCCTGCTGGCCATATTGATAAATGTAAGCATTACGCCCTGGTTCCTGCTACTCACCCTGCCCATTTGTGGTGCCTACTATGCCATACAGAAGTTCTACAGGTGTTCGGCGCGGTAAGCACGTTGATTGCATGTTATACATTTCCATACATACCTCTATATTTACACACATACATACATACATATATCCCCGTCATAATGTTGACAAATCGACTTGCATAACTCTCGACTTAAGTGTAACAAATACGCACACATTTATGTAGTATATATGCATTTGCCACGCCCACAAGTTGACTTTGAATATTTTCCTCTGTGGGAGTTCGTTTGGGTAAATTCTTGCGAAAAGTTTATCAAATAGTTAGCTAAGAGGAAGGGGAAGAGGCCGCTGGCAGCTTGATGGCTGTCAACATTTGTTGGCCTAAAGTTTTTGGCCATAAGCAGTTAAAGTTGGTTCAAGCGGTCCGACAAAAGATCTGCTCTGCCGTCTGCTATTGTTCAGATAGTGCGAGTGGCGCAACATTAGCCAATTCCAACGCCAGCACTTGCGGTTTATAATTGTCCTCCGAACAGACAATAACAACAACAACAAAGTTGACAATTATTGTGGTCCATTAGTTAGAAGTTTACTTAGAGGATGAGTTTCAAATTTAAATGACGAAATCTTGAAAGTTTTTTACAACTTTTTTGTTAACTTTTCGAGTATTTCGCTTTCATATTTTATTGCATCATATTTTAAAGAAGATTTATAAAATTACCATTAATTTTTGGGATTTTGGTAAGCAAGAGTTATTAGTAAATATTTCAAAAACTATGTACATATTTTCCTAGAAGATAAAATTCTTATTTATACCAAAGTAATTGTACTCAAGATTTTCGTATGTTTTTCTGTAACAATCAGACAGCAGCAATATCAATAAAGAGTTTTCAATATATCAAATAACTCGATTATTTTTTATGTTAGTCTTGTGTTATAATGTGACCTTAGTCGATACACTAGCGTAAGTTTATTTGGTTAACGATATCCCTATCGATATCCCTATCGATTGAATAGTGTTGAATAAGGCTAAACGAGCGGGAGAGCGTCCCTATCGTTTAAGAGAGCCAACGGTTCCCATTGTAAAGTCGAAGAAGCTGAAAATAATAAAAGATTAAAGAATTATTTCCACAGAAGCTAATTTAATTTTCCAATTTTCATTTTCAGTGAACTGCAACGCATCGAGAACATGACTAACTCGCCGGTTATATCGCATCTGTCGGAGACAATACAGGGTGTGACCACAATACGTGCATACAATCAGCAGGCACGTTTCACCGAGATTCTGTTCAAGCGCCTCGAGGCGAATACGATTGCGTTTACCATATTGAATACGAGTAATCGCTGGCTGGGCATATCTTTGGTAAGTCCTTTGAGGGTGCCCCCGTGTCTGTCTGTGTGGTGGACTCCTCTGGACTCCTTCGGTCAATATGCCAACTATGCACATTTGATTTGCGCAAACACGTCTATTTTGTTTGTGCGTTGCACTTGAACATTTCAACTCGATTGGCATTTCACTTAGACGCAGACGCGTCAGCGACTGAACGTAAATTTCACATATACCCAGTAAGCCTGGGCAGATCAGGGGTGTATTCCTGCTAGAACAACTTATTAGCTATAGGTATTATGGTATACTCACGTTTTTCTTTACGATACTCTGTTTGGCAAAATTACTCTAACCTTTTCCAAGTATTTGTTTGGATTACAGGGTATGTAACTGTATTGCAACAATTATACTGTTTTTGTTTGTTGGTGCAGGTGCTGGTAGCTGACCCTTAGGGGACCAGGCCAGTTTCACACACACACACACACACACACACGTAGATGTTGGCAAGCGAGTTGACTCGTCCAACTGTCTCTCCCCCAACTAAGCCTTCTCCCTTCCCCCGCACTTTCTATCTCCTTTCTCTCTACTCGTGTTTACTGGGTATAGTTTACAGTGTTCAAGTGTCTGTTACGGAGTTTAAGTGTCCATTGATTGTGCTCCAATTGCAGCACATTGTGTTGACGTATGCGATTCTGGCAGCTGCAAGTAGGCGGTAGAGCAGAGCTGAGGGCGTGGCCAGCAGGCAACAGCCTGCTTTATTGGTTATATTGACAGTGCGGTCAGCCAACATGTGGTTGAGGAACTCAATAGTGACTCAATATGAGAATCGAATGCAGTAGATCAGATTATATATAAATTGAGTTATTTATATTGATGGATCTGCTTGATATGGGAAAAGTACTTATGGTTTATAGAGTTGCTTTCAGTTATTATTCTCTATCTCTTACTTTATTGTTCAATTTCTAATCAGACACACTTCGTTCCACTCTGAGCCACAACTCAAAGCCCAAAGGTCTTCGCTACTGAATGACACCATGTGTGCAGACATGTCTGCAGGAGAGCCGCCTGTGATCTATTAGTTTGTAATTAGTGAGCAAATTGACTGTTCAAATTGAACGAATATCGAGCTAACTACGAAGCCAATACACTCGAAAGTAGAACACACAAGTCAAAAGGTGGAAGAAGAGGGAAGTAAGGAAGTAGGGAAGGGCCGAGTACGGGTAGTTAGGCAACAAATGCAACAGCTTTGTGGTTGAGGGTAGAGTACGAGTAGCATGCACCTAGAGCTGGAAAAACATCGATGTTTACCTACATACATCGATGATTCGATGTTTTTCAGAAAACATCGGATGATTATTAAGGAAATTATGTGAGTTAGAAAATCTGATATATTTTTCAAAATTTCTATCAAAAGTATGGATTTTTTTCAAAAAAGTTTTTTTTTCAAAAATTTCTAAAATTTGAATGCAGAATGAATCAAGCAGATAAACCATAAATAAAATGACCTAGACGACCAAAATCGGATGATTATTGAGGAATTTATGAGAGTTAGAACATCTGGAATTAGGGTATATTACTGATATTTTCGCAATTTCTATCGGAAACACTTTTAGAATGATATTTTATATTGGTCATGACTAGCTCTATGAATTAAAGTCAAAAAATTAAGTTTTAAATTTATGAAAAAATTTTGAAAATTGTGACAGGGGGTAGCATGGATTTTTTTCAAAAAAAATCACTTTTTCAAAATTTTCTAAAATTTGAATGCAGAATGAATCAAGCAGATAAACCATAAATAAAATGACCTAGACGACCAAAATCGGATGATTATTAAGGAATTTATGAGAGTTAGAACATCTGGAATTAGGGTATATTACTGATATTTTCGCAATTTCTATCGGAAACACTTTTAGAATGATATTTTATATTGGTCATGACTAGCTCTATAAATTAAAATAAAAAAATTAAGTTTTAAATTTATGAAAAAATTTTGAAAATTGTGACAGGGGGTAGCATGGATTTTTTTCAAAAAAGTCACTTATTCAAAATTTCTAAAATTTGAATGCAGAATGAATCAAGCAGATAAACCATAAATAAAATGACCTAGACGACCAAAATCGGATGATTATTGAGGAATTTATGAGAGTTAGAACATCTGGAATTAGGGTATATTACTGATATTTTTCGCAATTTCTATCGGAAACACTTTTAGAATGATATTTTATATAAGTCATAACAAGTTTTATGAATTAAAGTCAAAAAATTAAGTTTTAAATTTATGAAAAAATTTTGAAAATTGTGTAAGGGGGTAGCATGGATTTTTTTTCAAAAAAGTCATTTTTTTCAAAATTTCTAAAATTTGAATGCAGAATGAATCAAGCAGATAAACCATAAATAAAATGACCTAGACGACCAAAATCGGATGATTATTGAGGAATTTATGAGAGTTAGAACATCTGGAATTAGGGTATATTATTGATATTTTTCGCAATTTCTATCGGAAACACTTTTAGAATGATATTTTATACAAGTCATGACAAGTTTTATGAATTAAAGTCAAAAAATTAAGTTTTAAATTTATGAAAAAATTTTGAAAATTGTGTAAGGGGGTAGCATGGATTTTTTTCAAAAAAGTCACTTTTTCAAAATTTTCTAAAATTTGAATGCAGAATGAATCAAGCAGATAAACCATAAATAAAATGACCTAGACGACCAAAATCGGATGATTATTGAGGAAATTATGAGTGTTAGAACATCTGGAATTAGGGTATATTACTGATATTTTTCGCAATTTCTATCGGAAACACTTTTAGAATGATATTTTATATAAGTCATGACAAGTTTTATGAATTAAAGTCAAAAAATTAAGTTTTAAATTTATGAAAAAATTTTGAAAATTGTGTAAGGGGGTAGCATGGATTTTTTTCAAAAAAGTCACTTTTTCAAAATTTCTAAAATTTGAATGCAGAATGAATCTAGCTGATAAACCACAAATAAAATGACCTAGACGACCAAAATCGGATGATTATTAAGGAAATTATGAGTGTTAGAAAGTCATCATCAAACATCAATGTTTGAAAATCTCGATGTTTTCGATTATTTGAAAACATCGATGTATCGCCACATCACCGATTTTTCTTCCAGCTCTACACGCAGCAATCAGACCTCGACTCAAACCTATGTCCAAAACTCTACCCAACGAGGCCAAAACGAACGCAGCCCACAAAATGGCAAACAAAACTTTTCAATTGTGGTTTGCCAGTTGCCACCACCCTCTCTTCCCTCTTCCCTTTTCCCTTTGGCTCTGTTCCCCTTCTTGGTGAAACTTTCATTAAGATGAAAGAGAGTAGAAAGTTTTACCGAGGTTTTAGGCAGGCAGCAGTAACAACAACAACAACAGGAAGAGTAACAACAAAAAAATCGGAGTAAAGCCGAGACACGCACAAGCGCACACACACACACACATACACATGCACACGCACGTGGGCTGATTAAACAGTCATGTAGAAAAAATCTTTCCCACACTAACAAGCGCTCATCATTGCCCAACACTGCCTCCCTCAGCTCATGCTCCCTCTATATCTGACCATCTTCTCTAGCTACATCTGTCTGTTTTCATTGCAGGATTACCTCGGTGGCTGCATTGTTTTTGTAGCCATTGTGACGGCCCTCGCAACGGCCAGTTTCAGCTGCAGCAGCTACACAAGAAAGGCGACGCAGTCCGTCGGAACTTATGTCATCAATAAGGGCACCGATGCCGACGCCGAGGAGCTGACGCCAACACCCTCGCTGGTTGGGCTGGCCATAAACTACACGTTGTTGGTGCCGATTTACCTTAATTGGGTTGTAAAACTTTTTGCCGATATGGAGATGTATGCGGGCTCCGTTGAGCGCATTGCCGGCTACACACAGCAGCAGCAGGAGCAGGAGCAGGATGAACTGAAGCAGGCACAAGAGCAGCCACAGCAGGAGGAGCTGCTGCATGTCAGCTCACCAAATGAAGTCGATAGGTCGCTCGCTGTCGACAAAGTTTACCCGAGCGCAACGTCAGCTGTCACCGCACTTGCCCTGCAAGAAGATTCGGGTAAATTAAATGCACCAGAGCAGGAGGAGGAGGTGGAAGAGGAGAAGGAGGCGAGTCACTTAAACTTGACAACGATTAAAGATGCACGTAGGCAAAGGCAACTGGCGGCTGCTGCAGCTGACAAGGCCGCTTTATCTAATGAGCCCGCCAGGCGCAACAAAATTTGTGAGTATAAGAACCTAATATACTATCGATATTCAGGGCATATTTCACAGTTGATTTACGCCCATTCCGAAATTTAATTGTCATGCCCTACGACAATCTATTCAAGTAGGTGGCTTGATAAGTTCTCTCATTTATTTAAAGGTCGATACTAACAACCTAAATATGATTCGTGTTGAAAGGCTTTTCATTTCGTTCTTCTTGTCATTATAACGAGTATTTTCACAGACCTTCACTCCGTTTCATTTGTATCTATGTTTGAAGAGTATAAATATTAGTCAATTGTATTTATACAACTTTATACTTTTTATACTTACCAATTACATATTCACTTGGCACAAATATGTTACCATCCTCCCAGTAGCAGTTCTTTGTGTAGAAATCGATTATTTTGCTCGAGCATATTTTCTGTGCTTCAGCGGAGGTTAAAAGACGATTCTTTTGATCATCGAATAGCACCAGGTAACTGAACTTGTCAGCTTTTCGACAGACTCCCAGCACCTCCATGGCGCACAGCTGTTGCAGCTGCAACGAATCGGGATATTTATCAATTTTCATCTCAAACATTCTTAAGCAAAGTTGAAAACTCAATATGCAATTCAATTCAGCTAAGTAGTTGGGAAAAGTATTATTTCTCAGATTCTACGCGACTTGATGTATTTTGAATAGCTTGCTTGATCTGCTACATATATTAGAAATGCTGAAATTTCAAATGCTTGGAGAATATCGATGTGTTTATTATATGTAAACAAAATAACCTATAATCAATCATAAAGAACTAACTAATGCATCAAACCTGAGCATTTCGTTACTTATATTCCTCTAATCATAGGTAGATTTTCAAACTGATGCGAATAATTGACTTAGCAACGCTAATTGAATATGAAACATGTGTATAGTTTTTTTCTTACAACTACATACATATTTCTTTATAGGACTGAGGCTGCGAAATTGATTCAAATCCAAACCTATAAATACGAGTATAGGGGTATAGCTATAAACAAAGTGAATAATAAGAAATTTAGTTAAATGTTATAAGTTATTTGTATTTGTTATACTCTTCCAATATAGAAAATGCTTAAAATAGGATATACTAAGTTAGTAATTCCACGATTTGTGCATTAGTTTGATAGGTGAGTTAATTGTGTGGTAATCTGATAAATCAGTGATGATGGGGGAGAGCAATTAACGACTCCACATCTTATATGCATACATACTTATCGTATAGATACGATATGTAAAATTCAAGATATTCGATAGGGTGACTTATGCAACTTGGCGTTGCCTAGTCGTTTAGCAACGGTCTTTTGAGAATAGTATAAAGGCAAAGCCACACTGAAAGTCTTGAATCAGTCAATATGAATTATTTTCTACCCTTCTTTGTCATCATGGTTTTGTTTGATCCATCTGACAAATTCAAGGCATCTACGGAACACACTTTCCTGCGTGGTGGATACCAAAAACCGCAAAAGAGAGGGTAACAACTGTGAAATTTCAAAAAAATTTAAATAAATACAAATAAAAAAAACTTTAAACTATTGTAGTTCACTTACTTGGCTAGTTGTAAATTAAGACAAAGCGAGCTATAATAATACCTCGTTTTAAAGAAACTGCTCTGCTTACTTTTGGTGCTTTTCTAAGATCAGTTTGAATAAGAAATAGTTAATAGTAAATAACATTCTAATTCCACAATTCGCACATTATTTCTGACATTTTAAGTTCTCGGCTTTGGGGAAGTAAGTTTTGGAAAGGGAGACGAGCAGAGAATTGAATGAGCATTAGACGACCACAGTTTTTGAACTAGTTCTTATCTAATGCTCTGGCTAAAAGCGTGGCACGACAATCGTATTGGACCCTTTTCATTAACTTTTTGTTTGTGTGGTGCCCTCATCAGTTTTTGCTTAGATGAGTTAATTTTTGCTTTTTCTTTTATACTTTACCCTTTGGTCGACAGTTGCGGGTGAAAAATAAATCTGGTGCAAAGGTCACAAATTTCATGCTCTGTCGATTTTGTTTCTTAATTCTGAAAATGAGTCTTTAAACATTTGTTTACATATCGTTTTTTATCTTTATCTATGGCAGACCGAAATGTACCTATCTCTTGGCCACAACGCGGCGACATCAGCTTCGAAAATGTCAGTCTGCGTTATGAAGGACAAAGGCAGAATGTTATCGGGAACCTGAACTTGAAGATACCAGCCGGTCAAAGGGTAAGTGCTGTGGTTGCTGCTGGCAATAAATGAAATCACAGTTCGTATTGGTGTGTATGTGTGTGTGTGTATCTGTGTTCTCAACTAGCCAACAAACTGTAACAAGAATCGCTGTTGCAACGAGACAAACACTGCACTTCGACCACAATTCAACCGTAGCTAAACCAATCTAACCGTACTCCGTTTCCAGCAGATGGCGTTAAAAGTCAACAACTGATTGAAAAGTCAGCCAATGATATCATACATGTAGACATGAGTAAATAAATATAGCATGTGTATATACGAGCATGTATACTATACTTATCCTCAAACATGAAAAGTTACTGTGCCTTCCATTAACATTATGCCAAAGTGCACAGACATCGTCTGAAAGCCACGACTGAGTTGTTTCCTATGCTCTGTACACATAGCAAATGTTATAAAGAGTGTCTATGTTTTGTTTTACATGTAACATAAAGAAAACTAAATAAACTGATGACTTTGATTGGTGGCAATATATAAATATATATAACATAAGGTGTCTGCCATGTTTCCTAATACCTTCAGTGATATTTTATGTGTTTCAGACATCACAGAATATCATTCAATTCAATCTCTTAACTTATATCCATGCAATATATGTGTGCCACCAAAACAAATGAGTTTGTAAGAGGGTGTCTCACAGTCATTCAACTCGATCAAGTGTGTCTGTATCAACAAATGTTATAAATTTACTCAAGTATTTGTAAATAAAGTAGATCGATTTCAAGACATGAATGCAGAGACCCCAACAAAACAACAACTTAAACAAAAACAACATAAAGGCAGAAAGATACAAAAACAAATACAAAGAGAGCTCTGTGGAATTATGTAGACAGATGTGCTTACGAATCACTCAAC
This sequence comes from Zaprionus ornatus, assembly GCA_018904035.1. Lineage (NCBI taxonomy): Eukaryota > Metazoa > Arthropoda > Insecta > Diptera > Drosophilidae > Zaprionus > Zaprionus ornatus. Next base: position 14,397,349 of record JAEIFZ010000002.1, on the reverse strand, counting down.
TGCGAGTGCACACGAGCATATTTGAACAGTTGAAATTATCGATAAAGTCGACAACTAAAGAATCAATGAAAGTATTTAAACAATTTAAATATAAAGGGTCATTGTCAGGTGTTTGCTTAACCTGTGTATTCTATCATAGTAAAACAAGAGAATATGGTCAGCAGAGCATTCACAACAATGGGCTTACAAATAAAACATAAAAAATAAAGAATTTGCAAACAAAAATAAATGTTCAATTGGCATAAAAACATATGTATGTGCTATTAGCTTATATTCAACATTTTTGTTGATGCGGTGTGAGCTAAAAACATAATTTTTTGTGTAATAATAACAATTTGAGTAATATTACCGCAGTATTTCCACTCGATTTCAATACAAAATGTTAAAAAAAAAAACTGAACTGTTATTAAATTTAGTTCATGACGTACAATTGTTTTCGATAGAAGCTCAATTAAAGGTCGCAAAGGTTATTTAAATTTATTATTTGTGGAGGAGAATTGATAGAATGTATGCATGAAACCGCTGGGCATCGGTTCTTTTTGGCTTTAAGACAAACTTTGCTACATTCAAAGAAAATTCGAAGAGTATTTGAAGATTGGTTTTTTAAGGCTTCTGCAGATATTAATCTGATATTAAAAGTGTATTTATTCATTAAATTAGTCTGTTCTTTGTAAGTATTATCAACTTTTCTGAGAGTGTAGAAAAGTTGCATATTTTAATGCTACTGCATACATACCTATCCTATTTGAATTGGATTCCTCAGCTAAGGGTCATAGATATGTATATGAGAGTGAATGCCAGATATATACAAATAGATAATTTGTGCATGGGTACAGTGCACCTAAGCTGAAGAGAATATTTTAAAATTGTAAATATCATAATTAATATTTTATCACTGATATTCAGTGAAATTTAGTATAAATCAATCACAATCAGTTTTTAATTTCTGTCAGTTCATCATAGCGTGCTGCACCTGTAAGCACACTTACATTACAATTGCAAATGATAACCAGTCCAGACTATTTGCTGTCTCCTTATGAGTATTTCCCTGCACCCCAACACTGTCTCACTCACTCTTTCTCCCTCTCTCTCTCTCTTCCAATATTTTGCAGATTGGCATCTGTGGTCGCACGGGCAGCGGTAAGTCCTCGCTGGCCCTCTCCTTGTTTGGCGTGCTACAGACGACAAGTGGCCACATACGCATCGATGATGTGGACATCGAGCAAATTCGCCCAGATGAGCTGCGTACCAGATTATCGATAATACCACAGGATGTGCATTTGTTCAATGCAACAATACGTGAAAATCTCGATCCGCATGGTTATTATGCGGATTTACAATTGTGGAATTGCCTCGAATTGGCACAGCTCAAGGAGTTTGTCAATGTGCAGCTGCCGTTGGGTCTGGGTAAGTTCAATTCCCGCCACAATGCAATCCTCGTTTTAGATCTGCGTGTTTTAGTGTGCTTCTATACCCAGTATTCTGGGGGCATAGGGTATACGGTGTGTGGACAAGGTATGCCTTGCCAAATTTATAGAGTATATATATTTTGTCGAAGCTTACAGAGAAGAGATCATACTTAATCCAATACTTTTTTGCTTATATTTGAAAAATAGCAAAATTTAAAAATTATTTTTTTAAAAAAGTGCAGGAAAAACTCAATTTATAAGTATCAGACTAACGGTTAGTGTTAAGTGATCTTTCGATTAGATCGTTTAGTATCCTTTTACGAGTTCATATTTGCTAGAAAAAAAATGTAACTGGGAACCCCTAAGGTGATTACAGGGCATCTGTAGTCGACTGTGTTCGAGTACAGCTTTACTTAACTCGTTTTTTTGTTGTTCATGTTGTGTAAACAAGCAAACTGACTGTCAGTTTTTGGGTACTGCGGCTCGCTGAGCTCCGCTGCTTGTGCATGTGTGAGTATGTGTGAGTATGTGTGTGTGTGTATGTGTGTGTATGTGTGTGTATGTGTGTGTATGTGTGTATTTGCCTTATGAAAAAATCATGTTTATTTTTGGCAGCAAACATGACGTTTGGCTTGGCCGCCTCGCCAGCGACTGCTGCTCTTGCCACCCCTCTCTCCAGCCATCCCTTGACTGACTGTTTGATGTTTGCGGGGTAGCAAAAAAAACGCAGGATAAAACGTTCATGCATGTTTGATTTTTTGTGCTGATTGGCTCGCATGTGGCATCTGCGCGTACATGTGTATCCATCAAGTACGAGTCTATTTGCGTGAATCCAACTTGATTAGCCACTCGGCGCAGACAGACAGGCATAGATATATCTATGGGTCGGTTGAACAGACGCAACATACTGACAAATACTTGTATAACAGACATTTGTCGGACCATAGCTGTGGAACTCTGTTAGCTGTTAAAACTGGTGTCTAAATGGCGTTTAAGTGTTGTTGATGGATCTGCAACTGGCATTGGTCGCTGGATATATCTATAAATATTGAGTTACGTATATTGTTGTTGGGGCTCACAAAAATGTCAGTGGGTTTATGCAGCTAGTATGGGAAATTGCAGTTTTCTAAAGATAAGAGGACAATTGTGGTAGAAATAAAAGAAAGGTTGCCTTACGTAGCAAATTTGCAGTAGAATTGAAGTAAAAGTAGTAGTAATTGGAGAAGTTGTGGTAGTGGTAATAGGAGTAGTACTGGTAGTGGTAGTATTAGGAATAGTTGTAGTGGTAGTAGTAGTAATAGGAGTAGTAGTTGTAGTGGTAGTAGTAGTAATAGGAGTAGTAGTGGTAGTTTAAGTAGTAGTAATAGTAGTCGTGGTAGTATAAGTAGTCGTGGTAGTATTAGTAGTAGAAGTAGTATTAGTAGTAGTAGTAGTATTAGTAGTAGCAATAGTATAAGTATTAGTAGTAGTAGCAGTATAAGTACTAGTAGGAAAAATAGTAGTAGTAATAAGAAAAGTAGTAATAGTAATAGCGATAGTAGGAGTAGTAGTAGTATTAGTAGTAGTTTTTGTAATAGCGGTAATAGTAGTAGTTTTTGTAATAGCGGTAATAGTAGTAGTATTAGTAGTTGTAGTAGTATTAGTAGTACTAGTAATAAGAAAAGTAGTAATAGTAGTAGAAGTAGCAGTAGTATTAATAGCAGTTTTAGTAGTAGCGGTAGATGTAGAATTAGTACTACTAGTAGTAGTTTTAATAGTATTGGTAGTAGTAGTAGTAGTAGCAGTAGTGTTAGTAGTATTATTAGTAGTAGTAGCAGTAGTGTTAGTAGTATTATTAGTAGTAGTAGCAGTAGTGTTAGTAGTATTATTAGTAGTAGTAGCAGTATAAGTAGAAGTAGTAGTATTAGTAGTAGTAGTATTAGTAGTAGTAGTATTAGTAGTATTAGTAGTAGTAGTATTAGTAGTAGTAGTATTAGTAGTAGTAGTATTAGTAGTAGTAGTATTAGTAGTAGCAATAGTAGCACTAGTAGAAGTAGCAGTAGTAGAAGTAGTAGTAGTAGTATTAGTAGTAGTAGTATTAGTAGTAGTAGTATTAGTAGAAGACGAAGACTACTTCGTGTAGTAGTAGTAGTTGAAAACTACTTCTAGTAGTAGTAGTAGCAAAAGGAAACCCCGTGAATTATTGTCTCTAATAGCAGCAGGACTGAGTTTAAGAGCAGACAGTTCTTTAAGTTTAAGGCTCTCAAGTAGTTGCGTCTCATGTATGTACTTTTTATATACCATTCTGAAGGTCTCAACATTCTCCTGGCTTGATCCCCCGCTTAATTGAATCAATTAGACGAGCACATGCCGGCTTGTGTTTACGGTGCAATCGCATTAATCGCCGTCAGTCTTACTGTACTTTGCAGCGTAGTGCCACGCCCCTTTGGCAACGCATTGTTGTCCTGCCAAATGGCCGGACGACTGTGCTTAATACGCCTCGTTAGGGGTTAAATGCGTGCTTAGCCAGGCGGCCAGAACGTCACGCTTATTAAATACAACTTTAATTACGCACTAAAACAGCTTTTTATTGCGGAAGTGTGTGTGTGTGTGTGTGTGTGTGTGTGTGTAAGGCACTTTCAATGCCGCGTATACCTTTACTTATCTGATGATTCTCTCTTTCTCGGTTTCTCTTTCTTCTTTCCGTTTCCTGTGCAGACACTGAAATCACGGACGGCGGCTATAGCTTCAGCGCCGGCCATCGGCAATTGCTCTGCCTGGCACGTGCCATTCTGCGCGGCTCGGTGTGCCTTGTCCTGGACGAAGCAACAAGTACCCTGGACAGCAGTACAGAGAAGGCTCTTCTGCAGGCGGCGGACAAGGCTTTTCAGGGTCGCACAATTATAACGATTGCCGTGAGTTGAGTTCCTTTATTGCCTTCGTTGCAGTTTCCTTTTCCATTTGGAAAAGGTTATTGTGATTTTTTTAGGAAATATATTTAGATTAAAATATATGTATTTACAATACAATGTCAGATATATATATATATATGGAAATAATACGTGAAACTGTAGATAAATTATAATATGATTGTTTTTTCAAAGGTTAATCATAATATAACTCAACCAAATGAAATTGTATAACTATTCTTAACTTTTTTCTCATTTTCTTAATATATAAAAGTCAGATATATATTTCATTGCATGGTCAATCTTAATTCATAGGAAATAATCAGATCAACTTTGCATTTTATAATTTAAATTGTATATATTTTTTATTATTGGCAGTTTATTAAATCCGAATGCTGATTAGTTCTTTTATCTGTTCAACTCTTAACTCAGTTTTTACTTGATAAGTTAATTAACCATTAGTGTCCACTTTCAAAAGGGTATTCCAATTTCCATAATCGCCGTTTATTCTTTTTCCCTTTCCTCTTTCGTATTTGTAACCTGTTTCTTTATTTACAGCATCGTCTGAGCACAATACTGGATTACGAACGGATTATAGTGCTGGAGCAGGGCCGCATCGTTGAAGACGGAAACCCAAGGCAGTTACAGCAGGACGCAAGTTCTTTGTTTTACGGCCTGCTGCATAAGGCCGGACAGAGCTCATAGATGCCGAGGCAGAGCAATTGAATTGTTCGCGATGGAATCTGGAAGTGAAAATATTACTTAATTACGAGTATATCATAATAATTGTTCGAGTTCAAAGCAAAGTTCATCGACAGAGATTCATGGTGTGTGTATGTGCTCTTGTATGTGTGTGTGTGTGTGTGTGTGGAGTCGGTGCTTTGTAGCTGCGCGCTCGTGTGTGTCAAATGTGATTTATATTTTATGTTTTCTATATATTTTATATATATATATGGATGTATGTTACTTGATACCAAATAGTATACAAGCGTATTTTATTCGATATTTTTTGTACTATGTGTAATTTGCAGTATTTTTTTTATGCTTAATAATAAAAGGAAATGTTGTCGAAAGCAAACATTAAATTTCCCCTGCATGCGGCGTCGGCAACTGTGCGTATGCGCTACGTGACCACGTGACATTACGTATACGCTGAGGCATACGAACGAACGCAGACATGCCCGTTGTGCGCGTGTGTTCCATAAGCATGCCGCAAACGATCTGACAGCCATATGATTTGTGCGCACACACACACACGCACACACACACACATGCGGATATTTGATTTTTTGCAACAGTGTGAGTAAATACATCTGGCTGGCTACATGTGCATTTATAAAAGTGAGGAAGTATGTCATTCGATTGTGAGTGTGTGTGTGGCTGTGTGTGTGTGTGTGTGTGTGTGTGTGTGTGTGTGTGTATGGAGCTGCAGCTGAAGCTCTGCAATTGCACAGCGGGCGAACGTGACTTTAGTCGACTGCGCGGGACTTCGTGGGACTTGGAAATCTGCTCAAGAGTAGCATTCTTAAGCAAAGTATTGTATCTGCATGTGCTTTAAGTGCTCGATGAAGCACTTGGCGGCACCAAGAGAGATCGACAGAGAATACTTTTATCTCTCTGCCAATTAGAATTCCAAGCAACTCCCAAAAGTATGCTATGATTTCTGTTCAACTCAATGTTCTTTGGTTTGATATTAAATTTTATTATGGGATTCAGGGATTCTTCACTTAATAATAATAAAAAAAAAATATTTAATTGATATATTTGCATATGAATATCTGCCTAATCAATCAAATTTTATATTCCTAATTATTTCGTTAACTACTTCATAAATAAAACCCCAATTATGTTGCTTCATTAAGCGGTTTTGACTCGCCCACGCAACTTGGCAAAGTAATGGAGTTATCAAATTACCGGAAAATGATTTGCTCTTAATGAGTGTATTCGAAATGCAATGCTATTGTTGCAGTGTGTAGAAGCTGCCAAAGTATCAATGGAACATACCCTGTAGTTGGTACAGCTTAATTCACAACTGCATTTATTTAATAAAACTTATGCTGAACTTACATAATAATATTCTGTGAATAAATAAGTTGAATAAATAAATAAACTTTAGTTAATTATTGATTAATTTGACGCACACATATGCCCTCCTTTCATCTAGTGCAATGCTGGGTATCGCTAACAAGTTAAGTGCAACAAATTGTTATTTTTCCGATCCGGCCAATCAATTGCAGCACTTTCAGCAGCCGACAGTCGTGCAACAGTTGTGAAATACAACAGAAATATTGCAGAAAGCACTTTGATTCGGTATCTAAATCAGGCCAATTAGAATCGCAATCGCATCGCCATCGCCAGCGCCATCGCCATCGCCATCGCCGGGGCAATGAATATGCAACGAAATATGGCAACAACGTTTATGAATTTACGTGCTATGGCCCCTGAATCTGAATTCATTCCCCTTACTTCATGTCCTCCGCTCAGCATGTGCCCTCTTGTGCCGGGCACAAAGGCAAAATATTATTGTGGAATAAATTGATTGTTAAATGGACCTGCCCGGCCCAGCTGGGGTCCATCAACGGGGGCGTGGATGGGGGCGGCAACTTTGCGATTTTAAGCGTTCACTTTATATGCATTTTTCAAGTAGCTCGGCCTGCGGCCATTCAGTGCCTGCCAGGCAATTAAACTTAATTGGCAATGAGGGCCTAACCAAATGCGAGAGTACTTTTTTTTTTTTTTGTATATAATTCTTTCTTTCTCTCTCTCGCTCTCTCTCTCTCTCCTTGTAGTATATTTTTTGATTTTCTGGTTTGATTTTCTGTTGATTTTTTTTCGAACTGCTTTGATTTCCTCAAGTGCGGCCAATTTGGCTGCGATGCTGTCGAAATGGGTTAATTGATATGCAAACGTGGCAAAGCAAACGTTTTTCGATATGCTTGGTATTTTTAGTACAACTGGGCTTTCTCTCGCTTCTTTTTATCAGGTAAAAAGAGGGCAATGAGCTCATTGACAGATTAAGAGTTGCTCTTATACTCGTATTTGGTCAGCTTAGTTCTCAGTAAGTAACTTTATTAGATGTTAGTAATAAAATAGAATACTGGTAAGTGATTGTACATAATATAAGTAATTATAATAGAACTGTTTTACATTTAGTTCATTGTAAAACTGCAAAAAAAAAAAAAAAAAAAAAATGGAAAACTGCAGCAAATAAAGTGTTCTAATTTAACCTATTGCATGCTTTTCAAATCATATATGTAGCTTCTCTTATGCTCTTCATCAATATTTTTTTATACTATATAATAAATTTACTGCCAGCCTTTCAATTAAATACATCATTTCAATTTAAATACTTCGATTAATAAAGTTGATTTCTTTATATTTATACCTAGAATGGTATATAGGTATAATATATCTAAGCTAGATCTACAGTGTTCCCTCTTCATGTTCTAGCTTATTGCCTTAAAGTCAGAGAGTAGAGAAACAACTCTGCAAATAATTGATTAGATGAAGTAGAGTAGATTTCTCATGGCAAACATATCCTAAGCAATTGCGTTCTCAAGTGCTTGAGTGATAGATTATGCTGTGTTCTACACAATTTCGACACATTCCCATTGCTGCGTCTTTCCCTTTCCCCTCACATTCTCATTCGTATTAAGGGCGTGTTAACTGCTTTTGACTAATTGCCGCAGCGCGTCACAAATCGCAGCCAAAACTTTCGAGTTGGTCGTCGTTGTCGCCGTCGAGCTAATCCACATAATTGGCAGGGGCACAACGCGTTCTCCATCTGTCTCCAGCTACTTCCCCTTCCTGCGCCCTTACTCCTCCTCCTACATCAACTTGTTTCTTGCCTTGTTGTCGTGCTGCCTCTGCCCACACCTCGTCAGTCTTGTTAATCAGTCAGTCCGCTGTCAGGCTACAATCTGCCATGTTTAGAATATATATACGCAATATACACAATATATATATATATATATATATGTATATGTAGACGTGTATATGTGTAGCATGTCGTGTTTGTGCATGTCGCTCCGTCTAGTCGCCGTGACTAACCTATGTGTACATTGGTTAATTCATTGTGCTTGGCGCGCCACGTCGAGACTCGTTTATTTCTTAGTTAAGTTCTTTGATTTCTTGATTTATTTCTTCTACGACTATGCATGTGTGTAAGCGCGTGTGTGTGTGTGTGTGCGTACGTGTGAGTGCCAACAACAACAGCTTATGCTGACACACTCATCAAGCTTTGCTTTAGCCTTCTTTTTTCGTATTTTCTTTCTTAGGGGCGTTTTCATTTCTTCTTTTCTATTTTACGCCAGCTCAGGCATTTCTACTTCAGTTTAATATGGCTTCTCGTATGCCCTGTCTTCATTGAGCAGCTTAACTCGATCGAGAGGGTCTTACAAAGCCATTGATTCTGGCACAAGTACCCTTATATTTTGAGAGACAGCTTAGCTTGTTTAGATTTTGTTGGAGGAGGTTCTGGAATATCAGTAAATTTTGTATTGCTTAGAAAATTAGAGTCGATATTCCTAAGAAATAAAAGAATATATATTTTTATATATACAAATTCCTGAACACAAAAAGTTTTGACCAATTCAATAATTTCATAAATATCAGAAACATTTCTGGATACTCAGTCACAAATACTCCGTCAAAAGACTCTGGAAGGAACTCAGTAACAAGAAAAAGCCATATAGAGTTTTTTGTGTACTAAGCACAAAAAACAAATTCACTTGAAGTTGTGTTTTTCTAACTCTGATTTCTAATTATGAAGAAGTCTTTTTTTCGTGTTTTCCCACACGAAGTTTCCCTCGACCAGCGAAGGAGTTTATTGTTTATTCAGTGAAGTATGCTACAATTTAGCTCTTTTCTAGCCTTTGTTTACTTTTGCTATTGTTGCTGATGAAATTAATTGTTTGCGTGTGCGAGACTGTGCGCGAGCGTGCACGTGTGTGTGTGTGTGTGTGTGTGTAAGAAAGTGAGCGGGAAAGTGCTGGGAAAGCACTTAGGCAAAAATAAAAGTTGCAAGTTAATTATTTCATTAATTAGGAGCGCAGACTGATGAAGTTGATTGATATGTCGAGCGGGTTGCGAAAGTGTTGAAAGTGCTGCAGGCAGGCAGTCGGTCGCCAGTCGAGCAGCTGCTCTATCGACAGAGGCTGAACCCCCCCCCCCCTTCTACCCAACTACCTTCTCGACCCCATCTATATCTTCGCTTTGGAAATGCGCTCAAGTGCGCAACGTGTTTTATGACGTCTTTATGTGATTTTCTTTTTATATCGCCTCTACTATCGTCTCTATTGCGGTTTGTTTTTATTAAATTTTCCACACATACGCACATCTATACACACATCTCACACACACACACACATCACACACTAATGCAATCGAGCTTAATATGCTCGCTCGCTTGTCGACGTATCCTTTTCGCTCTGTCTGTCTCAGTCGCTTTAATAAAAGAAATCTGTCAAATTCAAACGCTCGTAAATGTCTTTCACAGCCCCGTCAAGCAGTTCGTCTGCCATCTTGGCTCCCAGCTAAGTCTCCATCTTAGTATCACCTCCCCCCCTCTCCCGTTGTCTTCGTCTGTTTTGTAACTGTTTACTCGACTTGAACCCATTGCCCTCTTGCCCCGTTCTGGTACTCGTGTTAGCTAATCATATTGTGTTTTCCACTGAAATTTCACAATTCAATGAATTTCACTTTAGTTTCAGTCTGCCATTTCGATTAGATTTTTATGCTCTGCAGGAATTTCTAATAAAGTTTGTGTAAAAAATATTTATGCTTAAATTTATATAAAAGTAAGTGCATTGATAGATTCCTAAGATTCCTCAGCACATTATGAGTTTAAGTGTCTAGAGTTTAAAGATATAGATTTGGCTGAATATTATATTATGCCAAAGTTCTGTGTGTTCTACAGGTAATAATATTCTGGAATAGTTTTAGACAGGTAATATATTATATTATATACAATATGGTCACCTTACCTTACCTTACCTTACCTTTTGAACTTAACAACTTAACATAGAAGTCCTGCCTCAAATGTGGTGCCACTTTCAGAAAGATGCAAGCATTGGAAACTAATGTTGGATTCTTAAAACCTATTAGGGTGGCCATATTACATGCAGAATCTATGTTATTAAAAGTTAAGTTTCTGCGTGTTCTTCAGGTAATAATATTCTGGAATAGCTTTGGACAGATATTATATTATATTATACAATATGGTCACCCTTACCTTTTGAACTTAACAACTTAACATAAAAGTCCTGCCTCAAAGTGGTGCCACTTTCAGACAGCTGCAAACATTGGAAACTAATGTAGGATTCTTAAAACCTATTAGGGTGGCCATATTACATAGAGAAACTATTTTATTAAAAGTTAAATTTCTGTAAAACCTTCAGGTAATAGATTTCTAAAAAAAATGTTGGACGGATATTATAAATATGCAATATGGTCACCCTAACTTTTTGAGCTAATCAACTTAACGTATAATTCCTGCCTCAAATGTTGTGCCGTTTTCTGACAGCCGCAAACTTTAGAAACTAATGTAAGATTCGTAAAACATATTAGGGTGACCATTTTATGCATAACAACTATTCTTATAAACTACCTCTCTATCATAAATATCTCATTTATTATCTTACGAACTTAGTATAATTATATATATATTGGTTTTCAGTAAACAATTTAAAAATAGTTCATTTTCAGTTACATATCTACTATATTTTACATTGATGGAGACAACATTTCTATGTTCATACAATAAGATCTAGTATTGTATCGAGAAACTCGTAAATTCAACAAGCCCAATTGCCTTAGAAGCCAAAAGGGCTTTCCGAAAGTGAGCTCCAATTTGTGCGTGCCATATATCTGGCATATTTGTCAGATTCGACTAAGCGATGTCCCAACAAAAGTCCATAGAAATCCACTTAATGCCAACTTAAGAAACTTGACCTCATCCCTCCGCTGTGCTGACCTCGCTGCTGATTGCGTGCTTAGCTCAGCCTCCTCAGCCGAACAGCCAGATGAAAGGAAGAAAGCAACGTCTGGAGGACAGGCATAACTTGATTATCGACGGCAAAGGCAGCTCAGGCAGCACGCATGATAATCAGGCGATGTCTTTATAATTGTTGAAGCGGTAAATTCGCATCTTGTGTGCGAGAAAGCAAATGACAACTCAGCGAATTTATTCGCCAGGTCTACAGGTGTGTGTGTGTGTGTGTCTGTGTGTGTCTGCTGGGGTGTGTGTGTGTGATAACAGGATTTTATTGGTCGAATGATTCCGTTGATACACGCCATAAACACATTGATTTAATTTGTAGCTTAAATTGCCGTATATCGCTCTGCATTGATAGGCATTCGGCGACTGACGGGAGGACGGGGGGTGTGGCGTCGCCATTAAAATGAAGTTAAAAAGCAACCGCAGGCACAGTGCAGTCGAAAAGTATGCAACGGCCTGCAAATAAATTTGATAGCCAAGTCAAAGCTGGGAAACCGAAAAAAAATACTCAAACAACCCAAAAAAAAAGGGGAGTTCGCATCAAAAAGTAATCCACAAAACCGGCAGGCCAAATGCGGCAAAGAGTTCACACACACACACATCCACACACTTACGACGCGCATACACAAACATTCCAGCATAACTGTCTGCGTTGACCCAGTGAACGAGTAAGCAAGCAAGCCGGCCTATCTCAATGTGGAATCCATTCGCTGACAGCGCTGCATCTGCAAAGGCAGAAAGAGAGTGAGAGAGGCCGAGAGGCAGAGGGAAAGAGCGACGTCTGCACAGCATCCGAACAGTTGCCGGGCACGAGTCCACTTCGGCTTCGGCTGCACAAGACCCCTGTGTGAGGCTCGTGCTTATGCTGTTGCGCTTGGGTCTCAGCATCGGGCTGACGACTTCTGCCTTTCAGTTTATTCGTGTCTGCCAACGCGTTCGATTGTCGCCACATACGGCGCAGTTGCTCAATCTGAGACCACGCGTGAATTTCACGTGATTTTCAACATCCGACATCCGACATCCGAGCTCGCAATATCAATTAACATTTTTTGTACAAGTGCGTGAGTGTGTGTACCAAATAAATGAAGAAAAGAATTACATATGCAAATAGTTTGTATGCGGCTCGTCCTGCTTATCGCGCGCCTCATTTACCGTGCTGACTCTAATTCTGACCTGGCTCAAGCGCGAGACGTGTGCGTGCTTGCCAGCAGGTGTCGCTGGGGACTTCACCTCACGCTCAGATTTGCACCTTGTGATAAGCCGAAACCAATCAAGGCGACCAAAGCAGGTAGAGATAAACCCCCACAAAGCAAGCACTATTGCAAAAATGTATTTCAAAATATCAAATCCTCCTTTAACTGTGCATTTTCGAGGGCTTACTGCAGGTTTTTCTAAATTCAAACACTTATAATTAATGAAACTTTACGTTGTGCAAACACTTGTGAAATGAATATGATTTCAGTAAAGTTCTAAATAATATTTAAGTCATTTTATTTTAATACAAATATTACAGAAATTTACTACTTAAACTTGAGCTGAGTTTGTTTTATTGCAAATAAACAATTTATAGTTGATACAATTCATAAATCAAAAGTTGAGTTAGTTAAATAAACATATCATTCTTCACTTAATTATAATAAAAAAAAAAAAAAATTAAAAATAAACATATATAAATAGGTCGTTCAGCTATACATCAAGTAGAGCATTAACTGAGTTCATCATTGCTATTGAAATAGTGGTGATCAAAGTTTTTCAAATCGGCGCTGTTAGAACTTCCAACCAATTCTAGCAGCGAGAAGATGAGCTGTTTTCGATCACCAAGTGAGTCAAGTGACCAATACTAATGATCCAAGTTCGTTACTTCCTGAAAGACATGTATTTTTAGGCACGCTGTTTGTCGTTCTGGCAAGTTTTTTGTTCTGTTCGGCTTGATGCGAAGCAATAATGAAAATCAAACCGAATTTTTGACCTCAAGTCAACTAAATACTCTTAATAAAAACATGAAGTTTATATAAAGTATATATATATAATAATAAAATATATAATATCAAAGCTGCGTAAACAAGATTTCACTTTTTGTAATGAGTTTCAGTTTCCTTTTCGTTCTCCTTTATAAAATAATTTTTTTTTTAATTCAAATTAATTTTTTTTTGGAAATTCTTAGGGCATTAGTAAAGTCCTAATATATAATTTTGGAGTCATTTACTCAACTTTAGCTGGCAGCTTAGCGTGCCTGGCACATTATGAATATGAATTCATTATTTATCATATCATGGCACTTGAGATTCTCGAACAGCTTTCGACTGCTAAATAATGAATAAATTTATCACCGTTGCGTTTGATAATTGCACACACACACACACACACAGAGAGACATACTTCCTATATAAGAATATCATTTGTCATCGTGATTTAGCACTTCAGCTTGAGCCTTTTCAATAAGCGCTCTTCATTAGTCGCAAATCCACGGGGGGTGCGTTGAGGCCTTCTTCATCTTGGCCTTGTCCATCTCTCGTGGTCCGTCCGTCTGTCTGTCTCGTTGTCTGTCGGCCTGTCTCTGTCCCGTTATTGTGCTGTCAGTTTCTATTAAAATGCGGCTTTATAAATTGTTTACGCTTTTTGTTATATTAATAGAAAAGTTGCTTTGCCTTTTGTCAGCAGTTTGAGAGGGATACGCGGATTATTATGATGAAACTCCTTTGAAACTTGGAAAGGTACAGAACAAAATTGGCAAAAATACAAATGGAGTTATAGTCCTAAAATAATAAATTACTGTTTGACTCAAATATCACATTTAAATTTAAAAATAGTTAAATAAAGATAAAATGATAAAACTCTGCATACAATTTGAGGTTTTACAAATAAGAAACCCTTTCAATGGGGAAAATAAATATAGTTAATTTATCAATTTGTATTTGTACAGGCTTCAATTAACAACTTAATGATAGTTTAAATTAATAAACAACTATAATTTAATTGCACAAATTTACTCATTAAAAATTGCTCTTAATATTGCCAGGAAATGAAACTTCAACGAGACAGATAAGAATGAGTTCCCCAGTGCTAAACAATCAAGTGCACTAAGCATTAATCTACGACTAATTAGAGTTGTGTGCTTTGGCAATTATCGAGAGATGGAGAGGGGAAAAGGAGAGACTGATAGTGAGAAAGGGATATGGAGAAAAGGAGATACAAGGGCGCAACTGGTTGAGCTGCCCTCGTGGAATGTGCTTGGCTCCTTGCCTCGCGAAAGTAAAAGTAATTAAATACTCGTACGCACACAAGTATGCAACACAGAAGTGGCCCCCAGGAAGATAAAGGCAGAGAGAAAGAGAGAGAGAGAGAGATAGAGGAGGAGAGAGTCAGAGCATCCTTTACGAGCCACACAATTTGAATTTTTAATTAAAAGCAACAACAACGCGCAGGAAAGCAGAGACGTGTGCGTGAACTTTTGTACAAGTCATGTGTGGAGCAAGACAGAGAGACAGCAAGAGAGACAGAGAAAGAGAGAGATAGAGAGAGAGAGAGACTTAGAGCGCACTAATTAATTCACTAAATAAACAAATGCGGAAAACGCATTGTTGCCAAACTTGACCTAAAAATGACCCCAGCAAACGGTTTTGCGCTCAAAGGGCAAAGGAAGCCGCAGCAGAAGTCAAAGAACTGTTGCAGCTGCCTTCGAGGCGCAACACCTGCAGCGGCCATGCGAGTGTGTATGTGTGTGCGTGAGCATACATGTGTGTTGGTATGTGTGTGTGTGCACGCGTATTGCTTGCACTTTGCATTAGCATAATTAAAACTCAACAAACAGGCTGACGGCAAACACTGCGTACAAGTGTGTGCCTGTGTGTGTGTGTGTGTGAGTGTGCTGTGTGTATTTGAGTGTGAGTGTGTGAGTGTGTACTGTGTGTATTTGTGTGTGTGTGTGTTGTTAACTGGGCTACTAAAGTCAACACAGGCGCAACTTGACCCACGGGCTATGCGACCGCAAAGTATGCAACAAACTCTATTACAAATTGCGCCTGCTAACGCGCGCGCATTCCCTCTCTTTCACACACACACACACACGCACACACACGCACACACACACACTTGCAATATCCTTGAACTTTATTGTTTGCACATCAGCGGTTTGCCAAAGCTCGGTGCGTGCTGCGTTTTGAGCACTTCCAGGCCTCCTCTGTGCCGCCTTTCCGCCCTGCCGCCCCACGCCCTCTTTTATGTATTTCCCCACATGCCTGTGTATATGTGTGTGTGTGTGTGTGTGTGTTAGTATGCCTGTGCTTTTTTATTGCATGCTGTCAGGCGCAGCAACATATCGGTTTACCATTGAAAAATATACGCTCGCATTTTTCAGACAGTTTTCACAAAATTGTACAGAATGTATTTCTTTATTTTTATTTTTCCTTCTTTTTGGGCCAGTTTCCTTTTTTGTATTTTCCATGTTCTGTTGCCTTCATTTGGGGTTTTTCGGGGCGTGGCATATATATCTCGTGGCGCATTTCTTTCAATACTCTACGGCTCAGGCCCCAAAACTGCGTCTCTATAGGAACTGCAGTTAATCTCAAAGCGTGCGTCGAAAAAAATAAAATGAAATAATTTTTTTTTTTTTTTTTTGTTAAGCCTTTTGCCGTTGGCAGTGTAATTTCAATATAAAGAATTGATTTATCAGCTATATTTTATTTTTTCCCTTTTTAACAATCTTTTTTCTCGCCATGGTGACAACGGCTTCAATCACGCTTGGCTTTTTTGTCTTGCAATTAATGTTAATTTTTTACGCTAAAGTTCGTTTCCTTTTTTTTTTGTCGAACTCATCTGAAAGTTGTGAAATTTAAGCTCACGCGAGAAAAGTGATGATTGTGTAAATAATTTGTGAGCTACCTACCTATAAAGTATGAAAAGCAATCAGTGGCAGAGATTTGTGAAAGTGGTTCGTATTTAATGGAGAGTAAAATTAACATTTTTAATAATAATTTTCCGTTTAAATACAGTTTATTTAATCCTTGCAATATGCTAACTGAAATCTTATTTATGTATTTTCCTCGCTCGATTTGAAAAGAAAAGAAATACTTTCTTTTGCCATCGTTGGTTGTCTTTGTTTGCACAATTTGCACTCAATTTGTCTAATCTATCTCTGGAGCTTGGCACTCGTTGCTCGCACTTTATGGAAAGCAATCGAATTGCACTTGCAACAAGTTGATTACATTTGCATCATCGTGTCGCATATTACAAGCTTTGCACATTTGCGTTGATTGCGTTCAATTGATTATGAGTTTTCCTTGAATACATGCTAAATCAGAATCAAAATCGAAATGGAAATCGAAATCAAAAGCAAATTCAATTGGCAGGCAATTTGAAGCGAAGCTCAGTTTCAGTTCGGTTTCAGTTCAGTTTCTGCCCCATGTCTCTACATTCCTTGCCCCACTCCCCTTGCCTGATCCCAGTGAGGAGTTATGAAGTTAGGGCTTCTTTCCTTCTCGATTTGTCGTCTGAATTGTGCATGGGGGGGCGACTTAAATACACATTGGCTCTGCTTTATTTCCAATGTTTTGCCATAACTTTCCTTGCAGTAGTTGTTGTTGTTGCTGTTGTTGTTGCTGTTGTTGTTGCTGTTGTTGTTGCTGTTGTTGTTGCTGTTGCAGCTGTCTGCAGTTGCACGCGTTGGTGGAATGTTTTATGCCGCACACACTTGTTCGCAGGTTGCTGAGGCTGCAACTGCGTGGCAGTTGTGGGTTGCAGGTAGAACAAGCTCACATATAACATATATAGTTATAGGGTCCGTTACTTTTATTTGGTCATTTTTCTTAAGCGGAAGTTACTGAAAATGTTTTAACGCATTTATACCCCGTAGAATAGAAGCAGAGAGAGAGACAGTTGTAGAAAATATAAAGAAATACATTTTTACTTTTTTTTTTATTTATTACAACATAATAGGTATTGAAACTCCCGTGCGTATAATAAATATTTTAATATTATTTTAAACTCACTTGTATTATTTTAGCAATAATATTACTATTATTATTCTAATTATTAATAATCAGTTATTCAATTTCTTATCTTCTATTTAATATATTTATTTATGAATTTATTTAAGCAATTCCTTAATTAATCACAAATATGCAGCCAATTATTCCTTGTAGCATACTTTTCCGCGCCAGCTGAAATGATTTGACAGTCTTTTGAGATCAGCCTTAAAGTATGCAACAGTTTTAAAAAATTTAGAACTATGTACAAAATGAGTTTCCATTCAATTCGCTATGCCCCAATGGGTTAATTTACTTACAGGGTATCTGCATGCGCTTGAATTGCGCGCAATGTTTACTTGTTTATGTCCTGGCCGTGGGTAGCCCGGCGCTTAACCTGGTTTACTTCCAAGTCGCTGCCAGCACGCGCAGTGCTACACCAATACACACACGCATACATATAAATATATATATGTAAAGCTATACACATGTATGTTTATATTTTTTTTTATTTATTTAAACTGCGGCCCAATGTGCCGTTTGTTGTTTATGTTGTTGCCCAAAGTTTGCAGCGCGCTGGCTTGCTGAAAGTTCAAATTGTTGGGATTGTCCTGGCTATACATTATTTCCAAAAGCAAAAATAAAAAAAACAAATAAATAAATAAAATAGAATGAAGAAGAAGTGAACCCGAATAGAAACAAACTATAACTGAAACTATGCAACTTTTCGCTGTGCTCTTTTGCAGGCGACCCGCAGTAAATAAGACTCGACCAGCCTAAACTGCGGCTGAGGCTCCTCGGCTGGCACTGGCCGGGGACGACGGAAATACAAACAACATGCGTAGCTTATTAAAACACGCTTAGCTCGGGCCCAGAGCGGAACGCAAATGTAACAAAAATTAAATGAAATACGTGCGGGCCAAAGAAAAATACTCCAGAAATTCGTATGAAAATTTAAAACAAGAGCCAAACTCGCGAGAACAGCGACAGCGACAGCAACAACTAGTGGAAAAAAGGCAAGAAAAAAAAAAAAAACAAAACAACTGGGCAGAAAATAAAACACAAATAACGGGGGAAACAGTGGCGAAAATTGTGCGAAACAATTTATATGAAAAGCAAACAAAGCGACGGAGCGACGCTGCTTCTGCCAGCTGCTGTTTAAGCAAACACAAAGTTACGACTACGCGAGTGAGTCTGTGTGTGCGTATGTGTGTGTGTGTGTGTGTGCACGCGAGTGTGTGTGACTTTTCGTGGTGTCCACAGTGCGACGGGTACTTCATAATTACAGTTGCAGCTTGTATTTAAATTTCACTGGCGGTGCGCCGCAGCAACAGAAGGAGCAGAAGCCGTTGGAACAGGAGCGGACGATTGTGTTTTCCCTTTGTGTGTGCGACAGCGTCGTATACGTAACACGCCAGCGCGGTACGGCGTACGCTTAATGTGAGTAATAGACCAACTTTTTATTTCGCTTTATATGGCATGATATGGATTTAGTATGGAAACGTTAGCTTATTTATTCCTCCATTTACAGCCGAATGCGTAACACGCTCCGTGCGAGTTTTGTACTCTTTGTTGTTTTTGTTGCTCTGAAAATCCAGTGGGAAATTTAGACAAGCAATCAAAAGTGTTTATACATTGCTCTGGCAATTGTTTGACGTGTATGAAAGCAAGTAGAGAGAGCGAGGGGCGCTTTAAATGTACTAAGAACAACTGTAAAGAACTGTCGCAAATCTAAAAGGAATCGAAGAAGCAAAGCATTTTGAAGCAAGTCTACTACATCTTTGTTGTATTTCAATACAGGGTGTAAACTTTATTTTATACATATACTACCTGCAAAGGGTGCTGCATGCCTCACAATTTGTTGGCCTGCCGAAATTAGCCAAATGGCCAAACTGGACCCTTGTCAGGCATCATGTATGGCAATTTTTCACTTTTTTCGACCCATTTCTCCCCCACACACACCCATACAAACATATATATATATATATCTAAGCAATCATATCATGAGCTTGTGTAAATATTGAGCTTGGCCCATAAAATCGAAGCCCCAAGTTAAGAGGCCTGCCAAGCAGACAGTCCCGATAATTGTTCGCATAGCTTAAACTTCGACAGCCGCGCAGGAAGCTAAATTAATTATTAACTTGGCAAGGCACAGATAGAAACACAGAGAGAGAGGGAGACAGCGAGCGAGGAAGATGGAAAGAAAATATACGTAAAAGGAAAAATTAAAGGCAAGTGAATGGACGACGGCGGCAAGAAAATGGCCAAGCGGAAAAGTTTTTCGGTTTCCATTTGAAATGTTTTACGTTTTTATTTGTCATTCATTGCTGCAAACTTTTGTCGTTTTATTCCTCAAGTTGTTGTTGATATTACAGATGTTGTTGTTGTTGCTGTTGCTGTTGCTGGTTTTCTTGCCACGATGCGGGCTTTTCGCAGCATCGACGTTATCTCAGAGCCTTTGTCTTTTTGGCCACACTCGCGTGACGAGAAGTGAACCAAGCAAGTGCTTGGGGAGGTGCAGAGGGGTAGCGCGAGGCAGACACAGTTAGTTTGGCAACGAATATTGTCAGTAAGTTGGGGCTAGCCAAGCCGAGGCAGAAAGAAATCAGCTTTGAGCAAAATGAGGCAATAAAGATTTATCTTAAAAAGTACGCCAAAAAACAACGAAGAAGCCGTGAAGCAGTTGGCAGGAGACGGGGGGGGAGAGCGACACGCAGGGGAACTCAATGCAGCAGATTTGTCAGGGATTTGCAGCTGACAATTTATGTTAGCCCTTGGCTTTACATTTGCCCACAAAAGAAAATTTACATTGATTTTGTCTTCTATATTTTTTTTTTTTTTTTTTTTTTTGAAACACTCGCAAGCATGCAAAGTGTGTGCGCGTGTGTGTGAGAGAGAATTGTAATCTATGCGGCATGCAACATGCATAAATTTTAATTAAATTGCCTGCATAGCATAAGAAATTGTCTAGTTGACGCAGCAAAGGGGAATGAGACTGACAGATACCACTTAAAGCGATACATATATCGATTACCCACAATATGTATACTCATTTATTGAACTGGTATTGAGTACAGGGTATGAGTTGTGTATCCAAATGAAATTTCGAATTTGCATTTGTGTTTTTTACCAAGGAAATTTAAATTTTTCCTCTGCTTGTGGAAATTTATCAGCCGACACGCCAGATGAATGCGAATCGCTCAGCTGGCAGCTTTTCTATCTCGCTCTCTCCCTCAACCTCTTGCTCTCTCACCTTCCCTGTCCCTCAGTGCATTCCGTTCAATTATTCCTGCTCGAAAAATATGAATTTTAAATGCATTTGACATTTCGGGCCTTGACATCCTTAGGCAACTCAGCTGCTGCTGCTGCTACTGCTGCTACTGCTGTCGATGTTTTAGAAAATCACACTGTGATAAACTGTTTTCGCTCACACATTTGTACATGTATAATACACATACATGAACACACGTTTTGTACACGCGTTTTTATCGAGACAAAAACAGATTTCTACTTTCTACTATTTTTTCACTCACATTTTATTTACCATCCACAAATAAATTTGTTTAACACCTGAGAGCAGCGTGTATTATAGAGGGAGAGTATTTTGAACTATGTATCAAAACTTAAAGAGTTATACGTGTATACGTTCGCTTGGTGTGAGGTTTACTATTGTATTATTTTTAGTTTTATTTATTTGTGTAATTACGCTGTTTTGTTACTATTACTGTATTGTATGGTTTCATGAGCTTCTAAATAAAAAAAAAAAAAAAAAAATTTAAAAAAAAAAAAAAAAGTTATTATATATTTATTCTTGTTTATGCCAGATAAAATTAAATTTATAACCCTATTAACTTGTTAATTTGTTGTATTTTCTTCTTAATGAATTCAAGTTTATTTTTAATGATAATTAATTTTTTTTTTTTTTTTTTTTTTTATTATTATCAAGTGAAGAATCCGTACATCATAATATTGTATCTTAACAATGATAATTAAATAGAAATAATATCAAATTTTAATGTTGTATTTTCTTTTTAAACAATTTAAGTTTATTTTTAATGATACTTAAATAGAAAGAATGCCAAATTTAAGGGCAGTTTTTTGCAATAAGTCGAACCTAAATAAATTTATAAATATACCAATAAATATAAGCTAAGAATTGTATGCAACATATGCATATCCTTTGCAAGGTATCACAAGACAATCGTTGATTGTACTGAACTGTTCTATGAAGTTAGTAATTCAATTAAAACGTGAATGTGTAATAATGACAGATTCATGTAGTAACTAAGTTTATGCAGTTAATTGAAGAACAGAACAAGCTGATTTCGGGTAGAGGCTTTGTTTGCTTTGCAGGTATCTGAAAGTGACG
The DNA here is from genome assembly GCA_018904035.1 of Zaprionus ornatus. Taxonomy (NCBI): domain Eukaryota; kingdom Metazoa; phylum Arthropoda; class Insecta; order Diptera; family Drosophilidae; genus Zaprionus; species Zaprionus ornatus. The sequence continues at coordinate 14,375,723 of JAEIFZ010000002.1, read as the reverse complement.
AATATTTTGCTAGAACTTTCATGGCATAGAACACTTAATTCGTTTTTAAACATTATATTGTGGCCACTACTGGCGAGTTTACTTGTAATTTTATCTTTTTTTTTTGATTTTCTGACAAAACTTGTGCAAACTATGCGCAAATATGAGATGTGGGGGGGGGGTTGACTGCGAGAGACTTTTTGACTTGCACTGACTATGACAGCAGTGTAACAGGCAGTTACAGGCAGGGGGAGCAGAGGCAGAAGTAACCTAAGAAGAAGAAACTTAGGAAGCTGAAGTTTTAGCCAATTGCCGAACCAGTTGAAAACTTGCTGTCTTAACAAGTTTGCTTTCGTACGTTGGAGGGGAGAATGAATTTTCTAGACAAGCTATTTTCTTAGTTGGCCGTCACAACAATTTTCAATTTCAATTACAACTGTGCACATACACACACACACACACACATATACATACACAATCAAAAGCACGACAAAGATGTGTCGGAATATGTTTTCCATCTATAGCGAGTATTCATATTGGTATTATGTGGATATTCACATTTTTATTAGCGAATGTTTCGAGTGCCTGTGGTGCATCTATTCACTCTCCTCCTCTCTCTTTCTCTTGGTTTTTTCTCTTTCATTCGGTTTAGTGAGTAAACTCACATTTTATTCATGTTTTTGTTGCTGAGAATTCCGCGGGCTTTGCTGAATTTCCACAGTAAATCAACTCTACAAAGCACAACGCACCTAAAACTGGGCTATAAATCTTGCACACACGAGACTCCCTCTCTCTCGCTCCCTCTCTCTCCCTCTCGCTCCCTCTCTCTCTCTCTCTCTCTCTCTCTGTATATATGTATGTATATTGTATATTATATACACGACATCAAAAGTGTTTGGTCCAGTGTTTTGATACTGTCAAAAGTCAAGGCTGTAACCGCCAAGCGATCACTATGTGGTTACCAAAACAAACCATAAATAATGCCGGGCAAATGTTGCGATAGATATGAATAGAGTAAGATGACGAGCTAATCGACTATTAAATACCCTAAACTTAAGGTTAAGTTAGGTCAAAGTAACCTTAAGGTTTAGTTAGGTCAAAGTAACCTAAACTTAACTTTAATTCCATTCATTCATTTTGAACTAAATTATGCACTCTTAACCCACCCTAATTTCCAACTACAGGGTAAACACTAACTATAACTAAAGGCTCTAACCTCTCAGAGTTTCGACCAAATGAGTAAAACACTTGAGCGCAACCAAAATTAAAGCGAGCATCAATTTATTTGCGGACTCGGCGCTATGTTCTCTTTTCTATATCTTCTCTTTCAATTCCATGTTCCATGTTCTTTGGCCTGGGTGCGCTAAGATAAAAACGTGACCGCGAAAACATAAAATATAAAAAGCCGAAGCGAGCCAAATGAAAAGACAGGCAGACAGAGAGAGAGAGAGAGGGAGCGGGAGAGAGGGAGCGAGAGAGAGAAAGGAAGAGCGGAATAGACAACAGACGAGTTGTCGGACGCTTTAATAGGCCGCGTTTAGCATAAGAAAGCAGAAAAAAAGAAACATAGTAAGGCTGGGAGAGGTAGATGGAGTAAAGGGAGAGTCAAAAAAATGTGGCATACTTTGTGGCGCTTGTCAGCTGCAAGTGGCGCCATAAATCAGGCCGCAGCGAGTGGGAGACGACCGCAAACAAAAGTCAAGTCAAAGGAGACGCCGCAACTTGAAAGCAATTTTAGTTTTAATGTGACCAGTTTGGTTTTCCAAAAACAACAACAGCAGCAGGTTCCGACTCAAACAGAAGCAGCACCTACAATAACAACAACAACAACAATGGCACAGCAAATGAGGCAGCAGCAGCGAGAGAGGAACACTTGAAGAGAGCGCCAAGTCGAAAACGCGTTGCGAATTATTGATGCCTCATCGCTGATTGCTTTGCGTTTACGCCATTTGACACAAGTGTTGTTCCTTCCCCAGCTCCTCTTGTTCGGCTTCCTGTCGAAATCCCCATCCCCCCACCCCCTCCTAGTATAGACGAAACACGGAACGCTCTTGGGCATAAATAAGTGAAGTTATTTGGTATTGGTAGCATGTACTCGACTCGACTCGACTCGCTTCGCCCCTGCCTCATGCTACGTCAATGGCCTGTGCCCCTGCCGTGTAGCAGCCACACTCCCCCTCCCCAATCACTGTTTCAGCTACGGCTTTGTAGCATGCTGTTATTACAGTTTTTTGTTTTATACCCTGTACGCAAAAACCATTTAGTAAGCGAGGGTAGTTAAGGAGTTAGTTTAAGCAGATGCAGATTCTTTTTCCTTTTCCAGCATTTTCTACTTGTCATTCTGTTTAAAGCGACAGTTCTCTATAAATATAAAACTAACATACCTAGAATATATATATTTTTTTTTTTTTTATTTTTTATTGTTATCATATTTCTCCACCCTGTGATGTTAAGATGTATGAATTTTTCACTTAATAATAAAAAAAAAAAAAAAAAAATTATTATTATAGTCACTAGGAATTGTTCAGTTCCTTCTAAACTTAACCTAATGTGTAGCTTAAAAATAATAATATGAAAAATGTGCCTTAATAATAATAATATATTTTTTTTCTTTTCAATAAATATAAAAATGCATTTAAATATTTACTATATTTAGTTTAGTTTAATTCTACATTAGCAACTCAAGTAAGCATGGCTAGAAATAATGTAAATAGGTAACTTACTATGAATGAAAGAGTTCTTCGAACTAAAAATCCACTGTACACCTTATTCCTAACTGCTTTACAGGGTATTTGCCCTCAACGAGTCCGACTATTAAGCCCACTCTCATGTTTTTTACGCATTTCTATCAGTGCACACACATTGTCAGCATCTCAATTTGTGGGTTGGGTTCAAACCAACCTCCTTTAGGCTGTTCTACTAAGAGGATTCTCTGTGTATTTTTTTTTTTTTTCGGGGCTGTTCTCATTGCTCGCATTAGCAACGTTTTTCGGTATCTGTGCAAAAAATATGGCAAAACAATAAACGTTACAACAATTGCGGCTGCTTCTAATCGCAGCAAGGCGTCTAAAATGTTTGACAGCTTGGCCTAAGTGCTTTCTCGGCCTTGTCTGTGTATGTGAGTGAGGTCTGCTGAGTACCACAACAATCTGTAGATACCTCTGTGGGAACTTGAGCTTTAAATCGCTCACAGTTTTCTGGTAATTGCTTGCAGGTTTCTGCTGAAGAACTAGATACACTATAAAGAACTAGATACACTATAGCCGATGCAGAAGATTTCTTTAGATTAATATTTTTTTTTTTTTTTTTTCTTTTATTATTAAGTCCAGAATCCGTACATCATAATGAATGAAAACTGTATTAAATAAGTCATTAATATTATTTGACTTTACATAGTTAAGACAGCAAATAAAGCAGGCTATAAAGTTTAAGTTATCTTTGCTATCTCTAGGCACAATTTGAGCTTTGTTTGTTACCTTTATGCCCGTCAAATTAATGCTGAATATCAAATGATTATCTTCGTCAACAAATCAATCTATTGGGGTTGCACAAATATAGTGCCAAGCAAGTCTCTTGACTTAAAGGATTTGCCATACCTTCTGGAAATGAATGAATTCCTTCAATATTTCATAAATTTGCCCACTCAAACAATGACACAACCATCTACCACATTCCACCATGATCTCTCCGCAAGGAGCAGCTTCCGCTCAATTTAACAGCGAAATCTCCCCCGGGGGCGCAGCGCTCTCGGTATCATTGGCAGCCGAAAGTCAACAGCAAAGATGAGATAATTGCCTGTCGCTGGGCCGGCGGCTTATCGGCCCGGCCTAGGGTCCTTTAGCCCTGAAAGCCTGTGTCGCGGCTGAGTCGAGGCGATTTATTCACTGGGAGAATAAATAAAAAACACAACTCGTTTTTGGGTAATGGCAGCGTCAAAATTCGCCGCGGCTTGCGGCTATTAATTTAGTTTATGGCGCTGGCCAATGTTTTGCATAAGTCCTCGCCGATGTCCTTGAGCAGCATAATGAACTTTTGTAGGCTAGAATGCGGAAAGAGGCTCAAAGCGACAGAGAGATAGAGAGACAGCAGGAGAGGGAGAAAGAGATACAGTGGGAGTGGGCGACTGGAAGTGCGAGAAAATCTTTTCAATTGTAAATGTTTTGCCATAAAAGCGAAAAGTGAGTCATAATTTAATATTAAGCGCAGCTCTGCGGTGCAACGACCAAGTTGCCCCCAGTCGCCCTTCCACAGTTTCCGTTTGTTTTTGTGCGTCCAGGCCGCAAGAGACTTTATTGGGGGGAGGGGGGGGGAGGTGTTTCCTGGGAACTCACATTTAGCAGCATTATGGGGCGCATGTATTATATTTACGAGTATGTTTATGTTTATGTTGATTATTAATATTCATACGAACACATTCATGCATTGAGCGGGCGACATTTAAATGATTTTTATGCCGGCGCACAAAAGTATGCTACGCTTTCTTTCCTCCCTTCGGCATTCGAGTTTAATGTTTTGTGCAAAAGAACTTTGCATAAAAACAAAACACGCCACTCGCAAATACACACACGCACACACACACACTCACACAGACACACACACAGATGTATGTGTGCAATAAAAGTACATTTGTTGCTGTCCTCGGACCCGACGCACAGCTGAACAATTCGATGTGATCCTTGCGCTTTTTATATCCCTCTACAGTGAACTCAATTCCCTCCCCAGCTCACCCCCCTACCCAGTCCATTCTCTTGTTTATTTAGTTTTATGACCCTCGGGTGATAATTCAATTAGCTGCATCCGATAAGTCCAATTTATGGAGCAGGTTCACAAGCTCACCTGCCATTCTTTAGGATTTAAAGTTCCACATGAGTTTTAAAGGCGAAACGATTGCAAAAACAGTTTCCAATGCTTGTCCCTCATAACTTAACCCATCTATTGCTACACTTAAAATAAACCCTTTGCCTCAGCCTCACTCCTGCCATATTAAAGGCATGTATGGCCTGCAGCCTGTGGCTATTTATGCTCTTCAGGTATTTGTAATTTTTACATATTTGCACACATAATCCGCAAAAGCAAACGGAAATTTGCAATGTCTCAATATTATTTTTAGCTTTGGCCCCTTTGGCTTGTGATCCGCTCTGAACCCAGCCCCAGATAATGAAGCGCACACGCAATGCTCAATCCTTAATCCCGCAACGAAATCCAACCTCCATTCGGAGAAATTATAATGCATTGTTGTGTGGCCTTCGTATTCTATCGAAATCCTTTTAGGCAATTCACAAAAGGACAACACACTCATACCTATACACACTCATACCTATACACACACATACCCACACACACACATACCTATACACATACCCATACTCATGTAGTTGTAAGTAGTGAATGGGACCCTCAGCACAGGCGATGCCTTTTTGCGTAATATTTATAATTTATGGAGGTTCCACGGCAAACATTTTGTAGGGTTTCGGTTTCGGTTTCAGTTTCTCTTTCCACCTGCCCACCTTCCCGACACTTCTCTCCCTTGCTGTTTATAATTTTCAAAGGTATTTCGGACGATCCCAAGGCAGGCAGGTTTATTAAGTAAATTGTTTCCGCTACTTTACGGATTTCCTTGGAAATCGGTTGCGGATTGCGCTGCCGTTTGAAGTGGACGCGACTGTTGACTCTCTGGCCCAGACAATGAATGAATGAATAGCCGGACCGGCGTGGAGGGATCCAAATGAGAACTGCAGGAAGTCAAGTCGAGAGGAGTTCGCTTTGTGGCGCCGTGGCTTGCCGTGGCTGCGTTCATTAAAGCGATTTTCACTGCCAGAAATTTATGTGTCAATGAATTCGCCCCGTTACGCCTTTGACATCAATTTTCCGCCTTTGCTGAAAATTGAATTCGCCTGTCCAGGCGGACGGACAAACAGACAGACGGACATACAGACAGACAGACAGACGGACAGACAGACGGGCGTACAGAGGGTCAGACGTACAGAGAGACAGTCTGGCAGCCAGTCAGTCGCTCTGCCAGTCAGCCAGTTGGCAGTTGTCGTCGCCATTTAGCTCGTAATTTTTATAGCCCGTTAGGCCTCATTTGGTCACGAAGCGCAGTCGATTCCCCCTCTCTCCCCGCTCTACACTCCCTGAGTATTTATTGTGCTTTATTTTTTGCGCCTTGCTGTTGTTTTTGCTGTATATTTATACGATTTTCATAGGCTGTCGCCATACGGCTTAAAAGTATGTGACTCAAGGTCACATGCTTGAATACCCTGTACTAAGGCAGAGAGGGAGAGAGTTGGGAGTGAGACGTGTGTGGCGCAGAGTCGAGATTTTTTTTTTTTTTTTTGCAGAGTTGAGTTGGAACTAGAAATCTTTTGAATGAGATGTGTCGAGGTAGATGTATAAATCGAAATGTGATCAATATATAATATTTATATATATATACATATGTTTTTCACTGGGCATCCTCTACGTCGTATATTCCCCATATGCATGTGCTGCTTTTTCGGCTGCTTTATGACTGCAGCAGAGTCCGATTTATAGACAGCTTTTCGGCAGGCAGCATTGCTTATTGCTTTTCATAGCAGGCTTTTAGGTGGTAAATAAATAAACTTAGTGTCTGAATTTCCTCGCAATTACCAAGTGCACAAGTGTGTGTGTGACTGTGTGTGTCTCTGTGTGTGTGTGTGTGTGTGAATGAGTGTATCTCGACGTACGTTTGCATGTGGGCCAGCCAGCTGGGGACATTAAGTCCCAACATAATTTATCTGGTCTGCAGTATACACACACACACACACACAAACACACACACACACACACAAACCTGCAGCTCGTGCTGCGTTTTAAGTGTCTGTTGAAAATGGCCTTTTAACATGGTAAAACCATTTAAGATTTGCCCGTGTCGAAATAATGTTTTATAGCTCTGAAGCTGTGAAAGCATAAAGATGTTTCATTTTATTTTCATGTTCTACTGATTGTTTTAATCTCTGTTTACCAACACTGTTTGTTCGTGAATTAATCCAAAATTCAATTGTTTTGCATGTGTTCATATTTAAATTGAGGTCTTGCCAGAAAAAAAAAAGGTTGAACGAAGCGAATCAAGGCCACAGAATTGTGAATTGCATATGGAATTCTATTATCAACTAGCAAAGCATATTTATTATTTAACAAAATTGTATTTAATTTTGCAAATAACTCGAATGCATTGCTGACGCATTTGGTTATGCACAATGATTGTTGGGAATTTCATTTCACTTTTTTTTCCTTGCACCATTTATGTAGCAAATCTACTGCAGAAGTCTCGTGAAATAGTTTTCTCTGCTGCTAAATTAGGCAAACGGCAGAAAAAAAGAAGGACGAAGACAGAGGAAAATAGAAAAGAAATGCGCAACGGGCGACTTCTTTCCATTTCTCTATCTTCTTCTTCTTCTTCTTGTCCACTTTTGCCAATGTAATTTGAATTTATTTTTGGTAAGCAAAAACGATGTTGGCCAGCAAAATGCAAATAGCAGCAAAACGTTGACTGGCTCTGGTCATGTTACTGCCCTCGACTTGCTCGACTTTGCCTGCTTCTTTTTCATCTAGTCCGTGTTGAGGTGGGAAAGGGGGGGAGAAGGAAGGGGGCCATTGTTTGCAAATTATTTGTATTCATGTTTTGTCCCGTTTCGTCACAGTCAGCGCCTTGTGGAGTGGGAGTGGAGTGGAGGTAGTCATCCCACAAGGTCCAGGCCGAAGTAACTTCCGTTGTCCGGCACATAATCTACGTCATTTCCGTTTTAAATTATTTACATAGAAAATATGGCAGACTCACGTCAGCGTCGACAGCGACTGTCGGCGATGTCCTTCGTACTGTGGCCAGCTCTGGCGCTCTGGCGCTGAGCTCAGCGTTTCTCCAATTGTTCGCCCCGATTCTTATGATGTTTTCTTTTCTTTTTGTTTCTTTTCTTTTTTTTTTTCATCGTTTCGGTTTTCGCTTCTTTTTGGCTTACTCATCTTTCTGGGATTTCTTTGTTATTGTTGCCGCTTTAGGCTCGCAGGCGGCCAATGATATGCTTAAGTGGCCCAAGCGTTTTATATTGCGCATTTTGTTCCGCCTCTTCTCTTCTCTACTCTTCTCTGCCTCTACATTATTTTTGTTTGTCTTCAGTTCAGTTTTTGTTTCACTTTTCGCTGCGGCTGGCATTGCAATTTTTTGATTTCGCGCTTTTCCAGCTTTCGGCATTTGTTTCGCCTGTTTTCCGGTGCTTTTGCTGGTAATTGAATTATCCGCTTGCATGCATCCCTTGCCCTGATCCCTATGAGACATCGCGAAGGGGTGCTGCAGAGGGGAGCGCAGCTTAAATATTTGCACAATTTTTGGTCCTGGCATTTGCATGTCGGCTCTAACAGAAGAAGAAGAGGAAGAAGAGTGCCTTTCTCTGCATTTTTCTCTTTCAAGCAAAAGTTTTAAAATGATTTTCGTATAATTTATGCAGATTGCGAGCGAGGCAGAGGACCGTATAATTGTCCAAGTCGCAGGCCGCAGATTTGTGCTTCATTTTCTCGAAACTACATACACATATTCTTTGGTATATGTATATCGATAAACGATTAATTGAAAATGACCTAACTAATTAATTAATTTGAATTATTAGAATTTGTTCCATCTGTTTTTGCTGGAATATGTCGAGTAAATCAATTGAAAGGTTAAATATGATTATAGAATTTAAATGCCATTTATTTTAATGTTATTTATTACTTTATTTGTTTATAATTTTTGCATTTCAAACAAGCTAAGGCATTTTTTCTGATCTGACTGATGCATTCGCATAAGCCGCCATAAATTGTTTTTAATACTTTAATGGAAATTAACGGTTGTTTTTTTTTATTGTTGCCGTTGTTGCTTAACAAACAAAAAGGCTGTGGAAATAACAAAAATATTATTATTCAATTTTTTCTTGCTAAATGAATTATATTGCGATTAAGCTGTGAATTTATTATATATAGCTCGCTTAAAGCGTCATAATCAGCGTGCAATTATTGTATATCATTGGCATTTGAGGCGGGCTGGACTCGAAAGCCTTTTCGATATGTTAACAATTTGCTTATTTATTGTCCGCATAAATATCTGTTTATTAATAAACGTATTTATCATTTTGCGCACTTATTACGGGCTATGATTCATGAGAGCTCTGAACCCTTTTGTGCAATTCATTAGGTTCCGCTCGAGCTCGAGCAACTTGAAGCCAATTTGTAACAGTCGACTGACTTGTGTCCGCTGACTGAGTGGCGATTCTGAGAAACATAAAAGACAACTGCGACATTTAAAAGTGACCCGAGCATTTCTCATGGCCAGTGCAGAAAAGTGTGTTGGACATAAATTAGAAACATTCGAAATAAAGATACCCTGGCGAATCAAAAAATTTTAAAATATTATTGGCTAATATATATTGTAATTGAAAGAGTATAATAGTTTTTTTTTTGTTTTTTTTTTTGTAGTATTATTTTTAAGTGAAGAATCCGTACATCATAATATTGTATATTAACATCACAGGGTGGAAGTATAATAATGAATAAATATTGGCATACAAAATAAATAATTAAAAGAAAATATTTGTTGAGGTTTAAAATAAAATACAAAATTAAACAAAATGAATTTTGAATTCTCCTGTGCTTCATCTCATGTTCTTTACCAGTCGAATACCTAACTGTATATATGATTATTTTATTGAGTGCACCATGGCAGGCAAATCCAATGATATACTGCGTAATACTCCCCACTCGCCAGGGGACAGGACAGTAGAATGATTAATGCATAGAAAATTGTGCTCATAGAAGCGAAGACTCCTCGAGGAATCTCTTTGCATTTGAACTTTCGCAAATATCCCATATATCTTTATATATATTTTATATTTATACACACAACTACAAAAACAGATGCGTAGTCCCAAATGGAAATTGGTCAAGTTGAAAGAAAATTTAATTTTATGAAATCAATTTTCATTACACGCTCAAATTGCTTCGGGTCAATCGAGTTGTGTCGTTAAAAATATTTTGTAGCACGTGTGTGCGTGTGTGTGTGTGTGTGAGTCGGATGTACTAGGGGAGGAGGAAGTTGGGTTTAATGGATGCTCTGTGCGAGTTGTATGTGTGTGCGATTTGTTGCCCGTGTCCAGGGAGTCGTTAAAATGCAGTTTAGAAAACCCCCCAGTGCCAGGCAAGACAAAGTGCCTGATAACGAGCCCTCTATAGACATGTTTTCCACTGCCACCAGCTTTGGTATTTTTTTAGCAGCGCGCGATTTTTCTATTCATTTTGTGTTTTTGCTGTTATTGTTGTTGTTGCTGTTGTTGAAAGTATATGCGCGTTTTTTATGCGATAATAAAATTCATAGCGCCTGCATATAAAATCAACTTACTGACCAACAAAATACCTACAGACACACAGACACGCGACACACACGTACATGTGGCTAAGCTCTAGCTGCAGTGCATAGTGGGGCAAGGCCTTTAAAGTGCACTACACAGATTTGCCAATAACATATTTATCGCACTTAATCACGAAAATACTAAACCGATATATATTAAACTTTTATCGATAGTTTAAAACGTAGATGTTGCGCATCTCCAAAATTAACAATCAGCAGGCTATGCGCGTTAAATAAAACACGTAAATAAATAGTACTTTGATATTTTAAATAATTAATAATAATAAATAAAATAATTTAAATAATTAATAAACCATATTACTAAAGGCTGGACTATTTTTGTGTAGTTTCAAAATCATCTCTCTAGGCAGGCCAGAACAATATAGAATACTTATATAAAATACTATAAAATACTAAAAAATTTTAGAAATATTTTCAAATATTTTTTACATTTAAGCTTATATTGACCTATTCCATAGGATCAATGACAGTCAATATTCAGCTTGTTAAATGAAATTTATTCTTTGTAATTGCTTAGAAAACAACGCTTGCCAAGTCTCTTGTAGAGGTTGTTTGATCATTAGGCTACAAGTTATAAAACCCTATAATAGCATGACGGAGAACTTAAATTATCTTCTCTATTGGTTGTAGCACTTCTTGTATTGTGTAGTGAGTCCCTTTATAAAGTATTTCCGTTGCACGTGTTTCTTTTCGTTCTCTTCATCTTCCTCAATATCAAACGTCAGACAACACTTTTTTCAAAGTTACCAGGGCCACACTCGATCTTATAAAAATCAAGACCTCACAATCAAAATACAACCCTGACACTCTTATCGATAAGTCTTCCATACAACCCATCATCGATAAGGCGCCCTTTTCAAATCAACATCTCCATCTCCGACACGGCCATTCTGATATACTACACGTCCTCGTGTATGTGCTACACTCATCATAAATCAGAAATTCACTCTGTATATAAGCTTTAACATTTATTGTAATATAACAATTCAACTTAAAAAACTTCATTCATTAACATTTTGGTCTCTTCAGTAACATAAATTCTAGTGTTCATTAACCCTTTTAATACTTTAACTTCTTATTACTATTTTCAAATTACCTTATTTCAATTGAATTTCTTCCTCAAATAATTCGTTGAACTTTCATATTTCAACTCAAAAGTTCTTCACATATTTCTTCAAGTAATTTCATTTCAATTTTTTTTTTTTACTCTTATTAAATAATAACAAATCATATTTTTTTTCATTCGTTTTCTTTTCTCGTTTAACTTTTTCTCTCCAAATATTATCTTTATCAAAATACCACTCTAGGGTCAGGTGCCGCCACGTAGCAATCGACAACCGTGTATCTCAATACACCTTCCGCCCTTCGACTGTCTATTTCAACAGCTTCCATAACCATCTCTTCCAACGGCTTCGCTACTGTCTATTTCAACAGTTTCACTTCTGTCTATTTCAACAGCTTCACTACTGTCTATTTCAACAGCTTCACTACTGTCTATTTCAACAGCTTCACTACTGTCTATTTCAACAGCTTCACTACTGTCTATTTCAACAGCTTCACTTGGCGGGCTAACCTCGATCTCAAGCTCGTTTGGCACCTCCCCATTTGGTAATCTTCTTAATCTTTCATGCGCGTATTTATAGCGTCTGTTACTTTTCATACTCTTTAGCATATATCTGTCGTTCTCTAATACCTCAGTTATCTCGAATGGACCTCTATATTTAGGATCTAATTTAGTCTGGTTTCTTTCACTATTATTAAGCAACACAAAATCTCCTACCCTAAATTTAACTATTTTAGCCCTGCTTTTATCAAATCTTTCCTTCTCATTCTTTCCTGATTTTTCTATATTTTGTAAAGCCTGGGCTCTTATCTCAGTCAAATTAATTTCTGCGTTTGAGTCATGAATGGGAACAAGGCCTAACGGACGAGCAACCTTTCCCATTAATAATTCTAATGGACTCGCTTTAGTTATCTTATTAGCAGTACAATTAATGGCTAACTGCACGTCGCCCAATGCCTCTTGCCACGATCGAGAACTTGTTTCTACAGCTGTTAGTAAATTTTTCAGGGTACTCATAACCCTCTCGACCTGCCCATTACCACGGCTTGCTCCTGTTGCTATTAAATGTAGTTTTATCTTTTGTGAAGAGCAAAACTCAACAAACCTAGCACCTGTGAAACTTCTCCCCTGATCAGCCACAACGCGAATAGGGACCCCAAACAAGGAAATCGAAGATTTCAATGCCATCACGCAAGATTCTGCACTTAATGTGTAAGTGTGATAAAGGTAAACATATTTGGTGAACGCATCGATTTGTACAATTACATATTCTTTACGATCACTTTTACCACTAAGCTTGCCTGATATATCTACGTGAATAGTATGCCATGGAATGCTAACTTTAGGAATAGGGTGTAATTCCATCTGTACTTTCCCTGAAGCTGATTTGGAAACTCTGCATGTTATGCAATTTTCAACAAATCTTCGAACGTATTTGGCCATGCCCTCAAACCAATAGTAATCGTATACTTTGTCAAGCGTTTTCTCCCATCCCAGATGCATTATGGATTCATGTACTTGGTTAATAACCGACCATCTAAATCCCCGAGGTACTACTGGTGAACAAAGGGTCTTGCCATTCCTTTGAATAACCCTATACAAAACTCCAGCCCTTAACTCATATGTCTTGGACAATTCCAATGAGAATTCATCATTGTTCAACTTGGAAATAATATCTACTATATCCGGGTCTTTCTGTTGTTCTGCATGAATCCAATCTTCAGATACTTCTGTTAGTTCGATTCGCTTTTCAACAACCTTTACATATTCAGGGGAGTTTTTTGGAGGAAGTGGATTTCTGGAAAAGAAATCAGCATGGGCCATACGTTTGCCTTCTCTATATTGTATATCAAAATCAAATGTTTGTAAATATGCCCACCAACGATAAACTCTGGGCAACAACTCAATCTTGTTTCGAGATGATTTTAACGAATTACAATCCGTGAATATTACAAATTTTCTGCCATGTAAGTAGTGTCGAAAATGCTTAACAGCATTGACCACAGCAAGTGTTTCTAATTCGTACGAAGTATATTTAGATTCGCATAGACTTGTTGTCTTACTATAATACTCCACTACATGCGGTTTATGGTCAATCCTATGCAAGAGTATGGCACCATATCCGATTGCACTTGCATCGGTGTGCAATTCGATCGGATACTGAGGGTCGAAGATCATCAAGACTGGCTTATTTGTTAGAATGTAAATAATTTTCTTACGAATCTCCTCATGCTCTATGTTCCACTTGAACTTGTTTTTCTCTGAGGTTAGAAAATATAGAGGCTTCATTAGCTGTGAAAATCCGGAAACGAACTGTCGGAAATATGTCGCCAAACCAATAAACTGTCTTAATGATGTTACCGACCTAGGAGGTGGCAAAGCATTCAAGGATTCTATTTTTCGCGAATTCGGCCTAATCTCACCCGCTCTCACTTCAAATCCTAAATATTGGACAGCAGTCCTTAAGAAGAAACATTTTTCAACATTGAATGAGAATCCGGCCTTTGTTAAAATATCCAAAACAATCTTTAGCCTCTCACGAGCAGTTTCCTTGGTTGGAGCTACAATCATTATGTCATCCATGTACACAATGACATACGAATAAGCTATCTCACCTAACGCCTTCATGACGGCTCTTTGGAAAACTGATGGGGCATTCTTGAGTCCAAATGGCATCGACAGAAACTCGTACTGTCCGTCAGGGGTGACGAAAGCTGTGTATTCCACAGAGTTCGGATGCATGGGGACTTGATAATACCCACTTGCCATGTCCAAACAGGTAAAGAACTTTGCACCGCGCAGCCTGGCTATCTGATCAGCTATTAACGGTAACGGAAACTTATCGGCAACAGTATTTGAGTTAAGTTCTCTATAGTCCACACAAAGCCTGGCTGATCCGTTCTTCTTCTTCACCAATAAAACAGGGCTCGCAAAGGGGGAACTACTCGGTCTGATAACTTTGTACTCTAATAGCTCTTGAATTTTGCTTCGGACTACATCTCTCTCACTGGGACTCAATCTATATGGTCTTCTCTGTACAGTTTTGGTCTCGTCGATCAATCGAATTATCATTTCACCTGAATTAACACGAGTCTGTGGCGTTCCCTTTATAAACGAATTTGTGTAAGATTTTAACAGTGTTATTACATCGTTTTTGTCTTCACCATATACATCACTCTCTATCTTATCAAATGAGTTGTCTACTACGGTAGAGCACGTGTTTACAGTTTTTGATTTAATTATTTCAACTCCCTCACAAGACACCATTGCAACGTATCCCTGAGCTAAAACTTCTCGTCCTAGTACCATATTATTTGACATACAGTCATCCGGTATTACATGAAAAATTACATTTAGACTATTTCCATTAATAAGAACATTACAATCAATTTGCATTGTGCTGCAAACATTAGCATTTCCAATTCCTTTCAAACTTACAACATTATTTAGTCTTTTTCCACTTAGCTTGTTTGAGAAACTCTCTTTAACTAATGAGCACTCCGATCCCGAATCAAAAATAATTGGAAAGTTCTCACCTCGCAACAGCATACTTGTTTTTGGCTCTTCTACCACGCACAGCTCAGCCCTCTTTTCGTTCCGCGATCCAGCTCCACCAGTTAACATGTTCTTTAGGCATTGTGAAGCTATATGGCCTTGCTCCTGGCAACGATAGCAAGTTACGCTGCCCTTAAAATGTTGTTGAAACGGTTGGTTTCCTCGTTGATCCTGCCTCGGCATACCAGTGCTCTGTTTCCTGTTTCTGCAATCAGCCATTTTGTGGCCCATCATACCACAACAATGACACTTTATTGTAGAAAACTTGGATCGCTTTGCTCCAGATTCCTCGTTTCCCATATGTTGTGTACGCTTGTCAAACGCAAATACCTGCAACTCGGCTTGTAACTCACGTCTGGTCTTGATATCCGCAGTGTATGTTATTCGTTGCAGTCGTCGATCAACGTTGGCCAAATGTGCCAGGACCACAGATACAGCAATCCTCTCAGCGTCGAAGCCCTTCCATTTGCCAACGAGTGATGTCACCAAGCGACTAGCATATATCGCAAGGCACTCACCGTTGCTGGGGCGACCGTTTAGTAACTGTAAAAACATGGCGGCCGGCGTCTCAATTTTTGCATAGCGTTGCAGAAATAACTGCTTAAATTCCAGCCATGTTACTCCTGTGTAACATATTTGAGAGAGCCATTGGGACGCGCTTCCTTCCAGCGATTTTGTTAGTGCCAGTATTAAAGCACTGCCTTCCAGTGGGTTTTCATTTAAGACAATATCAACGGTTTCACACCATTGAGTGGCGTCGGCGCCCGAAGTCTCGGCATTGAATTTTGGCAATATGACGCCGCCATTTTGTGCCGGCTCTCGTACCGACGCTTGCAAAGTTTTTGCCAATTCCAGGAAACTTTGGCTTTGCTGCTCCATCAAAATGCGAAGTTGATCTTCCATGTTATGTTGGCGCGAATTATATCCCACTTCTGATGACGGAGAACTTAAATTATCTTCTCTATTGGTTGTAGCACTTCTTGTATTGTGTAGTGAGTCCCTTTATAAAGTATTTCCGTTGCACGTGTTTCTTTTCGTTCTCTTCATCTTCCTCAATATCAAACGTCAGACAACACTTTTTTCAAAGTTACCAGGGCCACACTCGATCTTATAAAAATCAAGACCTCACAATCAAAATACAACCCTGACACTCTTATCGATAAGTCTTCCATACAACCCATCATCGATAAGGCGCCCTTTTCAAATCAACATCTCCATCTCCGACAAGCATAATTTAATGTTTGGTATAATGTTTAAACAGTCCTCATTGCTCAAACAGTTGCCATGTTTGCCAGTCAATAGTAGAAACAAAGCATTTTTGGTTAAATATTTGTCTAACACATTCGTTGTGCCCATTCGGTCGTGGTGTGGCCCACTGTGCCGGTGCAATGTGTCGGGTGATTCGCTTCATTTTATTTTTATATACTTTTTACGTATTTATTTATATTTCAGCACTGGCAGCTGTTGGGGCACAATTTGATTTCCATCGGCTTAGCGCTAGGATTTCCTTAATGCTTTTGTTTGGCTTGGCCACGTTTTCTTTTTTATTTTTATATATTTTTTTTTGTGCTTTTTATGCTTTGCTCACGGTGTTTTCTTTTTGGCCCAGTTAAGCCATTTATGAGTGCGGCTTTAGTTTGATGAGTTGATTTGCCGACAGGGTCGTTCAGAGAGAGAGAGAGAGCGAAAGTGAGCCGGACATAACTTGGCATTGCACGGGCATTTAAATGCCGTTTAATTTGTCGTTCATCCCACACTGAATGTAGTTACATTTTTGGCTAGAATTAAATTAGTTTGCCATTAATCTTATGGTGCAACTAACTGTGCGTAATCAAGCGCAATGCTCTATGAAATATTCAAATTCTATTAGTGCACATGCATACGAGTACGTGTATGTATGCGTGTAATCATATCTCTGTGGCAATTTGTGCTTTCATCCCTGTGCGTGTGAGTGGTGAAAATCTGCCGCAATTAGACGACAAATCGTTTTGATGGCATATCTGTATTATACTCAACACACTGTGACGTCAGCAAGCCAGAGCTTGTGTTGCTCATGTTTATGTGCGTGTTTGTGTAAGTGTGTGTGTGTGTGTGTAGAGGCATTAAAGCATGAAATTAATGCACAAAGCATAGCAAATAGCCTTAAGGACACGCGTGCCGTATAGGGAGAAAGGGACAAACAACACAACACGCACAGTAAACCAACACACACAAACACATGCAGACACACACACAAACATTCGCAAGAAGCTGAGACACATTAATTTGTATGAAGTACTGAGGCAGGCAACCGCAGCAGCAGCAGCGACGGCAGCGACGGCAGAGACGCCTCATAAAAATTGCCCAAAAGTAAATTTTTATTCTCGCCCGACATTGTGTGCCGCATTATTCGTGTTCGGCTCGCATTTGTGTTTTGGCAAATTTCATTTGTGTCACACACGACGTATGCGCAATTTAATTAGACCTAAACGAGTGAGAACACCCGGAAATCTGCATGAATTTAACTTTCGCTCTCAGCCTTCTTTTGGCTTTAGTTTGTGCTTCTGCGTAGAATCGTGTTAAACAGTTTTCGACATGCCCAGCAACATGTCGAAAAAGTTGTCGATGAACCTGTTCAACACACACACACACACAAGCCCCAAACCCATGCAGACATTTGCCTTAATTCGTTACGCTCCGTTTATGGATCATTAACGAGGAGCGAGCGAGGGGCTGGAGATGGCAGCGTGGGTGCAAGCAAGGGAATTGTACTAACTGAGCGTTGATTATTTTGGTAAATACTTCCAGCTCTCTAGTTTGTTCTTTGCTAAATTATTTTTCCATTTGATTTACCACAAATAAATTAAAACAAATCAATATCGTTATGTTTGTGTCGGTTACTTTGTCTAAAAATTATTCCAATGATTTGTTTAACTCAAAGATGGAAATTCAAATTTTACTAATTTAATACAACTAACCGCAAAGAAATTTCAAATGTTTTATGGATCCATTTGTTGAAAATTGATTTGTTTAACATTTTTACAGCCTGTCAATCTAAGTAAATTGATTGATTTCAAAACGTTTGCTTATTACAAATCATAAACAGATTTATGAGCTAAGGCGAAAATTAAATATTTCACTCAACTTGTAGGAAAACACATGCAACAAAGCATTTAAAATCTTAAAGTCCTTTTCCTTTGATAATACAATATTTTTCGAGTTGTGACAAGTTGTTGAAGAGTTTCCTTCTTCTCGTATAGATTGCATTTTTGCTTGATTATATTTTATTTGGCATATTTGATGCAAGTGAAAAATCATTAGGAAAATATTTGATAAATACTCTCGATAACAGTTTGAGTGACAACAACAAAGTTTTCGCATGTGTGCGTATGTGTTTTCCTGTGGTGTAAAATGCTTCGAATTATGGCATAGTTTTTCCCCCATTTATACTAATTTCTCTTCACATATTTTCTATCTGTTTGGGGCAAAAGTTTTGCCAAAGTGCAACTTCTCTGCGTGGCGAACTTTCAACTTGAATTTCGGGTGAACCGCTTGGCAGAATGTTCAAGTATTTTTAAACAAGTTTTCGAAACTGTATTCAGTACTTCAGTTGCAGCTCAACTATTTCCACTTAATGGCCGTTAGCAACATTTTAGTATGTTTTTTTTTTTTGGTTTTTTTTTTCATCTTCTTCTTTGTTGCCTTGCTTTGCAATACTCTATTTTCTATTGCACTTTTTGTGGCTATTTTATTCCACTCTTTTCGTTGTATACATGGCGTATACTTGATGCTGGCCATTGCTGGCCGGACGGCAAAAGTTTCAATGGAGTGCAAAGCACAGTTTGGTTATGTAAATAGAGCATGATATGGTTTTTTGTGTGGTTATGCAAATGCGGTTCTGGGTTTGCTCCGCATGCCAGTGTGCCACTGTCAGTGATTGTGTGCGTGTGTGTGTGTGTGTGTGTCATGTGTGTGAGTGTAAGCTATTGTTGTATGGCCAAGTGGAAATCAAATGTAATTCAAATCGACTATAGAATGTGGTTTTTCCATCCCAGCTCGACGCTTACAAAGCTAAGCACCTATAAGATGTTCACTTTCTAAGCATAATTGACTGAGGGGCTTACAGAGGCGATTATAAATTCATATTAGCTTCTGACACTTGAAAATGCCACACGCTGTGGAATGGACAAACCAAAAAACAACAACTCAAATGACAAAAGAAAGTTCTCTTGGCAGCTTTACATATGTTTACTCTAATTTAAATAAGACTTGAAACTCTTCAGGGGAAGTAAACTGTATATACGTTAAGAATTCATGTATGTAAGATGGTATACTTTGATGCAGGTTGGCAACCCTAGTTGGCAGAGTGTTGCCAGAAGAGGGAAGAAAAAGGGAGTCGTAGTCGGTCGTCGAGCGAATAAAGTTGACCGTTAAACTAGCGAAGATCAATCTATCGCTAAAAAAAAAAAAAAAAAAATTAATTAACTTACTGAATTGATTTAAACCATTATAATATACTCTCTTTAATAATAACCTTACATATATATTGTATAACTAAAAACTACTATACAGTTTTGGCGACCTTTGTTTTTTATCATTTTGGTGGCTTTCACCTCGAGCCAGCCACCAAAATGAAATAACTAAAAACTCTTTCATTCTTTCAACGAAACATGCGAACGAAAGTGAAATGAAAAGTACTGTAAAATATACAGTTAAAGAAGTGCTTGAAGAGAGCTTACACACCCAGTGCCACTCATACGACTATTTGCATAATACCCCAGCGGACACGGGTGACATTAAGTCGTCCGTTGAAGCCTGCAGGTGGCGCTGCTGTAAGCGCCTTTTCGTTTGTCCCGCGATCACGTTGGCCATAACTCATTTCACTCCACTGATTTTTGATAGTGTGGCAAGAGCTAACGGTAAATTAGCAGCGTGTTTTGGATTCGCACTTGGGTAATTTCAGTAATTTAATACGCCTCTCACATGTTGCTTTGGTTTTGGCTTTATCTTCATAAATATTTGAACAGACTGCTCTGTATACATTTATCTGAGTGTGTGTGTGCATGCGTAGGTGCGACTTTGGCTCACTGTATGGCTATCACACTCTCTCAAAACTGTGCTCGCACAACGCATATTATATGTCAGCTTTGTTGAGGATTCCACTGGGCCCTGGGACCTGTCATGCATATTTCATTGACCCATAGCACCGGGTGCACTCACATTGCCCACTCTCTCTCTGTCTCTCACTCTCTCCTGCTCTTCTCCCTCATTCTTTATCTTTTTTCCATTCTCACAGCTAAAGCTGTAAGTGCTCAGATTGCTGCACTTTATTACTGTAAAATATTTAGTAAACACAACGTGGGCAGCACTCGAATTATCCCAGTCAGTCTGAGTGGCCCGTCAGACAGTACTTGAGTGCCACGTTGTGTCTGCCTGCGTTGCCACTAATCGTTAATTATGTTGATTAAGTACGTTGCGTAATATGTGCAGATTTATCCCGAGTATATAAAATGATCTATCCGTTATGTTCGACATTTAGTTTCCTGGAAATTCTTCATTATTCAATAAGGCAATTCGTAGCAAAGTAATTTAAAACTAATTTTGAAAGTTTTCTAATGAGAGTTTTAGACAAACACAAATGAAACTCTTGACATGATAATTTCGAAAGAAAAGAGAGAGAGAGAGACAGCAAAAAACCGTTAGGCATCAGTGAAAACTGTAAAAAATGTACGTCGGAACAATGGAAATGCGATGCCGACCGGCAAAGCTAATTAATCCCACTTGACCTTTTTGGCATTCGGTTGCCTTGAAAAATCAGTTAGCAAAAGGCATTAAAGTCATTTCGGGAGTCAGCCGAAGAGAGGAGAGGGGGGGGGCAGACACATTTGGGAATTCAGAACGTTGTCAACAGGGACAAGAGACTGTTTCGTGTGGCCTTCACTAAACAGTTTTATAGTCTGATGCCTATCGAGATGTAATGGAAACTTTTAACTCTTTGCTTTGTAATGGATCCTTTTCTTTGACGTCTGTCTAATAGAAAAACACATTAGATATGCTGGGAAAGACATCTCCGAAGTGGGTTGAAGAGCTTAGGCACACATAATTGGGTACTAAAAAAAGGCAAAATCAACGATCTGTGACAGACTGATTAAATGGCTAAGAAGTACTCCTTTCCCATCTTGAGAACCACTCTATATATATACAATACAAATCAATCAATAAACTGAATAAGATAATTAACTTTTTTCTGTTTTAAATATAAATAACTATTTATTTAAAGTGCACATTAATAAAATTTCCTTAACTAATGAATAAGGTATAAAAAAAAACACGTCCAGGGGAAATCCTTTCTTCGATGATAGATCCTTTCGATGATAGATCAACCGCTCCTCTTTGATCTCTTCGACTTGTGTGACTCGTTCGACGAGCTGCTCGAACTGCCAGTCAGCTTATCGATAAGCTTCTGCTTGAGACTTTCATTGTCCTTCTTGTAATGGTAGGAGGTTATAACAGTGGGTTTATGAACAACATAGTATCTCGTAGTCTTGTTAACTTTGCTGCCACAGGCTGATGACTCAGTGGTGGTGGTGGAACTATCAGTCGAAGAGTCCGTTGAAGAGGCGGTAGTTGTCGTCACCTCCGTGGTGGTGGTGGTGTCTGTCGATGCTACAGTGGTAGTGTCTGTCGATGCGGCGGTAGTTGTTGTGGTGTCCTGGGCCTCGCCTAACGGTAGATACGAGAGGTAGATGGCCAGGAGGGCACAGCTCGAAATGATGGTAATAGATCTCATCTTGTTTCAAACACTTGGTGACTGATATCGTTCTTGAAACTGCGAAGTCTTTTTATAGTAAGCAAGTCTTTTAGAATTCGCAATATTTGCACAGTTCTTTACGAAATTGCGAACAGACTATTTGCTCTTTTGAAATGAGAATACAAGAATTGGCACAGTTTGTACTTTAGTTTGAATAATTTAAACAAATTTGGCAAACAGAACTTCTCGGTCTCAGTTAATTTAATCAATAGGTAATGAAATGGGTCGAATATATATGTTTAGCTAATTTGAACATCATCGGGATAAAAAGCAGTGTTGATGAAGTCCTGAAAGTGCCACCAATTGGAATGTTCATATAACTTTCTATGATCTTGGCAGCTGCTGGGGATTAATTTGTGTTCGCCAATAACCCTTGGCCACACACTGACCTCATTCTCACCTTGTTCGCCTTGTTCGCCTTGGCGGTCATTCGGTCTCATCTCGACACATAATCCTGGCATTAGTTCCTGTTGGCGATACAAATGCGAACGCACAAATCCGGGCTGCTTATTATTTTTAGTAAATTATGAAAACGATAAGCCTAATAGCCTGGGCTCCGACTACGAGGACATGTGTTGCCAGGAAGCAGTCGCGATAACGAAGATAACGAAGCCGAGTAAAATCAAATGGCATGAAAATGTTAGCATAGCTCGGGGCGTTCATTCTAACTAAGCTGCTGCCCTTATGTGGGGTATGTACATATGTCTAATAGTGTGTGTGTGCGGGTGTGTGTGTGCGAGTGTGTGTGTGCGAGTGTGTGTGTGCTTGTGTTTGGCTCGTCGACGCCATTTTGTTTAATATGCCAGCTGGCGGCCAAGAGCGCCGCATGCCGGCGATTATCTAAAACACATTAGCGTCGTCGCATGCACGACGAGTAATGTACTAAAAACGTAGCATACTTTCGGGCTCGTTCCATTCCAGCGTTTCACCGCAATGCCATAAGTTGCGGCACACGTGTGCATGCAAATATGGTGTTTTTCCTCAGCAAATTCACACGTGTACTTGGACACGAGATTGTTGCACTGTATCCTCCTCTTTTTTTTTTTTTTTTTTTCTTCTATTTTTTTCTTTTCTTTTCTCTTAGCATTGCCCTTAATATGATTCCATATTGTTTGTAAGTCCTGATAGTGTTAAGCACATTAATATACATATAAATATTAAATATAAATAATATACAATAGTATACATAGTTGCTTAATTCATATTAACTGTTAAGTTAAATAGAAAAATATACTTGTAATATTCACTTGAACTTTAAGTATACTCGATCAAATTGTGCTGTTGACGCTGATCAAAAAATAAATAAATAATTCATAAGTTAGAACTTAAAAGGTTGGTTGGGCGGTTTTTAATACAAACTTGGTAATCTGAAAACAACAATTATAATTTAATTTTTTTTTTTTTTTATTTTTATTATTATTATTAAGTGAAGAATCCGTTCATCATAATATTGTATCTTAACATCTAACCATTATAATATTTTTCATTCAATAATTCGCCGTTCATAAGCGTATTAAGTGATTGACTTGCGTTGACTTTGTTTCTGTTAACTATTTCGAATAACCGTACAGCCAAGTTGTTCTACAGACCGTCAGGGTACATGCTTCTCTCAGCCCCCTCTTTACATTGCAATATTTTGTGGCATTGCGTCTGAGCATTAATTTGATTTTGTCGCATCCCGGGTATTTCGGCATGTTTGAGGCAAATGAATTTCAGTCATTTAATATCTGACAAAAATACTTTGAGTTTAATGCGCATATTTAAACCCTCGAAATGATAATCCCTGATTCCTTGATTTTCCCTATATCTTGACATTCAAACAATAACAGAAAGACCAACTTTTTGCCTTCATTAACTTACATTCTTCTCAAATCTCCCTTCAATGTTAATCAAATTTCGACTAGACGTTAAATTTTCAGTGTAACTACATAATAATTATAAAAATAATAATATTGTAACGTATCCATATAAATATTCTTCAAATTATTTGAATATTATATCAATTCTTTCTGCAAGAATTATGTCTTACTGATACATATTAACAATTAGTTCAGGAAACACAATTCGTAGCATGAAAGTACTGAGAGCAAAGCAAAAATACAAACACACTTTGTTTATTCAGTTATGAAAACAGATGCCCAAGTTATTCGAAATTTGGCGAAGAACTGTGCAAATATTGCGAATTTTTTGAACACTTGCTAACTATAAAAAGACATCTAAGTTGCAAGAAATGTATCAGTCACCAAGTGTTTGAAACAAGATGAGATCTATTACCATCATTTCGGGCTGTGCCCTCCTGGCCATCTACCTCTCGTATCTACCGTTAGGCGAGGCCCAGGACACCACAACAACTACCGCCGCGTCGACTGACACTACCACTGTAGCATCGACAGACACCACCACCACCACGGAGGTGACGACAACTACCGCCTCTTCAACGGAATCTTCGACTGATAGTTCCACCACCACCACTGAGTCATCAGGCTGTGGCAGCAAAGTTAAGAAGATTAGGAAATACTATGTTGTTCATAAACCCTCTGTTATAACGTCCTACCATCACAAGAAGAACAATGAGAGTCTCAAGCAGAAGCTTATCGATAAGCTGACTGGCAGTTCGAGCAGCTCGTCGAACGAGTCACACAAGTCGAAGCCTAAAAGATCTAACAAGCCGAGAAAGTCGAACAAGTCGAACAAGTCGAAGAGATCAAAGAGGAGCGGTTAAGCTGTCATCGAAATCAAGAAGCGAACTCCACTGGACATTGTTATTTACCTGGTTATTTAGTATAAGAATTTTTTTTAATGTGCACTTTAAATAAACAATTATTTATATTTATCAAATATGTAATTTCTTTCACTCGCGCTTGAAACTTTGCAATACAATTTCGAAGATTCTCTGAATATTATTATAAGCTAGTTGTCTATCGAATCTCAAAGAATTTTTGATTTAATGGTCGATTATTCATTAAATGAGCTTTACTTTTAAGAAGAACACGTTTGTCAACACTGGCAATATACAGCAATGTTGCCTTGAAGTTATGACAAGTAACTTGTTGTGGAGTTTTAGCTGATCTCTCTTTCAAAATAAAGGAATATGGAATTCACATTTCTCCATTTTATAAAAAGTGTTTGATCCTCTTATTGTTTTATTCAGTCACAACGTAAATAAATTCCAATTGTAATTACCGTGCACTTTTTTTACGTTTTATTTGGCCTGCTTTTGTCTTTGAGCCGCTTTGTTTCTTCATAAGGAAACTTGTGTTAGCTGAATCCCGTGAATCCTTGTGGGACAAGGGTGCACGCAGTTGGTAACCAAGCAGTAACTTCTGTCGCCGAATTGAAGGGCAAAGGCAGGACGATTTCAAAAGGAAGTTGATGTGCGCATGGCATATTGGAACCTTAATGTCTTTGGTTTTTAAGCTCCTTTTATTGCCGGTAACGACGAGTTTATCCAGACATACAGATGGATAGTCGGAAAGGCAAGCAGACACTCATATCGCATAACCTTCTTCTGTAGATTGACTACATTGTCACAAAGTAAGTTACCTCCTTTTTCACAATTTTCAATGATCGAAGGATATTTAAGTGCGTGTTCCTTAAATAAAAAAAGAAAAAGGAAAAAACTGTTTCCCAAGTTCGTGGTTAGAAGGTTGATCTATACCTTCATCAATATCTGATGTGTTCATTGTTGATTCCGATCATCCTCCCAGCCACGCCTACCCGTTTAATAAATTGGCACACTTTCCAACTGAATAAATAGCGAAATTATAATTCAAAATAAAATTGCAATGCAAAATATTCTGTTTGCCGTCGCCTAGAACTCATTTATTGCCAAACTGTGCCAATTATCGTTTTAAAGTAAACAACTCCATTGTTTGAAATTTCGCAATAACTTTGCAAACATTGCGAATTTTTAGTAGAGCTGGTTGCTATAAAAGAGCTTTGCAGTTCCAAGAAAGTCATCAGTCACCCAGTGCTTGCAACAGGATGAGATCTATAACCATCATTTCGGGCTGTGCCCTCCTGGCCATCTACCTCTCGTATCTACCGTTAGGCGAGGCCCAGGACACCACAACAACTACCGCCGCGTCGACTGACACTACCACTGTAGCATCGACAGACACCACCACCACCACGGAGGTGACGACAACTACCGCCTCTTCAACGGAGTCTTCGACTGATAGTTCCACCACCACCACTGAGTCATCAGGCTGTAGCAGTGGCAAAGTTCGAAGAAAGAGAAGATACTATGTAACGCAGCATAAATCTATTAAGAGTACACACAGAAAGAAGACGCTGTCTGCAAAGCAACAGTTATTGAACAAGCTCTTTGGTAAAAGCAGTAGCAGTTCAAGCAAAAGCAAATCGAAGAAGGGCAAGTCGAGCAGCGGAAAGGGAAGTTCACATCGTCGCGGGTCGAAGGGAAGGAAGGGAAGGAAGGGAAAGAAGAGCAAATCCAAAAAATCGTCAACAAGTAAAAGTGGTTAGGCTATAATCAGTAATCGAAACGAAACGGAAATCTACTGGACATTGTTATTTACCTCGTTATTTAGTATAGGAATTAATTTTAAGGTGCACTTTAAATAAATATTTGTTTTTTTTGAAAATTAAATAACTTTCATCTCTTATCTATTTCAATATATTCTATCTCTTACAATCACTACAACAACTGTTGCTTCATCATGAAGCAACATGAAGCAATGTGGGTTTGGTATACAGAATCTTTTCTTTAATTGAGGTGCCACCAGCATTTATAATAAGTAGCTAACTTTTCTTCATTAACTCAGTGAAATGAAAATATGAAAAGCAATTCAGTATTCATATAAATACTGATTTATTTCATAACTAAATGCAGTCAGATGAAGTTTTTAATCTTAACTCTGCCAGGATTAGGAGCACCTTCGGCAGCCTTTTCTAATCGTTTTCGTTTCGTTTTCGTTTTGATCACGAAATGGGAATCACTGATTGTTTGCTTTGCCAATTGATTCTTCAAACGACGCTCTTTAGTGCATTCATTTGTATTGACAATGAGTATACTATACATTAAAGCTAAACAAATATTATTCCTTTGTTTAAAAAAAATTTGAAGTGAATCTCCAATTAGTTCACCTAAGCAAACAGTACTAATTCGTGATCACACATGAAGCTACAATTCTATAAATGTTTGTTTAGGTTGCTTCCATTCACATCTTCAAAATCAACAATGAAAACAGCTGCTGTGGACTGACTTATAATATTATTAATAACATTGTTGTGTAGCAATTTATTTGATGTCTCCTTTATCATTCAAAAATAGTTGTAATATTGCAATAAATGGATCTCATTTCATTCAATATGACTGGTAATTCTTAAGAATATTTCTCACCCTATGATGTTAAGGTACAACATTATGATGTACGGACTCTTTACTTAATAATAATAATTCAAAAAAAAAAAAAAAAAAAAAATATTCAATGCAACGAAAACAGGAATTGCAAAAGTCGAAAGTGCTCGACAGTGTGCTATACATTGACATGTAACTATAATGTTTTGCAAACTTTGTGTTGCATACTTTCAGGAGGGGGTGCAAAATCAGTACGCACTTAGAATTAATTAAATAGCTTCCATCTTAGCTGTTAGTTATTGTGTTAACCAAAAATATCCTGTCCATCATTAAAATTATGCTTGGAACTAGAATTTATCGATTAAAGGGTTGGGAAGTGGCGTGCCCTAAGTCGAAAATAGTGACAGATATGGACACAAATTTGGTAGCCCTAGGTCTTAAAGCCACTGAGAGAGGTCTTATATGTGGAGAGGCAGACAGACAGCCAGACGGACAGGCCGACAGGCGGACATGACTGTATCCACTCGGCTGTTGATGCTGATTCAGAATACATATAGTTTGTTACATATATTTACACTATTTCAGTATAACTTTTTTGGACCATGATCAATGGAGATAATTTAATTTTTAAAGTTGATTCGTAAGCGACGCATAAAAGAAACAACTTGTAAGCATAAACGTATGTACACATATGTATATGAATTTGACTATTTGACTATCTAAAGTTCAACACATCGGTTTATGGAAAAAATTGAAGTGAAAATAATTTGTTCCACTCGATCTTAGGTATAATATTTTTTAACCAATCAAATAGAATCATTAGGTACATGAACCAAATGATCAAAACTTAGAAAGTCTTCTTAGATATTCATTTCTATTTTGGGTCACTCAGCTGAATAAATATGTGAATCGTAATTATGAGAACATAAAATTTTCCATACAGTTGCATATACTTACGCACTTTAAAATGCAGAGGCCTAAGTCGCGAATTTAAGCAAAAAAGCTGAGCAAACAACACGCACTTTTGGCAAACAGTATAAAAACCGCTGAGGCCTCAAGAAAGGTATCATTCTTGAGTGACCAACCAAGCAACATGAGATCAACTACAATCCTTCTGGTCTGTGGCATCCTGGCCATTTGCTTGTCCCTCCTGCCGTTGAGCGACTGCGCAGACACGGATACGGATACGGATACGGATACGACAACGACAACCACCACGACGACCGCTGCCACCACCACAACAACTTCTGCAACCACGACTACAACTGAGTCTAGCTCCGACACCACCTCCACCACGAAGTCATCTTCGAGCAAGAAGAAGAAGATCAGGAGGAAGCACCATTACATTAGGCGCAGGAGAGGAGGCAAGAAGATCATCAAGAGACATCGTAGGAATGCCAGGAGTAGGAGCGTCTTAGGCAGCCTTTTCTAAATGGAAAAGTTAAATTATAAATTGCAACTCTATGAAGGATGAAAGATACCATGCGATTGCAGCTTAAGAATTAGTTTTAAGATATTCTACACAGTGCACATTAATAAAATTTCATTACAAATGAATATACCATGTTTGTCTTAGAACGATTTTGGCGCTTAGAATGATCGAATTTGATATCGATATAAGAATCATTAGTTGTTTCCTTTGTTAGTCGATACTTCGATTCTGTTATTTGCTTTCATTTCTATAGACACTGATCATATAAAGCTAAATAAATATTAGTCTTTACTCAAGTATTGAAATTTTAATTGAATGTCAATGATTAGAGCAAACAGTACAAATTTATTATACATATTTGATGCTGAATGTCGAGACAAATTTGTTTAGTCTGTCTTCAATTACAGCTAACAAATAATCCAAACTGCAAAGGGAAACGATGCTTATGACCCAAAATCCACAAGAACAGCTGTGCAAGCTGAGAATTAACATATAAGTCGTTGAATTTGGAACGGTTACGCAACTGTTCCAAATAATTTAACATATTATATAAAATGCAGATATCAAATATATTGTATTGCAATTCGCGAACAAATTTTTCAAAACAAAGAAATCAGACAAATGCTTAGACAATGATCTCCCTTTATGACCTTTAGGCACTAGCCTGATGCACTTTTTTTTGCTATGTATACTTCTTTTATTCTCTTTGACGACCCATTCAAGTAAACTAGTTTCACATTTTTGCCAAGCCTCACTTTTCGTAGAAAGTGAAGATTGCATAATCAAAGCTACATTTAGGTTTTTGTACAGTTTCTGGCGATCAAA
Source organism: Zaprionus ornatus (assembly GCA_018904035.1). NCBI lineage: Eukaryota > Metazoa > Arthropoda > Insecta > Diptera > Drosophilidae > Zaprionus > Zaprionus ornatus. Next base: position 14,346,342 of record JAEIFZ010000002.1, on the reverse strand, counting down.
AAGTATCACCTTTAAACTGATCGTCGATTGATAATTGAATAAGTAAGTCGTTATAAAAGCTGATTAACCAGATTGATTAAAGTTTTCGTTAATTAGAAACTAATTGAAAATTAGAATTATTTAAATATTTTGACACATTCAGCTGAATAAATAATGGAATTTTTGATAGATTTAGCAAACATTTTAATAGAGCTGCACGCACTAAGCAAAGCAGAGGCCTAAATTGCGAATTACAAAAGCTGAGCAAACAGCACGCACTTTCGGCAAACAGTATATAACCAGTTGAAAGCGCAAGGAAAGTATCATTCTAAAGTCACCAATCGATTTGAGCAACATGAGATCAACTACAATCCTTCTGGTCTGTGGCATCCTGGCTATTTGCTTGTCCTTCCTCCCGTCGAGCGACTGCGCAGACACGGATACGGATACGACAACGACAACCACCACGACGACCGCTGCCACCACCACAACAACTTCTGCAACCACGACTACAACTGAGTCTAGCTCCGACACCACCTCCACCACGAAGTCATCTTCGAGCAAGAAGAAGAAGATCAGGAGGAAGCACCATTACATCACGGTTGTCAGAGGTGGCAAGAAGATCATCAAGAGACACCGCAGAAACAACAGCAACGGCAACAGCCTGTTGGAGTCTTTGTTGTGAAGACAAAAATAACTTGATCCTCGATCCTTGACATCAATATCGACAACCAATCGCCGAACATTTACAAACCTTTAAAATTTACCGTTGTTTTCTACTTATTTAGTTGTAAGAACTGTTAAGCTGTGCACAATAAATATACATATATTGATTTCGTATTTAACCTAAAAATTGAAGTATTTATTGGAATAATTTAACCATAATTATCGTTAAGAAAGCGAGTTCCATTTGTACTAGCTCCTAAAATGAAATTATATTGAGCCATAAATAAAAAACTCATAGGTGAACTCTTTTCATAATCTTAGAGGTTTCACCTTTTTAGTTTGAACATTTTTAATTTGATAAGCACGATATGAATCTCCTGTTTATAGTAAGGTCAGTAATATTAAATAACTTTATATAAACAATAATGGTGATGGCAGCTTGATAGTACAGATGGCAACGCAGCAAGCAACTATCGATAGGATCAGGGTTGCAGTTGTCAGGAATTATCGAGTAGTGAAGTCAATTGTTATGTTGAAGTCAGTCTATTGTAAAAGTTGGTATTAATAACAAAGAGATGCCTTAATCTGCATCTCTGCAAATTTGCCGCAAAGAATTCGTAGAAGAAGTTATGAATATGGCGGACAAGTCGATCAGCCTTTAAAAGTCGTCGATCGGTCGAAAATGTCAGATCGATGGTTTTTTTAGTAAAACTAAAGTTTGAGTTATTATTTATACTATGTATCTTAAATGTACTATCCAATAGGTACGCAGGTTAATTAGCTAATAATTCAATAAATATAACATCTATTTATCCATTTAACTGACTTTTCAATCTCTTTTATGGTTCAACCCAAAACCGATTCCAAATCAATTTTCGTATAGTAGTTGCTCGTCGATTCTAATTCACCAGCGTGATTGATATTATCTCTATTAAGGAATGTTTCCTATATTCAAAGTTATATATTTGTAATATAATATAATATAATACAAGTGCACAAAATATTGCGATCGGGTACATAGTTTTCTTATGGTCTTATATGCATATGCTATCGTGGAAATTTATACCTTCAAAACAGTTTGAGCGCGGAACCGTGTTCTCCGACACTATTACAAGCCTTGGGCCTGACATACTGATCTAAAGCGCTTTTAACAGAAAATACATTACTTGGTCAAAATTTGAAGCTTCTAGAAAAATAAGCAACATAAAAATATTTTGCTATTTATTGAAAGTGTGTGAATAAATATGTTAAATTGATAATGTGCTTTGTAAACTTTCCGTGTTGTTGAAACTTCCTACGCACTTTGCAAAACAGAAGTATAAGTCGCGAATTTAGGCAAAAAAGCTGAGCAAACAACACGCACTTTTGGCAAACAGTATAAAACCCCCTGAAGCCGCAAGAAAGGTATCATTCTTGAGTGACCAACCAAGCAACATGAGATCAACTACAATCCTTCTGGTCTGTGGCATCCTGGCCATTTGCTTGTCCCTCCTGCCGTTGAGCGACTGCGCAGACACGGATACGGATACGGATACGACAACGACAACCACCACGACGACCGCTGCCACCACCACAACAACTTCTGCAACCACGACTACAACTGAGTCTAGCTCCGACACCACCTCCACCACGAAGTCATCTTCGAGCAAGAAGAAGAAGATCAGGAGGAAGCACCATTACATTAGGCGCAGGAGAGGAGGCAAGAAGATCATCAAGAGACATCGTAGGAATGCCAGGAGTAGGAGCGTTTTAAGCAGCCTTTTCTAAATGAAAAAGTTATATTATAAATTGCAACTCTATGAAGGATGAAAGATACCATGCGATTGCAGCTTAAGAATTAGTTTTAAGGTATTCTACACAGTGCACATTAATAAAATTTCATTACAAATGAATATACCTTGTTTGTCTTAAAATAAAACATAGGAAATTATTTATATTTTATCCCTTTGATTGGTGGATATAAAGATATCTTTAATATTCCACATGTTGATCACGAAATGGAAATCACTGAATGTTTGCTTTGCCAAATGATTCTTCAAACGACGCTCTTTAGTGCATTCATTTGTATTGACAATGAGTATACATTAAAGCTAAACAAATATTACTCCTTTGTTTAAAAAAAATTTGAATTGAATCTCAAATTAGTTCACCTAAGCAAACAGTACAAATTCGTTATCACACATGAAGCTAAAATTCTATAAATGTTTGTTTAGGTTGCTTCCATTCACATCTTCAAAATCAACAATGAAAACAGCTGCTGTGGACTGACTTATAGTATTATTAAAATTTTTGTTGTGTATCAAATTATTTGATATCTTTTTATCATTCAAAAACAATTGTAATATTGCAATGAATGGATCTCATTTCATTAAATATGTGTAGTTAGATATATTTATTGTGTACAGCTTAACGGTTCTTACAACTAAATAAGTGGAAAACGACGTTTAATTTTAGAACTTACTATTAATTAAAAAATTCGGATTGGCAGGAATTGTTGTTTTTTGGCTGTCCTCTTATAATAAGTGTTTTTTAATTTTGAAAGAGATTCTTAAGTGTGTTTCTTAATTAATATGTATAAGAGCGTTGACGTTCCGAAATTAATAACAATCAAAACGTAAATAGTGGTTAATTTAGAACTGTTATATAATCGAAAAACGTATCATCAAAACTAGTTTTCTATATTAGGCTCTAATTGTAATTTACTACATCTGACTCTTAATACCATCTCCAACGCATATTGGAAAATATTTTCAAGTTCAATATAACGGAAGTGACCTATTTCCGTCTTTATGTTGACTCTTATTCAGTGCAGTAATTAATAATTACAATTGCAATCGTGGTTAATTTAATTGAATGACCCTATTAACTCAAAAGTACCTTAATTAGAAACCTCAAATAAGAAAACGTTATAAATAGTGTTTTGTTATTTTGGATAAACAGCTGAATAAATATGCAAATCTTATAATAGCAGCCTAGCAAAACTAACAGTATGCCCAAAGCAGAGGCCTAAATTGCGAACTGAGATGGAAATTACAAAAGCTGAGCAAACAGCACGCACTTTCGGCATACAGTATATAACCAGTTGAAAGCGTAAGGAAAGTATCATTCTAAAGTTACCAATCGATTTGAGCAACATGAGATCATCTACAATCCTTCTGGTCTGTGGCATCCTGGCCATTTGCTTGTCTCTCCTGCCGTTGAGCGACTGCGCAGACACGGATACGGATACGACAACGACAACCACCACGACGACCGCTGCCACCACCACAACAACTTCTGCAACCACGACTACAACTGAGTCTAGCTCCGACACCACCTCCACCACAGATTCATCTTCGAGCAAGAAGAAGAAGATCAGGAGGAAGCACCATTACATCACGGTTGTCAGGGGTGGCAAGAAGATCATCAAGAGACACCACAAAAATAACAGCAACGGCAACAGCCTGTTGGAGTCTTTGTTTTGAAGACAGAAATAACTTGATCCTCGATCCTTGACATCAATACCGACAACGAATCGCTGAACATTTATCATTTAAAATTTCTGTTTTTTTCCTTTTATTTAGTTGTAAGAAATTGTTAAACTGTGCACATTAAAATTATCTTAACCAACATATACAACCTGATTTTTCCTATTAACTGTCACAAGGCTATTTATAGCCTTGTTGAGTGTATATCAATTTTATTCAGAAGTTTGCAACGCACTTTAGAAGGCATCCTCGACCATACGAGTATTAAGTATTTATTCCTACATATTTTTAGGTTCATCAGTTTGTCTGGGCGTGTGTTTGCTTACAGCAATGCAAACTAGTATTCCAGTTTAAGATCTATCTTAATAAAACACTGAAGACTTATAATTTATAATTTAAAAAAGCCCGCAGATATGATCCTTAAATTCTACATACAATTTTATCATTTCGTGTTCGTAAGCCTAAAGTCCAAGGATTTTATATATTTTATATATATTATATGTATTTTGAAGATTAACTAATTTTACTTTAACTCATGTACTCGTAGTTACTTTTTTGAAGATTTATTCAAATTAGATCACAGCTCAAGAAAATGTAAAAAGCTGTAAGTAATAAAAACTGTGGAAAAATAACATAAAATAAGTCCTATATATATATATGGTATATACCATATTCGTACCCGTTTTTTTCCAGGTTTTATGAAAATTTTAATTATTTATATACATAAAAATTTTAATTGTTTATATATGTACATTTCCTAATTGAACAGTTGGTGACAGTAAGTGCCGAAATGGTATAAAACCTTCGGTATTGCGAAGTTGACCATTAATTTTGGTCGCGACTGTAAAAAAAAATTATTAGCCTGAAAGTAGGCTTTAAAAACCAATTTTTTTTTTTTTTTTTGTAATGATTATTATAGTCACTCGGAATCGTTCAGTTTCTTTGAACTCAACCTAATGTGTAGCTTAAAATTAATATTATGGATAATGTGCCTTAATAATAATAATATATACAAAGGTACAATTGAGGGATTATGCTATCTGACGAGTAAGGAGTTCATGGCGTCTTCAGACATCGAAAGGAAATGGGGTCGACGAGATCATTCGCCAACGTGATCGGGTGGAAGCATAATCCCGCAAATAACTTTTGTTAATCTATCTACAGAGCAATCTGAGCCTGTGCAATGTCATAGGTGTCAAGGCTACGGTTACACCCAAACTCAAATTTCAATGATGAAACATATTATCTTATTATTATCATATTATTCATCCTTTGACTAAAAGAAAAAGGGACATATAGCCAGGACTTCCTAGTACTGTTGCAAGTTATTAAACTGTTATTTGCTTCAATTTAGTTTGTGTATTTCATTCCTTTAAGGTTCAGAGATTCAGAGTTGTTATAGATTTGTATAAATAAAAACGTAAATGCAGAAACGCATTGACAGCATTCTTCACAGTTGTAAAGCTTTGCCCTATAATGAACAACAGAAATCTTTGAAGTTCAATTATTTTATTGTGCACAGCTTAAAGGATCTTAAAACTAAATTCTTATAACAAAGCAACGATAGGTCACGATAGTCCACTTTATGTTTTCGGTTCCAGTTCATCTCTTTAGAATAAAGAGGCCCAATTGCTTTTGCTCTGAACGCCCTTGCGATGCCTCTTGATGATCTTCTTGCCTCCCTTGATGACCCTCGTGTACTTGCGCTTCCTTCTGACCTTCTTAGCCTTGCTCGAGGAGCTCTTTGTGGTTGTGTCGGTGGAGCTGGCTGCCGTTGTAGTCGTAGCAGAGGAGTCAGGGGCCACTGTGGTGGTTGCATCGGTTGCCACTGTAGTCGTTTCGGCAGCTGTTGTGGTGCAGTCAGGATCTGAAGCGTTTGTGGTGTCTGTGCAGTCAGTGCAACCGGTTGGAGTATCGGGAGCAGTACAGGCAACTCCCTCGGTGGACGGCACATAGGAGAGACACATCGCCAGGAGGCCACAGACCAGATAGATTGTGCTTGATCTCATGTTGCTTCGATCGATTGATGACTTCAGAATGATATTCTACCTTGAAGATTAAACGGGTTTTATACTATCTATCGATAGTGCGTAATGTTTGCTCAGCTTTTGTGGATCTCACTCAAATTTGCGATTTTGCCATCTGCTTAGTGATGTGCGTGAATGTAAATAAGAAATTGGGACAATTTGTATAGAAGCTTTATTAGGCCTATCATGAAATTCGAATATTTGTTCAGCTGATCGAAGGCATATTATATCCTCTCATTGATCGCTTTTTATTAATATGAGTTTTATAATTAGGTTAATGTGCATCAACTGTGTTAAAAGACATCTTCATAGGTATTGAGTACACTCTATTCTGTATGTTTTCGTACACTCTGCGTGAAATATTCTTTCGCTTTTCAGTCATCTCACTTTAAGAGCAAAGCGAGGCAGAAAAATTCAGCAGGTAAACTTCTGCAAAGTGGACAAAAAAGGGGATGAAGTGGAGGGCATCGGCCCGGCCATTTATCAAAACTAATAGCCTTATAGATAAGTCATAAAAAGAAGAGAATGGCGCAACTAAAACCATTAAAGCAAATACCAGCAAAAAAGAGTTGCTTAGTTTTCTTTTTGTACAAATAAATTCCACTATTAAAAGCAGCTGCACGATAAAGTTGTCTAATCGAACCTGAGCACACCAATATATGCATTGAAAGTCAGGAATTGGATTGTTAAAATGCTAAATTTGTAATCAAAGGATGTGTATGATGGTGATTATATATTTTTGATATATTCAAGTAAATCGAGTTAATTTTAGCAGCTTCCACTGACACGTTTAAAGCGATTGCAAATTATTGTCTTCATAAAACTGACGCCATAAAATGATTTTTAATTATGTTTTCTATTTTATGCTATTTTATATAAAAAACTCGTTAAACATACACGTTGAAAACTAAGGCATGGACCCGCAAAGATGTGGCATAATTTTTTATGGCCACAATATACAAAAATCAAATCCAAAGACAACGAAATCAAATTATGCGAGCGCCAAGCCATAAATTTACTTTGGGCCAACAGAAAGAGACAAACAAACAAACAACAACAAAGCAAAGCGAAACTTTTGTTTCAAAGCGCGCTTTGGTTTCCTATATTCCTATATTCATCTGCGAGTGTGTGCTATATACGCGTTACATAACTTGTTTGTGTTTTTGTTTTTGTTTTCGTTGTTGTTTGTGCTCTTACGCATGCTTTGATCTCACGTACTACTCACCATTTGGGAGAATATAAGCAGGAGAATGGTGAATGTAAGTTGCCAGCACAGAGAGAGAGAGAGGCAGGAGGCGAGCGCATGACAATGAAACAAAGCTTAACACCTCCCGAGCACCTCTCCTCTCCCTCTTCCTCTCTCCCACCCACAAAGCAGATGCCAAATAACTGCATTGAAGCGGAAACAAACTTGTGTGTTCAGCTCCTTCCTCCACTTACACTCACACTCTCTTCCTCTCTTTCTCATTCTGCTGCTGCTGCTGCTTTATTTCTGTTTGTTAGACAGTGCGTGTGAGTGATTTTTGCCCCTTTTTTCGCTTTGTTGAATTGTGCATTTATTTACTCAAGTCTCTCTCTCTCTCTCTCACACACACTGTGTTTTTTTCTCTCTTCTTAATGTGTTGACTTCAAATGTTTGGCATTTTTCACGCACGTTTGACCTCCGAGCATCATTTGAACTTTTCGCCGAAATACGTATCTTGCCCCCTTTGCCGAGATTTCTATTAAAAATCTATTATGAAGCGCTTGAAACTCTTGAATAACTTTTGGAAAAGCCCAAAGAAACGGAAAACCCTTTTAATTATGGGTTTCCCTTGCACCTACTGGCTTTCTGTTTCTGGCAAAGTTTCTTGATGCTTTTCCGACTGTCTACAAAGTTATGTGTTTATTGTTATTAATTTATTGAATGCCGTCAATGTTACAGCCAAATTAATTGGCAATTAACGTCAACAACAGGCACTTTAACAGACAGTTCTTGAACAACGATAACGTTGATATTTAATAAACATTCACTCGCAAAATCTCCTGCGTCTGTTTATTATGTGAGCGCATTAAATGAACAGAGAGGGGGACACAGAGGGGAGACAAAAAACTTTTGTCGCAATTCAATTAATTTGTTGCATAAATTATTTAATTCTTTTAGCATAACTCATAATGGAAATTATTTTACACATGCAAATTAAGCTGCACGTCGTGTCGGCAAATTTCACAACAATGAATAAGCTGCACAGTGTGGAGAGTGAATGAATGAATGAAATACCCTGTTGATGTTCATTACGTTGTTGTTTGTAGTAGCTTTACAGCAGCATGAACTGTACAAGGGCAGAGGTGAGAGAGAGATGAAAATATGTTTGACTTTGAAATATCCTGTAAGTAGAGATTAGAGTTCACAAATCCCACATGTTGTTATCAATTTCAGCAGAGAACAAGATTACACGAGCTTACTGTCAGTTGAAGTGTATTATGTTAGATACAATCAATAAATCACTTGCTATTCATATTTTCTATCTAGAATTCAATTTACTTCTTGCTTCTTGTTAATTGTAACTCGAATAGCCAAGTTAACCTTCCCTTTCTATGCAACTACAATAAAACCATTAAACTCTTTTTGCCATGCGGCACTGGCCGCACTTGCCTCTGGGCGTGTCTCATCGTCTCGACTCGACTCGGCTCTGGCACAATTAGCCATTAGGCTGAGCCATAAATTTACTGGTCGACTAAACATATTAAGTGCCCGGCCAAGTCCGGCCTTGCAGGCCATAAATATCAATAATCACTCAATAAAGCAGAGAAAGAGCGAGTGGAAGTAAGAGAAAGTTCTTGCCTCGTGCTCTCGGCCAAAGCATTAGAAGTTTTAATCACCGTTGCCCTGTCAATTACCTACTGCGAATTGAACGCGCATTCGAGTGTGTGCGAAATAATAAACTGATGCAATCAGATTACACACACACATACAACCACACACACATACAGCCACACACTCGCAGTTATCTGTCGGTGCGCAGTCTAGAGCTGCCAGCGCTATTCGCTGCTGCACTAAACGTGGCCATAACTGGGCTTTTAGCACATGGCTAAAGACCGCAAAATTTCATGGCTTATGGTGAGCTGTAAAAATAATTATACATAATTAGGTGTCTGTGTGCCAGTGTGTGTGTGTGCATGTTGCACGCTGAAGTACGAGTAGCTGGACGAAAAGGGACATATAGAGACAGACAGAGACATACAAAGACATACAGAAACATACAGAGACATACAAAACAGACGGAGAAAGACAGACGGAGAAAGACAGACAGAGACAGACAGAGACAGACAGAGACAGACAGAGACAGACAGAGACAGACAGAGACAGACAGAGACAGACAGAGACAGACAGAGGCAGACAGAGACAGACAGAGACAGACAGAGACAGACAGAGACAGTCAGAGACAGTCAGAGACAGACAGAGACAGACAGAGACAGACAGAGACAGACAGAGACAGACAGAGACAGACAGAGACAGACAGAGACAGACAGAGACAGACAGAGACAGACAGAGACAGACAGAGACAGACAGAGACAGACAGAGACAGACAGAGACAGACAGAGACAGACAGAGACAGACAGAGACAGACAGAGGCAGACAGAGGCAGACAGAGACAGACAGAGACTTGTCGAGCCTTGGGTAGATTTGAAAGCAATATATTTATGTTGTAATATAAAACTTAAGAAAAAAAAGGATAGCTATATCAAACATTTAATTCAATTTGTGTGTATAAAATAAAGTTTTCAAAATATGTAAGACCATAAAAAAAATTAATTAACTTCGTTAATTTGAATACTTAAAGCAAAGCGAACGTCTTACAAACAATCTTTTTTTTTTTTTTTTATTATTATTAAGTGAAGAATTCGTACATCATAATATTGTTCTTATAAACAATCGAAGAAAATCTGAGAATGAATATCAAACGAATGAAAACAGATCATAGATTTATAAAGAAATTGTTATTTCCAAGTTTTCCAAATAGTCGAATAAAGTTTCAGGTTTTCCAACATTAAAATGCGCTTTTTGTTGCACTTTCAAGTAAATTCTTCTGTTAACGTAGAATGTATTTCTTTACATTTATCTCTGGAGTTGCCCACTTGCAAATACCTACATGTAGTGACACACACACAGACACATACACATGCATTTATATATTTTTTGTGTGCCGCATTCAGTTGCGCATTCATGTTCAAGTGTACAGCGCATGTGAATCGCATTCAGGGCGAAAATTTATTCATTCCAGCAGACAGGTTGCTCTAATTATGCATGCCTTCCTGGCTGCATGGCAAGTTTAAAGGAGAAGGTGATGGCAGCAGAGCGGGGAACTAGGGATCTGCCTCGTTGCAGATGTCTGTGATTCAGAACTTTTTTTTTTTTTTTTTTTAAATTTGCGGCATAGGCTCTCACGGTGAATCACTCTTATACATTCCCATGTAGTTTTCTTAATCTATTCTTGACGCAGTTTTGACAAGATTGAAAGCAGGTGAAGAAGTGAAGGTAGAAATAAATTAAAGTAAGAAATCATGTAATTTAAATGATTGATTAGTAAGGAAATTTAATTAATGTGCACAGATCACAAGTTCTTATAGCTTATTCTAAAACAGTCGTCGGTTCAAATCATCTTCAATTTTTCCGTTGCCAATTTCCACTTTCATTTATCCATTTAACGCCCATTTCTTATTGCTCCTGGCACCAGAACGACGCCTCCTGATAATCTTCTTGCCACCCTTGATGACCCTCCTGTACTTGCGCTTCCTTCTGACCTTCTTTGCCATGCTCGAGGAGCTCTTCGTGGTTGTGTCGGTGGAGCTGGCTGCCGTTGTAGTCGTAGCAGAGGAGTCAGGGGCCACTGTGGTGGTTGCATCGGTTGCCACTGTAGTCGTTTCTGCAGCTGTTGTGGTGCAGTCAGGATCTGAAGCGTTTGTGGTGTCTGTACAGTCAGTGCAACCAGTTGGAGTATCGGGAGCAGTGCAGGCAACTCCCTCGGTGGACGGCACATAGAAGAGGCACATCGCCAGGAGGCCACAGACCAGATAGATTGTGCTTGATCTCATGATGCTTCGATCGATTGATGACTTCAGAATGATAGTCTACCTTGAAGATTAAACGGGTTTTATACCCTCTATCGATAGTGCGTAATGTTTGCTCAGCTTTTGAAGATCTCTCTGGAATTCGCAATTTTGCAATCTGCTTCGTGAGGTGCGTAAATAAAAACAATATTTCGGATTATTTAGTTTGAATAGTTTGCTAGGCCTATTGTAAAATTCGCATATTTATTCAGCTGATTGATGCCAAGGGATGAAATATTTCTAATTTACCACAGTTTAAAATGGCCTATATTGGTTCAATTGTGGTTCAATTTATATATTTGTTAATTAATCAATAAATAAGAGAACATTAAATGTTAGTTGTTTTCATAAATTATTTTCAGTTTTGCTATTTGCATTAGCATGAACATTTAAAAGTATTTTGAGCTTTTGTTTGGGGAACAGGAAATAGTTGAGTTGTAATATCTCAGAAGAATGACCTAAGTAAGCTTAATAGTAAAAATCAAACTGCATCATGTGAATATGTTATATATAAATATATATAAATATGAATAATAGGTATATTCAGCTTATACCAGAAACGAAGTATTATTTTGCCGAATGACTGGACTCATTACACAATTTGTAATAAGCCTCATTCTGAGTATGATTATATTGTTAACATTTTTCTATGTTTCCTTTTTTCCAATAGCTCCATAATTGGGGTTTGTACAGACATATCATGTTCAAGAAGATTCGCTCCTTAGATTCGAAAATCTGCATTTATACTATAACTACTATATTTATTGGTTTTTAAAGAGTCTTAGGTATGATTATTTGATCCCGTTCAATCCCCTATAACACCAATATCTTTGTAATTAAAGAATGAACTTTACCTATATACGTTAATGTAGCATATAAGATTCCTTAGATAAATAATATCAAATTATAATAATTATTATTCTTTATAATTTTTTTTATTTTTTGACAGAGAAATACACAACAAATTTCAAATAAAATTATTTTTATAGTGCACAATTTAACAAATCTTATAACTAAATAAGTATAATAAATCAATGATTATTTCCATAAAAATTACAATTCTCGGCGATAGGTTTTCTACAGTCAATTTCAAGTTTCCAGTTCATCTCTTTAGAATAAAGAGGCCCATTTGCTCTTGCTCTGAACGCCCTTGCGATGCCTCGTGATGATCTTCTTGCCACCCTTGATGACCCTCGTGTACCTGCGCTTCCTTCTGACCTTCTTTGCCTTGCTCGAGGAGCTCTTCGTGGTTGTGTCGGTGGAGCTGGCTGCCGTTGTAGTCGTAGCAGAGGAGTCAGGGGCCACTGTGGTGGTTGCATCGGTTGCCACTGTAGTCGTTTCGGCAGCTGTTGTGGTGCAGTCAGGATCTGAAGCGTTTGTGGTGTCTGTACAGTCAGTGCAACCGGTTGGAGTATCGGGAGCAGTACAGGCAACTCCTTCGGTGGACGGCACATAGGAGAGGCACATCGCCAGGAGACCGCAGACCAGATAGATTGTGCTTGATCTCATGTTGCTTCAATACTTCGAACAATTGGTGACTCGAAAATGATACTTTCTTGAAAGATTCACTTGGGTTTTATACTATCTAGCGATAGTGCGTGCTGTTTGCTCAGCTTTTGTGGATCTCACTCGAATTTGCGATTTTGCCATCTGCTTAGTGATGTGCGTGAATGTAAACATGAATTGTTGTCGTTTGGTTTGGAAAGTGAGTGAGGCCTATCATAAAATTCGCCTATTTATTCAGCTGTTCGTTCCCAGTGAACAGAGAATATTTCTAATTTACTTATATCCCATTGTGGTTTATATTTATGTGGTTCAACTTATGTATCTGTTGATCAATCGGGTCACAGCACTTCGAAACATTCAATTATAAATATGTATGTGTCATAATTATTATTTAGACCAAGTTCAGATATGTAACAAGGTGAAGGCAACTTTACACTCAGCTAAAGAAGTTAACGCACTGTAAGTAGAAGGAATTCAACAAATGGGGCCATAAAAGCAGTGTACAAAGCAGTGCTCTGGTTTGTTTTGCTTATATTTGCTGCATTTCAATAACTCTCTGGGGTATTTCATTTAAAATTCACCGACTTGCGGTGACTTAAGGACTTCTCAAGTCGCGACGGGCACATTACTCAAGCGATGTTCGCGGCTGCCACTGATGGGATTAGTAATTAAACAAATGTATTTCGGGGCTTGCCACACAGTGGTGCTTTATGTGCGGGGCACAGGCATAAATTACCACTGGGGCGTGGCAGTTCGGTGTATAAATCATAACACTACGAAAGCGAAAAAACAACTTTCGCATAAAGAACACGAAATAAAGCATGGCCTGCCTTTAGGCCGAGTGCGAGTTGAGTTGTTTTTTATGCGGCGCAAGTTTTTTATTTATTTGTGTTTTGCTGTTGTTGTTGCTGTTGCTCTTTTGGTTCTTTATCTAGCACAAATAATTTATTAGCACACGCAGCGAGTTGTGAAGGTCTGCATGGTGCACATGGCCTGAGATGCAGAGCCAAATAAATCAGACCAAGTCAATTTCGCGGCTGCGACGAGTCAATTAGAAAATTTAATTAGAATTTCCGCATTCTCGGGCTAAACAATTCACAATTGATTAAGCAATCTGTGAGACTTGGACTTTGTGGCCAATCGCGCTTTCATCTCGACTCAACAATGTTCGAAATAAATCTGCCGCCTGAAGGTATGCAACGAAAACTTGGCACAGGCCAGAAGACGCTTAGCTTACCCTCCCCCCACTCCCCCCGCGCTCCACTCGCTGTCAATTTTCACTTTTGATGCGTGTCAGAATGAGTTTTGATATTTGAAATGGTGGAAAAGGGGGAGGGGTGGCGGGATCTGAGCCTGAGCCTGGGGCCTGTCTAATCTCGAACCGAACTCAATTTTTGCCTTTTGGCTTCTGTTTAATATTATTTTGCAGTTTGTGCTTTTATTTTTTATGTATATATCGTATTTTTTTCTGTACCCTGTGCGAGGTGTTGCCTTACTTATTACCCAGAAACAGGCTGCGCATTTGATTGATTAGCTTTCGTTGTGTACCTTATAATACGTATACGCAGGGCAGGCTTGTTGAAAATTGATTTTGAGATAGATTGAAGATTGCCGCCGTCAGCGTTCTGGGAATTCAGAATATTCATTTTCGGCGCTGGCAAATCGACATGATGGAAGAGCCGCCCCCGAAATTGAAGGTGTCCCTGGTTTCTTTTGATTAAAGTCAGCTCAATTAATTTGCCTGGAACTCTTCTCGGGCTGGCATAATTGGCTAATACAATTGGCGGGGCCGCAGCAACACGCCAGTTTGATTTAATTTAAGAAAACGTGGCCCACCTCATCTTGTGCAGTTAAAAGCCCACGCCCTCGTTCATAATTTGCCTCAACGACCTGCTGACACGGGCAGAGGTCAACTTTACCTTATCAATCAGTCCGTGACGCGAAAGTGGGCGCGCATTTGGATGCGCTCAATCAGGCGTGAAACCCTCGAATCGCGCTGAAGGACCCTTTGCCGAAAGTTTCACTTTTGCACCTTTTATCTCTTCTGTTTTTCCTTCTCCCATTCGCGTTCGCTTTTGTTGCGGCCCCATTTGACTTTTGGTGGTTCCAGCGCAGGGAGGGGGGGGGGGGAAAGGAAAACTTTCTGTGCGTTAATTTGTTGTTGCACGTGGACTTGGCCCCAAATGGAGCGCGTCATTAGTTGGCAGCCCCGACTCTGATTTCCACCTCCTTGCCTTGCGAGTGCGAGAGGCCTTTGCCGGCGATTTATTATTAATTGGCCGCAGGCAAAAAGTTTGTTCGCCTATTTGTACCGTTCGTGTATTTCAATTATTAACACTTGTGCGCCAACATTGCGTTCCAGCTAATTGTTTAATATTTTACAGCAATTTCGCGTGTTCTTTGCGTTTCTTTTGCGTAAATGCTGCATAAATAAATTCCCATTTAATTAAAACTTTCTCTTCACTGCTCTCTTCTAATTGCAGACACCTCACAGCAAGTGCCACGCCCCAACACCCCCCCTATGATTGAAGGTGAGTGCTCACACACAACTCGTACATAACTCATGAGTTTCGAAATGATTTTATGGTAAACGTTGCATAAACAAATTGCAAACTAAACTGCAGAAAGTTGTCAAACATCCGTAGCAAGTTAGAAATAATGTTTAAATAATTAGTTTGAGTTGCGAAGAAGTTAAAGTTGATAAGCTCGGGGGCAGTTCTTGTGAAAAACCAGCATCATCTGTTAAAACGTTGTCTGTGAGCGCGTTGTGCGACTTGATTACGCCGCGGTTAATGGCAACAATGGCTTTTTAATTAGAAAATATTTTATAATGTGTAAATAAATCATAAAATTGGGCTAATAATGCGCATTAAAATTAAATTAATAAAACGCGCAGAGATAATCAATATTTGCAACGGGACGGGAGAGAGGAGAGAGAGAGAGAGAGAGCAAAATGTTTTTTGTATTGAATGTAATTAATAATGTCAGCCTTATTGGAATTTAATTAATTTGGCCAAACATATATCAAATATGTGGCATTGTTTAAATTTTAAAATTGCTAGATACTACACACACATTTACACACACACACACACACAGACAGATGCACACACATATGTACATGTGCCCAGCGGTGGCAATAAAATTAAAGCGCTTTTCACTGCGGTTACAAATTGCTTTTAATTGTTGCCGCCGCACAAGCGACTCGTGTTGCTGTTGTTGTTGCGCAGCTACGCATTAAATAAGGATAGAAAAACACACACGCTGCGCCTGTGCTGCCTGTGCTGCATTTGTGGCAGCAATAGAAGGCAGCGTCGCATTAAAGCGGATTTGCTTTGGTCGCGTTTGTCGCCTGCCTGCCTGTCTGCCTGCCTCCTTGCCTGCACTTTTTTCTGTTGCGGCGTATTTGTTTATGCTTTAATTTAGTTTAGCATATGCAATCGAAAGCACAGCCAGCTGGCTGCCGCAATCTAGCCGCGCCCACACACTCACACTCACACACACACACACACACACACACGATTACAAACGTCAATTGCCCAATGCAAACAGGAGCTGACGGCGACCCTCGCTTCTCGTTTCCGACTAGCTTCAGCTTTATTTTCATAGCATACTTTTGTGCTGTTTGCATTGCGCTGCTTCTAGTAGTCGCAGGCAGAGGCAGCACCAGCAGCAGCAGCAGCAGCGGAATGGAAAAAGTGCTCTGTAAATACGCAACGAGTCGCGTCGTGTAGTATTTAGACAGGCAAAAGTGCCTCCGTCTCAGTCGACCACCTTTGCCCTCTCTCTCTCTCTCTCTCCTACAGTTGCTTTTCCTGCTCCTATAATTGTCCCCTGCATGTGTGTGGGAGTATGCGTGAGTGAGTGTGTTTGTGTGTGTGCCGGCGTCTTTTTATGAACTTGTTAACAATCTAACGACCTTTTTTGCCTGCCTGCCAGCCTGCAGCCTCTGCCCATGCCCATGCCACGTAGCCCTTCCACTTGATGCTGTTGCTGTTGTTGTCTTGATTGTTATTGTTGTAGCTGTTGCTGTTGCTGCTGTGCCAGCAAACGTTGACTTTGCGCGGCGAATCATATGTTTGTGCATAACAAATATTTGCATACTTTTGGGCTGCTCATGAAAATAACATAATTTGATTCTGGCGAGAGAAGAGCATGTGGTAATGTGATTTGTGGCCAAGTCAGTGTGGGTGTAGATTGTTAGTGTGAGTGTGCAATAGTGTGAGTGTGTGTGTGTGGGTGTTTGTATGATTGCTTGTTGAATTTTCTTGAGTTCTGGCCTCTGTAAATAAATCAAATAATTTAATTCTTGCTTTTCAAGTCAAATCTTGCGCATTCCGAAATTTGCTGCATACTTTCAGGCAGCTGTAAAAAAAATATTGCGAATGTGTTAGGTGCAAGTGGAGGCAACTTTTCTTTTGACTGTACGCTACATGGAACTGCCAACTTTGTTGTCACTAGGCACACTTTCCGATGCCGAACTAATTTCCCAGGCAAAGTCCTGCTGAGCTCCTTAAATGCCGCACAAATATTGCATGAACCTATTGTCCAAGCGAGGCGACGAGAGGCTTGCAAGCAAACAACAACTACAACTGTGTGTCGCCTGCTTAAAAGTTCCCAGCAGCAGCAAGGGAAACAACAACGACAACAACAACAACAATTGAGAGTAAAACAACAACAAGTTGACCGTAAACGACAGCAACACGAAACTCATTAATTATTCATAGTGTTCAGCAGGAAAGTGTTTATGTGGCAAGTGCCGCCGAGGCTCGCCCACAAAATGAACATCATAGAATTGAGCCTGCAGCAAGGACACACACACACACAAACGGGCAGAGCGAGGACGGATGGACGGAGGCACAGCAAAAGGACCTGCCACAAAAAATATGCAAATTTAACTTTTTTCCTGAGCATAAAAACAAACTAGCTAAGTCTCTGTGTGCCTGCTGTCTCGCTCTCTGTTGCCCTCTCCCTCTCTCTCTCTCTCTCTGACTGTCTTTGTCTTTTTGTCCCTGTCTCGGTGTCCTTCTGTCTTTCAACTGGACACAGAATTGACAATATTGTTAACAGCTTCTTTTGCAACGAAGCTGATTAGATCCGAATCTGAATCTGAATCCGAATCGGGCAAAGGCAAAGGACAATCGATTGTTGTGCTTGCTGCTGTTGTTGCTATACAAGAAATCTCTACGTGCTAAACGCACTTTTCAAAACAGCCCAACAATAACAGCAGCAGCAGCAGCAACAACAATTGAGGTAACAACACGCACAACAACTTTGCATTGCTTTTGCTTGTCCTCTGCCATTTGTAAACATCGCTCGCCTGTTAATGGTAAAATTTTAAAGCTTATTTGCTCGCCCTCCACACACACACATACACACACACATATGTATGTATGTATTTGTGTGCGTGAGTGCGTGCCCTTTTGTGTAAATCGTTATTGAATGCCCAAATTTGAAATTGCACCCAGGGCGGTAGTTTGTGTACTTTGCCTGTAAATGGTCAGCGCAGTGTCCTCTGTGGGCTGTGTGCGTTGTGGGCGTGGCCGGCGATGATTTGTTTTGTGAATCTGTTAATGCAACCAGCCAGCATTTTAGTTGATGTTCAGCACTTTTGCCTGCATGTAAGTGCCCCAATCGGAGGGAGTCATGCCTCATCCACACCAGCGCCAAGCGAGCAATCTCCACTTTATAATCTCATTCCCAATGACAAAATGATGGAATGATGGAACTCATTTCTGGCAAATTGACTGCCTTTCACTCTGAGGCTTTGGCAAAACAAATGAGTCAAATGAGACTGCATGGAGAGCATTAAATTTGACTTGGCAGGCACTGTAGGAGCTCCCAACAAGGGGTTTGCTTTAAATCGCAATTAAATGGCTTCAATATAATATTTATTTGTTAGAGTTTGACTTATTTAATTATTATTATAGTTATTTATTGTTTACAATTCAAATTATGCAAAAACAAAGTTGATTTGTTTTATCTTTCATTCATAATTTCATTGAAATCCCACACAACTCTTGCACATCAGTTCTCAGTAGATCTCCAGAATTGCGATAGTCAAACTGACTGTCATATCAACTCGCACACCCTCATATGTGGAGCCTGAGGTAGAGGAGGTAGTGGAGGGTTCCGATAGAGTAGTAAAGTGTATGTATTTATTGGTTGAGAACGGCCAGGGCAGCTGATGTTGTGAAAGTTAAGGCAAACAATGGAGGCATTGATTAGGGTCCGAATTTAGTTTATTGCCCCAATCAGATTGTGTCGGCAAGTTATGTCCTTTAACTTCGACTTAAAATTTGCATTTGCTCAAGTGTTTGAGCCCCAGCCCCGGCCAGGCCAAGTCTGCATACATTAGGCCTATACCTAGACCTATCTTGGTGGCCTTATTCATATTGTAGTTTCGGCCAAGTAGTAAAAGAATTCGGTTCTTTGTTTTGCCCTCGTTTCGTTTCGTTTCGTGTTTCTAGGCAAACACACAAGTTGTAAATTGCTTGTTAGCCCTGCTTTGCCAGCTTGTTTCAAAAGATTTCGAAGACAAACTTACACCCACACAACAACACACACGCTCGCACACTTACAATAGTCTTTTGTATTGGTTGCGGAGAATGTAAAAGTTGAGCATTCGCTGAGCTTTTCAAACGAACTCGGCTTGTGGTTTGTATAACGATGAAACATGCAAATATTCTTGGTGCTTAATGATGGAGCCCTGCACCACGCTGCGTATGCGTAATGCCAACAAAGTTCAACTTTAAAAACTATCGTCAGTGCTTGAGGGAGTTGCCTAAGTAGCTTACAAATTCATGCGAAATGTTGTGAAGTCTCATTTGCAATTTTCTAATTCCCTTTTATCGAGAAATATTGCAGAATTCTTAAGCTCAAGATACTGATACTTAATTAAGGCTTACTATACTCGTATAAAATGGAATTGTTACCCGAGTTACTGCAGTTTAAAAATATTTCTTAATATATGTTTGATATTTTCATATTTTCCACAATTAGAAACATTGAATTACCTACGAGAATCGTAAACAACTTTTACTCACTTAATAATAATAACACAAAAAAAAAAAAAAAAAATATTTCTCCACCATGTGATGTTAAGATACAATATTATGATGTACAGATTCAACACTAAAAAAAAAAAAAAAAAAAAAAAATATTCCTACTTAAGAATATTTCTCCACCTTGTGATGTTAAGATACAATATTATAATGTACGGATTCATCACTTAAGAATAATAAAAAAAAAAAAAAAAAAAATATTCCTCCTTCAAGCGTCCCTCTGATTACCTAGCATTAATGTCGTTTTCGGGATCCCTTTTTGATTGAATCTCTTTCATTCACATATTTATTTATCTCTGTTGTGCCTAGCAAATTTCATGACGCAATTGGCATTCAAAGCGATACGGGCGCAATTCGATTCCAGTCGAGGCGATTCGATACGATTCGACTCGATTGAATTGAATTGAATCGAATCGAATTGAAGAATATCTGGCCGAAAAGAAGTCGGCCAAACGTGCATGTCGAGAAAGTTTCTTAATCAATAATTTAGCACAAATGGAAATGGAGAAAGAGCGAGAGAGAGACAAAGAGAGAGACAGAGAGGAAAGGCGAAAGAGGACGCGTCGACGTTCGCACTCATTTAACAATTTCACGCTTCGTTTAAGAACCGTGAGCGGCATTGAGAGGCCCCCGGTCTCGATTCGACCCCAAAATATACACCCACACACACATCTGTATATATAAATATATATATATTGTGGCGTTTCTGCCACTTCTTTCATTTTCGGAGCTTTTGCATCAAAAGTTTTTTGCGGAAAATTGAAGAAAAAGAAGGTTTTCCATGGCATTTCTCTTAGTTAACCCTTTTCGGGCGTTGCTCGTTGCTCGTCGCTGTCGCTGATAACCGTCGACTGCTCCTAGACGTCATCCTTGTCGTCGTTGACGCTTGAGCGCGTTTCGCTCACGGCACACCCACTTGCCCCTCGTCCCTCACACCACTCCCAGCGGAAATGATGACATTTCGTCCAACTTTGTCGCCGCACGGCGTGTGCATTCGCATAGAAATGCGGTGCCAGGCAGCGTTCTCTGAAGGTGTCTGAGGAAATGTATAGAAAACATTTGGTGACAGTTTGAGAAAATGAAAATTTTCACTTCTGGCCCACGGACAAAGGGAGATAGATAGAGAGCGTGAGAGAGTGAGAGAGAGAGTGCGTGGGACAGAGAGTCAAACCGTGGAACGGAAATTGTTGAAATGCTTCTCCGTTTTGCTTGGCTACCGCAAAATTGAAATTGTGGCCAAATGTTGTCGCCATCATTTTTATTGATTTCCTTTACATACTAACTTACTTCTATTTGGTTTGATCTGCTTCCCCTGCATCTCTTTCTGCTGCTTCCTCTGCTGCCAGCCAGGAAGGAAGGTAACAAAACGTTATTATCAATTATCATTTATTATTGTTTTGTGGCTTTTTTCGTGCATCGTCGGTTTGTGCTTTCGCCTTTTGGCATTTATTTTCCTTCTGTTTGAAAAAAATAGAGCAAGAGGAACAAAATTGAAAAGGAAAGAAAGACAAAGAGAGAACGAGATGCGAAGGCGGTGAGCTTGAGCGATTACCTTTTGAGATGATTGAATGAAAATTGCTTTTATTTCCTTTTGATTCCATTATGCCTGAAGTCGGAAAAAAAAACAAAGTGAATCATAAAAAAAGAAATCTATTTTTAGTTTTATTTAATAAAAAGAAAGAATGAACAAAAAATTATTATTGCATCGGCCGGGAATCGAACCCGGGCCGCCCGCGTGGCAGGCGAGCATTCTACCACTGAACCACCGATGCTTGTGATTGAAGTTGTAAAAATGTCAATGAATAATTCGAATTTCTAATTCGAAAATTCTACTTTCTAATTTAGCATAAATATTTATGTAAATAGGCCTGTTTATTCAGGTGTCTTTGTATTTAGACAGCTGAACTAGTCAAACTAGTGACTTCACTGAATGTAGAATTGGCACATATGTTAGCTAACATTCTGTGTGAAATAACCTACTTAAATAATTATTTAGTTTTAAAGTTATTCAATTTAAGACTAGAATTTAATTATATTATATTATTCATATGTAATAGATTCCCTTATGTCTTGCTTATGTGCTGAGGAACTCGAGAACCTGTGGAACTCCCCGCGGTGAACTTGTTCAACATTTGTCGGTTCATAAATTGCTCGAACCAGGTGGTACTTGGTGTCGCATGAATAGACATAATAAGTTCGCGTAATTGCACTTGACTCCGTTTCATACAGGCAAACACAAATGCCTTGGGATGGGAGAGACAGCACTCGTTAGCCTGGGGGCAGGCAACGAGAGAGAGGGAGAGTTACTGCTGCTGGGGGCAGATGCACCTGCGCTGCTCGAGAATTCCATTCAAAAACAATAAACTTTATGTCATTTCCACGTTGCATGAAAGCGTTGCGTGGGTGGCATGCTGCGTTGCGTAGCGTTGCATGAAAAGCCACACAATGCAATTATATTGGTGGAGGCAACTCTTTGTCTACGTCTCCATCTCCGTCTCCTTCTCCGTCTCCGTCTCCGGTCTCGGGCCAAGTGCTCGAGAGTTGCAAATGAATGTCAACTGCATGTGGGCAATGGCAACTGTCGCCTGATAATGATGACGACAGCTTTGTCAGTTCTGCATTCAGAACAGAAGTGAACAAAACATTACAGACAGAACAGAACAGAAGAACACTAAAGAGAAGAGAGCGAGAGAGCTGAATAGAGAGTAACTGACAAGGTAGACAATAAGACGACAGGTGCCCTGACAGTTAGACTACAGACAAAGTGGCCAAAGAAACAGTTTCAAACAGGCACTTGCTGCCACTTAAAGCTGCCTGCACTGCACTGAGAGAAATACTTAGTGCAGGCAGAGGAGATCTTGCAAAAAAGTGGTAAAATAGGTTAGTTAAAGCATAGAATACGTTTGCCATATTCCAATCATTATCTTCAGTACTTTACTTTATCATTTCTTCCTTTAATACAAAACCAAAGTTGTACCAATATTTCCTTTCCAACTTTTCCTTTCCAACCTAACCAATTAACCAATTTTAAATCAACCATCATCATTATTCAAGAACTTCTAAAGACACTGTGACCTGTACTTAATATATTAAATTGGTCACATATTTAATAAACGTTCACCTGATTTAATTAATGTTCGATTATATTTCAGTTGTTCGACATTTGGTGAATTGATTTCACAAAATTTCTCTCACTGCACTGTGGGTTTTGCGTTAGTATTGGATGCTCAAACGTTGTTAGCATTTCGACGACGTCAAGGGCTTAATTGAAAATGTTTATTTATTTTCGAGTGTGGGTGAGTGACTCCCTGTGTGAGAGTGTTTGTTTCTCTCTGGATCGATAACAACAACAACAAGTTTGCGCTTTTAATTGAAGTGGAAAATAAGCAAGCAAATAACCCACTGAATGCCCTGTCCAACCTCTCGCCCACTTGTCGCCAGCAGCGAAATTAAAGACGAAAACGCGAGTTTCGATAATTGAAATATCAATTTATATGTTGCAACTTAGAAAATATAAAGAAAAACTTAACCAAGCTTACACTAGAGTATAGAGTATATCGATGGGGTATAGAAAGGGGGAAGGAAGGGATTAGATGGGGGGGGGGCAAATACTAAAAGTCCTTATCCCAACCGCTGAGCTCTTCGGGCGGCTCGTAGTCGCTCTCCCCGCCGAGGTGTATGAAGTATTGCACATCTGTCAGACTCTTCAGGTTGCGCTTGATGGGCGACTGCAGTTGCTTCTGCCTGAGCTTCGTCCAGTCCAGGCTGTCGAACCAGCTGTGCCGCTTGATGTCCGCAATGCCCTTGCGCTGGTAGCCCAACCGCTCGGCTGGCAGCTGCTTGCAGAGATGACGAATCAGGTGCTGCGCTGGCTTGGGGATGCGCGAGGGCATGTGGATGACGTCGATACCGCTGAGTATATTCTGGTAGATTTTAATCTGGTTGACACCGCGGAAGGGCGTCTTGCCCACCAATAGCTCGTAGATCAGTATGCCCAGTGCCCAATAGTCTACGGCGCGATCGTGTCCTCGATCCAGTATGATCTCTGGAGCCACATACTCTGGTGTGCCGGCGAAGGTGTTTGTCTTCTCATTCGGTCTCACGTACTTGGCGAAGCCGAAGTCAACCTGTGCAATACGACAGTGTTTCTATAGCTAACAATCCGTAAAGAGCTGAGTAAACAACCTACCAACTTGCAGTAACCATCGCTGGTGAGCATCAGGTTCTCCGGCTTAAGATCGCGGTAGATGAAGTGATGGGCATGCAGAAAGTCAAAGGCCTCCACTACGCAGCCGGCTATGAACTTGGCCGTCTTGTCCTCGAAGTATTGGCGCTTCGACATGACCGTCCAGACGTCGCCGCCCATGCAGGCCTCCATTAGAAAGTAGACGTACTTCTCGTTGCGGTAGGTGCGATAGAGTCTAGGGTGGAGTGAAGTTATAAGACCTAGTCGTATTGCATGCTACGTTCCACTTACTGCACTATGAAGGGCGAAGAACGACACTTGATCATGACGTTCTTCTCGTTGTAGACATGCTCGATCTGATCCTGTTTGATCACTTCGATCTTCTTGATGATCTTCAGAGCAAACGGTTGTTTTTGGTAGGTTACCAGATCGACACGACCGAATGCGCCGGCACCCAGGGTTGCCACCTTCTTCAGATCCGAGATGGCAATGTGAGCGTGCTCGTTGTCGAACTCGGCACTCTTGTTACTTGATCGTCCATTGACGTTGTTCAGTTCGCTGGGCTTCTCGCTCAGCTGTCGTATGGTTCCCAGGTAGCTTATGAAGGCCCTAAGGAAGGAAAAGAACACAGAGATTAGGCTTGATGGGGAGGTATGGTCAGTCCGTTGCCTTACTCCCGCTCCAGCTTAAGCACCTCTGTGCCGGGCGCATCCGCGTAGACGCTGGCCTGGCGCACATCGGCGTTCATCAGCGCCTGCTCCCCGAAGTAATCGCCGCGCTTGCGCTTCGCCACAACCTGCTCCTCGCCCTGCTCATTCTTCTTCTTGATGGTGACCGTGCCACCGCGTATGATGAAGAACTCGTTGCCCACCTCTCCCTCGCGAACGATGCAGCTGCCAGTCTCGAAGAATTTCTGCAATTGATATTAATCGATATCGCTGACCAATCGATCTATGTTTAATGTCTTGTCTGCTTACCCGCTGAAGTAGATCGACCACCTTGCAGAGCAGACTCTCCTCCAGCTCCTGCAGGAACGGGGCAGAGCGCAGGAACTGCAGGTTCTCCTCGCGCTCCCTCGAGCCCGATATTTGCATGATGGCTCGGAAGGTCTCACGTGCGATCTTCCACACACGCGCATCAGTGGCAGCTGCAGAAGAAAAAGAGTCGATAGATTAGAGACTGAACAGTTCTTCTTGCTCTCTCAGAGTGTTACCCTTAATGGTGGCCTTGCGCGGCGCATTGTAGAGTATTGCCAGTTCACCGAAGACGGTCGCGGGCCCGAAGCTGCCCACATGCTTGCCCGCCTGTATCACATCGTAGTAGCCCTCGGCTGAAACATAGATCTCCGAGCCCTCGTCATGCTCGTTGATGATGTAGCTGTCCTTCTTGTAGCTGGCCGGGGCCATCGCATTGATGACCATCTCCTTGCGCTCCTTGTCCATCAGGTTGTTCAGGAAGTCGTTGCGCTCGATGGCATTGAGTATGAGATTGCGGGTGCTAATGCAGAGATACAGAGAGAGGGGGGAAGATTGAATGGAAATCACTTACGGTGTTGTTTTCACTTTCCACTTACGCTTCGTCCTTGGCAATAAATTCGATTTCAGTACTCTGCTGTACGGGCAAATTGGGTCGCACAAAGATGAGGCCACCCTCCACACGCTGCAGTTTCGTCGCCGAGCTGTCCTCCTCCTCCGCTGGCGCATCGTCCTGCTTGGCCAGCTCATCCTAATTGATGTGGTTGATTTTGGTTGGTAGCAATGATAAAACCAAATAGCGAATTATTTAGCTCTTTGTTTTTCGTCGACTGTTCAATGTTTTTATTGCTCAACTGAGTTTTGTGGTTATTGTTGACAGATTGAGGATTAACTTACAAATGAAAAGTCTGGCGACTGTGGTGGATCCACCCACCCCAGTCAGTCACACGACTGTTTACCCTGAGCTATGATTTTTAGTGCACTCAGAGAAATCACAGTGCGAATAAAACAAAAGTTGTTAAAACTTGATGAGTTAAACTTGATTTCCAGAGACATGACTTTCAGTATGTTTACAAGACCTGAAGCAATTCAATTAAGAAAAACCGATGCTTCAATTGCAGTGAACTGTATTGTGTCCTTTAAGAGGAAATTTCAATCTGTATCAGTTAAGAGTCAAATGAGGGAATTACTGTTCTTGGCTGGGTTTCTCTCAGTGCAGTCGTGCAACTGAGTCGATTGTTTGCTCTAACTTGCTGAGCAAACCGAAGCTGAGGGACAGCTTCCAGTTGCCACTTGCCGCAAAAGTTTACATTCAGCATTTCGGGGAATTAAAGATTTTACGAGCCACAACAATGGACTCGGCGACAGGACACGACTGAGTCCCCGTGTGCCCCAGGGGGCTCTCTCCTTCCGCGGAGTCTTGTGATTAAATATTTACCTCCATTTAGACAGTGGAAACGCAGCCATTATAAGCATTTCCGCTACAGAGGGGGAGGAGTTGGTTGAAGACGAAGCCGCCTACGTGCAGGCGTAGAACAAGGTATAGGGATAGGAATGGCGATAGGGATGGGATGCGTTAGAATAGCGCAGAAGTCGCAGCATCAGCCAAAATACCGTCTGTGGGTTGGATAATTCGCTGGCTCAGCAACAGTTTCAATTTCGCTTGGACGAGAAAGGGATAAGGAGATGGGAAGAGAAGGAAATAGTGGAGGCAAAGGTAAAAGACTGGGACAACGTTGCCGGACTGTAAAAGCGCCAAAGTGGGCAACAGCTGCAACTGAGCAGAGCGCCAGATAAACACATACTGTATATACTATAAGTTGATGTAGAGAGAAGGAGATGGAAAGAAAATACGAATGAGAGTAAGAGAGAGATAGCCAGTGCAGAATAGTTTTAGCAGTTGCCTGTTTTTGTTAGGGCAAAAGTTGGAGTTCATGTCTGTTGTGAAACAATTAACATTTCGTGGGTGGTCGCAATTAGCAGCATGTTGAGGCACTTCTCCCCCTCCCCATCTGTCCCTAGAGAAGTCGCAACATATTCCAACTAGTTTTAACTGCAATAATATACAGACTTTTTCGCTCAGCTGTTGCGCTGACTTCTATAGCAAACAGTACGCCAGGAACCGGGTAAACATAAGTAATATAATGCGAGTAGGGCATTTACGGAATAACAGCTATATATATATAACAGATATGGTACAGTTATATTTGTGAATAAACTTTTGTATACAAATTATATCCAAATTTTAGAGAAATTAATGCAGGTGAATATTCAAAGAGATAGCAAAAGTATCAGGCCAAAGGGCATCCCTAAGTCGAGAGTACTCTATAGAAATAGTTAAAATTATTTATTATTGTTTATGTGCTTGCAAAAAGTGGATTATTTCATTAGCAGAGAGTGCCAAATTAATGCCACATCCCAACTCAACTCGGTTTATAGTTGTTGAGGGAAAGTTGCAACTAGGATAATATAAAGGGGTCTTTCAATTTGGCAGATTTACTAATGCAGTTAGTCTATTATCAGAAGTTATATGCATTCGTAAATAAATGAAGCTTTAAATGGATTCTCTCTCAAACACATTAGTTAAATCCTTAAATAACTTTCTATGAAATTTCATTAAACTTCCCAGAAATCTCTCCTCCAACTCTCCATTAAACTTCCCAGAAATCTCCCCTAAAGAGCCGTACATTTCACAGTAATGTTCAGCTGGATCACCCTTAGACAGCGTATGAGACCCTTCAATTCCTGAGGGATCACTGAAAGCGCTTTCTCTGCTTTAATTACTCTTCATGTGCGCATACTTTCGCAACGCAGTGTGTCACAATGTTAACCACAAAACACGACCGAGTTCCTGAGCTCGCTTCGTTCCATGCACTTACCTGACTGCTGGTCATGTTCAAGGCATCCGCCGTGGGCGCTGGGGGCGTGTCCAGCTGCTGCTCCTCCCTCTGCCGCTCCGCACTGCGCTTCTTGCGCAAATGAAGCGGTGTTACGGGCTTCAGCAGCTCTGCAGGCGGCGGTGGCGGGGGCGGCGGTATGTTAATATCTGGCATTGTGGAGACCCGACGCCGCTGGGTGCCAGCTGGCTGGCTCACTGGCTCGGCGCTGATGCCCATGGTGCTCCTGGACCTTCTCAGATAATTGAGTGACACATTGCTGCTGCTCGTTGCGGTTGCTGCCTTTGGCGACGTCAGCGTCAGCAGACGCTGCTCCTGCTCGCCAGCTGTGGGTAATGTGCCGTTTGTTAGCTTCTCGTTGCTGTTACTGTTGTTGTTGTTGTTGTTGGCATCACTGCTCTGGTTGGACAAAGTATCGTCAGCATCGGCATCGGCATCGGCGTTTGCTTCCTGTGTGTGACCAATGAAAAATTTTACATTCGCCTTTGCTGCTGTTGTTGTTGGTGTTGTTGGTGTTGCTGGTGTTGTTGGTGCTGTTGATGTCGCTGGTGCCGTCGCCTCATTGTCGCCGCTCTCATCAATTATGCCATTCACATTCACATTCACCCTGAGCGTCTCCTCGACCTCCTCATCGGTTTCCGATTCGCCCACGTTGGGCGCCTCGCTGGGTAGAGCCGTGGGGCGTCGCTCTTTGACGGGCTTCAACTTTGAATTGCTACGTGTGACATTGACTGCGCTGCCACTCTCCCTGTCCCTGTCCCTCTCTCGCTCCTCCTGCGACTGCAGTCGACTGAGGTGAGAGCGAAACATCTTGGGCTGCCCGTTGGGCACTTTGCTGCCATCGCTGGGATTTTCGGCAACTGCCTCGAGCTGCTGTAGGCCTGCGGAGCTTGAGGGCTGTTGTTGCTGTCTCAGGCGCTGCAGTTGCGCCTAAACGAGCCCAGGGCGAGGCACAACATACACACACACGCACGCACACACCCAAAACATTTAGAAAGACAAACAAAAGTGCGAGGTGCAAGTGGGTCGATCCGTGTGAATAGTTTGCGGTGTGTTTCGTGTTGTTGTTGTTATTGTTGTTGTTATTGTTGTAGGTGTATTGTGTACATATTTACAAGTGTTGTTGTTGAGTTGTTGTGGTTGTTTTAATTGTTGTTGGTGTTGGCATCGTTTCGTTTGAAAGTATAAGAAACATGTGTGCAAATATTAATTAAGTTGGGCAAAGACAAGCAGCAGAGTGGAGAGAACTCGCACTGAGAGCGCGAAAAGTTGTGACTGCTCCTCGACGTGGCATGGGAAAGGTGTTTGAGCTGCAGGTAAGGGGATTGGGGATTGGGGCTTGGGGTTGTCTTGGCAACAGGTGCACACTGTACTAATTGTTGCTCACTCACCTCGCTTGCATTGGGCGTCACGATGGGCGCGTAGAGTGGTATCTCCTCCCGTCGTATGTAGAGACCAATTTGCTGCAAATGAAGAGAATAAGATTAATGTACCAGCTGGTGTGGAAAATCAAATGGGAAAAGGCGTGCACACAGAACTTCCTGATGCACTCTGAGCACGTGGGGGGAAAAACAGTTTGAGGAGTATAGATAGTGACTGCACACGATGGCATTGATAAATTTGATTGAGCACAGCTAAGCATAACCTATAATTGAATTCTACATAACCTCTAAACATATTCAAACCTATAGTTTTAGATTAATGTCAGCAACAGCTGTTAAGAAGTATGTTAACTGTACTTATGTTAAGTAAATAGGGAAGCCGATAACAGAACACAGCACAATCGAGCGATCTTTCTCATTAGTTTGTATTGTATTAACACCTTCCTGTTTGAGGAGTATGAATAGTGGCTACGTGCGATAATAATGATACATATGATTGAGCATAGCTAAACATAACCTAAAATCGAATTCAACATAACCTCTAAACATATTCAAACCTATAGTTTTAGGTTAATGTCAGTAACAGCTGTTAAGAAGTATGTTAACTGTGCTTATGTTAAGTAAACAGTGAACCCCACAATAGAACACAGCATGACCGTGCTGTCTTTCTCTAAAGCTTCTATTAACACTTTCCTATTTGGGGAGTATAAATAGTAGCACACGAGAGTACTAATATATATGATTAAGCACAGCTAACCATAACCTAAAATCGAATTCTACATACTGATTCTAACTTATAGTTTTATGTTAATGGCAGTAACAGCTGTATGTTAACTGTGTTTATGTTAAGTTAACAGCGATTCTAATAACAGAACACAGCACAACCGAGCTGTCTTTTTCATTAGTTTTTATTAACAACTTCCTGTTTGGGGAGTATGAATAGTAGCACACGAGAGTACTAATATATATGATTAAGCATAGCTAACCATAACCTAAAATCTAATTCTACATAACCTCTTAACTGATTCTAACTTATAGTTTTAGGTTAATGTCAGTAACAGCTGTTATGTATGTTAACTGTGCTTATGTTAAGTAAACAGCGATTCTAATAACAGAACACAGCACAACCGAGCTGTCTTTCTCATTAGTTTTTATTAACACCTTCCTGTTTGGGGAGTATGGATAGTAGCACACGAGAGTACTAATATATATGATTAAGCACAGCTAACCATAACCTAAAATCGAATTCTACATAACCTCTTAACTGATTCTAACTTATAGTTTTATGTTAATGTCAGTAACAGCTGTTACGAAGTATGTTAACTGTGTTTATGTGAAGTAAACAGCGAATCCAATAACAGAACGCAGCACAACCGAGCTGTCTATCTCATCTGCTTCTTTTAACACCTTCCTTTCACATAGCAAATTTCAAATCCTTTTATAAATAACAAGACAAGCCCGCAAAATGTCACACACATGTATCTTTATATAGCATACATACTATATGTTATGATACATTGCTATAAATAAACAGGAGAAAATACTTTTTGAGCTGCGTCTCACGTGGCTCGGCTCTGGTGTTCCACCTGCCGTTAACTCTCGACAGTCGTTGAAATTTATGTCCAACATAAATTAACCTCATTCACCATGGAAAGGCAAATCGCGTCAAACGTCAACAGGTCGCCGCCGACAAGAAGCGAATATAAAATATATATATGACAGCGAAAAGAACAACGAATTCTGCTGCTGCCTTTGCTACTCAGCAATTGCAAACAACAATGACAAAAGAGAGGGAAAATATATGTATATAAAAAAGAAATCCCAAACAATCTGTGAAAGTAAGCAAATAATGCCGGTCGGGTGGCTCCACATTGAGTTGGGTGGCACTTTGGGCTGCATAAGTAGGCGGGAGGGAGGGAGGTAGGTTGGGAGCGTGGTAAGAGGGAGATTGAAGGATATGTATGTGTCCGTCTGTCTATCTGTCTGTCCGTTAGCTTTGAAATCAATCTGCTGCTGACACGGCTGATAAATGCGGGGAGTTTTGCAGTTTAATGTTGCCGACGCTACAGTCGCCACTTGCCACTTGCCACTCCCACTTGCCACCCGACACTCGACACCCGACACTTGCCAGTCGCCAGTTTATCCATCCATTGAGCCTCAATAAACAACAACAACAGTGGCAACAAAAAAGCATTGTGCCGTGGCGTGGTATCTTATAAATATGTCTCAACACATTGTGGCAAGGATTTTTCATACATTTCAGCTTCTTTCTGCCCTCCATCATTGCATACAAAACTGTCATTTGTTTGAATCTTATTCACAGCGCTTGATGAATCAGTGTATCTGTGTGTGTGTGTGTGTGTGTGTGAGTGGCTTCCACACTTTTGATTATTTGACAGGCGGGGGATTTTCATAGGGCTTTATCGGATTGATAGGCCTGTAGTCCGTTGAGCCCCCAGCCATAAATATCGCCGCAGAAGTAATTTTTTTTTTAATGTTCTTTGCATTTTGATTTCAGCTTGAATGGAAATTAAAAAAATATTAATCATACGTATAAATTCATATTCATTGAGCCACTGGACGCTGAATGAGTCAACCAGCTACTGCTTGTATGTGCGTGTGTGTGTGTGTGTGTGTATACATACTTATGCATATCGTTTGTATTGACTCTTGATATCTAGCCTCCAACTTGGCCCACAACTTTATCTGCTGCGGTTTCTATATTTATCTTTTCTTATTTACACGCACGATGTACAGTATAAGCAATAAATGAATGTTTCTGTACACGCAGATATACGTGCGGGTTTATGGCTGGAATACCCTCGAATCGCAAAGTTGTGCATGGAAATCGATTTGAAAGTCTCTATAAACATAAACATAAAATCAGATTATTAAGATTTCTGTTGAACTGTTCTGACTCGCAGATTGCAGACGTGCGATAACATATTTGATATTCTGATAAAACTCCTATAGGGTATAGGTACTTCGGTACTCAGTGTATGCATAGCTCATGTATTGCCAAAGATGAGTGTGTTTTCTTTACTTTGTGCACATTTGTATAAAGCGCCAGAGAAACACAAATATTAAATGAAGTCGCGAACTTGTTTTTATTATTAACTTGGCAGCAAAAGAGCTTCTCGTTGCAGAGAAATAAATGAAAACTCTGTTTCCCTCGAATTTATCTGCACAAAGCCAATAAGAGACGGTGGAAGCATGCATATCGCAATTGTATCCTATCTCAAAGAGGAAAAACCAATGCACATGGAATAAAATTTAAAGTATTTTAATTTACAAGAAAATAAACTATTTACGATGCTTAAAAAGTATTGAAAGACAGCAAAAGAAACTTGATACAATGGAATGATGAAAATAGAAACTTGCAATGAGAAATAGATAGTATTTAAGTAGCATAGGAAATATAGTAAAACCTTTTTAATTTTGGGAACAAACAAAGTAATTCAGGACATTGTTTAAACTTACACAAGCCATGAGTGCTAGGAAGAAATTTGAAAGGCAAGTAAATCATATGATGCACACATATAGACAAGGTCTCACAACCTCAGACTGTGATGGAATAATCTTCCCACCTTCTTTAACTCTTTAAATATATTTGCGTATACTTAACAGATACGATTCTGCATTCATTTTCACAAGGTGCCTTCGGTTTCAATTTCGTTTGAAACTTTAACATTCTTGAGATTCTTTACCAACTCGTGTCACAACAAATTATACAATGACTTCCAGAGTGAGCCTCACATCCTGTCACTTTCCCTTGACAAAAAGAGCTCATGGAAATAGGTCGTGTCTTTTTGACCTGACTGGGTGGAAGGGAAGTGCTAGAGGTTTCGCTTGAGCTGGCACCAGCGATTAGTGACTTATTCATTTACAGCTTAGGCCTGACTTTAAAAAGCTTTTCGAACCCACACACTCCTCGAGCCGCCCTGCGTCCGCTTCAAGTATCTTATCGCCCAATTGGCAGACGGCCATGTGGGCAATAAAATATTCAAACCTTTTTTCTGGGCCAGAGCATCGTTTGGTTTGTTCTTCTCGTTGCTGTTGCTGTAACTGTTGTTGCTGTTATTGTTGTCGTGTGGCAGCCCACAAGCCGCACAATAAACACATGTCAATATGCAGGTCGCGTGGTTGGCTCCGCTTTGATATGCTAATCAGCCCTAAACGATGACATTTTCGACAGGTTTTCCGTTTTCCCACGAAGGAAGCAGAGCAGGGGGCAGATGATGCTGTGATAGTGGTTGCGATTGTAGGTGTATTTCCAGGGTCTTAATCGCTCTTCGTCCTCAAAAAAAAAAAAAAAAAAAACAAACAGTCTGTTTTTCCCCGGTCTGGTTTCCCTTTCTTCTTCTTCATCTTCTTATTTTTCTGTACGCCTCCTTCAAATGCCGCACGCATTGCATTTATTCCTCCCGGGGGCGTTGTTTGTCTCATGATTCTGTCGGGCTTTGATGTGTCGATGCCGCTGTGAATGCCTATGCACAGTTATTTTATATGGCCACAACGTGCAGCAATCCTGTCTCGATCTCGAGCACGTTGTCAGACAGATTGACGGACGAACAGGGGGGGGTGCCATAGACATTATCATAGATAGCGATGTGCACATCTCGGATTCTGCATATTTATATAGAAGTGAGTCGTATATATTCTCGCTTCAGTTCAGCTTATGCATGGCCCTCTCAAACCCCCCCCCCCCCCCCATCCCGTGTGCTATTCATATGCATGCTCATCATATTTTTGCATATCAAGTGTCTGTCTGTCGTGTTATGTTGCTCATCGATAAAGTGCTGAGATTGCAGCGATTCCAACTCGAATTCCATTTGCGAAATTTGCGGGGAAGAGCGCATTTTATGTCTTCGGGCAATTTGGTGTAAACAATTTCGCGAAGCAGCAAAAAATGGTGGAAACTGACATTTCCTTATAGAACACAGTTTATTGCATGGCGGACTTGAATTAGAACATGAATAAAGAACATTTTGGGATATGTTTTCCATATGCAAAACACCAACAGCTGACGAAGATTCCCATAAACCCAGAATTGATAAAAGAAATTGGTAATTTGGTTATCGAACTTGAGCTCATGATTCCTCGCTGTGTATCCAGCATTTTATACTTAATAGGACTTAAAAGCTTTCTTCTAGTCGATATTTTTTTAACTTCCAAAGCATTTTCATTATCAGTAGCACAATGTGAAGTGTTAACAGCAGAACTACATTTCGGGTGTGATAGATATGACGAGGTCTGCCCTGACGATTGATAAAATGGTAGTTAGTGCTTTGCTCGCACTGATAAGGAAACATAATGTGCCTATAACAAGGTTCTACTTTCGTTAATTTATTTATTAATATAACCTAATGGAGAGCGATCAATGGTAGCTTGCATTTGTCATTATCGATTAAGTTCTTATTATTAATATTTGCATTTTAATTTGTTTAAGTTTCTTTAATAAATTGTCTAATTAAAAACAAACTCGTAGAAATATATATAGATAGATATAGCTATATATAATATAGGTATATATAGCTATATATATTAGTTTATTATGCCTTGAAAGGCAGGATACTCTTTGCTTATACAGCTAGTTTAACTCTTCTATGAATTTGACACTATTTTTCATAACTTAAAGAAGTTTTGATACCATCAAATATTGTTAAGTTGAGCCCTATCATACAGTTATATAGTTTTAATAATTAATAATAATTTCACAACATGGTATTTTTGGACGTCTTGCTAGTATTTCTTGCATGAATAAATTCTGAATTCGTCATATATCTTTCTATATCTAGCTATATACTGCTGCTATAAATGTTTTCAATTATTTCGCGAAGTCGTCATGGCATTTCATTACATCGCGTGTTGTAGTTCTGCGAAAGAGCATACGTCATGGCGAGCGACAGTGTTGATAAGCAGAGGAAGGTGGCGCTACCAATGCACATGTTGTTGCTCTCTCTCTCTCTCTCTCTCTCTGTCAGCCAGTTCAGTATTTTTGGCTCTGGGGTTACGCGCGTCGACTTCGCTCGACTCGACTCGGGTCTGAAGCATTATTTACGATGCGAACAGTGTTTTTCCCCCGCGCGCCTAACTTAATTAAACACTTAATCAACTTATCAGTGCTGCTTATCGGTGCAACAACACGCAGCGATCTGTCTGAGTGTGTGTGTGTGCTGTGCTCTCTCCCGTGAGTAACGTTGTAAACTCACCACGGGACTGTCTTGTGTGTTGAGTATCGTGTCGGTGTTCTCATCTTGAGCAGGCGTGAATTTGTTTTTGCTGCGATGATGAAAAAGCCGCGGAAAGCAGGCCATCTTTGTGGGTGCGAGAGCAGAGGGGAAAGGCGAGTGTCTGTGTGGGCGGGTGGTCACACTCGACGGTTGATGGGGTCAGCTGCGAGGGTGGCTCTAAATAGTTTGCTATTGTTTACACTTTACGCTCGACTCTTGTTGCCTTTTGTACGCGCTGTGGTTAGTTAGTGTCAACTACTATTTTAGCATATTTATCGCACATCTTTTGTTGTTTGCTCTACTGTTGTTACTGTTGTTGTTGCTATTGTTGCAGCTGTTGCTGTTGCTGTTGCTGCTGCTGTTGTTGTTGTTGTTGCTGGTCCGCCAATAAAAGCGAGCAGAGCCGAGAGGGTGATTACCCTTGCCGGAGTTGTGATTTACGATCGCGGGTTTAATTGAGGCTGTAAATTTGTTGCAATTGTTGTAACTGTTACTGTTGCTGTTGTTGTTGTTGTTATTGCTGCTGCTGTTACTGTTTGTTTTTGGCACACAATTTAATTTAATGAGCACGGATTGGATTTGAATAAATACGCATATCTGGGCTATATATACGAATCGATTTGCTTCGGCATTGAGTGCTTCCTCTCTTATCTGCGGCGCCGGCAACTCGCTCATTTATCGCCCGTTAGGCACTCATGGGTGTGTGTGTGGGTTGTGTGTGTGTGCGTGTGTGAGGGTGTGCGAGTGTGACTTTCTTTTAAATTGATTAGATTTATTGCGGCTCATTTGATTTGTTGCGATTTGCCTGTCGAATGTGAATATTGCCGCATTCCCACCGTGCAACGTTTGTTCAATTTATAATTTATAGTTAACAGAAATTTACGAAAAATACTTCAAGCTAATCTCAACTGTCCAGCCGCCTTATCTACCTCATTGGAAAACTCGCTTTTCATAAGCTCAGCTCGGTCTTTCGGCAAAAGCAAAAGTTGTAAGGTTCGCAAATTTCACGCATGGCCAAATGGAAGGGCTAATTATGCCCCGAGCAGGGGTCACCCCTTTTGGCCTAATCGTTTCATCTCTTATCGCCTGTGCTGCTTAATTGTTTTCTATTTATGCGGGTGGAGATGGGGGCAGCAAGGCAGCTTGGGATTGGGGATTGGTGAATGGTGAATTCAGATTTCATTGTTTGCCCAGGGGGGTTAAGGCTTCTGGACTGTTGGCTGTGAATCAACTTTGACCATGGCTCGCATTGTTGTATCTTATCAGCTCAACAGACTTTTGGCCAAATAGGAAACCGTCAAAAGACACACGGCACACTGCCAACTTTGTCGAGCTTACTGACAACCTCCTTCCCCCCTTCCCCCGGAAATAAAGTGAACAACATCGCGATGTGCTACTCCGTTTATATCAGTTACATTTGTCCGCTCGGGGGCTTTCCTAGATAGAGAGAGAGAGATAGCAGCATCTCGTGCGCGATGTGAACACAACAATTGTTTATTGCAAATCGAAAAAGACAACAATAAGAACAACAAGAACAACAAGAACAACAGTGCACTGCGCTGGGTTCGCTATTTTTCTTGGCAACAACAGAAGAGAAGACAACAACAATAGCGACAACAACAATGGGAAGAACAACACCAACAAGCTGACAAGCGATCCACCACAGTCACGAGTCCGTCATTTATATTATTTTATTGACATTTCGTTTTGCAGTTATCAGCGGAATGTTTTTCTTTTCTTTATTTCTCTTTAGTTTTTCCATTGCTTTGCACTTCTTTGTTGCTTTCTCACAGTTTTTCATTGTTTTTCTCCCCTGCATATTCCACATTTCTTTTTTTTTCTTGTTGTTCTTTATGGCCAGAGAAGGTTTGTCTGCAAGCTGATTAGACTGATTGGCAAGGTGGTATGACTAAGTCACTCAGATTAGTCCGAAATATTTTGCAGAACTTTAAAACTTCAACAGCACACAGTGAGTACTTAAGAGCTGCTCGCATAATATTTAAATTGAACTTGGAAATATTCCGAAGAGAACTCCAAGTTTCGAGGAAACAACACGGAATGAAGTTTATGTCTTTCGATTAGATATCCATATCAGGCACAAAGTGATTGATTCGTAGCAAAGTTTGCTCTATTTGTTAAATAGAATACAACAAAAATGAGCAGCAATAGCAACTACAACAACAGCAACAACAGTCGATAGCACAGATCCAAGTTCCGAGCGACAACACAACGAAAGAAACAACTTCTTATCGAATTTCGATTTGCTCTATAATTTCATGGACAGCATGATAAGCTGCGCATTCGGGTACTCGCACTGCCACTCACACTCATTGGCTTATAATTCTTGTCGAATTTACTTCATTCACTTTTCCGCACACTCGAACAGCGGCCAACACGCTGAGGTCGCATGCCCCGATCAACCACTGGCGAGTCACTGGAAAACCGTAGCACATTAGTGACGAGTACCCGCATTACTCATATTTCATTCATTTGCATTTCCGCAATTAGACACGTTACGATTTCCGCCTCATCACATAAACACAAAAAAAAAACAACTTCAGGCGTGTTGCACAATTCGAATTGGAGGCAAAAAAAACAAAAAAAAAAAAAACAACTTGTGGAGGGAGCTACCAATAGGGCGATCCGTAGCACCAACTATTACCCGTACACCTGCCGCCGTGGAGGCTGATAACTCGACTAATTTACCGCGGCCAATTTAAATTGGCAATTTGCTCGCGTCGACGGCGACAGCGACGGTAACGTTGGCAGAGAGACGTCGACGTTAACTGAGCAGCGGAGCTGCCGGCTGGGCCCTGGGACTCTTTATCGGTATCTGAGTTGAGGCTGAAGTGCCCGCCTAGCACTACGCTAAACGCCTTCACACCCGCTCGCACACCCTCACCCCCACCTCACCCCACCTACTGGTGTTATCTTCGGACAGGTGCAGGGCAACGCGTCATTGCTCTGTTTTACTTATTTTCTCTCACCCTCGCACCCTCTCCCTCTCTCAGTTTTCTCCACTTTATTTTTGTAAACACTTTTATTTTTTTATGGCCCAACTGGCAGGCGGGGGTGATTGACCATGACCACTGCAGAAGCAGATGATGTTGCAGTTGCGCTGATAAGCCTTATCTCGCTCGATATTATCGAATCTATTTGAATACAGATTAGCTGATCAGTGTTGCACGGATTCAAATTGACTAATTGCTGTTATATATATGAACACGAATGTAGTCAAGCAAGAGTCTAGGCAATATGAAAGAACTAGAGGTCTGGGAACTTTAACAAGTTGATAGAGAAGCGATCGACTCTATAAATGACCACAAACACAATCATGCCAGCAAGTCCCTTAGCGCAAGAGAGATCTATTTCTGGGGTTAACATAACTTTAGTAAAAGCAATAGGGGCAACATTAGTTTACGGCAATTACAAAAACTGAAGCTTCTGTGAACTGATGATGACATACTGCCCTGTGCTCAATACATTTACTTTTACAAACATCCGACTATACAAATATTGTATTTGATTATTAATATTCAAATATTTCTTATCTCCAAAATTATTCTTCTACGTGCAGCGCAAAAGTATGCAATACCTTTCGCAGTCAATTAGCAAGCTGCCAAAATGTTTTCAATTGCATACTTTTGTGCGGCAAACTTTAAATGCGCATAGGCCAGTTTTTTTTTTTGTGGTATTGGCATAAGGCAGTATAAAAATAAATATTTCAATTAAAAATTATGAGCAACACAGAGAAATTCAAGTCTATATAGTCTTAAAAATATTTAATTAATTCAATTAACTTTAATACTTTTCCCGCCTTAAATCCAACCCGCTGGCTGCTATTGAATTTTTGTGTAGCATACTTTCGTGCTGCAGACTAAAAATGCGTAGCAGAAGGTCGTGTAATTTAAACCCGAATGTGGCACGACTTGCTTGCTTGTCTAGAATATCCCAACTGCGCCTACTCACACACACACACACACACACACACACATCTTATCGCCATCATTATCCAGCGCAATAACTTTATAAAACTCTCTTGAGATTTAATATATGACTGAGCGAGTAAATTAACTTTTTGCTGGCACAAAATTCGGATGCCGAAGCCAACGAAAAAATTATTCATTATGCTTAAAATGCGTAACTAAAGTAATTTGAAAGTAAAGATCGCGCACCCTCACGAACACACACTTGTGCAGATGGGAAGCATCGGGGAGGTCGCTATGACTTTGCGTGCTCACATGTGTCGAAGGGGGAGAACTGGGAGAGGCAAAACTTGTGTTAGCCAAGGGGTGTCTATGCCTGTGGGGGTATGCACGTGTTACGACATTGTCATTTGATTAAACTTGTTGGCAGTGGCAGCTGCAAACTTTCTACCGCTTTTCAGCCAAACTTTTGGCGTGTGTCTTAAAGGTGTACGCCATGGCGTATGCGTGATGCGTGCTCGCCAAAGTCAAGTCGAATTCGGGCTAAAAAAAAGGTCTAGTTGTCGCCCGAGCCGACAGTTTGGCACTCCTCTACTCCTCCCCCCCTTCCCTTGAAACCATAATCCTATTAGGCTCTGCTCGGCTCAATTCTGTCAATAATTTATGGCCCCAAACTGCGCACACACACACACACACACACATACTCATAAAGTTCACTTGACAGTCGAGCCACAAGGCATTTGCAGCAGGTATTTTGGTATTTCGGTACTTTGGTATTTTGGTAATTTATAATTTGATTTTGTGCGCTCGCAGTTAGTCGCATTTGTCGCACTTAGCTCGGGCATTTGTCGCATTTGGCATTCTGCTGCAAATAATTGCACAATAATTTGCTCGCAAATCCATTAGAATGTGATTAGATTTGCTGTTCGCTTGTTGATTTGATTCCCTGTCCAAATAATACTGCTCTGCCTGTGGATTCCATCAGTTAATTACTGCACTCAGGTGTCTTCGTGTTCATACGGAAATCACATCAGGCCGGCACTGAAAGAACTCTCCAATTCGATTAAAAATATTCTTGTACTCTGCATTTCCTTGAACTGCACTTTAATTAAAGCAAGGTTTCAAGGAATTCCTCCTTCATATCTACCTTTGAACTTTGGTCAGCTGTGGCTTTGTGAGCTTCACTTTTGCTGCGCCAAATCTGCCACAAAAGCCTCGCAAAAACTACAAAAGTCAACCAGTTGAAGAGCTTTGGCAATTTGGCACTGCGACTGGCAAAAATAACAGAACAGGCCGCGACTTGGGCGCAAAAAAAAGGCCGAAAAAAGGCCGAAAAAAAAGCTGAGCCAGTGCCAGGGGCAGAGGTAGAGGCAGAGGCAGAGGCAGAGGCCGATTGAAAGTGGAAACACAAGTCCAACAAAATATGGGAAAACAATTTGAAAGTTGACAAAGAAAAGCGCTCGAGTGTCGAGCATTTTGTGCAGTTCCCAGGCGGGTGGAGCTGAGGGTGGGGGTAGGGTACGTACAGTGGGCAGGGGCAAGAGGACTTTGACTGGGGGAGTCGGTCTTTGTTTTATGAGCAGACACGCTTCACGACGACGACAACGGCAACGGCAACGGAGAGGGCCATGATTGATGCGTGCCACTGGGCTCCGTTTTTAGTGGATTTTCAAATTGCTTTTTCACGCTGACAGTTTACGATTTTCTAGTGTTAGTGGGGTTGGGGGTGGGGGGAAGGGTATGTCACGGGGGTGTGTGTGCATAAAACGACAGCGTCAGTCAGTTATTCAAATGCAAACGACAGCTGTCAAAATGGCTTTGGCTAAAAATTTCCCATTCTATTTGCCATTTCAGGCGGCATCAAGTCAATGAGTGGCTCTGACGCAGCAACAGCAACAACAACTGTTACAACAATAACTGCTACAACAACAACTGGTACTGCAACTGGAACTGCATGCATATCGTTGGCCAAATGTTAAGTCCAGCGCCGTCGAAGAAGGAGACACAGCAGTTATCAAGTGAGAGCGAAAGAGAAGCTTAAGCAAAGCCAGGTCAATGTCGCCGCCGCTGCCGGCAATCGTCAGTTTATCGACGACACTGCTGCTGTTTATGCTGCTCGTGGCAAGAACAAGCCAACAACAACAACAACAACAACAGCAAGAGCAACAACTTCAACCGAAGGTGCGCCACAGCCGCGAGAGCAATGCGGATCAAAAGTTCTCGCTGCCCGCTGTGCCGTTGCCACCGCCGCCGCCCTTTCCCGCATCCAAGCACAACTTTGCCCTGAATGCCTTCGCTGTGGCAGAGCATGCCAACGATGGCATTGCCGGTTCCAGCTCCTCTGCTGGTGCCACCTCGGGCTGTGGCGGCCTGCTCAAGTCGCGATACGGCCTCATTCAGACACCCAACTTCCCGCATCGCTTTGCCACGCCCATCGAATGCGTTTGGATAATCGACGCCTCGGAACTGCCCGCCACGGCACAGGGTAATGTCTCCATCGTGGTCTACCTGACGCAACTGTACGTGCTGGGCGGGCTCAAGTTCACCGAGTACATGTACTACTCGGACGACTTCAAGGTGCCCGCCCATCGCGTCTTCAGCCTCACGGAGGACGACGTCACCCAGGTCACCTGGCTGCAGTTCAACAGCCAGTACCTGGAGGTGCGCTTCACCATGGCCAGCCTGGATGGCACCCATCTGCGCGCCCTCGATCGCCTGCTCGATGTCTACGGCTTCAATATCACGTACGAGGTGCAGCACGAGGTCAAGGCGACACAGTGCAACACCCTGCAGTGTCGCTTCCTCGGCAACTGCTATGCGAGTGCCGACTTCAGGTGAGTGGGCTCAACCACAGAGCGATGAAGTTATCTTCATTATTTAGAGAGTTAGTTAGAGAGTTTAAAGTAACACTTGATGAGCAGAAAGATATTATTCTAGTTGTTATTTAGTTATTATATTGACATATCGTATGGCAACCCTTCGCCATATAGAACTGTTTGCTTGACCTATGTTCTCTCCTTACATCAAATCGTAATGGGGTTTCCAATATGTGGACCAGGTTATAAGGACATTGATCCATTATAACAGCTAAACATACTATAAGAATTCTTTGAATATATATTCCATATTGCATAGTCCCTTTTAAAAGACCTAAAAGATCTCAAAGATCTAATTTTTCAATGGGAAACTTCTATTAAAAGGAGAATATTTCTCCACCCTGTGATGTTATGATACAATATTATGATGTACGGACTCTTCACTTAAAAATAATACAATCAAAAAAAAAAAAAAAAAAAAAAAAAAACTTTTAGTATGAAATCTTGATCTATGCTAAGGCCTTTGCTATAAAACCTTAGCTTCTATTCCATTTCCTAGTATTCTCCTATATAAAATGTGAGTTCTCTATAAAGTTGTGAAGCATAAAGAACAACCCAGTGTTACCAGATCTCACTCAATTTATTTCTACAGTCAGCTGTAAATATTTCTACATTGGGTAGTCCTCTTCTCTCCTCCCTACCCCCGCCTAAAAGTTTCATCAATCAATCAGCGCAGCTGGCAAACATGCAGAGCGAGGACTCGACCTATGCCAAGCGAAGTCCGTGTCTGGCAGCCTTACAATTTCTTCTGCATGTCTGGTTCAATTGTTGAGGTTATTCATAAGGCCACACCTGTATGTGAGTGAGTCAACGGGGACAGGGAAATGGCGAGTTGCATCTGGGCCGCCTTTCAATTGACTTTTGGCGCTATGAAAAAGTTCTCGACCAATTTTTTTTTTTTTTTTTGTCTTTTTTTTTATTTTGGTAGCACGCTGAAAATGTGTCGGCAACGCCTTTCATTGTTTTGGGGTTTCACAGGCAGAAGAATGGTTGGACGAGTGCGCTTTTCTCTCCGGGTATTTCGCTTTTACTCCTGGGGGAAAGCAGAGCACAACCAAGTGGACAACGGGGAAGGGGTAGGGGTAAGGGGGGGCCTTCTAAAATGTATGACTCCCCATTGGCTTGGACTGCGAAGCGCTCGAACAGTTGAACCGCTTTGCCAGTAAACAAGTCTGGATCTGAAACCGAATGTGAATTCAGTATTGGGAGAGGAGTAAAGGGAGAGGAGGGTAGGGGGATAAGGGGGTGGGCGCCTAAAGATTGATATGCAAACATTTAGCAGTTTGCATGGTTAGCTCGTTGTGATTTCTGTACGCGGATTGGCATCGCCATTGGCCCAGTTTGTATGCATGTATTGACCGAACTGGAACGGAAGAGGAACGGGAACGGGAACGGGAACAGGAACTGGAAACTCAATTTTGAAATCACCAGCAGTGGTGGAGGGGGGGCGGGGCGAAAGGTCGAGAGGCGTAAAAGTTTTCGGCATGCTTAAATATGCGTGGCACCCGGACGCAGGTGCAGTTGCTACGACACCGCTGGGCCCTAAGGCCCCACACACGCTGCCCCCTGCTTCCTCTCTCTCTCTCCCTGCGGCCCTCGCCGGCTGCCACGTAGTAGTGCCACTCGCATAGCTACAGTTCTTGGAGCATGACTTATAAATGGCGGCACAGGCGAGCAAGGGGCAGGGCAGGAGCGGGGGCGCGGGCAGAGGCAGGGACGGGGGGCAGAGGCGCTAATGTGCGCCAAGTTGGGTAAAAGCAATATCTTTTGTTTGGCATTGGCTAACATTATGAAGGTTAAACTAATGCCGTGTGTGGGCGAGAGAGAGAAAGGGAGAGAAAGGGAGAGAGAGAGAGAGAGAGGCAGCAGCTTGAGCCCTAAAGAAGTGACTGCCATGGGAACGCTAATGCTCTGCGTAGAGTTGCCTAGCTTGTCATAAAACTAATGAGACCTTCGTCAAAACACACTTTAAAGAACCCGCCAAGAAACCGCAAGGGGCGAGATAATGAGAGAGGAGGGAGAATTAGTAAAAGCACATCAAAAGTTAAATGCGAATGAAAGACAAATAAAAGACAGTTTTTAGAAAAAGATAAAGTGATTTCATGTTAAATAAAAATTGGTTTAGTTCGGCAATGAAATACCAATAAAAGTATAGTGATTTTAAATGTTAAAAGAACTTACTTGACTAATATAAGTA
Organism: Zaprionus ornatus; assembly: GCA_018904035.1. Lineage (NCBI taxonomy): Eukaryota > Metazoa > Arthropoda > Insecta > Diptera > Drosophilidae > Zaprionus > Zaprionus ornatus. Next base: position 14,301,871 of record JAEIFZ010000002.1, on the reverse strand, counting down.
GAGATTGAAGAACTTCTTTTAAATTCCCGACAACTTCCAACAGCCTTCCATGAAATTGAAAGATGCGAATCTGAATAAATTCCAAAGTGACTTTGGACACTTCTTTGTTTGATATGCGACACAATTAATTACAAAGTGAGAACCTTGTCGGCCTACACTACCTAACAACACAGTCTCTGCTCTGCCCCATCCTCCTGGGGAGAGCAGTAAATTACACCCGTCAAGCCACGAGGCAGTGTGGCAATTAGCATAATAAACAAAGCGAGCTGTGGGCCAAATCGAAGAACTTTTTCAATTGCTTTGTTAATTTGAGTTTTAACACCCGACAAATTTGACAATTTAAAGGCAATTAACTGCCAGACAATAGAGCACAGAGACAAAGAGAAGCAGGCAGCAGGCAGCAGGCAGAGGGCAGCAGGCAGAAGGAGAGTGTGAGAAGAAAAACAAAGCAGGAGAGGCAAATCAATTCGATACGTTTGGGAAGCAGGATTTATGAGGCTGACAAAATGATAAAAAAGAAATGGCAGAGAAATAGAAACATTCTGTAGGCAATGTACAGCATGGGGATGAGGGAAGGGAGAGGGGGAAATATAGGAATAACACGCAAGTGGTCTGCTACTTAGCATAATTAACATTAATTAGAGCCAGGAATAGGGGAACAGGGACTGAAGGGCCTGGGGCGTCTGGTGTTGGGCCCTGGTGTTGGCTGACTAATTGAATATTAATATTAATGTCGAAATGAAAGCGAAATGGGGGCTGGCTAGAAAACGTAATATTAAAGTGACAGCTTCCGATAGTCTTACGCTCTCACGTATCACAGTCGGGCACAGATATTGCCCGCGAAGCCCCTCCCCACCCCCCTCCCTGCCCGCAGCTGTAGCTGTTACTTAATTACCACCACGCGGGGTGGCACAGACTGACTACGTGGCAAAGATAAACATAAACAGGCAGCAGAACAACAACAACAGCATCAGTAAAGCGAACAACAGCGAGAACTGTTAAATGTTTTGAGGCGACGACAGCCAGCTGAAGCGATGTTCTCCCTTCTCTCTTCCCTTTTCTCTACTCCCTACTCCCCTTCTGGCCGCTCTTCTGTGCCGCCATTTTGTTAAACAAATGTGCGAAAAAATGCATAACGTTTTCAAAATGTCAAATGTCAGATAAGAAGCCAGCGAAACGAGGGTGCGCGGCTTTGTGCGCGTCACACAGTGCGTATACTTGACAATCTTTCTTCCTCCACTCTGGTAGCTCACTCCCCTCTCTCTCCCGCTCCCGCTCCCGCTCCCTCCTTCCTCTGTCACTTTCTTTTCTTTATTAATTTCACTTTTACTGCCGCACTCATTTTGGCTTTGTGCTCGAATTTTTAATAAGCAGGCAAGGCGAGGGGTTGCAAATGGGAGAGGAAGAGGTTATGTTTCAGCTGAGATTTAATGAGTGCACTCATATGCGTCGCTTTGAATGCACTCATGTACATAAAACAGCAACAAACTTGATAAATGAAGATGAATGCAAATATCTTAATAAACGCGACTGAAGAGTTGCCACTTCAGCAAGAGAAACTATTTATAGGCAGGAAGAAAGGATCTTACAGCAACTCTATGAAGAAGAAGAAGATGTTTAGTTTTAAATATATACTAAAGAATCCAATAAGACAAAAGTTACTGCTCTTGAAACGTTATCTAATCTTCCTTTCAGTGCTTAAAAATCTATTCCAAAATTTGAAATGAAAGAGAATGAATATATAAATGAATATATACTAAAGAATCTAATAAGATGAAAGTGACTGTTCTTGAAACCTTAACTAAACTGCCCTTCAGTGCTTAAAAATCTATTGCTAAATTTGAAAGGAAATAGAATGAATATATAAATGAATATAGACTAAACAATTTAATAAGACGAAAGTTACTGCACTTGGAACCTTATCTAATCTTCATTTTAGTACTTAAAAACCTATTGCTGAAATTAGAAATAAAACAGACCAAAGAAAGAGAGTTAGAGTTGGCTTTTCTCTCTTTATAAGGAGTGTTCCAATTTGGCTTTATAGCACTACTATAGCATTTCCATTACCCAGTGTGGAAGTGCTGCTCTTCCTGTTCGTCTCATTACGATTCTGTGGCAGCCAAGTCGCTGTTATTGCAAATAAAGTTTGCATAAAGTGGCACTTCGGAACTCCTTTCTGGTACTCGGCAACCCTGCAGTCCCCTTTGGCAGCAAACAATCCACTGGAGAAGTGAACAATAAGCCATAAGCAATATGCAATAAACAATAAACAATTGGCCAGTCAACGGGGCGTCGTTTTAATTTTCAATTTTTGTTGCTTCGCCAGAGTGGAAAATGGAATGGAAACGGGAGGAAACGGGGGGGAGAGAGGCATGAAAAACGAGTTTATTTTATTCACTTTTCATTCGTTTTGCAACTCGCGTGCTGCATCAGTTTTTGGGGTTACATAAATCTGTTGCAATTCACCGCAAAACTTTGATGCGGCTGCAAAGAATATATGTTTATATGTTTTGCATGCTCTGTAAACCATTTTACTCTGACTGCTGTGTATACCCTTCGTACAGCAGGGTATGCTAGATGGATATAGATTAGAGTGCACGATGATATGACTCTGTACTGGGATATGACTCTAGTATCAGACTCTTCTCAGGCGAGTCTATATGGCCGTTGTTCCCCTCAGCGTGCAGAGTATCTGCAGTTCGTTCACTGCACCGCATTCATTCTCTGCCATTTTTTACCAAAGGCCTTCGGTGCGAGTCAGTGTTTTTAAGAAGAAATGTTTAATTGAAAAAGTTTTTCGCTTTGAGGCGAAACAAAGAGGATTTCATATCGAACCGAATGCGGGTTATATTCTCTTTCAGCCCCCGCTCACTGCGAAAGTAAGAGCTGAATTCATTTTGAAGGGCCAGAAATTGGTAAAGGGATCGGCTAATGAACGCCAATTTGCGCCGCACAACGAGGTGATGAAAAATAATATGCATTCACTCAAAGTTTCCATAAAGCGGGAGAGAGGGAGAGAGAGAGAGAGAGGGGGAGGGAAGTAAAGAGGTAATGCACAGTTATATAAGGCAGATAAGCTTGATGGCTTAAGCTGCTTGCAGCACTTGCAGCATAAATGCAGTAGTAACTTACTTGCATGTTAAGTATAGTACCACGTAACTCGGTTTACGAGTATTTCCATTCATTTCATTTCTGTTCTGAGTCTGTTTCTCAGGTAGTTGGCAAATAAGTAAAAACATTCGAGAGAAGCTCCCCTTGAGCAAGTTGTGACATCATACATTGTATAACATAATGGCCAGTTACAAAGCCAGCAGCGTTTAGCTCTGCCATTTGCAGCAATGCAAGACTGACTGACTAGCCAATACCCTGTAGAATACTGATGACTCTTTTACAGAATATTAAACTACCATTTATCAATTGTTATCAACAGCGCATGATGATTATTTGTGCATCTTAAACAGACTGAAATATACCCTGTAATTGTTAGATTGACTGAGACATTTCGTCCTGCTTATACACACCTAAAATAAACCTATGTACGAGGGTCGTTTGATAAGTCCGTGACTTTTTGAATAAAATATATTTTTTTCGTCAAAGAAGCGTTTTATTTCTCAACATAATCTCCTTTTAGCTCTATACATTTAGTCCAGCGTTTTTCCAATTTTTTTATTCCTTCCAAATAATAGGTTTTCTCAAGGCCCTCAAAATAGTCGTTTGTTTCTGTGATGACCTCTTCATTTGACCCGAATCTCTTACCGCCGAGCCATTTCTTCATGTTTGGAAACAAAAAATAGTCACAGGGGGCTAAATCTGGAGAATATGCTGGATGGGGTAGCAGTTCGTAGCCCAATTTATGAAATTTTGCCATGCTGACTACACACGTGTGCACCCGTGCATTGTCCTGATGGAACAGCACTTTTTTTTCGCCAAATGCGGTCGTTTCTGCTTCAAATCAATATCGAATCTGTCCAAAAGCTCTGAATAATATTCGCCGGTGATCGTTTTACCCTTTTCAAGGTAATCGATGTGAATGATACCTTGTGCATCCCAAAAAACTGTGGCCATGACCTTGTTGGCCGACAGACCCACCTTGGCCTTCTTTGGTGCACGTTCACCCGGAGAAACCCACTGTCTTGATTGTTCTTTGGTCTCTGGTGTGGTGTGGTGGATCCATGTTTCGTCTACGGTAACGAAACGGCGCAAAAATTCGTTTGGATTGCGGTTGAACATCGCCAAACACTCCTTTGAAATGGTCACACGGTTGCGCTTATGGTCGTGTGTGAGCAATCGCGGCACCCATCGCGCGGAAAGCTTTTTTCATGTCCAAATATTCATGTAAAATGTGATGTACCCGTTCAGTTGAGATGCCTACAGCCTCAGCTACCTCACGCACTTTCATTCTCCGATCATCCAATATCATTCCATGGATTTTGTCGACGATTTCTGGCATGACGACCTCTTTTGGGCGACCTGAACGTTCGGCATCACTTGTACTGGTACGACCACAACGGAACTCAGTAAACCATTTCTTAACCATTGAAATTGATGGTGCAGAGTCCCCATAATATTTATCAAGTCTTTCCTTGGTTTCGGTGATGGATTTTTTACGCAAAAAATAATGCTTAATTAGCACACGAAATTCACTTTTTTCCATTTTCGTTAAAATTCACGAGATCGTCTGCTTTCAATGCCTATAAAACGCAAACTAAGAAACGCAGCTTTCTCAAAATTTTACAGTCAGCTGTTAATCGATAACTGCTGACAGGAGCAGTGTTGTATTTAGAGCAGGTGCGCGGCAAATACAAAAAGTCACGGACTTATCAAACGACCCTCGTATATGTTAAATGTTAAATGAAATCAGCTTGCCTGAGAATCCCTTGCTGCTACAGGGTATAAATAAACGCTGTCAAGCTGTCAAAGGCAACCCGTTATAAGCGAACCTTGTCGGGGCAGCAATCAGGGAAAAACTGAAATTAGGCCACGTTCAAGCGGTGGCAAATTGTGTGTCACACGAGCAGGGAAACCGTGCAGAAGGGTCAATGTGGATCAGGGTGTGTGGGGGCGGGGCGGGGGCGATTCGCTTGCGGCAATCAATGCAGTGCAGCATGTTTCGTCTCGGAGTTTTCGTATTTTTCGCATTTAATAACAAAAAGCGTAGCCTCAGTCGCCGCTGCTGCTGCTGCTGCTGCTGCTGATGGTGCCCCCGTTGGCCTCACTGTCCCTGCTGCATGCTGCCAATGCTGCTGCTGCTGCTGCTGCAAGTTGAGCAAACAAACCGAGTGCGTTAAATGAGATCAGGTTCACTGAGAGAGAGCAAACAAAACGAGAAACGCAAACTGTGCGGGTGAGCAGAGCGAGGTGGCGAGGCAGCGAGGGGGGAGGCAAAGCTGACAATGTTGTGGGCGTTGCATGTGCAATGACTCGGGCCTCATCCGTTGGCAACGGGTAACGGGTAACTGGTAACTGTGTCAGTGTCATTCGCATATGGCAGCGAGTCGCACAGAGGAGAAAGCGTGTGTTGTTTGCCTTGTCAAACATTGTCATTTATCCAAAGGAGACAGGCAAGGCAGCGGGTGGGAGAGGGGTAGGGAGGGGGTGACGAGGGCAGAGAATGAGCCAACTTTTTGGGCTTTGCATATTGCAATTAAGTTTTGTTTGGCCAAAATTTTGACCTGTCTTTGTCACATCATTCGCAACAGAAAGCAGCAGCAAGCTTGTTCCTCGTATTCCCCTCTCTGTCCCTCTTCCACTTCCTCTTCCTCTGCACTTCCTGCTTCCCCCCTGCACACGCTCAATTAAAAGTTGTCCCTGCCAACTCGTGTGACAGTTTCAGCTTTAATTTTCCTGTCTGTCTGCCTGTGTTTTTCCTTTGCCTCAGCTTTTCCTCATTGACCGAAAACTTGATTTTTTCTCAAGCTTTTCCTTCGGTTTCCTCGCCATCGTATTGCAGTGGAAAAACTTTACAGTTATAATTGGCTGCTGTTATTTTTGTCGAATTCGCACGTGCCGCTGCGGCTCAGTTCGCGTTCGCCTCCTCGTTTCCTTCGCTTTGTTTGTGGAAATTAAATTTTCTGAAAATTAATTTTTATTTACCAAAGATAAAACCATAAAAATGTAAATTCAAATTTATTTTTTAACTGCGCTTTTTACGATTCTCGAGCCATAAAAGAGAAAGCAAAACCAGCCGCAGGCTACACACTCGCTACCCCTTTACCCCCCTCCACACACACGCACTTACACCTACACACCTACACACACACACACATAGGCACATCAAATTTAATGGCATTTAATTTGATTGCATTAGGTGAATAGAAAAAGCACTGGAAAAATGTATAGAATAACCGGAAAAACATTTCCCTCTTTTCCAGACATTCTTTTTTGAACGCTAAAATTTTATGCGCTGCCCGACACATACACAAACACTCATACACACACACATACATATATACGCAGCGCAATTTGTTGTAATTTGCCATTTCTCTTCCTTCTCTTTGTGTTTTTTTCACTGTCGGCAGGAAAAGCGTTTCTTTTTCCCCTGTTCAGAATTTGTTGAAATTTATTTGCACAAGTTAAACGCATTTAAATGGATCTGTTCCGGCATGCTCCCTATAAATGTATATTGATAAAGCAGTAGACAAATTATTAAATTAAATACTTGCGAATATTTGCGAGTTTCCTTTAAGGAAGTTTTTTTTAGCAATAAATATGATTTCTTACATTTTAATAGCTTGCTTAGGAAAGTTGAACATAAATTGTAAATATTTATTAATAAAACAAAATAAATAAACAGTAATTTACATTTATATATATTAATTCATATTAAATTTAATAATGCTTTGATAAATAATTTAATAAAACTATTTTACAAAATTAGGAATTTGGCTTAATAAATTTCGATTTTTTTGTATTGAATTATGAATTATATATTACATTGAATTTTTTTTTTTTTATTTATTAATTTGTTTTTTTATTCATTTATTAATTAATTAATTAATATATATACTTTATTAATTAATTAATTTATTTATTTATTTATTAATTAAATAACTTACTTATTTTTTATTTATTTGTTTAGTTACTTATTTATTTATTGATTTACTTTATTTATTTATTTGTTTATTTATTTACTTGTTTATTTATTTATTAATTTACTTATTTATTTGTTTATTAATTTTGTTTTTATTTTTAAAACGAGAAATTTATAGATATTATAACAAATTGACTTCAGTTTTAATTTTATTATCAATTATTTAAGATGACCCCAAATTTTTGTTGTTATATATAAAATTATATTAAATTGCCAAACGTTCGCTGAAATTTTAAGGCTTCTATAATTTACAAAACATTGTTCAATCAGCTCAATAAGCCAATTTAATTTCCATATTTCTAATTATTTAATTCAACACTTTTAATCCAAACCTTTTTGTATAAACAAAGTCGAATTGCAAAGTTTGTTGAGGCCGCATTTGCACATTGTTATTAGGCTGGCAATCCTTGAATTTATTCTTCTTATTTGTAATTCAAATTTAATGCATTCTGTGGCACATATTGCTGCAGATAGACAACACATGTGTGGCGATGTATGTACATGCAGATGCATATCTATGCTATATAGATGGCAACATGTTATCCACTGTCGACCCCAGAGAGAGAGAGAGAGATAGAGATAGAGAGAGAGAGGGATCCGAGTCGCCGCTTCAGTTAACTTTTCATAATTTCATGCATCCATTTGAGCTACAACTGGCCGCCATTCATATTTGCTCTGACTTTTATCCCAATGCGATGCTTTTTGGCTTTTTGTCAAGAAGAAATCAGCTCAGACCGTCAGCTAGAGGCGTCTACACTGCAACGAAAGGGGGCATGTTTCGAGATAAAAGCGAAATAAATTTCTTAGCAATAGTTGCCTTGTTGGCCATTGAATGCTGTGATTAGGCTGCATTTTGCAATGCACTCAGCTATTTCTCTCAGTGCTGGATTGGCATCAAACTTGTCTTTCGCTCTGCTGCTGCTGCTGCCGCTGCTTCTGCTTATTGTCGGTTACTCGTAAGTGCAGCTTGGCTGGCGCAGCAAGTATGACATGTTCATGGCATCCACGCGCCATTGGCTGCCAGGCAAAGGCACTCACACACACACACACATACACGCACACGCATACAACAACCAAGTGTGTGTGCCATGGAAATTATTAGTTCTTTCTGCGATTCACAAAGCTCAGCCAAGCGACTGCAGTCTGCACTGTACACTCTGCACTGAGGCTACTCCTCAACTACCTCGGGTAGGGGCGGGGTCGCCGGGGAAGAGGGGGAACTGGGTACTCGACTGGGTACTCGCAACGCGGCACTTTGCTGTCAGCATTTTTCGAGTGGTCGGGCATAAAAATGAAAATGTAACAGCTTTTGGCACGCTGTTTTAATTGCCGAGCGGCATTTGAAATTTAAATGAATTTAAAGCGAACTTGCCATAAGCTTGTGGCCCGCACTGTATGCCAGGCAGCAAGAGCAGCAAGCGCAGCTCGATTTCGCAATCAAAACAATGCCTTCACGTGCCACATGTCGTATGCGCAACGTATTTTATTTTTATTTACAAGTGAACGCTGCCGCCGCCAGGCAAGCGCAAATAAAACGAATATTCTTTGTAAAAATAAAAGAAATTTAAATAAAAATCTGCAAAAACGCGGCCCAAAATGCAAATTTCGTGCAGCAAAAGTTTTTGATGCCTCAGAAAAACTGCTAAAAATATGCGGAAAAACTGTCGCATACGGCCGAACAGCTGCAGGTGAATTTCGTCGAATCGTTAAAAAATGCAAAGCCCGCTGCAACGTGTAGAAAAACCATTCGGCATGTCCTCGCTTAATACCCTATAAATACGCATTCAAGTAGCGTGAGTATGTATAACGGACTATCGACTATTGTTTTTAAAAATATTCTGGTGAGTTACTCAACCGGAAACAAGAACCAGAACAACAGACGAGCGGCACTCGACAGTGAGATACCCTTCGATCTATGTTCCACATATAGATATGTACACACTTTTAAATTATTCTCGACAGATGGCACTCGTCTGCATCACTACACTTGTTATGCTCATACTTTCTCGAATAATTTCTGTGTTTCTGGTTCGATCGGACAAACAGACTGACTGACAGACAGACAGACAAACTGACAGACAGACAGACAGTCAGAGAGTCTGACAGACAGACAGTCAGACATACGGTCTGACAGACAGACATACAGTCTGACAGATAGTCAGACAGACATACAGTCTGACAGACAGTCAGACAGACATACAGTCTGACAAACAGTCAGACAGACAGACAGACAGACAGACAGATAGACAGACAGACAGTCAGACAGTCAGACAGTCAGACAGTCAGACAATCAGACAGTCAGACAGTCAGACAGTCAGACAGTCAGACAGTCAGACAGTCAGTCAGACAGACAGACAGTCAGACAGACAGTCAGATAGACAGTCAGACATACAGTCGGACAGTCAGACATACAGTCTGACAGACATACAGTCTGACAGACAGACAGACATACAGTCTGACAGACAGACAGACATACAGTCGGACAGTCAGACATACAGTCTGACAGACAGACAGACATACAGTCTGACAGACATACAGTCTGACAGACAGACAGACATACAGTCTGACAGATATACAGTCTGACAGACATATAGTCTGACTGACAGGTAGGCTGACAGACATACAATCTGACAGACAGCCAGACAGACAGCCAGACAGACAGACAGACAGACAGGCAGACAGATAGACTGACAGACAGACAAACAGATAGTCTGAGAGACGTCGCTCAATCGACTCGCTAGTGATCTTGAGCAAGAATATATAGACCCTATGAGGTCTGGCACGCCTTCTTCTGCCTGCTCAATACATTTCCACAAAGTTAGTATACCCTTTAATGACAATTTTAAATGTTCGAAAGGTATGAAAAGCCTGGCTGTATATAGCGTACAAGGAAGTCGTTCTCTCATCCCACAATACTTTTGTTTTCGCACATTTTTGTGGCCTGGCTTAACTCCTCGAAGCCTCCTTCTTCTGCTTCTCTACTCGACACGAGCACGTGGCATTTGTTTTGGCCAAATGCTTCCGTCACAGGCGGCAGGACATGCAAGGACGTTGTGCACGAGTCTTGTAATCTCGCTGCCAGAGCAGCTGCCCGAACACAGAGGCAATTAATTTCCGCTAGACAAAGGCGCAATTACTTATATACTCGAGATACACCAACAGCAACAGCAACAGCAACAGCAACAACAACAACAACAACAACAACAACAACAACAACAACAACAACAACAACAACAACAACAACAACAACAACAACAACAACAACAACAACAACAACAACAACAACAACAACAAAAGCCAGCACAGCCAGTAGGTCAATGCAAGGCCACAACAATGGGCACTCCTCTACATATAGTCATGAACTATATAGGAACATATAGGGATATTGTGTGTATGCATGATTAATATCTTAAGATAACAAAAGGCGCAGCTTTAAGCAGGCCATACTCCGATTTTGGGGTCAAATGTGCTGTTAATTTATAGCCCATAGCGGCAGAAGAGCGAACACCTCAAGTGAAGGGCAGTGAAAATAAATACGTAAGACTTGTATATGTCTAGCATGACCTGAAGTTACCCTGCACTTTGAGGTACTCCAGACAATGGCAAAGCTGTTCCGTTCCTTCCTCTTCAATAGAGAATGAAAGAACAGATACCAGAAAAGTGATATCGAATTCATAGTACCCATACACCCTCCCACTCTCAAGTGTACTGGGTATGTGAAATACAACAAATATTTATTGCTTGTCCCGTGCAGAGACATCAGGAATCTGCCCATTAAAGTCGAAGAACACGAAAACTTCAAGTGAAAGTTAGTACGACAAGAAAAGAAAAGGAAAAGTTTTTGGTTCCGTTTGGTCTGTGTCTTCTTTTTTGTCGCCCTCCTGGGCACGTTTTGATTTCTTTCGTTACAAGTTTTAGGCCAGACATACGAGAAGTGAGCAGAAGAAAAAAGAAAAAAGAGAGCAAAAACGGGAAACTTTTTCGCTTTGGCTACGTTTATTGCTTGTGGCCAACACGGCGCATACTTAACATGCATTCCATATTGACACAGGCGACTATCGGCTAATGTATATTGCCCATGGCCCTAATAGCAGATCAATTAGAAGTCACTCACCCTCTATTGTTCTGTTTCTATTGCCCTTCTTGACAGACAAACTTAATATTTAGTGTCAATTTGCAAGTGAACACGGAAAACTTTAACTATAAATTCCCTGTCGGATTAAAGGGAACATAAGCAAAGCTTATAATAACTACTATGTATTAAGTTGTTGTGCTGACAAGTTAATATCGGAAATGGAGACATCAACTTGCAATCGTTTCCATTCAATGCATTTGGCAAGCAGATTGCGTAAATTCTGCCGGATCTGTGAGATAATTTGAAAATTTGTCTAAAAATTAATTTCTGTTGACATCTGTCAACGACGCATGGCACAGCACAACAACAACTGCAACGAATTGCTATGGCAACAGCAACAACAATGAGAACAAACAACAACAATTGTGATTGTTGCCACTGAAAAACGAGCGACAACGAGACAGACGGACAGACAGACAGACAGACAGCTGAACAAATGGCAAAGGATGCGCCATTATTTAACACGCAAGAGGCGACCTTTTTATACCCTGTAAATGAAAAGTCACTTGAAGTGGGTGTGACGAAATTGAGTGCGTGATATACAGAAATGATTTAAATTTGCTTCGGACCAATTGATATATTAGTAGTACAAAAGAAACGTTGGTTATAGACCTAAGTTAAGAGATACTTGAGAGCTTTACTTTACTAAAGTTAAAATATACGAAGATTATAATTTGAACATATACTTTACACAGAATTACCAAATGAATTATTTACCTTAGACTGTTTTCAAGCCATAACAATCAAGAGTAACTTTTCACACATGATACAATAACTTTTCTTACCTAACCTCACTTACTTTAAAAAGTTCTATCAAAAACTCTGTAAAAAAAGACTCTATAGAGCATCTTGCAGTCGTTAGTTCCCTGCAACACCTATTCCTATTTTTCCTGTCAACTGTAGCCGAACTCACAGTCCCAATTAGATTGTCAACACGAATATTTTGTTAGCGTGAATTAATTTCTGTGATTTAGCGAGGGCCGAAAAGCAATTCGCCGTCGGAAACATCCACTGGCGACGCGGATTGACAAGCTGGAAAAATCTAATTAAACCGTTTAGGCTGACGAATTAGAATTTATTCTCGCACATCCGTGTGGAAATTTGAATATGATTTATTTGGCATATTCGCTCCTATTCTTTTTGATGAATGCCCTAAGCGGTTTTTAAGCTATTCGACCGTTGTTTCCCTTCCCGTTTGTTGCTATTGTTGTTGCCTTTGCTGGTTTTAATAACATTTTATGTAGAAACTTTTGACATTTGCGGGCACTGGCGCCCGTCTGGAGTCCCGCCCCCAGTGCCTTGGCACTGTCTACGTTAATGAACAGACGTGAGCAGGCCCAAGGTCTACCCCCTACCCCGTCCCCGTCCCCGTTCTCGTCTGCTGCGCCCACTTGTTGGCCGTAATTGAACTTAATAAGTGCTGCAAAGCTCTCTCAAGGCTGTCGACTTTCATGCGACTCTTCAGTCTCCAAGTCCGTGGTGTCCTTGACGCCAACTTGTTCGAAATTATTGCCCGGGGTGAGGTGTGTGTGTGTGTGTGTGTTTGTGTTTGACCTACGCATTTAGTTCTAATGAGCTTGAAGTCGAGGCTCAAAAATGCGCCTGGCTTACTCTTTATATGCTTGGCCAGCTCCTACTCCCCCCCCCACTCTGACCGAAAAGAAACCAACCATATAAGCTGACATAGCTTGGCTGGTGCCAAGCCGCAAAGCAAGCGATAAGCAAATGCGGATCCTGCGCTGACAACTGTGCCAAGGACTCTGACAGCCTATCTCTGACAGCAGTGGTGCGGGGGAGGGCAACAACAGAGCTCAGTCGTAATAAACTAGAAAATACTAAATACCAAAAAAGAAAAGAAAAAACAAATTAGACAAAAAGTAAATAGAAAACAAATACTAATGAATCACATTCGTATCGGTCGCCCTCATCTCGTTGCAGCTCCTATGGATGCGCCTGCTTCGCCGGCTTCAGCGGCACTGACTGCGGTCATGGGCCCCTCTGCACGGACGTCCACACGAACATCTGCCAAAATGGCGGCACATGCAAGTAAGTACGCTGGAATGCAGTAAAAATCTTATAATGATCGAGTCAAGTTATTGTCATTGTCAGTCTGTCTAACCATATGTTGTGGTAGTCTCTTTCATTTGGCGAACAACTTCCAGAGTTTGGTGTAGGGTTTTATATTGTTTAAGGTACTTAACTTTATTTTTAATTAAACTATTTTATTTATATTGTTCAAGTTTATGTATATATGTGCAGCAGTAATTTATAAAATATATGTAACATAAGTAAGCAAAATAGGTCACTTTAGACCATTGTTGTGGCTTGTTTAAGGTATTCTGCATTCTTAAGTCAAATGAGGCGAATCATTGCGGTTAAATATTTACCTCTTGGCTCGACTAAAAATATTTCAAACATCTGTCAATATTTAAACAAGTGTGCTACATAAAAAAGAATAACAAAGGCAGCCAGAGAGAGAGAGAGAAATAGAGAGAGAGGGAGTGAATACACTTGTAATGCAAGAGAAAGAGTGTATTCTTTGAAGAATTATTCGCATTTGATAATTACCTATAACTCAATTGTTAAATCCCATTTCGATTGCAGACATATCGGGGATGCGGCCATAACCTGCCACTGTCCAACGGGCTACAAAGGAACCAAATGCGAAATACCCGAAATAAACGAGGCGACGCAGGGTAAGTAAAGCAAAAGAAAATTTAATCAGAGCTAAAGGGCAATAATAAATGAAGCATGCGAAGCGACAAAAACAACAGAACAGTAGAAAACTCAACCTAAAGCAACAGAGAAAGAGAAGCTTGACAAGCAGAGGGCGAGACACAGAAAGTGAGAGGGAGAGAGAGGGAGAATGGGCAACAGTCTGAAGTGAAAAATAGAAAGAAATAAAAATGCAGCTGGGTAAATTTAATTAAGGAAATAATTAAGCATTGAAAATGCACTCAATGCCCGCCGCCAAGACACAAAGAGGGAGGGGGGGGACTGGCAGAAAAACACACGCACAAAGTGTAACGCGATTGCCGATGGGCGGTGGGCGGTGGGCGTGGCCAGTGTATTATGCACTGTCAAGTGCAGCATGGGCAATAACCTTTGTATGCGATGCTGTCGCTTCATTTAACCGGCAAGTGGAAAGGTTGTTGCGCCGCGCCCACTGCCACGCCCCATCGGCGACTTTGTTATTGTCCTTTGTGTGGGCGTTTGCCAGTACAAGCAGAGGTGCAACTGTTGCCAGCATGCAGAAGCCGCAACAATGAGAGCAGGTGACAGTTGCCACACGACAATGAGGCATTACCAGAGCGTGCATGTTGCAAGCTGATAATGAAATTTTCTTATGCTTAAATAAACTGAAAATGGGAAACATTTTAGATATTTAAACAATTGAAAAAAAAAAAAATAGAATAGAAAATCTTAAAGAGAGTAAACTATTTTTACTAATTCATCAAAATAAACTGAAAATGGGAAACATTTTAAATATTTAAACAATTGAAAACTATATAAAAAAAAAAAAAAAAATAGAAAATCTTAAAGAGAGTAAACAATTTTTACTAATTTATCAAAATAAACTGAAAATGGAAACATTTTAAATATTTAAACAATTGAAAATAAAAAAAAAAAAAAAAAAAATAGAATAGAAAATCTTAAAGAGAGTAAACAACTTTAACTAATTCATCAAAATAAACTGAAAATGGGAAACATTTTAAATATTTAAACAATTGAAAACTATATATAAAAAAAAAAAAATAAAATAAAATACAAAATCTTAAAGAGAGTAAACAATTTTTACTAATTTATCAAAATAAACTGAAAATGGGAGACATTTAAATATTTAAACAATTAAATAAATAAAATAAAAAAAAAAAAAATTCTTAAAAGAGAGTTAACAACTTTCACTAATTCAACACATTCATTTAATAAACTATAAAAGAGTATTCTTGATAGAGAAGATAGACAAACTCGCATACAGAATATTAGACCTTCTTTACTAGTCCGTTTCTTAAAGCTTTACTGTACCTATGGCACTGTAGAACGACTGTCGCGCCTGTCATAAGGACAATAATCCATTCAAGTGTCGCCCCTCCACGAAATGGCAATGTCATCGAATTCGACACTCGCATTTTCTCCGGGTCAGGTGGGAAATGCATGGCAAATGTAGGTCACAGGCGAGGTGTTGTTGTTGCCTCCTTCCTCCCTCTGGATGAGGGACATCTTCTTGGTGTTTTCTCGCCACTCGCCGTAAACATTTCTCACATTTCTGCTGCGTCGTAATCGCTTTTATTGCATTTTTAGGGTTCCCCAAAGGACATTGCGCGGTCTCCCTTCGCATCGGACAGACAATGCAGCTTAGACCACCGACCCCCTCTATAATTCTCTCAGCATTATTGAATCATTCCTCCCCCGTCTTGGTCGCATGCTTAACATTTGAATACTTAAGACAAATAGTGAAGGAATTGAAAATGGGAATATACATTTTATTGAATTCGAAATCGACCTATTTATTCCTCTTCATACTCTCTTCTTGCCCTTAGGTTGCATTGGAAATTCCAGTGCCAGCAATTGCCATCGTGCCTGCGAGTTCGACAACAATATCTTCGGCTTCAGCTCCAGCTCGAGCTACGGCTCAGTGTCTGGTTCCGGTTCCAGCTACAGCGCCAGTTCCGGCTACTTCAATGCGAAAGGAAATCGCAATGCGGCACGTAGCGGCAAGACGCGCTACGAGGTGACCATGCGACTGGGCGCCAATCTAACGGGATACTATCGCAACTCGGAGCGTGAGCAGTTGGCCGGCGTCATGGAGCGACAGGTGAGTGTGCGGGAGCATCAATTGAGACCCACTTGATGTACCCGGCAAGCACGTTAAGCACTGCATTACGGCTGACCTCTGCCCCGGCAGCTACGTGACTTATAAGTGCAGCAGACTGCACACACACAATCCAACTACAGTTGTGCCTCTTCAGACTGTAATCTACGATTTGGCAACGAATGTGGGAATAATTTGTGTTTATGGGAGCTGAAAATGTTGCTCAGTGTCCCTTATCCTTGTCGATTGCATAATGTAACTTGGCTGCAAGTGTCTTAGGTCAGAAAGTACAGCATGAGTGCATGAGTATATGAATAACTTTCATCTGGCAGCAAAATTATTTAGACTGTTAAAACGCAATTAAGTGAAGAGCCATATTAATTGATCTACATTAATAGTCATTTTATTTTATTAATAAAATAATAAATCATATATTTACCTACAAATTCCACTCCCATTTCTTCAAAACTATTTCTATAGCTCTAAAGCTGCCCCCATCCACAGCCACCCCACAGCAACTGCCCGCAAGTGTTGCTGTACTCGCTTTAATTAGCAGCCACTTTCAAGCTAAATGCCAGCCAGTTTTTATTTTTTTCCTATTTTTTTGCTGGCTGCATTAGCATTCTTCGGCCTGGCAATTTTATCGTCATTATTGCTCGACAACCGCAACGGGCAGACAACTTCAGGCAGCAGGCAGATAATAAAACTCAGCTCAGTCCACTGTACACGCAGTCCCCTTGTACCCCAGTTCCCCTCCCTACAGACACTTCTCTATGCTCTGAAGCGTATCTCTGCTGCTGATGACAGGCTACAAACACCAACACAAAAATCATCATCAGTCAACGTTGAGTGGCCCCAACAGTCTGCCTCCTTCGCCTGCTCTCCCAATTGGCCCCCAAAAATTATTAACTGTAACTGTTCAGTTGACATCTTTACGGTGAGAGGTGGGAGGTGGGAGGTGTGAGGGGAAGGCGTCAACGACAGCAGTTGCCCCTCGAGCGGTCAAGATTGACTTCAATTTTTGTGTTGGCAAAAATTCAAATGAGCAAAATAAAACGAAGAAAATTTGAATTAAATGTGGAAAAGAAAGAGAAGAATAGGAAGCTCTGAGACTTGATTTGCCTTTAATTTGCAAATACCATAAGAATAGACATATTTAAACTGATGTTTGAACTTTAAAAACTGTTTAAGAAAGAGCTTTGAAACCCCTTTCGGTGAAGTTCTTTGAATCAATCTCCCTCTCTCAATTTTCTATCTGCTCTCAAAATCGTTATACAAATGTTACTCATACGCAGTGTTGTATAGTTTAAAAAATTCGAAGTTACTCTTAAGACTTTTACTGTTACTTTTCTGTCAATCAATCACTCCCCTTCACATACATTACTCATACGCACTGCTGTCTCTGTAATTTTTATTTATATGTTTCATATTCGAACAAACGCAAGATAAAGAAAGTATAAATTGATATGATATAAAGGAATAAGTGACAGTTGTCATTAACCCACATAGTTCTGTGTCAAATTGAGCTGATCCTCCTCGACAGCGCCCGCAGCGCTGGTCAGCGGCACCGTAGCCGCCTGTCCAATGGAGTGCAGCATGTTGCGCACTGCGCCTGGCGTACGCTCCAGCGAAGCGGTCCACGGATTGTGCGACGGCAACGTGTTGTTGGGCGTCGGGCTGCCTGCACTGCTCTCCATGATGGTGGGCATGCCGTGCTGTCCCAGTGTGGGCTGCAACTCGCTGCGCTCCTGCAGCTGTGTAAAGTTGCTGCCGACATAATCGCGTCCATCGCCGCGATTGATGCTGTGCGCAGAGCGCGATAGCGGCCGCCAGCGATTCAGTTTCTTCGAGGGCTGGCGCTGTACGGGCGGCGTACGGCTGCCGGCCTCCAGATTGGATGGGCCACTGCTGCCACCGCTGCCAGCACCAGCTGCATGCTGCTCCAACAGGCTGCTCACAAGCTTGTCCAGCGCCTTGAGGTCCACATTCAGCTGGGAGTTGGGTATGGAATTCATGCGACTGCCCGCCAGACTGCTCGAGTTCGTGTGCATCGGGTCCTCCACATGGCGCTTATTGAGTCCGGCAATTTTGGCCAGACGTTCAGTGAGCTGCAGAGAGGAAGAGAGGGAGGGGCAGTGTAAAAAGATTTAAATGTTGTTTATGGGCATATTGTAAATCTATATAAAATATTACTTATTTTTTTTTTTTTTTTTTTAAGATAATAATAATAATAATAATAATAATACTTAGTAATAACAAACAAAAAAAAAAAAAAAATTTAAATAACATAAAATATAAAATAACTATAAAACTACATATATAATAATTTAAATATATAATAAAATAAATAAATTAATAATTAATTTATGCAATAATCAAAATTATATCAGCGAATTTGCACTGAAAATGAATTTAAATTGTTCTATAGCTAAAAAGTGTTGCCTACTTTTCGGTGCTTGCTTTATTCCAGAAAACTTAACCCTTAGTTGAGCCAAAAGTTTGTCTTAAATATTCGCAAGTTGCATTTCTGCTGCGGCACATGGCAGCCGGCTGTGTCAGCGCCACCAAGTGAAGCATGCCACAATCAGAATTAAACTGTAAACTAACGAAAAATGGGCTCAACCGTTGTGAGATTTGTGCAAGACTTACAACGGGCCCGAAGAACGACATTCAGAACTCAGTGGCGAGTGCCCGCTGCGTGGGTGCGGGGGCGACATGGTGGGTGTAGCGGAGATGAGGCACAGCATGGCTGAGTGGCTGCAAGGATTAACAGTGGTCGCTGTTGGCGGCCTCGGACGAAAAGCAATATATTTTGGCTACTGGTGCAGGCTTGCTCAATCTAGGAGGAAGAGGAGGAGGAGGAGTAGATGGCGGAGATGGAGGGGGAAGCGTGCTGCTCTGTGCCAGGGTTGCCAGTGCTTCTCGCGTGCTACTTTAATTGATGTTTCATTTCCGTTGCAAAGTGCTTCCGCTTTCCTGTGCTCCACATCCGATGTTTGTTTTGTGCGGCTGCTGCTCGAGTGGCAACGTGCAAACGTGAACCTGGGAACCTCGAAACCTGGCAACCCATTCACCACTGCCAGTAATTGAGTATCAATGCGGTTTTAAGTGAAAAATGCTGCAACAACTCTGCCATTTACTTTCCTATTCCCTACCCTATCGCTCGTTCTCTCTGCCTCTCTGCCTCTCTCTGTGCCTCTGTCTCTGCTCACTCAATGGGCAGGCATTTCCGCTTGTAATCTTTGCCTTGATTTCGCATTTCTTTCTGTTTTAGGTTTCTCATTCGCCCTCACTCTTTCTCTCTTGCTCTCTCTCTGTGTGTCTGTCTGTCTAAGCTCTGTCTCTTTCCTTTTCAATTGCCTTGTGCTTCGTCAAACGGGGTTAATTGAGTTTTAGTGGCCGCGACTCACTTTAAATAGATTACAAGCCGTTAAGGCTGAGCCCAGATACCTCTCTCCCCCCTCCCCTCCCCTTTCTTCAGCCACTCCTCAAGCACTTGGAAAGTTTGTTTCACACTCCGCTTCGACTCACGCCCCAAATATTTCGCCCATGTTGGGCCTACGCTGTATGTCACTCACTCGACATCCGCTCTTTCATGTTTCCATCTTTCCATCTTTCTATCGTGCCAGCGGCTTCTTCTTTTTGGAAACTGAAAACGAATTAATGTAAAAGTTGATTTGTGGCCATTGACGCTTCGCTGAGTTTCCACTGAGCTTTTCCCACTATAACTTTTAATTGGAGGCTGTGCAGGAAATTAGCAAAGTTCTTTTTTCCTGCCTCTCTTCACTGATAAATATCTCTGCGCGCGTGTCTCTGATAATTATGTGAGGGCATTATTTGTTTGCCTTCATTATAGTTGGGTTTTCCTATTTCCTTAGATGAAATATCTTGTTATCGAGCCGAGGGACAGTCATTAAAGTTGGTAACCCTTTAGAAATTCGCCAACTTCCTTTCACATTATGACCCGTCGTGACTTATTCGATCTTCATCTCCTACTGCCTGCAGGCATATGCCCTGCATCAGTTGTCGCTTCATTTTCGATTCTCAAAGTCAATCTTCACGTCTCGAAGCATCGTTTGAAAGGTGCGAGGAAAATAACAGATTCACTTTTTACCTTCCCTGCTTCACAGCATCTTTCGCTTAAGCACTCTGCAGAGTTGCTGCTGCACAGCTATTGTTTCTTCAGTTGTTGTTTCCAGTGAGCAATGGCTTCATCTGTGTTCTACGAGTACCATAAATCTTACCCGATACTCAGCTATAAACTTGAACTGCACGAGTTTTTGCTCGTGCGACAAGAACGCAAGTCGAGGTCGAGACTTGTTCCTTACCCCCCACAACGTCATTGATTTATGACCGTCCGACTTGGTTTATTATCCACTGCTCTACCTTTCCCTCTCTCTCACTCTCTCTCTCTCTGTCTCTCTCGCTGTATGTGTGTTCCTGCTGGTGTCGCGACTGGCAGCTTCTGGCTGTGTCCTGCAAGTAGAGTTGTTACTCGCGACTCCTGGCGCGCTTATCAACAAATGATTGAGGTCAGTTCTTAATGAGCGCAGAACTCGTTTGCTCTTGTCTCTGTCTGCCGCCCACTCTCTCTCCCTCTCTCTCTCTCTCTCTCTCTCTCTTCTCTTATGTTCTGTATTTCTTTTCGCTCTCTCTCTGCCGTAATTGCTGGTAATTTCGCTTAAATGCTGTCTTCCCAGCGGGTTCGTGTCGAGGGTCCTGACAAATGCGATTAGCGATTACTTATTGTTATTCTAATTGTTTTCCTTGTCTGCGCTTTAGCTCCCTTCTTCCCTGCCCTGTCTGTCACTGCTGTCGCTGTGATCCTTGAGGTGTATACAAATAATTAGGGTTTTATTGGTCAAGCTTGATGATGCTTGTTTTTCAAATGCAGCTCAACGATTCATTGAGTGGTGCTTAGAGTTCTTTCTTGTTTAATGAGTAAACTGAACTCTTTGCAAGACTTTTGCAGTGCCAAAATATTTGTCAACCTTTGCACACCTGTTGATCTGCAGTGTCTATTTGCCAAGTCGAATCTCTGACATGGATTTAGTTTTTTTTTTTTTTTTTTTTTTTTTAGTTTATTATTCCAACTGGATAAATTTGTACTCTACCACAATAAACTATTATATTGATTAGAAAGACAATAATTAACAAGCTGATCAAATTGTTATCCAAAATATTCGATTGATTTGATATTTATATAAAAGATAAAAACTTCAAACGGACGTCATCAGTGACAGTTCGAACCGATGAGAATGAGCACTAGAACGATTGCAGTGGGGTTTGCTCTACTGGCTATGCTGACGGCATAGTCCCCTTTGGGCAGTGCCGAGAAGTGCCGCTGGCTGCACCGACTGCTCAGTTGCTACCAATGCAGACAATGATGACTGCACCGAACCTCCCACAGCCGAAAAGGAGACAACAGCGGAGGAGGAGACGGCAACTGATACCACAGCAGAAACAACTGAAGATGCAGAGGCAGAGACGGTATCATCTACAACATCTTCTGTATGCCATTGTAGCAAAAAGAAGAGTGGTAAGAGGAGAAGGGTCAAGAAAACTGTTAGGCATACGGGTGGTGGGCATCGCTATGTGAGAAAGCGTGGCAGTGGAAATATTAACCCGAGAAGAAGAAGACAGCAAAGAATCAGAAGAAGTGCTGGCAGAGAGCGTATTCACAATGTTAACAATTGACAGACCTAGAATCACACAGAGAAGAGACCTCAAGAAATAATCAGACCTTCCCTAATTTAATGCATAATATTATATATACATTAGATGCATATGAATAAACCCAAAGCATCTTCAGCTCATCAAGCAGACTTTGATAATCATACAATATATGCATAAATATTGTATAATAAAATTAATTGTATAATAACAATCTACTATGAATAATTTACTAAGTCGGAATTAATTTCAATTGTCTGCAAGTGAAAGAGAGCAGACAACTGACTAAATAGACAAGAAAGCATTTGAATATTCCATTTATTTTGTGCATACCCCTACAACATAATTTGCAGCTGTGCAAATTCTGGAAAATCTTGCGAACCTGGCGAAGAACTCACAGCGCGGTTGCATTGCGACTATAAAAGCAGTCGAGGTTTCTTAGACATATTATCAGTCGACTGAGATCGTCCGAAATGAGAGTTCAAACACTTGCCCTAGACTGTGCCATTCTATTGCTCGTTTGCCTGGCCAACTTGCCGTGCAACAATGCACAAACGGCCACAACAACAGCACCTGCCACAACGGCGGCGGCAGCTACAACGGTTGCGTCGGCGGCAGCGGCAGCGGCAGCAACAACAACCACTGTAGCCTCGACCACTGTGACCACCACAACGGCCAAGAGTAAAAAAAAGAAATGTGGTTGCAAGAAGAAGCGCGTAGTGAAGGAGCGTCGGATCCATAGAATCGTGCGAAAGTTAATTAAGAGGAAATGTCACAGTTCTAATGGCGGATGCCGTAAAAATCGTAAGGAACGCCGGGAAGGTCGAGAACGCAGTGATCGAGATGAAGGTCGGGGAAATCTTCGGTTCTTCCGAAGCAGCGGCGAAGAGACTTTCAGAAGAAGACGATTCTACAGGATGTAGATAGCGTCGACTATCTCGACAATCTTAAGTTTCAATCCTCATGTAATCAAATCATAAATATCAGAAAAATATATATAAATATATATATATATATAAATAATTAAAAATATTGTGATCCAATGATCTGCTCAACCTTCTTCTGTTATACAGTCCCAGGTGACAGCTTATTATAACATATGTCTGTTAACATGGCGCATGTATGTTATGCTAACAGCCTTACATAACGTAACATTATTCATACATAAGGTTAACAGAGAAGCTGTAGTAAAATGGTTAGTAAAGCTCTTCAGTTACTTCAACACTTACCTCACCCGCTGCATTGCTTGAGTAGCTCATGCGCTTGACCTTTTTGAAGGTCACATCACTCTCTGCCTGCGCCAAAGCACGCTCCAATGCCGAGTCCATTTTGGCATTGCGCCCCTCGTCCAGACCCTGGAAGCCTGTGCCGCTGTTCAATGAGAAGAGAAGCAGAGAAACCTTTTAATTGCAGCAGCTAAAGATTTGCTAATAACAACGAACTGTGCATACACTTTGATAATGTTAAATATATATTAAGTTTTATATTCTATATATTAAATTAACATGATCTAAGCAGAAAAGTAAATCCGCTGTAAGTTAATCTCTGTTAAAACAACACACAGGCATCTTCAAACTGTTGTGCAAATAACAGTAGCACATTATGTTAAGCACCAACTTTTGAGATAACAATATAACATATGTTAATGCCAGCATAACATTCACCGCTGGCAATCTGTAAAATCAACTCGAACTTCATTGTTTTTAGACTGCAAACAGCAGCTGCTTAATTTAAATATTATATGAAGTTGCTAATTCAAATTTGCTTTCGTAACGTAAACATCTCTAATTTTTTTGGGAGTGCATCGAAAAATACTGAATAATTCTCTGCTGCTGATGAATGAAAAAGTACTGACCGAAATTCATGCTTTGTTCAGATGCTCCATAGATACTTTTGCAGCTTTCATGCTCATTTTCCTTTTTCTTTTTTTTTTGTTGTTGTTTAAACAGTTGTAGTTTAAATAATGGGGGTGGTCAGTGGGCGTTAAATTAAAAGCGCCGGCAGCTGCGCCGCTAATTTGTTGCATGCAATTCGCGTGCGTGTGTGTGTGTGTGTGCGTTATAACAATTGTTATTTTTTTTTCGCCACCGTTATATGGTGTGGTAATTGTTCTGTGCGGAAAAAGTGCTCTTCAAAAATTAACTAGGGTGCAATTTGAGTTTTTTGTTCAGATACTTTACAAACGCGCAGTTAATTTGCAAGCACTAAAAATCAATTAGTATTTTTTGTAAATGAATTGCGAATTCTGTGTAAATATTTAAAGCATACTTCCAGGCGCACATAGAAATAATTTAACGTAGATTTAAAACTCTACTCAAAAGTATTCTTCAGCTTTTTTTATAGAGAAATCAATTCAAATATCGAATTCGCAACAAGCAGCGCTTTTTGTTACCGAAATCGATATCGAAATCTCCTTCGATTCTCGGCATCGTAAAAGTGCTCAAAGAATGCCATAAATTTCTTGCAACGATTTCAATTATGCGATAAATATTTTGTATGTTTCCCACTTTCTACTCTCCCTCACTCGCCATCAAAATTATTTATATCCCCAATCGCACTGGGTTCTGTACCCAGGGTGCGGGTGAGGGGGTTACGGAAACCATATAAGTATAAATACTTTTGTTATTTACCTCTCGAAATTGTTTTTGAACCACACGTCGCACCCTCCCGCCCGTTCTTCTGAGCCAGACGCACGGAAGAAGTAAATTGCGTTTGCCTCAGGGAATGTCATGAACACACACACACACACACACACACACACATTCGGATTTAGAGTCACACATGCGCTCAATTACCGCAACCAGGAGAATAAACAACAATTGCAAAATCGTAAACAAAGGCGAATATGAGAGTCGAAATCGGAATCAGTATCGGGTCTTACCTCATGAACTTGTCAACACTGCTGCCTCGCAGCGTCCCCGAGCGATGGCGCATTGTCGAGCGATTTGTCTTGCGTACAGTGCGCAAATCTGTTTCCCAGAAACTGCAAAGAAATAAGTAGTGGGAGAATTAGTTGATGATAAAAGTGAAACAAGTCAGTGCTTATCATCACATAAGCATATTAAAACATACTATAATTAGAAAGTAAACTCTAAAAATAGAGACAGAGTCTCTCCTTCTCTTTTCTTCTTTTCCTTTAATTGACATATTTAAGACCTTAAGTCTCGGTTTCCATGGAGCCGGTTTCCTTAGACTTTGGCTATTTTTCACTCCTTTTCTTTAACCTTTCCTTTCTCTCTCCCAAAGCGAAAGAAACCAGACGAGTTTATCTGCACTTCACCCACCTTCTTGTGACTCCTTTGACTGTTATCATTCTCTCACATTCTTCCATTCTAACTAACCACAATCCATCTCTACATTTGCAACTTGCCACATAAAAAAGCACTTTACAAGCGAATCAATTCACCAAAGCGGCGCAAACAAACTAACAACAAATAAATATGAAATCATGCACTTTATGCGTATCGCAAAAATCCGTTGAATCGCAATGAAAAACCAAAACGAAAACAAAATATTGCTCAAAGCCATCTGGTGAACTGTCTGCTGAACGGGCACTGGCATCGTGGCCACTTATTCGCAGAGATGCGCGACCCGTTGCAGCTCCGTAAACACAAACATTGCATAAACAACTGTTAAATGCGCTGATAGAAGGAAAAACAAATATGGCGAAACGGGCGAAACGGGCAAAACAAGTGAATGCCACCACAAACTGCGCTCTATGCAAAAGCGAATGACAAAAAAACAATTCTAAAACTATTGAAAATATACAAAATAAATAAAACGAAATAAATTCATATCGATTCGACGATAAAAATTAAATTCAAATTTAAAATAAATTTAAAGTGTCTTTCCACGTAGTTTAATGGGCATGGAAAGAGTCTTATCTCATAACTAACTATCTTATGAATCCTTTTCTGCTGCAAATGTTGTCCAAACTCAGGCCAAATATTGCTTAAAGCTTGGCACTGAGATTAAAGACGACGTAGCTCTTCTGCCTGCAGACATCTGCCAGTCGCCAAGTGGCACCCATTAGCACAAAAAGAGAGATAGATACAGAGAGAGAGAGGGGGAGAGAGGGTGAGAGTAAGCACGAGGAAGACACACAGTGTCGTCTATTCCCGACTTAGTTGCCTATTTATTATGTTAGGTCTGGCAATAAAACTCATCTATTTTCATTTAGCCTGCCTCGGCCACTCGGCGTATGAGTAATTCCTTGTGAAATTCAAGAAATAAGCCCGTTAATTATGCGATTTGTCAACTTTAACTTGTTGTTGTTGCTGCTGTCTTTAGGTTTATTAAACGTAATTTATGAAATGACCCGCCAAACACCGCCGTCAGTAAGTTATGAAATGCACGTGAGGAAGTCACTGTGCCGTGGTTTGAAGAACACTTTAAAATGTTGAGGTTATTAACAATTTGTTAAAAAAAAAATAAAATAAAAAAAAATTAACCATATGTTATAGAAAAATGTGGAAGTTAATAATTATTTATTTATGCTTCAGTAATGTTATTAACTGTTAACAGAAAGAAGCTTTTCAATTCCTTCCCGTATTCATGCGCAATTTCAGGAAGGCTCAACAAAAGCCCGCACATAATCTCTTGGCTTTACTCCTTTTCTTGCAGTCTCTCCTTTTAAACTCCTTAATAAATTTCAATTTCATTGAAGCCCCTCAAATTTAACCCAATTCATTATGTCCTTCTTCGGTTGAGTTAAATCCCGTGAGTCGATTTCCAGCTTCATTTTTTCATTTCTCAACTTTCGTTCATTAATAATAACATCGACAACTGTTCGAGCGAATTCTCGCAGCTGCCGCAGATAATATGCTGCATGGAAAGTGATGACGCACTTCGGTACACCGGACAGGGAGTTGAGCTGCGACTTACCGCTTCAGATCCGGACTGGCCGTGTAGGGGGCGGAGACCTCCTTGATTTTCAGCACTATGATTGCGGTTATGAATATGCAAATGACATTAATGACGGTCAGGCAGGCCGAGACGATGCCGTTGATCAGAAACTCTGTGGGCAGATAGTCCGTGTAGAGGAAAGGATACGCGCTAGTCGTGTTCATGGCCTCGTTCTTCAAGTGTGGTATGCGCTTCTCCGGATAGATGAGCCATATGCAGGCCTGCGACCAGAATAGACCCTGAAAGAGAGAGACTGAGAGAGTGAGAGAAAGGGAAAGTGAAAGATAGCCGGCCAGATTTAAGGATTTCTGGGGGAGTTCTAGCTTTGCGTGGGCATCGCTGCTGAGGTCATAAGGTCGTCGCGTGCACAATGCCAAATTGAAATTGAAACCGGCACCGGCTTCGCTCTTAGCATACCAAGTGGTGATCCCGGCCTTGAATTGTTATAAATTTCAGCTTACACACAGACCACACACACACACAAACACACTCGTGCACACCCACACACACACACATGCATGGAGCACATACTCGTAGATAAAACTTCATTGTCACATTGTCTGCTCGTTGTCTTCTTCTTTTTTCGTTCGCTTTTTGCCTTTGCTTTGCTCTTATAAATTATAATGACTCAGCGCAGTGCCTCACACACACACACACAAACAGACTGCGGAAGTGCGTGCCCCCAACAGAGACACATATGTGTGAGTGTGTATGCGTGTGTGTCTGCTTTTCTTGCCCTTCTTCTTACACAGTTTTTTCGGCTACTATTTATGGCCATTTTGGCAAACTTATTGCTTGTTCTTATTCGAAAGTAAAGACGACAAATTATATTGCTAGCTAAAGAAAAGTCCATTAAATGTTAATATGCTAGAAAATAAAATTGATATTATTTATTTTGGAACTGCGAATAAACAACACGCACGGCTGAGGGAGATTTTTAAATTACAATAATGTTCAATTTATGCTGATTACCCCAAAGCACTTGCAATAAATACAAATAAATAGAAAGTAATCACGGATAGGGGCAGATATACAAATATATATATATACATATTTATTCTATCTTATTCCTAATTGATTACCTTCACTGCTACTTATACTTTACTATATACTATACTACTTTACTATATACTATACTTTATACTATACTATACTTTTTGTTCTGTCATTTGTTGCAATATATCATCTAAAATGTTTAAGTTACCCCAATGGAATAATTGTTTTATATATTATAATTAAATAACCTAACTTGATTTCAAAGCAGTGTTTCTAATAGTATTTTACCATCTTTAACGTGCAGGTGGTAAGCACTGCTTTTTCAGTGAACACAGCTGTACATATACGAGATGTGTTCAAAAAGTAAGGTGACTTTCGATTATCGATTTTTTTGTTTTGTTATGTTGGTACACTCTTCCCGAACATCTGTTCCAAGATTCACGTGAATGACATTTTTTGTTTGGTTGTGAGAGGCGTAAAGGTTATAAGTGTTTTGCGTGCTCGGCGATTTTTTGCTAAATTTTGACCAAAAGAACCGTCAACGATGACCCAGATTTACTCAAAAGGGTCAAAACTGTGAGGATTTGAAAAACCGTTGGCATAAGTGTATTCTATCTGAGGGAGATTACTTTGAAGGGGACAACATAAATATTGATAAATAAATAAATATTTTTTCTTAAAAATACAAAGTCACCTTACTTTTTGAACACACCTCGCATATAAATATGTATTATATGAATTATTTATTCATTGAAAATAAAATATTATTTTCATTAGTTTTCTTATATCAAAAAGAAAAGAATATTAACTGCAGTTGCCACCTTTCTTGTGTGGCAACTTTGGCGGAGACAACACGCTGCGTATGAGTAATATGAATAGCAAATAAATGTAATTACTCATACGCTACGTTGGCCGTCGCACTAAAGTGCATGCAATTAATTGTGGCAGCACCGTTTTGGGGCAATGCAGTTAGCAGATTTTGGGTTAAAAACGTGCAACGTGCAACGTGCTGCCCGACAGGGCTGACAGCGTCGGAGTTTCAATGCGTGCGTCTGATTTATGTGGCTCATATTCGAGTGGAGCCAAAAAACTAAACTATGCAGCTGCCGGTGGAGCGCTCAACTGGCTTACAGCCTGGTTAGCATACGCACACACACACACACACAGAGACTGGGGCACACACACACACACATGCTGGGCATGATTAAGCGATCTCAGCGCCATTGTTTCAGCACATGCAGTTAGCAAGAGACCCTTGCAGGGTATCTGCAAGAGGGAGCTGTCTCCCTCCCGCTTCCCCTGCTTCCCGCACACCCCCCGTTCCTGCATCATTTTGTCATGCTTGCGGTCGACCGACTGCGCCTTGCCTCGCCGTCTTGCGGCATTGTCTCTCTGTCACAATTGATAAATGTCAGCCCAGCCTCGTGTCGCCGGGAGTTTGTTTGCCTGTTTGTTTGGCCCTTTCGCCCCTTCCGCTCGCCAAGTTTTTGCATGCTGTCGCTGTTGCCTCGCCCAGCTTCCTGCGTCTGCTTAATAATTCTACGCAGCATCCGCTTGCATGGCTCGCTGAAGGAGCGAGGGGGAGTAGCCGGCAGAAGGCGGCTGCTCGCCGCCATTCGCACTTGAAAATTGGGTCGAAATTTATGCACTCGTTGCGGTTAGCTGCCACAACACAAGGCAAACAGCTGAGACGCAGCTGGAGCCGAGCAGAGCCGAGGTGGCAGCTTGAGCCTGATGCTAAGCCAAAGCTAAGTTGGAACTAGGCAATCGGCCACATGGATTTATGACCAGCAAGTTTTTGTGCCCTGCCTTGCACTTCAGATTAATCAGCAAATTGTATTTGCCTTTAATTTATGTCTTGGTCAGACCATTGCAAAGTAAACTTTTGCTCTCTCTCCATCTCTCTGTCTCGCTCTGCTGCTCACACTTGCACTCTTTGAGCACTTGAAACTCTTTTTGCATCGATTAACGTGTACATGGTTCCTTTATCTACCTCATCTCATAACTTATGTTAGTTCTAGAATTTACAAACCCTTTCCCCCTTCCGCAGCACGGTCTGTTACTCTCTGCGACATTTGCATAGTCTTCATTTCAAGCTGCGCAAACAATTCCAGCAGCGACGTTTGCAAATTGGCCTCAAACTTGCTTCGAGGCCGCTTTCAAGGTCGCCCCCAATTAATAAGAAGCATCTCCAAAAAAAAAAGGAAGAACACAAGGCAAGAGAGGGGGGCGGGGGAAGCAGAGAACAATAAGCGTTGCCGTTGGCAATCGACGCGAAGATTTGCACTCGCCAGACCAATTAAAGGACAATTTTTCCGGTTTGTAGGCTGAAAGAGAGAAACGGGCGGAGGAGGGGCAGGAGTAGGGGGAGGACTAGGGGGATTTGCATACTCACACAATTGACGACGGGGGGCAGCAGGGATGCGGATATGGCAACGCCAATCAGTGGCCCTGCGGAGCCCTGTAGCAGGGCGACGGCGACACCAGTGCCAGATGTTAGGGCCCAAAGCACGCCCATCCACAGGGCGCGTACGTTGCCTCTGCAAACGAGAGATTGGGGTTTATTGAAAATGGAAACTTGCAAAAAGAAAAATTAATTAAAAATCAAAAGAAAAACTGAGGGAAACAGAGGGAAAACAGCAGGCGCAAATGATAAATGGCCACGTGATTTCGCACTGCAAATTGAGTTGAATTAGGATGAAAGTCGCGACCGTTCACGCCACGCCCCCCCACGCGCTTATCGACCCTGTCAGCTGGACATGCCACCAGGTGGCGCCACTTCTTGCTTGTTCTTTTTTTTTTTTTTTGGCGGCGCAATTCACAACTTTGTCAAGTGTCAGCGGCTTTTGTTATCACTTCCGGCAAACCGACCTTGTCGCCGGTTGTGAAAAATGTTTGCAAACTTTTCATTGTGCTTGCTCTACTCTCTTCATTCCCTCTCTCTTTCACTCCCTCTTCTGCTGTGTTCTGATTCTGATTCATGCACCTCATTTGCGCCCACACTTCGCCTACATGGTAATTCCTGCTCGTCTCTTTGCAGGCTCCTCTCCTTCTACCTTTGCTCCAACTTTTCTTGATTAATGGCGCTTGACTCTTCGCCAGAGTTGCCCCCCCTACTCCACAAGCAACTCCCTTTCACACTCTCCTTAGGCGGCGAAAAAATCTACATTCACTTTTTATCAGGCAACAACTTTATTATGCACCGCAATTTGCGCTCAATTATTGAAGAACTCGCGAGTTAGTCCCATAAATTAGTTCGTGTATAATTTTATGGCCGCCATTTCAACTTTTGTCAAAGGACGCGACATATCCGTGTACAAAATGGCTCCGTAATGGCTCAACAATGGGCCCAAAGTTTAAGCCATTTAGATATATTTTGTGCATTTTCAAAAGTGGCCCGAAATATTTTGAGTTCTTCCTTATTCTATTTTTTTTTTTTTATTATAATTATATTTTTATAATGGCCCGAAATATCTCACGTGAAAGCAGAGATTGAATTAAATATCATTTATATATTTTAAATTGTTTCCTATTCTAATTTTTATTGTGCAATGATCTTTGTTCGGTCATACTCTGGAAATATCTGAGACAGTTTACTGGGTAGAGAACTTCTGTGTTTGGGTTACCAAGATTCTATTGAACCTTTCTTGAATTGCATGCTAAATCTACACTGCAGATCTAATCGTAGTTCACGGCTAAACGATGATGATCTTGAGAGTTAGAAGGTTTATAATCGATAGTCACTTCAAGCTGCAAAGCAAAAGATAAATCCAATAACCATCAAATCTATTTCTCAACAAAACAGAACATTGTTTATATATTTAGAATTCTTTAGAATAGATTCCTTAAGAGTTTCCTTTGCAAACATCAAAACTCACTTAAGACTCTCCTTGAATGTCGAGTGTATTACTAAGTCGTCTCTTATCAGAGAGGAGTCTGGGAACACAGCCTGGAATGCGTTGGCATTGTAAATCCATTAAGTATGTTAATTACGCATCGGCTCAGAGAAATGCCAAAGTTTGCTGCAACTTTAAGTCAGTCGGAAAAGTCGGGAAAGTCGGAAAATCTATGAGTGAGAATGTAACGTAATAAATTACTTGCAAATAATTCAACTAATCTGATCCGTTCGCCGTTTGCCCAGAAATGCGAGGCGTGCGCTCATTAGGCAGACACACCACCCCTCCCTCTACCCCTCCCCCCCCCTCTCCGTGAAATGGATAGACTCTTTTTGGTTTGGTATATGAGCAGACATTTATTACGGCATCGTTTTTTGTCAGCTTGGGAAAGACGCACAAAGCGAAAATCTTGAAGTTGCCACGCGCCGACTGCGTAAATCTCTTGCTCCAGCGGGGGCAAATAAGCTTAGGCCTAAACTCGCTCCACCCCCCGCCTTTGCCATGCACAGTTTCTCTCTGTCTCCTCCATGTGATGCCTCTCTGGCGCCCACTCAGTGGCAGCAACAATAAATTAAGCTCAGGCGCAGCTACCCGGAAGTTCTGCGTAATGAATGTGTGTCGGCAATTGTGTTAATTGCGCAAAATAAATTGTTAAAATAATAACACAAAGCACAGACAGCCAGACAGATAGATAGAGAGAGAGAGAGAGAGGGGAGGGGGGAGGGGGGGGGAGAACTGCCAAATCTGACAGCCGAATGTGTCTGCATCTCTATTGAGGTCTGTTCGCTCGGCCGAACAATGCTCAATGGCCTCATACAAATCATCATAATAATAACGAAATCCGCCTCCTTTCTATGCTCTGATTGCGTGAGTGCCTGCTCACACCCACACCCACACCCAGACTCACACCCAGACCCAGGCTCGCATTCGCACTTACAGTCACTGGCAGCAGTATTCGCATATATCTCTCTCTCTGCGATGCGCGTGTGTTCCTAATGGTCAGCATCCTGTTCAAATTCCAGAACTTCCCCTTCCCCTTCCTGTTCCCCTTCCTGTTCGACGCGTAATTGTGTCACGTGGCGCGTGAAAATGGCATCGTCATTGGCCGTCGAATTAGTGGTATTTGTTTGGTCAAAAATACCAGAAAAATACCAGAAATTCAATTGAATACAGCAAATAATTATACTGCATGTCGGCAACAATGTACAATAATAATACGATCAATTTAAACATATATTGTGCAAATTGTATTCAAGAGTCATATGAATTGCAAACTGAATAAATCTCAGTTATCAATGGCACGATAGTCTTTGTATATTTATTATATCAAGTAACCGTATACTTAACAGCAAATTTCACTAAGCTGTTCAAGCACAAATGCCACTAAATACGCTTTAAGATAAATAAATAAATAAATAAATAGATGACAAATAGATGCACAATTCTCTTCATTAAACAATGCGTAGAACAGTTTTAAATTTGTTATACATGTAAGATTTGTATACTTTGATGCAGGTTGGCAACCCCAGCAATTGCGCAAAGTTGACAATCTTGCGAACTGAAGAGTGTTGCCAGAAGGGGGAAAAAAAAGGGTCGAGCGAACAAAGTTGCCAATTTAACTCGCGTAGATCGATTGCTATGAAGTTGCAAAAGTTGCCCGATATTAAGTTGTCTAAAACACAGAAGTTGTAACCCCATATTTTTTGTAATTAATTAACTTACTAAATTAATTTAAACTCTTTTTAATAATAACCTTTTCTTAAGAATATTTATCCATGTGATGTTAAGATACTACGATGTACGGATTCTTCAATTATAATAATATAAAAAAAAAATAAAAAATAATAACCTTACATACAATCATTTTAGAAGAGTTGAAAACTAAATATTTATATTATATTCAGTACTCTGCGCAGATTATTGCTGACACAAACAGTCTCTTTGACTGTGAAAATCTTTGTTTATTCCACTTTCCGTTATTGTACCTTGGGCAACAATTTTCCTCTTGACATTCAACTCGATTAATTCAATTTGAATGCACAGCTCGCTGCGGGGCTCGTCCATAGACTAGTCTATTGTTCTAGAACAATTGGCTGAGTTTTGACTTCAAAGCCGCCTCTGAGCAGCAAATTAAATGCAATTCAAATAACACTAGATTAATTTTAGCGAAACCAACTAGTTCTAGTTATGATGGTGTGATGAAAAATTCTCAAGAAATCAATTTGCTTTTCAAGCTGAATTCTTGACGAGAACGGGTGCACAATGTAGTCTCCAGAACGTGACAAATTTACTCAAATCAGGCGCAATTGTGCGAGTGATTAGCATTAAGGAAAACTGAAATTGACTGGACTCACCTGCCGCGCATCTCCTCGGTGGGCCAGTCGGCATTCTGACCCCAAGGCATTTCGGTGGTGCCAAGAATTAGGCCAAATACGAAGCCAAACACGCAAGAGATCAACATGCCCAGTGCCAGGCACATGAAGCCAACGCGCTGGAAAAGATTGTAAGCAAAGTGAGTGTAAATAATAAATGAAAGCAGCAAATGGCAGACTCTTATATACCCTATAGATAATTCAAGTGAAATGTATTGCAAGTTTGTCAGTAATTAGTCAGTTGCATATAGAAAACACAGCTTATATACCCATGTAAAAACCTGTTTAATTTACAGGGTATTGGTTAAACTAACGCTAAAAATAAATTTGTTTATATTTGCATACAACGAAAACTGTTTGCACTGGCAAACAACTTGTTGAGCTCTTCAAATTTGGAGTGTCAATATTTGAACAGTTGAAATCATACGAAATTCCATCTTCTCTATATCAGTTTTAGCCAGATGATTGCTAATAATATTCCAACATTTATTTAAAGAGTTTAGGTAGTAGTTAGAGAAGTATCTCTTGGTCACGTAAAAATAATAATACAAAAAAAAAAAAATATAAAAAAAAAACTCTTGGTAGAAGATCAATTTAGGCTTTCTTTAAGAAGCACAACTTGCAAAAAAAAAAAAAAAAAAAAAAAAACAATATTGAATAAAAAAAAAAAAATAATAAATAAAAAAAATTTGAATATTCAAAATACACCCATAAATATGTAAGTATCTCTTTCCTATCCGATATACAGTATAAAATGTAATACAATTGACATAACGGGATATTTTGGGTATATATTTGAGTGCTTGCATTATTCGCGCAAGCTACTTACGGGTTTCAATTCGATAAGACTCGACTAAGCTGTCGAAGCTGATTAAAAATATGCACAAGGCTGCAGCTGCTGGGCGGAGACTAGGACAGTGTGAGGCTCGCATAAGAAGGGAAAGAGATGGAGACAGCAGGAGAGAGAAGGCACTAGCATGCAGAATGCCAACTGACGGCAGTCGGCGACACTTTGAGCGATAATGTAGCATACTTTGCAGCGCAGAAGGCAAAGAACGAGCCACGAATGATGAAGGAGGGAGGGGAGTGAGCAAGAGAGAGGGAGAGAGGAAGAAAGCAGAAGCTAAAAGCGAGTGGGTGCGTGACATGTTAACCCAAATTTGCAGGCACGCAGCGTAAACTGCTTTTGGCAGCTGCAGACAAAAGAAAAATGCTCTAATGTCAGCCAGATGATGTCGTTGTCGACCAAGTCGCTTTTCTTAGTGCCCAAGCACACCCCCCCCCCCTCCCCCCAAACTAGCTGACAACTGTTTAAATTCCTTAGCCAGAAAATAAGTTGCCAAGTGCAGGCGGTAAATGCAGTTTAAAGAGTCAGCGCCGCAACCATTTGCCAACTGACATTAAAGTTAAGTGAGAAGATGAGTTTCAAGTTCGCTTCTGTTTCTCCTGCTTCGTTGTTTCCTTTCTCTCACGTTCGCAAAACGGGGGAAAAAAGGGTTGGAGCTTATCGTGCGTATGAGTTATGTTCAGATGCATCAGCGTTAAATGGTGTGCAAATAGTTTATGACACTCATGCGTATACGCAATATTTGCATTTGAACTGCACAAAAAAAGCGCGTTTCAATAATATTTAACGACCGCTGACAGATGCTGCCATAAACATTTACTATATGTATCCATAGCCAAAACATTTAGTTTTCCCTTTGGCAATTTTATGATTATTATGCCTTTTTTATTGGTATCTATTTGTATACCCTGTCGTCACTCACAGCGCCCAGAAGAGGGTATACTAGGTTTGAAGAAGAAGTAGAAATGACCAATTTTCGACCTAAATCAATGACAGCAATAAAAAATTCTTACTGTGCCTTTGGAATACCAGAAACATATAAGAATTGTACATATGGAATAGGATAAGTGAGTTTACAGGGTGACTGTACATATGGAATAGAATAAGTAAGTTTACAGGGTATCTCACAGACTGAAACACGCTAAAATAATTTCCCTTCCTTCATTCTACTAGATTTTTATCCAGCTCTCAATTTTTATGCCATGCATATTATTTTTAGTGCTTTGATAATTAAAATAATATTGATATTGAAATTGCGCAATGGTCTACAGTGTTGTAAAATCCCCACATGACAAAATGACAAACAAAATATGCAAAAGGATTTCAGAAAAGTTTAATAACCTAATGGACTCATTTCGTATGTCTTTTGCATTCAGTTTTAAATGTATTTCAAAAATATGTGAGATACTTCATAAAATCATTTCTTTGGCATTTCAAAATAAATTTTTAATTCGAGAACTTGGTGTAGATTTGCTTGGTGAGGCACCCTACTACGTGGCATAGATTGCGACTCGACTGGGGCTACTTCAGGGGAGAACAAGTACATGAAACGACATGGAATATATTCATTTCAATTAAAATTTAATTGAAGTACGCGCCGCAGATGTCAAATACCCGGCAAGACGTACTACACGTGAGTCAGTGAGTGCACCAGTATGCGTGTGTGAGTGTGTGTTTGGGTGCGTGTGTGCACAGTTTACGAAATTGTGTCAGCAGACGCCGCCACGTTGCCGCCCAGAGGTGGAGCAAAGCAAACCAAAACTCATCCTCATTAGGAGCAAAATGCTTGCCTTACATTTTTGATTTCTTTTTCTTCCTTTTTTCACTTTTCGTCAGTCTCTATTTATCTTCATTCACGTACCACCTGAGCATGTGTGTGTGTGTGTGTGTGTGTGTGTGTGTGTGTTTGTATATTTATCATAAAGCGCACCTGCAAAATTTATGAGGCTTAACGCGCTTCTTTTCAAGTTCCTCAACAGACGAAACCGAATTCTTATCTCAGCCATAGAATTTGCCTGTTGTCCTGGCCGTTGCCTCGTTGCCGTTGACATTTATGGCGGCATCTCTCTATACAGCAAACAGGAAATGAGGCACAGACCCAACCGCAATTGGAGCCAGTCGCGCCTGCCTGCCTGCCTGCCTGCTGCTGCAGTTGCCGCTGAAATTGTATTTGGCGTCGAGTCGCGATAATTCCTTGAGTGCTTCTTTCTTTTAATTTAAGTAGCTTAAGTCGTGCCTGTCGACTCGAGTTCTATTTATAGACTCAGCACGGGAAGTGGACGCGGCAGTCGAATTCAATTATTAAGTGCCGCAGCTCAGGTTTGCTTGCCGAGGCTCAAACTAATCAGCGACTACTTCTGAATATAGGTTAGTTAGGTCAGTAACCCAAAGGGAAGTCTTCTCTAATATTTGAAACTCTGTTCAGAACTCTTTAAAAATGTCACTCTTAAGTCTATTTCAGAATTTGAAATGCTCTAAAGCCTCGATTAAAGTTGAAGCAAGTAAACCAATTGAATTCTAGCATAGTTTGCGAACTTTTGACTCAACAACAATAAAATTTTCAATGAAAATTTGAAGAGCTCTTCATGTTGTGCACACATACTCAAAATGTCAATAAACAACAACAGCAGCAACAACAACAGCTGCAGCAGTTGCCACAAAAGTGTTGAGAACATGCAACAAATTCGCATAAAAATTGTGTCTGTCTCTCGCTTTGTTGAGCATAGAACGAGGCTGGCAGGAGGAAAGGGGAAATGGAAGGAGGCAAGGCCAGAAGGCAACGGTGTAGAGGGGTAAGAGGAAGCGACTCCACCCTCGTACATAGGCAAAACAGTTTTCAGCGCATGGCTTTTATTATTTTCATCTGTCAGTTTCTCATACATAAATCAATCGGCAGCGGGGGAGACTGCACTCAGTTGCCTCTAGTTGGGGCACTTTTTATGGCTGCCCGAGCGAGAATCGAAATGGGATTTCGCTGCAGACCACAACAGCAGCAACAACAACAGAAAGCAGCAGCTGCTGCTGCACTTACCATTAGCTGTCTGTCCGAGATAATTGCGCCAAATGTAATCGACATAACGGGCCCCATAAGCGGCGAAACCAACATGGCCGCAACAATATTCGGTGCATTATTCTCCACCAGCCCGAGAGCTGCCAGGGAGCTGCAAGGAGAGAGAGAGAGAGAGAAAGAGTGAGAGGGGGGAGAGGGGAGTGCTTTGTCTGCATTTGCATCACTCACTCGGCGGTCACAATTAGCAGCAGATAGTCGAAAGACAAGGAGCCCCCGGCGCGAACTCCGTCCACCACCTGCTTGACGGTCAGTTTCGATTTAATCGATTCCACGAAATTGTTCCACCTGGAAGCTTCCTCGGCATCGTCGCTGCAAATAGTTTAATAAATAAGCAGCATTAAAAGCAATGTTCTAGTGTTATTTTCAACACTAATTGCTGCGATATTCTTAATTTATTTCAATTGCTGAACATCCCTTTTCGGGCTTGTAGTTTAAATGGAATGAATTCAGAATTCTTCAACATAACCTTAAAAATATAGCAACTATATTCCTTCATGAACACTCTTACCCATTCCTGCATTTCACAAGCATTCAAAGACCACCTCAGCAAGTCAAAGGAAAAACTATTTTTCACCTTTTCACCTTTTACACACACTCGGTGTATGCGTAATAAATCTGCAACCTCAGCTGTCTGAGCTGAACCTCGCCATAACCTCAAATTTGCCGCACAACAATGCCAATTACGGCCAGGCGGGCGGGCGACAGAAATATGTTAGCTGTATCTAAATTCATCTCCAGTATCTGCCCGCACTCGCATACACCGTGCGAAACGAAGCAAAGTCATAAATTATGTGCACTCGGCGAATGCATTTAACCCTTTGATGGGGCTAATCCAACTAAATCGCAAGAGCTTTCACATGTAAATTTCAACATTTTCTCTTTTTACAGCGTCTGACAAAGAGCAAAAGGGAGGGAGTGAGAGAAAGAGCAGAGTGAGAGATAAAGTGAGAGAACAAGGGGGGGAAGGCGGGTGGGGGACGGATGAAAGACAATATCTAGCACAATACGCGCTGCTCTTGCCAAAGCCACAGTAAACTTGGGCGTAGGCCAAGCCCCGCAGAGCTTGTCGAGTGTGTTGCCAGTTAGGGATGGCAGCGTGATATGTCGTGTCATGCAGCCGTGTGCCAATGTAATGAGATTGAAATAGAGATATTTTTGTTTCATGAAGATTAAGGGAAATTAAAATTAAAAGCTATGAACATTGCATTTGGTTGAGAACATCTTGGAAAGTACGTAGACTTCTTCTTTTCTGTAGAACAGCAATTAAAATAGACTGTGCTCAAGGAAACTATATGATAAACCCAATTGAAAACTTTCAATTGGATGCTTAAAACACGTATTAAAGAAAAATAATAGAAAATAAGAAGAACTATTTTCTATTTTTTAATATTTAAATTACTTCAAGTTAATAAAACAATTATAAATTCAAAATCTCCTTGCTTACCACAATTTAACTAGTTAAAGCAAAACTAGTAAGCAATATCTGCAGCAAATGTGTGTTTACCTAGTCAAGTTTAGCGTGCCCAACAATTCGAACTTCCAGCTTTCGTGCCTCAACACGTTCCCTTCCCCATTGACAGTTGTTACCTGCTGTCTGGATGAGAGCCCCCCCGCGTGCATAGACGACACACAATAAAAGTGTGAAAAAGCCAAGCAACCCACTTGTGAAATTGCCAGAGGCCAGAAAAAACAAACAATACCAAATCCCTGGGATGAAAGACAAACTGAAATTGAGACAAGCTGAGATAATGGGCGAGAGAGAGGGTGAAGATGCTGCAAGGCATAAGTCGCGACTGCTAGTGAAAGCTAATCAAATGACTGACTCATTCGGAGAACTGCATGCCTATGCATTACACCCCCTTCCGCCCTCCATCCAGCAGAGAAGGCGCTCAAATTAGTTTCTGACAAAGAAGGCAAGTCGAGTCAAAGGGCACAGCATGATGTGCCTGATGCTGACAAAGGTGCTCGAATTAAAACTATAAACACGTGCCAAGCCCTGACAATGGGATTACTTTCAGTTGTAGCCCAGAGTGACAAGCTGCTGCTCCAACATGCAAAGGAATGAGAATGGGCCTGGATATGTGACTAGGAATGCGGCTACGTACCTGTAATCGTCTCGCATGTTGGCCGCATCCGAAATGGCATCGTAGCTGACGCTGCAGGGTAGAACGCTATGAAAGAGATGAAAGAGAGTAAGAGAAAGAAATAGAGTGTGACAGAGAGAGAGAGAGAGAGAGAAATAGAGAGGGAGATGCATAGTTGCATTTGAATATGGAAATGTGTGTGTGGTTTTACCGGTCGCCAAGTCATGCAGACTTGTGCCTGGTTGACTTGCATGACTTGTCCAGCTGCAGCTTTACTTGGCAATTGCCAGATAGAACTAGCTAACCTTTGCCCCCCCTCCCTTCCCCTTCTACGCCTTGTGCAGCTGCTGGCAAACGAAGGCATTCGTTGCAAATTGAACAGCTTAATTATCGCTTTTCACATTGATGCCAAGTACGGGGCAAACAGCTGTCCCTCTGCTGCTTCATCCGTGAACCTTAACCCCCGTCCCCCTTTGGCTGCACTTTAATGTATCAGCTTAATGCCATTAAATGATTATCGCACCTGCTCGACTCACGCTCACTTGCCAGATGGCAGCTGCCACCTCCTGCCTACTTATTCTGCTTCAACCTCCGGCCAGACTCCGTCACACTCCTGCCGCCTTGGCCTCTGCCCGTTCATCTTTCATTTATTTTGTAGGGCTACTTAGCACACGGTGCATTGTTTCTTCTTAATGCTACTTAATTTACTCGCAAGAAAGTGTCCTGCAGCAGTTCTTCAGCTGGAAATTCCTCTTGCCACTTAAAACGTATTCATCTGTTTTCCAAAGAGCGCGATTGCTTTCAAGTTTACTCGAGTTGCTCGAGAGCGAGGCTCCTCCATAATATACAAGCTTGAATGTCATGGTAGACTGCAACTAAATCAGTTTACTACTCTTTATATCAGTGCTCAGAGATGCTTGCCAGCCAAGCAGTGTTGCAGCTTGATTTCTCTCTCTCTCACTCTCTCCTTTCAGGTTCTGTTTATGCTTTAGTGCATATAAAATACTTGTAAACATTTAAGTCCCTTTCAATTCTATTTCATCAGCGAAGATCTCCGTTTTAGTCTTCTCTTTGTGT
The DNA here is from genome assembly GCA_018904035.1 of Zaprionus ornatus. Taxonomy (NCBI): domain Eukaryota; kingdom Metazoa; phylum Arthropoda; class Insecta; order Diptera; family Drosophilidae; genus Zaprionus; species Zaprionus ornatus. Next base: position 14,260,913 of record JAEIFZ010000002.1, on the reverse strand, counting down.
TCTTCTGCCTTAGTTTAAACATTGAAATCTCTTTTGAATCGTTAACATCTAAACAAATCTCCATCATTGTCAACTCTTCAGCTGCCTTCCTCTTCTCCCTCTTTATCAAGAGTCGCTGCAAATCTACATTATTTCATTACTGATGCCATAAATAAGCCTCAAAATGATGCTGTATTTTCCTTTAAATTTATTGCAATTAATTTCCCTTCTCTTCAAATTTCCAGCACATTATTCTAACGACATCATCAGTCTGCCATAAGGCTGTCTTATCCCCCACCCTCCCCTCTGTGTCTTGGCTTGCCCGTCAGCTTTTTAGCCACTTTATCGCCGTCAGTTTCACTTACACTTGACAAAAGCTTTCAATTTTCAAATCTTGTCCAGCTCCACTCCTGTCCAGCTGTTGCAAGCCAAATCAATATGATGATCCCCCCGCCACGCCCTCTCGAACGCGTCTGCCTTCCATGGCAACGGCTTTGACTGCTCGAGGCAATCAAAATATAAACCTGCAGCCGCGTGTCCACAGCCCATTTCCTTTACCACGCCCACGCCCACGCCCAGGCCACGCCCCCGCACTTGCCTTTGGCTGCCTCCTCCCCTGAGCTTAGCTTTGCCCGCCAGTTGCATTTTTTATTAAAAAGAAGTCGCAACCCGGTCGGAACTGGCAGCAGCTGTTGCGTCTAGCCCCACGTCCTTGCCCGGCTTGGCTTGCCCGGCACGTTTGCCGTTAGCCGTTTGCCGTTTGGCGGCGCCTTTCAATGTCTCAACTTACCTGACACTGGAATTCAATTTAGTGCCAATGCCCAGCTCCGTGAGGCAGTGCAGCGTCGTTTCGCAGGGGGCGCCGGCCTGCAGCGGGAAGACAACGTGATGGAAGTATCCCTTCTTGCTTGTTGTCCAAGTAACGTGCTCGATTTCAAGCTTGACAAGCAACTCCTCAAGTACCTGGACAATGGCAGAGAAATAACCAGAGTAAAGCACAGGAAGATCGACCATAAGGGACTTCGATTATGCATCTTATTGGATTGTCTCGGCCCTCGGAATACTGGTTACGATTCCAATCCCTTAGCTTAGCGCACAATCATCAATCTCGGCCCGCGCGCATCTTCAACTGGGTCATTATCTGCTCCGCTCGGTTGTCAACTGCGACCGTCATTCATCAAACTCAGCTTGACCACAATTTGGTTGACCATTTTACAGTCTTGGGCAGCGCCTCTGGTTTCACCCCTGACTCATCCCCTGGCTCTGGACCTTCCCCCTTTGGCTTCTCCTTGCACTCGGCTTTGGTCACGTTTCGCCTGGTTAAGTGCATCCTAGCACACGTCGAGAGCACCCTTGTCCACGTCACAATGTCGGCTTTAAGTGTTTAGGTGCGTGGCAATGTGCCACCACCACTCCCTCCCCGCCCTATTCGGACTTACCTTTTCAAGCGGCACCACTAAATTGCGTCCGTCCGTCAGTGGGACAGCCTTCGTTCCGGCACCCGCTCCAGTGAAAGCACCTCTAGCCGCTGCTCCTGCACCTCCCCCGGCACCTATGCCTGCTCCCGCTCCAGCTGCAGCTGCTCCCCTCTTGGCAGCTCCCGCTGCCGCACCACGCCCCGCCACGGCACCTCGCCCCGGTCCCCCCATGCCGCGTCGATACTTGGGCACATTCTTGTCACGTAATTCAACTTCGAGTCGTAGTATTGCGTTGTTATTTTCCGGAAGATTGATGTTCAGATTATTATTGCCAGCCACGGGATGACCAGGATGCGTGCCCTGCCCAGCGCCCACCCCGCCTGGCTCGCCGCCAACCGCATTATTTGAAGTGCCTACAAGTAAATGAAAAGGTGATGTACGCGACGAAAGCAAAGACTTACGCGAGTGCTGGGATTACCCAGACATACTTTATATGTTTGTATGTTTGAGTGTTTGAGTGTATGTATGTTTGTATATTTGTGTGTTTGTATGTTTGTATAATACCATGACAGTTCTCTTCAATGAGGTTATGCTTTTGGGTAATGAAGTCATTCACTTTGATGCTGCTTATTATGTTAATTAACTAATTAGCTGTTTAATTAATAAGAACTACTGCTGACTGCCTTCACTTAGCTTGAAGTAACTAAAATACTTGATTATACTCTATACTTTTTAAATTAAAATAAGAATATATATACTTTATGGGGTCTCCGATGCCTCCTTCTGCCAGTTACATACATTTGCACAAAGTTAGTATACCCTTTTTTGACCATTTTCAATGGTCCAAGGGTATAATTATGATGATGATACTTTGTGAGAGTTTTCAAAGCACAATTTCCAAACTTTAAATATGTTACTTAAGATTAAAATGTCATAAAATTCAAAACTATTTCAAATTCCATTAATGCTTCCTATTAGTTCGAATTCATTTGAAATAGCCTGAGAGTTATCTAAAAAAAAGTATATAAAATATGTCACAAGTGTTAACTGTCATAAAAATTAAATCTTTTCAATTAATTTTTGACAAATCATTTTATATAAATTCAAGCTTGCAACAAGATTGCAACTGAGCTAAATCTCCTTATCTTTATTATTATTTACATGACTGAATAGTATTTTATGCACGGATTAACAGCCAACAAAAACTAGCTAAATAAATTGCAAACAACATAAATAAAATGATTTCAGGTTGCAAGTGCATTTTAGGTGCGAGCAAAGCATTGAATTCTGTTTGTGGCACAGCTTTAACACAGATAGTTAGATATTCAAATTGTATTTTAGTATAATTACTTGCCTAAATAACCAATTTAATTTTGCGCTATTTATTTAACACCGTAATTTAGTCGATTTATTTAGTAATTAGCGCGAAAACTCGTTCGCTCGCTCGCCCTCCCCCTCCCTCCTCGAGGATTCCGCAAATATTTGCCTGCGATTCGCGATTCGCCATTTGTCGCCCTGTTTAAATGGCAATTGACCACTAAGCGCGGCCAGCTGCGAATTGCCTTAATTAAATTGATGGCTTAAGTTAGCAAACAGCAATGGTTTTTTTTTTTTTTTTTTTTTTCCTGTGTCATATTTAACCAGTTGAGCTTTAAGGGAATTCAATGCGATTTTTTGTCGAGTGTAATTAACAAAGCTTTGCAGAGACAAGCTCCACTTGTGCTAAATAAATAAATTGGCAGGCAAAAATCAAATCAAAGCCTACACGAAAACCACACAAAGGATCACAATTTATTATGCCCACTCACACACACACACACAGACAGAGCGAGAGGGAGCGAGACATCGAAATGTTGCATAAATCCCAGCACATTGACAAATGCCAAAATAAAGCTTAAATGTGCTTAGAGGCAACTCTCCTATGAGAGAAGTCTTTGTCTCACATAGTTACTTTTGCCACAAGTTGAGGACCCTCTCTCGCTTACTCTCTCTCTCTCTCTCTCTCTCATACTTTGAGAAATACTGCGCAAATTTGGAGAAACGCTTTCGCATTGAGCCCCGTGATTTATGTGTGGCACCTCGGCCGGGTCTGTTCAATGACTTGACACAAGTATCTACATGTTAAGTTTTTTCTTGCCCAAGTTATGCCCCTAACCTCAGTCTGACACAGTCTCCCTTCCCCACCTCTCCCCTCCCCCCCTCTCTCTATGGCTCTCACTTTGCCTACTAGCATGCTTATTGCCCTTCTTTAGACTCAAAAAAGTCATTTATTTTACTTTGACTTTGACTTCAACTTTGTTCACGCCCAGCACCTTCTCCCCTCCCCCCCCTTCCCCTCACCCCATCCCCCATGCCATTATCATTATCAGCTTTTGGGGCTACCATGGCGACATAGAAAATTAATGATGATTCTCATCGATGCTTTTGCTTTGCTTTGGCCTTGTTTCACTTTTTCGCTCCACGTGTTTCTTCGTATTTAAATAAATATTTGATTAATAACAACGACACACACACACTCACACACACACATGATAAGGCGACATATTTTTGCCGTTCATAAATTATTATGGTATTCGATAGGTTTTTATTGTTGGCATTTGCTTCTTTGATTATGATAAATTAATGGCCAGTTTCCTCTCCCTCCCTAATGACTGTTTATTGGGGTAGTTTTTATGGAATAAATGTCCCCTCAGCTTGTTTCAAATTTCCTTTTTATTGTTCGGCAGTTTTCTTTAATTAATCGCAGTTTAATTGCACAAAGTGATGGCAGAGTATTATATTAATTTCCTTTGGCCTGCTTTAATTTATTATTTATCATACGAGTATATTCGGATTTTTGCTTCTTCCCGGAATTCATTTGTTGGCACATCCAAAAATATATGTTTATTTTTAAAATACTTCTCAAAACTTGCAACTTGCAACGGAACAAATTGAAATTTTGGGAGGAGGGGCCTGGCAGAATAAATACAAATTAACTTGATGTACTTAGGCAGGACCAACAAATTTGATTAACTTTCGCTGCGAGTCGCTTTACTCCTTACTGAAGTTGCTTCCTCTCTCGGTCTCTCTCTCTCTCTCTCTCTCTCTCTCTCTCTCTCTCTCTCTCTCTCTCTCTATGTGTGTCTCAACTTACTTTCCCACTTCCACATCATGTTTACACATGCTGACGGCCTGAGAGTAAATAAACATGCCACAGCTCTGCATCCCACGCTGCCTCTCACTCTCACTTCTCCCCTTCGCATTACTTCCCACATGCGAACACTTAACCCGACTCAGTCTGCCCCCCCCCTCTCTCTCTCTCTTGTCTCTGCCAACTCTCGGGCTAATTAAAATTTAATATTCAATTTTTAGACAGCGAGGTCTTTAAACGAGCGAGAGCGACTGTACTACGTGTGTGTGTGTGTGTGTGTGTGTGTGTGTGTGTGTGTTTGTGTGTGTTGCGGGCAACATATTCGTGGCATGCTTTTAGGCGCGGCGAACAGTTTTACACTTTTACGATGTCATAAAATAATTAATAACGCCACTAAACAACATAATTACGCGCAGTCCGCCACAACATGCTGCAACATGTAGAAACATGGAGGAGCGCACGCAGCGCGAGGCAAGCGCAATTTGTAACTTTCTATTTAATTAGCACGCGGCGCCTATTTTCAGATTCTTCCCCATTCCCATCTAACATTTTCTCCCACTTACCAAAGATCAACTCACGCTCGAAGTTTGCCGTGGGCACGACGATTAGGAAGACAACTCCGGGCATTTTGTAGTTGAGTTACCGTTGCCCTTGTCGTTGCCGTTGCCGTTACCGTTATTCGTTATTCGTTACCCCTTCGGAAAGCTGTGAATGGCAAAAGGCAGAAAAGTGGCCATTTTAGTATACAAATTACTAGAGTGGGTGAGGGAAGGTAGGCAAAAAGCAGAATATAGCAGGTATAACAGAACGAGAATGCAAAGTGAATGAATACAGAACTGTTTTTTTGTCGAGGCACATCGATAAGGCGCCCGAAAGTCGTCTAGACCGGAAACTTCTCAAGTTTCTTGGACCAAAAAGTGGTCAACACTTTTCTAAGGTGCTGCCAAGTGGGAGTTCCTTAAGAGATTAATGTTTGAGATGAGGTGAAACAAGTTAAAACTAAATTTACTTATTATTACAAAAAAAAAAAAAAAAAAACAAAACTTATCATTAAATACCGAGCGCGTTAACTACCACTGTACATAGGTAGAACATTTCTTAGAGAATGTTAAAATGAACTTTACATAAGCTTAAGTATTCTGTTGCTAACAGAATGTGCCAAGAATGTTTAGAGGAAGCAACATTGCATTTTCGAGTTTTAGTTGAATTTTGCACATCGAAGCACTGATTTATAAATCCTAGACTTTCTGAAATGAAATTATTTTTATAAAGTTTTGTTTTATTTCAGAGCATAACGCAAGAGTCGGCATCAAATGCCACGTGTTGTACACTTCAAACGATGCTTGGCCATGACCAAAAAAGACTTGCGAAGTAATTTTCATGCATTCCACTCAAAGAATACTGAGGGGAAATGGCAAATATCTTAATTAAAATAGCCGCCGTTTGTATTTAAAAATGCATTTTATGTTCTCACTGCGCACTCCTCACTTTCCACTCTTCTCTTAATTATTTAACTTGGCATATTTTCATTGGTAATTTCCCTTATCGCTGCAAAAAAGCAAAAGCTCTCTGCCGGCAGCATACGGAAAGCGAAGCCTTCAAGATTTTCCGCGTTCTCTCGCATGTTGAAATTAAAATGCCATTAGCACAGAGTTGAGATAAACGGATGATACGGACCGACGGCAGTCACTGCTAAAGGAAAAGGGAAAGGGCTGGAGGAGGAGTTTGGGATGCGCTTCTATCTGCGGTTAAGCGAGTTAACATTCTGAACGTGCTTGTGTGTGAGAGAGATAACGAGAGAGGGAGAGAGAGAGAGCGTTTGAGTATAAAAGAAGGTGTGCGAGTGTGTTTGGTCCGAGCAGGATGCCGCAGCTGATTAACAAGGGTGAATATGTGCTAATTATATTAGTACAATCGGCAACTAAATGAATTTTTTCTGATTCAATTGTGGAAATTTAATTACAGGATACATTTTTAAATATAAAACTGTAAAGCTCTGTACTGATGCTTTAAAGATTACATAGAGAAACGAGCTAACGTGCTGATAACATTAAGACTTGTTTAACATATGCTCTTCCCAACAGAATACTGTAAAGTAACACTGACTAGCTTTTAATGTAATCCTTCCATTAACATAACTCTGTAAAGGCTCTCAATTTCTGCTACTTTCTGTTATTGTTTACGTTGGAAGTGCCCAATCTGAATGATTCACCATTTTGAATACTTGAACAGTTTGAGTGCCAATTTAGTTCGCGCTGCTGATCGTCAATTTAATTTGAGAGCCTCATTGCGGCTATTTGCCAAACTTGGCCGTCATGCTGTGCAAAGTTTTGAGCAAACAATCTGCTTATTTCATTTGCCACACTTTTAGTTAAAGCATTTCGCAACCCAACAACCGGCGAAGAAACCTTCTGCCTGCCTGGAACGACGACTCCAGGAACAAGAACAGCCTGTTCTGTTTGGTCGAAGCTCGTCGGCACCTCCTGCAGGCTCGTTCTGTAAACTTTTGATGCCACTCTTTAGCACATTGACTGTTGCACATTTTTTCGCTCGCCCTCCACTCGTCCAAGTTTTGCACTTTGCGGAATATTTATTAAAAAGAAAAGGCTAAAAAAAAAACGCAAACGAGACAAAAGGAGAATGTGCGCAGTGGCAGACCAGCAGAAACAATAAGAACAACAACAAATTCTGTTATATTAACCGAAAATATTTGTTTTCCTTCGCGTTGCCCTCGTTGTTTGTGTAGCTGTTGGATTCTTTCTTTGCACAATACCCTGTACTCTCTGTTAATTACGAGTTTGGACATTATAACAGAAATATGATTAAGGAAGGAGAATATGCTTAACATAGTTGTTCTAAATTTGATACTGAGTCAAGACGAGCTCAAAGGTCTTCCAATTTTCAATAAAAAGAGTATTTATTAATGTTGTTTTCTTTTCTAATTTACAATATTCATAACCCTCTACACAAAATTCACATCCGTCTAGCTTATAGAGTGTCTTCTAGTCGAACAACCTGTCTCAATGTCGATTTAGTTTGCTCTTATTGCGGTGCACTTTTTTGATTAATTCCGTCACCAGATATTTGCATAAGTTGAGTGAAGTTTGGCCACGTCGGCGACATTGAGGGTCGCTTGTGAAAGGCAAAATGAAAGAAACACAGAAACAGGGAAACTGCAAAAATTGGGTAATGGGAAAAACAGGAATGGCGAACCCGGAACCATAGCAGGCTTTGCTATACACTTCAGTTTCGCACTTTTTTTTCGCTCTCCCTTGCATTGTTGATATTTGTACGCTCCAACGATGGGAATACCCAAGCGCTAATTTGTTCCGAGCACCAAGCTCCCGTTATTTTTGCAGTCTCCATCTCTATGTCTCTGTCTCTGTCTCTGTCTTCAGCTGTACCTTCATGCCTCTGTGGCTCACTTACTCTCACTAATTAGAGAAACAAAATTGCATTACTTTTGCACTTTTGCTATAAAATTACAAAGTTCACAAAGCAAAAGAGAGAAAAAAAATGTTGTGTACTATAACAGTAGTATATATAAGCCGAAAAGCCAAGCAAGAAAGACAGAGAAAGCGATAACGAGAAACAGAGAGAGTGGAATTCGAGGGCCTTGAGGCTGCCAGGCACGTCGCGAAGGCGTGAACAAAAATATTTTAATAACTACCGATAAGAGGCTGATTGCCGCCACGTCTTTTATAGTTTCTAGTTTCAACCCTTCTGCATCCCTCCCCTGCCCTATTACTTGTCACGCCTCTGTTTTTCTTGCAACCCACTGCTTGCACATCTCCTGAATCGAATGAAGTTGGGTCGAGGGCCGTCAAGGCAATTTCACTTGTGTTGTCAGCTTTGATTTTACGCTTTGCTACTTGTTTCAGTATCTTGTGTACCCTGTAAAATGGTGCAGTGATAGGAAGTGGGTATGATGAACGAAAAAATATTAGACCAAAGATGCGGAGAATCTGTTAACAGCGAAACAGTTTAACAGAATAAAGGTACCTACTGTACAACGATTTACAGTTTCAGTAACAGAATAAGCGTGACTGTGAAAGTAATGTTAAAGAAATGTAATTACGGTCCTTACATTTAATGTTCTACGCCACAGGACTTATGATTAATTATTATTAAATTATAATAACGGTACCTTAATTAATTATATATTTAACTAGACATTCTGCTAATCAAGTTTGTATTTGCTTAAGTTAAGTAATAAATTCCCTAGGATATTTTATAGTCCGGCTTATTTTGTTCACTCCCGGCTTCTTGTGTTTTTGGCAGCTGCCACATTTTCCAATGCTTTAATGTTGTGTTAATTAAAAGCGCTAATTGGCCGGAACTGTGTGCAAGTTTTCGCGTGTATGTGTGGGTGGTAACTAGTGTGAATTTAAGTTGTTAATTTCACACAAAAGTTTTAAAGTTCTGCAACTTGTAGGTAAACTTTTTGCAGCAAGTCTGCACATGTATACAAAGGCCTTAAAATTCTACTTACATTGTGCCCAACCCCTTCTCTCTTCCTCCTTGTCTGTCTGCACTTGTAAAAATATTAAAGTAGCTGTGATTAAATTCAACTTAACTCAGTAAGTAAAATTATAAATGTAAATTGCAATATAAGATTGAAATGCCAATCAAAATCTTAGTAAAATATTTCAAAGACTTTCCCAGACTAAGACAGAAACTTCCTTTAAAGGTAAAGGGAATCCGTCTAGCTAGAGTTAACCGTTTCCCTCTATGGATGACAATAAATGCCTTTATTCCGGATTTTTTCGTGCAGAAGTTTGCACAGTTTAGTCCTTCCGACTAAAAATAGTTTAGCTTGTAGCTTTTGTGTTCGCCTTCGCTGCCCTTTATGGACCAAGAGCATTTCTCCTCATTCCGTATTTGGTTTTAGTTTTCGTTTTCCTTTTCTTTTTGTTTGTGCTCGTTCTCCTTCTTTTTCTAAGGGAAAATGCCTCAAATTGCATTTCAGTTGGTTTTCGGGTCTGTCTTTGCATCTTTCTCCGTCTGTCCGCTTTATGCTGCTCTGGTGGCAAATGAAGCGTTGCCATATTGGCCAAAAAGTTGCCCTGTTAACGGTATTCCTAATGACAGTTGCCAGCTTAAAGGCAACTTGTGAGTATTTTCGGGAAGTTCCATCTCTCTTTATAGCCTGTCGCTGTCGCAGCCGCTTTCGGAAAAGTCGTTGACTTCAAAAGCCTGCGCCATGCGAAAGAAATAGCTCAATAATATTAATATTTAAGTAGAGACTTGTTTCGGCTGCTCTTCTACAATGTCGCTGTTATAGTTGGTGCTTAGCAAGCACTGCTGCCTGCATACGTCAGGGAGGAGAGGGGATTAAAAAACTTTCGACCCTCGAAATGGGGGCAAGCGGACGGGGACCAACACGGCAGCACGGCCAAAGGACTTTAACATAATGCATAATCATTTAAATAAGGATAAGCCAAGTCAGACCGCCGCACCCCTCGTATTCCCCGTCTGCCCACATTATGCGACACGGCGTTGCAACAAGGCACAAGGCAGGAAAAAAGCCACTCCATAGAATATGTCGAAAAGTTTCGCTAGGCAAAGGCGAAATTGCATTTGGTAGCCAATTTCAGTGGGCAAAGAAAAAAGTTTCGACTTTAAGTTGGCCAGATAAGAAGAAGGCAGCAAAAAGAAACCGAGGGAAGCTCTAAAAGAAGACTTTAAGTGCTCCCCAGTGTGCAGGGACACTCTCCACATTTCATAACTGTACCATGGAGTGTGCATATCCTGTGCTAAGCAAACACACAGAGAAGATTGAAATGTTGCCGAGCTAAGCTAACCGGGATGTGGATACATTTTGAATGAAGATTGAGCAAAATGTAGAATAAATATCAAATAAAAAGAATAATAGTTCAAAGTGCTTTGGACTTCTTACTGGCGGGACTAGAATTTCTAGTTAAATAAACATTCTACTTCGCTTACATGTTCCCCACACTCTGCTTAGGGTATCCCACTAGCCTGGCATAGTTGTGCATTGGATTTTAGCAACTTTTTACCTTTCGCCGTGACATTGTATTCCTTATACTTTTATGCGTGCCCAATGCTCGATGGGGCTATTCACGGGAATAAATTATCATTCATTTCGCATGGCAACTTGGGTTGCCTTTGCAGTGGGGTTTGCCCGGGTACGGTTTGCTGGGGTAATAAAAATCAATGTGATGTGCTCACCAATCGAACTGCTTGCGATTTGCCCTAATAGGCTCTGCGAGTGCTTAGCATTCTATTCTTAGATATATCAATTTATCAACAAAAAAAGAGGTTTTTTATACGGGTTGTGTTCTCTCTTTTTCTTGCAGCTGACGCGCGTGCTGAGGAACTTTAACATCACCAAGATAAGTGACCTTGAACTGATCTCAAATACCACCGATCGTCTGGACATCACATTCCATTTCTTTGGCATCAAGGGTGACTCACAGCGCATTCGTGACGTCATCACGCGCATGGTCGAGCGAGGGCGGATTGGTAACTTTACGCTAGTCTCGAATTATCATCACTTTGACGAGAATCCACCGTTAAACATGCTGGTGAGTAATTAGACGTGTAAGGAATATGAGAAATGGTCAAACCAATACAAACCAAATTCACTGAAGTCCAATCAAAGGTTTCTTGTGACTCATACGGACTTTCGCCTGACTGACAATCAATTGTAAAGGTTTCCATTCTTATAGAACTTGAGCAGTATGCTCATAATAATATTCTAGATTAAGTTGATACTTTTACTGGTATTAATCGTTTGGAAAGTGGATACCAATCCTGTACACTCTCTTCATATGTCTGTCGAACAATCAGTTCTTTAAATTAGTCAGCTTTAATTCTTCTTCTATATTGAACTTCTCTCATGGCAAACAATTAATTTGCAATATCAAAAAATGCAACTGACGCTCATCAATTCGACACGTTTTAAAAATGTATAACGCGCGAAGCATGTGCAGAGTAACAATCAATCGAAGCACTTTATCATTGATTTTTGCACTGGGACTGCTTCTTTTATACCTTGCAGTCGGAATACCCTGGCTGAAAAGGATATACTCATTTTGTAGAATAAATGAATGATAGTATACGAGTAGAGAGATCTAAATAAAGTATGTCTTTCAAGCAACATTAAAGATCTTCTCAATCTATTTCACAACACTTTACTTCCGAGGCCTCGTTCTGTGTTCTCTATGAATGAGACCAAGGGTAGCAAGTAGTCGTGCTTTAGATGGTCCATTTAACTGCTATTAATAAAATGGAGACCACTGAAGGGGGAAATGCAGGTGAAATTATTATGTGTATTACACGCCGGTAAAATAGATGCCCGCGTTCGGCTTTTATTTCCGCAATAAATTAAACATTAATTTATTTACTGTTGCCACACACGTGTGCCAAGAACAAATGGCAAATGGACGGACAAGTGCAATGTTAATAAATATGCGCATAAATATGTCAACAATGCGGCACTTGACACTTGCCACTTGCCACTTGGCAACGAGAATAATTATTTATTAATTGTGGCAAGCAAACGAACAATCGGGCTCATCAGGGGGTCGCAAGACAGGCGTAGCATAGCTGCTGCGACCTGCAATTAAGTTGCATTAACATAACCGACATGCCGGAAACCTCAAAGCGCGCCCCTCATCCCCATTCAGTCGCGACGCTTGACAGGAGTCGAGGGAGCGTATCCCTCAAACGCCTCCGACTGGACATCTAATTAGTGTATATTGTGTGAAGCACTCACTTCCTTGCCTTCTCTCACTCCCACTTTCTCTCTCTCTGTTTCTCTCTCTTTCTCGTTCGCTACAGGACCTGAGCGTCAATCAACCGCAGGCAGCTGTGCGCGAGGATAGCGAATTCATCATATCCTGCACGGCCCAGGGCTCATCGCGTATGCACTTCCAGTGGTTCAAAGACGGTGCCCCCGTGAACGCAACCAAGGCAACGAGGTAAGTTCAACCTGGCTCACATTTAAAAGGGATCCTACGGCCTAGCCTTAAATGGGAGTCACAGGGGGACTCAGCTGCCTATCCCCATTGGCCAGTCACATGGAAAACTATAAAACAAATGCTGAAAAAAGGCAATCGACTACAGTATACTCAGCTCTGACAAATTTTTTGGCTTTAACTTAAGAAAAAACAAGACAGACAATCAATGTATATTTATAATTGAAATGCTTAGCCTAATCCTTTATCCCGATATAAATTTTAACTTACACTACACACCTAACTCCTCCACCTTCTCTTTAAATGTTTAGCAAACTATCCTAGAATTCAAAAATAGTTTCTTAATGAAACTAGTTAATTTTACAGAGTATTCTCTCGCACACATCTCTGCTTAGTTGAAAAATTTTATTAAAAAGAAATAAAATCGAAAAAATTTCGCATGAAAAAAAAAAAAATCGAAAAACTGAAACTGTTACATCAACGTGACATAAGCGAGGGCGGCAAACATGTTTTGCCCTTATATGCCATGATATAGGAGGGCTGAAGGGAATGGTGTTTTCCAGCACAAGTGTTCAATTTGACTTTATGACTTTTACACATCAATAAACATGACATAAAATGCCAGGGAGAATAAAAATGAAACGGCCAAAAAGGATAAATAAGTCAGGGCACAGATAAAGATTTGTCAGAGACGCGTCACAAGTCCGCGCGCATTTCCTCAGTGTAAGTGCGAGTGAGAGGCAGAAGAGGGTGCGAGCAAGAGGGAGTGAGGGGAATAGAGGAGAGCAAGGGTGCTGGTCCAGCCTAACCGCAGTCAGCCAAGGCAAATGATTGATCATAAACTCGAGAATGGGGCAGTCAGAGCGCATCTGTGGGACACTCACACAGCTACACAGACATACACACACATGCATACATCACTCACACACAGGCACAAGCACTCACATATACAGAGAAATACACACACACACACAGCTCATGCGAGTGTAAAACTTTATTCACAAAAACCTTTGTGCCGATGCCCTTCTAGCAGTCTTACTCCTTCCCCTCTCTTCCCCTGCTCCACTCCTCGCCCACACTTGGCTCATCTGTTTTGCGGCGTATTACATAAAAAGCATATGGCCGTAACTAACAAGGGGTTGTTACTTAGACGAATTCCCGACTCTCTCGTCTGCTCTTGACTACTCGCCGAGTCTCTACCCAGTGGGCTGTTCAATGGGGGTCTTCTAGGGGCGCTTCCAGGGGCTTAGCTTTAGCCGCAACTAACGGGCCATATAGCCTTGACAATTCACCCCACTCGCTGAGCTGATGAAGAGGGCGAAAGCGTGCGGTAGCATAACAAACGGATTTAAGCGTGGTGCGAGTTGTCGCGCGCTTTCTTTATAAAGGAAAACGGATTTATATAGAGAAAAATGCATTAAAAAGAATTCAAATAAAATGAAGAAAACTCAACAGTTGTTCAGTTAAGTTTCGAAATTATATTATACATAACCTTGCTGCTGTTATAAGCACTTAAGTATTTTAATATAATTGATGAAATGTTTCTTCTTTACGATTAAATAATAAAGTATATTATTTTCAAAGAAGTTCTCTCACATTTTAGGAATCAAAGCTGTTACAAAGTGAATGAAATCATAGTGTTTCCACAAATAACATTCATCGTTCTGTAAAAAATCACAGCAAGCCTAATACGATTTTCATTTCCTGCCGCAAAAATTTCCTCGTACTCAGCTGAAATCAATTTTGAAGCAGCCTGTGAGGGTTAACAGTCCCTGACCCGCTCTCCTCTTCTTCTCTCTTCCTCCCCTTTCTGCCTCTCTATTAATAGCAGCTTGTGATTATCGCAAGCGAGTACTACACGGGATCCCCCTCGTCACGCATTGATGCGTGAGTAATCATCGCCGTAGTGGGAGAACCACAAACACATGTTCCAACAACGGGTGCAAAATATAAGTAAATATTTTAACTAGGGTGAAGTGAAGTCATTCATTTGGACATTTACTAACTTCGCATTACACAACCGACTAAACATCGCAAGCCGAGCAGAGGAGTGGGCGAGAGAGAGAGAGAGAAGGAGAAGGAGGGAAGTGAACAGTGTCCGATTGTCCGAGTCGAAGGGGCCACTCGTTAGTTGGCTGACTTGACTTTTGCGTACTAAAATAACCGGAAATAAGTGAATTTGTAATGCATGATTTCACTTGGTTGGACCCAGAGAGAGACGAGCGTGAGCGAGGGGGAAAGAGACGGCAGGAGACTGCGACTAGACGAGCTGCTTTGCATACCTGTTTAGCGCGAAAGCTGCCCAATTCAGCAGCCGCTTCAGTCGGGTAATTAAGGCAATTGCTTTCCAATCACGTCTCAGCTATCACAACTCTGATTAACATAGTAAACCCAGCGATAGTTCTACCCTCCCCTTCCCTCCCCACCCCTCGCCACGTTCCTTAACCTACACAGCAGGTTGCCATTAATTGCCTGTTTAAGCCGCGTGGGGAGTCGATGATTGGGTCCCTTATCAAGTGTTGCCAGCGCTGTTTATTCAGCAATTACCGTCAGGGTTGCCAATGCCGTTTAATAAATATTATTGTGTAAGGTAACTAGGTACTTGTGGCAGGAAGTAACATGTATCTCTACTCGATGGGGAAGCTTCTGATTCATTACACTCACTTAGCTGCTTAGTATGGTATATTAAACCCTAATATTCCTTGGTTGGATTGCAAATAACTCAGTTGAATGGATTCATTATAGCACTCACTGTTCACCAAGTATATTCACTTCACTCTAACAAAATTTACGTAGCGCGCAAAGCTGATCTGTTCGGTTTAACTAACCGCCGCAGACTGAAGCACAGTTTGGAAAATGGCTGCACTCGTAAGATCTCATTTGAAATGATCTCAAGTTTAGTTCTCATATATATTTCTCACAGCCTTATGATAACTTCAGAAACACGTGCTGGATTCTGAAGAAAGAGTTTTGTATGCACGCGTGAGAATTGACAAGTTTTTCAGACGAGTAGAAACAGGTATTTTCTCTGCTGTTCCGGTTTCTTTTCAAATTACTCTTTCTAACAATTGTTACAACTGTTACTATATAGCTTACTTTACCCCTTCCTCTTCTGGTCCACAACCTCTAACTCTCTTTTCTCCTAATGAACTTAATTGAACTGTTTTTGCTCTTTGTGAAACTTTTGTCCCTCGTTTAACTTTCGGACAAACCCTTCAACGTCATTTAACTTCCTGTTCCGTGAGCAATCTTATAAAAACAATCCAGCTTCCCGCCCTGCCCACTCTTCTGTACTCTTCAGTTTCTTTTCCGTTGACAATGGTCTGTCACTTGGCTGTGTCAAGCTGTAGTCACTTTTCGCTTGTTTGCTGGCAAATTTGTCAAACTCTGCAGCTAACAACAGTAAATTCAATTTTTGCAACCAAGTTGGGACGTTCTCTGACCCCCAGCACGCTATATATGTATATGTATATGGTCATATAAAAAAAAATATACTATATATTTCGTTATTTTACAAATTGGCTCGACTTTGGGACA
This sequence comes from Zaprionus ornatus, assembly GCA_018904035.1. NCBI lineage: Eukaryota > Metazoa > Arthropoda > Insecta > Diptera > Drosophilidae > Zaprionus > Zaprionus ornatus. The sequence goes on along the minus strand of JAEIFZ010000002.1, from coordinate 14,244,906 downwards.
TCATAGCGCAGCAAAAATACCAGCGGCAACAAGAGTGCAGCGAATATCTCTTGACAACGCGAAAAGAGTGCAATGTAACGCTTCCTTTTTTTGTCTAGTGGAATCCTTTATGTTTCCTTTTATAAGTACTACACAGGGTGTTCTGGGTAAAGTGGAAAATTCCTTAAAAATTCAATGTTAAAATTTAGATTGCAAATTCATATCGATATTCTTCCGATCATATCATATTTTATACCCGATTCTTGTGCTTAATCATATGTTTATTCATAATAACACTTAAACATTGCCTGTCGAACCATTTCGCACAGCACTAAGGCACCCTGTATTATTGGTCCCAGTACAATTGTGTTTATTCTTCTCATATGAGGGACGTGCCAAATGGGGGTCACGATTTTCATTAGTCGCATTTATCCCAATGCGTAAAAAGAGAAAGAAAGGGAGAGGTAGAGTGGGAGAAAGAGAGGGGAAACTAAAGTGGCGGCCATTGCAGACATGTTGTCTGCTTGTCTGAGGCGACAATGCCACAATTAGTTGCATAAAGTCGTCAACGCAGCTTCATAATGTTATTGAAGCATTATCGCATAACTGTTTTTGCTTCCTTCTCTTTCCATTCCTCCTCCTTCTGCTCTCGCTCTGCTTCTCCGTGTTGCCTTGCTGGCGCCATTTGTGCATAAAAATAGATGCAACCCTTGCAGTAGCACAAGAATATTGATCAAACAATTTGACTTGGGGTCGCTCTACTTATTCCCAAATGGCACAGTGGGGCAAAATGCAGAAAATATAAGAAAAATATACAATAATATAAGAAAACTTTCAATATCTCCACTTAATCAACGCAGTGAATGAAAACCATAGCATGCTTTTGTGGATTTGGCTTGAACCTTAACGAACCTGCCCACTGTGCACTGCACCTTGGCTAAATTTATGCGTGACGGGGGAAGCTTGCGATATTTATGCGGGCCATTGGAATGATTTGGCAAATGGCAGCTGGCGCAGTTGCTACCAGGCCCAGGCACGGGTACAGTCGAGTTTACACCAGTCGGTACGGTGCGCATTTCTCGAGGCAGGAGGCGAGTCACGTCTAGTTAGCCAGTTTAGCTAGCCAGTTAGCCTGGTTAGTTAGTTAGTAAGAGTCGAGCAGGGACAACGGTTTTTTTGGCGCCCCAAGCCAAAAAGCAACGCGTTTGCTCCGTGTGCAACGAAACAGCACAAGAAACACACACACACACACAGACACACAGACACACATTTACACATAGACTCTCACCCAACAGTAGCAAAGGAATACGCTGAGTCATGCCCATACATTGGGACTGGGACTGGGAGCACGAGCACGAGCACGGCGGTGCCCATTACCATTGGCCTCCGCGAAGGCACTGGTCAGCTGGCGAGCCGCGATGTCGGCAGCGCAGGTATTATCTGTCGCACGAAATGGACGTGTGTGCGCGGGAGTTCCATCTGCGGGTGGACGACAGCGCCTGGTGCCATGGCTCGTGCCTGGTGGGGCGCGTGGTCATCGAGACGGGCAACGAGGCAGACTCGCTGGGACGTGGCACTTTCAAGGTGGTGCTGGATGTGCATCACTTTCAGCTGGCCGAGCTGACTGTGAAGGCCAAGAACAGCGACACGATCTGTGTGGAGGGCAAGCAGGCAGACGATCGGGCCGAGCAGGGTCAATTGTGCATAACGCGTGAGTTTACACGCTGCTACAAGCTGCCGCGACACTACGATGCCACACTGGCGCGTGCCACATTCTCGGCAGACGGCATACTCATGGTGACGGTGCCAGCACCACCCAAACTGGACGATGTGGAGCGTGTGGTGGACATTGAGCCCACCGGCAACTACTTTGGCAGCATCTCCGATCCCAGTGCGGCCAAGGCCATTGAGCAGGGAGCCGCAGGGGAGGCGGGCGATGCCGGTGATGGTGGCCAGGCGAATCCTGCTGGCACAGCGACGGACAAATGAAGCTGGCGACGTCTGGCGGTTGCGCGCAACTGGAAGGCTTGCTTCACAGGGCGCGACTGGAAGCGACGCCTTCTGGGGCGCGTCAAGACCGTCAGAGGCAGTCGTACGGCTTGAAAGAAGCTAATACAGAAAGAGACATAGAGAAAGGCAGAGTATGCTTGTCTGCAGCGTAGTTGGCAGCCCTGGCAAAGCCTAGGCACACACACACACACACACACTAATACAATGAATAATCCCAATTATCGCGTAGCTTAATTGTTAATCACGTTAATTAGCTGCCGTTGCGAACACCTAGTGAAATTGTTGAAAACGTTATCAAATATGACCCCTAGAATCGTTAACTATAACTGTAACTCAACTGTATCTAGTTCCTAAGGGATTTTTTGTCTTGCTATACGGATATCACTTAATGCCAATAAAGGACTTTATCATGAACACACACCAAAAGCAGGGCTTATAATTGCAAATAACTGTGGTGGGAATTACATAGCTTTAATATAATACGAACTTCAATTGGAATTAATTGCATTCCTTACTTTCCTTAAGTTCCCTATAAATAATGGTATATCTACCTCACGCTACGCCATACATGTTTCCCACTTGTACATTCTTTCCTCATTTGGCACCTTCATTTACGCTTGTTCCTCGTGACACTCGACAACCCTGTCACGTGCCGTTTGATTAGCGTCAAATTTGAATAAAATTCACTAACACCTAAAGCCGCCGCCCGCAGGCAAACAGACCCCGATGCTGTCCCTACTTCCATTCCCTTTTTCCCTATTGCCTCTATCATTGTCCTTACGCACATCAATAAAAATGGAAAAGTCGGCAAAGGCAGCTGCTTGTCAGCAAAAAAAATAGAAACGAAAGAAAATGCTGCTGCAGGTTTGACCTAAACGAAGAAAAAAGGCAACAAACAAAAAAAAAAATGGAGCATGATAACAATAACAAAATCCATAGTATGACAGCAATATGCCTGAAGGGACGAGACATGGAAGGGCGGCGAGCTGAATATGGCAAACTGCTAAGGAGTCGGGGCAGCTGCTGGTTGCCAGAAATTTGTGGGGCGTTCACTATTTACGGCATATGGATGTAGTTTTTTTCAGCAACCAGAAATTCGATTCCGGATTGTCACTTTAACGTGTTGCCCCCGAACTGTTAGTTAAAGTCTTTCTGCTAAAGAACTGCTACAGTTAAAGGTTTGCAGGCTGTTAAGTAAGTCTGTTAACAGACTAATAAAACAGAGTTTTAAATTAACAGTGCCTTGGTTTTTAATATGTCTTTTAAAGTTTCTATGTTACTGTAGCTGTTAATTAACAACCTTGATTATGTCTGTTAAGCAAAATCACTATATTAAAACAAAATCAAATGTTAAAGTTAACATTTTCAAGTGCAGCAGGCTGAAAGGTTTTCTGTAACAAAAGATTATCTTTAACAGACTAACACATACACTTAGTTGAGTGCAGAAAGGTTAAAGTTCGCACTCCTCCGTGGCACTCCACAGCGCACTCTGTTAAAGTTCAATTTGGCTGTGGGTAGGGTCAGTAAAAAGCCAATCAAGCCCTTTGGTCGTGGATACCGCGGATAGGGAGAGGGTTCCACGTTCCATAAGGCCTTGGTAGCGCCTAGTTTTGTGCAATTCTTGTCTGTGCTTTCGTTTTGGCAATTTAGTTGTTGAGACACGTTTTCTTGTTACGATTGTAATGAAATTTGTTACAACTTCAAGTGAATTGTGCGCCCAAAAATACCAGAAAAACAAAAAAAAACGCTGTGTTGGCGTCGGCAACAGCGTCACGCAAAGGGACAACGACTGGAAGCGCGTCGCGTACTTTGTCATCGTTTTATTTTTATGCCTAGTTGCGTTTAATAAAGTTTTTATATGCCAAAAGGACAGACATAGCCCCAAATACATTAATATGTATGTGTGTGTGTGTGTGTGCGTATACATATGTGCCTATATGTGCATGCTTGGGCAGCACTCGTAGGGCATATCGTATTTCTAATCAAGTTACGATTATCCCGACCTGCAGTCGCTTAATGCATTGCCAGGCTAACGGCCCGTAACATATTTATTCATATTTACGAGCCTCATCGCTGGGGAACACATAAAACATTCAACAGCAAAGTAACTTCACAATTTCAATTTCCCACTCGGGAGCAAAGATTCCCCCACCTCCCGAATACCCCTCCGAGTATATCCGGATCTCGGGGTAAACACCTACGCGTCGGTTTTATGAACTCATAAAACCGTTTGCGATGGATTTGTATTTCGCAGCCCGAAGGGCTTTTGCGGTGTCCGCTCACATAAAAATCTAATCCCCTCTCTCACTCCCACTCGCCACGCGAGAGAGAGAGAGAGAGGGAGAGCGGGCTTGAGAGAAAAGAGATAGATCGCTCTGGGCTGTTGTTGCTTTGTTTTTTTACGGTCCTACCACAACATATACACACATATGTTATGTGTACCATTATTTGTTTGTGGCCAAGAAATCTAATTTTTCATATGTTTGCTCGGTTTATTCGATTGTAAAATGTTAACTATCTGGCAACCCCGCTTAAGGCACTTCTAAAGATTCACAAACAGACGTATTTTCCTTTATGCAAAAGCAGAAAATATTTTGAGGGTTTTGCAGTTTAAACATAACAGTAACAAACATAACTCTGGCCAAGACATTTCGATTTTCTTGTAATTTTCACAAAATATTTCTTATATTTTCGACAAATTTTGATTATTACGATAATAAACGCTAAACAAAAGCTCTATGTTTTCAATCATATACCTATACTTTCCTTTGCTTAGCTAATAATGTGTATTTTAGTAACATAAAGCTTAACAGGAATTGAATAACATTCTCTATTATGCTGTTTGTGTTGATTAACAGTATTGGAGTTCACTACATTTAAAAGGCAGCAGGAGAACACACTACACTGATCTACATGAATTCAAAACACTTTGAAATGCAACACACAGAAAACGAGATGGAGAATTCTCGCAAAACAAAGAGAAAATACGAGTACATTTGACTTTGCCTCGGCGCATAGAACAAACAGTCTGCATGACGTACAGCTCTGTTTTATGAGGTTATGAACGTCCAATTGATATGCGATTGGGGCATTTCAAATGCTTCACTCATCCCTACGACCAAATCGCATTTTATGAACTGTTCCCTTCAGCTACCAAAAATCACAGCAGCTGTGAAAAGTGCACAAATTTCCAAATGGTTTTGCAAGAATCCAAGGACAAAAGAGCATCTCAGCACGTGTTGCTAAAACTGTAAGCAGCCGCACACATTCTCATACACCCACACACACAAACACACACACACACACACGCACATGCAGAACCACATACACATAGGTTAACACACACACGCACAGCAAATGCCAATGCAGTTATCGTTGGCGCTGCCTCAACAGTTGTTGCAAGTTTTCAAATGCAGTTTGAAAGCAGCAGAGCAACAGCAGCAGCAACAACAAATGGAATATCATAATCCAATGTAGTCGACTTCTAGATACCCTACTCACAAGTAACTCCAAGCAAAGACTTGGATAATAGCAGTAAGTAACTTGATGGTCTTAACTATTATTCAAAATTAACAACATTACAGAAGCTCTCATAGTAAAGTTGATTTGGGTGCGGGTACTAGCTTCTGTTATAAACTAAATATGCCCACTCTAAGCTAATTTCAATTGGCGCGGGGTATACAAATGCAGCAGCCGCCGATGCGCTGTAAATGGGTTTCCTGCCAGAGATGGGCTATTACTGCGATAGTTTAAGTCTGTTCGTTGAATAGAAGTTATCGAAATGATTATATGATAGAATATTATTAACAGGCAGATAACAGTTAAGTTGCTACTTACAGCTGTTATACATACTGTTACTTAATACCATGTGAAATACGTAAAGTTTAAATGTTATTAACAGTCCTACAAAAAAAGAGATCTGCAGCAGCGAGTGCACAACAGTAACGCTCATTCCTCTACTCACACACTTCTCTCTATCGCCTAAGGTTGCTGTAAACTGGTGTGTGTGTGTGCGACAAGATCAGCTGCAATCGGAGAGCCTTATTGAGCACACTCTTTGCCCTCGCTCACGCACTCCTCTCTATCGCTGGTGGCTGCTGTTAACTGTTGACGCTGCGGCTGCTGTTGTTCGCTTTATCTTTGCGGTGCTGGCGAGTGGGAAAGAGAGCATGTGTGGGAGAGAAAGAAAGAGTGCGTGTGTGTGTGCATATGCGTTTGCGTGTTTGCGCAGCAGTTTAGTGCTCTGTAATTGTATTAGTCGAGGCAGTAACCAGTGCTCTACAGCGCTAAGACTGCCAACATCCTGTGCCTGTGCCTGTGCCTGTGCCTGTGCTTCATAGCCAAAGCCGAAGCTCTCTTGTTGTGCTCATTGTTGTTGCACTTGTTATTCTCGTTGTTGTTGTTGGTGGTGGTGATGGCGGTGCTGCTGATGCTCATTTGCTGTAAACGAGCAGCGAGCTTTGCTATTTTTGCGGTTGCTGGCGCTGCTCATGCGGCGTCCTCTGCTGGCGCTGCATTTAAGCGCCACGCACTTCCTGCACAAAATGTTATTACTTCCGTTGCCTTTTAATTGATTTTGAAGGTGCGTTGCGACTGGCGAAATCTTGCGCCGTTGGCCATTAGCAAATTGTAGGTTAAGTGCTTTGTATGCTCGCCAAATGCTACGCCACGCCTCCATTAATCCAGCTCCCAACTGGTCCCCCCCCTCCCACTTGGCTATTTGCAATTTCGACCGATGCACCTGCACGCTGCATGTTAGTTCCATCGGCCGTTTGTGGTTTTTCAAGGGGACCACCAGGGCGGGGCACTTTCGTTTCGTGCGGCTTTCCAGCTACGTTTTTCCAATGTTATGAAGCTGTTATCCTTGCTATCCTTGGGCTGTGCCGACGTTATCCATGCGTAAAAGTTATTAGTGGAAACCTGCTCCGCACTCTCAGTGCGCTGCACAAACAAGCAGCACCAACTCTCCACTTCACTAAGCTTGCGGCCACACTGACAGGATAAGCCGTGAAAGGAGCAGGCACTAAGAGACTAGTGGCGGAGGGGGGAGGTGCCTGTTTGTTTGCTACCAAAAACCTCAAACAGCACTTAAGTTGTTGCCAACTGCAAGAGTTTTGGTTTTTGGTTTCGGCTTTCGTTCCGGGATTGCCAAAGTGCTCAAGTGGATGGAGGGTGCGGTATGAAGGTGTAGTTGAATGCAGGTGGGCGCTGCTCAGCATATTTTAATTATTTACCTTGATTGCAGCTTTATCAAATGCTTATGAGTGCAACTTCTGCCAGGCGAATGCGTCGTTAGGCAATGAATTGAGAGGGAGATAGATAGAAAGAACGAGAGAAAGGAAAAGAGAGTTAGAGAAACAGGGAAATAAAGTTAAAGAGAGAGGAACAGATGGAAAGATTGATTTACAGATAAATAAATATAGAGAAAGGCAGCTTCACTACTGAGAGGCAGAAAGCCATCATCGATTTGGTCTATTATCTATAATTCTTCACACCTTTTCATAATTTTTCGCACTACAAATTTCCACTCCCATTCACTGTGAACGTAGCATTAATCTTAATTATATATGTCTATCATTTGCACCATAATGATGATAATGTCTGCTACATGGTTAGATCGTGTAACATAACTATCTAACCGTGTAACCAAATAGCCAACCCTCTGACTGTGTGCCCCATTTAGGCAGGCAAGCGAGGCCCTTTTCGACTACTGGCAAACAATGTAACTGACGCGGCTGCGGTGGCGGCAGCGAAAACATTTTGAAAAACATTTGAAAATGAATCATGTTGCCTGCTAATTGACTTCGAACCGCAGCATCCGCGATTGTTTTCACATTAGCCATGATTTTTCGCACACACACACATGCATACAAACACATGCACACACGTGCACACACCCACATAACGAGTGCATTTTTAGCCTGGGAATGATAAGTGAGCCGCTATTAGTGGGTCAATTAGCAGGGGAGCTGCACGCGCTCCAATTCATCTCGCATTGCACTCGACGATGTCTCTGTGAATCGGGTGTGAAAATGTGTGAATACGCGAATCCAACACAAGTGCAAAAGCGAAAGTGGCAACTGTTAATTAGCCAGACTGAAGCCACCTTTGCCTGCTGTGCAGGTTCATGCTCTACAGACCCCTAAGTAGAACATGATTAGGCCAGCGAGCAAACTATCCCGGATAAGCACTTGGTTGGCTCTATAAATTATAATCACCTTCAATTATATTCAGTACAAATACATAGTTTGTATTGATTCCATAACAAAATGTGCATAAACATGTTTTCAATTACAGCGAATATTGAGCATTACAGAGAATTTTTAACATTATCTTTAAATGCTTTAACATTTCTGTCTCTGACTACAGATTAATATGTTAAAGCAAATGTTAACAACATACTACTGTAATGCTATTGCTGACAGCTCCTCTTGTCTTTACAGTACAGTTGAATTGTATAAAAACTAAATTTAAGCTTTGATAAATATTAAATCATATTTACTAAATCTTCTTTTTCATACATAATCACTTACAGAGAAATCTGGACAACAGTTTTGCCTCCGGAAACGAAAGATGTCTACACGGCAATTCTGGGCGTCACCAAGGCCAGTCGCATTGACGAGGGTGTCTACAGCTGCAAGGTGAGCTATAAGCAGATTCTAAGTTCATAAGAATTGTTAATCTTAAGTTCAATATTCGATATGACGAGACTTTTTTTTGTAAGAGAAGCTCTGATAGTATTACGATACTGAATTTGACATCAGCAACACACGTTCTATTTTTAGAACCCATTCTTGCCATGTTTAATGGGCATGCGAATTAAACTGCGGCCATAAAAATAAAAGTGAACTGTGCCTGCAACTGATTTGATTTACAGGCGTATGAAAATGATGCTAACCCTACTAATCGAATTACCGACTGATTTATAACTTACTTCCCTCATGCGCTTGGAGTTTCCCTACTCCCTCCCCGCTCATCGTCTCAAAGGAGCATCCGGTATATGTCGACGGCATAAAAAGCCTACCTCAGAGTCATAAACATGTTGTTCATACTTTGTACTATGCAACATCTACGACGATGACTTCCAGTTCCAGTTCCTGTTTCCCAAAAAGAGCAGGCTCTTCATGTTACTCTCGTTGTTGTTGCTGTTGTTGTTGTTGTTGCTAGCATTACATGTCAATATTTTTTACAAGCCATTTGCGTAATTTGTTATTTGCCAAGCCATAAACAAAAACGGTTGCCGGCCCGCAGCATTTGAGATTTAATGGCCTGGAACAGTTTAAAGACTTAGTAAGTGCTACTAACATCCACAGGGTATTTGTGGGCAAAACCTCAGGCAGAACTCAGAATCCAATGCTTAACTCGCATAGATTAAAATTTAATTGCGTACTAAAAAAAAAATAGGGGAAACCGGAACCCTCGCAAAAGGCACGCACAAATCAAAAAACAAAACTCCCCTTTTGGAGGGGTTAACTCTACCCCCTGCCACCCTCTTTTCCTGCTCTTTCTCACTTTTTTTTTAGCATATTTTAATTAAGCTAATTAAAAGCCGACTTACAGCGCAAATGAAGAACTGCACAGGAAACTGAGAAAAGTTGAAAGTCATTTTGTGGCATTTTAGGACGATTTTTATTTGCACTTCACACTGTTTGTCTTTCACAGCCCCCCCTCGACCTCCGCCTCCCCATCAGGAGGAACGACTGTGACTCTGTAGATATGGCAGCTTAACGCATGGCAATTATACTGATTAGTCGGGCGAGAATTTCAATGGAATTTCCCAAAATTAACAGGAAATCTAAAGTGAATTAACAGGGAGAACGGCGTGAAAAGCTTACGCAAAGCACCGCAGGACAATTAAAATGGCATTTTAATTGGATTTGTTAATGCCCAGGCATGGGGCATGGGGAATAGAATTATATTACATTATATTTCTCTGCAAGGTGTGAAAAGTGTGTGCTTTTTAATGATTATTTAATGATCATCATGTGGTGTTTTGAACTTTATTAATTGTACCTTGTGGATGTACAATGAAAAGATTAAAGATACTCGTATATAATGCAAGTTTATCTATTTGTTTAAGGCCATATTAAAGTTGTGCAATGTCAAGATCTACTTCAACAATATATGCAGACAAAAAATATATATATTCTTGTTCCGTGCCGAAATCAAAGTAAGCATAGCAGATAAAAGAATACTAAAATTGATTAAAATATTTAAACATATATATTCCAGTTTCCAGGAGTCAAGGTATAACTAATTAAAGACAGCTAAAACTTCTTGTTCAGCATCAATGTCCAAGTCGAGTCACTTTCACCTGGCGAACTTTAACTTTGTTTTCATTCACTTTACTTTGCTTCCACGTGATTTTGATTTATACTTCTGTCCCGACTGCTGCTTTATAAAGTAGTTGAATTTATGACCATTTTTGGAGGACACTAATTCAGATTATCTTCATTATACTTTAGTACCTGCCTCAGCACGGCGGTCTCCTTTAAAATTTAAGCCGTAATATGCAGTTTTCTGCAGGTCGCCACTGGTTGCAGTTCCTTGAGCCGCAATTCCAAGACTTGGCTATAAATTTGCTCACTTTAAGACCGCAAAGAGCGACTGAGGCAGCAGCAGCTGTTGCTTGTTGCAGTCGACCGCAGAGCTAACGAGCGAACATTTTCTTAAAGCCCAACACCAATTGTATTTAATGCCCTGTCCGAACACTCCGAGGGGATTTCACCGGGTTCTTGCTGCTGGGTACTCGGTTGGGTTCTCGCTGGATTCTCGCAGGGCACTTCTTGCTTTCGTTCTACTTCTATACGAGTCCCCCAACACTTTTTAGGGGCTGCTGTCGCTTTGTGCCTTTGCGTACGCCCCCCTCCCTCTCTCTCTCTCTCTCTCCCTACCTTCCTCCCCCACTTATTACTGTCGTGGTCCACATAATGACGCCATCAGATCAAAGGCAAGTGCCGAGCAGAGGTGGGGAAGGAGACGCGTGGCAACAATGCTTGCCATCTGCTTCAGGAATTTCACGTTAATCAGCGTGCTGCGCTGAGCATTTTTTACTCAACGGACCGAGCCGCTTAATGCAGAATCCCCAAAGGTTGATTTTTGCCATCTTTGAAACTGAAAAGCATAAATCCTTTGCAATAGGATTCGCCTCAAGGTTCGACAGTCGATGGTCGACACTCCCCACTACCCACTCGACGCGCAGTCGTGTGTGTTTGTGTGTGTGTGCAAACATTGTCCAGTATGCACAAGGGAGTTGTGGCAGTCATGTCCATAAGTTAAACACGAATATACCCAGGGGCAGGGCGTGCAATCATTATTTATTTATTGATATTAGGCTGCAATTAGTTCATTAGCTCCAGGGAAATGTCGCATTTCTGACTCGCATCAGGTTTACCGATTAATCCACTCGAATTGATTTGCGGCACGTTCAATTGATTCATTTGTCTCGAACCGAAGATGTCTCTGCCATGGCATGTGATGCAAATAACCAACGGCAATCGAGCTGGCCATATTTAACTAACGTCATTGACCATTCATGTCAATAGCAAACGAGTGCAGCTTCCTCCTCGACTGTTGAATACCCTTTACACCAAACAGAATTACTGTAAAGACATTCGGTCTTATCTACTCGAAATGGAAACTACTCTCCTTTCTTTTTTAATTACCAATGTGTTATCTTTGTATATTAAAGAGTGAAGTATACTGTATGCCAAAGTCCTCATATGGTACAGAGGCTACAAAGTTAGGTCTGCCAAGCTCTAATTGTTCTTAGTCCACAATCGAACTGACAGTCAGTGCAACAGACAATGCCTTATCAAATTATAGTCTGTAGGCTTTCGATTATAATTAAAGGTCAGAAACATATACAATTTCATCATTAGCTCAAATAGATAAAGCAAATTAAGAAAGATATGCTGACATCATTTAATTAAACAGCAAATGCCGGCAATTTAAACAAGGCATTGCTACAATGGGTGTCACTTCTATTCTAATTTCAAAAATGTTTTTATACTTTTTACTGTTACTGTTTTTAAGTTTCTGTTAAATACGTACATTAATAAATTCATTAAGTTCATTAGACATCTGCTATAAATGAACCTTACTCAAGAACCTTGACACACATCGATGTGTTAATGTATGTATCACATCCCATAACGTACACACATCTGTCAGAGGCAAATGTCCTTGGGCTCCTCTCTCGATTCTCCGCGGGTGTCATGCACTTCTCAGTTCGTTAGGAAGACTTCTTCCTCAGCTTCTATCTATTCGACCATAAAAGAGGCGACCGTTTTCAAGCATCGACGTCATTAACATTGCAAATGCTGCGCCATTTTATTGACTAACTCGGAACGACAGTAAGAGAGAGAGAGAGAGAGAGAGAGAGAGAGAGAGAGTGGGCAAATAGCATTAGCACTGCTGGCACATTGTGCTCTTTAACGACTTCGACTGTTAATGAGACGCAACTTTGCGCTTCAGTCTTGGGCAATAAAATCACATTTGGCCATAAAAAAATTGTTGTGCGATGCGGCTAAATGAGTTAATTGCCAATTGGATTTTGTGGCTGGCAAGGATTTGTGTTGACGTTGCAGTGGTCGTAAAAGCGAGAGACAGACAGTGAGAATTTAAAGCAGCAAGAAGACGGTAGAAACACTCCCATTCTGATGCCGCGCCGAGCTCGGCGAAATGACATAAAAATGTTTTCGGTGTCGCAACTTGACAATCTACGAATCGGTTTCGTGTGTCTATCAAATGTTTCCGGCTCGCTTGCAACAAAGTGCCACAGCGATGGGGGCAGACAAGCGCAGACATGCACAGACATGCGCTGCGCTGACAGAGGTGTGATCCTGGTGTCGTTGCTCGTTAGTTTGTCTGCCTTTTTAAATTTGAAACGGAAATTCGCTCTGTGCCAGGTCCGGACTCTCGACTCGTCCTCTCTCCTCTCCCCTCTCTCCTCTCCCCTCTCTCTCTTCCTATCTCTGTCTCTCATTCAGTCGCAGTCAAGTGCAACGTCATCATCGTCATCATTATTGCGCTCTTCCTCCCCCTTTGGCGCCATCGTCATTATACTAATGCCTGTCATTCGCCTCACATTGTATTCCCATGAAGCCTCAAAGCTTTGCGACGGTTTCGTACGTTTCATTTGTGCAACATGTTTGTGCCACAACCACCCACACGCCCACACACACATACAGCTGACAGTCGAACCTTAAGTAGCCACACACACACACATACACACACACACACACGCTCTGAGCGCAACAATATCATGTTATCCCTGCAAAGGCTTAGGCTCCATTTTGCAAGCATCGCCACAATCAGCCGAAAGTCATATCCAATCAGCGACGCTTTTGCCGGGCTAACCTCGCTGCACACTGGCCCAGGTTGCTATCCATTGTGGAAAAGGGTGGAAGGAGGAAGGGGTACAGGAGCGGAGTGCATTAAGTGCGGGTACTTGCGTCGAACCGTTGAACAGTTGCACAGTTGGGCAGCATTTGTTGACACACGGCGAGCAACGCATTCAAAAAGAGCAGTTCACATTTGTCGGTGTATGTGTGTGTTTGTCTGTGTGTATGTGTGTGTGTGTTATTGTGGGTGTGTGCCAAGTGCAAACATTATTGTTTGTTGTTGTTTTCGTTGCTGTAGTTATAGCTGATATTTATCGGTTGCCTGCAGGGCCATCAATGCAACCTGCACAGTGGGGCGAAGTGAAAGTTGATTGTACTGATAAACAGGTGTAAGCCGGTGTAGGTGTTAAGTACACACACACACACACACAAGCATGTTGCTTACCTTGCAATTTGTATGCCGGTATTTATGTTTTGTATATCATTGAATGCCATTGGTTCCACTGTGCATTGACTACGTAGCTTATTTATCTTCGAGTTTTGAAAGGGTTTTGAGCAGACTACAAAGTAAGGTGCCTTGAAAACAGAAAACAGATTTACTCCTTCACAAGCTTTGCTCACTATCAACGGTTTAGTTTTTAAATTAACCTCCATTTACTCTAACTATAGTTAATTAGTTAACCCAAATAACTAAGTAACAGACTAACTAACCCAAATTAACTAACCTAATTTGTGATATAACTTCTGGCAGAACCTCCGCTCTCTTGCAAACTAACCTACAATTTCTTCATGCTTTTCAACCTAACCTCACATTCAAACTAACCTTACTTGCTTACGAAACAAAAGATTCAAACAAACCCCAATTGCAGAAAATTCTAATTTTTTGAGCATAACCTTACTTTCTACGTGGCGTTGCTTCATCGTAACTTCACTTCTAACCTAACCTCACACTACAAAGTTTGAAATATAACACTCAAGATAAACCTTCGCCGAGAATAACTTTATGTGCAAGATAACATCACGTTAGGAACACCTTCGAGTTAAACATAACCTTACTTTCTACGTGGAGTTGCTTCATCGCAACTTCACTTCTAACCTAACCTCACACTACAAAGTTTGTAATCTAATACTCAAGATAAACCTACGTTAAAAATAACTTCTTGCGCAACATAATATCACGTTAAGAACAGCTTCGATTTAAGCATAACCTCAATTTCAAACCGTCAAACTAATCTCACACTCAACGCAATCTCTCACTCTACTTACAGATCACCGACTGGGGTGTTGAGCAGTGTCGTTCTCTCCACATCCACATCAAGTCGCCACCGCGGCTGCGCGTTGATCCAGCGAGCGTGACACTGCAACGCGGTGACTCCCTGCGCGTGCGCTGCCTTTCACCTGGCAACGATGACATCAAGCGGTACGCGCAACTGGGTTACAGTTGGACTCGCAACGGTGTGCTCTTTCAGTCAGACGCAGCCACGGCAATGTGGGAGGACCTTTACCCAGATGGCAGCATACTGAAGATCAACAACATACAGAAATCTGCGGAATACGCTTGCCTAGTCTCGAACAGTGTGCGTCCAGTCTCACGGAGTGTCTATATCAACGTGATCGAGCGCAATGCGGCGCACGTTTGCCTGGCAGAGTCCAGCTACGGTGTACACTGGCCAACGAGTGCACCAGGTGCGCCCATTATCACCGATTGCCCGCGTGGCTTTGAGGGTCATTCACGGCGCATTTGCGAGCAACGTGACGCGGGCAACTCTAGCTGGCTGCTGCCCGACTTTTCCAGCTGTGTGCGCGACGAGCTGCTGCTTATCTACAACAGATTCCTAGCATTAAGTGCCGGCTTCCAGCAGACTAACTCGTCCAACATCCTTAAGGCCTGCTTCGAGTACACACTGCAGCGCCGTCAAAGCTTTCTGCCGGGGGAAGCCAGTTTCCTCATCGATATGCTGCATGAGGTGAGTAGAGAGAAGGGCAACTGCACCAGTTTAAGATCAGACCAAGTTCGTTTGTAGTTGGAACTTAATTGGTTCAGGTTTAACTCCTTTAGTTTCCGCACAAAGCTTAACTTCGTTTATAGGAACTTCGTAATAAACCGAAACTGAAACAAAGAAAATCTCAAGTACCTAATTAACTAGAAGTAATGCATAACTCTTGGCATACATACTCCTTCACTTTTCAAATAAACACAATACTTAATTGGGCAACCCTTCGCAGTTTGTACTTCCCCCCATAAGGTATCATCTGTCATCTTCACATCAACTTTACTTCAATCTCTTTTTGCCCACCCATGCCCATAATTTGCGCAAATCATCAAGAATTCCATAACTCTTGCAAAAGTTAACGATTGTTTTTGCTTAGGGGCAGTCGAAAAGCTCGAAGCTCGCAATAACTCAAGAAGCTTTTGTGCTGCTCTTCTCGGAGATTCTCGTGATTGGCATTTCAGTTGCTCGCGCTGCTGCTTTGTCTGCTTGCAAACTTTTGCCCTGCTCCCTTTCTCGCTCTCTCTCTCTCTCTCTTCATTCTCGTATTTCCAAATTCAATTTTAAACAAGTATCGCAACCGGAAACTTTAGCAGCGACCGCAGGGCAAAGTCTTGAGCACATTTAAGCTGCAGGCTCAAAGCGTTACAAACTACCTGCGTAGCACGACCTAAGGATCCCTGTTCCTCCTCCATGCACACTCTCGAGTGTCTCGACTTGAAGCAAAACTATTTTTACACGCAAATGAACGCAGGCGGAAAATGGCAAGAGAAATAGGATGAAATAGATGGCAAAGTGTGCTTCGTCTTGCAATATTTCACACAATTTTCAGAGGCAACTAGACGGAGAGTCAAAGAAAAGTTCTGCTCAACGGCCGCTTGGCAACAATTTTTCATTTTAATGCGCACACAAATTTTACCGCCTAACGAACGACAGCGGGGACTGGGGGCTGACTCTTTTACTTTTCTGCTAGTTTCTCGCCTTTTTTCGGCCACTTCACTGGGTACTTGGTTGCACTCTCTAACCAGCTCTTCCTCTGACTATTTCGCAGCTCGACACCTATTTGCAATTGAAGGGCACCCAGCTGGAGCGTGAGATGGCGGCGGAGATAATACTCAGGATTCTGGATAAAGTCATGCAGAATGCACAATCGCTCAACAGTCAACAGGTAAGCAACAGCAGTAGCAGCAGCACGGACAACTATCGGTTGCCAAGAGGGTACCCCTTCATGCATATAGAGTAGATAGGTAGGTGGGATGTACTCAGTCTGGGCATAAATTATGCCCAACCAGCGCAGGCAGCCAAGTGAGCCCATTGAGCCCAGTGGGGCATTCGGGGCGTCGTAATTTATAACTCACAGCCATATTCAATATTTGCCAGTCTCTCTCTCTCTCTCTCTCTCCCTCTCTCTCTCTCTCTCTCTCTCTGTCTCCCTCTTTCCATAGATTTATTACATATGGCAAGCAGAGGCGGGGCGGAAAAGCGGAACCAGTTGCAATTTTTCACTGGTTTTCCCAGACTTTTATTTAGCTTGTTGGGCTGTCGCTGCGCCGCAATTTGCATTTGTGCTAAAACAGCGCAGAATTGATGTTCGTATTTGCCGGTAATGAATACCCCCTATAGAATCTGTGTATTTGTGGTTGTTCAATACTATGTGGGGAGGCTGAAGCTGTGGGGCAATTTGTTGCACGGCTCCTCTGTAGTGGAACATCCTATTGGCACACTTTAAGCGATGGCGAGAGACAAGTGAAGGGATTGTGGGGAGGGGTTTGTAAAATCAATAAGTTGTTAGACAATTTTAGAATGCAGTTGGGGAGTAGTTAACACATTAGGGTCTATTTCATTGGGAGATGAAAGGGTTAACCCAAATATGAATGGAATATGAAAAATATAGAGAGCTTAATATGCTCTTGAGCTAAGCCTTTTTTACAGTGATTGTGAACCACATGACAGAGTATACTGCAATTGGGCTCTAATTGCACTGTTATTTTTTTTTTTTTTTTTTTTTTATTATTATTAAGTGAAGAATCCGCCCGTACATCATGATATTGTATCTTAACATCATAGGATGGAGAAATATTCTTAATAATTACCAAACACTTTATCAAAATAAGTGAAGTAGGAACATAAATAAACATTGTTGTCCAAGTGTCTTGGCAAAGCCTTGCCGTTTGAGTCGTCTCACATGTCGAGCGGGGATAAGACGTCATGCAAGAAGACTGCTATGTCTCCGTAATCTGTCACTGTATCGACTTGTGTGTCTCCTAATTTGTGCCACAACTGTGTGAAGATTGAGGTCTTCATGGAGTGAGGAGTTACGTACATACCAGGGACAGTTGGTTATTTGACGTAGTGCGCGATTTTGCATCACCTGGATACGTTTATATTTAGATTTGGCTGCAATTGCACTGTTATTGATTTATTTGTAAACCTATTTTACTATAAAAGATTTATCGATAAGTTAGTTAAACAATGATTGATTCAATTCAGAACTACAAATTAAATCAGCTAAATTCGATTGATTATCTTTTGAGATCTACAAGATAATACGGCAGAGCATATATACACTTCATAGAAACTGCTCTAAGTATCTATTAGACACACTTGACTCCATATGGCCTCCTTAAACCTACTCCAACCCTTGCCAACGGAACCTTCAACACTTTCCAATTGAATTTACCGGGCTTTTAACTACGTTCCGCATAATTTACTTAGGGCCAATAAAACGCACATGAGCTGCGGATGGGGAGTCGCTCGTCCTTGCAGCTAATGAGCGTCAATGAAACAGTTGCCATCCGCAATGGGGAAAAGGGAAGGGATGTCGGATGGGTTACCTGGCCTACGGATAACCATAACCACTTCCTTATGGCCGGCCGTAGACAAAGACGGAAGTGGCCCCGACTCCGTGGTGTGAAGCTAGTGAAAAGTGCGTATCCGCCGTGTGTCCTTGGACCCGTTGCTATCGCTCTACCGCCAGCTTCGCCTTCCCCACCCCGTTGTGCCACATTTTGTTGTCTCTTTCCACTCGGCTGCACTGTAGTTGTTGTTGTTGTGCGCCTCACACTCAACTTGCTTAAGTTTTTAAGTGGCTCGGCAAGAAACCGGAGAGGGAGAAGGAGAAGGCAACAAGAGACTCAAAGAAGAAGCTGAAGAAGGAGAGAAGAAGGAGAAGGAGTAGACAGAAGACTTGGAAGGAGGCTGACTTGGGTTTACTGAGGCTCATGTTTTATTCCTCGAGCACACTTTGTTTTCGCGAAGTGCGGCATAAAAGTAACAGCACCGCGCAGTACAGAAGGCAACACGGTGGCACGTTGGTAAGCAGCTCTTGCCACTTGCATCAGGCTTCAATTTTGCCATGCAAATTTATGTGAGTGTTGATTGCAGCTGTCGGTTGCCTGCGCCATAAAAAGGGAAACTCCATCAGCTTTTAAAGCGACCCCGGCACCCCGCTCCTCCTCGCACCCAACCTTATGCCCATCCCCATCCGCATACCTTTCTCTTGCCACACTCTGTCTCAATGTCAAGGATCAACTTTATAAGCGCTGCGACTATACGGCATAATCTATTAGCTCCCGTGTGTCAACCATTTTAATATTCATTTTGGCTCCACAGCGGAAATGAAGCAAGTTTTTTATTGCGCCTGCGTTGCCGGCGTCTGCTTAGCGCATAGTTTGGGCTCGACTTCAAGTTTTTAATGCGTTCAAATTAATTTTCTTTGCCTCGAAGTTCACTTGAGTTATGGCATTTCAATATTAAGTATACGCCATGTGAGGCGCAAACTTTTTCCGCATACTGTTTTTTTTTTTGTGTATTTCCTTCCATCTCTCAGCGAGAAAACAAAACTAAAATGAAATCAACGCCAAGTTGGCAGCATAATTGGGTCGATTAAATGCCAGCATTTTCAACTTTTCTCAACTTGCCAAATAGTTGGACATTCCCCCCATTTTTTTTATTGACTGCCGGGCGAAAAACTTTAAGTCAGGGCCAATGGAATGTTTTATTGCACGGACTTTTAATTAGCGCAAATAAAGGTATAATCGATGGCAAAAGAAACCGATTGAAATAAGTGCTGCAATTAATTTCCATCCAAGACTGCACTGACGGCAATGAGTTAAAACTTAGAGACAGAGACAGGTGACTAGTTAATGCGCATTTTAATTAAATTAAACTTAACTTCTTTTAAATGTTTGCAGTGCACTTTAATGTCTTTAATGCAGAAGTGTCTTTGTTTTGTTGTTGTTCACAGTTGCTGCCATTAGCAGAGAGAGTGAATATGAATATTGAATGGAGCACAATCCCTTTGCCACAGTAAACTCTCTGCAGCGCAAATCAGCTAGATTGTTTTCTCTCGGCTTATCGCGTGCTTAATAAATGAGCTGTATTTTAAATGACATTAAATTACACGCCAAGGGAGAAGAAGGCAGCATCAGTTTGCGCCCGCATTATGCACATCATCGTACGCATTTATTTTAATAATAATACAATAAAATTGCGCATATCGCTGAAGTTTTCACTCAGTTGGGAATATAATTAAATGAATTTCAGCTGCAATTCAATTTCGGTTATCAATTGCTTTGGTTTGTTGACAATGTAGAATTATGATTGCGTTACGAATCGTGCGAATGCGAATGCGAATCCGAATGCGAGTGTTTTAAGCAGATTCTCATTTCATTTGCGCTGCTTAACATTGATTTCGCTTGGCATTTTGTGGATAATGCAATTGAAAAAGTTTTGGCATTCAAGTTGCACATAAAAGTCGCTCGATGGTTTGCTTTCGATGCATATTTCAATATTAGAGAACGTAAAAGTTTATTAAAATAGTGAATAAGTTCGGCTTTCAATGCCTATTGACTCATTACGGGGCAAGCGAAAGTAAACGGCAAACAAACTTAGTTGACCTACTTTAGAGTGTGCCCACTGTTACTACGCTGCCCAGGGACGGATTGACCACTGCCAACGTTGGGCGCCAATTGACTTAATTAGCTGTTTTACTGGATTCATTTGGGGTTTATTTAAATGACTTATAAATGTCTATAAAAAATTTCTTTTTACTTTAAATTTATATCTTATATATTGAAATTGAAACACCTGCACATTATTCCGTAATTGACAGTGCCAACGTTGGGCGCCAATTGACTTAATTAGCTCATGTTTTACTGTATTAGTTTGTGGTTTATTTAAATGACTTTTAAATGTCTATAAAATATTTCTTTTTACTTTAAATTTATATCTTATATATTGAAATTGAAACACCTGCACATTTTATTCCCTAATTGACAGTGCCAACGTTGGGCGCCAATTGACTTAATTAACTCACGTTTTACTGTATTCATTTGCGGCTAATTTAAATGACTTTTAAATGTCTATAAAATATTTCATTTAACTTCAAATATATTTCTCATATTGAACTTCAAACACTGCACATTTTATTCCCTAATTGACATCTTCACACACAAACTTGGCCCCCGCTGCCCCGTTGCAATTCCGCTCCTGCAGTTTGGACCAGAAAACTTGTGCTAAGACTGCACATTACGAGTAAACGTATTTGTATGCAGGCTATTCAAAAATTAAATTCACAAAGTTCACGACAAATCACTTACAAAAAGTGGACGCAAAAAAAAAAAGAGAAACCAAAACAAAACGAGGCAACAAAATCGTGTTCTAAAGTCACAGCGAAACTTTCGAAATCAGCAAAAAAGTTTCACACATACGCGTGCGACACACACAGACTCACTCACGTGTAGCCACGCCCAAACAGTTGTACGCCCCTGTGATTTGCCGGTAAACTGTTAAACGTGGTTCAGGTCGAAAGTTGAGCGGAATTTCCACATTCGAAACTTTTTTGCTGCACTTTTTCCTCGACTCGACTCAACTCGACTCGACTCGAATTGACTTTTCCGACCTTTGCTTGTCTTTAAAGGAAATCATATCAAAAGCTGCCACAATTTGCATAGGCATTGAGGAGCGGGAAAGGCGGCTGGGCGTGGCCAATGACTGATGTTGCCCAAGTTAAAGTTTTACACCCCCCCCCCCCCCCTAAAACTTTTCCAATCGAAATTGTTTTCCAACGCGATTGCCGATGTACGATGAGGTAGTGACTGTAGAATCATAGAGTCTCGTTACTCGTAAATACATTTATCCCTAAGTATTTGCCAAGCCATAAGTACTGAGAGCCAATGTAGTTTTTGATTTGCACAGCAAAATGCCAGTTGCAAAGGGAAAAGGAATGATTAAACAGCAAGAGAGAGAGAGAGAAGCGCAAAAATAATTGAGGGGAGACATCGCATGGTTCGTTGACCTATCGTGCTGTTGCAACTCTTCAACTTATTGGGGCAGCTTGAAGCGACTGTCAGAGACAGAGGAAATGCAACAATTTGTAATTTTATGCGGGTTCAATGACTGCATTTTATTGCCATATTTATTGTTGTTGTTGTCGTTGTTGAAGAGCCAAGTTGGCCAACTCTTTGGGCCATTGATTTTTGATTTGTATGCCAAGCACTGGCCTACAATGGAGGAGAGAGAGCAGAAAGGGGAGAGAGTATTACAGAATGGCACACAGGGCATCGGCCAGTCGAGCACTGCCTCCACCTGTTGTTATTTACCTGAAACCTGATGCCACAATTTGTTGAGCCAAGCATCTCTAATGGCTATAATGAGTTTACGAGTATGCTAAGCAGAAGAGAGAGAAACAGAAACAGAAAGAATGTGAGGTGGAGATGAGGAAACAGGCAACAAAGAGCGAAGGACAAAGTAAACAAATTGATTTAAATTGCTGAACCACAAATCGAAACAAAACATGTCGATGACAATAACAAAGTCAATGGCAACGCGGCAGTGGGGGGAAGGAAGTGTGGCTGCCCAGGCAACCTAATGTTGTTTATGGGCTGAACTTGACCTTCGATCTTTTGTACACCTGAATTCAATGTGCGTATTTGATTTTATCATTTTCTTCTCTTTGCAGCAAATTAAAAAGTTGCAACTTTTAACGCAATCTGCCGCTTTGAACCGCGAAACAATTGCGGCATCACAATTGGCCACATCGACGGGCAGCGGCAGCAACGGCGGCAACAGTCAGGCAACTTCATCGACCACGTCTGGTGACAGCTCGACAACTTTGACCGCATCGAGCAGTGGCGGAGGCAGCGGGCCCACATCAACAGGCAGCAATGCAGCAGGCGCAGCCGGTGGAGCTGCAGGGAAATTACAGGCGAATCGTAGCAACAATAACGTTGATGGTGGTGGTGGCGCCACGAGTATTTTGACAGTCGACGAGGACACACTGTCGCTGGACAGGCTCAACTCGTTGCGCATTTACATGACCTCTGTGAAAACGTTGCCGTTCAATTTACGCATTTACGGGTAAGAGGGGGGGAGTGCGGAGAGCGGGCAGGGTGGGGAACAGGTCAGCGGGTAGCAATGCGGAAATGAGATAATCACAATCCTTTCTGCTCGATTTGCTTCTGTGTTGCATTCGATTAATGGAAAATTCTTTCAATTTATGCGTGCGACAGCGCGCGGAATAAGGGGGAAATTAACTACACGAATTCGACGTTAAAAAGGAATACAAAAAGAACTTCAAATAGTTTTGTTTACTTGTTTTGAGTTGGCTCAGCACATGTTAAATAAATGTAACCTGAGCTTAAATAAATTTCCCACAGCGCTGAAAAGTAGGCAACAATTTTTTATAGAATTTATTTTACTTCTGTTCGAAAGAAATAAATTGAAATAGGTAATAATATTGATTTCAAGATACTATACACATACAAATTAATAATATAAATTATTTTTTTATTATTTCCAATTTAAATTCCGCCGTATCTTCTCCACTTTCAAGATGCTACAGCGATTCTCTGCCATCTCAAGCATTTAGACCGCTCTCTGTCTTGCACATGTCAAGCGCTTTTGCATAATTTCATAATTTCGTAATTAGAAATAAAGGCAAAATGCAAATGCTGCTGCTGCCCAAGTAAACAGTAAAGTTCGCTTTTATGGGCGCTTGATTAATATACACAGGCAAGGGCGCAGCAGCTTTTCCTTTCCCGTCCGTTCCCTTTTCCTTTCCCTACCCTTCCTTGGCAGTTCGTTCTTTTTTTTTCTGCTATTTTTTTTTTTGCATTCACTTTTAATGGAAAATTTACTTTATGAGCAAACATAAATAAAAATGAAAATGGAAAAATGAAAAAAAAAAAAGTGGAAGAAATGCATAAAACAGGCGCACGCGCTCGTTTACTATAAAATGCTCTATAAAAATTCAACTTAACGGACTCTCCGCGGGTCGCCCGAGTTACCTTGGCATATGCCCTGTCTTGAATTTGTCAAGTGTCTAATTAAGCTAATTAAGTGCGTTGACTGCAGGCACAACTAATGGTGATTTTAATATTTTCCACTTTCTTTGCCACGCAGCGAGGATCTGTTCTCGGACCAACTCTATATGGACATCGGACTGTCTTCACGTCTGCTGCATATCATGGCCAACTCGACAATATTCGCCTCTGTGATCTCGTACAAGAATCTTAAAAGTTTTCTACCCAAAACATACTACACACGTGGCAGGTGAGTGAACCAAAAACTAAAGACTTGATTATTGAGAAACTGACAGAATTTGAACAAATCTGCTTGCGATAACATATTTTAAACATTGCAGTTATAATTGGTAAATATTTTGAACCACATTAAATAGAGAACTGCAGCTTAGAGTTAGCACCATCCCATTTGAAAAGAATTCCCTCTGCAGGGGCTCAAAGAATTTCATTTTCAGAACGCCATTTAATTTCCTCATAATCTGCTCGGCTCGTGCTAACTAAATCTCTGCACAAAAGACTGTAGCATATCCTCGGGCGTTGTGTGTGTGTAATGCCAACTGTTGTCGGTGTTGTTCCTGCATTCCTAATGACATGGGATTCTCTCTGCCTCACTCGACGTAAGCGCATTAAGGCAGCTGCGAAAGTGGCAAAAACACAATAACAAATGTAATACTGTCATACAGTTATACAGTTATACACGGCAGTAAACAAAATGCAAATATGCAAAATGCAGAATATAGAATACCCAATGTGGAATGCGGCATGCGGCATGCAGCAAACATGGTCATATGGCAAAGCCAGAGCCAGGACCATACCGAACCGAAGCGGATTCTGTTTGGCAACTGTTTTGCCTTGAAATGCCACTGGAATAGTTGTCAATATGCCGACAAATGTTGATTTCATTAGAAACAAATGTTTATGCATGCATCACATGCATATGCAATGTGTCTGTGTGTGTGTGGGTGGGTATATGATTGGCTTAATGAACATGCAGTCCGCTTAGCTGTGGTGTGCGTTGATGAGATTAGAGAGAATGCGAGAGCAACAGCTGTTTGGCACAGACAATTACAGATGCATATATACTGTATGTGCATAGATATGTTACATTGCATAGAAACTAATCAATCTTGACTGTGTGTGAAGCAGCCTTTCAATGCCAACTGCGAGCCTAGATTAGTTTAAAGCTGCACACAAAAGCAGGCAATGCTTTTAAGCGTTAACTGCATTTGGGCTTGCGCTAAAAAGTAGGCAATACTTTTAAAATGCTGATTTTATAACTAATTGTTATGCAAATAATAATAACACAAAAAAATAAAAATAAAAAATTGTTATGCATTTATATACTTAACAAATTTTAACAAATCATTTAATACTAATTAAAATACCAATGTTTAGTGACCCCAAGGACTCCGACTACGTGCTTGCCTCACGCATCATACAGACTTGGCTGTTTCAATCGAATCGCTCGAATGACAACTTCCGTGAACCTCTCGACTTGTCATTCGAAGCTGGCCACGTAGAGATCATATTCCAGCACGAAAGTGTGCCCAAATCAGGTGACTGGGTGGCAGTGTGTGGGTAAGTGCGCGTACTGGAACAGTGAAAGTAACCTTCTTCTAAGCAAATTCTCCCTTTGCTTTTGCCCTTCGCAGCCACGACTACAAGGCCTCGTTCGACTCGACATGGCGCTCGGATTTGTGCATTACTAAACACCTGATGGAGAACATAACCCGCTGCATTTGCCCGCTCTCGGGCACCTACGTC
Source organism: Zaprionus ornatus (assembly GCA_018904035.1). Lineage (NCBI taxonomy): Eukaryota > Metazoa > Arthropoda > Insecta > Diptera > Drosophilidae > Zaprionus > Zaprionus ornatus. The sequence continues at coordinate 14,219,514 of JAEIFZ010000002.1, read as the reverse complement.
GTAATGCTGACCAAAAAGCAACCGAATGTAAGTGGCATTAATTTGATGTGTATGGAAGTGGAAAATGCTCTTGATTTATGGCTACTTGCTCTTTTGAGCTATTTTATGACTTTCATTTTTATTAGTTTTACTTTAAACTTGGCAACAGCTGCTGCTGAATTTAGTTCGACCTTGCTCGCTTTTACTTTTGAGCTAATTTACGATAAATTTTAACTGGTTTCTCCATTTTCTCTTCACAGTCGGCGCACTCGCATGCCCCACAGCGTCCAATCTTTGTGATCGTCAGCTGTGCCAGCTGCCTACTACAGTGCGGCTCGGCCTTCCTCATCCTGCTGCCCATCTGGTGCAATCGTAAGTGCGCAGTGACCTTCCTCAAGATGCAGTTCAGCATATCCACGTCGAGTGTGATGCTCATCTATTTGCTTGGTTTCATGAAAATGCTGCCAGTGGTAAGTGTGAGATGCATTTAATTGCATCAAGTGACAATATTTCTAAATAATATACTAGTTATAGTAATGATACTATTTTCAAGCGTGTATTCAAAAAGAGAGACAAGAGAAAGAGCGGAAATATGTGTTCTCTCGGTGCATTCATTAAAATGCATTGCATACTTTTAAGCGGAATCAATAAAATTTAAAGTGTTCGTCCGCATGGAACTTAAATTATTGGAAATTCATTTTGAAAGTTAAAGGAAACTAATTTACAATATCTTAGAATGTTTATAGTTATCTGGACACACATATTCAATTATTCTTTCGGCAATTGTATTGCTTCGCTTTAAAATGACTGCTCTTAAATGTGCTGCATACTCTCAGGCGATGCTACAATTTTGAATGCGGTTCCGAGTACTTCTCTCCCTCTCTCTCTCTCCCTTTCTTTTCACTCACTTGCATGCCTGGCACAATGCGAACGCAACCAAAGCGTAAAATTTAATTACAGCAAAATAAATACACAAATAAATTGAGGCGGTGGCAACAACAACAAAAGAAAACCGAAACCGAACACCAAAAGCAAAATGGCAGTACAGACAAATATATAAAATAAAAAAATACAAAGAGTAAAATTAATAAAAACAAAAGTGTTGCAAGCGTCGGAGTAAGGCAACTTGCAGACGAAGAACGAAGTTTCTTTTCGAGTCCATTAGGGCGCAAAGCGAACTTGAGACCCTTGAAACGGTAAATAATAATCAACAAATTCGTTGGGAGAGGCAGGAATATTATAATTAGCAATTTGGGAAAGTATTCTGGCAAGTTTTCATATAAATTAAGACACAGAAGGCCGCAGCAGCTCAAATAATAATCATAATAATAATAAAAATAATAATAATAATAAAGACAATAATAATCGTCAGCGTCTTCGAAATAAATTAACTTGTCGTCGGGCAAATAAACTCGGACGGGATTTGTAAATATTATAATTTACAGTTAACAGTTTACGTTGGCAGACCAAACAGAACTCACACACACACACACACACAGAGAGAGAGAGAAGGCAAACACAGAGAAAATTCATGAAATACAAATCCCGTTGGCACTATAAAGTCTTCTTCCTCTCCCGCCCCTGGCCACGCCCACCTGTTGGCCAGCCAAGTGCAAGTACAGCAAATTAAAAGTCAACAATACAAAGCAAAGCCAGGCGAGGCAAAGCTCTCCAGAGAAAATCGCCAAAGTCGAAATTAATATTAACATAAACGCGCAAAATTTTCAATTTCGCGCAAATACGACAAGGTTTATACCAGAGATCGCTGCAAATCCCCCAAAGGAATCGCGGCACGGGCAAAATCTTTTAAATAATAAAACAAAAAATGAAGTGCGTATAAACAAAATATATAAAACTGTTCGCAGTTTAATCTCTAGAGGAAAGCCGCGAAAAACAAAACAACAACAAAAAAAAATACGAGCCGAATAATTCTCAAATATTTCGCAAGCTGCTAACAAGATGGAACATTTTTGAATTAGTAATAAACTGGGCCGATGTGGCAAACAAGCACAGCAGAGCAATAAATGAATGAAAAGCAAATAAAATGCGACAACAAAGCCGAAAGGAAGCAGCAGAAGGGGGAGAGGGGAAAAAAGGTTTGTGCAATTGAAAATGTAAAGACAACTAGAGTCGGGGGAATTTCGAGCATTGTCAAAGGCAAAGGCAAAGGCGACCAGTTGTGGCAGCAGATAGTGCTGGCACGGGAAGGACAAAGCAAGGGCCAGAGGAAGGGGAAGAAAGGACACAGGCAGTGGGAAGTTTGCGCTAGAGGCTTCTTAAGTATAATTCGAGCTTGCCTTCCCCCCTCAAGACAACTAGGCCCCACATGCGCCACTCTCATCTGTGTGTGTGCTTGTGTGTGTGTGTGTGTGTCTCTGCATGTGTGTACAACACTTTAAGCCATGTTTTAATGAGCGACTTACGTAAGAAGTTGCGCCGGCCGTCGGGCTTGTGGCGCGTTGCACAATGCGCTCAGATTGACTCAATAATGCGGCGCGCACGTAAATATTGTTATTGCTGGCACATTAATTGCATGCAAATATGCAAAGGACTTTATTAAAATATGAAAAAGACAAAAGGACACGCGGACAAATGGACAAATGGACAGGCAGACAGAGAGACAAACAGAGACAGGGAGAGTGGGCAGAAAGGAAAGAGACACGCGACAGACCGCAAAGACATATGCAAATTGCATGGTTTAAAACACGTGTCGCAGCTGCAGAGGCGCCTGACACGCCCCCACATACGCACACACACACACACACAGACACACAACAAATAAAATTAAAATATATATGTTTTACTCATTTTACTGCATGCAATTTGTGCATAAATAAATGCAATTTCCACACGAAGAGCAAAGGGAAGCAACAACAGCAACACATCGTAAATAATATGCGAATAAAATAAATAACGCATACGCCGCGTGGCTGCCGAGTGAAAGGTGAAAGCTTTTAAGCGCACTTAACTCATAATATTTTCGAATATAAAACGAAACAATATACGTAAAATACGTACAGCAAAAATTAAAAAACAGAAAAGCAAAATACGTGTGCGCGGCGAGAATTGAAAATTAAAAAGTTTTCCAAATATTGTTGGCGTCTTGAGACGTGGCGAGACATAAAACAAGAAGATGAAGAGGCTTCAAGTTGACCTTCACTTTCAGTGGGAGTGTGTGTGTAGATGTGTGTGTAGATGAGTGTTTAGATGTGTGTGTATGATGGATGTATGTGCTTGAGTGTGTGTCTTTGTGACGCTGTGAATTTCTACTTGTCTACGTGTGTGATGTTGTTTGAACACTAGCAGAGGGTAAACAACGCAAATAAAGGCGATATTTATAGTCCACTTATATAGTACATATTAATATATATGTTTATATATACCTGCACCTATCTGTCGGATTCTGTTTCTTTCTTGTCATCTGCAACAAAAATGAGCAAAGCTCAAAATGCAAAGATACTTCTATTATTTTGAGCAGCTGCATATACAGACTGATAAAGGAACAAAAATCTTAATTATTCAGTAAATTCATAATTATATAAAAAATTCCTCTAAAAACTTTCAAATAATGTTAGCATTTTGAAGCCTGAACAAACGTGACATACTTACATTATTCCGGCCACAACTTTGAATAGAAAATGAGCCAAATTACTTCGATATATCGCACAGCAGTCACGACAAATCTATAAAGTTTTTGATAAAATACACAGTTAACAATTTATATATATGTATGTGTCAGTGTGTGCTACTGTGTGTGTGTTGTTGTGTTTATGTTTGCTTCTTCCGTGAGTGCAAAACACAAATTAGGAAGCCTGATAATGTAATGAAGTGTGGCTGGCGTATTAAAGCCACAATAACTTCCCATCTTCCTTTTCCTCTCCCCATTCCTTTTTGCATTTTCCTTTCGTCCCCCAAGCCCCCCTCTCTTGCTGCAGATATCATATTGACTCTGCTGCAGGGTAAACCGTATGTGTAATTGAAATGTATTAGCTTTCAATTTGGTTAATGGCGGCTTCCTTGCCGCGGCTTGGCTTAACCCTCTACCCCACACCAACCTTTCATGGCCACAAGCCGAGGGGGAAATCTTCTTGCGGCTTTCAGTTATGAACAAAAGTTCAATAAGCCGCATGATTTATGCAACAAGCTGAAAGGAAAAGGCAGCAAAAAGGAAAAACACCTTTTCAATCAGCATCTTGCATTTGTTCAGAGTGAGGCATTTGCTTAGTCAGTTGAATGCATTTCAATAGATATCTTTAATATTGTAAAGTGTGTGAATAACTGTAAATATAAATGCTTTCAATTGATTGCATAAATCTTTAACTAGAACTTAACTAGCTACAATGTTTATTGCTTGTGTGTTCCATAATTATCACCACCAGAATGAGCACTGAAAGTATAGTTACAATCGGTTAATAAACATAGAAGAATTTTTTTTTTTTTTTTTTTTAATTATTATTAAGTGAAGAATCCGTATACATAGAAGTTTTTTTTTCGTATTATTATTAACACAGAAGTTTTTTTTTTTTTTTTATTTTTATTATTTTAAGAACACATAGAAGTAATTAAAGAAATTTACTTATTAGGCATACAGATTTTTCTATAACTGCAGCAAAGTATGCAGCACAAAATATAAGTTTTTATCACGCTTGAACATACTTAGCCGTAGCTTTCAAATTTTAATTTAAAAAAAAAAAAAAAAAAAATTTAACAAGTTATGTTGCAATTTGGAAGTATTCAAAAGCTATTTCAAGGCAATAAATATGTATCTTCTTTAAGCATAAGTAGCCCCTAAATGTTAAAGCATTATCTATGCAGCTGCAGCAAAGTAACTGTAAAAATAAGATACTAAAAATTATAATAAACTCGGGACTGGACTTGGCTGCCTAAACCAATTACGAATTTGTCGCCTCACGAAATGTGATACAATTTGGCTTAGGGCACATTAAAAGCGACAGAGAAAACAGACAGACAGACAAGACCGGACGGAAAGTGGGGGGGTGGGGGAGGGTGCTAAAAAAAAATTGCATAATACTCGAGCTGAAGTCGAGCGAGTTTTATAACTTTTTAATAAGCAATGTCCAACACTGGACAACGTTGGATACACTGAACTTGCGCAGTGCCAATGAAATAATTTATGCCTGAGGCACGTGTCAAATTTTGATGTCATCTTTGGCGGGTGTGAAAAGTGGCTGCCCAGGGATACAGGGTGTCACTGCCACTGCTGTTGTTGTAATCGGATGACAACGTTTTTTATGTAGTATTTAATTAAAAATAATGATGCAGCATCTGCAGTAGCCACAGCACGGCAATGTGGCATTTACTGGAGCATTATAAATGTGCCGCATAATTTCCTTCCTGCTCTCGCTCACTCACACACACTCTCTCTCTCTTTCTTTTGCAGAACTGGCATGCAATAATCAGCAGCACGCTGGCATCGCTGCTGCTGCTGAGCATCTCAACACTGATAGCGATTGCTCTGGTCATTCACTCGGAGGTGGTGCCCAAGAAGTATCTGCAAATGGGCAGCAAGTCGGGCACGCCCACAAAGCGGCGCGAGAGCGTGAACAATATCATCAGCAGCGTACCCTCGCCGGAGGCAGTTGGCGCGGGTACGCGTGCAGCGAATGGCAATCGCACTCGCAATCGTCAGCAGGCGGCCAATGCCGCCGCCATTGCTGCTGCCGGTGGCGGCGGCGGCGGCGTCGGCGGCGGCAGCGTCATGAACAGCAACGGCGCGGCGGGCATACGCGGCGCCATTGGAATCAGTTGGCTGCTGCCGCTGCTGTTCGCCATCGCCTCGCCGCTCATCTGCAGCATCCGTGGCAAGTGGCCGCGACACTGGTGGCTCGAGCTGCTCTGGACTAGGCCAACAATGGATGACGACGGAGCAGGCTCAGGCAGTGGCGAGAGCGGCGCTGGTAACGTGCACCAGGAGGAAGAGTTCGATGCGGATGTGTATTATGCCACTCACACACTGCTCAACGGCGACAATTTGCTGCTCGAGTCGGAGACGCTGCTTGGCAATGCAACGAGCAGGCGGTCCGCCACAACGGAGGCATCTGCGTCCGTGTTCACATCAATCACCACCACCAGCGACAGCATCGGCGGCGGTTTTGGTCTCGGTCTCAATCACGATCTCAGTCCAGTGACAGCTGCGGCTTCGACTTGGCCGCACCAACAGCAGCAGCAGCAGCAGCAACTGGCACCGCCCGTTGCCTGGAGTCGCGCCCCCTTGCCCGCCCACGAGCAGGCAGCGGCATTCACATCCGGGCTGGGCGGAACATCCGCAACTGGGGCGGCGTCGCCATCGCTGAGCTTCATTCTCTTCATTTGCATCGATTTGCTTTTCATTCTGCTCTTCTTCGCGCTGTTTGTCATTTTAATGAAGAAACTTTTGTGGTTGTGGCACAAGAATCGCAATGTGCACGCGCATCCCTTGGATAAATTCAATATGGCGCTCTGCAGGCGGTAAGTGTGCCCACAGGCGACAGTCCGCTGGCGATGGCAGCGTGAGGGTGCGATATGTTAGATGATAAATAGGTCTAATTGCAGTAAATCTAACGACAACACTAACAATCGATAAGCAAACAAGCGAAAAATAGGTTCATCCATCACTTTTGTTTATCGATTGCTTTTCAGGAGTATGTATTTATATTTCGATACATTTTTCGATATTAGCGATACATTTTCTAGTCAACAAAGATGCCCATCGATTGCTTACAGAAAAATATCGATAATAGCTATAACATTTAATCGAATACTTGAATGTCAGAGCAGTAGAAAAGTTTCCAAGTCCAATACTTTAATGAAAGGAATTTCTACTAACTTATCGATAACAGTTTATCGATAAATACAAGTGACTATAATCGATAGGTTTAATTTTTGTAAATAGCATTCATTCTCAGTGAGAACAATTATATTACTACGACTACTCATATAGAACAATTCTATCGATATCTTCAAAGGGATTCACGTCTCCTCTCTAGTGCAACTAGTAAAGAAACCCATTGGAAAAAAGTTGCAACGACTTGTCGAGCGATTGTAGAAAAGAACTAAAAAAGGGCTCAATGGCCACAAGAGAAATCGAAGAAATGCAATCAAAATAGAAAACGATGAAGCAGAAGGAAAAGATGAAAAAACAGCGCTGGCTTTAAACTGATTATGCAAAGGAGGGGTACTTGAAGGACGTAACTGTTAACAGAGAACCGTTAACTTTATGGACTGATGCCATAATGCGGCCGATATGTCAAAGAACCCAAAACAGAGCAGAAAGTTATTCTTGGCTCGCGAGCAAAAACTAATTTCCCTTTTGTGCTGCCTAAGCTGAAAATATGAAAATAGGAAAAATGAAGAAAGATTATAGAAAGTGGGGGAGGAAAAGGGAAGCGGAACTGCGACCAGACAAACATAAACCATAAAATCGGCCCTCACGCTTTTAATTTCCTTTCACTCTGTCCCGCCCACACTCACGCTGTATGTCTCTCTCACTCTCTCTCGCCCTCTCTCTCTCATAGACTTGGCCTACTTTACCGAGCTGGCGGATTGCTTCTGCTCAAACTCTGCACAGACGGATGCTTTATAGTCTACGTTAATTCAGCGCCGGATACTTTATGGGCATATCCCTTTGGCGTATCGTGCATCGTATTGGTAAGTCGCCTGATAAATTGCTATATAATTAAGCGCATAAGCATAATGTTTGTTGTTAAGAGCGTGCCACGCGGCGTATGCTTGATTTTATGGCATTTGTCGCTTTTATGCTGATTGAGTTACTCCGCCCTGGGATTAGTTTGTCAACAACAAAACTATTAAGCAACTGATTCGCATTTTATGCAAATCTCCATCATGTTTTCTTTCGTTTTTCGTGAAAAATTTTATATTTCCCTCCTTCCACTTTGTGTTTTCCATTCGCGCGCATATTTCATCAAAGTGCAAAGCCTGCATATTTTTGCGCCTGCCGCCTCACAAATTATGCATGCCAAATCAACGAAGACTCTTAGGGCAACATTAGCCACGCCTCCCGCAGCAGTTCCTCCCAGCCGACCCCACAAACCACTCACTGCATTAACCTTTACCTTTGGCTCAGCTTGCCATCTTCGTCGCATCAAAGTGCCACCAACGAAGCCTTTTTCCTGTTGACTTTCCACTCGACTTTCACTTTGGTTTTCCCTTCTGTTTGCTTTCCTTTCTGTTTTTCCAACTGATTTGCTGTGTAAATTAAATAAGAGCATCTGATTTTTCGCATCTTGGTGCAATCGCACTCAAGGCGTGTTGCCCAATATGCTGTCATGCTATAAAATGTATATATTACATATAAATAAATTATAGTGAACAGAAAGGAAGGTATTATTTGCACTACTTTGTACTTTAGAATGATCAACAATAACATTTAAATAAAAACGCGAGCACATAACCTTTACAATGTTCACATTAAGTGTTATCGAAAGTATGCTGAGCTGTACTGTTAATTAACATTTCGATAAGTAGCAATGCCAGATCACTGATTACAGATTGCTGTTAGAATTACGAATCAAATTAAATAAGGACAATAATGAATGAACAAACGATAAAGAACGAATCTATCATGTAATTATTATATATATATTATGTGCTATCGAAAGTATGCTGAGCTGTACTGTTAATTAACATTTCGATAAACAGTACTGCCAGATCACTGATTACAGATTGCTGTTATAATTACGAATCAAATTAAATAAGAACAGTGATGAATCAAAACAAAAGAATAAATTATGAAAAACGAATTAATCATTTAATTATTAAATATATAACTATAACTATATATATATATATTTATATATATATATATATATATATATATATATATATATATATATATATAAATCTGTTTTCTACATCTATTCCCGTGCATCTTCTCTACAATTTCTGGATGTATAAATTGTAATGCCAGACATAATTTATAATTTATACTTCGAATTGGCTAAACTGAATTTACTGAACGTCAAGCGCACGCACAGACATGCACGTGTAATCCGAATAATTTAGCAACAGCACAAGATTTACCCAAACCTTTAAGTTTTTCTACTCGGAATAACTGAAGATGAAAATATACGAGTAAAGATAATAGTAGAAAGACATAAGAACAGCTTACAAGATACCCTTTCACAATTTTTATAGTGGTCTAAAAAATAACTAACTAGAAACATTTAGTAGAACTATGAAGAAATTTCGAAGAACTTTAAATATATCTTAAAAAATATAACTCAGATTAAAACAAGGGTTAACCTTGCAAAATCTTTACATTCCTTGCAACGTTTTCATAGTCGAGGTTGCAGGCAACATGCTACGTTATTTGGCCAACTCGAGGCTATTAGGAGGGCCCATCGATTGGCCATCGCATTGGGCCCAGACGCGTGTTTACATGTTTAATTATTTATAAGCAGCCCATTTAATTGGACAACATTTAAAGGGCCGCAACACGCACGCACGTAGTAGACAAACTGGACAGAGGGAACAGACAGCATATACCGGAGGGGCCTCATCTTGAATATGTTGGCTACGGTGCTCAGAGCGCCGGAGCCGCAGATGCTGCTTCCACTATTATTATAATTATGCAATTGCTTCATTTGGTCAAGAGAAAGCTCTGTCTATCTCTCTCTGACTGTATTTGTCTCTCGCTTTGCCCGTCTCACAACAGAACAATACAGAGTTCTCTCTCTCTCTCTCTCTCTCTCTCTCTCTCTCTCTCTCTCTCTCTCTCTGTATGCATGGTAGACTTAAGCGCTAATTGTGTAATTAATTTCATTGGAAATCGTAGCCTGAAGTCGCCGGTGCTGCGTAATTAAGGGGAAGCTGAGCCGGCAAGTAGGGGAAAATCCTTGAGGAGAGTCGGATAGAGGCGTAGGCATATTCTTTGGCATCGATTTATGGGCAAGGTCTTCGAATGGGAGTCTTGAAGCACACAGTTTATGACCAGTTCCACTTAGTATAAAGACCTACTTCAACTGGTTAACATCTTTGTAGTCGAGTACCATACGATAGTAGAATAATTGCGGTATATTTTATTAGTTATGTTATATTGAAGTGGTAGGGATGCTATGAACTAAACTAATGTACACGTATGTATATGTTATTTGGTAATCCTTCTCAAAGTCATTCTCAACCGATCCGGTTCATATTTGAAAATGACAAAGTAACTTGAAAACAGATCGATACATATAGAGATAGTGCTGTCATAAATTTCTACAGTGTTGATATAGATAAAAGATATAGATAATATTTCTTATATACTTTACTGATACATTGTACGTATCACACAAAACAATCGATAGGACATTTTCAAGAACTGCATGAAGAAATTTAAAACATTATAAAAAAAAATCAAATTACCTTATGAGTCCCACTTACCATAGTCATGGTCTCCATTGAGATGTCAAGAAAAACAGTTGCCTTTAGGCAAACAGGTTTCTGAGCTCGCATTGCTATGAAAATAAGCATTTTCTTGAAGCGTGGATCGCCCTCGAACCAGGTCATTCTATATACCCCAGCAGAGACACCTTCACTCTGAAAAGAATAATGAATAATCCACGAATATCTACAATCGAAACAAGGCTCTCACCGACATAATTAGCAAGTCACTAAAATAGCAAATCAAATAGATTTCCGATACAGCGGAGATGAGAAAAAGAGCCAGTTTGACGGTATGATCGGCGCTTAGTCCCAGTGTCATCTGAAAGCCCACAAAGCAGACCATAACGGAAGAGGTAAGGAAATTCAACAGCAAAGGAATACCAAAGACACCGTTCATTACGTCCGAAAGACTGAAAATGAATGATAGAGAGTATATCTTCTGTTTCTTCTTCAGATATATAGCCTACCCCAATAGCTTGTTATGGTAGGAGATTAGATCTTGCAGTAACTTTAGATCCTTAGCATAACCTTGCGCCACCTTCCCCGTCTTAGTGCGAAACTCCTCCAGGGCCTTAGAGAGATAGTCAAAGTGCATAACAATCTGCATATTAACGGCATAGATCAAGATGTCTGCCGATATATGACCTGTTGTAGCGGTGTAGGCACCCAACACCTGCAGAAAGTACATCAGATAGTAACTCCAGTTGTCATGCCAGTTCCATGGCGAGAGCGAGAAATATGGCATAGCCTTCACCGCTTCATCTGAGTGCAGCAGCCAGTGCTGTATGGCATATCGTATATAGATATAGAAGCTATATGTGACCACCAACAGCAAGTAGAGTCCACTAAAGCCGCGCAGAAAGAAGCGACAACGTCGTAAGTAGAAATCCGTTCGGTACTTCTCCTGCTCCTCACGCGTTGGCAGCGGAAAGATCGATTCCATATCACGTATAAGAGCACTCAGCTTGGCCTTCTGACGCCACACACTGATCGTCTTTAGTTGGCTAACCGATACGAATCCGATATAGCAAATAGTCATGCAGACATCCACAATACTCTCACTGTCCTTGTAGTAGAGCAGCACGTAGGCGCACTCGAAGAAGAAATTGAATCCCATATTCGTGACATGCAGCAGAAAGTTGACGTAGAGCCAACGACTGGAGACAATCTTGGAGTGAGTCGACTCATAGGGATCTACTCCGACCGTATGATAGAAGAATAATGGTAGACTCATAAAGTCATTGAAGGTCACAAATTTGTGGGCCGATTCGACCTTGGCCACCTGATTACCAAACATGTTCAACTCAATTCTCAAGAGATACTGATGGATAAACATTCTAAAATTTAACCTAAGGACCCCAAAAGCACCAAATAAAAAAAAAAAATTGAACAAACCGCAAGATATATTAGAAATACATAAGTTAAGTAAAGGCTTTACGTAATTACAAAACCACAACATGTGTTTGCCTTTATGTTTTGGAGGGCTGGACACAACGCGCACTCATCGGTAGTTGGGAACCCCTTGTGGTTGAGCTCCTTGAATTATTCATTCGCAAATTATAGTTGTCGTTAGCCTACAACGATTTGTTGTGCCAGCTTTGCCAATAGAGTCATTCATTGCTTACTCTGATCGATTTTGGTATATTTAATGTGTTTCTGAAATCGTTCAGCTGTTGAAAGCCCCTTCCAAATCAATCCACTAAAGAAAGGCGTAAGCGACATTAAGTTCTTTATTGAAGAGCTGAGTAAAAAGTTGTTGAGAACATCTATGATAAATGTGCAACTAATTCCACTAAGTGCAAGGTGTAAGAGAAGAAACTAACGGTATAGATAATTCCAATATGCTCCCAGATAGTCTGTTCCATCTTTCGCCTAATGATACATAGTACGAATCACGCAGAAGAATCTATAACTCATTTGCAGAAACTGAAAAGCATAGAAAAGTTTAGTAGTAGTTAGACTCCTTTCAGTAACTCACCATAGTCATGGTTGCCATAGATATATCCAAGAAGACGGTGGCCTTTAAGAACACCGGCTGCTGAGCACGAACAGCAACAATCAAGAGCATTTTCTTGAACCGTGGATCTGCTGCGTACCAATCCATTTCGTAGACAGCCGAAGCGACACCCTCACTCTGTGTGCGTGTGTGTGTGTGTATTAAGATTATGTAAACTAAGATTATACTTCCTAACTTACGGCACTAATGAGCCAATCACTGAAGAAGCAGAGCAGATATATCTCCACAGTTGCCGCAACAAGATAAACAGCCAGCTTGGCTACGATCTCGGGACTCTGGTCGAGTGTCATCTGAAAACCCACAAAGCAAACAAGTACCGAGGAGGAAAGGAAATTCAAGAGCAAGGTTACGCCGAAAACCTCATTAATGACATCCGATATGCTAAATATAGAAAAGAGATGATGTATAGATGATGCAGTATATCCGATCCAATTTGATTTACCCCAAAAGCTTGTTGTGATAAGCAATCAGTTGCTGTAACTGTTTTAGATCTTTCTCATATCCATTCTCTACCAATCCGGTTAGCATCTTAAACTCCTTGAGGGTTTTACACAAATAATCAAAATGCATAATATCCTGAATAACAATGCCATAGATAAGAATATCGTTGGACAATTGTCCCGTTATGCAGGTGTAACCTGCCAATGCCTGCAGCACATACATCACTACGAATCCTAACTTCTTTTCGATACTCCAAGGAGACATTTCCGTATAGGGCATTGCCATCTTTGCGTCTTCCATTTGAAACACATATTGCTTGATAACGAACTGTAGGATAACAAACAGATTGTAGACTGCAGCGAGCAGCATGAATAGATAGGCCATTTTCCTGGTAATTCGATTACAACGTTCTAGATACTCCTTGACTTGATATTGCCGCTGATCCTCAGCATTTGGCGCGGGGAACATGGCCTCCATTTCCTTTACCAAAGCCGTTAACCTTTTCTTCTGCCGAAACACGGTTACGATCTTCAATTCGCCCACACTGACGAACGATATGTAGGCCGCAACCATGGTAGCCTCCAAGAAGTTCTCTCCATTCTTAAAGGAGACGTACAAATAACTCATTTCCATAGCGAAAACAAAGTTCAGATTGACCACATGAATGAGGAACTTGGTGTAGAGCCAAATCTTGCTTGCCGTATCATGGAGCGTCTCATAGGGATCTACTCCGACCGTATGCCAGAAGAACACTGGTAATCTCATAAAATCTTCGAAAGTGAGAAAAGAGCTTGGCGTTCTAAATAAATTTAAGAATGAAGTCATGATTATGAAGTTTCTTTTGGTTTGTAATTGAAATATATCTTAGGTTCTTTTTCTGTTTGTTTTAAAAGTGAGTTCAGTGTGTTTAACACCTCGGACAAATGTCAACTGAATTCTAAAGGGATTTCATAACCGAAGGCGAGAAAAACTTTGCATTGCGCAATGGTCAATAGTAATCGACTTTTAATTGGATAGTTTTAACAGATATTCGAGTATTTCTGTGCAAGCGAATAGGATGGACAGTTGGTAGATGTAATATATAAGAGGACTAATTCGAAGTATTGTAGTTAGCTTAAGGGCATTCAAAGTAAATCTAGATCACCCCAAAAACATAACCTATTAACCAAAAAATACTGTTGAAAGTAAAGTCAGATTTCAATTCAATTTCAATGCACTGCAGGAATTCAAATTGTATTCCTAATAATCATTACCCCTTAAGCCCCTACTTAAGAATTTAGTTGTAAGCATAATTAGAGAAATAACATATCAAATTCAAGTGGATCCTTCTTTAAATACTTGAGATAGGTGGCAGAAAATAAAGCTCTGCAAACCACATAGTTTACTTTAATTGATGTTTCGGAAGCCAGGTACGGCAGGGTATGCCTCGGCAGTTAGGACTTGCTTGCTGGTGAGGGCTCTTGCATTATTAATTCTGCAAATTATAGTTGTCGTTGGGCTACGATTTGTTGAACTGACTTTGCCAATAGAGTCATTAGTGTACCCTGTGGCCAATTTAATGGGTACCCGAAACCATTCAGCTGTTAAATCTATTCCCAAATCCTCAAAATTAAAGAAAGGTATAAGTGAAAATCTGGTATTTTATTGCAATGCTAGGGTGACCATATATAGTTAACAGAATTGTTGTTCATAATGTGCATTTTCAAAATGTTTTCTATATCTAAATAATTTGAATCTGAATATTTGTTCAGGTTCTTGTTCAATTTACTGATACATGGTTTGTATTACGGCAAAGAACCTATATGTCATTTGCAAGAACTGAATTAGAAAAGTAAAATACAATATATTAGTTGAGTACAATTCTATATAATTTCGATCCGCCTACCATGGTCATGGTCTGCATTGTGACATCCAAGAATATTGTTGCCTTTAGGAAAACGGGCCTCTGTGCACGCTGAGCAGTGACAATGAGAATTCTCTTCAACCGTAGATCGGCAGAAAACCATTGCATGTCGTACACGGCCGAAGAAACACGTTCGCTCTATTGAAAGAGAATTATAGTTTCCATATTGAACCTTTGTTTCGAAGAATTCTTACTGCAGTCATCAGAAGATCGGAAAAATAGCAAATGAGATAAATCTCCAATGTGGCGGCGAACAGAAGAAGAGCCAATTTACAGACTTGATCGGGACTCAGTCCAACCGTCATCTGAAAACCCACGAAACAGACTAGAAGAGAGGATGCCATAAAGTTGAGGAGAAGCGGAAAGCCAAAGACTTTATTTATGACATCCGTGAGCCTACAAAGGAGGACTTTTTAAGATAAAACGTATGTCAATTATAAGGATGTAGAGCTACCCCAACAGCCTGATATGATATGCGACCAATTTCTGTATAAGCTTAAGGTCCTCATCCCTTCCGTTGCGCACTTCATCGCCCTGAAGATTGAATTCTTCAAATGTCCTTGACAAATATTCAAAGTGCATTATATCCTGAAGGACCACCGAGAAGATGAGGATGTCGCTGGACATGTTGCCGGCAGTACAAGTGTATCCGGCCAAGGCCTGAAGCGAGTACATCAAGCAGAAGCCCCAACCTTTCTCCAGGTCCCAAGGAGAGACCGAAGTGTAGGGCATAACCATCTGAACGTTTGGTGAATGAAGTATGAACCGATGCACCAGGAAAGGTATGAGCACGTACAGATTGTAGGTGATAACCAGAAAAATATATAGAAATGCGAAGCCTCTGGTGAAGAAACGACAACGCTTTGCATATGTTCCAATCTGATATTGCTGCTGCTCTTCCACTCCAGTTCCTGGAAAGATTGATTCCATTTCTTTTACTAAAAATGTCAACTTAGGCTTTTGCCACCACACGGTCATCATCTTCAGCTCGCCGACACAAACGAATCCTATGTAGGACATAACCATACATGCTTCCACAAAGAGTTCTGGGTTATTGAAAGCCATCACTATAAAGACGATCTCGAGCACGAGTATAAAGTTCAGATTGGCTAATAGAAGTAGGAACTTGAGCATAAGCCAACGACTCCATGCGACGGTGTTGGTCTTGGACTCGTAAGGCTCGATTCCGATCGTGTTATAGAAGTATACGGGCAGGCCCACGAAATCGTCAAAGGTTACAGCAGTGTTTGGCATTTTGCTCGATTCTACAATAACTTTTCTTAATTCCTGCAGGTAATCTTTTGGAGAATTTGTGTCAATATGTTTTAAGTAATAAAAATAGACAATTAATTAAAAAAAACTTTAACATTTCAACAATAACGAATACAAACATTGATGAATAACCTTTCAAAAATAAAATTTACAGTTGTTTTCAGATAATGACGGTACTCAAATAAAAATATAAGAACTTTTAAATATTATTATTAATTTTCTTTTTTTTTATTTTCTAATAAATTAATGTGCTTGCTACCTCTGTCAGAAGACAACTGAATCGGAATGAGTTCCAAAAGTAAACGATAGACCATTTTTCGTTTTTCTAACTTTTTAATGTGTTTTTAATTGCTTGATTATAATAGAAGGTAAACGAGAACAGTTTGGCCATACACACTAATTGGCCCAGTATGAGTTCCAGGCCAAAAGACCTTACTGTTAATTGTTCTTATGGAGAAAAGAGGATAAGTCAAACCCTCTGAAACCCCTTTAATTGCAATACTGTTTCCTACTAACATTAGTATAAGAATATTTAGTAACATTCTTTAATTAAAATATTTATTATAGCTTTGATTATTTAAATTGATATATTTCTATTTTTTTCTTCGATTCCAGGGCTTTGGCATTCTGTTCTGCTTTGTGATCAAGTCAGAGAGCCAGCTGCGTGGACCACCCTTCCTGAGTGGCAGCGGCAGCAGCCAGAACAACTCGCTAAGGAAGACCAAATTCAATTCAAGCAAAACGAGTCTGGACGAGAACTACTGCACGACGACGACGGCCAGCATCAATAGCCCACTGAGCTGTAAGTACCACGAACTGGCACAGATGAGTGGAGAGAGCAGCACACTAACGTCACCTCGACACGTTGACCTTTATTCACTTGCAGTCTACACAAGCCACGAGAAAGAAAAGGAGAGCGAATGCATGGCAACATCATCAGCAGCAGCGACAGCGGCGGCTGCGTCAGCTGGGGCCACTTCGGGCGGCGCAGCAGCGTTGCAGCCGAAGCAAGGACTCGAGCTGTCAGTGGCAACGGGTGCTGGCGCTGGCGTTCAGCTGCCGTTGACAATCATCTCGACGGCACCGCGTTGCCAGGCGGCTGCTGTTGTCAGTAGCACGGAGGCACAGCTGCCGTTGACGGTGGGCGCTGCCGCCTCGCCAGCCACACGCTGCTGTGCGCTGCTCAGTGGCGGCAACGCTGAGGCAGCCAGCGCCTTGGGCTATGCCTACGATGCCTACACAATGGGTGGACTTACAGGGAGCCTGGGCAGGCGCATGCTGCCTACACATTATACGACTGCAGCGTGTGATGATTTCGTCGGCGTGGAGACACTGGATATACTGCAGGGATTGGCAGCAGGTAAGCAATAAGGAAATCGGGCGCATTATAAAATAAAAGTCATGTTTATAGAATGTGAATAGAAAAGAGATTAAAATTAATATATATAGGATAAACGAGATAAATATTTGCATTAACTTAGTTGCACCTCTAAAGCTGGTAGTGATTAAATAATCGATATTAATTGCTTAAAATTTATTTGAAGATATGTAAAAGAGACAAATACATAACAGTCGCAGGTCCTAAGCCGCACTCTTATCGGTTATCGGTTTAGTGATCGATAGAATACAACAGTAAATACTAACTTTTATTTTAATTATGTCTACATTCTTGTATTTCAATTGCGTAAATTACACATCCTAAGTAATCGATAAAATACCATTTACAAATACCAATATGTCTATATTTACTTGCAGACAGCATCATTGGCATACACCATACGAGCAACACGCCGCATTACGTGCCGCTGCAACACAATCCGTATGTAGACTTTGTACTCAGCGTGACGGCAGCACCGACTCTGCCACCGCCGCCCACCATAAGTGGCAATTTGAGTGTTCTGGGTGCGGCTACGGCGGGTGGGGGTGGCATCATATCCAGCGCCACATTACCCACGCCAAAGACGCAGAAGCGTGTTACCATACTGGAGCCCACATCACGCACCACATTCGACCCTCTGCTGCCCACAATGGTAGCTGCTGTCGTCTCCACCACCAGCACGACCACCACAACCGTCTCTGTGACGCCGTCGACGCAGACGGCGGGTGCCGACAGTGGCAAAGGTTCGGTGGGGGATGCAACGCTTGATCGCATTACACACGATTTGGACTATTTGCTGAATCGAGGCAGTCTTGACGTGGACACAGGTACACCGCCGCCTCCACCTCCTCCCGGCGTAGTGCAAAAGAAATGTGACGAGGCACAACAACAACAGAGTAGCAAATTGTAATGCAAAAATGATCGCAAATTATACCAAAAATACCAGCCCTGAATACTCGACCAGGGGTAGTCCCTAAAAAACAATGTAAATACTTTACAAAAAATAAATAAAACTCTGTAAATATTAGTATTGAAAATATTAAATATTTGAAAACGTATCATTTTAATTTAAATGTTTTCATTTAGAAATATTAAAAAATATTAAAAATATTTTAATGAATTCGTTTTTGTCATTAAAGTTATAGGTGTTATTTATGTTCATCTATCTTTCGTGTGAATAAACTTCGAGTCCTTACGATACGAAATACATACATAATTCCATACTTACATTAATGACATCAAATCAAATATGACGACTCTGTAAAGTGATTTTAAAACATTCGAACAACATCAAATCAAACTTAGTGTCAAATAAGCAAAATGAAAGAATTTAAACTAACGGCAATTTTTTTTTTTAGGTAGACTTACAAATAAAACATCAAAACCAAGTAACTAATTAAATTAATACTAATTACTAAATAATCGTGTGAACACATTACAACAACATGGATGTGTTTAACTTTTTGATTCCATTTAAAAAAAAAAAATTCCTAGACCTAAATAAAAATAAAAACTAAACCAAAAAAAAATAAACAAATAAAACGATACAAGTAATTAAGTCAAATGATGAAATGCTCTACAAAATACAATAATTGTAAAACTAAAGAACATAGCAGAACTATTTCTGTAACAAACAAATTATACATACACATATATCTTTGAATAAACTCAAGACTCTTGTTATAAAAAATCTAAAACCAGTTTTATTTATTGTTCGAACGAGCATGTACAGATTAGATTATGTTAAATTATTATTATTATTATTATTATTATTACTCCCACTCGTTAAAAACTAACAACATGTCCCATAAAATGGGTAACATTCTCGCCACGTATGGCGAAGAAAAACGGATGATCCGCACGGAAGAACTTTTGGCGCGAGGAATTGCTGATAACAATCGGCTTATAACCTATAACAAAACAGTCGATTTTGTATAAAAATAAAAATAGGAACTATTTCATTTCCTTAGCAACTCACCTGCTGATGGCGGGGGCGAATCTGGACCGGAGCCCGATTCGTTCAAATTAATGCGCAGCTTGTGCAACACATCGACAATAGGCAGGTTGGCGGCTGAGTGCAAATGCTTGAAGTTGGCAGAGGATCCAAAAATTTCCGCAAAGCCCAGCTGCAAACATGGAAAATAATATTGATATCATGTATAACAAGAATTCAAAAATTAAAAATATTCGTTAAGTTTATAAATTACAGTTATAACAGCAAGAGTTCCAATACATTCGTTAAGTTAGACAGCTTACACGTTCACGTGTGACCGTATATTTAACAAGCTGAAATACCTTCATACCAACGCCAGTATTTTATGTTTTTATGATAAGTTGGCAACGCCTGCGTAATATTTCTTAGATTCTTGGCAATGCGCGCGCGATTTTCTTCAACTATTTGGCAACATTTCTAAATTTTGCAATTATTTTCCTTTATGTTACATTTCAATTGTTTATGTACACACCTGTTTCAAGGCCTGCCGGAGACTGCACTCAAAGTCTATACTAAACTTGGGCAGCAGCACCTGTACACTCTCCATTTGCATGCGCTGCTGCAGTGCACCCAAGTCCAAGGAACGCAATTGATTCTCCAGTTCAGTTAGAGCTGTGACGTCACGCTGATTGGGCAAAATTAGTAGCATTGCCAGTTCCTCACCATGTTCATAGGGCAACTCAATGGCGCGGGCATTGAGTTCACGCAGCTCGGCATACTTCACAAACATATCGTCATCAAAGAGCATTGGAACTAACTTGGGGGCGTGGCTGTGAAACTCGTACAATCCCGTGCGATAGGCACTAAAGGGCAAAAACCATTTGCTCTGCAGCCGCGCCGCGAGCAACAGCAGCAAAGACTGTGAAGCCTCAACACTCAACAGTTGCTTCCAATTGCCGCCACCCAAGCTGGCCAGAATGTTGTCGCTCACATGAAGCCGCAACTTCTCCGCCTGCTGTAGATCCACACACTCTGCCGTCGCATGGAAATAGGTCTGAGCGATCTTCTGGAAATCATCGGCAATGTGTGATCCTGCACTGGGCTGTATGAACAGGCGGTTCTGCAGCTCGATGCGTGTGTCCGGATCGGTTGTGGCTGCATTTAGCTCCACTGCATAAAAATTTGCCATTTTGGCATTACTGGCAAATCTTTTCTTCAGCTCCAGCAAGCGCTGCAGCTCCTCCGCCGTGGCACCATCAGAGCCTAGATAGAGCAGCGCCAGCGTCGCCTCCAACAGCAGCGGCGACACAATCACATTCTCATCTGTCGCACTGCTGGCCACGTTATGAAAGATCTCCGCGCCCAGTTTGATCTCCTCTGGTATCCCAGGCGCTGTGGGAATTGGTGCAGCACTCATTCTGACTATTGGAATAGAGGAAAGGGAGACTATGAAATATCCTTGTAGACGGATATACGTCTTAAAATACCCTTTAAAATGAATAGATATGCCATTAATTTTTATCAAATATTATAAATAGTACAATATATTATATGTATTTTATAACCGTGGGCTAAATTTTGTTCCCTTCACTTGAAGGAAAATTTCGCAAGAATCTGATTTTACAATTAAGTGCACGCACATAAATCTGAACCTGATCTTGAAGAGAATCTCTGGCTGTTATTTACGATATAGTCGACATGTGTAGATTATATGAATTTTTGATCATCGCCCTTGCAGCATAATGCGAAACACATGTGGCCAAAATTCACAATCTAATAAGATTATATATTGTACTTTATGATGTACATTATACTATACAAACAATATGGTATACTATACTACAATAGACTATTAATATTTCGATTCTCTCATGCACTGTGCGATGCTTAATTCAGTGCTTTACTTAAATCCGTTCAATTAAAAGGGAACATTTTCAATGGCTAAAACTTTTGGCCGTGGCCTCAAAACTGCGTTTGTTTATTAGAACATTGAATTTCAATTTCTTCCGTTTCACTACGCTGACGGCGGAAAACCTAATGAAAATGAAAAGAAGTGGGGGTAGAGTTTGCTAGACTACTTGTTGCCTCTTAATCGCACACAATAATTATATTAACATCATATTTAATATTATGAATTATTAAATATTATATTTTTTATTATTGATTCATTGATATTTTAAAGAAAATTGAATTATTTTATATATATTCAAAAAATAAATCCTTCATACCAGATTTAAAATAATGCAAAATAAGTAAGCACCATAGATTTACATATCTCAGTTCTTCATACCCTTTGCACACTTTCACAGGGTATCCTCGTAGGGATACCGCTAAAAAATCACAAAGTGCAAAACAATGGGCCGAGACAATTGCGCCAGTGAAAACACAATAGAAACAACAAAACTTGACACTATTCGGGGTTGGCCAACAAAAGTACACAAAAAAAAAGCAAAACGGAAAAACTTTTTGACATTGCGCGCAGCAAAGAAAACACAATCGTGCACACACACCCACCGTGTTTTATACACTTGCATAGAAGAAGAATAGTCGGCAACTTTCAATCTCACGCGAATTTCTAGCGGACTTCGGTGCCTCCCACACAAAAGAAAACAAAAATGAAGACTACGAAATACTCTGTCGAAAGAGACAAGATAAGTCAAGTTGACATGCGAAATTAGAATTTAAAATAAATTTCAAATCATCTTAACATATTTCATAATTCTTTTTTACAGGGTAATTGCCTAGTTCATGCACACCGACCACCTTCCTCTCTAAGTAGCGCTACTTCTAGTACGCACTCCCCCATTGTTTATTGTTTATTTTCAGTGTGCCAATTTTGTGTTTTCTTTTGGAAATTAATTACATCATGAATTTGTCAAAAGTGTGAAACGCTTTTGCTCTCTTTGGGAGCATTTTGCGAAAGATGTAGAGCAAATTTGTCTATATTGTGCGGCTATGCTTATATATGTATATTGTATCTGTGTAGAAAACTGAGATCTTTTGCTTGGCAAGTGGCAGATGGCGAATGCTCGGGGGATTTTCAATGGCTAAACATGAGGTCACAGAATCGTTTTCGGTGGCGATTATCATTATCGCGATCAGCACGATCGTAATGATTATGTGCCATGTTTATGAAGATATATTGTCCGTATGTACTTTTGATTGATTCGTAAGTTTATACAGAATGTAATTATTTTACAGTGCCAAAAGTATTTTCGATCATAATATAGAAATTTTTGAAAAGTAGTTTACTACGTAGTGTACTATATTTCAATATGTTATTGTACTCAAATTAGTATTTCCTGCAGAGACTTAAGAGATTACTTCATTTTCTTCACATTTATTAATGCCGATTCAATAACATAAGGTATTTATATTAATATAATATTGATAAAATATTTTAATGTGTTTTTACTAAGTTATAAAGTTTTCAACAAATTTATGTTTTCTATGATCTACGATCACGTATGGAATATATAGAGATGCAATAGCTTAGTATACGCATGAATATTTGTCTATCCAGAAATATATTACGAATACTTAATATATAATTGATGTGCATTTCTAATTTAGTAGAACATTTCCTGCCGTTCAATATACTATATGATAATTTAAATTTAAATTTTATGTGTTATATATGTTTTCACTACTGCATTCTACAGTTAAACATTTCTTGAATATATTGAAAACACTTCACATTTTTTAGATGTACCTATAAAAGATTTCCTGTCCACCAAAAAAAAATTAATATTTCAACTGGATGCGCGATGCGATGCGAACACGACAAACAAAAACAGCAACAAAAATTACATAAAACACTTGGCGAAAGATCGAGGGAACCGAAAGACTGAGCACCACGAGAAGAAGTCGGAAGAATCAACGCCCGCACGCAGCTTTGCACAGAATTCGACTGAACTAGATGCTCATTTTCATTAGACGCGACGAGAGCGAAGCAACAAAAAAGACATGAAAAACAAAGCTAATTTAATTGGGCCCCCTTCCCTCATTGATGACGACACATTGCCGAGTCGCGGAAAGCTTTTTCGAATTTTCTGCAAACCACAAATTGAATCTATTTTTACAATTTCCTCTCCCGATTCACGTCCCAAACCAAACGAACGTCGCGACGTCGCACTGCCAACTGCGTGTAGTCGCTCTCTCAGTTTTAGATCTACACTCTTCTCTCTACGCTGTCTATCGGTGATTCTTCCAAAGTTCTAACGGAGAAAATGATAAACCACTAGAATTGCCGCTGATGGAACTGATGGGGATGCTGCACGCTATACGATGCGTCGCTTGATTGAACTGAGTCACGCTTTGTTTTTGTAGCACCCACACATATATACATATACATGCACATATATCTAACTAGTTGCGGCTCTATTGTTTAATCAGCCTATCTTATCTAGCACACTAGGGTCTTCCTACTATTATCGTTTATACGCAGATACGCAGCATCTAATTGGATCAGCAAAAACATCTGCCCATTTAAAGTGACTATGCTGTTCTCTATGTAATACTAAATGTTATAATATTAATCAATTGTATTCATCTTTACCGGTTCTAATCATATGTATATAAATATTAATAGGGGAGTACATTAACTTGCAATTCTCTTTGCATAGTTTAACACTATATTAAGGCGTATAAAAGTAATTCTATCAACAAGAATGAAAAGATATATATTGTATTTCTATATTCTAAAGGTTTTATACTCAGTTTTCGTCACCAAACTTCACAGATTATTCCCTTGTGCTAAACATAAAATATAGCATTGAGTTTTGCTTAAATTTTTTTAGTGATCATGGACAACTTTATATCTTCTAATTACTTAGACATTTATTATAAAATTATGTGTTTTACATGCATTGACTGAACGCATTACAGATACGCGCACTACAGCGCTCCGATTTTTATGAAATTTAAAGAGTATCCCTGTGGCATTATAGTTATTTGACCCTCACCCCAAATGCAATAAAAGATGAACAATATTGTTTGTCAAAGATTTGTATTTGAGCATGGCGATTGTATTAAAATATAATTAAAAAACTAAAAAAAAATTGATGAAATATAGAAAAAAAATGGTTGAGTTACTCGCACCACAATTGCTTAATATTTATTTCCAAGTGTATAATCAATAAATTGGAGTTAATTTAATTAAACAAATGTTTATTGTATAATAAGAGGAACAAGGATTGGGACAGTGGATAGCGTGAAATATGAATGGGTGAAGGGTTTCTAAGGTATAGCGAGTGTGGGGAGTGAAAAAACGAAAGTACATTACATATACGTTTCCAATAAATACACTAAATACATCCTAAACGTGGGTATAACAAATACATATCCGAAAAATTAAGCTGGGGCGCGGGCGCATTTTGAAATAAGATTTGAAAGTGCACACTAAAAAAATAGTCCAAACTGGCCATGCGAACGCAATGGGCTACGTTCCCGAAACGTGCTTGGCCAGCACGGCTGGCCAAGTGCGGTTCCTTCTTTATGCAGTGTCGGGTCTCGTCTAATGTGAGAATGTGTGGTGGGAACGCGCTGTACATGCGTTTTCATGGCCGATGTTATGGACGACAAAAAAAAAACTACTTCGAAATTGTCTGAAGACAAAAGCGATAGGCAAATTAGACAAGGGTTGGTAACCAAACTGGCCTTTGGCATTGCCTTCGCTTTCTCTATGTTGCAACATGTGTCTTGGTTGGTGGTGGTGGTAGTGGGGTTAATTGTGTAGGCGCGGTCGCATAATATGCAAAGGATTGTATGGTTTGCCGTGTGGTGGTGTTGGTGATGGAGCTTTGTGTGATGAATGTTCTTAATGTTGATGCGCTGCCAATTAGAAGGTATAACCACCCTCGGGCGCTTTGGGTTGCGTAGCATTAAATTCGAGTGCTCCATTTACTTCCTGTGGTGCCAGCTCCTGTTCGGCCTCATCGTCGCCTGTGTTGAAGTAAGTGTCAATGATGGCATAGGCCTTCTTGTACACTTCCTCATTCTCATGCTGCTGCAATGCCTCTAGCTTGTCCAGGCCACCAAGTTCTTCAACCATCAGGCAGAAGTTCTCGGTGCTGCCCAGTTTTTCGGCCAGGGCAAAGAGATTAGACAAGCCCGTTTGCACCACCTTAATGGTACGCGGATCTTTGGCATCTAACAAATCAATGAATGGCTTTAGTATCTTGTACTTCTCGATAAGATCGACGACCTGTTCATGTGTGCCAGACGTGGTTGTGTTGGTCACAGCCCAAGCGGCCTCTTTTTGCGCCTTGAAATCGCCTTTTTCCAGCACGTGGCGTATTTGATGAAATATGCCCGCATCGATGACGGCCTGTATCTGCTTCTGATTGCCAGCCGTTATGTTGCTCACAGTCCAGGCAGCCTCCTTAACTATGTTGCCCTTGGAGTGCTGCAGCAATAAGCCCAGCTTGGGCAAACCTCCGGCGGCAATGACAACGTCAGTCTGCAAAGAGTAAATATAGAAGCAGGAGATTGAAGAGAGGAGAGAGGACTAGGTTATCCAAAGGCCTGGTAAGGTTTTAACTGACCTGCTGATCCGTTCCGGTGACAATATTGCCAACACTACGCAATGCTGGCACAATAATGCTGGGCTCATCCGTTTGCAAAAGATTGACCAGGCGTGGCACTGCATCCGTATCAACCACGGCCTGTATCTTATGGTTGTCATCGTCAGTCACATAGGAAAGTGCCCAACAGGCATCTGCCAGCACTTGATAGTCGCTGCTAAGCAGCAAGTTTGACAGAACGGGTAACAGCAGCTTCACCTGGTCGAACGGCGGCGATGGATTCTTGTTGCGGCACAGATTCGACATCAGCCACACAATGTTGCGCAGAAACGAGAGGGGAGTCTCGTTGGTGATCAGACGCAAGATACCATCGATGACGTTATGCTGGATGACAATGTCACGTGCCGCGGCACCATCGCCGGCAATGTTTCCCAATGCCCATACGGCCTGTTCGGCCAAATTGATGGACTTGGACTGCAGCAGAGCTATAAAGTGCGGTACTGCGTTTTGCTCGATGACGCAACGAGTCTGTTCCGATGTGCCCGAAGCAATGTTGGTCAGCGCCCAGGCTGCTTCAAATTGAAGCATTGTGCTGCGCAAAACAACGCGAGTTAAATTGGCACAAATTAAGAGTTGGACCAGAGTGCACTTACTTGCCCGAATTCTGGAGAAACCGTATGCAGATGGGGACAATGCCATGTCCGATCATCAAATCAATGGGCGGATTACGTTCACGGCTGAGCATCTTGCGAGCTTGCTGCATGCCCAGAAACTGACGATCTGGATCTTCGCTATTCATGGCCGCGACTATCTCATCCACGGTCAACTGCACCGGCGATTGGCCATTGAGCTCCTTGAGGGGTGATGTTAGATCTTCATCGTTGATGTTGCGACGCTTGAACATCTGATCCTCCTTTTTGGATTTGCGCAACTCAATCGTAACCTCATGACGACGCATCCGAGAGTCCTGTTCCAATGTGAATCATAAAGTGAGGTTAGGACAAGATAGCAAGAAAGAAGAGGGGTAGGGGAAGAATAAAAGAGCGTGCGCGCGCGCGCGCGCGCCAACTTACCTGGGTATTGAGTGTGTTGGCCTTGTAGTGGCCCTGGCGTGCGCTAGCGTCCGATTTACTCATGTTTAAATATTTCGGATAAAAAAATTATTCTATTTCTGCTCCGATAACAAGTTTACAGCTGTAAAATAAAGTATATGCTTGAAAGAAAACCTAATGCTGCTTTGATTGCCCTACGCACACATACAGTACATTCACTCACAAACACACGCAAGTGAGAGCTCAAAAATATGTAATAGTGTGCGTACTTTTTGCACTTCTTTGTGTGCCTTTATTCCTTTTCGCCTACCGTTTGCGCGCTCAGCAGAGCCGGCTTTGCAAGGCCAAACCAGCCGCTGTTGCCGTCGCCGTCAGAGTAGCAACAACAAAGCAACAGCTGCGCTGCATTTAACTGTGCAAGTGGAGACCGCGCTAGACTGACGGACCGCCATTTATACGGGCGACCTTTTTTCAACTTACCTTTTTACTTTTAGCTGTATCTATGAAAAACTATGATTCCGAATTGATGCGAAAATTTTGATTTTCAATAAATTTTACCTAAAAATCCGAACAATTTACTAAAATTTAAAATTTTGATCTGAACAAAGAAAATTGTGAGCGTGTTAGCACGTTTAAAATCGAAATAAAACTGGATGAACTCAAATAACTGTATTGTTGTATTACTATGCTGCCAGCGGAGTTTGATTTCAAAGCCTACTTCGCGCAAAGAAAGTTCCGTTTAGTTTAAACAAGATGCTTGATTTTGCAAGGGTTGCTTATTCTGATATTCGATATTCTAAATGATCCGATAACTTTTTACGTCCTGTCAGCTGACTTAATCGATATTTTGCCAAATTCATGCAATTGTTTTTGCTGTAAAGAATTTGAAATACAATTAATAATGAGTTTATTATTATTATAGTTACCTCAGCTAAATAACTAAATAAAATATGTAAATATGTATAAAATATATGATAAACGTTGTGTTAGTGTGTATCCGGTAGGTGTCATTTGTTGCGATCAACATGTAGTTATCTTCAATCATACAATAGATGGCGTATAGCATTTCAAGTTGCATGTAAATTATATCAATTGAGAAAGGGAATTATTTATTAGTTTGTTTATAAGAATATTTATGGTATGCGTAATAAAGCTTATTTCTTATTTATCTTACAAATTATAACTTACAAACTAAATTACAATCTGCTTACGCGCAACAATTGAAATACAATCCACATACAAGCAGCCAAGACACACACCATCCACATGGGCGGAATCTGCAAACTTTGCTTATTGTCAGCATTTTCCCCTTTCATTCCACCAAAAACGGCGGTTTTTCTTATAAAAGTTGTTGGCAATTCAATGAACTTTATGATTTTTTTTATATTTTATAATATAATAATATATATGTCGCAGAGTTATTTTCTCGTGGCTGGTCTGCCATGATGACACACAAACGTTTCGAGTGAAGCGAATTCCAACAGGCGTGTGCAATCGTCTGCATGCAACTGCTCGCATTTTCTACTCGCGCATCGATCTATGCTTCACACACGTAACGGTATTTTGGCGCCAGTCATATTCTACGTTGTAGTCAAATTCTAGGAATGATCTCACAATACACCAAACTCATTGCGCAGCAGCGTCTTGCAAGCGCATTGGTCAAACTATGTTAATAATGAGACAGACACGTACAGTGGTCAAAATACATTCATAATGCGACATATATAATAATATAGATATAAATTGAAAACTGCTAAATATATCTAATAATATAACATGAAAAATTATCTACTTAATGTGCAAAACTCTGCAGCTTGAACCTTCGTTACGGCCCTGATGACAGAAGAGAATTAAAGGTATTTGAAGACTTACTGCGCTCAAAGATTTCACTCCTTACAATTATTTATGATTGGAAAGAAAACTTAATATTCTTTTTTGTTTCACTTATTATAGAAAATATTTTCAATGTGAAAGTATTTCCATGACATTCTAAAATTTAAAATCATTAAACAGTTTGAAGTTTGACATCATCGCATTTGCATAAAACAAAAAAACTAAAGTGCTTTTATATTTGTAGATGATTTTATTTGAAAAAAAAAGAGTTAAAGTATTCAGGGTTGTCCAATCGATCACAATCTAAGCCGACTTATTCTCCTGCTCCTTGTTGTCCTCGCTGACGTCCGCAGCTGGGGCAGCGGTGGTGCTGCTGGCGTCCTGTGGGGCAGAGCGTGCTTCAACCACATCGGAGTCGGAATCATCTGCGATGGGAGCGGGTGAGGCAGATGGGTAAGGGGGAAACTGCTGATCCTGAGGGTAGATCTGCTGCTGCTGTTGCTGCTGCTCCTGTTGTTGTTGCTGCTGCTGCTCCTCGTTGTAGTCAATAGGCGTGGGCTCCTGCTCGGGCTGCTGGGGTGCCTCAACAACTTCGCTTTCCTGCTCGGGCTGCTGCTGCTGGAGCTGCTGTGGCTGGTAGTAGTGCTGCTGCTGCTGTGGGTAGTATATGGGAGCGGGCAGCACAGCAGATGCCACAGGGGCTGCAGCAACTGGTGTCACAACAGGTGCCAGAGCAGGTGCCACAGCGACGGCGGCACGGGCCACTGCCAAAGGCTCACGTTGTACCACAGCGTTAAAGCCGTTGACATCGTCGGCGGTGTAGGTAACTGTGCGCTTGTAACCATCGGCATCCAGGACGCTGTAGGAGCCAACCACATTGCCACCATCCCGACTCTCCACTTGACTCTTGATGTCGCCGGTGAGGGAGTCGTGCACGCCGTAAGAGAAGTCGTAGCGAGGTGAGGATTCCAGCTCCACATGCTTGACAGCTACGGGTGCAGCCACAGCTGCGGGAGCAGCATAGGTGCTTACCACAGGTGCAGCAACAGCAACAGGTGCAGCAACACGGGCAACTGGGGCAACGGCAGCCACAGGCGCCACTGCAGCCACTGGCGCGACGGTCTTCACGAAGGGTGCAGGCAGTCCGTACGACTTAGTGTATATGGGAGCCGCTGCCTGGTGATGATAAACAGCAGCAGCGGGTGCCGCATGATACAGTGCCGGAGCTGCTGCCGCATGGTAAGTGGCGTAACCAGGATGGAAGCCCGAGTAGGTGGCCGCAAAGCCGCCCAAGCAGCTGCCGGTGAGCGCCAGCAGCGACAGAGGAATCAAAAACTGTTGGAACAGAAATTAGGGAGAAATTGCGAATGAATAGAATCATAAAGGGAAAAGAAATCTATTGTGAACTAGCTCAAACAATTATAATGTAACTTGTATGGAACTAGTTTCAATTTTGTTTATGTCTCGAAAAGTGGTACAAATCATTATGCTGTGTACAGCTCTATCGGAATAGTTTAGTATTATGTTGGGAACTAGTTCCAGTTCCTTTTATAAGCCAAAATGTTGGAATTTTTATAGAACTGTTCCATCTAAAAATCTCAATAATAAAATATGAACGTGTTCCAGTTCTTCTCATAATAAACACCCGAAAAGTGGCTCAAGATGTTTATTTTCTCTATATAAGATTAAGTTTCAACAACATACCAATTTAATTCCACGTATTGAACTAGTTCATTTTAGTAAATACGCAATAAAACAGTTTCCAAGCTGCTTCATTTATAAATAATACATTATTGTTTCTGTTTTTCAAATTTTAGAAACAATTTCCGAAATTTTCCATAAAAACTTTTTGAAAAAACATTAAAAAAAATATGCCAACTATTAAGTATAGTTTAAATTATAACTATTAGCTATGCATAAAAAAAACAGTTTTAATTTAATTTTGATCTAATTATCGAAAGTAGAAGCTTTGCACTGGAACCTAAAACGTTTATTATCCTCATTTTGAATCCCTGTTTTCAATGTTCATCCAGGGAACTTACTTGGCTTGCCATTTTGGTGATATTGTTATTGAAACTTAAAGACACACACGGCACGTGGATACACACACGAACAAAGGTATGCAAATTTGGTTATGTAGATTGGCGATGGAACGCGACGCGGATTTCTTTCTCGTCCTCAAGAGTCGAGACTTGGCGACAATGTGAACGACGTTGCGGTAATGATGTGGTTCGCCCTGTCTGCACGTCACTTTATATGGATCGGATCGGTGTGCGGGTCTAGAATTAGCAGAGCAGAGCCCACCCGCCGCTGGGCATGGGCAGCTCTGCCTGCCTCAACAACACCGTGCCAAACCGGTAACACGTACAAAAGATACAAAAGTATCTCACAGATGCCCGTTGACAATTGCGACAATTGCAAACGAAACCAGTTTTAATTTCGGTCTCGGTTTGGTTTACCGATTTCGATTAGACAACTTTGATTTTCGATTTTTTCAAGTTCAACGCATTGGGTGCGCTTCCTTGTAGGCCTATTCGACCATTATCTAATTAAGTCCGTAATTGTAGCGTGTCGCCAGTCCGAAGCAGACCACGACGAGCCAATTCTTCAGCCAATCATCCTCGATTACATCACATTTTGTAGCATTTTGCACTTGAAATTCCATCGATTTATGGCATTCACAGTTGTCAACGCGTTGCCAACCATTGAGGAACTGTTTACCCAATAGAGATGGACACGTGATCGATATATTTTTGCAGAAGATATTTGTGCCA
Source organism: Zaprionus ornatus (assembly GCA_018904035.1). Taxonomy (NCBI): domain Eukaryota; kingdom Metazoa; phylum Arthropoda; class Insecta; order Diptera; family Drosophilidae; genus Zaprionus; species Zaprionus ornatus. The sequence continues at coordinate 14,188,022 of JAEIFZ010000002.1, read as the reverse complement.
AAAAGGGCATGTACCATGGACCAAAAATAGTCCATAATATCGCACATGGAATATATGCACAAAAAGACAAGAACAAATTTTTGGATTATTCAAAAATAATTCAACATTTTATTTATTTGAATATCAATTAAATTATTAAATAAAAAATTGCCATTTAATCTCATGCGCCCTATTGTTCGTCAAATATTATATGCGTCAGAGTAGTTGCTAAAAACTCAAAGATTTTAGTCGAATTTAATTAATTATTAAAATAAATAAAAAGATTTTTCACAACCCTTAATATCAGAGAATATTACAAATGAAATCCAAAAATCGATATTTAACTAGCTGCTAAAAAAAATTATACTATTGAAAAGCCAATCAAGCTAAACAAACTTTCTTTGTTCCTCGCTAACTCGTGTTTTGTCACGACCCGTGGCCAACTCTTTTCCCTTACACTCCTCACACCTGCCCTATCTGTGTGTTGTTAGGTGATTTGTCAGCGTACTGTCTGTCAACACCGTTGCCTCTTTTGGCTGCTTCACTCCACTTTTCAACGGTCCATTTGTATGTCAGAGAGGTTTGCTTCATTTGCTGCATGAGTTTCAGTTTCAGTTCGGTTTCAGTAACTGTTTCAATTTCATTTTCAATTTCTGTTTCTTTTCGAGGAGAATGTGTATGTGGTATTATCATTTGTTCCATTTTCGTATTGTGTCCATGCCCCAAATGTCAGCTTTGGCTCGTTTTCAGCTTCGTTTTCGGCTTCAGTTTCGTTTTTGTTGGTTGCGGCTTCATTTTCGACGAACTGGTCGACTTGTTAATTGTTGCATTGTCTGGGTCTCGCCGCTTCCACGGATATGCCACATGTAATGCAAAGAGATAAACATAAATATCGGTTATGCTTTAATCAAAACACACTACTTGAAATAGCTTAAAAATAATAATATGTGAAAATTACGATTGATTAATGTTATTTGTTTGCTTCAGCAAAATCTTTAAGTGTTGGCCTACAAATTTTGATTTTCAATTATTTTATGACTTCTAATTATTCGAAATATTGAAATAATCATTAATATTAAGGAGTGAGAAATATAATCAGCCAATAATCTCCAAAAGCTATTGCATGAAAGCTCAAAAGGAAACCCTAGCACACTTAGAACAGAAGATCTCCTTCCATCGATTATTGTTACCTTCGAAGGGGCTTAACAATTAACCAGCAATATTCAAACTTAATTGGCTGAAGTATTAATTGAAAAATCGGGTTCATTAAATACAAAAGACTGAAGGTTGCTCAAAGAGGAAAAAAGGTATTTCTAGTCCCAAGTAGGAGGAATCGAATTTGTCAACTCATTTTGTGGTCAAAATCGATGTAATTAAACAATTTCAAGGAATTTCGAGCCTATTCATATAAAATGTTCAAGGCATCTTTAGTTTTATTTCTGTTTCTTTTCCTTCTTTTCTTTTGTGGCCTTTTTGTATTAATTTCTTACGGGTTAACACTCGAAAAGGCAAACAAGCACATTCGGTCGAAAATTAAAAGTGCGTGAAGCGTTTATAAGGCGGTTTCGCGTTTGCTTCCAACTCCGGAGTCCGGAGGTTGACGCATTCTGCTCGAAAGACTATTAAAGACCAATTACTACGTCCAGGCACGTACCATCAGACCCATAAAGATGCGTAGGCAGACACAGAGCAAGTTCAGGGCAAAGAGAAGGCTGGAAGATGGATGACGATTGGTGGTAACAAAAAGTGAATTGTCGAAGGCTTCAACTAAAATGTGGGTAGTTCAATTACGAATGTATAAAGTGCAATACAATGATTTTAATATGATAACCTAATAATTATAGATTAATTCTTAATTATTTATATAAAATTAACTATAAGCTTATTTTATTTTAGTCAAAAGCGTATCAGTTTGGTTTGTTTACTATCTCTATAAATTTGAATTTCTCGATTAATTTCATTTGCGTTCGGGAGTTAATCTGCCCTGCAGTCGATACAGCAAAACAGTGCTACCCGTTTCTTAGAAGATTCGATCGTTTTGAAACACTATGATTGGTTACCAACTAAAGTTAAACAGTTCGAAAAGGCTTCTAACCAAGGATTTAAGGATAGAGGGATTCATTTGCAATCTGTTTCTACTTCTGTACAGATTATTCAGAAAACCAAGAGAGGTAACTGTTCTTTTTGTACTGTTTTCTATATCTTGTTTATTTTTGTTGGCTATAAAGGAAGTTGCCGTTAATGATTCCCACTAGGCAGGGTAAACGGCAAAAGGCAAACGACAAACGGCAGAATTGCGGAAATTGCGGTAACGGAAATGCAACGAATCAAAGTGGAATGTAACGAGTGCAAAGTGAGTACACTCATGCCCACACCCACACCCACACACACACACACATAAACCCATACTCACACAGGGTGCACTTTGACATTTGACAAATACTTAACACTATTTGCCTGGCTTAATAAACCCGTTTTCGTTGACATTGCCGCCACAAGAGAGAAAGAGGGAGGGGGCGATGAAGAGGAAGAGTGTGTAAGAGATTGAAAAACGCCGCCAAGAACAGCTGAAGCGGCATTGGGAGCGTACCAGGAGAGGCAAAGTGGGCGAGGGCGCTGTGTGTCGGGCTGTAAAATAGCAAAAATACGACGAGGACGGCGGCAATGATTGATTGCACGTTAAAGCTGGAGAGCATCACATCATTTCCTTTTTACACTTGACAGGAAATGCATTTTTAGCTAGCGAAATGAGCAGCGTGTGTGCAGGAGAGACAGAGACAGAAAGAGAGAGAGAGTAACAGTGAAAGGCAGATAGTGTTGGTCCAACTAGATACTCAAATCACAGCAAGTGCCATGAAAAGGTAACAGCTAAGGTAACGTAACACCCTGTGTCGCGACTATAAAACACCCTGTACTAGAGATGAGCAGCAAATTAGAAATGAACGTTGTTAAATAAGAGAATTACTTGAATGTATTTGAAATATATATTTACAAAGTAGATTCAAAATACATGAGTTCACTGAAGCACGAACACACTTTTAGGCACTGTAAGAACTCAAAGCACTGTTCACCTTTCTCCAAGGGGTATACAAAGTGGGCGGCACTTGCAAATGCACTTGACGCCAGTTCCACAGACAATTTACACAAAAATCACACACACACACACAAATACATCAACGTTTTCTATGTGTGCGGTGGGCAAGAGGAAGGTGTATGAAGAGGAGGTCTGTGTATGTGTGTGTGTGTGTGTGTGTGCCTGTGCTAGGACATTGAGCAAGGCATTGAAATGGAAATGCTGTCAAGGTTCTCAGTTCTCTCAGTTCTCAGTGCAGTGCAGCATGAATTCAGCTTTCGCTTTTAGTGGAATTTAGCGTATTTTTAACTTTAAGCCAAAGAATCTTTTCCCAACAGGAACTGCAAGAGCAGCAGTTTCAAATCTACTTTGTACAATTTAAGCCAATTATCCGGCTAGCGTAAATAGCTAATATAATGCGATATCGATCAAAGTTCCCCCAACCATTCACTGTGACAGACAAATGCGAACTCATAAACACCTTTCCGCATTCAATGAATGAATGAATGAGTGTAGCAGACCGCGGTTGAGACAAACGAGCCGAGACGAATCTCTCAGGTACGTGTACAAGAATATTGTGACCACACTCTGTGTGTAGTCACACACACATACGAACACATAAAGAGTCAGATTTGTTTGACGCCAAGTCGCCAATAATCCATCAAATTCGCCGTTGAAACGGAAATCCAGATTTGAATACGAAAATGAAATACGGGTTGGGTAAAGCGACTCGAGCGATTATTACGGAACTCTTTGAATGTTTAAGATTTGTTTTAAATGTTGCAATCATTTTTAAAGTTCCGATTTGGTTGAGCTAAAGTAAACTCAATACAGAAATAGGCCTGATTAAGTTTTAATTTTTAGTGGTAAAATATCAAGGGGAGTAATTCATTATTGATATATTGTAGTTACTCCATTAACTTAATATTAGAAATGTATGTTTCCTACTACAATTGTAATTTATCTTAAGACGTAGGTTAAAGTTCATTCACTTTATCGAGCAAAACTAAGAAGCAGAGAACAATCTGTCAACTTTAATTCCGAATTAGTATCCACTTTGGTCGCCCTGATCAAAGTCCAACAACTTTTCTATCAATCTTAAACTTATTTTAAAATATCACTTCCTATTTTTAATACCCAATATGCTTCCTTCTAACGCCACCCACAAAGCATGAATCGATCAAAAATCGATCGAAAATTTTGAACAAACAAAGAAATTAATCAATTTCACAATGCGACTGGCGTCAAGCAAAATTAACTTTGAGTGCTCCACATGATTCTGACTGATTTATAGATATGCGCATTAATGTAGGTTCTCTATACACATTACATATCATATAAATACAGATATAAATGTATATATATACTCGAAAATTGTCGTCTCTTGTCGCCAGCTTTAAAGATTATGCAATGAAAAGGGGACCAAAGAACCCGATAAGCGATGACGAGTGTTTGCTGTTTGAAAAACAAACACACACCCAGACCCACACACACACACATTCGTACACACACACTCCCACACACTTATACTCCCACACTTACCCCAACGAGGGCTAATTATAACGTTGCTAAGCGGATTTCGTACACGCTTCAAGCTCGTTCTCAATTCCAATCATAATCAGCTAAGTTGAAGCTCAGATTTTTGGCGAATGCCAAACAATCGACCTAAGAAGCTTTATATAAATAAACACAATAAAATATTATTATTTAACCAGTTGTTTATCTTACCCCAAACGATCGTAACGTTTTAGATTTCAATTCAGTTTTCCCAATTGGTTAAATATCTTTTAAATTAGACTGATCAAAAAAGATTTATTCTAAAATAAGAACTAAACGATTTTAATAGAAAAGATGGGAATACATTCAAAACAAGCCTAACTAAATTTTAATTAAAAATAAATTTTTTCATAGTTTGCAGAGTTTGAGCTTAAATATTTTAGATATTCCTGTATATCTATTGCCATTAGCACTTGTGGATGCAGCAAACACACAAAACCGTTAGTTGTGCTGGTCTTTTGTTCGGTTTAGCGACGCGTGTTGATATTTTTGCTGCGTGCGTGTTTTAATTAAAGCAATTTTTACACTGTCAAACAACGACGACGTGCAGCATCAAATATTTTGCATGCCCATAAAACAGCGACTCCCCTTCCCCCCCGGGACCCACTCTCTCCTCTCTGCACCGTGCTACACAGTGTACTCCACGCCCGTTTAGTGTCAACGTGTCGCGTCGACTGCGCGCAACGTATGCCGTAACACGTATCCGCCGCGTGGGCCACGCGAGCAGCTGTTAAAGTGTCAACAAGTTGATGAGGTGCGATGACTCTGACAGCCGAGACAGGCGTGGCACTTGTTTAGCAGTTGTGCAGTTATCCTTAAATCCTGAAACAGACTCAAACTCAGACTCAGAACAACCAACCCAATCAATATCAGCAGCATCGTCAATATTTGCACATTTGCAAGTGCAGCAAGTGTGCGACAATGGAGGTTCGATTGAGCGCCTCATCTTGCCTAAACTCACTCATTGTTTGACTATTTGCTCCCTATTTGCAGTCACGCTTCCTGCTCCAGATTCAGTTCCTGCTGCACAGGATGTCGACGCCGGCATCGTCGAGTGGCATCCAAGTCCAAGGACCCTACAAATTTTTAGGCATTAGCAAGTGTCGTCCTGGCTCGTCGACAGTATTGTTCAAATGGGCGTGGGCGTTGGAGTGGGTGTGGCAGGCAGACAGACGTGCAATCAATTCTCCCTCTCCTCTCTATCTCTTTCTCTCTCTCTATCCCTCACACTTGTTGTTGTTGTTGACAGTCGCAACAATCAGACGAGGCAAAACAGCATGCATGATGTGTCTGACAACGCGCGCTCTGCACTTTTTGCCGGCACTTAGTCGCCTTTAAATATGCAGAGTACGCTGTGTCGAGTGGCGTCGCCAGGTGGCGCTTTCTGCTAAGCACTCGCACTAAGCCGAATGCAGCTAACCAACTGTACACGGATTTGCCGGCAGAAGGGATAAAGCGTTAAAGTCCCAAGCGGATTTGTACACTTAAATGAACATCTTGATTGGTTTTTCAGTGGGAAATTATAAAAATTATTACAGACTTTAGCTCTCTCTCTCTCTCTGTTATATATAATGTTATTAAGTTATCGATCAGACAATTATTTGAAGTCGATAATTTAAGCACCAAGAAATAAATAACCCAATCCTTGACTGAATTAATACGCATTTTATTGCTGTTTCAATTAATTTATATTGCATTTCAATGGGGTTCGAAATAAGTAAATTATTAATATATTTAAAGTTGTGTTCTTATGAAATGGATCAACAATACTTGGTATCGAGTCGGCCTCATTTGAATTCATCACAATATGAGCTGCAATCAGCAAACATTAATATTAAGTATGTTATAAAATTGAAATCCAATTTGTATTTTTTTCTTTGCATGGCGATAAATGATTTATGGAGAAATCGATGCAAATTGAAAACAAATTTTCTCTGCTGTTGCGCCGCTAGTCATCGTTTCGAAAATCTGGAAAATTAATATTTGCCGCCCGAAATTCAATTAGAGTGCAACAATTTGCCAGGTACCTCGCAAAATTAGCTGAGCACAATTCAAAAAATGCTTTCTCTCCCTCTGGCAAAATGCTCGATTATTGCATAATTTATCGATTGTACGGCAAACTGAATAATGCAAACACAGGCGCAAAAACAACAACTACGAGACAAGCGGCAATCACAGAAAATATTTATGCACACACACACATACATACATACATGGCACATTTATGCAGATGTGTGTGTGTGTGTATTCTAAAATGCCCCCATGTCTGCAAACTTTTAAACGCACGAAAAAGTTAGAAATGCAGTGCAGCTTAAGTTGTTATTAATTTATAAACAATATGAAAAGTTGTGTTCATAATTATTCACTGAATACAGCCGTGACACTTTCATTCACTTATTATTATAAAGTTAAAGAACATGACACGTGCAGCTATTAGAGTTTTAATTATGCAAAAGACAAACACAATCGCAGAGTGATTAGTCATCTCGCTCTCGCATACGTAAATTGAACAAGGAAAGAACAGAAAACACACATACAACTTGTATCTCTAAGAGAGGCGTATCTCTGAGAGACAGAGGGAGAGAGAGAGAGATCACAGAGCTGGTAGAAATCTCTCTCAGCTGAAGTTAAATGTCATCATCAAATATTAATTTAAAATTTAACTACAGATGTTGTTACTTTTAAAGCATAATTAAATTGTATGCCTATACTGATGCCAGCTATAATTAAACTCTATAAACAGTTGTCACGTCTCGCGGCCCTACAATCGACACGCAATCAGCATAAATTAATAAATTGAACTATAAACAATTCATCAATGTGGTTTTGTTGGAAATCCACAACAATTTTATTGAATGCCTAAACAAAATTCTTCGCGAAAATAAATTACAGGCGTGGCCACGCCCATATTGAGCAAATACGTGTCCCCAAAATGCCAATTGCACCAAACATGATTTTATTGCATTGTTTTGTTTCTGTTTCTGGTTTTAGCTCTGTTCATTTGGCTTCATTTGGGGAGTTGACAAAGCGCAACGGAGTTAATTTCATTCCTGAATTATGACTCAAGGGCAAAATTAACATGGAAATTATGAAAATGGCGGCCAATGAAAAGTGACAACCGCCGTACTAACAACAAAAACAGAAATAAAGTGAACGACTTGTGGCTGCGGTTGCCACACAGATACCCTGTCAATAGTGGGATTTCTATTGTGTGGCTGATCTGTTCTACATCTCAAGAGAATATAAAAATTGTATTTCAGAACTTAATACTCCTCAATGAAATATGTTTCGTAAAAACCATTTCTTTTAGTTTATATTGTAAATATTTATGTTTTTTCTTTAATGAGTTTATTTGTCATTTTCAAATTTAACTTAATTGTTTTCATATTTTTAAATATTGTAATTCATTTGCAACAACTTTAAGTACGGAATAATTCTTATAATTGAATACAACCTTTCATTCCTCTAACAGTACAGGGTGTCATGCAAACAGGATACTAAAAACAAATTGCGAAACCAACAGAGTTCAGACAACAACAAGGCGACAGCAACAACAAGCCGACAGCAACAACAACAGCAACAACTGCAGTGCCAACGAGTTGCCTGCAAGCTGCCGGACACAAAAACAAGAAAATAATTTTCATAGCACAACAATTTTTAGTGATTTTTGAGCAATGAACCCAAAGGGGGTCGCTCTGTTGCCGTTGCATGCCTCCCCCTTCCGCCAACCTCCCCGTCGCCCGCTTGCAGGAAAGGCAGGCGAAAAGTGTCCGAAAATTTACGCCGCAGCGGTGCATTTTAGGAGTGGGTTAAGCGTTGACAGGGGTCCACTTTGTTGGTACCAGTTTTCAGTTGCCGTACTCCCGTTTAGGGTTGTCAACTGGCTTGCTTGCATTGCATATTTTGCGGCGTTTAGACAACGAAAACAATGCCCTGGCGAAAAGTCGACTAAAAAATAATAAAAAGGAAAACAACGCAGCTATGCTGCAATTTTATATATGCTCCTATGATTTATGCCATCATCATAATAAATTTATGTGATTTATTTGCCATGCCTAAGGCGAGCTGCAATATTTTTTTTCTACCAGCTGCGGCCACTGTACTAGTTTAAATTGCCTCCTCTCTAATTGTAATGCAGTTGCAGCAAGCTCTCTCTCTATATCTATCTCTCTCTCCTGCTCTGTGGGGCATGAGAATTCATAACTTTTGACAGTTTTGGGTTTCGCATTTGAGTTATGAATAAGAAAATTTTTAAATTGTCCAAAAATGTATTTTCGCAGCTTTAAAATTCCATTCCTATTAACAGTACTAGCTGCAATAGGTTAGCAGCACTGTTAAATGGCTTAACTACATTTGGTATTTCTGTTGTTATCAGTAACAATAAATTTTAAATCTTGCTTTAACATTCCCAAAGCGTTGCTTAAAGTTAGCAGCGCTGTTAAATGGCTTCACACGACTTATTTAAGCAGTTTTTATCGATAGCTGGCAAATGTTCGGTGGTCGCCGTTTAAAAGATGAAGTGAAGCCTCTTTAAATACATATTTTTAAAGCCCTTAACTTTAAACTATTGTAGTATGTAAATAACCCTAAAAGCAGTCAGCACATTTCTGGGAACTGGGAATAGTATTTAAAAGGTTATTGTCAAAAGTCTCGTCAAATGCCAGCATAAAACTTTGTAGCTGACAGTTAATTCAAAGCAACTTCAACTGTTGGCAGTAAATTCCGGACAAATCCTGGGCAGCATCAGGTCAAAAGTAATGCAAAATAATTTCTCCTCAGTCAGCTGCTGCGGGCAGGCAGCAACAATTAGAATTCGCAATTATGCTATATTTTTGATGCATTTCTAATTAAAACATGCTAATTCCAGACAGAATTATAGAGAAGTTGAACTTGAGAAAAGTTGCCGAAATGCTACTTCAAAATTGTCTGGCATTATAACAAAAAGTGTGCGAACTTTTGGCAACAAATTGCTCGTATCTAAATGAGGCAGACTGATGTTGCCACGCTCACAATATGCAAATTGTGCGTCTCGCTGGCATTGTCAGGTGTGACATTACGCACTGAGAATGGTTCATTAAACTCGGCCAGAGGCGCGACGAAAAAAATGTGTGTGCAACACTTAATTAGGCACGACTCGATGTGCAGCCTCCGACGAAAGTTTAATGAACTTTCTCAGGGAGAAGGCGTGGCCAGAGAAGGCGTCACACAGTTGCAATAACCAAAATCAAAGTGCTTGCCACCCCCTCGCTCTTTCCCTACGGTCAACGCCACAGGCATCTGCACAAATTAGTTGCAGAAGCAGCGGCCCAAAAGGGATATGCGAAAGTGGTCAACAATTACGCCGGCTGAAGACAAACGGGAAGCAGCAACGGCAGCTGCCGCCGACCAAAACGGACCTCAATGAATGACATTTAATTATTTCATCAAGAAAGCAAATAGCCCAAGGAGCAAACAATCAACTTCTGGCCGACATCAGGCAGGCATAAGGCATTGGCATCTCCCTCTCGCTCATGCTCTCTCTCTCTCTCTCTCTCTCACTCACTCTGTCTCACACTGCTCTCATCTTATTATTTCTCTTTCTTCTTTTTTTGGAAGGGACGTGCACACATAACGACGGACCAAAGCAGACGTAACCCTCGACTAGGCATGCTGGTTCAACTTGGGCAAACAATGACTTTATTTTTGGATTTCTTAGTAGCAGAAGTGTTTGCAGTTTAAGGAAATTATCACTCGGGCAAGGCCAGCAAAGCTTTTCCTTGTTTGTTGAAGCATGAAAATGGTTTAGAGCTGCAACAACTTAAATTTAATAAAAAATACAAATTTAATTGAATTTCACATCCATTTTCACATCATATTGAGAACATCAATTCTATCTTCACCTCTTCTCCTGTTTTATTGTACGATTTCTCCTTAAAGTATGCTTTAATTAATAAATGATTCTCTCAAATTACTTTTTAAATTGATCTTCAACTTGCAACGTTTATTTCTAGCTCTGCGAATCTCAAATCATTTCCCTTTCGGTCAGCCCATCAATTAGTCAACTCACGACGGCCAACTAATTATGCAATACTTCACTCATGATGGCAAAGGAAACAAAGAAAACAAGAGGAGAACGCGAAAACGAGAGACATGCTTTATAAGCAAGACAAGATGCGATATGGGTTGGGGCGTAATGTGTGCTGGGACTTCTGACTACCCTGACAACCATCCCAAGTTGTCCCTGACAATTACGCAAATTGTTGTTGTCATTATGTAAACACTTGTTTATGTCAAATTTGACATTTGATACGAGCTGCGGGAGAGAACGGGAGAACACATGTGTGTGCGTGTGTGTGTGTGTGCGTCCAGTATACACAGAGGGTTGGCCCGGCACAGGAAGCACTGCGGCCCAATATGTCAACCGCCACCAGGTGTGCTCGGACATGTCCATGTTACACTTGATTAAGTAGGCGCTGAGTTCGACGAAATGCTTTTTAGATGGCTCCCCACAGTAGCAGCAGCAGGTGCTCCGGGTCCGGCTCCACCCGACTCGAGTGGGTCAGTGAACGTGCCAAATTATTGACAGCGTGGCGCCAGTTTGTCCAGAGACTCGTCGAGTTTTGCCCTCTGACTGCCTGAGTTGGTTGATTAATTAGACGCAAAAGCCATTGGGCCAACAGGTCTACCACTCTCCGCTCCCATCTACCCACCATGCGGACAGTATGTGCGTGCAGCAGTCCGCCGCGTCATAAGTCGCCACTGGGCGGAGTTGAATTGAGTTGAGTTTGAGTGTGTGTCCGTTGAGTTTGAGTTGTTCATTAACACCAAACTGGGAGACAGAGACAGTCCGTGTCCAACAGCACGTTTCCATGCTTGGGGTAAATTGTTTGACCTGCACATGGGAAGGTCGGGATACGTTGTTGAATAGAACTGTTGAATGGCAGTGCACAGCTTTGTGTGTCAATTAAATGAAAAGCAATGTGTCCAGTCGCTCTCAGCTCAATTGAACGTCGAATTGAACTAAATAATCGAATTGCAGATCCCATTGTGTAATTTGAACGCAAATAGCGATACTGATCACACAATTATTATCGATAGTTGTCTAAACGCAGCTGTAAGCGTGCAGACTGTCAAGTTAACAGTAGCGCAGCCTGTCAAGTTAACAGCAATGTGTTATGCAACGGATTATCATTTCACATACAGATTTATCGATTATAAACTGCAAACATTTGCGTTTTACAGTCTGTTAACTGGAAATCATGCACATCATCATGTAGAGCAATCAAAGTCAATTTGAAGCACCCTTGTTGCCCCAAACACTTTAGTCGGCAATCAAAGTTCTGGCTCTGCTGCTGCTGCTACTGATCACATTACCTTAACTTGAACATCTCCCTTCATTGGGTTATCAATTTATCCCCTTAGCAATTGGCAGCGTTGCCCTTCAACACACACACAACACATACATATAAACAGATGCCAAGTGAATTGTCTGCTTATCGTTATCTGAGATTTTACTCTGCTACTTAAACAATACAATTTGCAGATTGACCGCACCCCTCACACAGCACTTTCCCCTTTACCTTCTTCTTTCCCCATCGACAGTAAATCCCGTCATTCAACAGCTTCAAGAGTTTTACAATGAAATTTCGTTGCGTTTTATCGAATGTTTCTTGTCTGCCAAACGTCATACACATGTCCATTGCAAGGTTGCGTGTGTGTGTGTGTGCGTTGCATATGTGTGTTTGTATATATTTGTAACAATTTTGTTGCATACTTTTGTGCATGCTCTACGGTAAATTGAATTTATGCGCTGCAGGCGAAGAGTAGAGCCAGGAAAAGCGTAGCGAGGGCAGCTTCATGCATTGATTTAGTTCTATAAAACTAGAAAAGGACTAGAAAACGGTTATCCCATTTTTGCTGCCATGAGATTCTTGTCGGGATGTGCATAAAAATTCTGTCATTTTGGCAAAGCCTCAAGTTGTGCTCTCCAACATTTTTGTATTTTTATGCGAGACATTTCTGCTCTTGCTGTTGTTGTGTTGTTCTGTTTTGTTGCAAGTTGTCTGTGGGAAACAGACTGGAAAACACGCTGTGGCGTTAGAGAGCCAGACACATTCGCTACTTGTTATCTGGAAATGTCTTACAGCAATTTCAACAGAATTCCATTGCTAATAAATAAGAAACTTTCTGGGATGTTCCAAGTTCTGCGTTCAAATCGATTTCTAAATTTGATAATTGGAAACTTTTTCCTTAAAAATGGAAACATTTTCCATTGAGAAATTATGTAGAGTACATTTCTAACGGATATACCCACTTGGAATGATACAATTAACACAATTAAATACTTCTTAGAATGTCATAATTCTTATTTACAATACCGTAAATATTTAAAAAAACGAAATTTGTTTTTAAGCGAATTGCGAAACATCTTTTGTAAACTTTTAAAATCATTTATCACATTTAAATGATATTTTCTTCTACGAATTTTAACATTTATTTCTGTTTTTTATCAGGAAAGATGAACTTAAGACTAAACAGTCGGCGTTTAGGCCTCCTCCTCCTCCTCCTCTTCCTTCACGACCTTGGGTTGTGGCTTGCGCCGCAATGAGCCACGCACACGAGTCGGCCTCTTGGTGGTGGTAGACTTTGGCTTGGGATTCTCCAGCTCATCCAGCTCGGCGTCAGAAAAACGATCCTTATACCAGTCGGCGCTTCAAGTGAAATGCAAAATAAAGTTAATTAATTTATATTGTTCGGTGGCATTATCTGGCATCATTTAATGCTTACCACTCTGGCACTTTACGCGCCCAGTCACAGGTTTTGTTCTCATCGTCGAACACCTGACCCAGTTTGCAGCCATTACGACGTGGCAGATCACCGTTCACACAAACATAGAAGAACTGACAGTCATCGGGATCCGCATAACGTGGATGCGTCACAGCAATGCTCTCGTTCACCTTGGGGCACTCGAACTCGAAAATATCCTCCGACTTGCAACCGGTGACGCCCACCTCGTCGGGCCAAGTGCAGATGCCAGTTTTGGGATTAAAGACCAGTCCAACCGGACAGGTGATCATATTAAACTGTCCGTCAACGCAGAAATAGAATTTATCGCATATGCCAGGCTTCTCGTGGCCGAAATAACCATTCTTACGCGGACAGTGCTGCGAGGGTTGAGGAGTTTCTGTGGAAAGAACGCTCATATCAGTTGCAAGAAATGAAGGATAACAAAAAGTCATAGTTTTTTTATGAAATTAAAAGAAAGAATAATCACAATTGTATTTCTTAATATTCATTAGCTATACTTCTCTGTCTTTCTCTTTCTTGTTTTTATCAAACGAAAACTCTACAAAATACTTTCATAAATGATTCCTTCAAGTGTCTACCCCATTTTAATTTGTAGGAAATTTCCATTTGTTCTGCACAATCTACATATGCATTTTTCCTTTGCTCTCCCTATTTAGGTGCTTTATTTCCTACACTTTATTCGCCTTTTGTGTGTGCTTCATTAGAAAGAATGGATGTTCCTGTTGCTGCAGTGTGGCAAGGCCCACATTCCTTGCCCCAACTTGTTTATGCTTCAGACCGAGAGTTTATCGCTCCAGTAGTTTGCCAAGAATGCGAGAACGAGTCGCAGGGAACTGCAGCCCCGTATCTTGTGTCTGTCTACATCCTGTTGCCCACTGGCCACTTCCTTTGCATATGATGGCAGTGTGGCCAGACTTAAGTAGATTATGAAAGGGTTCCATATGCTGGAGGAGCGACATTTCTGAATGAAATGGCACAGACAAAGGTAATTGAAATTTCAAATGGACCAATAAAATGTGCTCTAATTGCTTTATTATTTATTTACATTTTACCCACGTTTAAAGAATATAGAAAATGTCTGGGAAGTGCAAACGAAACAGAGAATTCATAATTAGAAATAAATGGGGGGCAGGCAAAAGATCACTTGAGAACTTAAGATCTCGATTGTAGTACTTTGATATATCTAAATGGACTCTTACGAAGTCTTTTAGGTTTTATAGAAATAACATAAAGTAATATACAATATTCATTAGATGAAGGTGGTCTAATTGAATTGGAACCTAAATTGGAAATAAATGGACACAAATTAGTACTTCAAAGAAAGAATCAATCAAGAGTTCAATTAAGACCCTTTACTCTTCAAACTAGAATTGAAATTCAAGCCACAACAACTGCTAGCCCCTTTTCAGATATCTTAAAGCCTGTGAAAATCCGCTGAACGAAGCTGAGACGCGCGACTGTCAAACGGCACGCGGAAGACTGTCGACTTATAGAGGGAACTCTGCAAGGGCCACGTGTCGACGCACTCTCGATGCCCACATTAAACCACTGAGAGCGTGACAAAATAAAATAATAAAAATCACAAATAAAACGAGTCTAAAACAATAAAAATAAAATACCAAAACAAGGGGACACCCAAACCCGTAAACACCACCGCGAACTTCCAACGAAGAGACCCATTGACGACAACAATTTGGGTTAACCGCTTCGCATGCCGCTTGCATAATAAATTAGTTACTTACATCCATATCTATATATAATGTTTATGAAGTAACGGGCGAATAAGTGCGGGCACAGCTCGCGTTTATGCGTTGATTTAAAATATATATTTAAACCTGGCCCAAAGCTGGAGATTCCGCGCCCTGTACCTCGTTCTGTCAGGGCACAACACGCTGTGCATATTTAAAATATAATTTAAGAACCGCGTTCTTTGTTCTTCACAAGTACATAAGTATATAGTGTGCTATATATAGTATATACTAGTATGCGTTACAAGGTGTACTCACGCAGCTTGGAGCGCTTGGTGCAGTCGATGTTATAGGGCAAATCACACTTCTCCTCGATGGGTGAGTAATCATTGAAGACCATCCCGTCGGCGCAGAGGCGTTCCGTGTGCACGCCATCCCTATAAATAAATGAACATAAAAAGGAATGAGCATGATATATATAAAGAAGGATTATATGTAGTATATGCAAAAATTAGTTAGAGTTATAGAGTTAGATCTTAATATATTTAAGATTATGTTCATTTAATTTTGTAAGTTCTATAAATAATACAGATTATTTCTTGAATTCATTATATCTAATTATTTCCTAACTATTCTTTATTACTTCGTCAAAATTGTTATTTAAAAATGCAAAGTACCTGTTAAACCTGTTTAAACTTTTAAACAGACAAATTCTAATCGACCAACTTCTGTATCACCTGCCACTAAGTACCTCAATGTCTGGCAACTTATCGCAATCAATATAACCCCACATACCCTTTCCCATCGGGTGTCTCTGATGCGCCAACACATCAGACGAATCAAGTCATATTTTAACACTTTTTTTTCTTTGTGTCACGCCTGAATTATTGATTACGCTCACTTTGGGCTCCAATGGCGCGAGAGATGAGCAAAGCGCATTTATTCACATCATTGGCCACACGAAGGTGGTGAAAATCTGTCCCAAGGTGTCACATTGTCAAGAGAACCAGTTGACACATTTCGTATGTGCAATATTTAAAAAAAATAGCATTTGTGTATAATATTTTATGAATACAAAAAAAACCAATGACAAAACTGTATGTTTTTTTATAAATAAATTGTTAATTATTTTTAAAATACTGTAAAAACTACGTTTAAATATAGATGAGTTTAAATAATACGTAAACATTAATAAAACATTGGTAAAATGTTAGGAAAATATTGAGAAAAACATGCAATTTTATAAAAATGATTTTTACATTAGTTAGTGAGAGGTTATGTTTTATCTGCAATTGTCAATTGATACTCAGTTCAATTATTTACAAACATTACACATACGCCACATTGGTCTTAACTTATATTTATGTCTTATGTATGTTTGTATGTGTGTGTGTATTGGTAACTTACAGGCACGCATAGTATTTATCGCACTGTTTGCTATCCGGATAGAAACCATTTGCCTCTGGGCACTGCTCGGTGGGCTCGTATTCCGGCGTATCTTGGGCCTGTTTACGTTTCGGCGCCGCCGCTGCCTCTTCCACGGGATCGCGCGTTCTTGACGGCAAATGTCGCTGGGATGGCGGATGTCCTGGACCCACACGGAAATTGCCACGTTCGCGCTGAGCAAGTGCGGTGCCTGTGTGGGCGAACAGAACGGAGGATGAGACAGATAAAGATGATGTGCAAGATGTGAGTAAAATACTTCGACTGCAGCCCGAAGCATATTGATATAAATAGATATTAAAAGAAAATAAATAATAGCACTAAATCGGAAAATAACAGCGGTCTATGTTTAAAATGTAAATATTATAAAAATGTATGCTATGCTAACATTAAAATGTGTCATAAATTCAGCTACTGTTAATGTCTAACAGCTTAAGCCAGGCTCATTAACAGTAAAGCTCTGCTGTTAATGTTTAGATTTTATGTT
This sequence comes from Zaprionus ornatus, assembly GCA_018904035.1. Classification (NCBI taxonomy): domain Eukaryota; kingdom Metazoa; phylum Arthropoda; class Insecta; order Diptera; family Drosophilidae; genus Zaprionus; species Zaprionus ornatus. Next base: position 14,171,008 of record JAEIFZ010000002.1, on the reverse strand, counting down.
AACTGCTCAGCATTTAAAATGTTAAATGCTTAACGTTTTAGGTATTCTGCTTTTTAATATATTTTATTTAGACTTAAATTTATCAGTTAGCCAATTACATCGTTGACTTTGTCCAAAAAAGAACCCTTTGCTAATAAGTTTGATTTATTTTCCCCCTTAAGCCGGTTACCCAATACAGTCTATAATTTATTTTCCCAGTGTATCTTTTGATATTAAAATATCGCCGCTAAAAACCTGTTACTGCATAAACTTAATTTGTAACTTAGCGCTTTGTTTATGACCGGCCAAGATTGCGACATAGGCGACCTTAAAAGTGAAAGTTCCACTCGGAAAGAAGAAAAAAAAACAGCTGTTTACCAGCAACAGCAGCAACAGCTGAGCTGCCCCAGCTCCAATGGGGCGTTGATTGAGGCAATCATCAATCAAAGGCCACGCATGCACTTCCGACAAGTTGCAGCGTGGCGAACGCTTCAAGGTGGACCACTTTAAGTGACCGCAAAAAGGAATAAAAAAGAAAAACAACAAAAAATAGCGAACCACACGAAGAACACGACCATTGTGAATTCAATTCCATTTCGAAGCACAATACATACACACACACACACACACACACACACACACACGCATACACAGAGAGCAATTTCGACGGGTTTTCGGGCTGCTGGAGAGCCTGACATTCGATTAAACGTTAATAAAGAAACAATTCCACAGAGCAATTAGTGCGTAAAGTGTCAGCCAACATTTAAGCCGACGACGACAACAACGAAGTCAACGCCAACGGCGACGCCAACGTCGCTGTCGGCAGCAACAAGAAACAAGTAGTTGCTGTTGCCGTATTGTTGTTGTTGTTGTTGTTGGCACTGCAGCTGCCTCTTGTCATTGAAACACGTTTCGTACACGACTTGCTTAAAATAAAAAAAAAACAAAGAAAAAACAGAAAAAAATACTGAAAAAAACAGCGAAAGGCGCTGTGACTTTCGTAGTTGATTTTGTGTATGCCCTAACAAGGGTGCTGGGTACTTTTGTTTTTTTAATAACTTTAGGATAAATACAGATTATGATGATTAACGTTATCAAGTACAGTTTAACAGAAGCTCCTTATTGCAAAATCTTAATAAAAGGAGATGTTAAATAACACAATAGAAAAGAGCTGTTCCAGAGAGAGAGAGAGCGTCAATCTCCAACAACAGAAAGAAAGGATTTACTGAATATCAGAAATTCTTATAAACTGTTATCTAACAAAAAAACAATGACAGATAATGAAAGATTCACCTTAGGGAGAGAAAAAGACTAAGAAACATTACTAATAATATACAAAGGAAAGCAGATTAAACATTTATTATTAATTTCTATGATTTTTAGAGTATTCCAATAACGCCAAAAAATAAACAAATTTTTCTTTGAAAACTTTGGTTTTTTCTTTTAGTGTCGTCAACGCTGCGGTTTGGGTAAGAGTTTTTTCATACTCTCTGGACTTGTCGAGCGTCGATCTGACAGTCTGTCAACATGTTTGTCATAGAGTCTCGTTTCGGTTGCAGCAACTGGCGCTTTCAAATGAACCCGAATCCGAACACAGAAACGAATCCAGAGTCGAACCCGGCCCCGACCCCGTTTCCAAGCTCAACCCGGCCCCTTTGACTGGGTTTTCAGTCCGGTTAAACTAGATTAATTGAGTGTCTCGGCTCTGACATCGTGTTGAAATAGAAAAAAAGTAAAAAAAAAAAAAAATCAAAGTTTTTGTGTCTTGTTTGCTTTCATCGTCAAATTGAATTCAAGTCACACACACACAGAGACACGCAAACAACAAATACTCGAATAATTTGGGTGGGTGTCGGAGAAATAAATGTGCGTGCTGCATGCGTGTTGAGTTCATTGAACATTAAATAGATTAAAAATAAACTGGCTAAGGCAGAAAAGCGTATTTACATTTTCAAACCAAGTTGAAGCGCGTTGAAATGTTTCATGGGAATTAACGGACTCATTTACAGTGGATGAGCTCTTCAAGTTGTCTAGACTTGCCCAAAGCAAAGCAAAACCATTTTTTTTTGTCTTTTTTTTTTGCGCATCTTTAATTAAATCTGTCTGTTTATTTTGTATTTATAAAAAACATAATTGCATTAATTGACAATCATATTAATTTCATAAATTAAATATATTTTTTCATTGCACTCTATTGCGGTCTAATTGGAATTCCGCAAACAAATGTAGCCGCAATTAGGCAAAAATTTCATTTTTGACACTCGCAGTCGATGAAATTATTTGCAAATTTTGAGGGCAGAGAAACAAGTACGCAAACAATCAACAATATATTTCAGGGACATTTTAACATAATTACAATACATGTCAACACCCACACAAATACGGCAGCTGCTGCATATCAATTTTAGTTTTTCTGATAATGTCAAATGATGACTGAAAGATACCCTGTAGTGAGTTTGGACTATATAATTTTTTATACAGTGATAAATAAAAAAAAGTAATGAAGTGGATTATGATGATTATAAATCATGATGATTATAAATCATTGAATGATTCACCTTAAAATACAAATGAAACATATATATAAAATAGTAATAATGACAAATTAAACTAACTGATAACACGAATTAACCTCGTATTTAGCATACTCCTTAATGTTTGACTTGCCTGCCCTTCGCATTCAAATTTAAATGTTTTCACACACGAATTTACACACACAACGTGATTATAATGAGCTGCACTAAATACTTACTTTGAATGGCAAAACCAAAAACTATGCGCATCGAAACATTAGTCAAATAATAATTATAATAAATTTTGATACAAGTGTGAGCACTATTTACATTTGCAATTTTAATGCATGCGAAAATTAAATGGCAGCAGCAAAATGAAAACCATTCTACTGTCGAGAGTTGAATTACGACAGGCATATGACATCGATTTTTGTATTGAATGTTCAGCTGATGCTCGAAATTAATGCGAATTGTTTGCGATGTTGAAATAGGCGTAACAATAAATATTTAAACAGAATTTCTTAGTTTGTTGGCGTTTCATTAATTGGCACGTGCAATCAAGCGCTTTTTGGCCTTTTCACATTGGAAACTTACCCGCAAGCAGGGCGAATATGCAAATTTTCATAAACGCCATTTTGTAACCAGTTTTTCGAACCTGTAGAAGGAGAAGTTATAGTTCAATTTAACTAGATTTCACTTTAAAAAAAAAAAACGGTGTTTTTAGTTGTTTCGATATTTAGTGGATTTTTGTACATCACTTTTATCTTATTGCCTTGGGCAATTGTTCACTTTTTCTCGGAGACTTTGCACTGTATCAATTTCATTTGTTTCACTTTCGTAGCATTGCAATATTTACCGTTTCGTCAGCTTTGTGCGCACGCGTCGCCGTCTCGGAGTGAACTGTGTGCTGCGCACTGGGGCAAAATACTTTTTAAATGTGCTCGGCGACCAGTTTCAACAATAAAAAAAACAACGACAGCACTGCCGACAACAATCGATGTTAAATATGTTAACAACTTTATGCAAAATGCATCTTGGCAGGCGGCGTCGGTGGCGCATGCGCAATTAATAAAACCGGCTTTGAGCGGCGTCGCGATAAGCTCTTTGAAAGCTTTTGGAAAGCTTACTTAGTTGCTTGCGTCCCAGTTGGAAATAGGAGGTGCATAAATTAAACTGTTTTGATAAATTAAACAATTCAAATTAAAAGTGATTAATTTACTAATTAATTTATACATTATTTTATTTTATTTTATTTTTTATAATAACCTTATAACTGATCAGTATTGACAGCGTCATCTTGTCTAAATTTATTAACTGCAATCGCAATTACAGATAAGAATCGATAACAGGTTATGAAAGACAGGCAAGTGCAGCCACAAATCGATAACAGGCTGTTATTAACATGGCATTTAACACACAAGTGCTGTAAATACATTAACAAACCGATAACAGGCTGTTAATAACAGCGCATTGATCTCGCAAGTTCTGCAACTATCGAATAATCGGCGCTGCGGGCAACGGTAAATTACAACAGGTGAAATTAAAGCAACAGTGGCAAATGTTTGGCTAACTGCGTATATTGCAACAGACTCTGTTTAGCACGTCGAAAAATAGCTGAAAAATCAAAAGGAGAGACAACAACTCTGTCAACATTAACGACCACAACAACGAACAGTGGCCCCGAACACAGCAGCAACAACAGCAGCAACAACAACAGCAACAACAGCAGCAACAACAGCAGCAACAACAGCAGCAACAACAGCAGCAGGAACATCAACAGGGAAAGCATGTTGGCAGAAAATGGAAAATGGCAAATGGAAATCCTACACGGAACGGCCCATGAAATATTGCATAGTTTTAACGAGCGTGCCCAGCCGATGAACAATGTTGGTGAAATTTGTCAACAGGATATATGCGCCTGTTTGTGGCCCTGGTCCCGAGTCTTGCCCTGTCCAAACACTAGCCATTGTGGGCGTGGCCAGCTGCCTACATTGATGATTTGCATTTTGGAAATTAACTAAAAAATATGACAAAATTTGTTGTTTTGGCCACCCTGTTCATGTCTTGTGCATACATATTTTTCCTGCTCCAGGTTTGCTGCATCATTGTGCCGGACGAGCTGCGTTTTCAAGAGCATCAGAAATATCTCTTCTTCCCTCCCTGCTGCCTCTTCTCGGACGCCTTGACTTGTTTTCCAGCTGCTTGGGTTTTCATTTGCCTGTCATTTTGTGTGTGTAATAATTGTGATTGTGACAAATTGTCTTTTTGTGCTAAATTTGCCTGTTTCATATTCACAGACCTCTTCGTTCCTCGCCCCCGCCTTGTTTCCTTTGCCATAGCCTCATCCAGGCAGCACATTTTTAAAGCACAATTTGAGAAATTTGTCGCAATATTTGTAAGCAAATTGTTGCCTAAATGCTGTGCCGACATTATGCAAATTATAATCCTAAGAAAACTGATTATGAGTAAATTGAGCAAGCGAAATGTTCCAGCTTGATGGTAAATTTACGTTGAATCTCTGTAAGATTGTTTTATTTAAATGGAATAATAAGCATGCAATAAAAACTATAGGTTAGCGGATATGGAATTATTATAATAATATTATATGTATGTTGAATACAGAGGTTTTTGTATTAAATATTAAATAGCAAAGAAATATAAATTACTTATTCATATTTTCAGAACTGTTGAATAACCTCATAATCATTTAAATATCTTGAAGGCTGAGTAATTTTTTATTTATTAGCAAAACGAATATGTTAATATTTTAATCGTTATTAATGTTGCTGTATTGCAAATAAATCATTATAATTATTTGCCAAATTTTTGTTCAATTTAATTGACGCACGAGATTAAATCAGCATAATAATTTGTATAAGACTCTTCAACGGATCCCACAAAATAGAAGTCGCCTGAGAAAGAATCAAAGCGACTTTTATAGGATTCCTAATTCCCATAAAAATCCTCTTGGCCGTTAATTCGCTGTTATATAACAGTCCAACCTGGCAAAAAGCAATCTTACTATAGCAATGAGAGAGAGTCTCGTTCTTCAGTGTGTTGTTCAGCATATCTTCCTAATTGTTTTCTTCTCTTTTGCAGGGTATCTGCAGCACGCAAATACCAGCTTGCAATTGACCAACAACTTTTAATGTGATGTCAAGGTTTCTGTGCGGGTTTCTGCTTGTGCCTCAGCTAAACTGTCATTGTTGCCTGTGAGCGCTATAATCCTTCAGTCTTAAGTCCGCATAGAAAAATAGCTTAGCATAATTTCAGGCGCATTGTGCGGCGATTACACAATGCGGATCAAAAGCGAAACTGGAAACGAAACGTTGCAGAAATGTTGCGTCTATTGTGTTAGCTCTAGGGTTGCCTCCAGGGTTGCGTCGTGCACGCTTCAATGGCAACTGGCAACTGCAACAGGGCTCAAGTGTCTGCTGACTGCGACCAAAAACTTTACCAAAAGCTAATCATAATTTCGCTCTCTCTTGCCGCTCGCCTCTATGCTCCTTCTCCCCTTTCTCTCTCTCTCTCTCTCTCTCTCTGTCATTCACTCCCTCGCTCTTGGTTTAGTTTCGCTTTGGCATGCACTTTTTATCTGCTCGCAGCTTTATTTTTATTTTTATATTCAATTCCTCGCCACCGATCTGCCGCAGCATAAGCGCCGCGTTATTGTCGTGTAATTGAATTTAATGGCAATACGAATGGTTCCGCATCCGGTGGGGCGTTTTGTCCATTCGCTCGTCCATTGTATTAGCCGGCGATTATCGGGCACTTTTCTGCTGTGCTTGCAACATTCGCCGCCGACAATGCGCCCCCCCCGGGGGAAAATCATCCGAGAGGGCGAGAATCTGCCAAACAAATCGCTGGCAATTTTTTAAAGCCAAACCCAATGTTGATTTTGCAGCCAGCAAAAGTTTTCACAGTCATTAGCCCGCAGCTCCTCGAGTGCCTTCAATAGATGGAATCATATATTTAAATTAATGGCCAGTCACAAAATTGCGCAAATTGCAAACAAAGTTTTTCAACACACCAAAAATTGTCATTGCAATCGCAGAAGTTGTAAATTTAAATTAGATATCACTTTTTTTAGGTGGGGTCACATTCATTTATCGTTGATCTAGGAGTTTTACAACACTCTTTAAGCGATAAATTGGTAATTGAATTTTAATTCTTTAAACATTTTAAATTAGTTCAGTTTTCAGCACTGTAAATGCTTTTAAAAGACATTATACAGCACTGAAACGATCGAATTGCAAAATTTCAATACGTTGCAAAATAATTGGAATTAATATTTTCACATTTATCAACACCAATGGACAAAAAATAAAAAACTGCATTAAGCAAATAAATTAAAAATATTTAAAATATTTTATAAAAGGTTTTATCAGAATTTTAGTAACATTCCCGCAATAACTGTTTAATTTTCAAAGACGCACCATTTTTAATCAAGCCATATTCAGGTACTCACTTTCCAACACTGTCTCCATAGCAATCCTATTAGCGCAACGAGTTAACCTCGCAAATTTGTTCGACATGATTTATGCAGGTATCTATAAGCATAATCCTGTCATACGCTCGAGTGATTTAATACATAAACTGCCGACGAGAATCATGAAGAAGCAGAGCGTAAAGAGGGCGAAGGGCAATGGGGACAGAGACAGGTGAAATGCTTTGCGGGCGGCATCTGCGGCAGCTCACGCTGCCTGTCAGTGGCCGTGGCAAGTGCTGAACGTTGCGTCAACGCCGTTTCACACACGTGTCACGTGCGTGTCATTGTCATGATGCATACCACATAAAGTCGCAACAGCTTGTTGTTGTCGTTGCTCTACAATTTTTAATTAATGAGCAACGGCACTGCGTGCCAGCAGATTTTCCCATGTCATTGATGTTACATACCTGTAACTGCTGCGCCGCCCCTCGTGTCAGCGTCCGCATCCGCGTTCGCATCGCTGGAAAATGCAGGGAAATGCACATTCTGAAACTAAGCGGATTTTTGGCCATGTTTGGCATTTATTTTGTTTGTTTTGTCCCCCTCTTTGACCCTTGGCGGACCGTGCAGCTGCATTTTTAATTGGTTTTGGTGGTCCCCTTCGATTTGTTGCATGCACTTCAAGAATTAAGCGATGACATTGAATAATCACAAGGTTGAGCAAAGTTTAGTCGAGTAAGGTTATTGAAATAAATTGATATACATCGATAGTTAATCCACCAATATATGTAAAATATTAAAATAAAGTAGTATATGTTTTACATATGAATGAAGTGAGGAACTGAATTTAGGCTACCTAAAGTTGCTTAAAAAACGTATTTTTTTTATATTCGAAAACTTTCAAATAAGTTTTTGAAGTATTTCAATAAATATTTTTAGCCTAAGTATTAACTAAGTCATCTTTAAACTTCGTTGCTCTAGTTTTTATATATAAATTGCCGGAATTTAACAAAATGTATATTTTTAAAAAAATTTCTCTCAGTGCACGCAGGTAAATGTAAAAGCTAAATGAAAACGATACCAATTTAGAGTGTTTGGTAAACAAATGCATTTCATTATGCTGAAATGCGTAGAAAGCCTATTTAGGGTTTACAGTTTTCCGCTAAAACCTGAAAATGTTACAAAATTTAGTGGGAGTAGTGCCAGGTTTCGACACAGTCATCGCGCCTTGAGCATTTTGAGTACCGCATCAAACTTGACAGACACTGCAAAACAAATGACAATTAAGACTTGGTCAAATTGAAAGGACCATTTTCTGATGGGCATGAAAGAGGAGAAGGGTGTGGGGGGACATTGGTTAAAACCAAATCAAAAGCATTTGCATTTTAAAATTAAATTTAATTCAATTACGCAACTAACTAAACTGCCCAACAGAATGTGATAACCGCAAGAACGTCGAGGTCCACAGACTTGACTAAATAACTAAGCGACTGTGGCACGAGTACTGTGCCAAGCATTTCTATTTGTTATGATACCCTGTAATGTGGGTGAAATAGACTTTATTCCTATGACTGAAAGGTGAACATCTAAAGGTAACTCAGAGCCTTAAAAACCAGTCAATTATTTCTGATAATAATAAATGTATATATGTATACAATATTATCTATAACTAAAGGTAAAGAATATACTTACTGAATTTATGTCTATATTCCTTGAAAATTTACTTTAAATTGCAATTGAATTATTTATTAAAAGTCAGTTTTGTTTCGAATGAAACTTAAAACAAAAAGTTTAAAATTGTTTCTTATTTAAATCAACTTACAGAGTAGTCCCTAGTCTATAATACCAAGCGAAATTTGCTGCTTACTTGTTGTCATTGCTGTTGCATTTGTCGTTTGTAATTGTTCGTACTTAAAAACTCATCAGACAAACGACAATGCGGCTGCAGACGATGGCCAAAGACGGGGAGGACGGACTAGACATTCCTTCGCCTGGGATTGTGGACCCACTGCAATTGCAGTCGTCCACAGACGATGACAGTTAGGAACAGAGTTTTATCCAACTGCTCAGCAAATAATAGACCATTGTTGTTGTTGTTGTTGTTGTTGTTGCTGTTGTCTCCCGGAGGCAGGGGGAATTTCTTTGAGTCTAGTTTTCACTCAACTGGCAAAATTGCCTATTACTAACTGGCCTCATCAAGTGACACTCAAAAATCGTCCAAGAGCAGGAGTATTCAATCAACACTCAACTACAGTTTGTACATGATTTGCGGAATATACAGTCTGCATTTAAATTAGCTTAAGCTGTATAGCACAGTGTAAAAATGGTCTCACAACTTTGTTAACACGACTGATGAAGGAATTGTGTGTGTACGCGGCATACTATGTACAGACAATATATTTGCATTTTTAATGGCGCCGAAAACCGTAGGACCATAAATAAAATGTTGCACCAGTTGGGAGAAAAGTTGTGATTTATTGTGGGAAAGAAGACGAAGCGAGTTCGTTGTGCGTTTTTCAACAGACTTCATAATTATCCCCTCAAAATGCAAGCTACTTAACAGAATAGCCTTAAATATTATTAAACAGTGCTGTGCAACGCACTAACTGTGGTCTTTAACAGCATTGCTTAACAGAGAAGGATTAACAGTGTCGATTTAGCTTTAAATTTGTTTAGAATTTCACCGATAACTTTAATTACAAGAGCAATTTAAATAAACTATTTAAAAGCATAAGTTATATATTAATATATTTGTTACATATATTAATCAATTAAATGACTGATTTTCTTAAATTATTTAACGTATTGCACATTTAACTTTAACAGCGCCTGAACATTTACTTTGCCACACATTTCCGTTCAAATTTAAACTTCCATTTCGATATTGCTGAGAAGAGACGAGCATAATTTGTGTAAATTGCAAAACCAGCCTGCTAATTGGGAAGAAGAAGGTACCCTGAAGTGAGTACCTCAACACGCACGAAACTGTTACCCAGTTAAGAGATGCAGCACGGTAGCCGGGAGGGGCGCAGGGAAGTAGCTGCACTAAAAAAGCAACTGCCGCAGGAGAAGGGAGATGGAACTGGTGGAGGAAGAGGCGGCGAAGGGAAACGAGAGGTAGCGCTGACTGCAAACGGACCGAGCCCGGAGCCATGCTTTGAACTTAATTAGCTGCACATTAACGAATTTTTACTGCATGTGGCAGTGGCTAATGGGAGAGTGACAGAGAACGAGAGAGACAGAGAGAGAGAGACAGAAAGTGAGGGAGAGCAGGCAGCGAAAGAGGCGAGGCACTGCAGCAAGGTAGTTACTTGCCACTTCCTTTGGCCATTTTACTGCACGGCTAATTTTTGTTTTCGACAACGGCAAAGGGCTGTCGCAGCCTGTCGACTCTGGCACAGCATGCGGCACCGGGCGGGTACAGGTCCTGAGTTGCAGGCGGAGACGGAGACGTGGCACACTGGTCACTGGGAGGAAATGTCATACCGCAGGCAGAGGCAAAAGGAAATGTTGCCGAGATTAAATGCCCAACAGTTGCGGGCCAGCGGGAAATGGGACAGGGGAGACACAGGACAGTGGAGGGTTTGTGGAGGGTTCATCCTCGCGGACAGGTGGGGCTAGTCTCGGTCTGGGCGTGATTATGTCGCGTCGCCGCAGCCGGGGCTTTGTCTTCGGTGTTACAACTGCGTGTTGTAATAAGCGAAGTTAATTTACATTGCACGAGAAATTTTACTACAGCAGCATAATTGTTCATGCTCTTGGCTCCGTCTTTTTTCCAACTTAAGCTTTAATTATGCTAAATGGCCGTTTTTAAGCTACAAATACAATTTCTTGCACTCGTTTATATCCACTCCTCCATTCGCTGCCCTGTCGTAATCTATTCCCCAGCGTGGACTCTGCTGCTGCTGTCCAAGTTCTTTTAGTGCTGGCGAAAGTTGTTGCACATGATTTATGGCAGCAGAGATTGAGCACTTTCCAATACACACATACATATACATACATATAGCCAAGTGCACATAATGACCAGATCAAAGGCCACATTAAAGCGGGAGAACGAGGCGAGTCGAGTGCGATAAGCACTTTACCCGACGGGCAGCTTCGACTGACCGTGGCTAAAATATGTTGCCTGAAAGTTAAGCTTCAAGTGGCTGTTGGTAAATATGAAGCAGCCAAGTTAAGTGGAACGAAGACGGTAAACTGCTGCCAACGGGGTTGGGTGAAGGTAGAGGGGAGACAAGACCCAAGACACTTCAAGGTACTCAGTTGCCCGTTCGACGCTGGTGTCGGTGTCGAAGGTGCTGCTAGTGCAACAACAACTCCTACAACAGCAGCAACAAATATTCTATGTACAGTGGTGAGTAGGCGAAAAATGTAAGAGAAATTGTGCAAAGCTGTCTTTAAAGAAAAATGGCAACGAAAAAATGGCAACGCCATGATCATAATGTTAACGAACAGACAAAGCCAAAATTTCACTGTTAACTTAACAGTTTGCTCGGTAAGCATTGCAAGCATTGACAGCAGTGCGTTGTCATGGCTACCTAACTTAAACGTTAATGAAAATAAATTAAATCATGCATAGAATTAATAACAGTGTGAAACATTTATGATAAGCAAATAAAACACTGAAAAATCGAACAAATATATGCAGCACAAATAATAGTTTTATAATAATTTTTATTAGTTTATTAAGTGCTATTTAAAGCTCTCGCCCACTGTACATACATACGGCACGTGCATCCTATCTCCATCTCGCTCACGTGCATCATTCTATATCTCTCCCTCTCTTTCGCCCCTCACTCTTTGCAATGAAAAGAAATCATGCTTGCCAGCTTCGCCCGCACCTCGGCAACAACAACAACAACAAAGGAAGAAGAAAAAAACTGACTACACAGCAACAACAACAACAAAGCGTGGCACAAAAGAATGCAGTGGGACCAAGGAAAGCTGGGGAACAAAAAAACATTATTTGCGAAGTCAGTATATCCGTTTAGGAAGCCAACAACTTCCTGCTACATAAGTAGTGGTAAACACGCACACACACACACACAGGAAATAAACTACTGATAACTATGGAGGGGGGGGAAGGTGGAGTGAAGAAAGAGAAAGAGACCTTGCCTTTGCCCCAAGTCAAAGGGCTGCACTTGAGCAGCTTTTCACAGACCTCAACGCCTGTTATTGCTACTGCTACTGCTCCTTCTTCTTCCCCTTCCCTCTTAGCGCATCCTTTGCTCACTTGAAGTTCACTCGAAAAATAAGCACGGCTCGATACTTTGAGTAGCCAAAAGTTAGGCTCAAAGGAAGATAAAAAAAGAAAGCAGAGAAAAAATATAAAAGAAACTCGTGCATTGCGTATACGCCGCGTAGTTCAATGGCGGCCGCAAGTTCTTAACACATCTTGAAAAATGTTTTTTCAAGTAAGCAACTTTTGCACTCTATCACACACACACACACACACACACATACATACACTTGCGCAGACACACCAAGCAATGCCTTTGAGCGGATTTTAGTTTTTTCCCTCCCCCACTCGACAGCTTGATTAAAATATTTATTATACTTTGGTTTTATGTGTGCCATAAAGATATTTTAATTATGTTTAAAACTTGATTTCCCTGTAAAAGGTAGAAAGCATTAAAAAGAAACTGTCAAAGAAGAAACTTATTATAATTTTAATCAAGTTAAACAACTTTTCAATAAGCTCAAATTAAGTTAAAACAGAAATTCGCAGTAACTAAGCTAATGAAGTGAAGAAGGAAATTTGTATAATAAAAGATTTTTCATTGATAAAATCGAATAGTATAAGCAAGTGCACTTTGAAAACTTATCAAATTTATTTTAAGTTAATTAATTCCGATACGCAAGCTCAACTACAGAGCCCTTTAAGGTCATTCAAGTTTGCCCAAATCGTCTTTCGGCTCGTTTTAAATGTAAATCCATTAAACGTATTGAACTTTAGCTACTGCAAAACTTCGTTCATATAATTTCGCAGTGTTTCGCAAGTCATTTCTGTGGAATTTACCCCAAACATTTTACACATTTTGACACCCGCTCTAATATTTATAGCGTAATGCTTGGCTTCTCTTGTTGTTGTCGCAGTTGTTGTTGTTTGAGTTGTTGTTGTTGAATGTTTGTTGGATGCTTTGGAGTTGGTCAAGTCGTTTGCTCGAGCTAAATGCACATTTGCAGCCACCTTTTAGACACGCACACACACGACTGCAAACTTGACGTTGTTTTGTTTCATGCAATTTAACAGCTTTTGGCCAAAATAACAAGCCAGGCCAACAACGGAGCCCAACAGAGCACAACAAACTCAGCATTCCAGGCGCGACCGACACAAAAAGTCAAGCTCGACAATGCGCCACGGCGCACTATAAACGGGAAGCGTCAGACAGAGGACCATACCCCCCACCCATTGTGTAGGGGCGTAGAGGGGGGAGGTGCGAAAGACTGCTGCATATTTTTGCAACACAAAATAAACCGCAACAGCAGCAAATTTTGTTGGTTAGTTTGGGGCTGAGTTTGAAACGCATCACACACACACACAGACACAGTCGACTAGGCAGGCAATCTACAATATATATATATATATATATATGAATGTCGGAGTATGAATATGAGTGTGTGTAACGGGTACTCCGTTACTGCGCTATAATAAAATGAAATTTATTTTTAAACAATTACCTTTGGCAAGGCTTTTATGCCAGCGGAAGTCTCTGGGCAACCAGAAAAGCCTCAACTCGACTCGCCTCGCCAATGGTCAAGCACCCCATAAAAGGGTCGAGGGGAGTGGGGGGGGGGTTATTAAGCGCGCACATTGTGTGCAATCACGATGTCTTCTCCATTACGCCATGTACACTTGTATGGTCCATTCTATAAATAATGAAGAAAAGCAGCGAGTGCAATGAAGAAATTCAATTTTCTACTAAAGAACTAATTAAGTAATCAAGCCTCAAATTGAAACATGACAAATTATTAATTATTTATTATATATCAATTTTATCTTATTTGAAAATAAATTTATAATATATTAAAACAGTAGACTATACTGCAAAAATGCGGAATTATCGGGATAACGCGATATTGACAACACTGTTTATGTTATCAAATAACAGAGTCTTGTTAATAACATTATTCTGTTATTTATTTATAGATAGCCATGACTATGGAAAGTCAACGTAATTATGACTGGTATTTTGAGCAGCATTTTGGAAAACTAAAAAAAAAAGTAAAAAAAATATATTTTTACTAATACAGAACACAAATAAAATATTAAATAATATATATTTTATCTTTCATTCTTCGAGCATATCATTCTGTTTCTAGATAGGCTTCTGTAAGATTGTAATCTGTAACTTTCAAATAATTTAAGAACATAACTAAACAAAATTGCCAAAACAGCAAAACGGAACGTTAATTGCCCTTGAGAATATCCGAAGATTCTAAGCCCAACTTAAAGTTGTCTCATTTACAACTTCAAATGGAAAAGTTTCTCAAGTACTTCAAGCACAAATGAACCTAGCAAGCCTGACAAAATGGAGAGATACGTGATCTCCCTGGATGGTGTTTCAGGAATGTTGTCAGTTTCATAATTATGGATAAAGGTCCTCCATACAATAGATGTCTGTGTGTGTGAATAGTATGAATAGGGTACATACACATATGTGTGTGTGTATTTGTATTTGGCATTATTTGTTGAGTGCTTTTCAAGGCTGGGCGACATCGCTTTGAGACTCGGGTCAGTGCTGCAGTTCCGCAACAGCGACAAGAAACTATCCCCTTCTTTCTCCACAGCCCGCTTGCTAGCGCTTTTCACCTTTTCACCAGGCTGGCTGACAACGCTTTCCACTTACCAAAACAAACTTCAGTTGACAGCAACCGAAAAACGAAGGAAACAAGCTAAAGAAAGCGAGAAGAAAAACTGCATAGAAAATTCCATTAAGTAAGCAACGTCCAAAACATGTCTAAGCCCCCGAGGCGTGGCAAGGCTACGCATGCGTGGCAGAAACTCACACACACACCCAAAAACACTTACACAGACTCACATATGCACCTGTCTGGACCGCCGACAACGCCGAGAGTTATGAAATGTACAAATTGTGTTAAATAAGTAAACACCCGGTGCGTCACAACACTTGCAACAGCTGCTCTCTGATGCATGTGCTATATACCCCATACACCTTAACACACACTCACAAACATGCGGTTGCAGCCCCATCCTCACGCACGAAACACGTAGCAAAGTTAACTTTTCCTTTAAATTTCTAGCTAGACAAACAAAAAAAAAACCGAACAGACCGAGCATTGCCACGCCCGCTGCACCCAGCAAAACTTGCATATACGTGTACACACGCTACCCCTATACCTTATGGAATCGCAGACCCACAATAACGGCGGAAATTGTTTTTGTATTAACCTGGGCGGAAGTACAAAATTTCAATTAAAATTCTGTCTAAGCCTTGAGCTGCAGCTACAGTTGTGCTCGAAGATGTGTATGCGTCAGTCTCAGTTCTAGTGCAAATACTCGTACAGCTGAGGCAAATGGGGTCTGTGGCAGCCACTTTACAATTATCGCACTATCGATTGTCTGTTAACTACCCAAATTAAATACGCAGCACTCCGTCGGTTCAGGTGCGTGGCTCAAAATCTCTGCTGATAACGCAGATCAAGCGGTTATTACTAGTTCGATTTGTAAGTAATTGTAAGTAATTTTTGTAAGTAATAATTGTAAGTAATTACAGCATTATTTAAATTAATTGAATGTGGTTTCTGTAACTTTTTAGAACGTCGCCTTGTTCTGCGAATTATAATCGAATAAAGTGGATAATATTGATTGTTTATTATATTTATACACAACATGTCATGCTAAAGTTTTCTTAGTTGAATCGATATTTTACTTTGTTCACAAAAGCAACTATACCCTCATTGGCAATAATATGATATTTATGTATAAATATATTGTATTACTATAATATATTTGTTTAGTAATTCTTAAAATAATTCTTCTTTAAAAAAACTATAAAATATCACTTTTAACAGTTTCTTCACATTTTAAAATTTCTTAAATATATTTTCTTACTATACTAAAGAACCCGCTTATTTCCTAGCTATATTGCTGTCTATCAGTTAGTTTTCTCTTTCCATTCCCTTTAATATTCATCGAAAGGCATTGCCCATTGGCACGCCCCCCTGCGACGCCTTCTGTGCGTGCCTCCAATAGTTGGCACACATTAAATTACGGCACAACGTTGGCGTTTTAAATGTGTGGAGGAAATGCAATAAACGCCAACTAAAAGCCACGCCCAGACCGGCCGGTCGGGAAAAGGAAAAAAAAAACCATCAGGAACAGTCGAAAAAAATATAAAAATATACTGAAAATTCCAGGGCAAAGTAAAAATGCCGAAAATAAAGGAAAACTAAAAGTATTGCAATGAAAATGCATTAAAATGCCGAGTACATTTTTCCACTAATTTCGTAGCTCCCTCTCTTCTTCTTTATTGCTTGTTGCTGAAGGGCTTTTCCGTCCGGAAGTAGAGTAGAAAGCAGCGCACAATTAGGCACAAATGCGATAGCACAATATCGGGGCGTTGCGTCTGGAGATGCGAATATCATTCGTATTATACACATTTTTATGGCCAAATAGTTGCCATAAATCGCCGACAGTTGCCCCCTAACTCAAGTGGGCCGCACAAACGTGCATGCATCGTGCCTTACCATGACTTATATATACATATACATATACCCTAAGAGCGGAGCTTAGTGGGGTATGCTTATGATGACAGTTGTGAAGGCAATTACATTAAGTACAATAAATTGTGATAGGATAATAGGATAATTAGGTTTTATACGATACATAGGACACATAGCATACACAGTATATGTATGCTACATAGCATAGTTAGGATATATAGAATTCAACGAATACACAAGATAAATAGGATAGATATTATCTAATCTATCTATAAGATGGAATAGATTGGATATATGAATTTGGAATATGCTTTCAGCTACACCAGATTAGAATCTAATAGAAAACTCTAATATATAAAATCAACATAAAATACATCCTTCATTTTAAAGCATATTTCAGTTTCGGTTTGCCGAAACTCCAACAACCAACTTGTTTTATAATTTATAGTTAAGCTTGATTTGGATACACACACATTACACATTACACATTTTCACACAAATACAGACTTACAAGAGCGTGTTCCTTCAATAAATTCGTTCCACCAAAGTATGCAACGCCTTTTGCCGTCCAATGAGCCGGAAATACACGACGCTGCGGCCATTGCGCTTTTAATGCGTTCTTTGACTTCAGACAGAACCACCAGAGAAGCAGAAAGCGAACATAAACTATACATACATATCAATCAAAGTAATTCAATAAGTTTGAATTTTAATGTAATTGAGAGTATTTATTACGCTTGATTCATGTAACAATTGCTTAAATATCAGAGACTGACCAGAAGTAGCTTTGTAATAGTTGCAAAGAACAATCTTCTGGTGTAATTGAACATTTTTATCCCATTTGCATTAACATCAATCAGTTATACTAAATTCAAAAAAAAAAACAGTTTGATTTATTCATATTAAGTCGGCATTGCTTTAGTCTAATGACGGACATGTTAATTACACTACATGAAAAATCATTTAGAATTAACACGCGATTATTGTATGCGTGTGTGTGTGTATGTAGGAAAATCAACTAAATAACGAAAAGCATTCAAACGGAATTGTGCAGTTGCTTTAACATTTTGTGGTTGTACAATAAAAAAAATAGTATAAGAAAGATTTAATTAGAGTAATATACATAAATAAATACATACATTTAAATAAATGTGCATATATCTATTGAATGGTGAGAGCAAGAGCAAGAAAGAGTTCCTATTAAATTCCTATTACAGTCAACAATAGTAAACATTGCGTCATTATTGCTCTTAAAACAGCAAAGGAAATGAATAAATTAGAGCTTTTTATAATTTTTACTATTGCAAATACCTTGAGAGAGCTTTAACGAAATCGGTAAACTACAGCAATAAAGTATTTAATTTTTTGTTGCTGGAATGGACGTGACAAAAAGTATAAGAGTAAGTAAACTTGAATAGGAGTTCATCGCCTCGAATTTTGATGCAGATTAGGATTATACATGAATACATTTATTGTATTTTGTGTCTTTGATTCTCCTCACGTATCCCTCCGTGGTTTAGAATTGCACCAAGTGAACAAGATTATGTTAACGAAGTTTTCATGGGAATGAAAAGAATAAATTATATTGTATTATATTTCTTAATGATAATGCAATCGGATTGTCCTGCACTTCTTTTAACATACACAAATAACAGCATTTGTGCAGGTTACTTTCGGCTAAACATTTCCAGCACTAAACGCAAACTTTTCAATTTGTCACTAGTTTTGCGTTACGCAACACTCAAATGAAATACGAAGAACAAAGTAGTGCGTAGTTCTCAAAAAAAGAAAGTACAGTTATATGCAAAGATATACATTTACACATGGCAACAAAAACAAGCAGGCTATTGGAGCAGCGTCGACTCTAGATCGGAGCTGAGAACGTGTCCCCTCCCACAGTCGAGCTGTGCTGCTGAACCGGATGCGCACAGTAGAGAAAAATAATATTTGAATTTTCTGCTTGGATGTTTCGATTTTACGAGTTGTATTCGCTCTATCTGAAGAAAATGTCCAGCAGCTGCGGCTCTTCACCCGGCTGGTGTCTGTGCGAGAAGTTGCCGCGCTCCATACTCCACATTGCGCCGACTCCGGAGGTTTTGTGTGATGTCTGCGGCCGTCGACGACGGCCACGAGCCTGCCTTACCTCCTCCAGTGACGAGGAGGAGCGTGCCGCGGAGCTGCGACAACAGCTTCTGGCAGAGCGGCGGCGCAACGATCAGGAGGCGCGTCGGGGTCTAGTGCGTGTCAAGGTCGCCATGAGTGCTAAGAAGCCGAAGCCGCGTCGCAAGAGCCACTGCAACAAGTGCATGGTTGGCATGGTCTGTGGGCAGCAGCTCAGATCAAACCACAATAACAGTAATCCTAACGGCAACAACACCAATCACGGCAGCAGCAACAACAACAACAAGTCAAAAACATACACTGGACGCTTTGGCTGCTATCGCAAGCCGCAGCGCTTGAGCCTGACGATGGCATCTCCGTCCAAGCGACATAACGCTGTTGAGACTGAGGCCATGACCGAACCACAACCATCGGCGCCTCCACCACCGCCCAGCCCATCGCCACCGGCCGGTGAATCGCTGTGGGATCAGACAGCAGATGATATGCCCAATCTGGTGGCCTTTGCCCACGAGGTCTTCAATCGTCCGCTGCATATGCGCCAGTGTCAGTCCAGTTTCTATGACAATCTCTTCGTTTCCGACTTGATACCCTTGGACAAGCCGATCACTGATGCCACTGGTGGCGCCATCTCGAAGCGACGTCGCATTTTCGGACGTTCGCACTGCAGCCAACCGCTGCCGCCGCTCTCCCATGTGCTATGCGAGATCATGACCAAACAGCAGCAACGTGCCAAGGGAGGCGGCCTGACGGCTAAAGTGGATGAGACGCATTCGGCCACTCAATTCTCGCCATTCGAAAGCTACGAGGGGCCATCGGAGGATGCGCTTGTGGTGGAGAGTGCGCGACAGATGCTGCGCCAGCCGAAGGCATTACATATTGGCGAACGAGATGATTTGCCCAATACGCGACTCTCGAGCTTTGAATCGGAGCCGAGCAGCGATTGTTCCTCATCGTCCCCCTTCGATGTGCCCTCAGCGCCGCCCACAGACAATTTGCGTCATGGCTACACAATGGGTGCGCCGCTGCGACTGCACGACATGATGAAGACCGTCGCCCAATCGGGCATCTCCGACAGCAGCGTCTCGAGCAGCAGCACGGACAGCATTAGCAGCCACAAGAGCGACAGCTCCGCTTTACCACCGCGCAGTCGCGGCGGCGAGGAGCCGCTGCTGCTTGAAAAGCCTGCCGAGCCGGACATTTCTCACATATCCATAATGGAAAAGATCATCTGGCTAATGGAACAGAAGCCCGAGCCGAATGCAGCAGATCATCCCATGATAATGGAACCGGCTCCGGATCTTATAGAGGATTCGCACACGGATTCTGTCAAGGGTCTGCTGCAATTTATGGAAAGTCTGCATATCGATTCAAAATTAATTCAAAACAATCTTGATGAGAAACTCCTTACAACAACAGCAGTTCAAGAATGTGGCCAGACCGCAACACAAGAACCAAATCCAACTACTGCTGCCGCTCCCACTGTCCCGCCAGACAAAGATCACCATTCCAATTCCCCTTCCAATGACATGTCAAACGAATCGCATTTAAATTTTACAAATAAATCAGCAGGCGATGCAAAGTATCTCAAGGGTTTGTCCGGCGTGGGGGGCAACGCATCCAGCAGCTCGTCCATGTGGTCGATATTCAGCGGATTCTTCGGAAACGGAACAAAACGCATCGATGCAACAGTGGCAGGAAATGGAGAATTGCAGCCACTGCAAGGACTAAAAAGTAATCAGCGAACACAGTACGGTGCCATAGACGGCCATAGAAGCAGTCTAAAGGAGACAACCACGTCCAATTGTCAGGGTAAGCAACGCATGGCTGCGAAAGTACTTAACAATTTACATTCCAATTGTCAGAAGTGTGGCCGGATTCGGTGCACAAATAAACCGCAAAACAACCAGCCAAAAAGTAACCCAGTATCATCTGAGAGTAATAGTGCATCCAGTATCTATCAGACAGCACAAACAGCTGCTGACAGTCAACAGAACAATGATCAAACAAACAGTTCGAAGGCTATAGGTTGTTTGCAGGAAAAATCAAGAAGAAATAAGGAAATTAATTGTAGACTAACTGAAGACTTTAGAGCTTTAACCAACTGCAGAAGGATGAAAGAATCTAGCGGTAGGTCTAACATCAATGACAATTCCAAATTATGCAAAACAAATAAACAAATCGTAAAGAATCCTGAGGAAGAATCAAAGAAAGAAAAAAAGAAAGACAATAGAACCGTTTCACCAAAACATATAAATAATAACCCGAAGAAATTGTGTAACAACAATCTTAATGATGGAATGAATCAACTTAAAACATTTGAGACCGAAAAAGACAAATATGAAAAATTAAACAAAGATCTAAACAATATATCTAGTAATCTTCGGCATGTGCCAGTTGATAACCCCAAGCAGAAGATCAATAAACCAATAATAGCTAAGAATGTTTTAGAGGACTCCAAAAAGCTAAAACTAAAAACTAAAAGAACCACAAAACCGAAAGAACAACAAGTTGGGAGAAAAATTGAAACTAAAACAAGTTCCACTAATTTTGAATCGTGTTTTGGTACTGTTCGATCGTCGACTAAATATTCAAATTTAAAGCCCGGAAAAGAACGAAGAGATCTACAGCTCCAGGAACTCTTGCAACAGTTGAAAGTGGTAAAGCCAAGTTCGCCGAAAGTTTTTCACATTGCGAAAGTCGTGGGACTGATACAATATGAATGCAGCGAAATATTAAGGATCAAAATGTCATATTCTAGGGAAATTATCGTGGGCAAGCTTAATAGATATTCTTTGCGGCAACCTAAGTCAGCTAAATCCTTGGAATTACTCGAATTTCGAACTCCAGATATACAAAAGACAGAATCAAATGATAACAATGCTGAGAATATTTGCGATGTGACCTTAGAGTCCTTAAGTATTGGCGAATCCGGTAAAACAATACAAATTTCGATACCAGATATACAAAAAATATCGTTGAAGAGGAAACAACTTCCGGTGTGGCCCGCTCAACCGTCTCGAAGTCGAAAACAATACATTAAATACAATGCAACGCAAGTAGAGCCAACCTATTCGGTCGCTAAAGATAATGTGCAGGGTGAAAAACCCCGTACTGAGCACTATGATACGCCAGCCACGAATAAGACAAGAAGAAAGAAAAAAATCGTTCGTTGGATAGTAAATAATGTGATACAAAATCAAATCAACGAAATGATGACCAAACCCATACAGCTATTATCATAAAACCAGTTAAAAAAGATTTCATTTATTTTATATAGAATTCTCTGCCTAAAGTTTTGAAATAAAGTAAAAAAGCGCAACTCTATTCGCGTAGTTCTTTGATGTTTTTTTTTCAGAAGATGTGTATGCCCAAAGGTTCAATGGACTCCAAGCCCATCCAGTTTTATTATCGTAATCCAGTAGCTGCTTTTTTGGGTTCCTGTGCCAGCGTACTTTTTTGGCTGATCTATTGGCTGGCTCAAGGTCTTATTGTGGTACGTATTGGAGTGTCATATAGCACATAATTTGATATTTAAGTAAACAACCTCTTCGATAGATTGCAGGTACGACTACCGTGTTAGGTCTGTTGTTTCCACGAAAAACATGGTACTTGCTGAACCAAGTGCTTAACCAATACCATGCAGAGCGACAGTTTAAGGACGAATTATAGATGATATATCGTTTTATGGAACTATATACTTTAAGTTCAATCACTTTGTTTAAGAATACAATGTTTTTTTCTGAATTTTAGTTAATTTGAAGTAAAACAATCATTTTTATTTTTGATTTCTCACAATAGAATTACCTAGATTTATTTAATAATTAATTAGATGTTATACGCTACTAATTTCAATGTTAATTTGCTTTAGTTACATTTAAAGTAAATGATCAATCGTACATTAAATATATATTGTATGTGTATATAACTATTTTGTATACATATATTTGTATATATATATTTATATATATATATATATATATATATATATATATATGTGTATGCCGTGTATATATTGAATCATAATCATGAACATATCGCAAACATTATTATCAATTGAAATCGTTGTCTGCACTCAAATGAAAATAATTAAAACACGCTGAACATCTTTGCAATGTACTCTTATAAAAATTTAAAAAAAATATATTTATGTTAAAAAAAAAAACAAAAACACAGCTAAGAAACAAATATAAACAACAAAATGCCATTGGGCCACAATTGTAGTGAAATATGCAAATCTTAAAGTCAGAAATGGTGTTCAAACGACGATTACATCAAATACACTTATTACAAAAAACAATTGTGAATCGGAAATTTTCTAAAGTGTTTCCTCAATGTGCGGAAAAGCCCGACACATGCGTGGAATATAAAAACACAAACTGCTATCTGTCTGCTTTATCAATTAGCTAGAACCTCGGATGTGTGTGTGTGTGTCTCTCGTTCAAATACAATAAGCATAGGTTGAGTTGTTGTTTCGATTTCTTGTTCTATTTTATTTCATGTTTTTTTTTTTTGTCGTTCTGCCCGTTAGTTGTCCGCAACGTTCTGCACCTCACTTGAACTTATTATTTCGTAATCTTTGCTGGAGCTCTCCGAGTCTGATTCCGAGTTTCGGGGCGTACTGCAAAAGAGAAGTGAGTTTTAATATAATTATAGTTCAGATCAAAATCGAAAGAAAGCAATTTTCAAGCAAATCAAATATCAGAGTGAACAATAAAAAATGTAATAAATAAACTAGAATCCAAAATGTGTATTGTGTGTGGGGAGTGCATGTGTGTGTGAGTGTATCGGTTTTTATATTATTATTTTTTTGCGTTTGTGATAAATTAAACTTCGAAAACTTACTCAGTAAATGCTTGGATTAATCTTGATATTAAACATATCCAAAGCGGCTCAAACTCAAGGAATCAGAACAGACTGCAATAGAGCTGCTTGAATGAGTCTCAAATGGGAAATAGCAAATGGCAAATGGAGTTTGTATGATACAAGGAATCATAATGGGTATAGAGTGCGAGCCAAATCCATTGAGCTCCACATGGGATTCGAAATCAATATACACATGTAAGTATATACATTTAGAGGTTGGCCAAACTTTGCGTTTATCGAAAAGTAATTTATAAATAACAATTTTGATGCACATTTTACGAGATTTTGATTTTTATAAACAATCAATGAAAATTAAATAATTTCATTTTAGCTGCGGCATTTCTCTTTGATATAGAGTTTTAAAGCTTAGTTAAAACGGAACTTGGAATACTTGGAACAACCGCTGGCCAACCGCAATTATGGTGTACAACAGAATCGCCAACTACCGATTGAATGAGTTATGAATAAATGTTATGTTTCGAATGAAATGAGAACAAATAATAAAAATCAATCTCAAAAGAAAACTTAATGCATATCGAAATCATAGGACAATATTTATATTTAATTTATTAAGGAACAAAAATATAAACAATTAACAACTACAGTTAATATAGTATGACTTGCGGTTAAACGAAATCAAAACCAAATATAGATTGCGATCAGTTCAGATCGTATGTTAAAAATTCGAGCAAATGCATTATAAACGAGATTCGGGTCACATCTCTAAATTGCGTCACAGCTTACCCAGCTTTGGTATCCTTAGCCTGTGCTGCTGCGTCCTTGTGCGATGAGCTTGACTCTGCACCGCTACCTGCACCGGCAACATCATCGACATCATCTTCCTCGTACTCATCGGCACCAAGTTTACGACGCTTACGGACTTCCATGTCCGCATCGTGCTCTTTGATTAACTCAATCTTCTCCGGCTCTAATGGGACCGTATCTGCGTCAGCATCTCCATCCGCATCACCATCAGCATCGACTGCTGTATCTTCCTCAGCATCGCTATCTTTGTCCTTTTTCTTCGATTTGGATTTGGATTTCTTATCAGATTTTGAGGAAGATGTCGATGCGGAAGCATCGCTTACATAGTTGCTCTGTGGGAAATAAATTTGATCAGTTAAATACACAAGACAATAATTGAAAAAGCACCAACCTCGTATAGAGGCCAGAAGGAAGCAAAGAAGCCCACGTCTTCGGTCAAATTGGGAAAGATCCAGAAATGCAATTTGCCAGCAGTAAGTGCCCAAACTATGGTGAATATAATCAAACGAACCACGGTCAGAGCCAATATAAAGACCAGGAAACCCGCTGCAGCAACTGACAAATAATATACGCCCTTGCGCAGCAATGGCGGCCACAGCGGAAACAGGCAAATGCCAACGGCGCCAAGCAGCAATATGAAACCAAAGATCCAATAATGCAACGGTATGGGATCATAGATCCATACATATGCCTCCGAACCGTCAACAAAGATCTGCTCTGGGTGCATATCTAAACGTATTTTACGTTTCTTTTTCTCTTTCTTTTCGGCAGCAGCAGCCTGTGCAGTTTCTCCTTCCACCTCCGGATCAGTGTCTTTCTTGTCTGACGATGAAGAGGATTTTGCATTTGTTTTACCGCCACCTGCAGCGGCATCTGTTTTATCCTTTTCATGCACTTTGCTCGACTCCGACTTCTTTTCGGATTTGCAACGCAATTCGTCCAGTGTAACGGGCACCTTTTTGGCCCGATGGAAAAACTTATGCTCCAACATTATGTCCAAAAACTCAACTGCCTGTTCTCGTGTAGTGAATAGAGGATTATCGCCCTCAGCGAATTTCGACTTCATCAGTGCATCGATTGCTTTACACGATGTAAAGTACTCCACAATGTGACTCAGAAATTTTGTTTTCTTTGTCTTCACATTCTTCTTCAGCCATTTTGCCACGTTCTTTTCATCTTTAGATGGCTTGTCAACCTTCTGTTGTCCGGGTTCAGAGTATTCCTGTAATACAAATAAGAATACGTTAATTTCCAACGTGTACACTTTATTTTTAGCATATTTTTAAATATAAACGTATCGGAAATTTTGTTCAGTTCGTTAAATATTGTGAAATATCTCTTAATTTAATATTCTTGTGAAATATTTTAGAATTTTTTCAACAAATCATATCAAATATTGAAATTATCATTATTTTAGTTTCCCATTTCAGATAAATTATCTATTAACTGAAACTGTGAAATCAAATCACACAAATAAATACAGTTTTCTGCTATAAATTTGTTTAGACAACAAAGCATTAAAAAGAACACTGCGTCAATTTAGAACTCTAATTTTTTCAACCAACGAATTTGGGCCACGCCATCAATCGATTCCATATTTCGTCACACTGTAACACACTGTGCAATTAACATACGTATCGCCAGAGAATCAGACAAGCAAACTAAAAATAATAATAATACCAAGCCGTCGTCAAAGATTTCCTGTTCCTCTTCCTCCTCCGCAAGATGATCTTCTCTATCAGAGTATTTCTCGTCGTCACTCATTATATTTGTTAAATGTTTGAATTGTTCAAAGGGAATAACAACTAAAGTAAATTCTAATTGTATTTGGTTGTTTTTCCCGATCTCGGTTACGTGTTACAATCGCTAAGCAAGTCTAGAAAGTATTGAATCTCAGCACTAAACTGGCAGCTGGCTGGTCAAACGACTGACGATCCGCACACACACACCAACCCATGCAAAGGTATATGTATCACTTATGTATACTTGTACACACATGTGGGTATACACAATCTTTCGTGGTAGAAACTTTCCCTGAGCCAACTAGACAGCGTCAAGTCGTAAAGCAACTACAACTGAAGAATACAAACCAAAACCGCTGATAAGTAGGTGCATCGTGAGAGAGTAACAGAGAGAGAGAGAGAGGAGAGAGCAAAGAGAGAACACATGGCCCCAACACACATGCGGACACCCCTGTATGCATTGTATGTAAGCTGCTGTTGTCGTTGTTCAGGTGTGTAGCTAGTCGTTTGCGAAGTGTGCGGTACACAACGGCCCCTGCCAGTCTAGGGACCCCGTCCACTAAAAATAATGGAAACATTCCATTTTGTAAAATGTAAAAACATCATATATTTTAAAGTAAGGCAATGAAACTAGGGGCCCTCGAGAAGTTTTGCACAAGGGCCCTCGAGACTGTCGCTACGGCCCTGATGTTTCTGTTGATCACTTGAATCGTGTCTGCTGTTGCTTTACAACTCAAGCTTTCCATTTATCAGCGTTGCCAGATTGCACAAAATTTACAAACTCTCACAGCTGTTTGGGTCGGTAAAAGAAGGGTTGCACTCTATTCAAATAAAGTTAAACAATTAAAAAAAATGCACAAAAGAAAAATGAGCCTGATATGACACAAACGGGGCAATTACAAGTTAATAATAGACGGGTGCAGGCAGGAGGGCACTTGCGCATATTTTTACATGCATGCACGGACGAATATGTATACACACACATACATACATATGTATGTAAGTATACGTTGCTCGTTTAGAAGGAACACAACAGACAAGCCGCATGGCTCGTTTGTTTCAATAATCTTGAACTTGCCCCCTAGAGACACTGATATGATGTACGTATGAATGTCTTTGACACTAGCATTATATATTTTTTTTGAATCGGCAAAGATTTTGATTTTTACTACCCATCAAAATAAAAACAAACACAATGAGCATGCCAATTGGACTGTGGCACAGCAACCTACCCATACATACTCACTGGGAGGCACGCACAAAAACACACATGCATACTCACACAGAGGCACTCACACAATACGTCAATTTAGTGTTTTTGCGACGCTCAGTATATAGCGAAAATTGACTTTTATCATAAACTTACATCCTTACGGCGACGTGCTCGTTTCTTTTCCGACATGATAGGGCAAGCACTACGTAACTGCAAGGTTTTCTATTAATTGATTCCAAGTATTTCAATATTTCTGCCACACACGCACGACCAACTAGTGCACGGTAAGAAGAAGAATGCAACTGTGTGAAATAAATACAATATGCACTAAATAATACCAAGAAAAATACTGTTTATTCTGCATACTTTGCTATGTGCATAGCACGATACATGGCTCGGATATTTTGCAAGCAATTCCAAAGCCCGCGCAAAATATATTTAAATTAATAATAATTAATATTGAATAATGAAAAATACTTAATATAATAATAAACTACTCCAGGTGTTCATAGCATATTTTAATAAATTTTGCCACTCGACAATAGTTACTGTGAATAATGGTATCTGTCAGTGATGATCCTCTTTTTTCTTTTTTACTTTTTTTTTTTCGGTTTTCCTATCATGTGGTAAGTTTATAAATATAATATGAATAATAATGGAGGCGATAAAAGAATAAACAAACATCCACAACATTCCAATGCCAAAAAGATTCACTTTTTTTCCTGAGCTGTGAGTGTATTCCGCATTGTTGGCCTGATAGATGTTAACTGCAGTTGTAATTGCCGAAATTTTGCAAAAGAAAATACAACATCTTTCAAATCGAGTCATACCGATTTGATCCCTCGACTCGCGCCACTCCCCTGTCAAAGGCCGCCACATGCCCCAGTTAATCCATTGCTGTTCGAATTCGGCAACGAAACGCTGGCCCCAATTTCCGAGAGCACGTTCGCTGCCTACGCGCAGGATCATGGCAGAGCTGAGTATTAACATCTTTGTGCGTATCCAACGGTTTACAATGAAAGCCTGCGTCAAACCCATATTGATGTCGACAACTTCAATGCTGAGTAGATACCAGCTCGGATAGCGTCCGGCATTGTTGTGCGATACGGCAATACGTGTTGGTATGCGAATGTTACGAGTGCGCAACCACAGCACATAGGTGGAATTTCTCTTTAGCAACGGCTCAGAAGGATTCTGCATGACATCTACTTGTAACTCTGTATGCTGGACTGTCTGAAAGACGAGACGAACTGTTGCTGTTGTCTGCGCATTTATGCGGCCACCGGTCTTTAGATATACCAATATATCATGGGCATCTCGATGTAAATCCGATTCTTTCAAGCTCATATCACAGAAAACGGTCGTCCCGGGTCGCTTGTTAAACCAAATATATAAAATGATAAGCCAAATAGTTACAATACTTAATGATACTATATGAATAATCACTAGATACCAGTTGATAGTTGCTTTATAATTTTCTTTCACTTGCATCCGTGTCGACACAATATTGTAGGCATAGCTCGTATAGGTTCCCAGTACAGAACAGGTACATACAACTTCATTATCTGAATTCCATGCGGGCATGCAACGATCTCCCGACCATTCTTCCTTCTGGTACTTCCAATGCTCACAGCTCCAAATTTCGAAAGTAAACGAGAAAACTGCAGGACCATCTGGCACCAAGAAATCCGGGTCTTTGTAATACTTCTCAGCTCCTTTTACCTTTTTCCCCCCAAATATCGAAATATCGAAAACAAAAATATTTTCTATAATTCTTAACAAAGCTTCAAAAAATAACTTACTTGTACCGCCATATAAACCTCATTAGTAGTACCACAAGTATTTCGAATCACTATTGGTGTTTGTTCCGAGTTGGCATGCACAAAGCATTTCGATTGTAAAATAGCTTTTCTAAGATCCCCTGGAGGTGTGCCGACAGTCACATAAATGTGCAGATCGTGTGTAACTTTTGAAAAGTGAACGCAGATCATTGAGCGTTCCAATATTATAACGCGATATAGTTCCATATGCTGCATGATGTTTATTTCGGCGAAAACCTGGTTAAAAACACTACCATCACCAGTATTATCATCTTCAACTAATGTTAGAAGTATTTGTATAACTTTACTTCCAACTTAAGTTAGTTTCAGTACACATACCCTTAAGATACATGTTTCTGGACTCCAAACGATCGTAAAATATTGCCAAATCTTCCCGATCATCAACACTTTCTTCCAGAAAATTTTTATCTTAACAAATTGTTATTTTAACTGAAATGCTTTTCGATTTCGACAGTACTTACCGTCCCTGGGAAAGATTAAAACGCGTTCTTCTTGTCTAACGGTTTTATTATTTTCGAGGGGTTGGAGGCCCGCTAAATAAAGAAAAAAAAAAAAACAAATGTGACCGGCTACAGTCAAGTTTTGATGCAATTTTATGTATTTATCACGGCTGCCAGCTGTGCCACAATTTTTGGGACAGATGCAGTCTCCGGCCAGCTTTAATGTTCTGCATATTTTGTCTTGCATACTTTCGCGCTTCAAAAAAAGTCCTTTACGCCCAGTTAACCCATTTCATAAATTACTTTTATGATAATGATAAATTAATAATATAGTGAAAGTTATGGATCACACCAAAAATTAATTAACCATAGTTTTAGCTGGGTGTTTTAGATGTCTGTGTATACACCCCATATACTACCTGACCCCACCCCACAACTTACTCGGCTCGTTGTTTTCGAAAGTAATGTAGGTGTCCGACAAGTAGACTTCGCTTTTAAAATTATCCTTGTGGGTATAAATATGAACAGAGAGGAGCGTGTTGCTGGGCCTTTTTCCCTCGGGATGCCACCAATTTAAATATCGATTAATAGTAATGATTTTAATGCAAATCGTATCCGATTTGGGGTGCTTCATACTCTGCAACAGTTGGGGCGAAAAGAAAACTGTATGTAAATCATCCTTTGAGTTGAATACATATTGGCGATCCGGCTCTATTTTTATGCAATGTGTGTCGACGAAATAGGAAGCTTGATTCGAAATTCGTCTCGATTGGAATTCATGTTGTCGAACCACATCCAAATACCGATAAAGTCGTTCCGTTTGCCACGTGCTATTTAACCACAACAACGATATTTCTCTATCCAATTCATATGGAATGCTTTTAGTTTCATTAATCAGTTTTTCGACTTTGCTCTGTGTTACCAATTTACTCTTTACGGCCTCCACATATTGATCGTAAATATTATGCGGCGGATGTTTCAGTGCTTCATTAAGCATTTGCATCATATCAATTATTGTGACACAGTCAATAGATATGTTATGAAACGGCTTATAAAGCAACAGTCTTTGCACATCATCCTCATAGATACTTTTGAATATCCTATTGAGTATAGTTAGCGATCTGGTCAGCACTTCATGTTCAGCAAAATTAATTGGCGACAACCGGTGGGCAATCGTCAATATCATATTGGCCACTTTGCCGAGTGAAATAACCGAACGCGGAAAGACTTTCTCGAAGGTGCCGAGCAGAGCAAGAGCTTCGTGACTATTTTCAATGCGTGAAGCCATCGATTGAGCGATCATTAAGAATTGATCTTCATTCGCCTTTTGGGTTTCGATTATTGGAACGTCTTCGGTTTTCATTAACCTAGCAATTTTTCGCGAACCAATTTCCATCGGCTTCACATGTACAAGTAATTGAAGTTCTGTACAGGTGAGCATACCGCCACATATTAACACCTTAATTTGTTGTGCATCCAAAGGCAAAAAGGTTTCACACTCGCAACTTTTACAATTGATCAGCAGCAACAGATTGGAATAGAAATAATAATTCAGAGGATGCGTATTCGTTTTAAAATTCTGACAGCAAAATCTAAAGAGAGTTGTTGCCTCGATGCCATAACTTGGCTCTACTGTACAAGTACCTCCAATCGGTGGCATTTGTTTAACCAACTGCAGTTTATCGCTCCCTTTTCGTCCATCGTCTGCCTGCACAAGCAGTTCGACCTGTAAGCCTTGTTGATCGCTATTCCAATAGATAGTAAACGTTTTACTGCTCAGCACGTATTTACCATACACATGCCATTTATACAGTATAGTTTCTTCCTGGTCACAGTTGTGGCACTTGGCCTCCAGCTGCACTTCCTTATTCGGATTGTAAACTCTCTGTGCACAATTTTTGAGGCACTCGATCGTCACAGAGAGCTGATCTGGTTGTTGCATCATAACCGTTTGTTTTGCAAATGAGGAAACCTCTGGATTGTAATCGGACACGACGCGGAGAGTGAAAAAATAGAGGGAACCCATTTTGTAGACATTAGCAGGAATTGTAAATTGCATAGCTGAAAATAGTCGAAATATTAGCAATGTCAAAGAGGAAATGTTTAAAGATAGCATATTTAACCGTCAGAGCATCACCTGTGGATATATTATTTATGCAGTGAGCATTCTTGTAATCTGTAATCGATTGACAGTGCCAGGAATAGGATTTGAATTGCTTTTGTTCCGGCAATTTAGAATAGTCGCGACTCAGCGAACCATCCATGATCAATGGCGTATTTGGCACACTACTCCGGGCAGGTCCCCCGACTATGATCGCCTTCACCTCTTCCTTAGCTCTTTTTATATAACAACGCGCTGCATATTCGATGCCATTCAGTTCACCTTTAACAAATATCATATACTGATTCTTCCACAGTTCATATTTTGTGTAATAATTCAGTTGACTACGTTGTATAACCAGACGCTGGCTGTGAGACGAAAAAGTTCTCATTGTCACTGTGCACAAAACACAAGAATATGAATGTTAAATACAAATTAAAATCTCTGATTTCTTGCCATTTATCTTACCTCTCCCTTCCAAGTCGTAGAGGCTCCACTTAAAAAATGTTTCTTTAACATTGCAACTTTCCAAAAAGATCACATTACCTGCGAAACTGCGCACAACGACAACTTCCATGGGGGACTCGTGCGAATCACAGTGCTGCATCATAATCTGTGGCACACACATATCTGGCTTTTTGATCGCAAACTTGTATATAACCTTTACCCTGTGCACATTGAGTTTATTGGGCAATTCTCCCTCTAGTTTTAGCACATTGTCTTTTAAATTCCAGAAAACTGCGTTTATCGTCGCGAGGTAACCGCTCTCATAATCCACTAGGATATAGGGCACAATGCCGAGCTTTATTAGCTCACTACGAATGTTTTCGCATTTGGAAAATGACAACGGGAATTTTGGAGCACCTTTTCCGATAATACAATATGCCAATAAATATGATCGCGTACCCAGACGCAATTGAACTTGATAGTCCGGTATTTTATTCATGGTAATGACTACGGGAGTAGTCTTTCCGTATGGCACAGTTGGATTGGTGTATACTTGCAGCCTCAACTCCCGCACATCATCTACTTTGGTATTGGCATTGGTACAACTGAATAGAAACAGGAACCAGACGTGGTATGCATATTCCATGTGTAATTCGTTTGTTAATTGATCTTGGTCTGAAAAATGAATTTAAATTAATTGCTGAATTACAATTCGCATTCTTACCTGTCACAGGTCTGTGTCTGGCAAGTCTATGTAGGTATTTGTTTTTTATATAGAAAGAGCAGTTATATGTGTAGGTGGGATCACAGTTCTGAAAATAAACTCAGGGAAATTCCGACAAATTCATTGTAATATAGTCAACAAAGTCATGTTAGTTATACCATTTATCATATAATTCAAAAATGGATAGAGTAAGTTTCAATATTTTTTGCATTCATCTCGATCCTTAATAGAACATAAACTGGGCATTATGTACAATAATATTCTTAAAATCGTATTTTTCAAAATCAATTTAATCGTTATTTTAAAAATTAAGGTTTTTATTATTTTTTTGTTTTACAACAAAATACAGACTAAATAATAAGTAAAATATATTTATTTATTTATATATATATTTATATTCTTATTATTATTAATATAGATCCCTCGAAACTCTCTTGGCTCTAAAAAGTTTACACTATTTTATTTTTTTTTTTTATTTTCAATTTTTATTTCTGTTCCAGTTGTTTGTGTGTGTGTTGGGTGTCTATGGTTTGTGTGTGATTTTTTATGTTGTTTAATGATTTGCTGAACAACGAAAGCGACAATGTTGTAACGAATGTTGTTGCTGTTGCAGTTCTTGCATAGGGCAAATTGCATACCAAATACGATGTGCAATACAAATAAACTATCTAACTAACTGTATAATGTGTGCAGGTTTACTCTTTAAATTTCAGGTTTCACTTGAATTATTTATGATATAATATAAGCCAACGCCGCGTGCAAAACAGAATTCACAATGAAATATAAATATGCTGGTCATCAAATTCAATTGTTTGTACAGTTTTATTCTCATGTTCTCTACAGTTACACACAGATGCATATGTATGCATAGGATACATCAATATTTCTTATTCCTTTACAATCTCTGCTCGCACAACGACGACAGCTGACATTGGGGCAAAAAATGAATGTCGAAAACAATAATAATAATAATATAATAATAAATGATATTTAAAAACAACATCCGAATTATGTATATATATATTTTATAATGCACAAAGCAAGAAAGCGCTCCGCTCACACACACATCATCATCAACTGGATATATACGATATATATAAGAGCTGCATTGATCTGTCTCTCTTTCTCTCTTGGTTCGGTTAAGCATGCTTGCCCCCAATTCGCTCTTTCTCCTTTCACTCTTTCTTCATTGTTGTCTGTTTTACTTTTCTAATTCTCCTCTCTCTCTCTCTTTCTTCTCTCAATGCGCCACTGGCGTCTCTTCGGTTCTCGTCCTGGACACAATCAGAGGTTTGGACGACTCTTGCTTTAGACTTTGATCTGCATAGAAGTTACTCTAGTTGTGTATGCGAATGCAGTTTAAGGAGACGTGCGTGTGTGTGTGTGTGGGGATGGGTGAGTGGGGCAGTGAGTAAGTGAGGGGAGTGAAAGATATGCACGAAATTAGAAGACATGCTGCAATAGCACTGCATATGTTGCAAGTTGCAGTGTGCATCAATTGATGCAACAAACAAATTGCCTGCATGTGTGTGTATATTGCACTTGGCGCTTCCAATGTATGTGTGTATGTATGAGAGTGTTGTGCGCGTCTGTCTGTGGTCTGTGTGTGTGTGTTTATTATGTTTTGTTAATGTTTTTTTTTTCGTGTACGGTGTGTGTGTTTAAACTAAATGATAAAGTATAGTTTAAATGGTAGTCGTGTTAACTAAATGTTAAAATCTGGATCTTACGAATACTGCACTTGAATCGTGCTCGCTATAACCCAAGCGTTTCGTATGCTTAAACACCTCATTTGTGATGCTCGTCACGGGCATCGACTGATCCAGATTCTCAGCCATGTTGAGCACAAGACGTAAATCGCGCTGCATATGACTTAACGGCTGCTGCGGATTGAAGTCCCCCTTGGCCATTTCTGTGGAAGAATAAGGAATGAAATATATTAGATATATGAATATAAGGTTCATAAACCTAAACAAGACTAAGTTAACTAGTCAACATTGGAGGATATTCCTTAACTATTATGTATCTAGAGATTATTGACGAATATAAAATAAAATGATTTTAATGTGGAACTAATATATTACACTCCTACTCCCTAATCCCAAGGAATATCAGTCTTTTAGCCACTCACCTTTTCCCTTGGCTAGTAGTAGTGGTGATTTCATAGAAGTCAAGTCAAATATGTCTATGATATCCTTTAAAGAAATGGAAAATCGGTCGGCTGAAAATACAAAAATAAATTTATATGAGATTGTTCATTCTACTGAACTTAAAGTGAATACATACCCAAAGCTAACGCCTCTGCCAATCCAACTAGACTGACGCCCAGTATGGTTTGCAAAATGAGGTTCACTTTACAGGCATTGCCAACATCTGCTAGATGAAAACAATAAAGAATTTTAATATATACATATATTCCACATCAGGGTGAGAATGATCACCGATGGTTTCTCAACTTACTGCCCAAAAAGAAGGTATTTTTGGCTATAGTCTTAAAGCAGGAATGGCACTCCTCGAAGACTGAACGATCACCGCCGGCCAATATGATGAGCATGCCATCGGCGGCGTCTTGCCGGGAGCCATGGATCTGTGCCTCCAAATAGCGGCCATTGCATTGCTTAATGCCCTCTCCAATGTCAAGCGATGTGTCGGGATCGATGGTAGACATTTCCACATATGCCTTATTGCGTAAATCCTTTAGCTGCAGGACACCACAGTTGCCAAAAACGAGCTGAAATAGAGAATCACAAATATAAAACAAAGAAACATGGAGATAGTTTGGTTTTTGTGAGACTTACATCTTTGGCACCCTTCGGGTCTGATACACAACAGAATATAATATCTGCAACCTCCACAACATCCATGGGCGTATCCTTTACCTCGGCACCAGCCTCAACAAAGGGCTGACACTGCAGGAAGGTGTACAATTTTAGTACTCGGTTTCAGTAGAAACAAGAATATATTCAATATATATACCTTATCTATGGTGCGGTTCCAGACCACCACCTTGTGCCCCGTGTAGATCAAATCCTTGACAATGGTCGAGCCCATTATACCCAGACCAAGGAAGCCGAAGGTCTGATCTGACGGCACAATGTCGCGATCGGCCAACGTATTTGAACGTGAATTCATATCGATTATCTGCGTTTCGGGCCGCGTCACGACAGGTCGATCCAGCAGTGCAATTGCATTCGGGGTGCGCTTTGTCAATGTGCCCAAGAAGGCCTCTGTTTCGATACGTCCACGCGTAGCCAGCGATGAGGAACTGGCACCATCATAATCTGTACCTCCCGCACCGGGACTCTCGAACCGATCCACATCCCCCGAGGCAGCGCGTCGTCCACGTTTGGCCGAACCACCCGTCGGCGTATGTTGCGCCGAGATGCGTCGCTTTTGTGCCGCTGCAGACTTTGCCGATGCGGCTTTGTTCGCCTGTTTGCTGCTGACTGTGACAGCCGCACTAGATTTTGCTTTGGGTGTGCGTTTTGATTGACTCTTGGCAGTTGGAGTTGTCGGCACAGATGGCGACGTTGATTTGTTCTCCACTCCAGATGCTGGAGGCAGTGCATCTGATTCATCTGGACTTCCAACAACATGCGGCACAATGCCATTGTTTGCATCTCCTCCCGCTGCTGCTGCTCCAGCTCCCGAGGATGCATCAAGATTCTCATCGCTATCGAGGCCGTCGCGTATCTTATCAAAATCAGCTTCGGTTGCATGATTGCCACCCATGCCACAGTTCTCATCAATTTGTTCATCGATTTCCGCGGGATTGTCTAAATATTTCTCAATATCCGCCATGGCGTGCCTAAAGGCCGCCGGTTTGCTCACCTTGGCCAGTTCATCTTTCCAGGGACCCTCAAAGGGTTTGATATTGTTCTCCTCGATCCATGCACTGCACACAATGTATTCAAAAATTATTTAATATTTTATTTTGATATATATTTTATTTGTTACTCACAAGTTACGTGACCCGAAGAAAAAGACACATTTTGTATTGGCGCGTCTCTGCTGACTGAGCAAATCTAGCGGAGGCTCCACAATCTGCAAATGGCATCAAAAACAACAAATACAATAACAGTTATGCGCTCGATTCCTCACACACAGACACACACACACGTACACACACTCAAGCAAAGTTCATTCTAAAATTTAAAGTTAACACAAATTCCAATAGCCGCTGTTGTTAGCAACGCTGCCTCCTCCTCCTCCAACACTAACGCACGCAGACTTCCACCCACGAATACACATGCAATAACACATACGAACACTTCATTTACAACAAATATATAAAATGCGTTATGACGTCGACGGCAGCAGCCTCAGTAGCAGCAACAGCAGCAGCCGCAACGCCGCTGCCCCGTTGCTGCATAAAAAAAAGTACAGTCAAAAACAAACACGGCGGCGGCAGCAGCAGCAGCAGCAGCGACGTCGGCGTCGCCGTCGACAGCAGCATAAGTTATTTTGCTTACCATGCCAGGCCAAGGTGTGAAGCCCTTCATTTTGGCCCTGAAATACAATAAGAATGCATAAGTTCAATTAATTGATAACAATTGCAGAACAATAATTAAACTATGTAGTATTAAATAGCGCGCGCGCGCGAAAAAAGCGCCAACGCAACGACGTCGACGTCGTCGCAACGTCGGCTCGGCGTCATCAACCCGAAAACAAAGCATAAGGTGTTTACTATATTTTATGTATTTCATGTTCTTATCTGACATTTGTAAAATTGTACATAAGTTGCCATATTAAACAGTTTTTTTTTTCAATTACAAATTTTCGCTTGCCCAACGGAGCGGCCATTTGAGGTTATGTATGTTTTCACTTTTTTTCTTGCCACACAATGGCCACAAAGTACTATTGATAATAAACAATGTATTTTATTGTTTATGTTGAGAACACTGTACTTGTTTTTGGTTTCGCAGATACGGAAGTCTTACCAAATTAAATCCTTCGGCTTGTAGATAAATTTCTCTGTAGAATCGCCTGATAGCGACAATTTTTTATTTTTCGACATGATGTTATCTAGGCGTATATTAAACTTGGTTATTTTGCTGCTGTTATTGGGACGACACACACACGAAAAACTAATTGGTTAATTTGCTAAAGCACAAATTCCGTCGTTGAGCAGCCTTTAATTATATTTCTTCTATTTTTCTGTACGCAGCCTGCTTATTTTTTTGTCTTTGTATGTGTGATGCGCTTTGTGTATGTCGATAAGCACTTTTATCGAAAACTAAAATGGCGCCCGACATGTGATGCATAATCGATGTGATCTTTATCGATTATTTAGGTACTTTTTGTCTATCACAAGTTGGCAGCCTCTTGGTGAGCCAGTTGGGAATGTAAACGAAAATGTGACCAGCTGAAGGAGTTTTGCATGGCTGCATTTCGATTTGTTTAAAATTGGTTTTAAATTCCAAAATATATATCACAATATTGTTAAAATTCATTTATCATGGTTTATAGATAATATTTTTACCTCTTTATTGAATTGTTGAATGCAAAGTATTTTTTATTTAATGTTCTTCTAATTTGATTGCATTGATTTAATGAAAATAGAAAATAAAAATATTTACTTTACCGTCAAAATATTATTTTAGAGCAAACTGCATAATCTGCCATAAATTGCTACTGCTACTATAAAGCAAACGCATAATGCACAGATTCGCAAAATAAACAAAATTGCGCGCCAATTCGACAGACACTCAGATTCCACCCTTACCCCACCAAGTCCAAGCACAACTCGTTCACTCTTAACCCGAGCGACCTGATTTGTTTAAATAAACATTAGGCAGTCGCAAAGCGCATTGCAAATGTTCAAATTCAATTGAGCTCGCTGGTAACTCAATTCCGTAACTGTCTGGCAAACAATTGCCATGTTTATCTTGTGCATACGATCTCTCCGACCTTCAGTCCTTTTGGCAATTTTGCAAACAATGCGCCGCCATTTGGCATTTGAAAGACTTTCACTTAAGCCGAAGTAGAAGCCAGGCTACCATCCATAAGTACAAGTCCAGACAAGAGTCCTTCACCGCAAAATAAATTGCCACACGTAGCTGGCCGGGGCACTTGGCGGGGCAGGCAACATTCAGCACTAAACCATAATCCTCATAAATATGAAACAATCAAATAAAAAAAGGAGTAAAAACCCACACAAGTGTTCCTGGGATGAACAGAGGGCTGGGGTGAGGTTCGTGCATGTGCGTATGATGATAGACGGTCCGCCCGACCCAGTGGCACAAAACTTTTTTATAGCCGACCGCTGCTGACAAAAAAAAAACGGAAAAAGTAGGGTAAAATAAACCAACAAAACAGTGAAAGTTGCCGAGAAAAAGGGTGACATTCTGCAGTTCCTATGGGCGAAAGTCGCAAAATTTTTGAGGGTAAATAAATTGTTCACACTTTGTTTTACAATTAGCGGGCAAAAGGGGTTGAGCACAGGAGCAGTGATTTATAGAGGATAATGTGTGCGTTTAATTGGCTGCAGAGTAGGGGTTAATATCTTGGGTATTTGAATTAAAGTAAATGCGATATTGAAAGTGATAACAACCAAAACTAGGGAACAAATATGCATATTATTGGGAAATAATTTATACATGTGAGACTCTTTGGGATATTCTTAAGTTGATGACCATGCAAGAAATCTTTTGAACATGACATTCACACAAACACTCGACATATGCATGCATGTGTATGTGTATGAAGTGTAAAGAGATGATACATATATGTATGTTTATATGTATGCATAAGAACACAAGTAAATTTTGAGCCGGGAAAAATAGTTGAAGTATTCAGTCGATCGGATTGCGCAATTGACTCGAGTCGCTTAAAGTAAATCTTACGAGATTTATTTTGTTAAAACTTAAAATAATATTAGAGTGATGCAGTGAGTTAAGAGAGAGAGTTTGTCAGACGGAGTTTCTCTCTCCACTCATACATGCAAATTAACACTGTCATTCACATTCATATAGGTATTTGCCTTGCTGTTGTGCCCAAAGATTTTGAAACAAAATCCTTATGTATTTGCATATGTATGCATAGGTACACAAAAGTAAATAAAGGAAACATTCAGTCGATCGGAGCGCGTTGTTGACTCGAGTCGTTCAAAGTAAATCTTTCCGGATTTATTTGGTGAAACTGAAAAATATTATTAGTGTAGTGCAATGAATGTTTTTAAATTTCTATACATTAATTTGTTGTGAAATCACTTAAATTCTCTTTATTTGAAGTTTTCCTTCGCGTGAAAATCGTTTGATATTTGTATTATCGTTTTGAACACCAA
Source organism: Zaprionus ornatus (assembly GCA_018904035.1). Lineage (NCBI taxonomy): Eukaryota > Metazoa > Arthropoda > Insecta > Diptera > Drosophilidae > Zaprionus > Zaprionus ornatus. The sequence goes on along the minus strand of JAEIFZ010000002.1, from coordinate 14,130,858 downwards.
TCTCTTCTATTTAAATAAAATTAACAAACTAAATATTTATTTATGATAAATATTTTTTGCCATTTATTGGGTGAGTGTTCGGGATGATGTGAATACGTGTATTTAATTCTAGAATATACATTGTTATCAGCTGTTTTAAAGCAGAACTCAAGTAGTATTACATACTCTCACAAATACATATGCACATGTGTACGGCATACTTTGCGGGTATATAGAATAAACGCTGATAGTACGCATTTTGAGAAGCTGCCGGTTTATGTACAAACATACACATGCATCCACAGATAGTTTTGTTTACATTTGCTTTCTGTATGTCAACTTCATGTCTCCACTCATTTATGCATATTACAACTATCACAAACATTGATGTGTTTGCATACATGCCTTGATATTGTGACCTGCAAAGATTTTCAAACAAAATACTTATCGATATAGATAACGTTACATTATTATTTATAAACAAAACAATTTGCGTACGCGCACATAAATTAAAAATTAATTGCACACATCACATTTAAACTTTATTATTTAAATTATATATTTTTTCCACCATAAATTGTAGTCTTACGTACATAATTTCTTCTATGATGGCAACATGCGATGACATTCAACTGGACCAATGTAAGTGCACCCCTTATTTTTTTATCAATTAATTAGCTTAGGTTCATGCGCTTGAATAGTCAACATTTGATTGATCTGCTATATTATGATCAACCCTTGGGTATTTGCATAATCAGGTTGCAACGGCTACTGTAGCTAAATAATTTATACCTTTTTTCTGATTTTTTTCCGAGATAAGTGATAAATGAGCTATTTTTTTAGCCTGCACACCCTGTGTTAAGCTGGGGTGGTAACATATGAAAGACGATTATCATCGCTGTGGTTGTTGTCTTTGCTGAAGCTAACCCATTGATGAGTACACTATTGTATAAGACAGTGTATATTTAAAATATGTCTAACTATCTTTAACTAGCAACTAGCAATGGGTTAAGTATGTTGACTTTTATTTTGCTGCCAGCCGCAGCAAAAGTGTTAATACAACAACTCACTCAAGTAGGCAGCAGCAACTGCCGTCGATAGAGTGGCTAATGTTGAAGAGAGGGAGAACGACAGAGAGAGAGAGGGGGGGGGTGGGGGAGGTAGGCGAGAGCAAGCAGTTGCAACTAGTGCAGCACAAACAATTGGCAAATAGGCACAAGGACCTTCTGTAGACGCGCCAGTTGCGGCTTTTGGCACTTTTGTTTTTCCCCCTTTTGCGTTTAGTGCAGCAAAACGTTTTGTTTAAGCTGCAATAAGCAAAAGCTTTGTGTGCAACAACAACAATAACAACAACAACAACATTTGAGTAGCAAGCTTAACTTTTATTTCGGTGAAAGTTTTAAGCAGATTAAATTTAATACACGTACATAAATCACATTTAGTTTAATAGCTTCAACTTACAATGCTCAATACTATAGATACTTTATGAAAACTTGATTCTATCAAGCGTCTTGTCTGCCTGCCAAAAAGAAAGTAATAACTTTTTGTTTATTTTAGGACATGAATGTTAAAAAAATTCATGCACAATTGTGTTTGTCCATAAACTATATATATTCTGAATCAGCATCAACAGACGAGTCGATTGAGCTATGCCTGTCTGTCTGTCTGACCGTCTGTCTGTCTGTATGTACGCCTATATCTCAGAAACTTTGTAACCTAGAGCCAACAAACTTTGTAACAACGTTCGTGTATATTGCAGTGTCTCAAAGTTTTTTAAAAATTGCGACACGCCGAAGGGGCTGTGATATCCAAATCAGCTAATCTCATGATAAATAATTTTTAATTATCAAAATTGATGCAAGGTGGCAGCGGACTGCAGTGTTATGATTAATTTATAGCTTGCGATTAGTATCATACAATTAGATACTTTTTATGGCAACATAGGTCGAAGGGTATCCCACTGTCGCGTGCTGCTCGACTGTTCCCTCTCGTTCCCATTATTTTATTACATACATACATTAAGCATTTACACATGCGTGGAGACATTAGACAGAGCGAGAAGACACAATATGCATTCTTAACTAGTACCAAAAAAATCAAGAAGAAGCAAGAAGAAGATGTAACGAATTTTGGAAAGCGCTTTAAATGCCTACAAATACTTATTGCTCTCTCGCTTAGTCTAATGCTTACGACAATTGACAATTCGCTTTTGAACTGTCTAAGCGTTCTTCTTCTTCTGTTCGTCAATTAAATTTGTGCATGTCATTCGAAAATATTATAACAACGCGAAATTTCAATTCAAATAAAGCGTAATTTTCATTGTCAATTTTAATTAATAACTTGTAGTTAAATAGTCGTGGCAATTTGTTTTAACTTATATTGATAAACTTTTATAAAACTGTGCTTGCGGAATTCGTTCATTATAGTAGTTATTTAAATAAAATAATATTAATAATAATAATATTCAACTTTATTAAATTGCTTTCTTTAAAAATAATAAATACAAATACAAACTTGTATTTAGTTTATATATAGGACTATAATCCATGACCCTATACAGTCAGCACCTGACTGTAGCGTTCGATTTTTCTTTTTTTTGTGTTGGCTTTTTTGTTGTTGTTGCTGTTGCGATAAAAGTTCCTCGTGCGTGGAAATCACAGAAATTTCCACATGAATGATTGTCGCCGACGCTGTGGAAAATTATTTGAACTTTAAGCTTTGGCTATTAATTTATTTCTGGAGTTTGAAATGTGAAATTGAATTTTCTTATTCTTGCAGGGCACACGCAACTCAAACCGGAGCAGCAGCAGAGAAAGTGGGACGAGGGGAAGCAGCAGCTAAGGATGCCGCAAATGGTAGAGAAATTGAAGTTACAAATTAATGGAAAGGAGGAGATGAAGAAGGAGGAGGAGATTGTCATCACGCATTTTGTGAATCCCGAATTGTTTGCTTACATAAGGATGCAACAGCTTGAGGCACGTGGCCCTTGGGTTAACCAAATGGAGGCACAATTGGCCCCACACTGCCAACCGGAGCAGCAACTGGAGCACTATGCGCTGGAGGAATTTGTCATAGTGCGATTTGCGTCCTGGGAACGGAATAAGTTCTTGCGGGGAGTGGTTAAACTGCATCAGCGGGGGAAATGTATTGTTTGGGCTATCGACTATGGTATCACCATTAATTGTCGCGTTAAGGATATGTGGAAAATGCCAACAAATCTCTGCGACCAAATTGTCGAAGTTAGTTGGGGCGGCGTGGCAGATGTGGCACCGTCTACTGGCACAAAATGGTCCAAACTTGCAGTGAGAGTGCTGAAAAAACGTCTAGAATATTGCACTAAATTGCACTACAGGATTAACAGGAACACGGGAGCAGAGCATAGCTTAGGTAAGCTGTCGATCGACGTGGAACCTTCGCTTGATGCCGCCGATTACTTGCTGGAGAACCAATGTGCCATACGGCAGGAGGGCAGGGAGCTAAGCAGCGACTTGCACCTGGCGTATAATATGGAGCTGGCGGAACTAAATGATGCAGACATCAGCCCCAGTAAACAGGCTATGCATATATTGCAACTGATGTGGAGGCAGCAACAGAATCCCAATCAGAAACGGATCGTCCATGTGGAAGATAAGAGCGATACTTCAATGCAGCTGAGTCGACTGGATGCGCTGCTTCAGGCACATAAAATGTTAAGTGTACCCCAATCAGCACAGCGTCTCAGTGTGGTCAAGAATCGCAACGAGTCCAGTGTGGAGACGGCGCTGTTCAAAGCTTGCTCCAAAAGCAACAGTTCCTCCAAAAGCAGCAAAAGCGCGAGTCATGACAGTAACTCCTCCGCTGACAGTTTTGAGTCTGCAGAAGCGGAGTGGAAACCAGCGCCAAGATGTAATAGAAACATTCTGGACCTGTACAGGCGTCCCCTAATTCCGCCAAGGCCAGTGACGGATAACGAGCATAAAGGGAATACAGGAAAAGAAAATGAAAAACTATCAAATGAGAGCGAATCTTATAAAAAAGCACAGAACAGTCGCAAACGAAATAAAGATAAACCACGTTCTCAAACTACCTCAGCTAAATCCAAGTCTGAGAAATTATCTAAGCTTCCAAACAAGAAGGAATCACTTAAGAAGGTGGAGAATAAACCCAAATCGGTCGAAGATGCTGCCATACATAAGTCAAAATTGGAAGAACCAAAGCTGATCGAATATGGAATACCCAAGAAACCACTGGACAAACCCAAGCTAAACCAAAACCAACCGCGATGTCAAACTGCATCCATGTCTGGTGAAGTAACAAAGCTACTGCGAGAGGCTTATCCAAATGGAAAGGAATCATGCAGGCAATCTCAAAACAAACCCATGCTTAACCAATCTCAAAGTGTCCCTTCTAAATCCAAGTTGGAGGAACTGTCCAAGCTCTTTCAGGATAAACCCAAGTCTCAACAAAAGAAAGCACGTGCTCAATCATCCAGATCTGTGGCCAACAACGAAACGCATATGCAGGTGTTGACGCATAGCAGTGTAGCAGATCAGGTGCTACCCATGGCTCATCATTTATCAGAGTCCTTGCTCTGCCCGGACGTGCAGAAGGCAATGATGGAAATGGATCTTCAGCTTCCGATGGCAACGCAACGTTATGCCTGGCTCCATTTGATGTTGGGCAACTCATGTGTGCTGGTCGATAATACTGGACGTGGTCGATCCTGGAGTTATTTGCCAGCTTTATGTTCGCTGGTAATGCGAAGCATGCAAGACTCAGTCGACGTTCGTCTAGGTCCCTTGGCACTGCTGCTGGCTGATTCAGCAGAGCAAGCTGGGTTCTTGTCGAATCACTGCAACACATTGATGAAGTTCTACCAGACACAGTTCCTCAAGGTAGTCAACACGCACGAGTACTCCACGGAGGATGTGCAGCTCATGCTGCTCAATTCGTGCGGCATTTTGGTCACTACCACGACACAACTAAAGCAACTGCTGCTGCCAGGTGGCCTGGAGCTCATCAGTCCTCGATGCTTAAAGTACTTCGTAATGGATGACTATGATCGCATAGGCTGCGGGTTGAAGGAGCTGCTTCCATTGCTGTATGGCTTGAATCTCAATCGACTGCAGCTTATGCTTGTCGCTCAGCAGTGGCATTCGCGGATCTTTCTCGAGCTGATCAATCGTCTGGCTATCAATCCATTGCTGCTCTTTGGTGACTTCCTAAAGGCGGCCATCTATGGCAATCTCAAATTGGGCATAGCGCTGCTTCGCTCGGATAAGAAGATTGATAAACTGATTTGCTATTTGAAGGAGCAAAGCAATTCGCAGAGACGCACAGCAATCTACTGCAAGCATGAGGCAGAATTGACAGTTCTCAAAGAGGCGTTGACAGCAGCGGGCTTGGAGTGCATTGGTGCAAGTGATGCAGCTGAACAGGTGAGTGGAGATCAATAAGTTAGTGAAGTAGTTTAATAATCTTCCGCCATTTGTATGCCCATAGCAAGTGCATCAATTGCTGCTGCTAACGGATGCGCTGCCTTGCCGTAATCTGGAGCTAATGGTGCACTACAGTCTGCCCGAGACATGGACAAAGTTCTCGCAGCGCTTCCAAGGCTTCAGCGACAACATCGCCAACTGTTTGTGCCCAGAGAGAATGTCACAGAAGAGGCGGCAGATTATGTCCTATGTGATGCTGGACGAGAGCAACAGCTACGAGTTTCCACGTCTGGTGGAGTTTCTTCATAAGCACGACATCAAGCTGGACGAACAGATATATAAAATGGTCAATAATTGTCGTCGTCTAACGGATCAGAATCGTGCCATGTGCCCTCAATTGTTGAACAAGGGCGAGTGCATCCGGCAAATGTCCTGCCCGAAGCGACACTTTGCCATCGATGCCGACCTTCAACATGATCCATGTGGGGCTCTGTGGCAACCTCAAATGCTTGTTCGATGCAATCTGTTGAAGATCTGCAGCCCGGTGCACTATGTCGTAATATCAGAGAGCTACAGCAACGATGGTATCACTTGGCAGAGTACACACAATTTGTCCCAGCTAAGAAAGCTCAGCACGGAGCTGTTTATGCATATGAGTCTGAAGCAGAATCGTAGAGTGCAGCAGAAGTTAAGCATCTCCGATATCTGTGTGCTGCAACGTGATTTGCGTTATCAACGCGTGCGCGTCGTGGATCTATCCGACAGAAGATTGGTAACGGTGCAACTGATGGATGAGGGCACAAAGCAGCTGAAGGTGAAGCCAACGGAGCTATTCGAGTGTCAGCAGCGATTCAAGGCGGCGCCATCGCTGGCCATGGATGTGCGTCTTTGTGGATTGTCTCCTGCATTGGAGGGTGGCGGTGGAGACAGTTGGCAAGCGGAGGTTAAGGGGTGGGTCAATGAGGCACTTAACGGTTTGCAGGAGAATCAGCAAGTGCAACTGACTTTTGCATTCTCCATGTTCCATGTGGCTTATGTCACCGAATTGACTGTGCTGCAGGAATGTCCCACAATGCGGACATCCGTAAAGGCGTTGCAACTGAGTAAGGAGCTCATACGCCGAGGATTTGCACGGCACGAGAAGGAGAGTGTAGAAAGGCTTTATAAACTTTATGATCAATGGCAGCAAAAATGTGAAAAAGAAAAGAATGAGAAGGCAGAACCAGGGAAAACCGAAGAAAAATCGCTGGAAGAAGAGAACAACTCGAAACAGAATGAATTAACGAGAAACTCCGAAGAAATAGAATTAAATGGCACAGAAGGGGAGAAGTCCGATTCAGAAAGCGATGATAATGAAAATACTGCCACGACGTCACAGCCATCGTCGGGGAGTAAAATGAAACAATTTCTGAGCGCAGTGCAGGATTATTTGTTAAGAAGAAACAAAGCTGAACCAGAGAAAACTGCAGACCCATTAGATCCACCTTTAAAAGCACCTAGCCAGGAGGTAAACGAGGAAACTCTAGAAGAATCCCCGAAAGTTCAACCGAAAAAAGCCTCAGATGCATTAGAATCCCCGTTAGAAGTAAAAAAGACAGCTGAAGAGCCCCAGGATACAGGGGAAGTTGATGGAACATCAGTCTTTTTGAATCTGCTGTTGCAGGATCTGTCCAATTCCGACCAGTCTTACCTGGATAGCACCAAGCAAATGGTACAGGAACTGTTAGGCACTGAGAGTCCCTTAAAGTCTGCACAATCCTCTAGTAAAAAGAAGGAGGAGCAGACTTCAAAAAATGCAGTTGTCTCTCCAGGAAGCAAATCAAGTTTTGCCATCTATTGTGGCATTGTGGCGGGTAATGCGGTGCGTCCAAGGGTGCGATGGCATCAGACCCTCATGCAGATCGAGCTGATTTTTGAGCAGCAGGTACCAGAGTATGAGTTACTGCATCAGCGCAATGTGCTGATCTATCAGGTCAACGAGACGTCGCCCCCCCAACGTTGTATACTGAATCTACTCGGGGAGGTTAGCATATTATCGGAGAAACAACACGGTTACCAGCTGCACGTGAAGCTGGCCAAGCAGGGTCTGACAATGTATTGGCCCACTCTGCTCAGTTCACTGACAGCTCAGCATCATAGCCACTGGTTAAGCTACGACACGGAACGGGGCAAGTTGCCCAAACAGGAAAAGGGTCGCATTAACTGGCTGCGCTATGAGCGGAATCAATATAAGGGAGGGCAGCAGAACGAATGTGATAGTGACGATTCCCTTTCTGCGGATGAAGAAAGCGATCTGACGGATGTAGAACGCGTCGACTTAAGGGGTGGTATTTTCGACTTTTAAATATGTTTTGCTTACACTATACAATACGTTTTATTATATGTAATCATTTTATACACAGTTATTACACAGAATTTTTACTGACGAATTTCTGATGTTATATAAAATGTATTTCTTGTTCTTTTATTAACTTGTCAAATTATTCTTCGCTAATATTTTAATAAAACTGAATTTTTTATCAAATTTTAAGTCTTGAAGCTTCATTAAGATCTTAAATAATTTTTATAATACTACTTTGTTACATATGGAAAGTTTATAGAGGCTTCCTACTGCCATAGAGTACAATGATTCCATCAGATGGAGGGGAAACTTTTCACGCAATAGATAAACATGATTTTCATTACATATAGAAAGGTGCAATAGATTCAGGATCGTCTATAACGATCTCTTCGGTTTTAATAAAGAGATTCTTGATTGAAACACAGTACTGTGATAGATATGCTGATTTGAGGAACACGATTTAGTGGCCATGATCAGCGGGGCCAGATACGTTTCCAATTGATCTACAATCTTGGTACAGTTATGTTGCTGCATCTTGTCCGAGGCATGCAACAGCAGAGAGACCACCTCGAAGGGTTTGTGCTTATTGGCCAGCACACAGCCGACCTGCAGCAGATTGTCGCCATGGTAGATGCGTTGGATGCGAATATCACGTCCTGCAAACTGCTCAGCCATCGGCTGATGGGGCAGTACATTTATCGAGTAGCTGGGATCAAGTACAAAGATGTGTTTGCAGTTTGTGAAGAATTTGTGCGCCGACATTTGTTTTATGCCTGGTGGTGATTCGCGAATTGTTTTACCCTGTAGCCGCCAGGGTATGTCCAAATCTAGAAGCATATTTGACGGCCTGCCATTGTCGTTGGAGGAGAGTTGACGACACGCCTCCCCAATGTTGCACTTGAAGAATGACAACAGTTCCATGGCATCGTAATCCTTGAGCTTATATTTGTCCTTTGCCAATTTTAGGAATAGCAACAATTGCAACTTTAACAAGTTATTCTCTTTGAGATTTGTATCATAGAAACCATCGAACTGACCAAACAAGTGTACTTTATTTAGATGGTCGTTGAGGCCGTGGCACGTTTTCCTTAGATCTTCAGTAAAGAGCACGACACGGTGACACTTTCGTGTTGCTGTTGGCGTCGATGTTGAAATGGCCATGCGAGTCCGCCTCTCGTTCGGCGACAAGCGGCAATCCGTGAAGAGACAGTTCTGCATCGCGAATTAACGAAATTAATTGTTATATTCGCGTAGTCAATTTGAATATCAAAGAAATCCCATGAGGAGTGCTGCCAAACGCATTGAGCTTTATCGCCTGGCAGCCATTTTGCGCTGTGCAAACGTTTTTCAACACGGTTATGCAAATCAAACGAATTCCAATTGGAGTTAAACAGAAATAATTGTTGACTTTAGAATGAGTTTTAAATAAAATGAAATTAATTGATTAATTTATCATAAATTGACTAAAATATTACTATTAACTCAAATAAAATTAACCATAATTTTACTATTAACTCAAATGAAATTAATTTGGGAGCTTAGGATTTTAATATGAAGTACATTGGAAAATTGCTGCTAGACAGCCGTTCTTTAGCTATTTTACGGCTGTTTGGTAAACTTATAGCCGTAGTGAAAGAAAATACAACATTTAAAAAATAATATAAAATAATGTATTAGCTAGAATAGACCTCTCGCAATGCTTTCTAAAATTTGATTTCCACCCAACCATTCTTGAAAAATAAAATAAGACATAAAGTGCCTTCAAATGATCTGCTTCTATTTACCTATCCACTTAACATCTTCGAATTCAAAGTTAAATTGAAATCAAAAAGTTTTATAATCTTTATTTACCAAGTGACATGAAGAGCCTTTCAAGGACAGCGAAAACTTTTTAATTAGGCAAACTTTTGTGTAAATATTTGACGTGACTTGCGCAGTCTCGCAGATGTTATTAAACATTAATAAATAATGGAAAAAAACGACTTTTTTGGTGAATTATGGGAACAGTTCTTGTATTTGATATATTTTTGTTTCACATTGAGCATACTCTCATTAATAATACAAATACATTTGAAAAAAAAAAATTTATTGGTTAATTATTATTCTTGTAATAGATATATCTTTGTTTCACATTGCGCATACTCTCATTATTAATACAAATACATTTGAATGGTTACAGAGTTATTTTATATGATATACGTGTATGTATGTAATGTATATTAATATGCTATATAGATGTGAAGACTTGTAAGCTTATTGGCCTAAAATTTACACATAAATTTCGTTAAATATTCGTAACATTTAAACTACATATGCATAAGTACTATATACAGCTCTATAATTAGTATAAGTAATACAAATTCGTCTCTAGATTTATGTGAAATCAAATAGGTGGAAGTCAAATGAGATTGGAAAACAAGAAAACAATTATGAAACTTAAAATTTAAATCAACGAAAATTGAAGAAAAAAAAAAAAAAATGCAGAGACTTCAACATTACTATGAATATTATGTAATGAATATGAATGAATATTATGAATACTATATATATAATCTGTTAATGTATTTTTTAGATTTGTCCGTTTGCTATAGTTAAGTTGAGTTTCGAAATTAATTTAAGTGATTCCAAGTGGAAACTGTATAAGTATCATGTTTACTATATATATACTATTGATTATATAGTTTATTATATAGTATAGTATATGTTATATATGTATGTATGTTTCAAGGTATGCGATGCTGTCTTATGTTATGGTTCTATTTCTATCGTTGTTGCATGCTGCTGCTAGGTGCGAGTTCCTGTAGTTTAATAATACAATGCGGCTATGTTTCTTTATATCTGTGGATAAGCACTAGAGTCTAGACTATATAGTGTAGTGAACTTATAAGTCGGATAAGTGTAAACTAAACTAGAACTTGGCATACAAGGTTTGCTTTGGATGACCTGCGAAGCGACTCAAAACAGGCTGCTCTGCTTGGCCAGGCTGCAGCTGTGCAGGGTCATGCTGCCCGCGGGATGAAGGGCGAGGGCTGTTTGAAGACTTGTTGGCGGCGGCGTCGTTACGGGGCCCCAGGACAGCCGCTTTCAGTTAGGCCTCAATGGCAGCATGCCGTAATGCTGTTGATGTGCCTGCTGCTGCTGCTGTTGCTGCATCATCAACTGTTGCTGTTGTTGCTGCTGCTGCTGCTGCTGCTGTTGCTGCTGCTGTTGCGTTGTTGCTGCTGTCACCTGTGTTGCGGGCATCTGCGACGTGGTGTAGGTAACTGCACAAGCTGCCGGCTGCGAGACCACAACGGGCGCGCTTACCTTGCGTTCCGACTGCGTACGTATTGGCTGCGGATGCGCAGCATTTGGCTGAGGGGGCGGAGCGTACATCAGCATCGGTGGTGGTGGTGGCGATGGCTCCACGCTGGGATGACGTGCTGGCGGAGTGACAGCCGAGCCATGATACGAGCCATACGAACTGTCATCCGATTGCGCAGACTGGCCACGGTTACGTGGACCGGTCATGCCGTAGAGCTGCTGCTGCTGCTGCTGCTGCTGTTGCTGCTGTGGGTCGCGGCGCTCGAACTTGTGATTGCCGTCAAGGGGCGTGGGATTGTTCCGTGAGCCGTAGACGGGCTGGAAGCCTTGTGGTTGCTGCGCCTGCTGCTCCGACATGAGCTGCGGCGGTGCCTGCAACTGTTGCTGCTGTTGCAATGTGACGGACTGCTGTTGTTGCTGCTGCTGCTGCTGTTGCAATGGTTGCTGCTGTCCGCGCATGGATCCGCGCATGCCGTAAATACTTTCGCTGCGCTGCTGCAACTGATTCTGCACGTTCTGATTCTGCAAGTGCGACGACTGTGCTGCCTGTTGTTGCTGCTGTTGCTGCTGCTGCTGCTGATGTTGTTGCTGCTGCTGCTGTTGTTGCTGCTGCTGTTGAGTGCGCATTGGATAGAGACTTTGAGCAGGCACCAAGGGACCCGGACGCGGCACAATGTCACGATTGATGGCCGTGTTGCTCTTGGCGTAAACAGACTGCGAGCGGTTGAGGTTGCTGCGCGTCAAAGTGGGGGAGCGACAGTAGAGCGAACGGGTGCCGCCATAGAGGGGCTCCTGCTGCTGCTGTTGCTGATCGTATTTGGAGGACAGTGGCGGAGCAGTATACAAATTTTGGCAGTAGTTGCCAGCTCCAATGCCTGCGCCAACTACGCCCATCTGCGCCATGTTGGCGGCAGCATGTTGTGTTGCTGCTGCTGCGCCACCAGCACCGCCGGCAACACCACCACCGCCTCCATTCGATTGTCGCTGATAAGTGCCCTGCGATTGCTGATACTTCTGCGGCTTCTCCATGTCCATGTCGTAGTTAAGTTCATCCTCGGAGTGTATCGAGCTCGAGTCGTTGTCGCTGCTGCCCTTGCCGTGACGCACGCTGCGGCGCGAGCTGAAAATGTGCTCGTACACCAGACCGGAGGCCATGCCGCCCACCAGCGGACCGAACCAGTACACCCAATGGTTGTCCCATTTGTTGAGCACAAATGAAGGACCCAGCGAGCGTGCCGGATTCAGATAGGGCATCTGTAAGGAGAGCAATGAGGAGTGATGGATTAGTAGATGCTAATGCAATATATATCTTTCTTGCTATGTTGTTGTTTCCTATATAATTCTTAGATTACAGCTTCAATTCTAATGAAACTAGCAGTATCGGTGGATTATATACAGAGCTTTATGTGGTACAATTTTCATTTATATAAGCTTTATAGCAAGCGAGTTATCAGCTCGTAAGTGTATATAATATTTATAGCAATAAGAGAAAACATCGTTTATCAGATGGAAATACCACAAAAAGGTTTATTTCAATGTTGATTCCTTATTAACTCAGATTTTTACTATCCAACCATCACACAGTGACTATAGTCAATTTATCTTTACTGTGCCATAGATAAGGTTATATATACCCTGTAATATAGGCAAATACTGTGTAAAAGGTTTAAAAGATTATTTCTGCTACGGTTCATATATTTTCAAATATACATATATTACTTTGCGTATAAAGAAGAAAAACTTATGAGACTGTTGAAAATTCTGTTTTTTTTTCAATATTGTGATGTACGGAGTCCTCACTTAATAGTAATAAAAAAAAAAAAAAAAAAAGAATTCTGGAAAACTTTTTACTTAACACGCAAACCTTCTTTGTTCATCTACCTCATGGACCCTCTTCGGATCGAAGTTTATTGCCAGGCGACATATAAATTGCTATTTTTAGTGCCGTCAGAGCCTGACAAAAAATGTGGCTAAATATTTGCTTATGATTTTCGAAGGCGAAACGCCAGTTCTGAGCACGCCTAAATTAATTATCTCCCCCCTCTCCCTTAACTGCTGTGCAGGGTCCTCGCTAAAGAGTCGTTGCTGTTGCGCTGTCACGCTGCGATTTTTGCACCATAAAAATGCGCAAAACGGCAGGTGCGTTTTTTTTTTTTTGCCTCACTTGAGACTTGAGAGATTTTCGTTTATATCGCATAGCATTCCTGGAGCATCGTCATTATCAATGTCAAACTTACCGAGACAAAGCAGCAGGCGCTGTACGCGGCACCGATGGCAAACGACGAGTTGCCCATGAACTTTCTGATGGCGTCGGTCGAGACGAAGTAGCAGAGCACCACGACGAAAGTCAGGATGAATTCCACACCAAAGCGTTCCCAGGCGGCCAGCGCAGCGCTGTGCGAGATGGCGGACTGTAGATTACCCTGGTAGCCGGGTACGGTGACGCTGCAAGAGAGATAGAGAGAGAGAGAGAGAGGGGGAAGATGAGTACGAGTTGTGTATAAGTTTAGAGACGACTGTTGAATGCCCTGCAAGAACGTAAACTATTGTCTAAGGAATAAGTCATCTTACTACTTCTATTGCTTGACTTGAGGATCGACTACTAGATACCCTTTAGTTAAGAATACTATCAATCTACAGGGTATACAACTCATTTAAGTGCATCAGGTACTAATAGAGTATAGAAACTTTTAATTGCATTAGCTTAAGCTTAATATACCTCAGGCACGCCCGACTGCAGGGTATACAGCACAGCGAAATTCTTCACTGTTTACAGCTTGACAAAAGTTTCGCACTCAATTGTAATTTATGTACAAGTAATACCCTGTGAAAGGTCTATATTTCAAAGCGATAAACTTCCCAGCTGCGAGTAGCACATGTGAAAGTGTATGTGAGTGGGAATGGGTGTGAGTGGGAATGGGTGTGAGTGTGAGTGTGTTACTTGTAAGTGTATTCGCTGGCAGCACATAATTCAGATTGCCAAAGTTTCAATTGCCAAGTGACAAAAGTTGTTGCCTATTTCTAGGCGCACATGGAAAGAGAAGGACTGAGTGGGTGTATGTGAATGTTTTGGGTTTTCAACTGCTTCTTTTATGATTCATGAACAATTAAACTTTGCTGCAAATGCTAATGAGTTTACCCACTTGCAGCTGCTGATAATATGATAAAATCTTCTAAATTAGTTGGGGGAGGGAGCAAGAGAAAACATCAGCTCTATCTATTTTGCATATACTCGTATGTATTATTGTACAACTCATATGTTCTTTTAACAGAAGCAAAAAATTTGAGTTGTACTGTATCTCCAACATGATTTAAATCAATAAGCTTAACTTTAATTTAATGTACGAACTAATTTATTAAACTAAAATGCACTCTTATCAAATGATACAATATAATAATGTACAGATTCTTCACTTAAAAAAAAAAAAAAAAAAAAAACTTTTATTAAATATCTATACAAGTATCTTCTGCTTGCAAATTCCATCGCTGACTCTTAACACCTTGAAAACATTTCTAGCTTTCCATCAAGGGAAAAATTCCTCTATTGAAAATTTGTGAAATTCTTGTTTTGCAAATATTTTCTTGAAATTGCACAGCAAACACTGTCGCCAAGTGAGGAGAAAAGTGAGAAAGTGAGTGAAAATAAACATGGATTGTGCACACGTTATGAGTTCTCTACTCCAACAGCAGCAGCAGCAGCAGCAGCAGCAGCAGAGAAGTGCATTGAGTAAGTGCGGAAAATCCGGAAAATAAACGCTTTCCCAATGCACTTAAAAGTACTTGAACAAATATGTATTTCAGCATAGAGCGGAAGTGGGCGTGGGGCGTGGCGGGAGATGGCTTCCAAATGGGAAATGACATTGAGTGAGTGCCAACAAGTATGCCTTGTTGGGGGTGTGTGTGTGTGTGTGTGTGTTGGAGGGAGGGGGGGGGAGTGCCTAAAGGTGTGCAAGTCGGAGTTGGGCAATATCCGTGTCGGCTTAGCGGCAATAAGCGACAGCTTTGCCTGAGCAAATAGTTGGGCCAATAAAGTGAGTACCCCCATGAAAAGCTCAGTGGTATTTGAAAGCCGGAAGAGCGAGAGCGAACTCTGTTTGGACAGACATGTGTGTCTGTGTGTGTGTGTGTGCTTAATGCTTCACACCCGAAAGTGGTCAAAAGTGCACAGAGGCGTAGCAAAAGGGGGTGAAGAGAGCAGGGGAAACAAGATGTGTATAATAAGTGCCCGACTATTTTGTATGAGCATAAGCTGTTGGTTAAATATTCAACTCGAAGATCACTTTTAATATTTTCGACTTATCATCATAAATACAATAAAAAGAAAAATTGAAAAAATATCCTTCTAAAACTGCTGATGCCTACGCCACTGCGCAATAGCTAAAAGTTTTCCTAAAAGTAACAAACGAAATACGAAAATTATAAAATATTTATTTGTAACCTTCTCCCTGCCCTTCTTCCTTTCCACATCCTCGTCTAATTCGGTTGTGGAAAACAATTTTTCACTCGACTGGCTGCTTATTAAAGTTTGATTGCATAGAAAAACAAGCGCTTTTTGTTCTCCTTTTTCGTGGATCTTTGCACACACACACACACATATACAAATATATATAGTGCTAATTCTATGGGACAACATACCCAGAAACATCCGGCTACTTAGTAACAAAACATAGTCGAAACTTTATGTGCCGTTAAGCTTTTCAGCTTAGAAAAGTACACAAAAAAAAAGGAAGAAAATAAGTAGGAAATGGGCGAACAGAATAGCAGGAAATAAAGAAAAGTGTAGAGAAGGAGAAAAACATATATTAAAAAGCTTACAACAAACTGCAAACTCTAACTATAGCTCAAGTTTAGAGCAGCAAGTAGAGGAAGGAGGCGGAAGAAAAGGATATACATTTCCTCACACATTTGTTGCCACCGCATCCGCATTGAAAGTGAGGTTATGTGTGCGACACGCTTGGCTGACTGTGGTCTGGCCCTGAGCCCAGGGATGCGTGTGAATTGCCCCCTCCCCCCCATGCCACCATGGACTGAAAACGAGAAAACTGTGAAAACTGGTAAACTGACGTGAACTCTGACTATCTGTGCATGTGTGTGTGTGTGTGTATGTTTCTCCTTTCCAATATTCAACTGTGGATTTTCCTAACCATGTTTATTATGTGAAATCAAATATTTTACAGCCAGATTGCAATTTTCAGCAATTAACTAAAGCTTTAAAAATTCCTTTGAAATGAATTTAATGCAATTTACAACGTTATCAATTACACGTGGTTTCTATTTAATTCACAATTGAATGTGAGTTGCAGTTTGTGAAAATCTTTAGTTTTATTTACATTTGCAGAGAGTTAAGGACATTATGCCATTAAAGATATTTAAGATATTTCAATTGAATTTCTCAATTTAATTCAATGATGAAAAAACAAAAACAATTAAAGTCACAATAAATTTCCCGCATAATCGCGAGCAAACTACAAATTCCCCATATGAAGAACAATTAAAATACCCAATAAATTTATCGATTCGGGCACAAAGCAATTAATTATCAATTTTGCACAAATATTTTGCTTCTCGAGTGGCCACAAAATTGTGTTGCATTCAAAATGTTTGTCGAATGTGCCACAAACTCGTGTGTGTTGCAGCCACACACACACACACACACACCCGCGCACACACAACTTGAGCTTCTTAGTGTGTCACACACACACATGTGCTTGCAAGTGGACCAGCTGTGAGTGTGTGTGTGGTTTCTTCTTTTTTTTTGTGGATAGGGTGCAACAACCGGAAGCATCAACAGGATGCCATCCTCATGTCGCAGGCGATAAGCCGAAGGCAGCCCGAATTGCTACGAAATAAACGAGGCAGATTCTGTAATTCAATTGCCGATGTGACACGAATTGAATTCCGAAATCGATTCAACACTCTTCTTTGTCCAGGAAGTGCATTTCCAGGCATAGATACAAATCACAGGCAAGCCGAAATCGAAGACCTGGCAACCCTGGTCCGTTGAACCTTGGGGACTACTTAATGAAGGCATTATTAGCCGCGATTTGAAGTTTTGCCGCTTGCCGCCGGGCTTGCAGTGAGTCCACTTAGTGATGGCAGCAGATTGGCACACGTGAGTACCGATAGGCGATACACGAAAGGTAAAATAAGGTTAGGTTTTTTTCTTTGGTTGAAAGATTTTCGATAAGTGAATTATTCCCAAAGAATTTTCGAATTATAATTTATATTAAATGTTCTAAATATTTTTCAATTTCTTTTAATTGATTTGTAAAGTATTCATTGATTTTTGTAAATACTATATGTAAATGAAAATGCCTAAAGAACGTAAAGATTTATTTCGTGAACTGTAAATTATTATTGTTCATAACCCTCATAGCATTCTTCGCCTTATCTATCGTTACTGCACGCTGCCAATCCAAGATTCCAGTCGTGTCACGCGCTCATCCCTATCGCCCGTTACCGTTCGCTGTCCCTTTTGAGTGCAGTTTGCTTTGTTTTGTAGCATTTTTAAAATTCAAATTTCAACTCGAAAATCCTGTTTTGTTTTCTTCATTTTTTTCTCTCTTCTTTCGTCTCTACGTTCTGTGTGCGTGAAACTACTGTAATTTTGGGCGGCAGGTGTGTGTTGTCTTCGTCCATTCCTCCTTCCCTGCTTGTCTACAGTCCGTTGAGCTGAGCTCTTTTATGCACAGCTTGTTCCAGCTGCCCTCGTCGGGTCGAGCTGACCAACCAGAAAGGAGCATCGCCTGCTACGGCGACACGTGTTTGATTTCAAGTTTCCGACTGTGGCCGCACATCCTGCGCGCAGGCGCAGTCCAACTCGCAGCCGTCCGTCCATCGGGGCAATGCTTAATTATGCGTCTCTGGCCCTGCGGCCTCTACCTGATTTTTATCTTTCGTCATTTTCAAAGGCTGCTTTGGCATTTTTGTGGAACGTGCTTGGCGCACGCTGCACCAGCAGCAGAACCAGAAGAACAAAAGACGTTGAAAAAAAAATACGAAACACAACGAAGCGAAAAACAAACCGAATCCCGCTCATTGGGAATGCTTGAAGTACAACAATAAAACTAAACCAAGCCGAGAAGATCTTAAAATATGCCACAGCCGGATATCGATACTTAAATATGCTGCGGGTCTCGAGTGTTTTTACATTTCAAAAAAACAACAACGAGGAATATTAAAAATAATAAAGTGAGCGGGTCTCTTAAGTACGCATCCTAGCTACAGTTTCGCTCCTTGGCACATGTGCCGCATGCTCAACAATTAGGGTAGAGTGACAATTGATATGTGACAGCAACAGCGTGGCAGGAAAGGGAGGAAGACACACAGAGAGGCAAAGGGAGAGAGTGATCAAGTGCTGCAGGTCTCACTTGGTAAAAAGTATAGTAGATCTTGAAATTTGATATAAAACATGCTTAGAACCATTTTGTTGAGAAAGCATCAACTTATTTCAATTGAGAAGTTTCCTCTTTTAAGCATTAACCGAAGCTTTATGAATTAAAAACTTCAGATTAAATGTTGACAATGACAATGTGCCAAGGGAAATATCAACATGTGCTCAATAAAATCGGAACAACAGTAAAAGAATTCTCGTTGTCTTCTATAACTCAAAATTAAAGTAGAATATTGAATCTTCAGGTTTAGAATATATCAGAAAAATTTAAGAAAAGAATTATAACTATTTTCTATAAATGTCTGCCCAACATTTATTTGAAATATTATGAAGAAGTTCTGTATTTAGGTCTTCAAGTTCTAGTTTATCTTTAGCCAGTATTATTACATATCTTAAACTATATTATTTTTATTTTGTAAATCCCTTAAAGAACTTTCGTCTCTTCTCCAAAACAGTGTCTATACGAAAAGTATAGTAAAAGTACTAAAACATTCTCTAATATTCCATTTCTGTGTCTACCAGAATTCGCATGTCTACGCTGCATTTTCGTAGAAACCACAACAAAGTGATATCGTTTTTTTTCCTGAAATAAATTCCATGCTTAAATGAAATTTAAGCTGCCCTGATTATTGCCCATAGCCCGCAATCTGTGCCTAGAACCCATCAATCAGACCAAACCAAAGCGCAAACTAATAATCCGGCGGGACCGCAAGATCAGCTACCAAATCTAAACCAATTAATCAACACACACACAGGCAGAGTGAAGACAGTTTTGGAAACATATGTTCAGCTTTTTCGGAATAGGGATAGGGAAGACAAAAAAAAAGGAGGAAGATACGAAACGAACCTGATCGTAACAGCAGCAGCTGAAACATGTTTCGCTCTAGAAAGTGGCACGAAAAAGAAGAAGACGACGCAGCAGATGAAGTGAAGAAAAAATGGGAGCCAGGGGTAAAGATCGGCAGCGAAACAGATGTCGAACAGACCGAGAAAGGGAGGGAGAGAGAGAGAGAGGGAGGAAAGAAAAGAGAAAAAGGAGTTCAACGCACAATCGAAATGGAGCGAAATTTGGTTTCTGAAAAAAATGCTGCGCAGGCGCGCAGATATTTTTCAACATTTTTGTTTCGTTTAGATTTTTTTTCTCTTATTCTTTTCTCCCCTCCTTCTTCTTGATATTCCACACGCATATCCTGCGCACTATCTACGCACAAAAGACGCTGACAGGGCTGTGCGTGTGTGTGTGTGTGTGTATCTAGGCAGTTTACACACAAAGGAATCCGGTCCTGACAAAAATGGGAAATCACGTCTCGACTCGACAACGGCAGATGTTTTCTCTAGTAGATAAACGTGGGTAGAGTCCTAGAGTCCTTTCCAGCTACCTGCCAAGCAGGTGCTGTATCTATCTCCCTCTCCCTCTGTGTGCGACATTTACCTGCATATCCTATGCACACATACACACAGTATCTCAGATTTCTGTAGTTTTGCACATGAAACTGCGTATTTCCTATGGAACGGTAAAGTGTTTGTCCTGGTACAGTCAGCACCAGTCGCAGCCTTCTAACATTGAAAAACTTTCCTTGCAACGTGTCCGAGGACAACACACACCGATAAACACACACATACACACACACACACACACACACACAGAGAAGTGGAGAAAAGTCCGCAAATCGAAATCAAATGAATTTCCACGCTCAATTAACTTTGCCAATGCCAGCAGAGGCAGTTAGGAACCTGCATGACCCGAGAATGAGATGTTGAAGTACCAACACAGCATATAGCAGAGAAAGAGGAATATCCCGCTTTGCAGCTTAAGTGAGATTCATGTCGTGTCTCATTAGAAATGGAAATACTCGGAAGCTGCAGGCAGATTGCAGTTAACAGTTTGGATTCGATTTCCCAGAAGCAGCTGAAGATGTCAAGTGAGCCAGAAACTGCATCAATGTATTGCAATTGTTTATGCATACACTGCAAAAATAAACTGACCACAAACACAAAATAGCAAGGAAATCTTCATAGAATCATTAAGAAATCTCAGCTACAGTTGGTAGACAAAAGACACATAAGTTTGGCTAAACTTGGTAGTCTTTAAACTGACTATAAATCAAAATAGATACCTATTCAAAGTAATATAGGTACAGATTGGAAATAGTAACTTATACGTTCTCACACATTTCTCATTATCTTCTATTCTATTTACCAATTCTCCAATCTCTTATTTACTATATGTTTTATGCACTTACCCATAGAGCAGAGCGGCGCCTGCGATTCCTCCGCCACACTGGGCGGTCATATACATTGCAGCACGTATGGGGGAGATGCTACGCACCACACAGCAGGCCAGAGTTACGGCGGGATTGATGTGAGCGCCTGTGGAGCAAAACGAAAGTACAGTTAGCTGGATTAATAAACAGTTTGAGAGGAGCGGGAGGAAATTATCAGAGTTTGTGAAGAAAAAAAATGAGAGAGATAAGTAGAAATTAATGGAATGATGGAACTTCATTGACATACTATATATTGCCATTAATATATAATATCGTATAACATAGATATATAATGAGTAGTTCCCGATACTGTGCATGTTTAAGTAGCTCTTCAAGAAAGATAGAGAATCTTCTTTTAATATAAAGAATCTTCTTTTACTCCCAAAAATATGTATGTATGTATTGTATTTCTCTTCTAACATAACATAACTGGTATTATTATGTTCACTATATTACACAGTATATAAGCAATAGATAAACTATATTATAAAGTATCCCAGGTGATATTTGCAAAAGTTTTTAACCCTACAAACGTCTTTATATACCATTTCTATCTACAACTTTTTCTTGGAAATTTTGGCTATGCCACCCACTGTGTAATTAGTGCAGGCACTACGTTGTGGTCTTGCTAAAAGCCGTTAAATAACATTTTGACACTTTCGCGGAAAAACATAACTCAGTAGTGGGGGAGCCAGATAGAGGAGGGAGGAAGAAAGATAACATCATAACTTAATGCTCAACCAATTGGCTGTGAAAAATAAATAAAGAGAAGAAGGCGGAAAAAGAAACTACAAAACGAAACTTAAAGGCAAATCAAGAACACATGTTACCTCACCCCCGCCCCCTTCCTACAACAGTGAAGAGAACTCAAGAGATTGGGGAAGAGACAGAGCGAGAGAGAGTGGGTGACTGGGGGAGAGAGAGAGTGTGGCGGGTGTCCGGGCTGGTGAAGTATGCTGTTTTTGTGGAAACATTTAATTGCCTCGAATGTCAACGCAGATGAACAAATACACAAGAAAACAGAACAGAACACAAACAGCATAGTGGGAGGAGAAGGGGGAGTAGGGGTAGGACACAAGCAGGAGGCTACGCCACTGCAAGTGCGCTGGCAGAGATAACAGAAGGAGTAGGTGGCAGTAGGTCTACCAGGAGGAGCAGCACCAGCCCCAGCACCAGCACCAGCTGCAGGAGTGTGAGAAGGAGTGGTGATGAAGGGGGTGCTCCCTCATGGATGACAACCGCAGTGCGTTGGCTTTTCGAAAATTAAAAGAAAGAGGCGCAAAAAAAAAAAGAGAATAAGATGAAAACCAAACGACAAAATACATGTAGTATGTGAAATGGGGTCTCTTTTTGCCGGTTCTTCTTTCTTCTTCTTTATTGTTGGGGAGACAAACGCGCGTGGGAATTTCGCTGCCGCCGCCGCTTCCAAGTGAAAAAACAACAACGATATGAGGCAGAAGAAAACATGCAACAACACTTGTCGCCTGTTTGTTTGTTTGTATACCCTGTAGTACATTGAACATTGCAAATAAAGGGTAGATGATTGACTGGGAAAGCAGAACTTTAAAGAATTGTTGGGGTTGCATGAAGTGGGGATATGTAGTGTTATGAAGAAACTGCATGAGTTTAAACAGTTAAAAATAAAAAACAAAACAAACCAAAGCATAATCTTAAACTATATTAATGTTATAATGAACTTTCTATGAAACTTCAGAAATAAACATCATCAAAGGTTATCATAGGTTAATTTAACCTATTCAATAAACTACATATTGTATATTTCTATAGAATTGGTCACTTAAGAAAAACAGCAGAAGAACGCCCACAGAATATGATATATACAAAAGAGTGTATGAAAATCGTATTAAAACAGTATAAAGATCTCATTAAGAATAGCAACCTCATTACAGAATATGAACTAGTCGTGCACTTTTAACTTAAGTCTTGGACGTTTGTTTTTGTTTTCGCCTTACCCGATATATGCAGAAAGCATTGCGTCAACGTCGCCATCGCCAGTCCGGAGGCCAGAGCTGTGGCCAGGAGCACGGAGGAGACACTGGCACCAACACCGGCGCCCGCAGCTGCGCCACAAACGATGAACACATACAGGAACGAGGCTAAGCACTCGCTGATGATGGATCTGCAAGAGGACAAAAAGAGAGAAAGAGAGAGTGAATGAGTAAGTTAGGCGTGCGGGATGATACAACTTTGGGTTGGGGCATGTCATTTCATATGATTAAAGTAAATATTCCAGAAATTATGTTGCGCTACAAATTGCACACAATGTCAGCCTTGTTCTTGTGCCCCTCCTCCTCCTCCCACTCCCCCGCCCTGCCGACAATTATGCACACAGAGGGAGCACACTGTGCCAGAGCCAAACCCTAAATGATTTCGAATCCGTAACCAAGTCCAAAGCAGCTGCAGCTGTGGATTGCCAGAGGTCGCTGGACAACAAGAAAATAAACATGAAAAGCCAACGGACAACGCCCCCTACTCTCTTCAAGCTCCCTTAACCCACTCCCTGCCAACGATAACGAAGAATCAAACAAACAAGCCGCTTGTGCTCCTCTGTCCCTTTGTCCCTCTGTCACTCCTCGAAGCCAGCTGCAAATTTTGCTTGCACAACTTTAGCATTTTGTTAATTTCCATAAAATTTCGTTCTTGTCTCTTTCTCTTGCTCGTATTGCCTTCTCTTAATTGCAACTAGTTACAAACCGCATGCCAAGCTCAGGACCCCGTTCATGCAGATCACTAAAGCAAGCTTTGTATACAGAAATTATGATTAAACTCATTAAAAATGAGCAGAAAAATGCTCAGCCTTTTATTACTTTGTAACGCACTATGATGAAACTGTGCCCTGTGTACCCCCCCTTTTTTAAAGCCATTTCTTAACGGTAATTTCTATACTCAAATTTGCTGGGGCGGAAATTTCAAAGTTCTCAAAGAGAGCGTAAGGAAAACAACAAAGTTAAAAAGTGATTTCGCTTTGGTGCCATAAAATAGTTTCGGGTTAACTTTTGCAAAGCGTTGAATAATTTTGAAAGTTTATTATAAGTCAAATTTAAGGGAATTTATCTATCTTTCAGTAAATTGTTTACACTAGAAACTACCTTATAATACGTGGTATTTTAAATCGTTTTGAATGGAAACACATTTATATTAAGAGAATAAATTCAAAAAAGATAAATTTAGGTATCTTTATCTTATTTAGGTATTATAATATTTATAAATTTACAATTCAGAATATACATTTAAAAACTGTCTTTATATTTTACTGGACACATTTTCAAGTGTTGGGGAAAAAATTAATGAAATTTGAAAAATGTGTGCGTTGCTCTAGACCCATAAAACGGATTAAAATTTCAACAAAAATAACCGTATTTGATTGATACGATATATTTGATTGATTATGAGAATAAATGATCGATTAACACAAGTGCAAATTTAGACAAATATGAAGAAACAATAGAATTTATAGAAAGAGACAAACAGAAAACACTTAAATCTCACTTAGTTAGACGTAGTGCAGAACAATAAACAATGCGGACAATAGAGAGACGAGACAGGATTGTGTGACAGAACTAGAAGGGGCGGAAGGCAGGGGGCGTGAAAACTTACCTCCAAAACTCTAAGGTGCGAATCTCGGCCTGCATGCTGCGCTTGGGCACCTGCAGGGTGCTTGAGAGACGATTGTTGATGGCATTGCCATGGGAATCCTTGCGCATCGCCTCCAAGCGCTCAAACAATGTGACTATATGGTAGTCTATATTGTGCTCCAATGGCATTGTGTGCAAACTTTCGTCAGCCATGATGATGATGAACAAGAATATAACGGGATGATGCTAGAGTTGCCTTTGTTTATGTTTATGTGTTTTGTTCCTTCTTCTTCTTCGTTCTTTGGGATCGACGCTGATTACTTTGCTCACGCACAGAAAAAAAAAAACCCCGACACACTCTTACATATGCACACGCGACAAATGAATTGCGAAAATAGTCTTAGGCAAACATTTTGAGTTCAGTAAGCACTTGCAAATTGCATTCAATTGATTTCAATTGCACGACGTTTTTCTTTATTTTGAATTTACCAACCGATTTCTCAATCTCAGTCAGTTTTGATTCGACGCGATGACACAACCGTTCACAAGTGCGAATTGCGAGCGAATGACGAACAAGTTGAGGACGAAAACTCACCAGCTGCAGCCTAAGGCGAACATCACCACAGCAGCGACGGCGACTGAGGCAGCGGCATCGACAGCAGCTGCAACTGCCCACACCACCAACGCAAGCATTGTCTGTGGCCGTGAGTGTGTTGAGTTAGCGTGTCAACCCTCTGCGCGCGCGGTGATGGTGAATTCCGGGCAACCTGTTGGTCAGCATACAATGGTGAACTCTACAGCTGATGATGATGATGATAATAATGACGTTGTTGAGGTTGAGTGTGGTGTATGTTAGCTGTGGTGGTAGTGGTAATGGTTAATGTAACGGCTCTGGTGTTGCTATTAATGCTGCCTCTGCCGCTGCTGCTGTTGCTGCCTCTGCCTCTGCCGCTGCCTCTGCTGCTGGTGGTGGTTGTGCAGGCAGCGCTGCTTTTTCGGCAACTGGCAACATAATGAAAAAGCGTCTGTAACTTGATTATGCAGCTATGATCAATAACATTGATTTCACGGGCAGCAGCAACAACAACAAACACAAAAACCCGATACAAGTCGAGCCGACTCTATCGAGAGTGGAACTCCCAGGCTTCTCAAGCAGCTGCCTTCTCTGATCGTTGCGCATCTCAGCTTTCATTGAGCTGCAGCGTTAAGTTTAAGTGCAAGTATTATGCTCTTTGATTTTACGCTGCATTAATAAATTGAAAATAATATTTTACGCTCATTGAGTACGAATATTTTGGCATAGGGTGAGTCAGGCGAAAATTTCAGAAAAGGGAAAATTAAGAGAAGGTGTATGGAATGATATGGTATAAAATAATAAAGGTAAATGACGAAAATAACAAATTAGGAGTATAAAAGAAATGGAATAAAATCATAGATGTAAAAATCTTTCTTTTGCATTTCACTTTATTTATATAATAGAAAGTTTAGTATTAGTTTAGAGCACGTATCGTATTTATTTTATTTATAAGTTGACATAAATTTTAAATAAGTAATTAAAGTATACTTTGTTTATATTAATAAAAGAATTCATTAACCACAAATGTTTTAACTTATTTTGATGTTATATTTTTTTATTTTTATTTAATTTATAATGGAACGAACACAGATTTATTAATGCATAATATGAACTTGTAGCATTTAAAAAATAATTTAAAAAAAATAACCATACTACATTTAAAGGTACGTTATATATATCTATGTAATCTGTAACTTAACAATTTGTATGTTTAAAAAATAATAATATTAACATAATATATTATAATAAAATATTTGACTATCGCAGTCTTCTGTTCGCTTGAGGCCAGACTCTGGTCTACAAAAAAACCTTGATAATAATAAAATGTTGCCAAAAAATACATACACATTGAGAACCATCTTATTTTATTCCATTTATACCATTTCAATTCTAATTTAAGCTAATGCGCTGCCTGACTACCCCTACTCATTAAAATTGCAAAGTATCGACGACAACAACAACAATGCAATATCACATTTTACGCACCACAAAGTACTATAATTATGGCCGCTCACCACTTGATACCTGTCGATTTCGGGAGTGCCACGATGTGAGTGTGTGTTCCTGTCTGGCGGGCTGGTCACATCATCGTGTGAGCGACATTCTGAAAAGTAAACCCAACGAGCTGTGAAAGTCAAGAAATTATGTGCCGGACCACAAACAAAAAGCCAAAGTGAAATCAATCACAGCAACTACAACAAAAACACAAGGAAATAATACTGAAAATACAAAATAAAAATAAAAGAAAAAACAACTGAAAATCAAAAACACTTTTGTTTTGGGGGCGTAGCAAGAAAGCCACAGAAATTTTTGGGCAACGTGTTGAACTTTTTTCGCACAATCTTTCGATGGGGCGGTAAGGACGTTTCCCAGATTGCGCCTTATATGGGGACACGACGACGACGACGACGACAAAGGCAGCCTCTGAGCGTGGGAATTTGTTTTTGCACGCTCTTTTTTTTTCTGCTTTGTGCTGGGTCCAGTACAGGTCCAGCCTCGGCTCCAGGTCCACATCGAGGTCGCACGGGGTCGTTCTTTTGGAAGATCTGTTCGGTCGGCAGTTCGGTCGGCCTGTTCGTTCCGTCGGTCTTTCGGTTGTTGTTAATAATAAGATGTTTTGTTTCAATCACATCGTCGCATCATCGTATGCATATGCCCTGGCCGAAGGTGAAGGCGATCGTCGTGCCTGGGATTCCTTCAGCTTCAGCTTCAGATTTACCTTTACCTTTACCTTTGCCTTTACCCTTGCTTGTGCCTTTACCTTTACCTTTAGCTTCAACTTCAACTTCATTTCTTGCTGCTCTTTTTTCAGCACTTTTCTTGATGTTGTTGTTGTGGTTGCTTTTTGCACTTGGCGGCGTATGCAAGATCTTCTTTATTGTGGACAGCGCTTGTTATTATAGTAGATGTTATTGTTGTTGTTGTTGTTGTTGTTATTGCCTTGTAGATGGTGTCATGATGTGAGAAAGCTTCCAAAACGGCCTCAAGCTGCGAATCATCTGAGTAGCTAGTCAAGTCCATGTTCAATGTGCGAGGGCGAAGTCTACAAATTGTCTGGGTAGATTTAGTGTGAATACGATGCGATTTAATTAAAGGGAATGTACTTATACATACCATAAGATCGAGAGAGAGACAGAGTAAGGAAGAGAGAGACAGAGTAAGGAAGAGAAAGAGACAGAGTAAGGAAGAGAGAGAGCATTTGTTCCTTTGCTTTCTTCCAATATCCTTTAAAAGTTCAACTTCACCTGAAATCTAATCCATTAACTTAGCCTGTCTCTGGTTGCCATCTCTATCCCGATCATATGTTAAACGCCTCCAAAAAATCTTCCTTCATCTGCATCTTCTTCTTCTTCAGTTTGGATTTTTTCCCACACACACAGACGGCAAATTAAGCCACAACAAATTTGACCTTGTTAAGTTTTTGTTTGCAACAGAAAGGCAAAAAACAAGAAAACATCGGAAAAAAATCAAGGAGCCTGAGCAGATTCCCAGCATTGTTTTGTGACCTGCTCACATAACCCAAAAGCGTCGACAAGGCAGTTGCCTACCTCAGTTCGCGGTTGTGTGGCAAGTGCTGGTAACGGGTGGGATGTCGAGAGGGGGAAGGGTGAAGGCAGCATGCAAGGGAATCCGCGTTGCAAGCCGACAGGTATCCACGTCCACGTTTAATCCACTCATAAGTCACGCCGTCGTTTTGTATCCACATTAATGTTTATCTTGGGCCTTACGTGCTCCTCCTTCTCCTCCTCCTTCTTCTCAGAGATTTGAGTGTGTGAAGGGAAGAAAAGAATTTAGTATTGCTTATGTGAAATTTAGTTATATTTTTCCCAACATTCTATTAGAGAATTCTAAAGAAGAAATCGAAAACTAAAATAGTATTGAGTATTGAAATGGTTTTGGAATAGTTTTAGTAAACTATGGAACTTTATTTGTATTATACAATCATATTATATAATATCAATGACATAAAGGGAAACTTTAGTGCTATCAAAATACAATACTACAAAATACTATAAAACAAAATACAAAAAACTTATCTATGGTAAAGTACTCTATGACATTTTGCAACTTAAATTCTACAAACTCTACAGCAAACTAATTGAGAACACATTTTGAAGTCAAGAACTTATTATTACCTAATTGAATCAAACACTATCAAAAACTAATAAACAAAGTGCATGAAAAAAACGTATGCAAATCAAGAAAAATATCAGCATTTTTATTCCCAAGTTAAGTTTCCCTTTTTGTCAACCCTTTCGAGATCGCTCCAAAAAAAAAAAAGATGGCAACAAATTTTTTGAATTTTACACAGAGCACAAATCGCTGTGAACAGCAACATATGCAAATGGCGGGAGAAACAAGAACACCATCGACAGAAACTCGACCATATATGTATGTATGTATGTACATAAGTTTCGCAGGTTCTCGGCATGCGTTAATGGTGCAGTTTGTTCGGTCCGAGTTGGTGCCCGACACGTGCTCCTCGAACAGTGTCGGGCCCAGACCGCAACCCTTTCGTTCTACTGCACTTGATTTTGATTGTGATTCTCAATTCAAATCGGATACGGATTGCACACGCACTAATGATGCGGCATTATTTGCATATGCCGTAGTCAACGGGACGCGAGACGAGACTGTCCAGAAAGGGTTAACCCTGGCAGGGGTTGTCTGTTGTCTGGCCCTTAATGAAGTGAAATATGTGCGGACTGTTACAGTTACGACAATTTATGCATGTTATATAACCATTGACTTGTCCCGCCGCCATTGTCACGTTCCGTTTTTTTTTTCTTTTCGAAAGGGTTAGCACAACTTGCACTTTGCCATGTTTTAGACCAGAAATTATATGACATCGGGTGGTTTTCCCATCGAAGGCGAAACTCCACTTGCGGTTGACGCTCATTGAACACAGGTGCAAAAGTGTCAAGCTCTGCGGTTTGTTCTACTCTCTACTCAACTCTTCTCTTTAGGTCCATCTCACTTTGCTTTGCAGACGGCAGATATTACGAGATTTCATGGGAACCCACAATCTTTGCGGCTTTGCGGCTTCTCTGCAACTCGAATAATTTCTAGGCGGAAATCCGTTTCGAAACGAAGAGCTTTCAAACCATTTTATCTATAATCTATTATTAGTAATATCTATAGATGGAATATAGACTCTGTTCGTCTCTGAATATTTAGTAATCAGAGTATTATACTCAATACTTATATCATATTTTTATGTTATGATAAACAATATATATTTTATATATTATATAAGTTTATTTATCTTCTTTAACTGAAAAGAAAACGAACTTTTTTCTAGTATTATCATAGTTAAAATATTTTAAAAATACATTCTTCATTAAAAGTTTTAAAGCGATTATTTAAAAAAAAAATTGATTAATGCATTTCGAAATAAAATGAAACAAATGGATAGGACCTTGCTATACTATATGATGCTACGTATGGCCCACATGTTCGATTTTTCAGAAAGCCTGAAAAATTGCTTAGCTGACATTAAAAACTCAAAATCAGCCACAGAGATTGACCAA
The DNA here is from genome assembly GCA_018904035.1 of Zaprionus ornatus. Lineage (NCBI taxonomy): Eukaryota > Metazoa > Arthropoda > Insecta > Diptera > Drosophilidae > Zaprionus > Zaprionus ornatus. Next base: position 14,100,958 of record JAEIFZ010000002.1, on the reverse strand, counting down.
TTGTTCTGTCGGGCAATTCATAAAACTGTTCACGGTAACATTATGAAAAAAATATGTCGAGGGAACTGGAAAATGGCAAACTGAAAATTTAGCAACACTTGGGTATAGGACGCGCCTCGAACAAATCGATTTTCGGTTATTAGGCGTCACACAGTCATTAAAAATTTTGACAGCTTTTGACAATTTATTGATGTTTCCACAGAGCGCGCGACAAATGAAAACAATCAAAAAACGGAGGCTAAAAAATTCAACGTTGCGACAGTTCGAAATTTTTGACCTGTACAAATTGCGAAAAGTGGACAAATGTTTGCCCGTCTGCGATTTCGATGAGTTCGAGTGTCGCCGTGGTGCCTTCATCAACCCCCTGGCGCGATAATTTGATTAATTGAAAGTCAGGCGACCTTTTTTTCAGCTATACCCTCCCCTCTGCCCATCGCAAAGACAGCCCAACCCAACCCCGAGGGTTGCTTATGTTCGCGGCCCACGGCGTGATTAAATGATCGTTTTTCGCCTGCACAAGGGTCGCCCTCAAGTAGCTCTCTATTGTATTCACATTAACAGGTTTTGAACAACCCACCCAATCTGTGGTTAGCCCTCATATCATATTGTATCGTATCGTATCATATCAGTTTGGTTCGTTTTTTATACAAAATTTAAATATCGCATTACATACAGACACTTGATTTTAAAGCCGCACCACATTCAAATGTTTCCACTTGTTGTTTGATTGTGGGTTCATCTGGGTTGCTTTTGGTTGGTCGTCCGGTCGTTGGGTTGGTGGTTTCTTTGGTCTCTGGACAATTTTGGAACATGTGTTTTTTAGTATAAAATTTAAATCTGTTGTCTGTTTCTGATTATGCGATAAACTTGGACCGTCTCGAGGGGGGACTTTTGTTTTCTCTCGCTAACTCGACAGTTGTGTAATTGGCGTACTTCAATTGAATTTCGCGTGGTGCTTTAGGTTTCGATTTTCGTTTGAAATCTAACTGCCCGATGGTCTGTGTTACTTTTAATAACAACTTTTGGTACTGTAAAACTGTACTTTCTTGTAAGAAATTTAAATAAAATACTTATTATTTTTAAGGTTTTTCTAAAATAAAAGCAAGACTATTAATGATGAAAAAGAATGTATGTTATTGGCATAAAGAATACATACACATGTGTGTAAAAATTAAGCTTGTTTTAAGCAATTGGAAAACTCGTTTGAATATTGAAAACAGAGTTTTTGCAAACTTTTTAATGGGTTTTTAAACAACGTTAAAATTATAGGTATTTATTTCACAGCAATTATTGAATGTTACCAAGCAGCCATACGGAAATTTCCTGAAATTCCTCACAAATTCAAACTGTGTCAATAATTTGATTCCATTGTGCTCCAATTGAGGTGCCTTTTGCATACAATCAAAGCAATCTTCTTATTGCAAGGACCTTTCCCCAAATCGAAATTGACAGGTCAGTCCAAGGAAGAGGACCGTAAGAATACAATGAAATGCTTCAGGCACAAACACACACACACACACACACATAGTCGCATAGCAGGGTTCCTTAAAGTGTCACATTAATTATTTGAAGCTCTCGAGCTTTCCCGAGTGCAGCGACAAGTGAAATTTGTAATTTTCCTATGCCAACGCGCTTCACCTCTAACCTCTCCCCTCTATCAACACAAAATGTGGTCGACTTTTGTGTGCGCCACGCCCACATATGCAAATGGATTTCAGCTTTTTGGATAGGCAGTGGCAGAACATTGTCAAAGGCCAATGAACCGAGCCCAAGCTGAGGTTTTTCACGCAACCGTTTTCCGTTCCCCCCCTTTCCAATTTTGACTTTTCAATTTGTAATTTTCGAATTACAAATTTCACGCTGCTGCACTTCCCTTCTCCCTTCGGGCACTATCTATTGAGTTCTTGTATCTCATTTGCATATTTTTCGCCAATTATATTTCGCATATGCGAAACATTTCGCGGCTCATTCTAATGCGTTATATCGCGCCCATTTGTTCGATTCGTCTTGCAATTTGCATTTTTTACGATTTGTTTTGCCAGGCCTGCTGGCACCCCCTCTCGAGTGGGTATAGTATTATTGATCTCATAATCGAACTGAAGTTGTTGTCTTTTGATTGGCACCAGGAGGTGAGCAGGGGGAAAAAGGCAACAGCCGGACCGAGATGAGGTGTTTCTTTTTTGCTTATGAGGGTCCTTTGAGCACTTTTTTATGGCACGCCAATTTCTGATAGATGATGCGTGAAAATTCTGAATGCTCGCAAATTACTGCGGTCTGGCCTAGGTAAGTGTTTTTCGATGGGCTCTGTTTGTGTCCCCTGCTTATTTGCATATTTGATTAATTTGATATTTTTTTTGCCTCTATTTTGGGTGGTTTTTTATGGAAAAATAATAAGCATTTTATTGGGGGTAGGAGGGATGCGCGTTTTTTGCCAAATTTGTTATAGCTATCGGGGTTGGCATTGAATAATAGTACTATAATGCTACACTTGCATACATGAATATACGAGTACATACATACATACATACATACTTTCCTTAGTCTTGGCCAATCAACTTAACCTCAATCACAGCGATTATTGTTCAGATGTTATCGACTTAAGCTCGAGTTCATTTTCTGTCTCCCTCTCTCGTATGTAAATCAATGCAGAGTAATGTCGCCTGCTGGTTTTGGCCACAGACTTTCACTGCGAACTTCTGCTACTGCTAATGTTGCTGCTGCTATTCCTGCGTCTGCCACACGCACTAATCCAATTGCTGTATGGATCATTAAGCACTGATTGCGTTTAGGCTGCAGACACTCACACACTCATACAATAATCGTATGCGTGAACGCGTGTGTGTACCTTCCTGAGTAGCTCTGTGCATTGCGCACATATGACATACTTATGTATGTATGTATGTATGTATATACTTGTATGAATGTGTGCATGTATGCAGATTAACCCACAAACTGCGCGTTCTGGTTAGCCTCGTCGAGGTTGCCATGGGTGATGAGCGCGTGAGTGCGTTTTATTAAAAGGAGCTGTGCATCGACAACAGAATAGTTAATATATCACTTTTAAAGCCATGTTATCGGTTTTTTATTTTTGTATCTATCGATGTATTGTATGATTTTGGACAATATTGCTATGTATTGCCAACGTTCCTTTATTTTAGTAAATAACTGTTTCACACCAAGCTGATCAACGTACTAGCTTTGGTGTAAATGTACGCAGTGCGACAAACGGGCCTAGTTGCTCGTGTCACGACACGTGCCCCGCACTATCGGCACAATCGGCAACCTTAACAGTAGTTACACTTGTTGTTGCTATTGGTCTGGCATAAATTACGGCCGCGAGTTGTAAATGTATAGCTTAAAAGCATTTGGATTCCAATGGCAAATTGATTCCACCACAGTTAAAGTGCATAAAAGGCGCAAAGTGCGAAATTAAAATGAATTTTCAATTGAATCCAAAGTTTAGTTTCAAAAAAAGGCCAAAACCGTAAACAAAATCAAAACAAAAACAACTTTCCCGCACTGCATTCAAATGAGATAAACTCGACCCCAAACACTCTCTGACAGAGATCTGCATTTGATGGGCCTCGCACATGTTGCAAAAAACGTGGGAGAGAGATAGCGAAATAGAGAGAGATAGCTAGAGAGAGAGAGAGGGAAACACCGGGCAAAAAGTTTCGACAGCAAAAGGTGCCACAGACGAACAAGTAAAGAGAAAAACAATTGCCAATTACGGTAGCTCGCCTGTTTACCGTTACTGTCAACCCCCGACGACAGGCGACACCCTAAGCCAGCATAAAAACAGAAAACAGAACGCAGAACAAAAAAAACCCGAAGGGACGCGCCGGGAAAAACTATGAGGAAAATCACTTTTGCGCTCATAAATTTCAATAATAAAAATTTGAATGCATTTGACACGAAACAAGCAACTGTGCCGAAAACAAGGTTAAATCTAATAAAAATCGGGGAAATGCATAAACAAGGTTCAAGGTGCGGGTTGCCCTGCCATGCCCTGACCGCCCCCACCCCACAGCATCAATCGCAGCCACAGCATCCGCAGCCTCAGCCGGATAATTGAATTGGGTTGCAACCCTTTTTTACCAGCAAGAGAAAACAATTGCTTTCCTTTTGCATATGTTGTGCAAGAGTGTGTGTGTGTGTATGTGTGAGTGTGCAGTCGTAAATCTTGTATGATTTCTGTTGATTATAATTTCTCCATGAATTGTGGTCATATGCTCGCATTGAAAGGTGCTTTCTGTTTCAAGCCAAAGGGCAAAAGTGCAACTGCTCTTGGATAACCCTCAATTTGTGGGTTAGAACCTGCTCAATTTAATCAATTTGCATTGTATTTTCATTGCATTTGTATGTATCTGCTGCTCTACTTGGAGAGTTTATAACTGACTACCTACATAAGGGAACTCTTATTTTTACAAACCCAAATTCATCTTGAAACAATTATATATGACCTTCTGCTAAGAACATTGTCTACCCTCACAAGGATGCTCAGGGGTGCGAAACGCAAACCCCGCTGTGTAGTTGCCATAGGCGTCGGGTCACTTAAACAACTCATCTTGCAAGGTCGTTCCGTTTTGATTGGCAGGTCGAATACTCACAATCTCTCTTACAATTTGCTCTACAATTTTGTAAAAAATACGCTTTCAATACATAAAAACGACTGCGGTAAGATTATTTATAGAAATATAAAGACTTTTTCAAACTAAAATCATAGTGAATAATGGAGTACTTCAAAAAAATTAAATCGATTCTTAAACAAAAACAAACGTTTTTATACATTAAAAAACTCTTATGAAGAGGCCTGTCTAATGGCAGGTGGCATTGAAAATGGGCATTTACAACTTGTTTAAAATAATATGATTTTACTAGTATATCATAACTATCGTAAACAGACATTATGCAGACGGGTACGGCCCCCAAATGCAAGAAATGTTATGTATGTAGATATGTAACAACTACCGGGACTTGATATCCTCTTCATGACCGTGCTTATGAACCATTGGGCTCTCTTGTTATAAATAAACTTTGATTCTGTGTTTATTTTTAACGAAATCGTCCAATTGTTTATAGTTGTTAGAAAATGCGAACACCATATTATATTGCTGATATAATGTCACACAATTCTACAATCGCAATAAAAACAATTGATAGATTGGCGCTATTTTTCTTGCGTTCTCTATAAATATTGCTACCTGAGTTTCGATATATGAGCAGAAACGAAAAACGCATTTTTCTCGATCTTTCAACTGTGACTTCTACAATATATTATTGCACTGCCATTGTGTAAACTGGCACGGATGTTGCTGTTGACAACAAAATAAAAACACAAACAGAGCCCACACCACACAAAGCGAGATCTTTCTATTGACATCCAGCTGTCCAAGGTACCTGGCTGTTGTTCGCCAGAGGCAAAGGAAATCCCTTTAGAAAGGGAATCCGCTAAGCGAATGTTCTACAAATCTTTTATGAAAGTTTTTCCACTTTTGACCAGAGCAGCGTATTTTTTTCTAATCGACACTTAACAGCTGACCGAGAAGGGGAAGGGGAACTAAATCTAGTTGACAATTGAGAAGATTTTCTTAACGAATTCATGTTTATGAAAAAAAATTAATATTTATTCTGGATGTTGTTGTAGACAGAATTAGAATCAGGCTTAGTTAGCAATTTACTTCTTTGCCTTCTTGGCATCGCCCTTGGCGCCCTCCTCGCTCTCGGCGGCCTCCTTGGCGCGCTTAGCGCGAATGCCAACCAAACGAGCATCAGTGCGTGCCTAAAGAATTCGGAAATTAAATTAATAATTAATAAATTTGACAAGAAATTAAATAAATATTAAACGTACCTTGCGCAGAGTAGCGAAGGCCTTGAACTTCTTCTCGTCCTTGGTGACGTCACGGAACTCAACGACCTGGGGTTGCTCCTTCTTGATGGGCATAATAGGTCCCTTAAGCTGGGTGGCCAACTTGCACTCCTCAACAGTAGATTCACCCTTGCGGACCTTCTTCTCGTTGATGGGGAAAAGAATCAGTTTGCTTCTGTATTCCTTAAGGCGCTGAATGTTGCGCTGACGCGACTCCAGTGACTTGTTCTTGCGACGACGATCGACAGCAATGCCGATGGTCTTGGCGAAGCCGTAGCTCAGACCAGCACCCTAATATTACAAAAAAAAATGTATTTAGTCCAATTGGATTCACAGAACATTAAACAATCAGACAAACCTTCAGTTCTTCGAGGGTGAAACCACGACCAGCACGCAATTTCGTGTGGTAACGAATGGTGGGGCAACGCACAACTGGACGCAGGGGACCGCTTGCGGGACGTGGGAAGACAGCCTTTGCTTTCTTAACGCGGTTCTCGTGTCTGCGGACCTTGCGCGCCGGCTGGTTGAACCAGGTGCGCACATGACGCTGCCACCACTTGTGGTAATGCTGGTTTGGAATCATATTATTACCCTTACCCATCTTGGCGGCTTATTTTTTCTGCAATGTATGGAAAACAAAGTAAAATTAACAAACATTTACATTCGCTCATATGTTTTTAGTTTATAACCAAACAGCGGGTTAGTGCTACACCACGTGGCTGCAGTCGATTCTCATCTTTTACACATATAATACGAGATTATCTCATATTTCACAATATATTATATATTTTATGTCAATTTACAACTTGACATTTGCTGCATATCAAATGTGATCATTGGCATTATTTTTTGCACCATTTCAGCGTGAAATATAATTATTTTAAGCACTAAAAAAAAATACACACCTTTAGCTACCCAACAACGAATCAAAAAGAAAATCGCAGCCAACTTCACGTCGTGGGCAGGCAGTATTTTAACAAAATTCCCTCATCAAAAAATTCCCATGCTGTTGCCATACAAATTTCCCCAGCTATCGATTGGTGATGCAATCAGTGTTAGCAAGAAACTTCATTCAGTTTACAGTTAAATGCGGCACAACGCTGAAAAAAATTCACAACGCGCAATAATTATTAGTTGTACACAAGAGAAAAATATTATATTGACAATTTGTGCACACCCATTGCATTTAATACTAGCATTTGCCTTATCGATTGACTACGTTGTCGCGTGGCAACTCTGAACTGTACTTTCTGATACAGATAAAAACTATTGACTATTGAACTGACTATCTATAATCGAGAAATTGCGCGCTTATTTTTTTGTGTGGCATCGGTAATCAGATATCAATCAACAATCAAAACCAGTAAATATGAACGACGAAGTGGCTCCATCTCCAATGGTTGTTGAGGCCAAATACGAGGATGTCTCGCAGCTCAATTTTTCCAAGCTCTATTCGCCGAAAATGAAAAGCGTCTATTGGCGCTATTTCGGTTTTCCATCGAACGACAATGACGAGGTAATTACCAAGCAAAACGTTGTCTGCATCAAATGTCATAAAGTGTTGACCAATCACGGCAACACGACCAATTTGCGCGCCCATTTGCAACATCGCCACAAAGATCTCTTCAAGGCCCTGTGCCAGGAGAACGATATCCAAGTGCCGCCACGCAAGACGCCACGCAATCTGAATCATCCACCGTTGTCCAAGCGCAACGTTTCGTCGCGCCGCGTTAAATTGGAATTTATTAACAATCGCAATCATCATGAGAATGACGAGGATGAGGAAATGGACGAGGCTGCCGTTGCGACGGCTGCCATGCAGGCCGAAGATGATGCCTCCCAGACCATGCTCTACGAGACAATGGTCCCACTGACCTATGACGATGCCGAGAACCTTGTCGAAGAAGAGGATCGCACCATAAGCATTGAGCCGCGTGACCTCAAGTTCGGTCGCAAGCGCAAAAGTACAGCCGCGTCGGGAACTATGCACTTCACGCGCGCTAACATCAAGCATGAGGAGGGAACTCCCGGTGCCAATTTGCATCATCAGGGACGCAGCTACATAACCAATTTACCCGAGTCTCTGGCCGAAATTGTTGTGCGCGATATGCGCAATGTGGAGACCCTGTACGATCTGGGCATTAGTGAGTTCATACGCCTCGCAATGGGCAACTTAGCATCGCTACCAATGCCGCAGAAGATCGACGAGCTCATTAACGAGCAGCATGCGTCCAAGTTCTTGGAAATGGGTGACTTTACGCGAGACTTCACCGCCGAGAAGCCCTTCTCTCTGGCCTTCGAACTGTGGGTAAATGTGGAGCAGCGGCGCTTCCTCAGCATCTATCATCATTATCTGAGCGACGAGGCGCAGTGCGTCCGCAGCGTCATGTACGCAACCATCGAGTATACTGATTACATTTCGTTCGATGATCTTCTTACCGACTTCTACTTGCCCAATTGCACCCTGGCCATTGTCAACTATGATGATGAGGAGGATTTGCTCCAGACCTATCTGAAGGAGAAGAGTAAGTATTGTACAGTTGGAAATATTTAAATTTTGTTTATCTGTTGATAACTAAATCAAAATGTTTGCTATATCAGTCGGCAATAACTAATCGTTATCTCCTAACGGCATTTAATCGATACATTTCAGATATACCCGTTGTACTTTGCTATGTATCGGTTATTGACAAGTGTCTGCGACGCGTCTTCGAGCTTGATGATGTTTCCACCGCCCTTGAGCAGGTTAAAGATATCATACAGCGTCACTCAGCTGAGATTAGCTCCAAGGTGGCTGAGCTGCCGCCCTACAATGAGCACTTTCCCTGGACTCTATACGAGCTGCTCAAGTTCTTTGCTGGTTATGACAGCCAAAACAGTGACCGAAGCATTGAGCGCCTTGGTGGTAAGTGTTTGAAGGAATGAGGGCATATGCCATCGATATCATATTAACCATGAATTCCTGTAGATTGCTCTAGACACATTGCGCGGTGAGGATATGCCTCTGTGCAGCATGCTATCCCCCATTACATCCAAAATATTGATCAAGAAACTGGGCATTGCCGAGCAGGATGAGCCTCTAATGATGAATATCAAGCGCACCATTGCTTCCGTGCTGCAGACACACATCATTGCAAACGATACATTGACCAGTGCTGCTCTGCTGGATCCGCGTTTCCATCGATTGACCACCATTGATAACTTTGACAGCTGTGTGCGAATGTTGACACAAAAATACAATAAGACATTTGGCGGTGGATCGGCTGGCACGGACAGCCAGAGTGGAGATTCGGCTGATGTCGCTGCCACAGCATCCGTTAGCAGCACGCCAACAGTGACCATCAAAACTGAACCAAATGTCAAGCCGGGAAACGCAGCCGGTGTCGGCGTCTCTTCCAACAGCGCCAAAAAGTCAAGTAAGCTTAAATTTGATGAAAATTGTAATAGTTTAGCTAATGATAGATATATTTCGTTTAGAATTGGAGTTGCTGTTTGATGTTGCAGAGATTCCCAGTCCGCCAAAGCGGGACGCCGATAGCACAGTGGAAACTGATCTCAAACGCTACAGGAACGAGGTAATTGTTCAGTTGGACGAGTCACCAATTGAATGGTGGAATAAAATGGGTCATATCTATGGCACATTGCGCGACTTGGCGACGCTGTATCAGGGCGTGCCCGGCGTGGTGAATTTGAATTTCAAGAAGGTTCTGCGTGAACAGATCTACGATTATAACAAGCGGTTTATGCTAACCGGCAGCCAAAATCAGATTGATGCGATACTATTCCTGAATCGCAATAACACCATAAAGGATACCATATATGTTTGAATAGCTTTTATCATGTTTTTATCTGTATCGCATAAGCATATACATATGTATGCTAATCTATAATCTGTAATTAAAATACATACATAATAGATAATATCCAAAAGGGAATTTTATTTAGAGCTCGTGGAAAATTCTATTGGTGAGGGGTATTTTTTTTTATTGCAAAGCAACTCTGCGTAAGTTAAGTGTTGTAAGTTAATCGAAATGCTGGTATAATTTCTCAGCACTTCCGAATTGTTAGCGCTGCCAGACTATTGTAAATTTCCCCTTATCAAAAGATTGTCGCTGCCCACACAAAAAACGAACGTAAAACTTAGCAAATATAAATAATATTTTACTCCCGCTGTTGCTTGACCTAAATCTTTGTTCCTGTGGAGTATGGTGCATAAATGTGCGCAATGTGCCTGTTAAAGGTGCGCGGACGCTCGTGCCGTGCAATGTAGAAGATATAGAAAGAACGTAAACGTAGCGAAAAGAAACCAACAATAACGGGGGCGGCGGCAACAACAAATATAACAATAACAACAACGATAACAACGTCGCTTTTGCCGCAGTTACTGTTGCTGCTGCTGCCTTGCGGCATTGCCTTGTGACGAAAGCAAATCTCGAAACGTTTCTCAATAAACAAAAAAAAAAAACAAAATTCCGAATATATGTGCAGGATGTGTCGCCTTGACATACGTCGCTTTTGCGAAGAGTGGCGCATCTGGATACGTCCCCTGTTGATTATCACCTACGTGATATTTGCCATTATTGTTGTGCCCCTTCTCATCGTGAATTCCGTCAAGGATGGCTTCCAGCGCAACGATCAACTGATTCTCATTGGCGGCCTCTTTGTGCTGTCCGCTGTGCCCATTTCCATTTGGCACATCATACAACACGTCATACATTTCACTAAGCCAATTCTCCAGAAGCACATCATACGTATACTGTGGATGGTACCCATCTATGCATTGAATGCGGTAAGTGGGTCAAGTGGTCGAAGCAGCGGCGATCGAAATCGAAACCGAATCTATGGAAATCTAATCTCGTTTGAGGTGCTTGTGCAACCGTTTCGCAATCAAAAAACTATCGTTAGTACTATCGTACATTTGGGTACACATATGTGTCCAATTTTTGCACCTCCATTGTGCACAAATTATCTATTCATAATAGAGATAACGAGTTCAGTTTGATAAACAATTATATCCATATAAAATTAGTATCAAGTTTAATACTTATAAGACAGTGCTATCGCTAGTATTCCTGGCTACCGTACATTTAACTATTTATTTTCATCGGTTTCAGTTTCGACATGCTTTGATTAATGTCACCGCCTCGGTTCATATCGTTCAACGAAGTCATGAATAGATCTAACCTGTTTGAACCGCTTCGATTGATAATAATTTATATTTTCTTTTTACAGTGGATCGGTTTGTTGTTCCCCAAGCATTCGATTTACGTGGATTCGCTTCGTGAATGCTACGAGGCATATGTAATCTATAATTTCATGGTTTACTTGTTGCATTATCTGAATCTCGGAATGGACCTGGAGGCAACAATGCAATACAAGCCGCAGGTTTATCACTTCTTTCCCCTCTGCTGTGTACGGCCCTGGGTCATGGGCCGCGAGTTCATTCATAACTGCAAGCACGGCATATTGCAGTACACTGTGGTGCGACCCATAACCACATTCATATCAGTGTGAGTTTGATGTTCCTTTGTATATACACTTCGTTTGAATTACTCTATGACCAAAAGATCCTGAGATTTTCTTCTTCAATTGAGGCTTATCTCAAATTGCGTTTAAAATCCAAACTCAAAAAGAATTTTAAAGCGTGACTCACAAGTGTGATTCACAGCTTTAGTTTTAAAATGAAATAACATAATAAGTGAATAATTACAATGGAAAAAAACCAAAGCAAAATGTTATATTGGAGAAAAGAAATAATATTTATGAGGAATTATATTATTTTCATAAAGAAACTGTTTGGAATATAAAGTCTTATAAATAATCTTCTTATCTCAGAGTCGCTTAAATTTTCTTCCTGGATTATGCTAAAAATCAATACAAGATCTGTTAATATCATTATGAAACTTTTATTATATTTAGAATTTGCGAACTTTGCGGCGTTTACGGCGAAGGCGAATTTGCGGCGAATGTAGCGTTCCCTTACATTGTGGTAATCAACAACATCTCACAGTTCGTGGCCATGTACTGCCTGGTGCTCTTCTATCGGGCCAACAGGGAAGACTTAAAACCAATGAAGCCCATACCAAAGTTCCTTTGTATAAAGGCCGTGGTGTTCTTCTCTTTCTTGTAAGTAGCGAATCGGTTAATTAATTGATTATGAAATTAATTTAAAATAATTATAATTAACAGTCAAGGAGTGCTACTCAATTTTCTGGTGTACTATAAAATCATTAAGGATATCTTCGGCTCGGATGTAGGCGATGCCAATTTGGCTTCCATGCTGCAAGTGCGTAAAGTATTGCCACGGGCTAAAAGAGCGTTCATTTACTCTTTGCGTTTTTTTCTTTCAGAACTTTCTCATCTGCATTGAAATGTTTATTGCGGCCGTGGCGCACATTTACAGTTTCCCGCATCATCCGTTCCACATAAATTCGCCACAGTATTGGAATAATCCCAATCACAGCTGGTGTCGCGCGTTTCTTTCTATGATGGACATCTCGGACATGCAGGAGGATGTTACGGAGCATTTGGGTGTGGTGGGCAGCTCGATAACTCGTCGTTTTCAGGGTCGCAGCACATATCAACCACTGTCGCGGGGACCACGTCGCTTGAGCGGTGAATCCGAGTACTTAATTGATAAACGGCAGCCGGGTGAGCAGCAGCAGATGATGATCGCTGCAGGGCCAGGCGCTGGGGGTAGCAGCAGTGGCAGCTCGACTCAAGCAGGTAACAGCCGTGCGAAATATGGCGCAACAACGAGCCGTCTAATTGTGCCCGTCAATGTGGGGCAGCTAGGCACTTTAAATGAACATATAACTTATTCTCCATCTCGATTTCCCATAGCAGGCGCCGTTGCGGCTGGGGCTGGTGTTGCTGATAGTAGCAATAGCAACAATTACCAACAACAACAACTGCACTTGCCAGGCTCAAGTCAATTGCAACAAGCGACAACGCGTCAACGCGATTCGCATCAACATCTGCGCGAACGGGATCAACAGCATTTCGTAGGAGGCGGCGGAATTGGTAGCAATTTCCTACAGACGCGTACCGGTGCCACATCCGCGGCAGCACCCATACCCGAGTCCAATGATGATTATGCTCTGCTGCTTGGCGCGGGCAGATGACAACGTTATCAGCAGCAACAACAGCAGCAGCATTATCATCATCATCACCACCACCAGCAACAACAACATCAGCAGCAGCAGCAACAACATCACCACCAGCTCGATGACGGGGGTGACGATATTGATGTTAGTCAAAATTTGAATGCCTCATCGCTGAGTGCATCGTTGTCCGTTTCCTTTGGCATGTCGAGTAGCTTAAAATTCAGTGCCACGTGCAGCAATCAAACTGCATCCGAGTGGTCCAATTCAACGGGCGGGGATGACGATAATGACGATGACGAGGACGACGATGAGGATGACGATGAGGAAGACGATGACGATGACGAAGATGATGAGGTTGACGATGAGGCTGGCGCAGTAGAAAATTCAGAGAATGTAGGACAGATGCCGATTGTGGTTGTCGCCTCCACAACTCGGCGTCGTCGTGATCGAGAGTACATCACTTAGATCCGAGCAATAACTATACCTATACACATACATACATATACATATACACATACATATATATATATATATATATATATTCTATAGAACCACAGCGATATTTATAATTATTATTTCGTATATTTGTAGAATTGGCAAGCCGAAATTCCCTTAGTTCATTTCTAAATACTCAACTATTCTCCTGGCATCCAATTAAATTGGGCTAAACCCGAAATTATGTGGCCTTAGTTTCGAAAGCAACAACTGATTTTAACTACACATGTGTATATAACATACATACATACATACATATATGTTATGCACATATACATATAGAATTCCAAAGAATCTTCATTATATGTATGCGAAATTTTTCATTTTATATATGCATACATATTCGTAATGTAGGCTCTAATTAGTATTTTTATACACTCCGAACTCCGAACATCTTAAAAAATTCTATATAATATATCTACACAGATACGCATACATATGCATACATACTCTTTACATTTGCTATGTGGCCGCCAGTAGTAGTTGGTATATACATGTATGATCATTAGGCTAGCAGTAATCACCGTACTCGTCGTATGCGGCATTAGTAGTGAAATTTTTACATAACCTTAAAGCAAACGATTGTGAATTATGTGACTGCCGGTCAGAAAAGGGCAAAAACGAAACGATACATAACTATATTGTAAACTAATGTAATTCTCAATAATATAATTATTCAAAATCTTTTAAATTTTGTATTTTTTTCGTTTTTTATCATTTGAAATTGCTTTTATTATTGACATGATTATTCTAAAAATGTATAATGATTTCTTCGATTTTTGTTTATAACTTTCGAAACCATATTTGAACATTTTTTAGACTCAAGTGAAGTTAATTTTACTTTTTACAACATATTCATTTTAATACTAATCTATAACAACTGACAATACCATTCTTATAGAAGATCGAATATATATTCCAAAGAATAGTCATCTTATGCGGCCCTACTATGCATTTTATCTGCCAACAAACTTCATCTACTATATAGAATTTAAAGTACTCGAATCATCAGTCGAACCCATTTCCAATGGAATAAAACTATTTCTCTTTGATGGGGCTTCAGTGAAATTGTACCCAATTGTGATTTAAAAATCTGTGAAATTTTCCAAAGATATTTATTTGCGTCTGCACCTATCCCGATATCATTTTCGGAACACCCTAGACAATATAAAGTATTATTTTTTTTTATCAAGCCCATGCTTGCAGATAAAATCCGTACATTATTACCGTGTGTACGTTATATATTGGAGCCCCGTTAAATGACTCAGCAGATAAGGCACGTAAAATCACTGAAACAATTCCACGAAATGAGAGCCCCCAAACCATAAAAAATTATAACACATTCTTCTTTTTAGCAACATTTGATTATGTTTATTAGTTGTTTTTGTTTTTACATCTATATTTTAAGCATTTTTTTTATGTCTTTTCATAATACTTGCAGTCTAAGATTAGAACAAACAAAAAAGATAAATGGAAAATTACTCGACAAAGGACGATTAACGAAATAGAATAGTATACAGAACTGGCGACAAGGACAAGGTGTGTGTGGCTTTTAAGTACAGGCAAATGGAAAAACATAATCAAATATCAAAATACGCGATAAACGAATTAATTAAAATGGCATTAAACATACAAAATATCAATCAATTCAATTCCAAATTGCGGTTAAATGAACAAAATAAGATTTTACAAAAAGAAAATTCGGTAATCGATCAACGTGCAAATACAAACAAATTCAGTCCAGTGTATAAATCAACTTGTGTTGCGTGCAAACAATGTGAATAATTAATTAATGAATTAATTCAATAGTTTCAATTTGTGATTAATTTTTACAAAAATCGTATTTTCCGCGTTCAAGGCACAACACCGATTGCTTTCGAATTAATACACGCAACAACATCATCAACAACAATGTTGTTAGTTAGTTATTGTAATTCTGTCGGCCGCCCAACTCGAGCAGATAGCGATCCGGATGATCCATCCAGTCGGCGGCCGTTAATTTGACTGTGCGTTGACGTTCCGCTTCCTTGATTTGCCATTTCTTAATATCCAATTGCACTTCGCGTGAAGATTTATCGCCGCAGCCCCAGACCTAAAAATAAGTGTATTTGTTGTTGTTGGTAATCATTTACATTGGGAGAAATGTAGACTTAAATTGAAATTTAAATACACCTTTGTGCTTCACTGTTAAGACGGGCTTCGCCCGTCGCTAGTCTGGCAACGTTTTTGCGACGTTAACAGTGACTTAACAGCGGCTCAAAAGGTGTTTTGTTTTTAAATGCTTAGACTGGAAAAACTATGCCGAATATGCGATATACATATATATACACATACACACATACGTGAATTTTTTTTATAACATATATATACACATATAAATATATACTACGTTGACTAAGGCTTATTGCGCATATAAATATAGCAAGAAATATACAATATTAAAATTTGGAAAATCAAAAGATTGATTGATTGATTTACCTCTATGGACATGAGACTTGCAGCAATGCCCTTGCAGTCCACATTCTCGAAATGTTCATCGACCGCAAGAATTGGCTTGCGTGGATCGGCACCGGCACGCAAACCTTTTGGATAGCCGCGAATGCTGGTGTTAAGGTACAGAATATTCGGCTTCTTCTCCAGTATCACAAATCTGAAGAAATAGTATAAAGATAGAGTATTTTATAGAAAGGGTATATTCTGGTATACACACTTGGGCAATAGCTGAATGACACAGCTTCCTTCGCCGCCAACAAACAGATGCGTCTCCTTCCACTCACTGGGTGCAGCAATGCAATAGGTCTGCTCGTCCTTGGTGTGTAGCAGTACCAGAGTCGGGCCACGATAGCCGAGAACATGATGCAAAAAACGATTAGCACCAACACCATGCTCATTGGAATCGTACAGCAGTGTCCAGTGTGATGGCATCATCGATAGTTTATCCTTGAAGATTTGCACAGCAGATGAGGCGCTGCTATTGTTGCTACTATTAGGCGGAGTTATTGTCTGTGGCTTTGAGTATAGTGGGGGCAATGCTCCGGCCAACAGCCATGCCTGCGAGAGAGGCATCAACGATTCAATGTGACTCACTGCCAGATGACCAGCACTGTGATCCGTAGTATCCGTAAACGGATTGCGTTGCTCCAGTACTGGAGTTTGCAGCTCAATGCCGCACGATTGCGACTGTTGCTCCAAGCCGCGATACGCTGTGGACAACGTGTGTACGCAATACTTGTGCACCAGCAGCACAAGGCGTATCAGATTCTGCTCAAACCAGCGGCAGACGAAGCCAATACTAAGGCTATCGTGACTGAAGAATATCGACTTGGTCACCGAGGCAAAGGTGCGATTTATGGCTGTGCAGAGTACCGCATTGCCGGAATGCTGCATGGCAATCGTATAGCAAATGTGCAGCAGACGGGTCACGCCTGTTTTGTCTATAAAATCAGGATTATCGTCCTGCGCGTACATTTTGATGTAACTCTCCAGGACTTTGTTGTCATCCATGATGCCTAGAAATCTTTCGCATTGTTGACGAAACGCGACGGTGCCCAAGTGCTTTGTGGTTGCCTTCGAATTCGTGTGCATCAGCTTAAAGAGACGATGTCCAAGGTCGGTGTATTGTGGAAAAACTTTAGTCTATAGGGTAAACGGGAAATCTGTTAGAAAATTGTTATCAGGCAATTGACAAACGGGCGAATTACTCACCACAAAAACATCCGAGACAATGCCGTTGACATTGCACTTGGCACTTGTCTGTTCCTTTAATATTTCGGCCAACCTTTCCACTGGCACCAGCTGTGTCAGATATTTTTCCGTCACATCTGCACCAGACGCCGATCGTGTCATTGTTTGCGTTTGTGACTGCACCTTGAGACTGTTATTGCTGCCGCCGCTGGCGTTGGCGCTGCTGTTATTGACAACAACATCGCTGCCATTGTTGTTGCCGATAGAAAATTGTGTGTTGGATTTGTGATGTTGATGTTTATGTTTCCCACCATCCAGCGGTGGTTCGCTGCCATCGGCATCGGCCTTGGTACTCCCATTGTTTCCCATTTTTCTTTCGCGTTTGTTTTGCGTGCTTTTTCTCTCTGTCTGTGTATGTTCGTAGGTCCAAACTTCGACGCAATTGAATTGCAAAAAAAATTTCCTCAATGTTAAAGGGGCGAAGAAAAAGGCCCAACACGCAGGCTTGCACAGAACGCAGCACAACAGGTGCAGGGTGGATTTTTTGTATAACTACGCAACAATCAACAAATAACCAGTTATGAAACGTATACACATACACACAAAGATCACAGTGCTAATGAATCAGTTAAATATATTTACATAATATATTTCGCTAATCAAAGAATAACTAAAAAACAAACAAGTAAAATGCGATCGGTAATGGCTGGGTAATTTTGTTATCGATATTTCGCGCTGTTAACTTTCAAATGTAATCCTTTGGCTTAGTAACAATCAAATTTATCACTGTATTAAATTGCATTATTAGCTAACAAAATGTTTTTGCAACCAAAATAAAACTGTATGAATAGATAACGCAACAAATAAATTTCCTGAGTGGGTTGGGCAATTTCGTAATCGATAAGTTTTAACAAATACATGTTTTCAAGCTGATTAAGGTGGACGTTGAGGTTTGCTCTACGAAAGAAGATTAAAATACAATATATTTTTAATAATGTAGCTTGTTTAAAGGGAAAGGTCGTAAAAATGTAAGGTCGATGACACCAGCAACGAATTGTTGCTCTGTTTCGATCAGCTGGTACAACAGTTGTTAGCGAACAGCTGATCTTGAGTTTAGCAGGGAAATTTTAATTTCCTTTCGCGAACGACTAAGAACAAAATCAAAACATTCGATTTTTACTGTGTAATTATTTGATTATGTCAAACTTTTGTTGATGATAAATTAATCTAATGGTGGCGCCTGCGAACAAAGTGCAAAGCAGCACTAACTCCGAGGACGATGAACCCTCTCGGCCTGGCCGCGTTCATCCGCCCACATCGTCCTCGCTGCATGGTTCGAGTATTTTATTGGATGCCAGTTCGACCAAGCGCAAAAGCGCCTTTTTGCCATATCGCCCCCAATCAACAGTGTTAACAAATCTTCAACGTGGCAACACGGAGGCAACTTTCTGCCCGGTGGAGGTGTCGTTATCCTTCCACGAGCGTGCCGGGCAAGGTGAAATTACGGAGGAGCAAGTAAAGGCTGAGCTGCAGCGACAGCAGCAAATTGATTACAAGGATGCACATGGATTTACCCCACTGCACTGGGCTGCCTCTTATGGCCAGATGGTGTCAGTACAACTGCTCGTCGCAGCCGGAGCCAATGTGAATAGTCTTGCACCAGACATGATTACCCCTTTGTTGCTGGCAGCTGCCGGAGGCCACAACGAAATAGTTCGTGTGCTTCTGGACCGTGGGGCTAGTGCCACACACATGGATATTGTGGGCAACACGGCACTGATGTATGCCGCAGCCGGAAACCATCCTCACACTTGTAACGAACTGCTATCGAGAGATCTAGACTTTAGTGCGACCAATGAAAACGGCGATACGGCATACGCGCTGGCCGTGGAACACGGTGCGCATCTGGCGCAGGCTCTCCTGGAGCAGTATATGACAGCTGTACTAACAGCTGGAGCATTTGGTTCTATTTAAAATGGCAAAACGTTAAATAAATCTAATTTAAGTCCAAATCGTGTTCAGAATTCAAACATTTTATTTTTACTCTTGCGCGTCTGCTGCTCCTTGCTGAGGCTGCTCTCTTGCGCCTGCAACGTCGCCAGCTCCTTCTGCTGTGTGTCCAGTTGAACGCGCAGTCGTTTCTGCAGTTGTACATCGGTTGAATTTCGCGCCAGCGATTGCTGAACCTTAACAATATCCCGCTGTTTGCGGCGAATGTCATCGGCAATGCGCACTGTCTCTACATTTAGGGTCCTGTTCGAGTGTTGTTGCAGGTCATTTCCCTTGGACTTTTTAGAGGAGCTATGCTCGGGCTGCTGCTGCCTGTCGTTCCCCAGCACGTTGCCGTTCAGGAAGGTGAAGACATCTGTACGTTGGGACTCACGGGAGTAGGCCTTCTCATTTGCCGCTTCTTGGCGACGCTTGGCACGCTTCAGTTTACGTTCCACGCTGAAATAATCCTTGTCTCCGTTTGCCGCTTCACGCAGCTCCATGCAGGCATCCAGGGAACGCCCTTGGGGTAATATCTGGGCACTCACAGGCGTCACAATGCCACGACCATCCGAACCCAAGCCTGTGCCGTGTATGTAACCCATTTGGGCCATGAGTTTGGAGCCAATGCCCTACAAAAGAGTAACATCTTGATAAGAAATGTACCAATTCTTCAATTTGACCGACTTACCCGCGTATATTGTTCCCATGCCCCCAATCTTTCGGTTGGCTTGAACGTAAACAAACTGAGCTCCACCATGCGCGCTTGACGCGCTGCCTCATAGTCATCCATATCAGAATCATTTGCTGCATCACTTGCATTTGTTTCACCAGAGTCACTGCTACTATCGCTCGATAGCTCATCATCCTGGTCGGGTATCAGGGGAAAAAGTTCTTCAAAAGGAAAGTCTCTTTCTCGTTCCTTGTGCTCTTGCCCGTCCAGGCGCACGCGACAATTTTGTTCTACGAAATTCACGCACAGCACACGACCGCGATGCCAAAGTCGGTCTTTCAACTTGGCCAGCACCGGGCAGTTACGTGCCAGCCTGTGAAAATCTGGTGCATTGTACTCTTTAATGGCAGCTCCTGGTACGAGAGCGCCGTGAGAGAAACGACAACGCGTCTCGTCGAAACGACACTCTCCTTCCAGGTAATAGTTGCAGGGTAACATCTCGCGATGCGTGGGATTCGTGTAAAGTACACGCAATCTTACATCTAGACCTCCGTTGTCATCCACAACTACCTCATCGTCGACTCCGCAAATGAGCGCATTGTGATAACTTCTGGCGCCCCAGCTATGTTCGTGTGGAGCTGAACACTTCTCACCCAACAAGGCGTTGTACTTCGTTCGCAGTTCCTCCAGTTTCTGCTGCTCATCTCTGGAATCAATCTGGTCTTCCTGCTGTTCGAGTTCACTAAGTTCGCTCTGAAAACGCTTTATTTCGTCATCAAGATTGTCTGGTTCCGCATGCTCGGGGGAAATTGTCTCATTTTCACTGTTTTTGGTCAGAGCTAGCAGCTCTTCCAAATTTGTTTTTAGAGCAATTAGTTCTTTTCGTTGCTCCTCATCGGTTGTCACTTCCAATGCCTGTTTGACCACCAGTAACTGAAATTTTAATATATATCTGTATTGTATGCCTCAATGCAGTGTTTTCTTTTTCCATACAACTCACTTGTGCTTCATATTCATCCATATTGTATAAGGCGTACAAACATTTTTTGTTTATATTCTTCAATAATGGTTTTTATGCCAGCTGTAATACTTTGGCAACACTTCAGATTAAAAAGCTGTACCCTTAAACAATATACCACTTTATAAGAAAAATTTTTATTATTTGAAATTAACAAATTGTTTACAGAATTTAATGGAAAATATTTCTTAGATTCTTTATTGGATTTATTATTGATAATATAGTAAAATATGGTTTAAAATAATGTACCGACAACAAATGCATGCAAAAATACTGCATTTAATACCAATCAGACTACAATAACAGCTTCAATGGCCAAACCAGTGTTGAATAAAGTGGTAAACGTGTTGCACAATTTATCAAAATACACAACTAGTTGCAACTGGCGCCACATGCGTTGCTTATTGTTATTTATTGTGTAATTTAAGTGAAATTCATAACACAACATGGGTTCACTTTTCAAGCAACTAAACACAACAAGACAGTTGATGTTAAGTCAACGTTTTGTCGTGCCCAGCACACACCGGTACACCAGCAAAATAAGCGCTGAGGTAGAGCCGGCTGTGCTTGCAGATTTGGAACAGGCAGTATTCAAGCCGCGTAAACATCCTGGCATAATCAAACCCAACTATGTCGAACTACCCAAACAACTGAGCGATACACTAAAGAGAATTGTGGGTGACCATCCTGTGAGAAAAGTACTGCGAGATGGCGAATTGCTCAATCGTTATATAAAATCTCGTCATCCGCCACCGTCGCCTCTAGAAGTAGAGAACAAAAAAAAGTTGATTATTGAGGAGATCAATTCCAAGATGCCATTAGAAAGATTAGCAACATTAAGCGATGAAGAGGCAGCACGATGGCAACGGAAACGAGAGCAGGAGATCAACAAGCGGCTGGCGCAGCGCACATATGCATGGAAACGTATTGAGTATGGAGCATACGAGGCGATTGTTTATGCCGTGGCCAGAGCTGCCCAAGAGTATGCAGTTATGAAGCGTGTGCTCACCGAGCTGCAGCTGCGTGATGAACAGTTCAAGCCGCGTAGCTATATTGACTTTGGCTCGGGCATCGGAACTGGCATGTGGGTGGCCAGTGAACTGTGGCGTGACAGCATCTTTGAGTATTACAATGTGGACAAATCTCGCGAAATGAATGAACTGTCTGAGCTAATACTGCAGCAGGGTCAGGAAAATAAACAGGCCGAGCTACGCAATGTTTTCTATAGACAATTTTTGCCTGCGCTTGATACCACATACGACTTGGTCGTAATTTCACACACACTCTTTGAGCTAGCAGACAAACAGCAGCGCGAGGAGATTCTACTCAAACTGTGGCGCAAATGCGACGGCTACATGGTCATTGCAGAGGAAGGCACGCGGCGCGGCAGCGAACTAGTCAACGAGGCCAGAAGGTTTCTTTTGCGTGAGGGAGGTGATGAGCATCCCGGACATACGCTGGCACCGGTAAGTCAATCTTTATAAATAAAGTGTATTCAAAGCTCTACAACTATTTTTTTCTACAGTGCCCACACGATCTGCGTTGCCCGCGCCTTGCGGATTTGGCTGATCGCACGCCCTGCAATTTCGAAATTTCCTATGCGCCGTTGCGTCTAGTCAGCGATTCCTCTGGAGATCGTAAGAATTTTGTCTATAGCTATGCCATATTGAAAAAGGGACAGCTGACGGATGCCACTCAACAGTGGCCACGCATTGTGCGACCAACATTGGTGCGTTCGAAGCATTCAATCTGTCGAATGTGCACAGAGGCCGGAAACTTGCAGGAGGTCATCTTTACGGCATCCAAGCATGGGAAGTAAGTGGGCAGGGATCTATTATATCAACTCTTTCCATTGTTTCTTATTCATTGTTTTCTTTTCCAGAGCTGCCTATAGTTGTGCCAGGGTGAGTCGCTGGGGCGATCGCTTGCCTATTGCGTTGGGCACGCCGCAACCGAAAGACAGCAAAGCGCAATCAAAAACGAAGGTGCCGGAGTCAGCTGAATTAGCGTAGTTTACTTTTTAAATGATGATTGTAAACTAGACCAATGATTCTTAATGATTAAATAAGTAATATAGTTTATGGATTATAATTTAAACTAAAACTAAAACTTGGTTTAAATTTAGAAAATAAATGTTATTTAATGCCTATGCTATAAACAAGCTAACCGGAAAACGTATCAAACCTTTCAAACAATAAGATTCAGTTTAGGAATGTGTTCAATTACCGTTCGATCATTATAATGTTGGTTTCTGCCTGCCCGGCCTGATTAATTAGTCGGCGATTTGTTATTTTAATTATATGCAAACAAATCGATGCTCAGCGTAAATTTAATTAATTATTTAGCTGTAGATTCAGTTACAGCATTAGTTAGCTGCATTCAAATGGTTTTTTCATTGCTAGTAAACCCTGTTCAAACAGCCAACACACCCTCGCCTCAATTTTAATGACAACACAAAGAAAGACGAGGTAAAGCGACATCAACGTGGACGAGCTAAACGGTTGGATTAAATTGTTTTGTCAGTAGAATGATACCTATGTATGTGCACGGTTATATATGTATTCATACGTGTATCTATCTAATTGTATATAAGCGGCGGCCAGCCAATGGTCAACGCGGTCAACACGCCCAGTTTTGCTGTTCCTCCGTAGAGGGATGTGGGGCCATTTGATGGGGTTGTGGAAAGATATGTTAACTTAAAAAACGCATACATATTAAAAGCAATATTATGTAATTAAAATTCAAATTATTCAATATATATTTATTTATATTTTCTATTCTTTTTTTGCAATATTACATTTTAGAATCGTATTAGCCCTTATAAATATCGTTGTTTTATTCCTCTGATACCTAAGTCGTTTGTTTTTGTACATTTCACTTACAGATCTGCTGATTATTTATCATATCTTAGGTCATGAACGTAATTGACTGTTAATCATGTGGAAAAATAATCACTATATTATTGTAGCTCGACATGAACTCATTCAAAAGTTATTTAAATGATATCAATGCATATATCTCTTTATTATAAAAAAAGTATCTAAAGTATAAAAAAAAGTATCTAAAGTAAGAAATAAATAATATGAACACAGTTCTGAAAAATCCTACTAAGAGTTCGTAGCAAGAGCTTAGTTTTGATTGTTTGTTGACTTTATAGTATTCAACTTTTATGAAACTTGAACAGTTTATTTGCTGCTGAAATTTGTGGCATGTCAAAAAATTAAAAGGTGCTTTTATATATTCACAAAATTTCCATCATTACCTCAACTGATGCATTGAAGATTGATGGATTACCCTGTTAAGAGTTGCAAATATATTATTATATATATATATTTATTTTTTTTTTTATGTAATATTCAGCAGGATGAATAACATAATATAATAATAATAATAAAAATAAATCGAATTAAAAGGAAAAATTAATTATTCTCAATTACTTATATTTTTTTAACTATTCCAATATTTACTAAATGTATTGTAGTATATTCAAAGGGGCTATTTTTTGACATCTTCATATGTTACATGGTTATATCATCCACATCGATAGATCATTAGATATAGCCGCAAGTCCCTAATGGAAATTCCTTTCAATTAGCAAAGCTGGAGTTCAACTGGGGCCGAACCCAGTTCTCGTCGCTATAATACATTACCAGACTGACATTTTCCGCTATGTGTTAATGCGGAACGCGCCCTTTTAGCTACCGCAGATCATCCCTGCCCGGGACTCTTGCGTGGCCATTTGGCATAACGGAGCCAAACGAAGTAAAATGCTGGAAAAACTAGAAAAGGGCAACTTGTGGGGCGCGAAAACTGGCACGTCGTCGTGCCTTGGGTGTGTCCCGATAAACATATAGGTATATGTATATTTATATCTATGTATATAGACATTGATGTACACGAATATATGTATCCTTTAAGGATTGGCTTTTTAACAAGGTGTGCCGCAGAGCAACGTTCGCTGAATACACAAAAGTGGCATATAAATATTGCTAGGAAATGGCTAAGCACTTCCCCAACGACTCCCTAAAGGGCTGTTGGATAAATGTTAACTGAACATCGGTATTAAACCATGGATTTATATTAGTTTCATTTTAAGCATGTTTGAATCACATATCATTAAAGTTATAATTAGAGATTTTAACTTGTGTCTTTAAAGGACCGATGGTGTTGTCTATATAATGACGGCATATCTTGTAAAGGGTTTAAAAAGGATTTCTATGTGCAATTCATATTTTTATATAAAATTAAATTAAGTAATTCTGAGGTGGAAGCTTGCGCTGGTAGAGATCTTGAACATTATTTGTTCCTGAAAAGAAGAAATCAAGATTTTCCGATTACTATATTTTTATTCTTCGTCTAGTACGTAAACTCTTAAGAAACTCAATGAGATCATAAAATTATTTTCATTTACAAAAGAAAAATTTATATATTCCTATACTATATCCTTGTTATACAGAGTTACACATACATATGTACATAAAATATCGTTATTTACAAGTCTTATATTTAAGTTTAGACACTGTACTTAAATATAATAATTTAAATCATTAATTTAAAATTCATAAAGTCGTGCTTTATAAAACACTCTTAAAATTTAAGAAACTTAAATAAATTAAAATTGTGGTTTACAACATGAAGTATAATTTAAAAAACAGATAAGTTTTTCCATCCTGAGCGATGTAAGTGATGTGTGAATTTAATCAAGGAATGCATTTGGCGAGTCATTAACCCATTTAGTTAAGAACATTAAAATTGATATGACAGGATATAACCATAGAGAGTACGACTGTCCAATGATAAACGGTTACATTATATGCGCGAAGCACCCCCACCCCCTGGGATAAGACACACCAGCGCACACACACACCTTCCCCACCCCCGCGGGTTAGTGTGAGCATATACTCGCAGCCACTGTAACTAGGTGGGGTCATCTCATTAAAAAGGCGCGTCCGCTGGTGTCAGCTGTCGCCCCGACTAACGCTCTCTCTTTCTCTCTCCCTCTCTCTCTCAGTCGGACCCACTCTCTCTCTCTTGCTGTCTCTTTTCCACCCCCCAGTGTTTGCATTTGTAAGGTGCGTCCCACAATAGTTAAGCCAACAGTGGCGTTTAGAAAGCATGCGCCACTGTTGTTGCAACATGCGAGTGACCCACCCAGTCGCGCGCTTCGTCCGTCCCTCCGTCCCAGGTGGCCGTATGTCAGTCAGCCAACCAAGCGGCCAGCCGGCTTTGTTGTTCCTTTTGTTAGCCCGAGTCTAATTCTAATGTCGACTCCCCCAACTAAAAAGCAACAACAACAACGTCAACTCTAGGTGGTTTTTTTGTATATAAAAGTTTAGTTTAGTTTAGCTGAGCTCAGTTGGTCGATCAAGTGGCATTTTGGAAGTCTACCTAGCAGCTCTAGCTGCGGTCTGGATATCAGTCGTCGCCGGCACGTTGCCAGGAATAGTTGCGGTACTGTCTTTGTTCCTACTGCGACATCCTTAAATCCTCGGAATATAGTTAAAGTGCTCCTCAACCTGGCCGGCATCTTTCATTCGCGCCTGTATCTTGCTGAACCGTTACAATTGACAATACCAAATCCGGTTGAGCAAAATTTCAGGTGTGTGAGAAATTTGCATCGGTATCTTCAATGGAGAGTTTTTTTTTTTTTTTTTTGAAGTGTTGAATGTTCTAATAAGAATAAAGTGTTACAAGAAGAGAAACTTGCAAAGTATTGTAATGGGTGAGTATATAGAGTAAATATTTGTTTCTGTGGGAATACTTAAGATAAGGTACATAGAAGAGATCTTAAATTTCTAATCTAAAGTTTTGACTAGTTCTTTTTGAGAATCATTCACCTTTAGCTGATCTGAACAGGTTTCTATACCAATTATGATTACTTTGTTATACAGGCTTAACTATAGCCGATTTCAATAAGTTTCTATTTCTATAAAGAATAATTTCAAGCAGTAATACTTACAAAACAAAACCGAAAATACTCATCTGTCTGTCTAAATGTTTCAACAATTCTTAAATTATGAAAGCTTCTCTTTATCATATGCATTTTAAGCATTTTCTATAGTTCGAGTAGCATTGGCTAAATTCTGAGTTTGGTTGTTTGCTAGACCCTGAGAATTCGCGTATGGGAATCACGCCATCGGCATCAATGAACGCCATCGGTCATAAAAACGCAGAGACGCCGAGTTTCCGACCAACATGATTTAATTGCCCCGCGAA
The DNA here is from genome assembly GCA_018904035.1 of Zaprionus ornatus. NCBI lineage: Eukaryota > Metazoa > Arthropoda > Insecta > Diptera > Drosophilidae > Zaprionus > Zaprionus ornatus. The sequence continues at coordinate 14,073,908 of JAEIFZ010000002.1, read as the reverse complement.
AGTAAAAAATGTAAATGTAAAAAAAATGTAAATACAAAAATGCTTTTTGCGACCGTACCAATCTGAGCAGAACACCCACTAGAACGTCGACGCTGCAGCTGACGCCGATGCCGATGCCGACATCGACTTTGACATCGCCAATGAGTTTTACATGTCAGTAAAATTCCCGATAAGTACGAGATTTGTATTAGAATAAGACGTGAGGCTAGAAAACGGTTGGGGGATGATGAGAGGCAATGAAATAGACTTTACAATATCATTTATAACATTGAATAAATTGAAGAATGACTAGCTCGGTGATATATAATATATTCTACATTCCATACAACTGCAACGCGATGAACAAATTAGTTTAAGATATTCTTATGCATTTCTATATTTAAGGTGCGAGATTTGCCGTAGTAAATCTGATTTATTAAAAACAACTACACATTTAGTATTAATTGGAATCCAGGATCCCTTATAATTTCTGAGATATGTACAATTTTAAAGGATTCAAGAGTTTTTCAATCTAGAAAATATAGTATATTCTCTCCATTTCTTCAATGAGACAAAGGATTTTTATTGGTATTCTCAATACTTAAAAGTTTTTTCACCAGCTCTACCGTTTAGTTTTTTTAGCCTTGAAGAACCAGAAAAAAAATTTACTACTATAGAATTTCTGTCCATGTGCTTAAATATTTGTTGTCGTACGAACTTTAATCTTATCGAAAATGTGAGGTGAATTCGTGTTTTAGTAGATATTGTCGATTATCAAACTCATCAAGTAAGCTGTAATTAACATGTCGCAGATCGTGGTCCCGCTTCTTCTTACGATCTGCTAATCAGCGCCCCATACTCGCGGGAACCGCTAAAGTCCAAAGAGAGATCTGACGTAGCTTTCAATTACAATTTAATTGTTTTGTATTTTACTTGCATATATTCTTTATTCCATACGAAACTAGATTCCCATTTGCTTTTGTTTCGTTCAAATCAAACACAGTCCAAAGTCCGGCCATGAAAATCATATATTACTAAGCGGCATCCTACATATTGCACAATAGAAATAGCTAAGGGCGATATTCGAGGGAAATGTAGCAACAATTATGATAATAACTAAGTAAGCGATTGAAAAGTGAGCTTTGCTCTAGAGCAATTTTGTGATATGAGTCAGACTTGAATAGCCCACATAAATGGGCACATATAATGCTAATCTCACATGCTTGAGCAAAAGTGGAGAGCCTTCGACTTCGAATTGCGTCCAATTAAATTACTAGAAAAAGCTCTATTTAGTATTAAAACGGGTGTGTAATTGAATTGAACTTTGCCTGGCCGTTAGATTCTCAGTTATTATTATCTGTTAAATATTGAAATCGTGCTAAAAATTAGTAGATAGTGCACTGATATGACAATTACTTCATACTTAGCTTCCTGTTGCGCGATAAGACCTAAATTTTTATGAAAAGTACAAAAATTTTGGTTGATATATCAAATGGCGAGGTAGATAAAGGAAAATGGAATGCCTAAAATATCGTAGTTGGATAAGATATGTATATGGTGTGATTCTTATAGTCGCTGAAAACAAATGTGTTTGTACATCTAATATCTCATAAATAAGATCGGTAGACTTCCTGTTGTTATAAATCGAAAATTTAAAATAATCCTAATAATCTTGATTTGATAAGAAGTGTGTACTCTGTATATAATGTAAAGATATGTATAATATACTTTAGCTTTATGAGTTTTAGGTACACGCGAACCCTAATTAAAGAAAGACCTTAGGATTTCCAAAGCCTGAGTTCAGCGAAAGCGTAAAAAAGCTTTTAAAGTAATAATAGGTTAAGAATATAATTAGTAAAGAATTTACTGTATGCCTTAATGCCTTTTATTCATTCAGAACTTATAACAAATGAACGGTAAATAAAATCTTAGCTTTAATTGAAAACCTTGAACTGTTTTTTAAATTTTAATGAAACAATAACTATAATCAAGCTTGAAAATGCACAAAAATATGGGAATTCCGAGACAACATATCAGACGATACCGAAAATAGCAGTTCTTCTTGCTATATAAGGCGCTATAAACCTGTTCCAAAACTAAATAATAGGTATGTGCTCTATATATAGTATATTCCAGTGATTTCAAGACTCGAGCATAACTCAATGAATGAACTGTGATTCATGAGAGTACACGAAACCCGTTAACAGGTAAGTCCGCTCTACCTTTATACCGAAACACTATTAAATAGCATGATAATTATTAAAAGAAGTAAGAAATGACAGCAACAAAGAACGGGGCAATTCGTGCTTTTATAACCCCGTATTACGTATGACAGTCGGCGAAGAACGAACGAAATTCGTTATGGACTTCTGACCCGAACCACAGTCGACGTCGACGTCGTTGTCAAGTGAGCGAATTTCGCGATCGACCAAAACGCCAATCAGTAAGATACACAGGTATATGTGTGTGTGTGTGTGCGAGAAGCTTATCAATGAAGGAAAACTACAATATAACGACGCTAAAACATCAATAACCGATGTGAAGAGCGAACAAAACAGTGAGGCATTCATACAACAATAAAAAGCCGAACGGACTTCGTGATAAAGCTTGCATTTCACAGATACACAAAGAGGTACACAGATCCACACACGACCGCACACACACACCCACACTTAATCGTATAACAGCTGAGACGCTCGATCGTCTCTCTCGACAGACGCGCTAACCTGCTAGCTCCGACTCTGCCGACTGAGGGAACTCTGAGGGATCGCTGTTTAGCTGCCCGCCAGTCGCCGATGTCACATCGAAGACGCCGTAACGCGGTCTTGTGAAGTGCGCACGAACTGTAAAGTTGTTGAAAATATCGAAGAAGACAAAAGATTTCAAGACAAAAGTACTTCCTATACGCAATTGCTTAACCCTAATTGCGATCGTTTCGAACACGGGTAAGGCGACATTTCTGTTGAATTTCTGAAACAAGTCAACCGCTCTGTGAAAAGAAAGCAGAGAATAAGTAAAAGACGCAGGAGCTACCTGTCGAAATAACCAAGTTCTCCATGTGTTGTTTGATAAATAAATTCGCCCGCGATTTGCCAAGCTAACCAGAAGTATGAAGTCTGAAAATAATTGCTCGACGAGTGTGTGAATCTAATTTTAATTAGGCTTGAATGAAGATTGCGCCAAAAAAAAGAATAACAGAGATAAATAAATACATAAATTGGAATTATTGAAAATAATTCAAGTAAAATAAACTATAAGGAATAAAATATTGTGATTGTTAATAAACTGTTTGAGCGATACTCGTGTTAAAATATACAAATATTTATTTTATCAAACAATGCTATTGATTAAAATTAACTAGAGATTCTAATCAATTTTAAATTAATACAAAGACAAGTACTCATTTATTTGCATACATATTTGCATATTTATAATATGCAAAACAATTTCTAAAAATAAATATGAGTAAAATAAATAATGTCACTTAAAAATTGTAAATAAGTTGAAAAGGAAAAAAAATGCGCGAAATAATGTAGAGCAAGATTTAAAAATATGAAACAAATAACAAAAATAAATTTATCAACAAAGTATTAATCGCCAAATGATCAATGTGAACTATTAGACATGGGTAAAAAGATTACGAATCCATGACCATAATAATAATACTCAAATAACAGAAATTTGTTTTTAACTACAATAAAAAAAATAAAAAATAAATTTGAGTTTCAAAAACTAAATCAAATAGGATAAATCTAAAACTCAGATTTATAAATAAAAAATGATTAATATTGCCAGTATATAACTGATTAAAACAGTTATAACCTGTCATACAACACGCTGACGAGATATATGAAATGATCTTAAGAGAAATTAATAACCCCAAAAAATTGCTTATCGAGCAACTATTTGCATACGGTGCACAAATAAGTACATTTTTACTAGCTTAACATTTCAAGGTGTTGAATATACAGATATATATATTGCAAAGAAAGCTTAGTAACTATTTCGCAATCGCACGACGGTATTTCTAGTGCAGATCGAACTTACACACGCCGCATCGCATCATCTGTTTGCCATGTGATCCTATCCTCATGTCAGCTGAGTTTGCATTCTGATAACTCATCCGATTGATTAGCTGTCATTTTCGTGTGACGATCGCTTTGCACTAAGCTTGAGATAGATTACAAGGTAGTTGAACTTTTGATAGAATTCCACTCACAGAGAAAGGTAAAGAAAATCCCAGTTTTGGGCAACCAAAGTCAATGTCGATCTGTCGATTCAAACATGATATTTGCATTTTGATAAGTTGAAGAAATTAGCACGTTATTAAGCTATATGTAGATTAATACAATAATTCATATGTATATTTGTTTAAACAAAAGCCATGCTTGTGTCGTTTTGTTGTTGTTATTTGCTGTCTCCTTTGATTTTACTTTTTTAGCAGCTGCTTGTTCTCTTTCTCTTTTTCTTGTTCTCTTGGAGTACCTTACAGCTGCAGTCTTCGGAGTAGGTAGAGAGGGCTAGCAAGACTGGAGAGGAAGAGAGAGGCAGAGATCTGTGAACCGGTTTACTTCCGAGGCGAGAAAACAAAACAAAACATATACATACATACAGAGATCTAGTCGGATACATACGAGAAACACGCATATAACATAATTGTGCAGGCCCACATAATAATAATAATATAATAGCCGAAGAAATTATGAGAGAGAGAAACTGGAAATATTTTTGGCCATAACTCAATCTGTGCTCAAGGTGAAGTTCTTGTCGCGCTTGTCGAACTTGATCGAAATGTGTCGGAATCAATATGAAAATCTCAGCTGATAATGTCAACTATGCACGTCAGAGAATTACGGAGAGAAATGGCGTAGTTTTTGCCCAGAGGGCATTGACATAGCTTTACTATATAGCTAATAGTATCGTATACTGTTTCCAATGGGGCACTAAAGTTTTGGGTTGTCGAATCAGTTTTCTAAAAAGCAATAGAGATAGAGATTGATAGAGATAGACCGAGATGCCCTGCAGATAAGCGTTTTGCGGGTTAAAGAATGTACTTTGTGAAGACTTCGTCATAAGCCAACGACGAGAAGTGCCTCTGTTTTTAAACCTATCAGATGCCTATATAGCGTATATATACATAGTACATATATATTCATGTACTATGCAGCAAAAACAATGCTTTTGTTGTTTGTGTGTGGATTAATGAGCTTACAAATGCATCTAGTATATAAATATACACTTAGGTGTATATATTATAACGACAGCTGTACCTTGATCTTACGGAATACATTTTCTATTCAATTAATATTCATGCATTTGCGAGGGGGCAGAGGGTCTCCTGCAACCACTCTGAGGAAACGAATGTGGAGTAAATTGCGTGCTATATTAAATATTTTATTGAGGTTGTTGCAGATAATTGAAATACATTTTGTGTACTCGAAACACGACGCGACGTGCATTCTACGAGTCCGTAAACCCAGAAAGCACTGCGTCAGCTGTTCATATCGGAGCTACAATGTTCATACGAGTACATACAAACATACATTTATAGAAGATGTGATGAAAGTCGCACGCTAATTACTTAAGTGTACAAGCGGTTTACGCGCCGTGAAATTAACCCAAGTATTAAAGGTTCCGACACTTTCTTAAGAATCTCAGTAGGGAGATCAGCATTGGTAATTAAGTATTACTTTCTGTCTATTTATGCGGATTAAAAGGGATAGCTGCTATTTTAGTTTCGATTTTAAATACCCTTAAAAGTATAGCAATTTTTGACAAGCATGTATAGCGTATCTGAGTTAAAAGACTAACAAAACTTGAAGCAATGAACTTACCATCGATGTTTCTTGACTATTCTATAAATCAAGAAAACATAAAATCTTTAATTCAATTTCGATGATTATCTCCGCCCTCATTTAATCACTCGTATCTGTAGCGTACATATAGATATGAGTAATATCCATTCTATCAAAGCATTACAGATCGCCGATACACTCCACCCAAATGTAACTAAGCAGAACGATCACAACCTTTTAGAACAAATAACCCTATTTAGGGGCTAACAACGACGGACATATACCGACACACACACATATGTACATACATATGTATATGGTATATCTAGTGTTTATTCCCATTCGCACCCGTTGGATACTTCCGCATATTTCACCGTAACTTCAGTAGTTGAAACGTCCACTTTGATTTTGAGTGTGTTGCACTTTGATTTGTGTGCGCTTCGCAAGTAAACAGAAAATACACAATTATATACCATATAAATACGTATGTATACCATGCATTCATTTATAATTGTCTATTTGTTTATGTTTGCATAATTGTGACGTCAAGTGTAATCGGCATTTTGTGTTATTAAAAATGTGACACAAAAACAAGGCGAACATGGAAAGCAAAACGAATTGACTAAACAAAGACAAGCCCTAATACTACGGGGTCTGCCGCTGCTGACCGCTTAAGACTGGTGGGGGGAAGGCGACGGGGTTACAGCCGTGGTAATTAGCAGGTGTACGGTTTACATTCAGTGCCAGAATGACACATACTCCCGACGCGCTGATAAATGCCACGAATGGCAATCAGAAACCCGTTCAACCAAAATTTGTAGACAAATCCATGTGGACTTCGATCACCGCAGCGGCTGTTGCACGCATCCCGAATGTGGCACAGTTCGGTGAGGCATGACGCCCGTTGCAGCAGCATTGCCACGCAATCGATCAAGCGATCAATCAACATTACATCAGGGCTGGATAATTCGAATTTCGAAATACGAATTCGAAAGCTGCGACTATTTTAATGGCTGGGAAGATCAATTTAGATTGAAGACGGTTGAGAGATGTTGTTTGTATCAATGACAATGCTGATAGAGATACAGACACCCTATATTGTATTATAAATTAAGACATTTAATGTTATGTCATATTCAATATTTTAAAGAAATAGCTGTACAAGTGATGTGATATAATTAACGATATTTAAAAGGATATCGATAATACAAATAAAGTTTGAGTGGCAAATTGAGTGTGTTGCCAGATCTCTATAAATCAATTCGCATAAGGACTATGTTGTTAATGCCGCAATTTTTAAAAACATTGTAAACATCATCGTTATTGAAAATATTTAATTATTTGGATATTGTATTCTTAATATTATCATACTTATTTACTATTCAAAATTTGTTTGATAATATTCTTTATACTTATCCTATTCCCTTTTCGTTATTCCAGCTGATCGAACACAATGTTATCAGCGCGGGAGCAGTTTTTCAACAGCGATGTGGGCACTGCCGGCATTGGACTTGGCATCGAGATGGGAGAGGTTAGCACCTCGCAGGCAGGACGCGGTGTCTACAATTCCACCACGGTGGCCGTAACAAAGGGACAGACGAACAGTGCAGCTGCCACGCCCAGTGTAACAGCGACGCCGTTGGCCCCATTGGCACCTGTCGTCGAGGCGGGCGAGGGCGAAGGAGAGGAGGAGCTGCACCGCGATACGGATGCGTTATCCAATCTTCCCGCCCGTCAACCACTGGACATTGAGTTCAAAGAGCTGTCCCTCACGGTCAAATTGGGCTTCAATCGTGGTGAGTATAGGGGCGTGTGTGCGCGTGTGTGTAGTATTTACGATCAGCTTCAGTTGCCACGATATGGACGGGGGTAATATAAGTCGAAACATGCCACGATAAGATTGCCAAAAATATAAAGAGCTCAGTTCAACTTTATGGCTAAAAAGCAGCGGCAATTTTAAAACGTTCGTTCGGTCGATCGGTAGTAGTAGTTGTAATATATATTCTACTTTATATACACATGTACTATACTAGGGTATCCTAGATAAAGTCCATTCACATGTGTCTTTCGAGGTGTTATATCGTATGCTTTGATAACCCCGAACATTTCCTTATGCCGTCAACTACCTTCTGGCTTTGTTTCTTCTTTGTTCACCCCATTGATTAGATAAAGTTGGCATTGCCCTTGTCGACGTTTCTCTGCCTCCTACCTCTCCTTTCCGGGTCTATCAATTAGTCATTCGCATGGAAGAGCATAAAGCTTGACGAAAAGCTCAAAGATCATCATTACTTGTTTAATAGTTGTAATAAAAGCTACAATAAAACACGCTTTTATAGCGAAAATTGTACAATATTATTTTATTGAATTAGACGAGAAATTCATTATTATAGTAAATACGTGTTGAGGAGAGAAACCGGTTCTTAAGCTACATTACTTTTTATACTTTTGAAATGGACTTACATTAAGATATTTCTACATTGTATAATTTCGCTCTACTCGCAACAAATCGTTGTAGTTGCTACAGAGTACTTAACTTTCATTTAACTTCTAATATCAAAGTTCAAGATAATAAATATTTATCATAAACTTTGATATCGTCGGTCAGTTCTGTGCTTCGTAACTTTATTAAAGTGCGATTACGATGCGTTCCCCACACACTTTGTGGCTTTAATTGGGTTCGCATTTCGTATACTTTTTTGGCAATGAGAATATTCTTTTTAAGTCTAAAGCTAATGTCGAGGCGTACTGCATTTATTCGAGATATAATCCCATTAACTTTAAGCTAAGGTTAAGCTGTTAAATTGCAATTGGGAGCAATAAACATTTAGCTGAAGTTATGCAACCAAAGGTGACCAAATTTCTATATTATGCTAAGAATGTATTAGTTAGAATATTAAAATTTTCTATAAAAGAATATAAGAAGAAAAAAAGATAAAATTGCTTTTATAGATAAGAGTTAAAAAAAACTCTATATTTTCTAATTTCGAATTAACAACGTTAATTGATCAAAGACTAAGCTGTCATCATTATCGTTCAAAACCTATTAAAAGTCATTAATAAATCGTACTGAACTTGCCAATAAATAGCTCTTTCTCTCAGATATACGATTCTACTTCAAAGTACACCCAAACTAGCTCTAGCATTAAATTAGTTGTATAATGACCCGGTGATATTTATATGATTTTACAATACATGCTGTTAAGAGCTATCGAGCGACGTGCTTGCATTAGAAAAGTTGCTCCAATTAATTCTACAATAATTAATTTGTTATTGGTTAACAGGTGAAAAGGAGATCTTACATAATGTCTGCGGAAAGTTTCCGGGAAGTCAATTGATTGCGATAATGGGTCCATCTGGAGCTGGTAAATCAACCTTATTGGATGCGCTTTCTGGCTTTAAGACAACCGGAGTCGATGGTTCCATATTGACTAATGGACGACGACGAGATTTGCGTAAGTTTCAGAGTTGCATATATTGAAAAGACATTCTGATAAACGATGATCTTTATACTTCCTGTACAGCCTCGTTCCGTCGTATGTCCTGCTATATTACACAGGACGATCGTCTGCAGCCTTTGCTCACTGTCAGTGAGAATATGCACATTGCAGCCGATCTCAAACTGGGCGAGAATGTCAGCTATGAGGAAAAGGAAACCAGGGTACGTTAGAGCATACAATCTGAACAATTGTAACTTTTTCAACTAAAATTAAGTTAGAAAATTGAAATTGATTATCTTACCCGAGTTTTAATGTTTTTAATTTCTGTTTGCAGATAGAGGACATTCTATTGCTGTTGGGTCTTTACGATCATGATCAGACACTGACGATGCGTTTGTCTGGTGGTCAAAAGAAGAGGCTCTCTATTGCCATGGAGTTGATTAATAATCCCACTGTGATGTTTCTGGACGAGCCAACAACGTAAGTGTTCAAATCTATTAACCTTTATCTTAGACTTAAATCATTTGATTAAGATTATATTTTAATCCTTATTCATTTTTGTTCAACAGGGGCTTGGACAGCAGTTCCTGCACCAAAGTTCTGGAGTTGCTCAAGCGACTTACGACTCAGGGTCGCACTATTATTTGTACCATACATCAACCCACTGCCAAATTGTTCCAGATTTTCGATCAGGTTTATGTTTTATCAGCCGGAAATTGCGTCTACCAAGGAGGAACCCAAAAGCTGGTACCCTTCTTGCAATCGGTTGACCTGCCCTGTCCCATGTACCACAATCCAGCGGATTACAGTGAGTCTTAGAGAAAGTAAAGAGTGAGAGAGAGAGATATTGAAGATTTAACTTTTACAGTTATCGAGCTGGCATGCGGGGAATACGGTTATGATAAGATCGACACGTTGAAGAGAGCTACGGAGAACGGCAGCTGCGTGACGTGGTTTAATAATCCCGCTGCGGTACTGCGTGCCGAGACCCTAATGCGCAAACATCCCATACCGAAACGCACCAAAAACGTGTCCCTGGAGAATACGAGTTTTTCAAATCAGTGCTCTGTCCTGCTGCGACGGGGCTACATCAAGGCACGACGCGATACAACCATGACACATCTTCGTATCATTGTCAACATCGCCTTGGCGATAGTCTACGGTGCCATGTACGATCATTCCGGTAGCGAGGGTTCGCGAGTTCTCGACAATTACAATTTGCTTTTTGCCATATTAATGCATCACTCCATGACGACCATGATGTTAACAGTCCTCACATGTGAGTTAAAAGTCAGATATATGTATATATAGTTTTTTAATTGGTGGGCCATTTTTATTGGCCTGTCTTTTATAACCCTGTTCAGCTTCAGGTTTTCTACGTTTAAATTTTCTATATGTATTTTGGCTTGATCAACTTGAATTTATCAAGAGTCTTCTTCTTCTTTGAGTAATGCTTATTTGAACACATTATAATAAATATCATTGTTAAATTTCAGTCCCCATTGAGATGACGATATTGATAAAGGAGCACTTTAATCGCTGGTATTCCTTGAAAGCCTACTACTTTGCCTTGACGCTGGTTGACTTGCCTATAACGGTCAGTGTTATATACATACATGAGTTCCATTATAACTGATGTAATATCTCCAATATATTCTGAAGAGTTTTACGAAAACTGATGACCACTTTCAACTAATGCCATGTACTTCTTGTCACACACAGCTGATCAGTACGACCTTGTTTACGATCATTATATATCTCTGGAGCTATCAGCCTATGGAATGGGTCCGCTTCTGGATGTTCCTCGCGATTAGTTTACTTGTGGTATTTGTCGGCCAAAGTTTTGGTCTCATTATCGGCGCCTGGTTCGACGTTGTGAACGGTACCTTCCTGGCACCTGTTTTAACCATTCCAATGATGATGTTTGCCGGCTTTGGTGTCACGCTGCGCGATCTGCCCAGTTACCTTAAATGGGGTAGTCATATATCGCACTTACGCTACGGTCTGGAGGGCTTTATAGCCGCAATCTATGGACTCGATCGTGGAGTTCTGGCTTGCGACGAGGCTCCCTACTGCCACTACAGGTAAAGTGAAAACAATTCAAAATGAAATGTAATTCGAGGATTAATGAATTTCTTTCGATGTAGATATCCAAAGAAGTTTCTGGAGGAGATCACCATGCGGGGTGATCAGTTCTGGAAAGATATTATTGCATTGGTTTCAATAATGGTCATCTTGCGAGCGGGCGCCTTCATTGTCCTCAAGGCCAAGATGAAGTCGGTCAGATAAAACCGACCGATCAACCATACAGCTTGCCAGTACCCCCTCCCCTTGTGTATTATGTGTAAATTGTTGAACTTTATGCTTAGTGTTTTTTTTTTTAAATTTATTAAATTAATTATTTTAATAAAAACTTGTTAATTAAAGATATGGGAAGTTCAAGGCTATTCTTTTTGGGTACATATATATTTTTGTTGGTATGAAAATTTAATATATATTTTCGTATCTTTATCGTTTATATGGATTTATTAAATTATTTTGCATTTTATGTAATAAGTATTATACTATACATATTTTGAACGGATTCAGCTATGGTAGGTAGACTCTATATCACATCTTTTAGTTCCTTAGGGCTTGCCTCAGGTTGAGCGTCTATTGTCTGCTCGAAAAGCTGTCGCAGCGCCTGCGCATTGGACGCCATCTCGCTTGAGTTCAGCTGAAGTAAAAACAAAATGATATATAAGATAATTATTTATGTTTATATTTAGCTTAACCAACCAGCACAACGCGGTGTCCCAGTGCCTCTAGCAAACGTCGCTTGAGACGCAACAGAGAAGTAGCGGTTCCGCTGAATTTAAGTGACTGCTGCGGTGTCAACAGATCCACAAAGTAAACGGAAGGTTTCTGTCCCTGGGTCTGTACCCGCAGACTGGGTAAATTGATGCCAGCCAAGGGACAGACTAGATCTACACCCTCAACTTCGGAATCGGCGGAGAGCTGATTAGCATAGACTGTTAAATCTTCACGCTGCTTTAGCAAGTAGCCCGGGGCACGTGCCAGCTCCTTAAAAACTTGCTCTGTCTGAATGTCCGTCCAGCTGGGCTGCTCAATGGCTACAGCAGTGCGTAGAGTGGTCAAACGACTGTCTACTTTGGGCTGTGCACGTTGACGTTGTCGCTGCTGTTGTGCTTCCTTCAGTTCCTCTGCCGCATCGTAAAGTTGCTTAGAATGATGACCAAGAATGCAAAGAGAGAGACATGCGTCCACCAACTGATCGGCAAAACGTTCGTATTCGCCATTGTCCAATTTACGGAAAGCAATTAGCTCTAGTTGCTTAAGCTGGTTGGGATTGAGAGAGCAATTCAGCTGTGCACAACACCAGAGGAATGTGGAAAGATCTTTCGCTCGCAATTCGCTGGATTTAAATTTCATTAGGCGGTCCACCAGTGCGTGTAGACAATCTGGCTGATCCCAGTGCATCTCAGCAAAGTAGGCGAACAGATGCGCTAATCCACGAGGTTCCAGCAGCTCAAGCTGTGATGGTTCCAAGCAAATCTTTTCCAGGTACTGACAGATGCGTTCATCGCGAACCCGTTGAAAGCGCAGTGCTTTCACATAGCAAACGAACAGGGCGTCGGCAGAGTTGTTAGCATCCAATTTCAGGTTTAATATCCCATCCACAAGCGCTGTTTCATAAGCCTCGCGCACAGCTCCAGTCACCAGTGTAGACGTTTTGTAGGCAGCATTGCTTATCAATGCCAGTTCCAATGGACTTAGATTGGGTAGATGTTCGGCCAACCGTGTGGACAACAACGTCTCCAAATCGTTTTGTTGGTATTGCTTATGTAGTCCCAGGTAGAAGCAGATCTGCAAAAATCGTTCTTTGCTCCAATTGGACTCTTCCTGCTCCGTCAATCGTCGCATTGCTGCCGAATAGAAATCGGTGCGCCTCAGCCAATTGGGTATCAGAAACAAAAATGCATAGAGTGTCTCCAGTACGATGGTTGTGTCCATTTTCTGCAACTGTGCCAATGCATGTGCATCTAGGGCGTTCAACGCCATGGCATACATGGGAGGTGCTGCATTGGACCGATAACTAGAGGCGTGTATTATAAGAGCCGGCAACTGCTCTGGGTCTGTCTTTTTTAGCGAACGGCGAAAGTATCCCTCATCCGTTATTGGAAAATAGTCAGAATAGCGAACTTTTGTTGCCGGCAACACGTGATCCTCACACTTGTATCGCTCCACGGCAATGTGCTTGGCGAATCGACTGAGTAGTGTGCCGGTCTCATCCGATGTTTCGTGCAGCACATCTCTTACGGTGAATGACGCATAGCATCTCAAATGGCAGAGGCTGTTGTTGGTGATGGAGGCGCTCGCAAAGCGGCGCAATAGAGCGTACATTTCTGTAATGCTTTTTAATGTTTTTATATAATGGATTACCACAACGTGCACCGCGCAAGTAACATAAATAAATGAAGCAGTGTTGTTAAACGAAAAGACTACAGCTTTTTACAACTCTTCGTCAAAAGTAAATATCGTGAATAACGTGAGCAGTATACTTTATTGTTACTTGGTAATATTGATGCAACCATAAAGTCATATATTATTAAATAATATTCCTTTATTATATTTGATTTAATTTCGAATTTCACGTCGACTTATTGTTAACTTAAAATAAAATTTTAATACTCAATGTTTTTTAAAAGACAATAGTAGCTGTTTTAAACGTATTTTGCAGCACTGACACTAATTATATTGTTGACAAAAATTATGGCAAAGCGGGCTGCAGGATTTGTGCTTTTCCGCCGCCTCTGCGGTCAAATAGAATATTTACTTTTAAAAGCTTCCTATGGAGACTTTCATTGGAGCTCACCCAAGGGTCATGTAGATCCCGGAGAAGACGACTTTACTACAGCTATGCGTGAAACTAAGGAAGAAGCCGGGTAAGTGTCTATGATTTCAATAGGATTTATTTTTGTTAATTTGAGATCTTCTGCAGCTATGATGAGAAGGACTTGATCATTTATCGTGATAACCCATTGACTTTGAATTATCAGGTCAAAGGTAAACCTAAGGTTGTTATCTATTGGCTAGCAGAGTTACGAAACCCCAATCAGGAGCCTATTCTTTCTGAAGAGCATACAGATCTAAAATGGCTTGCGAAGGACGCAGCAAAGGAATGTGTTGGGTTTAAGGATAATCAGGATATGATTGAACGATTCCATGAAATTATTTTAAGTATGGATAAGAAGTAATGCGACTGTTAATAAAAAAAAATACCAAAAATATAGTGCTGCCTGTCGTTTCAGTAAAATACTGAATTAAAACGCTACCTAACACTGTTTTTAAGGCATCTGTAGATTGATTTTGTTGTGAAAACTGAGCAAAGCATTTAGCAAACTGTGAAAATATAATATAAATTTATATAAACTCAGAAATAGAAAAACACAATGGGTTCACGGTCACGTAGTCCATCGGCGAAGCGTCGTCACCACAAGAGCAAGCATAAAAAACGCAGTAAGAGTAAGTCACACAATCGCGACAGGGAGCGGGAGAGGGAGCGAGACAGAGACCACGAGCACGGGCGCAGCAGTTGCACACGAAGTAGCCGCACGGATAGAGGAAAATCATCAGAGATTAGAGATCAGCATAATCGACGCGAGCGGGAAAGGCATCGCAGCGACAGACACATGCATACGCACATGCACTCACACACAGAGCGCGACTATCACTCGCGGCACTCGCATTCAAAGTCAAGGAAGCGCTCCAGTTCGTCGAGCAGTGATAGCCAACAGTACTCGGACCACGAGACGCAGCGCAGCCGACAAAAGCGCGCGCGCTTCAAGAAACTCGATGAGGTGAGTACCCAATCCTGGCTAGCTAATATGTAGTTACAGTGCTTACTAATTCTCTCTTTGGCTATTGCAGCAAAATCTACTGCAGGTCGAAAGGTTGGCCGAAATGGAGAGGCAACGTCGCCAGAAAGAAGCGGAACAGAAAACAATTGAGGAGCAAGCTGCGAAACGCATTGAAATGCTTGTAAAGAAACGGGTCGAGGAGGAGCTCGAGAAGCGACGCGACGAGATCGAACAGGAGGTGAATCGCCGTGTCGATACTGCCAAAGCGGAAATGGAACGCGAAATGATGCTGGAGCTGGAGAAGCGGCGCGAACAGATACGCGAAGACGAACGCCGTCGCGAGGTAGGTGCTCGTATTCAGATTTCGCTGGACGACTGCTGCTACCACAATACAAAAAAAACAAAGAATATATCACACGCACAAAATACAACAACTGCCTTCAATAACGAATCCGAATCCGTATCCGATACCTACCGAAACACACACACACGTACTACTACTACAAACCAACAGCAGTTGCAAAC
The DNA here is from genome assembly GCA_018904035.1 of Zaprionus ornatus. NCBI lineage: Eukaryota > Metazoa > Arthropoda > Insecta > Diptera > Drosophilidae > Zaprionus > Zaprionus ornatus. Next base: position 14,058,311 of record JAEIFZ010000002.1, on the reverse strand, counting down.
AGTCGTCTTGATCAAATTTTGTATACGAAATTGTGCAGCGACGTTTCAAATATTTTTCAAACTCTTTATTATGCCTATGTGTCTGTGTGTGTGTTTGAATGAGTGTGTGCCAAGGCATTATTAATCTATCATTCAAATGGAAAGCTGGCGAAGCCTTGTTCATGCTGATTAAACCCTCTAGAAATAATATTTTTATATAAAGAAACCACAAGCCTTATGACAAGAACTGAGGTTGAGTTGAGAACGAGGCTGACGTCAACCAATACATATCATAACATTTTATCACATTGCTTGGCAATTGCAACACACCCACACACACACTCACACACACCAGGAACACACTAGTCAGACACGTCGCTGCACGATTCGCTTCTCCTTCTATCTTGCCAAATAATTTTGTAATTATTATTTATTTTTTTTCTACCAACCAAACAAATCTTAAAAAACCAAAAAAGAAAACTAAAGCCAAAAATGTGCCTTGCAATTTTTACGTCATTAATTTTAGCTTCATCTATTATTTTTATTTTGATTTCTAATCTTAATTTTCAACTTTTAATTTGTTGCTGTAACTCTCTGGTTGTTGTTGTTGTTGTAACATAAATAATTCGCGCATAATGCTTCTATCGAATACCCTGTGAGTGGTGGGTGTATGTGTTTGTACCGTGTGTATGTGTCAGAATGAGAGTCACGAACAACAATTAATACACACACACTGCGTGCATTACTGATGTGCCCGCGTACCACATACCACGTACCACATTATGTATGTATATGGTGTATGTAGTGCCTCGCCCCGCCTTGCCTTGCCCCGCCCCTCCGCACGAAACCTAAGCCGGACACATTGGGCGAGCCCCTCCAGCTCTGAAGACAAGGATGAGCAACACAGCTTCCTCCTAGGAGAACGTACAAGACACGTAAAACACACACTCAAAACTCGAATGTGAACGATACCGATCGATTTCGAATCGCGCAGTTCGAATCTTCTAGGCTTACAGTTAGTAATTTAGTTAGTACAGTTGATCTAGATTCTATTTTGGGGACGGGCCTAGCTTAGCTTAGTTCCAACTGTACGCAGCATGCCTCAGAAAGTGTTGTCCCTAAAAAGCGGCCTAACGATTCACGAAACGATCCAAACGGGTGAGTGAGTTCCTCTTAACTACGACAATGGATATAAAACCGAAAGGAATGTGTGTAAAGTGTAATCAAAATAACAAAAGAAAAAAAAAACCACAACACGTAAATGCAGAACAGACTCAAGGAAACGCTCTCTCTATCTCTATATAGAAACAATTCTTCAATAGGAATACGACATGAGAAAAGCTGAATCAGATCTTAAGATTGTTAACTCTCGTAACTCATAAGCTGGATTTACCATTTTTCAAATGGGTATGACTGTACTTGTTGTTGTTGTCGTGCCAACTTTATTTTATGTATATCTCGTTGTTTTCGAAACTTTCCAATTTTCCCATTTTATGTTAAATTTATTCTAAAATCATATTTTCATTTGATTTTGGTAACATGATAACATGATGTAAACATTTCGATTACAATCAACTATATGTAGCTGAGATACCGTAAATCAAAATGCAAATTCGCAGCAAAGCCAAAAATTAACAAAATGTTTTAGCCATTAAACTGGAAAAATGATATATTTCAATAGTAAGTAGCAAAAAAAAAAAAAAATAAATAAAAAGAAAACAAAAAACCAAATGCAAAAAAAAATAAACAAAATAAACAAGAATCAAGAAAAAAAATATCATATGCAATTAATCTATCTAAATTATAGTACATTTGTTAATGTTGTGTGCTCTTATTGTTACAAACAAAAAAAGAAATTTTATTCAAAAACAAACTATCATTTAAACATTTTTATTAGATACTACTAAATGTTTTTTACTTTACTTTCTACCAAAATCTTCTATGTAACATAATGTAAAACATTAAATTAAAATTTACCTACCAGCAAAAAAAAACCAAAAAAAACAGAGAAAGCAAATCAAGAACTATTTGCTGCATCGCCGATGTTAAAGAAACCGTTTCTATATAATAATTCTGATTAGACATTAAGCAAGCTCTGAAGTCTTAAACACGATTTATTAATACACCATTTTATTTGGGTTTTATAGGAGGAAGAAAAGCAAAAACGCGAAGAGCTCGAAGAAATTTTGGCCGAAAATAATCGCAAAATCGAAGAGGCGCAAAGAAAATTGGTAAGACATTTGCGAGTTGAATATCGAATGATGATTCAAATTAATATATATCTATGTTTGTATCTTCTTAAGGCCGAAGAGCGCTTGGCCATCATTGAGGAGCAACGGCTGATGGACGAGGAGCGTCAGCGTATGCGCAAAGAGCAGGAGAAGAGGGTCAAGGAGGAGCAAAAGGTCATATTAGGCAAAAATAATTCAAGACCAAAGTTATCGTTTTCCTTGAAGCCAGGCGCATTATGAGCCGCCGCATCACATGGCGTTCACATTGTGGGCGTGGCCCCTTTATGTCCCTTTCTTCTTGTTAACAGCTTTTGCGACATTGTTTCATCTTTTTTTTTTACCTCAATTGGGCGCTTTGCTTGCGCTTAAAACCATTAAAACCATTTCCTTAGTCATTTGTTGTATTAATACTTATTTTAAATCTTTCACATTGTTTATTTTTTTTAATGTTTTTATAGTTTTGACTGCAAGCAAGGCGCAGTTAGGTTGACGTTTGTTCTACAACAAATGTAGCTACACATACACATGCATACGCATATAAATTGATATGTATATACATACATATACATATGTATGTATATGTTTATAACAGGTAGTTTTTTTTGCCATCTCCTTGAACCATACTTACGATTATATACAGCCCTTTTATATAGTACAATATGCTAGCAATTTACTTACATTTTTTATACACACTCAATCATTGAGAGCATACATAACTTATATGTGTATATGTATGTGTGACAGCCAGATGATAATTGTGTAGTGCATCGTATTGTTGCAAAATGCTGATCCGACTATACGTAAATATTTATCTGCAAAGCATCAGCAAAGAAATCGCGAAAAATGTACTCCCAAAATTTTTTTTAATGCCTAGAAAAAACTTAAAGCATATGAAAAAGATAATAAAGCGTTTCGAATACATAAATAAAATTAAATTTGGTTTTAATTTGAGTGTTTTTGGGAGGGTTGAGCGGAAGGTCAATTGGAATGTACACGTATGTATGTGGAGTAAAGGAGAAGTTATAGTTCTCTTCAAACTATAATTAAGATAATAATTTTAAATAAATGCCAAAATCTATTGTAGAATAATTCAACAAATAAATTGTTTTTCTTCTCGTTTTTACGTATAATTTCATAGTGTTTTTTTCTTTCTTTTATTATAGCCTTGAAAAAGTTCATTTCATTATGCGTTCTTTTGATATACTTTTGTTGTTGATAACATTTAATAAGATTTGATCGTTTGTTTTTATCGTATGTTAATTTGCCAGCTTGTTTCTTGTTGGATACGCTAGCACATCTGATATCTGATATAGAATATATAGGCATATGTGTTATGTATGTACACACATAGATTACTTGATTTGTGTATGCTGTTTTTCGTAAACTCGTATATATGTATATTGTAATTTTCTAAATTTGTTTTTTTGTTTACCAATTTTCCGCGACAAACTAAATTTCCATCATCAAACATCAGCCAACAATTTTCAGTTTCAAGTCTTTCGATTTGTAAGGTTATCTGCCAATCTTGAACATTTCTTTAGCAGCTGAAGAAAGCAGAAGGTTTTACAGCTTATATAATTGCACTTGAGAGTTTTTCCATTAATATAATTTTGTAGATATAAGATAAGATAATGAAAGCATAGAGAAAAATAAAGAACGCAATACAATTCATGTGTTTTTGTTGTTGTTTATTCTCAAAAAAAAAAAAAATTATCCGCATAAAAAAGAACAAATGAAAAGAATTAAAATTAAAATAATTATAATATATCTGAACTGATTTTTGGAACGGAAAAACCATAAATTGCAAACATTTCGAAAATGACAAAATTTCAGCTATGAAATCAAATAATTATATAATTGTATGGAGAAAGATAATTAAATGTTATACTTGTAAAGTAATATGTACGTGTATATGATAAATTTAAAAGTTATATATACAGCTTCATTCGTCAACAATCTCGATCTCAATTCATTGTAGTTCATGTTGGAAATCCAAAACTTTCTCTATTTTCATTTGCCCAAAACGTTGTTTTCATTCTTAATTATTTTTCTCATATTTTGCATTGTTTAAACATTTTTAGCCGTTGCTGTTATCGTTTTTGGGTCCCACACAATTTCGCTAATTATTATTACAAATTGTTTTTTGTTTATTAATATTATTTAGTTGCCTTTTTGATTAGCTTGCTGACTAAATTTAAATTCAATTGCGAATAGGAAATAGTTTTTGTCCGTTTATCTTTGTGTAAAATTTGCTTTTCTCTGGTATTATAGCCATGGTTTAAATATATTTATATAGATATATGCATGTGCGTGTGGGTATGTGTGTTCTTGTGTGTGTGTGTGTGCATGGTTGAAACATTGATAATGTTAGGGTGTACTTTAAATGGTTTCTCTTTATGTAATATGTATGCGTGTCTGTATGTATGTATATATATATAGTACTTTTACATTAAATGTGTAGAAAAATTCGTTAAATTGATTTGCATATAGTTTTTGGTTTTCGCTTTTTGTTTTCTATTCTGTTTCATATTCTGCTTCTGTTTCCGTTTCTTGGCCACAAATGCAAATTGTTTGCCTGGCCTGTCAAATTTGGTTTATGCACCACAAAAAAAAAATTATTATTTAAATATTTAATTTACTACGATTTGTGCATTGCAGTTCTGCGCTTTGTAATTTTACTTTTCATTATATATTTTTTTCTTCTTTTCTCTTTATTTTTCAACTTTGGCTGCAGTCTAGTGTTTAATTCGATAATATACATACAGTATTTTAGATATATATAATTAGTATATATATATTTATATATATATTTATTTTCTTTTAATCTGCTTTTACTGCAAATGCTAAAAAATTGTTAGCTTTAGCCCCAACACAAAGTTGTGGACCACACGAAAAGAAACGGGCGCGCACCTCTCAAACTGTAGCACAAAATTCACCGCAATGGCTTGCAAACTGCACTGGGCTAAGCCGAGTGATTCTAAAACTTTTGCTATCGCTGCCTCTGCTGCTGTCGTTGCTGTTGCTTATCTTGTTCTTGTTGCTGTTGGTCGGCAGCATCCGTTTCCGTGTGGTTTGGCGCATCCGGCGCTAGGTAAGCATCTTGACAAACAAAAGCGCCAACAGCACATTGACGAACAGCACCAGCAGCATCAGCTGTTGGCGCACAAACCAATCCTGCAGAGAAATCAGAAAGGGCGAGAATAAGTTAGTTAAGTTAGGTGGATTGATATTATTATTATTAATTAATAAGGGGATCTGTACTGCGACTCATAACCCCTGTTTAGTTTAGAGCTTGAATATCAGTCCAGTTTTTCTTATAAATTCAAAGATATTTTCTAAAGTGACCTATCCTATCTCTACCATTTCGATTATTTGCCTATCGATATGTAATTTAACAACATGAGTTCAACAATGTTTTTTAAAACCAGTGCCGCATTGTTGTGTCAACTGGTATGTGAATTTCTATAAACGATTTAAAAAGATGATCCTAAAAAGATGTTGTTAGCTGGAATATCCTAAAATAATCCTGATACTAATCCCTTCACAAAATCTGGCTTTATCAACCTTTCTCTCAACTTATATTTACTCCTTTACTATATCTGCATCGTAATTAGTGTTCACTCACCTTAACTTGCGGACTAACCAAATACAGCAAGGGGTTCGCCTTGAGGCGCTCGTTGACTTCAATCTGTCGACGCACTGCCTCGCGACGTGCTGAGCCCAGGGCGGAAACTTCCTCGCGGCTCATTGCCTCCGTGGCACGCGGCAGCTCTTGGAAGTCTGGCATGGACTTCTTGCGCTGTAGCGTCACATTGATGGGCACCGTCTGTAAATAGAGTGGGAGAAGAGAAAAAAAAAGAGACAAGATTAGTACAGCAATGGCTTGCCCCACCACATTTTTCTTGCCCCATGCAACAAGCACCTCCACCGGCGGCTCAACAATCCAACTCTCACTGGCGCGTCTCGCTAACAGGGCCGGCGAGAACATCAACTCCTCCTCATCCTCTTCGGGATACCAATCCATGATTATTCGATATTAAGCACACAGTTCGACAGCTACTGGATGCAGCTCACAACAGTTTGGCAGCCACTGACCGCAGCTTGCATAAGTCTCTCAAAATTCGCTGTTTCGAACTTGTTAACGCGGTTTTACATGACGCTTCGATTTGTATTTTGATGAAAATTCTTAAGTGAGTCGAGTGAGTCGCCAAATGGCCAAAAATAGTCCAATGGCCAACGGCAATGAGCCAAAAAAAAAAACAAAAAGAAAAAAAACCGAAAACCGAAAACGAAAACAAACCGAACGAAACGCAACAACAACAACAACAACAACAATAACAACGGAATCCACTCGACAATTCTTATATATAATGAAGATTTCTTATAATATTTGAAAGTATATATTTTAATATCGATACAATCGGAGGTCTGGCGAGATCAACGCATCTTTCGGTACTACCAAAGTTGCTGCAGCAAAGTCGGAAAACTCGGAAAACTGTCGCCAGGCAGCGCGACAATTGAGCGCGGCGACAGTTTCAACGTTTTCCAATGCCACTTGTGAATGGATTCATCGCATTCAGCAGAGAGAGTCAGACAGAGAGAGAGAGAGAGAGAGAGAGAGAGAGAGAGAGAGAGAGATGGTAAGAGAGGATGAACCATTCCACTGTGGCCAGGCCTATAAATAGCCGGAGAATGGGCACATGTTCGCCGAAAGAGCTTGAGAGAGAGAGAGAGAGATATTTTGAACAAGAAATGGAACGCGGCTCTCCCCCGATGTGCCTGAGATATATATGCCACGATTTAAGTTAATTGCTGCGGATTAACTGTGTGTGTTATGAAATATTTGGGAAACGGAGCGAGTCCCCGGGAATCCGAATAGACACAGACGTGAGACGCGTGCAGTTTTATGGTCCGCACCGAAGTGCAGCAATAAAAACAAACTAATTGCAAATTATTTTCAAATGTTTCCCGATTTGGGAAAACTGCAGGAATTAAATTGGCATTCGCACAGTAAGAGTTGATTTATTTTCGGCTGCTTTTGCCTAGATTAATGGCCAGACATCAAGTTAAGTACTTCAAATTTAGAGATCTATTCAAATTTTGTTTTTGTTTTCCAACATCAAATGGAAATCAAAATTCCTTCAACGTATTTTTTGGCGAAAACAAACAGATACGGGAATTGTGGAGATTCAATTATTTTGATAATACTCGGCAGATCTTTTCATTTCGAACAGCTTGTAAATATTTTTATAATAAACAGAGGAGGTTCAGCACAGTTTCATTTTCGAATTTTCGTATAATGATGAGTGTTTCTCTTTCCTTTGTTCAATTTCTTTTGCATTGAAATATAATTTACACTAATCTGTTATAAATATTTTTTCAATAAACGTTGAATTGAGATTATTCGTTTCAAGAATACTTTCGACTATATTGAGTTCAGTGAAATTTCTATACCCTCTCTATGAATTTTGAACAAGCTTAAAAGACTGCAAATCATCTATGAATTAAAAGGAAATGCTTAAGAATCTATAAATCTCTAAAAAGTCAACTGATCGAGTTTAGTTGAATTACTTTTCATTGTAAAGTTTTTAAGGTATTTTTAAGTGTTTCCTCCACAGTTTTGACCTATTTTTAACCTATTTTCAATAAGAACCTAAAAGGAAATGCTTAAGCGAAATATAAATCTCTAAAAAGTCAACTGATCGATTTTAGTTGAATTACTTTTCATCGCAATTTTTTTAAGGTATTTTTAAGTGTTTCCTTCACAGTTTTGACCTATTTTTAACCTATTTTCAATAGGTTCTTCAAATTAAAAGGAAATGCTTATGAGATATATAAATCTCTAAAGAGTCAACTGATCGATTTTAGTTGAATTACTTTTCATCGCAATTTTTTTAAGGTATTTTTAAGTGTTTCCTCCACAATTTTGACCTATTTTTAACCTATTTTCAATCCCTCTTGCCATCGATAGTCACCCTCAATTCCCCAACTCTTCAACTCACCTTCATTTTCTTGCCTCCACCGCCGCCGCCTCCTCCACCCCCTCCTCCACCTTTGCCGCCCATGGCCATGCCCACCGGAGTCGCGGGCTTGGCCGGCAGATACAGGCTCTCGGTGCGTTTGGGTTGCAAGGGCGAGGGAATGATATCCTGACCGAGCGTACGCTGGCGCAGCAGCACATCCTCGAAGGGCTGATTGGGCGAGGAGAACATTGGTTCCGTGCTGGGTGCACGTCCACCAGCGCCCAGACTGGGCGTGCCTGCGCGCGACAGCCGCCCACCGCCACCACCAGTGCCCGAGGGCAGCGAACCGTTGCCCGTCAGTGGCGAATTGGCAGTTGTTGTTGTTGTTGCTGTGGTCGGCACCGGCGTTGTGCCTCGAAATACTGAGCCGGCACGCGGACGTCCATCGGGAGTGCTGGTACCACCACCACCACCATTGGGTAGTGTGTCTGCCAGCCCCGAGCGATCCAGCGAAGCCTGACGCGAACCGGCAAAGGCGCCGCTCATGCGGCTGGCAGCGCGAGCATAGCGATCGATGGAGGAATCTCGGCTGGGCGGACGCTTGTAGTGATCGAAGTGGTCGATGGATGACTGCTGACCCATCTGGCCCAGCATGGGTGGGCGCTGGCCGCGCTGCTGTTGCTGCTGTTGTTGGGCAGCAGCCATGGCGGCCTCGGACAACTGTTGCTGCTGCTGCTGCTGCGAGGCGCGACGTAACAAACTGGCGGCATTGTGGCTGGGCGAGGCATGCAGCGAGGGTTGCTGCTGCAGTGGTTGCTGTTGCAATGGCAACTGTTGCTGCTGCTGCTGATGTTGTTGTTGCAATTGCTGTTGCTGTTGTTGCTGTTGCTGCTGCTGCTGGTAGAGTCTTTGTTGCTGTTGCTGCTGCAAAAGCTGCTGCTGCTGTTGCGGCGACATACTAATGTTGCTGCCGGGTGGCTGCTGTTGCTGGAACTGATATGCAGGATTCATTTGTGGATTGTGTTGTTGCTGCAGCTGTTGTTGCTGTTGCAGCTGTTGCTGCTGCTGCTGCTGTTGGTGCTGCAACTGTTGCTGTTGCTGTTGCTGCTGCTGGTGTTGCAACTGATGCTGCTGCTGCTGTTGCTGCTGCTGCTGATGTTGCTGCTGGTGATACATTTGATTGATGGCGCTGACAACTTGCGCATGGCTCGGCTGCCCGTGGCTGACCAGACCCGTGAGATCTGTCTGCGGCGAGACGGGCAACTGCTGCGAGTACATGGACGACGGCACGGGGCACTCCGACTCCTGTTGCTGCTGCGACATGCGACGCTGTTGCTGCTGCATGTTGAGATAATGCTGCTGCCGTTGTGCCTGCGTGGCATACGCGTCTGTGCCAGACGCGCTGCTCGCCGGCGAGAATTGCTGCTGCTGCTGCTGCTGCGCCGATGTTGCTGTCGTCGTTGTGCCCTGTACCTTGCCCGACGCATTCGCCATGCCCAGACTCAGGTCTGGGCCAGCGGTGGTGGCGCCAGTGTTGCCACGGAAACGTTCCCGTTCGCGGTAGCGCAACTTCTCGAAACGCTCCAGCACAGATGGCTTGAAATCTGGCGCAAATTCGCGTGCCATACGCACCGCGTTCTCGCAATCGATGCGCGCCTGCTCGGCAGCAACATCGGCATTCTGGGCCTTTGCTGCCGCTGTGGCCATGCGCGAGATGGCCATGTCGGAACGCTGCATGGCCATCTTGAGGGCGCGTTGCGCGGCATTTACCGCGGCCGTGATGCGGTCACGGAATTTGCGCGAACGCGCCAGGAACAAATGCTTCTTCTTCTGGCTGGTGATCAATATGTTGTTCTTGTATTTGCCCTCCTCGACGGTGCCGTCCCTGAAGGTGGTTACGCCATAGCCGTGCTTGCGATTGTTATACCACTCTCCTTCGTATCTGCAGAGCGGAAGAGAGAGAGAGAGAGAGAGGAATAATTAGATCAGACTCCAGGATGAAGAAACCTTTCCTTTTACTCACTTGAGGCCATCGCTGCGCTCGGCTACGCCGTGGCCACAGCGCTTATCCTTCTTCCACTCGCCCATGTAGGTCTCCACCACCGTCGGATCCAGCTGCTCATCCTCCATGGTGAAGCTGGCATTCGACTCCGTGTGCGCAGATCTGCAAGCAGCAAAGAAAGAGATCAACTAAGATCACATTCCAGCTCACCTTCTCTGCCCCGATACTCACTTTGTTGTCAGATTGGACTGCTCGGAACCGGTGCTAATCCAGGATGCCGATGACATGGTGGATCTAATGCTGCCCGAGGCAATGGTGCCGCGTTTCTCCAGGTCGCCAGTGCTGCGTTGCTTGCGCATCTTCAGACCCTGCACACGAGAGAAGATCAGACTTATTTATGAGCAACTCAGAAGACTCTCTTCGGGGGCCCACTCACCATGAGAAATCCCTTCTTTGACTTCTCCGTGAGACTGTTGCGTCGCACTGGCAGTTTATCTGACTTGGCAGTCAGCACAAAACCGCCACGAACCTCCTCCGTCTTCTCCGTGGCCTTGGCGGCATTTCCATTCTCCGCGCTGCGCAGCGAACTTAGCGAGGCGTGCAGATTCTTGCGCCGATGATGCGACGCCAGGCCGAAGGGTGCCGAGGTGCGTATGCCGTATCCATGTCGCTTGCCCTCCTGCCACTGACCCTGGTATTTGCCTGCAAAGCAGAGAGGGAGGAAGAGAGTCTGTTCGGTAATCGGCGCCATTGAAATGCAAATTACAAATGGAGCCGCAGTGCGACAATCCATTAGAGTGGAACCTCTTCCCCCACTCACACCTCCCACCATTTATCCCTTCCCATGGATTTTGGATACCCCCTTTCAATTGGTTAGCATACAGGGAAATTAAATTCTACTACTACTATTACTTCTACTACTAATGTTTCTACTACTACTACACCTGATACAACTACTACTTCTACTACAAGTGCTACTACTACTACTGTTTCTACTACTTCTACTTCTCCTCCTACTACTTCTATTACTACTGTTTCTACTACTTCTACTACTCCTGCTACTACTTCTATTACTACTCTTTCTACTACTTCTATTACTACTGTTTCTACTACTCCTGCTACTACTTCTATTACTACTCTTTCTACTACTTCTATTACTACTGTTTCTACTACTCCTGCTACTACTTCTATTACTACTCTTTCTACTACTTCTATTACTACTGTTTCTACTACTCCTGCTACTACTTCTATTACTACTCTTTCTACTACTTCTATTACTACTGTTTCTACTACTTCTACTACTACAACTATAACTACTCTTTCTACTACTTCTATTACTACTGTTTCTACTACTTCTACTACTACAACTATAACTACTACTACTGTTTCTACTACTACTAATACTACTAATATTACAACTACTACTACTCCTAATACTACAACTACTACTACTACTACTACTACTACTACTACTACTACTACTACTACTACTACTACTACTACTACTACTACTAATACTACTACTACTAATACTACTACTACTACTACTACTACTACTACTACTACTACTACTACTACTACTACTACTACTACTACTACTATTACTACTACTACTACTAATGCTACTACTACTACTACTACTACTACTACTAATGCTACTACTACTGCTACTACTACTAATATTTCTATCACTACTATCTACTACTGCTACCACAGCTCCTACTACTGCTACTCTTAGTATTATTAGGAATAAACCTACTTCTGCTTTCACTACTACTACTAGGAATACTTTTACTGCTCATACTATTTGTACTACTACTTTTAATAAATTACTACTAGGACAAATACGAATACGTATACGTAATAGAATACTAATACTCTTAATTTCAATAATACTTCCTTTTTGCCATAAGCACTTCTACATTAAGTATTACTTCCGAAACTTGCACTACTTTATTAGTCATATTACTGTTCACTTCCTTCAAATACAACTGCTTCTCTTCTTCTCGTCAAGCGCCTTGTCTACTTCGTAATGTTGAAAGCAAAAAGCTAAAAGTTGATGGGACGGGGGTCCTGAAAGAGCCTAAGCCCTAAGCCTATTTATATACGCATTGTTTGTTATTTGCGCGGAATGTCGTCGCAGGTTGGGTTATTTAATTAGTAAAGAGTATTAGGGGAGGCCAAAGCAAATGACAATTTATAGTCGCTTCGAGCGACAGGCAAACATTTGCATAGCTAACTCGTCTGGATTAACGGTAACTACTGCACTTATTCGCCAGTTGACCATAACAAATTCAGAAAAGGTTGGGGAATTAATCAATATAAGTACATTTCATATCACTAACCTATTCGAAAACTATTCAGGTGTATCAAGAAATAGACAAGAAAACCTTGTAATAAGTTACTATATCATTTCCATTATATATTCGAAAGTATTAAATTTGCAAACTCAAGTTCTCATCTTTGCACTTTATTCACTTGATTATTAATCCCCTCTGAAGAACATATAGCATGTTCTGCCAGAGAGATATATATTTCTGAATAATAACCTCAATACGCGAACAATGCGTACTCGACATTCATTCACAATGACATCTAGCTAGAACAATGTAAACTGCAAAGTATTTATTTTAATATTTGCATACATTATAGGTAGCTGCATCTCGGACGGGACTATCTATATACACACACATACACACACACACACCCACAGACACTTATATATGTATATATATATAGAGCCATATGCTTGATTCGTGCTAACCGAATTTCCCCAGAAAAAAATCCACTCATGTTGCAAAAATGCTTCGGAACGAAAGAAAAACGTGAAAGAACTACGAAAAATATCATTGAACCGCACGGCGAAATGAAAATATGACGTCAGTTTTTGGTCATACACTGTCCGTCAGTGTGTGTGTTTGTGTGTGTGTGTGTGATTTTACCCTACCGGCAAGGCAAATAAAAGAGAACAGAACAGAAAAAATCCGAACAGAACCGAACTGAAATATTACAGAAACGTCAAAAAGTAAATTAAAATGGAAACTACAAATGGATTTCAGCTGGCTCCCTTCCCCTCCCCCCCCATGCAGCTTCCTCTGCTTCTACTTTGGCTTAAGGCCTGAGGATAGACCCCCACAATGATCTCATGCCTTGCCCCGTACGTAACGTATATGCCTTGTAGACGCTTACCGCCATCCGCATAGGTCTCGCAACCGGAACCATCCTGATAGCCCTCGTTCCAGGTTCCCTCATACTTGGCCGTAGACACGGTGCTCTCCCTGACTCCGTAACGCCCTTTATGACCATCCTTGGACCATTCGCCACGATAAATCTGCCGACCAATTTGTTCCACGCCCAAACCATGTCGACGTCCGTTCTGCCATTGGCCCTCGTAGTGTGATCCGCTGCAATGAAAGAGAGAAGCCACATAAGATAGAGAATAAAATACGATTAACTCTTCGATACAATGCATAATTCAATATATATTCTGTGCTATAGTGGCTCCCACGCCCAAAATTTGTTGATCTATTGCGAAAAATCAATCAACGAATCACATGCACCTTTTCTTCTACGAAACAGCAATTAATCATCTTCGATTTGAATGAAATAAAAATCAAAATATATCGCAAAATGCAAAATTGTAAACAAATAAGCTTTATTAGTTCGAGGATTGTTCTAATAATGATATGGATACATGTTTTATATAAACAATTATAACTTGTAAGTAATGCTGTGAATTCAATATGAACTCAAGAAAATCTTTTTATTTGGAGTTGAACTAGTTTAGTGATTGCAATAGATCAAAATGATTAAATTATTGTATATCAGAAAGCGGAACTGTTATATACGTACTACCCATCTGATCTTGCATTTTAAAGAATTGAAATAACATACTACTAATTTATCAAATAACTTCTATATTTATAATAAAGACCTCATATAGATTTCATCGAATTACGTAGACGCATGAAAGCGTAGCCGAATTTGAAAACAAACATTATTTGCGTGCAATAATAAAACATATTTCCTCCAAATTTGATAATCCTAGCTCTTCAAATCTCTGAGATATAGGTGTTCATACAGACAGACATTTCTTAAATAAAAGGTACCCTTACTATCTTTTTCGTAAAAACTATTGTATTCCCTCTACACTCACCTGGGCCATATGTACGATCCGGACACCTCAAAGCCATAGTTCCAGGCACCCGCATAGGCACCCTGATGCTTCGGTCCCGTGCAGACACCATGTCCGTGCGCCTTGCCCTCATCCCAGCCGCCGCAGTAGGTGCCGCCGTCCTCGAAGTCAAAGCGGCCGCCGCTCATCGGGGCGCGCTTGATGCCGGCGGCGGCGGCCTGGGCAGCGGCATAGGCGGCCATGTCGGCGCCATTTTGTTGCAGCTGCTGCTGCTGCTGCTGCTGTTGCTGTTGTTGTTGCTGCTGCTGCTGTAGCTGTAGTTGCTGCTGTTGTTGTTGCGTGAGTTGGTCAGCTTGTTGCATACTCAATGCTTGTTCTTGTTGTTGTTGTTGTTGTTGTTGCTACTTTTGTTGTTGTATTTTCACTAATTGTTACTACTAAATGTTACTGTTGCTGTTGTTGTTGTTGTTGCTGCTATCGCTTTGAGCTTTTTGTGCTTTCGTATGCTGCGCATTGATTTACTGCTCAATTGTCGTTGCTGCTGTTGTGGTTGTTGCTGTTGTTGCTGCCTCATTTGCATTTGTTCTTGTTGTTGTTTTTGTTTCAGTTAAACCTAACCTCAATTTTCGTTTCGCTTAGTTTCGTTTTGTATTAGTTTTGTTGTTCCTTTCCTTGTTGTTCTCCTTCTTTCCTTTTGTTGCTTTGCTTAGTCTAAAGTTAGTTGTGGGCGGGGGAGTTTTGTTTAGTTCCTTTTGCTTTTTTTGTTTTGTTTTTCCACTGAAACGCGAAAATTGCAAAATGTTAAGGTTTTAGTTTTTTTTCTTAGTTTGGTTCTGCTTTTGATTTTGGACTTTAGCTCTCCCTCTTGTTGCCTTGTTTTGTCTTCGATTCGATCAAGTTTCTATCTCTAAGATCTGACAGTTACAGTTACAGTGCTTTATGCTAATGTCATAGGCCATCATTGGATTGACTGCATAGGCTGAAAGAGAAGAAAGAGTATCAGTTAGTTGGGCATTAAAAATATCTCTTATTGGAATTGTATAGGGAGGGAGTAACGATTATAAGAAAGTTGCAAATAAGTTTCATAATGATTTTGAGCACTCTTTCAGCTCATAATTTCACGATAAGACTTTTCTGAATAACTTCAGATCGAATAGAAAGATACCCTGTAAGCTAAGTTCTGCTTGAAAATTCATAATAAACTTTATTGATTAAAATTTTCTATATAACAAACTGATTTCATAGGAATACCACAAGGTTTTCGATTGAACAACTATTTGAGTATAATTTATAACGGAAATATAAGTGTTGGAAAAGTTTAAGCAGATTTTCAAGTACCCTAAGAAATAAATCATCTCTAAATGGAACATATATACGTGTATGCATATATAGTATGCAATATAATAGAACATTAATATTTGCCAAATCATCTCGTTGCTCTCAATCAAAACAAACATTTAGTGATTCTTTAAAATTTTCGAAATAAGTTTTAAATGTTTTTTTCGCTTATGCAACCTAGTGAATATATTCACTTTCTACTCAGACTATTCGCTCACTAGTTGCCATAAAAGTAACCATGTAAACAAATTGCGTAAATATTTAGAAGAAAGTCCCGAAGAAAAGATACACAAAATGCAACCAAGTTAATTTTCATACACTTTTCTTTTTTGCATATTTCAAAATGATGAATTGAAAAATGTTTGGGAAAATGTTTGAGGTAGAAAGGGAGGGGAAGTACCTCGCAATAATGATGATGATGATGATGGTGATGATGAAGGTATTTGTAGTTTGTGGCGTTGCTAAAGTTGTATAATGCTGCGCTAGCTCAACTCGATTTGTTTGTTAATAACAAGAAGCGTTTCTCATGTCGGGCCAATTGAAATTTATAGACGCAACAGTTTGTATATTCAACGGGCTCACACGTCTTCTATCAATGTGTACATATGTGTGCCTTTCGGTGTATAGGTATTTGTATCCGTGTTTGTATGCGTATATACAGCGAACAACGTCAAAGACATGAAATTGTTCTCAATGGCGCATCGAAATGGGCGAGGCGTGAGGCGGCGTGCTCAGCTGTTGCCCGGTGGCAGCACACTCACACACACACACACACCTACACACACGCTCAGGCTGGACTGTTCTTTGTTGTATTTGTTTGCATATACGCTCGATAATAGTAGTAAAATATTAGAAAGATCGCATAGTAGCAGAAAAAGGCCGCGCACATCACTTGCAGCGTTCTCATCGCTCTTTTTTTTGTTTATCGTGCTCGTGTATATCGTCGATAATAATATCGTCGATTGTATATCGTATTTTTTAGCTATCGCTATTTGCTATTTGTCTGCGGTTTGTTCGTGCTTTCGCCAAGTTCTTTTTTACTGCCTCGTAATTATTTATGTCCATCTGCCCCACCCCTTGCCTGGTTCCTTAATAGATCTGTAATTCGTTCGCATCGGGCCATGTGTTGATCATATTCTCTATTGTTGTGCCTGTTTGCTCAGTGATCAAGTACCATATACCATCATACGTATGGTACAATACAAGCGGTCTTCAGCTGAGATGAGTAATTCGAATCTGTTGTTGAAAACATGCGTGTGATTCATATGAGTTATGCGATTTCGGAAAAGTTTTGGGAGTTGGTTCGGAATGAAAAAGTATTGTGTTAAAAGTATTTATAATTTTCTTTAGTCTTCATATAAATAAATCTATTTCTTTTAGTTGATAAATGTCTTTCATATTTAGCGTTATTTTTGAAATATTTTGGGAATTTGTTCACAACGCAAAAAATATTGATTAATTTATAGAATATATCTTAGTTTGTGATTGTTATATAATAGTTATTTATATTTATTTCTATATATTGCTTCGAGTTGATAAATTTGTTTAGTTTAAGGACTCTGATTACCCATTTCCCATTACGTTATATTAAGCATCTCTCAAGAATAATATAATTAAATTATAGTTTAAATTGAAAACTGAAAGTTATCGAGCAAAAGTTTGAGAACAAGAAAATTGCATTACAAATTTGTCAAGGAGTGAAAGAAAATTGTCTCTTGTCAAATATTGTATTTTCCTGCTCAAATTTCCTGTGCACAAAAAAATAACAAGCAGAAGGGTTGACTATAGATACTCTGTAGGAAGACTAAGTTTTCTACCAATATATATGTATGAATACCCTAACTATTCTAAGCTCAGAAAACTGAATGAGAATCTAAATAATATATATACAGAATACTTAACTTTCAGTCTATGCTACCCACCACTTAGGTGTATAGGGTATATTAAATACGCCAACTTGCAACAATGACGGCAGCAGTGCCACTGACAGACAGAGAGAAAAAGAGGAAGACAGCAATAGCAGCAACAACATGCAAAGGGAGTGGGGTGTGAGCGCTCAATGTGCGTTGTGTATACGCCATGTGGTCGCGCTGAAGTATTTACTGTACTTCCACATTGCGATATCGATAGGGCGGTTAAACCAGAGTTCCCGACTGTTGCCGACTGCCAGCGGAAATTGTTTATTTGGAAATTCTTCACTCTGTTGCAAATAATTTACGGTTTTATTCAGCGAACAGAGTGAGAGGCTGAGCAGGAGGGAGAAAGAGGAAAGAGGAGGGGAGAGAGGGAGATGGTAGCAGAGCGGATGCTGTGCAGTGGCAGGCTTATCACATGGTTCAGTTAAGTTATATTGTATATTGATGTGTGTGTGTCTGTTTATATATGTATGTATGTGTATGTATGTATGCTTGTGTCTTCATGAAGAGTTTTCTCTTCCACCTGCTGGCTTTAAGTGCAGAACGAACAATTTAATTTTGTTTTTCCCATGAAATTTGGTGTGGAATGTTGCTTGAATAACAATTCGATGATATCTTCAAGTGGCCCTAAATGAGAAGTCAATGTGAAATATGCTCAGAAATACTAAGAAATAGTCCATGTTTCTTGTCCAAATTGAATGCATTTTAAATGATTTGAAAGTTCTTTAGAATCATTTTCTTTGTTAAATGAATCTAATGAATATTTATCATGTTTAGATATTTATAATATTGTACAATACTTATACAATTTTAGACAATTTTATTGTTTAATAGAGTCTTCAAAAATGAGTATTGCATTGATATTTCTTTTCTTTTGCTTTCAGTAATAAAAAAAATTGACGTAATTTCCAATCATTCTTGAACAAATCTTAAACGAATGAATATTCCCTATTTAAAAAGCAACAAAAATTTGCTTAAAAATACAACAAAAGATTTTATGATTTTAGCAAATGTGAATTATCAAATTCCCATTAATAGCGAATAATTTTTTATTTATTTTTTTGAAAAACAACTATAAAATTTGTAATATTTTTGAGCACACTTTTTATTTATTTTTAATGATCAATGATTCGCAGATCTTTCCTATTTATTGCCACTCAAAATATTTGTTTATCTTCTGCAATAAACGCCTCGTATCAGTCTTTTGCCCAACGACCCCGTTTGAAGTTTGGCATTGTTTGAATTCGTATTGCGATATTTACTCGAATACGGATTATTTATTTATCTCTTGTTGTTTTCTATTTATATATGTAGAATACCCCTTTGAGACGTGTGTGTGTGTGTGTGTGTGTGTGTGTGCTGGTCGAATTGCAGTGCGAGGCTTTCTTCTCTTCGCGAGACTCGTAAAATGACCGCAAACATTTTTGGCCACTTTTTCTTATCGCCTTTGGCATTCGGTTTTTATTGTTCTCTTGCTGTTGCCGACCAAACGAAACGAAACAAAAAGAAAGGAAAAGAAACACAACGAGAGACGAAACGAAACGAAATTTAAATTGAAATTCAAATTCAAATTCAAATTTGAATTCTTCTGAAGCTTTTGTTATTAATAGCAAAATACACACACCGTGCAGAGCAGAGAACCGTGCACTAACAGCAGAAGCATCAGAGAGAGGGGAGTTGGGGGGGGTGAGAGGTGAGGAAGAACGCTGTGTTGCCGTCTGTTGTTGTCTCTCTCTCTCTCTCTCTCTGGCTGTGCTGGCTGCCAATGTTATTTTGTTTAAACATTAATGATGATGAAAACACACGCAACTACAGTGCCTTCGCTTGTATTCGCACTTGGGCAACCTGTCTTCGTGGTCATCTTCAGCTTCTTTTACATCTTCTTCTTCTTCTTGTGTTTCTCATTCTACAGTTGTTTTAAACAAATTTATTTATGCCAAAGAAATTTGTAGTAATCGCAGAGTCGAAAACACAAAAGGCAATTCCTTAGCTGTTCCTAATTCTCCGGAATGAGAGTCATAAATCTGAATACCTGCAGGCGTAACAAGCAGAAGAAGCCAACGAAGAAGAGTAGAAAACAACGGAACTGGACATAATTTATTGCCGCAATGCACCTGATGTTATGCAAAACTTTTCCAATTTTCAGCACGGTTTTTGAGTTATTCGAATTACGTCTGCACAACAAATTGTTTCATTCATAAAGCGCTTGCTATGAATTTGCCATGACACCCATTAAAAGCAGAAAAAACCGAGTTGTTAAGGTATTTTTGGTATTTCGAAAACAGGACTTGCAAATCTATGCAAGATTTAAAAAACTAACTGACTATGCCAAGCTAAATTTATCTGTAATATTATTGAAAGAATAAATAATAATAATAAAAATATACAAATGTTATTTAAGCAAATGAACTTTACTCAAATATAATTTGCAAGTTAATTTGTTATATGTTATATTTATTATATTTATATTAAATTGAAAATGATTTTAGAAATGAATGAAAATAATGAAAATTGCTGAAATTATTTTTCTGTTCATTACGTTAACTGAGACAACTCTTAAATATTTGTTGTGACAAATGTAGTATTTCTTTGTTTATTTATCTATCTATTTATTATCTTAATGTTTATCTCTTTATATTTCTATCTAGCTATACACACATCAATCCTTCTATTCATTTACAATATAATTATAATTAATTATAATTACAATTTTTTATTTTTTTTCTATTCTATCTATATTCATTTATAATTACATGTTTTCTTTTGCTGATCTATGTAACTTTGTAACTATTTTCTAATGCATAAAACAACATATCAAAATAATCATCTATTTAACTTTATTTATTTATCTATATAAATATTTATTTATTTATCTATATAAATATTTATTTATTTATCTATATAAATGTTTATCTATTTTTCTATTTTACAATTTATCTGAATAAGGGATATGCCATTATTTCATTGAAATCACTTGAAATATATATAATAATCTGCTCCTAAAGTAATTAAGTTCTTGTTAGTCATGAAACTATATATTTAGCTGAAGGGAAAACCGATTGTTCTCCTGAATCTCAGGTCATTGATCAACAATATTATGGCAATATTAATTGGCAAAATTTTTTTAAAAAATTAATAATTTTTTTAAGATACAAACAAAGAGTCTTTTATGCTAATCCAAAATTTCTGACATCTATAACTATAGGAAACTGACTCGCCAGCAGACTGTATAACTCTGCACTGAAACTAGAAGCCACAATAAAGAAGAAGACTACCAATCCCGCCCTGTTCTACGCTCCTCTCGCAGCTGCCCAGGCTTTTTATCACAGAGCTGTCCCGAGCTGGTCTGCGCTGTGCTGTGCTGCGCTGTGCTGTGCTGTTCTGATATGATAAAGGCATTTGCGTATGCGCATTTATTTATAAACAGAGCGAGCAGCCTGTGGCAGGCAGCATGTATCATTGTTATTTTAAAAACTGCTTGGCAGCCAACGAGCAAAAGGAAAATAAATAAAATTCGCAGCAAAAAATAAATACGCAAACGCAGAGCAAGCAGAAAAGCTAAAGAAGCAATAAAGAAATGAAGAAAAGCGAAATACTCGTAATATTCTTCTTGAACTGTGTTTTTCGCCTGCCTTGGCTGAGTCTTTTCGATGTGTCTCTGGTTCTGTTTCTGTTTCGGTTTCTGTTTCTGTTTCGTTTTCTGTTGCCTCTGTCTGATGAAAATTAAATAATAGTCCAACAGACTGACGTAGTTAGCAGCGCGTTTGTCTTCAGGGTAGTGTATGGTAGCAGGGGGATGAGAGGGTTGTGTGTTTTATAGGGTAGCGACGTCGTTGTGTCGTATATTCTTGAGTGCGTTTAGCATTTTTTTGTTTGTTTTGTGCGTTTGCATTTACTTTTTGCGACTGCATTTCAATCAATCTTCACTACACTCGCACACACACCTCGCACACACTCGCACACACATGAAGAGGAGCTCGCACAGCGACACGCAGCATTCAGTTTGTCGGTATTTTTAGCTGATTTTTGTTCGCACAACGCGCACTATTCGTATAATCGTATTATATAGTATTATATAGTATGCCTTCTGGCAGGCAACACATTCTCTAAATCGAAATTATTTATAGGTTCGCATAAATTAAGTATTAACACCCCAACAGCAGCAGTACGACAGCTACTGTAGTTACACCTTAGCTCTGTCCCTCTCTCTCTCCCTCTCTATCCCTCAACCTCTTTCTGTGTGCCTAACTATCGATCGATTTTGGGACCTTCACACTTCACTTTCAGCGTATCAGCTTAGGATTTACTTTAGATTTACCTGTTTGGAATTCAGTAAAGCAGTTGACAACAATTTCCGTTTGTTTAATTAACTTTAAAAAAAAAATTATTTTGCGACTCTAGAAAATATTTGAGAAAACTTTAAGGTTTTGCTTTTGGGATTTTTTTGTGTTTATTCGTTTTTTAATCTTTATATTGTCATATTTTTTTTTGAGTATTTTTTATGTTATTGAATAAGTTAAGATATTTTTTCATTGGATTTTATTTGATTTATAAATATTTTAATTTCATTAAACGAAAGTTTAATTAAGTTAAAGACAACGATTTGACTTTTTTTTAATGTTTCAAATTTGCGCAGAAGTTTTTAAAAACAGTCACAATATAGACCAATTTAGGTTGAAAATGTTTATGCTTTTGATATTGAAGATTGATAGAATTGAAGTAAAACAATAAAAAAATGTAGAATTTATATTTTGAGGATTATTTTGCCAGATTTGACCAATGAAAAGTCTCGCATGTTTAAAAAAAAATCTCGCATCAGTTGAACTTTAATTTATTTGATCAATTTTATATATATATTATGTTATTAGATTGTCATTTATTGTAGTTTAATTCGAATTTAGTTGAATCTTTTCAGCTTTTAATTTTCAATTTGTTTGTATATGTATTTTGCCTAGACGTTCATTTTGCATTTTCCCATTTTCCACGGGGCTGCCAATTCGGCTATTCAGCTATATACATCTGCATATATCTGTCTGTGTGTGTGTGTGTATATATTGCATATATAGTATACGATTTACACCTGTGTGCGTGTGTGTGCGCATTTCAAACGATTTGCTATTATTTGGTATCGATATTGAGCTGAGGATTCTTTTGATTAGATTCATTATTGTTTTATAACTCATCGAAATTTTCCACACACACACACACACATACACACACACACACACACATACACACAAAGCCACTCACACAACGTTGCTCTACGTACATAGATAGAGAAAAACTCTAGCAAATGATTAAAAAAAAATAAAAAAAAAAATGTTTCTGTGTTTGGTCACACACACACACACACACACACACGCACACACACACGCACACACACGGTAAAAATAGCAGAGCGAAATGCCGAAGAAGAAAATCCCGTGCCTTGAAACGTTTTTACGTTTTTCAGTTCCAAACGCGGCGCTGACAGCTGGCAACGCGTGCGCCAGCGAATGGAAATGACAACGGCAGACAACAAGCGAAGGCGACAGCCGACAACCGACGGACAGCAGACGGAAGACAGATGGAAGACGAGCTGCGCGAGAGAACACCGAACGGAACGGAACGGAGCGCGCGACTGTCGCGGCTGAGGCGATGGGAAAATGGGAAAAGCGATCGTCGATCGCAAAGTAATAGTGGCAGCTGTTGGTCGCTGTTGTTGTTGTAGTTGTTGTTATTGTTTTTCTTGCGCTGTTCGCTTTGCCTGGGCAGCGCACGGGACGTATGCGTGTTGTGCTGCGTTGCGTTGCGTTGCGTTGCGTATACGACCGGTGGACACTAACTTGTGGCAGTAAATGAACGCTGCGGATGCTGCGAGCGATGCGAGCGACACGCGCGACACACGTCCAAACGCGAAACGTTCGCAAGGCGAAAAGAAAATGCCCAACGAGCTGGCGCAACAGTTTTTCACGGGCTGCAACGCGCTGAATTCATCCGATCGACGACTGGAAAGCGGCAAAGCAGCAAAGCTGCAAGGCAGCAAAGCCACAAAGAGAGTGAGAGAGAGAGCAGCAGTAAGTGATGAGAGAAAGTGGCAGAGTACGCTCTCTCTCTCTCTCTCTCTCTCTCTCTCGAACAGCTGTTGGCAATTTTTGGGCATAAATTAGTTTGGCCACTCGAACAGAATTAAGACATAAAAATATGAATGAATCGCCGGTGGCATTCACCGATCTGTACCCCCCCCCACTATATGCTGTGTACAGTTGTACATATATAGTATATATTTTGTACATATATACAGCGACATTATGGCGCTTTGTTTGCCCCGCCGTCAGGTAATTGGCCCAATGACAGGTGGACTGAGTCATAAACTCGCAACCGAACCGAACTGAGCTCTACGCCCCAACCATGGGGTGTGGCCAAGCAACATGAATCGATGCGTTTCTATGTGTGTGTGTGTGTGTGTGCCTCAGTTAAATGCAGATGAATTTATATGTCCTCATAACGGTAACACTTATTCCACAGTGCTTATCACCCACTTAGCGCGTCTCGCATGTAATGCAATTACCTCTTCTTGCCCCTTCCACTTCCCCTCCCCTTCACCATTCCCTTCTCGTGTCACCAGATGAAGTGTGCTATTAAAAATGTAAGCCACAAACAGCGTTAATAGCACTTTCACTTGCCACTCCAACCCCCGCTCTCCACAGGGAAAAGGGTGAGGGAGCAAGCAGAAGACACGCAATGGGGCGATCCGGGAAATGCAGAGTGCATGTGGCGGACAACGGAGCCGGAATGCTCTCGAGTAATCAGGTTATACAATTTCTAAATTAAATAACGAATGTATATAAAGACAATATAGCACGATATTGCCTGCCTCTGTCCGTTCTGTCTCCTGCTTCTTGTTGTTATGTTTGGCTCACCCTCTCACTGTCTTCCTACTCTAACATAAAAGGCAACTTGCGGGTCACTTGGCTATGTGAGATGCTTTGTTACGGTAGTGGAAAGTATTGAATATTACAGATAAATGATTTAATAGGTTCAAAGAGAGTGGATTTGGGGTTTAGGTATAGGTTTATAGTAAAGGAATAATTAGTTAGATAATGTAATGTATAATGAGAAATAAAGACATGTTAGAGATCAAGATAAGGTACTTCTACTAAGTACAATATATTCCTTTTACTAAAGGTTATTAAAGCGAATATTTATTTATTTATTGATGTATTTAATAAATTAAATCCAGTATTTTATACTAGATCTAATACTAGTACAACTAGTTGGAATTGAAAATAGGTCATGAACAATCTAAATCAATATTTGTTAAGTCTTTCTTTACACAAGATTCTTGCACTTTGAACTCAAAAAAGATAAGTACAATCAATATACCAGTTTGAATTTAAATTTAAGCAGAAAAAAAAATTAAATTGTCTGTCTGTAATCGACTTTAAATAAATAAATAAATAAATAAAAGAAAACAAAGTTAGTATACCCTTTTTTGACCATTTTCAATGGTCATATAAACATATCTATTGTAAAATGCTGATAAAACCTTTTTTATATTTTTAATTATTATTTTTTTATTATTATTATTTTGTTGATTTACACGGAATTAAAATGTTGTAAATTGTCTATCTATAATCGACTTTAAATAAATAAATAAAAGAAAACAAAGTTAGTATACACTTTTTTGACCATTTTCAATGGTCATATAAACATATCTATCTATCTTCATTCCCTCAAATCCCTTTAAACTTGTTGCGCTAGGTTAAACAATAAATAAACTGATTAATTAATAAAAAGAAGGCACAGTTTTTAGTCGAATAGCAAACAGTATAGGGCGTGGCATATCTATCATAAACTGTCATCACTGCCTTCAATGCATAAAGATCAATTGATATGCATGATCAGTAACAACTTACAGTTGGAACCTTCTTTCTGCTCAGTAAATAATCGAATTTCTCTAGATTTCCATTGTAACCACATGCAACAGATGGTTGCAGAGTATACACGGCGTGTCACAGCCCACACTTGTAGAAAACTTTGCTGCTTATTTCATTTTCTTCGCGGTCGCGTTGTTTTCATTGTTTTCCCAGCACGCAGGGACAGAACGGACAGCTGCTCACTGCGGAGAGTGGACACGCACCCAACATGCAGCAGCAGACTAAGAGAGAGAAAGAGATAGAGAGGGGGGAGGGGGGGAGAGAGAATGAGGGAGAGCATGTTGATTGTTGCGCTCTTTCGGTGCTTTGGCTCTGGCCCGGCCAATGCATGTGGCCATGTACGCTGCTATATGTGCTAGGTAAATAGAGCACCAGGGTGTGTGTGTGTGCGTGAGTGTGTGTTTGTGTCTGTGTGTGTGTGCGTGCGGGTGGGCGCCAGTTCTGGGGCGCGTCAATGTCCGCTGTCTGCCAAAGTCGTGCGTGGGCTGCCCAGGTTGGTTACCAAGAAGGATGACTAGCTGCCCAGGCCAGCTGACCCGCCTGACCCACCTGCCCCGCCCCCCCTGCACCGCCCCCTGTCTGTCAGGAAGTGTCAGCTGGTGCGGTACGTTTGCCATATAAACATCATTACATAATTGACTCTCAGTGAATTTATAATTGAGGGAAATGGAAAATGAAAAATGCTAAAATGGCAAATGGGAAATGGGAAATGAAATATGGGAAATGGATATCAAATTTGCGTTTCAATTAGGCTGCCAGTCTGGTGGCAGGGTGGGGTGGTTGAAGAGGGAAATGCGATAAGCAACATCGAAAATTCTCTACTTTGTTCTCTGTTTTTGTTGTTGTTTTTGTTGTTGCTGGCCTTCGCTTCGCCACGTGCCTGGAAATTCAAGTGTGCTTCCCCCTTTCAACCTTTACCCTCCCCCAACGGTGGCCTGCGTCGCACTGGCGCCCTCTGCCTGCTGCCAAATTATGAATTTAAACGTTTTTATAATTTAATTTTGATGGCTTTTCCGCTTTTCATGTCAGCTACATTCCTTCCTTTGCCTGCGCTATCTGCCTTCATTCCATTTCGGCAGACGTTTAATTTGTTTTCTTGTCTTCTTGCTCGTCTTCATCGTCTTCTTCGTCTTCGTCAGTCTCAATTCCATGAATCACACGTAAATAAACTTTTTGACGAACCATGCGAAAGGAATTTTGCCAGGCCCAGCAAGTATCAGCAGTGCGCTCGACGTTGAGATACCCTTTATACTTTAGCAGCAAATAACAGACTTTCTTTTTTTTTATAATTCTCAATTGTTATATTTGTGTGGTGACTTGAAAGCACTTTATATATTAGTTCGTATAGTGTCAGGTAATCTCAATGCCAAATTTAGTGACCCCAGCTTATTAGGTTGCCGAGTTCAATGAGGTTAGTTTAGTGTTTTTGGGTCAAATCACTTTTAATTATATTCGTTTAGCTTAAGACAAACTCTGTGCCAAATTTGATGATGCTACCTCTTTGGGTTGCCGAGTTCAATGAGGTTAGTTTGATGATTTCTATGCAGCATCACTTTGTATTTTATTTGTATAAGTTATGGTAAACTATATACCAAATTTCATGATTCTAGCTCTCTTTGTTGTCGAGTTCAATGAGGTTAGTTTAATGATTTTTTTTCAGCATCACTTTGTATTATATTTGTATAGGTTATGGTAAACTATATACGAAATTTCACGATTCCAGTCCCTTTAGATGTCGAGTTCAATGAGGTAAGTTAAAGCAATATCATATTAAAGCGTTATTTCTACTATCTTATAAAGACGTAACGCAGTTAAGGGAACCTCAAATGTTTTCTTTGACTCGTATATACCTCAATAGTCATCCCCTCTACAGGGTATAGGAAACAATCAGCCGACAATGATGAGTGTACGAGATGAAAGGTCATTCTGTGGCAGCTTGTGGAGCCTGTCTGGCAAATGATAGCGAATGATACAGAAGGTTGGTGTACGCTTTGATTGATGTGAAATTTATGGAAAATACTTTGGGGAGTGGGGGGAAAAGCCAGGGAAATGTTTCACTTATTGATAATGAAACAAAATGGCAAACAAGAGGCCTCTCGTTCCCCAAGAGAGATGTATAAGCTACTTATGCGAAGCATACAAGCAACTCTGTGTCTCTGACTTATGATTTAAGAACTTAACAGACACACAAAGTCAAACGAAGCCGAACCGTAGCTTAACGCATATTACGTATACGCCAGCGAGTCGCCAGCAAGAAAGAGAAGAAGAAGAAGGAGCGTACACAACTTAAGTATTCGTATTTGCATAGCTCAGCAGTAGATCATCAATGGAATGTATTGTAAATTAACAATAGGGAGGTGATTATTTACTTTGCAGCTATTGCGTATACGCCCCATGCGGCACACATTCACTCGATTGAGTGCAATCGCTGCACTAATTGCCCACTAAAGCACAAGCTGCATTTCCTATCAACGGCTCGGAATCAGGCCAAGCTGCAAACTCGGCGATTTCTCGACTTCAAAACGGAAAAATCCGATATAAATAATGAAATATTTACGCAACTCTGCGTGTGTGTGTGTGTGTGTGTGTGTGTGTGTGTGTGAAGTGTGTTTGTATAGCGTTTTATTGTTGTGTCAAATACAAAAGGATTGAAAGGCAACTCACACACCAACAGACATACACAGAGTGTGGCCTCACACACACACAGAGAGGCAGGGGGGGGGCAAAGTCGTTAAGGGGCCGCTTGACTGCAGGCGGGCGGCATAATAACAATAACGAGAACAACGAACAACAACTTGAAGCTGCTCCAAGTGTGCGTGTGAGTGCGTATGTGTGTGTATGTGTGTGCCTGTCTCTTATGTATATTTAGTTAGGACTGTCCCGCTGTCGTCCGCTCTGATTGCCGCGATAAGCACAAAAGCCGCAAGACAAAAGCCAAGGAACATCGACAACACTTGCGCCGTTAAGTGTTTATCGGGATAAGGCGAGCAATCTATGTATGTGTGCGTGTGTGTGTGTCTAGAGATTACAACAACAACAACAACAAGAACAGTTGCGCAGGCACATGCTAGACGAAAGGCTTAGGAAAGAGAATTATCTTAAGCAGCGCCCGGCTGTGTCCCAAATCAGATGCCCAAATCGAGGTCATTTAGTTGCGGATGCGAATGCCATTGCGGATGCGGTTGCGGATGGGGATGGGGATGGGAATGGGGATGGGGATGCGAATGTGCAGGGACTTGGCGCATGCCGAAAATTTGTTTAAACAGCAAGCAAGTGAAATTGGGTCGAAGTCGAGTCTGGTTATATAAAAGGGCCCTGGGAAGAAAACATGTGTAAAGTTGTGCGGCGCACACACACACACACACACACACACGCACACGCATAAATCTGAACGCATATGCAGCATGGTGGCACGCACTAGCAGCAACAACAACAACAGACAGCGAAGTCATGGCGCGCACATGAATCACTTCCCCGGGGGGTCGAGCAAGCGAGAGAGAGAGAGAGAGAGAGAGAGAGAGAGAGAGAGCAAGCAGAGTCAAAGGCCACTGCAAACGTAAACTCCAAGAAGGCCAACGAACATTCATTTCATGCCCCAAGGCTGAAATTGGGCGCAACAACAACAGCAACAAAATTGTCAAGGCACAAGAACAATTTACAGTTCCTTGATGGGAAATAAAAACGGGGGGCAAATAACGCATGCAGATGGGCTCGAACATGGCATTGGCACTGGGAACAGCCAATAAAAGCGGTATAGAGAGTCTGCAAAATCTGCTAGGGAAAGTATTAGAAGGCCCTGGGAGCCCCACTACTGTAGCTTTTATAGAACAAACTGAGATAAATATATAGCTTAAATAAAGCTAAAACTAACCTACGATTTTCTTTAATATTTTCATATTTCAATTTACTTTAAACTTTTGAAGTATCTTAAGTACCTCACTTATATATATGGTACCCAGAATTTCCTACTATTTACAGCATTAAGCGCAATTTACTTGTTTTTCGTTTGTTTACTGATTATTTATTATTATATAATAATAATAAAGAAATTTGTGCGCTTTGATCTTGACCTGAGTCGTTATCAGTCTCACTCATTCTTCTACTTGCGCAGTCTGAATATGATTTCAGTTCTCTATTGTTCCCTTCGAGTGCGGTTCAGTTATTCTATATAGTATTGTAAACTTTATATATTATATAGATGGAACGAAAGTACGACAGAATGAAAAAGTTTTACTTTTGGATGCTACTCCT
Source organism: Zaprionus ornatus (assembly GCA_018904035.1). NCBI lineage: Eukaryota > Metazoa > Arthropoda > Insecta > Diptera > Drosophilidae > Zaprionus > Zaprionus ornatus. The sequence continues at coordinate 14,028,577 of JAEIFZ010000002.1, read as the reverse complement.
AACTGTTGGTTCTTCTGCATTTGCTAGTAATAACAAGGTTTGAAACATACCTTCAATAAGAACTATATTAATGTAGAATCAGAGGTGTAAAAATATAGAATATTTAATAATATATACATTCCAAAAAATTCAAGTATTTTTTTTAAGTTTCAATGATTTGTAATATAATTTAACTCAACTCGAGAAGAACTATACATTGCCTTATCCAAGACATTATAATGATAGTGTGATGTTATATATATCAGCTTTATTTTGTTTCATTTTCTGTCAAAACAGGAGGAAATAAACAAGATGCGAGAAGAAATTGAACAGCTAAGAATCTCCGAGGCAAAGTTGAAAGATGATCTAATAGTTTCACTACGAACTGCCGCCTTAAGTAAGGACATTCATATCAAAGACCTTCAAACTATAAACGCTGAACTGCAGAATACCAATAGTGTCTTCAAGCAAGTTGTAGAATCAGTAAACAGTGAACTACATCAACTTAGAACACTATTAAAAGAGGCATTGGCAAGAGAAGCCACTAAAATCGAGAATCATTTGGAGAAAAAAAACAAGAACTCTGTCGAAAGTGCTGCACAAATCGAAAACAAATCTCTGAAGAGCAGTAAACTAAATGAGACTCAGTTGCAGGTAAAAAATACCACCTTCGATGAAAATACTGCAACTATTAGACAACTGTCAGCAATAATACTGACTAATGAAGAAGCTATTAAGAAATATGAAACAAGAATTGTGGAATATCAAGTAACGATAACGAAACAGAATGAAAGTATTCAACAATATGAACAAGAAGTGAATTACTTAAAAGACCAAATAAAACAGAATGAAAATGAACCAAATCGTTGCATTACTTGCGGCGATTCTAACGGTATATATAATGTTAAACTACCCGATTTCGATACCTTTACGGTACTGTGTGATAGTGAGCTAGCCGGACTAGGCTGGTTGGTTATAGAACAGCGCATTAATGGAGAAGAGAATTTCACTAGGGACTGGCAAACATATAAGAATGGCTTTGGTTCCTATTCCGGCGACTTCTTTCTGGGCCTTGAGAAGATATATCGTCTCACAAGCGATCAACCTCATGAGCTCTATATACATATGGAGGAATGGTTTGGTAAAACTCTCTACGCTCGTTATGACAACTTCAGCATTGCCGGGGAAGAGGACAAGTACAGGTTGCTCAGTGTGGGATCTTTCTCTGGAACTGCCAGAGACGAACTGAGATACCACGTGAACCAAAAGTTCTCCACTTATGATAATGACAACGATGCATGTGGCATCAATTGTGCTCAGGGAACTGGTGGCTGGTGGTACAAAAATTGTTGGGGTTGGCAAGTATTCAACGTATTCCAACATTATTCTATTTGTTTAAACGGGTCTTCTCTTTGTTTATAGCAATGTGCATGGCATATACTTCAAGGAGGAGGTTCGTGGGGAATTCAAACTTTATTTTTGGACTCCATATCGACAGCTCAAAACAATCACGATGATGATACGTCCACTGTCCTATTAAACTTGTTAACATTAATAAGTCCTTTCTCATTTTTAATTAGGGTCTTTTATATGTTTATATACTCCTTATTATGGGTAGATATATAGGTATATATATATATTACTTCAATCTTCCCTACTTGTCTGATACAATAATTATCATAAGAAAGGCTCTTACAAAATAAAAGCCAGATTGCAATAAAAAAGAAAACACACATAAAAAAATATTCCCCCATCTTCAGAGTTGAAAGCAGGGTATCTAAGAGTCGAGACACCGTTGCATGCTTAGGTTTATTTCATCATTTCTTTATGCATTGACCTGCACTTTTTAAAGCAGCATGCTATCTTCTCCCCGTTGCCCTCTGTCCGCTGTCCGCTGTCCGCTGCACTTTATGCACCCCTTTCTGATATGCCCTTTGCATGCTGGGTGCTCGCTTAGCTGCTCGCTTAGTGGACAATCAGCCACAAGGCTTGGGCACACAAATCCTCAGTTTAAGCCCACAAATCTTGGCCAGAGGCCGTGTACGTAGACCCTGGAGGGGGGCAAGGAGGGTGCAAGAAAGGCGAACAAACAAGCTAACAAACAAACACAGAGAGAAAGAGAGAATGACGAATGACAGGGGTTAGTAGGTGATGGTGGGCAGGGGGGGGGAAAGGAAGGTTGGGGTGCACATTCAATTTAAAATTTCCTGCGCTCTGAAGGACGCTTTGACGAAATGACAAACAGGAGGCGCGCGCTGAGTGAGCGCCAGCGAACTGTGCAGAGAGCACACCAGGATATCCGTTTCCGTTCTAACAAGTGCCGTCCTAAAAACAGACCCCACACACACACACACACACACCCATATAGATACATACACACAGACAGTCTGTTGCAATGAAGCGCAGTTTGCAGTTGCTTCCGGTGCTCTATCGCTGTCTTTCTCTCTCTCTCTCTCTCTGCCCCTCTCCCTCACACACACACACCTGTGCGAAATTGAAATTGACAGGCAAACAGAGGAAGGGAGATGGAGGGGGAGGGAGGGAAGAGAGAGGCAGAAATATAGAGAGACACAGCCGGTTGATTGTGTGGCTTGTGTGAGTGCGACTCTGGCATAAAAGCGTATATAACACTCATACGCCCCGTGTCAGCAATAAACCCCAAGTCCACAGGAGCAAAAGAGGCGAGTACACTCTACTGAGAGATACCCTTTAAAAATAAAGCACACATTTCTGTGCAGTTTACAAGATTAAGATTATTAGATTACAGTCAAAGATCAAAATAAAAACTGAATATTTTAAAGAACATGAAGATATATCTCCAATATAAGATAAACTTTATATATATCTGACATTAAGGAATCCACAAACTAAATTTCACATCTCCAGGCCTTATAATTCTCAAGATCCTTGCATAGAAAACTACAAGTGAGTGTCAAAATGAATATTTCAAAACCAACAACTGAATACACCCCTTTTGTTTACTCCTCTCACTGGGTATAACAAGCATATGCGACAAATAAGAAGAATGCAGGTAAGTAGCAATTGGAAAAAGGCTGCACCCCTCGCCCAGCAGGTGGAGGGGGGGTGTAGGTAAATTCATATGTGTGACGCAGGTGTTTTCGATTCGGAAAATGTTTGTTATTTCGATTTCTTTATCAGAGCACGAAGCTAATTTGATCAAATATTCATAAAACAAAGATTGCTGACTTCCACGTGTGGTGGTGGCGGGGGGTAAAGGAATCAGACGCTGCGATTTAAATATAGCCTAAGGTATGACGCGTTATGAATCATAAATGAATAAGGTACCAAAAATAGATCGAATACGTAAGTAAAAATACTAAGTAATTACAATGAGAATTATGTTTTAATGAGCCACAACAAGGCAGACGACTTCAAGTTGGATGAGGGAATATAATCAATCTACATTTGTTTGAATGATATCATAACAATATAAATAAAAACATTGTTTTCAATTCTTCCTTAATATTTATAAAATATAAACAAATCTTTGTTATATAAACGATATTTCTGTGGAACCTTTTAAATAATATGAGCTCTTTTTAATACTCTAGAATAGTTCAAAATGATTCTCCAAAAACAATCAATCAAAATCAATTCTTACACATACTAAAAAGAAATATACTTTAGTTTGACGGGGAATATTTAAAGAAGTATTCAGAAGTAAACCTCAGTTGAAGTATATTCCATATATGCTATATATGTTCAGCAATCAATCCGAATTTCATATAAAATTAATTTACCAAAACATTATTTACAATTTCGAGTGGAAATGTTTCAAAATGATCAATGTTTATAAATGATAAGTAATTAATCTAAAGAGAACATTCAACTGGTTACTCATTTTTACAATAAATATACATACGAATATATTCATATTCACACTCACATCGCAAATTGATCCCAAAGGAGAATACCGCCAAATCAAATGAGAAGAATCATTCCAAAGAGTCCGCACGAAAAGCGATAAATATTCCGATTCGATACACGTTTTCCCCGAGAGCTCATCCAATGTCAAATGCAATGCAGTTGTCGCCTATATACTATATAGGAGGCAATGTATGCTCTTGGGGCACATACTACTAGAGTATATTTAGGTATTTCTCGGGCTGTTTATTTATATGTCGGGGCTCTGCTCTGCGTCGGCTACTTGTGGATTCCTTTGTTGCTCTCGAGAATTTCCTTCGCTTATTTATTGTTAATTTTCGGTATAATGAAATGATTATTGTTTATAAGACACGTATAAGTACAATTATTTAGTGTGCGCAGGGGGCGGGGGGACGGTCGGGGGGTGGGCGTGTTAATTGTGTGCGTTATTCTAGTTGTTGTTGTTCTTGTTGTTTCTTGGCTTTCTTTCTTGTGTTGTGGTTTATGCGCGCGCGTTCGTTTCGTTTGGGTTCTTGGTTCGTTTCACACTGACGGAAAATGAAAATCATTGAAATTTTCTACTCAAGCGAAAATGTTTTTGTCTGCGGCGACGGCGACGGCGACGCAGCGCAGGAAAAACCCCGAAAAAAAACGCACACTCTCGTGTTTTTTCAAACTGCATGTAGAGAGCGAAACAAAATAGAGAGTGTGAGTGCAAGAGAGAGGGAAGGAGAGAGGGAGAGTGAGAGAGAGAGAGAGAGGGAGAGGGGGGACTCAGCTGAGTTTGAGTGGAAGAGTGAGTGAGGGAGAGAGGGAGAGCACTGTGAGCGCTAATGGCCAGCAATGAAAAGCTTTTTTCTTCTTCGGCTCTTTGTTTGTTTGTTTGTTTTTGTTATGGCGCACGCCGAAGTTGCCAGACTGCCTCAACGGCAACGTGGCGTATGCGTAATGCGGTTCTTTAAAACGTCAAGTATTATACTCGTTGTGCCTCAGTGTGTGTGTGTGTGTGTGTGTAACAGTTTTGGTTAGCTGTTTCACTAATGCTTCGCGTTCTTAGTTGCGGTTGTGTCTGCGGAGAACGGGATTTATCCTCGACGCTGCGTCAGGAATTTAAATATTGTAGCTGGCAATTTATGTGCCCGAGTCTCGAGTGAAAGGAGGCACTGGAGGCACAGTACGGATCCCAATTACATTGTACCATGTGTCCCAAAAAAAAAAAATCCTCGCGTTGAATAACAAAACAGAATTCTCGAGCGTGACATCAAATTATTTCTTATATCATGACAAGATTTCTCAGTAAAAGGGAAAAGAAACTTCTTGGCGGCATATTTTCTAGTTTTAATGGAATCTGAGAATATTTTTTAATATGAGATAGTGGCATTTATAAAATGAAAGAGCTGCAAAAAACTAAATTCTTCTATTAATTCTGAAATTGAAAATTTTTAAAATATACCAAAAAATAAGTTATTATATCTATGGTACATGTTCAACAGTTTTTTAAAATAAGGTTCAGATCCCAAGCAATACTAATTATAAAAAAAACTTTATTCAATTATTTTCTATATTAAAAAAACTTTACTCTAAACTCTAATTATAAAAAAAACTTTATTCAATAATTGTTTAGATTAAAAAATATACGAGGGATATTTAAAGATGATTTTGCAACCTATATTTAGTAAATTTGAAATTAATATCTACTTTATTTAGTGAATAACTAGAAATCTAAGGGATTTCACTGAAATTATTAATCTGAGACTTGTTGTAATCCGACCTAAATTAAAAAGAATGTGAAAATGAAGTAAATCCTGTGTATGAATAACTAAGATATATTTAGTTTAATAACGATATCTGAAAAAACTAAAAATATCGGTCTACAGAAACGATATAATGATCGCTATGGCTTGTTTCTACTCATACAAGTTACAAGGTTCATTTCATTTGAGTAACTTATAGAAAAGAAAACAATAAACACACTAAGTTTCTTCTGCGCTTATTGTATTCAGATCAAGAATATATATTCTCTATAGAGTCATGTATTGGTACTTTAATGTACCTTCTGCATAGCATAAAATCGTTTGATATGCAAATATATAAGTGAAAGTTCCCTCCAATGACATCATAACTTAAGAAACATTTTCCTTACACTATTTTCTATAAATTCTTTTGCTTAATTGCAAATTGATTTAACTCTGCCCAAGTCAATATTTACAGCAGGATTATTTCGAACTGTAAACGAGCAGTAACTTGTTTGATTTTCCCAGCCTCGAGGCAACTCTGCTCCTAAGCGCAATGTCAATTCGGAAAATGTTTTTAAGCTGATTGTCTTACCGAAGGCAATCCCATTAATTCCGAATGCCCTGCAATGCCTCCTAATACGGATGAAAGTATATACTAGAATACTAGTATATACTAGATAGAAAAGCTCACAATGTCTCGAGGAGCAGCAGTTCGTCATGTTTAACCTTCGTGACGGACTCATTGGACCTTGAATTATAGATTAATTAGAGTCGGAAATGATGGTGGGAGAGGGCGGGGAAAGCGACAAAGACAGAAAGACAGAGAGAGAGAGAGAGAGAGCAAGACGACAAGGGCAAACGCGACGCAATGATGTTTTAACAATAAAAACCCTGTTCAAGGACTCGCCAGGCCACTGTCTCTTACCCACCGATACACACACACACACACACCGACACATATGGAGTCGAGTGTGGCATCTACAGGTAGCCGCAGCAACGGCACCCACAATAATCGCAGTTCCCCCCACACCCCACCCGGCTCTCGTTCCGTTCCGTTTCGCTTCGATTTGCCAACGAAATCGAAACTCTACACGAGAGCGAGAGAGTAGAGAATTGCCGAGAGCAGTCTCAAGAGAGCAACAGAGAAAGACAGAGAACAAGAGCAAGAGAGAGAGAGGGCGCTAAATGCGCTTTATAAATGCATTTCACTGCTGCTGCTGCGGCAAGTGCAAAAAAAAGTCTTGGGCAAATCAAGTTTTTCTGCCACATTTTTCCTTACATTTTGCGGCTCCTCTTTGCCAGAATTCACTTAACAATTTTCCATTTTCCACATTGCTTTTAATAATTCATGACGAATATTTGAATGCACACACACACACACACGCACCAAGCCCAGCACAGCGCGTAACTGACACTGGCGACGAACTAAAAAAAATGCTGTGTGCTTTAGGGGGCCCGCGTAGGCAGGACTTGCGCCACTATCGACTGTCCTTTGCCAACTGAGGACATGAGTGGAAAGTTCGCCAGCTTTAAAGCGTCCTCAAGGATTGCACTTGAAGCTTCTGCCACCGCTGACCAAGTTATCCTTCGGCTCGACTCGGCTTGGCTCGGTTCGGTTCGTGGCATGCATGTAGGCCAAAACAGAAACGAGCCTCCTTTTTATTGAATTTTCCGCGAAGAGCTTTCAGTGGGCCATCAAGGACAGAGAGAGCTGGGGGGAGTGAGACGAAGAGAGAAAGAGAGAAAAACACAGACAGTCAAAGCCGCAACAAAGTTGTAAACAAATCATTAGGTTGGCTTAGTCAGCTTATGTTCTTGGTTGGGGTAGGCGCTGCAAAACCTCATCAAAGACATTTAATATTCACATGAATTTGAGCTTATTGCTACACAATGCTCATAAGAGGAAATATAATAAGAAAACAGGATAGTTAAGTAATAATTTCGTATACAAACTATCGATATGTGTGTAACGAATAACATGTGATCGAAAAAGTGTTATCGCAATTTGAAGTACGATCGCTAATACACACAAGTGCGATCGCTAAAAATAATGTAAAGATAAACATGTTCGATAACTGCCATGGCATCCTGCCACCGATAAAATGTTATCGAATTGCAGGTGGCCACACTGCACTTTCAAAAGTGCAACAGTCTCTAATGGCGTCTTGTCTGTACGAAAGCTTTCGCAAGCTTTTGTCCCTCGACGAAATGTAAACAAAAAAAGAGCTTTTTGCGGACTCATGCAACGAGTACTAACATAGCAACAATGATAACAAACTTTGTGCAGAGCCGCACGAGCTTTTCGTACAGCAGCAGCAACAACAACAACATTTTCGCGTGTATTTTTCTTTGCTTTATCGCTTTGTTTATTCTCAGTGCAAGCGAGACAGGACGAGAGCGCGCGAGTAATGCGAACTGTCGCTGTTTCAATGTTCGCTGAGAGTTAGAAATTCATTTCGGGTGGATTCGCGCGCACACACACACACTCACAAACAACAATGCACCTTGGGCTACGATTGATAGGAATGCGATTAGGAACATATGGAAGAAATTTTTGACACTTACGAGCATGAAAATATAACTAATTTAAAAGATTTAAATATGAAAAAAAGTAAAGGGAAAAGTTTATTAAAAACATATTCGAAATATATAATAATATTGTAAATATATTAAAGTATTCTACAAATGTAAACAATTTGTGTATAAAATAAATATTTATAATTATTTATTTATGTTTTTGAATATCTTCAGGTTTCTCCCAAAATAAACAATTTAATCAACATTTATTTTGCCACTCGGACCACAGTGAAGGAAACTTTTGTTGCTCTGTCGTCGTCATCGTGTGTTTCGTCGTTTCTGCTTTGTGTCTCTGTCTCTTTGCATTTTGTAGCGCGCAGTTGCCGTTGCTCTGCTGCTGCGCTGCCCCTGTATGTGGCTGACTGTGTATATGTGTCTGTCTGTATTGTTTGTATTATTTGTTGTTCGCCAGCAGCAACAACAATAAATTTTGTGCTCTTGTTGTTGCCAGCTGTGTGAGCGTGAGTGAGCGTGTGTGTGCGTGCGTGTGAGTGTGCAGAGAGCAAGAGAGCACCGTTTTGTGCGTTGTTCTCTGTTTGCTGTAGTCAGAGCACAGTGGTATGTACAACGTGAACTATTTGCGAATTATATTAAATTGAAATAATGTAAGAAAAGTCGTAAAATTAATTAAATTGATTAAAGTAAAATAAATTTTCTATAAAACTTAAAATAGAAATACTATATTCTCTGTTACATAAGTTTTTACAGTGTAAATGTAAAGCATGTTGGATTACAAATACTTTGATGTTTACTAAAAATATCATTTATGTTTACAATCTATATATTTATACCCTTTCACCATTAAAAATGTTCAAAAAATTTGAATAAATTTATGCAAATGTATTAAACTGACAGCAGAAGGCATAGAAGACCATATATATATTCTTGATCAGGAAATGTTTTTAAATTACCTCACTTCTAATATGTTAAAAGTTGTATTACATATTTAATTTTATTTTACATTGTCTTCAAAATATCATAAAAGTGGCAGCTTTCATAAGAATTTAGCTCTTACAGTGCTGCATAAAAATATACTGTTACTAATAGAAAATAACTTAACAGAATATTTATAAATAAATTGTACTGAGTCAAACCGCAAAATAATCAGTAGCTCAATGCCACGCGTGGCCCACTGTACGTCGTTTCCATTGCCTACTTGCTGCTGCTGCCGCTGCTGCTGCTGCTGACGCTGTTGTTGTTATTGTGTTGTGTTCTACTGTAGCCGATAGATACTGAGTATCTGTGTGTTTAGTCGCTTTCGTCGCTTGAAACGTGAAACATATGCGACAGTGTGAAAAACGCAAAAATAATTGAAACTGAAATTGAAATCGAAATTGAAATTGAAACTGAAACTGCAACTTTTTTTTGTACGTTACGTCAGTTTGTCCATTTGTTCGTTTATCGTCCCAGTTGCTGGCGCAGTCGACGTCGCTATTATAGTGGACATTTTTGGCGCCGTTTTCCGTGCGAAAAAAATAAGCGCGAATTTGAAAACGCATCGGAAAACGGTTTTTTGAAAACGTAACGAAGGGAAACAAGAAAGAGACAGAGAGAAGGAGAGAGAGTGAACACACAGGTAAAGTAAACAATGGCAACGAAATTTGCAAGAAAATGTTTTTAAAATACATAAATATAAAACAAAAACCACCCGAGCAGCAACAACAACAATGCCTTGGCCAGATAAGCAACAACAACAAGAACAGTTCTATATGCCATAGTGTAACTGTTTGTATGTCTCGCTGCTTGTGTGCCTGTGGTGTATGTGTGTGCAGACGCACGTGTGTGAGTGTATGAGTGTGTGTTGTGCCTTTTGTTGCTGCTGCTGCTGCTGTCATGCTTGTTGTTCTTGTTGTTGTTGTTCTTGTTCTATCTAACAAAGTTATTGCCTCTGCCTCTGCCTGCGCTGCTGCTGCTGCTATGGCTGAGGGAGGTATTGTGGTGCGAGAGGGAGAGGTAGAGCGGGTGAAGAAGGAGGAGGGGGCGGGAAGAAGGGGGCCGGGCATTTCTGCAAGTTTTGTCTGTCTGTTTTGTTAGCTTTAGAAATATTCTGTTTTTGTTGTTGTCGACGTTGTTGTTGTTGTCGACGTTGTTGTTGTTGTCGACGTTGCTGTTGTTGTTCTGCTGCTGTGTTTTTGTCGTTTCTTGTTTTGCACGTTGCTGTACTTTCTGTGTGCTGTTTGCTGCTCAAGTTGTTGTTGCTGTTTCAGTTGTTATTGTGGCTATACAAATATGCTTACACACACACACATACACAGAAGCAAGCGCGCACATGTATTTTATGTTAATAGACAAAATACAATTAATATCGCCAGCTAGTTTACTGTTTGCCCTCTCCCCAACAACAACAACAACAAGAACAACAGCAGCAGCAACAATATGAACAGTTGCGAAGGCGGCACAACTACAATAACAACAGCAGCAACAACAACAACCACAGAAAACAGCAAGCAGCAGCAGAAACTACAATAACAAAACAATATAACGCGCTGCTCTGCTGCTGCTGTCGTCGACGGCTGCTGCTGCTGCGTCAGCGACGCTGGCAACTGTTAAAGGCGAACAAACAAAACTAACGAAAACAACAAAAACAAATGACGAATAATACAGAACATACGACAGCGACAACGACGACAGCGACGACGACGACGACGACAGCAGCAGCAGCGCGATGGCAATAACAAAAGCAACGCTAACAAAAACAACAACAATAGCGACAGCAGCAGCAACAACAGCAACCAGAACCGAAACACGCGCGCAGCGTAGATGATGATAATGAAGTTGGCAATGTTGATAATAATGATGACGACAAAAACAACATAACAACTGCGACACAGTGGGCACAACAACATCAGCACAGCCAGCACAGCATGTGCCCGGTACAAACAATATGTCGTTGTATAAGAGATATGACAAAAACAAGGCATAAACATAAAAACATAACCTACAAAATTAAGAATATGGGTACAAAGGGAAAAAAGGTGTAGGAAACTGAATTATAAATGAAAAGCCAATATAAATAAAATCAAAAATGATATAATCACAAACATAATCTAATCAGATGTTTCGATAAACATTACAAAAAGGAATACAAGGAAATAACATTGAAATAAAAAAAGAAAAAACAAAAATTTAAAATTAATAAAAGAGTTCTAAATGTTCAAAAAAAATTTCTGTAACTATAAATCCGCCTTTATTTATTTAAATTGAATAATAATACCATAAATATCAATATAATTTTGGAAATTTAATTTTGCAAGCGTCGATGAATAAAAAAAATCCAAGAAAAAATTATTCTAAAATAATAAAATAACTATCATATGATAAATAAATTATTTTATTGCTTCATAAATAAATATATAATTTTTTTCATCAATCAAAATTATATAACCAATAAAACACTAAATAGCCCTTCCATAAAAAATAAATACGCATATAAAACCAATAATCAATCATACTTGTACCACTGTGCGCACGTTGTTTTTGTGCCAAACGGCTGCTCTGGGCTTAGCAAAGGTGCTGAAAGTGGCGGGAAAATTTGTTAAAGATTTGAGCGACAGTCGAAGTGAGAGAGCGAGAGGGAGCGCGAAAGAGAAAGAGAGAGTGAGAGCGAGCGCGAAATAGAAAGAGAGAGATGGTGCGTTAAAGAGAGGGCACACAAAGAGGCAAGCGAGCGAATGAGAGAGAGAAACAAAGCAAAGGAGGCAGACAGTGCAAAACTGAGTGGGTTGATTAGAATCAAAACAGGTAGTCGCAACAACAACCACAACAGCAACAGTAGCAGCAGCAACACAGACTTGGTTGTTGCAACAAGCAACGAATCATTAAATGATTCGTTTGGCAAGTGAATATGAATATGCTGAGTGAGTGAGTATTCGCTCACTCTCTTGCTCTTGCTCTCGTTGCTGCTGTTGTTATCAACAATAGAGCAAGAACCGGGCAGGAACTTGTTACAGTAAAGGCAACAACAACAAGAACAACTATAGTCAAATTGCCAGTTATTTATTATGATTTGTTGTTGTTGGTGCTGTTGTTGTCGCTGGAATTGCGGCTATAATAATACGTAAAGTAAACAATGTTGCCGCTGTCTTTGTCACGAAACTGTTCAGAGAAATAATAATAGCAGCAACAACAACAACAACTACAACAGCAGCAGGGGTAGCTATAAAATATACATAGTTATGACAACAGCACCAACAACAACAACAACAACAACAATAGCTGCAAAAAGCTCTGCTGTCGTCACTTGACGCTACTGCTGCGGCTGCTGCTGCTGTTGTTGTTGTTGCCTTTACCGACGCAGTAGCAGCAGCAGCTCACGAAACGAAACGTAACGAAGCGAATTGAGCAAACGTTTCTCGCTTGTTGTTCTGACTTTGCCAGCAATAACAACAACAACAACAGTAACAGCAACAATAACGACGACGACAAGAAAAGCAACTACAACAACAGCAACGATTGCTGGCTTGCAAAACAGTCGTCGTTGTTATCAGTGTCTGTCGACAACAAAAACAACAACGACAGCAGCAAAATTGCAACATTAAACAGCAAACTGATTGCACATTCTGTAATTAACAGGCAACAGCAACACACACCAGCAACAACAACAGGCTGTGCAACGAATATGACCACCTCAACGCCCAGCAACAACAGCAGTGGCAGCAGCAGCACCAGCAGCATCAAATGCAACAACAGCAACAATTGCAACGGTAGCAACAACAACGACATCACTAACAACAATAATCGACAAACAACATCGGCAGCAGCCGCAGCAGCAGCCGTCGCCGCTGGTGGCGTAGCAGCAGTAGCCGTTGCAGCAGGTGCAGCCGCAGAGGCAGCAACAGCAACATTGTACGACAACAGTGCGAGTGGAACAACTGCAGCCCACATAGGATCCACATCCACAAATCGTGTCATGCAAGCGGACGAGGATTTCAACATACGTTTTGTTAATTTGGTGCGCACGCATCGTTGTCTCTACGACAAGAAAGTGCCCGAGTATCGCAACAGGTGAGTGCCAGCGATTGCAGCGTGATTAAGGCGTGATTTGTGCAGATATCGTATAAACTTAGGCATATACATAAATTCAAATTTATATGAGCACTTAGTGCAGAGTTGCCAGGTTAGAACACATCAGTTCTTTTGATATTAAATTTTTTGATTGGTTTTATAAATCGATGTGACACCACATAATTTGTATGCCAATCGTTATCCCGGCTTATCCACCCGTCTACCGAGTTTAAATCATTTTTTTTTGTGGAGGGTTACTTACAACACTGGTTTACTAGCATGTCTATTAAGTGAAGACAGATAGTTACATTAGTGATGACAAATAGTTACATTAGTGATGACATTGCAACTTGTGCGTGGGTGATGAACATAATTGTTTTCATCAATAAACTTACGTATGTAAACTCTCATTTATCACGACTTTTCTTCGCAACATTTCAGAGACAACCAGGAGAAAGCCTGGGCGCTTATATCAACAGAGACCTGTGAGAGTGGTGAGTTTCCCATAGTCTAAACATACTTGCAAACACATACTAATGAGTTTCCATTCCCCAGTCATACACTGCAAGGAGCGATGGCGCAATCTGCGTGCCTGCCTCTCGCGCTACATCAAGCAGCAGAGCGGATCGGAGCCGCAGCACAAGCCCTACTACCTGACCGAGCACATGGCGTTCCTTCTTCCCTTCCTCAAGTCAACGCGCAACTCGCTGGATGGCAACAACAGCTTGGCGAGTCTGTATCAGTTCTCGCAACAGCATTTGCAGTTGCAACATCAGCAACAGTTGCAACAGCTGCAACAGCACCAGCAGCATCAGCAGGAACATTTATATTGCAACAACAACAATCTGAACACCAACAACAACAATATTAAAAATGAAAGTATGGAACTTAAGCATTCGATGTCAGAGAACGATGACGAGGAGACTATTGATGCCTTCGATCCGGCCATAGCTGCCAGCCTGGGACTTCATCGAACCGTGGAGAACCCTATTGCGCCCGCTTCGCCAGTTCAGAGCGAGACGGCGAGTGCGAGCAGTCTACAGAATTTCATACCCGACGTCCAACTGGCCGAGTCTGGGCAGGATTTGATTTACGACGATGCAACATCGACTCCCATGCGTCCACATCATCATCCCCATCATCATCATCAGTCATCGCATTCCCTTAATCATCATCACCAGCAACAACAGCAGCAGCAGCAGCAGCTCCACCAGCAAACTCATTTTGAGCCGTGCAGTGCAAAGCGCATCAAGACGGAATGCGAAGCCACAACGACAACGAGCGGTGACGTCACTTTCTTTGGCGGCCTCGGTGTCGTGGAGCACACGGACATGGAGTTTTTCCGCAGCATTCTGCCAGATATTGCTGCGCTGACGCCGCAACAGCGACGCAAGTTCAAGATCGGCATACTGGAGCTCATCGATGATGTTGTCGACCGTTATCCATCCCAGGAGCGTTACAATGGCAGCACCATACACAATGGCAGCGCAGCTGGCAGCAGCAGTGGCGGCAGTGCCACAGCGTCAACCGCAGTCGGTGCTACTACTGGAGGAGGCAGTGGCAGTGGCAGCATTTCAGGCCGCCGACAGCGTCGTAATTCTGCACGGGATTGGCGCAAGTAAAACGCGTTAACAAATTAAATTAGTTTATAGTCGATAATAAAAAGTGCGAGTGCCTCACGAGCTGGATAGATGTATGGAAAACTGTGGGAATCTTGTCGAGAAATACCAAAAAGGACGTAGGAGAATATTATCCTAAAGTTAGTTGGGAGTCACAGAGGAGGATACGACAATATAGCTTACCATATTGTTTTTATATACCATACTTGATCAGGCATCAACTAGAACTTGTTAACAAGATTTCTTATTAAGGTATACAGATAAACTATGTTTTAGAATTTGACCACGAGCTTTATGGCCCCGTATGTTATATCAATTAAAATCAGATAGCGTAGTGTTAAAAGTACAATGTTCAATTCGATCCAAAAGATTTCTGGAAGTTTAGTTGCGAAAGGATAATTATATTTATTTAAAAAATAATTTAAGCTAGCACACTATAGATTTGTTACTTATTGAAAGAGGGGTTTCTTTTCTACTGATTCGCTTTTCTGATTCTACAGTCTTGCCTCTTTCTAGCTCATGAGGCATTCGTCTGTCCAAGTGTTGTGTGCTCAATGTGTTAGTTCTAGATCGTAAGTTAATACTATTTGTAACTAATTGTTGTTTACATATATATCGACCTATATATAGTATATGTTTATATCGTGTATAAGACGCTTTGTACATAGACATGAATGTTACGCATACACAAATAGGCTAAAATATATAGAATCGATGTACAAAGAATCGTTAAGATAAAGGGCGAGGAATTCCTAAACTCGCTCAAAGTCGTGTCAAATATAAAGAAAACATATATAAATGGATGTATGAAAATAGTACATGATATCGTATATTTATTTATTGTTAACAATAGTCGCCTGAAGATTAAATCAACAATTATTCGGCGATCGCATTGGTTGAGAAAAATGCAAAATGCTACAAAGAAGGGTTCAAGGTGTCTAAAGCTAAATGTCGACAGTTGTTGCTGTTGCAGCTGACTCCTTACAACTTCGATGCGCCGCCAGTCTTGGGATAGAATTTCTTGGCTGGATCCTTGGCCATGTCCAACAGAGTCTGGGCGGGCTTGAAGGGCGCTCCATAGAGTTCGGCATATGATTGCATTTTGCTAACCAATTTGCCAGCTCCGTACAGGTCCACCCAGCGGAATGGGCCGCCAGTGAATGGTGGAAAGCCAAGACCGAATACGGCGCCCACATCACCCTCCAGTGGACTATCGAGAATCTTCTCCTCCAGGCAGAGCACAGCCTCGTTGACGAAACGCGACACCAAGCGCAGCGTCAGATCCTCGGGGGTGTTGGCACCCTTCGAGACTAGAGCGTACTTCTGCTTTACAATTTCCACAGCATCTGTATTGATGGGACGGCTGCCCTTGCTCTGTCCTTCGTAGAGGAAGATGCCTTTACCAGATTTGCGGCCAAGGAAACCAGCCAGTACCAGATCCTGCATGACCTGCAGATTACCGCCGCTGAAACGGTCGCCAAATGCCTTGGCCAAGTCCACAGCAATGTGGGCGCCTACATCAATGCCAACCTCATCGGCCAGGGTGGCAGCACCAACGGGGAAACCAAACTTCTTGGTGTACTGATCCAGTTCCTTGGCATCCACGCCCTCCTGTAGCAGTCTAAACAATAGAAAGGGGATTAACAAGCGAAGAGACGCCAAAAAAAATCAGCCAGTTTTACCTGATTGCCTCTGACAACATGGTGGCTAGAATGCGCGTGGTATAGAAACCAGGGCCATCACCCACAGTGATCACAACCTTGCCCTGCTTGAGGCCAACAGCGACAGCCTGTGCAATGGTGTCTTTCGATGTGCCTGGGTGTGTAATAATCTCCAGCAGCTGCATCTTGTCGACTGGCGAGAAGTAATGCATGCCCACTACCTTATCGGGCCTTGAGCTTCCAGCTGCAATCTTTGTGATGGGAATTGCGCTGGTGTTGGTGGCAATGACGCAATGCTTGGGGACAACAGCCTCAAGTTCCTTTATAACTTTATGCTTTATATTGATGTCCTCGAAGACAGCTTCGATCACAATGTCTGCCGACTTGAAATCGTTGTAGTTCAATGTGGGCAGCAAATGCGAAAGCGTCTGATCGCGTTCCAAGGCTGTGATGCGTTTTCGTTTCAGCGCTGTTTCCAGACCCTTCTGCACTTGTCCAATACCGCGTGCCAGACCCGCATCGGTGGCATCTTTCATGACAACCTCATAGCCCTTGTCCACAGATACCTGAACAATACCGGCGCCCATAAGACCAGCACCCAGAACGCCTACAGTTTTGACGGCACGCTCCGGCTTGCCAAAGCGATTCTTTTTGCACTCAGTCTGTCCACGGAACAGACTGATGAGTCCCTTCGATTCAGGTGTGGCCGAAAGCTCGCCGAATCCCTTGCGTTCCGCCTCGTAGCCAGCCTCGGCGCCCTTGTCTACTCCTGTGCGAATCACATCGAGAATCTGTTGAGCAAGGAAATATTGTAACTGCTTGGGGAACTTTCTTGCCTTTACACTCACCTTGAGGGGCGCAGGATAGAGACCGCCGGATGCCTTCATCACCTGCTTGCGTGCCGTATCGAAGATTTTATTCTTAACAAAGTCCGTGTCCATGATGAGGGACTGCAGTTTATTAGCTACGCCAGTTTTCTCGCGCTTCACCTGGTTAAACAAAGCGATGATTCAGAACGAGTTTGATTTCTTGTCAATTGTTGCAACTTACACGCAGTTTTCCGCTGGCCAAATCGTTGGCCACTTGCACGGCCGTCTTCTCTAGATACTCGATGGTGTTTTGTTCGGCCGGCTGTAGACCGGGTCCCAGGGGATCTACCAGTAGATCGACAATGCCCAGGCGCTTGGCACGATCGGCACGCACTTGCTTGCCAGTCAATTCTAGGTCCAATGCGGTGGGCACCGAAGTAAGCTTAGGCAGGCGCACAGTACCGCCACCGCCGGGCAGGAGGCCGAGCATAACCTCCGGCAAGCCCAGCTTAGTTTTGTTATCTTTGGTCGCTATGCGATAATGACACGCCAGAACCAACTCCAGACCACCGCCCAGACACACTCCACTGATGGCGGCGACAATGGGCTTGCGACTGCGTTCGATGCGATCGAACATCAGTTGAGCTCCGTGGGATATCAGTGTCGCCTCTTCGGCAGTCTGACATGCTTCCAGCATGCCAATATCGGCGCCGGCCACAAAGCAACCGGGTTTACCGGAGATAAGTACTGCCGACTTGACCGCAGGATTCGTTTCCAGATCTTTGATCACCCGTTCGAATTCATCGCTCACTTCGGAGCCCAGTGAGTTCACCTTGGCATTTGGTGAATCTATTTTTATGACCAGCACACCATTTACCACCTTTGTATGCAAATGTTTGTTGGTAGAGGAAGCCGAAGCGACGACAGCCGGTGCCGGTTTCGTGGTCATTAGACGACGTTGCAGTTGAACCATTGTCGCAGGATGGGCTGCAGAATAATAATGGTAATCCATTACAATATTAAGATTAGGAATACACAATCAAATTCGTTTCTATTATCTCATATTGCATGTCGGGGGAGTACAAAGTTCAAAGTCCACTTATGCGAGCATCGCTCTCTGTGGCAGTTACAATATTAATTTTCGAGGTGAAAACACCAACTCTCCGATAGTATATTAAGTGCTAGTAATATTTATAATGTAATGTTAGGCGTTATTAAATCTATTTTTGACTGATTACCTCGAATGCATTTATTTTGCAGCAATTGCTGTCTGGATATTTGGCCGATTGCACTGATAATTCTCGCTGCCGACATACCGCTGTCTTTAATTCGAACACAATTCGTTAGTTAGCAATAAACTTATAATTAACAATTATTGTTGGCACTTTATGCTTAACAAAAAAAATAATTTATTGAAAAGAAATATGAAAGGAAACTAATGGACTTGTTGCGCACTGCAGTCTTCCACAACGACAGACAGCATACATCGATAAATACGAGCATAACAATTTATCGACTAGCCGCCACTTTAGGTTGACTTGTTGCATGCCAAATATTTCATGAGCAATTTATCGATTGTATTTTTTTTTGTATTTTAGACATCTTGAATAGAAACTATTAAGGGTGCACATAAATTATAGATAAATTTATGAACTATAATTGCTGTTGATAATAATAACATGGGGTTTCCATCTATGTAAGTAGAACTGAATAAATAATAAAAGCCGGTAGAGGGTGGTCTTATCGGTTAGCCACCACAATTATTAATCGAGTGGTGGTTTCCATACAAACGTCGTTTTGTCCCCATAGACGGTACTTTGATTGTACTAGAATTGCATAGAATAAAATCGTACATTTGTTTTGTACCAATTCCATAGTTGCATTTCTGATTGGAATTAAAAGGTTTCACTATCAAAGTTGAAAAGAATTCTGATAAATTAAACGGTACATTTGTTTTGCACCAATTCCATAGTTGCATTTCTGATTGGAATTAAAAGGTTTCACTATCAAAGTTGAAAATTATTCTGATAAATTAAAATGGTACATTTGTTTTGTACCAATTCCATAGTTGCATTTCTGATTGGAATTAAAAGGTTTCACTATCAAACTTGAAAATTATTATGAGAAATTGAAAACGAAGATTGTGTAAAAACGATATTTTGATGCTTTGATGTTTTCTATAATCAATGAATCGTTATAGAAAATTTTCAAACTGCAAATGAAAGAATTTACCACAGAATTTGACGAATAAACCAGAAAAAAATATTTAACATCACATTCAGAACTAGTCCTTTTGTAAGGAACCAGCATATTTCGAATTATCTGCAAATTGTCCGTCAACCTCTAGTGTGACTTTTTCTTTGGTTCCGATTCCAAATTTGATTTTGATCTCGACTTCGGGTTTGAAAACTGTCAGGAAAAAAACGATTAACTATGCGATTTATAATACGTGGCAAAATCAAAAGCTATTGCAACAGTGACGCACAGACGACCCACAACAATGACCTAAACAATGTGTGGCTCGTTGAGCAGCCATTAAACCGCAATTTGGACACTTCAAAGGACACGCCCGGGGCCAAATGAGGCGAGCGTAATGCGCACTTCAATGCGGATGCGCATGCGCCGAAATGACCTGGAAATGATCTCGTTTGACATCCGTGTCAGGCAATGAATTGAAAGAAAAAACATGAGTGTTCTTCTGTTGACGCCCCGGTGATCGGGTGGGTCAGCGTGAAAATCGTATTGACAAAATCAAAACAAAGCAAAAATAGAAAGAACGTTACTTTGTAGAGATAAAAAGATATTGTTATATATGTACATATATACTCGTACATAATATGGACTAACTTATACATAATATGTATACAATATTGATTTGTACATTTACAAATGCGATTTACATATAGGTTTAATATCTATAAGTACATACTATTGTATTATATTAATAGTTTAGAAATTCATGAAAAGAAATAGGTTGATATGAATTAAATATTTCATATGAACATTATAAAACATTATGAAGACCCCAGAATATATACGTGTAGGTATAAAAATGGATACACTGAATTCTCTACAAATATTGGGATTAATTAATACATTAAGATTTATGCGAATTACTGTTTAAATACTTAATGCGCATATGATAAAGACATAAACGATTTTTGTTTCTTTTTTGGTGTTGTTTGGTGTTGCCATAATCCCGAATAATTTAAACCACTTAAGCGTCATACGAAATGCATTTTTTATGCACAATTAAAGCCTGTCAAGCGCCACTCAACTATTTTCGATTTTTTTGCCTAAGCTGATTATAAATAATTAAAAAAGGAACGACAACAACAAAAGCAAGAGGAAGGGTAACCAAAAAGGAGAAGGGCTTACGCCTCTAAATGAGGGTCGCTGAGGGTGACCATAAACGGAACGCCCAACATTGCGTATGTACTGTATGTATGTGTGTGCGTGCGCTGCGCGACGCGTGCGCATGCGACCTTCGCAGGATGTTTTCAGATGACTTTGTCTGGAGCATTTTAAAATGATATTTGCATATCTGATGCATGCAACCCTGTGCAAATGAAAACATTTCGTAATGTTGTGATTTCGTTTATGTTAATTTTTAGCCATAAATCAGAAGAAGAGAGAGAGAGAAGCGTGTGCTTCCTGTCGGGCATTTATATACCTAGGGGAACGGGGGACTTACATGATTTGTCCTCCTGACTTTTGCGACTGCGCTTTCTGTTATCCCTTTTTGATATGACTATGACTATTATGCAAATTACTTGTCCCTGATCCCTCTGCACGTTCTTTTCCCGCTGCTCACCTTTTGTAATTCAATATTCGCGCGAAAATGATCTTTTTGCACTGCGGTTGCCAGATCGAGGGTTGGACTTGAGTTTACGCAAATTTGCCAGGCTAATTCAATACGAATATCTCTCGCAATTTGTTAATGCTTCGTTTTTCGCAAAGGTTCTTTGCAGCTAATAAAGCTGTTCGTATCGATTTGATTTCTTTATTCGATTTGCATATTATGATCTTTCGCTTCGGCTGCAGTTTATGAGTTTTTAAGAATTTTATGAAACATTTTTTGATAAACTTTTTTAATTGAGTAGAAAGTACATTTAATAAAATATCTAAAATATCTAAAATATATTAGGTACATTTTTTTATTTATAATATTAATCAGTTATTAAAAATAGAATTGTATGTATACACTTATAGTTTTATGATATGAACTCATTATAGAGAAAAAAGCATGCCTGTATTTTTTTACTATATGGCTCACTTTCGTAGATGATTATATTTCCGACAAGCTAAGAAATCAGTTATCAAATCTTGAAATTTTATTTGAATTGCACGAAAAACTTTGTAGATATTTGGTTAACTATTTCTAAAGTACCAAGAGGTTACCCTTATATATTATATATGTACATATTATATTATATACACAGCGCTCTCGAGTAAACTAATCTGTTAGTGAGCATTAAGTAATTTTCTATCTCTACCAAATCTCTGTAAACACAGTCGACCGAGCATTCATTTTGACTTTCTTTATATAGAGTTTGTGAGCTGTTTTTTATTCAGTGTCGAGAATCCACACAACCGGATCATAATTCACAAATTTTCCATATTTACATAACATAAATATTTACAAAAATTTATCTTTTTCTAAAGTATATTTTTCTAAAAGATTTACCATTAAGCAAATGCCGCCTACGCGAAGGAGGCGATGGCCGAATACTCGTCGCAGCAGTTCGGCATCCTCTGCCCCCGTTTTAGGAACGGTGCCAGGGTCGGGGCAAACTGTCCGTAGACGTCGTAGACGAGCCCTGGTACCGACCACAGCCTCAGCCTTAAACTCGGGCAACGCTGGACAGGGACCTGGACGTGGAAATGCAACCGCACGCGTAACCGGACGCAGATCGCGACATCGTAATCCGGTAGATGTCGGCACCAGAGGACACGTTAATCGACGCAATAATCGGCGTGAGGAATTATCGGGTCCATTGCGGTCGTCGCGCGAAAGCCTTGACATATTACGTGGCTATCTGCTCGACTGTGAGCGCAACCTGCTCGCGTGTCAGGAGCAGCGCGGAAAATTATCCGACCTGGTGGAGCAGCTAGTCCAAGAGGACAAGCCTGGTCCTGATGATGAAGAACGTCATTACCAACAGTTAAACGATGCCTTACATCAGGAGTTGCACGATTTGTTAAACGAGTCTTGCCAGATTGCCGACCAACAGTTGTTCAATTCCGAGCATCCTGAACTGATGGCCAATATTCGCTTTTTGGCCGAGCATCGCGGCGTATCGACTGAGCAAACGCTGAACGAGCTCATGCGGCTTCAAACAGAGACTTCTCCTTTGGCCATTGAAAGGGATCAGGGGCCCGGCATATCTGACCTGTCGCAAAGTTTCAACGAAGAAAATGGCGATTTTTTGGTGCATTCCGTAAACCAGGGAAGCATCCTGACAGTGGTCTTCGGGAGGGGCGAAGAGGAGGGCGAAGAGAACTGCGACGCTTCCGTTGCCGAATCGGACAATGGTTCCGCTGCTAAATAGGAATCGCCTGCAAGATGGGGCTATATTGGATCGAGATCGAATTTCTACACAACACCAATGAGTTTGAGAATTATTTAGCTTTGAGATCACGTTATTCGATGTACCTTCTGTTAAATTTACGTAATGATGCAAGCCTGCTCCATGTATTTGCTAGGCTATAAAAAGGGGGGAAGTAATAAAATTTTGAGAGGAGGGAATTCTTATAAAACATAAATAAATATATATTTTTTTTACTGATGGGATTCCATTAAATTGCACATTGTATATAGTATGATCGATATTCAGAATATAGTATGTATATAAGTATATTTTATATTTCACTGAAAAGGGCAGTCGAGCAAGAAATGTTTCTTTCTGCACGTTTTATTCCCGGATCAAGCCAATATATGGTATCTGATACAGAACTTATACTAGCAAAGCACCTGCTCGATATTAAAGAGATAAAAGGTGAAATAAGCTAGCAAAAATCATAGAATAAGAAAAACGGAACTGATAATAAAGTTCTACGCTTAGTAGGAGTACAATAGGTCTTATAGGCCACAGTACAGATCCTTATAAAGTATTAAAATGTAAATACTGAAAATGTTTGCTATTTTTGACATATATTTGTCATTGGAACAATTATCCGGAATGAGAGTTTTAGTGCGAAACCCGCTCTTTTCGAGATACCTCCTCTAAATAATTCGAAAAAGATCATTATGTACTTGTAGTTGTATTCATAAATCAAACAACTTTTATAGGAACAATCATGCTAGGAACTATCTGCTGAAAACTAAATATATATATATACATATATATATATATAAAGTTGTCTTAATTTAGATCGAGTTTGTTTAAAATATGGTTGTCAAATGTAAACATATCTGGTTTTTGTAATAGCTTTCATTTGAATTCAGTTTACATGACAATAAACAACACACGATTGTAATATTTTTTTACTAACTATAATTTAAATTTGGCTAGTGAAAAATAAAAGTTTTTATTTTTTTTGAGAAAGTATCTTTTTTAAAATTTTAAAATGACTCGTAGTCGAAGAACACAGGCCCCACAAGCCAAGGGAAAGGCCAAGAGGACACGGCGCAGGGCCGAAAAGAAAGTCTCTATACCGTTGGTCATCAACTGCGAGAGCAACCTGTGCGAGGTGCTGCTGAAGAGTTTGACTGACGTGAGCACCAAAAGATCGTCCGGTTTGCCAATTTGCATCTGTGAGCAGTTGCGCAAAGGATCAATCAATATGCTACCACTCTGCTCTCTCCATTCGCCGCAAGAACACACAGTCCCTCGTTGTCGAAGGTCATTAAAGCGGGTAAAGCCGGGTGAACGGAGGCAGACTAAACAGAATCAGCAGCGCTCTCGACGTCGACGAGTGAAAGACAATCATCCCATGTGTAAAGCCCTATTGCCCAAAAGTCTGCTACTTCAAATGGCCAACTCACCCAAAAGCCCCGCCAAGGCACCCATTGGAGCTGCCATTGAACTGTTTTGTCAGCCCTGCAAAACGGCCACAAATCTCAGAGGTTTGGTCTCCACCCAAAGTGGCATGAACAGTGACATGAATAACAATGGAGAGTCGTCGGAGCTGCAGCAGAATCCTAATGATATATTCAATCATATACGCAGCGGCTTGGCCGATTGCCGATTATTTGGTTTAATGCCGTCCCAGGAGCAAGCCATAATATTTCCGTCACTGGTGTCGTCCATGATAGAGTGCAACATATGCCCACAGGCCGAGCCGGACTCGGCGGGATCGACTGTGGATATATATAATCACATCCGAAACCTATTAAGCGAAAGTCCGATCTGTGATTCGCCTAATCAGATGTAAGTGTGTCGGCTAATAAATACTCTACGCAACACATGTTTTTGATTTTAGATTTTACGGGGAATTGGGTTAGGGTGAATATCGAATTTGTATACTGTGCGATGCCGGTAATATTTGTTGCATAAAATATATATATATTTTATATTTACCTGATAGCGCAGGCTTAGCAAAGATTTGAAGGAGTGATTCAATCTGAGTCACTAATTTTCAATGAGAATTTTTCAGTAACCATAGAATCATTGCTATCGCATTAGAGCTACATATCAGCTTTGTTTCTCGGACAAAGTCTGCAGTTTTATATAACCTGATAAATTATAAATAAATAATATAATTGAATATATGTGTATTTGCAATGTTCCTCAAATAAAATCTATTTTAATTTTAAACTAAGCATTATTTGAATTAATTTCTTTAAAAAGCTCTAACGGAATTTCGCCTTGAAGATTGAGGTTAACCTTAAGATATCTGCGGTCTATATAAGTTTTATAGAATATTGTGGAATGCATGCGTTGTTATATATGGTGTATAAACAGAGTTTCTCTCGAAACATAGTTATACTATAAACCTGACGTTCTATTACTTTTTTGCTCTTTGAAAGTCAATCCCCAGGCTGATTCCTTGAGAGGAATTGACATAACCTAACTACATAGAACAAATTATATATAATTCAAATATCATTTCATTTTCAATCAAAAAAATTCTCGAGATTTTATTAAAAAAAAATCCATAAATAGGTGGGCTTATCTTTCGACGCTTAACACTATGCTACAAATTAGATACAAAACTTATTTAGGATTTAGGACTTAGGTTACAACTTTGGAATAGCTGAGGAGGAAACAAGAGTCCCGACTTGGAGAGCTTGGGAAACATGGGAAACATTGGAAACATTTGTGTATAAATTGAAGACAAAAACACAACAAGGCAGTGAAGGAAATGGGGAAACGGGGAATGGGTTGGGGAACATAACTTGAAGGTGCAATCAACTAGAGACTAGAACAACGCTTGAGTGTGTCAGTGTGTATGTGTTTTGTGAGATCCTCGCTGGGAATATGTTAAGGTTATTAGCAGAAGGCGCCCACAGTCGAGTCGACGCTGTGATATGCTGAGCCTGCTGCTGCTGCTGTTGGCGTCGCTGCTACGGTCGCGTCCATTTGAATATTCCACACGTTATCCACACCCGAGTTGCTGTAATAATAATCCACAGTCTGTTGTTGTTGTTGCTGTTGCTGTTGCTGGTAGGGCACAGCGTAGGGTTGCTGCTGCATTGCCTGCTGCTGATAGGCATTTGCCTCATCGTACATCAGCTCCACTGTGCTGGCTGCTCCGCCATTGATATTGGGATCGAAGACACTGAAGATCTCTGAGTTGGGCGTGTAGAAGCTATCGGGACTGCCGGTGGAACTGACTCCGCTAATGTCGAGTCCCTGCGACACGTAGCCATTGAAGTATCCGTAGTCCTCGGAGCTGTAGCCAGAACTACTGCCAGTCAGGCTGGAGGTATCATCGCAGCTCTCATACAGCTGCAGACCGGTCTGGTAGCCGGTGTAGCCTGTGTTGCCTGCGGTGGTCTGCAGCGACAACTGTTGCTGTGGTGTCTGCAATTGCTGCTGCTGCTGCTGCTGCTGTTGCTGTTGCTGCTCTGTCGCATAGCCCGTGTAGCTGTTAGTGGAGCTGTTGGACGAGAGCGGCGAGTGCAGCGTGTCGTAGCCATAGCTGTAGCCCAAGTTGGAGGTATCTGCTGCTGCGTAGGCGTAGGCAGAGTTCTCTGCCGTCGACGCTGTCCATTGATGTGTCATGTAGCTCTGTGTCTGGCCAAAGACGTCAGCAGTGGCTGCAGTGGGGGCAGCAGCTTGGCTGCCTTGGAAGTCCATCAACTGCTGTTGACTTTGCTGCAGCAGCTCCAGCTGCGCTGATCCCGCCGTGGTCACTGCCGTGCTCAGTTTACGCTTCTTGTCTGTCGTCTGGCGCTTTGTCGGGCGCAGGCTGGACAACTTGTCACTGAGTGCCGCATCCCTGGCCAGCATCATGGCCAGACTGCGCACGCGTCTACCGCCTGCGAGCAGACGACGCGCCTCTGTGGAACCCTTGGCCTCGGGCCGGGGATGATCGTGTGTGCCCTTGGCCTGGAAGTAGATGGCGTTGCCGGCGCGACGCCAGAAGTGCGTCACGGGATAGCCGCAGTGGCCCTTACAGGGCTGTATCTCCAGGCGGCCAGTGCAGTTTCTAAACGAGGCAGAGGGGAATGAGGTTAGTTGGCTACTCCAAGTGGGCGACTCTATGTCTCTCTCACACTTACCTATTAGGACACTGTTTGCCCTGTTGTTTGCGTCGCGCCTTGTCGCATATGGCTGGACGCAGATGCACGCTGGCCCCGTTGGGCAGGCGGCAGTTGGCGCTGCAGAGTAGCACGCCCAGGCAGCTCTTCTTCAGTATGTTCACATTGTGATTGTTTGTGTTGCGCATCGCCCAGCCGCTGGCGTGTTTCTTGGCATCCTCGCTCTGCCCGGCATAGACCAGGCGGCAATGTCCGTTCGCCCAGTCGTTGAACTCATCGAACTCGTGCACCGTCGGCACCACATTATCGTTGATATCCCACTCGATCTGCACACGTGATTTGCTGGCCGGCGGACTGGCCAGCGGCAATGGCAAGCACGCGTTGAGCACCATCTTGTCACTATCTCTGTGTTTATCTTTTTGTATTTGGAGTATATGATATATGTGTGTGTGTGTGTTTTCTTTTGGTTTTTCTTTCGCACTTTTCTTCGTTTTGTTTTCGGCCACGCGACGTTTGGTGGACACGTCCGTTCACAACGACTGCGCAATGTTGACTGTCTCTGGCTGCGGCGAGCAGCGCGTTAAGTTCCTTTTCAACGAAGCGACTACGACGGCAGCGTCGCATTTGCTCTGCCTCTGCCTCAGCGTCAGCCTCTGCTGCTGCCACTGCTGCTGCTGCTGCTGCTGCTGCTGTTGGTGGTGGTTGTTGCGCTCTCATTGGCTCAGCCTTCCAGTTTATCCGGTTTATCCGCTTTATCCGTTTATTATCCGTTCGAGCACAGACACTCGACGCGCACGCTCTCTTTGACGCTGCTGCTGCTGCCAGCGTCGCTGCTTGCGTTTGATTGGACAAACAGTAGCTCCGCTCTAGCATTGCCACACCTGCGCTGCAACTCCCCCCGCCTCCTCCTGCCCCATACCTCTGCTGCCACTTCAAACCATTCCCCAAGCAGCACGCGTCGTTTGCTGCCACCAGTAACGGAGTAGAAGGAGAGAGTGAGAGTGAGAGAGATGGAGAGAGGGAGCGTGGTATGGGGAACAGAGGGAGCAGGGGGGAGGAGAGACCGGGGTAATTTTATTATAGCAGCCAGTCAAAGCTAATTAAGTCGCAGCTCAAAGCAAAGCAAAAAAAAAAAAACCAACGAACTGTTACAACAATTGCGACTTGCGGAGCACCTGGCGAAGGCAGCAGCAGCAACAGGAGCTGGAGGACATGCAGGAGGAGGTGCAGGAGTAGTTGTAAGAGGAGGTGCAGGAGGAGGAGCAGTTGCAGCAGCAGTGGCAGCCGGCGCAGCAGCTGTGTCGTTTGTGGTTAAGTTTGTATTGAAGTTGGCGCCCAAAGGATGGAGCGAAAGAGAGAGAGGGAGGGAGAAATATGTGGGGGAATGAAAGAGTGAGAGATGTAGAACACTAATACTTTGTTAAACCTATAAAGACTTGCATAAAATAGATACAGATCGTTCTACTAACTATTTATCGCGTTTCCTATTGCATGAAGATAGTACGCAAATGGAAATTTCGATATTTTGGAAGTTTATAAAATACACCCGTTATTCTGACCATGAGTGTAGTTATTAAGAAATAAAAACAAAAAGGGTGCTGACGAGAGAAATTCCATGGATATATTGTACCATAACTACAAACAAATTAAAATATTGTAATAATAATATAAAATTTATTTTATACATAATAATAAAATAAAATATGCTATAATTAGATTAAATTTTGAATATAATCAATGGAAACTCAAATCTTGAAATTTTAAAAAATGTGTATATGATAAAACTGTGTGAAACTTACACAACTAAACTGAACATTTAAAAAAAAATGAAGAATATTAAAATCAATAAATATAAATATTTTTAGGTGCGGGTAAAACAATAAGAGCAAAGAATACTTAATAGAGAGAGTCATAAAAAGTTATTATACCTTTTTGATTTAAGTGATGCTCTTTAAAAACTGATTGCATGACGTATCCCGTAAGTCCCGACGTGAACCTAACGGCATTACTTCTCACGATCAGCCCGGAGATAAGCTTTAAACGTTTGCAAAAAAATGAGGAACAAAAAGAGGAACACGCAGACGGAACATAACTCTGACGCTATCTACAAGAAAATCACGCAAGATCATAAAAGGAGGAGACGCGGAAGCAACCCCCAAGAAAAGAAACAGAAAACCCGAAAAGGATACTGCATGAAAACCCGAGTGAGAGGCCGAGAAAGAGGCCGAGCCATGCCATAACTCAGGCATATGCGACAAAGTTGGCAAACAAATTGTCGAGTCGATCCTCGAGAGTAGATAAAGAAAAACAAATATAATCATTAAGTGCGCACGTCGAAGGGTTGCACGGAAGCAAGGAAGGGTAAACCCCATAATTTTCACACTTCTCTATGAGGCAACGATGAGGAAGAGGCAGAGGAAAACCATGCAATTATGACACGTCACAACTCGAGGCGAGAAGAACAAGAGAAGAAAAGGAAGCAAAGGAAGCAAAAGAAAGGCTACCCGCGGCGCCTCAATAGATTGAGACGCCTCGCACGCGATAGGCCTCACTCGGAGGACCCTCAAAGGATTGAGGATTACGGGGGGCGTTGACTGCCGAGAGTCATGACTCTGCATATTCATTTCGAGTGAGAACTTTTGCCCCGCACCTCGGCTGCGCTGCCTACCTGACTGCGAGTGCGAGTGCGAGTGCGAGTGCGCAAAGTGGGTGTGGCACTTTAATGATGCCTCAAATTAACTGTTCCGCTCTCCGATCTCTTTCTCTCATCTCTTCACAATTGCAACACAATTACGAGAGTCAAATTTATTTGACACTCTCCCCGGGGAGGATCGGAAACTCTTTTGCGTTCACTGTTGAAATTTAGACCAGAATTACGCATAAATGTCATCGTAAATTCGACGCCCCAAACTAAAATCGGCTACTATGGGAATTATTTATCCAATGGGGTATAGTGAGTACTCTTCACTAACGGTTTTCTGCCATATTCATTATCACATACTTTCCATTCACAAGAGCAGTTAGTGGTAATTTCGTATAAGCGAGTTTGTGTTTTTAAATTTAAAAATTTATTTAAATATTTACTGATTTGCTTCGTAAAGTAGAAGGCCATTTATTTAGCTAACAAGTATTATTATAGATTGTATAATTATTATAAGCTATGTCTATATAACATGTAGAGAACTATATGTACATTATACATATAGAATAGACAATAGGCATACTCTCTGATCATTATCTTTTTAAAAGGTGCTCAAGATTTGTTTTTAAAAGACACTCAATATTATGTTAAAATATTATAATCGAAATATCCCAAAACATGAATCATTTGAGCTGTTTAAATTACATTATAATAATGATGTACCGAATAACTTCATTAAAACATCATAAAAAACCTTTGAAAATTAAAGAGAAATTATATAGTCCACATTATAAT
The DNA here is from genome assembly GCA_018904035.1 of Zaprionus ornatus. Classification (NCBI taxonomy): domain Eukaryota; kingdom Metazoa; phylum Arthropoda; class Insecta; order Diptera; family Drosophilidae; genus Zaprionus; species Zaprionus ornatus. The sequence continues at coordinate 13,998,222 of JAEIFZ010000002.1, read as the reverse complement.
CCAAGTATACCTAATATTCAAATTACTATGAATTATATTCATCACATACAAACATATATAAACATATACCCGATTTATCAGATCATTTTCCTTTACCTTTCCCTGCTCTTTCCTATTCAGTCACTTTTTCGGCAGCTATCAATCGCAAGTTTCAACGATTTCATGGCTTATCTAAGCAGAGGCATCTCTGGAAAACATGCGAACAACAATTCACAGTTAATTAACTGTACTTTTCATTACAGAAATCAACTCTGTCGGCCGCAATTAAAACCGCATATAGGAAATCATTCATTTGGCAACATGAATATATCCGTATTAGACGCGGGAGAGAGTGCGAGAGAGATCCTCTAGATGCGATAAGGTGATTGAGGAAGTTAAAACAACCCTGCGACAGGGCTGGTCCGACTGATTGGACTTAGGATCGATGGTAAATGATTTAAAGCAAGTCTCATAATTTTCCATTGTCCAGCGGAGAAAATACATATACAGCTCAGATCGAGTCAAACTGATAATACCTTTCACACTCTGCGTGAGCTCGTGCGTCCTGCGGTGCACAGGGACAAGATCGCAGACCCATGATAGGATCTCGAGCCAGAGAATTGAAATGTTTAGCCTGAGGTTCAGTTTCGACTCTGAGGTTCAGGTTGTGGTTCGCCTGGGGGTGGGGGTAGACCTGGGCTGGGTAACTGTGAGCTCGATCGCTCGGACAAGTGGCTGCTAAGTAGCTCGGACGCCTAATCCGAATGTCCAAACAAATTGTCAGATAGTCCGATCATCAGCTAATGGGCTTAGGTCTCATATTCCATTGTGCCAGTAGGTACAATTGGAATAACACGGATTACAAAAATGTGTGTAAGGTATGTGTGAAATATTTTGTAAAATATGTGTAATATTTGTAAAATATTTTAATAATTTCCCACGCGCATCTTTTGTGCGTTTTTCTAATCGTTTTTTGCATTTATCGTGCATATTATTTGGTTCTGGTTCTCTTGAAATTGCCGCATTGGATTACATTGTTTTATTACAAATTTCTCCCACAATTTGAAGGGTTCTATCGGTACCCGCATTGCCTAATCGTAATGCGTCCGACTCACCGTTCCCAACGATATAGCAGGCAAAGTTGGGAGAGTGGAGGTGGCAGAGAAAGGGAGAGAAAGAGCAAGCGAGATTTTCATTCTGCGTATGCGCGTGGCAATTACAGAAGCTTTATATTTTTATCACCGATACCCATAGGGTAGAAGGGTATTACAATTTTGTGCCAACCGAAAATATATGTAACATGCAAAAGAAGGCATACCTTACAAAGTACATATATATACTCGTAATCAGCCTCAACAGTGGAGTCGCTTTCGGCTCTCCCTCAACAAGAAGAGCTACAGATCAAAATACACTAGAAATAAAGGTCATATATTTAAACTATATAAGATTCGTTTTGGTCAAGTGGGTAGCGGGTATATCACGGTCGAGCACACTCGATTGTTGCTTTCGTGATTCTTTCATTTGGATTTTGTTCGATGTAGTTAAACGTCTTGGAAGCTTATCAGATTTTTTACCATAAACCCTAACATAACATTCCATTCTTTTGCGTTAGTAAATTTTCACACGAATCACCCACATAGGGTTAGGTATCGATCGGGGTCTGCGACATTGCAATGCACTGAAGACTTTTCAATGTTTTGTGTTTTATTTATAATTATTGAATGGCATAATATAAAGATATAATGTAATGTACAATGATATAAAAATTAAGAAGAAAACAAGAAAAAGGATTGTGATTGATAAACAAACTACTTGAAATACCATATATACTGTAATTTATATACCATATACTGTTCCTTATATGTAGTTTTATACTGTTATTCAGTTGAAATATTTCGTGTGTATTAAATATCGATCATAATAAAAATTCTTTTTCAATGCGTAGCACAATCTTCAGCAAAATGTGTGCGGTTTTTTAACAAAAAAGAAAAAGAATAAAAAAATTAAAGGATGATTCTCACCATAAAAAAGCGAATTATGCACACTTGCCTCCAGGGACAAAGCGATTCGCGCTACGCAATAAAATCTAATTAGTAAACTCAATAGAAGCCCCGAAAAATAAAAAGAGAGAAAGACAATTGAAGAACAACTGCAGGAGAATGCTGAAAACCGAAAGTGAAATTGTAAAACTGTAAAATTTCAGGTACTTCCATTCGGGAATTGGACATGGTGACGACACTTAAGCACAACACACAAGGATGCGTTGAACAAAGGACACACGCGCACACGCCCCTCGACAAGGCGAACAACCCTCCCCTCCCCTCTCTTCTTTTCTCTCTTTTTCGCTGCTTACTCAAGCGCAAGGACAACGTTTTTTAGAATTGTTGCGAAATGGGAAATTTTGCGAATTGTGATTTTAAAAAATCAACTGCCACATAAAGTGGCATGTCCTCTCTCTCTTTCTCTCTCTCTCTTCCTCGCACTCGAGTGCCGCGTGTCGAATCGCGACGAATATTTCCGGTGTGTCTAATGACAAACGCATGTTTACACGAGTGCGAACACATCCGGAGTGAACGGGGTGCCGCCCGGAACATTATACGGACATCAGTCGCAAGTCGCGGACACGTAGACGGCAATTAAATGGATTTACTCAAGCGTTTGCTCGCTCGATCGGCCAATTTATAAATGATGGGCGCGAATTTTAAAGTTGCCAAAGATGATAAATGATCCTGTGGGTAAATATTTAACTGAATTACGTTAGGGGGAGAGGTAAAGTACAGTATAGCGACTGGTACATCATGCTTATAGTAATTCAAGGACAAACAAAACTGTAAATTGCCTGATTCACGATTTGTTTGCTTTAACTAAACTCTTTATGGATAGAGACTAAGTTTATTTCTGTTTCGCCTGGATCTTGTCAACTATACAACCTAGAACTGTGAAATTTGTTGTGTAGATGCCTAGAGACTCTTCCAATCTTAAGTATTTTTCAAATTCCAACTACTGCCGAAGAATCTAATAGTATTTGGTTAATTCTGTATCTAATACAAACTGTTTCCTGCTGCTGTAGATGGACAATAAAGCGATTTAAGTATTTGAATGTATTCACTACTCTCGTGTCATTCACAGTCGCAGTCACAGTTTATTCAACTGCATTTGAATGTCAATTAAGTTAAATTGTTAGTTTTGACTTACAAAGCAACCAAAAACTATTAACAGCTCGGCCAAGCACACGCACAGGCCAATAGACCAATTAAGGGCCACACTCACAAATACCCACACACTCGAAATGTATCCGTAACGAGCGTCGAGTGCATTCACCTCGCATCGTATTTGATTTGCATGCATGTGCATGTTGTATCTTGCAGCTACAGTTACAGTTACAGATACTTTTTGAACTTATATCTCGCATCCGCATTCAACTCCGCCACACTCAATTGAATTTAATAAACATTTCGGAAGAGAACCCTCGCATCTATTTTCGGGGCGCCCTTTTCTAATTATTATCAATAATAATAATAATAATAGCAGTAGTAGCAGTAGTAGCTTTGCTCTGCCATTGTGCACATAAAATGGCCGACAATGTTGTTTATTCAGATCGGGCGAAGGCATAACTTCAATTAATCTCAATTAAGTGGCGAAAATGCGCCGCTGAGACGAAGTTTCTCGAGTTTTGGAAAGTTTTTATTATGTTTTTAGGGTTCAGCCCTTTTTCGTGTGTTGAAGGGGGAAAGGGGGCGTTGGTTCTACCAATTGAGAGTTAGGCCCTGGGCACATTAATTCCCATTGTATAACTTGGCAATTGGAGTTGTAAATGTTGAAGCATCAACTTTATTGGCATGTTAAGGCATAAATTTATTTGTTAAGCCGATGAAAACGAAAATTCTTATGCCGCGTGCAATAAAATTCCCCGAAAATTTAATAGAAAATAGTCGTGTGAATAATGATCATTTTTTTTGGGGTTAGAAATGCAAGTGGTTAAAGATAATGAGTTAGAATAAACTTTTATACTTGTAGAATAGAGGGGTATGAAATCTTACAAAGTAACTTCAACAGTTGATGTAGCCATGTCCATCTTTCCGTCTGTAGGAGCAACTATATCTCTAAGACTATAAGATCTAGGGCTAGAAAATTAGGCGACAACATATCGTACGCATATCTTATTTGTTTTAGAACTTGGCCGCGCCCCCAACGCCTCCCTAAATTGAAAAAGTTGCGAAAGAACCAATTTGCAAAAGTAATCTTAAAGCTAGGACCTTCTTTTTTTATAATTTCAAAAAGATTATTTTGTGTTTGGATAATATATAATGATATATAAAAACTCTTTAAGAACAAATTTTGTTGGGGTAAAACAAGGTTACATAACAGTAGCTATCTTACTTCTTTGCATTTCAAATTGATTCAGTTAGCAGTTAGAAATGTTATCGAAATACTGCATAAATTATTAATAATAATTTGCAAAATGCATCAGCGATAATCGCATTATAATGGAAATTATACGTGGAGGGTGAGGGGCAACCACAACTGGCAATCCTCCCCTTCTCAGGCAGCCAAGTGGTGTGCAAATCTTCGCACAAAGCTTTTGATTGGAGCACTTGAGCACAGAGAACCAACAAGTAGGAATGAGATTAGGCCCTATTTACACAACAATGCGTATGTGCGCGATTGTGTGTGCGTGTGTGTGTGTGTGTGTGTTTGTGCAGTGGTGTGAAACTCTTGCCACATTGTCTGCGGCAAAGGGGAAAGGACACTCAAGATGCCGCGACCCTTCGTGCTGCGGTCGAGGTTCTCCTTCGAGGTTCTCCCCCTGCCCCTGCTTTGTCTGGCCATAATAAGACGTCACGCTCATTACAATATGTATCACAATGGCAAGGGGCCTTACAACCCCTGCCAGAAGTTCGCTTTTCTTGTTCTTCATACTACTTCTTCTCTTTTTTTTGTTATTTGTTTCACATTTTGTGCGTTTTGCTCACTTGAGCGAAGGATCGCCGATCTTCAAAGCAGCCCTACATGCCTCGCGTATTGATTACCAGAATATCAGAAGTACATATATGTTCATTCCATATTCATATTCTCTCGTACACAGATTAGGCGCTATATGTCGTGTGTGTGTGTGTGTGTGTGAGTGTGCCCACTTTTGTGCTCAAATTATCGCATATCGCTTGGGCCTTGGGATATTGGTCTATTGTTTCGCCTAACATTTATGCATAATGTTGCGGCCTACGTAGCGGCCCCTCCCCCCTTTCGATCTCGAGCTCAACACGATACCATTGCGATAATTCTCGTCTTTAAATATTCATTACAAGGGCTTGGGGGTTTTCGTTTTTCGGTTTTCAATGTCTTGAATTGTATATCGCTTTGATTGATTACTCAAGTGGTTTTATCGTATTCGTCGTGATTGTTGTTCGAGAATTTCCTTTTTCTTTTCTTTCTCTTTGTTCCAGCATTGAGGACCCAGCATGTTGGTCACTTGAGAGTTGCCTCTGGCTCTGTTTCCTTTCCACAACATTATTCTAATATCTTGAAATTTGCATGGCTGCACATGCCTTCTCTAGGACCTACATAGTATCAATGTATTGTAGCTGCAGCGGCAGCTGTCACATGTGACATAAGTGAAATCGATAGCTGAGGCCACCAGAGGCGTGGCATGTGCTTAGTATCGGCCGTTATGCCAGGTCGTGACTTCGAGGCGAGCCTCAAGATTACGACATATTCCCGAGGTCCAAAATGAAAACAATCCCAGCTCGACTCACCCTCAAGTCGAAGCACTATAAGGAATGTGGTTGTTATCAAATGTAGATATAGTTGTTATCAAATGCTGACTATATACAGTTATAAACCCATCAAACTTATAGCAGATTTGTTTAAAGTATTAAATGTTGTGGATAAGGCTTGTTTACAATTTCCGAGAACATTTTCCAGGCTCATCAGTTCCACCCCCAATCATGCGAAGCTGCTCCTACCTCACTCTACTATTCTCTTCTTCTCTCTCGGTCTCGCTCTCATTCTCTCTCTCTCTCTCGTCGATCTTTCAACTCCATGCAACATCTGCAAACGATGCGTGAGAATTTTGTGGTGCTTCGACGTCATCAAGCCACAGGAAGCTTCGATATGGTGCGGCGCTGCCGCAAACAATACACAATTCGCCACTCGAGGGGCACAGTTTGAGCTTGGTCTGAGCTTGGGCAACGACAGCGATGATGACGACGAAGACGACGACGACGACGCAGCTACATATGTCTGTCAAGAGGCCACTCATATAGTTGCAACAACTGAAGAGGCACCCGGCAGCAGTACCGGGTGGTTGCCGCGTCGTTTCGTCTACCGCGTCGGCTCCTGCGGCGCTGCGGTGCGCGGTTGAACTTTCAAGTATCGCATATTGCGATAAGTTCTACAACGCTTTCCCTCTCTCGCTCTTTCCCTCTCTCTCTCTCTCTCATATTCGCAGCAGACTGTTTCAATCTGCTCGAGTGAAATGTTGCATTGATGTGTAAATAAATGTCGCTTAGTTTACTCATAAACCCTTATTAGTTTTGTTATTAAAAAGATTGGAGTTGGAAGAGATAGAGAGATTAACAAACTAAAATGTAAACCACGATATAGTGGAACCAATATAGAGTTCTACCAGGTTTGCAGAAAGTTCTATATAAAAGTATTATGAACAATGTAAGGCTGTAAGCGCTTTTGAGTTAAGGGATAAAGGAAACTTTAGTTATCCTATTGTGATGATTGCAGCAACTTTGATCAGTATAAATTAATTTAACATTTGAACATATTCACTTTTGTAGCATTATTTGAATATTTAATTATTCGATTCGACCAGATCTTTGTTGGTTCATTTCGGAAATCTCCCACAATTGCATCAGCAATAGCCATAATTAATTCAATTTACTTAACTAAGGTCATTGTCAGCTCCTCACACAGAGAGAAAGAGAGACATTGGAGGGGGGAATTGAGACTGAGATCAGAGCACCGCCATAATTTTCACGAAGAAATCAAAGTGCAGCCAGGGTGAGGAAAAGTGTCAGGGTCCCGAGTAATTACCACTCGGCTTATATCAATCAATGCGCAGCTATAGACATTACACTATACTACTACAGACACACATACACAGACACAGTAATACTTACAATTGCGACCGCCTCGTGGGTAGTTTTAATTGAATATCACAAGAGGGATGTGCACTAATAAGGAAATCAATTTAAATCTCAGTCCAAAACCCAAACCCATGAGAAAAATAACCGAATGAAAGTCTAAAAAAAAATTCTGCGGGCGTAGGATCTGCACTTTGTGGAAGGGGGCGGCTCTAACGCCTGCGAAATTTAAACCCATCCCATGCGAACCGATCGAGTACTTGAAAATGAAGCAATAAGTTTCAATTGAAATGGGTTCGCTACTCCAAGGTCAACCTAAAAGATATCAAGCAAAGGGCGAGAGTTGTAAGTAAGATGGTCTATGGTAAGGGTAGAATGGGGAATGAGAATTGTATGTTGGAATTGAGAAACTATAATCTTAGTTTAAAAGCAACTTTAACATTAAAATCGACTGCGAACAAGAATACAGTAATACGAAACATGATAAATAATATATTTAAGAGATTAACTTACTACTACTATAGGTTAGACCAAAAATATATTAAAACAAAGATTCCCATATTCCAAAAATCTTACAAAATCTCAAAAGTATGAAACATAAATAACATATCTAAGAGAATTACTTTCTACTACTATAGGTTAGACCAAAAATATATTAAAACAAAGATTCCCAAACTCCAAAAATCTCACAAAATCTCAATGAAAATTTGAAACATTTTTTTTCTGGAATTTTGTATAATGATGGAATATTTCAACATGTTTTGAATAAACCCAATAAGTTTCATAACAAAAACAATTTATTGTTGATTAGAACCTTTTATGCTGGACTAGTTAATATACAATATGTATAATATATAGTACATATAGACACAGAACACTTATATCATGTATTTTGGATCTCTTCAAGTAATCATAAACTTAAGTATTGTAATTTATGTTTTTGTGATCTCAGAAAGCTGTTCAATTAACTTTTATACTTATACAAAATTTTCGAAAATGTTTATTTAATAGAGTTGTTTTTATTTTGGTATTTATTTTATTGGTTTATCGACGATTCGTAATCGTATGAACGCTAATCGGGAACGAGCCGGAGAGCGCTTATCATCGCAACCAGCTACCAATGCGATAGCGAACGGACCCCGTGTGAAGGTAACGGTTGAAGTTTATTTCGAGTTCGGCAGGCAGTTGTCGTCGGAGATCTTAGATGCGGGTGCCGTGCAAAGGCAACACCACCACCACCACCACCCAGCGGGAAAGAAGGAGCGGACTCACGCATCGAGGGACTTGCGATCGATGCGAAATATCTAAAGTCAAATCGGAATTTTCACATCGAATACGAAGAGAAAATGAATCGCTTACTGCAACGAGTATTGCCACTGCTGCTGGTGCTGGTACTGCAGCTGGTGCAAGGGACTGGTGCAAGTCTGGAGGAGGAGGTACCCTTCGTGAGCACGGACCTGGGTCAAATCCAGGGTACATTGATGAGCAGTTTTCTAGGGAGACCGATCTACGCGTTTCGCGGCATACCCTATGCACAGCCGCCGGTGGGAAGACTGCGCTTTGAGCCACCCAGGGAAGTGAAACCGTGGGGTAAGCAAGTACTGCTCGCTGTCGAGGATTCCCTGATCTGTCCGCAACGCGGCCAGATGGATCTGATGAGCGAGGATTGCCTCAAGCTGAACGTCTTTTCGCACAACTTGACCAAGAGCTCGCCCGTGATAATCTACATACACGGCGGAGCAAATGTGCTGGGCAGCGGGCACAGCGTGTATGAAGCTGGTCCCGAGTACCTGCTCGATTATGATGTCGTGCTGGTTGCCATTAACTATCGCCTGGGCGCCTTGGGGTTTCTCAGTGGCGGCAACTATGGATTTCTGGATCAAGTCATGGCCCTCGAGTGGGTGAACTCGCACATTTCGCATTTTGGTGGAGATCCCGCTCTGGTAACCCTGATGGGCATGAGTGCCGGTTCCATGGCCGTCAGCCTGCACCTGGTATCGCCCCTGTCCAACGGGCTCTTTCATCGCGCCATTCTAATGAGTGGCTCGGCGACGAACCATTTTAGTATCCACAACATGTTCTGGACCCGATTGCTGGCCCGCCAGGTGGGGTGTCCATTGTACAATAGTTTCTATATGACCCAGTGCCTGCGCAATGTCAGCTGGCAACGCATCGTGGACGTATGCGCCAACTGGGAGCAGTACATGTTCGTCAATATGAAGTGGAACTACGAGATCGATGGTTACTTTATGCCGCAACATCCCACTACCCTCTTCGAGCGGGGCGAGTTCAATCGGGTGCCTCTGCTAGTCACCTTTACCGAAAATGAGCTGGACTACTCTCCATTGGGTGCGTAACAAACAGATCTACTACGATTAGTCGAACTTGAGAGATAAGCGCTTGCCGGGCATAAAAATAACTGTAGATCTTATCATTGATTCCATTTGACGGGGGGCTTGCTAGAGTCCTTATCTATGAGGTCGTTCTTATAGAGTATTTCAAATGAAAATCAATGCTATACAATCCTAAAGTACTCTACAAGAGGAGAAATATTTATACTATTGCAGAGGGTAGATCTATTTTTGCCTAATTGTATTCTACGATATCTTTTCAGTTCAAAAGGATAACGATCCTAATGTACTCTTAAAAGAGGAGAAATATTTATACTATTGCAGAGGGTAGATCCATATTTGCCTAATTCTATTCTACGACATCTTTTCAGTTCAAAAGGATAACGATCTCCTGTTGCACGACATCAACGCTAACTTCCACGATTATGCGCCTGAACTGTTCCTTTTCGACTACGATCCTCTAAAGAGTAGGAGACTTAAGACTTTCTATTTTGGCTTTGGGTCCAACGAATTAGTGCCCATTGAAATCGAGGAATTTGGACTTATGTTTTCGGATGCGATTATTGGACACGGGGTTCATCGGCTTGTGGAAATGGCGCGACAGTTTACCCCGGTCTACTATGCGCGCATGGATTATGTGGGCCAGAGGAGTCTGTCGGCACCAATGGGGCAATATCAGAGACCCGTCGGAGTGGGACATGCCGATGACTTGCAGTACATAATGCCCAGTCTGTGGTATGGCTCCCTGATGGACCGCAATCACTCTGATCTGTTCATGATGGAGCGCATGACAGCTTTGTTTACGCATTTTGCCAAAACGGGGTAAGTGGTGGGGCAAGAAGGAGAGCGTGTTCTACAACATGATCAACTCTTTCAGCGAGTCCTTGCAAGAGTCTGAGGCATGGCCACCTTGCAACGCCACATACATGCAGTTGTTGTACAACAATCGTATCGCCAACTTGGGTTTCCCTGCCTATACGCAACGCTACGCTCTCTGGGATAAGCTGTTTCCCAAGCCGTCGGGCCAGGCTGGCATTGCCCGAGGGGGCCAACTGCTGCCAGTGCTGCTGCTGCTGCTGCTGCTGCTCGGCTTGCTGACCAGGGTAATGTAGGGAGAGGCGTGGCAGCGTGCAGCTTATCAATGGGCCGTTTAGATAAGCCTAATGACGACTTTCACTTTGATTAATTAATCAACACAGGCGTGAGATTTTTCCCGTCTCTGTGTGTATGTGTGTGTGTGTGTGTGTTTGTAAGTGTGTTTTCTTGTGTGCCTTCAAGCAATTAGTCTTCTCGAGCAGCTGAGGGAGGGGCAAGGGAACGGGGGGCGCAGGCACAGAGGAGCAGCTTAAATATACATTAATTTCTCTTTAAATGGTCTCCAAAACCGAACAAAGTGCTGACCTTTTTTCGTTGTCTTAACTGGCCGTAATTGTGCGATAAATTCCATTGTAATTGCCAGGTTCGCACATATCAAAAGCTTTCCAACAGCATCCTCCCCCTGCCAATCCCCCTTCTCGTCCTCCCGAGTCCTCACCCCATACCCCCTTCCACAGTGGCACAGTCCCTTTGCCCTGTTATTGACATTTGAGATTGGCAGCACTTAAGCGGTTTGTTCTTGCGTGAAAATCTCAGTCAGGGTGAATGGGCTACAAAAGGATTAACAGCCCCCGCCCAAGGGGGGCGCAGTTTGTCACATTACTAGGGTTGTCGCCACTCTCGCACTGGCAGTGATGTGATTGTGATGTGAATGGAATGTATATGACTATTTCATCAGAGATTTCTAAAGCGACATTCTGAGAACTTGATGCTCTGAGCTGAAAATCGGGAACACCTTTTCAATATAATTATAAATTACTTACTACTAACAATTATGATGACTTTAAAAATTTTATACAGTGTTGCAATAAATTGAATATTATATAAACAACAAATAAATTTATCAATCTTCAATCATTTATTGTAAAAGTTTTCTTTATTAATGAAGAAACTGAAAATTGAATGTTAAGAACGAGAAAAGGTCGTTTGTTAATGGTGTGAGTTGTGATTTTCTTCTTTTATGTAATACAGGTATAGTTTCAACTATAATATATTAATATTAAATACTCTTATTATTGCTTCAATATGTATACACAACTAATTTTAACTTCAGTTATATATGAATTCCTTTTCAAAGAACGTTCTACAGAAGTGCATATAAAATCAAATTACCACAAACATAGATCCCTAATTAAAACTCACAATCTTTTCTACTGCATATAAGGTTGTAATGAAAATCCTCAACTAAAGAATTAAAATCGCACAAGGATAATCTAAGCTTTTGTTTGGTTTTAGCTTTTGGTTCTTTCACAATTTACACAACGTTTTTTACTGCTTTTCTTATCAAGGCTGCTGCTGGAGAACCCAAGTAAACCACACACGCACACACACATCTCCTTCTCTCTCTCTCTCTCTTTTACACACATACAGCCCAGTCTCGACCACATAATGACTTTGATGTAGAGTTCGTGCAAAGTTTTGCCAAAGAAAATATGGAAAATTAACTTGTTAGCCTGGCCGGCAACCACACGGGAAATTATATGGGTGTGCGTGAAAGTGTGAGTGTGTGTGTGCTAGTGTGTGTGCTAGTGTGTGTGTGTTGTGGGGCATGAGCAAACATTTAACTATACGCATTCTCTTTTGGGACAAAAGGCCACAAAAAGGTGGGCAAGTCAACTTGACAAAACGCATGACGAGGCAGCAGAGGGCAGAAGGAAAGAGAAGGGAAAGAGAGAGGAGAGGAGAGGAAAGGTGAGAAAGAAAGCGCAGACAAAGCAAGAAAAACCCCTGACAGATTTGCGAAAATTTTTAATTAAATTTCGACAAGAAAAACCGTTGGAAAATGACATGTAAAATTGCATTCAACAGCAACAGCAACAGCAGCTGGAAAATTGTGGAAAATGTGTGGGAAATGTGAAAGAGTTGCGATCGAATATCGAGTGACTCGATTGTGACTCAATTACAATAAGTCTATTAAACTTGTGTTCACGTCTAGACGTGCCAGCCATGGATTAGTGTGGCCAGGGGGTAGGGGCTAAGGGTTGGGGGTCTCTCTCTCTCTCTCCCTCTAAGGGCTGCTCGATCCGTTTGTAGGGTTGAAGTGCAAGTCGAGAGCGCGTGCCCCTTTTGACTTTCAAACAAAGGACACGCAGACGGAATGATGATGAGGATGCGCTGTGGATGGCGATGACGATGATGTTGGGCATACGAATGCGAAGGTGTTCCAGCTGCCTCCTCGAGCAGGACTCGGTCTCGATTTCACTTTCGTTACGCCAGATATTTCAGTTGAAAAACCGTGTGGTTTCTCGATCGCGATCGTTGTTCTTTTCACGTTCACGTTCATGTTCACGTCTGTTTTCCTTGTTTTCTCTTTTACTTTTTTTGTGGTTTTGATTACGTATTTATGGAGCGCACACAAAGGACGCAGGGGAACGCAGGACAGGAGGCAAAAGGAGTAAACATTTTGAAGTAGCGCCGTTCGAAAATGTTTTATAGGCTTGTCAGCGATCGAGTAGAGCCTGCCTGTCTGTCTGTACGTCTGCCTGTCTGTCCGTCTGCCTGTCTGTCTGCTCGTCCTTTTATGCGTTTTGTCAACATATCGTATTACGCCCAAGGACCAAAAACAGGCCCATAATCGCTAATGACAATACAAATTGAGTGCGAGCGAGATAGAGAGACAGCCTGTGCGTGAGAGAGAGGGAAAGAGCGATCGTTCGATCGTGCGCTTTGTTGGTTTTTCTGGGAAGCCTACGGACAGCCGGCGGAGCGTGCTTACAAAAATTTGTTAAACCACATTTTCGTATTTGTTTGGCATTTTAAGTGAATTCCGAATTAAGTGAATTAAGAAGATACTGATGATGAGTCACTGGTTCAGTCTGTGCTGGTCCGTATCTCGGGAACTATAGGTGCCAACTAGTTGAAATTGGGTATGTAGATTCGAGAACGATAAAAACAGTTTGTAGCATTGTTAAAATATAAATATTCTTAACAAGATTAACATTTTTAATCGTACAAATGCCTGGGAACATGGACCTCTGTAGCTATAGAACACAACTTCATTCATTTTGGTATGCAGGTTCAGGAACTATGAAAGAAGCTACTACTTAAGTATTTTCCCCTTTTATAAAGGAAAGTAATAAATATACAGAAAGAAAAGTAGTATTATTAATATTATTAAGTTAAAGACACCGTTAAACTCAATTCCATTATTATTTTGATAAAGTAGGCAATTCCAAAATATTATAGCACCATTTTTATTATCTTGAACCTGCTGTTTATTGATAACCTCAAAAGGTGCATCGATTTTCGTAGCGCCACCTTGAGATATATGTATGTATATGAATACCTTTCCTGGTAAAGCAGAACTTCCTATTTGATTCAATTAATTAACTTGTCTGGCGCCTAAAAAACTGACAGAGAATCCCTAAGCTGACAGCAACAAAAAGAGACCCAAATCGAATCTCTTAATTAAATATTTATACAAATTTTCCTCAGATTGTAAATCGCCTTGATTAATGATTGTCCTCGTTGCGCACTTGCAGTGACTCCCAGGCTCCCACACACACACACAGACAGACACAGACACTCAAAGTCGAAGATCAAACAGAGAATTTACAACAGAAAGGACACTCCGCTCGGCTGCTTTCTCTCCCTTTTCCTTTTGTCTCGTCCTCTTCCCAGCGCTGTGAAAGTGTTCACATCAAAAGCGGTCTCAGATTAATTGTTTTGCCTTTTTTCACGTTTTAGTTGAGCTCGATAAACAATTTGATTACGTGTATTCGATAAACAAATAAACACTCGCACACACACGCATACTCACGCCTCATATGTGTGTGTGTCTCTCTGGCCTGCCCCCGAGAACTCTCTGGCCCTGCCTTCTCCCCCCTTTCCTCGTGCCATTGTCTCGCTGTCTGTCACAGGCCACAACGTTGGCTACTCCATGACATGTTGTGTGTGAGTGTGTGAATGTGTGTGTGTGTGTGAGTATGTGTATCTCAGTTGTGTGTGGTCGCCGTTTGAGTGTCTTTTGTTGTTCACTCGCTCTGATATCGTCGCTTTTGTTTGAAGCCCCGGCGACAGACATCGACAACAACAACAACAACAACAAGAACAACTTGATTGTGCTGTTTGGGGAACCCGCGACCCAATCATAATTATGCATGTTTCTTGTTTTGGGACCTTGTTAATAATGGCGTTAATGTTTATGCTGATGAGAACAACTCGGACCACCCTCGCATTGGGTTCCCCATTCGAAGATTGAACTTAAATCACAGTGATATTTATAGCATCACAGACAAAGGACTAAAGCAAGAGGAAAATTTACACTGACTTACGGAGTTTTCTTGTGTGGGAGATTATAAATAATAACATAGTAAGATAATATTATTTTTAAAGTATGTATATATATATACTATATGCATATGTTGTACATATTATTATTTTATTTATTTTACAGAACTCTGCCTGCGGGCTATGTGACGTCCAAGCAAACTATTTACTTAATATTTCCTAGCAACCTACGCACTTTCCAGAAATCAATCTACAACTTATCAAATTTAAATCTTATTTGTACATTTTTGTACCAATAATACCAATAACAAGTATTTATAGAAAACTTATCAATAGCTTATTAAATCTTATAAGTAAAGCTAGTTCGACCTAATTGTTGATATTTCGAAAAACCCCTCATGCCACCTATACATTTCCATCAATTTTCTCTAGAGCGTCTTAGCAAACTATTTACATATGTAACAATTCCGAAAAACCTGCACGAGCTCCAGAAACTTAAGCAGCAACTAATCAAATTTCCAAGTTATTTAAATTTTATAGTAAACCGATCTTATATTTAGAAATCTGATTAATAGTTTCTAGTTTGTTTTGGGACCACATAAAGTAGGAAACGCTTTCTATAGATTTTCTATAGAATTTAAGTTGCAGATGTTGGGCGATAAAATTCCCAAAGGGGTATAGGAAATGTTACATCATTAACACTCAGATCAATAGAGAAAAATTCCCAACTTCTGAGGTACAAATCTGCACATCGGTATTGGTTTCCCATCCTTTGTTAAGAGTCCAGTTCTCTGCATAAGACAGACATGGATTGGATATTGATCGTGATCAGGACTATATGTGTATATACAATACTTTCAAGATTCTGCCACGCCCTCTTCTGACTGTTATAAACATAGTACAGCCTTTCAGTGATAGAATCAATGCCACCCAGTTTAAAACGGAATCACCGCGAGCCAATTAGATCACGGAGCGGGGAGTCAATAAAAGTGCAACGCCCACTCAGTCGTTCTTTTAGCTGATAATCTTCACGAACCCAATTGAAAACCCATAAAAAGCGCAATCATCGACAACACCACAAAACGCGTCCGGGGAAATGGCCCAATAATTACAGGCGTGTTAAGTGCCTGAACCTTCCGACTGCCGGATACCTCGCAACACCCTGTGCAAACACTCGGATTTGTTTGCCAAAGCGACTCCTGTCAATATTATTTCTCTTGTTGTTGTTGTTGTTGTCAAATGTGATTATTAATGTGCTACGAAATGGCAACAACCCCACCCCACAAACAGCACCCTGCACCCCACACCCAGCACTCAATAGCATCAGCTCTAATATCGCACCCTCAACCCAATCTCAGAACTCAAGGACTCGAACGTATGCTAGTTGTCTTGTCGGAGGGTGTGACAATCCGTGGAACCCAACTAATGAGTGTAAACAACGCACAGTGGGTCGCAGGCTTGGAATTCTAGAATTTAATGCAAAATATATATTTTTAATACCTTTAAGTTGTAATTATTTTTGTATTAATGAGGAAATAAATATAGAAGTATATAATTATGAGTAAGTTCTATAAAGTATGATAATTTTTATAATATAAATAATTATATTATATTTTTGATATTACTTGTAAGTATTAAAATAATATACATTTAATTTATATAATATAAATATATACATATACTATAATATTTGTATGATATTATTTTATGCACCTTTTTTCTTATTTTAAATAAAAAATCAATAAAACTTAAATTCAAGTATGAGAAATACAAAATAAATAGAAAAAAGTATAAGTTGTATACATTTTTCAGGTACTTAAGTATAGAATGTAATAAAGATATATTTATAAATAATTTACAAACTACAATAGTCTGTATCCTATGTATCAGTTGCTTATTTCTTAAATTCTGCTCTTATAAATAAATGGCATAGGCATATAATTGTCAATATCCAATTTTAAATGTTCTATTTAATTAAAATTTAAAAATTTAACTTATATTTGGAGAAAGCTGAGCCCACTGTGCCGCATGCTGGGAAAACAAAGAAGGAAGCGACAACAAAAAACTGCCACAAACTGTTTGATTTGTCGCTTAGGACTAATGAAACCAAACATTAGAGCGAGCTGGCACCCTCAATATGTTTCTGGTTCTGGTTCTGGTTCGGTCTCTGGTTCCGTATAGCCGGGGGTAGTGCCTGTCTGCCTCGGCAAAAGTGTTGCAATTTTTTTTTTTTTCATTTCTCCGCTTCAAAGGGATGTTTACTATTTTGGAAGGACGGACGCGGCTGGCAGAGCGCCAGGCAGGCTTGATGTGTTGTAAGTTGATTACGTGGTTGACGTTGAAGCTGCCGCTGCCGCTGACGCTGCTGCTGCTGCGGCTGTTGTTGTTGTTGCCGCTGCTGCTGCTGCTTCTGCTGTTCGAGTTGCAATATGAGGGCGCATGTTGCTGCCGTGGAATCGGCAGCTGTCTTCACGTGAACTGCAGCCGCGATACTCGCGCTCTCCGCCTCCAACTCCAACTCCGAGTTCAACTTCATTTTCAACTTTAACTGGAACTGGTGGATGTTGTAGGCAGCACTCATTGAAGATGCCACTTAACTGGCATATTATGAAGGTGCTGAGACAAGGTAGAGAGCATTTTGTAAGGTATATTTTCCATTATCGCCTTGATATGAACTTCAGTCATATGTGTTTGTTTCCTCCAGATCTCAGTTTTTATATGAGGTAGAGCTATGAAATTTGGTTTCAAGGTACCTTAGTATGTCACATATTTAAAGTAGTTTGCAAATTTTCTAGTGCCACGCCCATTCCAATGGAAATCAAAAAAACAGTTTAAGCTAAATGCAATTGTAATACTTAATAGTTATTTAATAATATATAGGTATTATATATATTAGATAGTTTGTAATAACTGATTCTGCCCCTCCTCATAGCATTGGCTGCAGGGTATCTTACAGTCGAGTGCGCTCAACTGTAGCTACATACTACGTGCCTCGACTGGCTAATACACTGTAGCTGCCACCTGAGCCCCGTTTCCACTCGCGCGTTTCGCTAATAGTAGCGCCAGCTCTCGGCTCCGGGCCCGGTCGGTTGGGATCTCTCTCTCTGTGGTCCGATGGGGTCGGATCGCACCCCGGGCCTTGGTCAACATGATGAGCTGCTGTCGCGGCCACCGTGGCATTCCGTGGGAAACTCTCTAAAACGGCATGCGGGTGTGGTTTTTCCTCTGCACACAAATTAATGAAATTGTTGTTGTTACCCGTTGCTGTTGTTGTTGTACTTGTACGCTAAGCTACAGTTTCGGTTTTAGCTTTAGTTATAGTTTTGTTTCTGCTTTTTCTGGCTGTTGATTAATAGTTTGCGCCATCGCAGGCAGCCTGAGAAATGCCGCAAGGGCAGCACATTTGTTGCATGTTGCACTTGTTCTAATGAGAGTTGCCCCAACTCGACTCGGCTCGAGCCTTATTGAGCAATTAGTTAAGTGGCCGTTGACAGTTAACGTTTTATCAATTGGTTTTCCAACTAACGTTTTTCCTTCTCTTCATAAATCAATCATTTTTTGTTTGAGTGCAACTTTCACATGGCAGAACAATTTGTCAGCGCTCGTTCATCTCATGATACACATGTGATTCTACGTTGGGATCCCTCGATGACGATGACGATGACGATCGACCACCAGTAGAATTTTTGACAAGCTCATTAGAGTTCCCTTCCCCCATCTACCACCTCCAACCTTTAAGCAGCTTCCTCATAGATCCCCCACTATCGGCGACTGCGACGAGTCACTAAGGTAAAACAAATAGCTCGTGGGCCCAGGAATGCGAGGGCTGTCCACGGGGATAAACGGTCGCAGATAGCCCCAAATTCCTGGGTTAGCCTAGCTGGGGATTAACAATTTATTTTAAAATTGATGAACAAATTTGAGAGTCGAATCATGCTGTATACAGTAAATACAGTATAGTATATCTATTAAAAACCAAGAGGATTTGGAATGGACAGTAAGTCTGTCTTTTAAATCTTCGATCTTACTTCTTTATAAAAACAGTGTATAGAAATTTGTTCAATAAAGCTCTGAGTAAATTGTTTTCAAACTCACATCAATCTCATTTATATAAAATATACTTATATCCTTGCATGGGAAGTAGTACTTATTCTCCTTAGTCTTTCTGAACAACTTTACTTTATTAATGAGCTAAAGAAAAGTTAGCAATAATTCCAGTACAATGTTTTCCAATTTGTATACTATATAACTTATATGCATTTTATAAGTTTGTTATTTACAAATGGAAAACAGACCCATTTGCAAGATTTGAGTTATTGATTTTATATCGTATATTCAACTATATTTGAGTCACAGGCGAGTCGCAATAAAACCGCAAATCAGAACGCAATTGAAAACTGCCCTTTTTATCAAGTGGATAAATTTTTCAAGGCCAGCATTTGTTTAAATTTAGAAAAAATATTTGTGCATATAGTATAAACTATGTACAATTTTGTTACTTCAATAATAATAGTACTCGGATCGGAATGTAAGCTTATTGCTTTTGCACAGGAGCTACGAAAGAAAACAGCTATAAAATAAAAGTACAGTCTAACAGTGATATTCGTATATATAAACTACTATAATACTTTAATAGTATAATAATAGTATAATATAGATGTGCATTTAATATGTACAATATATACATTCATTCATGTGGAATATAATAGAAGAACTGTATTATCATGTTAATATATGTTATTTTCTTTTCTTTTAAAGTTTCTTTATTTAGAAGGTTCTTAAGAATAAATATATACAATCATTAAACTATTTTTTTAATGCTACATATTTTTAAGATGTAAGTCAAGCCTCCATATTCGTATATAAAGATTATATTAGTGATAATATCAATGATAATATTAACAATAAAAATAATAATGAATATAATAATGAAGTAATATCAATTCTTAACAATATGTGTGTTTAATATAATGTAATTTCAGCCTTAAAGTTATAATACCATATGATCAGATATTCACTTCTGATATATGGATCATATTACTGATACGAAAAACAGAAAACTTATTTCAGGTATAGAAAATATCGGTTAAGTGGATATGTGGACTACGCTTTGCTAATATATTTGCTTTGCTTCGATAAAAACTTCACAAGTATCTACAACAAACCGTCTGAGCACTCCTCATAGAGAAGGCACCCCTCCGGCGCTTGCAACCATCAGTTAGTCAATAAGCGACACCGTGCAACATGATCCATCATCAGTTGAGTTGAAAGCTGTAGGCAAACAAGCAGGAGGAGGAGTAGGAGCAGGAGGAGGATGGCGAGCTGAAAACTATTACTGAAATACGATGCGCGATGACAACAGACAAAACAAGGCATAGACAAAGAGGGAGGGAGACAGGAGGATCGCATTGCGACAAGGGGACAACAGGAGGTAGCAGAGAGCAGGCACCAGGCAGCAGGCAGAAGAGACAGGAGTCATAAGGCAGTTTGACTGACAGATCAACGTCAGACAGCCCACAGCATGAGATGAGATGAGTTTTGCCTCAGCTCAGCTTGCGATCGGCACGCGACAAACATAAAGCTGCTGCTGGGGCTGCTTGCTGCCTCTCAGTCGCTGCTGCTGCTGCAGTCGCGTCGCTGCCCACTTCAACTATTTTTTTCAATATGCAACGCTGCAGGAACTCATCAGTTATTAAAACCGAAAATTATGTTGCAGTTGTTAATGGTTTTCTCGCGCAGAGCTTATCGCACCCACGTGCCACACGCACTTTCCTATGCTAATTAGAAAATAGAGAGGAAAAGGCATTTTCCGTATTCCGTTTTCCAACCCTCGCCATGCACCATGAGTTCGTGTAATATACCCGACTCCAAATTACTCGAAAAACTAAACGAAGTAGCACACATAGTATATAATTTGGCATGTGGGTCGCCTGCGGTTCCTCGATAAGACCAACGATTCCGGCACGTACCCACCAGAGATTGCTGGTGACGAATACAGTTGAGTTCCGTTCAAAAAGTACGATGAATCAAGCAGGGGAATTTCCCTCCTTCCTTTCTTCTCATTCTCCAGTTGTTTCTCTTCCACAGCTATCTCTTGCTCTCTCTCTGCAGATCTAACCCACTTAAATTTAGCACACACAACATTTCCCACACCCACGCGAATCCAGCGATCATCTAAGCTCAACTGTGGCAAGAGTCGAGCTTAACCCAATAAATAGCTGGCATAGCTAAGAGAGCGGGCGAGCCGAAGAGAGACAGAGAGACGAAGAGAGGCGCGCTGTTGAGTCATAAATTGTGAATTGCAATGCACATTATTGTCAGAGCGAGATAGCAGAACGAGTCAAAGAGTCGCGCAACGGTTGGGCCTGCTGTGGACACTTTCTGCCCAACAGTTTGGCATCTCAATTGCAGTTGTTGTTGTTTGCGTTGCAGTTGTTGCCTGTGCTGCTGTTGTGTTATTTATGAGTTTTGTGATGTTTCTGCAAATTTTTCTATGTAAGTGAAGTCTCCTCTTTGTTTTTCTTAGCTTAGTTGAACTTGTGCTCTGCGCTCTTATCGCACGTCAATTGCGCAGACAACTTCATTGTAAGCCTGAGATTGCTGCGCATTGATGTTGACAGCAGGAGTTCGCTGCGCTGCCGACGCGACGGCACTGTCTGTCTGTATGTGTGTGTGTGTTTGTGTGTGGATTGCGTGGATCGTGTTGGACCACTCGTGACACGCGAGTGTACGAAAGCTCGTTTGGCTGCACTCCATTCGAAACGTTAGCGGAATGAAAATGAAAAGGATGTTGTATGTGACTAGAAGATACCCAGCAACAAAGTAATATAAACTGCAAATATACTCATGAATAAAGTTTTATTTTATAATATTTTACAGGGTGTCTTTTATAGTATTAACAATGTTATTTTCCTGTTTATTACTTTTTTTACATAAGGAAAAAGTGATATTTTGAGTCTAGAATATACTTAATAAAATATATATTATTATATACATTTTCTTGCCTTTTATCATTATTGATATTTTATTTCTTTTATATTACATTAAAATGTACTATTCTGTATTCATTGGTGTTATATAAAATAAGTTTTTAGTATATTACTTGATCTAACTTTTTGTCTCTGTGGCACGCTGCCATCTTCAGCTGAAGACAGGCATCCTCCGAGGCGAAACCACAGAAGAAGATCTCCCTCAAGTCGCCTGCGGTTCGTCTTGCACGCCTGCCTGCTCCAAATGCCAAGACAGACAGAGGGTTTTTGGTGCCTAGCGGCGAAATCTAATTAGATTTTGTGGCCAAAAGGCGCTGCGAAATTTCAATAGCCTTTTCACGCCATTTGCTGCGACTCTTGAGCGATTTCCATCAGTCAATAAAAACTGCGGCACAGTCGAAGGCGAAGCTCGTGCGCTCAGTGTGTGTTGGTGTGTGTGTGTGTGGACACAGCAGGCGAGTTGCATCTGATAGCTGGAGGAGGAGGTAAGTCTCTGCTAGACTGGCCCAACCCCCCTCCCTTCCCCACCCACTGTTGGTGTCTCACACAACTTTATTTGCATTGCATTTCGTGGAAAAGGAAATCGAAATCTGCACGTCGAAATATTTCGCTGGAAATTGGAATGCCAAATACAAGTTTCCCTCCGTCCCCCAGCCCACTCTCTGCTTGACCAGACTTCTAACAAATTATGAAAACGTGCAGAGGGAGAGACAGGCAGACAGAGGGAGGTGGATAGACATGTGGCATATGCTGCGCTGACAGGGAAAACAATTAAAACTAAAGTGGAAACGATCAAAATGAGCGACCCCGTTACACATATGTAGAGATCTATTGCCCACAGATAGCGACAAGCAAACCGCATTGCCCTGGCAATTTGCATAAATTAATATATTAAAGTGCAGGGTATGATGAGTCCAACTGGGTGGCTGGAGACACCCTCGCCTCGCCTCGCTCGCAGGACGCAATAAGTGATGATGCTATGGCGTGACTCATCATCAACGTGTTGGAATTCTGAGTTGCCAATTGGATGAGGACCACGCGTCATGTGTTGCCTTATGCCCTATGCTAATGAGGCAACTCCCTCTCTACCTTCTCGCTCCCCCTCTCTCTCTTCGCTCAGGACACCATCCACTCCAATACGATCGGCTTTTGACATTGCCATGCTGTCAAGCGTAACCAAACTCCGATAAGAGCAATAAAAATGAAAATAGGTTGCGAGCGCCGGCAACAGCAACAACAACAGCAAAACAAAAACAACATCAACAGAAGCGGCAACAACTAAGGCAGCTTTTCCGCAACGAGCAACATCTGTGCGAGAAGGAGCGTGCGTGTGTGTGTGTGTGAGTTGGCATTGAGCGAGAATTGCACACTGAAAGAAATATTGGAGTATAAGGTAAGCAGGGAAGATGAGTTATGAAATAAATAAATATATTGAGATACATAAAAAAATAAATCATTAGGAAAAGAATATTAAAGACTAAATCGATATTAGATTAAATTGCAAAGCTTTATTTGATTCAAAGCTATTGTGAATGAAAATTATTATGTTTTTCATAAAACTTAAAGTACCTTTATTATTTAGAAATAAACTGCAAATCTTCATTAAAATTCATATATTGTTTAACTCTGTCGCAATATTCCACTAAAAATCTTTTAGTTCTGTAAATTATTATAGTGTTTTGAATGATATTATCTTCAAAAATGTAAAACTCAAAGCTAATAAGTTTTTCTAAACTTTTAAAATGTTTTATTTTTATTTTTTTATTTATTTTTTTTTTTTATATTATTAAGTGAAAAATCCGTACATCATGATATTATATCATTTCATTCGATCATAAATCAACCTTCAATTCAGTTTCGGTATCGCACTTTTCCCAGTTTCTCTCAGTGCATGCCACGGCACGCGATCAGTGGCTCGACACGTACCAATGCTATCGACGCGCCTTAATATATGCACCCACACAGCGATGACACGCAGACCCAAAGGAGGAACAACAAAAACAAAACGTAAACAACTTGCGCAACTTGCGGGGAGACAAAAAACATCAAATTGGAACTGAAAATGGGAAATTATGCCAATTGGTTTATTACGTTGGCAACTAGCAACGTGGAGGGAGAAAACAACAAAAACATGTCAAGGGAGGGAAACAGAAAAACAAATTTAAAATGCCAAATTGTACGAATTTTAATCGACACGAAAAAAGAGTTTCTACAAATTGCAAGCAAGTACAGTAGAGCCCAAGCAGTGGTAACCCTTCCTCCCTCATTCTAGGCCAGATCTTCTCAGAGCCAATGCTCCTTGGTCTGACGACGCCAGTTGAGTGGAAAGAGACGCTTCCAGATCTCATAACGCGCAGCATTGAGACCCTCCTCCAGCAGCAGTTCCTTTCCAATGTCCAGATAGTAGCGCTTCTTGAAGCCGAAAGGTCTCCAGCGTATGTTACGAAGCTGTTCATCGCTTGGTTTGTTGGGATCCCTGCAGGGAAGTTCGGGATACATTATTATCGAGATCTCTCAGTTTTTTATTAGCTTTAAACTCTTAACATATATACAAGATAACTTTTAATTTGCCTGTTAAATCAGCATAGTCTGATTTATAATCTTTGTTATTATATGTTAGTTTTCTTTGAATACGTTACTTTTTTGTTCCGACGATAGTTTAAAGTTTCCCCCTTCACTCACCCCTTGTAGGCAAAAGCAGAAAACATTCTGGTCATAATATCTACCATTCGGAATTCTTCATCATCTTCGGTAAACATGCGACTAACCGAGGGCTCTACAAATAGATACATAAGATCATCATGATGTACCACGCCGTAGGGTGCATCTTTCGGAAAGTGGATGTGACTGCGTTTGCCCTGATAAGAAAAACGATAGTAGTAAACCTTGGTGGACCGTGCGGCCAGATGGACAAAGCGATGTACACCAAATCCTGTCAGAGCATCCGAAAAGAGTGTGGCCAGAGATTGAAGAGAACTATTCGCTTGCAGAGGCAGCTGACCGAAATAATGATCGTGCAGCTCCCGACTTATGTTCTGGACACGGGGATTACTCGCATTGTAGAGGAAACAGATGGGCGCCAGTGCATCGAAGTTCTCATTGAAGGCCGTCAATAGGGCGGGACTTTGCAGTATAGCTGGAATAGGGTAAATTAAATATTAATAGATCTTCAATTGAATATCATATGGGTATATTATATATCGTCTATCTTATGTCGATAAGAACACAGAATTCTTTGTCAGTAACTCACAAATCGCTGGTCCCACAAACTCATCCTTGGTCATGCCCGTTATGATGGGTATCTTCATGAAGTCGCCGTTCTGATAACTGCGCACGGGATCCTCGATGAGAAAACGTTCCTGCCCAAAGTCGGGTTCAATTACGGGCTTCCACAGCATCAAGGGATTATTGTGTCCAAAGTCAAACATGCGTGGTAGACTATTGGCATACTCTAGATAGTGTTTCTAGAAGGACAGTCAACGATTAATCTTGAAGTTTGACAGGTTTAGAAAAATAGATAAGATAAAGAGATTTCTGTAAGTCTGTATAATAACCGTAGAAAGATAACGTTTGTTGATTGGGTATTAAAGAGATTGGGTATTCTAAAAGAAAAGAATGTCTCTATTTTGCTGGATCAAAGAGAACTATAAGAATAGTATTGCAGTTTGGTAGTAGTTGTAATCGTTGATCAACTTACCCCGCGCAGACAGTGTAACATATCGTTGAGATCCTCCGTGTTGCACTGCAGCAAGGCAGCCTGCTTCTTGGCCACATCCATTTGATGCTGTGGCAGTGACCACTGGCCCGTTGCAGCGCCACTCATCACGATGGCTCGATGGAAGAGACCCTGCGACATGGGCGATACCATGTGAAGAGTAACGGCCAGAGCACCCGCTCCATAGCCAAGCAGCGTAATCGCATTGGAGTCGCCGCCAAAGCGAGTGATGTGCAACTTGACCCAACGCAGCAGCTGCACCTGATCCTTCAGTCCCATGTTGCCTGGTGCCTGTTCCGTACCCGTGGCCAGAAAACCAAGTGTGCCCAGGCGATAATTAAAGGTTACCAGCACCAGATTGCGATCCATAAAGTACTGTGGACCGGCAAAGTTCTTGCTCTGCCCGGAGAGGGAGTAGAAGCCTCCGGGATGAATAAACACAATGACAGGCTTCTTGGGATTGGGCTGCGTCTCACTGGGCAGCTCGCGTGTGTAGATATTCAACTGTAGACAATCCTCGCTCACATCGTCGCTGAATAGGCCCGGTTGGGGGCACTTGGGACCGTCGAAGGTGGCATCCAGTATGTCGAACCATTGCTCGATTGGTTCGGGTGGCTTGAAGCGTAGATTATCCACTGGGGGCTTGGCATAGGGTATACCACGGAAGGCATAAAAGTTGCGTCCCGCCTGCGAAGGCAGTATGGTGCCCCTGATCTTGCCCAGCGCTGTGGTAATCACCAGATCGGACAGTTCCTTATCACTGCCAATGGGCACATCGTCTTCGTCCAAGGTTTTGGCCAATTCGCTGCTGTTTTGGCTCCAAACTAGCAACGGCAAAAACAGCAGAAGGAGCAACTGCATTTGTCCAAGCAGGCTCCACATTTTCACAAGACTGTGCAGGCTGCGTAGCCAGCTCGCGGCTTTTATAGCACTCCAGTTGGAGGAGCGGGATTATGTCGCATAAAATACCCAAATTGATGAGATTCGCGCTGCAGTTGGACGTGGGCGTTGGCCTGGCCTGGACTTGCCTGGGCTGATTCTCTTACTTGTTCTGGAATGGCCTTCATTCCTCATCATTCTAATTGTCTGGTCATGCGCAGAGGCGCAGAGCATCATTTGAAAAGGGGGGACCAGAATTAGAGATGATCTTGAGTTAAGTTTTCTGAGATTAAACTTTCAAATAAATTATAGGGCTTATATAGTATTTAAGTCATACTGACAATGATAATAAATCTGTTATTATTTCTAATCCTACTCAAATTATCTACAATATATTTTAACATAATTCAAACTATCTTAACCAAATTTTAATATATTTTATTAATTTGATATATCATAACATTCAAGAAATATACGAAAAGATCATGATGATGAAATTTGTGTATCAAAACATACTAGCTTTATAGAAATAGATACTGAATTCTCACACTTGAGATCATCTTCGATTAGTCTCACTTTAAACTACAATTTCCAATGTTTCCCGGCCTGGCTACGCCCTTGTTTCTGGTGTGGGGGGTCCATAAATAACAAATAGTTCGCGGAGTCGTCGCGTCTTGTCCGAAGAAGATCTTCCCACACACACCTTTCGCCGCCGACGTTGTCGGGCATTGCAATCGGCCCACGCAGGCGAGGAGCTGTTCTAACTCGCATATTACCGTTATTGCATTGTCTGTCAATTTGTTATTGCTCCAATTTTCCCACGTGAACTTGTTTGCGTGTTTGCGGCTTATTAGATTAACGCCGCATTTAGACACCCTACCCTCGACACTCGGCGAGGTTAACTCTGTGACCTACCCAAAAACCCGAAAAAAAAACAACAACGAGACGAAGTGAAAAACGATCCTTAAATGGTCGCTAATAGCGTTTAATGGTTGAGCACGAAAGGTGAGCACAAGTCATAAAGTTTTCGAGCGCACCGCAAGATGATGATGACGACACACCCCTCTCTCACTCTCTTACCATACACACGAGTTGAACCAGAAGAGAGACAGTACACAGACAGACAGAGAGAGAGGGAGAGAGTGATAGCCTTAAGTGTTCCTTTGTGCACTTCTTCTTCCGTTTGCGCTTCCTTTCTTCCCTTCCTTTCTTTCGTTTTGTGCAGACAGACAAAAGCGTGCTAATTGGATTTATATTGAGCTATTGTGGAACATCCCAAGTTGGTAGCAGCTTCTTCACTTCCTTCACAGTGTGAACAATTATCGTGGGTAGCTCGACAGCAGGGCCAAGAGAGGTTTCCTCTCATACATATATATCAATCTTATAATGTCCTCTCTGAAGGGTTTTCGCTGGGAACC
The DNA here is from genome assembly GCA_018904035.1 of Zaprionus ornatus. Taxonomy (NCBI): domain Eukaryota; kingdom Metazoa; phylum Arthropoda; class Insecta; order Diptera; family Drosophilidae; genus Zaprionus; species Zaprionus ornatus. The sequence continues at coordinate 13,970,472 of JAEIFZ010000002.1, read as the reverse complement.
AAGGGCTTAGGGTAGCCCCGCAGCAATTCACTACCCAAGTCAGGCAGTTCTAGTTATTGTTTCAATATTTTATCAACAAAAATTGCGAAGCAATAACGCACTTGAAATAATAAAAAAAAGATTAGTCATCTGAGTTTTATTAGTAGTGCGAATCAATGTGGATTGCAAAAGAGCGCAATGAATTTACGTAGTGCGTGTGTGTGTTTTTCTGCCAGCGAAGGAGAATTGCAATGATGTCCACACTGCTGTCGGCATGTAAATGAGCCTTGAACACTTGCACATATATGTATACGAGTGTATGTGTGCTTTATGAGCTGTTATTAAGTGGGAGGAGAGCAGACGTACAATTACCAGAGCCAGAGAGAAACGATGTCCACTGCACGCGCTATATAAATATGTGTTTATATGTGTGCGCGATTAGCCGAGTGAGAGCAATTCTGTCCACAATTAAGTACATACATATGTATTTACATACGCATGTATGTATATGTGGAGACGCACAATTAGCAAAAGCGCTTTTGTTCCACGTGATTTGTGTATTGTGAGAGCGCGCTGCGCTTGCACAGGCTCCACTGCAGACATGTGATCCACTTCGTTGTGTATTCTAAGCAGGCCTTGCGCACTTGCATGTATGCGTGTGTGTACATCTAATAGGCTGACTAAGCACAGCTGCGTGTGGATTGCATTAATCCAGTCATAATAAAATAAAGAATACATTTCAATAATAATTCAAATAAATAAATAGAACTTGTTAATGAAAGTGTTTTATTGGCTAAGCATTTGGAGCACAACACTGCCAGCAAGGTCAAATAAAGGTAAAGAGTTACAACTGTCTGTTGTAGTCATTCTCTTCTCCCCCCTCTCAACTTACCCTCTTCATAATTGATGCTCTTGCAGTCGACTCTTGCCACACCCAATTGGACGTGGCTCATGGCACAAATGGCACAAGCTGTGCCGTTGTTGTTAGACATTCTGTGGTCGTCGTCGTGCCCAAGGTATTACCAGGTATAATTGTAACATCTTCACCAGCACAAGCACAAGCACGAGCAAGAGCACGAGCTCGGCAGGTGACACAAGAGAGCGCAGACGCAGACGCCTCCGGTGCTGCTGATGCTGTGGCGACACTAATGACCAGACGGACGTGGTGCCAATGCGCCACAGGATGCGTCTGCAACGTTGTCGCTGGGTGTGAAGTGTGTTGTACTAGTGTGCGACTGTGGAGCGTGTGTTTGTGTGTGTGTGTGTTTGATTTTATGACTCCTGCCGCGCCTCAAGACGCTGCCCCGCGGTGATTTTGTGGGTTTTTCCTATTAAAAAATTGTGTTCTCTCATTTAGTTTTAATTAGTTGGCACATGTAAACACGCACAGGGTGTTCTGTGTGGAGGGTCCAAGGCGACCTGTCTCTATCATTATCTAAGTGCCAAATCTATTAGATATCAATCAATGATGTTCTTGGAAAGACACGAGTGTCAAAATAAATAATTTATTGCGAATAATCATTAGAGAGAGAACGAAAGAATGAGAGAGAAAAGATAGCGAAATTAGCATTCCATTCTATTTGGCAACCCCTCGTTGCATCAACATGATCATCATCCCTCCGTTGCATGCCACCACCCCTCGTTGCATGCAACCTTAACTGCGCATTGACTAATGCAATTTTTGGCGATTCGTTTTCGATTGCGATTTCCCTTTCTCCTTTTTCCGTTCTCCGTTTCGAGTGTGTCCCGCTCTGAGGTCGTTCTGGGCCAAATGATTCTCATTATTTATGGGCCACAAAATCCCGTGGCTTTTGTTTATGGTTTGTCACCCAAAAACTACCGAAACTATTCGTGAACTATTCATGTTTTTCATTTGTTTTTCCTCTATTTGATTTTGCCTCCGTTCTATTGCTGTTTCTGTTTTATGCCAATTTGCATTTGATAATACGCCCGCGAATCGAGAAAGTAATGCTGGCTAATTAGTTGGATTTGTTTGTCGGGTTTTTATGGTCTCTGATTTTTGGTTTTTGGTTTTATGGAGCGTGGTGTGGAGTGTGCCTCGCATGGCCACGCGACAAAGGTGTTCCACAATAGATATCGCCAGGAGGGGGGCGCGATGTCACTGGAAATTTATTGCCAACATTGCATTGCAGACTGACAAGCGTGAATAGATATGAATATGGGTGCGAGGGTATTCAGAAAAAAAACAGAGATTCGAACGAAAAACAGACGTCTAATATGTATAAGGTTATATATTATATTAAGTACGATACTGCAAGAACTCGTTTACATATGTTTATAAAATTAAAGAAGAATATTTTAAGCATATCAAACTTCAATCTCATGTGATTATTTCATTCATAGAGGTTTATTGAAGACATTCCGATATTACCATAATATTTATCTCAAAAATACCAAAGAAACAACATTTTAAAACCCCCGAAGAATCTTGATAAGATATGAACAACTTCTATTACAATATATACACGTAGATACGATTATGTATGTATCAATATTATGTTATATAGATTTTTATTATTTCATTACTATATTATATTATCATCTCTATATTATATTGTTATTTTATTTATTATTATTAAAAACATTTTAAAACTTCGATATAAACGCAAGGAAATAATAAAAGAAAAACAATATATACATATATTATATATTATACCAAAATCTTCCCCACTTAACACTGTCTTTTAATTTTCTAATCCAATTTCTGTATAGAAAATATTCCAGAAAATGCCGAAATGTCATTAATGGCAATCGAGTGCAGTCAATGGCATTGTAATGATACTTGAGCAGCTGCTGAAGAGGAGGTATCAATCAGATGAGCATATGCAAAATGCAGAAACACACTCTCACACACATACACACACACTCCGGGCCAGACAGATAATCCTACCCTTGGCAAATAATCAGGCGCGACACATAAACAACAATTGAGAAAAACGGTATAAACTGTCAAAGGCAATCGACGCTGGCTTTGTGCGAGGAGGCACAACAAAGTGACAGACAGACAGACAGACAGACAGGGTATCTGGTGATTGATCATATGATGAGCTGCAGCAGAAGGGGAAGAGGGGCAGGGAAGGGGGAGGGAGTCTGATAGTCGTACATCAATTTGGAGTGGGCCAAATGAACGTGGGAGTTTCACGCTTTGCACCTTGAGGAGAAGAAGCGTTGCCAGGCGAAGCACGTGCCACACGAGGCAGCCTCGAGAGTTGCTGCCTAGCATGTAAATCTGTTTGTGCCACTTGCAGCAGTTGCAGCAGCCAACACAGTCGACAGGCAACACAGCAACAGCAACAACAGCAGCAACAACAACAACAACAACCGCCTGCATAAGGCGAAGTGCAGCTGTTGCAGCTGAGCGTCTGTGGCAGCCGTTGGCGGCTTGCCACAGTCTTTGCCACTTCCTTTTCGTGGTCTGCTTGAGAATCGGAATCGGCAATCGAATTAAGAATTTAGCCCGTGCCGTCTACGTGCGCAGCGTCGCGACGATCCTCGACGACAGCGAACTAAATTAATTGTTGTTATTATTTACTTACCTGCCCCACACACTCTCCTTGCCTCTTCTCTGCCTCAGTGTTGCACCTGTTTGTGGCACATTAATTGAATATTAATAAATTGTGTGGAATCCTTTGATTTTGCCTCAGCACTTTTCATTTCTATAATCGCCTTCGACTCCTGAGCCAACATAATCATCAACGTAATCGTTATCGCAATCGTAATCGTCATCGTAATCGTAATCATAATCGTAATTAAGTTAAACGTCTCTGTATGAACAACCGTTCCAGTTTTCTCTGGCGTCTGCTTAACCGGCTGCCGTGTCCCACTGTCCCCTGCCCCCGTTCCAGCTGTCCCACTGTGCTGCCCCCGCCTTCTGCTTGTCGTAGGTCATGCGTGCATCTGCCCAGGTCGCACCTTGGCGAACTGGCGCTACGCTACTTCTCGGCTCACTCTCTCGACTTGATTGCATTGATTTTTATGCGGGATGAAGGCAATTGCTGCGTCCACATTGCGCACATCTTGGGCCTGATTGGCCCCGACTCGGACTCGCAATTGGACTTAACGAGTGCGTCGAGCCAGATCGACGACGACTGACAGCTGACGACGATGACGACGACGACGACGATCGTGTCGTAAAGACATCATTAATGCCAAAAAAAAAACAGCGTGATCTCTGCCCGCGCAAATCGCTTAAGTCAACGCGATTTGTTTATTCTACAAAAATAGCATAAGCTAGCTAGAAATAAACAAGCTATTTTTAGCCACTTTTAGTGCAGATTTATTATTATGATTTATGTAGTTACGGTTGTTTTTTTTTTTATTTGTTTAACACACTTAAAAATGAGGTTATGTAGAATACTAAGACTTAAATAGCATATAAAATTAATTATAAGAGAAGATATAACAGTTATATGTGCATAGAACATTACTGGTTTATAATTATTAGAAGTCATTAAATAATAGTTATTTTTTATTAGAGCTAAACAAAATTTAATTAATCGATTTGCAAGTAAATTAAAGTAAAGTTTACTTGAAAAAAAATAAAATAAATACATATTTAGGATATTTTTAGAATAAAATACATTTAAATTGTACATTAAATACAACTTTTTACAAATGAAAATCATAATTATAATGAAAACATATCTGAGAAAATATTAAATTTAATGTAAAATAATGTTATTAAATAGTTGATAATGGCACTTGGCAATATTTACCAAACCCACACTCCACAAATCGCTACAGATGAGCTTCATTTATTGGACTGCAGCTAATCGTATGGCATAATCAATATACCACAGATGCTGAGTGCAATTTAAGGAGAAGCTCAGCCCGCAACGCCACCCAGTAGTCAAACAACTTGGCTAATCTTATCAGGGTATCTCGGCTGGATGCAACTCCTCTGCACTGTGAAAAGGAATTTAATTAATGCACTTGCGATAAGGCTGGATGAACAGAAGAGGCACAACAAAGAGCGGGAAGGAAGATTGAAGAAGCAGAAAAACAGAAAAGGGTTAAGCAACCTGGTCAAGAGCAAGGTCATGGTAAAGGAACCAGCAATAAAATGTGCAAAAGATTTCATCGACGAAACGATGTCAATGTTCCTCGGGCGTCTAACTGCATTTTGAGAGAGAGAGAGAGAGAGAGAGAGAGAGAAGAGTGCCAAAGAATGTCCGAATGATGATCGTACCCGGTTGATTTCTGCATTAAGTACTGTATTTAAGGCAAGTTCCTTGACTCGCATGTGCGATAATCAAATGTTTCGGGGCCCCGAAAACACATTAGTGTCAAATGGGTTTTTGCCCAGAAGAAGAAGAAGCACCTCGCGATGGGACCTGCCCGAGATCGGCTGCCTGCTTATTGTTTAAACAGGCGCGACACAACGCGTGGCCAAGCAGCGAGATTCGGGTATCGAATGAGCCCCGTCATTAAAATCATTATATCGCAAATGTGGCAAATTTTCAACAGTTCATTTAACTGATTACAAGTGTGGGGCACCTTCAATGCTCTCCGAAGCCCTCTTGTCCAATGTTTCCTGATGAAGAAATGTGTGGACTCCAAGCCCGAACCAGAACCCGCGGCAGGGAAGAGCGCTCTTTAAGCTGCAGCGACGAAATTACAGTCCATGAGAATGTGTAATTTTGGCACCTTCTGCCTTTTTATACCCAGCAATTTGTAGGCCAATGGGGTATGCTGGAGACGAGTGAATACACGAGGGTGAAGCAAGCTACAGAGCAAGCATTTTTTTCTGCTTATGTTATGCACTGTATATTGATATATTTCAAGATATATAAACCAAATTATCTTCATATTGCGATTATATAACTATGAATGTGTAGTCTTCCCCTCAAACCCATTTCAAAGAAATCGCATCATACTCCTAAACATCATAAAAGAAACAGAAACACGTAAATAAATTGAAGCAAATTTTGATTGCTGAGTAACTTAGAGAGTACCCCAGATTTGTATGACTCTTTTACTCGCGATCATGTTGAAAGAAGTCATAAAATTAAATTTATGAGCCGTAATTTTTATAATCAAAAAACCTTTTGTTTTAAAGCGTAAGTAGAGGCTCATTTGAGCCGAGTACAAGTCATCTTTATAATTGGGTTCTAATCGCGCTCATTTACGATTCCCCCACTAGCGAGAGTCCTCCACCTTCCCCCCGATATCTGCACTCTATCTTTGGGAAACATCATTAGCCTCAACTTTTGGAAAGACATTTGTCAAAAAGGTTCGTCTGTTCGTTGTGGGTGAAGGCGTCTCTCGTCTCGTTCGATCTGTGTAAAATATTAATCAGTCAATGGGCAAATGTTAATCCGCATTCAAGTTATTGTTGTGTTGTTGTTATTTCCCTTGGTCTATTAGTGGACCGCCCAGTGAGACGACCAATTAATTGCGTAAATGGAAAAATTGCCATTGGTCTTTGTCTTTGTTGGGTGCCACAAGTCGCACTTGGAATATGCCCCAAAGTTGAGCTTAAGACCAATTTTACACTTGAAAAAATAGGAAGTCTATTGATTTGAGGTTTTGTAAGGAAACACCTTTTTAAACATTTGTAATGAAACAATTTCTAAATAACAAAACGAAGGGAGAGTAATATTGGATTGCATTGTTTTATTGTAACATATAAATTTACAAAGTAAGCGATAGTTAAGACTGTTTAGATATATATAAAGCTGCTTATCTTTGTACAATATTTAGCTTATCGTATAATTGTTTGACTTATATGTAGATAATTAATCATATGATTTGCCCTCTTTTCTCGCAGTGCATAAATGAGTTAATTAATTAATAATATTTCTGCTCAAAAGCGTTAGAAATCCATTTCAAACTATACCAATTTTTATTTATTTTAACAGCAAAATGATTAATTTGCTGCGCTAAAAACCTAACAAAAATAGACGACGGATGTAAAGAAATGATAGACTTCTAAATACTCTATATATTTACTTTGTTTTCTATGATGTATAAAAGGCAACTTGATTATTTATCTTTAAAGTTGTAAACACATGGATAAGGTTGAGGATTTAATAATAAGATTTTAAGTGTAGGCAACACTATCATATCATATTTTGAGCTGAATTATTCCAAATTTTTATAAAAAGACACCACATAAATACTCATATTTAAGAGTACTTTCTAACTTAATAATATCTTAATACTTCCCTTTAATAAAGGTACAGCATTTTTTGGTACTTTCTTTATCATATAGTTATCTTTATTCACATTTTATGTTTCAATCTGAATACCCCTTTTTGAAGGGTATCGGAAACAATGAATATTTGGGATTTATTACGATGGTGCTGTGGTTCCGTGGTCTCCTCAATGACAGGCCCTTTTTGGGGGAACAGCTTGAGCTTATTGGAGTCGTAGAGCACGCGTTCATTAGAGCACAGTCGGGAGACGCTGCTGGAGTCGCACCTGGAGAGCGTGTAGGAGAGGCTGAAAGGGAGCTGGGATGGGGATACGAAAGAGCAAGGGGAAGGGGAGACCACACCGAGAGCGCGCATCTACATTAAACAAGGCCTGATTATAATAATGTTGAGCAATTAATTGCGAAAAGTCAAGCGAAGCGTGCGCAGCTGCAACAATCTAAACATTTACGAGTTGTAAACTAATGTGTGTGAGTGTGTGCGAGTGTGTGTGTGCGAGTATGTGTGTGCTTCTACCATTTTTGTTGCGTTGAAATATGTTTTTGTCACCCGTATAATTTGCCGAGTGGAGCGTTAAAGCGACAACAACGCTGCCAACAGGCCCAGAGCGAGAGAGAGAGTGAGAGAGAGAGGAAGAGGGAAGGTAAGTAAGCAGAGCAGAGGAGAGGGGAGTGGGTAGCCACTCACAGTGGCTGTTAACCGTATTGGTAGTACACACATCTTGAGGCCCAATCCCGTATAATCAGCCCAGTTGACTGCGCTGACTCCGCGACTCTGTCGCTGCCCCTTTTAATTATGGGTCACACTCGATGAGCACAGGCAAGTCGCATTTCTTTAGCATTTCCTGTCAATTTTCACTTTAACGCCTATTTGCCAAGTGCTTTCCTCCCCGCCCCCTTTCCCCATTTCCCATCCCCGCACTGGTCTAGTGCCATCGGCCTCTTAATTGTTGCCCAACTGCAACTGGACGCATAAATTTGTTTTATTTTCATTTGTTTTGTTTGTTACTTCTGGCCTAAATGGCGATGCGGGCCGATCAGGTGAAAGACCAAGAAACCCGAGAGCCCCGAGAGCCCCGAGAGCCGCGAGAGACCCTCTCGAGACTTCTCTTTCTTCTCTCTGGGGCATATTATTATTCTTCATTTGTTTGCGCTTATTTTGTACACTTACAGTTACTTTTCACTCTTCCCTCTTCACTCATATTTGGTGGCAAGTCCTTTTATTGCCAATTCCATAATTATGTCATTTATAGCAGCCCGATGGCGATTCCTGGTCTCCCGTTTAATCAAAGTTTCTCGAGAGAAGCGTGTGCGAATTATTGGCGCAAGAAATTGCTCTCTGGCTGCGCCGTGTTGACTTTTGTGCCGTGATTATGGTCCTCCGATAAGAATCGGCTAATGAGAGCCCACTGTGTGTTCCCAGTATATCGGCTCTAATTATATCGCTAGCGACTGTGGGCAGTCCCCAAGAAAAATTAATACCAAAAGCAATCGAAATGTTTGTTGAAGTAAATTTTCGGGGAAATGAAAATAAAGAAAATGAGAAATATAATTGCAGACTGGCAAATCACATATAGAAGAGTCCTTCTGCAGAGAAATTCGCTTTAGTTTTGAAAAACAAATACTAAGGGGAATCGAAGTTGGAATGTGTTTTTGAGAGAGAGAAAAAATTTAATTTGAGAATAATATTTTATGCAATAGTAAAATAATATTCAAAATTAACTTGTTCAATTATTAATGTGATAATTAAGATTAATACAGAAATATGAATGACAACTGATTATTTTAAGGTTAGATCGAAGAAATTTTAATTTCATTTTATTTTTATTTATCATAAAAAAAGTTATTTAAATTATATATAATATAAAATTTTTTAATAACGTAAATTTAAATAATATAGAATCTTTCAAATAAATACAGAAACAATATTGGTTGAACACTTATTTACAAAAAGGTGTTTTAAACTGCTGGAATAGTCCCAATAATGATAGACTTATCTGAATAAATAAATTTAGCTAATTTTGTAATATATTAATATAGTATAAATATTTTATGTATAATCTAAGCAAACTATAAAGTAATTTATTCATAAAATCGAACAAAAAGTAATATTTTAAACGTATTTTATCTATAATTTACTATAAAATATATCTCTCGTGTTTATCTATCTTTATTTTGTACCCTCCCATCAACTTTAAAATACTCTTAAACCTTTAACCAACATTTAAGGATATTTTTCAGAAGGCCAACTCCCATTTGCCTTGAAACTCAAATCAAATATTGATCGATTACGGCAGACATATGTACAATATATCCCTAGCCAGTGTGGGCAGGCGAAAGGACGCACTATCTCTCTTTCTCCTTCTCTCTGTCACAGCCTTTGCTGACATAAAACAATGCACAAAGTGAGCGATAAGCGCGTGCATAATAAGTACGTAATTAAATTTTCAATGATATTTATCAGGCGAGAGAGACAAAGACCCTCTTATCCGTCTCCCCCTCTCCCTCTCACGCACTTAAAAACTCTCTCAACACACACACACACGCACACTTGCGCGCAGATAATGTGCAATGTCGACTCACTTCAGAGAGCACAACGAGTGTGTGTGTGTGTGTGTGAGATTCACAGTTATCCGACCAATCGGCTGCGACTGGAACGAGCCGTGGAAGTTTCAGAGAAACACACACTCACGCACACAAAGCCAGTGGCAGCTGAGAGCAGCTCGAGCGCAGTCACAGTTCGGCAGAAGCAGCGACAGCGACTGAGGCAGCGGCTCTGGCTGTGGCTGTGGCTGTGGCAGTGGCAGCTGTGTCTGCTCGCTGCTCCCAAATTGCTCTTGGAGTTGTTGGCTGCGATGATTATGCGCCGACGTCGGAGGAGTTTTTGCCAAATTTATGCGGGTGTACGATAGCTCCCGCTAACTGTCCCATCGTGTGTTGTTGTTCTTGTTGTTGTATATCTATTGTAGGTGGAGCCAGGCACATACATACACACACACACACACACTCGCATTCGCATTGTTGACAAAAACGCAGGCAGCGTCGTTGGGTTTTTGTCTCATTTTTCCTCATCTGATGTCGTTCTTTTTGTTTTTGGATTTTTGGTCTGTTGTTTTCCGTTTTGTATCTGGCAGATACGTGAATTTCGCCCTGCTGCAAAGACACACAGAGCGCGCACAGGTTGCCGCAGTGAAAGGTCGTCGTCGTCTACGTTGTGCGTGAGCGTTAACTACCGACGGATACGCGTCTATCCCTCAGATATAGCTGAACAAAAGATACAGCTACAAATCTTGGGCAATTCTAATTATTTTTTTTTTTAATTCACAATTCGATAAAATGATTTGTGTCGTGTGTGCAGTGCAAACAGTTTGACAAGTTCCCAGCTCAGCAATTGGATAAACCACACACAAACACACTCTCTCACATACACATACTTACCGCATACACGCTCTGGGATTAATCGCTTTCATTCTTGTGGAATATGGTTGTTTTGTAAGTTCTGATCGATCGCAGACTCTCCTCACAGCCAGTCGAACTGGAGCTCAACCGACTCAAGTCCCCTGACACATACAGCCGATAAAACAGCTGCAAAACATGATTTTGAAATAAAAAAACAACATAAAAAAAAAACCCCAATAACTTGACGATCGATCGTGTTTATACCTCTTATACTCGTATAGCGATTTCACTTGCTGAGAAAGTCGAGAGAGTCTGAAATCGGGAATTTTTAAACTCTTAAGATATTATAAACCAAATAATGAAACTATAAAATTCAACCTCAATTACCAACTATCTAATAGAATTAAACACTTCATGAACTGTTCTTGATATCTCTATTTTACTCATTGCACCACTTTAACAAACACTTTTAACTGCCTTAGCCCCTTTACAAAGTTATTGTGCTATTAAATCAGAAATATAATAGAAACAATATGATACCAAGGATTTATATATGAGAAATTTGAGAAATATCGTTAAAAAGCTTTTCCCTAAATTTTGCTTAGAGTTTTCCATCCTTCTCTATTCTAATTCTCTCTCTGCTCTGTTCGATTACTCATACCCCACATTTATATGCTCCCTTCCTAGGGTAACAATACCAGACTTCAAAACCTTATGAAGCAAATGAGTTCTAAGAACTTGATAGCACTCGTTGAGGTCTGAACTGAGGTTGCAAAATATAAAATAAGTCTAAATTTCACATCTTTTGGTGAAATAAGTACAGATATAATAAAATAATGTATTTAAAGAGTTATTATCATAGTCATTAGCAAAAATTAGGTCTTTATAGATAATTTACTGTTTTATTAATATGTTGTTTTGGGTTATAATTAATATATATATATATATATATTAAAAAATAGCAGTACTTTTTCAAAATATAATTAAATTTTTAATAAGAGTATGATGCCTTGCAAATATTATTGTTTAATTTCAAGACAAACTCTAATTAAATTTTTTTTTCCTTTTTAAGTTTTCTGTTTATGACACAGAACACAAACGACAGATTCTCAGTAAATCAAATTACTTTATATAACTTAGCTATGGCATTGCTCCATGTGGTATAAATAATACACATTTTTGAGCCTTAGCAGCACCCTGTTTTATTTATAGTATTAAACAAGTGCTTGTTGCGGTTAAGAAGTTCCAGAGTGCGGGCAAAATCAAGCTAAAGCAATACGTTGAGAACATTCCGAACCAATGTACTCTGATTTAAGATAACACAATGCATTGGAAATTAATAAAATAATGTGATTGTTCAATAAGTTTTACATGTGATAAGTATTTACTACCGCAAGTACCAGCACGTGTATATAGTACGGCATTATCCAGGAATGAATTTTAAAATCGAATAAATTTTATGCTTTTTATCTGAATTCTTGAGAAACATTCATTTTGTTGTACGTTATCTGAATACACGTGTATGTTATTAATCACTTCATCACAAAATTTCATTAGTTTATTTTAAAGTAAGTCTTAACACTGAACAAAACTATTTTTATAAGAATCAAAAGTTCTCTATATTGCGTTCTTATACTCAGAAGTTCTCTGCAACTTTCCCCCAATTATGTTCTTATACATCACTTGAATTTCTTATATGTCACGCCATATATATATACATCTAATCTTAATTACTTTAGTAAAAAAATATTATTTTTTTTAACTTGATTTGCAGTATAAAGAAAAAAATAATAATTTCGCTTACGTATACTATAAAAGGCCATAAATCTCAAGAACACTGGAACAGAGAGAAACGCACATTTATAGGGTCCGAAGATATAATACCCTCGAGTAAAATAATTTATTTATTTCGATTTCAATCAACAGATAAAGAAACCAAAAGAAATACAGCTACAAAAATTTGGCTGAGAAGTTAAGATAAGAAATTCTTTTTGATCTTGAGAATGTGTCGGGAAAGCTAAAAAAAGATTAAATTATGATTTTTGTTTGTATGAAATTTTCGAGAAATCATGTGCTGCAGAATTCCAGCTTACTACATGATATAAGATTAGGATAAGAACCAACGCCAATCGCAAAAAAAAAAAACCCAACGTAATGAAATGAACGAAACCAAAAATATTTAAATTATTTCGAGCTGTGCCCATCCCGAAGCCAGAGAGAAAGAGAGGAAGGGAGGGGCAGCGCCATGGGATAGACCTGGGTTAATGGGACTCGAAAAAAGCCGCGGGGGGAATCGTCATGGACCACACACGCAAAGGCCCAACGCGGGGGCCGATCAATCTGGAACGGGGGTCAGTGAAAGGGTCCATATAGAGACATATTTTGTAGGTGACAAAGTTATTATAAACACAGCGCGAGGCGAATGAGACACAACGAACACAACGATGCGCTATCGCCAGATCTGAGATAAGCACTACGAAGTGTCAAGCGGTCAATTTACGAACCCAAAACAAAGCGACAACCGACAAACGACTAACGACGACGACGCCGCGTCGTGCAACAGGTTCATTTCGATCTTGTGGACCACCAAGCGATCGTTCAGGTAACGCGCTTCAGTGGCCTGCTGTCTTTTCCCAGTACGCACATAAAAAAGTAAAGAACACACAGTTCGAGTGGAGGAGAACTAGCCAGAACTAGCCACATACACGTATGTAGCGCCCTCCACTTGGGCCCTCTACAGGGCGCCCGGCCTAATGAGACGCTGTGCCGGACAAATTTATTGCTAATTGCAGAGCGATCGTAGTGATCGTAGCGATCGCCTAAACGTTTCACGCATAAATCTCAAGCATAGCAAAGCTCCCACACACACCGCTGAAGACCGAGCCATCTGTCTGCCCCTTGCTCAGACTCTGTCTGCGATCGTCTCTCAGTCTGTGCCTGTCTGTACGATCGTCTCTCTCTCGTCGATCAATCTGCTCATTCGCTTCTAGGCTGACTCAGCAACTCGGTCTCGTGCCACGCTTTAAGTGTCAATAATTCTGGCGCTTAAATTACATGAGCCTGATTCTAACTGGGCTAATACCAATAGGTTTAACGGTACCAGAATCATAGCTGAGTTATGCGATTCATGACATGACATAAAACCGACAAAAACATTTCATTTGATTGTCTCACGCAGCCCACACAGAGTAACATAAAGCTCGCCCGGAATCGTTTAGATGCCTAATTAAGATGGGTGTATACCATTTTGGGTGTGTTGTATTTGGTCAACTGCAGTGATGGGTAGGGAAAAATCGTTTAAAGAGACTGTAATTACAGTGAGGAACCGAGAGTATTTAGGGAATTAAAGTGCAAGCTATAAGATTCGTATTTCCCAGAAATAGAAATTATTTCTTTATACACATGCAAACTCTAAGATATCATTATTAGGTTTATTGGGTTAGTTTGATTACGTCGACATATATTTTGCGATTACATTTTAAAGTGTTGACTCATAGCTACGTAAGCATGGATTCAGTGTTAAAACCCCACGGGAAAACATGCCAACGTCACAGTGTAAAATGAAAACATCATAGTAGAGTCAAACACGTAATAAAATTTAGTTTTTGACAGATTATAAATAATGAATTCTACATGTAAAGCACAAAGTACACAGATAAGAATCAAATTAGATGGATTAAAAGTGCATCAAAGGTTTTATGCCGAACACAGTTTATGGTATATGATTACTAGATTTAGTTAGCTAAATTTGATTCAGCTTTGTTTATATTGCCATCTCAGAACTTAATAAATTTCAGAAAGAAGCAACTTAACTTTATATTCTTAAACCTTCATTATTATATCTTTAAGTGTAGTTGACTAGAACGACTTTGCTTGCCGTGCACTGGCATTCACAACTGCACTGCTCTGCTGTTATAGTATGTTATGTTAGGCTAGGTTGAGAAGCACCTTTTAAATGAAGTAGTGCCCAATAAGTTGAAGCATTTAGATTAAATCTGTGGTTGCCCGCATCCCCAGCGAAAGCTCTGACCTACAATTATTGAGTTCTTGAACAGTTTGTTTTAGTTCGGTTAATTAATCTTGATTCTGCTCTCAGCGATATTTTGTACAATGAATCACAACGTGAAGTGGAAAACTCAGTTAGAATCTTATTTAAAGTATCTCTTATTAAACGAAAAATAAATAGTTTTCACTTTGAATTGAAGTGGAAGTACTGATAAGGGATAAACCCTTATAAATATATTTATATATTTTTATCATTGATGATACTATATTCCATAATGAAAACCTCTTGATCTCTTCTCAATCCCCAGAAATGGCTACACTTTCAAGGCGCACTACCCACAACTGTCGCAACATCAATCAGAGCAACATTTACCGCATTCCACTCAACCCCATCCTCTCCAGCAGCAGCAGCAGCCGCAGCAGAGTCAGTCAAGTCATCTGCCGTGCACAGCCGGCACTGGCGGAGGCATGACGCCGCTCAAGTCCAAACGGGATTGGGACATCAACGATGCGATTGTGCCCCATGTGGCGGACATTGAGTTTGACGAGTTCAGCGAGTGGAGCGACGGCCATGTCCGGCTGGTCTACTCGGTGCACAACGAGGAGGCCAAGAAGCACATCTCCGGCTGGGCCATGCGCAACACGAACAACCACAATGTGAACATCCTGAAGAAGAGCTGCCTGGGCGTGCTGGTCTGCTCGCAGCACTGCACCCTGCCCAACGGCACCAAGATCAATCTGCGTCCGGCGATCTGCGACAAGGCGCGTCGCAAACAGGAGGGCAAGGCGTGCCCCAACAAGAGCTGCCGCGGCGGACGACTGGAGATCAAGCCCTGCCGCGGCCACTGTGGCTACCCGGTCACCCATTTCTGGCGCCACTCGGGCAATGCCATCTTCTTTCAGGCCAAGGGCGTGCACGATCATCTGCGACCCGATCCCAAGAACTCGAGTGTCTCCAAGCGCGCTTTCGGTCGTGTCTCACTAGGGTCCAGTAAGGCAACGACGACCTCTGCGCGATCGGGTGGCACCTCCAAGAAGTCAGTCATTGCCGGATTGGTCAAGCAGGTGAAGGTGAGTTAAACAACCAAAGAGCGTAGCTGGAACCATCCTAAACTCTCTTCAAACTCTTCAAGCAGCAGCAGAATCTCATGGGAAAAGTTCTCAAGCGCAGCACTGCCAACAATCCACTGGGACATTCCGCCTTGGAGATATATCAATTTAATGGTGGGTTTTGAGTAATTCAATATGTTAATGGACTTTAACATATAGTTAATTTTTTTTTTATTATTATAAATTAGTACGAAATCGTTTCTCAGCATCATAAAAAAAGATCTTTGAAGGCAAATCAAATATAAATCTTAGTTCACTAGGGTATCATAATACCCTTGAATGAAAATATAACTAACTGCTCGTTGCTCTCAGAAAATATTAGATTATATAATAGTATATATACTATATGCTATTTTATACTTATATTACTATTACCCTATTCAAACTCCAATATCTGATAATCTTATTAGGAACTCAGTCCATAATCTCATTAACAGCTGTCAACAGTTCATTCACATTATGTTATCATTATTATATATGTATCTACCCACGATTTAATTTTGTTAAAGTGGCGTCAACATATTATTCCTTATAGATCAGATCAGATAATAAGTATTAAACCTTTGTGACACATTTGAATCATAATTGAATTATGTTTTATATTCATCCGGCACCTCTATCCCTTTCTCTTCCTCTCTTGCAGCGTGTGGCAAGTGCACCACCTACAGCCACTGCACGTGCAGCTACCTGGAGGACACGACACGTGCACAGCAGCTGAGTCAATCGTCCTCTGGCTACGTGGGCAACTCGTGGCCTCTGGGCACAACAAGTGGAGTGGAGGCGGCTGCGGCGGCGACTGCATGCGAGCCGGGAGCAAACGTATTCACCGTGAACCATCAGCACATCACGTATAACTATCCCATTTACCATGCCACGCCCACTGCGGCAACAGCCGCGCCCAGCAAGTCGCCCAGTTTGCCCTACACATGCATCTCCTCCGAGTTGGCTGGCGCATATCAACCGCAGTCGCTGTCACTGCCGCAGTCGCTGTCGCTGTCGCAGTCGACGCACCAGAATCATTCGAGCTATGGCACTGCGTCGAGTTGCCAGTTGGGCTACGACTCCGGCTCTCAGCTGGCCACGCCGGAGCCGGAGTTTATCAACTATTCGCAGATCAAGCATTTGGGTGGCGAGTTGGGCTGCAAAAGCGACGCAGCCACGCCCACAATCAAATACAACGCCACCGTGGAGACGCAACCATTGGCAGGGTATGGGGAGGAGAATTACGAGTATTATTACAATCCAAGGGAGTCCAAGGCGGACTACGAGCTGCAACAGTTCAACGGACACGCCGCTGCCGCCGGCGCCGGACATTACTACGAAGCCGCGAATGGCTACGGCGGCGTTAGCTACTTCGACACGGGCACAACGTCGGGCAACGTCGACGGAGGCAGCGGCAGTGGCGGCGCAGCTAATCTCGAGCAGAGCAGCAGCTATGGCAGCTACTATGATCATTATGCCAACTATGAACAACAGATGGCGGTAGCTGGCGCTGGTTTTGCCACTGCTGGCGCTGGCGTTGGCGTCGGCGCTATGGGTAGCGGTGTGGCATCTGCGACACCCACACTCACCTACCATCACCACCATCATCATCATCTACACCATGCGGCAGCGGCGGCACAGGCGCAGTCAGCGCATGCAGCCCATTGATAGTACTTAACGATCGTCTTATTCATAGTTCACTTCTAGTTATAAGTTATCTCGGTTTGAAATCTTAATTTCATGTTTCATATTAATATATGATATTTTTTTTTCCTGACGCAGCGAATAAAAATAATGAAAATGTTGATTGATTTGTAAGCGGTGCCTTGGCTATTTTAAACGAACGGGAACATTTTATCAATGAGCGTGTCTCATTCATCGATAAACCCGCGTTTACAGCGATTAATTGTGAGACTCACAAGAGAAGTGCTTGCAATTCTCATGGTAGCGCAGGCAGAGGGCCAGTGGCTCCCTCTGTGGTTGGTTGCTGAAAGATGTTATGAGATTTTTTAACCAACAGTTAACCATTTTAGCCCATTGTCCCCGAGTTTCTGCAAATGGGGTCGCGTCTTGGAGCCGCACTAAAATGCAAGCAGATAAAGCAGTGCGCTGCTTGCCTAATACGAATTTACTTGTTGTGGCGCCATCTGTAGGAATTACGTTGCTCACAGCGCCATCTGTCAGTACAGTTGAACATTTGTTGAGTTTAATTCCATTGTATTAAAAATGTACTAAATTTTCATTGGTGCCATCTAGGGTTGGATGCATACAATTCGAATAGAAATTGTTTCTCAAGGCACGTTTTTGTTCCGGATGACAGCATGGGGAAAGCAGGACACTGCTTGGTTGTGCTTGTATTTCTGTGTCCTAGATGAGTCGCGGGTTATCGGCTTATCGATGATTTTCGCATTCAAATTTTAAAAAAACTATAAAAGTAACGTAATCTAGAACGTAATGAGCGTAATAAAGTAATAAAGAAAAGTTGACGTTACTAGATTTTATTAAAATTCTCCTTGTTGTTTTTTAATAATTTACGCCGCGTTTGCCAATGGCAACACGATGTATCTAGTAAATATCAAAATTGACAGCACGAAATAAACAATTTGTTGCGTATGTTTTTCAAATATTTATTTATGCATAATATTTACCATTTGTTTTGTTTTTTTTTCTGCCTCGACTTTACATATGTAATAATGTTTTCGTTCTTTCTTCTTTATTTCGAAATTTTGTTTTGTTTTTATTTGTTTCTGCACTACTTAAATATGAAACGTTGAAGTCAAATGTTGTTTGCTTTGTTCATTAACGGTTTAATTGAATTAAACATTTTAATCGCTTTGTGGGTGCATTTCGCTTCCGGTTTGTTATCGTCTTCGTCTTCGTCTACTTCTTCTTCTACTTTTACTCATAATCTACGCAATTTGCTCCACAATTTGTACATTTTATTTGCATTCTGAATGTCACATAAATAAGTAAATAATAATGATCGATAATCGGTTATCGGTAATCGATAATAATAGTAATAATCATGTTTGACAAGACGCGGATTTGTTGTTGTTGTCATATTTTAACGCTATTTATGTAAATGTTTTGCTTATTCGGTAATAATTAATGCCATTATTTGTTGTTGCTGTTCTTGTTGTTGTTGTTCTTGTTGTTGTTGCTTAGCCTTTGCACATTTAAATTTGTAATAAGTTGTAACAATTTCAAGTCGTTTTCTTCTTTATAAGCATCGGTATTTCATTTATTCTGTCGCAGGCGGCGCGTTATAAAAGTTTGTTAAATATAGTATTTGTTTTTATATTTTTCAATAAAATGATTGTTTTTGTTTATCTCTCTTTCTTTCTTTTTGGGGTTATTACCAAAAAATCATAGAAAAAACTGCAAATTCCCTTCGGATCGGATGTAAAATTTGGCCATTAATATAAAATTGCTGAAAACCTTTTTGATTAACCTTCAAGTTGTTGTTGCTGTTTCTCAACTCTCAACGCTCTCTCTCTATAAGGTAGGGTCTGTTTACATATTTGCTATTTGTATGGGTTTCATTTCGTTCTGGTTCTGTTTCAATTTCAGTTTCTGGTTCTGGGGTTTGGTAGAAATCGTAAATGTCATAAATGAAACACAAAATCAACACAAAATTAATGCAGAATAATTTGTATATTGTTTTTTTTTCAATTTTTTATTTTTATTTTAAATTTTTGTTTACTTTTGCATAGCAATTTGTAATTCGCTTCTTGTTTGTTTTTGTTTTTTTTTTTTTTGTTGCGTATAATTTATATAACTTTTTAAATTTGAATAACAATTGTTTATGTTTTTTCGCTTACTCTCTCAAAATTTAAGTTGTTAATCATTAAACGTATGTATACATATACATATGTATTATTATATAATTAATTTTTGTTGGGCTTCACTTTAATTTATCATATTTTTTATACAATTTTACACATTTTCCGCTGGCGAATCTTAAGAACTAGTTGAATTTTGGTTTGAAGTTGTTTTTTTTTCTCATTTGTTTTTTTTTTTATTTAAATTTCGAAATTCACTTAGGGCAATAAACAAAACGGGGGATTATCGTACTCGTGTTCTTTTAGAAAGTACAAAACACACAGGCGTAAATAATTTATATGAAATATGTTTAACAAAAGTTTATAGATTTTTGAAATCTCTCTTGGCTTGGGGGTCAACTATCAACTTCCACTTCATTCCACTTTCCTTTCTCTTTCATTTCATTTTGTATTTCCAAAGAATAAAATTCATAAAAATTCACAAAGTGTTGGCAAAAAAAAAAAAAAAAAACTTACGCTACGAATACGAGTATAGAACATATCGATGTATCGATACATGCATGCCTATCGACAGAAATGATATTTACAGAAAACAAACGACGAGTATTTGCCATTCACATGGTACAAAGACAGAGAAGGTAACCTTACGAACTACTCTAGCGTTTGCATGTGTGTGTGTGTCTCAGTATTATTTAAATACTAAATATGTCTGATTTATTTTGTTTGTTGTTTGTTTAAAACTATTCAACTAAATGCCTACAAAAAGCAAAGCTTACAAGGGAAACAGAAGAATCTACGATTATAAAAAAAAATTGTTGCATTAGGCGCTACAATAAATATTAATGTATGTGTATGTGTGTGTGTGTGAATACATGTAAATATGCTTGCTTATCCATAGAATATATGTTAATATGTATGCATACGTTTGCGCATGCTTGCGTTGTGTTTTTATTTTCCTATTTTGTATTGTATAAACTCGATCGCTTTAACGCTGCAACTTTCCAGTGTTGTAAAATGTTTTTAGTAATAACGTTTATTTTCATTTTTATTGGATTCTTGTTTAGCAACTTGTTATTTGTTTTGTTGTTTTCTCAGTGGTGGGTTCATTTTGTGTGTTCTTTTCATCTTCTCTTCTCTTCTCTCCTCTTTGCTCTCACTTTCGCACTCTTCTAAACTGTTCTTCTATGTAGAATTCTAAACTAATTTAAAATAGTTACAATATAAGTGAAGAATACAGTGGCAGGAGGGGCAGAAGAAGGGTAAAGGGGCGGGGCAGGTGATATTGAAGAAGCTTTAGGAAGAAGAAAAGGGAAATTGTGTGCAGGTATTAAGTTTGTGTGTGTGTATGTGTGTGTGTTTTTCAAGCCTCGCTTTGACTTGGTTTTCTCTTTTAAATGTCTTCGAAGATTTCGTTTCTTTTGTGGTGGTTTCATGCCTTAACCTTATAAAGTATAATCAATAATTAGAATTAGCATTAGAATTAGTCGGTAGAATTAGAGTAAACTGTAAGGTTTAATTATAATAATCATAATGATAATAATGTAATCATAAAACACACGCATAAAATGTGATTTCTCGATATTTTTGTTTTCTCTTTTTTGTTTTTGTTTTCTTTTAATTTTTTTCGTTTTATTTTTCGCGTTTTGTTTTCTTGTTATGTTTTTAAAGCTTTGGTTTCAATGTTGATAATATTTCTGCAGCAAAGTCGACGAAATACAGAAAATATATATAGATAGATTGGTACATAACATACATACATATATATGCATATATATATACATTTATGTTTCTTTATAGCGAATTGGAAGCCTAACAAATTTTGTGTTATACGTGAGATCAAAACAAGCTAAAGGTGTCCATAGAAAGGTCGCTTCTTCTTCTTCTTCCTTTTCTTTTTTACTTCTTCTTCTTCATCCAATTGTGCGTCTCGTGTTGAGCGTAAAAGTTAAAGAGAGTTGGAGTGAGAGAGATGGAGATAGAGTAGCTGTGGGTAGAAAGGGGGCAGAGCGGGACGTAGCTTAAAACTAATTAGCAAAACGCCTTAGCTAGTTTACTATGTGCGAGAAAGAGACAACGCTATGATCTATACCGGCTAATGCGATCAATGGG
Organism: Zaprionus ornatus; assembly: GCA_018904035.1. NCBI lineage: Eukaryota > Metazoa > Arthropoda > Insecta > Diptera > Drosophilidae > Zaprionus > Zaprionus ornatus. Next base: position 13,948,932 of record JAEIFZ010000002.1, on the reverse strand, counting down.
AGGGGGTGGGGCAGCTGCTTAGGCAATTTCCTTTTTGATTTGTAATTCGCAGTTCGTTGTTGGTGTTGTTAATGTTGTTGGTGTTGTTGCTGTTGTTGGTGTTGCTGTTGTGGCCATTGGCGTCGGCGGCGTTGGTGGCGTCTGCTTCTTGCTGGCCTTTGTCGCCATCAAAACGGGTGGCGCCACTGCTGCTGTTGGCATCTCTGCCGGCGTCGCTGTAGCTACAATGGTTGTTGCTGCCGCTGCTGCTGCTGCTGCTGTTGTTGCCGTGTCGCATCGCTGACGTCGCTGCTGCTGTTGCTGGCGCTGCTGCAAAGGCATCTCATCATCGTCTGAATCCTCCTCCTGCTCCTGCTGTCGCTCCTCGTCTGCCTCCGTCTCCTCTTCCTCGTCCTCCTCTTCCTCCTCCGTCTCCTCCTCTTCATCCCTTGCCGGCTTTATTGCCGCCTCATTAATGTTGTTGTTGTTTTTGTTGCTGTTGCTGCTGCTGCTGCTGTTGCTGCTGTTGTGTATCTTGGCCAGAGCGTGGCAGGCTGAGCGCTGTGCCTTCTTCATGGAGGCCTCTTCGCTGCTGTTGCTGCTGTCAAAGAGTCGCCCTGCCGTGGCAGCGGAGTCTGGCGAACGGGGCGTGGTCGCTGTGGGCGGCGTAGCCAGTGCGCTGCTGCGCGGTGCCTTTGCCGATCTCGCCAAGCGATGCTCATCCATGTCCGCATCATCTGGCTCCTGCTCCATGTCCTCTTCCTCTGGCTCTTGCTCCTGCTCCTGGTCCTCCTCTTCCTCGTCCTCCTCCGCCTCGCTCTCGTGACTGACGGCACTTGGACTTGGACTCTTGGCATGCCCATTCTCCATGCCGGAGCACTTCTCATTCTCCGCTGGCTGCAGCTTAATGCGCTTGCAGGCAGGTGCCAGTTGCTGCTGCTCCTCCGACTCATCCTTGAGCGGAGTTGGACTGCGTCGCAGTCCATTCACCTGCGGCTTCAGTTCGCCATTGTTATTGTTATTGTTGTTGTTGTTGTTGGCCTGATCTTGTGTCAGTGTCTCATTGCTGTCTGCCTCCAGCAGATGCTCCCGCTCTCGTTGCTGCTGCTGCTCCTCCTCCTCATCCTCCTCCGCCGGCTCCTCGTCTTCCTCCTCCTCCTCCACATCTTCTAGCCGCGTCTGCCTCTGCGTCTTCAATGGCATCACACGCAACTTATCGTAGGCCTCCAACTGACGCCGACAGCGCTGCAGCTGCTCGCGCAGCTCGGCAATGTGCGCCTCCTGCTTGTGGCAGACCTCGCTGAGTTGCACATTGTTGTAGCGATACTGCTGGTTCTCCTGCAACAGGCGCTGCAGCAGATGCAGCACACGCTCCCGATCCTTGGGCCGCGTCTCGCGCAACGCCTCCACAGCCTGCTCCCACGGCGGCAACATGGCGCTGCTGTCCGGCTCCCCATTGAGACTGTCGTCATCCGTGTCCGTGGACAGCTCGAACTCGCTGCCCAGATGTGGCTTCCCATTGCCATTGCCATTGCCCAGCGGCAACTGTTGCTGTTGCTGCTGCGGGTGCTGGTGCTGGTGGTGTTGCTGCAGCTTGGCATGGGGCGAGCTGACCACGTTGGAGGAGTGCGTGCTCAGGTTGAGGCCAGCGCTGGAAGACTGCGTGGGCGAGTAGCCAGCCGAGGGTGGCGTCTTGTAGTGAATGCCTCCACCACCTGCTGCCGTTGCATGCGGCAACAGTGGCTGCAGCAGCAGCGGCTGCAATGTTGCTCCCATCTGCGTTTGGCTCATCAGATTCTTGTTGATCCTGATCCGACTTGGCTCGCTCTGCTGGTGGCTATGGTGGTGGTTGCTGCTGGTGGGCAGCAGCTTGGCATGCTGGTTGACGGTGGCAATCACGTGCGAGTTGCTGCTGCTGTTGCTGCTGCTGCTGCTGCTGGCAACTAAAGCTGCTCCTGCCGTTGCTGCTGCCACTGCTGCTGCCGGCACTGGCGATGTGGAGGAGGTAATCTCATTGCTGCCCGCAGAGAACTCCTCGGCGGGACTGCGTGGCACATGACGCGCTGCAGGCGGCGTTGCAGCTGCTACTGTTGCTGCTGCTGCAGCGGGCGGGGCAGGCGGTGGTGGCGCGGGCAGGTGGGCGGGAGCTGGCTTGGGCATGGGCGAGCTGCTGTTGGAGCTGTTGCTGTGATTGCTGCCGCAGCTGCTGCTGCCGCCGCTGCTGTGATTGCTGTTGCTGCCGATGTGCGCTGCCTCTGCTGCTGCTGCCGTTGCTCCAGCCGCTGCTGGTGGCGGCGTTGCAGCACGCTCCTGCTTGATCTGCAGCGGCTCCTGCACCTGCTGCTGACGCTGTCGCTCCATCTCCCGCTCTCGCTCGCGCTCCCGTTCGCGCTCCTTCTCGCGCTCCTTGCTGAGTATGTTCTTGCGCGGCGCCAGCGCCACATTCGGCTGGAACGTGCGCTCGAAACGCTCGCGATCCGTGCTGCGCACCACACGCTCCGGATGCTGCAGCTCCGGCGGCTCCTGGCAAGCGTACGAGAGTGTGTTGTAGGCGTGCACTGCACGCCATGGCTGAAAGGCGCTGCTGGCCACCGCCAACTGTTGCCCCGCCACGCTCACTCGCTCCCGTTCGCGCTCCCTTTCCCGTTCGCGCTCCCTCTCGCGCTCCCGCTCGCGCTGCTGCTGCTGTTGCTGCTGCTGCTGTATGCAGTGGGCGTACATCAGCTGGTAGCGCTGTATGTTCAGCGGATGATACGCATCCAGTCCGGCTGCCTGGGGCGCCTTCAGCGACGACGCCTTCCCCTTCCCGGACAGCTCCAGCGGATGCAGCAGATGCTGCTGCTGCTGCTGCGAATGCTTGAGGCTTGCCGGCAGCGTCTGATGCGATGACGGCGGCTGCGGCGCCACCAGACCCAGCAGTGTGTCCTCCATCTGCTAGAGAGAGATAGGAAGAGACAGAGAGAAAGAGAGAGAGAGAGAGATGCTGCGTGTTAGTGCTTGTCTCGACATGTCTGTGCGTGGTTATTAGAAAATTGATCGGCCATAAAAATAGATGCTGGAAAACCAGTAGCCCCTGCCATTAATTTGAATTGCCCGCCCCCTGCCCCCTGCCCGCTGCCCCTCTGCTGCTTCACTCGTTTTTGAGTGGCTAATTATAAACAAACAACTACCCGGTAGGATCACAGTCCAGTGCCAGGCAGTGCCTCATTCCCAACCCCATCCTGCCCCCCCCCATTCTCCTCTTCCTTCGATACGAAGATCTGGCGATCTTGCGATCTTTCGATCCTCCTCAATCACAACGCCCCGCGGTTATGGCGCCAATTGTCATTGAGACAGACGGTCGACTAACTGCGACGACTACACTGCGAGAAATTGGGGTGCAGATAATAAAGAATAGAGAAATAAGAGCGGGTCATAGAGGGAGTGAGTAGAAAAAAAGAATGAGAGAGATACATAGATAGACTGAAACAAAGAGATGGGAAGACAGATAGACAGAAACAAAGAAGGAGATGGGAAGACAGGAAGATAGATAAAAAAACAGAAAAACAAAAGAAAGAGGAAGTTTAGTACAGAAAGACAGGCATAGATGGATAAAGAAAGCGATATAAGAGCATATAGAGAGATAAAAAAGAGTTGCAGAGTAAGACAGATAGGCAAGGAACCAAATGAATAAGAAGAAAGAGAGAAAGAGAGGGGGATATATCGTATTCTTTAAAGAATTCTATATATTATCTATATATATATATATATATATATCTATGTATATATATTCTATATATTTTCTATATATTCTGGGATTTGATTTTAATTTTGTATATTGATCATGAGATTAACTAAATAACCAACAATTAACTTTATAATTAATCATATTATACTGATATAAGACATTCTTTTCTCCCTTCGTAAGTTCTTTTTATTCCAAACATAAGAACCAGTACGAGAATCGTATATCTGACTTTGCATCGAAGGAATATCCAAGCAATGCAATATCTCTTAAAGTCAAATTTCCCAAATATATCTAGAGATTTTTTAAAATGTCAGGGATAAGGAACCTATCTTTGGTTCTTCAGAGAACCCTTCTTCAACTTCGTTTGATTTATTATGTTATAATACATATTTTTATTTTTCTTTTTCATTCTTTCTTTCTCCTATTTAACTTAAATGTTCTTCTTTATTTCTTCTTATTTGAATCTTCAATTATATCTAGAATTAATATCTACAATTCTATTCTAGCTTTTCTCTCAGTGCACACCAACTGGTAGCGTCTTTGGCTGCATATTTTGCATTATCATCAGAGCGACATTGGCGGCGGTTCGCCGTGGACATGGAACATGGAACATGCACTTGGTTGGCGACTGGTTTCTCTGCTTCTCTGCTCCTCTGCTCCTCAGCTCTTCTGCTTTCTGTTTCTCTCTCCTTTTGGCTTCTTTCTTTCGGCTTGCTTTGGGTTGCGTGTTTGCCTAGCTGTTAAAATGATTGGCACCGCGGCCAATTATGGTCGCGACGACTCGGCCATAAAGTGATTTTGAATGGAGGCGGCGCCACAGACCCCCGTACCGCAGTTACCTCCACCCCTTTCCTCCCTTCCCGGCTCAGCCTTTGCAGCAGAAGTCGCTGCTGTTGAAGTTGGACTTTATGTTGCCCCATTGCGGAAGGTGTCGCAGCGGCAGTTGAGCAAATGGTCAGCCAAAGATGCCAATAAGCAGCTAATGGCTCGCAGCAGGGGGGTGCACGGGCGAGAGGGGGGGGGAGCAGCATGGTGCAAGGGGAGCTGTAAAATTTACAAGGCAGCTAATCGCAGGTTAAGCTGATGAGGTGTCATTGGCCACGGCGCAGCAGTCGCAGCCCATTAGAAGCCGAGAAGACACGGGATGAGGGGGGTAATTGACCATGTCGTGGCAAGAGAGATAAACAGAGATTACATTAAAGATGAAGCCATTGGGATCGATGGTGCATAATTCAGCTGAATAAATGGAACATTCCGCAGGATTATCATGATGGTTTATAGCTAAAATATTTGCAGGCTGCCTGTTGCTTTAATGCGCTAGAGATGACACTTAAAGGCGATAACAAAGTGTGGGACACTGATAATTTAATGATAATATAGAGATGGGACTTAAGCTCTCAAAGACTTTTATTACTTTTATTAAGATATTGTGCAGAATGTGAAGTTGAGGAAGCTTTAGAGAAGTTTTTTATGCATTAGCAATGGCAGCAAGTCGATAACGAAGTGTTTGATAATTTATCGATTGTATAGGAACTAACAACTTTTGATTGTTTTTAATATGTTGTTGTGCGGGACAGAGATGTTTCAAGTTGTCAAGTACATAAAACATTAGTGAATTGGATTTTTCATTAGAAATCGGAACGGTTACATTAGAGATCGGATAAAGTGTTGGTAAATGATTGTATATTATAATTATTAAATTATAATCTTTAGATTTTTTTTTTGCTTTAAAGACAGAAGACAAGTTAATTATGATGATTATATACTTTATGGATTGTACAATAGATTGATACTGTTTTTTTTTTTTTTTTTTTTATTATTAAGTGGATTGATACTATTGGATATAAAATAGGATTTTAGGGCTTATGAACTTGGTAATGCGATTGTTTATCATGTGAGTCGCAACTTATTTAGGAACCTGCTCAACCTATTTGAACATTAGCTTAATCTTAATATATCACTGAGTTTTCAGAGTGTTAACATAATGTTGATCATATTTGCATACATATTATGCATACATTCATACATATATCATATTGTTATACTCAGCTGGAACCTATTTCATGCTGATCCAGAGTTATCATAGCGTTTTCTTCTTATTTAGTCATAAATTGTCTGCCTTATCCACCGACCAAACCTTTCTTTTATATAGACAACAGCAACTTTTCGAGTGGCGAGCTAAAAAACAAGCCATAAGCTCGTTGGCCACAAAGTATGCAACATAAATTTGCCGATCACTGAAGCCACACAAAAAAGAAAGCAAAAACAACAACAGATGAGGGGGAGAGGGAGGGGCAGAGTGGGGAACAAAAGACAAAAACAAACAATGCTGTTAAGCAGCGTCGCGCTTGGCCGTAACTTGGCCAAAACGATGGGTAAACAAGTTGGCCCAAAAGCGTAGCTGGCGACGCAGCGGCGACTATGCTCGAAAAATGTTGGAACAGAGATTAAGCCAGAAGAGGGCACTGGGAGTGGGAGTGAGGGGAGACCAAGACACACTTAAGCCAAGCTGGCGACGCTGCGGGTAAACAAGGCAAGGCGACGGGAAGGATGAAGAGCTGGAGGTGGAGGTGGAGGAGTAGGAGCAGCAGCCAAGACAAAAGCTAAAGATATAGACGCAGCGATAACAAAACTGGAAGCTAGTCAGTGCGGGGAGGAGAGGGGGCAGAGGGGCGCACACAAATGAACCATTAAACAGCAAAATCATAAAAATCAAGAGCCATAAAGAAGTCGTCGAAGGAGCGCCGCCGCGCGTCTCCAAAGTCACAGCCAAGACAGTCACCAGGCAGGGGCAGGCAGGCAGGCAGGGGCAGGCAGTCCACAGTCCACAGTCTCCAATCTTCACATAGTCCACGGTCGCCTGGTCTGGCAATCGCCAGCGGCATGGCCATCGTCGCAGCAGGAGCAGCAGCAGCAGCAGCAGCTGAAGACGAAGACGCCGTCGACGCTCTTTAACTGTTCACAGATGGCAGGCAGCGATAGATGCCGTCGCCAGTCTGGCAGAGGTGGGTGGCAGTTGGAGGAGCAGCAGGGAGAGAAGGGAGTGGCTACTGGTTGCCTGCTGAGTCTGTGGCGCACGCCTCTCGTCGTCGTCGTCGTCGACGTCGTTGTTTCGCTGACGTCGCAGTGACAAATTGCCAAAGACGACTGAGACGTTGCACAGTGGCTTGGCTGAGGGGGCAGGAGGTAAGAGAATGACAGAGAGCAGGGAAGGGAAGCGAGGGCGGAGGGGTGCAGGTCCGCACCCGCAGCCGATCGCTGCACAGTCTACAGTCCAAGGTCTTTTACCATAACTCAACACTCGCAGTTGATGACAAACACCACGAATGCGCAATACACTATGCTGGGCAACTATAAAAGGAAAGGTGTCATCTTTGAAGATATATGCATATATATAATATATATACATCTGAATGATATGATATACACGCTCAAATAGTCAAGATATACCTAAAATTATCGCTTTAAGTGAGTTAGGAAGAGCGCAAGCAAACTGACTGTGATCAAGTTTTTTATATGATATGATATATGATATATATATATATATGTTCTGCTGCAAGCTGCCAACTTGTCAGTGCCTTGGGTGTGCGTATACCCTGTACTTTATGGCTATAACTGACAGTCTGCTCTACCCTGCAGTCGCTAACAAGCCAAAGACTTTGGCTTTCAAGTGTAGGATGGGCAAGCAGAGTAAGGGAGGGTAAAAGAGGGGGAAAGGGAGCGGAAAAGAGGGGTAAAGAGGGCAAGGGAGAGGAGCGAAGGAGAGTCACACACCTTGAAGCTGTGCTCATGAGCCCAGTTTGCCAGTGTTGTCCCCGTTTGCAAGTGTTAAATAAAATAATTGCGCCCAAGTGGCGCTGCTGTTGTTGTTGTTGCTGTTGCTGCTGCTGCTGCTGAAAGCCGAAACGACTTGGCAGGCGACATGACTTCGCCGACGTGATAAGATCATGGCAAATATTGACGATCGACGCGACCGGCAGACGGCCGGCAGATGGCGCGTTGACAATGAGGCTTGACACATGTGTCTGTGTGCAGCAAGCGGGGATTGGCAACAGCAGCAACAACAACAGCAAACATGGGCTGGCAATTATGCAGGCAGGGGGGGAGGGGAAAAGGGGGCTCGCTGCACGCTTTGCAATTGTCGCATGTTGCATGTGGCATGTTGCATGCGCTGCCCGCCAATTGATGAGGATGTGCCATGCTGCGCCATGCAAAATGGAGCAGCGACCCATATGGAACATAGCTAGTGGAGAGGGAGGGCAGAGAGACAGAGAGGGAGGGAGAGACAGAGAGAGAGAGGGAGGGAGAGAGACAGAGATAGAGAGAGAGGGAGAGAGACAGAGAGAGAAAGAGAGACAGAGAGGCAGAGGTTAGGCAGCGCCAAAGCCAAAGCCAAAGTCAACGTCTGCCTCAGCTTCATCTGCATTTCATGGCGACCGTTTTCAGTGACTTCGTCGCAGTCTCTGCCTGCGTCTGCGTCTCTCCCTCCTCCCTCTCTACCAGCCACCCCCTGGCCGACTCAAGCCCAGCCTCGTCGCGTAAACTTGTTTGCCCGTCGCAACATCGCATCGATGATATTGCCAGCCCCAAAGAAGTCGCGACATTTACAATTTTAATTCGTGTTGTTGTTGTTCTTCTTCTTCTTGCTGATCTTGTCGATGCCAGCCAGGGGAAGAGGGGCAGTGCGGAGAGGGTAAGCGAATCAGAAGTCAAGAAATAAAGAAAAAGAAATCAGAAAATAAAACTGCTTGACATGCAAAGAAGGCAAAGTCAACTTATCGATACTCTGTAGGAAATGATGCATCAATATCGATAGTTACGATACTTTGTAAGAATTGACTCTTTATGGCGTATTTCGATTGATACTGATCTAATACATCTGTATCTATCTATATCCGCTTTGATAAATAATCAACGATATGTATGGATGTTATCGATAGTTCATCCCTACTCTGTATTCAACTTTCCACTAAGGCAACTATCGATAGCATCGGTAAACTATGGCACTTTATTGCACTATTGCTAATTTTTGAGCATCTAAAATCTACTAGATCTCTATCGATAGTTTCCCTTTACTATCGATAGTATTTTTAAAAAACTATATCTTTGTTCAACTTCATACTTTAAAATTAGTGATATTTATGTATTTTATAATCGATAAATCACACTTGAAGACCTAAATAGATCGCAATCTTATTACTCTATACAGTCTATCGATAGTTTCCACCTAAGACTCTCTTTGAAATCTTATGATTTCTGCAAGTTCTTCGCCCCTCGCCAAATACAATAAAAACCTCTCGCACTTTTCTTAATTTCCCAGCTAGAGTTTTTCAGCTTCCGACTTGGCCATAACTTGTTAACTCATTAGCCGCTTTATGGCACCTCTGGCTCATGTGAAATGGGAACCGCAGCCACAGAGTGCTCCCAGTCTTGCGATCATAATGTGAGTGCCGAATCGGAATAGGAATACAAATGGGAATACCTAGATTAATGCCTCGATTTAATTATAGGGCGAGAGAGGCAGATGGAGGGACAAAAGAGATGAAGAGAGAGAGAGAGTGAGAGAGAGAGAGAGAGGGAAGAGAACGTTATAAAACTATAAAAAACCGAATGCAATTAAATTAAAACTGTAAACTGTAAACTATAAACGGAAGCCGACGAGCGAAAGGAAGACGGGTAGAAGGGGGAGAGGAAAAGGAGAAGAGTGGGAGAGCGCGAGAGCGCGAGAGAAAGAAGAAGATAGAGAGTGTGTGTGAGAGGGAGTAGGGTAGATTATGTGCATCGCCAGCGAACACATTTAGAAAATTATTTAAATCAACTTTAATGAAGTCGAAAACAAATTCCATTGTGCCGCTCATCCCCCTCCTCCTCTCTGCCTCCCTCCCCCCCCCCCTTTGCACATTCTGCGCCACGCTGACTGCATTTTTGTTTATGTTTTGGAGCCGCTGCATAATTAATAAATGGCGTGGAGAAGCCAGAGGTAGAGGGCGGGTGGAGGGGAACAGTGGGAGGGAAAGAACTCGCCGCGGACAAAATGAAACTGAAACCGCGCGTAAAATAAATAAAAAACTAATGTTTTGCGCACTAAATCATTGCCGTGGGGTCTCTCTCCCTCCCCCTCTACCCCTATCCCGCTCTCTCTTGTTCGCACACACGCACATGACTGCCTGCAACCCCCTCTATGCCCCCCCTGGCCTGCCAGGGCAATTTTACTGTCCAATTAGCGTGCGACGTTTTGAATGATGACCGTCAGTCAGACAATGCGCGCAGTTGCCGTTGCAGTTGCAAGATGCTTGCAAGGGTCGCCACTCTCCTCTGCCTCTGCCCCTGCTCCTGCGCCAGCCTCTGCCTTTGCTTGCGTTTATGTTAATCTCAGGCAGTGCAACAAATTGCAGCCGCATTGCAATTTTTTATGACAGCCTGCATCGCGCAATATTTACGACTTGGCCGCATTTAGCCAACTAACGCGAGTTTCCCCCCTCCACCTCCCTGCCCCCTTTCTTAGGCTGTTAATCAAGCAAGTCCATTGTCTGTCCCCCCCTTGAAAAATCAAAATTTATTGTCATTAATCATGGATTCTGGCGGAGCCTTTCAGGCTCCTTTTGGGCCTCCAAAAGAAACTGCATTGTCATTATCATTGGTCATGGCTTTGATGGGGCACGCTGCCACCGTCTACAGTCCACAGTGCAACGTCCACTGCCACTGCCACTGCCAGTGCCACCGATTGTGGCTTTTATTGATCGGCAACATGTTGCCGCAACATGGCAATTAAGGCAGCGGCAGCAGCAGCAGCAGCAGCATCGATTGTCCGCTCGTCCATCTCTGGCCTAGGCCAACGGGGGCTTGAGAATTTATTTGTGGCAGTCGCAACATTGTACCCAGGCCTCAACTATACCCTAGCATTATCGATATTACGGTGTCGCTGCATTTGCGTAAGCAGAATCAAGGTGCGCCACAGTCTGCGCAGCATTCTCCACATTTCTTTCCATTCTATTGCAACCTATGCTGGCCATGTATAGTATTTAAGGTCCATTAAAGTTAATCTCAGCTGATTAGGTCTTATTACAGTCCATGTGAATTACTGTGTAGAGGGTGCAACGGTACCTGGCACTACCAGCCAGAGAAGTTTGCTTATTAAAACCCAACTGTGGTTATAGTTTTAAAAGTAATTGTGATTATATAATTTAACAAGGAATATAACTAATTTTATGGTGCTAAGGTTCTTAACCTTGAATGTTAAATAACATTTAACATTGTCAAGCAACATTTAACCTTAAATGTTAAGTAACAGCGACATATAGACGGAAGCTGTAAAGGTTCGTCTTGGGCACCCAAGAGTAAGTTGAAGTGATGGAGATTGTATTGAATTGCAACAATTGATTTTACATTTGTAGGCGAAGTAGGCGTGGCACATTACATTTGATATTAACTTCAGAAGCGGGTAATATGCAGTAATGTACATTGCAAATTTAATGTCTCTAGCTTTTTTGATAACAGAGATCTGCGCGTATCAAAATTTATATATCATCATTTATGCCTTGAACTTATTTATTTATTTGCAATTTATTTATTTATTTGTTTTAATTGAAAAAGTGCATTAGAAAGCCTTTTTTAATGTGAATTGATATTTATATTACTATGAATTAATATTTAAAATATTATAATAAGTTTTAATATTATATTTTTATATATAATATATAATATATTATTATTCTTTATACTTTTTTTATAAATATTATAATAAACCAAGCATATTTCGTAGCACATTTTCCCCTTTAATTCTGTAGGGTATATGAGATCATGTTACTATCTCCCTCTCTCGCTCCCTCTGCCTCTCTCCCTGTTAGAAGTCACCGTGTAGAGTGCGCTACTCCTTTATTATTTAGTTTTTCTCTCGCTCTGTTTTTGCAGCTTCTGTTGCTCTGATGATGGTCTCGTCTCGTATATGGGAAAGATAAATGTTGACTTTGTCAGTTCGTTGGGGCAGACTTGGAGAGCGGCTTCATTATGGGCCATTTGTTTGCTGCATAATTGGCCCGACAATTGGGCCAGTAAAATTTATGATTTTGACAGGGACACGCAGAGTCAGACAGAGAGACAGAGAGGGGAGTAGAAGAGTGCAACGGTAAATTGCCATTGCGGGAGGGTAGAGGAGACGTGGAATGCTGCTGATAACTTGCGATACGGTCTGTTGTTCTTTTGGCCTAATGAAAATCTTTGCCTGGCATACACAGAGATCAAGTCTGTTGCCTTGCCACGCCCACTGCCCATCAAATGTGGCCAGAGGGGGCGTGGCCAGGCTGTGTGTTGCTGTTGCCTTGTCATTTAAATTAAAAAGTTTAACCAAAGCACAAAAAATTAGAGAAACTTTTCTGCTACGAACAGTTTGCAGCAAATAGCCACGCCCCGACGCCCCACAGGGCGAATACTGACAGCATGAAATGGCAGGGGCTGAGGAAGAGAGTGGGAGGGGGAGAGGAGGGGGGGGGGAAGCTTGACTAAGTGTAGTATGATATATGCTATAGATTCTTGAGTTTTGACTTAGTCAAAGTTGTCAGGCAGTTTGAGACGCACTTGACAGACAAGGGAGCGAGGGAAACAGGGAGAGAGCAAGAGGAGGGAGTGAGAGAGAGGTAGCGAGACAGAGAGAGAGAAAGAGAAGGAAGAGGGGGCAAGAGACAGAGACAGCCAAGGAAGCTGGAGAGCTCTTGCAATGTTTGTCAAACTGTCAGTTTGGTTCGAGTGTAGATTGGAGACTGGCTACGGGAGAAGGGAGGGGGGGGGAAGGCAGACGGGAGACAGCAGACTCGTGACCCTGCGGCCTGCGCTCTTGAAGGTGTTTGGCAGTTGGCAACGCATTGTTCGCAAACACACTCACACACACACACACGCATACAAACGCAGAGCACACGCATTGCAGTTGACCACTTGACCCGCTGCCGCTGCATGCAACTAGAAAGTACAGTTAGAATGGCAGCAGCAACCACAAACGCTTTGCACAAAAATGCCATAAACCGAACGGTTCTGCAGCGATTTATGAAAATGTTCGAACCATCGTCCATGCTCCATGAACATGCTCCATGTCCCCAGGTCCAAGTCACAGTCGCAGTCCTCATGTCCTTCTATAGCTTTGCTGCTGCTGCTGCTGCGATTTATTTATTTAGCCGGGCACACAAAGAGAGAGAGAGAGAGCGGGAGGGAGAGAGGGAGAGCTGAATGTCTCCTCAAGTGGCCAAAGATGGTCACAATAGATCGTTGGGGGCCCCGTTCTAAAACTTTACGATCGGTTCGACGAGCACAGATCGGCCTGATCTCTTCAGTGGCAGCTGCCTTGTGCTGGGGCCCAATTGGAAGCCAGGCCAAATCATGTGGGTACATGGATGAGGATCAGAATGAGGATGAGGACGACTCGACGCTGGCATCTTAATTGTGTGAGGCGAGCAGGCAGCTTAATTAGAAAACGGGCAAGAGGGAGAGGTAGTGAGAGAGAGAGAGGGGGAGAGAGAGAGGGAGGCAGAGAGTGTGCACTGCCTGCTTATCCCAAACGATCTTTAGAGTAGCTACGGCAATGATGCTGCGGGTTTTGCATTGGGGCGTGCCAAACTTCACTTGTTGTTCTCGTTGTTGTTGTTGTTGGTGTTCTCTTTGTTGTTGTTGTTGCTGTTGCGTCATTGCACACCAAGTGGAATCTCATTTGATGGCTTGAGCTGCCGCAAAGTCATTGAACCTGCGCACAGCCCGCGCGTTGTCGCAATATAAAATGTGCTGCAGGCCAAGCCGAGTAAACCGAATAAAATAAAATGAAATGGGAAAACAAAATAAAAAAAAGCAAACGCTCTCTCTCTGTCTCCCCCTCTCTCTCTCTCTCTCTGCCTCACTCACTGCAACTCTCTTCATTTTAAGCAAAATTTTATGCTGCAGCAGCAACACAAGTCCAACTCCATCGCCATCGCCATCGCCCTAGTCCCTACGCCGTACAGACTCCGTGACTTCCTCACTCCCCCACTCTCCCCCACTTGCCACTTTCTTTCATGATTAACAGCAAAAGTTTTGGCTAGAGGGCATACTCACTATGGCTGTGACACGTGCTTGATGTGCAAAGGATATATGCAAGAATATACAATAATATGATAAAATATTTAATGAGAAATATTTAATAAGATCAACTAAGAACAGCAACTTGTGTTGATATACACGTATATAATAAAGTATATATAATTGAACATATTAATTGAACCTATAGCAAACCTAAGTTTTAGTAGATCTTTCTTAGGTTATGTTGAAAACTGCAGAATACAGATTGAATATACAAGAATATAATATGAAAAAATATTTATTGAGAACTTAAGATCCACAAAGAACAGAAACTTGTGTTGATATATATAATGAAGGATATAAAACTGAACATAATAATTAAACCTATAGCAAACCTAAGTTTCAGTAGTTCTTTCTTAGGTTATGTTGAACACTGCAGAACACAGATTGAAGAAGAGTATTCTAAACTAAATGAACAGAAATTGAACTGAGACATACGATAAGGCAAAAGGGGTACAGGAAAATCATTTGACAATCCCTTTGAAATCTTGAATAAAACAATTAAAGTGATATTATGAAATACAATATAATAGAAATCAAATACTTAAGATCTGCAAATATCAAAGACTAGAGTTCTACAACAGAATTAAACAAAGTAAAAACATGTAAACCATCAAATCTTCTTAAGATCCCATTTAGATCTTTAAAAGACTAAACCTAACCTAAAAAGTCATACTAAATATGCTTTTATTTCCAGCATAAATTACAAATTCATCTTTTCTTTTATAATACGCAAGATTTAGGTGCTTCGACCCCCGTACCTATACCCTCAGCATACCTTTTCTAGAGCATTTTAACTTCGACCTTTTTTCCATGCAGCGCTATGCAAATCGTTGTTATTATTGTTGTTGTTGTTGTTGGGGCGTGCAACGAACCGAAAGTCAAGTTTAATTCATTAATAATGGGGCAGCACATGGGGCAGGCAGAGAGAGGGAGAGAGAGAGGGGGCTGTTTGGAGTTGATTTTGCAGTGTTTTGCCGCGCCCCCAGTCGCCCCCGAAAGTATGCAATGCAATTAATGTGCCCCGCTGTTTGCCCAGGCTGCCCCCTAAGCACTGCCGCGCTGCCGGCGCAAACAATAGAAAGCAACCTTCCCCTCTGCAGCCTCCTACCCCCCCTCTCTCTATCCCCTTTCCCGTTCCATTCGCTTCGCTGCTTACCCTTGAAACGACATGCACAATGCACACTTCACAATATCCTTCGGCTCGACTTGCCCACACGCCACAAGCCACACAGCTGCCACACAACTGCCACAACTGCCACATGCCACAGCACACAGTCGAACGAAGCCTAGAAGAATTCTCGGTAAACCGCAACTTTTGCGCGTTCATGATTTCCCATTCTCCTCGTCATCTTCTGCTTCTTCTCGCTCAGTTGTCTAATTAAATTTTTCCGGGCGCCTGCAATCTCTGCTGGCATTTAAAGGCAACCCTGTGGCAAGCACGCCTACAGCGCCCACCATTTGCAACGCTGCAGCAAGTTATACATATAACATTCATATTTAAATCTTGTATATATAGACTATACAGCTAAATACCCTGCAAAGCGAAGGTGTTGGCATATCGAAGGGTATACAAGAAGGTGTTGGCATATTACAGGGTATACAAGAGTTGGGCAGATTTTTAATAGTTTCAAGTTGAGATTCTAAGCAGAGACACTATTACAAAATGTCTTTACTCCCAAAGTTCTCAGTAGATCGCAGCTTTACTTTGTAGAATATCTTCAGGAAGGAATTTTAGACAGTCCTTCCAAGCTTCGGTTTCAATATTTGACAGATTATTAGGTATATCATTGATAATTAATATGCCTTGCAGAGTTTCATAGCAATTCTCTGCATAATTTTGTTTAGATTTCTTCAGGCTCAAGCTTTGATAGTTACTTTATCTACAGCCTTATATGCTCACTTAATACCCTGCATAGAAATATAGGAGTCAGTGCACTAGTTACAGCTACAACTACAGGGTATCTCAGTGTGCGACTGCTTTTGTTATTCCCCTATTTGCTGCGCGTATTTGCATTGCCTGCTGCTGCAATCCTTCACTTGTTTTCTCTTTTCTTTCTCTTTTCACTTGTTTTTCCCACTACTCACTCCCTGATTTTCCGCTGCTGTATCCTTGCGGCATTTGAAATGAAAGTTTGCGCTGGAGTGGAATGGCAAGAAGAAGAACAGAACAGAACAGTACAGAACAGAACAGAACAGAGCAGAGCAGAAGAGAAGTGGTAGAAGAAGGAAAAAAGAAATCCACAAATATGTCGAGCAGCAAGTGCAAAAAAAAGTAATAAAGTCATTTAGATTTTACCACTGCTTGGGGTAGATATGGCAGCGGCCACGGCAACCCTTACATCCTCCCCCACGTCCCTCCCCCTCCTCACTTGCAGGATAAGTAGGCGCTCCGGGAGCTGCCACAGTTTGGGAGTCACTGGCCACCTGGCAGCGTATTTCAGCTGATGTTAATGAACTCAGAGTCGCATTAAAAAAAAAAGAGTTAACTTTTCTTTTTTTCTATTTACTTGCCGCAATGCTCGCTGTCCCTCCCTTACTCCCCCCCCCCTGCCCACACTCTGCTGCAGCGCACTCGAGTTGATTTTTCATCCGTCGAGAGGTTTATGCAATTTCGCTTCACATTTCTGGCACTTCATTTGCCTGCGCCCGAGTCCGGCCCTGGGCCTGGAGAGGCTCCACGCCGACCCATCCCGGCCGAGGCCTATCCCAGGGCACATCCTGGCGCGCTCATTAGCACGGTTCAGTAGAGCAGCAGTTCGTTCTGTCCGCAATGCGAGAGAGAGAGAGGAAGGGAGCGAGGGAGAGGGAGATGCGTACTCGACTCGACTCGGTTTCGCTTCGTTTTGTTTTTCAATTGCGATTTTTAATTGGGTTCCCCCACGGCGACTTCGAGTGCGCTCCTCGAGATATATTCAAGCGAAACTGTTTGAATTGCGGTTCGCCAGTAGTTTCTTATTGAGCGAGGATTAGAAAAATAAACCTAAGTATCATATGATTGTGATAGGGTTACAATGAGAGAAAGGCAGAGAGACAGAGGAGGAGAGGAAGAGAGAGAGTGAAAGAGTTGAAGTTATTGAGTTGGTAGCAAATTTACAAGTGATAGGACTTTCTGGGCAATGTTTTGCTATTAACGTGTATAATTTAAATTTGTTAAAGCCTTGTTGCATCATATAATACATATATATCTATATACATCTATAACGTATACTATACATATAGCTTTGTAAAGCACAGTAATAACTTTTGATATTTAAATACAGTATTCTCTTTATTCAAGTTGAAACTCCTGGAAACTCTTCTTGAGATTCCCAGAGAAGAATATTTGCAACTACACAGCAATAAGAATGATATATTATATAATATATACGCCCTTTATGATACTGAAGAACTATATATTGTAGATTAAGTACCATGCGAACCGCCACGTTGTAGTAAGAATCATGAGACACATGTTATGAAACGCTTCATACCTGAACCTGAACAAAACTATTCCCAACATTAAGAAAATCCCAAATGTTCTCTAATAAATATATAATATAATGAATTTAATGTTAGATAATAAACTAAATTCCCAAGTAGAAAAATTAATCAGTTAACAGCAACAAACATATAACTGAATGTTCTACCCACTCCATCACTATAAAGTATAGTATATCCCATTAAAAGCCCTTAAGAACTCCATTAAACTCAGCAAGACTAAGTTAAAATTTGGATAACCTTTAATATTCTCTATAAGATATACAATTTACATATTATGCAATTTATTTAATTGCACAATATGATAGTTCTGGTTCTCTATAACTAGATACTAATTTGCCCTTAGGTCTTTTTCATTCTTCATTCATAATATACGCTTTATTTCGATAAATGACAGTGTAGCAGCGCATTGAGTTAGTTAATTAAGTTAAGTTAAGTTAAATTAAGTTAAGTTCCTTCTTGTGCACTCAGTGAAATTGTTTGAGTGTTTGTTGTTTGCTGCTCCATTAACCTCAGCATAGAAGTTCCTTAAACCTGCTAAGAGGTTTCAAGAACTAAATGGAAGTGGAAGAAGGGGTTCAGCATCATATCATATCATATGTTAAGGTCTCTTGGTAAGAAGTGTGTGTTAGAGGGGAACAAGAGGGAAGGAGGTAGAGAGAGAAAGAAAGAGAGAGAGTGTGAGAGAAGGAGACAGCATGTCTCTGTGTGCGGCAAGTAGCAACGGGGCGAGACAAAGCAAAGTGTCTGTTTGGGGCGTTTGCCTAAGGCACTGTTGTTGTTGCTACTTCTCGTGTTGTTGTTGCTGCCAGTGCTCGTGTTGTTGTTGTAATTGTTGCTGTTATTCGCCGCATACACAAATTAGTTTTAATTATAGCGCAAATGCGAATGTCTGAATGGGAGAAATTAATTTCTCAATTGCATTTTGCCACGCATTTTATTGTCGACGGCGTAGTTGGGGGTTGGCAGAGGGCGGAGGGCGGCTCTGGCAGCGCGGGGCGAGGCATGGGTAAGGTGCAGGGAAACCACATAATCTTTGGGTCTTTAGCAGCAACTGCCGAGCGCGAAGCGGCGGCTTATTTGGTGTCTGTAATTTGAAACGCTTCTCTGACTCGGAAAAACTGCCAAGAGAGAGAGGGAGGTGCATGGGCAGAGGAACAGGGGGAGGGCAACGTCGTTGGTTTTGTGTTTCTTGCAGAGCGTTTTTTTTTTTTCTAGCCAAAAGCGCCGCTAAATGTCTGGCTGAATATTTCAAATGCACACGCAGTTGTTGCAGTTGCAGTCCCTGTTGGCGTTGCCGTCGCAGTCGACGCGTCGCTGCGTTTCCGCTGCGCCGCCGGCAGACAACGACGACGACGACGGCGACGGCGACCATTATAAATGATGGTTATTTTATAATTGTGGAGCTGGAGCTGGAGCTGTAGCAGAGGCTGCAGTTTGGCCAACGCATCCGGCGCAGTCGAAAACGCATTTCGTGGCCATTTTTAATAGTCGCAGTCGCAGTTGCAGTTGCAGCCGGAGTTGGAGTTGGAGCTGAAGCTGGAGCCGTTGCCGGAGCTGATGCAGTAAATCCATCAAAGAGTTAATTGCCACGTTCGCCGCGATTGCAGCCGCAACTGACAACTGGCAGCAGTGGTGGCAGCAGCAGTGGCAGTTGCAGTAGCCAACTGCCTTGCGGCAAGAGATGCGCCACAGTCTGCGGCCGGCAACGTCGACGGCGCTGCTGCTACTGCTGCTGATTGATTGTGGGAGGTGGGAGCAGACTGGCAGCCCCCCTCCCCCCACACTCATCAGTCAGTGGCAGTGCGGGCAGATAGAGAGGGGGCGAGAGGGAGGCGTGTCGTGGCCTGTGGCAAATGCGGCCAGTTTGAAAAATGTAGGCGAAAAGCGATTGCAGCGTTTAGGGGCAACAAAAAGCGGGAGAAGGGAAGGAGGGGTGCAGGCAGGGTAACTGAGCTGAGCTGAGCTCGTCGGCGTTTTGATTGAGCGATCGCCCCGTGACAAATATCGTGACTAAACGGACAGTTTGTAATCCATTTGAGGATGAACGCGATGCAGACAGACGAATGATTTAATACGGCGAATCAATCGCAGAAAGCGAAAGAAATGTGCGATAGTTGAAAAGTTGCTAGGAATAACTTATACCAATATATCGATAGTATGTCGATAAGTGTACTAACAACAGTGAATACATGAAATGAGACGGGTATACACCTGACAATACGGTCCCCAGACTATTACCAGTAATACATATCAAAAGTACATACTATCATATAGTTGCAAGGTATATCGATAGGTTTAAACATCGATAGCTGTGTAAACGTTGTAAATTAATCGCAAATGTTTGTTACTACAAGTAATACATGACAAAAGTACCTTCGATAGCATACGCACAAGGATATATCGATAAGTTGAAATATCGATAACTATGTACACATAAAAATTTAAACATAACTGTTGATTGACTAGCGTAAACTCATTAACAATTGCTCAAAACTGCAACGATTACACGATTAGTTCCATAAGATATCGATAAACTGTATTTGAAAAAGCAAGTGTATTGCATATATCAACGAACAGTTACTAAATGTATATGCTGATGGATATCAATATCATATTATCGAAAGTTTTTAATATATCAATACATTTTATCGATAGATTAAGTGTCTATGCCATGTTATCGACAGTCGATAACTGTATAAAAATTCACAATGAATCGTATAAATGATGATTGATTTGTGTAGTAGTCTAAAAGTTATCAAATATATAAATAAATAAATATGTCTAAGGCATTTATCGATAACAAGACAGGGCAAGAACTATATAACATTTTTCTATTTTCCTATGCCAATTGCTTATTATTCTTTTCAATATTGAATGAATTCCCGTTTCCCACTTCTCTCTCTTCTCCTCTCTCTTTCTCCCTCTCTCTCTTTCCCTCTGTCTCTCTCTTCTCCTCTCTCTCTCTTTCTCGATTTCATTCAGGACAATTGCTATGCACATTTTCATTCTTCTTTAAATGTGCTTATTCTTCAATCTATTGCGCTGCTGCTTACACTGCCCCTTCCCTTCTCTGCCCCCTCCCCCCACCCCACTCCATTGCATTGAGAATTGTTTTTATGGCTCACTTGGCTGGCGTCACATGCTGCGTATGAGTTATGCGCGCCACATTCGCCTTCGTCGGCATAGCTTGCTCCCAAATGGGGCGTGGCCGCAGTGAAATGCTTCGCGTCGAATGCCAATTCAGTTTAGGAATTTGCGTTTTGGACTTTGCGCTCATAAAATGCAGAGAAAGAGTGCCAGAGGGCGGGGGGGAGCAGTGGTCGCATTTCTGTGGCACCTTCGACGCGTGCGTTGCGAATGCGTTTACAATTAATTTCCCATGTTTATTACCAGCGGGTGGCGCCAAGCCGAAACGGTCAATAGAATTTTGTGCAATAAGGCGCCACTACGCTGCTACACCCTCCTCCCCTCCCCCACCCTTCATCTGCCAATTCCCCTATTCTTCCTCCACTTGCTGCAACACTTGACGACGCCTTGTCGGCTTTTGTTTTGTTCCTCGCTCTCAATCTCTCTCTCCCTCTTGGCGTAATTGAAACCTTTTTAGCCGCAGAAAGAGTTGAGTTTTCGGTTCCATCACAAAGGACTCTTAGCCGGCATCAGTCAGTCCACCCTCCCCTCCCCACCCCTCTTGTACTCCTCTCCCCCTCGCTTAACCCACTCAGAAGTGGCTTTTTGTTCTTTGCTCTCTGTGCTGCGTGTTGTTTTTGCCTAGCACGTAATTCAAGCCGCAGCTAAGAAGGCAGAGCAGGAGTCTGGCGAGGGGACAGGGCAGGACAGGGCAAGACAGAGCAGGGCAGGCAGGACAGAACAGGGCAGGGCAGGAGGTAAGGGGGCGCTGAGGTCATTGACAGCGCGCCAACGCTTTGATGTGCTGCCAGTTTATAATTTAAATACTTCACTTGCAAAAGGAGCGCAAAAAAACAAAGCGAAGCAGCACAGAGAAGTGGGAGGAGGAAAGTGACGGGGGAGGGAGGGAGTGAAGGGCAGGGCAGGGATAGGTGAAGGGGTAGGCCTGCTTGCGCTCTGTTGTTGCGGGGTAAATCAAACTAAATTATTTCACTTTTGTTGTTGACTTTTGCTGGTAATGTCATGCGGTGTCGGCAATGCCTTTGAAGTGACCAGCGAGAGAAAGAGAGAGGGAGAGGGTGAGGGAGAGAGGGACAGAGGAGGGTGGAGCAGGGGCAGGGCTGGGGCTGCTGCCGATATTTGATATGCAGCAGTGTTCAAGCCAAACCATGTGTGATTAACAACTGTGCCTCGCTGAAAGGGTCAGCACTGAGCAGCCACGCGAAGAGTTCAATATACTCCTGGACAGAAATGGCCAACAGTAGACACAGCAGAGAGCACCAAAGCTGGGACAGGGACAGCGGAAGGGGTACAGGCAACAGCAGGAGCAGAGCAGAGGCAGAAGGCAGGCAGGCGGAGAGGGCAGAGCAAACAGCAGCAGGGAGTAGGAGGAGCAGAGCAGAGAGCAGGCAGGCAAGAGAGGTAGGGAGTAGAGTAGGCAGGCAGGCAGGGAGCAGGCAGTAGAGAGCAGAGAGCAGGGAGCAGGCAGTGGAGACCAGAGAGCAGGGAGCAGTGTAGGGCAGAGCAGGGCAAGCAGGCAATCCAAATGCAAAGCCAAAATCCAAAAGCAAAAAGGCAAAAACCAAATGCGAATGCGATGAAGAAGGCAATGGCAAACGGGAATGAGAGTGGGAATGGGAGACCGAAACTAGGTGTGTCTGGGCGCAAAGGCCACGCCATAACTGGAATGTGGCTCAGGCCGAATCAGCAACAACAGCAACAGCAGCAGCAGCAGCAGCAGACGTGCGTTCCGAAAGGGCACAACGTGCTGCCGGACGAGTGCGGTCCACGATGTCCACGTCGCGACGGTCTCCTTCCTTGTTGGCTGAGTCAGACCTTGAAATGCCGCACAGATGTCTGAAAGGTAATGCTGCTGTCGCTGTCGCTGCCGCTGCCGCTGCCACTGCCGCCGTTGTCGTTGTCGTCGCTGCCTCAACCCGTTGCCAAGGCAAACCAGATTAAACAGCAAAATCAGGTTTTCAGGCAACGTCCTCGAGAAAAATCAAAGCGCAAAACAAAAAGCAGCAAAAAGAACAAAAGAACAAAAGAAGCTGAAAGAAAAGCAGAGCAAATGAATGTAAAAATGGTCAAGATGAAGCACAAAATGCAACAAAAGAAGAGAGGGAGGGAGAGAGAGAGAGAGGGAGGGAAGAAGGGAGATAAAAAAAAGGAGATAAAAGAAGTCGACTGTTGTAAAGACTGTCCTGTGCAGATAATATGGGGAGAGAGATAACATAAATGATACTAGAAATAGTTTAAAAATACGAGTAGTATCAGATAAAGATGTTAAGGAAATACTATAATATAAATAAAATGGTATATTATAAATATTGTACTAATTTGAATTAAAAGAACATTAGTTAAATTCAGCATTTATATCTAATACGCTTAACTGATTAATTTCTATTATTTTTGTAAAATTTTAAAGGTATTGACCTTTGAAATCGACTTATTCAATTACAACACTTGTAAGAGCAGAATGACATAATATAGTATAAAGATAAACAATAAAACAAGGTAGATTTCAGCACCCAAAGGTAATATACTTAGTAAGTTATTGAGGTTGGAATGAATGAATGATAAGCATATTGCTGTAAAAGCCTGGACGTATTAAAAGATAAATCTATTAAGACAGTAAGTAAAAGACCTATCCAATGTGAAGTCCATAGAGTGAGGTTATGTTTGCTTGGCAGATGACTTGATAATATAATAATAAATAATCACATACAACAAAACAACATAAACTTGTTTCATTATACAATACATCATTATAGCATAGTACAATTATATCATTAAAACTTTACCGTGTAATTATACCTTATGATTATAGTATCAACCTATCTTTACAATACTATTCATTTTATATAGTTTTCATTTTAGTTCTCTACTTATCATTCAATTCCTAATTCTTTTCACAATTTTAAGGGTATTTGAAAACAATTGAACGAGTTCTCAGTTTGTTTTTATTACGTCTTCTTTCATTTCTTCTTTCTTTGGATTGCGGCTTAAAGGCTCAGTGCATTCAGACAGCAGCCTGCTTCGTCTGCCTGCATGGACTTCTCTTTTACCCGCTGCCTTTCTCTCCCCCTTTGCACTCTCTCCTCTCTGCTGCTCCTACTGATCTGTTGGCCAAGTCGAAATAATAAATGCTTTTTAGACTTAGAGACTCTTATGCGAATTACAGCAACAAAATGATTTCAAGCCGCATTATCCTCAAGTTATGACAGCAGGCAACAGTTCTACACACACACACACACACACACAGTTGTAGTACTTTAATGCAGTGACTCTCAAACTGTGCATTTGCTGTGGGAGGCGGAGGGATACTGCGCTGCTGAAGCTGTTTGATTTCCAGTTCGTTTGCCTGCATCTTTCCCCCCTAATTAAGCTAAGTGCAAAATGCTTTAGGGGGTAGCTGCTGCAACAACAACAACAACAGCAGCAGTAGCAGCAGCAACAACAAGTGCAACGGGAGCTGGCAACAAATCTGCACGAGAGTTTTTCAAATGTCCCAACAGTGCGTGAAAATGAAAAATTATGAAAAATCATACACACACACACAGCTGGCGCACACACACACACACACATCAACTCTCACTCCACTTGAGCTGGCACTCGCTCTGCTCCACTCCAGGCCAGGCCAGAGAGTTCAACGTTCTTTGCACAACATTGTGTTTTGTGCTTTCCGCTTATTTTGCTTTGCCTCACTCGGCTGCACCCCCCTTACCGTACCGCTCCCCCACCTCGTGCCACACTCCCTACTTGCCCCAACTGTGCTTGCTGTGCGTCGGCACACGCGCTGCACCTTTAAGTGCCTCGCCCCGCCTCTTGCACGCCCTCTCCTCCTCCCTCCGTGGGCTGACGGCACAGTTGCAGGGCCAGCGCAGGAAACCGACTGCGACTGCGACTTCGACTCCGTCTCCAACTCCAACTTCGAGTCCAACTGCAAAACGGCAAATGGCAAAAACTGCAGCCAGCAGCAACTGCAACAACAACATCAGCAGCAGCAGCAACAACAACAACATAGTAAAAGACATTTTTTTTTCCTTTTCTCTTTGCCTTTTGCTAATTTATGTGGCAAGGCAACATGTCTCCATCTCGCTCACACTCTTACGCACACATTGCCTTGCTCTTTCCTTCCCCTACTTCTCTCTCTCTCCCTCTCTGTCTGTCTCTCAATGTGTGTGCTCGTCTGCTTAAGCGTTGTCTGCGTTGGCGTCTCGTCGCTGCCCTTTAACTTTGCCCCGTTTTCCCGTTAGCCGCTCCTCATGCCCTTGCCCAGCCCCTTCCTCCCCTCCTGACACTACACTCCAATGCACGTTCTGCTTAGACAGCGGCACCTGCTGCCTGCGTGCGACAACTTCAAAGAGGCAACGCGCGAATCTATCAACAACAGAACTCGACTCGAAGAAGTGCGAATATTATTCATGAGTTCACCAAATGAGTGAGGCTAACTTTTATAGAGGAATCGATTAGAGGGAGACAGAGAGGGAGGGAGGGAGAGAGAGAGAGGGGGGAGAGAGAGACAGAGATGTAGATGGAGAGAGAATGAGAATGATGAGTCCGAGATGAAGAGGAAAAAATAAGCAACTGATAAGAGACAAGATAAGGACGAGGGAATGTTAAGAGATGAAACTAAGAGACTGCGGGAGAGAGAGAGAGAGAGAGAGAGGGGACACGCAAAGGCAAAGACAAATAGATAAGTAAAATAATAAGGAAATGAGAAGTAGAAGAAAAGTCAGAAAGAAACAAGAGAGAATGAGTAACAAATAGGAATAGGAGTACGAAAGAACAAATGAGAGGCAGAAGAAACAAGTGAGAAGGAGTAAGAACTAAAAAATGAGGGAAGGTACTTCAAGAGGAAATCAAAATAAATGGAAAAGAGTATTAGAAATCATGAAAAGAATAGAAAGAAAAATACTGAGAGAGAGAAATTATATAAATATATAACATATTGTACAGAGAGAGAAAGAACTACACAGTTATGGAGAGGAACAACAAGAGAGCTAGACTCAGAAAGAAGTATTATAACTATAAGGGAAATCCTTGTCCTAAATGAACAATGAATGATTATTTGTTGTTTTGAAGAACTCTCATATAGCTAATATATATGTATATTTATATAGTATAGTGTATGTATATGTATCTATTCTATCCTATTGTGTCGAAATTGTTCGACACTTGCCATGATACGAGTTCTTTAAGCGATAGTCTTGTTTTCATATAGTGAATTCATAAGAATATAAATATACATGAAGAGGAATTGCGAATGTTGATAAGACTAGGCTCATTCTACTCACTCATCTCATTACTCATTAATCATTCTGCTTTTGAAGTTGACCAAACGAACTGATCATGTCTTAAACAAATGACTAAGCTACACACATCCATATTACCATTATTACTATTATTATATATTTTCTATATGATACATCAAATTGTATAAACCTTCTAGACTTCACTATGAATACACCTGCAAGATTTATATGTCTAAAAGCGTCAGACATTCAAATAAATAAACCTCAACATACTAACTGCAACAGTCTGAAGAGGGTCTCTTAAGTGCCATAAATATCATCGCAACTACCGATACTCATTCACTAAATCTTTGTCTCGGAAATTAGCAAAAACTTGAAACGCCACGCTGTGTGTGGCAAGCAGGTTCCCTCTCTTTCTCTCACTCTTTATGGCTTAAGAAGCTTCATAAACTTTATATGGTCAGTTAACTTCTGGAGACGTTGTATAAAGTATTGTAGAACAACAGCAGCGCCCTCTATGATATGAAAACGAGCTGTGGAATCGGGGGATTTGAGACTGCTAATGCGATTCTAATGAGATGCCCAACTTGTCACTACAAATTACGCGACTCTATTAATAACCGAAATAAATGAAGACACTCTCGCACTCAAACAGAGACAGAGGCGCAGCCAAATGTGGCAGTAAAAATGCCGCGTGATATTTTATTTTTGGCCAGACAAGTTTGGTATTTTATCTGTCTCTCTCTCTCTCTCTTTTTGTTTGTGTCTGGCCATGTGGGAGGCTGATTAGCATAAATGTAGAAACAAATCTGAAATTTGAAAACCGAAAACTGAAAACTGAAAATCGAATTCGAATGGGGGCACAACAAATCAAAATCAAAGTGTGCAGAGGTGTTTCCTGAACTGGGAATTGTGAGTTGGGCACCATTTTGACACATATCATCTGATGATATTTCGATTTTACGACACAAAGCACACAGTATATCATCGGGGAGGTTGACAACATTTCTCGTAGGCATCGGGCATTGGGTTATTTACGAGCTGAGTTCGGGGAACAAACTGGGTCAGTTTCGGGGCAGATTCCCTAGGCAACTCCGCTTCAAAGCGGCAGAGCGACCTACTTCCGCGAAACGGGGTATCTTGAAAACCTTTTGCAGCATCCGCCTACAAATCTACCCCAGAGAGAACCCCTTCCCCCCATCTCTTTCTCACAATGTCTCCCCCTGTGCGCTGTAATTCAATCGACAATCGGATCGGCTCTATGAATGAATAGCTTCGTCTGTCTCTGCCTCGTTTCCAGGAACAACCAAAGCCAGTCTCTCTCTCCTTTTCTCTGTCTCTCTCTCACCAGCTGTGCGTGGCCATTTGGCATTGTCATTATTATTATTATTATTACTACTACTTATGGCTTTTGTTGTTGTTTGGGTTTTTATGCTGCGCCAGCAGCGCGCCAAGAAATTCAATTCACAACGCCAAAATGCGAAAACAACAAACGAGACAACGACGACGTCGACGAAGATGCTCCAGACGAAGACGAAAACAAAAGACAAACAATTCCGGGAATGGAATCTGAAAGCTCCGCGACATAGACATAGACATGGTCAAAGCACAGGAAGCAGCAGAAGAGTAGAAGGAGGGGGAGGGCAGATTTCAAATACTTCTCAAAGCCAGAGGGCGAATCTTTAGGGTACTTTGCGATGAGCATCGATAGCATCTGTTTTTAACGGGCAACGATGGAAATTATGCAATATCTTTATACTTCAACAACGATAAAGAGCTAGAACTAATGGATTTTAGTTGAGGTTGATCATTACCTGCTTAATTCGATGTATAATCGATAATTATCACCTGATTTCGATTGCTAATCGATACTTATTGATTAATATCGATATACAATCGATAATTATCACTTTATTTTGATTGAAAATCGATACCTATTGATTAATATCGATATATAATCGATAATTATCGGTTTATTACGATTGATAATCGATAGCTGTTGCCCAATTTCGTTTTAAAACTGATTGGAATGTTATTTTTAGAAAGAAAATTTTCAAAACATTGCCTTCTTTGCAATTATAATCGATAATTATCGATTTAATAATGTTCCAACAACGTCAAAACGATGGTGGCTTTGCAATTCATAGTTCAGGTGAAGCTATTGTCGACATCCGCAATAACAATCGATAATTATCGATTAATTTCAATAGGTAATCGATTGGAAAGGTATTATAATTATTGCCCGCCTTTACAATTAAAATCGATAATTATCGATTAAATAATGTTGCAATGATTTCAAATCACATCTATAGTCGTCTTTGGCAATGCAAGTCGATATAAATCGATTTGTAATCGATAAAACAATGTAACACTGGAAAATTGTTCAGAAGTGTCGAACAAATGCAAAACCTGCTAGAAATTAGACGGAGTAAAGCTGAATTGGCAGCACTGTTATCGAGTGAAGAAGATTTTGGCTAAGAGCTGTACAAGGCGGAGCTTGGGCAGGCAGCGGTGGCGGCGTCTCCTGCTTGTTGACTAAGCCGTTAGCACAGTTAGTTGCAGCTGTAAATGTTGGCACAGGAGGATGAGGAGATGAAGAAGGAGGAGGAGGTGTAGCTGGGCAAGAAGAAAAAGCAACGATGCTGCTCCAGAACTGCATTTGACCAGTCACGTGGCTAGTCATCGTCTGCTTGATCTACCCCCGCTCTCGCAACCCACATCTTCTTCCCCACCTCATCCCCCCCCCACTCTGCCTGCTGCGACACATTCCATGGCAAGCGTGTGCAGCGATTTGCCGCCTACTGTCACTCGCCTGGCTGAGCTTTTCAAGCAAAGCTCATTTGCAAATTAAACGTGTGCGCCGCCAGAAATGTTGGCAAGGTGTGGCGAGGGGGGAGACGTTGCGCGAATTCCACGTCGCTGTCGGCGACGCCGTTGGTAACGATGACAAGCGGCGGCGACAAAGTCACACAAAGCTGACAGCGCGGGTCGTGCGACTTGGGGAAAGAGAGAGAGAGAGAGAGACTCCGACTCCGACTCTGCCTCGGACTTGGACTTGGACAAGCAACTTATAATGTTCATAATGATGAAGATCTTTATGATGATCGCCACGATGATGACGATGATGATGTTGATGATGATCTGCACGATGACGTTGTGCGTTGTGCTTGCCCCGCTGCCTGTCGTCGCTCTGTTCATTCATCACGTCCGACAGCAAACTCTGCACTTGGACGCGGACCTAGACCTGGCGATGGCGATGGCGATGTGACTATGTGACGATGTGACGATATAACTGTGTGTGGTCTTCGCTTTGCTTTGCTCTGCTTTTGCTCTGCTGGGCGGACGCATAAAAACGCAAACGTCGTCACATGCGAACAACAACAGCAGCAACAACAGCAGCAACAACAACAGCAACGGCAACGGCAGCAACAAAAAAGTGTGAATTAGAAAAGGCACTCAAGCTTAAATGGCGAGGATGATAAAAACGCGCAGACCACACACAGCGATCAACACACAGCAACACCAACAACAACAGAGGTAGCAACAACAGCAGAAACAGCAGCAGCAACAAAGACAACAACAATAGCAATCAATCGCACTGACCGTTTGTCATTGTCAGCAGCGTTGCAGCATTGTTGCAGCAACATGCGTTGCACGGGCAACACACTGCAAGAACTGAAGAAGTTGAGACAAAGTTTGGTGGTCACCTCAATAAATCAAAGTTTATAGCATTTATTAAGCTGATATTCCACACTTAAAGCAATCAAATATTCGCTTATGGCTGCAGTAAGTGTAGCAACATTGTTGCTCAAGCTGCCTGGCAACATAAAGGGGTGAGGGAGGGAGAGAGAGAGAGACAAAGCAGAGAGCAGGAGAAAGAGAAGGCAAGACAGAGTTGCATGCGTCTTGCATCCATTCAATTTTGATAGATGAGGAGATTACAATGATAGGTTTAAAAGGGTTTACAATTCATGTTTATATTATTTTAAATAAGTTTACTCCTTATTATTATTATTTATATATTATTTAATATATTTATTTATTATTTTATAACCTTCATATTATTTATTTATTATTCATTATATTTATTATTTATTATTTATCATTTTTCATTTATTATTTTAAATTTCTACTTTCAGTTCAATAAACTTGCTAATTGTTTGCACCAAACACAATTAATCGATAAATAATAATGATTTTGAATTATTTTTAATGAGTGAAGGCATCATTATTTTGTTTATTTATTGTACTACATATATTTACTGTTTATTACTCATTATTTATTTTTCCAATACCTTCATTTATTTCCATAAACGCAAAAATCAATTGCATCAAATGCAAGTTATTGATTTATCGTTGATTTATATAGTTTACTATGTTTATTATTATTTGTTTCTTATTTTTGAAATGATTGATTTATTTCATATTTGTTCCCAGTATCATTTTATTTTTTTTATTTTATTATTTTTTGATTTAATACTTTGTATTTCTAATTTCTTATTTCTTTTCAATACCATAAACTTGCAAATAATTTATATTAAATTAAATTTATCGATAAATCGTTGCT
Source organism: Zaprionus ornatus (assembly GCA_018904035.1). Lineage (NCBI taxonomy): Eukaryota > Metazoa > Arthropoda > Insecta > Diptera > Drosophilidae > Zaprionus > Zaprionus ornatus. The sequence goes on along the minus strand of JAEIFZ010000002.1, from coordinate 13,918,697 downwards.
GTAATCGCACGCGATGCAACTTTGTTGCCAGCAATGAGTACACGCAACATTGTTGCTTCAGCAATGCTGATAAGCTGCTTAGAGCTGTTGTTGTTGTTGTCGGTTTCGGTTCGGGTTTGTTTCTTTGCTACGCTTCATCAATAAAAATAGCTTTTAATGCGCCGACGCCGATGCCAACAGTCGCGCCAGACAAACTGTCTGTGCAGCATTCACACACACACACACGCACACACACACATGGAACTTGAGACAGTCGTCGGCATTTTTGTGTGGGCTGCCGACAACGACGACGAGGTCAAGATGAAGTCATGCTTGAAACATGTTGCTCAAATATGCCGGCAACAATTAGCTGCCCCTCCCCCACTGGCACTGCCCCTCCCCCGCCCACTCTGCCCCCTGCCCCACACAGATCATGCGTGGCGACGGCGGCGGCGGCGGCGGCAACGGCGGCAGAGACGTTTGTCAACACCCACAAATTGCAATGCGAGACGGCAAAATGCTGCTCCAATTACCCCCAAAAGCTTTGAATGTGCTGTGCCTGCGATGGGGCGTGGCATGTCAGTCGGCGCCGCCTTTGATGCTGATTGAAGTTGTCGGCTCGTTTGCCACGCGGTGGGGCAACAATGCGGGGCGACAAGTAATATAAACAAATTGCAAAAAGGCCAAAAAAATAAAAGAAGAGAGAGGAGAAAAAGAAGAATAAGGAAGGCGAGCTAAGGGAGTGGGGGAGGGTTGATAGGGAGTGGGGTCAGAGCAGCGTAAACAAAGCGAGCGCACACACAGACACACAGACACACATATAGGCACACACTGACACGGAGACAGCATACGAAATGGGCATGTCAGGCCTGTCCAGCCTGTTCGTCAAACTCAACTTCGTTTGAGGCCCAAACTGCCCAGTGCTAGCGCAACGCCCCCGCCAAATGTGTTTCAGCAATGCCCCGACTTCTTCCCCCTCCCACCCAACTGCCTGTCATCCCTGCCCCACACACACACACACGTCTCCCTACTGCCAGCGCCACTCGACTTTGCTCAGCCTTTTCACGAGTATTTTGGCATGCACAAAGCGCAAAGCACAAACAAAAGCCAAAACTGCCTTTGAGTGTGTGCAAGTGTGTGCGGCTGAGAGTGTGTGTGTGTGTGTGTGTGTGTGTGTGTGTGTGTGTGTGTGTGTGTGTGTGCGTGTGTGTGTGTGTGTGTGTCGAGTGGTCAGTGAGTGCTCAAGAGCGCTGGGCGGGTAATTAAATATAAAATACTCTTTTCCTTTTTGCAGTCTGCAGCTTAAGTTTAACTTAGCGTATGCTTACTGTACTTTGTTAAGTACAGTAAAACTAAGTTGAAGAAAGAGTGGAAAGGAGAAGGAAGGAGTTTGGATATCAGGTGAGAAAATGTAAAGATTTTCGTAAGTTCTAATAAGAATTTTGAGTATTCCAACAGATGCTACAATTTACTTACAAGATTTTAAATTTTCGGACATTCAAAGATTTTTAAGGAATTTTAGAATTGTTTTAAGAGACCTTTGCAATTGTTCTAAACATGTTTTATATTTTGGCATGTGTTCTAAATTGTTTAGAAATTTTGACTTCCCATTGTATTTATTTTTTATATTATACAAGTTGGTTCTTAAAAGAATGCGAATTTTCAAACCAAAAATGTTTATTATTTCTTCTTGCTCAAAATAGAAGACTTTAGAAAGACTTTCAAGAATTTCAAATATAATATTATATATTTAAAATAGCTTTCAATATCTACACATATTGTAGAAAATATCATGAATTAGTTTTTAAATTTTTAAGATATTTCCATTCATTATAAAAATTGTTTTCAAAATTTTAATTTTTTTTATTAAAAAAGTCTTTTTAAAATTGCTTGCTAGTGTTGCATATATTGGCAACTGCAACAACAAAGAGTTCATCAGTCTGTCAGGTGAGCTAGCAATTGTGTTGCCAGCAACAATGTTGACAACTGTCACCAACAGCAGCAGCAGAGAAGCGGCAGCATGACGACAGCAGCAACATCAACAATCACAAGCAACATGATGCAGAATTTACAAGTTATTGTGTAATTGACAGCGAAAATCAAGGAAAATCTTTAGAAATTTTCACCAAAATGTGTAGAAGGCAATAGCAGGCAACAACAGGCAACAACAGGCAACAGCAGCAACAACAGGCAACAGCAGCAATAACAGGCAACAACAGGCAACAACAGGCAACAGCAGCAACTAAAAGAGCAAGTTGCTGGCGCTGAAATTAGTCAGTGACTAAGTTAGTTAAAGTATAACTTAAAGTTGGAGCTGAACAAAGACATTAACATGAGCAGCAACTGTTGCTGACGGCTGTTGCGCACTTGCTGTCAGTTGTTGTTGCTGTAGTAGTTGTTGTTGTTGTTGCCTTATTTGGCACTCACATTTGAGCAATTAAAATTACAAACATTTCAAGCTCGGCTTCTTTTGTCGGTCTCTTAAGAACCTGGCTAACATAGGAAGAAGAGAGACGGAGGGGAGAGAGAGGATAGAGAGGTGGAGGGGTAAAGCGACAAAGAGACAGCGCACGATTTTCCACTTAATTAATTTATAGTTTGCTTGAAATATAATTGCCAGCGGCACGATGTTGATGGAAATGCTACAAGTTGTCGCTGCTGTGATTGTTGTTGTTGTTGTTGCTGTTGCTGTAGTGGTTGCAGTTGTTGTTGTTGCAATTGTGTGGGCTGTGGCCACTTTGCATGCAATGTCAACGACAGCAGCAGCAGCAGCAGCAACATCGACGCGTGGGTCACACCCACGTGAGACAACGCGATAATTTGCTGTTGTTTTACATGCAGTACCCGCAACCCCACACCCCTTACCACTAACACTCCCCATACCCATCCCCATCCCCTTCTCTACCCCTTCTCCTTGCCTTTTCCCTTCAGTCCAGTCCCTCCCCTATTCCCTTTCCCATCCCCTTTCCATTCTTTTTCCCCTTCCCCTGCACTTACTGCCAAATAGTCAAATTGTCTGCGCAAACCTGTGCAACCTTGTGGCATCAACATGTTTTTTTTGCTTACCTGCAATGAAAAGAATAGAAAAAAACATCAAGTTAATTATAGTTTACAGTTTATATATGTAGTTTAATTATTTGTGCATTAGTCAGCACTGCAATTGCAATCCGAAAACCGAAAAGAATCAAGAATGAAACGAGTTAATCACCCTCCCCAAAGAGTCGCAATAGCAACAACAACAACAATCGCAACAATCATCGCAAATGCAAATTGCTGCGAAAAAGACAAAACTAAAATGCATAATTTACCAATCAACAACAACGACAACTGCAACAACAACAACATGGAGAACAACAACTGCCACTGCGATTAGAACCAACGACAGCCAATTAGGTTTTTATAGTGCTTGAAAGGTATACATAATATGCTATAGTAGAGTTAATTATGGAGAACCATGAGATACCCTATAAGTGGGCTTGCAGAAGTACAAAATTATAATGTGAACGTCTGCAGAGTTAGCAGATATTATGAAGATTGATAATGATATTGTGAAAGCACAACAAGAAGAAATGCAAAGATATGCAATTTTGGATAATGGTTTGAAATAATATAAGGAGAGTATTCTTAATTATAAGACTCTATATAGATGATATTGTGGAAAGAGAACATTAATTTATCTACTATATATTGGTAACAAATGGAATCAAAAATTCAAAAGATATGTAATCAAAAATTCGAAATATATTTATATATATGTATATACATAATGAACATATTTCAATTGATAGGTCTTTACTCAGATGTAGACATAAATATAAAGAAATATATAGTAAACTGCAATAATATTTATCTATGCCTGGGTGTGAGGAAGTAAGTGTAAGTTAATAAACTAGTTCATTGTTTTTTTTTTTTTTTTTTTTTTTTTTTTTTTTTTTTTTGTAAAATATTGATTTAGTGTAATTAGTTTTATAGAACTACGTAGCTTCGAATATTTTTACTGGATTTGTTAATGTGGTCCATACTTTTAGATCTTAAGAACTATGAAATTATGGTTAAGAATTAATTATGGCTAAGTAATAAATACCATGATATATCTCATATACTGATGTATACTTCTATAAAATATATCATCATGGTTTTGTAATTTACATTTCAAACAGTCCCTGGAGTTCTAAACACTTCAGAAGTTAGCATAGCATTTTGGGAACTTTAAGGTTTCCCTCTCATTTCAAATACCTCTTCCCTGATTGATTAAACCCCCTTACCCCCTCTCCACGCAGCAAGACACACGCCTCGAAAACAATCAGAACCAATTAACCGAAAATTGAACAATCGAGCAATGAGGCAAACGTCGAATTGCTTTCTGTGCCGCGAACTCTGCGAAACGTACGAAACGAAGCTAATTGCAAAAGAAACTACAGCAACAACTGCTCCCACAACAACAACAACAATAGCAACAGCAACAACAGCCACAACAGCAACAACAACAATTTGCAGACTGTTTGACGACGTCGAAGCTGGCCAAGCTCATGAGGCAGTTACTCATTGGCTATGCAGAGCGAACTGACCTCGACATAGCCTAGTTAAGGAGGAGGAGAGGGGGTGCAGCAGATTGGACTTTAGGGGGGGAGTACAGGAGGAAGTGGAGTAGAAGGGGACCTAGAGAGAGAGAGGGAGAGAGAGAGAGGGGGAGGGCCAGCTAGCCACATATGCGAGTCCAATGCCAGAGCAGAGTCGAAGTGGAGACTTCTCTCTAGTTGTTGTTGCTGCTGCTGCTGTTGTTGTACTTAGTCTATGTTGCAGTTGTATATTTCTTTTTTTTTTTTGGAGGCCTGTGGCGCGCCCCCGTTGCGCTTGGCCGCTTTGGCCGACTTGACTTTGAGTCTGAGTTTGGGTTTCCTGCCAAACATCGCCGCCGTCGACGTCGCCTTGGCGTGGGCGTCTGTCTTAGTTTTTTTTTTCCTATTTTTTTTTTTCTTTTTTTGGGGCTTGGCCCGCATTGCCGTCGTGCGCTCTAACTGTTGTTGCTGTGGCACGAGCAACAGCAACAATAACAACACGGCGCAGACAATTATAATTTGACGTTTTGATTTGGCGGCATGTGGCACATGTGGCCAGTCACAGCTTCGTCTGGTTTGGCTTGGGGTTTTGGCTTTGGCTTGCCAGCTTGTGGCGCATTGCTGCCTGTCGTGTTGCTGGTATTGTTGTTGTTGTTGTGGTTGCAACTCATGTCATTGACAGCTGGGACAGGCAAGTTCGCAGCGCGGACAGACTGTTTAGCCAAAGGGAAATGTCTTGCAGAGCGAAATTGAAGCAAAGAAATGAAGGGGGTAGGAATATATATACATATATTATAGTATAATATAATATACTGCAATATAAAGCAAGTATATAATCTATAATCTATTTGTAAAGAATATGAGCGTCTTTCATATGTAAACAATATACAATATATACAAATGGATTAGAAATGACATTCCAAACTCTCTTCCGATACTTATAGTTGCTCGTCTAGCTCTGTGAACTGTCAAAAATTAATAATAGGCAACTTCTTCCTATGCTGATGTTGCAGTTGCCACAGTTGCCACAGTTGCTGCCACATTATTGGCCCTAGTCCAAATTGGCAAGCAGCAGAGCAGGCCGAATTGCCGTTGTCGCGTTGACAGTTGCAAATGTTGCAAGAGATTCTGCATCATGCAACACAAAGCGCACACACACACAAACAACATACACACACATCCATTCTGCTCACCCCCAACTCCACACACACTTTACTTTCCCTCTCCCCCCCCCCCTCTTCTACTACTTGCTGTTTCTGTTTTTGTCTAAACTTCCGCATTTTGGGGGCGAGAAAGAGCGTGGGAGAGGGAGGGGGAGAGAGGGAGAGGCAGAGTAAAGTCAAAGCGTTATGCTGCCTGCTTGGCTGGCCACAGATTTTTGCAAATGATATAACCTGAGCCAATATTTACATATGCATATATAGTATATACATAGTACATACAAATGTTTATTCTTATGCAGGGCGTGCACTGAGAGAAATCGAATGAGGTTCTGTAGCATGAATACATGAATAAAGACTTGGATTGGAACTTAAAATTGCTTTATAATCTTGTGCAAGGATCAAAGATGTATTTAAAATATTTATAGTAATATAAAAGACTTGGTATTTAAAAAATACTAAATTGCTGACCAATAAGTATATTTTTAGGTTACTTTATTTGTGCAATAGTTGACGAGAGGTACTCAAATTGTAACGGTAATAAGGGGTTATACTGAATGGTATACTATGCTACTATTCTATAATACTACTATTCTATAATACTACTATTCTATAAAACTATACTATACTACTGTTCTATAATACTATACTATACTACTATTCTATAATACTCTACTACTATTCTATAATACTATGCTATACTTCTATTCTATAATCTATAAATTTTCTTTCAGTGCATAGAAAGCTAAAACAACAGCAAAGTGTAGCAATGTCTTTGCTACAATTCCACAGGCAGAATTCGAAAAGAAAGAAAGAGAGAGAGGGAGAGCAGGAGAGAGGGGGAGGCAGGCAGACTAGAGAGTGGGAAAGTAGAGTAAGGAGGGGGGAGGGGGTGGTGCACTCTATAAGCAACTCGTGTTGCTGCTGCTGCAGTAGAAGAAGTAAAACCCATTCCAAGAAATGAAAAATTACACTGGGGAGTTAATTTTTGTTCGAAATTAGCTGCCAGCTATGGCAGAGCTCGAGGAGGAGGAGATGCAGATGCAGATGTGGATGTAGATGTGGAAGTGGCATGTTGAATGTAGCAAGTTGAATGTTGGTTTCTTGAATTGTTGCCATTGCGTAGGGGAGCCACGAGGGGGGTGACAATCAAGATGACGCGTACAAATTGTGCGATTTAAATGAGGAACAGCAGCGAGCGAAAGCAAATGCTGCAGGGTCTGTAAGAGAGGGAGGGAGAGAGGGCGTGAGCGGGAGATAGCATGTGTCATAGAACAAGTCAACGCTGGTGGCAGCTGCCGCAATTAGACAACAGCAACAGCAACAGCAGCAGCAACAACATCGACAACAACAACTTGAAACTGCAACTGGCAACTGCAGCAAGTGCAGCAGCTCTCTATTTAGCAATTTATGCCCTGCCACGCCCCTTCCCCTAATGATGACAAGACTGCTCTCTCTCCCTCTCTTTCTCTCTCCCTCTCTCTCTGCTTGGCAAAGCGGGCAAGATCAAAGACCGTCGTTCATGCAAATGTTCGTCCAGTCGCCCACAAAGCTGATTAATAAACTATGACAATGCAATGATACCCTGTGAATGGTGTAGTGTGGGGTATATGAGGCAGAAGTTGATTACTTTTTAGAGCTGAATTAATTTATATTTTGTTTTTGAAGTTTTCTTCAGTAATCATTATATTTCATTTAATATTTCAATTTCAGTTCGATAATTTTTGCCATATCCATCCATCACTTTGTCTGTATTAACGCGTTAAACTCAGCAACTATTCAAGCTAGAGTCACCAAAGTTAGCATGGAAATGCCTACATACCATACGCAGCTAAAGGTTATTTCTAATTTTAGGTGCCACGCCTACTTCCTACAAAACTCTCAAATTAATAAGCGGAGTATTTAATTTTGTGGTTTAACTCAGTAGTTTTTGGTACTGCTTCTTCAGACAACCCTTTGAGACTTCAGATACTTTTCTATTATTGAATTGCCATCTAGATCTCGAATCTACTACTGCTCATGCCAAAGTTCACTTCACACACACACACACACACACAATTCGCCCATAATTCTGAAGTTCTCAGGAATGTTCTCAGGCAGCCACAATGGCGACACAGTCTACAAACTACTGGACAGTTCCAACTGCTGCCCACGATCGCTGTGTGCAGACCATGTTCTGGGCACGTTGTGACCGGCGATTGTCACACGACGACGACGACGACGACGACAATGTGCCACCAGCGCCGCCACCGTTACAACTGCCTGCTTGTTGTTGCTGTTGTTGTTGTTGTTGTTGTCTTGACCGCTTTTGATCGTGACCACCATTGTGGTTGCCGCCTCGTAAACACGCCAAGTTTTCAGCTCGCTCTCTGGCCAAGTTTATGCGATGTTGCATTTATAAAGTTTTCAGCGCTTATTTACGATCATTTGCAGCACGTATAACGTCAGTCTGTCTGTTTTTGTCTCTGTCTCTGTCTGCCTGTCGCCGCCCTCGTCTATGCCTGCGCCCCCGCCTCGTTATCGATTGCCGATCTCTAAGCGATCTAATGACAAAGCGGGTCGCTCTAGCTCGACCAAAACATCGACCCACTCAAAGAAAAGCCAAGCACTGACCCACCTGGCGATGCTCTAGCGCCTTTCCCCTGCCCCATTCTTCTACCTTTGCCCTGTGCAGCTGTTTCACCTGCTTAAATAAGTTGTTGAGCCTGAGAATAGCTTAGATAAGGCAGTACGATTGAGGTTCAGCGCATCAAGTGCAGGAATTTTTTGAAAAGTTACTAAAATAAAAGAAATGATGAGTTAAGATCTCTGGATATAATATTGAAATAGCCTATTTTGCTATGAAGTAGTGAGTAGAAATAATAATACATAAATATCATATGATATTGTAAATGCAGAATAAAGTAAATAAATCGATTAAAAGCGAATTTCAGGCATAATTTTAATGCAGGACAGTTAATTTTTGGTAAATGCAATAACTAGCAACGCTCAAATATTTTATGAATGTTTAATTAATATAGAATTTATTTAAGAAGTAATTTTAAAGAGTTACTGATTTCCACACCGTTCCCTGCAAAGTATGCAACATAAATTACGCTAAACATAGCATTTATATATATATATAAGATATCGTTTTGGTCGTTTTGGTCGTTTTGGTCAACTGTAGCTTCTTATATAACCATTCTCTGTTATTAACACCTCAATCAGTAAACATCTACTGGCCTTGCGCAGTTCTTGCACTTCAACTAACAGACATAATATTGATACTTTTAGCGAGAGATTAAACGGATTAAGTTGACATTAACTAAACATGATTCTGAGTGCGAGTAAACATGGTGAACAGAAGCTTCAAACGCGGTTTAGCGGTTTATCCTGCTAGTCGCTGATACTGCGAATCCACCTCGAGGTACGCGCACTCATATAGAGCGAGGGCATTACGTGTAATACCCTGGACACAATGTGGAGTGCAACTCATTGTTGTTGCTGTTGTTGTTGTTGTTGTGCTAAGCGGCTTATAGAAGCTTTATCTCTACCTGCAACCACCGCACTCTCCTTGTGCAACAGAACTTGGTTGGCGGCAATGAACAATAACAACAATTGGCTTAGAGAATATGCAGAGATAAAGAGAGACACAGAGGGATAGCGGGAGGGCGAGTGCGGGCATAAATTGCTAATTAAAATGTGCAGCTGCATTGGTGGGCGGTCTGGGCGCGGCCCAGTGCCAAGTGAACAACTTAATTAATGTTATTTATCGATGCGGAATATCTCCAATGGTCACTCACCACACTCCACTCGACTTAGGCAGCAGCTCGAAGTGCGGAAATGCTAATTAAAGTAAATACTAAAAGGCAAAGCCAGGACAAGAGCAGAGAGGTGGAGGAGATGCAGGGGGAGAAGCGGGGTGGAGGAAGGGGAGGAGGGGAAGAGCAGCAGTAGGGAGAAGAAGCTGGCAAGGAAGGGGAAGAGAAAAAGAACTAGTTAGAAGAGGAAAGAACAGCAAAGAAGATTATCAAAAGTTAGTAAAAGGTGAGGAAGAAGTGGGAGTAGCAGGGGCAGATGGGGAGAAGGACGCTGGAGCAGGGGAAGCACTGGCAGCAGCAGGAGAAGCAGGGAAAGCAATGCCAGAAGATGAGGGGGAGCAGTGGCAGCAGACATGTGGCATCTTTTCTGCGCCGCCAACGGCGACGGCGGCGTCTGTGATTAGCCGCATCGATGGTGCTGCAATTTGATGCCCCACTTGCTGCTCACCTGCCGCCAGCAGGCCGCCACATGCGGCACATCATCATTAGCATGCTGCAGTATGCAACCCCCGTCACCCCCCCTTTCCCTCCCTCACCTAACTTACTCCCTCCACCATTGAGGCGTGTTCCCTGTGCCGTGGGGCGATCGTAACGTTTATGCATCGATTTAATAAACGGCGTCGTGAACTTTGCTAGCCAAGAGGCCACCCCACCACACCCCAGTCCTCTCTCCTTGTCTAGCCCATTAGCGTAGGCAAATTTGAGTGGCGCCTTGGCGCCAGCTGCGCTGCCGGCGCGTGGCTGCGCTGCCGCTGCCAAAGCCTTGGCTGGCGCCAGACTTGGCTCAAAGGCGCCGAGAGCGGAAATCGCCTGTCAATGGGGCAGCTGGAAAGAGGCAGCTGAAAGAGAGCAGCGACAGATACAGGGGAAAGAGAGGGTAGAGGGAAGGTGGGTAAGGGGATAGGGGGATGGGGGGGCAGCTAAGCAGCGCTAGGAATTGTCGCCGGCGCAGTTGGCAAACAGGAAGAAGCAGCCTCAGCTCACTGACCGATCGAACATTCCGTGGATTGTCTGACGCTGTTTACATTTTAATTGGCACTTGCCACTTGCCACTCGCCAGCCAGTTGGCCACTTGCCGCACGTTGAGCGTGCGAAAAAAGCCAATTGGCGAATCTGCTAATTAAAATAATTGAGTTTCGGACGCGGTTCATAAAACGCGCTCGAAGCGCAGCTGCCAATCAAGCTGGTCTACTTGCCACTTGCCACACGGTTGCCACTTGCCACTTGCCACAGTCCGAATTGCAGTTGCAGTTGCAGTCTACTGTGATTGCAAGCCAGCCTGCAACGAGCTGCAAGTGGCAGCTAAGCGCTGCTAAATGCTGCCCTGCGGCTTGCAACGGGTTCCTGCCACTGCCCCCAGTCCCCCTGTCACTGCTCCACTTGGGTATTGTTATCATTATGCCAGATTATTATCAGTCTGAGGTTGCGCTAGGGGTCTCGCTCAGCTGCGCGGCATAATTAGTTTTTATTGCGCCGCGTCCAGCAAATAAAAAAGTAAAAGAAAGCAACAGCAAAGGGGAGAGAGGGGAAAGATGGGAGAGGCAGAGGAAGGTGTGCTAGTTGAAGGTACAATAGATAAGAGGGAGGGGCAAGAGAAGAAGGTGGATAAGGAAGAAGAGCATAGCTAGCTGGAGGTGCGGCAGAAGGAGCTCTGTTAGAAGGAAGAGGGACAGATATAGACGAAGAAGGGAGCAGGGGAAGAGCTGGAGAAGTTGGGCAGTAGATGAGCTAGAGACGAAGTAGAATCGAGAGCAGCAAGAGACAAGTGAGAGGGAAAAGAAGTGCAACAACAGCAGCAAGTAGAGCGGGGCAAGGATGGCTTAGCGCGCGCGCGCTGCACAAATTAGCCCTTGCAGGCAACAAGGAGGAGTTGCCGCTGCCTCTGCTGCTGCTGCTGCTGCCACAGTTGCTGCCACAGTTTGCTGCTAATCCGCAGCCAAAGCACCTTGCCGAACAAGGAAGTAAAACGGTCAGTTTCAGTTACCCCTTCTCCTGCTGCTGCTGCTGCTGCCCCTCCGCCTTCTACTTCTACTTGGCCATTTAATACTTGGCAATTTAATATGAAATTGTTGGCCAACTTTGGCTGCCACTGCCACTGCCACGGCCCACTCTGCCACTGCCACGGCTAGCTCTGCCTGGGTGCTGATAGCCTTGTCTAAGTGCTGGCATCAGTGGGCCACGCCAGTCCCGGCCAGGCCAGTCTCTGTCGATGATGTTGTTGACGTTGCTCGTGCAATGCGACTGCCACTGCCAGTTGCAACTGCAACTGCAACTGTTGCTGCTGCTGCTGCTGTTGCTGTTGCTGCCTACTTTAGCTGCTAGATAATTTCAATCATTAATTTTGATTATGAACAAGCGTGGAGGAGCCGCATGCCAGGCCACAGCACAGTGCAGGGCGGGGCTGCTCAGGTGAGCTGAGTGGAAGGTGAACGGGGAGGGACTGAGGGTGGGGCAGTCTAGGGGAAGCAGCGCACCCAGTTCTGTGTGCCGTGTGCCACACCAATCCATGTACTACTACACTCAGTGCAGGCTGGTGTCGCTGCCAAGTTGTAGCTACTGCACAGTGGTGCAAAAGTTTGTATGGCAGTTATACGATATATTGTTCCGATCTGACTCCTTTCGACTTATATACAGAGTGCAGCAATACGAAGCATGTGTAGCAAGCTTCAGAGACTAACTCGTTACCCCTTTCTTCTTCCCCTTCAATATTCGCACACTTTACTAATGGTAACTTTCACACTGCTCAGCCCACTGTGCACCGACACAAAATGAGTTCATAAGGCGGCGGCAACAGGCAGCAAGGTAGCAAGGCAGGCGGCAGGCAGCAGGCAGTAGGCAGCAGGCTGAAGGCAATAGACGATATCGATGGCAACAGGGCAGCGCCTGCTGCTCGTTTTGCAAAGTGAACGACACGTTGTGGCAGCAGCAGAGAAGGAGGCTGGCAAGAGACGGGAGTAAGGGAGAGAGGGAAGGCAAACAGCAGCAGCAGCAGCAGTAGCCACTTGGCCACTTGGCTGTCGTAGAGATGCTGATAAGTTTGCCGGTTTGCTGTTGGCCACACTGCTGAACAGGTGCCTCAGTTGCTGTAGAGACCATCAGTTGCTCCATCTCTATGCCTCCCCATCTCCTGCTCGCCACAACGATACATTTATTGCCATCGCGATGATTCGCAGCAAGTGCGACACGCACTGACAGCGTGTGTAACGGAAGAGAGAGAGAAAGAGAGGAAGATGGCAGAGGGTAGACAGCTCCACACTCTCTTCTCTTTCTCTTTCTCTCCTCATCTCCTCTCCTCTGCAGGCATCTATCTGCTCTGCTTCAATCAAAGGTCGACTCGGTTTGCTTATCTGCTTTGTGGCGCATGCTGATGATGATTGTTTTGTTTTGTTTACAAGCCCCAAGCGGACCACGCAATTTGCTAAGGCGATAAGACGACACAGTAACAGCAACTACCCAACACTCCCCCCCCCTCCCGTCTCACCCCTCCTTCTAGCAAGCAACAATAACCTTTGCTACCTTATCACATAATACCCCCGTGAACGTCAAATTTATTGATTAGGCAACATTTTATTTTTTCCGCTGTTTTTTCCCTTGCTGATTCTTCATGGTGAAATCAACCGACAACAACAACAACAGCAACAAGATGATCGACAACAACAACTACAACTACATCAACTATAACCACTGGCAGACATTGTTATCTGCGCCTGGTCTTGGCCATGGCCAAGTCTAGCGACTTACGTCTAGCGGTTTCTGGGACGAGCCTCCGGCCTCAGCCCCGTTTCAGACCATTTCCAGCCCGTTCGGTTTGTCCATTTGCAAAAGATTTTGTCTGCTTTATTATAGAAATTTGTCGTAATTCACAGCGCGGCCACTTAAGATAAATCGTAGCTGGGCGCACGTCGCTCAGGGGCGTGGCTTAGCCATGGACATGATGTAGTCGAAGTGGCTGCCGGGCTAAGGCAATAGTTGAGAAGCTACTGAAGTAGCCGCAACGAAGACATCGCAATTGATGGCTTTGTAGGGTCAGTTAGAGACTGATGAGGCTGTAAGGAGGGGGGTAACTAGACTAGCCCTACCTCTACCCCCTTACCCTCCCTCTCTCTACTTCCAAGGGAGGTAACTAGCCTAACCCTATCTCCAACCACTTCCATCTCCATCCTCTCTTTCAGAAGTTGCGACTCCTAATGAATTTGCGTTTGGGGAATCGACCAAGGCGCAGTTACAAATTAAAAGTAGTTGAAAAGGATTCTTCATCTCTTTCATACACCCACACACACACCTTCACAGAGCTCAGGACACATCACAAAGGATTCCCTGGAGCGCGTACGTCAGTGAAAGCAACGTTGATTACCCAAAGGTAATGTCCATAGAAACGAAGCGTAAAACATAAAAAGAGAAGCAGCTTAGTAAGCGCAGCTCGAACTTGAAATACCTTAAAGGGGTCGATTAAGCACAAGTATATAGCGATTAGTTTAAGCTACTCACAGAGAGGCAGACCCAAGAAGGGAAGACTCCAAAGAAGAGATAGCTAAAGTAAGCTACAGATTTCAAAAGAGTCTAAGTAGTCATAGAGTTTAAGCTATTTTAGTTTCTCTTATATGATTGAAATCGAACTGAATTTCTTTTCAATGATGGGGTAAGCATATTATAAACTTCTGTGACCTAAAGAGGGTTGACTAGCTAAGGTAAATGTAGAGGGAATTCTACATAGTATAAACAATATATGCATTTTGTAATGTGTCTAGGTTATTCAGACAGTCTAGAAAGCCGGCTTTCCTTTCAGATAAGCCCAAAACTATATGGAAATACCTTCAAGAGGGTTGGACCCAGTTTAACCATTAAAAGTACAACATGGTACAGATTCAAGAGGTATCTATCGTTGGTTCTAAGCTCCCAAAGGATTTTCAGCTGAAAAATCTTCACATCATTGGGGTAAGTGCAACAACTCTGTGGATTTGACTTCGCTCATGCTGTATGGGTTCCATAGAGTAAAAGGTTGAATATAGTAAAAATTCTAGAAGTGTGCTTCATATAGCTGAACTAACTCAGAGCTACCCAGTCTCACTTTAAGCCCAGCACGCTTTCGATTGAGTTCCCTCCCTGTACGTCAAGCTCATATCAAGCTGCAGTTGAACTGAAGCTGAACAGGGTATTATGGCAACGTCTCCTGGCTCGATGACGATGACGAACGAGAAATGGCAGCAGACAAATAAAAATTCCACTCAAGTAGATGAAAATAGAACGGAAGTGGGTGGCGCTAGGCGGGCGACGGTTGAGGACGGGGAGACGAGGAAAACTGGGCAGGCAACTGAAAAGGAAGCGAAAGCTGTGAAATGGGAACACGAGCATGAAAATGTAAAGTTGCCAGGCGGAATAATGCGAGTGCAAGAGGCAGAAGAGGCGGGGGGGAGAGATGAGGAAGTGCAAAAACTGGCAACAAAAAAAGCGAGAGAGAGAGAGAGAGAGAGCGCAAAAAACCAGAACAAACTGAATAGAAGCAGGCAAATAAAGCGGCCAAATAGACAAACTGAGAGACGGACAGACAGACAGACAGACAGAGACATACAGAGAGACATTCAGACAGACAGCTAGCCGAGGGAGCAGTGAGGCAAAGAGTGAGTGGGGGGGGGAGCAGTGAGACAGACAACAGACAAACCGACAGCGAACAGTTAGAAACGAGCTGCAAAACAGAAGAGGAGGAGGATGCAGAGAAAGAAGACAGCAGACGTTGACGCAGACGTAGATATATTGCCCAGACCAACAGACCAACAATTCCAGCAAAGCTCCGCTACCCACATTTCCCTGCCCTCCCTCCCTCCCTTACCACTCCCAAAAAGCCCCAGCCCTGACTGACAGACAGACAGAATGTTAGACAGACAGCGGGGCGTGTGAGAGCGACAGAAGGAGGGTAGGGGGGGAGCGCATTGCAAGTCAGCTTCTTTTCTAAGAATTTCAGCTTTTTGGCCCCCGCATCGCCTGCGCTTTGCCTCGCTGCTTACTATAGAAAATGCCAATGATTGTCGACGCAGAGAGGAAAACAAGAGGGCAAGGGGTGGAGGAAAGTAGAGTGTCGGGAAGAAAGGCCAGGGAATTTGAAAAGAGCCGAAGCCGCATGAAAAACTTTTTGCGCTTTTCGGTTTCAAGTTGCAAAGAACGAGAGGGAGTGTGACGAAGAGTGGGATAGGGAGAGAAAAAGAAAGGGCGCAAGAGAGGGACAGAGAGAGAGAGACATATACAGAGAGAGCAAGAGACAAAAACCGAGCAAGAAAGCGAGACAGACTTACCGTGGGGGCCACCAAAAGGGACAAGCCAAGCTGATGATGCAAAAAGAGAAGTACAAACTTTTTTGGTAGCTGACAGGGGCGCGTTGGGGCAGGCAAGGAGGGGAGCAGTGGGTCGAGAAACTTTAATAGAGCAAAGGCAAACGCAAAATGCCAAATGCGGCTCACAGCGGGATACCCTAAAGAGATTTTCCTCTCTCGCATTGTTGTTGTGACATTGCCATGAAAAGCAATTAGAGCTGACGACTGTCGTGGCACAACCCAGCACCCCCTCTTAGTTCTGCTAAATTTGACTAGTTGTATCTATATAAAGGAACACAGACACACACCCACACCCATACACGTACATGTCGCTGGCTGGAAAGAAGCGAGACGCCTCATCAAACTCTTCTTTCGTGCCCCAAGGCGGAAACTTTTGAATTGTGCTCAGGCACAAAGAGTTGAGTAAAGTTTTCTAATTAATATCATTTCCGTTTAAAGTTACAAAAGTCCCCTCCATTAACGATAGGCAGACTCGCACTCGTTACGACAGAGAGAGAGAGAGAGACATCTAGTGGGGGAGAGGGGGAAAAAGAGGAAAGCGTGTCCTTCTGTTTGTGTTTTGTTTCAAAAGTTTCGATTACTTTCATCGTTTTTGGTCTCGTCTATTTAACAAGTTCTTCAGCGTGGCCAAATAAAGTTTGTGTTGCAAATGAAAGTTTATATGCATTATGATATCTGAAATACATATATTAAAGCTAACTAAACTATTGAAGTTATCGAAAACTATCGGTGAAAATTTAAGGCATGGCTAGATGCGTTTAAGAACTTAAAGAAGCAGCTCCAATATTGAAAACAAACTCATTTTATCAATACGAATCGCTTATATCGAGTGGTAATTTATCGATATTTATCGAAATATATAATTTTATCATTTAAAAACGTGTTTATCGATTGAGCATGTATCGGGAGTTATTGAATATATAATTATATAAAATATATAATTTATAAATATTAATTAAAATCGTTTATATCAATTGCAAATGTATCGATATTTATCGAATACATAACTTTATTATTTAAGCACGTTTATATCGATTGAAAATGTGTGGATTGTTGTATAATATATAATTATATTATTTAAAAAACGTATAAATCGATTGAAAATATATCGATATTATTTAAATATATAATTCTATCATTTAAAAACATATAAATCGATATAAAATTTAACAATAGTTGTCGAATATATTATTTAATCAATTTAAAGCCAATATCTAGATAAGCAATTTGTCGATATTTATCGAATTTATGGTTAAAGTAATCTGTTGATTGTAAATATATCGAATTACATTGATTACTGATTTTCGTATATTATAACTAGTCATACTGTGATTCTAATTTTAACTTGGCTTATAGGTACACGATTTTTTGAAAAGTTATCGATAAATATAACAAAATGCGCAATCTTTATCAATTGATCGTTTTAAAACATTTTCAATCACATTTCAACACACTTTCTTATACTTTTTTGAATTATACTTGAGCTATATTGAATTGCCTGCATCCTCCCATTGATCTCCTTCCTCCCTTCTTTCCCCCACATGTGAATAAACCTCCCTTTCAGTTAAAACAATCATGCAGGGATTTACTTAAGCAACAGCGTTAAGTTACCAAAGTTGACTTTAAAAGGGGCCGCCAGGCGAGGGCTGAGCCTGCTCAGCCACTGCCACAGGCTGCGACTCATACAACGCAACGATGTTGCACAGCAGACTAAAAATCATTTGCCAGTAGCCAGTTTGTCCCCTCGACTGTCCGTCCACCAGTAAGCAAGCAAGGACTCAGCGAAGCGTGCAGAAACGCAGCAGCGGCAGCAGGACGAAGTCTATTTGGCGAAATTACTTTCATTGCACGGCATTTTCAAGTGGGTGTAACTGCCAGTGTGTGTGTGTGAGTGTATGAGTGTGTGCGTGTGTACATATGAAGGGGCTGGCAGCACCTACATATAGAGGAGCGAGGTTGCCTCGCCTTGCCTTCCCTCGCCTTACCTCGCCTCGCCTCGCGTCGCCTCGGCTGGGCTCGAGCTGAAGAGTCCTTGAGCGTCTGATTTTGTGTATAGACGCGGACGCTATTTGTTTTGTCGAGTGCCAGGCAGGCAGGGCTTACCTGCCAGTGGGCGTGGCAAGCTGTGAGTGTGTGTGTGTGGGTTGCAAGTAAAATAAATTACGCAAAAGGGAAACAAGGCGCGCTGAATGTGGTACATTTTTCTCCCCTCTCTCTCACTCTCATTTTGCGCGCAGCCTCCCTTCGTCTCTCTTGCACACTCATAAACAAAAGCGCAAAAAGTAAAAACCTCATGCATGTTGCATGCCGCAAATGAAGTCGACACAGTCGGGCGCAGTCTTCTAATGAGGCGGCCAGTTGCAAGGCGCCTGCCATCTCTCCACCCCCCCCCCCACGCCTTCCCCTTTACTGCCTCATCACTGTGACAGATGATTAATGCAGTCACATGTCACAGCGAGGGTTGCGTGGCAGGGGGAGGGGGGCGGCGGTGTCGGGGTGTGCAGGACAAGTTCCTGCCACGGGTACGAGTTCAAGTCAACTTCAGTCTAGGCTTGCTCGTCTTCATTTCCATGTCATTGTCAAAGCAAATAGTAGCAGCAGCAGCAGCAACTACAACTACAACAGTAGCTACAACAACAATGACTACAACAACAGCAACAGCAACAATGGCAACAACAAGCTAAGGCAGAGCTGAAGCTGCCACTCAAAATCAAGTCGAGCATCCCCGCCACAGTCGCATTCATTATTATCCATTGCCAGCTCCCGTTGTCAGTTGTTGCTGTAGCTGTTGTTGTAGTTATGCTTGTTGTTAATGTAGTTGTTGTTGTTGTTACTTAGGTTTTCCCAGCAGCCGCTGAAGTGAAGTGAAATGTGCAAAACGTGCGCAGACCTTTTTTGCCTGTGACATTTTTTTACCATTTTCTCTCTTGCCTGCCTGCGCCTGCTGCCTACCCTCATTTTGCCACGCCCCCTACTCCACACCCAACGCTCAATGGCGGCTGTTACTTATGCTTGTACTGTGCTTGTACCATCAATGTTTGAATACCCTGTAGAATGAAAGGCGTCATGAGGCAGTAGAAATTTCTCGAAAGTTTTTCTGAAAAATTTCAATAATTTTCATTCATTGTAATTACGTGGTATCTGCACGTCGCGTTGCCATCGCACACTCAGGCACTTTGCGGTTGTTTGCCAAAGTAACTGTGAGGGGACAAGAGGGGAAGAGAAACAGCAGCTTTGAAGTAGAAGAAGACAGGAAATGTGTTGCTGACGCGGCACTAGATTAGCTTGACAAAATTGTTGTTGTTGTTGCTGCTGCTGCTGCTGTTGCTGCTGTTGTTGTTGTTGTTGCTGCTGCTCATGTTGCCAACTAGGCGCAGGATTTGCGCTTAAGTAGTTGCCAACAAGAGTGTGTATGTGTGCGTGCTGTCTGTCTGTCTGGGTGTGTGTGTGTTGCAACTGTTTAAGCAACTGTCTAAAAAATATCACGTATACGACACGTCTAATAAATATTTGTCGGCAATTTGCAGCATTAAAATGGCACGCACACACAAACACACACAGACAGAGACAATACTCACACACCGCATTGACCTTGAAGCAGACGCGGCGTATACGCAATGTGCTGGCAGACAAGACTGACAGTCTGTTTGGCAGGAAGGCAGGCAAGCAGGTCAGTGAGTCGGTCCGTTGCTCTGTCTGTCAATCAGTCAGTCAATCAGCCGCTCTGGCTGTCAATCACTCAATCCGTCAGTCAGTCAGTCAGTAAGTCAGTCAGTCACTCAATCAACGCACTTTAAAGTCGACAGCTTTAAAGCGCCGCCATTGCCAGACAATTATCAACAAAATGGAAAGCTGCCTACGCATTCGGCAGACACACACAGTTAATGCGTGCAAGCGAGAGAGAAAGTAATCAATAAAATATGCATGCACACACACACACACACACACACGCACGCACACACAACGTGGCACACACAAATGGCAACCACGTGCTGGCATTTCGGTAGCCAAGCCTGCGGGAAGGACGTGCCGCAGTCGAGGGCGGAGAGGGAAGCGGAGGGCAGACGCCGCAATAGGCAAACAAATTCCATTTGCTGACAACGAAACAATTTCGACACGTGCAAAGCGAGACAAGGAGAGGGGAACACAGAGGGGGGGCAGAAGGAAGTTCGGGGAAGGGGGGGGGAGGGTAGAGGCACACGGCGCAGCAGACACGTTGCAAAACTTATGTAACACGTGCGTTGCGACGTCTGCCAGCCCCAAAAAGGAGACACAACATGCAAGCCAGCAAGAGTGAGAAAGAGAAAGACACAGAGAGAAAGAGAGGGAAAGAAGGGAAAGAAGTGGGAGCGGGTCAAAGCGAGGTCTCGACTCATCGTCGAAGGCTCATTGAATATGCAAATTGTGCCGAAATAATCCACAAGGGGGGCAGGCACATGCACAACTTGCTGGGCAGGCAGAGCAATGTAAGGGGGGGTGGGGGTAGGGGTGCAGGTGTCTGCGTGTGTAAGCCGCAAGACAGACAGTGCACACTGGTGCACAAGTGTGTGAAACGCAAAAGTGTGCCAGATAATGTAGAAGAAATAGAAACAGATCAATATAATCGATAGTTAGGCAGATTATTTGAAGGATAATGAATGATGGATTAAAGAAAGAACAATAACAGGTTATATAAGAGTTAAGGTGCATTGCAAACTCTTATATGAACTGTATGACACATATGACACATACGACACATATGACACATATGACACATATGACACATAGGCCACATATGCCACATATGCCACATATGCCACATATGCCACATATGCCACATATGCCACATATGCCACATATGCCACATATGACACATATGCCACATATGACACATATGACACGTATGACACATATGACACATATGACACGTAGGACACATACGACACATATGACATGAATGATACATATGACACATATGACACATAAGACATATGACACATATGACACATATGACACATATGACACATATGACACATATGACACATATGACACATATGACACATATGACACATATGACACATAAGACACATATGACACGTAGGGCACATACGACACATATGACACATACGACACATACGACACATATGACACATATGACACAAATGACACATATGACACATAGTGCATTTCAAACTCTTAGGGGACACTTTCGTAGTATAAATGTATATATATATATATTCTCAATCATCATCTCCTAAGAAGTCGATCTAGTCAAATTTGTTCATCTGTCCGTCCGTCTAAAAGTCGATCCAGTCAAATTTGTCCGTCTGTCCGTCCGTCTATCTGTTGCAAGGCAAACTAGTCTCTCAGTTATAAAACTATCTTTATAAAACTTGGCACACATGCTTTATATTACTACACGCTGCAAATAAGTCGCAACAAGTCGAATCGGAACGATATATCGTATAGCTGTCATACAAACTATCGGTTGATTTTCGTTATTTGTCAAGATATTGCAACCAAATGCGATGTACATCGCACTTTTTCTATATACATAAAATGCATATAAAATTTCATTGACATTGGACTGCTATAACATATAGCTGTCATAGGAATAATCGGCAGAAATGCAGGATTTTGTATGAAGAACAGTTTTTATTTTACAAGTAACTTAACTCATCAGTGTCAGTCAAAATTAAACACTAGCATCTGTTTCTGTCTGGTTATATATTAATTTCAGAAGTTTTATCGTCTGTGGCCCACTGTGCATTGGCTTAAGAAGGAAGCTGCCTGATAGACAGACAACGAGACAGCAAGAGAGCCCGCCAGGCAGACAGTTGTACAAACGTCAGAGCAGAGTCAAGGCAAAGCGACGGAGACGGTGACGGAGACGGGACGATGAGAACGACGTCTTTGCTTAATGATTAGTGCTGGGTGGGGGCAGGCAGGCGACGCAAGGCGACGCAGAACGCAGCAGGCAGTGCTCACAGCGGAAGCGACGGCTGTCAAGTCAAGAGGAACGACACAAGACACAAGACACAAGGCGACCTCTTCCCAATCCCAACCCGTAGCCTGAGACGGAGACAGACAACAGACAACGCACAGTCGAATGACGCAAGCACGAAAAGGCGACTCCATGGCGGGCAGGCAGGCAGCGGGGGCAGGGGCGTGGCAAATGGCCGCAAAAAGCGAAAGGGATATACATTAATGTTGCGAGGCATAATCAACGCAGCCCGTAAACGCAATTGCCTACAGTGGCGAGAGTGTGTGTGTGTAGGGTGTGTGTGTCTGTGTGTAGGGTGTGTGTGTCTGTGTGTGGGGCGTGCATGTGTGTGTGTGTGTTTGCCTGTGCGTGTGCGGTTAGTTCTCAAGTTGACTGTGGCTGTGTCCGCTTCGCACCACACTCAACCACACAAGGCGCGTGCGAAAGTTAAGCCAAACTTTTGACACTTGCCCACGTCGAGACAACTGAAGAGGGGGGTAATGGGGGGGGGGTTGCTGACGTGACAGGAAACTCCTTAACTGGCGCTCCCTCTTCTTCTACCCTCTCTCCACACTTCACATGAACTTGCTAATGCGCCAAGGGAGTTAACTCACTCAAAAGAAGGCGCTTGCGAAAGTTTAGGCAGGCAGACAACGCCCAAAAGTAGGCCACAATATCGCTAAGATATAGCGCCAAAAAGGCTGAAGGCATTAATGTGCATATAGAATGTATAGTGAAGCATATGGATGCACATTAGATATAGTAAAGGGGGAGAAGAGTGAGGGAAATTCAATAGAAATTCAGTTGCACACAGAGATGTAAGTTTAAAGCTAAAATATAGCTAAAAATAAGGGCATAAATAAAGCTAAAGGTCGGACTATATAAAGAAGGAATAGTTAGGTGTTAAGATGGCTGTTTACCTAGTGTATATAATATATATATTTAGTATATAAAGGAATATGATGTACGGATTCTTCACTTACGAAAAAAAAAAAAAAAAAAAAAATAAATAAAGTCGAATATTGGAGTATTTTATGCAGGAATTCGAAGAAAAACTCTATAAATATATATATAAGTATCTCTATAATAGGTAGACACGTAAATATGTATACAGATATATAGTATTTCGACTGTACCATATATATGTACAATACATACATATATATAAATATCTCTATAATAGGTAGCCATATAAATATATGTATATATATACAGCTCTATAGTTCGTGCCCTTCTCCACTTACTTTAACATACTGCAAACAGTAAGCGCAGTCACAAAATTCCATTATGGTAAATTACCTCATTCAACTACAAACTCGCACACATTACGCATACGCCACGTTGACTAACTTTGGTAACATAATAACCTGCTTGATGGCACTGTCAATTTCACAATTTCAAGTGCGACAAACAACTGCACTTCCTCTTCATTTCACTGTGAAAATGCAGACAAGCAAAACTTTTCACAGCCATTTTTCAATATATAAATATTTATTAAATTCCAGCACGGCACAGAAATTGCTCAGTTTAAGTTACAAAGCAGGACTGGGTGGCGCTCCCTATATGTCCTCTTCAGTGTGTGTGTGTGTGTGTGTGTGTCTGTGTGTGTGTGTGTTTGTCTGTATGTTTGCAGAGCCCGCGGGAGCCAGCGGCAGCTTAGTCCACATAGCAACGTAAAAATATGAAACGCACATGGCACATAAATTCCCAGCTTAGACGACGACAACGTCGGTCTCTGCTGCCCCACCTCCCGCCCACTCTGCTGCTGGCACTCTGAAAAATACTCCACCATTTCGCTGTTGTCGTCGTCGTCGTCGGCGACGTGCCAAAAAGCAAGCAAAAGCTGCAACACAAAACCAGTCAGAGGAAAATTTCAGTGCGCGAAGCGAGAGAGAGAGAGAGAGAGCAGAGAAAGCGAGGGGAAGGGGAGGCTGGCTGGCTGGCAGTGTATGTGGCAGGAATAAAAACCAAAGCAGACAAAAGCAACAAAAGTTCTGGCCAAAACGAGCGCACGCTGGGCAGAGGCAGGTGCAGAGAGGGATGAGACAGAGTGAAAGATAGAGACAGAGAGAGAGAGGAGGTTTGGGAGATGCGACAGCCAAACCAGGCGGGCACAATGCGGGCCACGTTGAGCGCGCGCGGCGTGTGGCTGACTGGCAACTTTATGCGCCAAAAAAGAAGGAGGCAGGCAGGCAAAAAGTGAAAAGGGAAGCAAGGAAACAACGTGTAAAGGGAAGAGAAGAAAGGGGAGAAACGACAAAGCTCGACAAACAATTCACGAACCAAAAGTCCACACGGAGAGCCAAAGCAGACGCCTGTCTGCGCTGCAGCTGAATGAAAAAAGGGCTATGTGTGCGTGCAGTAAATGCCAGCACACACACAAGCACACTCACATACACACACACACACACACATACAGACACAGACAAGCCACTATATACAAGTAAAATATTTTGGGTAAATATATAAGAGGGAAAAATAAAAGTAGAGCGCGCCATCTGGCGGCAGCTAGCAGCACTAAAACAGCGCAAACAGCAAAGAAGGAGAGAGAGAGGGAGAAGCGTAGAGAGTGAGAGGGACGTAGAGACGTAGAGCAAGAGCGTGCGCGCAAAAATGTTGGCAAAAAGTAAAAATAAAACTAAAAGAAATAAAAATGGCAGCAAAACTGGTTCATGTCTAACCAGCAGTGGAGAGGCGGGGAAGGGGATGAACGAAGAGGGGATAAGCAGAGCAGCTGCAGAGGGGGTGGCTGTGTTAGTTGCTGCGGCATTTTTGGTAGGTTTACCGTTGGTGGAGGCAGCGGAAGGCAACAAGAAGAGACTGCGGCTGAAGCTGAGCGCGACGACGATGATGATGATGATGATAATGATGATGATGTTGTGCTTGTTGTTGTTGTTGCTGGCGCTGTCTGCCAGTTGCTGCTTGTGCTTGTATGTGTGTGTGTGCCTGTGTGTGTGTGTGGGCTAACGATGAGCCAGCCAGCCAGCCAGCCAAACGTTCTGTCGCTCTGACGTTTGCGCCAGCGACCTAAAAATCAGTTAACCGACTGACTGACTGCCACTGTGTGTGTGTGTGTCTGCCTCTGTGTGTGTGTGTGTGTGTTGCTGTGTTTGCGCAAAAGGAGTGTCTGCTCTAGAGACGAGACAACAACACAAACAACGTCGTTTGGCGTGGGGGAGGAGGAGTAGCAACAGCAGCTGCGCCAAAAAGTGTAGCATACATTTGAGCGCACATGCTGCTATATAGTGCCGGAGCTAAGCAAGCGTGTGTGTGCGACTGTGTATGGGCTGTGTGTATGTATGTGTGCGTGTGTTTGTGAATTTTAATGGCTGGCAGACAGACAGCGCGAGTGGCGCAGACAGACAAACAGACGAGGCGAGGCAAGCCAGAGACGCTTGTAAAACCAACAATGTTCTAATGGCTGCCAAGCACTGGCACACCCTCCGCCCACCAGTAAGTTATCTCGCTCCCTCGCCCACTGTAGTTGGCACTCCCAGCGGCATTTAAAGACTTTAAAATCCAAGGTAAACTTCGTGAACAAAAACTGTTGCCTACTTATGAGCGCCAAAGGCACACGGGTAAGCGAACACACAGTGAGAGAGTGTGCGTGTGTGTGAGAGCACCACTAATATATAGGTTATGCAAGTGGCAAGCCTGCCGCAAGTGGAGCAAGCCAAGCAGGCAAGCGTGGTGCATGCAACCTACGACAATGCACGCCGCAGTCAGGCACGTTAATTGGGCGTGGATGGCGACCGCAAAGCAACGCAGCAGCGCGACGCAGCAGCAGCAGACATGCTGGCGGCCAATCAGTCGAGCAGCAACCCACACCGTCAACCTTCCTCCCTTCGCTCTCTCTTTCTCTCTCTCTCTCTCAGCTTCTTTGCTGCGCCCTGCTGTCTGATCGATGACGCGTTGCGGTCACGCGAATGGCGAACCGCAGCGACAACGGCAGCAGAGCAGGGCAGAAGCAAAGGCAAGAGGCAGAGTCGGAAGGTGCAGCAGAGAGGGGGGAAGAAGGGAAGCTGCGACCTACATTCAATTTGCCAGCGACCGCAAAACGCGTCTGACAGATGACGATTAACATTCATGAGCGGGTGATAATGATGATTGCCGACGTCGACGACGACGGCGACGGCGACGACGACGACAGTGATGCCGATGATGATGCTGGCGATGCAGTTGATGACGTTGCTGCTGCTGCATGTGTCGTTGCAAAATGCCGGACACAGTCCCGAGCCGGAATGACAGACGGGCAGCAATGGCAGCAGTGGCAGCATTGGCACCGGCACCACACCAAGTGGGGGCGACAAAAACGGAAATATGATTTGACAGCCCAACTGGGGGGTGACCTGCACTGCCAGCGAGCAAGTGGGGCAGCGTCGAGGGTGAAAGATGAGGAAGGTGCGAGGGTTGACTGCCTGGCTGGGGTAAGGGCAGTGTCAGTGGGTCAGGTGGCACGTTGTCGCTGCTGTCAGTTGCATTGTTGTTCCCCCCTGTCGCTGTCGCTGTCGCCTGCAATGCGTTGTTGCATGGAAAATTGTCGTTCGCTTTTTTAGTTCTTCACTCCGCATTCCACAGGGTTCCCATTTTCTGCCTCTCCTTCCCTCTATCTTTATTGTGCGGACTACTCCATTATGCGAATAGAAGCAAAAGAATTGAAGAATCCAGAGAGACCCCAAAAGCAAACAAAATTTCACAGAAAAATTAACGATAAAAGCTTTTGTCGTGAAGTGAGAATGTGCTGGAGAACTGAGGGCGGAGAGGAGGAGAGTGATAAAGAAGGTATTAGGGAGAGAGAGAGAAAGAAAGATTAGGAGAGAGAGAGAGAGAAGGAGAGAGAAGGAATACAAGAGAGTATGGGAATATATAGAGAGGAAGATAGTCAACGACAATATGTTGCTAGGGCAGATAAGTTCGAAATCCGCATAAGCAATTGGTCAGACCTTTACAATATATAAATGTATAAACACTGTAAAATAACCTATAGTTGACCTATTAAAGCTAGAGCTATTATAAATAACAGCAAACTATGACAAGTTTTAACGAAATTCGTACTAAAAACATTTGATTCAATTTAGAAATATATAATTATAATAATGTATATAATATAACATAAAATAATATAATTTGTAAGGCTCTTGAGGGTAAATTAAAATACAAAAATTAAAATTCTTCATCAATTGCATAACACTATTTGTTTTATAAAATAGACCTATAAGACATATGCCACAAGATTCCAAAGACATTCATCCAATTCGAAGCTTTATTTGAATTCTTTGCCAAAAGATAATCTATAAATTATAACTACATGATAATAAGTAAGTCTATCAGCGGCCTTTAGCAACTGCTTAACTATTAATATGACATATGATATATGTACGTAAGATATAAGTATACAAACATAACTATCCACTGATATATCTAAATAAATCCATAACTATTCACACACATTATATGAAAACTTCATCAATCTCATCTTCTTGCTTTAAATCGCATTCTTAAACGTTTAAATTAAGCTTTTATACATAAACAAGAAGAACAACAACAACACGCACTGCATATAGTATCGATTTCCACTTAGCTGTCAATCATATTGTCTGGCATGGCACATCATCAGACAAGCTAAGCTGCCCTCGAGATACCCGACAATTAGCACGGCATATAGAATTATAGTATTATAAATAAATGCCCACTGTCAGTCGCTAATTGTCCAGACGTGTTTGTGTGAAATACCTTGTCTGTATATGTGTGTGTGTGTATTAATAAAAGTTGCGCATACGCAGAGTGGGCGCAGAGGAGAAGTCAAAACTTCTTTGAATTGTGCAATTTCCCTTGGCAGAACTTAAGTTTGGCCTGATCTTAGCCACAAAAGTTCTCCAACTGTCTGACAGGCTGTCTGACGCTCTGTCTGGCAGTTTGTCTGTCGGTGTCGAGTCTGTCTGCTTGAGCTGTGCAGGCAGCTTTCAATTCGACCAGCTTCATGTGGTTGCTCTGTGCTTGTTTGCAGTTAAATGTGGGTGAATGTGGGTGTGTACATGTGTGTGTGTGTACATGTGAGTGTTTCTCTATTTGAGTGTGTGTGTGTGTGTGTGGCAAATGTATTTGCTGGGGATTGCAAATGCAAAAGCGACACAACTCAACTTGCTCAGACCTCACAAAGTTGTTAGTTACAATTCGGTTTTAGCCACGCCCTGCCGCCCACCACCCGCATGACCTGATTCAGCACTACTTTCTGCAGTTGCCCAAAGGGGCGCATGGTGTGCATGGGGTGGGATGTGGAGGCGTGGTGAGTTGAAGGTCGTCGTCGCTTTGCTTGTAATGAGAAACCAGCAGCCTGAAGAGAGTCCTAGCACAGCCCAGCACTTTGTACCACTTTGCCCAACCACACACACTCACACACACACACACACACTCACACACACACTCACACACATATACACAACATACACACACATACACATAAGCAATGCTCGGCACTGGGATTTTTTTGCACCACATAATGGAGAGCAAAGCGAGAACACAAAATACAACCAAGTGTGGCAAGCACTCAGTGCGAGTGCGAGTGTGTGTGTGAGTGTGTCGAGTGCACGAGTATTTACAATGGAATTGCAGTTGCTTTTGTTACAGAAGGAGAAACATTCTGGGGCGGGGAGTAGGGGGGTGGGGGGGGGCAGTAGTGCAACCCCTTTTCGCCTGCTCACGCCTCGTTTAAACTTTATCATCGATGACACAATGATTGCCAGCAGTCTGTTTTCAAAATGGCGCACCAGTGCCAATCCACACTGCCCCCTCCCCCCCTGCAATCTTCTTCAATATTTTTTTTTTTTTTTTTGCAACTTTATTTGCGTCGTCGTTGCTGCCCCGCTGTGGCACGGCTCGCTGGACGCGTAATTCAAGCGGAACGCGTCGCTGGCGACCATAAAAGCCAAGTGCCAAGAGAGACAGAGAGAGGGGGGAGTGTGTGAAGGGAAATAAAAATGGTCGCAACATTTTGTTATTTGTTTCCTTTTTGCTTTCTCTCTCTCTCCTTTCTCCTCTTTTACTTCTGCCTCGCTTTCTTTTTGTGTGTCCTTTCCATGTCATAAAAACGTGCCCCACTGCTGCCACACGCTCTACCACTGCCACTGCCACCCCCTCCCTCCTCGCTCCTCCTGCTCCACCCTCTCTATTTCACTCTCTCATGCTACCGCTGGCAACTGCGTCGCGTCTGAGTTTTTCATTTATTTTGCCGTCGTCTTCTTTGCCGACGCCGACGCCGACATAATTTGCTAACTGAAATGGAAAACATTTTCGACAGGCTCTGCCGACGACGGGCGACGGGCGGAGTCCTGGCTGCGACGCGGAGGACACGGCAGACACGCGCACCAATACATAGAAAGCAGTCCCCCCCCACACACACACACACACGGACAGACGGGGCAAAATGGGTAGACAGGAAAAAGGATGTCGTCGCCTGTATGTGTGTGTGTGTGTTGAACTCTGCTTCTGTATGAGTGGGCATGTATATGTGTGTATGTGCATATTTCTCTGTGTGTATGTGTGTGTGCGGGCACGTCCTTTAGCTGTTGCTGGGTCAGCCTGTTGTCCATTGTGCCGCCCGGTTGCGTTGCTTATCGATGCCTTTGTTGTTGTTGTTGTGGTTGTTGTTGCTGCTGCCTTGTCGCATTTATGAACCAAATGGCCCAGTCTGTAACTCATCCTTTTGCCACTCCTCCTTACATCCCTCCCCCTACTGGGGCCAGCTGTGACTGCCTCGTTGCGTCCTTTCGTCTGTTTGTTTGTTAGTTTGATTCCTTTTATGCTATTAAAAGCAAAGGTTTGTTGTTGTTGCTGCTGCTGCTGTTGTTGCTGCTGCTGTTGTTGCTGCTGCTGTTGTCGCTGTGTGTGTCCTTCACGACATGTCATAAAAACAGGCGATAGGGCAGCACGGACAGCTCGAGCGAAGAATACAAATTTGGAACAAGCAACGAAGTTTCGTTACTCTGCCAACACATGAAAAACTGAGCAAGTGAAAGTAGAAGTCGTAATAGTAGTAAAAGTAGTAGTAGTAGTAGCAGTAAAAACAGTAAAAGAATTAGTGTAGTGTAAAAGTAGTATAAGTTATAGTAGTAGTAGTAGAAGTTGTAGTAGTAGTAGTAGTAGTAGTAGTATAAGTAGTAGTAGTAGTAGTATAAGTAGTAGTAGTAGTAGTTTAAGTAGTAGTAGTATAAGTAGTAGTAGTAGTAGTATAAGTAGTAGTCGTAGTAGTTTAAGTAGTAGTAGTATAAGTAGTAGTAGTATAAGTAGTAGTAAATAGTATAAGTAGTAGTAGTATAAGTAGTAGTAGTATAAGTAGTAGTACTAGAGGTAGTAGTAGTATAAGTAGTAGTAGTAGTAGAGGTAGTAGTAGTATAAGTAGTAGTAGGTGTTTTAGTAGTATAAGTAGTAGTAGTAGTATAAGTAGTAGTAGGTGTTTTAGTAGTATAAGTAGTAGTAGTAGTAGTAGTAACCTAACTCTTGTAGTATAAGTTGTAGTAGTTGAAGTAGAAGTAGTGGAGGTAGCAATAGTAGCAGTAATAGTAGAAGTAGTATAGGTAGTAATAATATAGCAAGTAGTACAAATTGCATCACAAATTCGAAATACCTTCACTTCACCAATACCCTAAGCAATTACAATTCCAAGCGAAAATGACTGCGTGAGGCAAAGGTTTTTGGGGTCTGTTGGGGTTCCGGTCTGGGTCTGGGTCTCGGTCTGGGTCTGGCGCAGAGTCTGAGTCCTTTTTAAAGGGTCGGGGAAGGTCGCAACTGTCTGGACGCCATTCTGTTTTGCTTTTGTTGTGCCTTCGCATACAAACGGACGAGCTGTTCGACGATATACAGTATATACTAAATATATATACTGCGTATATGCCATAACTGGACAAGGGCATAAGGACACATTCCTCTCACATTTTCATTCCCTTTTCGTTGTACAATATATTTTTGGGCGAGTGTCTGGACAGGAACAGGAACTGGGACAGGCGCTAATTCGTGCGGAATCTCATTACCAGCTCAGCCCAACAATTGCGTAATCCCAGCCCTCAATCCTTGAGGCGAATTGTCCCGCAGCGGGACAACAATTTTCGCGCGTGCGACCTCAAAATAAAAGGAGAACCCAAAAACAAAGTGGGAAAAGAGCATAAAGTAACAGCAAACTGGGTAAACACAACAAATAAATAAATAGCGCATAAATCGTGTGCCAAATTGTTTTCTACTGTTGGCAAAATATTTCGCGTAAAATTAACGTCAACTTGTTAATGTTCCGCAATTTTAAATCTGCCACAAACTCGACCCAACAAAACTGAAGCTAATCGCACGCGGGGGCTTCTAACTAATCAAAACTCATTTGCGACGGGTTGCTAATGAGGGCGCAATGAAAAACACAACACGTGAGATACACTCCCAGAGAAAGAGGAGAGACTGAGTGTAAATGATATCGTAGATTATACTTAGTTATTATAGGATTATAGTATATGATGTGCTATATTTGAGCTTGCCATATTTATAGTTTGTCTGCGAAATTTAAGTATAGTTGTTGGGAGATTCATGGATTATTATGGAAATATGTTTGGGCAATAAATAGGTATTTTATATTTGAACACCACTAACTTATTTAAGATAGTTTTATAGTCAAGAAAATAACTAAGAAATTATAGTAGCTTTTTTTCTAAAAGTATGCTTAAGAAATTGGAAAAAACCTATAAACAACCTAATCCCAGATAACCTATTCTATTTATTTAAAAAGGTTACGCATCTTAAATACCACGGAGATTATTAGACAACTACATATATGTATGTATACAGATCTATTAAATTTACCATAATATAGTATCAAAAAATCATAAGTACAAAGTATCAATAGAAGTGACAACATGTTAAGTCAGCTTTAATGTATTTTTTATAGGAGATTACTCCATTGAAATTTTTCTAGGAAATTCTTTCTATTATAATACTAATTTCTCTACTGTATTCTCTCCTATATTATTTATTATCTTTTCTATGCCAACTACGATTCTTTCTTTATGCAACCCTCCTTAAATATTCCCGTTTATTTGCTAACTGTTTCTCGTCTGGTGTCTCTCGATGCAGTCTCGAAACAGCAATATTATAAACTCTTCTTCTTATGGCGCTCATATGGCATATGGCACTCTGACAAGGGTCCATAACTCGTCGGAAAAATCAGCAACAGCTACAGCTTTAGCTTTTCATGGCCGCCAGGCGCGGCCAGTGCGATAGATGAAACTGCAACGAACAAACTGCAACTGCAACTGCAACAAGGTCTGCCTCGTCATCGGCGACCCAAAGGAAGTCGAGGTCTTTTGCGTTGCTGTTATTGCAGTTGTTGTTGTCGTTGTTTTTGTTGTTGTTGTAGTTGTTGTCTTGGCCTGTGTCTTTGGCACAAGGTTTGCTGCAGTGGCACAGCTTGTTGCAGTTGTTGCTGCTGCTTTGGGTGTCTTGTCGGCAGTGGCCGTCGCCATCGTCGTCGCCAGGTGATGAATGGTAATGAAAATGTTGCTGTGGCAGTTGCAGTTGCAACGCCGCTTTGTCTGCCACGCCGTCAGCTCAGCCAACTGCCTCAATAAAAACTAATGCAGTGGCAGTTGCAGTTGTTGTTGTTGCTGCTGTTGCTACCGCTGTTGTTGTTGCTGCTGCTATTGCTGTTGCCGACCGATAATCATCTGCTGCGGTTGTGGCCATGGCTGCTTTGTGCTGCTGCTGGCTTGGCCCACTTGTTGCCACCACGTCAAGTAGCAGAAAAACATAAAATTTTATGCATTCGTATTTCTTGTGAAGCGCACAAGAACCGCCCCCCTATCCCCTACCCCTTTGCCGCCTGATCCGCCTCCTACCTCTGCCTGCTGCTTCTCTAAACAATTGTCGGTTTTCTCTAACGTTTTTTTGTGGCTGCGTTTTGCTAGGGATGGGTTTAGCAATTACGATAACGATACTGTATCGATAGTTATATGCAAAACGTTATAACGATATTCATCACGATACTTTGCATCAATATATCGGCGAATTTTACACTTTATAGCTTACTAAGCCTCTTCGATTGTCGATTATCGATATCGAAAACGCTTTAGAGGAATGTATATCTAACATACTATTAAATATACAACATATTTCGATGCATTAATTTAATTTTAACTATTGTTTATTATAGATACTTACAATATTCTAGGATACTTAAAGCTTTTATACGATTTATCGATATCGAATAGGATTTAAGGCATATACTATATGCAATATGCATATATTTTTACATATACGATATTTTCCAATATCATATTGTATGTCAAATAGTTGTTCACTATCGATACTTATAATATCTAATAATATATCGCTATTGTACGACATTTGACGACGTTATCGGTGTCGATAACAATTAATATAAACATCTGGCATAATATTTTACATGTATTTAATATATTCTTATACACATATATTATCAATATCGATAGTTTCTTCCCCCGTTACCCATCCCTAGCTATTGCTGTTGCTGCTGTTCGCTGGTTGCTCGTTTTGATTAATCTGACATTGTAATGCAAAAATCCATTTGGCAGCTACGAAACAGCAGCAACATCGGCAACAACAACAACAACAACAACAACAACAGCAACAGCAGCGGCAGCCTAACAAGTTATTACCTCAATGTTCGGCTCGTGTTCAGGCCCAGTTAAAAGGCCCCAAAAACTTGACCTGGCCATGGAATTTAGACATCGCTGGCATAGACTGAGTGCAGGCGAAATCGCAGCACAGCTGAGCCAGAAAGAAGAGTTATAGCTCGCGCCAGTCTGTTCTCCATGTTGCCGCCCCCATGCCACGCCTCCATGGCACGAGCTGCTGCCTGCCTGCCTGCCAATAAAATTGCGGAAATGATTTCAACAAATTGATAGGCATCTTGGTCCAAACTGGTTCACTAAGCGGCCACCAAAGCAAAGGCTCGCTTAGTCGCGTTTAAAAACGCACGCAAAACGCTAAGAAGTCGCGCGCGCGCTTCTTCTCTGCGTGACCCAAGCAAGGACAACAAATTGAGTTGACACTGAAGCAAGAAAATGAAAAGGAAAGCAAACTCCGCTAATAATTTATGACTCCAAAAATATTCTAGTTTATTGTTATTGTTCTTATTGTTGTTTTTGTTGTTGAATGTCTTCATTGACGCAACGTGGGAAAATTCCTAGAGCGAAATAATTGAAGCAGTGACAGTTATGAACTCGAATTGGTGAGGGCGCGACTCCCTAAGGAACATGGCAGGAAAACTTTCGAAAAGAGGGAAAATTAATGGAAAAATTTCTGTTGAAAAAACTAATCGAAAATGAAATAAAGTAGCTAAATAAGTTTTCAACTAGTTGCGTAAGTTAAGAGATAAACAATAAGATAATTACTTAATAACTAGAGACGGAGAAAGCTGAGAGTGGCAAAAGTTTTAGCTGTAAATTTGTTAAATATAAATATCTATAATGAAACTCTATAGAACGTTATACTGTTCTTTAAATTTATATTGGAAAGGATCTAAACTTTCTACTGACTCATATCACTATCATATACTTCAGAAATTATTAAAAAATTACAAAACTATGGAAAGTTAAGTACAAAAGCTACAGTCGAGTGTGCTCGACTGTTATATAGCCGCTACCCACTTGACCAAAACGATTTCT
The DNA here is from genome assembly GCA_018904035.1 of Zaprionus ornatus. Taxonomy (NCBI): domain Eukaryota; kingdom Metazoa; phylum Arthropoda; class Insecta; order Diptera; family Drosophilidae; genus Zaprionus; species Zaprionus ornatus. The sequence continues at coordinate 13,884,234 of JAEIFZ010000002.1, read as the reverse complement.
TTAATATATAACTTTTATATTTTGCGTATTTTGTGTTGCATACTTTGCAGGGGCGGCTTGGAAACTCCTTTAAAATTATTATTGAAATAATTTCTTTATTTATTATCCGATCGCAAACATATTTTTAGAAATCAATTAGTCGTTGATAGTCATTGTGTTTACCCAAAAAGGAACTGGTACTAAAAATGCGCTCGGAATTCGGTTTTTATCCATTTACGGGGGCGGAAGTGGGCGTGGCCAAAATCTAAATTTGACTTAATTTGACTTTAGACAGACTTTCCTATTTGTTCTTCAATAATATTGAACAGCAACATAACTTTATAGTCTCTACTATTAAGCTAATTAAGTATTTGCCAACTGAGGCTCTGTTTAGCTTAATTTTCCTGCTTTCTTTCTCTCTCTCTTTCTCTCTCTCTTTCTCTCTCTCTCTTTCTCTCTCTCTCCCTCTCTCTCTCTCTTTCTCTCTCTCTCCCTCTCTCTCTCTTTCTCTCTCTCTCCCTCTCTCTCTCTTATTCTCTCTCATTATCTCTGTTCTACCCCAGCATCTCTATCTATACAATCCCGTCAGTGTTGTCCCTCCTCGGCACACAAGCTGACTACAAATGAGCAAATCATGCGATCTCCAAGTGACAAAAATCGCCCCAGCCCGGCACAACTCATTTAACTTTACCACAAACTATGCACAGATTGCAGTCAGAAGTCAAGTATTCCCCAGACCACCGAACTCCCTAACAGTCTTCAATCCAATTCAGGCTAAAACGAACCCTTATCTAAATTATTTGCTGAAATATCCGCCAAGGCTTTAAGGCGCTTTAATGTGCCACAAGGAACGAGAAGTAGAAACAGGACAAGCAGGCCTCGACGGATATAGAACGTAAAACATGTCTGCCAACGCCCACAAAGTGCCACGCCCAAAGGCAGCAGCGGCAACGACGACATAAACTTGGAATGTTGAATGTGCCTCAAACTTTTGCTGACATGACTGTCACTAATGCCAAACACGCGCCAAAGTTTCAGACACAGACAGGCAGACATACACTCACACACACACACACACGCACACACAGATACTTACACACATATACACAGTCTCGCACGCACACACAGGCAGTGAAAACGAGCGACATTTGGCACAGAAAAGCACACAACAAAGTTTTAGCCAAGAGAACTGTGTCGCAGCGCAGACGGGCAGCCATAGCGAGAGGGGGGGGAGGGAAAGGAACAGAGATAGAAGGAGCAAGAGTGGAAGATGAATAGAAGAGGGAAGTGAGAGGCGAATAAGAGAAAGACAGGGTGAAAGAGCGAGGGACAAATAAAAAGGAGGCAGCGAGTGTGAGGAGAAAGATGAAGGGAGAGGGAGGTACAAGAAGAAACAGAGAGAGAGAGAGAGGGAGCGATATAAGGGACAGAGAGAGAAACAGTAATAAAGAGAAAGAGACAGACTGAGAGGGCAGAGCTACATAGAGAGAGAGGGAGACAAGCTGCCTAAAGAGTGAGTGAGACGCAGCAGGCGCGTCTAGTAACGCAAGCTAAGGCAGACGGCGTCAGACACACACACACACAAACACACACATCCGCCACCACCTCCTCCCCAGCCAAGCACAATCGACTGTCCGACTGACCCGACCAACACGTCGTGCCGACCGACCGACACACTTACGAAGCTCAGCCACAGCTCGCAGAGAAAAACGAAGCGAAAATGGAATAAGCAATTTCCCTTTGTCTCGGCAGACGCTGCCCAGCCGCCACCCAATTAAGTAAGCCGTGAGTGTTGACCCAGCCCAGCCACACTCCCACACACAAACACACACGCACAGGCATACACACACTGACACACACACACTCACACAAGGAGGGCAACTCCAGAACCTACAGCAACAAAATTTGTCTGAGCGCGCGTGACGCTGCCTTTGGTTCATGCTGTCTCACTTGCACTCACTGTTACCCCACACACGCACACACACTGATTGCCTCTTCTTCTTCTACCACTTCTTCTTCTTTCTTTCTTACTGCCTCCCTTGGCGTTGCGTGCTCAGCAAGCGTCAGACGGCTGGGCAGACAAAATAAGTAAAGAAAAAAACGTTGAAAGTTATCGCGCTGTCTGTGTGTGCCTCCGCTGCTGACTCACACAAGCGCAAACGACTCCCCCCTCCCACGCACTCTCCACCTCTCTCTCTCTCTCTCTAGTTCTCTCTCCCCCTTATAAAAGTTTTTGCCTGTCTTGGGCGACTTCACTTGGCGTTGCTCCTTTTGCTCCTTGAAATGACATTTTTGTTCTCATATTTTGTTTATCAGCATCCCAAGGGGATGTTGCTTGGCATACCCTGTAAATATTAGATATGAAAGAGGTGGAGATGCATGATTTATGCATATTTCAATGAATTCTTTGTATGTTTCAATATACTCTGTATTTCAATATACTCTGTGGATATGAGAAATACAGAACAATGTCCGATAAGGTAAAAAAAAAGGGAATTCAAGAGACAATTGTGTTTCTTTTGCTTAAGCTACAGGTTATCTTTTATAGTTTACAGCATAATTCTACAATCTACACATAATGTAATCCTAATCAAATTCGGTTTTTCGTTGATATTGACAAGAATATGTTGCTGATATACATTTGTGTGCCGAATTGTTTTTAATGGCCTGAAATCCTGAAAAAGTACTACTTTATATATAGTATATATAATTTATATACCTAATATATAGCGCTTTTATATTGTGTACCACATATTCTTACAATTCTATGTTTTATCACATCTTAAAGAGTCTTCTTCAATTTTATCTTGTATCTTATCTTTTTTCTTGTCTTTTTTCAATTTCATATTCTATCACATTTTACAGGGTACAGCTGAGTCGCTTACTTCCACTCAAACACTGTCCTTCTCTTCTTATTTCTCATCTTCTGCTTCTTCTTATTACTTCTCTGCAATTTCTTTGCTCCAGTGCCCTCAAGCCCTCAATGTAGGCTGAATCATCTCGAATTGCGCCCCCGCCCTTCTTCCTTTTTTTTTCGTGCCTCTCGCTTTCAATTTATCGATATCGGCGAGTGGGTGGCCAAGGAGACTTTGCACATAAATATATTTGACTGCTGACCCGTCGAGAGAGGTCTCCCCACATCCCCAGCCCTGCTCCTTTTCCCCCTTCCTTCAGCCTGCAGCTGCTGTCTCAAGTTTCGCCCTCAGAGCTGGAAATGGTGTCAATTCTTTTCTTTTCTTTTTCAATTTCAATATAATAAATCGAAAGAGACTTCAGTTTTATAAGGCCCACGTGCATGTTGGTAATACACTTTGTCTTGTTGTTGCTACATTAATTGCAATTGTTGTTCTTGTTGTTGCTTGTCGTTGTTGTTGTTGTTGTTCAGGTTTGGCGCAGACACTTCGACACGTGTTGCTGTCAACTCTTTTTGGTTCGGCTTAATGATTTACGGTCACACACAGACACACGCACAAGAGTGTAAACAGGTGCTACAACAACAACAACAATCTCAAACTAGTTATAGAGCCCCGAAAAAAAGAAGAAAAAATCGCGTCGAATTCAATTGAAACTTTGCACCACGCATAAAGTTTGCTCTAATTGTTTGTAATCTGACAAAAAGAAATAAATAATACCCGCAACGAGAGAGACAAGGAGAGAGAGAGATTGTGAGTGTGAGAAAGAGAGAGAGAGAGCAAGAGATGAAGAGAGGCAGATACAAAGAGAAAAACCCGTAAAATACCTAACGAATTCGATTGGCGTTCCGGCTTGTTATAAGCATTATAAATGAATCAATCGTACATTATTGTTAACACGCTCTCGATGCTTATAGATGTGGCAGGCATATACCATTCATACCCACTGCCCGATTTACGATATTACGCAATAAGCTGCGTGCACGACAAAGTCACGATGATGACTCGTGTACGAGCTGAAGCAAAGAGAGCCCACAATTCGATATGCTATCGATATCACAATCAGCATTACAATCGCATCGCAAATAAGTTACATATAAACAAAGAGTTTGGGATCCCAACAATGTGCTTTATGCTGATATTAATGGTAAACAAAAAAAGGTTTTGACTCTTTATCATTCATTCTTTATCATTATCCGCATAAAATAGAACCCTCTTTGAACTTGCGATTCGCATAAGTTTGTCAAAAATGCATCTTTTGACTCATAACTGAAAAGGGCATTTAAAATATGTTCATTTTCTTTATAGTACCCCTTATATAACTAAATAACTAATTGCAAAAAAATTATAAATTAATCTTTTCTCACTTATCCAAGAGAAATTCAAATAAATTGCATTAAAATATGTAAATTCTTACTTTTGCACCTTCTAAGCCCAATTAGAGGGTATATTACAGTCCATCATTACAATTGACCTCACTTCGCGTAGCTGTTATCGTGTTGCTGTTACTAACAGCCGCAACAATTGAAATAGATTGAGACTCACCTGCAAAAAAGAGAAGGTAAAAATGAGAGAAAAGAAATATCAGAAAAATGTATCAATGAAATGAAATAAAAGCTGATTTATAAGACGATTTCACGAGCACGTACACGAACACCGATACCAATACCAATGCATATATATATACATATATAGTATATCTTCCATTTCTAAGTTGTTGTTGTTGCACAACAAATTTTACGCGGCAGCAAAAGAAATTTTAATTGCAACATCGCTTGCAATTAATTTGTCAATAAAATTCATTTGGCTTTTAGCGAAAGAGAAGCAAAATTGCATTAGACGATGCCAAAACTGGGGGAACTATATAGTGGTGAGGGGTGGGGGAGGTCTAGAGAGGGGTGGAGTGTTGGAAAATGTGAAAGGGATTCTTAGTGTGTGCACTTTTCTGGGCATTGGCCCGCTTGACTTTTGTGGCAAAGATTTATGTTGTGCCGCATGCCAACAGAGCTAGCCAAAAACGCCACACTCACTCACACACACACACACACACACACACATATACACATATGTGTATATATAGATATATCTTGTCCCTCCCCCACCCCTTTTTGGCCTAGCCTAATAGATTGTTTGACTCGCGGCTCGGCAAATAATTTGCAATTTTTGTTGCAGTCCCAAAGTGCCTCGTGCCTGTTTCTGTCTCCTCCTCTCCCCCTCTCTCACTCCCTCTTCCATTCCTTCACTTACTATTCTTTCCTTTCTCTTTCATTTTAAAATTATTACATTTGCCTCTCGACTTGCTCTATAGACACGTCTCGTGTGTACAAAATAATTGTTTGTATCTTAAAAATTTCATTTTCATTCTTTTTTACTTTTCACAAAAACATTTTCATATTTCTTCGAGTTTTTAATACTTTTTTTCTTCGTAAACTTCATAAAAATATTTGCCTATTTGTTGGGGAAATATTTGTCTAAGTGCTTGCCATGCCATACATCTTTGTATTGAACTAGTAACATATGTTTAATTTACACAGACAATAGACATGCGGCAAATATTGTTCCAGATGTGTTTGCTTGCGATAAATATCTGAGTTTTAGAATCAGTTTTCCAATATAATTAATATATATACCAGACCTATACATATGTATGCACATAAGAATATTTTATATTTCAATATTATTCTTGTAGTATAAATGAATGCAAGTAATATATCATTGTTTATACAGATGGGAGAGACTGCTAGCGAATGTCGCGATAATGATAAATATTTATTATTTTCAATATTATCTCATTTATTTTTTGATATTTGCTCAAAGAGTTCGATAATTCTTTAAGCTTTCTAAGAGATAAATACCGTAGTATATAAGCGAAATAATTATCATATAATTATATATCAATTCTATAGTATACAATTGGGAAACTATAATTTTGAACTTCCTATTTTAAACTATCGAACGTAAAACTGTCGCTGAAGCAATCTCATAAAATGATAAATAAATATTTAGATATTTCTTATAACTATAAAAAGTTTCTTGGGAAATAATTAAGTCCTATACAATCGAAAACTATCGATAGTATGACTTTAAATATCGATTACATAATTATTCAAACAGTTCACTTGACCTTATTGGAATGTAAAATAGAAAATTCCATAAACTATCGATAGTACATTGGCACATTAACCGATAGTACAAACTGTACTTCTTACACACTCTCATGAGCGTAGCTATTGCTCTATTTGGCAAGGGGTGTCGCGTGAGCGCGGCAGGGGGTGATAAATTATACAAAATGCCTGCAATAATATGCAAATTGCGTTGACTGCTTTGATGGGCAAAACGCAATAAATTAACGCAATAAATTCATTGAAAAAAATAAAAAATAGAACAAAAATGTCAACGAGCTATGGCGTGGGGAAGGGGGGGAAGTGCTGTAGTATGAACTTTGTGTAGAGGGCAAGACGGGGGTAGGCGAATTGGCGACAGTTTTGTTTGTGTCGCCAGTCGACGCGGCGAGACATGGTCTTTGTTGCCGCTGCTGTTGCTGTTGTTGTTGTTGCTGCCGCCGTCGTCGATTGTCCTTTGCGTGCGTCGCGTCAAAATGGCGTCGCCAATATGGCGGCAGCGACGGCGGCGACGTCGTCGATCCCAAACTCTGCACAGAAAAGTATTTTGCCTGCGCCTGCAGTACGTTGTTGTTGTTGCTACTGCTGTTGTTGCTGCTGCTGCTGCTGCGACTGGGCGCGTTAATTGCCCCCTTTGAGCTGACTGACAGCAACGATAAACGAGCAAAGCGGGCAAGGGAGAGGAAGTGAGAGAAGAGGGAGCGAGAGGGGGGCAGTGCGTGCACACACTAATGCGACTCTAATGTGGCAAGAATGTGTGTATGCCAGTCTGTGCCCCATAACAACAACAGCACACGCTGATCATGGGGCACACTCTCTCTCGCTCTCTCTTCCTCACTCTCTCCACTCCCCTCGCGCTTTTTGCCATTTTTAATTTAGCAAATGTTGTAAATTTACGCTAATTTATTGCGTGTCGCCTGTGCCGCCAGTCGTGGTGGCATCCACACACACATACACACAGAGACAGAGACATACAGACACACAGACGGCACCGTCGACGTCGCACGCGGCGCATTAGTCACTTGTGCGGTGGCCAGCTAATTGCCCCAAAAAGAAGCACAGAGAGAAAGAATGAGAGAGAGCGAGTGAGGTAGCCACACATAGTAAGAGAAAGAGAGAGGAGAGGAGAGAAGAGAAGAGAGAGGCAGATAAGAGGGGTAAGAAAGGGATAGAGAGAGAGTAAGAGCCGAGCCAACTGGGGACAGTCAGGCTGGCAGCCAGGACATCTTAATCGCCACAAAAAAAAGTACAGTTTTGATTTAACGTTTGCAGCAGCTGAGCAAGAAGAAGAGTGGGGGAGAGAGGAATGCAAGAAGAGTTGAGAGAGAGGAAAGAAAGTGTAAAGGAGCCGAGTGTGAACATAATTTAACAACGTGCAGAGAAATATACAATAAATTATTAGCCAAAGTAAGGAATGCGCATCCAGTTGCTCAGGTTACTTTACAATTAAAACGCTGCAAGAGCGCAACAAAACAATAAGCAGCTTAAGGAAGTAAAGGAGCAACTAGAAGAATAAAGTGAAGAAGGGCTTAGCAGGTACTCTACAAGGGGCAGCTAGAGAAGGAGCATAGGTACCTAGACGAAAAGAAGGAGATAAAAGGGGTGATGGCACAAGAGGCAGCTAAGGGAGAAGAGGCAGCTCCTCTTCAGGAGAAGCAGCAGAACGAACTGAGCTGCTGCAACTGTTGTCCGTTGCATTATAACAATAAATCACATGCAGCGTGCAACAAGCAGAACAACAACAACTGCGCGACAGGTGCAGCTTTTTTGTAACTCTTTCTCTCTCTCTCTCACTTACCCTCTCCTCCTCATTCTCGCTACCCCCTGCTTGTGGTGCATGCAAAGTGAGCTAATTATGACCACGACAACAAGAGCAAGAAGCGCCAAGAACAACAACAACCACAACAAGAGCAACTCTTGCCACAGACCACAGTGGGAGTATGACAACGAGACTGCCAGGGCAGCGTGGGACAGCGAGAGAGAGAGAGAGAGAGAGAGCGATAGAGAGAGAATAGGAAACAACATGAAAGAGATAGCGTTGGCGTTGGCAAATGTTATGTTGTTCTAAACCGACAAACAGGGTTGCCAGGCCACATCAAAGTGTAGTTGGCTTGAAAATGGCTTCTAATTACAACTCGTTCGCCGACATCGCGTTGTTGTCGCGGCTGCATGTCACCATCGCCCGCGGAACAGTGTGCGCTCTTCCCTGCCACCTTCTCTCTCTTCCCCTCTCTATTTCTCTCTCTCTCTCGTCCATTTTGCATAATTTATTGTAATCAGTTCGCGATGTCCGCAAGGTACGCTGACTAAAAAGATATTGGCCCAACCCCCTTTACCAGGGGCTGTGGAACGGAAAGCAAAAGCTCTGGTTTAGTTAATACAATCGATAAGTAATCGTAGTCGTAGTTATGTATCGAAAGAAATAATTGTATAAAGTATATAACATTTTGGGGGTATCTACATATATCGATGACAATATATCGATAACAATAAGGCAATACATATTGCTATCGATAACTATCGAAACGACATACTTTGATAAATACTCGATATTTATCAATCACAACAGCAGAAAAGTAGTCAGTATTTGAATATGCATGTGATAATTGCTATAAGTAATACCAATTGCTATCGATAACAAGCAATATGTTTCGATAACTATCGATAGCAATTAATATTTTTTTAGATAGCAAATAATGCGCATTTTCTATCGATTTTTATTAATAAAATTGACAACAATCGCCATGGTTGGATAAAAAGCAATATTTATCGATTACGAATGCCGACTAATATAAGGATACTTTAAAATCAACACAAATGCAAATGAAATTCCAATACATTCCAGAGTAAATTCTTATCCTTTACGAAACTTTTCCATCCCATGGTAATTCTCATTGGCAGCTGGGTGACCCTTATATAAATTAGCATTTCTTGATTCTCCGCACATTGCACGTCTTACTCAACCCAGAAATGCCTCCCCTTTATCGTCTCTAGACTCGCGTTCTTCCTCTTGCCCGCCTTCCTTGTCCCGCTGTCACTTCAACCCACTTTTAATTTATGATTTGCGTCCCCATTTAAATGTCTTTCCCTTAATAAAATATCATCTTATTAATTTAAATTATTGCCTCGTCTCATTGCGAGGAAAATCGGGGAAAACCCGCAGGCGCGAAACCCTCAAGAGAGTCGCCTTCAGTTTTCCATCAACTTGTGAAAAACCCAAGCAGCGACAACAAACTAACAAAAACAAACAAACAGAAACGTCAAATGGCAAAAAGGAAAACACACACACACACACACACACACACACAAAACCAAAAAGAAAAACAAACAAAGAAAAATGGCGAAAAAAAGCGGCGATTTTTGTAAAATGTGGCGTAGAAAATTTGCAATTAATGCGCGCCAAGGAAAAATTCTTTGCGAAAATAAACAGTGAATATGGCAAGTGACACGCCCCTTCCCTCCTCCACCCGCCCCTGCTTTCCACTACCCTCGCTGCACACACTTGTCTGCCTTAGCTCAGCTGATTGTTTTGTTTGTGCTGCTTGGCGGCGCAGTGAAATATTAATTAGCGCCCAAGTCAAATAAAAATGCAGAGCGAGGAGAGACGGAGAGGGGTGAGAGGCGGAGTAGGGGAGATGAGGGGGTAAATGCAATCAGTCTCGCGTCAAGTCGAGTCGAGTCGAGTCGTGTTGAGTCTCCAGCAAAGTTGGCCATGTTAATCTCAACCGCAACTGCCTAACAAGGACAACGCAACCCGCAGCAATTAAGGACATCGCAAGTGGGAAGAACAGGGGCATCAACAGGGAGGGGGGGGGAGAAACAAGGAGAGGAAGAGGCATGCCCCAAAAATGGAAAAATACAGCATGCAGCATGCCAGGCTGACTACTGCCTACATGGCTGGAAAATCTGTGCCAGCAACAATGAAGTGGGCACCCAAGCCTGGCCAGAGCACATTCTCCCTCCTCCCTCTAACTCTTCTACTGCCACTGTCCCCTGCTCCTGCTGCTGCACTGTCTGACTGCGCCTTGGCTGGAACTGGGTCAAAATTATAAACACGTTATCATCATGCAAATGGCACAGGGACATGCTAGAACAAAGTGGAACAGACAGAAGGCAAGGGAGACATAGAGAGACAGGCAGGGACAATGGTGATGGGGAAGAGAGAGAGAAAATGTTGATGAATATAAACAGACAACTATGTGTTGCTGGCACAGAAATAATCCTGGCTGGATGAACGAGCACAGCAACTCAGCCAAGTGGCCACAGGAGCCGGCTGAGCTACTCTTCTTCTTCTCCACCTCCCATAGCACTCATGTCTGTGGTTACTGAGTTATGTGTGTGTTTTGTTTGTCGCTGCTTGGCCACAGGACATACCAAACTGTGGCATGTTCAACACCCCCTTCTAATCTCCTCCACACTGTCTTCCTGTCTGGCTAGCTCTGTTGCCCCTTCCCTCCGTCCCTCCTGCACCCAACACATTGACAATCTCCATTTGTGTCCAGCCATGCAACCTAAAATGTGTTGACCAAAGCAAGAAAGAAAGGTCGAGAACAGATTTGAAACAGACTAGAGAAGCCTGGGGAGACTGTAGAGAGTTGATGCTTGGGAGAGTGCAAGCACTTCGATAGCTCTTCAAATATTTTAATTTACTTGCATTCTTTGAAGATTTTTCACTTGTGAAAGAGAGAGAGAGAGAGAGCGAAAACAGTGAGAGATAAATAAAAGGATTTTTATTTTGGAAATAATCTGCAATTGGATTGTAAACCTAATTGAAGTGGATAAATTAAATGAAAGTTTTTTAAGAATTCCATACGGACAGACATCAAGACAAGCATACCGACATACAAACAGACATATAGACAGACAGACATACAGATTAACAGACATACAGACATACAGATATACAGACATACAGACATACAGACAGACATACAGACAGACATATAGACAGACATACAGACAGACATACAGACAGACATATAGACAGACATACAGACAGACATACAGACAGACATACAGACATACAGACATACAGACATACAGACATACAGACATACAGACAGACATACAGACATACAGACATACAGACATACAGACATACAGACATACAGACATACAGACAGACATACAGACAGACATATAGACAGACATACAGACAGACATACAGACAGACATACAGACATACAGACAGACATACAGACATACAGACATACAGACATACAGACATATAGACATACAGACAGACGTACAGACAGACATACAGACATATAGACATACAGACAGCCAGACATACAGCCAGACATACAGACAGACATACAGACAGACATACAGACAGACATACAGACAGACATACAGACAGACATACAGACAGACATACAGACAGACAGACAGACAGACAGACATACAGACAGACATACAGACATACAGACATACAGACACACAGACATACAGACATACAGACATACAGACATACAGACATACAGACATACAGACATACAGACATACAGACATACAGACATACAGACATACAGACATACAGACATACAGACATACAGACATACAGACATACAGACATACAGACATACAGACATACAGACATACAGACATACAGACATACAGACATACAGACATACAGACATACAGACATACAGACATACAGACATACAGACAGAATATGATTAATTATGCTAAAGACTTTATAGACATTTGCAACACTTACACTCAATGCTTCGACCTTCGGCTTTCGGTCTAAAGTGGGCGTGGTCGCGTCAATGCGCATCGCTGCCCAGCAGTAGCAGCAGCACCAACAACCACAGCAACAACAACAACAACTGCAGACAGCAATTTGATTGATGTAAATGGCCGCACACAATTCGCACAATAAAACAAGTTGTAATTGCAGCTGCTGCCGTCGGCGGCGGCAGATACAAGATACAAGATACATTTCTATCTTTATCGGTATTATACGCCACTCTCTCTTTCTTTCTTTCTCTCCCTCTCACACACACTTGCTCCCTCTAGATTTAGTAGCTAAAAATGCGCTCAGATTGCGTGCGCTTCCTAAACTAAATACAATGATAAACTGCAGTACAGACAGACAGTACAGAGTCGTTGTTCATACTGTGGTTTCACTGTAATTAAATGTGAAATTTACAAATTGCGTGAGCAAACGCAACCAGCGCCCGCCCTACTCCAATTGGGGGATTAACCATTTTTCCGTTGAACTAATTGCGAATGCAGACTTTAATTAAATGATTAAGATCGCCAAAGAGAGTTATGCGTGAAGTACGAGACGGAGAGAGGGGAAGGTGGGGGAAAATGGAGGAAACGAAGGAGAAAAGCAGATCAAAGGTGGAAGAGAAGGGAGAGAGTGAGAGATAGCGAGAGACCTGAGCGATCATTCATTATTCATTCAGAGGAATTGAAGAGAAAGAAAATGAAACAGGGAACTAGCTAAGCACTCTTCTAAGAATCATTCATTCAGTGAGCTAGTCAGTCAATCAAAAGGGTAAGAAGAGAGTAAAGGGAGAGCTTAAGAGAAGAGAGAACAGAGAGAGGGTGGAGGAAAGAAGCCAACTATTACGACCACTCATTCAATCATTCTCTGAATTCCCCAGACAGTCAGTTATTCAATCGAATTTCTCTGGGAGAGTTGTAGAAGAGTAGGAGTAGAAGAAGAGACTTAGAGAAGTATAAGAGTAGTAGAAGAGAAGTAGAAGAAAATTAGAATAGTAGTAGAAAAGAAGTAGTGGAGAAGAGAAGAGAAGAGTAACAGCAGAGGAAGAATTCCTCGTGAGAGAGACTGGGGTTTCCCCATAGAAGGCAACACCTTAGCCACCGCTAATCATTCACTCAATATCCCATCAGTCAGTCAGTATGTCAGTCAATCAATCAATCATTCCTTACCAAAGCTCTTCTTGGAAAATTCTCACACAATTTTCGCGAGCACACTCGCGCTTTTCACTCATTTTCCGCATTGGCAGAAACGGAAATGATAAACTGTACACAAATTGGCCACAGCAGTGAGCTGCCACCAGCAGCAGCAGCAGCAGCACAAGCAGTAGATTGTGGCAGCAGTAAGTGCAACTTGCCACCGCTGTCTGCAACCTGCTACATGCTGCATGCTACCTGCTATTCGTTACAGCGCTGTCCAAACAGATTGCAGCGCATTCTCATCATCAGCAATAGGGAAAACTGAGGAAGACTTGGCATAACTCAAGAAAATCTCTCTGAGAACTGGAAAACTAATCAGCCCCGGCGCAAGTAGCCGCAAAATGTTGCGCGCAAATATTACCAAGCTGAGCTGTGCTTATAAGGCAAGCTTAAAGAGAGAGAGTGAGGGAGAGAGAGAGGAGAGGCAGCGCGTTAGGTCTTATAAGGCAAGGTTTGGACACGGGGGCGGGGTTCTTCCCCCTTTAAATTCAAATATTTGCCAAGTTTGTGACATGTGGCATCGCAGGATCGTTTCGGTCAGGCTTTCTAGCTGTAGCTCAACCTCCCCCCCCCACACCCCTTCCCCTATTGCCTTCTGCCTCTCTCGACATTGCTTAATTGCCAGCTCACGTTTTGGCTTTGGCTTTTGACTTGATTTCTGTCTACCTTGTCGCATTGACATTTGCGCTCTGCATTCTGTAGACAAATCGCTCGGCTAAACAGCAACAACAACAATGAAATTGCTTGCAACAAAGGCAACAGCAACAACAACAGCAAAAACGATGGCAGCAATGGCATTGAGTCTCTGATAATCAACAACAACGACGGGCAACTCCAAATGTAATGCCAATGCAAATGCCAATGCGGCACACACGTACACACACACGAAGAGAAGACACACACACACACACATGTTGTACTTGCAGCCAAAACTAAGAAGAGATGTCTCCACTAGAGATGGACACGTGCCATGCGTGCTGATCGTGATAGGAAATGATTGTTGCGCTTGTTAGATTCTTTGTTTATTTGTAGAAACGAAGAATTATAAAAGATTTTGAAATTTACTTAACTGTCCTTTATATACAAAAATTTGTGCTCCAAATTTCACGATCATAGCACTTATAGTAGCTGAGATCGACTAATGAGAAGAGTCTTTTGACCAATTCGACCAATGTTTGAGTTAATTTATGTGACTTATTATAGGTATTTATTGTTTATAAATCTTGTTGATAGTTATCTCTCTTTGTTGTTAGTTTTAAGAAAAATGCATTTCATCACGCGCTCATCTCTAACGCAGGCCAGACAGACAGTTCCTACTGCGACGTCAACGACGTTATTGCAACGATGAATGTTGCCGCTTTGAAGCACTTCGGCATCTTCGGTACGTTGACGAGGCAATGCTCATGTGGGACTCCAGGCACGAGCACGTGTTGTTGGCCTTGGCTTGCTGATGTGGCAACTTCAGCTGCAGCAACAGCAACAGCAACAACAATAGCTATCGACAATCGTCTATCGACGACTATCGCCTGCAGCATTGTGGGTGGGCCCGCGTCATCGTTGCGAAAACGTGTTTAGTTTTTAATTGCAAATCTGCTGCAGCCGATGAGACGAAGGTTAAGGCAGGGAGGAAGGGAGCAGAAGGCAGCAGTGGCAAGCAACAAAAGGGGGAGCGGGGGCGTGTCCCGTGCAGAGGCGCATAACTGTGCAAAAAAGCCGCAACACGTTGCGCTCTGCAACATTGAAAACAAAGTTCAAACAAAGCGAGAGGGAGGGAGACGAACAGACAGGGAGAGGGAGAGATGGGGAGGGGTGGGGAGGGGAGTGGGGGGTACGTAAAGACTGACTGACTGACAGACGAGGCATGGCACATCAATTCCACATGAGTTGAGGCCGCCGCCACGTTGCATGCCTCTTCTTCTTCTTTATGCTGCGGCTTGTCGACGGTGGCGTCGGCGGCGGCATTTGCCACAATTTTTATGACCGACGCCCGTTTGCATTTTCACATTGTTGCAACAGTTGTTGTTGTTGTTGTTGTTGTTTTTGCAGTTGCCGCTGCTGCTACAGTTGCCGCTTTAAATGTAGCGTGCAAAACTTCAGTTTTAATTGCCAACGCATTCATTGGACCGCCACCTGGCCTGCCCTGGCCTGGTCTGGTCTGGGTCGAGCCAGAGCCCGAGCCCGAGGCTGCCGCTGTCTGTCCGCTATTTTTCATAAATTTTGTCAAACACAACTGCAACACACACACACACACTCACATGCACAGCATGTCACAGTGTCCTGTGCTAAGTCCACGTGGGAGGCAGCAACGGTATCAGCAGTAGCAGACTATGGCAGCCCCTTTTTACCTCTATTCCTCTCTAACTGTACCACTGCCTTCCTCCTTGTCTCCCTCTCTCCCTCTCTCCCTCTCCCCCTCTCTCCCTCTCTCTCTCCTTCTCTCTCTCGCCCCCGCACATATTTCGCATTTCATGCAGTTCGTAAAAATCTCATAAATTTTCGTTGACTCTTGACGGCAAGCGTCCATGCGGGGCGTATACGTAATGCCAGAGTAAGCGAACAGCACCCGCATAGATACCTACAATTGTGCACACATTTAGCCCTATATATAAACACATAAATACCTATAAAACCCATACCTGTATGTGCTTGAATCATGACTAAAACATTCTTTAACATGCAGTATTTATTCTTATATATTTCCTTTTATTTACATATTTATTATTGCAAGTGATAAACTGATCTTTGATTTGCATTTTGAACACCTTTTGTTTACTATAAACAAATGTATATTTACATATATTGTGCTGTATAGTGGAAAGCAAGTTTTGATCACATTTCTCAATCATTTAGAGTTCAAATCCACTTAGGCAATTCCCTGTATTCTGTATGATTGAATTCTACAAAGAAAATTAAAGCTGCTCTTGCTCAAAGAGAATATCGATATATATAGTATAAAAGTATCTAAGTATCATAGTATTCTATCGATTATCGATCATCCCTAAGCCCCCTTCAGCTTCAAACTAACTGGTAAACACTCTGCGAACTGATTAGCTACAAGTATGACCCGCAGTACCTGAGTACCTGATGGACATGCAGAAAGCTCATTAGAGATTAGACTTGTCGAGTCATGGTGCTGTACACATATATATATATCGACTGTATGGATATACCTCAGTGTGTGTGTGTGAGTAGAAGTACACACTGACGATAAGCCACATGATTACCACTAACGACAATATTACTGATTATGAAGTTAATTGTTGTTGTTCTTTGGTTATTATTGTTTTTTATGAACAACACGTTGCGATCTATAATTATTGCATATCAACGAGAATTATGCACAGAGATGATGGCACTAATTAGAGATGCGCAACGAGTGAGCTGAATATATCGATATTGATATTTAGCAAAAATATATATTTAGCATAAATATATCAATTTATTTATCAAATGGTACGATAATATGTAAAATATTCTTTTGAAAAATATCATAATCAAATAACATATTATAAATCAAACAAATTGTTATTTTATTATAATCGATACCAGCTAAAGATATCGTACAATCTCTAGTCAAAGCAGAAAGATCTCTGAAACATCTCATCAGAGCTAAGAATATTTGCTGATATATCGCATAAAATATTGTTGATGCCAGAAAATATCAAATATCATTTACTCAAGTATCGCATGGCAATCACGATATAATATCGATTCCCATTCCTAGCTCTGTCTGATTAACTGACGGAGTAACTGAGTGATTGACTGACTGATTGACTGCCTGACTGACTGCCTGAGTGACTGATGCATACGCATGTCTCTTGGTCTCTTTGTGATTGTTTGACTTAGTTCGCTTCGCTTTGACTTCGGTTTGCTTTGTTTGCTTTTGATTTAATTGCCTCGCTTTGCCTTGCAACGTTTCTCTCTCCCTCTCTCTCTCTCTCTCTCTCTTCGTCTTCCTCTCTCTCTCTCTCGCTTTGACTTTTCACCTGTTTGCGCAGGTAATGGCCCCGCCCTGTTGGTTGCAACTGCCACCACCTGCCACCACATGCCGCACATTTGTGTGGCAAATTTGTTTGCTTCGCTGACACCTTTGGCAAGTCGCAAACGCCGCCGTGCAAACTTTGTACCAGGTCAAAGGCTCAAAGCAAGTGCCAGGCGCCTTTTTCAGTATTTCCCTTTGGCGCCAAAGCTAAGCCGATTGTGATTATACTATATATAATGCGCACAAAGCTGACTACTCTGTATGTCTTTGTCTTTGCTCTGCATTTGCATATTGCGAGTGCGAAAAGTTTGACAAGATTAAGAACTGGAATTTAAAAGGAGAGTGAAGCAAAGAAGAAAAGGGAAGTATTAAAAGCCCATTGAAGTTACCTTAACTGTAAATGATGGAATGTGCAATATACCATCAAGTAATTTCATTCTAATGCATTAAATTGTTGTACATAAAATCACAGAGTTCATCAGAAACATATGACCATTAAAGGAGCTCTAAAATCAGTGCAGAGGTACCATATATCCTTAAGGTCGCGGTACAGTTCCCCTTTTCATATAATAATTATATATTCTGAATATAGTGATCTAATTTTTAGGAAATTTTATAGAAATATTATACGAGATAAATAGAAAAGGTCCGATGTATATTATGAAATTTAGTTACAATATCTAAAAATAGCAACAAGCGGCCGATAGTTTGTCTGACAGTTATACGATATATCTTATCCGCCTTGTTCCGACTTATTTACAGCGTGCAGCAATAAAGAACAAATAAGAGACTATTTTGCGTTGCAACAGACAGACAGACGAACACACGAACAGACGGACAGACGGACAGGGCTAGTTCGATTCCTCTGCTGATGCTGATTCAGAATATATATACTTTATGGGATCGGAGATGTCTTCTCCTTGCAAACTCCTGGCCAAAATTAATATACCTTCTGCAAGGGTATAAAAATCAGTTCCATTACATTAAATACATTAAAGATCATCAAGGATAAACAATCATTGAAATGTGCTCTATGATTTTAGTTCTGATAAAGAAAATATCGTATGTTGTCATATACCACGTAGAACAAGAAAGAACAAGAATATATGTATTAGTATTTACTTTGTGGAGTCTGTCATAAAAAGATATCGATCAATTTTAATCAGTTTCAAAGTAGCTTTTCATTCCCATTTGCCATTAATAAAAAGAATTCCCTACAGGAATTTAGATTTGTCTAAAAGGAATAGAATATTCAACCAAGTCTTCTCCTCTACGCACTTCCCACACACACACTTATCCAGCTGCATTTTCAAACAGTTTTCCCGCATTTCCGCCCCCTGGTTGTTTGTGTGCAATCAGAGTGCATTCACTTCCCACTGTACACTGTCTATTTTGTCTAGTTAAAGAAAGGTTCTTGCGTATTAATGGTTACTCAATGCACTGTGCGGCGCTGACTCAGTCGAGGGCAACAACAACAGATAGAAGAAAAACAACAAGAACAAAAATAAAAAAAACAAAAAGAATAAAAACAACAAGAAGAAGAGTAACAACAACCACAACAGCAGCAGCAGCAGCAGCAGCGAGAGAATTGGGGAAAAGTTCGTTGTCAAACATTTGCATTTCGCTTGAATTTCTGATTGCAGCAAGAGCAGGAAGAGCAAGAGAGAGAGTACAAGAGAGAGAGGGAGAGAGGGAGGCAGGAAGAGTGAGCGGGAGACAGGATGAGGCAGAGGGAAAGGGGTGCAGGCAGGGACTGCGCTGGCCACTGGCAAATTGCAGACGGCAAATTAATGCCAGCGCATTTATTTTTGTCACAAAATGCAAACAACAGCAACAACAGCAGCAGCAACAACAACAACAACAACAGCAGCAGCAACAGCAGCAACAACAGCAACACTGGCGTCTGGCGCTGCCAAAAGCGAAAGCAGCGCCAAGAAATAAATAACGCAAATAAATAAGAAAAGTGCCCCAGGGCAAAGCACACACACACACACACACATACACACTCGCGCACTTAGACAGCTTAGTGAGAGTGTGAAAAAGAGATAGCGATAGACAGCAAAGCGATGCGTCAATGCTGCTGCTGCTGCTGCAGCTGCCGTTGCAACAGCGTTGCCTGCCAATGTGCAACATGCAACAGAATGTGCAGCATGCAACAGCAGGCAGGCAGGCAAATTATGAAAAATGTTTACACAGATACAGATACATAGATACATACGTGTATATGCGCATGTATTGCTGTGAGCGTAGGCGTTCTGCCTGCCACGCCTCTAATGACAATCAGGGGCTGCTATGCGCGCATTTGCCAATTAATTTGAAGTTGTTGCAAGGGGCACAAAATGTTGAACAAATAAATAAAGCAACAGCAACAACAACAACAACAATAACAATGAGCTTTGACAAGCCAATGCCATGAAAAAAAAAGAATAAAAAACCCTCGCACTGCCACAGCTAAACCCTCCAGCAAGCTACCCCACTCCCTGTCCCTTCACCTCCTCCTCCCCACCCCCCTCGCCTAGACACTCCCCCTTTCGACAGCCGCAATCTGTAAATTGCAAAAGTTGCACGCATTTCCCTCTCGTTTTGCATACGTTTTCATATTCATGTTGGGGCTGCAAGTTCGTTGCCCGCCCCTCCTCACACCCCCGCCAACATGCCACGCCCCGTTTTTGCTGATGTTGGCAGACATGACGACGCTTTGCTGTTCTCGTCATTTACTGTTAGAATGTGCGTGTGGAGGCAAGTAAATTGCAGTAGCAGCAGCAGCAACAACAACAACTGTTGCTGAGGCCATTGCAATTTTCAAATTAGACAAAAGGCACAAACTACAACAACAACAACAACAGCAACAGGAACAACAACAACAGCAACAACAACGACGAGTAGCTTCGCGATATCAATTAGCATGTTTAACATAAAGCATCGATACACACATACACACACACACAGACACACAGATAAGTCACAACAATGTCTAGACAGAGGCGCCACCTAGCGGCGGGGGCCCTGGCATTTTGACCCGCAACTGTGTAACGTCATCGCCATTGTAGTCGCCTGTTGATTGATTATCGCATATATCGCATCGCGTAGATAACAAAGAGACAGAGAGAGAGAGAGAGAGAGAGAGACACAGAGAGAGAGAGAGAGAGACACAGAGAGAGAGGCAAGGCACAGTGTGCCAGACCAGGCACAGTAGCATGAGGGCAATGGGAAATATGCGTTCAAGGAATTTTAGTTATTTTTAGTTTAGAAATAGAAATTAATCGTTTATCGATAACAATCGATAAGTAGAAATATTTACTTAGTGTATTCTTAACAGGCACAGTAATATGGCAACTTTAAAAAGATTTCAACTAGGCAAATTGTTGACTGAACTCAAAATTGCTGTACTTAATCAAATTTTAGACAAGCTAATCGATAAACTTGTGTTTTGTGGTTGATAAATTGTCAACAGGCACATTATTATAGATATTTCTTAAATATGCTATTAAAGTAATATCGTTTATCGATTCAAAATTAATAAGTGATCGATCAATTTATATAGTTATGTTACCGATACGTGAACATACATTGATAACTTATCGATAACTGTACATGGTTATGGTATCGATTAATCGATATGCTGTCATCGATAAATGTGTATCGATATATTGTCACTGGAAATTATATGTGAGTGAGGATTTAGTTAGTACACTTTAAGGCATCATAATCGTATATTAATGATTATGATATCTCAGGAAAACTATCGATAGGTTGCATGAATGAAACGCAATAATTATAGATACAGTGGAAAACATATTAAATATTGTAGTTAGTAACGCAAAATACTTTTGCTTCTACATTTCTTTTGCTGTCTATCATCGTACACAATACACCCGATAATATCTTGGGGCTTTCACAACACTACTATGGAGCATCGCAAGTCCCGCAACAAAAAAGAATGTCACTCGAATTGGGTTTTTGGTCATTAACCATCTGTTTGTCCGTCAGTCTGACTGTCTGGCTGTCTGTCTGTCTGTCTGTCGCTTTGTTGTTGCCAATTTCCTTTTGTGCTATATAGTCTGCCCTGCTCCGTTTCCCCCATGCGGAATTCTTTTGCTTGACCACGCGCTTGTTGCATGTCTGCAAACTGAAACTGGAGTTGCGGCATTTGGGAAACGTGTCATTCATTAGCGCCATTGTTAGCACCTGAAGCACCAAGCAGGAGAGGGGCCAGAGAGACTACGGATTATTCTCATTTATCGCATGGAAAAGTACCTTGAACAGACAAAAAAAAAAAAAAAACAGTTAAGAGACAAAATGGCCACAATAGTTGAGCGAAATATGCGAGTTGACCTTGGTCGTTTCGGGTTTGTTATCGGACAACGCGGCGTATGCGCAATGCACGTCAATTCGTCGATCTAATCAACGGAGCAGAACAACAACAACAACAACAGTTTGCGACTCTTGACTCTTGCCATCCCTTTCACATTGCTACTGCTTCTTCTGCTTGCTCTGTCTGTTCCTTGTCGATGTCAAAGTTTTTTTTTTTTTTGTGCCCGCTTCTTGTTTATTTTAAAAGCTCTACATCATATTCGAAAATAAATTAGCAAAGCAAACAAGCAACAAAAAACTGAAAAACGAAAACGTAAAAGCTAAAGAAACAGAAACAAAACTCGGTAGAAAGGCAGCTCATTGTGCGAGAGTCTCCTCGCAGTCGCCGTCTCTCTCTATCTCTCTCTCTCTCTCTATCTCTCTCTCTATCTCTCTCTCTCTCTCTCTCTCTCCCCCTTAATCTCTGCTCCTCCCTGTCGTCTGTCTCGCACATGCTTTTGTTTATTTTTGCACTTTGATGGAAAACTGCGCCAAAAGAAGAGGCAACAAATCAAACAACAACAAGAAGAAAAGCATGAAGAGTAGCGAGAGAGAGAGAGCAATAGAACTCAGTCGAGTTGTCGATCTTAACGTAGCGGCGATCGAATCGATTCCGATCAGACATCGAGGCAGACCCCAGACCCCAAACCCCAGACAGATGCTTTGATGTTTACATATTCCTCTGTTTGTCCAATCGTCCGTCCGTCTGTCCCCCTGTCCGAGCTATCCAATCAACAATCTATGAGTAGCCGTTGCCCATAGATCGTCGCTGTAGTTGTAGCTCTAGCTGTATCTGTATCTTTAGTTGTAGTTGTCTCTGTATCTGTATCTGTATCTGTATCTGTATCTGTATCTTTGCACATTACGATAGTTTAGCAAACATTTCTAGTGTCTGGCGTCGAGCACTTTTTACGCGCCAGACGTGCTGCGGAATAAGCTGACAGAGGGTACGCCTCGCTACCCTCTCCCACTCGACGTCTTATTGCCCCTACTAGGTTCATAGCCCGATCAAAATATACATACAACACTTGCACGCGCTTGATTTCTTGCCCTATTAATCAATAAGGTTACATCGACTACATTAATCGGTTTGTTGCATCATATAGTATGGATAACTACAGTTGGATAATGATTACGATCCTGCCTTGATAGCAATAAATGTTGCAAAGATAAGTCGCATATTGTTGATTATATATATTTGCTGAAGTAATCTGTTTATCCCATTCCCATAAATGCCTTTTTATTTCTTTTCGAAATCAATAAAATAAATATCAATATAATATTATAAAATGATTTGAGATTGAGTTGGTTTTTCCTATACTTGTATATAGCAATGTTTGCAATGTATAGTCTAATTAACTTTTTTAAATATATCCTAAGCTATATTTTAGTTTAACAAATCCAAGATCAAATTCCCTTGAGTAAGGCACCTCATCAATTACTCTCACACTTATATTTTTTTATAGCTTTCTCAAGTTCGATTTCAATCAATCATAAACTGTCTCTTGTCTTTTTATGACAAGTACATATAAAGTTAATAATACTCAATTTAAAGCTTTATAGTAGGCTCTCAAACTGCCTGCCAAAAATAGAACCCCATTTCAATTTTATCTTCTTCTAATAACTCGACAAGTTTCGTGAGAATCGTAAAAGTTGCAAAAGGTTAATTTGATGTCATAAGATCTTAGCATAGTATTCCATATAGAGCATAGCTCTGGCTGCCGTAGTCGAGTTGTCACGCATTGATTGATGATAAACTGAACTTGAAATCAATGAAAGCTTTAAGCGGACATACATACAGGGGCGGCGGATGGACGCGAGAACGTGAACGTGAACGCGACCGAGAACGATTCACGTCGCGTCGACTTGAAGTTGAGAGTCTTAAGAATGAAACTGTACATTAGATGAATGTACTACGCAAGAGCAGAGCAGACTCTCTTGTGCTGGAAGGCCATTTATCAAGCGCGAGCCGAAACCGTAGCCGACAATGAAGTTTGCGGCTAACTGAATGAATAAAGACAGCGAGCGGGGCCAGATTGATGGACAGAGAGAGACAGACTGAATGACTGGAGCATTTGGTCAGCTCAGTCAGACAGCTGCCAGCACAGACGATTGATAATTGTAACGCTAATTTGCACATACAGCTACAGCTACAGCTGCAGCTGTGCAGATACAAATGTATCTATGCTCTGTAGCTATACCTAGGCATGGTTATCGATATTATGTTGTATTAGCACGATATTTTGCAGTATTACATCTATATTTTGTACGAAATATTGACTAATTTGTCATCTCTAATGCACGATATTTATCGATTTTGTCGATTAAATCCGATATATGAATTCTACAAGATTTTCTTCAGTTTGCAAGAATCCACTGCTAATAATAAATAAATAATATATAAATTAATAAATACTAAATAAATGAATGTTTATCAATGCGGCAAAGTGAATGATATTTTTAAGCAATACATCGAAATATTGTGTTGGATATTTCCCCAACTCATTTGAACGCTTTCAAAACTTATACAAAATTGTTCGATATTTCTCAATATTATCGATACAAATTCAAAAAAGTAAATCCAGCAAACAATTACAATAAGAAGTGAAGATTTTCTGTAACATTAATATCGATATTTGTACAATAATGCACAAATAATATAAATAAATAATAAATAAGTAAATATTTATCGATATATTTGCTTTGCCAATACACATCGCTAGCTGTAGCTGCACTGTCTCTTTGCTTTTATTTGCTAATTACACACTCGGCGACTTTGCGCTGCTGCTGTTTCAAGTGCAACTTTTGATTGACACACTGAATTGAGTTGTTGTTGCAGTTGTTGTTTTTGTTGTTGTAGTTGATATTGCTACTGCTGCTTGCAGCAAATATGCAAATATTTTAATTAACCAAAAGGCATTTGCATTGTGCGGAAACTGGCATCAATGTCAGCTGGGGACAACGCAGCGTATTCGTATTCTTATTTTTGCGATTTGGACTTGGTTCACGAGGCGTGCCACATGCGGCATGCGGCAAGCATAATAAGCAACACCTTAAGTTGTAACTACGCCTCTCCTCGTTACGTTTTCGATGTCGTTGCGATGTCGCGAATTCGACAGTTGCCAGTTGCGAATTGCGAATCGACGTCGTCACCTTCTGTTGATGTGTGCAAAACTTTGACGTCGCGGCCAATGACCAGACAATGACCCAACACAATACAACACAACACAACACAGCGCAACACAGCCCAACACAAGCGAACGCCATTAGCATTATCATCGTGGGCTCTCTCGGCCCGCTTCTCGGCAATGCCAGCAACAACAACAACAACACCAACAACAACGACAGCAAGAACAACAAACTGGCAGGCAATAAAAATTATTAACATTTAAACGCTGCTTTTGAGAGAGCCACACGCAGCGACCGCCAAACGGCGTCGCCAATTGTCCAAGCTCCACGACGACAGGCAGCACAGTGGGGCAGCAGTGTAAGAAAATGTTGCAAAAATTGCAAGCTCAAGTTTACAGTATTCTACAGTAGTTCGATAAAATTGAAACATGAATAAAAGCTTGGCTGCAATATGCAAAACTATTTAGAACTTTTCCATTTGCAAAGGTCTTCACTGATTGTTCCTATGCAGCTTTCATATATGTATCTATATAATATATGTGTGTTTATTCCAACCTTTTTTATGTATACATATATACAAATATATTCGAAACTGAAGAACTATCTGATTTATACTTAATGAAGACATAGAAACTGAAAGACTAACTGACCAACGGAAGCATCAAGAATATATATATATATATATACTTAATGAAGACATAGAAACTGAAAGTCTAACTGACCCACGGATGGGTCAAGAATATATATACATATATACTTGACGAAGACAGAGAAACTAAAAGGCTAAAAAACAAATGAATCAAGAATATATATGCATATATACTTTCTATGGGAACGGATAAATACTCCACAATGCATTGATCAAACCTGAATTCAATATATATATACACTCTCTGCTAAATAAATACACCCATTGTTGATCATTTATCATTCGATACCACTGTGCGCACAGTGTCATAATCGCGTTTGTTTATGATCATCAGCAGAAACCATCAACGCGCTTTTGCGGGGTACTTTAAGACACATGCGGCTAGCCGCGGGCAAAGCTCAGGCAGCAGTACAACAGCAACAACAACAATGGCAAAAAATAACAACAACAATAACAACAACATTTGGGTTACTAAAACAGCAAAGCGGCGACGAAATTGTCGTAGCGCCCGCAAGCAGCACGAAAAAAAAAATAACCGAAACCGAAAACCGAAGCCAAAAAGCGGAACTTGTAATTTCATTTCGTGTATTTCACGTTTAGCGAGCTGTCACGTTGTTGTTGTTGCTGCTGCTTTTATGAGTTATAGTTGTTGTTGTTGTTGTCCGCTGGCGTTTGCTCTGCGCTGGTGTCGGGCTTAATGAGCTGGCGACTTTTTTTTTATGCGCTCAGTCTCACGGCCCAATTGCAAACTAATTGCAAATGCGGGAAGAGTGAGAGAGAGGGGGGGAAGAGACAGGTAGAAAGAGAGGGGAGGAAATAGAGGGAGAGAGAGAGAGAGAGAGAGAGAGAGGTAGAGAGAAGAGATCATGATCTGCAAGCTGGCGGCACACGACATGTTGCACTTGGGGATCATCAGTTGAGGATGTTGTTGCAAGTTGCAAGTGGCAGCCACACGCTGCCAACACGAATTAGAATAACGCTCAGATTGGCCTGCGGGGCGTGGCAATGACAATGTTGCAGCCCCAGCTTGACGTTTATTTTTTAATGTCAACATAACAATTTCTGCTTATCTAATTGCAACATTTTCCATGCAACAAGACTGGCACAGGCAGGCAGCAGGCAGGCAGGCAGTTTCTTCATGCTGCAAGATGAGCAGGTGTTTTGCACTAAGTGCCAGCCATGTCAGACGAGCAATGGCAACTGGACAGACAACTGGACAGCTGGACACCAGGAGGTGGAAGGCAGCAAGAGGATGCCGCCTAAAGCCGCTCGCGACTTTTATCTTTCACTTGGTCTTCTTCGTCTTTGGTCGATGGAGGCAAACAAAGTTTTGCCTTAATTTGACTAGACTTACGCATTTAGAACCGGAAATGTACCAGGCAACTGTCATTTTGTGCAAATGACACGCGGACAGAGACCCAGACAGAGGCTCTGGCTCCGAAAAGAAGTTGCTGGAGCAGAAAATGAAAGAAGAAATGGAGCAGGGAGCAGAGCAAGAGGTAAACGGAGTAGAAGGAAATTGAGCACTGGAGGTAGTTGGAACAGGTAGAGGGAGAGGGAATAGAAGCTGCAGAGGGAGTTAAGACTAAAGCCAGAGAAGAAGAAGGAGCTAAAGCTGTAGCTAGAAATGGAGGAAGATGTAGCAAAAGATGCTAAGTCGTTGGAGGAGAGAAAGACATGTTGCAGGCAATGGAGATGAAGACAAAGACGCAGTCGCCTGCAACTGCCAGCCTGATGAATTGTTGCATGATGCTGCCTAGAAGCAGGCGCAGTCAAGCCAAAGCTATACTTAAACAGTTGTCTAACAACCCTCATGGATAAGCTGCAAGAAGTAGACGAGATTCCCCACTCAAGTCGAGCTGGCGAGAAGTATAACATACCTGCAAGAGAAGAAGAAAGACAGAGAAGAGTTAGTTCAAGTAAGCAAAGATATCTTTCAATTTTAATTAAATATTAACATTAAGCACTAATTTTCATATACCAAGACACCCCAATAAATTTGCTCAATTACTTAATTTATCACTCTATACTATAGTGCTACTTCTGTGAAATATTCACATACGTATTTCACACAATTTTCTCACAGAGAACTGATAAAGCAGGTTGATTATGCTCAAGCCACAAGTAATTCGCTTAGCAACAGCAGAGATATACAGATCGCAGAATGGACCTCAAGTGTGTGTGCGTACTCATATATGACTATTCGACTTCAGATCAGGAATAAAACATCTTTACGAAAATGAACAAATCTCTCGCCCTCAACATTACGTAAGAAATGTGCTAATAAATACTGTCAACATAACAAATAGTGAGAAATACTTTGCCGAAACATAAGTTTTATTAGCTTCAGATATTCCAAAACAATACTAAACTATACTATAATAACACACTATAATACACTATACTATATACTAAATAATCTTCAACGTTTTGTAGGGCAAGCCAAGTGTGGTCGCTCGAGAGCTGTTCATAATTTCGACAAGCAATAAAATACATATACCCACTATCTTCTCCCTCCGTCTCCCTCTCTCTTTCGCTGTTTCTCACTCGCCCTCTCTTCCTCTAATCAAGCAACAAATTTCAAAGTTCGCTGATAAGCAAACGACTTCGTATTGCCAACCACATTTCGCATTGCAATTTCAATTAGAAAATTTACAGGGTGACTTCCAATGAGACCAACCCATCACTTCCATACATATAAAGATAAGCTGACCTTAAGGTCATGATGGCATATGTATTAAATACTTCTGCCCATTGATCTTTAACGCCTGCACAGTCGACTGAATGCCACGCCTCCGCCCCCTTACACGATACGCATAATTAGTTTTTTGAGTGTAGAAGAAAGACTCCAACGATGAGGCAGATTTTGGAGGAGGCAACACACGAGGGCAGGGAAAAGCAGTGGAAGTGGGAAAAGAGTGGGAAACAGCAGTGCTGCTGATGATGTTGATGCGGCCCATTTGGCAGCAGCGAGCGAAGAGTGTCAAGTGATGACAGCGCGTCGCGTTGACCTTCAGCCGTGGCGGGCGGCTTTTCTCAATGAAATGTGGAACTGTATAATCCATATACATATAGAAATATATATATACATATATGTTATACGATTCGCTTTAACAAATGTTGATGGCTTGCAGGCAGTCCACGTCTGTCGTAAGTCTCCTCCGACTAACGCAACAGCAAACAACCCGAGCGAATCTTATCAGCAACACGAACAACAATAACAATAACAACAACAAAAACAACAATGGAAGCATTCTCTCAGATATGGCATTAATTTTCTTATCAAGCAAAGAGCGCAGAGTGAAAAAAATAATAATAATATTAGAGCAAAACACAGAAAAAAAAATAGTACAAAAAAAATTGGCGACGATGTCGCGACGAGCAGACAAAAATAAAAATTTAGCGATAAGCGAAAAACAAATAAAACGAATAGAAACAGCCGCAAAGTAGCAAAAAGAAAAAGAGTGAAAATACACAAATATATTATACAAATAATAATAACAATAACTAGAGAGAGGAAACTAAGCTAATGCAATGACTGGCAAATACCCTATCAAAGAGAAGATCTTAATTGATTAAAAATAAGTAGAAGAAGTAGAGAAGTAACAACAAGTAGACATTATAGATAAAGCAGAATTTTTATCTCTAAATACTAATTAAATAAAAAATTAGGAAGAAACAAAATTTAAAATTTGTCTTTTTGTTTTTAATATGGCACGATTCACTTCCAATTCAATTTGTATTTAAGATTAATAATAAATTTTTTTGAGCTGCTGAAAAATGTCTGCACATTTTCGATTCAATTTCCACACAATAATTTAGAAAATTACAAAAAAAAAAAAAAATTAATGTTATTGAGCTAGAATTTATGTAATTAAATAAGCTAAATAAATTTGTCGATTCTTATATGTATCTAATACATGTTCTAGTTACATGTATTGCACAATTTAAATTGTACAAACTGTTATGATAGCTAAATCAGAGACCTAACGCAATGAAACGTGAGGCGCATGACAGTAGGAAAAGTGTATCAAAAATCATTGGCGCTTGGCCAATTGTCCGCAACAACTGGCGACAGCAGCAGCAGAGACCGAGAGATACATACTATAATATTCATAAATATGCAGATATACAGATCTGTATATACCTATATATCTGTCTGTATATTTGCCTATATACCCAGGCGAAATGCAAATAGAGCAAAGCAAATGAGACGCAAAAGCCAAAGACCAGACAACAACAGAACCAAAGTCTCATTCGCCTGCTCGCTCCCTCCTTCTTTCTCTCTCTCTTCCTCTCTCTCTCTCTGACTCTCACGCTCCCTATTTGTGCGTCTCTCTCCCGCCAAGGCTAGTTGAAAAAACCCAGCGAAATGTTTTAATTAAAAATTGTCTTAATTTATAATTTATGTTGGCGGCATTAATTCGCAGGCGACGACGACGCGTCGACACAGTCGACACTAATTCACAGCTGGCCAAAGTATCTCACAGATACGCAGATACCCATATAACGGATAAACGAAGTGTGCCCGTAGTAGTTGTATCTTAAGTATTTACGCAGTGTTTCGCACTTAGCACATGCATAAAACATGTTTCTGTCAATATTTATGAATATTTTGACGTTTCTCTTTCATAGGAAAAGTAAGAATTGAGCATTCTTGGGTAAGTTAAGAATTTTCCAAAATATAATGCTCGTTACGTACAGCAACAGCACAACAGATGAGTCATCGAATTTTCCAACATTTTTCTTCATTTATCGGACCATTGTATACGATGCGTCAGTCGCATTCCATACGAATATAAGTATTTTATTTTACAAATTATTTAAAAAGTACAGTCGATTAAGTGAAGAAAATGTTCAGTCTTAGGGAGTTTTGAGAAGGGAGAAATGTTAGAGTACAATCAAGAACTGTTTTGTTGTATTTTTTTATGAAATGTTCTGCAGAACTCTTGCTTTAAGATAATTAAAAACATGATGATAATACAGAGAAATATCAAGGAATTAAAATAACGAAGGAAAACGTATGTAAATTGTAAAATAACATCAATAAATATTTTTTTTTTTATTTTTTTATAGATATATTTAGCAGAATTAACTAATTAATAGAACAATATTCCGAAATAATCATATGATCAATCACGGTTTTTAAAATGTATTCATTTGCATAGGTATTTGTCTATTTGTATTTATCGATATCCTTTAATTGATCGTATTATCATTCCCTTTCGATCACTTACCATCAACCACATTATATACTTAACCTTCAAATATTAACAAACACAATCTGAATAAATCTCGAAACTTGTAAACAATCAATGTTTTATCATTCAGTAGAAATCCTGTTAAAACTCTTGTTCACCATAATCCCATATTCCTGACAAATCCTTAACCTCAACTAAAAGTGCTATACATGTTACTGCATAAGGAAATTACCAGTGAAAATCACGTTCCGAACTGCCAATAAATTGTTTGTAAAACTCAATTTGCAGCGCACAAAAGCGAAAATGGCAGCGCACTTTTATGATCCAAGTATGATTTCTGTCACGTGCCCATCTCTAATGACAGTTAAGGAGGAGTTGGAAGCTGCTGCTGCAGCTGTGCGTCCCCTAACTGTAAAGTGCCCGAGCGTACATAACCTAACAATTGCAGATGGAAAGAAGAAGAAGCGCGTTTCTAATGAAAGCCAAGCCGGGAGCAAAAGGAGTTAAAGCTGCAGCAGATGAGTACAACGCACCAAGGAAAGAAAGGAGTGCAGAAAGTGCAGCAGGAGGAGATGCAGCAGAAGGAAGAGAAGGTGCATCAGTATAAAGAGTAAGAGAAAGAGGAGCACAAACGATGACTACGACGACGACGACGACATGTTGCCCCTCTCAATTGGCGCAGAGAAAGAAAGAGAGAGAGAGAGCACGCATTGTCATTGAAAGGAACTTGAGAGCTGGGCAAGAGCAGGAAGCAGAAGCGCAACAACAATGCAACGTTGACAGCGCAGCTAACAGCGACAGCGACAGAGACGTGAACAGAGCCGGCTAACAAAGCAAAAGCCAGCAAAGACAGCAAGAGCAGAAGGCGGCCAGGGGCAGCGACCGCAGCAGGTTAGCTAACCGAGTTTAGCACTGACGACTGCGACCCCGACGACGTCATCTGCTGGGTGTCCTGCTTGGGACAGAGTCTTTAACCTTTCAAGGATTTTCTAGACATTGCCAAGTCGCATTTATTGAACATTGGTCTAACAACTGGCGATGTTTGTAAAAGGGAAGGGACCAGAAACATTGCTTGGGGGATCGTCAAAGTGTGTGTGTACGTTTATATATGTGTGTGTACGTGTATCTGTTTGCGTATTTGTATTTGTATGTGTGTGTGTGTGTGTGTGTGTGTAGATCTTATGTCAGGATAAACCCAGAGACGAGTGCAAAAATCTAATAAATTCAACTTTGCTCCGAGGGGGAGCACAAAAGTGCCGCACAAAAGTTGATGAACTCTGGCAGCAAACGGAAGGGAGAACCCAAAGGAAAAGAGAGGGAGAGAGAGAGAGAAAAAGAAGCAGAACATTGCGTAACGCAGTGCGTTGGGCAGCTACCTGAGAAGGCGACTCCTGCTGCCCCAACTACAACGAAAACAATAACAAAGCAAATGCCCTAAGCTAAGCTGAGTCTATAAAGAAATGATATAAATGCTAAACTGCTTTGCGAGGGACGCTTTAAAAGTAAAAGAACATTATAATCATAATAATCATAACTTTCTATTAGTATAT
This sequence comes from Zaprionus ornatus, assembly GCA_018904035.1. Taxonomy (NCBI): domain Eukaryota; kingdom Metazoa; phylum Arthropoda; class Insecta; order Diptera; family Drosophilidae; genus Zaprionus; species Zaprionus ornatus. The sequence goes on along the minus strand of JAEIFZ010000002.1, from coordinate 13,852,424 downwards.
CCAACTTTTAAATGTCAATTTTCTTGCGAGAAGAACATTAAAAGTAATAGAACACTGTGATAGTATGACATAGCCTTTGATCTTAGAGATTGATAAATGAATGAATAAATAGGGTAACCTACGATGAGTATTTTAAAACAAGTGAAGATAATGTACCATTCAAATAGAATTCTTTTGTTACATAATATTTATATAAAGTTCATAGAATGTTTTTGAATTATAATAATTTTCAAACAAAGGTTTTGAAATGTTTTCGAAACTAAAACATTAAAAAATATTTATTTAAGTGAGACAACTCTATTGTAGATTGTTATTGTTAGGAATCTTGATTACTACGAATCTCTTCTAAAAACTCTCTTCTAAAGAACTCTGATCTATTGTAGATTGCTTAATAGGAATCTCTTCCATAAACCTGTCAAATCGTTTAAGTTATGTCAAGCTTTTTATACTACCTAACGATCAACCCTAAGTTACTTACGCACACAAACAAACAAGACACTTACTCTACATACTTATATATACATACATATATATTCACTATAAAGTTGCTTGCAGCAACCCTCCAGTACTAGAAGGTTCCAAGGTGTTGCTTTGTTTCGCATGCTACGCATTTTTCTACTCTCCAATACTGAAAGGCAACGCAATTTACTTTTGTCTTTTGGGGTTGCCTTTTGTGGCTTTTGTGTGTGCTGCAAAGAAGAAAAAGAAGCAGAAACAGAAGCAGGAGCAGAAGCAGATAGTATAAGAACCATTTGCGCAGGGGTTGTCCTGTCACGTCTTCTTCTTCTTCATCTACTACTTCTTGTTACCTATGCTACTTGTCTTAGGTCCAAACTGGTTGGGGCGTCACGCACTTTCGTCAATATTTGCCATGCGTTGCAATTAAAAATTTAAAAAGAGAGGGGAGAGCAAAGCACAGAAAGAGAATACGAGAGAGAGAGAGAGTGAGAGAGAGAAAGGAGGAAGAGGGTGAACAAGATAAAACCATCATTAAAAATTAGCACTGCCTGAGGAGGCAAAGCTAAAGGGGCCCATTGCACACACGGTTTAATTGCCTTTTTTTGCTTGAGATTAATGCACGGTGATAGAGACGACCAAATTGCCGCAGATAAAGGATAAATCGAGATCGACAGATACTATATATTATATGTATGTAGAGGGGCACTCAAGCGGATCAAATTTAGTCATTAAAAGAATAGAACACAAGGCATATTAAACTATTATTACGTATACGTTGATAATATTGGTCTCGCGGCTTGTGTGTTAGATACGCATTTAGGATTTTATAGATAGAGTGCTCATTCCTTGTGCCAATCTTGCCTTTGTCCCTGTCTATCTTTCTACCTCCTCCCTCATTCCCGTTTTCTCTCTTGTTTTCTCTGTTTTACCATTTCACACATAAATTTGATTTATTTTACTGGCTATTTATAACAGCAAAGACGACGACGAAGACGATGGCTAATTGTTGCTGACAAGACATGAAAATGGGCAAGGCATAGACCTAAAAGATATACAGAATCTTCAGAGAGAGAGAGGGAAAGAGAGTATGCTAAAGAAGGAATATACTAAGAAATAGTCTGGAGAAAGCAAAAATGTAGAAAGACTTAGGAAGTTCCGTTCTTACAAAAGAGTTACAAATACAATATAATCTAATCTGTCTATAATACTCGATTCCTTCACTTATTTGTTCCTATTTTAACCAGTATCATAATTTTTTTCAAAATAGGTTACATTTGTATCAAAATAGGTTTAATATAAGGCTTAATTTCGTTTAATAAGTTTAAGCTATAAGTTTGTTTCATTCCTTCACTTATTGGTTTCTATTTTAACCTAATTTCAATATCAATAATTCTTTAAAAAAAGGGTTTAATTTGTATTGAAATAGATTTAATATGAAGCTACAAATTTTCTTACTTCTTTTCAAGTTTTCTTCCCAAACTTTTCAGGTTTCCCCACAGCTAATATGCCCAAAGTTATAGACAGTAGAGAGATTTTCCCATAAATTTTAAATATTATGCTTGTTTGCACTTTCGGCATATTTTCTCAAAAATTATTTCACTCGCTCGCTCACTCTTTCCATTTTTTTTTGTCTTCTCTTTCTCTTTTTGGCAGTCAAAATTGTTTGTCGTCGGCGCGTTGGACCACGCCCACATTCACATTGAATGTCTGCGCAAATTTTTTCTCGACTTTTTTTTTGTGTCGCCTCTTTTTGTTAATGAACAAAATATTTTCGTTTTGGGGAAAACTGAAAAAGAAAACTCGCCAGGAAAATATGAATAATTTTCAAACAAATTTCATGAGAATTTCGCGAGAATTTCACATGAGCTGCTTGTCTTTAACCATTTGAGGTGGGTGTCTGTGTGTGTGTGTGTGTGTGTGTGTGTGTGGTGGGGTAAGTGGGGGAGAGGGGGTGTTCGCCGAGTTCCTGACCACAGAACTGGACAAGGTTGCACGGCTGTTCGACAACTCGACAACTGGCAACAATGTGCGGCATAATTAACTGGAAATTGCGCGCACTGGAAAAACGGAATAAACGGAATAAATAGAAAATGGCAAATGGAAAATGGCAAATGGAAAATTGCCATTGGCAGTTAACGGCGACGGCGACGCCGCTGCTGCAGCTGAGTGGGTCAAATGCGAAGCGCGACAACCTTAGCTAAATGTTGGCCAAAACCACTTAAAATATTTTTAGCCAAAAAACGGCTGCCGCCTGTAGAATTGCATAACTCGAGACGACGATGTCGCCGAGTCGCAGTTGCCACGGCATGTGGGGCAGGTGAGGCAGACATTTCCATGTTGCCTTTTTAAGGTCATGGCGGCGCAACTGCAATTGGCATAATTGAGGCGCAAGTAGGCAGCAGTGGCAATGGGGGCGTGTCATCGACGTCGTCGTCGTCGTCGTTGTCGGCAGTGGCAGCAATTGGTTTAAATGGCAATGGCAACAACTTGTTGCAGTTGCAATTACAACGTGCAACAGCAACAAAAAGAGCAGCAGGCCCAAAAAAAAAAAGGTTGCATGCAACAATTAATGCAGCTTTAAGAGTTTTGCTTGTGGTTTCTTTTCTGCGAAATAAATTTTTTTTTTTTTTTTTTATATACATATCTGATTTATAATAATATTTATTAATTTAACTAACACAATTTACTTTCCTATAACTAAATGAATATTATAATTTACTTAAGTAATTTTCATTATATCATAATGAGTTCAATTTGTGCTTATTTTCCTCAAATTTCAAACTATTTTCTCCTTAATAAATTTCCAATTTTTCTACTTTTATTTCAAGTGAATTTTCATCTCGAATCTCTCCTCAACTGCCACTTACAACAATTGCAGCAGCAACATTGGCCCACAAATTTGTGTTTTGGCCAACATTTTTGGCCTATTGCTGACGCCGTCGCCGCTGCTGCAGCCGCAGCCGCTGCTGTTGGCAACTCGCAATTGGCAACGCGCAGTTGGCGCAATTGGCAATTGGCAACCGGTTTATGCGGCCCAAATAATTGCCAACAGGCTGACTGCAAGTTGAGTTGAGTCTCTTTTTTTTGCGAATCAAGTTCAAAACTGCAATTTGATTAGAGACCCCTCGCAACACTTACATATGACTGACCAAGAAGAGGAGAAGAAGATGCAGAAGAGGTTGATAATGACGAGACAGAAAGTGCGACTGCGGTATGTCGAAGGTTTTATACTCTTGCTGCATATGACATAAGACATCACTGATTGTTCGTATATGACATATAATTGTATTTAATTTTGATAGGACTTATGAAAAGGTAGCGGAAGATTTAATGATGAAATGTATGTGTGGTATAATATATATAAATCCGATTATTATTATATTGCAGCACTAAATTAAACTCAAGTTGGTGTAGTAATATATAACTACAGTTTTTTCAAAAATACTAAAGGTTTTTATAAGGTAAATACCTTGACCCTAAGTTAGAAGGGTATTTTACTACAGGAGTTGGAAGGCTATTTTAACCTTATGCCAGCCACTACACAAACACAAACTGTATACATTCTGAATCAGAACTGAGTGAATATAGCCATGTGCGTCTGTATGAACACGCAGATCTCAGGAACTATAGGAACTAGAGCTATCATATTGGGTGACAGTATGTTTTAATATTTCCCGCAACTAAAGTTTTTTTTAAATTTTGGCCACGCCCTCTTTCGCCCACTGTTATCGCTATTAACCTAATTGCAAGCCTGATATTAAAGCTACGAAGTTCAATTTTGATGTGTACAATAATTTATACTAAATAAATGATTTAATTTGATTTACAATATACAACAATAAGAAAGATATACTATGTCAATGTTAATTAAGATATATTTATAATTGAGCCACAGATCGAGTATACACTGGTATGTGCAATATATATAAATACTTTATAAACTCAGAGATGTTTCCTCTTGGAGTTTCTAAGCTACTGCAAATGATCAATGTGTCTTCAATATCAATAGTACCCTCTCTAAGTATGTACGTATGTCAATACATCCTATAATGATGTGAGTGATAATGATGTTGTTGTTGTTTTGGTTGTTGTTGTTGTAGCACTTTTGTGGCTGATAAGACTGGGATTGCCACGACAAGGCGCAACAGTTGACGCATTGCGCCGCTTTGGCCGTTTACATAAGCCGCAAAGGGCGCGCTCGGCTAGACGGGTAACTACAACAACAACTGCGTCGTGGCTAAGACGCCGCAGACACTTGACCAAAGCCGACAGAGTGCGCGAGACAGAGAAAGAGAGAGAGAGACAGAGAGAAAGACTTCTCAAGTCGCCTGTCACGTGTAAAAAGTCAATAGATTGCACAATGCGGCGTCAAGTGCGCCAGGTAAGCCACAAGGTGTGTAGAGCGAGAAAGGGAGAGAGAGAAGGGAGGAGGGGCATGTAGTGGTCGCAGGGGGGGCAATAAAGAGGTCGCTCGCTTTGCTTTGCTTTGTTGCGTCAATATTTCCGTAAACAACAGCGCAAAAACGAGCGAAACAGAGAGAGAGGCACAAACACACACATAGAGAGAGAAAGAGAAAGAGATAGTATGACTGCGCGTCAGTCAAACATTTCGTTGATTGCAAGAACAGCAACAACGTTAGCCCAGAATTGTTAAATGCACGTTACGTTATAATTACACCCCCAAGTAGACGAACCTCCTCAACCGTCCCCTCCCCCTCCCCCTCCGACTGCATCACCCCACAGACGAGTAGCGTCTTCGACGACGCCTTGTCAGCTTCTAATGTTTCATTAGCCCAAGTCGCGTGCCTGCCCGACGTCATCAACACCAACAGCAGCCAGCGGGGGCAATGTAGAAGAAGAGGGTGGGGCGGGTGAAGGAAGGGTGACGCTGGCACATTCAGTCTTTGAGGTTATGTGCGCGCAATTTGCGTGCGCCAATTAAAACGAACCCAAAAGCAACGTCTGCAGTGAGGGGGGCAGCAGTAAAGCTGCTGCTGTTGTTGAGGGTTGCATTACATTCGAAGGGGGGGGAGGGGTAAGAGGGAGAAGGGAGGCTCATGACAACAATGCAAACTGGCCGCGCTTTTTATAGTTCAGTTCCCTGCGACAGCAACAACAACGTTGGGCAAGGCAAGACATCTAAAATGATGAGGATGAGTAGAAAAAGCGAATCGCAACGAATCTCAGTTGCGCTACAAGGGATTGCAGTGACATTTGGGTAGGGCAAGTATTGTAGGTGAGTGCAGAAAATGATAGAGAGAGAAAGAGAGAGTTGTTGTAAAGTAATGTAAGATAATTTAAGTAAGACATATATTTGAAATAAGAGCTGGACAAACAACGATAAATATCGATATGAAAAAAATATGTAAAAAATCTGCGAAAATTGCTATTTCTCCAGCTCTAATTGAAATCTATGTGAACTTCTTGCAATAAACCATGGAGACAGCATAATAATAACATATGATACAAAAAATTCAGTTTTTTTCAAAAAAAATCATTTACTTAAGTAAATTTTTACTTTATATAAATTCTTTCATTATTTTATTTCATTATTCATTTCATATTTCATTATTATACTAATATTTATTTCTTTTACTCAATTCTTCCTTTATTTTAAGTACTTTATATATATGTATATATATTTATGTATCCTTTATAACTCTACATTCTTCCCTTACTCTAACTACATAATTTTTAACATTTGGATTAATTAATTTATTTAATTTATAACAATTTCGGCAACTAGTTCAATTGAATACAATTTCACATTGATTTCAATACTGCCTTTTCAAGTTCAATGTATTGCAAGCTGCCTGTGCAAAGTGCATATGCTCTGCACCCAGTGTAGGGTGCTTAAGTAACGAGCTTAATGCAAATGTTTGTTAGTGTATCGAGGCGACGACGTCATTGCGCTGTCTTGAGGCACATTGAGGCATATTGTGGCATCCAACCAAACTTGCAGCCAAGTCTAGCGTGTGTGTGTGTCTTGGTGTGTGTGTTCGTGTGACGACAATATCATTTACAACGAACAAATACCGTTGACGTGTTGTACTAAGCGAGAAGGTGGCAGGGGGCAGAGGCAGCGGAGGCGAAGACGCAGTTGGGCGGTTCGACTGGGGTGTTGTTGCGCTTTGGGGGCTGGTGCTGCTGCTGTTGTTGCTGTTGTTGCTGTTGTTGCTGCTGCTGCTGTTGCATTTGCCGCCATGTCGCGCGAAATTTACAATTGACGTCGTTGTAGACGTTGTTGTTGCTGTTGCGCTGCCACGGCTGTTATTGTTTGTTTTGTTTTGGTTTTATTTTTTGTTGTGTTGCTCAGCTCTAACATAGCTAGACACTCGGCTCAATGTTCACTCATGCGCACTGACAGGCGGCAGCAACAACAACAACTACAACAACAACAGCAGCAGCAGCAGCAGCCACATTTGACGTGTAAAACGTCTAGAATTTCTCTTGACGGCTTTTGGCTCGACGCTCAACACGAGTAGCCGTTGAAATTCAAAACACCCACCCAACAACGCCAGCAACAACAGCAGCAACAACAGCAGCCGCAGCAACAACAGCGACAGCAGCAACATTAACAATAAAGGCAGCTGCAGCACGCAAATCTAACACAATTTTGTTGCTGTTGTTGTTACTGTTGCTGTTGTTGCTGCAGTGCTGCTGTCGCTTGTGAAAGTACTTGGCAGATAGTTACAATCAGACAAGACAGTTATCGGGATTTACCTTCAAGATTTTTAGCACTTGCCACGCCTAGTGAAAGAGCGAGAGAGAGAGAGGGTGGCAGATATATCAATTGGTCTCTGGGCGATTCTCCAGTTAGTTGCATAAAGCGTACACTGACTGCAATTGTTGCTGCTCCAATTACAATTGCTGTCAATCAATTTGGTGCCTGACAAGTGCAAAAGGTGTAACCAAAAACCGTTTAGAAACTGAAACCATTGCAATTGCGACAAGGTTACCAACAACAGCAAGAATAAGGGGCGACGGGAGGAGAGGGGAGAATGGGGTTTGTCTGCATTGCAACTTGCGTATTTAAGTGAAGATTTCCCAATGCAAATAGAATCGATATGCAAAGGGAGTCTCGAGAATTCGTAATAGTTGGAGAACCTAACTTAAACCTTGTTCCCAACCAATCTTCTCATAATGAAGTCTTTAAACATGATGCTTTCTTGATTCATTATACTTTTCTGCCAATTTTCGCAAACTTTCACTAAATATCTTTGCAAATATTTGTAAAAAATCTTCAACAAAACTAAACAAACCTCAATTGATGCTCTAAACTTCTTTCTTCTTATTATAATGTTCAAAAAAAACTTTGTAACATCTCTTAAAAAGCAACCTTATTACAATTGAACCATTTAATGCGATTCTTCATTGATGCATTTTACTTTTCTGCAACATTTAACATTAAAAAACTTAAACAAACCTTACTCAACTTTAATCGATGCTCTCAACTACTTTCTTCTTTGGATTTCATGCGGAAATTTGCTACCATTTGCATTCTTCCGCTTTTCATCTTTACTCCAACTAAACGAAATGAAGACTTCAAAGTACACACTTCTAAGTAACAAACCTAATCTTGATTAAGTCTTCAAATGTCATTCTTCTAACTAACCTAACCTCAATTGAGTACCCAATCTTCTTCTCACTAACCTAACCTCAATTGAGTTCCCAATCTTCATTCTATTCATAATTTACTTCACTTTTTTGTCAAAATTCGCAAACTATTTGCACACTCTTTTTCTCCCTCTACTCCTCCTCCTCTGCGCAACAAGGTCGCAAACAAAGTTTTAATCATCAAACAAAATTATCGTTTGTTATCGCCGGAGCAAAGCAATCAGTATAAAGAGAGAGAAAATACCTATGGGTATTATTCTTTTTCATTCCATTCCATTCTTGCAATTTTGCAAATTGATAAAAAATTGAATGGGAAACCGAAATTCATATCATTTAATGGGTAATTGCCAACAATTATGGGAAATCTTATTGTTGTCCAGAGTTTGTTATTGACTGCCAATTAGAAAGATGATTGTCTTGTTGTTATTGGTACAGAGAGAGAGAGAGAGAGAGGGAGAAAAAAGCACCTTATAAGTAGGCTTAAATAGGGGGCTGTAACTACAGTTGCAGTACCTGCCTCTACCCCTCCTGTCCCCCCGCGCAAATTTCCGCCCAATGCGATACGCAACCGTTAGGCAAATAGGAAGGAAACAAACTTGGTACGAAAGCAGACCAGGAGGAGAAGCAGCAGAACCAGAACCAGAAGCAGAGGCAGAACCAGTAACTGAACCTGAACCAGTGAAGCAAGTCGCTGTAGCGTCGTCATAGACCGTCACCTGTGCCAGGTGTAAACTGTCAGTTCTCAAGGAGGAGGAGGAGGTAGGCAGGCAGGCAGGTAAAGGGGGACTGGGGGGGGGGCAGGGGCGACGCCTGACGGAAACGTTGGCCAGCGCGAACATGGGAAATGACACTAGGAAATCGCTTGTAAACAACTCGCTCGATGCAAGTCTGTGTGTGTGTGTGTGTGTGTGTGTGTGTGAAATGGCCATTATTATCAACGTCATCATCATCATCTTCAGCACCATCGTCGTCGTGTCAAGAGAGAGAAGAAGAAGAAGAAGAAGACGAGGCATAGTCGGCCCCAGAAGATTTGCGATACGCGTCGCTCTTTTAATCGCCGCATGCAAATTCTGTCACGTCTGCCACGGAAGACGACGCTTAGACGTGGTGCTAAAGGTGCCGCTGCCGCTGCCGCAGTCCGGATAGATATGGATACGCCATCGAGAGAGATAAGCACTATTATTCTTAAAGCCTGATAAGCCGAGAGCCAAGAGACGAGCGAGACCCCGCGATGTGATAAGGCAAAAGTTTCTTACGTCGTTATCAACTTTGATTGTGCACAAACTATATATACCAAATACTCAATATACTATACTATATGGTACTATATATGCATAATACCTACTATATACACAACTTAGTTGAGGCATTTGTAACACATTTAAAGTCGAACACTACCAACAACAACAACAACAACAACTACAAGGCAAAACGAGGTCATTGCCTATTAGCAAATTGCGCGAAAAATAAATACAAATTCCAGAGTGCAATGTCAACAGTAACGTGGCGAATGCGTAATGCTCTACAAGGAATAGAGAAAGCTAAAATATATATGTATATGTACATCATCTAACACTTCAACAACAAACAAAACAAAGCAGTAAAACTGCAAAATTTAATAAAAAGAAGCTGTATTACTAAGACTGTAAAAACTCTGACTCTAAAAATATAAACACAAATAAAATAAAAAAGAAAAATTCTATTATATTAAAACTAAATAAGCAAAAGCTATAAAGATGTTTTGGGTTACTAAAAACAGTTTCCTAAGATCATCTGACCCTAATGTTTTATAAAAGCCTCAAGCAATGCATTAATAATATATAAAAACAAACAAACATATTTAAACATTAAAAAAATAAAATGAAAATCAAACAGAAAAATCTTTTAAAATTACAAAAATCATTTTAGGAAATTTACAACATTTTCATGAAGATTCTCCGTAAACTGTGCTTAGCTCAATTCTCTAAAAATCGAACACAAATAAAGCTAACAAAATATGTAAGCAAATCTTCAAAACATTCTTCTACTGCATGATTTATGTACTGTAATTCTGAAAAATCTTTTGGCCCCTAAAAATACTAACAATAACAACAACGATCACTCAAATCGTTGACAAAATATTTACATAATAATTTTCACCTTTGCAAAGAGCTGCAATAAAAAAGAGGAGAAAAAAATATCGAACGAAAATCAAATGAAACAAAAATGTCGAAACACGTTTCGGTTATTTAAATATTTTCACAAATCTCTGTGTGCGAATAAAAAAAAAATAAAATAAATACGAATTTCTCAAGTCAATTGAAAAACGAGACGCAACAAGAACAACAACAGACCGTAACAGCAACAGCAACAACAACAAGAAGAAGAAACGCCAATATCATTAGGCAACAAAAATCGAACATTCGAATTTAATCGTTGGGCTTAATTAAAATAAACACGAGAATGATTTTTAAACATTTGCTAAGTGGAGAGAGACGCAAAGAGAGAGTGTGCTCGAAAAGTGTGTACAGTGTGTGTGTGAGTGTGTGTGTGTGTGCGGGGACAGGTCCACGACGTTGTCGGCGTCTCGAGTCTGAGTCTGGGTCTGGGTCTGGGTCTGAGTCTCTCTCTCTCTCTTGTTTCCCTGGGGGGCCACCAATGAAACTGCAACAACAAGCAAACTATTTAGATTTAAGATCGGACGATAAACGACGCATAAACTCGACGGGTACGGAAGAAGAAGCAGGGAGTGAGAGAGAGAGAGAGCTTCAGCCAGGCAGACACACACCTGTCCCAACAACAAGCAAAAATTGCAGCAACAACAACACCGACGTATGCAAAAGTACTCAGAACATGGCAAGTAGTAAGTACGGTGGGGCCAAGAGCGGGCCACACCTTGAGAGACTTTGCCTTTGGCTCGCTTCGTTTAGGACTTAAGTATTAGCGCAAAAAAAACACACACAGCAAGGAAAACAACAGACAAGTGTATTCGGCTGTTAAATACCCTGCAGTCAGTGCTGCAAAGGGGTTAACCAACACTGAAAATGGCTTAAAATTTTATTATATTGCTCAATTCAAGTGTGAAACTATTTAAGAATCATTGACTTTTCTCATTTAGACTTAGCCGAATAAAGACTTCAGTATATATCCCATATTTATGCATCTTAGTATCATAGAAGGAAAAAAAGATGCTTAAAATCCTTGAAATCATAAAAAATATTTCAATTTCGATAGAACACAATGAATATTATTATATTCTGCAAGGAAATCAATGATTTGTAAGCATTCAATTTAACATCAACGGTATATTTATCCTTACAATCCTAATTAAGTGTTGGAAAGTCCCGAGAACGGAAATTCTGAAGTTTCTAACACTGATATTAAACTACTTTAGTCAAAATCTAAACAAAATAACAAAAAACAAGAACAAAACTACTTTGAATATATAATAAAGCTTCTATTAGATGGCAAATCAATTCAGAGATCTAATCTGAAATAAACCGATGTTGTTTTAGCAATCTAGTCCTACCCTTTCCCATAGATGGCTGGGTATAAAACCATAGAGAGCAAAAAAATAGAAACTGCAAAACGAACATCACATGACATGATGATGCGCGAGGAGGTCTCGAGACTGGCCAGCGTGCTTTTTGCCTACTACATACTTAGATCAACTAGTAGTATTAGCAGAGCGGGGGGTAGGGGGGCGGCAGAGCAAGAGCTTATGGCGCAAAAAAAAAACGCTCGACGGCTTATCGCGCTTATCACATCGCCAACTGTCAGCTCTCCCAACAACAAACGAGCTCACCGAAGCAAATCCCTGGGGTTAATAATCAGTCGCACACATGTAGAGTATATAGAGTATTATAATATGTATACGTAGAATATATACTATATAATATATGTAAATATATTTAAGTTTTATATTATACTAAGCACAACAACACTCATTGGACCGGGGCGCACAACACTTGCCCAAGGCAGTTTAGAGAGATCTGAGAGGAACATAACGCAGGATAAGTTATGTTACTTATAGAGTTAATGATACGTATACGATAGTTGAGATAAAAACGTTTCTTATAGATTAGGGATACTTAAGTGTATTTTTGTACTTTTCTAGTTCATTAGTGATAGTAACTTTGAACACTTTCAAAACAGTTAACCTCAAAATATGTTTCGGAAATTCCAAGGCTATTTAATGCGACTTTAGCATGACAATCGAATTAGCTTTGATCACTAATCAAATTATAATGCCAGATGTTTAATGAGAGCGAAAGAGTAAGAGAGAAAGAGAGAGAGAGCAACTCTATGCGACAAATTGTAAGATTCTGAGAGAGTGAAGCGATCTTATCAGCTCTTCTTTACGGATCGGCTGATTAAACTTAACCCTGACTGCGTGTGTGTTTGTGTGTTTTGCTTCATTATTTTTTTGGCAATTTAAAACGTGGTCAGCGAATATATTTTCGCTGACTTTATCAGCCTGCCCTGGGGAGCAGATAAGATAAACGAGAGTGTCCAATGGATTACAACAACTCTCTCTCGAGTTGACGCGACTTGGGACGTGCTATGCGTTCGCTTTTCGATTTGTAATTTCATGCATACAACCAGAAAAACACGACGGACGGACGGATAAACAAAAAGCAAGCAAAACCCAAGACGAATCAAGTCTGTTGTGTATATACTTCGAGCATACTGAGAAGATTTAAGTATTTTATGTAAATTTTGGTTAATTTTATGAGCGATAAGCAAAACCCGTTGATAACGTTTTTGTTTGTGTTGAAAAACAAAATAAAATATGGAATTCTATTCGGAACGTTTTGCGTCTCAAAATGATTCTAGTTTGCGGTTTATGTAACATACAGTTGTGGGAGACGGGTGAGAGAGAGATATATACATAGATAATAACAAAAGCTGCGAGCAGTGCTGCCCATTTTCCCGTCAATTCTGGTTTATTCAATGCACAAATACTTCATACAATCAGCCTTTTTTATATAATTTGGCTATTCTAGCAGCACTGACTACGAGCAGCGAAAGTCAACTCTGGCGAGGGCTGCCAACTTGATTAGTCACAAATAGGCGGACAAGCAAAAACAATAAGAAAATAAGAGAAAAAGCCTAGCAACAACAACTGCGAAGGGCAAGCATACAACACACAAACACACACTCACGCACGCACAGGCAAAACAACAACACAATAGGTCTGCCGACTGCTCAGTCAAAGTCTGCGCCTCGTGACAACGTCAGCGTCAGCGTCGTCGACGTTATTGTTTTTGTTGTTGTTGTTGTCGTCGTCGCCGTCGTCGTCTATCACGTTCATTGGCATTTCAAAGCTGAGTTTTGTTTGCATGCTGCGCTCTCCCTTTCCCTGTCTCTCTCTCTTTCTCTCTTGCACACTGTCGCTGACTGCTGGCAAATGCCTTCGCTGCTGCGTCTGCGTCGCTGCTTGTTTTTGTTTTATCTCTGTATATACTAAGTTTGTGTGTTCCCTTTTTGCGCAACAAACACCGCTGGCTGCGACTGCGCGGCGCCCCAGACAAAAGCAGCGCACTCAAAGAGAGAGCACAAAAGAGAGACTGAGAGGGAGAGCAGGAGAACAGCGCAGAGGGAGAGCCTCGCAGCAGCAGACAGCAGACAGACAAAAGCTAACCGGTTTTTTGCGATTTATTTTTGCCCTTGCTCAGGCAACGTCGGCGCCGTTGTCCCCCGTCTACTGTACCCTCTGGCCATGCCCCACACGCCCTTTTTGCTGCTCATTATATTATTACAAAGTATTTGCTGTAGATTTTAACATTGAAGCTGCGCAGTCGACGTCGCAGCAATGACAGGCAAAAAGTTGACATCAACGATAAATTGTGCAGAAAAAATGCAAATCGACTGACCGATTGGCCTGGCAACAATCTTATCGATTGATTTTGTTCGATTTGTATCAAAAATTGACAGTGCGCTAAACTAAAAATAAGCGAAGTTGTTGTTGTTGTCATTGCTTGCCAGCAAACAGACGTCAGCAGAGACAAGTTGTCGTCGACGTTGACTTTACTGCCGGCGTCGAAACGTCGATCGGTTGCTTCGGCCATGGCCACAGCAGACGCGCTGGCTGCGCAGTGCGCACGCAACAACTGCAAAAAAGCTTTGGGCCAAACACAAAAAAAAACGCTGGTATTTATTGTAATCAAAATAAACAACAACAAAAAAGGCGAGTGCGCTGTTTAAGCATAAAATTAAGTAGTTTAAATAAATAAAACAGCTATAAAAAAATAGTCAAGAGCAGCATTGTTGTTGTTGTTCGTTCTTGCTGCTGCTGCTACTGCTGTCGCTATCGCTGTCGCTGCCTCTGCTGCTGTTCTGTGCTCATTGCGGGTGTAAAAGAGACGACAATTGAGACATATGCAAAGCGGCGGCAAATTGCAGTTGACATTTCAATAGACGCTTAGCAACAACACACAGACAACAACAAAGACAAAGACAATAAAACAAAAACAAATAAATAATAAAATTATAAAAATGTGTATTATAAATTTTAAATGTTGCTCTGCGCTGTCGCTCTGTTGCTGCGCCGCTGCCTATCTAGCTGTCTCTGTCAGCGCGTTTGACTTGCCTTTTTGTAGTTGTTGTTGTTTTTGGTTTTTTTTTATGTGCGAGCACAGCAACGAAATGTCGTTAAAGAAGATCGAATTGACTGCGAATGCGAAAAGTGAATGAGAATGAGAAGACAACAACAACAACAACAATAACGACAACCAAATATGGCGCCGCCTCAGTCGACGCTTGTGGGCGCCGCTTCTGCTGCTGCTGCTGCTGCCGTTGGAGGTGTGCAAAAGCCGACGGCGGCGCCTTTGCTCTGCTGCGTCTACTGCGCTGTTTGCTTCGTCGCTAGGGCGCAGTTAACGGCGCAGCGGGATGCCAACTTGCTGCGAAACGCACTAAAACTTAACGAAACTAGCTAACTACGCATGATGTACGCTGCTGATTGTTGTTGTTGTTGTACTTATTAATGCATGTCGATGAGTCCGAGGAGCAGGGAAGCGCCGCATCGGCGCAGGCCAATAAAACGCGTCGTAAAGCACTCAAAAATCACGCATTAAATATGAATGAATATGAATGAGTATGAGTATGAATGAGTGATGCGAGTTTGGACAAGGCGAGTTTCAATTAATTGTGAATAAAATGAAAGCTACTCGCTGGAAAGATCGTTAAATTGTTATTAACCTCTCAAAGTTTATTTCTTTCTCTGTTCTACAAATCTCATTTATGAAACAATAATTTACAGTGGCAAAAATCTGATGTTCATTGTCAGAAATACGACTGAATTTATATGTATTTTCTTTGTATTTGTACTGATTTTAATGACAGATATAATCTTCATTGATTGATTTTTAAATGAAGTAAAGGGAACAGCTTGGGTTCCCGATAAAAGGAGAGACTAAGATGAAGAAAACGGATAGACTTGCGGTAATATTGAGGAAATATGGCCATATAAACAAATATTACGAATATATGTATATGACGACTTGAAGAAAATTTGTATTAAAGTAAACAGATAAAAAATTTAAACTTTAAAGAAACAAATCGTTATAGCAGCATCACATAAAAAGAACGAACTAAAACTCTTTTTTTAATTTTCTTCAAAGATATCAAATATGCAGAAATTATCAAAAACTTCTTGTCGAATAGATAGCAACCTCTCCTTATTTTACTATAATCTAAAATTCTTATTTAAAAAGCAAAAAGTGATACATATAAAGAACAGCAGACTTACCTTTCGTTTCTTGTGATCCAATTCACACTTGTGCATCTCCTTGACTTCAACCTCCCTGAGCTGATCCAGGATACGTTGATATTTCTCTCGATTCTCCACATCGAGCGCCACATGAAGATAATCGTGCCAATTCCTCGAATCGAAGCCCCAATGGCAAGTGCGATTCTCGAACTTACGATGAACATGACCGACAAATTTCTGTGGTGAGAACCAACCCTCGCACTGGAGGCACTTGATGCACGTGGGTTTCTGATACGAGTACATGTCCGGCGTGCAGATACCCTCGCATTTGCCAAAGCACTTGTGATACACCTGAAAGCTGAGAGCACCCTTGGCCAGACTCTCCACAGGGACATAACTATTTCGATCCGAGCGATGCAACAATGCGGCACACAAACGCTCTGCATCGGTGCGCGTTATCAGGCCACTGCCCTTGACATCCGAGGGCAATATCTTGGCGGCCTTGAACTCCACCAGCTGATCGGGTGTACACTGTGAACATGAGATGCCCAGCTCGTCGAATATGCGATTGATCTGATCCAGTGTAAAGTCGTTCAACACATTGTTGAGAAACTGTGGCAAGCAGAGACGCATCTCGCCCCCGACAGAGAAACATCCAATTGTCTTGCCCTCCAGTCGCGTCTCATACAGTTCGCCGCAGCTCGAATCGGGTTGCGATAGTATTGGTTGCGATAGTTCCGGTGGCAAGGGCAATGGCGGTGCCACATAAATTGTGGCAGCAGACGAAGGTGTGCTGCCGCTGCCAATGCCGCCGCCAGGGACGCTGCTGCAGCCGGTGCTGCTGCCATTGCTGCTGCTGCCGTTGCTGTTGCTGCCACTGCCGCCGTTGCTGCTACCATTGCTGCCCTCATGCGGATGCTGCTGCTCCCGTTGCTGCTGCAGCAGATGCTGCTGGTGATGGTGTAGGTGATGCTGGTGCTGGTGATGGGGATGCGAATGATGCGGATGCGGATGATGATGATGCAGCTCGTGTGGCTCCGGCGAGCTGAGTATTTCCTTTTTGATTAGGGCCACGGCGGGACCCTGCAGGCTTTTCGTAGCGCTTGTCTGAAAGTTTTTCAGCACGCTGCTGATGTTCGGCGTCACGTACTCGGTCATTATACAACACTGCACTCTTTGTCTCGCTCTCTCAATTGTCTCACTCTGTCACTAAGTAGCGCCTCAAGTTTGTTGCTTCTGCTTTGTTTTTGTTTTTGTTCAATTTTCAAATTTCTGACAGTTTCTCAAGTCGGCAACAACAACATCTTCCTTTCGTTAACAATTTCTGGCATTTCTTTTGCTTTCGTTAAAATTGTCATTCGTCGTCGGCGTCGACAGCATTTCTTCGTTCACTTTCAATTGCATTTATTTATGTGATTAATTAATTATTATTAATATTATTATTATTTTGAATACATGTTAACAATTTGGCACTTTGTACGCTGCTTCGCGTTGTATTTTTATTCTTTCATTTCATTTGCCGACGGCGCTTCGCTGCCGCTGCCATCCGTTCTCTTACACTCTCTTTACGTGTCTCCTCTCTTTCTCAGTCTCTCTGAGAGCTTTTGTATTGGCGCGCGTGTTGCCTGATGCTGCTGCTGCTCTGCCGGCGTCAGCGTTGCAGCAAGCGCAGCAATATTTAAATTTGTCTTCTTTCTAAATTTAAAACTTGTGCGCACTTTGACAACGAGACTTGGACGCGACTGCGACAACTGATGCTGCTTGCTGCGTTCTTTTTGTTATTGTTGTTGTTGCTGTTGTTGTCATTCACTTATTAGATTTTGTGCCATAAATTAATTTCCACTTGGGCGTCGCAATAGAATTTCGCATTTGTATTTCTTTTTATTCTTCTTCTTCGTCTTGAACTTTTATCTTGGCGCTGCAAAAACCGCACGACGACGCACCGCTGCTACGAGTGCCGAGGCAGAGAATCCGACAGGGATACGCTGCGGCAGACGCTGGCAGCGACGCTTACAGAGACGCAGGCCGGCAGACACAGACACGGGGACACCACACCGGCTCGGCCGGACACGCACAGACACAAAAAATAAAAAAATGTACAAAGCACGCACACACTCACGCGCGCGTCAGACAGACAGACAGAAGGGGGTACCGCGGGAGAAGGCACAGAGACACAGACGCAAACGCCGATGTCGCTGTCGGTGTTGCTGCCGCCGCTAGCGACGACGTCGCCTGACAATTCTTAATGCGGCTCTTGTTTGTGCACTATTTATAAACTTTTTTTTATACAATTTTAATTTTATTTTGTTGTTGTTGTTGTTGTTATATTTTACGCTTCTCTTCTTTTTCTTGCTCTTTTTGCTGCTTCTTAATATGCCTGTTGTGCTTGCAAATATTTTTGCATTCTTTTAACGATTCGCTTTTTGTCGCTATTGAATATTTATTAAGAATTTTGCTCTTTGCTCTTCTTCTTTAAACACACTAAACACACACACATATGCACGTTCAAAAAAGGCTGCACTCTGCCACAATACAATACAATACACGGCGTTTTCGCTTTTTCGTATTCGTTTTGTTTTTCTTTTATTTGTATTGTTGCTGTTGTTGTTGTTTTGTCTTGTGCTTCTTTTGACGACGCGTTCGCACGTGCGAGCTTTCTGACGACCGCCACAAAACTGCCTGAAACGTCCGTTCGACGCGGCAAATGGAAAGAGAATGAGCCGCACAGTCGCCACATTGGGTTCTCTTCCAAATCTTTCAGATACTTTGCAAGTTCGTGTACGAATAGCACGAGTGCGCTTACTCTCGTTCGTACGCTCAGCAACCACCATTTTCTCTGAAGCTCTCTTTGCGTGTGTGCTTTTGTTGTTATTTTTATTTTGGCGGCACGAGAATGCTGAGAGAACAAAGCATAAAGAGAGAAAGAGAGCGAGAGAGATCGAGGGACATTGCCAAAAACTCGTTTTGGCCGTTGGGCAGATCAGTGTGCAAAATATAAATATTTACGTTTTCTACTTGAATAACTAATTAATTGCAAAAGTTCAACAAAGAGTTTAGTTCCGTTATAAACATAAACTGCATAATTATTCATAAAACATACCATTTGCAAATATAGAAGGTGCAACTTTGCAAACAACACACCC
The DNA here is from genome assembly GCA_018904035.1 of Zaprionus ornatus. NCBI lineage: Eukaryota > Metazoa > Arthropoda > Insecta > Diptera > Drosophilidae > Zaprionus > Zaprionus ornatus. The sequence continues at coordinate 13,833,512 of JAEIFZ010000002.1, read as the reverse complement.
GGAGAGCAATGTTGCAAATGCTATCACATGTTGCACATGCTGCACAATGTTGAAGCAACATAATGCGATGCTTTCGATATACAATATTTAAAACGAAGAAATGCGCAATCGATAAGCATTAATCGATTTTTCACGTGAAGTTGGCTGTGCGCAAAAATGAGACTCAACGAGCTGCCAACTCTGTCCCAATATATTTATACTCTTCTCACACACATATATCGCTACTCTTTCCACAGCAGCCAGCTGTTTATTGTGTTTAGCTGCTGCTGCTTTTGATCTGGGGTAAAATTCAGTTTGCAACAATTTGTTGCACTTAAAACTTGCAGAAAACGGCAGGAAATACAATTAACACACAATATCGTTACATTTGCAGTACGTGTTAAGAAGATAACAGAAAAATGCCGGAGCCGCGCAGCCCAATGGGTCGCTTCGTACAATCTGTACAGGATGCAATTGATGGACCAGTTACATGGTTTCGCGGTAAGAATTTGTAAATTAAATTGCAATCAATAAGGAATAGTGGACAACAAGTGATACTCCACTGCGGTCGTAGCAATTGTTGTGTGTCAAACGGTTTATCCCCGTTAATAACAATTTTTGCAATTACATAATGACATAACCTCAAATTGTGGGGCTTTGCGGCTTTGCAGCTGTGTTTTTGTTTGTTTACATCAAAATTCTCTTTCTATTCCTCTTTGGACAGAGTCAATTGTCGAGCCGAACCAACAGAAGTCGAATTGGTATCACCAGCGCTTCCGTCGCGTCCCAACCATAGACCAATGCTATACGGACGATGCCGTCTGCCGCTTTGAGGCCGATCAGCAGTTCCGACGCGATCGAATGGTCGACAACGAAGTCCTTAACATTCTACGACAACGTTTCGAGGACTGCATGATCTATGAGGCACCCGATCACATGGCCAAGTGCACTCCCCTGATGGAGACATACGAAAAGGCGGCCGCGAATTGGTTCACCAAGTGTAAGTTAGGAATCGCTTAGATTATTCCTATGGGCATCACATGTTTATCTTTCTCAACCCTTTGCAGATGGTGATCTCGGTGGTTATGCTAATGCCAAGACCTGCTACATGAAGCAGAAGCATCGTCTTATCTGGGAGCGTCGTCATGGGCCCGTCGGCAGTGGCATGAAGGGCGAAGAGAACACATCCGAGGGTCATTAAAGAGAGAAACTTCTGCTTTAATTCAAATAAAACCACAATTGTTCGAAGTCTGTGACGAGGATTAAATATAAAATATACACAAATTGTAGTGAAATTAGATGGAAACTAACGAAAAACGGAAGAATGGCTTTAAGGAGGCAGTAGAATAGATAAATAGACATAAGGTCCAAGCTGTAAATCGATGTACCAACCTAAGCAAGACCTATATTCTTGTAGACTCACCTTTACCTCAGATGTTTATTTCTCCTCCTTCATCAACACAAAAGCCTTCTTCAACCTCATCCCACTTGATAATGTTTAGAAGCAAACTGTAAATAGAGTCCCTAACTTTGCCAACACATTAATTCATTTAGACTTCTACCTTAGCTTGGAATGCAAGTTACCCCCCAAGTCCATTCATAGAAAACCTTTTCTTCAATCTTTGTTGACAGTGTTTTATTGCAATAAGAATGTGAAGATTCTGTTAATAAGTCTAGAGGTAAAAAGTTGCTAGGGATTTTCACAAGGGTTACGACCTTAAAGCGCCTCCATTAAAAGGACGCTTCAAGCTGGAAAGCCTTATTCGATTTCAGTCATTGTCTAGAGAATACTTTAGTGTCCATAAATTAGAACTAGTCATGATTGGAAACTAGCTTATCGATACAAGAGGTTTGTTCATAATGCTCTTCTTGAGTTTAGCCAGAGCGCTGCTTGCCTTTGCATCACCAGGCTTCTTGTCTTTGTTCTTTGGTCCGAGGGGTATCATACTTGTATCGATGAGACGTCGTCGGAAGTTCTTGTAGAATTGCAGCACCTGCGGATTGGCCCACACTTGTTTGGCATCAAAGTCTAGAATGCGTACAGACTGCAAAGATTTGGCGCGCGAGAGTGCCACATAAGCCTGACCTGCCTCGAAGACCTTGGAGAGCGACATCTCCACACAGTCAAGTGTAAGACCCTGACTCTTGTGTATGGAGAATGCCCAGGCTAACTTTAGTGGAACTTGGCGACGTGTCAGCACGCCACCCGTAGCCGTCTTGATGATCCATTTCTCGTGGCGACAAACGTATTCTTGATTGTTCTTGAAACGCACCACGGGCAAACCCTTCTCGATGCGCACCACAACACCACGAGCTCCATTGACCAGCCCGTTGGCAATGTTGATATTCTTCAGCAGCATCACCTGCGCATTAATCTTCAGATAGAGCTGCGACGGTGCCTGCAGCTGTTGATCCAATTGCTTGCTGACACTTGCATCGGAATCCTCGGCACGGAAAAGAACCTTATCCCCCGAAAGATTCTCCAACTTGGAGTCATTGATGGAGTTGGCATCGTTAGTGTGTGAACAGAGCTGTGTGGCCAATATGCCGTTGCCTTCGATCTTCTGCTTGGCTGTGGTCACCAAGCGGGTGGTGATCTCATCATTCACATGCCCAATCCGCAGATGATTGAGTATTTTCACAAATTCTGGATCGGATTGACGATGCACTTGCTTAAGTTCGAAGACACACTGAATGCAAGTCTCCCAGGCACTTGACTGAAAGCAGAAGCGCTGATGCGCTGCCCCGCCCTGCTCCCCCCTCAGCACTGGGGGCAGTTGGAGGAAGTCGCCACAGAGTATCAACTGAATGCCACCAAATGGACGTTCATTACGTCGTATGTGACGTGCCACAGCCTCGATTTTCTGCAGGGAAGGAGAACAAGAAAAGGTTAAAGACTAAGCTGCAGCGTAATCCCACATGGGTTAACTCACCTCAAAGAACTGCCCATCCACCATAGAGATCTCGTCGATGATAAGTCGCTTGCACTTGCGCCAGGTCTGCGCACTTGCCGGGCGCGATGCAAGGTCGAAGCAACGTTGCATGGTCGCATCACCGCCGCCAATGCCAGCGAATGCATGCAACGTGGTGCCACCAATCAGGCAGGCTGCCACGCCCGTCGACGCCGTGGCCACTGTGCCATCTGGTGGCAGTGCTGAGATGATCTTGCGCAGCAGAAAACTCTTGCCAGTTCCCGCTGAGCCGGTGAAGAACACATTCTTGCCCGATGTGCAGGCGCGCAACACTTCCATTTGCTCCGCACTAAGGCGCAACGAGTCCTCTGTGTCTGCCAATGGCGATGATTGATATAGTTTCTTGGCAGCGGGCACATCGGCACCAGTCTTGAGTTCGTCAAAGCGCCGCTTTTTGGCCGCTTGCGGCGAAGGCGTAGTTGTTGTGCCACGCGGGATTAGACCAGCTTTTTTACGCGCCAAAACCATCTCGGCCGTGGTCACGGGTGAGATATCTTCGAAGCTGCTGGGTTTACCCGATAGCATATGCTCACGTAGTTTCTTCTGCATCGCGCCCTCGTCCATGGCGGCCTCATCCCCTGATCCATTCATTTTCACAAATATTGTGCGTAGGAAGAGCATCAATGTGCCAGGCGGAGCATTCGATAGGTAGAGCGTGCACTGCTCAGCCTTGAAGTTGAATGTTGCCTTGCCCTCCGACATGAACTTCTTGTGCACCATTATGTCCTTAAGCTTGAACTTCAGCGGCTTCAGCTTCTCGGGCGTCACCTCGACGAACATTTCACGCAGATCGTTGCGAACCAAGCGCAACGTAGCCGTCTTGTACGCCAGTTTACGTCCCGTCACTCCCACCGCATTTGTCCAGTGTATATTCACCGCGCACGTAAGCACGGCATCGTTAAGATCCATAACTATTTTTATTGATTAAATATTATTTTTTTAAATAAATTTTCAATTGCTTTCACGAAGCGAAGAGTGTGCACACCTCCCGCCAAAATAAAATAATTACGATCGATGAACACAACACAGCAACGTTATCGATAAACAAAACAAGGCGCTAGATGGCGCACTCACGTACATTGTCACGATGTTTCATTACGATATTTTTTGTTTTCATTGCTACGCTAGATGGCGCTAGATGATGGCGCTTAAATTTGAAATCGAGTTTCAAAATTAAGTACGTAAATTGGCATTTTATTTCACATTAATTACTATTAATCTGTAAAAACATTTCTTTGTATCATATTTTTTTCAGATACTGTTCATTTACACATAAATAGCACACAGTTACACCTATTTGGAGGCTCGTTTCCCCCACTTTATCACGTTGCAATTACGCAAATGAGCTTCCCCCTCGGGCAAACAACGCTATGATAACGACATCTTCGGGTAGTTTTTCTTATGTAAACCTCTCGTGTTTCACTTGTGGGAAAACATGCGGAAACTTTGTTTAAGGACCTTTTGTTTGTCAATCAATCTTTGCAAACAGTCAGCCTAATTAATTGTTGGCATAATGTGGGAAAATATGTTATCAGCAAATCGTATCTGTAGAGCGATGGAATTTATATAATCAATATCGAAATAATTAAAGAAAGGATGAAACTATTTTTGCAAGAATTAGTCATCGAATCTGAAAACAGATCAGCACGAAAAGTTCAGGGAACTTGCTCGTGTGCGTTGGATAAGTTCATTGTTCCTCGCGAAGGCTTCAAGTTCGTGCGATGAAAAAAAATAAAAATTTCCATAGATGTGACGTCTTTTACTTTTCTTTTCCAGCAAGATTCCAGAGATTCCCATGCATTATTGATGACACGCGACTGCAGAGGCAAAAGTACAAATCATTTTTTGAGGAATAATACATAAAATATGTATATATTTTGGAATAATTCAAAGTGTATTTCTTATCTTCCTTTGAGACTATTGAACGTCTCTCACTGTGGGGAATTGACACTGCGCCACGCCGTCTGGAAGCGGATCATAAGGGCGCATCAGAGAAGTTCATAGATCTGTAACACATTGCAATATCTCCGACTGATTTATAGCTGCATTAAATCGGGGGTACTTTTCTATTGGGCATTTCTTTTGTTTACGATATTCTCACTTTGTTTTCCATCCGTTTTTGTTTTTCATATTTCAAATAAACAACGTCAACTGATTCGGCATCATCTTCAAGCTATAAATCTGCTGCCTTAAAGCTATATACCTACCTCATATTTGTGTGTATGTGTATGTGGGTCATCGACGTCTCCGTAGAAATGAATTTGCTACACTTCAAATGCAAAGTACTTTGACAGTCGAGCTTAGCTTGGCGAGAGGCTGAGCAAATTCGCAACGAGATTGCATCAGCTGAAATTTGAATGATATATCTCTGTTAATCCCTAGAAAAATAATGAAATATGTCTATATAAATGCCTATATATTTTTATAATATTTGCATATTTTGTATTTGTATAGTTTCATAAAAGACGTGCCTCATTTTAGCGAGTGTTTCTATAAATATAAAGAACTCGTTTCATATACATGTATTAAAGGTAAATGTCCCACCAATATTATCTCGCAAGTCTAATAGATATAGAAATTTGTATATTACTCGGTTCACTAGAAGTACGTTTTTGTTTATGAAGCTTATCAGCCTCTCTCTCTCTCTGACTATATATGACAAATGTGAATGGAACGAGCAGACAAATTTCGTCTGAATTGATAAGTTCAAGTATTCGGTGCATACATATTAAATGTACGTGTGAAACACCCGATATTTATAGCACGTGAATAAGTGAATTTCCCAGTTTGGCAGATCAGATGATAGTACATGCATATCTGGAAAGGGTATACAGCATTCATTGTGGGTGCTGCCTTTGCGCTTTCTGGTTTTTGACGCCAGAGCGCGCTTCATTCATAACAAACTATCAACGTGCGACGCATACGAATTAGCGAAATAAAGATGCTAATGTGATATGTACATCTGTGTGTATATAGTATATATAGATAGATAGTATAGCTAGTCCTCTGCTAGATCTGCTGTAAATGAATTGTGCAATTTCATCAGCCAGTGCCGAAAAACAGAAACAGACGAAACGAAAAACACAATTCGTGTGTCTGGCAGCGCATCAATGGGGGCTGAGGAAGGGATCAGAGGGATGGGGAGGTTTCATTGTGCCGACCTTACCTGTGACCCGTTTTCGTAATTTTCCCAAGACGCATTTCCCCAACCCCCTGACATGCTGTCCACTGCGCAGGTACAAACAAACATGCAACAAGCACAAAACTGGTTTCCTTAATGGCAGAGGGGTTGATAAGGCCAGAGAGAGAGAGAGAGGGAGAGTGTAAGAATGAGCACAAGAACATCTCGCATAGGCCGACACCCGCACGTAGGGCAGTTCTATGTTGTGGGCTACGTGCGGCATGACACGGCAGAAAAACTCGTACGCCTTAGGCCTGCGCTGTTTATGTTTATCACCCGATTTTCGGGGCCAGCACTTAGTTCATAGATATGGATAATATGTAGGCACCCCCCCACAGGCACAATGGGGTTAATTACACGTGTCCAGGCCGTGCTATCTCGCACGATTCCCATTTCCATTCAAGGTCTGATCTTTACTCTAATAAACTAGAGCACGTGGCCGGTATGCACGACCTTGTTCCACAGATATATTCTTAGATCGTGGGCGGCCGCGTAGTGTGCCAAAAATCATTTGCAGCTAATTTTAAATACCCACTTTTATTGGGGGTCCTACACGTGGCGCCATTACAAGTTCACAGGCTTTGGCGATGGGCCAATCACAAAACGATAATAAAAACAAAACTATCGATACTACGTCGTACACGTACGTTACATGCGTTGATCGCGTTGTGTCGTCAGCGTCATCGTCGCCCCCGCAGCTCGTGCCGCTCAATTAAATTGATATGCTGCTGGGTCTGCGAAGTACGTCAGCCAATTAGCCGGCAACGTGTCGTTATGCTAATTTCGTGTGCACACTTATGCGACGCCACCTATCGATTACCCGCCTGATTCACCTACTACATCTAACATGTTATCGATGCGCCGCGCGAATCGATCTAGCCTGGTGCTCCAGCTATTTCTCAATAACTCTTGTGTTTACCAATAAATACAAACGGTAAAGATAAACAGATTAGAACCGGTCAACAAGACGACTCAAGGCTGAAAATGAGTCTCGAACAGTCTGGGGGGCCTGCAGCAAGCGGCCCGGCTAAGATATTGAAAACAACAAAGCCATCAGAGCAACAACAAAAACAACAACAACAATAATTAATACTAAGGCAAAAGCATTCAGTTTGTACTACGCAGAAATTCTGTGAAAACAAAACAAGCAAAACAAAAAACATCAGCAGACCGCTAGGTCGAAAGAGAGAGAGAGTGTGAGAGAGCGTGCGGAGAGAGTTGGAACGAGAGCGTGGGCAGTATAAATAGAGCTGCGAGCGGCCTCTGTGTGACAATTCGACTCGCAAAGCGAACCGAGAACGTACTCAGCAGCAGCGACAGCTGATAAAGCACAGTCAGAGGGAGAATTCCAAACAACGCAGTTCGTGCAAACAAACAAAAGTCGTTCGATTACGATTTACAACAAGTGCAAGTGCAATTCACCTAAAGGAAAACTACATAACCTCAAAGATGTCTGCATCCCCCACTGCTCGCCAAGCCATCTCCCACATGATGCCCGTCGTGGCCATGTCGAAGACCAAGAAGATCGTCATCTCGGACCCCATCCAGATGCCTGAGGTGTACTCATCTACACCCGGAGGCACTCTGTACTCCACCACCCCTGGCGGTAAGTTGAGAAATATTTTAGGTAGAGTGATTCAGTGGAAAGAACCCTGATAAGACTGTCTCGCAATGAGTTTTTCCGCACATGTGCATGACTCAGTCTGCTTGCACAGCTGTCTTATCACCTGCTCAAAGGCTGATGCAATGACACTCCGACTAATAGTTCACTTCTTGTTTATTCTTTCAGGAACCAAGTTGATCTATGAACGCACCTTCATGAAGAATCTGCGTGGTTCTCCCTTGAGTCAGACACCACCTAGCAATATCCCCAGCTGCCTGTTGCGCGGTACTCCCCGTACTCCCTTCCGCAAGTGTGTTCCCGTCCCCACGGAACTGGTGAAGAAGACGCAATCACTGAAAATTGAGGATCATGAACAGTTCCAGCTGGAGCTGTAAATAGCCAAAGAAGCTTCAAAGGGATCCCTATTCCAAGCAGCTACTGCCAAACCTCATTAGCCATCAACCTAGTTGTATTACACCTGCATATTTAACTGATCTTCCCGCCATAATCCTGCATCAAATTTCACCGATTCCCACTTGATTTCTCATATAGAGTATAAGCTCTTAGTTCTTCCCGTCCAGAGGGACGATTGTTTAGTTCTCAGTCATATTGACTGAATTTTTTTTTTCGATTATGTTTTATATAGTATTAGTTCTTAAGCAATAAAACGTAAATAATGCAAATTATCTGAATTCATCAACGACTCTTGATTATTTTATCAGCCGATCAGCCTTGAGGGGCGCTTTCTAATGAACGAGTTATCAGAAATTGGTTTAAGCGATTGACAGTTCACCTTGAAGGGAAGCCTCTCCGATACAAGTACTTAAATATGTATTTTCGGGGTTTGTTGAACTTCTCTGGCTAGACCGGCCGGTTTTCTTCCACGGGAAGACGAAATTGCGTTTTGAAACTAAAAACTGCGCAATATCCATAGACAATGTGAAACACCCTTACGTTCCCTCGTCACGGGAATAACTGCTGTGTTTTTATTGTCGCATTGTTTTCAGGATAAATTTAGGTATATAAAGAAAACCATTGAACTAAATATTTAGCAAATATCAAGGCTATATATAGATATTATTGTATTATATGTTTGTAATTTCTTTCACAAATTGCTGCGCAAATATCTGAATAAATTTGATACAGAAGACTGTAAACAAGAATATGTACATATGTATATTTGTTTATCTCGTATAAGCTAAAGTGCATATAAAGAGTAAATAGTTGAGATAGACGTATTTATGATAGAGCTTATTGATTTAATCTTAAATGATTTTCGCATTGGCGAGTTATAACTTTGTGGAGTCTAGCATGTATAGGGTATAAATCGATGTAAGCATGTGTAACAAATGCAATCTATTAAATAACTCTAAACTAGTTATTATATATAGAAGGTAACCAATTTAGAGTTATTCAATAGATTGCATTTGATAAACATACTTACATAGATTCATACTGCATTACTGTGATATACATACATATATGGTAGATAGCACAGTAATGCAGTATTGCCAATTCAGCAATTTTCCGGTCAGATCTTTTCTGCTTCAAGGCGCTACAAAATCGAAAATGTTAACATATCTAGTAAATTTTGAACACCAAAAACTGCTTGCAATCGGCCTATCTATTACCACTCAAACAATTTTGCGTTTTTAAAATTCTGGCAACACTGCAGTAATGACTAACGTTTGTTTATTTACTTCAGCCAAGCCCCCTTTTTTGCAGAGTTGAGAACAGCAACAATAACAACATCATCAAAATTCGCATTCCTGCCCACATTTGTTTGTATATAGGCAACCCTATGCCAGTGTTGGAGCTTTAAACAGGTTGCACTTGTACAGTGCATATGTAAATACACACACATGCCTATACATATGTAGATATGTCCTATGCATATGTTTTTATTTGCGTCCCTTAAGACGAATCTGAATTAAAATTCCTATTGAACATCTTATTGACGGAACACGCGCAGTAGCGTCATCAAAGGCTGAGAGAGGGAGAGAGAGCGAAACAATGAGAGGCGAATGCTACGCAGTGGGAGCACTCGCAGAGAGTGAGAGAGAGACCGCAATGCAGTTACGCCATTGAGCCACGTGTGTGTAACATGCTAGTGTGTGTGTGTCTGTGTGTGTTTTTGTTTTGTTTTGTTTTGTTTACGCGCGGCGCGACAGCAAACAGCAGCGGCGCATTGGGTATAAATACCGCTGCCTTCTACCGTCGAATGTCAATTGTGCTCGCAAAGCGAACCGAGAACGTACTCAGCAGCAGCAACAGCTGATAAAGAGCAGTCAAAGGAAGAATTCCAAACAACGCAATTCGTGCAAACAAACAAAAGTCGTTCGATTACGATTTACAATAAGTGCAAGTGCAATTCACATAAAGGAAAACTACATAACCTCAAAGATGTCTGCATCCCCCACTGCTCGCCAAGCCATCTCCCACATGATGCCCGTCGTGGCCATGTCGAAGACCAAGAAGATCGTCATCTCGGACCCCATCCAGATGCCTGAGGTGTACTCATCTACACCCGGAGGCACTCTGTACTCCACCACCCCTGGCGGTAAGTTGAGAAATATTTTGGGTAGAGTGATTCAGTGGAAAGAACCCTGATAAGACTGTCTCGCAATGAGTTTTTCCGCACATGTGCATGACTCAGTCTGCTTGCACAGCTGTCTTATCACCTGCTCAAAGGCTGATGCAATGACACTCGACTAATAGTTCACTTCTTGTTTATTCTTTCAGGAACCAAGTTGATCTATGAACGCACCTTCATGAAGAATCTGCGTGGTTCTCCCTTGAGTCAGACACCACCTAGCAATATCCCCAGCTGTCTGTTGCGCGGTACTCCCCGCACTCCCTTCCGCAAGTGTGTTCCCGTCCCCACGGAACTGGTGAAGAAGACGCAATCGTTGAAAATTGAGGATCAGGAACAGTTCCAGCTGGAGCTGTAAACTGCCAAGGAACCTCCAAGGGGATCCCTATTCCAAGCAGCTACTGCCAAAACTCATTAGCCTAGTTGTATTACTGATCTTATAGACATAATCCCACATCATATTTCACCGATTCCCCTTTGATTTCACATATAGATAATAAGTTCTTAGTTCTTCCCGTCCAGAGAGACGATTGTTCAATCATATTGACTGAACTTGTTTTTCGATTATATTTTATATAGTATTTAGTGCATAAGCAATGCAATAAAAAGTAAATAATACTGCAAATTATCTGACTTGATTTGATTGTTTTATCAGCTGATGAATCGCGACGCGCATGTTAGCCTGGTTCTCAAAGATTGTTTCGCAAATTTGGATCTAATCACCTTGACTGGGGTGTTTCAGCCATCTGTGTTATGTGGGGTTTGTTGAACTGCTGGAAATACCGGCCGGCACACATGTCTGCCAAATATTAGACTAGAGACAACAACAACAACGATAAGTGGGGGGTGGGGCTGTGCTGCTCAGCGCGTGGCACTGGTTCATAACCCACATTCGAGAACACACTTAGGTCGGATTTAAGAAACCGGCAAGAAAGGCGAAAAAAAAATAGATTTCTTATAACTGCGCAGTTCGTAAGAATCGCCCCCTCAGCGTGCGATATACGCACACACAAACACACACACGTGTGCAGATATTCACACATCAGTTCACATATATGTATGTATATGTATATGTATCTAGCCCGTGGCGCATGGCAGCCAACGCGAACCCCAACGCCTGAAATATTGCGCACCATGTAAAATTCGAAAGATTTGTCAAATTTTTATCTATAAACACACAGAGCTTTTAATTTTCGTATTAATCATTTTAAGCAGTGGAAATTTATTATATTTTATTTATATAATGTATTGTTAATATATTTAAATAGAGCTATAATTAATGGATCAGCATAGATATTTCAGAGCTTTACAGATTTTCTTAAAATATTTTTTAATCAATTGGGCTCGATTTATAAATGAATTTGGGTCACCAAATTATTTTTTGGTCTGTGAATTTTTTTATTTATCAACTTATACCACACCGAAACATAGGTTGAAGGGTATCCCACTACGCGTATCGCTCGGCTGTTGCTTTTGTTTTAAATTTTAAAAAATGCGGGGGGGGGTTGATCTAAGGACACAGTAAGGACACAAATAGGACACAAATATTGGATTGCACTGAAATGCAAGCAGGACCAAACCGTGGGCTGCATATCTGTGCTTGTCGTTCGGTACACAAATGGGGTCGTCTCATGAGATTCTTCGGGTTGCATCACTTTTTTTAGACATACGCATTTTTGAAATTCGCCCCTGGTTCGCCAGGGACACCCCCTGGCGGCGAAAAAATCGTTGGTTTTGTGGCTGTTTCTAGCTTTGGCATACTTTCAAGCGCTGACGGAAATACTCTTGCTTCCAAGAAATGTTATCGTTATATTACGATATATCGATATAAGCATTGGCTCGATTTTCACATTGGCTCACAATTGCGTAAACATTTGAAAGTTTCGTTAATTCTTTTTGTGTTTCGAAATAAATTTATGGCATGCTAAACGTCAAATGTCAGATTTTTAGAAATAATTAAATTCCATAATTAATTAGATTTGGTACCAATTTTGCCTGTCAATTTGTTCAAGATGCCATTTATGTGCGGGAAAAAAACGAGCCAGATTGAACAAGGGGAACCAGTTTCGAACCCTCAACTATTGGACGAGACGTTCGAGTGCCTGCATCGCACTGCGCGGTCCATGTGCCAGACCCTGGGGCGGCCCAAGGATCGCATGCTGTGCTACAAAACACTGCATGATCTGGCAATGTACAACAAATCGGAGTCCACTGAAGTTAAAAGTAATGCGCATACATTTTTGAGATTCTACTTAAAGGCGCTGCGCTGGACGCAGATTAATCAGCCCATGTTGGTGTACAAGAAATGGGTAAGTGACAAGGGAAAGTGGAGCAAGCAAAGATCCTAGAAGTATGCGATTTCTTGTACCTTACAGTTTGGCGATGCCAGCGACAGCACATCCTCGAATCCACCTGTAACCGAACAGAATGAAGTGCATGTCTGGCTGAAAGACGGTCAGTCGTATTTGGCTATGAAACACTTTGATGACGGCTCGACCATGATCTATTCGGCGGTTTCGAATGATCCCTCGGCTGGTTGGGTGGACGGTGGCTTGAAAAAATTGGTGGACCAAATGGAAAACTCGTAATCTTGATTGTGAACTTTTGTCTATATATATATATTTCGATATGCAACAACTAATCCATCTGTGAGATTCGGTGTATAAAAACTTTATCAGCTTAAATTTAACGCATACAAAAATAGTGGACGGAATTGGTGGAATGTCTGTGAGATGAAATTGTCAGTAAAAAAAAATATTGAGATTCGCCTAAGAACTAATGGTCGTTTGAGCTTTAAACAGCTGGGTGAGGCGCAATTTATAAGGCACTTTGTCTTTCGTTTGCTGGAAAATGGAGAATTCTATTGCGATTCTCTAGCTGCGCATAAAGGTGGCTGCGCCTGCCATAAGAATAAATCCGAGCAGGAGCTGCAATGATTTGTGCATGTTCATCAGATTGGCGCCGTTGCAGCTATCGCTGGAGCAGTAGCACTCCTCCCAGTAGACACCGTTCTCGTAGACACCCCAGTTGCAGACACCTGTGACGCCCGTGTCCGAGACAGAGGCACATCGTCTAATCACCTGCCGCCAGCGACCGTCCCCTGTAGGGTGAAACAACATGATTGTTAACAAATGGATCGACTTAGTATTTGTGTATAGTTACGCACAGATGAAGCCTCGTGGTCCCTGCTGAACCACCTTCATGCAGAACGAGCCAGGCATGTGCGACTCGTCACTGTTGCATTCGATGGCGATGTGTTCGGTGCGATTGAAACGCTTGTAGGCTCCACAACTGTCGTATCCCTTACGATCCTGCTCCGACGAGCATTGATAGCAGCGTATGGCTAAACTACCTGTTTTTGTTGGGTGCGTAATCAAACAATACAATTTCAATTAGTAAACATACAGGCAGCCACACCCAATTACTAAAATCATTCGTTTAAGGTGGTTTTAACAACTTACCGCATACGGCCAGCGAGAGTAGCAAAAAGGTATAGCGTAATAGTGCGGACATTATGTCACTATTTAGTTAAATATACAATTAAAACGAAAAATAAATTCTTTGAAAACAAAAACAAGATGCCTCCCTATAAGTGTGACCGCAACAACGCGTGTCTGGTGTTTTCGTCTGGCGATAACATGTGGTGGTCGGGCGATAAGTAATTGTAGGTAAGGCAGTTTTGGAAGAGTACCGAATAGTAGTAGTCTGATCGGAAAAGAGGGGCTTCTTTCGTGAGATTTACTTTCAGAAATACAGAACTTATTTATTTAAAAACCTTTGTTTACCAAATTTTTAAATTTAAAATATATTATTTGTTTTTGTCATGCAGCTTTAATCTTCACATTGTATAGATTTTATATAATAAAGTACCTGTATTAATTAATAATTGAGTTTAATAAAATATGCATATGTTCACTTAAAAAAACTAGTAAAAAAACTCGATAAGAAATAGTAATTAACATGTTGACCAAGACAAGAATTTTCTTCTAGTCTTCATCCTCTGCTGTTTTCAGGCTTAGTTCTCTCTCTCTATATGCCTTTTCCAATTCCTCCTTGTCTTCTGCCTCCTCCATTTCCACCTTGGCACGTATTTTCATGCGTGATCGTAACAGCTCTCTCCGGAGGCAATTACTCTCTGCTTCAATATTCTGTACAAGCTGTCAAAGGAATCGATAACATTTATAATTATAATTATATTTTATATAGTTTAACTTACGCTTTCTGTCATGGCGGCTCGCTCGATAGAGTCTGCATCGGAATCATCAACACGCAAAAAGTAATTACTCATGCGCGACGAGATCGCCTTGCGTGCACGAGGCTGCTCAGTTCCAGGATCATCTGGCACATACTCGGGCGGAGGATCGTCCCTCTCTTCTTGCGATCTCAATTTAACTGTTCCAACTGCCAATTGCGCCTTCAGCGCCTCTAACTCTTCGCGCAATGATTTATTCTGCATTTCAAGCAGTTCAACCTATGAATGGATTGAATGATTAAGCACACGATAGATATGAATCTATATCCATTATCATTACACTCTCCAGCTCGAAGTCCATTTCATCAATAATGTCGTAGGACTCGTCCAGCGCCGTCTGCATCTTTGCCAGCTTCGCCTGCAGCTCCTTTACTTCCTGATCGTTATTCGCGCTCTGCTGCGATCGACGCTTATCCAGCATCATTTGCTGTTCTACTCGAGGAGGGAAATTGATAATAGAATATAATTCATAATGCACATTTTCAGTTACCCGAGTTCCTTTGCGCTATAGCTGACTTCATGACCAGCCCCGTCAGCGTCTTTTGGCGCTTGAACATCTCCTCCAGGGCTTTGCAACGCTTCACCTTCTCCAGATACGCATCGTGCAACTTGTTGTATTTCTTTTTATGCAATTGCAATGTTTCCACAGCCTGATCTCGTTCTTCTTCAAACTGATATGCTTTAATCTTGGCATCCACATGGGCAGCGGCGCTTGAACCTTGACTAGTCGAGGCACGATTGAGTCGATGGCGCAGCAATATATTCTCTTCTTCTAGCTTAATATTTCTCGACTTTTCTGTAGATACAACTGGATTATTACAGAAACTAAAGTAAGGAATATTGCGTATACGCACCAGCTGCCAGCTCCGCATAGAGCCGCTGCATGGCGGATGAGGAGGAACGCTCCATGTCAAACACTTCGAGTTGGACTGATTCAATTACACATAAGCGCAATAGGCCTTATCTACTTGCAGACAGAAAACGATAAGCTATCAATTAACTGCAGCTTTCTATTGTTTTCACTGTGCACAGAAAGACTATGAAAAAGTTGTCCGAAGAACAAAAACTTCCGATATAATTATATATATTTTTAATATTAAACTGACTAAAGTATCAGAGAAAAGAAACTTCTTCAATTTAAATTAATGTTATCAGTAGAACGTTTTCCAACTCTGTTATCCGTACAGGTGTAGTAACTGTGTATATACATATGTATTGGTGAATTTATCAATATACATTTTTCCAGCAACCCGTTCGACTTTAACGCTTTCATTCTGAAGCTCTTTCAGTACTAGGTTTTAACATCGGCTGAAACCATTCTAGGATGAACCAATGTCGTATACCCTGCGTAATGAAAATTATGCGTACATCATTTAGAGGAGTATATTGTATCAGTAATTGAGAAAACTCTGCTGTCTCTGTCTTTTTAAGCCAAATGAACTGTAAACTACAGATGGCCAACGTATTTCCTTCTCCCTCACGCCTGCAGCAATACATTCAAAACAAAAACATACATTTTGCAATTGTCTAGTACATATATATATATATATATATATATACATATATATATATTATTTATTTTGTTTTGTCAATAGTCTCATGTTTTCATTTCATATATGAATTTATCCGTTTGCGGTTTATTCAATATTTTCTCTAAATAAAAATATGCATTTTTTTTCTTATTACTCTAAGCATTATTCATTATGTGTAATTTATCTCTCATTACTCTCGCACATAATGTGTGTGTGTGTGTTCTTTAAAATCCATATTTTATATATGCTATCATTGTATAATTGTATATCTATATATATTTTAAGTGTGTGTAAATATTATAGGGAGCACGTGCTGGGGGTGCTCGCATTTGCATTCATCTTTTATGTGACTTTTTCTTGGTGTAAACTTAGGACATACGTATACGTACTTACATATATCTCTAATCTTAATACGCTCTAAACATTTTTCAAAACAATTGAATACAGGAATTGCACTATGCGACACTATCATGTGTGTATGTGTAATCACAAAGCCCACTGAATTGCCAGATTCCTTTAACATATATCTCGAGATGCAACTGGGTACTACTTTTTATACATTTACATCTATGTATTGTATGTTAGTTATCTTAACATATACGATACTATCTAGAATGCATGCGCATTGTATTACAATTCTGTGTGTATAATTAATTGATATATTTAAGGCATTATCGTTTACAGTACGATGTTCTGTATTAAAACGTTTCGTATGCTTGCTCTTTCTTTATTTGTATTAAAACAGGAAATTAAGGAATTTATTTAATATCCACTCTACGCTTTTGCTTTCATCATGTGAGACTGCAGACTATTCTTGCTATGATATGGATTCCTTATATAGTTTATAACGAGCGTTTTCTATTCATTTTCATTTTCTTAACTTTCGTTTTATTGGTTTACTCACACATTGTTTCACAGCACAATTTCCATTGACAATTGTTTATACAATACATATACATCGACTATATTCTGTAATTCTGTATATAGGGTACATTTCCTTTATAATATTCATTATGTTATTCAGTTGCAAAGAGTCCAGCAGTCAAAATGTTTTTACACAATAAATTTTCTGTTATTTCGAAACCGAGATTTAATTTTTAGCGCAGGGGATGGGGAGAGGGTGTTGGGTGAACAAAAAAAAAGGGGGATTTTCCTGTTATTGACTATGACAGTCGTATAGCTCTTATATATAATATATACGATTTATGTGTATCAAATTTAATATGCCTATCACATCGAGCTAAATCTACGGATTGTTGCTTCTACTATTCCTTAGACAATAAATAAACTATTCATAAATATTGTTGTTGTTGTGGTTGTTGTTGTTGTTGTTGCCGCTTTGTATAAAAAAGATTATTCCTTTACATTGTTTCTTCTTGCTGCTGCTGTTGTTGTTGTTGTTGTTCTCTACGAAGAAAGTACAATTGAACACTTGGTTGTAAGTACAAATTGATCAGCTACGTTATTCATTATTCATTATTCATAATTCATTTCAGTTGTTCAGTTAAGGAATTTGTAGACAGAAGTCGCGTGCGCCTGGAATGTAGAGGCTTCCGCTTGGGCTGTTCTTAAAGCTATGTGAGACGACACTGATGGGGGTATTACATTTTATCAGGAACATATTTGTTTGTTTCTCAACAACTACAAGTGAATCGATGTGGACCCCTCCTCGTCCTCCTCGTCGTTGTCATCGTTGATCAGCTCATTCCGATCATCATCGATTTGAATTTTATGATGAGAGTGCGATACATTTCGGTGCGGATGCTGCTGTTGCACACTCGTGGCAGTTGCAACATTAGCTGTCGCATCTGCTGGCAGAATGCTGTAGTTAAGTTCCCTTGAATTTGTACGACGATGTCGCAAAATGCTAATTCCACTTGCCGCCGGCTCGTTGGCAGCTAAAACAGCCTGATCCCGGTTTAGATCCTTTGAATTGTTGCGCGAATGAGAACGTGAACCAGTTGCAACAGCTGCTACTGCAGCTGCCTCCTGTTCATTGGAGTTCTTCACTTTGCTGGCATCGCTCACCACATTCTTTAGCAGATTCACATTCTTTTTGGGATTATGCGAATGATGATGCGGATGCCGCAGGAAATCGGCATCGAAGCGTATATTATTGGGCATATAGATCTGATCGTAGCTGTGATTGCGTGAATGCTTCTTAACAAAATGCCCACAGCCGGTGGTCAGCTCATCGTCGTCATCCTCCTCGGCGCAATCCTGTGGCCGCAATTGATTCTGTATATATCGTATGGGCAGCGTGGGATCATCGCGCAGTGTCTTGTGCCGCACATCATGCGGATTGAGATCGGTCGAATGATTTCGTGTATGCGATTGTAGCTTCTTGAGATTTCTGTACTTATCCCCAGGTGCACCATCAGCTGTAGCGCCGACGCCGCCAGCTGATGAGACATTGTGATCCTTGGCAAAGCTGCGTATCATCTTCACATCGCAGGATGCACTGCGGAAATGTTTCTTCGACTTGGTCTGCGGCACATTGCAAGTACTTGCAGCGGGCAACATCTGTCCGCACTTGTCGTAGCTGCAAGAGAAATACTAATTAGTTGGATTCCACAGTGTATAACAGTACTGCACTCACCTGTACTCCAGCTGCAAGATGCGCGAATCGTTGCGCGTGTGTCGCAATATGTCCGTCGGTATGATTAGTTCTCCGTTGCCGCCAACGAATGCTGAATTCGGCTCGCTGCCCGTGAGCTTCTCCTCAAAGACTGCAAGACGAGGGAAGGTTGAATACGATGTAGAGTAGTTATAGTCATAGAGGAAGGGGATAGAGTTCAAGTTATTGCTTGTCACTTACGTTTATCGAGACTAATGATGGATCCTATGATGGGATCGCTGGCATTCAAAGGTTTCATCTTCTCCAGCTGCTTGCGCCTGCGCACTAGCCACCAATCCACAATGAAGATGCACAGGGCAACCATTTTGACGGCAGCGCAGAGACCAACATATCTGTACAAGTACAGAAGGAAAGGTTTAACTTAATACAACTGGATTTACAAAGGTAACTAACTCTCTTACTTATAGCGAAACTTCTCGATGTCATAGATCAAACAACGTCCGCCCTTCTCGCCGCACGATGACTTCCAGAGCAGACACGTCGAGTCAATTAGATTGCCAAAGAGTATGGGAGCGGGTATATATCCAAAGAGACGAAAGATGACAAACTGCATGCCCAGTGCAAAGGAACGTTCCTCTTCGGACACACTACGCAGCACGATCATTAGCAATGGCATCTGCGTTGAGGCAACAACGAATGTCATGAAGAACAGAAGTATAAGGAATGGATAAATGGTCCGACAGGGTGTGGCACATGGTCCAGCTGTGGCCACAGGTACAACAGTGACCTCGGCGAAGTTCTCGTTGGCACTCAGTGCTTGTGCCTGGCTACCACCGGCGCCGCGATAAATATTACTTGAAATGTTGGCGTGAACACCTGCAAAAAAGAAACAAATGAGTAAAGTTTTGACAGATAGAGAGAGAGATAGAGGGAGAGGGAGAGAGAGAAAGAGGGAGCGCGGAAGAGAGTGGGATAGATAGAGAGAGAAAGAGAGATAGACAGGGAGTGAGGGAGAGAGGGAGAGAGAGAGGGAGAGGTAGAGAGGGAGAGGTAGAGAGGGCGAGGTAGAGAGGGAGAGGTAGAGAGGGAGAGGTAGCGAGCTACCCACTTACATGCACAATTGGTGTAATTGCTGCTGGAGCTGGGCCCCGAGGAGAAGGCAGTGCAGCCAGCGTGACAGGGACTGAAGTAGGTCAGTCCGTTGTTGCCGCACACGGGCTCCACTTCGCTGGTCAAGCATTCACAGCCAAAGTTGCAGGCTGCCGTCAGATTAACTTGAAAGGGCTGATCTAACGTTGAGCCATGCTTGGTATAATAGGGTATGGTTGTGCCGGCCATTTTCAGATTATCGCAACCCAGAAAGAACAACAGGGCATAGCAGGCCAAACACACGACATTCGTGATGACGACAAACTGAACGGCACCCTTCGGTTTCAGTTGGAAACGCTTGAGAACGCAACCGCCAAGGAAGATGCCAATGCAGGCACCGGGCACAGCAATCGAACCCGTAAAGATGTTCGCCTGACTCTTGCCCAGACTGAACTGGGTTTCCAGATATTTGGGTAGAAATACAACAAATCCGGAAACAATCATCAGTTCCATGCAGGCACCCAGACAGGTAACAATGTAGACAGGATTCTTCACGAGACGTAGCATCGATTGTGGTATATCCTTAATATCCTTGCCATATCCAGTATCCACTTTAGGCTGCGGTTGTGCTTCCTCCTCTTTACTGGTCACTGCAACAATTTCCTTCTTCACCTTGCCCAGCTCATCGGTTGCGGCTACGGCTCCCGAGTTGTTGGGCAATGCCAGTTGCACCACGCTGCTCTTGCGTATCTTCTTCTTCTCACGTGTCAACACCTTGGGGAAGGAGAAGAACGGCACTGCCACCACCAGCAATATGATGCCGCAAAGCAAGAAACCGCCCCACCACATGCCCACCCATCGACGATCTCCTGGAGCTGCAAAGAGAAAGGAAGAAAAATTAGTATGTGATTGCAACAGAAAGATGAGGAGACTAATCCCCCTTTGCACTTACTTATCGAGATAATCGTCGACGATAGCGAGTCCATGTGAAAGGAGAGCAAATAGGCACCCAGCAGGAAGCCAACAACAGGTCCAAAAGCAGCCATGCTATACATGCAACCAATGTACATGGATGAGCTTTCGGTGCGCACATGATCATCGACATAGGTGGTGCCCAGCGTGAAGAGCGGACTGCCACCGCAGCCGAGCAGCAGCTGGGCGAGCACAAAGAGCAGCACTGGTCCCGTCGTCGACGCCTTACCCTCTAGGCAATTGTCTTCGCGTAACGTGTGCGGTGCCAGCGGTTGATTGGAGAGACCACTCGAAAGACGTCCCAGATCCATATCCTGATCTCGTACCAAGGCACTGCGACATATATTATCGCTAGTCTTGTTCTTGATCGCAATACCAGGATTGGGTTCGCCTGTGAAATGAGGCACCATGAAGACCAACGAACCGATGCCCATGATCACTGCACCGATCCCTATCCACACGGGTATGTGTCGCCTGCTGCCCAAATAGCTGACGAAGATGACAGTTATAACATTGCCAATCTCATAGCTCGATGCTATCAAGCCCGAATAGCTGGACGGTATATCGAATCGCTTCTCAATGGTCGTTATCACCGAGTTAATGTACCCGGAGCTCAGTGCCTGCTGCATCATCACCAGCAGTGAGAGGAGCAGCACAAAGATCTTGATGCGTGCAAATCGCTGTATGCCATATGGTCTGCAGTTTAAGATGCCACAATCCCGTGAATGAAACTGCTCCTCATCCTCATCGTCATCTCGCTGATGATCACCATTGTTGCACTTATTCCCCGCAGCTGCCGCCGCTGCCGCTGCCGCTGCTGCTGCTGCCACCGCCGAAGGCTGACGACTGTGACACTTGAGCACGACATTGTCCAGCGATGCCTCTGCCGCACCTGGCGCAGCGACGCCCATCTTCATTGCCGTCGTAACACCATCCTGGACTGCATCGATACTGCTGTCGTCACCGCTGTTCGCTTCAGAATAGAGGCCCGTCATCTGGTACATGGATTCCTGTCGCCTGCAAATTAAGATGTAAATTGAATCAACTGTTGCAACATGGCCCAACAATTTGTGGTTTTAGCTCTGGCTTTTAACAAAAATTTAATTATTTAACATGTACAAGCGAGAAAAGGTTTGTTTTTGAAAATCTGACATATAACGAGTTCTGAAACGTGGAAACAAATAGAATGGGATCATTCTTATTCTTGATTTAAATTTTCTTAGATAACATTTTAGAATCTCTACTTTATGAATTCATTTAAAAGTTTCCGCAGTTTCAAGCATCTACCTTTTTAAATGTTGTTCATCCATATCCATATACATATTCATATCCATATCCATACATTTATTTATCTACAATATTTTTCTCTCTCTATATCTGTCTATCTACGTTACTTTATTACTTTATCTATCAATATATTGATATATTATCTATACGCCTATTTATCTAACCATAAATCTGTGTATTAATATATCTATATATTCATCTATTTACCATCTATGTGTCTATCCTTCTATTTATTCATCTGTTTATCCATTTATCTATCTATAAATCTTCTGTCTATTATCTCTCTATCTAGTAATCTATTAACAAATTCTGTTTCCCACACTTTTTATATTTTTTTAAACGATTTAACTACTATCTGGTAATTTTGAATTTTACCTGTTTTTTGAACTTTACTGTACGTCAAAACTAATAACCTAAAAAAATGATTGAAAACAAAGCATTTTCGAATTTCTATATTATTGAAAAGGAAATCAAAACTACAGCAAAATTTAAATAGTTAACGTTACGAATGTTTCCTTTGCAAAGTTGCTTATAAAGAAGCGATTTCGTTTCGTTGGCTTCCATTTTTTATTTCAATTTTCTCGCTCTTGACTTTCGACTCCTTTGCCGGCCTAGAACTGAAATTCAAGGACTCACTTGCAATATGCGATTCAATGTCAAACAAACACGAGACGAGGTTGCAGTTTGCTAAAGAATCTTTCGCGGAGTTGCCCGAGGACGAGGACGGTGTCGATTGAATGCGACTTTGTCGGCTCACGTGCCGCTGTAGACGACAGCTTGGCCGGAGGCGCCTCGACTGGGCGAGCGTGTGACATGCTCGACGACAGGGTAAGGTACTCGTGAGGCACTCGCTGCTGAGGCGGCCGAGTTTGCCATGAATATCCATCAATATTTGACCAGCACATCGTAATCGACAACTTGCATCGATTGCGATGAATTATTGAAACGGAACGTTTCGATTCAAGTCGATTCGTTCCTGCTCCTCCTCCCCTTGGCTAATTGCACAAATTCACTGGTGAATAGCTTGTGAATGCTAGCCGTGAATACTTGATGTAATGTTATGCCAAGCAAGGTAGGCAGTTTAGCCCGCCCAGGTGTCAAATTTATGTAAATGTTCGCGTTTTGGGAACCAAAGCAAACGACACGTGTCGTTCCACAGTGTTTACTCTCCCTCTCCCCCTCTTCACCTCTTTCTCTCTCTCTCATTCTTACCTGTGACCTTTGCGATGTGCTGTGCCGCCTGCGCTAGTAGCCTCGACATCGCCTGCAGTCGAGCCTAGCGCCAGCGTACAAGGTGTTCCGTCTGCGGCTGAGCTCTGTGCCTCTGTCACCGATCCCTTCTTCCCTGTGCCTGTGCCTGTTGTGGACGTATTGCAGTCCTGTTCATATGACGGATTTGTATACTGCTCCATGTGTCTGTCCATACCCACTCCCACTCCACTCTGCTGCTGCTGTCCGCCGTTTCTGCCGTTGCTTGGCATAACGTTGCCTTTATTTTACGTAACTTATCGTCGCCCAATTCCAACTTGCACATTCAATCAGTTCTGAGTGTGCGTGTGTGTGTGTGTATCTGTGTGTTTGGTTTGTGTGTGTGTGTTTGTGTGGTCTGCTTTAGTTGGCAACTAGTTGGCTAAGGCTTGGTGGCATTTTCTAAAATGAAAAACAGATGAACATTAATTAGAAAACATACATTTGCTCAAAGTTAGTATACCCTTTTTTGACCATTTTCAATGGTCCAATGGTGTAAAAAGAAGTTTAATCTAAAGATTTTAAAGAAGTTTTTTCAAAAGTTTTAAGAGGTATTTACAGTTTGATTTGTCATGGTAGTATAACTAATTAAAGCATGCTATTAATAGTATTCAATTGTTTTAGTATATACAAAGTTTTATAACCTAATCTCTAACCTAACCTAACGCGCTTTCATGGCAATATATCATTCATTTCAGTGCATTTAAGAATCTATGTTATAAATATGTAATTCTAATGTTCATTTAAGTTAAGGTTTCTTTATAGATCTTCTCTAGAACATTCCTAGTTTATCAGTTAATCAACGTCTCCTAACATCTCTTTGTTTCTTTTGTTTACATAGTAAAACTGCAGCAAACTTCGCTCCTCCACAAACCCTAACCTAATCAATTACAATCCATCAATATGTGAATAGATTTTAATTAATTTTTGCCACAATTCCATTTTCTTTCATTTTGGGGCATAACCTGGAAAAATATTGCACTGGCAGTTTGCCAAAAAAACACACATACGAACGAGAAGAGATGGAAAGGGAATTATAAAATTTTGTCATTGGATGCGCAGATGCGACATGAGCAAAAAGTTTTTGCTGTGACACCGAAAATTGAGAAACGACAAGGGGAAAGGGTAAGACAGAGCAGGGCAGGGCAGGAGGCAGGGCAGGAGGGCAACATGAAAGCAATAAGCTGCAACATTTGTGGGTCAACACGAAGCGAAAAAGATAGGGAAAAGAGGAGTCAGGTTGGGGGGGTACGTAGAGTTGAGTATGCTATGAAGTAGTGGTGCTACATAATTGCCCAACAGGTTCGCTGGGCAGGCAGGAACCGCATTAGGCGAGCATTTGGCTGCAAATGGGTCAGATTGGAAGCCGTAAATTACAGTTAAGCGGAATAGCGAAGAACTTAAACCAGCAAATCTCCAATTAGTCAGAGACCCCCATGCAATTTATATGCCTCCACAAAAGAGAGAGAGAGGGAGGGGGAGAAGGAGAGGGGAAAGGTGCAAGGAAGTGTGGAACACAGTAGAAGGTAACTGAGCATCGATAGAGCGCACAGCGTAACAGCAGCAGGTGGAGCCTTGTCCATTTGCTGATTTTCATATTTTCTTTCAGCCAATCGACCAATCGATAACCCACTGCAGGCATAGGATATACACACACACACAAACACATCGAGATACACTATATATAGTAGCCAAATGTGGGCGTTGTGGCTGTTGAGCCGCATATTAATGAAAGGGAAATCAGCAGCTGACAGCGCCAACGATGAAGTCTCCTTCCCCACTCAGACTGGCAGGCTTTTGTTGCCAATCCAATCCCAGCTCAGCTCCACATCACACATGTCGACATACTGTGTTATAATGTGTGTGTATTTTTAATAGGAAACGGCGTCATCCGCATCCGACCACCTCTACTGCCACTGCCACACCTCTACTACCTCCCCCTACCGTCCGCCCATTAAGTTCTCTTGCATTGTGTCAGCAACAGCCTCTCAGTCGAGCCTCGGCTTGGGGATGCTTGCCCTGGCTGCCTGCTCCGACGGTGTCTGCCTGGCGCCTTTTGTAATTATTCTGCTGCCAGTCACCAGCAAGCAAGCAGCATGTGCAGCCCCAGCGACAGCATAGACGACTCATGGCCACTTGTCGTCGTTCTCGCCGTGGCACGGCACAAGGATTTGAGGCACAATTAGACAAGCAATAGGACGAGCACTCCAGGAAGCAGCAACTGCGTATGTGACCTGCTCATTAACTCTGACTTGTCAACGCATGTGTGGAACTCAATTAAATAGAGACATATAGCATGATATAGCAGAGGGTTACTTGGTGACTTCGTGTGGTCACTTTGTCAACTTGACGATGTGTAAATAACTTGGGGATGTTGATAGTGAATGCAATTTGAGGCTTTATTTGATGATTTTTGAGGTGTTAGCTTTTGGTTTATCGAATTATCGATAGCTTGGGGACTTTATGCATATATAAATATATACATATATAGATTTGAATATAATTCATGAAGAAAGTACGAACTAGCTAGTCATATAGCTTGCCCAAAGAGATTTAAACATATCTTCAAAGACCTAACCTCACTTTTTATATATTTTCCATTATTCATTGACTTTGTCACTCTGAAAACTCATATAATGAAAGCAATTTCTAGACTTAATCAAATATTTGATCAAGACATTTATCTATATAACCCAACAAGGAATTTGAACATTTTTTGTAAGACATAACCTCACTTTGTTGTACTTCTGAGCATTGGTGGACTAACCTGAATACTCAATTAATGAGTTACAAAAACATAGTGCAAAAATATACTTAACATCTTTTTCAATACCTAACCTCACTTTCTATACTTCGATTATTCGTTGCATTGGTAACCCTTTAATAAAAGTGTGTAACACATAACCTTACCAGAAATATGGAAATGGTTCAAAATACCTAACCTAAACCTATTTCCCATAGGTTATGCACTCTCATCTGTTAAACAACCAATTCTATCTTCAACCCTATCTACCTACCTGACTATTTAGAGCACAATTCTATTAGATAAATGTATATAAAGCAGTAACACGTTCAGGTGCTTGTAATGTTTTTCGCTAAATTGCATTTCCCTCGCGGTTATCAGCTACGCTCAATTAAAAAAGATAATGAATCGAACAAGTGGAATTTCCACAGGGAATTCGCTTGTATAACTTCATGTCGATTAAATGCAGAGCGATAAAAAAAAAACAAGATGAATTCATATTGTGGAGTTGTGGAACGCAGGGAAAGTCGAAATTTTAAAATCCAGTTGACTTTTTGGCACTTAAAGATAATGCATGGCATTAAGTTCGGCAACGATGATGACTTTGGAACCTGAAACAATGGACCAACTACTGATCCAAAGGTGAGGGCGAGAGAGATCACGTTTTGCCTCATTCTCTCTTTCTCTCTCCACTTAATGTTGATTATAAAACACGCATTACGTAAGATGGGTGCACAACTGATGATAACCTGAAGGGGATGTGAACATGAATTATCGTGTCATATAATGTCATTTAAGGGCTTTGCCGGCAGATGCTACAACCGAGACAATGAGAACTCTGCCTCTGACAGATTAAGTAAACTTTTATTAGATGTGCCCACTTTATGAACTCAATATGTAATTTCTGTCTGGTTCCCAGAAAGTCACACACTATACGATGGAAATACCTTTTATTACAGAAAGATCAACATCTTTTCTTTTACGTACTGTCAACATACATACTTTATTCATTCAGTTTTAATTCTCTCCCGCCCATGTAACGAATGCAGCGGTCGCTTTTAATGACCCCGTCAATTAGCCAACTCATGTAGGTCAGCACATGGTATGATATGATAAATATACATATATGCAAGCTGTAATTCAATTTTACTTGCAAGACAGCGTTAATTTCATTTTAAAATGGGATTGGCGTAGATCCAAGTTGTAATTTTGAGTTCTTTATAGTATGGAAACGTATGTGTAATTAAATTTACAAACGATTCAGAATGAGGTAATTTCAAAACGGAAATCAATAATTTACAATTGCTTGATGAACTATTGTTGATATTTATCTATTGCATCTATAGATCATAAAGTTGATATTTTCCTGAATTCGATGTCGACACATAAAAGATTATTTTCGCAATCGTTATCGTTTCTATATAATACTATATCTACTTACTATATCAGGATCTAATCAGAACAGCTCATGACTACGGTCTTCCCAATCAATCTTCAATCCTCAATTTTTAAAAGACTTTCTTTTAGTTGTGAGTGAGTTGATCAATATACGAATTGATTCAACAACCTATTTATAAATGAGCCAATTCTTAATGATATAAACTATCATAATTAATTTGAATTATTATCCATATTTATCTATCAAATCTTGAAATTACAGTTTCTGTAGTCACGAATCAAAACAGCTTTTAGTTGTAAGGTCTTTACGATAGGTCAAATCAAGTAAGGTCATAGCATAGGTCTATGAAGTAAGGTCTTAAGAATGTACTACTTTTGATCGTTTACCGATTAATTAACTTTTTCTTTTGCTTAAGAGTGACTCGACAATAATACGATTGGTATTGGCAAATAGTATTTTCTATATTTGGTTGCTTTGACAACCTATTTGTATGGTTAATTAACTGCAAGTCATTGTCTTGGCACACTCAATTCCAACATCGCCTATGCAGGTTATTGTCAACGCAAATTTTGCATAACTCTTGGATACACACAAACATGCATTACATACATATGTTTATCATCTGGTTTTGGCTCTGACGCATAGCCAACATATGCGGGGGGCCGCTTGGCCTTGAGAGCTGGCCAAACGGGTCCCATTACCAATTGACCACAGATACAAAGACAGAGACCGTATAAACGAGTCCGGTAACACACCCACGCGACTAACTTGAATTATTAGGGAGAGCGAGACAGCGATATATATATATATATATGTATATGCAGAAACATTTGCTGAACTGTTCGATCAGCGCGTGATTAACGGTGCTCAAAAGTCAACTGTACTTTGGCAATAATCGAGGTCAACGTTTGCCAAAGCAGAAGAGGAAAGAAACTGAGGAGCAACTGAAGAGCAGAGAAGAACAAAGAGTAAGCAACAACAACAATAAGAATAACAACAACTGACAAGTGGAGCATCAAAGCCGCAACTTGCGGCAAGTCCATTCAACTTGAGTGATTCAGTTGACTCGCTTGATTCACTCAACTCACTTGCCACCTTTGCGTGCAGAAAGATCTTACTATATACGACAAAGATGTGCAATGCCAACGATCTCGCTGCAATGCGACAATTATAAATAACAATAATAAATACTGGAAATATGCTGAAAATAACTGCCGACAATTGCAAACGTCGCGACGTCGTTGGGGTGCATCATTGACAACGAACTCACTAAGAGGATTAGCAGTGTCCCCTGTCTTTCTCTCCACCAGCCCCCAACCATGTGTGTCTCAACTGACTCAACTTGTAATCGGATACACCTCATCTAACTCACACTCGACGATGTGCTCCGCAAGGCATTTGGGTGGGTGGCCAAGCAGCACGTCAACAGCAACAACAGCAACAGCAACAACAACAAACCACCCAATCTCTTTCTGTATTTATGTATGTACTGAATTCCAAACTTGAAGTAATTGCACGAATCGTTGGAATTGCAACAAATGGGAGCACCGAAAGGTGCTTGGTGCTTGAGAAACCCGAGATTGTCTCGACGACGAGTAAAGCGAAAGCGACGAAAACTCCCCCGTCTGAGTAGTATGGTATGAAACAAAGGAAATACCTTTAACTTTAGTTATACTACAAATATTTACCTTCTGTTTCTGTTATACAATATCAGTCTGCATTAATTGCAACTGTTTTCATTTCAACTGATTTGTCCGCTGTGAATTGGACTCCCATCTGTAGTTTATTTCTTTAGTTCTCTTCTTTGCTTCTGAAATATGGGTCGTAAAGTCAAGGGAACATTGTTTAATCACTTCAAAAACTCTTATCGCAAATAATATTGTTGCACTGTGCACTGGAGAGAACTGACGGAAGTGAAAACCACAAGAAGTATATATATTTTAGGGTATGTGACCTGTTGTAGCAGAAGTTATTGAGTGCAGGGAGCCTAAATGAATTATTTGAATGTTCTTATACATTATCTGAATGTTATTGATTATTAATGAGTTCATTTATGGACTATAAATGTTGAACGTCTATTAAGTTAACTAAATGTTACCGAGTTTTACTGTCAATCTATCTTTAACTTATCTAGGGTATTTCCACTTCCATAGGTTTTATTAAACTTAACTAAATGCGGCATTTTCAACATTGTTTTGGACAGAAAAAAAAATAACAAACTCATTGTTGATATTTGCGCATGGAAAGGCAATGGCGAGTAGAGTCGCGTATGTCGTAAATTGCCCAACATAAATGCGTGTAAAATAGGTTCGCGCTAATTGCCCGCGCTCTTTGCGTAGATAGCCCCAACAACATAGAGCTCAACAGACTTTCCGGTCTCTGTAGAGCTTGAGAAAAATATATACATATATATGTGCAATATATAAAAATGTACATATAGAAATAAGTAAACAGACGTGCGTGCCCTCCCTAGAGAGATTATCAAGTCATCAATGTCAAATGAAAACGGTCGAGGCTATGCAGCATTACATGAGTACACATAGTATGTTAAGTGTAGCACTTATGTATGTACAATACATGTACCGACATGTACAGACATCTACGTACATGGGTAGACTTGCGTATGCTCGTATACGCAGTAATACGTCTGCCAATACACTCAGCACAACGAAAGGTTCTCAGAAACATAACAAACAGTATACAATATTTTAAAAGATTCCAGAAATAAAACATTGAACAATATTACGAACAGAGAAACAATTTATAATAATATATGCAGAATTTCTTATAACAAAGGAGTTTACCTTGAAAATTCAGGCAAATTTGCAGCTTTTTTTAGTCTCAGTAAAAACTACACAACGATTTCTTAGAGTGTACTTCTTATTTACTACGTGCGAACTATGAAACGTCATATAGTCATGTAGTTCTAATTGTTTACTTTAGAATATGTCCGTAGCCTTATCAGCAATGTTTATACAATATATATACATATATATTTTCGAAATTGCGTCGACTTAGAGATGCCCAAGCAACAGTCTTGTTTTCTACTTTTTCTATTTGCACAAATGTGCCGTAAACGAAGAACATCACAACAGTAGTACAAGCAGACGAAGCAGGAGGAACAGCAGGAGGTGGAAGAACATAAAGAACCAATTGCCGAAGACTGTGAAAACAGCTGTAGTCTCTCTATATATGCAACACAATTATCAACTCAAGCTCTCCGACCCACAGCGCACAACGCGACACCCCACTGCTCTTATCAATTGACAAATGAAATACTTGGGTGACTGCAATTATCATCTATCATTGTGGGTCTCTTATCTCTGCAAATGTATCTCGGAAATGAGCAAATGTATCTTACGATTTCTCTCAACGAAAATGGAAGACATGAACTTTTGTTAAAGTTTATTTTGAAAAATGATTTAAACATTTATTTTAAAAGAACAAAAGATATAAGGAAATGTTGCAAATACATCTAGTATCAATTCCGGTTTCTTCTTCAGTTCAAAGCATTCAATCATGTTTCTTTCTTGCGATGAATGAAACAAAGTACAAAGGAAAAATCATTTAAGCTTCTTCTTTGTTCCCAAAAATGTAAGTAAAGATTCGGCTAAGTTAAATTAGAAGGAATTGCTAAAATAAATCCCAGCTGTTCAGCTTCTCATATATCACTCACTATCGCCAACCGCATAGTGAAGACACACCCCGCATTTGTATCAACTTTGTGAAAGTCGCGTAGTTTGCATCTCTTGAAGACTCTTTCGCGTATTAAAGCAATAAAAAGCTATAGAAAAACAGCTATAAACCGCATAAAAACGCGATTCGAAAACAAGTTTTGCAAATTGGCTTCCTGTATACGAAACGCACAAGATATCGTATATGCATATAAAGCGATTGTTCGATGCATTTTGAATCAAAAATGGTTTCGTCATTGTAATTAAAAATGGAAACAACAAAAAAAAAAACACTTTTGCTCAATGCGTTTAAAGTGTCGATTAAGATTCTAGAAATGCGAGAACAATAAAGTGAGAGAACGAAAACTGAATACAATGGCTAAGACAAACGCGAGTGACACATCGTAGTGCCCCATTGAGAGAGCTTCGTCGAGTTGGCAACCTGTCGCTGGGACACTTTACGAGTTCCGAAACAAGTTTCTGTATTTGGTACTTTGCCTGGTGGCTTTGAAAAGTTTTTTTTTTTTTTTTTTTTTTTTTTTGTTGTCTTTAATGACCTTTACCATTTTAGCCAAAAGCCAAGCACAACAACAACTTGCGAA
Source organism: Zaprionus ornatus (assembly GCA_018904035.1). Taxonomy (NCBI): domain Eukaryota; kingdom Metazoa; phylum Arthropoda; class Insecta; order Diptera; family Drosophilidae; genus Zaprionus; species Zaprionus ornatus. The sequence continues at coordinate 13,801,808 of JAEIFZ010000002.1, read as the reverse complement.
ACTTGAGAACAATCTGAGTTAGACAAAAGTTTTGCAAACTGTTTCGATTTGAACTGTGCAGAGATTGTCACATTGCTCTCTTTAATTACATCAGCCTTTCATCCCGATGTCAACGGGCTGCTCTTCAGGTTCAATGTACGAAGTAGACAAAGCACATGCCGCAGAAAGACAGAGAGAGAGAGAGTGTGAGGGAGGGAGAGAGATAGATATCTTTGTGCGTGATCCGCATCTGCAGTTTGTAGACAAGACGTAGAACTGGAATAACCCGCACAGGACGTGACCGACATCAGAGCAGTCTATAATTGTTAGTACTATATAGTAGACTCGTATCTGATTATTCTAAAATTGAAAACGTGCGCTACATTTTGCATGACAATGAGTTCTAGTTTCCCTAAGATTTCGTTCAATTGGAATTACCGAAAACATAGACGACTTTACAGCGTTAAATAATCTGATGACATCATTCCAGATTCGAGAGCTAACGCCTTCGTCGATTGTTTATGGTTGACTTTCAATTAACTGAAGTACCATCAAGTTTTTACCATCAACTTGTTTATGCTCACTCTCAGCTCAAGGTCAGACGATTTACAGCACTTTCACATTTCGTCGCGCTGTTATTGTTATTGAAATTTATATGTTACGCGTTAACATAATTTGGCTCTGTAATTAACAGCTTATGGCCTGGCTTTCGGTTTAATGCCAATTTTAGGGTGGAGTTTTAATGAGACAAAAAAAAAACAGAAGGAATTTTTTAATTCTGTTTTGGGTAATTGCCGAAACACGGGCTTGGCATGTGGTTCCGATTCCGGTAACCGTTTTAATTTAAGTTGATGAATATATCATGAATAGCTGTTAGGTGTATTCACATTAAGGTAAGCTGTCTCTATACTTCCCCTATCTCCAGACTTCAGTTCACAAAACTGTGTTCAAAATGATCCGATTTTCATTTCATTCAGGTTCATTTGCATTCAAATATTATCGTTAAAGAAATTGTAATTTTAAGTGCTATTTTTATAAAGAAAACATTTTTAAATTAAAATCTTCTGGCTTTGAAAGTTATCGAAATTAGTATAAAACTTTCAGAGATTTAAATTATTTTCTTCTTTGTTCGCTTGTTAGCATAACCTTACAGTCATACACATATATAGCATACTTCTGGGACATGACTAGCTCTTTATTTACTTTTCCCACTTGCAGTTCGACAGATGTCACTGCTGTTTTTCCGAAGGAATTTCAAGAGTGCACGATTTGTGACGTCAAACTGAAAATCAATGTGAAATGTTAATGGAATATTTTGCATGCGCACAGACGTTTCCCTATCGATAGGCATGCAAATTTGTGGGCCTATCAAGGCTTGCAGTTTGACGTCACAAGTCTGAGTTGAACCAATAAAAATGGGTTGACAACAATTATAATGTCTTATTTGAGAAGTGTATCTTGTTGCTAATCTGAAACAACCTTCAGACTGTGCGTCAAAAAAAAAGGTAAACAAATGCGAATTTCCCCATTTCGTTGCCTTTTGTTTATAAATTATGCATTCGCCTCTATATATAATAAACATAATTAAATTAACAGTAAACAAAAAGACACAACGATGACAATGGCTAAACATGTGTGTGTGTATCTAGGCACGTGTGCTCTGTATCTCTCTCTATCTCTGTGTGTGTGAGTGGGGGGGCATACACCTACATATACCAAAATAGCTTTTAGCTTAAACACACACACACACTCACACAAGCGTGTCACTTAGTCCGGCAGAAACGCGCTCAGCAACAGACAAAACGCTGTAGGAGGCTGGCAAAGCGACACGGTCCGCATTGAGATTATAAATAAATCTACCGTACAACCAAAAGGAAACAACAACATCAACGAGAACAACAAGAACAGCAGCTGAAAATGCGACTAATAAGAGCATGCAAGACCAGAGTTGCCCTCACAGCTCGACAAACTCAATGAAGTCTATGTGGGGGAAAGGGAAAGACTAAAGAATAACATGAAATGGGAAGATGAGGAAAACACTATATAAAACATAAATACTAACACAGATAATAGTATAATATATTATTTTAGAAGATAAGAATAGAGAAGCTTTGCGTATGATTTCAATTCTACCCATACTACCCTTCGTTAGAGTATAGAAATTTATTCTTTCCCTTACTGCAGTCGGACGTGAATTATTGGCGCCACACGTAATATACAATATAATAAATTTATATGTAGATTGAGAAATATTTGAAACATTTTGATAACGTTGCCAGAATACTTATTAAGTCAAGTTATAAAGCACAGCTAAGAACATCTTGCAGGGTATACGTGTACACACTATCAGCTTGTCTAGCCTCCCTTAGAAGTTGTTGATCTCCTTGTTTTTGTTCTCAAGCGAGCTCTTGCAGTTATATAAATTGTATTTACCAAAGAAAACAAACAGAGACCGAGACGATTAGGCCAAGACAAAGAAACACAGTGTGTAATATGCCCACACAACACATTTAAATTGGTATTATCTAGACTGGCGTATTCCAGCCACAAAAAGCTTTTGAGGCTAGTTCAACAACAACTTGAGCTATTTACGCCTTGTGTGTGTTTGTTTTGTTTACAATACAAAACTCAAGGCGTTGCATGACTTCACAACTGGAGCAACATCCAAGCAGATCTGACTGCATTCACACTACCACATTCCCCTGCAGTGCAATGAGCCGTATAATACTATGAAAATATCAAGTTGGAAGTGATCCAACGGAAGCTACGTACGCCTCCAGCAATAAAAAGATAACCAAACAAGCTTCTTGACGTCTTTTCGTTTCTGGTTTTTATGACTTTATCTCTGTTTTTTTCAAGATTGTGTTATTATTTTTAATAGACCTAAGAGAGCAGTATAAATAAAGCCCTTATGAATACACAAATTAAATTTTATAGATCTAACTAGAATAATTCTTTCAGGAAACAGAAATCAAATCGGACATATCATTTAGAAATTGTATTTTATCTGCCACCATGTGGCGATGCATCTCTATTAACGTGTTACACCTGTTCAAAGACTTCAATTTAAACCAAAAATATCTCAAAATCATATTGTGTATAATATAGCATCTGTTCTCAGTGGACCTCAAAGAGAAACATGTTGAGAAAGAAAACAAAAATTTGGCAGGCGTCAAAATAATTGCAATAGTTTTTCATTCTTCCATTCTGAAATTCTCCCACAATGCCGTACGTATATCATTATTAATGCCGATCATATCTCAGGCCGATACTTTAATAAAATTTATTGCGGCAAAGGTTAAATTTCTCAAAACTGTTATTAACAATTTGTGTTTACAGCGAAATGTGCAATTTTGTTGATGTTTTGTTTTTTTCTTTTGTTGTTGTTGATGATGTCGGTTATTTTTTTTTGTTTTGTAATTATCGTCTCATTTCCGGCATGCGAAAGGTGAAAACTATGAAAATGAAAATGCACAACGAAACAAAAAAGTTGAAAATTCCCTTTTTAATTGCGTTTCCCATGCGAAGGTTTGTTTTTTACATTCCCCCCCCAAAAAAAAAAAAAACAATCTCTTCTCTTGATAAACGACACGAGTTGCATTTGTTGACCGACACACACACACTCACGCACACCCCCAGAAATACAGCTATATACATTGAATTGACCTAAAAAATGAGTGTAAAATGAAAACATGCGACGAAAGTAACAACAAATCGCATTGTGACATTAGGAAAATTAAATAAATAGGTGAATAGCTGCGCCCTAAATCTGCTCAAATGATAGTTGACACACACACACATGTATGAGTGCATGTGTGTGTTTGTGTGCTAGCCAATACAATGAGTGCGAAAGAGATACATTTCCAAGGCAAATTGTTGTTGTAATTCTGTGTGAACTTACACGAATTTCGTTATTTGTTGTTATTTTTTGTTTTTGTTTTGTATTTTTTGCCGAGTTGTCGTGTCACCCATGTGGCAAAGTGTATAATTATACCCTGTAGCAACAGCTGGCAAAGGGGTATAAGCAACAAATAAACAACAGGGTGTTATAGTAAGTTTATAGAAGGTATAAAGTTTCCCAAGAGGAACATGTAGAATGAGTTTGTCTTATTATATATTGTTCCTTCAGATATAAAGTCTACAAGGTATTTTATTAGTAAATTATACTTCGTATATCAAATTTTAATCTTCTAAACATAGTTTAAACAACTTCTTCAAGTTGCTTAACGCCTGTACAGAGTATTACTCAATGCAACCCTTTTTATATCACGTTCTACCTGTTTTTTTGGCATGTCTCATCAAAATCAGACATTGTTTTTGCTTTTTTCTTTATTTACTTTTTACATTTTTGCTTAGTTAACGAACGTCACCTGCTTTCTCCGCACAGGGCGATGAGAATGAGAAGCGAAAACAAAGCCCGCTTATGAAAACGAATTTTTATTATTATGTTTTTTTTTCCGTATCTTCCTCTTTTGTGTGTAACCAAAACCCAAATAAAATCGCACAGCCTGCTCTGGCCATACGCCATACCCTGTGTAATTAATTAGATTTGCGTATTTTAATTACATTAATAACATGTTCTCCATTAGCTTCACTTCTCCAGATCTTTAGAAATCACATTAAAGTTCGCTAGACATTTGTTTTGGCCTGAAAATCTTGTGTACTTGTTTTAAGCGCTCGGCACTTTGTAGAGACCGAAACTTTAAGTACCTCTCCTAGCAAGTTGTTCTCTAGTTTTATGTACTTTTAATGGAAAATTTTCGAAATGAGGCCGACGCACATCAATTAAGTGAATATGCATAGTTTGTTGTTTTCATGATTTGTGTACACTAACCCAAAAAGTGCTATCAACTTGTTTATGCTACAGATCGTGCAATAAAATGCGATAATAAAGTATTTGCTGGGCTGGCAAAAGTGTTTTGTATGAACCTAATTGAAAAGGGTAGTGAGCTAAATTTAGATTTCTAAAAAGTTTTAAAAGCCTTGAGAGCACATGGAGTGGGTGAGTTGACAGTTTCATTCTACACTTTTCAACCCTTTTAGTCCAAATCTAACTTATATAAGTATATCACAATTCCCGGCTTACACAACAGTTATTTTCTCTTCCCTTCTCTTTTCTCTGCTCTTAAATGATTATAATAAGCACACCATATTATATGATAATCCAAAATGCATTATTGAAATCATACTTTCTATGGGTGTTAGCTCATCATAATAATGCGGTCTATAATTACAGCCGAAGCCCAACAATTTCTATTGGATTATTTCCTACATGCCGACGCACAAGTTTCCCAATTCAAAATAAAAAACCCAAAAAAAAAAAAAAAAAAAAAAAAAACCCATTGTGCGCTTTTACTCGTAATTAAATAATTGTTCATTGATTACGAACGCATTTTATATAATTTAATTGAGCTATTCACTTTTAGGCCTCAATTCAGTTCCAGTAGAAGGAGTATTACACGTATATGAACTCTTGTACGTTCTGACAGCTGACGGCCCGAACGGATATTTTTTGTGGGCTAACAAATAATATTTCTTTTGGTTTTCTTTATTTTTATTTGTTTGTTGTGTTTTTTGGCAGCCTGAAGTTTTTCCATTAGGCTCCTATAATCGATTTTCCACACACATTTTCCATGCCAGCAGTAGCAACAACCAAACATTCTGCTAGTTTGTAAAGTTATTCGCTTAGCACGTGAGTGTATGTGAGTGTTTGTGTGAGTACGATTGAGTGTGCCAATGAGTGTGAGTATTTTGAAGTGTTTTTGTGTTGAATCGAATCATTTTGCACTTACGTGCCGAGCTTAGGCTTTGCGTTTTCGGGGGGCTTCAAACAATGCTCGCTCTGTTCGAGTCCGAATTTTGATTGATATTTGTTGTCGCGCTCTCATATGATTACGATATCGAATCGATACGAAAGCCAGGCGTTTTCTAAATTGAAAACAAATCACGTAATATTCCGCCCTAAACGAAATCAAACCATTCAAATGCTAATGATATAATTTCCCATAGGCTCCGTTATATACATATGTACATACATACATATGTATGGAAAGTTTACGCAGCTTGCGAAATTATACGTATTTTTGTTGACATTTGAAAAACATACAAAGTTATATATGGTATACATATGTGTAGGGGTAAACATCACTTTCATGGACTCTGAATTTGTGTGAAGTAGTTCAAGTTTTAAGTTGAGTAAACAAAGAAGTTTTTGAGTGTAGAACCGAAGAAAGAAAACAGACTGAAAGGAAACTCAAATAAATCGTTAGTTCCGCTTCTCTAGTTGATAAGATTAATAACACTTATAATACGGTTAATATTCTACGACTCTAATTGAAATTCTCATCTAGCATCAATATAACTCAAGCATAGACTTAACTAATTCAATTAACACTTAGCTAATCCATTTTAACACTCACCTTTCCAACCATATTTTAACAGTAGTATATGATTTATATTTCTATCCTTGGACGATTGATTGTTTGAGTTCAATTTGCATTCGTTTTGTTTTGCTCATTCAGTTTTCTGTTTATTTTCGATTGCAATTTTCGCAATGTTTGTAAACAAATTTCATTCGTTTTGTTTGTTGTAAATTGCGCTACTTTTTATCTACATATTTATTTGGCATTCATAAAAATAATACAAATGGGGGAATCTTTTTTTTTTTGTGTTTATTTTTTTCGCTGAAAAGAAAGACGTGGATGCTTATTGATTGCAATTTTCTTTAGAAAATATATAAATTTTGAGATAATTGTTTAGATCACGGCAGACACACACGCACAGAAGCACACATACACACACACGAGACGCGCTTCAATGGGCAACTCGAGCGAACAAGCGAGCGAGCAAATGAGCGAACGACTTCGACTTTAACGAACCGTCAAGCCGAGGTACCGAGGAGCCGACGAACCAGCAACGAACCATCAACGAACGAAACTGCCGAACCGGTTTTGAGGTGTATTTCGTTTTTCTTCTTAATGGCACCAAAATGAGATACACAAACACCGTTAGATCCGCGCCTTGTGTGTGTGTGTGTTTGTGTGTTGTGGATTATGTTGATTTTTGCATTTCGGTTACGTGCGAAGTTTCGGCAACTGCTGCGAGTCAGCTAATTGCGGGCTCTACACGTGGGGAACTGGCACAGCAAGCTGGAGTCGGAAAAGTCAAGAGGGAGGCGGAAAAGGGGAGATAGGGAAAGAGGCCTCTTGAGGCAGCCAACCGCAAGAAACAGCAACAGCTGCACGAATATTGGGCCACAATTCAATATAAACACACACACACACACACACCTGTCTGTCTGTCTGTGTGCGTAAGAAGTTACCAAATAAAATCACAGCTTTTTTTTTTTTTGGAATTTCATAAATAAGGTGTGTTATTAAGCTGCAGTTGGAGTCTACTTGAAAGCCCGAATTCAATTTGTGCGAAAGTTAACAGATTGTGAGGAAATATTTGAATATTATTATGCGCATTGGGGGTATTACGCGCATTGGGGGTATTACGCGCATTGGGGGTATTATGTGTGAGCACAGTGAAAACAGAAAGAGGGTGCTTTGGTTTCATTGCAGAAAGTTTTCAATAATATTGTTCTATGGGAAATATGTTAAATACTCTACTGAAAATAACATATTAAAATAAGAAAATTAAACATTTTTTGAAGTATTATTACATGAAATACAGAATATATACAATTTTTATTCAGCAGTTTAAATTACTCTTTTATAACTTCTTAAAAGAGTAGAAACCCCGCAAAATAATCACAAAGTAATATTCAAATATTTCTTATCTAATTTAACAAACAGTCAAGTCATCTGATTGCCTTAATTAAACCAAATTTATATTCCAAAGATCTCATTATATTCGCTAATATAAATTTAAAGACCTCATAAAAAATGCCAAAAATCTGTTGGTTTTTCTCAGTCAAACATATGGAATTTTTGGTGAATACGTGTCTTTTAAATGTTCACATTGAATTTGTTTTTGGCAAAATTCTCTCTTATAATTCAAGCAAATTTTACCGAAACTTTTAGCGCACACATTTCTGAATATGTTCTATAAATATTATAAATATTTCAGTCACGTTTTGTCAAGTTGTTAATTTCATTAAATTATATTTCATATTCTCTGATTTGAGCGTGCTAAGTGATGACTCGCCCACTGCCTCAAAGAAGAACAGGTATTAGAATATGCGGCTGTATGTCTAGCTCTGTAGCTCTGTATCTGCAGTAATATCTGTGTATATGTATGTATTCATGTATCTTGACGAGTCTCTAAGTAGGAAACCAGTTTTGTTGTCGCCTCAATCGATTGCAAGTTGGTTGAACGACATCGGACAAGACAAAACAAGAGAACCGCTAACTTTTGCCATGATCATCGTGCTTTGGTGGGGGCAACTCGTTATGAAATGAAAGTGGACAAGGCGCTAACAAAGAATCATACGATATACTTAGTATGTATGAGTCAATACATTATGTTAAACAAGAAAAGTTAAGACAATTGAGTTTGTTCTCTCATTGAATTGAATAGGGATTAGAAAGTCGAAAATAATCTTATAAGAATTGCCTGATTGAAATCCAATTTACTCTAAATTGTTTACTTCTTTTTTTGTCCAATGAAAAGTGAAAATTATTTTTTGGACGAATAGGGAATATTAAAACTGAGCTTCCATAAATGATCAGTCACATTCTTTATAAGGCAGTCAATGGTTGACGAATAAACATATTTTATTTTTGACTCATTTCGAAGACGTGGTCTTCCTTTCTTCGGACAGGTGTGAAAGTAAAAGCTATGACATAAAAAAAAGAAAACAAGAATTTCCGCCAAATAAAACCGGATTTCAACGAGTTTTGTTAAGAGTATTTTTCAGTCCGGTATTGCAAAAATCAGATTTAGAAAATAATTTAGAATAATCAGATTACATATTTCTATTTCAATTGAATTTAATTACTTAAATTCCGTTGGGAATTGGATTAAAATGATTTATCAATAACAAAAATAGTTTTTATTATGGTTTTTAATTATGAAAGGATATTTCCTTTCTGAATTTCTTTTCTTTAGAAATATGTTAAAGTATTTTTGTGCTCGTTTTGAAATGATTTTTCGGTTAGGCTAAGATTTTTTAATGTTTCTACCCTACAATAATAGCTGTACCGATGGACATAAGATTGTCAAACTACGCATTTATAGATTTTTTTATTGGAATGCTGTTTATAGTAAATGTTTACTGTATATACTAAAAATGTAGCTGCATTTATGAGATGCGAATTCTTTCTATTATGAGGCACTTTTAGCACATGCTCGAAGATATTCACGCATACAAAGATATAAAAAATATTCTCAAGAATACATTAAATCATGAATACAGATACAATTGATATTTGAGAATGTATTTGTCATTGTCGAAGCACTTAGCTTATACTAACTCATAAAATTGGTCTGGCAAAGAACGATTCTGCATTAAAATAAATCAATTGAGAGGCACAATATGAATTAAAAATCAATAACACAGCTAGCAGAATACCCTACTTATAACATAAACATTGGCAAACTATAGAAAACTATAAATAATCTTACAGATGGTTTAACAGGGTACGTAAATATCGTAAACACAAATAGGTGTTTGTATAAGTTTTTGTATACCTCATATAGTCGACTGTCGCCTTACAGGGTATGCGAATATGGCAAACAGCTGAAGAAAAGGCGACAACAAAGGAAAACCTTTTCACCTTAGTGGGGGAGCTCACAGAGAACTGAAAATGAATCTGTAACAAGTGTGCCCACAAATGTACCCTACATACATACACACATACACGCACATGCAGCTGTAGGTGAAAACAAGTTATGTGCGGGGGGTGAAGAAGGAATATAGGGACCCCCCTTGCTAGCCAGACAGAAGACAAGAAGACGAGACATGCTCAATACCTGTATGTGTGTGTTTGTGTCTCTGCTTTACACACACACTCACACCAGCGCGCGCTTAGAAAGTCTGCGTCTGTAGTGGTAAGTAGATTAAACGCTTGAAATCACCTTGCATTGATATTTTTTTTAATTTTCATATTTATTTTCAACTGTTTCTCTTTGTCTTTCTTTTCTGCTGATGTTGCATTGTCTTATTATGCAAAGGCTTTTGTTTTTGTTATTGTTTTGCAGCTCTCTTTTAAGGTTGCCTTTTCTTGATGTGTACACGTGTGAATGAGAGCACGCACACACAAACCCAAACAAACAAATGCATGTGTGCTTTGTTTGGCCTGCAGTTGCATCACTTTGCAAATTTATAAACCAAATATTTTGGTATTTACTCCCCACTAATAATTTATGAATTCATCTAGCAAATTGCCTTATTGTGTTGCCTTTCATTCAATGTACTGTGAATGGTAATTGTTTTTGTTATTATTATGCTGCTGGGTGATTGACCCTTTAATTGCTCATGATTTACGTTTGCTTTTATCACACCGTCAAACACACACACACCCACGCACGCATAGATGGACACGCACACGTTCGGGACGAAGGAGAAATCAATTTGAATTTGAATATTTACTTTTTACATAAAAAAAAAGAATAAACCACTTCACGTCGTGCTCTGCACTGCACTCTTTTGTATTTGTTTCGTTACGCGTGTGTAATGTTTAAACAAACCAAGAGCTTCGTCCAACTTGGCATTATCAGCATCGAGCAACTCGCATCACGACCGTACCGTACGAAATCCAACAACAAATTAAAAAACAATGTAACCAACGCTGCCAGTCAACTGGCAGCTGACAGCACTACCAGGTGGCAGCACGAACTGAGTTGAGCAACCAACTTCACGTTGCTCAATTGTGCGTTAACAGCTGACTGCGAGTAATGTTAAGTTAACAGTATGCTGTTATTTTACATTTGGCGCGGAATTCAAATTAGAGTATCACCGGTTATACAATTTAGTTACAAATATTACTCGATTTAATGCACACATTTCTACAAATACATGCGATATTTAAGTGTTACTTAAACGTAATAATACTGCGGACCAGGCAAAGCTAGTCGATAAGTAAAATATAGCCGTATACGACATCAATTTGAAGTTTTATATTCAGTTTCCAGTAGAGTTTGGCAGTGTGTCGCTTAGTTCGCCTTGGTTGTTTAGTCTAGAATTTCTGGATCCTTCTTGTTGTCTTTACTAGGTGGCACATAGAACCACCAGGCACCGAAAAAGAAGACAACGGAGCACAGTTTGCCAATCAAAGCCAGAAGCCACATGTAACTGATAAAAGAAGACAGGTATAGCTAATGTTTCTCTCTCTCTCTCTTTCTCTGGTACTTACCGACTGATGTAGAAATTATCGTAGACCAAGCAAGCGCCGCCAGCTGCTTGTTCGTCACAGGATTCGTGCCACAGCACGCAAGATTCATCGATAAGGGCGCCAAAGATCAGAGGAGCCGGAATGGTGCCCATCAGACGCACCTTGATCCACTGCAGACCCAGTGCAAACGAACGCTGCTCGTCCTGCACGCATCTAAGGGGAGAAGAGATGAGAATCAGTCATATATAGAAGATAATTCCTGCTGGCAGCAAACTCACCTGAGCGTGGCAGACAACGCTGGCATTGTGGCCAGAAATGTGAAGAGCATCAGCACAAAGCAGAGTCCCACAAAGTATGGCAGGCTCTGGCAACGTGATTCACACATGACATTGGTAGCCTCGGGCAGCATCTGAGTGGATTGACCAATGCAACTGCAATTGCTGTAGGCTTTCAGCGTGTCCTGCTGTTGCTCCTGACTACAGCCCGCATAGCAGGGACTGTAGTACATGACGCCATCGGCACCGCAGATCGGGTCATAATTGGAGCGACTGCAGCCACAGTTGGCATTGCAAGGTGCCTCCAAAGTGAAGCCCAACCCCGGCTGCGCCTGCTCTGCTCCAGCATATGCTGTGGTCACTCCCGCAAATTCCACATTGGGGCACGAGACGAGGAAGCAACCAGTGAAGAAGGTTGCCACCACCGTGGCCAGCAGACACATCTTGATGATGCCGCCACAGGCCAAATTCAGTTTCTTCACCAGATAACCGCCCAGAAAGGTGCCACCTCCGCCCGCGGGCACTGTAATGATGCCCATTACCAGAGCAGAGATCACCGGGGAAATGCTGAACTGATTCTCGATCTGCTTGGGAAGGAAAGCGGCAAATCCTGCAATAACTAGACCCTCTGTTGCCCCGGCCAGATTGAGAAAGAAGAACGTGGGATTCTTGAAGAGAGTCAGCACAGCATGTGGCAAATCTCCCAGACGTTTCTTCTTCTTCTTCGGATTCTCTTCGCCTTCAAGTTGCCTTTCTTCTGCAATTTCCGTCGATTTCTTTGTATGTGCCTCAGATATCTTTGCCTGCTGCAGCTGCTCGGCGCCTGGCAGAGATTTCGGATAGCCAAAGATGGGTATAGAGATGAGCACACACACGAGTGCCGCGAACACGAAGCCAATCCACCAGGCACCTATCCACACTTTGCTGTCGCTCGTCAGGCTTAGTCTGCAGGGGGAGAAGGTATAAATGAGAATTATTAATGGTTAATTATATTGTTTATACACGTATATATTTGCAGAAGTAGGGTAACTATTAGGAAGCAAAATAATAGTGATGATTTTGGTAGATCTTTCCATTTTCATGAGAACTAGACGAACATAGGTAATGTTGATGCTGATATATGATTTGTTTCTTTAGATGTAGGTCATCATACAGACGATCGTACATATGGACTCGATTGTTGAAGCTGAACATATATACAAATGTATGTATATGTATATGGGGAAATACCGGTTATTATAATCTTCTATCCTATGTGCGTGCTCATTGCTGCATTTCGTCTGGTTTTCAATCTACGTTGCGTGCTCAAGTGATATGGTATTAGGCTTAGGTTGAATATCTTTTGTTGCTGTGTACTTTTTTATACCCTTGCAGAGAGTACATTAATTCTGGCCAGAAGTTTGCAACGTAGCTTAGTAAACATCTTCGATGAATATAATGTATACTATAACTAGTATGGTACATGGAGAATTGGTCAATATGAAACCCAAATGATGCAAGGGTATAAAATCTGCGCTGTTCCGCTGTTAACCTTTTCGCATCTTTCGATTTCGTTTGATATTCGCTGCGCAATTGTTGCCTCCTATAATTACTTGATCGACCAGCATCGGCTGTCACTTCAGCAATCGGAGTCGATGATGAAACAAGTGGTTACCTTCCTGCTGGCTGTGATCAGTGTCGGAGCTTATTTTGGCGTGGCTCAAGCAGAATGTTGTCGCACAAATCTGAAGCTCTACTATACCCTTGAAGGTGGTAATTGTGCGGATGTTGGTGGGCACAAAAGAGAGAGTAGTCCCAAAAGCTGTCAGATCCACATCTGTGCAGATGGCAAGCCCAAGATGTACTTCTACTGCGGAAACGGATCATGTGATATCTTTGGATGCGTCTGCGAGGGTGGCTGTCGCACTGGCAACTGGACAAAGAGTTTTCTGGACAATCATCCGCAGAAAGTGATCACTGTAACGGACGAGTACTGGTAGTGGAACCATTGATAGGGGATTTTATACCAGATTTGTTGCTTACAACGCAAATAACAATTTACTTTATCAGACTATAAATACAGTAGTTAATTAACCCGTAAAACAATGATGCAGTTATGCTTTTATTAAATGTATCTTTCTTAAGAATATTTCTCCACCCTGTGATGTTAAGATACAATATTATGATGTACGAATTCTTCATTTAATAATAAGAAATAATAAAAAAAAAAAAAAAAAAAATTAAATGTATCTAACAGAAAAACAAGTAACAGCTAAGAATGCTACAATCGAATGTGATTGACTGTCATATACTGAATACATACATACATATATCATACCAGGTCTGGATATTTATAGGTTTTTTGTATTATATTTCCTATATTCTACTCGTCAGTTTTTAGATATGTAACTTCTATGCTTAGCGTATTTTATATTGCATACTTACAGGCCTGTGAAATCTATTCGCCCACTCAACTTGTTTCTTGAATAACATTTTTGTTTATTAAGCGTTCCCAAGCAAATTTACAGTAATCATTTTGATGGTGTTTAATAAGCAAATATCTAGCTATTAAAAAATAAGGTATATAAACCAATGCCTTAAAATGAATAAACCAGTACGAAAGAAACTCTAACGTATTCAGAGTACGGATTCTTCACTTAATAATAATAAAAAAAAAAAAAAATATTATTCACAAGCAAAAAGAACGGCTAAGTTGTGAATTATGGCTGCGATGCAACTTTTTTGAAATATGGGAATGGTGAAAGTCGAAGTGAAACAATAAACCTTAAATTTGGTAGCCTACAGCTCTTATGGGCTCAATGGTCTAGGTCGGATATGAATATATAAACTATAAAATAGACACTGTTCAGAAAATATATACATGCTTGGGCGACCTATCTATTTAATGTAAACATTTTTAGCTAACACAAGGTCGGTTAGAATTCGCTTGGAAGCTTAACATTCAATATATGAATATATGTATATAATAAATGACCTTGGAGATTCCTTCTTCTGCCTTAAACATTCATTTTTGCCATAAAGGTGTAATATGCTTATTTATATTTAATTCAGAATAACGATTCCTCTTTAAAGAGACTTTTCAAATTTTACTGGTGCTCAGTACTGGAACTTAACCTAAGACCTCGAAGGAAGAACATACATATAAACAAATCTTATCAATTCCCACTTATTAGTTATATTATATTATTATTTATTATGCCCTATTCTAGGAAATCTTTTTCTTATCCGATTACTGAGAAGTTTATTCCTCTTTTTGCTCTGCCTGCTCCTCTTCTCTCTCTCCCCATTCTTTTTCTTCTATAACTCGCACTTTATGAACTGCCATTAAATATGTTTTACGTTCGTATAAATTGTCCTTTAGTTAATTTACATTTATAAACCAGCTGCCCTTTTTTATTTTGCTTCTTTGTTTGTTGTCCAACATAAACAACAACAGCAAAAACAAAAAATGGTTCATGTTTTCACATAATTTACATGGGCGACGAGCGTAAAAGTGGCAACGAGATTTGCCAGACTCCATCTTTGCCCGCCCGCCTACGGCTTGCCACGCCCCCGCCCTCCATGCCGTATGACTTATGGCATCACCTTGACAATAAGCTGTGCGGTTTATCCTTGCAGTGCAGCAGCTAACCCCGCCCCCGACTTCTGCCCCGCCCCCTTCCACTGCTGCCTACACCAATGTGAATCAAACAAATGCCCCAACTGCTGTTCCTAGTCACAGTGCCCCCCCTCTCCCTCCCCTCCTTCTACTCCATCCCGCATCACATTCGCACCTTATTTCCTCGTTGTCAGCACGAAATGTTGTTTTATTAGTCTCCGGAGATATTTACGCTCCGGCGTGCTTTGTGTTTCTGTGTGCGGCATTTGCCGCGTTGCCCTTGGCAGCCACAAGTCGCGCGCAAATAAGCTCAAACTGACTCCCGCTTTGCTTCTTCCACCCGCCTCCCTCCCCCCTTTCTCCCCTACATATTCCTGCAGTATTAAAGCCATTTGGCATTGGCCCCACGCGATTAATAACAATCATCACAGGGTATTAACAAGTCGTTCTCACACTTACTCGCCAGCATCCACGGCAACGAAATCCGTATAAATGAGCAGCAGCTGCCCGCCCACAACGTAGCCCACGGCGGGCCCGATTATGGCCATCGTGTAGTAAATACCTGCAAATATTTGTAATCAGGTTAATGCAGGACACAATATTTAATTAACACGTAAATGGCAGAATATAATTTAGATAAATTTTTAAATATTTAAAGAATAATATGAAATAATTGAATATTATTTTCTATTCTTTACAATTTTAACTAATTTAAAGAGACTAAAAAGATTTCGACGGTTCAAATTTAATTTTTTTTGTCTCAATTTATATGTTTTAGGATTATTATACTATTATTTATGTATTTATTATTTATTTATTTTATACTGTGATCAACTTATATTATGTTTTCAATTAATTTAATTCTTGGGAAGAATGTATAATACTTATATTATACTATAGACTTTATAATTCCATTTACAAATTCACAGATCTAAATTTGAACTTATAGTTTTTTTTTAGCAAATGTTAAAATAAAAGAAAAAAAAAGATTTAAGGTTATATATAGAATATAACATCGTTTGTATCACATTGCAAAAAAGTGAAATTAAACATTTTGAAATGATTATGAATTCCTCCTTAATTCCGCTTCGAATGCGCTGAAAAGTATGCTACAATTTTTGTAGATATTTCCAATTAATTCAAGAACAGAATTAAAATAAAATATAGCAGGTCTTAAAAATTCCTCTATATTTGAATGTCTTATATTATTTATTAATGTAGATTATTACATTATGCTGTTTACTCGATGATATGTAGAATAATTTATTTATATAATTTATACCTTGGAATATAATTCGTTATGATTTTATTATTTTGAATAATTTATATTTTGCGCTCGTGATTAATATATAGGTTGAATATCAAGGTTGAATATATAAAATATATGTATATTTATATTATGTATTGTATAATATACAATGATATATGTTTAATATATTCATTTTCAACTAGACAGTTGCAAAGAGAATTTCGTTTTAAGTTCTGCATTTTACTACCCAAATAACTGTCTCATTTCGGCATTAGTGTTATCAGTCGCTGCCACAAAACGTTTACTTATTACGGGCTGCCAAAAGTCAGCTGCCTCTACCCCTTCGCTCCCTTCCTCCACGCTCCCTTCCCCCCGCAGGCTGCCAATAAGTCAATGCGTGTTTTATCTTTCGAATGCATCTTAATTTGCATGACAATGCGCAGAGGGCAACTACTACCGAAATTTAATAAGTCTCTGCTGGAGGGGGTATGGTGTAAGGGGTGGAGAGGAGTACTGCCAGTGTGTATGTACATATGTATGTGTGTTTGCACATTATCCTTTTTCGCCAAAGGCCGCCGGCAGCCGACAAATAAATAAATGCAAACGAAAAGCTTCCAGAAATGAATTTTCAATTGTTTCAAACGAAGTTTCTTCAGCTGCTGCAAGCTGGACGACTTTGATAATACTCGTACCCCTAGTCGTACTCCTCTCCCCCTTCCACCACTCTGCTGTTGCCTGTCGCACGATAAACTTAACTAGGAAGCAATAAATTTCGCTGCCGGCTCAGGCTCGTGTCATCCCGAAGAGTCGCGGCCTGAGTCAGCTTTAAAATTGGGTCAACAATGGGGGCACACAACAAGGCAGACGTTGCAAGCGACCTATCACCATCTCCCCTCCCTTCCTCTCTCTCAGCATCACGCCCCTGCACCCTCATGCGCGACTCGGATCGGGGTGCAAATAGTAAATAGTATTTACTTCCCTTTGTAGACGGCGTCGTTTCGGCAATATTGCAAATAAAAACAAATAAGAGTTACTAGCTGGAATGTTGCACGACTAGAAGATACCCTGTATATGCAAGTAACAATTGTAGTACACGAAACTATTCAAGAAATTTAGTTGTAACTGTAAAGACAAGCAAAACTAACAGTTGTGCGAGTGGAAGATACCCTGTAAATGGTAAAGTAACTTAAGACGAGTTCTTACCCGCCTTTGTCTAATGCTGTCTTCTGGCAATATGGCAAATAAAAGCAAATTTGATAGTTATATTGACTAGACAATACCCTGCAGTTATTTAAACTAAGGATAAGAGACAGTCTACATATAGTAAAAAGTTTAAGGGCACTTTGAATGCCAAGTCAAATAAAGATAAGGAAGTAAAGCGCTAACGAGACTGATGAATACCCTGTAATTACACTAAGGACAAGCAAACAATAGTCTATAAACATTAAATCAAAGGCAAACAATATACCCCTTTTGCACTAAACAACGTTTACAGGGTATTTTGCAAAATATGCATGTGTGAGCGGCATCTAACAGATACTTTGCGATATCCCCGCAAGGACCTTTGCTTATTTGAGCGCACTTCATTTGCTACCAGACACAGATGGAGTAAGCAATAGCCGAGGGAAAAGGGGGAGACAGAAGTGACATAGGGGCAGGGGAGAGGGGGGAGGGTAAACTTCTTGGAAATGTCTTATCAATGCGACAGTTAAACTTACCCAAGTAAACAGATGACATCTTTGTGGATACGTTCTCATCCAGATAGGTTACGCCCAGCGTGAAGAGCGGAGAAGCGCCGGCGCCATGCAAAAGTTGTGCCGCAAAGAACAACCAAACCGTCCAAGTAAGGTTATCTCCCACATCCATATCCTCATCCGAGTCAGCTAGCTCCAGTCCCTCACAGGCTTGCTGCAAAAGAAGAACTATTTGCTTAGTCACACAGCGAGAGTGAGAGCAGGAGAAAGGGTGAGGGGTCTTTCTTCTCACCATGGTCTGATTGGGCAGGCCAGTCTGTTCCAGCTCACACACATTAGCCTCGGCTATGGTCGCTCTGTAGGATCCGACTAGGAAGTGTGGCAACGAGAAGATCAACGATCCGACGCCCATCAGCAATAGACCAATTGCAATAAAGCATGGCTTGGATGCTCCCTTACGCCCGCCGTAATAGGTAACCGGCACCAGGCACACGAACGACGCTAGATCGTAGCCACTCGCCACCAGCCCCGTCTGTCGCGAGCGCAGCCCAAAGCGACGCTCGATGGTGGAGATATTCACATTCACAAAGCCATTCACAATGAGACCTGCAATGGAAAGAGGGAATAGGAGAATTTAAGAATAAAGTATACATATATAACTGTTTTAGGATCTCTGAAGTGAAAGATCTCAAAGAAAACATCGATAAGCGTAGAACATTTTTTACTTATAGATACTATATCATGTAGGGATCAACATATGAAGAGAACTTTTTATATACATAGTATATATCGTTCTCGAAATGAACAGAATGAAATTTAATATGATAATTTGATGATCACACAGTGTTGAAATTCAGAGAAAATTTTTAAATACCTGAAAGGTGATAGAAATTTTTAAAAATATCAATAATATTCCCTAATTTAAGATTTTCTAATTCTCATTAATTCCTCAATAATCATCCGATTTCGTCTAGGTCATTTTATTTATGGTTTATCTGCTAGATTCATTCTGCATTCAAATTCTGGAAATTTTGAAAAAGTGACTTTTTTGAAAAAAATCCATGCTACCCCCTTACAAAATTTTCAAAATTTTTTCAAAAATTTAAAACTTTATTTTTAGACTTTTATTCATAAAACTAGTCATGACTAATATAAAATATCATTCTAAAAGTGTTTCCGATAAAAATTTTGAAAAATATCAATAAAACACCCTAATTCCAGATGTTCTAACTCTCATATTTTCCTTAATAATCATCCGATTTTGGTCGTCTAGGTCATTTTATTTATGATTTATCTGCTAGATTCATTCTGCATTCAAATTTTAGAAATTTTGAAAAAGTTCATTTTTTGAAAAAAAATCCATGCTACCCCCTTACAAAATTTTCAAAATTTTTCAAAAATTTAAAACTTTATTTTTAGACTTTTATTCATAAAACTAGTCATGACTAATATAAAATATCATTCTAAAAGTGTTTCCGATAAAAATTTTGAAAAATATCAATAAAACACCCTAATTCCAGATGTTCTAACTCTCATATTTTCCTTAATAATCATCCGATTTTGGTCGTCTAGGTCATTTTATTTATGATTTATCTGCTAGATTCATTCTGCATTCAAATTTTAGAAATTTTGAAAAAGTGCATTTTTTGAAAAAAATCCATGCTACCCCCTTACAAAATTTTCAAAATTTTTCAAAAATTTAAAACTTTATTTTTAGACTTTTATTCATAAAACTAGTCATGACTAATATAAAATATCATTCTAAAAGTGTTTCCGATAAAAATTTTGAAAAATATCAATAAAACACCCTAATTCCAGATGTTCTAACTCTCATATTTTCCTTAATAATCATCCGATTTTGGTCGTCTAGGTCATTTTATTTATGATTTATCTGCTAGATTCATTCTGCATTCAAATTTTAGAAATTTTGAAAAAGTGCATTTTTTGAAAAAAATCCATGCTACCCCCTTACAAAATTTTCAAAATTTTTCAAAAATTTAAAACTTTATTTTTAGACTTTTATTCATAAAACTAGTCATGACTAATATAAAATATCATTCTAAAAGTGTTTCCGATAAAAATTTTGAAAAATATCAATAAAACACCCTAATTCCAGATGTTCTAACTCTTATATTTTCCTTAATAATCATCCGATTTTGGTCGTCTAGGTCAGTTTATTTATGATTTATCTGCTAGATTCATTCTGCATTTAAATTTTAGAAATTTTGAAAAAGTGCATTTTTTGAAAAAAAATCCATGCTACCCCCTTACAAAATTTTCAAAATTTTTTCAAAAAAATAAAACTTAATTTTTTTACTTTTATTCATAAAACTAGTCATGACTAATATAAAATATCATTCTAAAAGTGTTTCCGATAAAAATTTTGAAAAATATCAATAAAACACCCTAATTCCAGATGTTCTAACTCTCATATTTTCCTTAATAATCATCCGATTTTGGTCGTCTAGGTCATTTTATTTATGATTTATCTGCTAGATTCATTCTGCATTCAAATTTTAGAAATTTTGAAAAAGTGCATTTTTTGAAAAAAATCCATGCTACCCCCTTACAAAATTTTCAAAATTTTTTCAAAAATTTAAAACTTTATTTTTAGACTTTTATTCATAAAACTAGTCATGACTAATATAAAATATCATTCTAAAAGTGTTTCCGATAAAAATTTTGAAAAATATCAATAAAACACCCTAATTCCAGATGTTCTAACTCTTATATTTTCCTTAATAATCATCCGATTTTGGTCGTCTAGGTCATTTTATTTATGGTTTATCATTCATTCTGCATTTTGAAGAAGTGACTTTTCAAATTCAAATATTAGAAATTTTGAAAAAGTGACTTGATATCCAAGTCTGTCCAAACATGAGTTAATATATTGTACAATACTTTCGAATAGAATTGGATGAATTTTGGAACTCTAAAGCGACTTACCAACACTTTAAAATTATGAGCCACAAAAAAAAAACCGAAAGTGTTGGGTATTTGAGATGCTGATACTAAACCAGTCGATCATAGTCTAAAGAAATCAACATGATATTTTAAATATCTACGCGAACTTTAATGTTAAGATGTAAATTGGATTCGCACGATTCACAACAGATCTGTCAATATGTGTATAAATCATTTAAAAAGCTAAACTAAATCAAATTTAGCAGCTTCTTTGATTTCAGCTGAGCTTGGTTTGAACTCCCTCGCCCACCCTAAACACACTTTCCCCTTGAAGACTATTAGAGACCATTTGCCGGCATCATCCCTCGCTTAAACTTGGGTGTCATAAAAGGAACTAAGATGTTTTTACGACTACGGTGGCAAATTGTCAGCTTCAACAGATTGTAATAGAATAGAGAGAGCCAGAGGGATGTGTAGCGGAGGCGGGGGCGTGGCTATAAATTAAATATCAGTACGACAAATTGATTTTGCACATAAATATCTATTTGTGTGTAAGGTGCGACCAGTGCGGCCCATTGTGTTTGCTTAGAATATGATTTTTTTTCTGACAGTAAATTCAATTTATTTTCCAATAATCGCAAGTTGCTTGAAAAATGTCCTTTTAGTCACACGCTGAGAAAGAAATATGAAGGGGAAAACGGAGACGACCTAAACGTCTCAAGCAGTCATAAGTCATTTACCTCCCCCCAGAAAACTACAATAATATGGATCAATTTCCTTATGAGTAATGTAGGAAAGTCAAAGACGGGTAAAGTGTGGAGAGAGAAAGAGTGAGAGAGAGAGACAAAGTGAAGTGTTGTTGCATACGTGACAATCTTCCGATTTGAGCAAGTGCATCGATTTGAGTTTGCATATTCTTGAGACCATTTTCAAGAGAATGTTGACACTGAGGGCAGCTGCTTAATTAGCAGGAAGATATTGTAAAGGAAAGAAAGATGTTAGTTTAGTGACATCTAAATTACTTAAAATTAAAGTTCGATAATGAAATATAAGAATATTTTATTTTATAAATAAGTTGGTCTAATATTCCCTTGATTCCAAATTGAAATGATATTTATTGCAACCAACGTGGAATCTGCATAATAAACTTGTTCAGTCTATCTTTTCACAATTGCGAATCGTCTTTGTACAATATATAGTAGTTGCACATATGAATTAAATCAACCAATTTCAAATATCATTTTCAATTATAATATAGTATATTGATTGGAGTTTCTATATTCTTGACACTATTGCTAGAGAATTTGGAAAATCAGGCCAGTTGCTTAATTTGTAAGTAAAGAGAAGAAAAGGGAAGTAATATAGTTAGGTATTTATATTTACCGACCTATAAATTATTGTGTAGTCGGGATTAAAGTTATGTTAATATATGCAATAGCTTAAAGACATTCCCTTACTTCTTTTACTGAAATAAACTACTGTAAAATAAACTTGCTAATTTACCTTATTGAAAATGAGAATCTTTAAATTGATATTGTAGTTGCAATTTATAACTCTTCTACCCTCTTCTTTCAAATATCTTTCAAACTATGTACTACTTATAATGTACATTCCCCAACATTGAAACATTCCAACTGTACTCTATGTAGATTTTGAATTTCTAATGGCTTTACTTAATAGTGAGCTGGAATAATAAACCGTTAAAACTGCCGACGAGCCTGGGATGTTGCGTTGCGGATGATTTATGTTAATGCCGTGTCAACTGATTAATATTTTTGGTCACGTGCCGCCATTCATAACCCGCCCGGGCACGCTCGACTGGACAAACAACAACACACACAACAGCAGAAGAACATCCGAAAAAACACACATACATTGAAGGGAGATTTATCGCAGCACGCGACCTGGCAAACAGAGGCATATGTAGGCAACAACCAGGACAGGACGGGCCTGGCTTGTCATCGGCTTTGACACCAGCTCTGCACTGCAAAGCTGGAGTGAATCCAAGTCGGAAATGCGCTCACGTAGCGCAATGTACTATGTGCAACAGATGCCAACAGATGCCTGGAGAAGACATAAATAGCCCGAACTGGCGGACTAATCCCTGGAACACTGCCTAATCCTGCATCCACTTTTCAATTGCAATTGGCGACTTTCAATTAAACAGATGAATGCGGATGGACGAAGAGAGGGGTAAGAGGGGATGGGGATGGGGATAGGAACAAGAATGGATGGTAAGGGCAAACGTTTAACTGGCAGTTCCAGTTCCAGTTCCTTTCAAACTATTCACAGCGACAGTTTTTGAGGTTAATGCATCCTCGGGCTAAATAGAAAACTGTTCGCTCTGTTGGCTGCTCTCGGGGCTGATATTAATTATTAACTCGTTTCCCATTCACAGCAATCCATGCCCCATTCCGTTGCATGCCGCTTATCTGTTGCACACAGCCTTGCGGCTAAAAAAAAAAACCAAAGCCAGCAAATTTTACCCCCTGTCTCCCATCTACGCCTTCACGCGGCGATGCTAATGAAGCGTTTTCCATGTGCCCCAGCCTCATTCGCGTTTCTCTGCTTAGTTCTTAATATGGGAGACTTTTAAAACGGAGGTTTATAATTTGTAGAATGTTTAAAATCTTAGAATTCTGGAAACTATTTAATTAAGAAGATTTTAGCCTTTCAATTTTCAAATTTTATCATTTTTACACCATTTTAACATTATTATTATTATAAATTTTACATGGTTCTATTGGCCGTGAGTCTTAGTCTCTTAACATATCATATATATTTTAAAATTCTGTGAACTTTATTAGATACTTTTTTAAAGCTTAAAGTCAAATATAAAATCGACAGCATTCTTTCTTTCTTTCATTCTTATTTGTGTGTAGATTCTATTGTGGGATTTGTTGCTATTATAATTGAAAGGTTAGATTACTCAGAGTTGGACATTCAATTAGTACGTGTGTTATGGAAATGAATGTGTTTACTTTTAGATTATTATTTTAGGTTTCCACATTATTTAGAACTGGAAATCCCAAGAACTTTATTTACAGTTTGATCAATTATAATGAATATCATATGCACTTCTCGAATCAAGTACTTTTAGAAAGGTACAAATTAATTAAGGGTCTTTGCTCTTTTGTTGTGTTTCCCGTGCTGCAATTTTGCATTTTATTTGCCCTACTGTATTGACATAATTTGATAAGATATACACATTATACGACCAGCCAGATAAGTTTGTTATGTTGTTTAATTAGCAACGAAAGCAAGAGTTCTGAGAATCGTAAGAATGATTTCAAAGTTGAATATTGTATGAACTTTAATCATTTCACTTAGATTGTCGGTATATTTAGAACATTTTTCGTTTTTAAGATTTAACCTGTCAAAAAAGTAAAATATTTTAGGACATTAATAACTCTTTTGCCGCCTCCATAAATCAAATGAATTAAATATAATTATTTTTTTTTTGTTTTTTTTTTCTTACGCGTAAAATTTACGTTGACCAAAATTGAATGTGGGCGGATCAGCGTGCGACGCAGGCATTTTAGCGAATTAAGTAAAAGTCCGCAACGAAATTGAATGTACCGATATTGTTGCCCCTCCCCTGTTTGCCTTCTACTTACCCTGCAATGCGCCGCCCCAGCAGAGCCAGAAGAGCGCCCATTTGGCGGTACAGAAACGTTGCAGCCACTGTGGCTGAAAGCGATACCAGCCGTAGCGCTGCTGCTGTGCCTCGAGAGCCTCCGCTGCATCCACTGGGCTGCTTTGACTAGAACGTGCACTATTATTATTATTCATACTCCCATTGACATTGCTGCGCTTTGGTGCATTATTGCTTTCCACTGTGCATATGCTCGATAAGTTATTCGATTCCATGTCGGTCGACATTTTTTGTAACGGTTTATTCACAGACTCACACACACACACAAACAACTTCCAAGACCGTTGCGATCCGCAACGAACGAAGCGCCAACTGCAACTGAACGCAGAGATTTCAATTGCCTGCAAAGCCTCAGCCTCAGCAGCGGAGCCTGATACTCGCTGCTAAACGGTTAACAGTGCAGGACTTAACAGCGCACTGTTACACAAGACGGTTACAAGCCACCCCACGCGCAGCGTGCCCGAATGAAACGTAAACTGACACCCACATACACACACTAACACTAGCTCACTTACACGTGCACAGTTATTCACTCGTATCGCAGCACTTTATGTCGTGTTGAGAACTTTATGAATGAAATTCTGTTACGCACCACACGGGCTCTCTCATCCCACACTCTTTGCGGTTCGCATATCAACAGTTGTCATGATATTTGAGTACATTTTATTGCATGCTCAAGGGTCTCTCACAACATTCTCAATTAGACTTATTTGAAACTTCAAATGATTCCGTATTAATTAAGAAATAATTTCGAATTGTTTAATAATTGCGAATTAATTAAAAATACAGAACTATGCAAAAGTATTAGTTAAGTTTTAACCTCAAATTCCCTCAGGACTACGTACAAACCTTAGTTTTTACTATATGCCTCACCTCAAATAGTTCCCAGTTATCCCATCACAGAAATAAAACCCATTGCATATACACTTCATTATAACTTTGAAAAGTTTATTCAGTAAATGTTTAGTAGTTTCTCATGGTTTTACTAAATATGAGCTTAAATTATAAAAAAATATTTACGTACGATAATAATTTGCCAATCGTTTGTGTGCTTATTTTTCAATTACATTCCGAATTTCATGGTTTTCGATAGTTTAAGAATCATAGCTGGTAAAAAAATAACAAGGCGAATGAGCACCAGAAATCATATGTTATAAACTTGATTTGTAAATTAAGTACGATAAAATTGATTAAGGTTTCGCGTAAACAATAAACTGATAAAAACAAAAACAATCAATTTGTTGCAAACATTAACAAGAATTAAAAAAAAAAAAATATAGAATTGTTTCATTTAGATTTCTTTTATGGGAGGAGAGCGGGAACTTCTTATAACACAATTATCATAGATACAAACGCAGTATTTACAAGATCTTTTGTTTATATGATGTGTGTGATTATTTCTTTTAGTGTACAATTTGACAATATTTGAAAAGTTGTATTCACTTGTCTTCTGCTCAGCATTCCACATTGTCCAGGATATATATGTAGATCGTGTATAGTTAGATTTGCTCTGCTTTGTGTTCTTGTTGTTGTCGGGGGAGGGTGTGTTTGTTGAGTTTGTTTCGCTTTGAGCGAAAGTGTGTGTGTGTGTGTGTTCCGTACTTAACTCGTATGCTCGGTTTAAACATGGATACAGAGAACGCTTTGGGCACTACGACAAATATCACATAATGAGATCAATTGGATTTATTTTGGGTTTTTGTGTTTGCGTGTGTGTGTGTGTGCTTGTTTTCATTATATGCAAGAGAATGTGTACGATGTGTTGAACTTAAGATTGCCTACTGATTGATTGATTGATTAACTGACTGATTGGCTGGTGGGTATTCATCATCATTCAATTATAATATTCCTAGCAAACGGTTAAAACATATGCTACTTAACGTATATATATCCAAGCAAATTGGAATGGAATCCGAGCACAGACATGATCTGTAAGTAATCGCTTGCCTTAAGTAAGGTATAAACTAATTAGAATATATATGGGGTGGGCGGGGGTCCTTGCAATCCGCGGGGGTAAGTACAAAATTAACAGAGAGTTATAACAATTTTTCATTCCATCTTTTCGATACGAATACAACTTTTCAAATTTGTCAATTTGCACAAAAGGTTTTTTATAGTTTCTGGCCTAATTTACATACATTTTATATATAGTAAGTAGTTCATTTCATTTCATATCAATTGCCGTGTGTTTTCTTTTTTAAATATATATGTTTGTATATAGATATATCCATTTAGGTATAATTAGGTATATATGTTGTGTAAAACTTAAAAAGAATTTAACCAAAAAATATATTTTATGTTTATTTTAGTAAAATAAAACAAATTTATGTTTTAAACTTGTGTACTTTTTGTGTTTCTTAATGTTACAGTGTGTGGGTGTGTGTTCTTTGTTTGTGTGAGTGCCTGTGGGAGCATGTTCCAATGCGTGACAATAGGGTGGGACACAGAGATAGTTAGAGCTGGTTTAAGGTAGGAGGGGGAATGCTGAGGTGGGTGGTTTCAGTTTTCATATTCATATTTGTGTGTTTTTAACTTTCTCATTTTCTGTTTCCTTTTGCTGCTTTTCTTCTGTTCAACATTGTCAAATTGCACGCGTATTTCATCAAATTCTTCTCTTCTTAGTTTCTTTAAACCTGCCCCAGATCCTCTGACTGCCTTAACTGCTGCTCCGCTTCCTGTTCCGCCGCCTCTGGCAACTGCATACAGTCGGACACCTCGCTGTGCATCACAATCTCAATGTCACCAAGCTCAGCAGCTGCCTCGGCCTTTAACGCCACATCCTCATTCCGCGAGAGCTTCTGCAGCGAATGCAGTGTCTCCTCATTTATTGTATGCTCGGGTGAAATGTTCTCCTTCAGCTCACGCTTCAGACTCAATGGCATGTGCAGTGGAGAATCGAAAGACGTTCCAGTTGTATTGAGGTCCAGTTGCTGTTGCTGCTGCAGTTGTTGTTGTGCTTCTGCTGCTGCTGCTCCTGCTGCTGATGTCGTGTTGCTGATGCCATCGCCGCTGTTATTAAACGAAAGGTTCTGTCGAAACACTTGTTTGCCAAAGTCGCGCAGCTTAACGGTTGCGGTGTCCAGAAATGAGATGCCGCCTGCAACTGTTTCTGCAGTTGCACCCGCTCCGCCTCCACTAGCTGCACCAGTTGCTCCTGTTGTGGCATTGTTGTTGCTTCTCGATGGCGGCGTCATCTTGCGTGTGGGCAGCACGGTTACACTTATATCGCCGCTTGTTGAGATGTTTGCTACAAAGAGAGAGACGATAGAGAGAGAGAGAGAGCGCCCGCACGAAAGAGAGAAGGAGAGAGAGAGAGAGAGAGAGAAAGTAAGTGAATGGTTGCATGGATTTGTTATTCATATTCACTCATTATGCTTAGGATTGTTATGCTTTCTATAGATACTGTCTACAAGATTAGATCACTACAAAAATAGTTTTTCATTTTGCTGCAACTGAATACTGAATATGATGTACGGCTAGACAAGCATCAATAAAAGAAGCAAGTAAAACAATGTGTAGTTTGTTCAAGCATCTTGGCTAGTAAAACTGCCGTACACAAGTAGTATCTACAAAAGAAGTATCAAGTCTGATGTATACAAACCTCTGACTTCTATCTAATATCTCTAAACTGATATACAAATTGTAAACTATGCACTTCTTAATTAATAGACAAGCGCTAAACTAATGAATGAATATGAATATGAATCTATATATACGACACGTGGCTAATGTGCTACAACTAACTCTGTGCGTTGCTTGGGATTGTTGCCGATGTTGCAGGCTGCGCCGCCTTTGTTTCCGGTGATGAGCTGCGCTGGAACATGGTGCTCGGATTGAAGAGCGTTAGCAATTTATCCACAGTTGTTGGATTGGCAATCCATGATGATTTGCGTGCACGTGTCGCTGCAGGCACTGTTGCTGCTGCTGCAGCTGCTGTCGGTTGTAGCGTCGACTCGTTTATTGAATTACTGGAGGCAACTGCCGAGAGTGCAACACTTGCAACGGAATCTTTGGTCAATGTTATATCATTATCTCCAAATACAGCGATGGGGCAACTTTTGGCCACCAGAGGCGCATCCAAACCATCGGCGGAGCAGGAGGAGGAGGAAGGTGGGTAGGAGCAAGTGTTGCTACTGCTGCTGTTGCTGCTGCTGCTGCCGGTGCTGGTGCTGCTGCTGCTAGGCGAGCTGCTGCATGAACTGGATGAGGTGCTGGGCGGCGACAATTTTTGCGCCTCATTTGTACTTTTCTCGTGTGCGTTGTCATTTTCAGCGATGGCGGTGGGTGGAGTTGATGCTGCAGGTGGAACTGTTGCCGATGCTACCGGCGCAGCTGCAGCTGCTGCAGGCTCAACAATAATAACGCTGCTTATTGGCATCGATGTTGTTGTTGTTGCTGTAGCCGTTGCCGTATTGCTGCTCAGGCTGTTGACCTCGGCTTCCACGGCTGCCCTGGCCGCCTCGGCTGCCTTGCGTGCTGACTTGAGCATCGGCGTCGGTGGCAAATGAATTGGCGGCGTCTGTGGATCCTCATAGATGCGCGAGACATGAAAACGCGATCGTGGTGACACAGATAATCGTTTGATCGTCTGTGTGGATGATGTGACCGATGCCATCGACGGCAACGAACTGGATGTGGGCAATGGCAAGGCGGCAATCGAGTTGAGGCTGCTCTGGCTGCCCAGCAGCCCGTTGCCCCCTGCAGTGCCGACTCCATTTGTTGCACCACCACCACCACCACCACCACCAGCACCCACTCCACCACTGGCTGTGGGTATGGACATGCAGCTGCTTGCCGAACGCGGCGCTGGAGGCGGATGCTGTGGTGGCATCTGGGCCAACGGCGAAGTCAACGGGCTGCCAATTTCAGTGACACGCGACACATGAAAGCGACTGCGATTGGGCGAGGAGGACGGCGATATCGTGGGCGGACTGGGACCCGGTGAACGCAGCCTTGTGCTCGACTTGCGTTTCACCTCCAGTTTGGCAGCCGGCGTTGGCATTGCGGTTACTGCTAGCGCACCGGCGGTCACTGTCCCAGTGGCCACATCCACCAGCGGCCGACTGTGGCACGTTAGCGATATTTTCCGCGAGCCCATGTAGTAACCGATGCGACACCGATTGTTGCTGCTGCCTCCGTTGCTGCCGTTGTGGCTGCCACTGACGCCACTAGCGGCATTGTTGCCATTGCTACTGCTGCCACTGTTAATGCTGCTGCTGCTGCCGCCACCGCCCACGTTCGCCGCCTTCTCCGCCAGTTCCAGCTCCTCGGCCTGCATCTTCTCATTGCGCGAGCACATGGAACGCACTGTGCCCAAGACGCGTGTATAATCCAAGTGAGCATCGCTGCCAATCTGCAAGAGAACAGAGGGTAGAAACGTCAATCAATGCGTAGACTTGACAGTTGTTAGCAAAAGGTATACCCTGTACGGTTATAAAATACATGCTGGCTATGCACAACTGAAGGAGGATTAATAGGTGGGTAAACATAGATTAGGCATACATATTGTATAAATGTAAATACACTACATTGGATTGGATATTAGAAACAGTGAACTATAGAAAAGTATTATATCTGAAGATTTCATAAGGAAACTTGGCTTATCTTTATCTTTAGAAAATTTGATTTAATGGTTGAGATATTTCATGTGTTATATTATATATTGATTTAGAGCAAATATATTTAAACTTTTTCAATCAATTCTTTGTATGTATTGGATTGGGTATAAAACATAGTAAACTGCAGATAAGTATCCGCAAAAAATCTGAGGTTATACTTAAAATAACCAAGAAATCTAACTAAGATATCTCAGCTTCAATATACAATGAATTCTGAATTACTTAATTACGCAATAAATTAAAACCTTTTCAATCAATTGTCCTTCTGCATCTGTTAGTTATTAATTGTAACTCAATTAAATCGGAAAACACGTTTACCACCATTGGCAACTATTATTCCTTGAGTACTTCAGTTATGTATACCCATAAACTATGACGATATATTTCTTTTTTTAGGTGCACAATTTTGATTTTATTTTTTAGCGATGGTGATCAAATATTCTTGGGAAACAGCGTAAAGTATTATGGGAAATGGAGTCGTTAGCATTATTAGCGTAATCTTTATTTAGTGGCAATTAGCAACGAAATGCTGATAATGAGCGAGACAGCGAGAGAGAGAGAGAGAGAGAACGTTAGAGAGTGAGTAACGAGAGCGAAAGACACAAAATATAGTTGGTGCATGATCGAGGGATTTACTTACGCTCTCCTGGGGCAAAGGTGTTGGCGGAGTTACATTTACTATCGGCACAATAGGCAACTAGGGCGATGAAGTAGGTTGATAACAAGAACAACAACAATAACAGCGCCAAATGAAAATGATTCAATAAAAATATAATCAACAATTAACAATGAACTCAATAAACAGCAACACGCACAACTGCACGTTAACTACTTGAAACTATATCAAGAATATAGGTTACGATTAATATCGATTAATGTCTATAACACGATTCAAAAGTGAAAGAATAGAGAAAGACCCAAAATAGAGCAATAATAACCTTTAATAGGTTGCATTGAAATAGGTTGAATCTAAAATTTTAGTTTATAGTTTGGAAACCAATTAAAAAACTGATTAAGATGCAATCAAGATTCCTAAACATCGTAAAATACAATTTTTAAATGTAGGAGAGTATCTCAAATATAATAATCCTTCAAGTTTCCTCTTCGTGTTATAGACATAATAAACAAACTCATAAAGAATTCACAAAACACGTTACAACAACTCAGCTTCATCTCCTGATGATGTCATATAGAATCGAGGAAGAGAGAGAGAGAGACAGAGGCGCATCGTGTACATCGAACACAAAACATTGAACAGGCTCTCTTTGAAGGGATTAACGGGACTAACGCAACTTACCGTTAGACGCTTGGGCTCATCATTGATATCGATTTGGGTGATCGTCTTGTTGGACTTAAGAACCTCAGCGATAATGTTCAGACTTTCCACCTCTAGTTTATTGTCACGTATATCGATGCGTTGCAATTTACTGTTGCCACCAAATGTGAGAATGGAGGCCAAAGTCTCAATGCCCTTGGCACTGAGGTGCGCGCTCTGCAGTCCCAGCGTGGTTAGCGTTTGGTTCTTGATCAGGCTCTCCTTGATGGTTGCCACGAAATCATTGGACAAACAGTTCTTGCCAATGTTGAGCAGCTCTAGCGATGTGGTGCGTGACAGTAGATCTGATATGCAACCACCACAATCTTTGGTCAGATTGTTGCTCCACAGTGCGAGTGCCTTGAGGCCACTGGGTGAACGATTTGCTGCCTCAATGGTTGCATCCATGCCAAGCTGACGCCTTGAGAGTGTATCGTTCTTCGTTAACTTCTCAGCCAACGGTGCCGTGTCTGTTCCACTTGCGCTGCTATCCAGCGAGTTCTCACTGCACAGACTATCCGAGCTCTGGGAGCGATTACGTGTAGATTGATTGAGGTAGGCGCAACTGGTTTCAACACGACGCAGCCCGCT
The DNA here is from genome assembly GCA_018904035.1 of Zaprionus ornatus. Classification (NCBI taxonomy): domain Eukaryota; kingdom Metazoa; phylum Arthropoda; class Insecta; order Diptera; family Drosophilidae; genus Zaprionus; species Zaprionus ornatus. Next base: position 13,769,651 of record JAEIFZ010000002.1, on the reverse strand, counting down.
GCTAACGCCACCCGGCGAAGTGGATGGAGGCGGCGGTGTGGGCGTTGGACTCGGACACGGACTCTCGCTGAGTTCCTTTTCCTTGGCGCTCGTTAGACATTCAGCTGCAATGGTTACCTTTGGTGCTGCCGTTGTTGTTGCACTAAATAGCTCCGCCTTGGCCTCCGTCTGTTCCTGGGCATGCACAGCTCTTGTAGTTGCCGCCGCCACCTCCTCCTCTTCGGCCACTAGCAGACACTCTGTCGACTCGCTGGCAATGGTCGCTGTCTCAATGGGCATCTCCAGTCGCGTGCTCTCTAGCGACACAGACAAACGACTAAACTCTTCAGGCAGATGACGACTTATATCACCCTCGGATGCACTTTCGAATGCCGAATCTGTGCTGTGCGTATCCTCAAAATCATCGCCAGCATTCTTGGCATTATTTTTGTTCATATCCAGTGGCCGTGAGCCACTTGATCCTCCTACTCCTGCTCCTACTCCTCCTCCATTAATGCAGTCGCTCTCCTCGGCGGTTACCTCGTAAATTGATGCAGCTGCTCCGCTTGAGCTAACGGCTCCGGCGGTTGCTTCAGCTGTATGTTGTTGCTGTTGTTGATTATTGTTATGGATGTTGTTGGAATTGTTTTGGTTGTTGTTGTTGTTATTGTGGGAATTAGCATTGTTGTTGTTATTCTGTACACAGGTTTCATTGGGTTCAACGGTTTTAGCCTCTGTTGAGGGAGTAATATCTGCAAGACAATAAAATGGATCAGTAAATTGAAGAAAATAACTAAATTGGGTTATATATTTAAGGTATCCTTTTTTACCACATAAGTTGCGTTCGTTTTGGGAACTTTGTTGTTGTTGTTGCTGTTCTGGAGTTAGCTGCTCCAGTGTGCCCGCTACACTGTCTAGCTTTGCCGGCTCCAAGGCTGGCGTCGTATCTAGTTCTATTGTTGCTGCTGCTGTTGCAGTTGTTGCTGCCACTGGCAAGTTGTCCATGCTGATCTCACTAATATCCTCGGAACAGCAGGCAGCAAGTGTATCGGTGGATATATTGGAGGGTGCCTCCTCGCTGCTACTATCACTGTTCATCGACAGCAACTTGTCTAGCATCGATTGTCCGCTCGCACTCTGATGATTGCCGCCGCTCCTCAGAGTACGCACCGTATCCTCGGTGTTATCATCATCCGCATCGTTCTCCAGATCGACCAGCACAGCGACAGCTGGTTCATTTGTACTGGAAGGTTCTTCGGCAGCAGCAGCTGCAGCAGTCGTTACCAAAGTGGGTAATGTCTCGGCTGTTGCTGCTGCTGCTGCTCCCGCTACTTCTGTTGCTGCTTGTGACATTTGCTGTTGTTGCTGTGGCTGTTCAACTGGCTTCACTTCCACAACAGTTGGCGCTGCACACGCTGATTGCTCCGTTACAGACTGCAGCAGCTGACTGCTGCTGCTGCACGGCGGCGGTACTTGCGCCTGCAACGCCAGCATTGCCCCCAGCGGCGACACTGGCTCATCATCCTCAATGGCACGCGCACGTTGCAATGGCAGCCCGCTGCGACGTTCCATTTCGGTTGCCTGCATAATCAGTGCCTGCACCAGATACATTACGCCCTCGTCCCGTATATTGTTGTTGCTGATGTCCATAAGTTCGATGCTGTGATTGAAACGCAACATGTCCGCCAGGTGCTGTGCATCCGTGCAGTCCAAATCATTGTAGCCCAGCCACAGCTCCTTCAGTATCTTGTTGTGATAAAGCTTGCAGCCTGAAGCAGAGCAAAGATATGAGTCGGGGTTATACAAATTTGATTGAACCTTTACTCTTACAGAAATTTGTAAGCGGCGCTCCTCGCAGTCCACAATGCTCCAGTTTAATTGTATGCAGATTGGATGTGCTTAGCGCACAGCCAAGATTCTCAGCACCCACTTTTGAGATCTGATTGCCTTCGGCATTGAGCTGCTGCAGCTCTTGGCTGCGTCCCACAACATTGGTGCATAGGCCCCAGGCGCGTACACTCATTGGTTCCTTGTTGTACGAGATATCCAACTCATTTGCAGCCTCATAGTATTCAATCATCTGGCACAGCGCATTCAGGCAGCTCTCGTTCAGCGGACACTCCGACAAGTCAATGGCTTTGTATTGTATCTGTTTCGATAGTTGAAATTGTGTTCAATTAAAGTTCTATTCAAGTCATCAGTTGTCTTCTTACCCGCTTGAAAATCTCCTCCAACGGCTCACAGTCGTTGGGTGTAAACTGTATGGCCTTGAGCGATAGCAGCGGCTGGCGTGTCAGGTGCAAATCGAGTGTCTTCAGGTGATCCAGCACATTTTTCAGCGGCTTTGTACCATGCTTCGTACAGGACTTTAAATACAGATCCGTGATCTCGGCAATGCTTGTCACCACGCAAACTGTAAGGGTAGATAAATAAATATATAAGTTTTGCAAGACAGAAGTAATGAAAAAGATTTAATAAGAGTTTTACTCTATAATATTTTACTTTATATCGAGCCAGTGCAAGAAAAATCTTAGAAACACTGAACTCATAATGGATAATCAAGTTTAGCAGGCGTACAATAGATCTTATAGGTCGCAGTTTAGCTCGCCGTTTCTAATAATAATAACATATATCAAACCAAACTATTTATACTGTATGACATCTCTTTCTATATATCTTCGTATACTATATATTAAAAAACTAGGTTAACGACCTGCTTTCTCTTTTTTTTTATCATAACCTATCTATCTATCTATTTGTTTTTTTTTTTGATAACAAAAATAATAATATAAAAAATAAAAACCCGTAAAAAATCTACAAGCGTGTCTGATCAACTGTTATATACCCTCTACCCACCTGATTAATTCTTCTAGCCAGATTCGACAATACCTATTCGATTCGATCTATTGTGACCAATTTTGGTAGTCAAAGCTCTAATTGTCTATATATGTATATTATACACTATATAGCTTGAGCTATCAATGCTGATCAAGAATATATATACTTTGTGGAGTCGGTGACAACTGCTTCCGCCGTTCTCGCCTACATATTCGATTACCTTTCTAATTCATGGGTAGCGGATATAAATACATATATAATTAATCAACAAATTCACATGTTTATATTTAATTTTAAATATGTCAGCTAAGTTCGCCTAGATAATGTTTGAATAAGCAATGTGGTGTCTCTTTAATGTTTATATAGTAACGTAACTGTCGCACTCGATCGAAATTCCGCAAATTGTGATCAAAAATACATAAAACAAAGAACATTGTTGAGTCAATAAACCGAAGCGTCGTCGACTCTTCCGTTTGTCATGCAATGTCACAATTTCAAAGCAAATACAGTGGATGAATAGCAAAATGAGCAATATTTGACTAACAAATACCCTACACAAACAATAAATAAATGTGTTCATAAAGCTGGAGAATATAATATGCATAAATGAAGAACATAAACTGGAGTAGATTAAAAAGTATTTGTAGTCTACAAATAAACTATATAAATACCTAATGCGGGTCACACACAAGAAAACCTTGATTTCCTAGGGTATTTCAACAAACAACAATTCACTCACAATATAAACAGATACATACATATATGCGCATATATTGTTCAAATATGGCGAATAAAAAGTGCCGATGGCGCGTGCACACACACTTGCAATTATCATCTGGACGATCATTATTATCATCACTATAATCATCATAATCATCAGCATTGTCGTCGGCCGGCGAGACAACTCAACATAGACAAATTGTCCGCAAATGTCAAAATTAAATTGCGGCATTTCCAAACGATTCCGTTTCGGGATGACAAATCGTGAACTTGTAATTTGCGACTCAAGTGGGAGGGAGAGAGGGAGAGAAAGACAGAAAGAGAGCGGGAATACTACGTACTGGTCTGAATAAGTGAGTCTCGAGTCTTGAGTCTTGTCTATCATTTGACATACACAGTCGGACGGACATTTGTGGCGAGTAATTTGTGGACTAAATTTAGAATTTCCTTATGTTCGCCATAATTTGCCGAGACATGTCAAGAAAACCAAGCAGAAAAATGTAAATATTTTCTTTTGATTTGCGTTAACTACATAAGTCGCAAACTTATTATATTGTTGCGGTTCTTGGGGGTGGCTGAGGGAGCGTATCGAATTGAAAACTAGCTGAAAATTGTGCCAATTCGAGAGAGAATATGATTTTATAAATAGTTTACGACGAAGAACGTAAACAAATTAATCTATCATTGCATTAAGATCCGAGCATCGACGAGGCACTGAGAAAGCAATTAAACGATCCATTTTAATTCAACGACGAGTAAAAATTTGAAAAGGAAAACTTTGTCACACTGCCGAAAAACTTTTTCACACGAAAACTTTTTTTCACCTTCTTTCTGTATTCATTTCTTTCGTTCTTTTTTTTGGCAATCATTCAAAATTGTCGTCTCTCGCGTTTTTTTTTTTTTTTTTTTTGCATAGTTCGGGAGACAGACATCTGTTTAATGATTCATTAACGTTCACATGCTCACTAGAGAAAACAACAACGCTTCTCAGAATCATTATTTCACACACACACGCTACACCCCTACTATATATATATGTATACTACATATATATAAATATACTCTATATATATATATATTTATACTTTTTGCGCTGGCAGACAATGTGACGACCGGCTTCCACTTTACGTTTTTCAGCGTGTTTGTTATACGGTTTTTTTTTAGTTAATTGTAAATAATTTTTTTCACAACTGATAAAATATTTTCCATTGACGGAGCACAAAAGCTCTTTGTTTTTTTCCGATAAGTGGAGAATACTTACACTATGTGTGCTACGTAATATAGATGGAAATGAAAAATAGCTTTTAGCTTGAAAGAGTAATTGATCTAATGAACAGATAATGTGTATATTAAAATATGCTCTGCGTAGAAGTTCTCATCTATTTATATACATATATATTAGACTCCACATCTTTAATGATGTGCTGCGATAATTATTCACTTAATTAACTCATATCTGCGTTGCCCCTCCCAGTGTTTTGCCTGTTTCTTTGTGCCTTGGCAGTAAAACAGGCAAGATAACATAAAGGCTTTTGGTATCTTAACGTGGTATGTCATGACAGAGTAGCTATAAGATTGCGTACTATAAAATACCCTGTATTTCTAGTATCGAAGTCTTTAAATTCGTTCAGTTCTATTATAACTCAATATAAGTATCTAAATGAGGTTTCTAGTTCTTTTTAAGCGATACGTTTGCCAAGAACTGAACTAAAATTATTTTGAATCTGTTTTGTTGCGTACTAAACTACAAGTATTGTGTATTTCTAGTCTTTTTGCTATATCACCTTATTAGTATAACATAATATTATAACAGAATTTATTTTACTTCATTTAAAACTGAGAAAAATCAGCTCGCAAAAAAGAATTATGTATAGTAATCTTAAAGGCAATAGGTACTGTTCTTATAGGCACAAGTTTATCACGGGATACTAGTAACACAATCTACACAAGTTCCGAAACGGTTTCAATAAATTGTCCTTGTTGTATGTTAGTCTTAAAGTCAAAGACCCGTTCTTTTAGCTCTCATCAAAAGATTCCATTCTGAAGCGGAACAACGTTCAATATACACTTTATAGCTCTTATATTTTAATGGGTATACTCATAAAGTAGGCCTATGCGAAAATATGAAAAGAAATTTGCGCAAAAAAACTAAAAACTTGACGCTCGCCCCAAGTCTTATCATAAACAACTCTTGAGTCTAAATAAACTAAGAGAGAGAACCGAAAAATGAAAGAAATTTCAAATGAAACCAGAAACAATTTCGGTCCCATAAACAAATACAAAGCGGCCCCCCGTTTGTCTGTTCTTCTGCCTCTTATCTCATGCCACACCAATAAAATAATAAAGTACGCATAAAAACAACTCTACACTAACTAAAGTCAAAATATAATGAGATAAATACAAATTTTAATCACAAAAAAAGAAAAGAAATTTTTTTCGCTTTTTTGTGTTTTTCTTTGGTCTTTTTGATGTTTTTGCTGTTGTTTTTTGGCTTACTCGCATCATTATCAGTCAGTCTTTTTTGATAAATGCCAGATAAATAATTGTGTACAAAACGCTTCAGTACACAATCCATTTAACTGTTCATTTCTATTTTCATAGCACAAATCTATTTTTAAAAAAATTCGCAATTGTCGCAACAAAATTGAAACAGCAGAAGAAGAAAAAAAGAGAAAAACTGTTTACTTATATTATATTTATAAAAGCAAAAGATTAATTAAAGTGTGTTTGAGTGGCAAAATCATGTTGATCGCTTGCTATATATAGTACATATATCGCTGTATCAAAAGTAATTCACATATTGCGAGTTATATAAGGCAAAGCGACGATTCAATTATCGATCTAAAGTGAATTGGCTCATCCGAGGGAAAAAGAACCAGAAAAGAAAGAGAACAAGTTGGCGGGTTTTGGCAAGCTTATATTCGACTAGAAGATACTCTGAATTTTCACAAAAATCGAGGGATACCTCAGTTCAATGTAACAATATTGAAAATTAGTTAGGTTATCTGTATGATTGATTGAAAGTTATTCTGTATGAAAAATCAACAAACAAGAACATTAAATAAAAACCCGCACGCGTAACGTATCAGATTATCTATAATCTACACTTCGCTTGAAAGTACTCTGAAAGATAGGATTATAAACAAAAACATATTGAGTAATGTATAAACAAGTTTAAAGTATTTGACGTAAAAATACTCTTGAAATTCATATAAACCACTGCGTCATATAAAGGTTTCTGCAACCGTATACCCGCCAACAAAGCAACAAATAATGACAGGGTATATTAAACGACCGCCTGCAGACATCTGGGCTAAGTGCGTGCGTAAGTTTTCGTGGGGTGTGCGAGTGTGTGTGTGTGTGTGTGTGTGTACGCTGTTTACTTTGTGTATAGCAATTGGCGTATTAAATGCTTTTCAATTTTTTATTATTCTATTGATTTTTATGCGTTATCGACGCGTCATATCACACACAGGCGCAGGAGAAGAAAGGCAAAGCAAAGGAGAAAAGAAAGAAGCCAAAAGCCAAAAAGCAAGCGAAAATTGTTCAATTAAATTGCTGTTAATTTGCTGCTAAACATTTACAATGTCGGCAATTCAAGAGTGTGTTGTATATCGTATATCGTATATCTCTCCTCCTCGTATACATATATCATGAAACTTGTTCTCGCCGTTTGCCATTTATTGAATTTGTTGTTTGTTATATCAGTATGTGTGTGTGTTGGCAACAACCTTCGACAACTACAACAATGGCAACAAAAAAAAAAAGCGAATAGAGAAAGAAGAACAAACGACACTCGAAAAATTGGCATCGAGTCGATAATTTATTTAGTCGGTAGCCAACGCAGATCGATCGACACGCCAATGAAATGTTTTATTAAAACGTGAATAAATCCTCTCTGCTTATCTATTTTTGTATAGCATCAAAACCAAAGAAAAAAAAAATAAATAAAATATATATGGTCACTTAGCTTAGAAATTTGCACACAATTTTTGTTTATCAGTGACGTTTTATCGCGGTTCATCGCAAAATAAACAAACATCGGTTAGAGATTTTCGGAATGAGGTTTAACATTTTGTTTCATTTCCAAAACGTTTTAAACGGTGCTAAAAAGGTTTTCAAACAATTGTATTGCGTGAGGCTATAATTGTATTTCACTTATTCAAGGTTTCTGAATAGTTGAAAGACCGATATCATATATTCAGTAGAAATTTCTTATCAAAATTCAAATACATATAGAAAACAGACAGATGCTATTCATATCATATATTTAATCGCAATTTTCTATCAATTTTAATTTCAATTCAATTTATTTAAAAATATCTAGTATACTACAGTAATGATAATCTACATTTATTAGCTTAACTATGAGATTTTCTTTTTAGAAAATAACCCGACTAAGCAAACAGTTCTTATCGCTTTATTGATACGTAACTTGGCAATCAGCACTGACGACGCAAACGACGAAGTAGTTCGTCAGGAACATGAGCCAATATCTTCCACACACAAAAGAAAACTTATGATATTTCGAGATGCTTAAATGAAAACTAATGAGGCGTTTAATTGAGTACCCCGAAAATAATATTTCCGCTGACATTTCAGCTAAATGCAAAGATTAGCATTAATATTTATTCTATTTTCCCTCTCTCTCTCTCTCTCTCTCTCTCTGGGTTTCTTTCTCCTCTCTCAATGTTTGTGTTTTTCTTTGTTTGTCAATTTGCTTTGTGCTCGTTTTCCTTGTGATTTTGCTTTGCTGGAATTGCATTAATTAATTACATACATCGAAATGTGCATTAATCGAGCTCGTGACATTTTTTATCATCTTTCATTAGTACTTAAGTTGCTATGCACACGCACACTAGGCTGTGTGTGTGTGTGTTTGCTTTTGAATCGGGCTGCATTTACTTTAAACCTCTCCAATAAATTGCTGAACATGCAATTCTCGAAAAAAAATAAATAAACAAAAATATTTTATATTTTACAATAAAGAATATTGAAATATTATTTGAACAGTTAAGGGCTTTTATTTATTGAGCTTGACCGTAGGTAAGCTAGCTAAACTATATTCCCAATTGTAACCTAAGGACCATTACTTCATCGTGTCTTAAATTAAACTTTCCTCACTAATTTATTTTCGGCTTATACCCTAGGTAATTGTTAATTTCTATACCGTCTTGGGACTCTGCTGTAAAGTGACAATGATGACATCATATAGTACGAGTTGTTACACCTACAAGCAAAAGGCCAACAGCAGAAAAAAAGGCGAAAAGTCGAAAAGTAAAGGCAAAAAAAAAACAACAAATTAAAACGGCAGCAGAGACAAGATATATAAACAAAGCCACGAAGCGAATTTAAAACAAACAAACAAATACAGAAGAGACACATCTACAACCGGACACACACGCATACATGTAACTACGTGTACATGTGTATGTGGGAAGGTATATGGTAACAAACAAGTTGTACAAATCGTAATCGTTTCAACAATTTATAGCATTTACGCTGAGAAAACAGATAGCAGACAAATGGCAGACATGAAAAAAGTGTGAGCCTACAAACGAAGCCGGTTGAAAAGAGAATTGCAAAAAGAGACCGCGCGAGCGAGAGAGAGAAAGAGAGAGTCAGCGCAAAGCTAAACCGTAACCGATCCTAAAACTGAAACTGAATACGTTGAATCGTCGAATTCATATCTTATCAGTGATTCTGTTGTTGTCTTTATCGCAGGCAAAAAGAAACAGCAACAAAAAAAGAACAGAAACAGAAAAAAAGAACACAAATAACAAAATCAAAGGCAAACAAATAAAGTAAGCAATCACTCACGGCAATAACAATAGAAAAAGGCGACAGAATTCAACGGCTTTTGCATAAATAAGGTAGGGTAGGCCAAATAAAAGAGAACATGATGTGAATATGTATTTCGAGTAGAAAATACATAGAAGTTTTCAACATGGAAGTTTTCGAAATATTTGCAATATACTTAACACAGAGATTAAAAAAAGAGATTAAGTTTTAATTCTATTGAGTCCAATTAGAATAAAGTTAGAAAACGAGGCAGCCGCAAGATCTAGCCGGAGAAGTATTTAAAACCTTACAAGTCCGGACATCCGTCCTGTTTTGTATCACAAACTAGATCTGTATTGAACACCTCTAAAAATGAACGTACAGAAGATGGCTATAGTTTAAAGAAAGTATAATTATAATTTATGATGATTATTTTGCGTGGTAGACACTATAAAGTATGCATTTCTGCACACACAGAGATGAGCTATCGTGAAATCTAGAGACATCAAATATGGCATGAAGGTTCTTGTATTTCCAGAGGAGTTCAAGATCATGTTAGGTGCCACGCCCACCGTTTAAGTTCTCATTTCTTCTTTTTTGTATGGGGTAGCGTTTTTAGGAAAGTTCTTTAAAAAATATGGCAACGCTACGTACACAATTTGTGAATTGTCAACAAGTCGCAGCTTTGATTGATTTGCGTGCATCTCAGTGCACTGAGGAACAAGGAAGAATGATAGAAACAAGAAGAGCACGAGAGCAAATATTACAAACGTGTGTTACGCTTGGCTACTACAACAACAACACAAGCACAATAACATTCTACTTCATCGTTTACAGTTATTGCGTTCCGTTATTTCGAGTGCAGCAGCAGCGTCGTCATTCACTCAAAGGAAATGCATAAATATTTGTGCGCACTTCATTCAATTGGCTTATTTCGGTCTGGCAGCCACCCACACACGTTCTCTTCTCTTCTTTCTCTCTTCACACACTCTCTCTCCCCCTCCCACCAACACCTATTCATCTTTTTCTTGCGCACTTGTCGGCTGCATGATCGCTCGTTCTTTTTGCTCGATTAGTTATCCGAGTCCTTTTCGCACTGCACGCGCTGCGCAATCTGCTTCTTCTCCTCATTCTTCTTCGCGGATCTTCTTGTTCCTCGATTCGCAATCAAATTAATCGCTTTAATTGAAATAAATCACAGGAAATACAATTCACGACATGTGTCTCAAGTTTGACTTCCGTGATTACAGCACACATAACGATCTGATTGAATTCCCGATATCGTACCTTTTTGGCATTAAGTCAGTCAGTTAGGAAATTGTCAATCTTATCACGTATTATTCTGTTTTTAACAAATGGAATATTTTCAATTTGTACGATCCGCAAGATAAATTTCTTAGGGGTATACAATATTTTTAGAATGAATTTTAAGGCATTTACGGTTCGAACACATCTGTATATAAAAAGCACATCAATCAGTTAATTACACCACTCAAATCGCATCATAAAGCAACATCATTTTACTTTGATCTCAAGCGGAAGACATTTTTTAATTATATTACTCAAGGAGTCACGAAATAAAGCGTACAAACTTCACCAAAAAAATATTTGATTAGCGAATTTGAGACTCTTTAGCTTATGCGAAATCTATTATTTTCTGTTTATATATATTTTGGTTTTATAGTATCTATTTCTAAAATAAGACTATACATTTCCGACTTGAATTGTAATTATTATTATATATTTTAGATGAGTACTGAGACCTATGAGCTCTATTGTAGCTCTGCTCCCTAAGCAGTCTAGTTTTTCTCTTATGAAACCTTAAGTTTTTCTGGACTGCTCAACCTTATCGCAGTTAGTTATAATCACATATATGTATGGTTATTATTTTCTACTTTGAATTGTAATTAATATTATTATAATTAGTATTAATATTATTTATTTTGGGATCTATACCGGGGCCTATGAGATATATTGTACCCTTGCTGATCGCAGAGCTCTACTGTTCTTATGAAACTTAAGGTTTTTCTTGAATTGCTTGACCTAATCTAATCTGATTATATTTATATATATGAATTGAATTATATAAAATCATCTTACCTTGTTCCCAAGGGTTGGCCGGCTCCAAATATCCAGTGACAAGTTCCCTATCACTTTCCGGGAATGAAACCCGACGTGGCATCGCTGCTGCTCCAGTGAATGATCCATCCGAGAATTTGCGCTGCAGCAGACTGGGTGCAGTCGACGCAGGGGCGCTGCTTCTCGTGACGACGACGGTCTCCGTTGACCCGGCATCACTGCGATTTGAGCTCGAATTGGATGCTAACGAATCGGTTCTCCATACCGCGCTCTGCTTGGCGCCGTGATAAATTTTGATTTTCTGCTGTTGCTGCGTACGCATCTGAACATCGAATGTGGCGGCAGCGGTGGGCTCAACCCGCACAGCAGTGGCAGCAGCAGAAGCAGCGACGTCATCAGCGACGGCGACTGCGGCGGCTGCAGAGACATCAGCTGTTTTGGCTAATTCTGGCATCTCTGCCACAGCTGACAGGGGCAATGGCGTTGGCGTCGACGCAGGCAGCAGCAATCCTGCATCTTTTGTATTGTTAGCTGTCAGTGTTGTTGTTGTTATTGGCTGACCCTCAGCTGCTGTTGTCGCTAGGCAAGCGGAGGCAGAGGCAGCAATAGTTTCTTGTTCCGTTGATGCGTTTGGTGCCGTTGTTGTTGCTGCTGTGGTTATTGTTGCTGCTGTTGTTGGTTCTATTGTCGCCGTTGTATTCGCAAGGTGCGTTGAAATTGTTGGCTCTGTTCCATTGCCAGTTGTTTCGGTCGGGGCCATTGTTGTTGTTGTTGCTGCTGCTGCTGTTGTCTCTGTTGTATTTGTTGCTGCAGTTGTTGCTGCTGATGTTAATGTTGCAGTTGGCGTGGCATTGTCATCAATGTTATGTAACATGTTAACTAAACTTTTATTTTCTTTTTATAATTTTTATTTCACGTACAAATCTTGGTACTTTTTATATTTTTCTTTATTATCGGTAATTTGTTGTTTGGTTGTTGTATTTCATAAAATATTTATTAATTTACACTTTTCTTTCTGTTTTATTTTATTTTGTTGTGTTGCTCGATACGATATTTGTTCGCGCGCCTCTTTTTTTTTTCTTTTTTGCTTTTGGCATTTACATTTTCAGTAATTTCAAATATAACGGGCGCAACAAATCAAATTTTGAATAATTAATTGGACAGCACTGTAAAAAGAACCCATATATATTATTAACACTTTGTGTTTATACATTTATGTATAATGAAAACAAACTTTTATCGACTATATTTACTTCTAATCAGAAAACATATACATATATATGTATAGCACATACAAAATTTTCCTCTCGAAAAATTTCCATGTAAAAACGTTTCAAAACAAAAGCGAATGAGATGAAAGAAACGAAAAAAACATCAGCGGCATTGAAATGAGCGCGCGTTGCTCTCCTGCAATCTCTCTCCTCTCTATCACTCTCTCTCTGTGCTCTCCCGTATGCTCCTCTTGGGACGATACGAAGACACGACACAAAAGAGAATGGCGTAAAAACATTACCTAATTGTTGTTATTGTTTTTGTTTTGTGTTGCTCTTGTTTGATATTTGCTAGCAAAACGTTTTGCCCAATAGGCACGGGGCGGGGCAAAGAGAGACAGAGGCAGATTCGACAGCTCTGCCGATGAATTTTTATATTTTTGTTCGTTTTTCCATTAATTCCACGCCATTGTCGTTGCTGTTGTTGTTGTTATCGTTTTCCCCATGCACATTTTGTATTTTTGTTTACCACACAGCCTGCCTTTCTCTCATGCGACGTTTGTCGTGTGTATTTGCTTGAGTGTGCCTACCTAAGTGTGTGTGTGTGTGTGTGCGAATAACACGCGCCCTGTTGCATGCAAAATTCAAATTAAAAGGCAATTGCAATTGGTAATTACGAACTGGCAAAAGGAAAAACATACAATCGTTTGTTTTTCGACCCTTTTATGCTTTTGATTATTTGTTTAGAATAAATATAAATTACGTCACATTCAATTACTCCCTCACTCTCTTCTCCCACTCTCTCACTCCTTCTCTCTCTCTCCACTTTCCGGAAAGTGAATTTTGAATAGTTGCTTTTTGTTGTATTTATTGGAATATTTATGCACACAAAAGGATTTTTATTACGCGTGTGGTATTTTTTTTTTTGACAAATTTTGTTTTATTTTTCTTTTGATTGTGCTGCTGTGTTGTGTGGCGTGCGTTTACTTGTCACAGGCCCATGTTTTTGTTTTTGTTACACTTTGGCATTTAGTTGTAACACATACATACAGACTTGTGTATGTCTGTATGTAAGTATATTTTATGAGCGCATTCTTGTCCACTTTTTTTTTTGTTTTATTTGTTACACAATATATACACATTTACTCCGTAGGGTGGAATCGGAATAGAAATTTAAACATACAAAGTAACTAAATCACATCCGAGCAACAACCAACAACAACCGATCACAAAGGCGTTGAAAATGCAAAAGGTAGAAATCGAAAATAATGAGCAGCAGGAACACGCACTGCTCTCTGTTACTCTCTGTCTCTCTCGTTCGTTCTCTCACGTTGCTCTCTTGATTAGAGATGCGCATTGGAAATCACGACAAAACGCAAACTCTAATTGTTAAGTTAATAAATTGAATTGCACTAATATTTAAGACGCAATAAAATAATATGACCGTAAGCAATAATACATTTTGTGCACACAACATGAAATTTTAAACATTTATTATGTCATTATTTTATAAATCGTATAGTTAAAAGTCGCAACGAAAAACACGACACGCACACAGCTCTACTACAACAGCGTTGCCAGAACGGAAGAGCAATTTTGTTTGTTATCAAAGCACAGAATCCTGACGTAAATTATGAATTCTTTTATATTAAAAACCATTAAGTTTGTTGATGTTCATTGATTTTTGATTAACTTGATTAGTTTCGTTCGGTTAACTGGGTGCTCAAACTGAAACCTTACATCTGGCAGCGCGCTAAATGTCGCGCTCTTTTTACGCAGCGCTCCCCGCCCAACAATTGGATTTTACGCACATAAAACAAAAACAATAAGTCTGTCTGTCTTGGCAGGCTATGGTTGTGTAAATTATCTGCACAATTACTAAAAACACAACTAACTTAGTAAAAAATTCATGCTTGGATTTTAACAGATGACATGCGGCACACAAAACTCTGTAAATGATAATGGAACTATCACAAAATGAAAATTACATTATGACAGAAGGAGCAAAGACCTTTTCACTTGTTTTGTAGATTCAATAAATATTATTTTTCTCTTTTTGTCGTTTGCACTTTTAAACACTTTTCATTTTTCCTCTTTTTCTTACACAAAACGCAGACCAAAAGCGTTTAAAATGTAGCTATGCCACAAAATACACTGAGTGGCTGCGTAGACTAACTGTAATAATACCAAAAAAGCCATTGAAACTTTAAAAAAAATACCAAAAATATTAAGTCGAATTAGAAAAGTAATCGTCGAATTAATATTTGTAATACTTGCTTAAAACGTAATCTATGTTTAATTAATATTAATTTGTATTGAGTAAAACAGGTAGAAGTTCAGAATTGTCAACTTAACTAACTTAACGTAAGTTGGACGTAATATAAAATAATCAATTTGATCGACTATCGATTTGTGTTGTACACACATATGGCAACGCCCATTGCGAGCAGCTGTTGTGACGAAAAGCCAACTCAGCTAACTGTGAAGAAATTTTTTTTATACACAAAAAATTTCGCACACAAATTAAGTAGTTAATATTGCCGCGATTTATTTAATTTAAATTGTATAACCGTGCCGATTGAAAAAAACAATGCAAAATGCGGCTAACAAAAGCGAACGCCCAAATCAATACGCTGTGGAGTGATTTTCCCCTTTTCCTTACCGCAACAACAACACTACTTGTAATACTTTCCCTTTCATGTCTTCCAACGACGTGGGCTGCTTTGTCCGACAAAAGACTGTGCGCTGACGAAAAATGTGAACGTAAGTAGAAAATGTAAATTAGTCAGAGTCATAAAGTGCTAAAACGACCACAGTGCAATTTATTTCCTATGTACATGATTAACACACTTATAATTATAAAGGCAGTTCAATAAATTACCCCTGACCCCGTTTTGAAGCCGATAAGAAAATATTTCGACAATTTCAATCATAACAAGGCTGCAAACCGGTTCACAGTCTTATTCAACACAATAACCGGTTCGCAAACGGGAATTAGATCATGTAGAATGCAACTTTTTTAGTTTTAGTTCTGTAAAAGTATTTAAACTAAATATCGATTTCGATTCAAACATAAACTATTCATAAACTATTTCTCTTGTAGGAATCATCTCAATGGGCACGGCCAAAATCAGTTATTTGGCCGGAGAGGAAGGTATGTTGCCGTTTAAGATCCATTCCCCCGTCCGCATTATGTCCAAGAGTGCAGGCAGTAATCCCAAATTGTGGGGTGTGGAAATCAATGGACGTCGTGGTTATGCCAACAAGGAATTCATATTGGAAAAGAAAATCTTCATTAAGGAATCGGAGCTCACTTACGAATTACCACTGCAGTCCGCAGTAAAACCGGAAACAGAAGCAGTGGGAAACCCAACGGAAGCAGCAGCAGCCCCAACGGAAGCAGCAACTGGGCAGCAATTGGAGAATCCACTGCAACAACCTGTGCTGAATGCTTCCGAAACAGCTGATGCAGATGCAACATCAGCGACTGCCACAGCAACGACCACATCCCCACTGGATACACTCAATCTGGCCATACTCACGGAGCAGGATCAGCAGGCAACTAGCGGAGAAGCGTCCACACCTATAACGCCTGTTCAGCCCAATTTGCAGTTAATCGATGGCACTCAGTTGCCATTGGAAGCGGTGCCGGCAACAACCGAAAGGGATTCGAATCTCACCAAAGACGAACATAAACCGAAGGCGAACATCGAGGAGCTTGTGACGACAACGACGACAACAAGCAACGAAGAATTCGAAGAAAACGAAGAAGGTGATGATGAAGAGGGTGATGATGATGATGATGGTGGGGTCTACACCAGCGAAGACGAAGTCGACGATGATGTAGAAGCTTCGTCACTCGATAGCAAAGATAACAAATACCGAAAAGCGAACGGAACAGAGGGCGATAACGCAGCGCAGCCACTTGAGATAAAAACGGCACCAGAAGAAGTTCTTGTAACGAAATCAGAAACCGCGTCATCTAGTCAAGAAACCCCACCTGTCACTGGCGACCAGTTGGAGCACCAATTGAATTCGTTGAATGTAACACAAGAGAAAGCAGCTGCAAATGATACTGAATTGCCCGGAACTGTGCCGGTGGAGCCTGCTCAACCGCTGGAAAGCGAGAATCAAGCTAAACTTGAAGCTGAAACAATTAAGAAGGAAGACGAATCAGAAAAAGTGAAGAAAGTTGAGGCTGAGAAGACTAAGGAAGATACTTTAAAAGCAACTGAAGCTCAGGAAGTCAAATCAACCGAAACAGAGAAGGCAAAGGAGGAGAAGGACGTTGTGGCTCAAGAGGAAGGATTAAAACAGTTGGAAGAACAGCAAATCAAAGAGGAAAATGCAACTGAAGCGAAGCCTGTGATTGAGCAAGCTGATACGGCGCAGCTTTATCAGCCAGTTGAGCCACTTTCTATACAAACTCAGGTTACAGAGGCGCCACATCAGACAATTGAAGCTCCAATTCAAACTCAAGAAATTGAACCAAAGGTTGTTGAAGCAGAAACTAAAGTGCCATCAATAGCGACTGTTGACGCTCAATCCCAGCTCAATCAAATAATTAACGAAACAGAGCAACCTGCAGTTCCAGCTCAGCTTCAGCAGCAGGAAAAGAATGAAGCTTCGAACAAAGCTCAACCAAGTGAAGGTCAGTTGCCAGTGGAAGAGGCAAAAACGGATTCTGTTGCATCTGTACCAGAAGTTACTTCTACACCTCCCGTAGAGCCTGTTCCTGCCGCCAGTTTGCCGCCACTTTTCAACAAGAAATCAAATTTCAATGATCCCAATGAGATTTACAAGGAAATGCAGAAGGAACGTGAACGTCAAGAGTTGGCCAAGAAATTGGAGCTGGAAGCTCAACAAGTGGAGCTTCGCAAGAGGGAGGAAAAACAAAAGAGGGAACAAGAGGAGGCACAACAGAAGGAGGCTCAGCTAAAGGAAGCCAAAGAGAAGGAGGCGCAACTAAAGGAAGCCAAAGAGAAGGAGGCGCAACTAAAGGAGGCGCAAGAGAAGGAGGCGCAAGAGAAGGAATCGCAAGAGAAGGAAGCGCAAGAGAAGGAGGCACAACTGAAGGAGGCCCAAAAGAAGGAGGCACAAGAGAAGGAGGCTCAAGAGAAGGAGGCACAAGAGAAGAAGGCCCAGGAAGAAAAGGTGGCTCAAGAGAAGAAGGCCCAAGAGAAGGAGGCTCAAGAGAAAGAGGCCCGTGAGAAAGAGGCGCAACGAAGGGAGGCTCAACTGAAGGAGGCCCAACAAAAGAAGGCGCAAGAGGAGGCACAACAAAAGCAGGCACAACCCCAAGAGCAGCTGCCCGTTACCACACCCAACACGCCCCATTTTGATGCTTACGACGCCGCCTACGATGCGGAAGCAACTCCTGCCCCTGTACCGCTTGCTGCAGGTAGCGTGGAGCCTGTAGGATCACCTTTGTCAACGCCACCCGAGATTCAACACAAGGAAGATGCTGGACTAGGACTTGGACTATTCAGCACTATTATGTCTACCGTAAACTCTTTCATTTCCAACGAAGGCGCTAAGGAACCGGAAACGGCTTCATTAAACTCTGAGGATGAGCTGCATCGCTTGCTCTATCCCAATAGAGGAGCTTCAGCGGAAGGTGAGTGACAAATCGACTGAGCTGTCAACTTCATTGGGGCAGTCAGAATTGAATAGCCATATCAATATCAATATATCCCCCTATAAAATTTCAAACATTCACATACTCCAAGCTTAAAATATCACAATTAAAATTGCTTTGACTTCTTAATTCTGATACTTTTCTCTTGGAATCTCTGTCTTGCTTCGATTGATGACGACAACTTTTATCTATTCAATTTTTTAGTTCCCGGTGCAACCCAGGCCGCCGAAGGTCATTGCTTGCGTCCCATGGATGGAACAGCCTGCCATGCCAGCATTAATCTGGACAACTTTCCTGAGATCTTTGCAGCCAAGGTGTTGGATAATAGTCTGCTATTGCTTTGCGTTGTTATCGCGGCAGCATCATCACTGTTCTTTGTGTTAGTCTACTATTGCTTCTGCAACAGCAGCCAGGAAGGGGCTCTGCTGTCCAAGCTGAATCATCTGGAGCGCAGTCTGTTGGCCGCACACAAGGAGAACCTCATCATCAAGCATGATTTGATGACAACACGCACGAAACTCTCGAGCATTGAGGATAACTCATTTGGTTCCAATGATATGGTGGCTGCACTGAAGAAGGAACTCGAGACGGAGCTGTACGAGAAGGCAAAGCTGCAGGAGCAGGTTATCTCGTTGGAAAAGGTAAGTGGAGAAGAGAAATAAGACAGAGCATCACTTATTCATTCTTATAATCCAACAGGACTTGGATAATGCTGCCGAGGCTGGACTGGAGCTGAATAAAATGTTATCCGAGGTGCTGAATAGTCAGAACGGCGATGAGGCATTCATGAGCACCGTGGACGAACTACAGCGGCAGCTTAACGATCAGGATAGTAAGTAGAAAGTTGCCAGCAAATAGAACAAACTAAATCCTTTATCCCCCACCTCCTGCAGAGGTCATCAACGAGATCAATGCAAATCTTGCGGAGAAGAGTCGTGAAAATAGCGAATTACAGTATTCCTACACGGAGGCGACGGCTCGCTTGACCAGCGAAATGAAATCACTGCAGCAGGATAACTATGAATTGGAAATGGAAAAGGCCAAATTGCAGACACGCATCGAGGAAATGCAAACGGAGACTGAACAGGAACTAGCCAAGGCGCTGGAGGCACGCAACTATGAGATGCAACGCCTGCAGCATCAGATCATGGAGGCCAGTGCCAAGTTCGATAAGGAGCACAATGAATTGCAAACGAGTTTGTCCAAAATCGAAGCACTTGAAGAATGTTTGCGGCAGCTGAAGAAGGATGGGGGCAATGCCAATGTGCAAGAGTTGATAGTGTCCGCCAAGACGCGCGGAGAACTCAATGCAGCACAGAAGAAATATAATGCATTGCAAGCGAAGCTGGAGCAGGAATTGGCAGCTAAGGCGCGATTGGAGCAGCAGCTGCAGATCTCTAGCGGCGATGTAGAACAGCTGAAGCAGGACTATAATCAGTCCGAAAGTGACAAACTGGAGGCGCAAACTCGTCTTGAAGTTCTTTCGGGCTACTTCCGGGAGAAGGAAACGCAGCTACAGAAGTATAGTGGATCTACGGTTATGTTAGTTGGAATCCATAATCTCATTCTTTTATATATTTTCAGGGAGCTGAGCTTACAGGAGGCCAAATGGTTGCAGCATCAGGGCGAGAATGCCAGTACGGTGGAGACGCAAACGTTGATGAAAAACGAAATTCAGACGTTGAAGTAAGTAAGGAGCGAAAGCAAAAGAATGGGGTTATTCCCTATAAGCAGATTTTGTCTTCCAATGGAAGCATATATATCATGCTTTCTAAACACTTTTTTTTTTACTATGCAAATCTAAATTCTCTTATGAAAAAGAACCCGAAAATCGAAAACCGAAAGAGCTTTCATTGCTCTACAATAATATCTACAAAATTTGTATACTCTTGTTACCCTTCATTTTACAATCTTTCTTGCAGATCTCAAAACGATGAGCTGCGCGCCGAGATTGAGGCGCAGATTGCCTCGCATAAGGCTCAGATGGGTACGCTGGAGAATCGTGCCCACGAATCGTGGCTGGCTGCACGTCAATCGGAGCGACGCTGCGAGGAGGCGCAGGCTGAAGCGGCTGCACTACGCCGCAAACTGACCACCATGGCCAGCGGTGGTGGCCTGGCCGGTGGAATCGGGGAGTTATCCCTCGAAGCATTGCCCACCAATGGTGAACTGAACAGCAACCCATCGCCGTTACCATTGCCCTTGCCCGGTTCGCCTGGTCTGCTGAATATGCCAAATGCACTGCCATTCCTGCCGGCACCCTTCTCCCCCTTCATGGGTTTGCCGCCACCATTTTTGCCACCACCACCGGGTGCAGCAGCAGCAGGCGGCGTCGGGGGCGGTGCACGTTTGCCGCCACTTGGACGCATGCGTTCGCCACCGCCGACATCCTCATCACGCGGCGGTGATCGTTATTCGCCGCAACGCGATGAACGCGACGATTATAGCGATTACGATTACGAAGAGGAGGAGGAGGACGAACGTCTGATGGATCGACGCAGACGACACAGCGGCAGCTGGGGCCGAGGCAGACATGACGATTATATGCACTCGCCACGCACATATCGTTCCCTGTCTCCATCGGACAGTCGCTACAACTACAACAACGATACGGAAACGGATTACAGTCCGCCTCCAAGTCCGCCACCCCCGCGCAAGAATAGCTCTCGTCCCATCAGTGAAGTATGATGATGCATGCGGTGGTGATGCGGCAATGTGTACTTCTCTTAAACCACAACAGCAAATTAGGTGGATCCCGGATAATCCGAATATCCTAACTCAATCCCCGATCATCATACACCATAATATGTACGAGTATGTGTAGTAGTTGCAGAAACTCAAAACTAGTTCAAATCTATGTATATTTATTAATTGATCATCTGGTTAAAGTACGACTAGGAGCTAAAAAGATAAACAAAAAAAAGGTAAACACAATTACAAATACATATATTAAATTTCCATACATATATAATACATAAACCACTTCGATCTTCGATCTGAAGCATTTTTTTAGCGAAAGCTCAATGATAATTGATGATTATATCGAAGAAAATGAAAAATAAACCAAAATATGTATACAATAAACACAAAAACTAAGACTGTGTATTTATTACTATTGAACTATAACGACCAGTGTTGCCAGCAGCCGTTCACAAAAAAGGACACATGAACTAAAGTGAGAGGGAAAATAAGTTCGATTGTCAAATCGAAAAAGCCCTAGTAACAATTTCCATACGTGGTGACACGTCAATTTTTCGAAGGACTCAAATAGAATCGAACAATACTAATGCACCTGATTATTTGTTGACTCTTTTGACTTTGGCTTAGCAAACTTAAAAACAAACATTGCATTTTATTAAGTTTAATCGGTTTCGATAAGATTAGTCGGTATCAGCTCATGCTATTACTCGAGCTAATTGTCTATCATAATGCTGATAATCCCTAACAGTGCAAGCTATTTTTTTTAATCGATTTCCAGTTTGCGGAATGAGCCCACAGCTCCGAAGGAGGAACGTTTGTCCGCGACGGGATTGCTAAAGTCCCGTAGCTTCTCATCGGTGCCATAATTCTGGGATGCCTGAAAATATGCATCATAGCAGGCCAGCTTGGCCTCCATGTGGCGACTAATATCCTCCATGATGCCGTGTGTGCCACCATATTCCAGTGGCAGATAATCGCGTGGCACTATATTGAATATGGCATCAGGATCCGCGCTTACAGAGATCTGGTCATAGAGAGAGAACTGATTTGGAATGAATTCAATTTTCAGTTTTTTTGGCACTACTCACGCGGTCCTTGATCTTGGCAGGAAAGAAGGAACGCAGTGTGTTGAAACCGGCTTCAAAGGCCGCAGGCACATTGATGAAGTGGATGCCCTTTTGGCGTGTTGGCATTGCTTCATCCGCATAGGTGGAGAACTTGCGCAGCAGTTCTGGCTGCAGGGCAAACAGATGCGTGCCAGTGATTCCCTTCATGTCCATGATCTCAATGTATCCCGATACGGTGGCGTTCTCGTCCTCGAACATCATAATTTCACCGAACATGGAGCCCACGCGAATGATATCCTGGAACTTGAATTTGCTCGTATCGTAGCTGCCGGCACGTATGATGGTCACGCAAGGACCTGCATCGCTCTCGTCCTGCGGCAGGCGCAGGAGAATACTGCATGTGAAGTTCTAGATAAGGAAAATAGCCAGACCTGATGTTCTTAATATACACACCCCGATCGTATTATATCCAGCACCAAAGGATCTCTGGCTACGCGATGCTCGTTGAATACCTCAGGGATCGATGCTTGCAGCGTATAGAATCTATCGAATTTCTGTTTGGCGCGTTCCAGGCTGAATTTGGTGCCACGCAGAAAAGCAAGCAAAAATTGATCTTCGGTGCAGGCGCGCAAATGTGGCTGCTTGAGGACCCAATCTCGCAGAGATTCTATGTCGTCAGCCACCCGATGGGGCACTTCATTGAGCTCCCGCATGGCAATTGCCTGCAGTGCCGGTTTCAGGGGTCGGATACGTAATGTGCTCATTGTGGACAGCCTGTTGGCAATGTTGCCAGACTTTAGGGAATGAAAGATAACCGAATTTGATAACAATAATGAAATTTAAATAGAATAAAATAAAATAATTAGCTAAATGTATGGAATTTTCGATATTAAAAAAATAAATATAACAATATAAGTTCCACTATTGTATTTGACGAAATAAAAAAGTATCCTTGATTGTTTTTTATGAACTATCCTTCAAATACTTCAGTTAGTTATGTTAAGTACATTTACTATTTGTCTCAATAAGCAGTATTAAAGATCGACAACAGATAAACTCTTTTGTAAATTATTCCTCATTGGGCATTTTAATATATAAATCTGCATCTGCAAATATATTTTAAAATACTATTTCCTATCAGCTATCGGGATTATCGACCAACATTTAAATTCCAGTTGGCCGTAATTGAAATCCAATAATTAGGCAAAGCAGGTAGTTTTCACACACTCGCGTATAGTGAACGCTTCAGTTGCTTTAATGTTTTTCCTAGCTACAATTTGCGCGTGTTTACCGTTCGAAAATGCAGCTCCGACTGATACCAAACGAAACCCAAACCAAAACGGTAAATTCAACGAACCTGCAATTCGTGTTTATATTTTGTGTTGTGATCAGAAGCCGATTTAAAAACGGCAGCCGAAGTCTGTTCCGTTCCATTTTATCGGCAAACGTTTAAGAAAGATAGGAGAGGGAGGAATCGTGGAGGAAGACGACATGTACAGACGGTACATTCATACTGTGTGTACCAGGCGCCGCTCTACACTTGTTGTACCATGTTTATTTTTTGCCATGCGGGTGGTTTTTCATTTTTGTTTTCTACTTGTAATTTCGATTGATTGTCTTAATTGGCTTTGGATTTAGGCGAGCCATAAGTACACCACACACAATGAACATGATTATTTGTGAAGGGATTTTTGAGTGCATGCGGCTGCGACAATTGCAGTTCCCCTCTGTGGTGCCCCTTCTGGTTTGTTCTAGTTTCCAGCTAGGCAGGTCACACTTGCAATTGTTCAATTTAAATAATATTCGCAATTTGCATAAATTAAATCAATGCTGATAATGGAGAAGGTTACTTGAGTACACTTTTAATTGAGGAAGCGAAGTGATTATGCTGACTGTTTGATAATAATAATGATTTATTATACAATGTGTCAAAGAGGAATTATAGTCCTGCAACAGAAGTTATTGCCCTTTGTAAATACCGATTTAAGTATGTAAGCAAATTACGTGTTACACTTTATCAACGTAATTAAAAACATATTCTTACGTAAGAAGAAAAGCACATTCACCTTTTTTCGAAATTAATCCACCGATTTAATAAATCACTAAATTAAACAGTTTACTCATATTGATGAACCAGTTAAAGGAGCGCCAATTCAAACTTAGTTCAAGCAATTGTTCGTTTAAATCTTACTACACTGAACTAGTTCAATATCACACAATAGTTTGCCCTTAGCCTATCGATAACTTGTAGCAACGACTCGATAAAAAGAGGTGACAAGTGACAGGTAGCTAAAAAAAAATAAATAAGAGAAATATATTTTTTAATAACAGTCATTCAAGTGCAAATAATAATATAGATTTTTAAAACAATGCAGGTCGAAACAATGTCCAGCGTTGGCGAGACCGAGAATCCATTCCTAGCACTACTGCAGCCGGGTCCGGGCCAGGGTGATGGCGTGTCCAAGCAGCTGATTGAAAAGATTTTGCTCTTTACCCTGAGCAAAGATACCCCCAGCCAGGCAAGAAATGCAGCAGTTCTCTGCCTCGCAGATGTGGTTGTGGCCGACAATAGCGTTGGTGATACACTCAGCGAGGATTTGTTGGCTCATGCGCTATTCGAACGTCTCATGTTAACCGAGACCAGCGAATATTTGCAACCAGGAGCTGGTGAGAATCAGTGCACCAATGCGGAGCAGGCCCTAGAGACACGAGCTATGATCTATTTGCACGGTGCATTCACCAGATGCGAGCAACTTCATCGCGACGGCAGCACAAAGGAGAATCAGGATTGCGATAAAATTGTCGAACTTATTCTGAACAATGCCAGCACTTGCATGCGACAGCCTGATCTCTTTGCACCACAATCCTTTGGTGCCCAGTGGCTGGAACTGTTCGAAAAGTCCGACGAACATGATATTAGCACACAAGAGTTTTTAGTACGTGTAGTTGCCAAGGTACTCGACGAGGTAGAGCCTCTTGAGGCCTTGGGTGCCTTTAAAGCCATTTTCTATCCCATGCTGGGGGATCTGCAGAAGCAGCTGGCCCGGGAAAACTTGATAAACATTAAGAAGAACATATTTTGGATTCTCGGTTTCTTTTCGCGGGAGAAACGAACTGGCATACTTGGTGAACTGCTCATTGATTACACCACACCCAATCCCAAGGCCAAAGGTCAGTTAATTTATAGGAATCAGTCGGAGAAACTGAAGTATATTGATTGTTTTCAGGTGGTGAATATATGGACACACTCTTTGGACAATTGCTGTGCATCTCCATTATGCCAAAGACCCAAACGGCGCCATATGAGTTCTTTCGTGACATTTCGCTGCTCTCACAGCAATCAGATCCAACACTGTGGCAACTGTTGGCCCATCATGTGCAGAACATGTTTCTAATGATTAAACAACTGCTCGTTCAGTCGCCTGCAACGAAAAAGAAGACCCTGCAGTGGATCGCCAATTGCCTGGACGCCAATGTGGCACGTGGACATCTTTGGAGCACAATTAATCTAAATTTGGAGCAGACAGTGCACAGCACTGCCAGCGACGCCTTTATGACCAGCCTTAGTGCGGTACTGATGCGTCTCTGTGCACCGCTCTGCATGCCGTCCCTAAAGGTAAGCAAGGAAATAGAAGTCACCTCCGATCACATTCGTAATCCTCCTCTTGCAGGTGATGCTGGTGGATCCCACGTATTGTGCTGTCTCCGACGCCAAGGATCGTCTGGCAAAGGGTGTCAGCATGCTGAAGGCCTACGAGGAGACTTGCCTGCTGCCCAGCGAGGAGGGAGAGCAGCGTCTGATGGCAGATAAGTATAATTTCATCAGCGAAATCTTCTACATGGCGCACAAGGCATTCGAGCTGGGCAATCGGGCGTGCATTGAGCGTCTGACACGCATGATGCGTGAACTACAGAATACACAGAATGCGTATCAGGAGGTTGCAGCGCGGGATCCCAACAATGATCTCACCAAAAATCTACTACGTATGCTGCAAGATCAGATGCAACAGGTGCTGTGCATACGTAATGCTCTTGCAGAACCGGATTATGATGCTGCCATATTGAAGTTCTTTGAGGCTTCGGCCATTTGGTTGACCGAGATTGCGATGTTGCCGCGTGAGAAATATGAGGTGGCGCTCGATAAGAAAGACTTTTCGCCACAGAAGCTACGCAACCTCGAACTGTTGTCTGAGACGCCACCGTTTGTGGCACCATACATGAAGTCGGTGCCAGAGAACATTATCGACAACATTGCAGCGTATTTGAATTTCTGTCGCAGCTTTCCAGGGGATCAGTTTATACAGCTATACACCAGCTCACACGATGCCTTCTTCAAAATGATTATCCTGTTTATGGGCAGCTCTGAACTGGTTAAGAATCCACATTTGCGCGCCAAACTGGCCGATGCTCTTGAGTTTCTGCTGCCCACACCAATTTCGGGAAGCAATCGCAAAGCATTCAATACATATGTCTTTGATAATCATCCAGATCGACTGCAGGTGGTGCGTAGCCTGCTCAATGTGTTCGTGAGCATCGAGATGACCGGACAATCGGTGCAGTTCGAGCAGAAGTTCAACTATCGTCGTCCCATGTATGCAATCATGGAATTCCTATGGACCAAGCAGGAGCATGTGAAATGCTTCCGGCAATTGGCCACCGAAGCGGAAAGCAATATGGAGGCAATTGAGCCCCCGATCTTTTTGCGTTTCATAAATCTTCTCATTAACGATGCCATCTTTTTGCTGGACGAATCGCTATCGAACCTTGAGCAGATCAAGCAATTGCAGCAGGCACAGGACAATGGCGAATGGAACAATCTCTCGCACAGTGAACGACAACAACAGACAACGAATCTACATCACCTGGGCATGTTGGCCCGCTTCGATAATATTCTGGGACGCGACACGATCAACATTCTCAAACTTTTGACTACCGAAATCAAGAGTATCTTCTGCCACAACAGCATGGTGGATCGCATTGCTGCCATGTTGAACTATTTCCTATTGCATCTGGTTGGACCACAACGCGAACGTTTCAAGGTGAAGGATAAGAAGGAGTTTGAATTCGATCCGGCACAGACTGTGATGGAGATTGCTCACATCTATATTAATTTGAGTACGGACAACAGCTTCTGCCTGGCTGTATCGCAGGACGGACGCTCCTATAGTGATCAGTTGTTCGGTTATGCAGAGAATATATTGATTCGCATTGGTGGTGGTCAGTTGATTGGCGACATGGCTGAATTTGCCAGCAAGGTGCAGAAAATGGGCAACGATTACAAGGAGGAACAAGAACTGCTGGCCGATGCCCCCGAGGAGTATCTAGATCCGATTATATCGACACTAATGACCGATCCCGTCGTGCTCCCAAGCTCGAATGTCACGGTCGATCGTTCCACAATTGCCCGCCATCTGTTGAGCGATCAGACAGATCCTTTTAATCGTGAACCCCTCACCATGGACAAGGTCAAAGCGAATGAGGCCCTCAAGCAGGAGATTGAGAAATGGATTGAGGACAAGCGCAGCGCTGCTGCAGCTCGAACCAACAGCTGATCAGATCAAACTAATCACGTGGATAATTCCAACACAGTCGCATCATCACCAAAGAATTAGCTTGGATCTGGGGCTCTAGTTAAATACACTATGTTTTTCATCTTCTTGAGAATTCCAGTTATATAATATCTACTATATATCGTATCCTACGTCTATATACATAAACATATATGTATGTATGTTTTTATATAGTCTCATTGTGTGTACATAGGCGGCCTTTGCAATTTTCCCACTAAAAATAATATCATGAATGTTCAATAGATCGTTTTGGGTTTCGAGTTGTGTGTGCATGTGTGCGATATCAAGTAATACGTATAGATAAATGTCATATATCTATGTAAATATTTTTGTGTAATGTAAAATGCAAAATTGATTTGCATTATTAAATCAAATAAACGTTTCTATAAGCCGTATTGAGAAGCTTTAAATTAATTTTTATACACTTCGGCGAGGCGCAAACATTTCTTGTTTTTGCTAAAACGAAACTGTTACAGGGTATTTAGAGGACCTCTCCATTTTTATTATACCCTTTGACCATTGATTAAAAAGGGAGATACTAACGTTGTGGAAATATATTGTATGTAACAGGCAACACACATATAGATAAGTACTATATGAACCTATCCACCAAATTGCAAAATCCGATCAGATAATGAACATGGAAGTTATTCAATAAGCCATTTTAACCCTTCGACCAGCAAACAAGATGCGATATATTACTTGTGCAGGAAAGAAAAGGATGGGTGCGAGAGCGAGCTGTTTCTCGACTCTTTTTTTCCGTGCACATGTCAATTATAGAAAATACATGTGCATATATGCTAACACTCATACTTACTTAATTTGTGTACAAACATACATATGTATTGTACGTTTGTATACAAACAACAGCTTGATAGATCGGTATGAATGTATGCAAGTATTTACATGCATGTGTACATATCCATAATATTCACAATACTAGTACTTGCACATAAATTATTATTTAATAATTCATATTTTAGGGTCAGTAAACAATACAAAACCATAAAGTGAAATTATTAAATAAATATTAATTTTGATTACTTGATATATTGCGAGTTATCGATTTGACAATTTAAAATTTATAAAAAAAAAATACCGATATATAATGCTCTCACAGCGCTTTGCAGTCTTTCGCGCGCTAGGAAATTGCGGCGATAAATTATGGGCAACGTATCGAAATTGATGCAAGGTGGCAGCGCACTGCAGTGTTATGATTAATTTGCAGCTTGCGATTAGTATCATACAATTACATACTTTTTATGGCAATATAGGTCGAAGGGTATCCCACTGTCGCCTGCCGCTCGACTGTTGCTCTCGTTTTTACTGCATTTTAGCATTAAATAATGGCCATTGTTTAAAATGTGTTGAAAGCAACCTCCATTATTTAAATTAAAATTTTAAAAACTCATGATCTATTAGGGACATTTGGTTGTTATATGAACTATATATTAATGTAATTTATTTAGTAATATCTGTAAATTCAGAAAATATATTAGGTTTATGATATATTGATATATCATAATTAATATAGTTAATTTAAATGCCTAAAAAGGCAACTTTAAAATTTATTTGCATGCTGAAGGATAGAGAAGGACGGAAGGGGCCGCGGTGGTTGTGAATAGTGTTGTCGGTCCGCTGGTATCGGGTTACCACAGCTCACTTGTACGGCCTCGATGCCTATTCCACAGTGTTTTTTTTTGCGCTTCGGCTGTTCAAATTTAACAAGCTGCTTTATTATTTATTGCGGTGAAATTGCAAAACGCAGCAACAGAAAACAAGAACAACAACAATACGAGGGTCGTTTGATAAGTCCGTGACTTTTTGTATTTTCCGCGCACCTGCTCTAAATACAACACTGCTCCTGTCAGCAGTTATCGATTAACAGCTGACTGTAAAATTTTGAGAAAGCTGCGTTTCTTAGTTTGCGTTTTATAGGCATTGAAAGCAGACGATCTCGTGAATTTTAACGAAAATGGAAAAAAGTGAATTTCGTGTGCTAATTAAGCATTATTTTTTGCGTAAAAAATCCATCACCGAAACCAAGGAAAGACTTGATAAATATTATGGGGACTCTGCACCATCAATTTCAATGGTTAAGAAATGGTTTACTGAGTTCCGTTGTGGTCGTACCAGTACAAGTGATGCCGAACGTTCAGGTCGCCCAAAAGAGGTCGTCATGCCAGAAATCGTCGACAAAATCCATGGAATGATATTGGATGATCGGAGAATGAAAGTGCGTGAGGTAGCTGAGGCTGTAGGCATCTCAACTGAACGGGTACATCACATTTTACATGAATATTTGGACATGAAAAAGCTTTCCGCGCGATGGGTGCCGCGATTGCTCACACACGACCATAAGCGCAACCGTGTGACCATTTCAAAGGAGTGTTTGGCGATGTTCAACCGCAATCCAAACGAATTTTTGCGCCGTTTCGTTACCGTAGACGAAACATGGATCCACCACACCACACCAGAGACCAAAGAACAATCAAGACAGTGGGTTTCTCCGGGTGAACGTGCACCAAAGAAGGCCAAGGTGGGTCTGTCGGCCAACAAGGTCATGGCCACAGTTTTTTGGGATGCACAAGGTATCATTCACATCGATTACCTTGAAAAGGGTAAAACGATCACCGGCGAATATTATTCAGAGCTTTTGGACAGATTCGATATTGATTTGAAGCAGAAACGACCGCATTTGGCGAAAAAAAAAGCTGTTCCATCAGGACAATGCACGGGTGCACACGTGTGTAGTCAGCATGGCAAAATTTCATAAATTGGGCTACGAACTGCTACCCCATCCAGCATATTCTCCAGATTTAGCCCCCTGTGACTATTTTTTGTTTCCAAACATGAAGAAATGGCTCGGCGGTAAGAGATTCGGGTCAAATGAAGAGGTCATCACAGAAACAAACGACTATTTTGAGGGCCTTGAGAAAACCTATTATTTGGAAGGAATAAAAAAATTGGAAAAACGCTGGACTAAATGTATAGAGCTAAAAGGAGATTATGTTGAGAAATAAAACGCTTCTTTGACGAAAAAAATATATTTTATTCAAAAAGTCACGGACTTATCAAACGACCCTCGTAATAAAGGCAGCCCCATTTAACACCGTTCACTGTCATCACGGTTGGACGCCAAAAGCAACAACAACAGACACGTTGTGCTCTGGGGCTTGGAATTGGACGCAATGTTCCGGCTGGCACGGACTCCCGTGAGCTCGCTCCTTGCGTTGAATCCTTTTTGCAATTACGCCGGAGGGCGGGCATATAGAATGCGTGGCTCTCTCAGGGTGCGAAGAAATCAGCTTTTACCGTAATATATTATTTAAAATATTGATTTCATTTAGAAGGAATTCGATATAACGTAAAATTCTATTTATTATCATTAATTTTCTGGCAATTGCAATATTATAATAGTTTTACATCAATGGACGTTTGAGAAAATTTGATATTCCACTTTCACTTGGCCCGCAAACAAACGACGGACAATGATAATTCAATTAAGGAATTTACGTATATACAATACATATCAACTGTGGATTAGTTTCACCAGGCAACAGTCTAGTTGTTCCAACTAATGTGCGAATCCATGGCAAAAATCTACACTCAGAGCCACGTTGCAGAAAGGAAATGCTGCAATCGCCCCTTTATGCCAAGTAGGGACGGCTCCATCCATATTCCGCTGTCGTCAAGTCTCTACTCCGAGCCATGATACACCAAGGAAATGCTGCAGTCGTCGGTGGCCTGAAGCGCACGTACAACTCTAACTACAAAACTTTCCGTGAATTCAAAGGGGTTACTCACGCCGTAATGCAACATGGAAAGAAGGCGAACAACGAGCAAGCTCTGGATACGATTAAAATGAAGTTTTTCTTGTTGCCAAAATATAAAGTTTTCTATGTTCACCATTAAATGTAATTAACTGAATACATATTCAGTTCAATGTGAGATATGCAAATTATGTTTTCCCAGGCAGAGTGTGTAATATAATATTAAACAAATCAGTTCAAATCTGAAAACCAAACAATACATGTACATAGATCATGTAGTAAGCATTTGACTCCGGGTGAATCAGTGGTTGTCTGATAGGTATTCCGTTCCCGGTTGTAAGATTTACCCTACAAATACCAATACAAACATAAGAAAGATATGAACAGTTTTAAACTTATGCAACATATATAATATAATGAGCAATTCATTAAGAGCAATTCGGAGATGTCTCTAAGGTGCGTTGTCAACTTGTTTGTCAAAATTAATATACCCTCTGCGAGGGTACAATTTGAAACATGAAGGGTACATGAAAGAAACCTAATATTCCATTAGCTCAGGCAATCATTTAAATGTATGTAATGCATAGAATATTTACACACATATCAGCAAAATTACAGGCTTAAATTGAAAATTAATTAAAATGCTGCATAAATTTGTGTGACTTTAGTGTAATTTATAAAGCATAATAAAAGCCATGCGTGCAAATTTCTAACTAAAAATGGTAACTTAATATCTTTGGCATATTTTCAATGTTGTAATTATGGTAAATCGGATTAGAGACACATGAAGGGGAAGTCAACATAACATTCGATACCTTTGCAAAAGTTATATTAAATTCATATGTAGTACAAGTATTATGAATTTATGTATGTAATCAGATAAATAGCTTTGGGCAAATTAAACAATAACAGCCAAGCATCTTTGGTGTTAGACAATGTTGAAGATGTTTGAAGTTTCAGTGCCCGTAGTAGAGCGGACAAACTGCAGCTGACAGAGAGAGAGCATGTTGTTGTTGACGAAGGTGTTGCTGTTGTAGCCGTTGTAGATGTTGTTGCTGCTGCTGCTCCTGTTGATGTGTGCTCTGCACGTGTCATAACATGACTCTCCTCGGAACTGTGTGGCTTTTATGGTTAAGCCAAAAATGCCAAGCTTGTCTTTAAACTTCTGCCCTCTTGTGCGAAAGTTAAGTCAAATAATTGTGCTTAGCTGGATGAAGAATCTGTTGTAGAAGGCAGAAAGGGGGACATGAGGGGAGGCGAGTTGAGGTGAGAGACGTGCACTGCAGTCATCTGCCGACACCTACGGCAGGAGCCACTAACATAACAAGAGCTGAGACTGCGGCCATGTACAATGTGAATTATTTCGAGTCATAAAACAAACTGTCACCCAGACAGCACTTTCGAAATGCGACTGACGGCAGGCAACCGAGTAGAATAAGCATATCATAAAGTTACCCCTCCCTTTTCACTCCCCCTCTTCCAGTTAAGCTAATGAAGAATCAGCCTACTTATAAAGCGGAAGAAGGCTACAGTAAGTAGAGGAAGTATGTAAGTAAAGAAGCAAATGGTTTGTGTGAGCTAAGGATTAAGAGGAACACTTTGCATATTATAATATGTGCATGATATATCCTTTCTCTTTGCTTAACTAAGGATTTCAATATCTTATCTCATATGAAATAACAAGCGAAATATCTTTGGCATACACGTGCCCTAATACCAAAGTGCATAATCGAACTGGGGCGGAGGGGATTACATTTTCGGCTTATGTTCGATTGAATAGTTCAGTTTAAGCAGCTTGGCAATTGCCAAGGATTTGCTGATTAAGCAAATGACATTTGTAACATAAGCAATTGCAAATTCCGATTGGATTTCTGGCATTCTTGATACTTATAGCGCGACAGAAGAGAGAGAGAGAAAGAGTAAGAGTGAAAGAGTGAATTCGCCAAAGTCATACTTGTCTGGGATGTCGCCTCGACGTCCTGCTAGACGTGCATCGTTGTCACTATCATTATTATCATCCTCATCATCATCATAGTCAGCGCCAGTGCCAACTAAGGGAGTGACTAACTGTTTTTCATGCGCATCCGTTTCCACTGTACGTGTGGGGCAAAGTAAATGCCTCAGTACAGAGCATTACATGATATATCATTATAGTCTTTGATATACGAGTATACCATAATACACGAAGATATACCATAATACAGTATATATTCCACAATATACTAAGGTTATATCATGATACTTAATTGGCTAGATCTGCTGAGAACTTATTTGGTATTTTTTTTTTAATTTCTATTTATTTGAAATCGTATAAGTATAGTTGAATAAATAAATAATTCTATGCATTTTAAATTATGAAAATAATTTTCATTACTTCCACCATTTTATCTGTTCTAATTGTGTGACATTTATATAAATATATCATTAAAACTGCTAAAATAAAAGTCAATAACCATTTATCGGCCAACAACTCATAAAAAAAAGCTATAGAAAGCGGGCTGGCAACACTGGCAGCATTAGCCGCGTCAGCCACATTCACCAATGTCGAGTCATGTCGTTGCAATATTTTTGAAGTTCATGCTGCACCCCCCTTTCTTCATCCTTCACTTCCTGCATAGTGATTCCCTCTGTAACTCTTCCTCTCTGTCACGAGATGTTTGACAGAGTTTTTCTGCAAATTTGAGCGAGGCTTTCGGATTTGGAATTGGATGTGCGGCGTTTGGCGGACCCGCAAGTTGTTGAGGTTGATCCGGCAGGGCAAACAAGTGCAACAGCATGAGCAGCAAGAGGAGAATGAACAGAAGCAGAAGGAGGTGAAGAAGAGCAGCAGCAGCAGCAGGCGAAGCAAGCACATCGGATTATCAGTAAATTATATCTACGGTTAACGCGTGTGCCTTGCGCGCTGGTCATGTTTACGGCACGTCTGCGGTCGTGCCATGTTTGCCCGGAAGATGGTCACCCTCGCTACACCCCACACCTCCTCCTCTTTCCCATGTTGGTGTTGTGTGTTGTGCGCTATTTTTGGCGCTTTTCCTGCTGATTTATGCAAAACTGTGGCATTTTTCAATTGCATTTTCACTCGTCCTGCAGGACCTGCTGCTGTTGCTCCTCCAGTTGCGCTTGCTTTGCCTCGCTTCGTCTCTACACGCCTCTCTTTACTCCTAGTTCGCACCGAGTTCGCCTTGTTCGCCGCATGTTTGTGCAAATGTGTGCGTTCTATACAATTTTCACACATTTGCGCAACTTTGCTTTCAAATGTGCAACACATTGCCGCGTTTATTGTTGTTGTTCTTGTTCTCCACTGTTGTTAGTTTATGCGCAGCCACTGTTCTCTGTCTATCTCTCTCTCTCCCTCTCTCAGGGAGAGGTTGTGGGAGGTGGAAGCAGAGAGGGCAGAAAACAGGACAAATGTCGGCAGCTTCTTCGCACGAGTTGCCAACTGCATTTGATTGCCGTCGCGCACAGCTGCAAGTGGCTCTGTAGAAGTGTGCCTGTGTGTGTGTTGCTGTCTGTGTACGTGTTCATGTGTGCGATTCATGGATCCACGGATCCACGCTTGGTTTTGCGCATTTACTGTCAAGTGATAACTTTCGCGCGGGTTGTTTTAGCAGTTTTTGCATCATTTGAATCGCACGTGCCACAAATGCAGCCACGCCAGAAGGTGCACCCAAACAGACTAAGACAATGGCCACATTAAAACTAACTCTTACATATTTAGAGATTCAAAAAGAAGTCGATAAAGTGGAATATTATTTGGTATAATTTGTACACCCTTGCAGAAAGTATATTAATTTTGTCTACCTTAGAAACCTTATACATTCTCTCTGTTTTAGAGCTACATATCTTAGTTAAAGTGAACACAAATGCTGGCAGTTGAAGTAAGTCAAAAACGAAACGAAACGAAGCGATTTATCGATTTTATTTATCGCCATAGATCGGCGATTTTTATTATTTTTCATGATATTGTAAAAACTTAACTGCTAATGTTACATACACAAGTCTCTTTTTAAATAATATACAATGAAATATCTTTGTACTTTTAACGCAGAAACAATAAATAATTTCATTCTATTCAAATTAAAGTCATTTCCACACTTATACTGCTTGCAAATTAAACAAGTCTGGCAGTATTTATTTAAATGAATTTCAATTTAGACGAGTCTGGCAATATTTGTTCAAATGAAATTCCATTTAGACGACTCAATTATCCGCAAGCTCTCAATTGACCCTCGTTAAGTCTAACTGATCCGCGATGCATAAATTTTCTGGCTAATTTCGGGCCCATAAACTAAATGTGGCCCAATCGGGGCGCATCGTTCAATTTGTGTTCCGTGGCAGCGTGACGGGTGTGTCGTGTGTGTCGGGTGTGGATTACATGCCCTGTTGCGCTCAAATGTGGACAAGGCAGTCACTCCTTGCGGCAGAGAAGGGAAAGAGAGCAGAGGACTGACTAAATTAACAGATTATAATGCGGTTCACGCCGAATCTAAAATCTAAAATTGTTTTTATGAACTTTGCGGTTGCTGCGTCGAACATGGTTGGAGAATAACGGGAATTTATGTTAATGCAAGTGAAAACAACAAATTTATTGGCGCATAACTCAATCGACGGGGCGTACAGGAAGCGGTGGAGAGGAAGGGAGCAACAGGGGGAGCGTGGGTTATGTCGCTGACGATGATGCATGGAGGAGTCTCGTCCCTGAGCCAAGATATGAATGGATGCAAGTTACAATTTATGGTGCGAATATAGGATGCCAGTGTAGGGGTGGGCCGAGCATGGTGGGGGGGGGACGGGTGGAGGGTGCTTTCACTAAGGGGTCAAGGCTGTCGCTGGCTGCCAAAAACTGTTACGGGCTCAAAGAAATGACGCGATAGCCACGTATTATGACAACAACGAGACGAGCACAAGGAACAACGGCAAGCTTAAACATAAAACGGAAACGGAAATGGCAATGCCCAAATGCAACTACTGAAATTTAAATGGAAAATCGGTGTACTCGACATCTCAATTGCTGCAGTTTCCATTTCCATTTCTATGTAAAGACGATGGCGATGGCGATGGCGACTAATAAACGGCTCGACCAAAAGGCCAACAACTAACATGGGGTAACACGAATGCTGAGGGTTGTGAGGGGGGTAGGTGTACTACACTGAATAGGCTGACCCAGTACATACTAACGGGTTTGAGTGGCATCCTCAGTGTCGTGACGTCAGCCAGCTGACAAGCGCAGCAACCACAGCAGCATCAGACCATGATGATGCCTTCAGTCGGGGCTCAAGGTAGCAAAAGTCATGAGCTTGCCAAATCTTCATGGGGAAAAAGGATAGCACGACTTACTTGTGTGATTTGTGCAAATGAAGTAAGTTTGGGAATGGAGTTCTTACTGATGAACATTTTCTTGAAGATTATTATGCTGAGGGTTCCTAAAATAAAATGGGAAATTCTCCATATATCTATCTCTCTATATCTATTTGCGGTAGACTGAGTGTAGAGTTGAGACAAACAGACGAATATATGTACATGTTTGTCTACAGAATTCTAAGAGCGAACTCACTATACAAGTATACAATTCGCATATAACCTCACTTTATTTTTTTTTTTAAATTTGAATGTAATATTTCAGATCAAAAGATGAAAAGAGAATAGGTATCGAGTTAGTATCAATAGGCTAACTGAAGAAGAGTTCCAAGCATCAATACATCACCTCTAAATCTATTTATCATGCACACATCTGTATTAAAGTCTGAAAAAGAAAAATTTAAAAAATAATGTGCACTTAACCTCACTTTTTTCTTTCAATCGAAATAATGTAATTGTAAAGCAGAAGTAAGAGTAGAAATATTTATTTTAAATTGAGTAACTAAAGATGTAAACAGAAGAATCAAGACATAACCTCACTCAATTTAGTTTCTTTGATCTTTATCAATCACATAGCAAAGGGAAAACTGAATTGTGAATACTTTTTAAAACAGGGAAACTCTCTCAATCAACAACAAACTGAAAATCAACATGCAGTAGACCATAACTAACCTCACTTTTATATATATTCCAATACTATATGTCAACTCAGCCCTCAGGTCAACGGGAATACTCAGCGAAAGCGTATCTAATCTCTTGCGTCGACCCAATGATTTCGTATATATATTCCAGCTAGGAATTTGCATATTACATAATTGGCTGAGTGGGTACCCAGCGCTGCTCGAATGCAATGCAGCTCTAGGGCCGCAACATGATCATCAAGGCAATGCTTTATGGTCACTTTATATTTGCAGTGTGTGGATTAAATTAATGCACACGACGGGCAAGCGAGATAGATAGAAAGAGAGAGTGGAAGGGGGAGATGAGCAAACACTTGCCGTACGCTTATGCGGCACAAGTTGCGCATACGCCTACACACACACACACAGACGCACATAGAGAGGCACGCATAGATATCTATGGGATTGCGGGCAGATGGGCATGTTTGTACTTATTGTAGGTGTGCTACTTATTGAATATGCTGATGCCAATATGCAGGTACCGTGCACAGACTTACAGCGTAGACTGTGTGTGGGATTAGCAGGGATAGGCAGGCCCAATGTTGTCAGCCTTGTTTCCATAGCATACTTAAAAGGGCGAGTGTATGTGTTTGCCCGGCTGGACATGTGCTCGATAGATAGCCAGATGTATAGATTGGTTCATATAATGGACTCCTCGTACCAAGTTCCTATAATAATGTCGAGTATATTTTGCCATCGAGTTGAGTGTGAATTTTCCAAAATCATCTCAGCAAACGAATGGACTTGTCTGCTGCAAAATAAAATGCAATTATTGGCAGGTACTCAGTGTGAGATTGTGCGTGTATGAGTGTATGAATGTGTGTGTGTGTGTGAGTAGGGTTGAAGCTAATTGGTTTTAGATACTCGCACAGTGTGTGCAATGAGCCAATCTGCTTCTCACAAATGCAAATTGTATTTGTTGATTGCAGTTCTCAATAAATTGTGGAAAAATAGGGGATACTTAAACTGCAGTAAGAGTTATTACGAGTCGTGGCTGGAATAGTTGAAGTTTCAAATAGATTTTTAATTTATAGGTTATACACGAATCCATATGCCAAATTTACTATAACTAGTACTTATAACTGCTGAGATCTTCACATTTTAGTTAATATATTCCCCTCAACAGCTCATCAAACTGTACAGGGTACAACGGGCAACTGTTCTACTGTTAGTCCTGCTGATATATCGCACAACACGTGCATTTGTTGACTTTCCGAAAAAAAAGTCTAAGAAAACGCACAAGATAATTACTGTTATGCCAGACGAAACCATCTATTAGAAGCACTTAAAAATCAACTCTGCTAGAGCTGCAATTAAAAACAAATAAAACATTCGAAAAGTTTTGCAGCTTAAGCGTTTATAAAAGTTTCCTTTACGGTGCCAGGGAAATAAGCAGTCGATGATTTAATACCCTCAGGCCGGAATCTGAAGTATTCCCTTAAGAAGGCATATTAAATAAAATAGGGAAAGTGTGAAAAAAACAAAGTTTTCTTTTGAACTGTTGAACAATATCTAAAAAAATGTTCTAAAAGGATTCTTCATTTAATAATAATAATAAAAAAAAAAAAATGTTCTAAAAAAGAAAAGAAAAAATAACTTACAAAGAATATGCTGGATAATATTATAATAAAAAAGAAGAAAATAATATGACAACATTTAAAATATATAATATTCTTTTATAGCATCTATTATAGAAATCCACATATTATTTATCCATTTTATATAATATAATACAACAGAACAGATAATACATATACCACATACCATAATGAAACGTACCTATGCCTCGTACCTATGCTCCAACAAACTCCCAATTCCCTCTATAAATCTCTAACAATAATTAACCAGAAGCAGACAGTTGCAGTTAGAGTGAGACAGAAAGCTACGGCATTGAGTAACAAATGGCGTGCACCTTGAGGGTGGTCACTGATGAGTGTAAACACTAAACGAAAGTACAAAAACAATTAAAACTTTTACCAAAGTCAAAGAAAGAAAGTTCCAAACCTCCCCCCCTACAGCTCTCGATCCGAGCAATTAGCTGGCAGCATATAAAAACAAAAGGTAAGACAAGAACTTTCTCTACTTATGTCTTGACACTCGCCGGCAGTGTAGACTCCTCTGCGATTCATAAGTAAATACTTCAACATCAATCATGATTGACAGCCATGAGCCGCCAATTTCGCGCAGCTACTTCCGCATTGCTCGCCTCTCCGGGCGCATCGTTGGCATTTGGCCGCAACAAAGACGCGACTGCTGGACGAATTTCGTGTGTAGCTTTAGCTTTGCCGTCATCCTGATTGGTGCTGTGGGCGAGAATCTTTACGGGTTTCTCAACCTGGCAAATTTGGTAACCGCTCTCGAGGCCTTTTGTCCCGGCAGCACAAAGGCCGTTTGTGTGCTCAAGCTGAGCATGTTCTTCCTGCACCATCGTCGCTGGTACGAAATTGTGCAGCGTCTGCGTGCCATGTTGTGGTCCAATCGAGGTGACACTGCTCAGCACATGCTCTGCAACATCTCGAGCACAGCCAATCGGCTTACGCTGCTCTTGCTCTCCTCGGGCACCGCCACTAATACCGCTTTCAATGTGCAGCCCCTCATCATGGGACTCTATCGTTGGCTAAGCAACATACCTGGTCAAATGGAGCTGCCCTTTAACATCATGTGAGTGACGGGAAGCGAAAACATGTGAGAGACATATGAAGGTATTTTTGGGTATTAGAATCGAGTAAAAGATTTTATACTATGCATGTCTTCAATGTACTCAATTGATATGATGATATGAAGTCTAATTATTTATTTTCCATTCACCCTCTTCCAAGTTACGTAGCCACATTGAGTTTTATAATAATTTAATTTATTGTTGAAAGAATCATTTTGTTCTTGCCATCATTACATACGTTATCTTAAATCTGCTTATCATTTTATGAATAGTTTTTTTTTTTTTTTATTTTTTTTTTTTTTTT
Organism: Zaprionus ornatus; assembly: GCA_018904035.1. Lineage (NCBI taxonomy): Eukaryota > Metazoa > Arthropoda > Insecta > Diptera > Drosophilidae > Zaprionus > Zaprionus ornatus. The sequence goes on along the minus strand of JAEIFZ010000002.1, from coordinate 13,729,294 downwards.
TTTATTATTATTAAGTGCTTATGAATAGTAAATTCATGTCTACAATTATAGTAATATAATATAGTATAGTATTAACGTTATCTCCAGCTATCAAATTTAGTTTTTCACTCGATTTACACATTGAATTTAATTTTCTAAACATAAACAAAGAAAACTGCGTGTTGTTTGGTTTCCTTGTCGATTTTTATAGCTATAGTTTACCATATATTATAAATACTTCATCGATTTAAAGTTAAAGCTTGTTCTATTCTTCTGAGCGGAGTTAAAGGTTATTGAGCAGTTCCCATTGCGGAGTTTATCATCTATCTTCATGAGATCTATTCTCTTTTAAATAATCCCACTGACCTCTAGTGTTTACTCTCTGGCCCTCAGCCTACCCGACTTCGCGACTGCCTCACAATGGTTCCCCCTCACCTACTTCGTGCTCTTCTGCTCTGGGGCCTGCACCGTGTTCACCTTCAGCTTCGTCGATGGATTCTTTCTCTGCAGCTGCTTGTACATTAGCGGAGTCTTTCGTCTGGTGCAGCAGGATGTTAGGTCAGTGTTCGCTGACCTGCACGCAGGTGAGTGGAGTCAATAATCCAAGCAGTAGAAGGCACTAAGGATGATGCAACTGCTATATCCCTCTCTCTCTCTCTCTCTCTCTCTCTCGCTCGCACAGTGGACGTGTGCAGCCCGTCAATGAATGCGGAGATTCGGAGTCGACTTGTCGGCATCATCGAGCGGCACAATGCGATTATCGATTTGTGTAGCGACCTAACGGGCCAGTTTACCGTTATCGTTTTAATGCATTTCCTGTCGGCAGCCTTCGTCCTGTGCTCGACCATTCTGGACATCATGTTGGTAAGCCGGCGGCGTCGATTAAAAGTTTTTCGCTGTTTTTCGGTCTCGTGTTTGCTTTGTTTGTGTTTTATTCGCTGCTCTTTTTTTGCAGTTTTTTTTTTTTGTTTTTTCTTGGTTTTCTGGTTTGTTTGCTCTTGGTGGCAATTTATAAGCGCATGAATTGTTGCTCTGCCAAAAGTTTTTAATGCGCCTTTCACACGTTTTCCGGTCTGGGTCTGGGTCTGTTTCTGGTTCTGGTTCTGCTGCTGCCTCTGTCTGATTTGGGGCCCTTAAAAGCCGCCGCCTGCGGCCATTTGCAACATGCTGTGGCGGCATCTATGGCGACGGCTATGTTGGCTACGTCTGCATGCCAAGCTACCCTGTAGGTGCTGCATGAGGCATGAGCTGGGTATATCAACTTAGAGACAGTGAAAGTGGGGGCAGCATACTGTAGATGATCATCTTATATAACGAGCTCAATTGTACTTCATTCTAGCACGATCTTTGGGCTCCTAGACAGCATCTTGAGGTCTATCAAATTGCCAGCTGCTGTTCATTTATTGCCTCTTTGTGTAAATGTGGCTAATTAAAACACATGCCTGGCTTAGTCGAAATTCTTAAGACTCTTGTAGGGATTACGCTAAGTTCATTATATGCACATCAGCAGGAACAAAAAGAAGAGGAGTTATGTATATGCCTTAAACGTTAACCTCCCTAACTGAATTATTGCCAGCTGAAGTGATGAGTTGCCACTCGAGCTGCAGTTGCAATTAGGCTGAGACATAATCGTAAACGCAATCTTAATTTGCAGCCGCAATTCCTTTCCAATTAATGATGGTTATCTCCTACTCTCTCCCTCTCTCCCTCTCTCTTTCTCTCACTCCTGCAACTTGGAACGACTCTCAACTCTCGGCAGAACACCTCGTCGCTGAGCGGCTTAACCTACATCTGCTACAGCGTGGCGGCGATGACGCAGCTCTTCCTCTACTGCTACGGCGGCAATCATGTGGGCGAAAGTGTTAGTAATATTCTCCGATTCGCACTCTCTGTCTCTCACTCTCTCGCACTCTCTCTCTTCCGCTCTGCTTTCTTCTTGTCTGCTCTGTTTTCATTTCGTAATTTCAATTTAGCGCCAAACATTAGGGGCAGCAACATAAAAAATTATATGCCAAACACAAATTGCACTTGTGATAAAATTTTAATTACACAACAAAGTGTTGCTGCCTTCCTCTCTCTCTCTCTCTCTCTCTCTCTATCTCTTTCTCTCTTTCTCTTTATCTTCCCTGCAGAGCTCTGCTGTGGCCGACACGCTGTACGACATTGAGTGGTACAAATGCGATGCGAGGACTAGAAAAATGATTTTAATGATATTGCGTCGCTCGCAACGGGCGAAAACAATTGCGGTTCCGTTTTTTACGCCCTCCCTGCCGGCCTTCAGCTCGGTACGCAGCTCTCTCGATTATGAGAATGAGAATAAATGTTTATGTTTTACTCACTTGCCTTCTATTCTATTCTCATCTCTTGCAGATACTCAGCACAACCGGCTCATATATCACGCTTCTGAAGACATTTCTGTAAGCCTATGTGGCGTATGATTGATATGCGCACTGGCCGCACACGCTCATCTGTCTCTCCATCTCCATTTGCGTCTCAGTATCCGTTTGCCAGCCTCATTTCCTCTACTTGTCGCTGTCAGTGCGGTTTATTCTAATTAAATGCCAATAAATTGTCGCAACAGGGAAAAAAAACGAAGACTGCACACGCTGCGTATGATTGATTTGGCGTGCAACAAGTCGCCCAAGCTGAAGGACACTTCAGTTTTTCACTTTTCTATCTCGCGCTGTCATTATTTCTTTACCCCCCCCACCCATTTAAAATAGAGAACGACCTTTCACGGCTGCCACGCCCCCATGCCCCTGTCTCCTGCCGCCCTTAAACTAATGAAAAGCACTCGCGGCTTTGGCCACATTAATTGGGTCAACATCGTCAGCATTCACAGCATAGCGCAGCAGCTCGTCGCGTGTTGGCGGCAATGGCGTTTTTATGGCATCACGTTGCACAGTGGGACGAGTGCGATTATGAATTAAATCAGAGATTTATTTATATAACGGGCAAATAAATATCAGAGCGATGAGCAAAAAACAACTAGAAAGAAAAGTTGTATATTCTTGCAGGTGCTTATATGCTCCGATCAATCCGATACTAGTTATATATAATGGTGCAGAATTGAATGACTTTGTGAATATTCAATATTATGTCTCACTTTGATTGCCACTGTTAAGTTCAGTTATTTCTAAAATCAGAATAGGGCTTCATAGAATAGGTCTGCATTGAATAGGTCTGCATAGAATAGGTCTGCATAAAAAAGGTCTGCATTGAATAGGTCTGCATAGAATAGGTCAAGCCGAATGTTCCTATGACAGCTATATGTTATAGTGGTCTGATTTTGATTAAATTTTATGTGCATATTATATATATGGAAAAAGTCTGATGTAGGAAATTTGGTAACAATATCTTGACAAATAACAAAAATTGACTGATAGTTTGTATGGCATATATCGTAATATATCTATCTCGTTTTGGCTTATATACAGCGTGCAGCAATATGAAGCCTGTGTGCCAAGTTTCATTAAGATAACTTACAAGCTGAGGGACTAGTTTGCGTTGCAACAGACACACACACGGAGAGGTCTGTTTCGATTACTCTGTTGATGCTAATTCGGAATACATATACTTTATGGGATCAGAGATGTGTGCTAAAATGGTCAAAATTAAAATACCCTCTGCAAAGGGTGTAAATATCATAATATGCGTAAATATACTTAATGATTCTATGGACTATAGAGGAAATAGAACTTCTCTCTCAAGGAAAATCATAGAATATCTTCAACTTCCATCTCTTCTCAGACTTGCCTCACTGTGCAGCTAGGCCTGTACTTCAGTCGAGGTTTTTGCCGCCACCGCTGTTGTTTCGACTGTTTCTCAGGCAAATATCAATTATAATTGCCAACATTTGAGCCACGGCTAACGAGACAGTCAGGCAGGCGTCTGCACATGGCCAAGACGTTTGCAGACGTTTATTGAAATTAGCCGCAAAGTTTGTTTGCCCCAAATGGGCCTCAATTCGATATACAATATATTTTTGGAAAGCGCCAGTCAAATGTCGGCGCTAAAAGTTAATTGATTTCTTAACTTATAATTAATATATTTGTAACGGTATTTACGTAAGGAACTGTGTTGACCATTGTCTGTCTGGTAAGAGAGGTAATGCGATACTTACTCAATCGAAAGTCAGCTAATTATTTATTTTCCATTCACCCTGTTCCAAGTTACGAACGAACATTGAGTTTTATAATAATTTAATTTATTGTTGAAAGAATTATTTTGTTCTTGCCATCATCACATACATTATCTAAAATCTGCTTACCATCTTACGAATAGTAAATTCATGTCTACAATTATAGTAATATAATATAGTATAGTATTAACGTTATCTCCAGCAATATCAAATTTAGTTTTCCACTCGATTTACACATTGAATTTTGCTAAACATTAAGAAAAAAAAAAAACTTCGGATTGTTTGGTTTCATTTTCGTTATTTTCTTTTCCTTTTTTGTGTGTTGTAGTGCGCGATTTAGCTACGAATATATTACAAATTGTGCACACTCGCTTGTGTTTCCATGTGTGTGTCTGTGTGTGTGTGTGTGTGTGTGTGTGTGCAGACTGATGTGACAAACTGTCGACGCATTGTTGGGCATAAAAAAAAACGGAAATAAAACCGACCAAGCAACCAGGGGAGACTGACTGACTATATGAAACGCTTATGAAACTTTACGAGTGTGATTTGCATGTGTGTATGTGCTGTGTGTGTGTGTGTATGTTTGACTTTTGTTTTACTGTAAAGTGGGCACCATAATGAAATGAACCGGAAGGCAGCCAGGGCGACAGACAGCGCAGACATGCCATGCAGGAGCCACAGACTTGTGGTATTTACCGAAGAGTGCCGCAAAAATCTGCTACCATCTCTCTCTCTCTCTCTCTCTCTCTCTGTCTCTTTCGTCTTGTTCTTGTGCTGTGCATTTTTCATAAGTCGTCGCTTTTGCTTTCCCTTTCGCTTTGGCTCTCCGGCTTCACACAATGAAATGTAAATATTAAAAGGAAACACAAAATGCCTGAAAGGGAAAACAAAAGCAGGCGATGTTAATGGTTGCCCGTTTGTCCTTTCCTTTGGCAAATTTCTAACTACAAAGAAAGAGTGTGAGAGCGAGGGAAGGGAGGAGGAAGACAGCGCCAAGAAGAAGCCAACTGCTCATAATTTAAACGAGGCAGCAAGTAGCTCTTGCTCCTGCTACCACTCCCGCTTCAGATCCTCCTCCTCCTCTCGCTCCTCCTCCTCCTTTTGCTTTGCCTCCTCTTCCGCTGCAATGCTGCTAATGATGATGATGCTGTCGCTGCTACTGTCGCTGCCTCTTCTGTTCTTGTTGTTGCCGTTGTTCTGCCTGGCGCTGAGAGCAGGCAGCACTGAGAACGACAGGGACCAAGCGGCTCGCGACTTGCGAGTTGAGCGAGTCAGTTTCAGTTTCAGTTTCGGTTCTGGTTTCGTTTTCGGCTTTCAGTTTCAGTTTCATTTTGGACTGGGTGTTGTAGCTGTTGTTTTGCGGCTGACAGCTAATACTTGGCCCATTGTAGCGCCAGCGTCGAGCAGAACATTAGCCCGAGACACTGCTGCGTCCGCTGGTGATGGCCAAACAATGCCAGTGTCGCGCTCTTCTGCATCGCCGCGGGATTCTCATCTGGAAAAGAGCACAAAGTGTAAGAAAAACGAACGTTGAGCATGTATGGCAGTCTATGTGGGTGAGTGTGTGTGTGTGAATGTGAGTATGTGTGTGTGAGTGGGTGTGTGTGTGGCTGTTCAGGCAATGCACATTCAAATTAACCGCAGCTCCGCCTATTTTGGCATTCGTTAGCATCGCGCAGCCAAACAACATAATTTAATTGTGAGATTGCTTTGTGAGAGTCCCAGCCCAGGTTCCCAACCCCAACTCATTCCCCATCTTCTGCCCCCCCTTTAAAGTCCCGCTTTAGACAGTCACGCATTGTGCACACACTGGGGCAGGCTAGATAAATGACATATGTGTCGGCTGGCTGCCACAGCGTATACGTAATATTTCTTGGCATTTGCCAACGCATCATTTGTTAGTTCTCTGTATGCTGTGCCCCACTCCCGACTTAAAAGCTAAAGTCGCTACTAGAACTAGATCTGTAGAGTGTAGAAAAGGTTGTCTTTAATGATGAACAACGAAACTAGCTGGGTAGATATGATAGGTCTGACCAATTTAGTTGGCATACTGCGTATAGAATATATAATAAAAGATAGCGAGCTTTATCTAGGTGTCTTTAGCAAAAAGGCAATTTAACTTCTGACTTGACACTTTTGATGATTTCTTAAATGTAGTTATATACAGATATACGTATACATATATCTGTGGATGTCCATGAAATTTCGTATAAACATATGTAATACGATATATTAGCTTCATAAAGGTTTCTTTCTGTATTTGTTTGGCAAATAGATTATTTCAGTTTGTTCTTTAGATATTTTTTCTTATATATATATATATATATATATATATATATATATAAAATTACCATCCTATAGAGAGGGTATTCTGTATTCGACTCCAAGTTGTGTGCAACTCACATTTCACTTGGTCTTTGTTAAATTTTTATTGCTCGTGATTTATTATCTGTATTTATGCATAGGCATTTGGCAGTGCCATACGCACTCTCTGCCCGTGACTGTCTCCCCCCCTTCCCACTCCGTGTTGCTTATCACGCGCTGCCCTTTGCAATGCTGTGTGCTGTGTGCCACATGTGGCACGTTGAGGGATACGAGCATGATTAACTGCCTTTCGCAAGTTACTTTTGACATCTTATCATATTTATTATGCTTTGGCTACCCCCCCTGCATCTCTCTCTTCTGTCTTCCTTGCTCTCTTCCAGCTCTGATTGAGCAAGTCTTTAAAATGTAAATTCCTCTCGCATTGTTCTGCTACAACAACAGCAATTTCATTTAGCTTTACTACCAAGCTAACGATCAAGGCATTTCAGTTAACACTTGACATGCCGCTAAAACTTAACGCACTTCAATCTACTTCGATGCGGGCCGTAAAAGTGACGAACAACGTTCCGTTGATGCTTTACGATGACCAACGACGTCGCGTAGTTTATCCCCGGATTAAAATGTCTTAATTCTCTGGCGAATTTATGGCCACAGTATGCAAACTGTGGGCATGTCGGGTCTGGTCTGGTCTCGTCTAGTCCTACGACTGATGACTTATACGCCCCGTTGTCGCTTTTCTCGCATCTCGCATGTCGCACAATGCTTAGTGCCGAGCAAACAAATGAAATTGCTCACAAATTGCGCAGGAAATGCGTGAAAAGGTCTTAAGAATTGTGTTCTACAGGGAGAATTACGAGGCTCTTGAACAAGTTCGCATTTTAAAGGAGACGAAAGGAAGCACTAAATCCTGAAGTATTTCATTTTTAGAGCTCTTCAGTTGAGTGGAAACTTGCGAGCAGAGTACTCTAGTTGAGCATGGCAACTGATTTAAATGTGGATTGTATGTATGTGGACTGCATGTAGAGGCAATGTAGACTGTTGTTGTCTAGATTTAATTTGCAAATAGATTTGAAATTTGGAATTAGCAGTCTGCATAGAATATTCATATATATGTATGTGGATTGTATGTGGATTGTATGTGGATTGTATGTGGATTGTATGTGGATTGTATGTGGATTGTATGTGGATTGTATGTGGATTGTATGTGGATTGTATGTGGATTGTATGTGGATTGTATGTGGATCGTATGTTGATCGTATGTGAATTGATTGTAAGCTGTATAGAGTTATATATTGATTGTTTTTAATGTATCAATTATATGTGGAAGAACTGTAGACAGCTTGTGGATTGTATGTTTGCAGCTGCAACAGAAGTGGTATTTCAGTCCATAAGAAATTCGCATATGTGAATTGTATGTGGATTGTGTGTGGAGCATATGTTGACCATAAGTGGATTGTATGTGGACGTCATGTCAACTAGAACTGGTCATTATATTTAGGATGTGTACATGTTAACTAAATTAATTATATGTATGATCAAATGTGGATCCCATGTGGACCTTATGTGGATCGCATGTGCATATCTTTTTTATGGTACATGTGACAAATATTATGAGGATGTGGATGTGTACTGTATATGCATGTGGACTGCTTGTGGACTGCATGTGGATTGCATGTGGATTGCATGTGGACTGCATGTGAACTTACCATTAATCACATGAACCATGACACTGGCGCTGCTTGCCGTCGTCGGCTGGCACGTGTAGTTGCCCGTGTCCGTTGTCTGAGCATTCGATATGCGGAGCCTGTGGAAGGCGAAGAAAAGGAAAATAAAACCGCTAGGAAAAGTTGAAGGAAACCAAAATTAACCTTGACTTAAGTGTATCCCCGAGCTGCGATTCCATGGCAATGCGTGAGGCAAAGTCCCGTTGCAATTCGTTGCTGAGAACCTCATTGAGCGACTGATCCGGCTGTGCAGACAGCACCCGCTTGCCCTGCCCCTTCTTGGCAGCAACTGCCTCCTGCTGCTTCAGCTTATCCATCTCCTCCTCATCCTCGTCATCATCCGCGTCGAAGGGCGTGATCATGTGCTCACCACGATACCAGTAAATGGGTCCAATGTCCTTCACCGATGGCTGTTTCACCACGCAGTTGAGAATGATGGCGCTGCCCGCCTTGAAGTGCAGATCGTGTGGGCCACTGATGACGGCCTTGGCATCAGGTGAGATTTCTAGAGAAGAGGAGCGAGAGAGAGAAACAGTTAGAAATTGCATCAAATAACGATTACGATGCAATCGCTTGTAAAACAATTTGTGCAATTGAATGCGCAAAACTTTTAATCATAAAAGTTAACGGCATAAGTTGAGAATTCCGCTAAATTGAAGCCAGATATAGCCGTAAAAGCTGAAGTGAGAGAATGCAACACACACACACTCACACACACACACACACACACACATAAGGCAGACATTCCGCATATGCGACGGCGTCTGTCGCGTCAAATATTTATGCTTGTGTGTGTGTGTGTGTGCTTGTGTGAGTGTGTGTGTGTTTGTGGAACTGGGTTAATAATAATATTTATTATGCATCGGACTGTGCAAATAATAATAATTAAAAAATATACCCGAAAAGTAAAAAAGCAATGAAAGGGAGAGAGGAGGAAAGAAAGAGGAAGTAAGAGGGAGAAGGAGCGGGAAGCAAGAGAGCCACGAAAGTGTCGTGCAGTGGCGAAATAAAAAATTTACTCCCTACTGCAGATTACATGGCAACAGGGGAGAAAGGGGTGGGCATCATGTGTGTATGTATGTGCGTGTGTGTGTGTGCCTGCACGTCTGCCAGCATTTCGCCGCCAGGTTGTCTAGCTGTCTCACTCTTTTCGCTGCTGTATTTCTTCCTTTCGCACCCTTCATTCCTCCCTCCTGCCATCGTCTTCCTTTCCCTCCACCATCGTCTGTCCGTCTGTCAGTTTGTTTGTTTGTTTTGGTCGGGATTGTGGCATATGTTGAGCATGTGGAGTCCCTGCATATCCCTCGGCGCCATTAAGTGCGTGTGTGTTTGTTTCCCCCTCTTCTCCGCTATCTCTCCCACTATCTCCCTCTCTCTCTCTCTCTCCCCGACTCTTACCTCCTCTCTGTGTATATATTTGTGCAGTGTCACAGTGTTAAAGGCAATTAACACCCTGCACATTCGTTGCACACAGAAATGTTGTGAAAAAAAGACACGCTGATTTCCTTTTTTCAGGCTGCCGCTGAAATCGGTTGACGGTGCATGAAATGCACATACCCCGTACTTGGAATGGGTTAAGACTGGGTGTTAACTTGTGTTTAAAAGGAAACTTTAGTAGAAATCCCTTTTGCATCTCTACTTGATCGTTCTTTATAGTTTTACTAATCTCAAAATCATTTTTAAAATTATAAAAAATATTGTATTTTTATATACTATATTTGAATATAAATTCCATTTTATTGATATATTTCCACTTGAATTTATTATAATATGTCATCAAAAATAATAATTTAAACAGGGTATTTTCTAGCTGTGACTCATTCAGAGACTTTTCTTCATGAAGTTGAATCATTTATGAAAACTGAAAAAATATAGTTGAACAAGATATAAATCTTCATGCAGACTTTATCTCAAGTTAGTTTTCTGCATCGCAGCAAATTGGGCAAAAGTGGAAGATGAAGAAAAATAAAGAGGAAATATCTCTTTTCTCTTATTGAGCTTCTTGAATAGTTCCATTCCATAATCCCACTTGTTACTTGCGAGTAATAAAATTTAAATATTAAAAGATGAAAACATTTAATGCGATTTTGCTTGACGCGCAGCGCAGAACTTTGCAGATTCCTTGGGCAAAATTATCGCTCTGGACACGCGAGTATATTGCATTTTTTTCAGCAACTCATCCGACACACACTGACGAGGGATTTATTGGGGGCGTGGCCACACTGAATTTATATGCTGTATAAATCTTATGGAAAAAATCGGTGGACTGTCGCATAAATTTGCATAATGACATTAATTAAATGCAGCGCAGTAGCAAAAGTTGCCAAGAAGAAGCGCACAAGACAGAGAAGGAGCGAAGGAAAGGGAGAGTGAGAGAGAGAAAGGGATAGAGCAAGACAACGTATTGCAGAAGCCAGTGCCGCGAGTCACTCATACGCCGCATATGCCGATAATGTCATTAAGCAGGCAGTCAGTGAGCATCCACACTGTCCACACGCTGCTGCTGCTTGCAATTGTTTCATTAACGTAAATTAAAATGCATACGACGGCCAAAAGAAAATGTAATCGGAAATTCATTTGTGAAGTCGGAAGTAGAGCAAAAAGAAAGGAACTGCGAAAAACTCTCCCGATGGTAGACTGAGTAAACTGGGTGCACTGCAGGGAGCGCACAAGAGCATAATCGAAAACTTAAAAAGGGATTGCAAACTGATTTGCATAAGTGGCTGAAAACAGCTGCCGACAGGGGCAACGTCATCGACGACATCGCAATCTCCTGCAGCGCTTATCCCTTATCCCGCCGAGTGCAGCCCTATGAAAATACTTTAAGTTGTCGAGATTTTTAAAATCACATTAAATTAATATAAACTTTTAATGGCATTTTAATAGCAGGCGGGCAAACGAGTTCAACTTCGAAACCTTTGACTAAATTTCCGTTCAAACTTCTAAGTGGGCACTTAGGAAAGGGTATTTACCTTTACATTAAAAAAACAAGTAAGTAAGTACGCTACCCGCTACATGATCTTCTATGTCTAGCGATTTTTGTATTGCATACTTGCGGACGATGTCTCGCATAAAATTAAAACTATTTCAACTTCAATCTTAGTGTTTGGTAATTGTTAAAAATATTTCTCCACCCTGTGATGTTAAGATACAATATTATGATGTACGGATTCTGCACTTAATAATAAAAAAAAAAAAAAAAACTTCAATCTTAACTAGTCGATCGCAACTAAAGTTTTAGAAATCATTTGTATATACATATGTAGATAATTATTGTGCACACCAAATTCGATTTTTAACAAGGGGGCGTGGCAGAAATCCTAAAAAAACTTGAGCTCTGTGCAATAAAAAGACATATTGTCACTAAATTTGATAGTCTTAAGGTAAATGGATTTCGATATATGAATATATCGACTCCGCTGTTGATGCGGATCAAGAATATATATATTTTGTGGAATGTAGCCTTAACAGCCTTAAGGGTATGGCTAGGAGTCATAATTATTCCATAATAAATTTGCAAATTTGCAGAGCAGTTTTTAATCACTTTATGTTTCAGGCTTCAATGTCAACTAGATAACAACATCGGCGCTACTTATTCCAGCTCACACGAGCCCCAAATAATACACGCATTAATTATCTATGGACGAGCAGTGTTGGGCATTGTTATTGAAGGGGGAAGGGCGCCCGGTTGGCAGCATGACAGTGCCTGCTAATTATATGCACACCATTATTCATGGCTCATTAAATCCTTCACTACATTTCCGATCGGGCGCCTGTACTAAGCTGAGCTGTTGCTGCCATAGTCCCGAGGGCTGACGAGCTAATTAACTCCCAGTTGCTTCCATTAAACACCCAGCGCCGCCCAACTCATCTGTACGAGCTGTACTTCAGTATGTGAGCCCATCTAAGCTTGCATGACCCTGGGACACCTGCACTGACGGCACCAACTGTGCTGTGAAGTTGCGTTTTTATTTATTTACGAAACGAAAAATGAGAAAATTAAAATTTGATGCCTACAGAGAAATAAACAAATGAATGAAACATAATTGTTCGCTGCTGGCAAGGTAAACCGAATTACAATTTTTAATAAGCAATTCGACAGGTTCTCTCTGTGAGTGGCGTCTGTCCTCGACATGCCCGGCAGTTATGAACGTGTAAACATAAATCATAAACGACAAATTTCTCTGCATATTTCATTTATTTCACACTGACTGTGTGTATATGCCTCTGTGTGTGTGTGTGTGTACTTACCAATGATATTTAGCTGAAATGCCATGGACATTTTGGGCTCGGTATTCACCTGGCATTCGTAAATGCCACTGTCCTTGGCCAACGGCGATTTCACGTGCAGCGTCCATTCACGCGAATCCTTTGATTCAGTTACCTGCAAGGAACGTTTTTATTGTTAAATTTAATTTAATATGGGTAGGGTTTTATTAAAAAATGCAATTAAGTCAGTCTGATCTCGGACTTTAATACATTTATTAACGAAAACAGAAGCCAACTCTCGCCTGGGGCTATTTTGCTAGGCACTCTAATTTCCCTTTAATTATGCTCGACATGCACAGAGAGCAGCAGTAGTTGAGAGTGAGAGGGCGTAACATCGGACATCGATGTTTTCTTAACATAAAGTTTGCGAAGGTGCTTTGGCAAGAAAACATCGATCACCAATGTTACGCCACGATTTGAATACAACCATGTTCTGCTAAGATAACAGCTGACAAACGTTGCTGTTAACATAGGCATGAAGAGACTCAGCTAGAAACGTGAACGAAAGAGAGAGACCGAGCAGGCATCAACCTGAAGTAACTGAGTTATTTACGTGTAAGAGCGAAACAAAGTGAATACTGCGCCATGTGCTCAGCTTAGTGGTAACAAAGATGGCGCTCAGCTGTTTACTTTGTAGTCACTTTTAACTTTTTACAAATTCAACCATCACAATGCCTACTTTCCACTCCTCTTGTTCTTGCTGCATACCAAAATCATTGTTTTATATTTGATCAAGTTGTGTATTTATATATTATTTAACCATGCATACATATATCACTTCAGGCTCACTTGAATATCGCAAATATTTTGTGAAACAATATTAACACTTGAATTTTTTTTTGTTGGTACTCCAGGTTTTTAAACAAACTGTTTTTTTTAACAGTAATTGCATTTTTTGATAGTACTTCGGGCTTACAAAAAGCCTGTAACAGTTGTGGAAAGAGTTAAACGAGAAGGCGGAAAAGAGGAAATAAGAAGAAGCTGCTCAATGTTGCCTTAATTACCGCCTCACTTGACATTCCTGTGAAACCTTATCAACTGTACAATTTGCATACTTTTAAGTTGTTGAGAGACCTGTTAAGAGTACATGATATGGTTGCAGGTGAGCCTTGGCAATACGGAATATGCTTCGCACTTAATTTCATTTTAATGTCGAAGCTCGCTAAAGATACTTGCCTGGAATCGCTTGTCCGAGGTGTACGTGGCCGTGCCCACAGTGAGTATGTGCAGATCCCGCTTGCGTATCCAGGATACCTGTGTGTGAGTAAGATGGGTGAGTGTGCGTAAACTCCGGATTAATTTTCCACATACTCGCGCTGCAGAGATGGAAACGAGATGGAAAAGGTGAAGGAATAATTACCGATTTATCATGCAGACTATCCACGCGGCATTTAATTATGGCTTCCGTGTGCCCGGTGCGCCCTGTGATGTTGCGCGGCATGCCAAAGTCAAAAATTGGCAGAGCCTGGGCCAGCTCAGTTTCCGTTGCTGGTGGTGCCACTGCAAACCCATCCGACATTGCCAACGACGAGGACAATGAGGAGGAGGACGAGGAGAAGGAGGAGAATGAGGAGCTGGGTAGAAACGCGTCCATCGTGTTGCCCAGGAAGGCTAAACTCTTGAAAGTGTGATTCGTGGCTTCCGCTTGCGGTGGCGCCAATGATGCGGCCAACGGGGACGAGGACGAGGATGGGGTTGAGGACGAGGATGAGGATGACAATGCTGGCACGTCAGCTCCACTCAAGTCTTCCGCTTGCCACAGCGTCAAATTGTTGTTGCTGTCGTTGATGTTGTTGCTGCTCTGAGGAGCAGCCTGCGCCACAGCAAGAAGACCTGCAAATGAGGGACAAGAGAAGAGGAAGCTTAAGCTTTATCCAGCGCATCTTTCATCGTTGGCACGGCATGCCGCGCAGTCTTAACTCTCCACGCAGTCTTCAAATGAATTTACAACTCTGCTCGTCCGGTCTGTTGCCCCACACACCCCTGGCCATCAGTTATTTTGTGGCCTGGCATTCATCCTGTTTTCCCTTTGATTTACCTGCCTCATTTTGTGTGCATATTCCACAGACCACAAAGTTATTCGTCTCATGAACGAGACCCTTCCCAGCCGGAAGAATTCAATTTAAAACCCAATTGACTGCGTGCCACTAGAAATGTGAACAGATAACCAATCTATATATATCTACGCTCTTTATAGACAATAAGACCTGTATTGAATTACGTATAATGTATTTAGACAAGTGTAGTGTTGTGTAATTTCATAGGAAATATTAATAACTACATGCGAAATGATTTCTATATCATTTTAGAGATATATAGTTTTCTGGCAGATCGAGTTTCGAGTGACTGCTTAACAAAATGGAAACTTGGAGATCCATTTAAAATATCATCATAAAATTTATTCCATTTTTCTGTATAAAACGTGGCAAAATTCTTAGTCAACTATCGTTAAGGTATATAATAAAGTACGCTCCCATAAACACATATTAACCGCAACTTTGGAACTATGAAAATTAACCAGTTTGCTTATTTCACTTGGGGCTGCTGGTGAAGCAGTAAAACGAGATGATTTTCCTTTCAATTTTCACATTTTTGCCGCAAGCGCGAGCTTGGAAAATTGACCAACTAACTTTGGAGTGGAAAACTTGTTTAAATAAAATGTTGCTTAAAAGTAAAGCATGATCTGCTTTCTTTTTCTGCTTCTCCATCTCGACTTCTCTCCCTCTTTCCTTCTCTTCCTCTTTGTATTTCTCTCTCTCTCTCCCTTTCTATCTCTCTTGCTATCTTTCTTTCTTTCTCTCTCTATCTCTCTCCCTCTAAACTAAGCCACAATGTTTAAAGTATTTTCTGTTCTGACAAAGCCGACGAGCTCTTATTTTGACCAGCTTGGTTAGTAGAGGGAATAAAAAAAAACTGATTTCGCTTGGCTGCCAAAGGCGCCAAAAACAGTTCGCGATGCGACCATGTTTGTTGTGTTGTGTCACCAGGATGAGTAGGAGGGGGAGGGAAGAGTTTCAGGAGCAGCAGGGGAAGCAGTAGCTGAGGTCGGCAGCGCCACTTCACGCGCTCAACAGCTTCCGGCGGCGGGCAAATACGACATTCAGGACATGCAGCACAGTACGCGTTGTTGTACGAGTGTGTGCCATGTCTCTGACTATGTATCTCTATGTGTCTATGTGTGTATGTGTATGTATGTGTGTGTTATGTTTGTGGGCTGTTTTTGTATGTTGCACTCATGAGCATTCGGCATGGCGCACTCAAAATGACAAAAATAACTTGAACGAGCAAGAGCCGTTAGAGAGAATGTGATGCGACTTACAATGTCCACAGCACGCACCCCCCAGGATCCTTAATATGGTAACTATATAATAGAGTCTGATTCGGACATGCATAGAACTTAAAGTAAGCCACTAGAAATAGTTTGACTTGTCTTTGGTATGCAAATTTAATGTCATAAAAAGTTTGTTATTTCAAATAGTTGAGATAGTTATTTATTTATTAAATTTCTGAACATAATTAGCTGGTTTATAGCAGCAAAAAAAGGAACATATTACATTAGAGCATTAAGCTAAAATAATCTTGTGTGTTTCATATGCGAAATATCTTCTAATCCACAAACTAATCTAACCTAATCGACTAGTTCAGCATACCTAGCTTGTGTACACCATACCTAGCTCATTTCTAGCTAACTTTTTTCATATAACAGTGCCTGCAAGGCATACATATGTAGATACATACATACATACATAGTCTATATGCCGTATATAGTGGGCGCCACTAGCGCGAAAACATAAAGATGAATGGGAACAGCGTTGAATTGAAAACTAGTCGCGGATTTGTCTGGATTAAGCAAATATCATATAAATCCCATGAGTTTTACTTTTTTATTTGCCATTTGTTTTCGCGACATGCCCAAAATCTGCTCCAGATGAAATATGCCAACACACACGTGCCCAGTTTGTGGGCAAAGCGGGGCTTGGCTGTGGCTGTTTGCGATGCGCGGCACGACCTCATAACTGTTTACACTTGTTGGTGGAATGGGATGCCATGGGATGGGCTGGTGGGAGGTGGGAGGTGAGAGGGCAGAGCAAGCACAGTTGAGGACTGTTGCGGGGGCGACAAAACAAGTCAAATGTCAATAAAGCCGTCGTCTGTCGCAATTTGTCAACAAACGTCGGTTTAATTTGATGTCGAAAACACAAAACTGTTGCATACTTTTTGGGGCTTCTGTTTTTTTATTGAATACGAGTGAAAAAAACCGATCCATACATGCTGTACTACGTGTATGTATGTATGTGTTGTTTAGCAAATTGGTTACATGAAATATGAATTTATTGACAAGTTCAATGAACCCTTAAGTCATTTGTCTGGAAATCCGATTATGATTGTCATGCTAAGATGAAAGCAAAGCGTCGCCACGCGGCGCTGCCTCCTACGCCTACTGCGCGATTGGAATTGTAATGAACAGTTGCCAGGCAAGAGGCCAGGCATCTACACACGAATGAAATTGACTATAGACTACCCTGTAAAAAGGAACTAAAGTGGATATTAAATTGGTTTGCCATGAAAAAGAGCTTGAAATGTCGATCGAAAATATGATGATCATTCATAGTTCATCTTCATTTTTTTATGACTTATATACATGTGTACATAGTACATCTTCGATTCTTTTCATATTGTAAATTGATTTCTTATCCGTTAAAAACTTCCTTACAAGCTCCAAGTTAAACACTTTCAAGCATGCTAAAACTCAAACCAAACTGCACTGATTGATTTTATGATTGAAATAAAGTTAAGTCTAGCATTCAAGTCCAAAATACCTCCTCATATCAATACCCTGCAGGGTATCACAATAACAACAACAGGTGTCGTTCGGCGATAATCAGAGAAGGAGAACTCCGGCTTCGCATCCGCAATTAAATACGTCGTGGCACTTCCTAGCGGCAACGACATCTACATAATACGGGGCGTGGTTTGGGGCAGGGCAGGCAACTATTTTTACAAGTCTATAATTCGTTGTCGTTGCCAAGCAGCCTTTGTAGGATGCCATGAGGGTGTGTGGGGGAGGACGGGGAGGTAGACGAGCATGCAAATTTTATTTTCAACTTTGCGCCATCTCGAGAAATCGACGAAGAATTCTCGGGAGTCCTCATACCATCCTCGCACAGCGCTGGCTTAGGGATTTGTTTTGCATTTTCAGTCTGCTTTATGCGACCTTTTCATATTTATTTATTATTATTTCCATCGGTCTCTCGTGCATGTCTGTAGCTACCTCCCACCTCCCTCCTTTGTTCCTTCTCTTGTTGTTATTGTGCGTGAAATCGAGCGGAAAAGCTCAGCCCAGAATGTTGACGTGGAAATGAAATTCAATTTGACATTTCTTTTAACTCAATTTTGTGTGTCAAGTGAAAGTGGATTTTGACCAAAGCGTCGCATGTATCAGAGTTATAAATGAATTTATCGCTTAGCACGTGTGTGAGCACAGACTGACGCACACAACTGTAGCCGGGCCCCAGTCGGGTTGGTCTTCAAATTAATAGTATTTCTGCCAGCGTCATGACGAATTGATTAAATTAATGATATCCCAAACTGACTGGCACCGCGACAACAGCAACAGCAACGACGACAGCAACAAGAAGAACAATAATGTTTTAGCTTTTATTTACAGTGGCTGATGACATGAACAGACATGTTTTCCCATTTGGCTGAGATGTTTTCTACTCGCATTCCAAACAAGTGATTGAAAACTACAATTGTTGGATGTGTGAAAAGGAATGTTGTTGGGTTGGGTAGGATTAAACAGAAAATAAATGTTTGTTTTTCTTTGAATGATCTATGAAGCTGAAGAACTGAATTCGACATTCGTTGACATACAACTGGCTTAGATTCTAACTAAGTTCATTAAAGAATGTTTTCTCTGATTATTATAAAAGTTTTTTTTTTTTTTTTTTTTTTTTTTATTATTTTTATTAAGTAATTATAAAAGTAATTTTAAATGATACGTGAATATAAAGTTTATGTTTAAGAACTAACTACACAACTCCTAGTGATAATATTTCTATCATAATTAAGGCTCCACACTTAGTTGCGTTCACTTAAGTAAGCATTATAGAAGTGAAAAATAAGTATTGTATTTCTCATATATAGCTAGGATCTCAGTTGTCTTTAATGTAACATTCATGAAATTCGGCATTTAAATAGTTGGGTTCCATCTGTTTGTGGAATTTCTTTTAAATTGAGCAAATGCGAACTCGACGCTTTCAATAAACACATAGACAACAATTTACTTTGGTCTCACCTCAAGCTTTATAATAAGACGTAGCTGCAATTGGCAAAGACAGAGGGAGGGAGTAAGAGAGAGAGAGCTTACACAGGGAAATGCTCGGCAATTCCAAATACCAGAGGCTAGAAACAATTGTGGAGCACGAGACAAACACAGGGCTGATTTCATATAATCAATTTTGGGGCAGGGCCATCTACACTGTGTGAACCACAGTTCAATTCGTACCCCGCAGGTGAAGCAGCCTATTGAGTCAGTCGAGGCATGCAGGCTGTCCGGCTCCGTTTTGCCTTCAACTGCTGATGGATGTCCCTGGGGCAATACATCAAACCAAATTAGCAGTTTGTGCTACGAGTGCGAGAGCATTTTGTGTGCCACACACAAAAGAGATTGAACCCCAGACAGAAAGGGAGAGGGAGAGCAAGAGCAAGAAAGAGAGATAGGGTAACTGAGAGGGACACTGACTGACTGACTGACTGACTGACTGGCAGACTGACTGACAAACTGACTGAGTGACGTACGCACAGCTCGGTTTATGCTCAGGTGCGTTGGGCAGTCAAATTGGCCCTGGAAGCTAAGGCATCAGAGAATGGAACAGCAGAAGCATGAGAAAACAGAGGGGGTGGGGTAACGAGAGTGGCATGGGAAGATTAGCTACCCTACGTTTTGAGCATGGAATGCGTTAAATGCGTTTGATGTGCAGAGTGCGTCTAATGTCTGAAAATTTCCATAAAACATGCAATAAAGCGATGGGTAACAAGCCCAAAAAGGGTACCAGGCACAGGCTGAAGAGAAGATGCAGAGCACAATGAGGAGCAGGAGGTGGTGGTACCTGGTAGGCAGCGGCACAAGAAGGTACAACAAGCACATGGCGCATAATGGAAAAAGTACAAGGGTCGCATAAAAGCATAACAAGTCAACGTGTTAGTGGAGGCTGTAAATGAGGACAGAAGCAGTAGCAACAACAGCAGAAGAGAGGAACAGGAGCAGGCGAAAGTGTGAGGGGAGAAGAAGGTGCAGCCTCAGCGTCAGTTCGAAAGCCAACTGAGTGAGAAATGTGTTGCATCATCGCAAACAATGTAAAGCTTCAATTTCACACACACACGCACGCACGCAGTGACACTCTACATGACCAGGCCAAGAGCAGATCTTAGTTCCATCTCCTTTGCTATTTCCTCTCACTCTCTCTCTTTGCCTTGTCTTTGCGCTATCATTGAAAAATGCAACTTGTCTAGTGGCTTCTCCAGAACTCAAATTGAATCTGACTGAAACGGAAGCGGAAATGTTGTGTTATGCCACGCATTTCCTGTGTACTGTACACTGAGAGAAAATAATTGCGCATTTTGATGAAAATCTTGCGTGAAGTTCTTTGTGTGTTTCCCAAATAAGTTAGTACGTTACTCAGCTGAAATCACTTTCAACACAAGTACAACGCGCGTTTCTCTCAGTGCACTCACATGTGTGTGTGCACAGTATCACAATTTCTCCTTTACACAACTAAGCACATGGGCGTGGCAACTGTTGATCTATGTATCATCAAACAACACTCTCAACTATCCAACTTCAGCTCACGAAACTGTCCTGCCCCAAAGATGAATTCAACTGCAAATTTGCTCAAGCTGTTTGTATCGCATGACAGACGCGTTGACGTTGCGCCTCGTGCAACATTTGTTATTGCACTGCAAATTGCATGTAATTTGACAAGTGTAACAACTTCATTGCCACGCCCCCAGCACCCTCCTCCTCCCCGTTAGTGGAGGGTTATCTAATTGAGTACTCCACACACACGCGCTTGTCAAGCGAAGTAAATGAGAAAAGAGAAGAATGCTCGTATGGGGACACATACTATTCGTGCGCACTGTTTGCGAATCAGACTGCAATATATGTTGGCTATATAGTTACAGTTTTATATTAATCTACAATCAAGCATGGCACATAAATAACAAAAGCGAATTAATCAGAGACTGTGCACATACTTATTTAAGACAGTGTTTACACTCTGCTTACTTGATATATATTTATGTGGGACAAATACAACTTGAAAATGCACACAATAAATTTAAACTGGGTCGCGAGATAATGGATAAGTTATGGAAGGTGAATACAAAAGCAACATTAAAGAGACCTTTTTGGCAATGAGGGGGAGAGGGACAGAGGGAGAAAGAGAGGCGAAATAGCCAGTATTTAGGTTGAGCTTAGACAGAAAATGATATATGTATGCAAAGCTCTTGTGTAGTCATGCGCTGTGATTATAATAATATGGAGGTCCAAAGCAGCAAATCTTAAAAAAAAAGTTTAATTTATAGGTTAGGTTATTTTTTTTAACTAAAGTTATTGGAAAATAAGTAGAAAACTGAAATAATAGTTAAACATTGGATGGTTAAAAGCTTGTGTAGTCATAGGCTGTGATAATAATACAATAATATGGAGGTCCAAATCAGCAAATCTTAAAAAAGAATGTTTAATTTATAGGTTAGGTTTTTTTTTTCAACTAAAGTTATTGGAAAATAAGTAAAAAACTGAAATAATAGTTAAACATTGGATGGTTAAAAGCTTGTGCAGTCATGCGCTGTGATTATGATATGGAGGTCCTAAGCAGCAAATCAAAAAAAAAAATGTTTAATTTATAGGTTAGGTTATCTTTTTTTAAGTAGAAAACTAAGAAATAATAGTTAAATATTCGATGGTTAAAAGCTGTTATAACAATATGAGGAGACAATATAGAGACAGGACACTTCACTTTATCGGAATACGAAGGTAAACTGTAATATAAAGTAGAGTTATAAAGAAATGTAATGTCAACAATAAGTTCAAACAGCTCAGGCTTTCTAAACTTCACAACAAATCTAATACTCATCTGCAACACTGACTAAATTCGGAAATTCGGATACTCGAATTATTTGTTATAATATAAGGTAATATAAGTTGCCATACGCGCGAGATTCGTATTACTCTCGCCACAATTCCTAGAAGAGTGCTCTCCACAACGAAGTGCCTGCAATTATATATGATTAGCAGATCTTCCAGCCAACTCTGACTGAAATACAACTTAATTAGCCTCAACGTGTGCTCCCTTTTGATGACTAACATGGATAGCCTGGCAACTGGCAACTGGCAACTGGCTCGTCGGTTCGTTGTACTTTTGTTTCATTACAGGCCAGACTACTTCAAGTTTTATTCAGTGGCCGTAAATGGGAGAATTGTAAATTAGGTAAATTGGAGCAGGCTCCTCTTTGAATTGAATCGTCTGCTGGTTAGAGTTCCGGAGAGTTTTACGGAACTACAACAAACTTGTGTATGTTAATTTGACTGCCTCAGAACAAAGGCCTCGCACCACCTCCCCCAACTAACTTTAAATATTTGTTTGATATAATCCACCTGCAGCGGAACAACAGGAAGAAACACCTGCAAATGAGAGTCGTGGAGTGCAGTGCGGTTTTGCTTTGTCACAACAGAAACACACACACAGCACGAGTTCAACACGAGTATAACAACAACAACAACAGCGACAACTACAACAAGAACTGCCTGTCATGTGCTTGATCAAAAAGCGACGGCAACTTACAGCCACGCCCCCACTCGCACGACGAGTAAAAGAAAAGTTAGAGTCAATTGTGAGCGACTGCTTGTTACTCTAACCTCTTCTAACTCGCTGTTTATGTTACGCTTTCTATTAAATTTGGGCTGACGATGGCTTAAATAAATATCTACTAATTTACAAAATTTATATATTGTATATATACTAAAAATCTAGAGTTATCTTATATTTAAGGCAGAAAGAAACTTCGTAGCATTTTATATTAAGCTTAACATGCTAGTTAATTTAATAAACATACGAGTTAAAATCAAAAACATTCCTTTGGGTTATTTTCAATACCTTATCGCGTAAACTCCGATACCCTTTAACTCTTTTACACCCAGAGGCCTGCAGTTTTCTCAGTGTCATTCTTGGCAACTAGATTTCCGTTGCTGTAACTGTGTGTGTGTGTGTGTGTGTGTGTGTGTATGTATGTATTTTCGACGTGTGTGTGTGTCTAGCTAAGCTCAAATGTTTGGGCTTTGGTGGTCTTTAATTAGAAATTAATTACATGTGCCAACTGCACACAAGTACACAGCGCGTGAATGTAAGCGCCGTCAAGGGGTTCAGGTGTTCATATCTGTGTGCCTCACCACCTGTATGTGTGGCTATGTAAGCCCGTGTGTAAGCCTGTGCTCGTGTGTGCATGCAATAGTGTTGAGTAGAGCCGGGGAGAATGTGTTTGTCTTCTGTGCAATTAGACTAGTCCCGCGCAGCTGAATGATAATTGCTTCGATAAGCCTTGAGATGCCACTTTGAAAAGGCAGTCAAAATACTTTTTGGCGATCCATAGTAAGAGAGAATTTATTTCTTTTCCTATGCTTGGCAATTGCTAAGGAAAGTATAAAGAAGCTCATGAATTCATCCTTAATTTAACATTCTAAAATAATGTTAATACTTAGTTCGTTGTAAAAGTTTGAATTATTACATTCGAATGTTATCAAGTATAACAGCTTTGTTATGGCATTTGTTAATTGCCTATCGACTGACCACCACTTGATTATGACTATACCGATACATATCGCCAAGTGTGCTCGATAGAATGGGCTTTAAATTAAAATTCAATTTAAATTAATACTTAAAATTCATCATATATTTTAAATATTTAACAATATAAATATATTATAAATATAACATATTTATTATAAATTTAAAAATACATAATTTATGTGATTTTAAAATGTACTAAGCCTATGTACATATTTAATATGCCAACAATTCTGCTGCATTGACGCTAATCAGTATCGACAACACGAAATAGCTTAAAGCTCTTTTAGCGGTATTAAGGCAATTATAATTAGACCAATTAAACCCACGCAGTGCTACGCTCTTTAATGCACATGTATTTATTTAATTATAATAATTATATTAACAATTTCACGTACTCCACTAATTAAACAGGCAGCGCTTTTTTGAGGTTTGTCAGTAGCTTAGAATAAAATACAGAGGGGGAGTGGCAGAAAGAAATAGAGAGGGGGGAAAGCAATGAAAAACCACAAATGACAAAACCACACAAAAGCCACGAATATTTATGCAGATAATTTCGCGAATTTATAATTATTAATTAGACGCGTTCGCAGGCAGGTAAGAAAAATAATATTGTGCATGTTTTGTATTTTTATTGTTGCGAAGGAAAAGTAAAATTTATGCGGCGTAATAAAAATTATAAATCGATGGCAGGAGGAAAATAGGGAGTAGAAGAGGGGGTCAAGGAGCAGCGGGCATAACAAATAATGAATAGCTCTTAAATTTTCATTTAGCTGTCCGAAAACAAAGCAAACTTTTCATTGCTTGGTCGGACGAGAAGGGGGGCCGAAGGTACATAGAAGGCAGCCGACGACAGGCAACAACCAAAGCTGAAAAGCAAGTGCAGAAGGCAAGGGAAGAAGGGGGAGGAAGGGGAGAGGTGGGGTTTGGGGGGTGCTGTGGCAGCGGCGCAGCAACAAATTGCTCGACCCGTAACCGCAGTGCAATCAATTGTAGTGGTCCAGAACAAATACACACAAACAAACACAGGCACTCACACAAGCAAACACACACACACACACACTGAGAGACATTCTCACACACACGGAGCAGTGCGACGTTCTCCTGTCTCCGGAAAAGCACTTTATATGCCGAGGTAATGGCGCTTAATAAACGTCTTCAGTCGAGTGCGCCCAGAACAAAACCCGAAAACGAATTGGGCAGCTGCAGACCAAAAGAGAGGCAGAGCGAGACAGCATGCGAGAGACAGAAAGAGAGAGGTAGAGAGAGCGAAAGGAGGAGGAGGAGAGAGTGACCAGCGAGTCGGCCAAGTAATTATGATTTATGCCGCTTGGAGAATGTAGAAGGCGTCTAATTGTGTGGCCGTGGGCGTGACGCGGCCGTGTGCAGCTACAATTATGTCCTGTTAGCCACCAGGATCTAGCTTGTTCTCTCAGTCCCTTCACCCCCTCCCTTTCCCCTTCGCTGTCACTCTTCGCACTTTCCATAATGCTTATCAGAGCGAAAATAGTAGTAGGTAGAAATCCGACACGCAGCGCATAAAGCCCATTAAGTAATATGGAGCATGCTTTGGTATCTCGACACGAGTTGAATTGTTTCCTGAGTCCCGCCACCTCCTCCTCCTACTCCTCCTTAGACTAATGCATGCTAATGCCATGTCTCCATCTCCACCTCTCCCTCTTTAGCTTTACGTCATTAATTCGAGCTAAATAATTTAAATTATCGAGCTAAGCAGCTTAGGAAGATGTTCCCAGAAACTTGGAATTCTGGGTCAGTGCTGATAATTGGTGGCTCGACCAAGCGAACTTTAGGATACTTTATGGTGAATATAGAATGATTTCGGCTTAATATATTTCTAAGACATAAGACAACTTTATGGATACTTTGGGTGAATAGCATTCTCGATATAAATCAAAATATTACATTAAATTTAACTTTATTTCACTCATGACATTAAACTTAACTTCACTTCAATTTTAATAGTAATAATAATAAAATATCAAATAATGATTGATAGAGCAACCATAAATGTTTTTACTGACTCATCTATAAATTTGTTATAGTTCACCAAGCAGTTTTTTAGCGTATGTTGAGGAATATAAACCAAAATATCTTTTTAAGACTTGCTTGTCGTGAAGTTTATTATTATTTTGTACAGTTTTCTATTGTTTTTTTGTGTAATCAATAGATATGTGAATCATTTATATGAGATAAAAATGAATTGTGATTGTGTTATCAAGAAAGCGACTACTGTCAGTAGCGAAGCATTAAAGCAGCTTCAAATTTTGAAGCCCAGAGAGAGATACTTCATGCAGGCGGGGCAGCAAGCAAATCCATCTGTCAGCGCGGACCCCAACCTGACCGAGTCATGCACTCGAACGCCTCTCTAAGCCTATTACGTGCCTCCGAGCTGCGTCGCGCTGTGCTGCCCATTGTTGCGCAGTGTTGCGTCAACGGCCATCAACGTCACCACACAGTACAATTGCAAATTGATGGCCAGAGTTGTTGGCCATAATGAGGTGGTGGCCAAGAAGCAGCTTGCGAGCTGGCTGGCCTGCCTGACTGGTTGGCAATTGCGACTACGACTGTTGTCGGTGCGTGGCGAATTAATTGATGCGACAGCGGCCAAAAGATGCCCGACTTGGGCCTAAACTAAATTGAGGCCGCCACATCATCATCACATCATCATCAGTGGCAAGAGACAATGGCGATGGCAACGGGGGGGCTCTGCAATTTTCGTACGGAATTTCATTAGTGCGACCAGTCGCGCGTCCCCTTTCTACGGCGGTTGAAATCAAATTTTAATTTATGCTGACATTAAAGCGTCTGTGGGGCAATTAAATCGACAAGGGGCGTGCCAAGCGGACTACTTGAGAGCCTCTGTGCGCTGATTAAGTGCCGTCAAACGGAATTCCAAAGCACAAAAGTGTCGCGGCCACGTTTTCGGGGCGCCTTTGTAAGCCTTTCTACTCGAGAGTTGGGTGAAGATAAGCCAAATGATTAGACATTGTGCAAATATACGAGAGCTTGGCTACTTTTGAAGGTCAACTGGTGCTTAGGCTGGAGCACTAAATTATGATAATGTCCTTTAAAATAGACTGACAGTCAATCGGAAGGAATGGGACACACTTAGGAGCCGCCTGATTTAATGAACTAGAGCTAATCTATTTTTCATTGAAACTGTGGAAAATAAAACACTTTAAATGGTTGTTCATTCAATATATTAACAATTAATGGTTAATTTTAAAAAATTATCTTCAATATGAAGCTTTAAAGTGATTTAATAATTTACTAAAGTTTCATTAATATATCGATATCATATGCTTTCAGTGAAGGAGCAGTGTCAGCGCCAGAAATGAATTCATATTAAAAGTTCATTATTATTTTTAAGAAATTCTGTTAAGCTAAAATTATGCTTTAAAATATATCGATATCTATATGAATTTACACCAGTGCCCTTAACATATCGAAACTTATGATAGTAGAGCAACACTGCCAGTGATAACAGCGCTTTACAAAACAAAATGTGAAATATATTCAATTATTCGAAGTCGAACAACAAGTAAATAAAATGGCTCAAAACGAGGAAAATAATCAGTCAAAAAATGAAAAAGACAAACTGTAAGTAAAGTTGCTTAAACAACGAATAAACTTTCGCACTTCTGCATCGCTTTATTCTTCCCCCGCCCACAGCAATCAGTTAATTTGCCCCATAACATACAGCACCGAGTTGCCGGAACCAGCAGTTGAATTTAAATTTATGCCCTGTGGTAAAACTCTGATGGATTTCACAACAGAGCCCGTGTCCTTTCCACGGTTGGAAACACAGTTTAACTATGAACTTAAGGGCCTTCATCTGCTCTTTGGCATTGATTTGGTTAATC
The DNA here is from genome assembly GCA_018904035.1 of Zaprionus ornatus. Taxonomy (NCBI): domain Eukaryota; kingdom Metazoa; phylum Arthropoda; class Insecta; order Diptera; family Drosophilidae; genus Zaprionus; species Zaprionus ornatus. Next base: position 13,702,128 of record JAEIFZ010000002.1, on the reverse strand, counting down.
AGAATGCATACAATACCAACGATGCTGCTAAACAGACAATTGATCCAAAGGATGCGGCACTACTGAAGGATATTGAAACGCTACACATTAACGATACCAAGCCAAAGGTGGTGAATAACGTGCCGACGCGACGTCAGGATTGGCGTGAGCCACTTGGAAAATGTTCGGTGCCACGCCCACGGTTGGGACTACGGGCACCGCAATTGAAATCGACGACACTGGGGCCATTGAAAACTCTCAGCCTGGAGCAGCAGAAGGAAATTATTAATCAAACATTTGTAGATATGGGAAAGCCACTGGAAACTCATCCCACCAAAGTGGGCAGCAATGCTCGCCCCCTTACCACACTGCCCATTTTTCCCGAAACGGATCTCTCCCAATCTTACTTTGTTCAGGTACAATTTGGTATTGCTCCAAGCCCCATGAACAACGGCATAATTCGTGATTGTGGCGATAATCTAATCAATTTTAAGGTAAACCCAGAGCTGCTGCCTGATCACGCTGACGAGGCCAAAAAACTTGGCATACGGAACTACCTGTCTGATCAGCGTTATAAGGAGGAGCGCACCGCGACAACTACAGAACGTGCCGAGCATTATATGTTGCGCGAGAAAGATGGTAGCGTCTACTACCAGATGCTCCATCATTATATGAAGCTGCGCAAGCTTCGCCCCAGTCCACAGGCGCTAGCCAGCCTTTGTCTACTGGTATGGAAACTAAAATCTCAATAAGAATATATTTTAAATTCTCGTCTTGTACAGCAAGTTAAGCCACTCAATGAGAAAGGAGAACAATCGAGTCAGAAAAGCAGCGAATTAAAGTGACAATATCAAGTCAAATGCTCTTTAGATACCAACACCAACTCGTATCTATCTTTTGGTTCTAAGGTTCTAGCCTGTAAGAATTATCATCATCAATTCAAGCTATCTTCCAGGAGACCATCAATCCACCACGATTATGTATACTAAGTAGAAATGCTTTAATTTATTTTGAAAAATAAATGTACAACGATGTCGCGGACATCACATGAAAGGTCCTTCTGAATATTGTTGGTTTTCGTGGTGCTGCTATCGCTATGTCACGTCGTCGCCCAGGCAACAGCCTGCTCCAGCGCATGCTGAGTGTCTCTCTCTCTCTCCATCTGTGTGTGAGTGTGTGCCATGATGCGACAGCTTCCTGGCTTCCTGCCTGGACTGCCAAAAAGTCAACGGGACGAGTATTTATATTTGTAAAATATTTAAGCTTGCGAAATAAAATACATATATATATATAAAGAAGATTCCCCATATATATTTATTTCTAATGTACGACATGAGAAATTGACAATTTTTTTCTGGGGCGCAGCTTTTAAATGCTGCTGCGGCTCAGCTTGGCAGAATTTCATTTCGTTTCGGTCTCCGGTCCTCGGGTGACATTGCAACCCAGGGTAGAGGGAGACAGAGAGGTGGGTTTGTGTCAGCGAATTGCAGCTGTCTGCAACAATAACAATTACAACAACTTACCAGTGCGAGACCGAGAATGGCTGCCTGGGCATGGGCGGGGGATAGGGAGAAGAGGGATACTACATACATACATATGTCCCTTGTCGCATTTTGCTGCAGCACAGAACTGTCTCGTTTTGCTAACGCTATTGCTGTCTCCGACTGCCCCTCCCGGAGGCAACTTCCATGTGGAAATGATGCATGATGGCTTAAATAGATTAGCCAGTGCATCTGCTGCGGCCAACTGGTTGGCCAACTGTGCGAAAACTGTTGCATCGTCCACCAAAATTTTTCGTATTAACGAGTGCCTCCGCTTCTGCGGTAAATTTGTTTAAAACCAACGACAACAGATGGAACCTCAACCTAACCTAGATCGGAAGAGTGAAGGGAGAGGGACACAGAGAAATAGATTCGAGAGTGCTGAACCCACAACAAATCAAAACCGTTGCCATACATCAAAGAAATCAAATGGACGCAATCGATTTGACCAAATCTATCAGAGGGACACCCGTCGAGCAGCTTTTTGGTCAAATGGAGCGCAAATGCAAAACGTTGAAAAACCTGACCAGACCTCGACGCACACTGAGAGAAAGTTTTAAAGTACTTCACTAATTTTGTCCCCAGTGTGACCAGATGTAGATTATGCTAAACTTTAAAGGTACTTTTGAAGTACTGTAGCTTATTTGTAATTTAAACGGTACTTTTAAAGTACTTCTCAAACGTGGCTCGTAGTGTCACCAAGTGAAGATAGTTGTAAGCATTAAAGGTACTTTAAAAGTACTTCACTAATTGTGTGCCCAGTGTGACCAGCTGTCTCTTATCTTAATGATACTTCAATCCGTGTGTACACACGGTGCAAATAGGGTATCAGTCCACAAACAAGGACTTTATGTCAACATACCTTTATTTTCACAATTTTCTTGCAGTGTGCTATAAAATGTATTGAAAAGCGTTGCCTTTTTTATAAATGAGCATTATTTGCCAAGTGGGTGAGTTACGAGAGGCAAAACGACCACAAATTATTCCTTTCACCTTGTGGGTCAAAGTGAAGCTCAAGCTGGATCCTGATGTGGTCAGAGGGGGAAGTGAGGGGTGACTTAATCAAGTGTCTGTGGATTACAATGAGTTGTCCCTACTGTTTGCTGACTAAGGCAAGCAAGGTTACCAGCCTGAAGTGGGTAAGGTGTGTCTACTACTACCTTGAATTGCGTGTTGCCTCTCGCCTCTGTTTCGGTGTCTGCGCTTTAATTAAGGAGATTTCTCTTTCAGTTATTACGAGCCTGTTGTTGAGCCTGTTACGTCCAGTTAGACAGGGCCAGGAATTATGCCAGCGGGCCAGCGAAAAGGTCAGAGAGAGAGACAGAGAGGCCTAGTGCACTCTACACAGAGTTGGCTTAACTCCTGAGCTCCTTGTCCTGAACATCTTCAACTACCTGCCTGCCAGCCCGGCACAGCTGCGAGTGGACATTGTAAATCTTCCTTGCGGCCCACTTTTGGCCACTTTCCCCTCCTTCACCCCCCGGGTCAAGTGTAAAGTTAAACAAAAACGTTTTGCACTCTCGGACAGGGCTGGGGATTTATGCGCTGCTCAGCTCAGCTTCTTCTTTTCCGTTGTTCCGCTCACGTAACTTGACTGCGAGTGAGTCCTCCACGGGGGGAGTCCATGCAAAGAATGCACAAATATGCGCATTACGCAGCACAAAATTTCAAGCAAAAAAAAGAGAAAGAGTGAGAGAGAGAGAGAGAGATAAGAGGGGAAGGCAGCTGCGTTTCAAGGGGCTGATGATGTCGACTCGAAAAGAAACTAATTTCATAAGACGGTGTCAACTGCAGCTCTCCTTCTCAGCACTCCTCTGTTCTCTCTATCGCCCTCTGCCCTCTTTTGCTGCTCTTGTTCCTCCGTTCTCGAGTGTCGTCATTGACACACTCGACTGCATTAAACGGACCCAGTGAAACGAAGTGGCTCAAGTTCACAAGGCATAAAGTTTATGAGCTCCGTTTCAAGTTGCGCTTTCCACAAAAAATATTTGTAGCATACTTTTCAGCTGATAAATCTCCCTGCTGCCTTAGCTTTTAGTTTAATTAACACTCAACTGAATTGATTTGCCTATTCAGCAGTCTTAACACAGACAAACACACACACACACATACATATATACCTTATACAGTTATTTAGTTCGCCATACAAAAGTTAATTAAACAAAAAACGCCTTAAATAAAACTTTTGCAGCGCTTTGCTTTTTCGTTGCTGTCAGTCAATTGGCTTTTCGCAGTCAGTGTCAGAGTTAGCTACTGATGCTACACTGCAGTTCACTTGCATAGAAACAATGCGGAAAACTTTCCATGCTGCATTTACCGATGAAATAAAACTTGAGGGAAACTTGTTTTCCTTTGCGGCAACTTTTAAAGTTTACTTCTCTCGATGGAGCTATTTGTCTGGCCAGCGGTGTGCAAGATTTATTTATTTATTGCTGAATGGCAAGGCAGGTAAACCGCAAATTAATTGGCTTGGTTAGACGCGCCGCAACGGACCAGAAAGCAGCATAAAACTTTGCCGCCTCGATTGACTGATGTGTTGGCGCTCAGGTTCGGCAATTTTACGGGCCAAGAGAGAGAGAGAGAAGGAGGGGACACCTTTTGGGGTCACGTCCTTGATGCTTGAACTTCTCCCTGATGGCACGAATAATTTCAAATATTTTGACTGTACATCAACATTTGACTGACCCAAAATGTTCTTCGAAATGTTTATCAAAAATTCAGGCAACAATTTTCGGGCAACAAATAGTTTATTGATATATTGTGCTCTTGGGCAAATTTCTCTCGATTTCATACGAATCGTTGCATAAAAATATGTTTTACTTTCGCAAAATACATCTATCAAATTACGCCAAATTGTTGGCCATTTGTGTAGCAAAAAGGAGAAGTTCAATTTATGAATTCTTTTTAAAAAATGCAAATTGAAAATGAAATTGAATGCGTATTTTTTTACTTTATTTTTTAAATACTTGCCCCACTTTGGGTATCGAAAATAAATGAACAAGTATTGAAGTATTTACATATCAATACTGAGCATCTTTCTACAATACCTATTTTCACAACTCTACCCTATATAGTTCCCGAGACTATCCCAATTTCCATTATTGCTACAATTAACTTCATTTGATTTGCTTCTGAAACTTCTTGACCAACTTTGCTAGCCACATTTCTGGGCTAATTGTTGTCGGTTTACCCCGCGTCGAGTCTGTCAACTGTAGGATAAATTATCTTTGCCTCTGTTCGGTTCCAGGAATCATGACCTATGTAAATAAAACTTTCGAATCGTCGTGAATCATTAAACTATGCCAACAAGTAAAGTTCACTCTCTCTCCCTCCTTCTCTCCCTCTCTCTCTGCGGGTAAATTAAAAGTTTGCCCAAACAATTTAGATACAAATCCAGATAAATGCCAAGACGGAGATGGTCGAGGAAAGAACTTACAAAAACTGTGTGTGTAATAACACTAAGATTTTCGGGGGTATTTGCATATATATCAAGAAAATGGCAAACAAATCGCCGTAAAAGGACACTAAGAAACTAAGAAATTAAAATGAATGGAGCTGTTATATGGCAAAACTATGCTGCTACTGAGCAGAGCTGTGAGTGTGTGTGTGTATGTGTGTGTGCGTGTAAATGTGTGTGTAATCTACGAGGATTACACAGACAAGACCCCACATTAACCTCCGTAAGCCAAGCTGTGCAGCTGCCTCGCCAGACTGTGTCTGCCTCGAAGTGTATGCTTTAATATAACACACACCCACACACACACACATACACATACAATACATACTCTATATATAGAGGCGACTATATATAACACTCTATATATAAACACCCCATTGTGACCTCTGCTTATTTGCATGCGCTTTTCATATTGTTTATCAATTCTTTATAGCACGACGCAGCAATGTTTTCTTCTTCTGGCCGCAGGCTTTCAATGTCCTTGCATAGCTCACAAGTCTCAAATCACACACACACACACACACACACACACGCACACGCACACATGTAGAGGGTGTGCTAGGGGCGCTGCCTTGCACTTTAAGTCGCAGTGGAAGGAAGGCAAACGCAGGCGTGCCGCAAGACTTGACAGCCAAAAGCAATTCCATTTGCACTAAAAACAGCAGCTCGACAGGGTAACCCCCCGCCCCCCGCACCTCAGCCCCTCTCTGCTGCACCCCTGCACAGCTATAGTGTGCAGCTGCCTCAAGGAGCACAGGCAACACAGTGGTGAATTTTATATGCAGCGAGTATTGCATTTACTTTTATTTCATTTTATTTTTTATGCCCAGAAACTTAAAATAAATACAAAGCAGATGCAGCAACAGCAGCAGCTCCTACTGCGATATGTGCTGCAGCTGCAGCTTTAACTTTCACGAGCAGCTTTGTGTGTGTGCGTGTGTGTGTGTGTGTGTGTGTGTGTGAGTGCGCATTGCCAGCATGTGATTGAAACATCTTACAAAATCTTTATACACTTAATCGATTGAATGCTTTGCCGAACCCAATTCCAAATGGCTAATAAAGTTTCCTTTTGTGCACTCACAAAACTAAACTAGTTTAAAAGCGAACTGAACTGAAAGGGAACTGAAAGTTATCCACTCCTGACCTTGATTGTTTTGCGTAAAAGTTTTCAAAAAAACCAAAAACAAAAAACTGTTCAATTCGTTGTTTATTCAAAGTTTTGAAACCTCAACAAAATGTACAGTTCTTTATTGAAATAAAATTGATATTATTTTACTGTGTGGGAGAAAAGTTACGTTAGTCGTGGGGTAACAAAAATTATAATCAATCTTTACTTTGAGTGCAGAGGTCCCAGTTGTACTGGTGCTCAAGCCCTCCTTATATGGTTCATCAGCTTCTCATCAGCTAATAAGTCTACAAGACTTGGGCTTGATAATGTCTTTCTTTGCTGCTTTAGAGATATATCCCTGCTGAGCACTGCTCCACAAACTTGGTATAGGCTCAAGAGGAAGACTTTACGAACTCTTGCTCCGATTCTCTCTCATTCCTGCTGCAAGCTGTGATCATGTCAAGGCCTGCAGATGTATATCATATACAATTATACCCACTATAAGCGTTGTTTTTGCAGAAAAATAAGCTTACCTGCTGAATTTATGCAATAACATAACAGCGCAATTAACAAAAAAATAGTAACACTGTTGGCGCCGAAATATGGAAATAAGGGTATTTTTAATTAATTTTTGTTTTATTAGTTAGAAATGAGCTGAATGATTGGATTGAATCATCTGTTAAAATGTAAATAATATGGATAAAAGCTGAATGCTATAATTGAATTGTAATATAATCGATATGATCATAAGTCACATACGATATGTAAGATAAACATCGATATGTAAGATAAACATCGAATGGTCTATGATCACTATATATAATAAGAAATATAGAACAGAATTGAAACCGAAGTTGCTTGTACCAGACGTATTCACACTAAGCAAGTGAGGACTTACAGCTTACCTGGTTTGAAATACAATAAAAGCATAGCAACATTAAATAAATACAGAATGTTTTATATCTCAAACGTATGTTGCACAAGTTTACTACAAGTAAATCTACAAATAAATAATTTGTTATGCAAATTCGTCTAATTCAAACATTCAACAAGGCGTCTAATTTAACACTTAGTTTCCTTGATATTCATTTATGTTTACTTCGTCATGTTTCAACATGTTTCCCATCAAATTTCCTTTTGCAAATTGTGGTTTACTTGCCGCATTCAACATTTTTAAATATGTACATAATTTTTTTTTATATTCCTTTTTTTTTTTTGTTTTGTTAATTCTTTGCCAACTAATTCCTTGCGCAGTTACAACTTTTGCGGTTGACTGACTTCTTTGTGGCATACTTTGTAGGCCTGGCTGACACACACTCACACACACACAACACACACACAATGTGGCTCGCACACACACACATGCGCGCACAAAGCACTTCCATGTACAACGTGTTTGCCTGCGTAATGCTGCCTTGCCTTGTGTGTGTTTACTTGCGTTGCGGCTGTTGTCGTTGTTGTTGTTGCCGTTTCCCTCGTTGATGTTGTTGTTGCGAGTGTTGTTCGTTGCTTGTTGTTGTTGTCGCTGCTGCTGCGACTGCTGGGCCATTGTTTCTGCACACAATATTTATGTTATGGTTACAAGGTTTCGCACACACACACACACACACAGAGTCGCCGCACTTGTGGCAAGTTGTGTTGTAGGTGCCACGTCTGTCGTTTTCCCATTCCCCCCCCCCCCACGCTCGTTCTTCATGTTTTTCCAGCTCGAAAACGAGCCCAATTCGATGGCGGAAGTGCCGCATTTGGCCTAAAAGATCCGCATGCAGCTAAAAGCTTTGCCATAAGTCAAGCAAATCGTTTGTTAATTGGCTGACGGCGCTCCTTGCTCGTTGCCTTTTGGGGCCAATTTAAAGACGAGCCGCACTTAAAGCGCGTACTCGAGTCGGAAACACAGGCAACCAGTTAAGTGAAACCCCATAACCCCTATGACTTTTGACCCCACAAGCAGGAAACAGTCGGAAACAGTTTATATTGTTTAATTTCATGAGAGCTCAAGAGAGAAAATGTTGCGGAAACTTGCATCCACTTGTGGCTTGTTAAAGTCTTTAGCAATTATTTCTTTTATGTTTAATATGTATAGATAATGTAGAAGAAAGGTTTGTGCTGATAAAGCGATTCTCCTTCATGTTTAAAATACTATTAAAAGCAAGTTATCACAGCTCTTTAAACAACTATGGCAACCAGGCTAAACTTCTATGAAAACTTGATTTTTCATATTTTCCCCCACACACACACAGACGCACACACCCCTGCTCATCTTAAGTCAAAGCTTATTTCAGCTTATTTCCGACATTGCCCAGCGGAATTTCAATTATGCATGCCGAACAGTTTTGCTATTTCTTTTTTTTTTCTCTCTCTTTCTCTGCAGCCGAACTAATTTTAAAATAATATAGACTAAAATAACGCAGCACGCGGTTGAATAAAACACGAGCTAGAAAAAAAATAGATAGAGCAGCTGAAAAAAGGCTAGAAAATAGAATGGCCCAACAAAGTACGAAATTAACATGCCAGCGTTGAAATGGGAAGGGGGGAGGGGCAAAAAGCGCGCAAAAAAGGCTAAGAAAATCCAACTAAAAATTGCAATTTAATTAATGCAATGCGTCGACGTTGCGGGACTGCAAAAATATGCGATGGGACAGGCAGATACAAAGTGCGATGCGATGCGATGCGATGCAATGTGGGAGAGGCAAAAAGGCAAGAAAGATGTGTGGCCAAAATCGCGTCAGCTGGCGTGGCTGGAAAAAAACGAAAACACTAACAATTGCGATGTGACTGTGAGATATCCTGTAGGTGACTTGACTTAGATAAACGTGTATGTGGAGCATTTGTTTACAAAATTTAGTGGCATATTTAACAAGATTAACAAAACCATTTGTTTAAAAGTTCTAATTTGAGTAGCTACAGAAAGAGTTGCTAACGATATAATTGATCTATATACCAAACTTAGTAATTGTAACTCAATATTTTGAGACTTTAACTTCCCAACAAGAGAATGGGTTGATTAACAATCGATAAATATCGATATAATATACTTACACACCAAATTTAAGTGCTCTAGCCTGTCTATTTACAGAGATCATCAAAAAAAGTTGGGTCAAGAGACTCACTTTACACGGCAAGGGAATGAGTTGATTAACAATCGATAAATATCGATATAATATACTTACACAGCAAATTTAAGTGCTCTAGCCTGTCTATTTACAGAGATCATCAATAAAAGTTAGGTAAAGAGACTCACTTTACACGGCAAGGGAACGAGTTGATTAACAATCGATAAATATCGATATAATATACTTACACACCAAATTTAAGTGCTCTAGCTCATCTAGTTCCAGAGACCATTTATAAAAGTTAGATTAAGAGACTCATTTTGTATGGCAAGGGAATGAGTTGATTGGCAATCGATAAATATAGTTACTGTACACTCATATACCATATTTAAGAGGTCTAGCTCATCTAGTTGCAGAGTTCATTAATAAAGGTTAGGTTAAGAGACTCACTTTGTATGGCAAGAGAATAAGTTGATTGCCAATCGATAAATATCGATATAATATACTTACATACTAAATTTAAGAGCTCCCGAGATCATCAACTGAATTAGTCTCGAAACTCTCAAAATCTAATTCAGACTTTATATTGTTCTACACAATCATTCAGCGCTCTACAGGGTATTAAATTAACAAACTCCTAGCAAAATTGAGCCAACGCAGTGCATGGCAATGTGAAAATTACTAGAAAACCAAATTTACCAAATTAGCAAGCTGTAAATTTTGCGCTCTCTCGTCTCGTCGACAGCAAATTAATAAAGTTTCACGTTATTAGTGCAGTTTTTCCTGCCACGTTTTTCTCTCTTTTTATGCCACTTTTTCTGTCTGCAACGCATTTATAAGCGCCTCGGTCCGTCTGCCCATCTGTCTGTGGACTGTCGTCGTTTCTGTTTTTTTTTTTTTTTTTTTTTGCCAGAGAGCTCTTGCCCAATTTAATTTCGCTTGTAGTTTTAAGCAGTCGACACGACGAAAGTTCAGTTTTCTCTAAATAAGTTGGCCAAGTTAACCCCAGCCCTGCTCCGGCTGCCCTGGCCAGCCTGGCAAGAGGGTCTTGGTCTTATCCATTGTGCGTGTGTAAATTATATGCGCAAGTTTTGGAATGGGGGGTCCCCCAAAAAACTTTTGCTCGACAGTTGGGACTCGACTCGGCGACTTGGCTGAAATTTATCGCACGCTTTTTGTAGTTTTTGCGCGATATATACAGACTTATGTATGTATGTATGTTATGGTATGTATGCATATAAAGTGTATGCTCTCGTATATGAACAAACGCGCATATATTTTGCTTAACGTTGACACTGGCCGACGCGGCGAATGTGTAATATGCAAAAACATGGCAATATCCTGCCACACAGGATGCCAGATTCAACGCAACGCGCCCTACGCGCAATTGACCTAATTTTCCAGCTGTGCAAGGGTCTCTCTATGTGTGTGTGTGTGTGTGGGTGTATGCGAGTGTATTAAAGTTTTTTTTACTGCAGACGCACTAATGGTCACCGTTTAGCTATGGGTCCGCCGCAGGATATGCCCGCAGGATCAGATGATGTTGCCTTTGACATTCAGCCGAATTTATTTCTGGACATTGCATTTCCCCCAAGGGATTTAAGAAGAAGATATACGCAACCTCTACTTATTTCTCTAAATATTTAATCGAACATAAATATATGCGAGATTTTCGCAACTACAATAAAATAAAATAGAATTGGTAATAAATTAAGGCAAAAATGCAAAATTGATGGAAAAAGGCAGCAATACGTTCCACTGATTAATCAGTGCCCACACAGCCCACACTATCCACACATTTTGCTAGAATCAGCAGCAAACAAAATTCATAAGTGCAAACTTTGCGCCCCGCACAAAATATTCAAACTATTAATTTATCGTCTTCGTCTTCGTCTTCGAGTTCAAGTTCTCCACTTCCTTCCTGTCCGTCACTCTTCTTGGTTCCTTCCTCAGCTATATTGCATTCAATTAGCCCGTCTCCAAGTTTTCAGAGCATTCACTTTTAAGGTTTTCCAGGCTTGGCCCCATTCTGAAGGGAGCAGGCAGGCAAAAGTTGACCGACATAAATTTCATTAATTAGTGCAAAATTTGCTGTACAACATTTTTTGAAGATTTGTTAATGTTGGCCCCGGTCATTAGCAAAAATATTTACGATGTGGCTTCGTTGCATGATGATACCCCCAACATGGGGCACATAATTAGCGCTCGAGCGGAAAATCTAGTGCAGAGCCTGCTTCATTTCCCTCGTCTTCTTCTCCCCCTCGGCTTAAATTGAGTGCAATGAGCGAAAGTGAAGGAAGATGAAGACGCGTAGGCGTTGCTAAGCGAATTTTTTCGAAATTTCTCAAATAAATTCTCAACTGCCCCGAGGCTACAGCTGAACTGTACTATATGCTAATATTAGGAACGGGGGCGGGGGAGCCTCTCCGCTCGCAGAAATGGTAGAACTTTTTCCCTGAAAGTCTCACAGCCACTTTTAGCGCGCAGACACATTGCAAAACTTTAAGGCGTCGCTTTAAGCACGATAAATTTGTCTGAGGAGCGTGAAGAAAGAGGGGGGGTGTGATACGAGAAGGGGAAGAAAACTTGTGTACCACTTGCCATTCTACTTTTTTTGCGACAGCTTTAAAGCAAAGCCAGTGCGGACTGATGCCTCTGCTTGGCGCAGGAAACACACATTTCATCATTGACAAATTTTTACCATCGCGCTGGCAACCTACTGAGAAAATGGGGATAAATCAATTGAAAAATATTAATGAATTATTTATAAGATAGAATCCCCAAAACTCTCTCGAAACCAATGCAAACTTTGTATTCAGCACACGGCCACAAGTCATCCCTTCGGATGGCAGCGCAAAAACAAACACGAAAGGAGTTAAGGCAGTCAATATGCGACTGAAATATACCCTGATTATAGAGTATATACTAAACTATTGTACTTTTTAACCCTCAAACCCTCATAACCTTCTGGGAAATCAAGTTTGTAGTTTTGTATTTGAAGTCTCTCAAATTTTACAGGGTATGCTGTGGCACACTTAGCGAAAGCAAATGTAGCAAAGCGCTCAAAGGAAATAACTGTAGAAAAATTACGCTGGAGACTAATAAAACAAGATTATTGCGGTATAACTGCACAGACAGCCGACACAAGGAGCAGCATTGGCGCGGGGAAGAGTGAGAAGTGAGAGGTGGTCTGACTGCGAGTACAAAGCTAGACAATGAGCATGCCATAAATCACAGGCCGCGCAAGAATGCCACACAGAATGGAAAGTGGAAAGTTTGTAAGAGGAACTGCACATGTGTGCGTGTGCGTGTGTGTGTGTGCGCACTGCAAAGCAAACTCACACACATATAGTACTGTGTGTGCAGTCTGTTGGTGTGTGAGTGTGGATTTCTGTGTGATAATTATACATACGCAGTGACTGCCAGTCGTGGTCAATTCCTGATGATATTATGCTGGGCTATTATTCTAGATGAAAGCTGTCAGATAAACAGACGCACATGCTTCATACATATATGGGATTGGCATAAATGCTAATGAGAATAGATTTAAAATCATACGTATGATACGCAGATCCAATGATGCATTCAAAAGTTATTCAAATGTAAATTGACGCTGCGGGAATATAATAATTAGACTTGCATTCACATGTTTGCGTGGCCACTCGAGCAAAACGAGGACTGTTAACACATTAACAGAATGTAACACAACCGCAGCTAAGGTTAGAAAAGGACAATTGCACATGATCTTGAAAAACGATAAGTGTGATGGCAGTGATTACGTATCAGTGATGTGCGACTAATTAAATATATTTTTCAATTATAAAATATTTATAAAACAAATTTAAGTATATATATATAATAGATTTGATTTATGGATATGAGTACTTTGTGCAATTTTAGTTGATTAATTAGTGCAATTGATTTACAGCAACAATTTGTTGCCAGTGCTGCGCACATATTACATCAACAATGAAACAATAAATTAGAAAAAGCTACTGCACACATTATTTAAAACAGAAACAGCTTAAATAGGAAATAATTGTAAAATATGGCTGTTGCCGCTTTTAAGTACTTTGCATTATGCATTAAATGCAATTTGAACTGTTAAAAGCGCACTTTTCGCACCATCGCACTATACCTAACTGGCTTTTACGCACACGCACATGGACGTAAACATAATTTGCATGGCTGTGAAATATTATGGCAGCACTGCTATACAAATTTTTTATAACACCAACCAACAACACTGGCAGACAGAGCGAAAAGTTGAATTAGCCACGCGGACCAAAAGCGCCCACCACATCGTGGTCAGAGGGTAAGTAGTAGAGAGAGAGAGAAGGAGTGGGAGAGCCATAGAGAGTGAGAATGAGGGAGAGAGAATAAGCGTACTTACCGTTAGAGAATGGCCAGTGCAGCAGCACTTGCTGCTGTTGTTGCTGTTCTTGTTGTTGTTGCATTATGTTAAAAACTAACGCCATTATTATAATAACAGCTCGCAACGTTGTCGTCGCTCTGGCGCCGCCTCGCTGCCCGCCTCGGCTTGGTGCTGGTGCTGGTGCTGCTGCGGCGTCGCTGTTGCCGTCGGCAGCACAACTAATGTTACGTGCAGTGGCTGCGACGCCGCAGCGACGAGAAGGCGCGCATAAATTTATATTGAAATTCTGCGAGGCTTCTTGTTGTTGTCGTTGTACTTGTTGTGCCTGCTTTGCCAGCGGCTGCTGTTGCTTGCTTTGTTGCTGTTGTTGTTGTTGTTGTTGCTGCAGTTTAGCAATAACTGTTTCTGCAGGCATTCAGCGATTGTTTAATACTTTCCGCGTGTAGTTAAAGTTTGAGACTCTGCTGCTGCTGTTGCTGTTGCTGCTGCACTTGCACTTGTTGCACTTGTGTTGCTTATGTAACTGTACTTGATATGATTTCCGTTAGTACGTGGCTGTCGCCGTCATCATTGGCGGCCGCCATTTGCATATCCGTTGTCACTTCCGGTTTGACAGTCAAAAATCTTCAAACACTTCACGAGAGTCTTTTCACTTGTTTTGCATTCCTTTTTGGGCTCTAGACAAAGTTGTAGAGTGTCAACGTTTGTTGTCGTTGTTGTTGCCCCCTTCCTACGCCCCTCTTTTATGACGCCCTCTTACTTGGCGGCTGCAAGCGGAGCTCGTTACTCGACTTGGCTCGTTTAGCCAGCCTGACCCTGGTCACCTGAGCGAACGGTCAGCAATTGCCTTTCCCTTTCTCTCCCTTACTCCTCTCCCGCTTGTCTCCGTCTCTCTCCCTTGTCTCATGTCTCCGTTTGTTTATCTTCTGCTTCGACTTTTTTTTTGCTAACGGCACTTTCTCTCATTTCCTCTTTCAATTTAATTGCTTTCGCGGCCGCGACGTCATGTCGATGCTGTCTTTCTTCCTCTCTATACATAGTCACTGCATTCTCCCATTCTCTCTATCCCCCTCTGCCTCTGCGTCTGCCTTTCTGTAGTCACTGGCTTCAATCCCGCTTTCACAACAATTCCACACTCCTGCTTTCTTCTCCTCCTTCTCACTCTCTCTCTCGCTGGCTCTCCCCCTCTAAGCTTAACCTTATTGACCTGTTTCAGCTTTGTTTGTGTGTGTGTCTTCGTGTGTGTGTGTGTGCTGTCTTTGTTTGTATTGTGGCCCCTTCTCTCTCTCTCTCTCTCTCTCTCTCTCTGTCTCTCTCCCACCGCCCCTCTTAGCTGTGGCTTTATCCCTTAATCCTTATCAGTTGCCAATCGCTCTCGCTGGCAAAAAAGTCCACTACAAACAATGCCGCTTTTCATGTTAGTTTTCTTTTTCTCCCTCTCACTCTCTCTCTCTCTCTTGCTGTCTCTTTCATTTCAGTTTTGTTTTTTCATTCAGCGACTAACTTTTACTTTTGCTCGGCAATAAAGGTAAATGATTTATTATCGCGTTGTGGCCGCGTGTGGTCTGCGGTGGCTTCCCTTCCCCCCTCTCCATCTCCCTCTCACTCTCCATCGTGCTCCCTCCCTCCCCAGCTGCCTTAAATTAATATCGTAATTAACGTAAACGGGAAATTGAAATTCAACACATGCCACACAACGCGGCATCTTATTTAATCGGGGGCATGCCACAAATTGTGAGTTTTAAATGAGAAATAACTGATGAAACAAATGCCAGTACAAATATCGCCATGACTATCGCAACGACTATCGTTTGCCCTGCTCTGCTCTGCTCTGCGCTGCTGTGCTGCATATGCAAAAGTCAACAAATAAATGAAAAATTTCTTATTTATGAAGCTGAATTTAAATTGAGAAAAAGTTCATGTGTGTATGCGTGTGTGTGTGTGTGTGCTGTCTGTTTGTGTGTGCTGTGCGTGTTGTTTGCGTTGCTCATTTTGTGCTGCTTTTGTTTTCTTCCCCGTTAGTCGCGTTGTTAAATTCTGCCACGTGCCCCGCGTTGCAGGCTGCAGCTGAGGCCACGTTGGCAGAGCAGTGTTGCCAGCAATTCTGAGCGAAGAATAGCCAAATAAGACACAATAAGAAATAGTTGTTTGATTTCCATCAATTGGCAAACAGATTAACAAAGGTCACTTTATAATTTCAATTCGTGTTGATTGGATGAGTTAAATCGAAACCCTTAAAGAACGCCTACCTTCCCCTTTTGGTTGCATTATCTTGAGCAATAGATTGTCTTTAAGTTGTGCGATATATGTATAGGTTTGATCGACCTCTTTGTGACCTATTTACAGCGCGAAGTAATAAGAAGTGCGGCAAGATAACTCCGAAGCTGATAGAGTATTGTGAATCGGAGAGTTCAACTCGCCTGTTGATACATATACAGATATATAATACATATATATATGTACAAATCTGTGTATTTATGTATAAGTATGTATTTACTATATTGCAACCATCTGCTCAAAATGAATACACGCTCTGCAAGGGTTTAAAAAAAGCTAGATTGAGCAATATTTTTGAGTTTTTGTCGATATTGAACCTTTAAAAAGGCTGAGTTGGCAGCGCTGTAGCAGAGGTTTTTTTTGTAGCCTCTTCCTCCCTATCTCCCCTCTCTCCCGCTCTCTCTCAGTTGTCTGTTTTCCCTTCCCTTCCTTCCCCTCTGCCCCTCTATTCTGCTATCAATCTACGAAACATGCATAAAATTAATTCGCTTGCATGTGAAGGTATTTATATATATACAATCTATATATTATATGCTGCAAACCTGTATCGGGAAACATTACAAAAGCTGCTCATAAAAGATACAAGCTGTCTTCTCCCTCCCTCCCCCTCTTGTTCACTCTCCATCCTCAGACAGCAGATGCAGCAACAATTTTTAGCATCAAAATAGACGCCGTTTTATTACACTCGTGCGTGAGACTAAATGCGCATAATTGTGTGCGTGCGTGTCTGTGTATTCCGTGCATGTGTGTGCTGTGTGTCCCATGTGTGTGTGTCTGCCTTGAAACCGCAGCGACAGCTTGTGAGCCACCTCTGAGATGCTTCTGGCTAAGCGGCTTGAAGCTTTGTTACACAGTTTTCTTTGGCCACAGAATGTTGCTACCTTCCTCCTCCTCCCCCCGAGTCCACTACCTCCCCCCACCTCATGCATCTCTTTATCTGTGCGTGTGTAAAGGTCACGTGTGTCGCTTTGTTTGTGCGTGTGTGTTTACTTAGCTCTTAACAGGCGCGTGTTTATGAATTATTAGCAAAAGAACAGAAGCTGCCCAGGCTCCGCTCTCTTTCTGTCTGCTTGTTACGTATACGCCGCGTATGATTAGGCATATTATTAGTGGTAATGAATAGTATATGTAGTGTAGTATATATATATAGCGAGATTAGTCGTAATGAATAGCCCAGAAAGGCAGTTCAGTCCGGCAACGAAGGCACTCAGGCAATTCAATTATGCATTCGATTGCGAGGGCCTCAAAAACGGCAAATCTCTTCATTAGGCACCTTTGATGAGCGAGCAAGGCAATTGCTTTCAGTTAATTAGTGCAAAAGGGACAGCAACTAAGTGTATCTGTTTGTGTATGTGTGTGTGCTCACAGTCCATTGCACGTTAAGTCGCAAAGCGAAGCGACTTAAGCGACTTTGCCCCGAGGCACAAAGTCAATTGCGAAAAGGAAACGCTGCATACAATTTTGTATTCATCCGCAGGATTTTTTTTATACATTTTATATGAGTTCGAGTATGTCGAAATTTGAGTGAGAGTGTGTGTCTGTGTGTGTGTGTGTGTTCGTCTGTATTTCTGCTTTGCCTTTGAAGTGCGCTACAGCTTTGACTCTGTCGCTCTCAAGTCGAGACATTGCTTCACTTTCAGCTCAAATATCTGTCAATATATATACACACACACATACATATATATATATATACGCGTATACATATGTATATGTATGTAGGTATGTACACTCGCATATATAGTATATTTATTTCACCTCTGATTGATTTTCCTGCTGCTGAAAGTCGTAAAACATTGACAGTTTCGTCTGTCGGTCCCCAGCTAAACGGTCAGCTGGTCAAGTAGCCACTTGGCCAGGTGTCAAGCGTAGCCAGCCCCCTTTCCCCTCCCCTCTCCCCCTACTTTCCTACTCTTTCTTCTCTTTGTACGGCAATTTATTCGAATGGTTTCACATTGCTTCAACTGCAGCTGCTTTACCACAGCACGAAATGGCAGAGAGCAATGCAGAGATTCCTATTATATTGTACTATCTGGAGTGGACTCTACTTGACAGAAGACTGCCAATATGCTATAGAGGCAGATATGATGTGAAAGGTAATTTCAAGTAGAGTTCAAATTGGCGAAAGTGAATGTAGATTTTGATTGGGGAAAAAGCCTGGAATACAGTTAGCATAATTAAACCTATTTGGTAATTTTGCTGACCAAAACCAATAATAATAATAATATTAACTAACAAGGTATTACAAAACATTTTAAATTTTAGAGTAATGCCTTTATTCATTTGTTTACTTAATTAACAATTTTGAGTCAACGGATCTGAGCTGACACTAAATAAATAAATTAGGGAAACAGCGTTAAACGCAGAACAAAATTCAAACAGATCATTTGTTCACTTAATAATAATAATACAAAAAAAAAAAAAAAAAAAAAAATTAGTTAATTTCAGAATATTATCAATCTAATAGGACTCTCATCTAGTATTTAGCACACGATTAAAACTAAAATAAATCGACTTCCCTGTCGCATCCCTTCTACTTTTATTAACTCCTCCTTAATTTTTTTAAAAAATTTTTTTTTTATTATGATTAAGTGAAAAATCCGTACATCATAATTAATATTGTATCTTAACATCACAGGCTGGAGCAATATTCTTAAGAATTACCAAACACTATAACAAAATAAGTGAAGTAGGAACATAAGTGAAAAGTTTTTACTGTTGTCCAAATGTCTTGGCAAAGCCTCCTCCTTCATTTATATATTGATTGTATATCCCTTTTTAATCTGTTGATTTCTCATAAGCTAAATATCGTAGCCTACTTTGCAGCGCATCTCTATCACATATTGCCGCTTTATAGGGGAACCAGGTAAATTGGGCAACGTGCGTTATTTTTGGCTCAACTTGTGATTTACAAGCGGACGCAAAGGGGGAAACACTTTGCCCCAAATGGAGGCGACGCGGCTTACGCATGACGGCACATAAATCACACGATTGGGAGCCCTTTACCTCCTTTCCCCCCCTGCCCCTTCCGATTGATAAATTCCCACAACGTGCAAACTATTTGGCAGGCAAAAGATAAAGGGAGAGGGCAAGAGAGAGGGGAAGTGACAGTGGTAAGTGACAGTGGGCAGCGCCAGTTGGTTATTTATTTTGACACACACACACACACACAAACACATACACGTACACACTTATGCATTAGTTGCTTAATTTCATGGTTAATCTGCGACAACTGTCGCCTGTCAATTGTGACTTGTCAATTGTGAATTGTTTGTCGCCCAATTCACAAACTTGTCGCGCTAATTGCACTCGCAAAAATGCTTGCATAATATCCGCAATTGAGGGGTCAGGGGGTGGTGGCAGCTTGTTGACATTCGACACAATTGCTGTTGTTATTGTTGTTGTTATTGTTGTTGTTATTGTTGTTGTTATTGTTGTTGTTGTTGTTATTGTCGATGATGCGTAGATTGATGTGCGAAAATATCTGTGGCATCACAATCGACACAAGTTCAAAATCGACAGGTTCATGAATATTTAAATTTCTATTGTCGTTATTGCACACTACACACACACAAACAAATATACAAACAAACACACACTCACACAGGCAGGCTCAACCATTCGCTTGCATTTTTGAACTCACACACACCCACTTGTAGTTTCGTTTTTGGATATTTTCAAAAAAAATATTTCGACTTGTTTTTTCCGGCCTGCCTCAACACTCGTTTACCGTTACGTTTTCGACAAACACTCGCCGTTTTCCACGTATCGCCTAAACTCGAGACCGTTAACCGTTAGAGAGGGACACGCGTGTGGCACTTCCGTATCGCCGGAATTCCGTTAGAGTACTGCTACTACCTAGTTCACATTCGTCTGCATGTGGCACCCACTGCCAATTGACGGCGCGACAGTCAACAGAAAACAAGCCGACGACGCCAGCAGCAACAAGCTACGCAAGCTTTGGTGGTAAGAGATTTTACAAATTCGCCGCAACTCCGAAAAAATGTTAAATGAGACCAAGTAATAACAGCTTGTGCGCAGGGGTAGGCACTGTTGGCTGGGGAGTTCTTATGTTCTAGGAATGTCCTTATTGCTGTGCGGGATTTTTTTGGCACTGCTGCTGTGTCTTTGCTGTCTGCTGTTACTTTTCTGTTATCTTTGTGCTTGTAAGAAATTCCTTTTGAGCTCCTCACATTCTAGTTAACAGATCCTGGACTTAACATAAGTTCACTAAGCAGTACACAGTGATAAGTCGGTATCATCATAACAGAAAGAGGACTAACATAATAATTAACACACGTTTGCCAACTGCTGTTAGTCCTTGCGAACGTACCTTTAAACTGCTTTGTAGTACTCCATTACCGACATATGTTAAGTCTGATGTTAATAAGTCCATTCGTAGTTACGTGACGAACTGCTTGCGCTGCTGGTATGTTTTCTAGCCGAGACACCTGCTGTTGCTTACACTACTGTTACAGCGACATGTACTAAATCCTGAGAATATTAACATTTCTCATTTCCCCTCTTCGCTTTCCTAATGTAAAAGATAACATGGTCCATGGCCTAGTGCAACAAATGTTAAAACGAATATTGAAAAACCGTTTTGAAAAAAAACTATTTCTCATGAAATAAAAAAAAAAATCTAGGCACATATGCATAGACAGGAAAAGTAGACAATTGACCTTAAATTACCTTGGCATGCTGCATAAATAGAAAATAACAAGCAGAACTTGCAACAACTTGTTAATCAACCAACAACCTTCAGCGTATCCAATTCAGTACTTGCGATTTTATAGTATCATCCGCGCTCTGTCAAGGTGAACGCAACTAGATTCCCCAACATTTGCACATCAGTTATTTTACAAGCATCGCGTTGAGTAAGCTTTTTACGGCGCCAACGCGCCAAATTGATAGATGAAAAAAAGACAGTTAATCCTCTATTGCTCGACTCGCAGCTATCAATTAATGTGTAAATTACTAATTACAATTAATCATAACTATAGTAAACTTAAAGTTCCCTTACCAATTTGCTTTTACACAGCCGAAAACTATGCTACAAATTTCGTTAAACTACTCATGTCATTCAACCCCAAGCACACCTTTACAGGGTATGCATAGCAAAGTGAGAATCAGTCAACCAAAAACTGCAGCAGTAGCAACAGTCGCCGTTGCCGTCGCCGCCACAACGTCACCGTCACGTTGGGAATGGCAACTTTAACGCGTAACTGTCAAAATTGACTGAAGTCTTGGCAAGAGAAGCGAATGAGAAACAAAACAAAACAAAAATTCGGAGATTTCACTTGACGAATTCGCGTTAGACGTACGTGCGCCCACACACACACACATTCATATGCAGATATAAATTCCAAGCGCAACAGAGCAGAGAGCAAAATACCGATGTGCAGACAGAAACAAGGAAGAACTTAAATTTCAAGCAGATCCTCTCGTAAATACTAAAACAAGAACTAAATACTAATATTTCTGTTCAAAACAAATGTTAATAATGATGTAATGTACGTTAATTTTATGAACTGCACCTTGGTAGAAAATCTTCTCTTGCGCCTTTTAATTCAATTACAGGGTATAAAAATGCAAAACAAATCAAAAATCTCTGCAAATTTATTCCGTTAGCGTCGAAGTTCATTTGAGTGTCATAAATCAGTTGCCCCGCACACACACACACAGGCAGAGAAAGACAGTAACAGATTCGGCGCAAATGGCAACCAGTTAGAGTTGGAATTTTCGAAGAGAAAGGGGAAGGGGGGCGTCCACGTTGGTTGCCCATTGATGACGTCGAAGTAGAGGGTGCATATAGATGACAACTTTGACTTTTGGGTTGCCGTTGCACGTACAACAAACTGCAGCTTGGGCACGATTCAATGCCAACAGCATGACGTAGCAGCTCCGACTTTTCATATCTCTGAAATATCTCTTAATCTACTGGACTACTATAAGACATAGCAAATTTGAATTGACTACGAAACTGGGAACACCCCTCTTGGCATATTTTGCAGCCGGAGCAAGCAAAAGAAAAATATTTTCCAAATGGCAAATGTCATGAGAAATCTTCCCAAGCAAAGACACGCAGAAACACACACAAACACACCCACACACAGACAGCATCAGTTGGCATCCGTAAGAAGGCAGAGCTCAAACGACGCTATGCGACTTTATAGAAAATATTTCATGTAGCAAATCAATTTGAATAGCTTAAAAATTCAAAGTCTGCCGAATTGCTGGACGCGAATGCTCAATTGCTGCGTGAAGAATGACAGCAGGGGGAGGGGAATAGAGAAAGACGGCGGCACGCTGACCGACAGGGCGGAAAATATTGTTTGCCTAGACAATTTGTAAGAGGAAAATTGGTGGAGCCAAGTGTCGCAAAGTGTTTTAACAAGTGCTGTAAAAAGTGATAAAACGATTTAAGAAGTTGTTGAACTAATAAATTATATT
The DNA here is from genome assembly GCA_018904035.1 of Zaprionus ornatus. Lineage (NCBI taxonomy): Eukaryota > Metazoa > Arthropoda > Insecta > Diptera > Drosophilidae > Zaprionus > Zaprionus ornatus. Next base: position 13,679,888 of record JAEIFZ010000002.1, on the reverse strand, counting down.
CGAATTTGTGTGCGTTATGTTATGTGAATATTGTAACTAAACCTATTTATCAATTCATCGATAAAAATAATAGTAACTTACACACTTGTGCAATATTTAAATACTTTAAGTGTTGGTAACATACCCATAAGACTGATCGACTAGTTGCGCACTTAACGATATTGCGAAATACCAAACCAAAGTCTTAAGTGTTGGTAACTTGTTACTTATTTATCGATATTGTGACTAATCGAAGCAGGTGCGTTTACACTGCACAACAGATAAAATAAAGATGTAATTGATATTTACGTTAATAATTATATTTAACATAATTCAATCCCTAGAGATTTATAAACTAGATGCTCTCGAAATTATGTGTGACACTTTTGTTGGCTAATAAGCTTGACTCTGTAATCAGAGCACATAAGTCAAAAGCACGCACAAAGGCCACGAGTCCAAGTGTGAAGGAAAGGGAAGGAAGGGGGAGAAGAGGGAGAGGATTGGAACTTAGTGGAAAACTAACGAGAAACCAGAAGAGAACGCAAATTGCCAATTATGGCAAGAAAGTGCACGCATTTGCTTATTTATGGCACGAACGAATGTTTGATATATTTATGACAATCTTTCTCTCTATGCTTCTTCGTTCACCCCTTCCCACTCCTGCAGTGTCTCTCTCTCTCTTTGTCTGCGGTACTCGCTTACCTGCCGCAGCTCAGCCAAAGGATGAGAGCTTCAAATTGTTGTACGTGCCGTTGCTGAATTTAATGTGGCTTGTGGCATGACAACAATTTATGCTACGCCAAGTTGGGCAGCAGCGGGGAGGGAACGAACCGAAACCGGCAGCCAGCATATGCAGTGCATATAATTCGCATAGCCAGCCCAAAAAAAAGAGGACACCTCTCTCCACCTCCTGCTTGTGCCTGCTTAACTACCTAGTGCTGCTCCGGGAGCAATCCATAGACTCGGTGCCAGGCTTAATGTGGAATCATATTTTTTGGCCCGCTTCGACTGGCAGTTTATAAGCATTTAAGCGGCTTAACTCGCCGCCTGACTTATCGCATTGTCATCAATTTGGTTAAGTAGATTTCAGATGCCGAGAGCCCGCTCCTTCTCCCACTCTCCACCCTCCCTTTCTTCCTGCCTCTGCATATATATTTTTATTGCTGCAGAAAAGTTCGCCTTGGACTTGATTGAAAATTTGCACGCTCCATTGAACACATAGAAGGACATCTAATTATTGCATTGATTGAAAATTTCGGCGTAGGAGAAACTGTTGCCGAAAAGAAGCCGACAAGAAGTAAGTAGAAAGAAGAAGACGAAGCGGGGCAAAGAGAGAGCAAGGGGGCTCCTGCTTACATAATCAACCACGTTTTATCGGGATAATTGTTTGCCGGGTTTGCGTTGCATAAATCGTACAGGAGGAGGGGGAGGCGATGTTGATAATGGGTGAGTAATGGGGGAAGGAGGGGGAGGGTGTACGGCGGCTAATCGCCCCGTCGAGTCAATATCATTTTCAATGCTTATTATTTGCGCTTAATTTCCTTATTGTGTGTATGTATGAACGTGTGTGTACTATGTATGTTTAATGCCTTTCCTTGTGTCAATTCCCTGTATATGCCAAGACAATGGAACACTTTGTGCTTGCCTGCCACACATATTGCAAAATTCAAGGCTTTGTACCTGTTTAAATATTTACTTTGAATTTGCTTTATGTGGATTTCAGCCAAGATTTAATGTCTTTGCTTCGGTTTTGCACTGTATCATATTACAGTAATTGTAAGGTTAAGCTCTACAATATATATCGATCACATTTAAATATCTTTACATTTCGATATGATTAGGTAGACTTACAAAATTAAAAGATTTAAATATCTTAAATATTTTAATATATTGATATGTAATTAAAAGGTAATTGTATGGTTAGGCTCATTACTAATTAGAATCAATAACATTTCATTGATAACATTTAGGTAAATTCAAGTATGTTACAATTATTCCATCAACCACCAAACATTTCTTTCTGAACCATTTTCAATTTCATATTACAGCAAATAAATTGAAATAATTCTCACACTACCGCAAAAGTTCTTAAAATTTAATTCTCACCTGCTACTGCAAGTGTTGCAACTTTGAACAAGCGCAGACCTTGTTGAGAAGGGAAGGGGGGAGTGGTGGAGGAAGATTGGCACAAACATTATGCAAATATCTACGAAATGGCAAATCACCAAAGGGAATTGGAGCCAACACTCTCAGCACGCGGGGGCCATCATGAGCTGCGTACTTAGACGTCAATTGCGTCGAAGTTCACCTACCCAGTAATGTGTTCCCACACACACACACGCACATACATATAAACACAGTCATTTGTGTATTATGCTGAGCACATAAAAAAAATCGTTGGACAACAGCTAAAACGTTTCAGACTCAAATACAGATTCAGTAAATCGAAGAATTGAAGGCTATCGGAAATATCGTCACATTTGCTTTGTTAAGCTCTCGTTCCTTGAATTGAAATTGCTTAATTTAGCAGATAATTTGGCAACAAATTGTTTGTTGGACCTGCCCCAAAACGCAAATAGACAAAGGAAATCAACGTAATTAGCTAGTTTGCTTTTTTCTCTTGTGCCCGACGTGTGTTTTTAATCTCCAACTCAGTCTTGAACAAGCTCACCCTCACCCTTCCTCTCTCTCCCCCTGTCTCCCTCTCGCAAAATTTTCACCCTCTGTTTGCAGTTTATCGCATTGTGTTAAACTATTCCTGGTTTGTTCCTTATTGCATCCCCACTGGGGTCGCAATTCGATTGAGTTCATTTTCCTACTGAGCAGAACAATGTGAGACATTTGCTTTTCCAGAGATTGAAAACGAACGCTACAAGTATAGCTACACTTATTGAGTTAGAATTGACAACACAATGTGAATGTGAAAAGCTCGAGTGTCAATACAGCCTCAAAAATTTCTACAACCTCAACATAACCTTCAAACTCTAAACTCTAGAACCTTGGGCAACCTTTAAATTACACCATGTACATAGCTGATACCTTTAGTTTCGTTAGATATCATCAGTTTTATTAATCAATTTGTGTGACATTTTAAAAGATTCCACGTTAAGCTTGAAAATTGTAATACTGAGAGTGAATAAGCATTTTTTATAAGATATTTTTTTATTTTCTTTTGACGAAAATTTCTGTATTATTTCTCAACAATCAAGTAGTCACTTGCATTGAAATCAGATTTCCTAGTTGGTTTCATCGGCTTTAGATTTACAATACAGTCACAACTTTCGGATTATCATCAGCTTCACTCTTCAAAATAAAAGTTACAATTATATTTTGATATTCCATACGGAAAATTTTACAAACGTAGTACGTGAATATTGCAAAAATGTTGAGGAATCTGTACAAGTTGCGTAAAAATATTCTTATGGCACGTGCCATCTATTCGAGTTATGCGGTCAAGGCTGGAGTGACGACCAGCTCTACCAATCACTCAAGGTCGGACAAACCGCTGAGCCAAGGACTTACGGTGACCGACATAAATATAAACGATCTGGCACGAGGAGATCCTGAATTTCAGCGCAACTTTCTCACATCTCTCTCGGAGCTGCAGACCAATAATATTATCGATATGTTATCGACGGCAGCTGCCAGTGAGAATGTAACTACACCAGAGCCAGAGCCCAGCGGAGGAACTGAAACTCCAGCGGGCAATGACCAAGGTGGTGCTACCTCTATACTGGACAATAATGGTCAGCCAATTGTTGCCATCGAAATCGATGGTTGGAAGAATGCCGAGGGTGATGAAGATGAATATGGACCGACTGTGCAAAATCCAGGTGAATCCATTGCGATTGGTGACGACGACGAATACAAAAAGGATAATGAGCTGGTGGTGCCCGACAAGCGCCAAGGTCAAATGGAATACAAAGGCATCAAAGTGAAGATGCCGGAGAAGGCCTCCCGTGACATTGGCACCTATCGTTTCCGTCGCAACAAAGAGGATCTTGAGAACGTCGGCGATGATATGCGTCTCGTAAAGTTCGACAAATGAGTACTACATAGTAACAATTATTATTATAAATTGCCCAATTACTGTTCTGTGATATATATATTTTTAAATTCTCCATAATTCCACTTTTCGCATTAAAAGCGCTTTCCCCATCAATTGAAACCAGGGATTTATGTCCTTCTACTGGTCGAGTGAAAAGGACTTTATCGATTGCCAAGGCCAGGCAAATAAATGGCAAAAGTCTGCCGCTGCTTAAAGTCGTCATTCATGGCCCTTACTGTGCCAAGCAATTCGTTAACAATGGGGTATAAAAATTTGCGTATCCCCCGATTACGATAGCAAGCTTTAACGCAATTTTACAGTATTTTGTCGATTGATGCGACGTTTTTGTGCAGCAGATATCGATCTTAAGACTTGGTTTTATTTCGAATTGCTTTTAAGCAACTTCTTGATATAGCTGAATGAAAAGTGCCACATGCCATGCTGCAAAAGACTTTTTGCATGTACTTTATTTAAAGTTGCGTTAACAGAGTATAAAAACTTAGTGGGTACTCGTATCCCTTGCTATCGATAGCAAATGCTAACATAATTTTACAATACTAACGCTAACGGCATTTTACAGTATTCTCGATAGATGCTCAACGTCTACGCTTCGACACATTTCCTGCCGCCTTTGAGTTCGCTTTGCGTTTCCCGCTTGTCTGCGGCTTTTCCTCCCCGTCGTAGTCGTCCTCGGCTTTGCCGGTGCGCACCTCGCGGTTCACTTTGTAGGCTTCGCCCATGCGCTTTATGTTCTCCTTGTGCACAATGTCATGGTTCACAATGCGATGGGGATAATCCATTCCTAATACGCAGCCGTATTCGCGCTGTGCACTCAGCGTAGCCTTCCACGGCTCATAGATAATCCCGGCCGGATATTTGGCCAATTCGGGAACATATTTCCTTATGTACTCCCCTGTCTTATCGGTTTTCTTGCCAAAGGCAACGGGGCTGTAGACTCGGAAATATTGATGAAAGAAGGCCGAGGCCGATAGCCACATCCAGTTGCCGGCATTGAGGGCCCAGTCTTGATCGAGTAGCAGCTGCTCGAAGACACGCTGTCCCTCCTCCCAGCTGATCCAGAGGTCGCCGCGTGTGAGAAAGCAAGCGACCGCATGCCGGGCCAAATGATGTATCCAGCCCTCCTGGCGCAGCTGTCGCATAATGGCATCAATGAAGGGATAACCAGTGCGTCCCTCTGCCCAGGCCTTTAGATGCTCAGGATTCTCCTGCCAGGGTATCTGCAAACTGTAAGCATTGCCCAGCATACGATCGAAGTTGGGATCGGCCGCAGCAACTGTATAGTAGAATTCACGCCACATCACCTGACCTACCAGCGAGGTTGGCGGCTTGGAGTGCTTGGGTTGGCGTGCCAGAATTTCTCTGAGCCGCTGATGCAGCAGCCGCGCACTGAGGCAGCCGAATTTCAAGTAGGGACTTAGCACGGTGGTGCTCGGCTCCAGCGAATTGGGTGACGTGTTGGGCTTCTCAAACTGCGCTACCCAACGCTCGTCTCTTAGCGAGGCCTCCATGCGTCGCAAGCCTTCGGTTTCACCTATGTTATGATATTTTAATATATGTATATGTATATTTACGTTCTTCGAGTTGTTTCCTTACCGCCCAGAAACTTATTGGGACCCAGCTCTTCGGGCCTCTTAACCAGTTGCTCTAACGTTGGACTATCGTAGACACTGGAGTCCTTTGCCTCCAGTTCATCCTCAGTTGGTTGCATGCCCACGGGCAACTTCTCTGGCGCCGGCAATATCTTGGGCAGCTTCATCTTCTCCACAATTCCCAAGAATTTCTGATAGGTGACCGGAGCTTTGCCCATGTTCCGGGCAATGATCAACTCCGGATTGTATATGGTATGCGAGCAATGGCAATCGACTTTAACTTTTTTTGCCAAGGCCAATTTCTGCACGGCGGCATCGCGCTGCACCGCATAGGGTTCAATATCCGTCTCATAAGTCAGCAGGTGCACATGCCAGCGCTCGAAGAGGTGAGGAAACACCTCGACCGGCTTGCCCCGCACTACATACAAACGAGAGTTAAGCTCGCGTAGCTTTTGGTCCAAATCGCTTAGTGTCTGCTGCAAGAAACGCCATCGATTGGCGCCCACTTGCATCCAATCCAAAATGCCAGGATCTAAGATGAAAATCGGTCGCACACAAAACTCCTGCGGCGAGGCACGAGCCAAGTCAAAGATTTGAGACAATGCCGGATTGTCGTGGACACGGAGTCCCTTGCGGAACCAATGCACCAGCGTGCGACGTTGTGTCGCCATCTGAAAACGCTTTGTTTACTCATTTTAATTGCAATTTTCTCAAAGTTTTTCAAAATGAAATAACTCACCCGCCTGTTCGTGCTCAAAGAAGGGTTGCCAGATGTTGCAAACTGCGCGGAGAATAGCTAAATGCGGAAAGCTGTTGCTAGAAAAGCTAACGTGTGTATAATAAATAATAATTATAAATATATATAAATTATTATTATTATATATAAATTATTATTGCTGAAAATCTTTAAGCTGTTTAACTCATATATTAAGATACAATTTTAAATTTATTTATATATAAAGACAATGTATATTTAATTTCAATAGACAAACAGCTGATGCAACTTGTAAACAGTGCTGCCAGAATTTTTGAGCAAAGAAATCTAAGCTGTAATATTTTCGATGTTGTTCAGCTGATAGACTTTGAAAAAAAAAAGATTTGACTAAAAAAATGCTAATCTAGCAACACTGCTTTTATACCGCTAAACTGTTAACACTGGCGGGCTGCAAACTTGTTGTCAGCTGTGTCAAGAAAAATACCGAATTTGCAATCAGTAGCTGAAATTCAGTATTTTGGTGCACATGCACCGGTAACAATCTTTTTTTTGTACAATACACATAAAAATATATAAATAAACCAAATGTTGGCTTTAACATAACAATTCAGCCACCAAAAAAATCGACAATTGAGTGTCTTAGTAACAATAATTAAGGTCTTTTACACACGCTGTGCGCTCGCAGGCAAGCCAAAGCACACCAACAAACAATAACGACGACGCAATGGATTTGCTTGATTCGATACTGAACTCGATGGATGCTCCGCCAGCCACAAATGAGCAACAGAAGACGTTAATCAAGAAGCAGCGCGAAATGATGGAGCGCATGCAGAACAAACAAAAGGAGGAATTATTGCGCTTCCGAAAGTATGTGGAGGAACGCATGGGACGCTTCGCCAAGGACGATCGCACCTGCATTGAGTTTCAACCACTTGACAAGGTGCATCGTTCGGTCATACATGAGATAGCTGAGAATGGTGGCTTCATAGCTATGAGCTTTGGCCGCGAGGACGAAGATCGCCATTCGGTGGTCTATAAGAAGGAACACCCGCCAAGTGAAGATGAAGTGACGGCCCGCCGAAACGGCGATGGTTGGAATAAGGAAATAGCCAAAGAATACTCCGAGCGTCGAAAAGAACGCTTGGCCCAAGAGCAGCAGCAGCACAGCCAAAGTGATCACAACAAAGCCTCAACTTCCGACTCGACTGGCCCCATGGCCACCACCAGCGCCAATGCCAATGCCAGCTCCAGTTTCAGCGACGAAGTGAAGCCCACGAGCAATTACAAGGCGAAATATGCCCACCTTATTGGCGAATCAGCTGCCTTGCAAGCGGCACGCAAAACAGAAACGAACCAAAGCTATGGCTTTGTGCCTAGCAAGAACAAAAAGGATATGCGATCCATCGAACAGACCTTGGCTGATATCCAAGCCAAGAAACGTCTCAAACTTCAACAGCAGCAGAAGCAACAGCAACTGGAACAGGAGCAGCAATTGGCGGAGCAGAATCACGATGTGAACCCAGCTGATGAACAACAGCAATAAAAAACAATTACAAAACAATACGTGGAAATAGTATTAAGTGAATAATATGTAATATGTATGTTTTGTTAGATTCCGAGTTAATCAAATGTGAGGAAGTCCTGCGTCGCTTCAAAATGTTGACCACACACACACACAACCAAACACAGACACACATACAGACAAGAACACAGAGATAGACTGACATATGTTTGTGTGTACATATGCATATGAAAGCAATTTAAATTGTTGGCCAGTTGAACGCATTAGATGAAATTATATCAACTACAGTGTTCAATAAGCAATTTCTATTTATATAATAAAACAAAAATTTGTAGTCAATAGCAAACAAAAGTAACAATGCTGTTTATTTTCATACAAATTTTGGCACTAAAATATGCAGAAAACAAAAATGACATAAAAAGAGTGTTGAGCAATTTACTAACAAAAAGGCACACAAATACACCATTATCAAAGCAGCGTGCAAAGTCACTCCACGTGGAACGTGGATATGGAGGAAAAACGTAAAATAATAAGGTTCATAAAGCGTTTCCAAATCAAAAATCGACAAATGAAAGATCAAGTAAGTTAAATATCATTTCAAATTGTTATTTAATATTTTTATGATGAAAACTAAGATAGGGACAACTTATTTCCATGATAGATTTATCTTTTCATACAAGCTGATCATAGAAAATGTTGAGAGAAATTATTTAAATATGCACAAAATTAAATAAATTGTATTTTCTTGCAGGGAGTACATGGCCCTAGGAGCCCCTCATGATGCTTTTCAATATGTTCGTAAGCATACTTTATTACTTTTATTTAATGATTAATAAAGATTATTTTCAAACCCAAAGAAATAATTGATGGCGGAACAGGTGCCTTTAATCAGCTGGTCCTTTTTTGAGGCATGGATTTCTTTCAACTAAAAAACTTTAAATAAAGTAAGTGATTATAAAAATTGTAAATAAAAATTATACATCCAAATGATGAAAATTGAGATAGGGACAACTGATGTCTATGACTGATTTATCAAATTATAAGAAGCTGATTTATAAAAAGACATTCTGATAATATCAAATTAAGTATTATACTAATGTAAGCATATTACTATATTTGTAGATAATATGGTTTACTCAAAGAAACTGTGATTCATCCAATGGAGTACCGAGATCACTGGTATGTTTGTTAGTTACATTTTTTAAAATTTTAGAAAATCTATGATGAAATCTCAGATAGGGACACCTGATGTCCATGACTGATTTATCTAATTATACATAACTGATTTTTTAATTTAATATTAAATGGCTAAGTCAATTATATAAATAATTGATACTAATTTAAAAATATTTTCTGTTTCTAGATAAAATTGCAAACTCATGTGGAAGATTGCAGGACATAGAAAGGAGTGTGCTGATATTTCCGGTACGTTTAGCAAAATTTTTGTATCTTTTTAAAAACTCTATGATGAAAAAATAAGATAGGGACAACTGATGTCTATGACTGATTTATCTAATTTCATTTAACTGACCTTATTAAAAACAAAAAATGAACATTTTATTTGCCTGATTGACTGATTTATATAATCACGTTACATATATTTAATTGCAGATAAAGGACGAATATGGGTAGCAGTAACACATAATAGTTAAATCCCGAGATTGTCACATAGTCCAAAATATAAAAATAAAGACATAAAAAAAACAAAGTGAATGTATTATTTTTATACCCTTCGAACATTGAATATGGTTAAAAAGGGGTATACTAACTTTGTGCAAATGTATACAAATGTATTACAGGCAGAAGGAGGTGTCAAGATCCCATAAAGTATATACATATATTCCTGCTCAGGATCACTAGCCGAGACGATTGAGCAATGTCCGTATGCCTGGATGAATGCGCCGATCTCAGCTATTACAAAAGCTAGGGAAACCAAATTAAGCATGAAGATTCCTTAACATTCTGCTTCAGCACATATAGATAAATACTATATGAAACTATCCTCAAAATTGCAATCCGATCGGATAATAAACATGGAAGTTATTAGATAAACCATTTTAACTCTTTGACCAACAAACAAGTTGTCGATGACGTCATAACTATATTATGCAGGAAAGAAAAGGACGAACGATGCGAGCGCGAGCTGTTTCTCGACTCTTCTTTTCTGTGCAGAATGTGCATATGTACATTTGTATACAACCAATAGCGCGGTAGATTGGTATGAATGTACACGGTGTGTCCCAAAAATAACCAAACTTTTTGATTTTTTGGTCGTCATTTAATTTATGTGGAACAAATCGCGCACAGACCTTTCTTTTCCCCAATTCTTCAGTTAAAATTCTCCAAATAGTGTTTTTACTCGTATTCAATTCCTCAGCCAACATTCTCGTTGTAAAATTTGCATCGATACCAATGATTTCACGGACTTGTTCCACCAGTTCAGCACGATTACTAGTTTCTGGACGTCCTGCTCTAGGGTCGTCATTTAAATCCTATATTTTTTTAATGTTGCAAATAGAGATGGCGCTGTATGTTGTATGATTTAAACTGACTGTTTTTCTCGTTTAAACTGAATTTTATAACAATAAAAAGGCAGACAATAACTAATCTACTCGATTAGTACTAATATATTATTTTTAAAAGAAATGTTGCGCCCTATCCCAGTTGAAGTAAAAAGTAGTGTTTTTTGAACTTTGCCAATACTGCCGCCAACATTTCGAAAATATGAGTTTGCCAGTAACAGCGAAACGCATGCAACTCAGCGTGATCAGCTGTTTCCCCATCTGTCGTTTTAATCAGCAAAACAAACAAAATTTCAACACTGCCCAATGCTGTTGTGCAGCAACATTGAAAATCGTGCGACACCAAATTGAGCGATCAGGGGCAATTAGCCAAATCGTATCGAACATGCTACCAAATATGACTCCAGCTAAATCCGATTCGAGACGACGCCTAAATGCTGGGGCTGCTACGTCGCATGGTGGCGATTATATCAAGGTAGAGGAAGACCAAACCGATGGCTTCGTTAACGAACAATGGACAGCGCCGATAGGGATCGATGAAGCAAAACCATGGAAGATTATTTCAATAATACTCTCACTATTTGTCAGCGGATCGGTTCGTAGAAAGGAAATCGCGTTATCAAGTGAACTCATCTTTCTTTTTGCATTAGATATGCATGATTTGTGCAGCCTTCGATTGGATGGCAGAACAAAGTGAACGTTCCGACCGCATTTGGGCACTCGTTATAATCGGTGTATTGACCATAATACCGGGAGGATATTACGTCTTTGTGCTCTCGTGCATTTTATTGCGACGCAGTGGTTATACATGGGACGATATACGACGCTTGGGATAAGATTTTCGACTACAATATATTATATTTTATCGCATTATTCTATGTATTTCCATAATATATGTATTTTTATATTGTATATATATGTATACACATATAACTTATGTACGTAAATTGCAGTCAGAACTTCGGCATTTTTATTAATATTGTATAAAAATATTTTAAATATTTATGTACATAGTATGTATGTGTGTTGTTTGTTATATTGAGAATTTAGTGGGCGAAATTGGCTAAAAATTATGCTAAATTCGCTTGCACAGCTAAAGCTTTAGATGCTATATTGAACGTACTATAATATATGTTTATATGGCCTTTGTCCCTATGAAGCATAGTGCGTTTTGAGCTTAAATATATGTTATATATACATACATACATGTTATATTTTTTATTTTATAAACAATTGCTTTTCAGGTTACAACAAAGCTTAGCTGTATATATCGTTATATATATCCATATAGGAAAGGGGGCGAGGTACATATACAGTACACGGTATACACTATACATAAACAAATACAAGAACAACGAAACTAAACTACAAGGGTTAACAATTATTAGTCAATCACTGCTCAACAACAGTCACTTCAATGGGCGGTATAAACTTCCATGTATGCGCCTGTTGCTCCTCAAAACCAAAAGGGGGCAATCCATCTAATTGACTCGTATTGGCGGCAGTTCCAGTTCCAGGAGAGGACCGTGTCAAAATACTGTTGCTGCTTTGCTGCTGCGGCTTTGTGACGCACTCAATGCTTGTCTTGAAGCGACCAGGCGTAAAGAATATCACAGAACAGTTGTGCTGTGATTCTTCCTGCTTCTCCAATACAGGGATTGTTATTCTGCAAGATGAAGCAATAATTAATAATAATAAAGAAACATATCTATATTAACCGCACCTGTTGGGTCCAGAAATGGCTACACGTGTCTCCAGATTATAGTTTTCCATGCCATTAAGATAGTCCTGATAGAACTTAATGGTGAGCACCAAATTCTTAAGCGGCTGCAGCGATTGATTCGTCAGTTTAATGCTCAGCTCGGCACGCTGTCCCACTGTGCAAGTTATCTCGCTATGCGGCTGAACTGGCTCATTACGGAAACTGATAGCTGTACAAAGAGAGTATATATATTAGATATTTATATTATTGCTTTGAGCTTGAATAAAGCATTACTAACCCCAGTGAAGCGGAGAGACGGTGGTCAAATCCACCATGGCATGAGATAAAAATATGCCACGCAACGAAGCAATACCCTGTATATCTGTGCTGGTCAGCAACCAATTGATCTTCACCTTTTCCGCTATATGAGTAGAGCAGAGCTTGCTCAAAGCATCGCTAAATGAAAGAAGCTGAGTACGAAAGCACAGCTCTAAGGGAGAGAATGAATGTTATTAGTAAATGTATAATTAATGTATTGTATAAACATGTATTCCTTACCGCGCTCCAAGTTCTCAGCAGCTTCAGCTGCCCGTGCTGCACAAACCTGTTCCAGCGAGCAACGATCCACTGGAATGGGCACGCGACAGCTTTCTTTGGCCTCGATGAGTATATTCTTGTTATCAGTGTAATTGAGCGACATTTCTTGAGCGGTTAAATTGGATATATCCAGTACCAAATAGAACTGTGAGGGACTGCACAGAAAGGGAGAATAAATATAATATATAAAGTAATCCCTTTGAGCAACTCACATTTCTGCGGGCAGTACATCCCAGCTGGTTATCTGCGCACTGGGCAACAACTCCAGATTAAAGGATACAGCACACTGACGACAATAGCCAGCGACCAAGGCCTCCCCGCCGGAGTACTTGAGTCGCAATTGAGCCTCAATCTGTTGGGTATACTGCGATGTACGCCCATTGGGACCAGCAGCTGCGCTGCCAGACTGTAGATTCAGTGCAGCCAGTGAATGTTGTGCACCCGCGATTGTCGATCCGCGTAACTCCTGGCGTCGACTCTGAGGTGAACTGACGCGCACAGGCAGACTGGCATGACCTGAAGACGATACATTGGAATAGTGTGATATCGACGAACTACCAAAGTCAGATGAAGCTGGGCCAGTGCTGCCGCTAGGAACAGGGCAAACAAAATCCGCATCAGCATAAATATACAACACGAATTCAATGGAGCCTAAAGGAGCAACTGGCAGCTGAGCCTGGAATGAAATTATTATATTATTATTATTATTATATTATTAATTTTCTAAGCAAATCATACCTGCAGCGCCTGTTCATCAATGCGAAACATTTTCTTCTGCACCTCCTGCTCGACATTTGAATTGATGTTCACCTCCAGATGCTCCAGTGGCAATGTGTTGCTTTCATTGCGTATGGTAATAGTACAGCTAGATGACTCGCCATTATATAGAGTCAATCCAGCCGAGGTGACCACAATATCAGCTTTGTTCATATTACTAAATGTTGCCGTCTGTGGCAGTGATGTTTTCACAGAGATCCTGGGCAGAGCAGGTATCACATCTACCAGATAATTGGGCTGAAAATGTCTGCCACGCATATGCTTCAGCCGGCAATTCGACTTGACGCCCAGTGTGTGTGTGCTGTAGCCCTGCAGATCCAATTGACCAGTTTCCATGGGGGTGCCATGCAGTGAGACATAGGTAGGCACATGTGGCTGCAGCACTACTGTCTGGGGCAGGGATTCAAAGACCACTCCATTAGTAAGTAGCCGCATATCCGTGACAGCCAGTTCAAAGGGCAAGGGATTACGCAGTCGCAGACACACCTCGCTCATATCATTTTGTACCCATAGAAAAGCTGTTGAAAGAGCAGAACACTCAGTTATTAAAATTTAACATTTTATACTATAAATTCATGCATACCTATCTTATTTTTATCCTTCTTCTCGCGACGATCCACTGAGTTAAAGTGTATGGGTGTAAACAAAAAGGGACCGCTATCGGCTTTGGCAATTTTAATGCGCTGCGGTCGCAAATGTGCAGCCAAATCCTTCACCACAATTTCCATGCAGTACGGTAGATCGGTTAAATTGGCAGGCGGTATCACAGTTCCATTCTCCAGCACCAGCGGCACGGGGGATCCCTCGCATTGTGCGCTCAAATTCTGCAATTGAACAGCCATTTCACTCTGCTCAGTGGGGGACATGTTGTCCCATTGGGTTTGCAGTAGGAACGTCATGTGGCGTGTGGCCAACGCCGAATGGCCAAGACGTCTGGCAGCGGTGATCAGACTCTGTACCAGATCAATTTGCAGCGCAGGCCAACCAGCGCCGTTCTCTAACACTTCTAGGGGATCCAACGACAGTAGATAACCAGTAAAACTGCCCAACATTAAACGATAACTCTGTGTCCAATCTGGTGCTTGGCTGCCCTGCTGCACGTGTTTAAGTGCCGCCAATCTCTGGAAGAATGCTGCTTTGCGCTGGTAGCCAATTTGCTGATAAAGCTCTGTGATAATCTCAAATCGCTTTACACGTTCGGATTCGCTCATTGTGAGATTTATGTAGAGTATATTTTGCAAAAACATTGCCACATCAAGTGGACGGTTTTGCTCAATGCAAATGCGTGTAGCCTTCAGAGCCGCCTCTGTTTCAATGGTGGCCGCATGACGGTATTTACTGTAGTTAATTATCGCCTTGCGATAATAGTTTGTGATCTCCTCCGGCTTGAGTATGTTGCCAGGCAACTCACCGTTGCGATGACTAAACGGAGCCACCGATATTGTCGACGTCGAGGAAGATGATGTTGAAGTTGTGGGCGTGGGAGTGCCGGATGTTGAGGAATTATTTGTCAATATGGAGGATACCGATGAGCAGGAAGAGGAGTGTGATGTGAGCGCATCAGCAGCTGCCCCAGCAGAGCTGGTATTTATCTTCTTTGTCGCATCGCTTGCCCGCCACTTCTCTGGCGTATTGCGCAGCGGTGAAGTACCTAAGTTATACACGGGAGGTAAGTAAAATGAATACATTTGAATAGGAATGCGAATACTACTTGCCTGTTTCCTGTAGCGATGCGTTTCTGTGCAGAGTTTCAATCTCACGCATTTGTGGATACAGTATAACAGCGGAAGCTGCACAGAGTCCCTCCTCACTGGCGCCCACCCACAGTGAATCACCCACTGAGCGCAGCGTCTCGTTGGCATTGTGATACAGACTAAGTGAATCCTCTAGGAGGCCAGCTTGCAGTGACAAATCTGCCAGATTTTTCATGACACGTCCCACGCAGCGCTTACGATTGTTGCGTGACTCCATGTCGAGGCCTACAAAGTCACGTTTCTCGAACGGCGCCAGCAGAAGACTAACCTTGTCGGGCTTTTCGCGGGAACGTTCCAAACGCCGCGATTCTAGCACCCAAAATAGAGCATTCAAAAAGTCACTGACACGTGTCTCTAGGTCGGAGCAGTTATCTTGCTCGCGATAGAAGAAAGCCTGCGACTTAAAATTTGAGGGGGTAGTGTACTCATCCTGGAGTCGACCACCACTACGCTCCTCCTTGGGTAGCTTGGCATCTGGACTGGCTGCATTTTCGCCAATTGTCTGAAGCACCAGTTGAGCAGCGTTATCGACATCTGAGTGATTTGTTGTTATCACATCGTTGTCAGGCTGTGTCGCATCAGGTCCAAAGAATATGGCACGAGACTCGTACAACGTGCTACCATAACGAACCTTAAGAGATTCGTGATGCCGGCACAGCTCGTTGAGCTCCGTTTGGTTGTCAAATTTTCCAATTGTCACTAGGCCAAGCAAGCGACGATGCGTCTGGAAGTCTCCCCAATCGTTATGCTCCACCGGATGTTCGTGAATGAAGCGAAAATAAATGGTGCGCACAACGCCACTGGAGTCTACGAGGGGAAATATGAGATACAATTTGAATTATTATGTCTTGCCAGTTGCAATTGTTTTGCTATTTGAGACACGATAGTTTACCCGTTACTTTGATATTGTTGACACGTCGCACCCGCTCGAATGCCCGCTGCAGTATGCGAGCACGCGAGGGTCCAACGCCTCGCAGAAGCACGAGGAGGCTACTATGGTGAAGGGCATTCTGTTCATAGTCAAGTCGTGACATAACGGGTGGCTCCACGCTGGCATGAGGCTGCACAGCTCCAACTGCGGCACGCATTTACTTAAATGATTTTATACTCTTGTACACCTGTTCCACACCTGCCTGATCCAGTTGTAGGTTCTCTCCCACTTGCGTTTGCTTTTCACATTTCCACACACACTTTCAGTTCATGCTCATGACGTTGACGTTGTGTATTGTGTGACGTGCCTCAATCAATTTCCATTGTTTCGCACATCTACTTATGAGGAGGGCAACTTTTTAGTAAGCGATAAACATCGGATCGCCTCCCCCTTTGATGATGCTGTAAATTTTTGTTTATCCGTCAGCTACTATTTCTACTCTGCCCTTGTTGAAGTTTTCCACAGATATAATATATAAAAGCTATGTCTGTTCGTAGGCATAGAGCATTAATCTAGTAGAATCCCGTCGAGAGCAATGGAAACAACACTAAAAAATTAACTTTTACTTAGTAAAAAAATCAGTGCTCAGCTGCGTGATGGTCGCAGTGAATGGTCAATTCGAAAGAACTTACGTATGCATGCGAATGGTATAATATAATAGAATTCACTCACAGCTTGCTCCTCCGTTTAACAGAGAATGTTTAAGAGCCACTTGAAAGTTTCTGTTATAGTTGAAGTCTTCGATTTTAAACTCTGTACGTATTTTGAGTTCGTCGGTTTAGGATTTTCTCTGCATTAATTTCGCTACAAAGAAGTTAGGGAAGTTCACTTCGTTTTTATATAAATCAGTCTGCTGGACTTAAAACTTAATCAGGTATAATTTAATTTTATAAAACAAATTCGAAATAAAAAAATAATAATAATAAAATATTTATTCATACAATTTTTACTATTAGATGAATAATGTTTGAAGATATACATATTAATGTATTGAAATTTTAAAAAATACTGACATTCTTATATATATGATCATTTTTAAACAACTTCGACACGCTCAGTTATAATACGCATACAAATATAAACAAGGGCGCACATTTTTTGCTGGCCCAACACATTTGTGCTTCAACTCTTCCCTCATTCTCAACTCTTCAATGTGTTTAGTTTCCGAAGTGACCGACGAGTTATACATAATACACACACATTCAAATGGAGTCCCAATTTGAGACATTGCATATATGTACATATGTATATTATGTTTACACAAAGAGCATCGTAAGTTATGAGTGAAATTTGAAACGTACTTAAAACGACGCGTCGTTTCAGAACTAACGTACTCTCATTGTCTACAAAAACACTGGGGATATAATATACAAAGTGAATGATTACTCAATTTCTATAATTTTTATTATCATTATTTTCTTTACGTATTTTCAGTTCTACGCAATCAAAAGTGAACTTTTCTGAAGTAATTTGGCAAGTTTACGAAATTTCTTTACGAGCGGGTTTTTACAAATAACTCTTGAAGTCTTAGTCGACGGATAATGCATTTGATTTATGGATATATACACAAAATATGAATTCAAATTTTAAGTATGAAAGCCAAAGTGATGCCGGAAGTGTTCGAAGTTTTCAGAAAACAGAAAACAGAAATGGTATTGATACTTTCAACACTAACACCAGAAGAGACTTCGGTAGCATTCGAAGCTTTCGGGAGCCAGAAACCCGAAGTGAGATGGGAAGTGTAAATAGTTATCGAAACGGTAGTTTTCAATGTTTTCGGAATCCGGACACCAGAAGTGAAATCAGTAGCAACAGAAGTTTTGAGAGCCGAAGTGAAATTGTCCACAATAATTGCGCTAGATGGGTAGCACAGTTGTCTACCGATCACGTCCAGCAAGATCCGCAGGAAGCGAGAAGCTATAGCTACGCTGAGAAACGGATTGCTGGACTTATACTCAAGCGTCAAAACGAGAAACGTTTCGCAAACCCAACGTCCGAATGGCTTGAAAAGTTGCGATGGGCTAAGCAGGTGCTGCCGAATTTAAGCCTGGAATGGTCCCGTGATGAGCACGGACAGACAAAGCGACAGCACCCGCAGGAGGCTACAGGAACGAGTATCTCGAAACGCGCTCGGCTGCAACCACGGAAATCTTTTGTGGAAATGGCCAAGACGAAGATGCTGCTCGGAGTGCTTGACCAGGGTCAACCGGATGATCGAATACTTCGCAGTCACTGGAAGTGGGTAGAGGCTGCTTTAGCCCCGCGATGCTTTCAGTTGTTGCGTCAAATGCCGGGTCCTCCGCCCTGCTGCAAAGATGTGGGCTGGTATCAGGGGAACATCAAAGTGATTGCATGCGATAATGCGCGCTCGGTTCAGCTATACAAGGCTGCAGTGGAACGGGTAGGTGAAGTGTATCCCGGAGCAAAACTAGTTGCTTTGGACTGGTGCGAGTTGCCCAGTCAACCCAGAGCACGGATTTGGATTCCCACATCGCTGTCCAAGCCCGAAGTAATTCTCAATATGCTCCAGCGATGCAATCCCCAGTTGCCAACCCACGACTGGAGGGTAGTGAAAATCGATACGAGTTCGGGACCCACTTGTCAGGCCGTTCTTAAGCTCAACCGGCAATCGTTGGCCCCCATTAAGGCTGCCAATGGAGAGCTGAATTTCGGCTTCAGCTCGATACCAGTTAGGATCTACAAAGCGGATATGACAGCCTTTTTGAGGGACACCTTTGGAAAGCCAAATGCACCGAATCTGCGCTCAAGAACCACCGCATTCTCTGATGTCGCGAGTGAACTATCTGGTTATTCCTCTAATGCGTCGACACTGGTGAGAGGATTTCAGTCGCTGAGCTACGAGGACAATGACTCCTTGATCCTTGACGATCTATCGAATAATTCGAACGATGACGAAAAAGACGTCAGGATGTTGCCGCCTTTCCATCAACCTCGTTTACGTTAAGGAAACTAAATTCAAACACTTAAAAAAAAACTTAAAAAGTATATATTGTTTTTCATTCGAATAGATTTTGCATTTTGAACGTCTTACCGTTAAATTAAAAACCACATAATTTAGTTATATTTCCTTAACATAGATCAGGGCTTCAGTAAATATCTTCCCTTGGCAATGACCAAACAGGGACGCTTCATTCAAATGTCCAGAAATCAAAGAGGAATATATGTTTGTGTTTAAATAACACTTTATCTCAAATAACAATATTAATAATGCAATAAATAATAAAAAAATAAATAAATAATAAAAAATAAATATTTGATTAACAGAAAATTTAAAAGTGCCGCTTCATATTTTAATTACTTCAATGTTAATGTGATTAGTTTTCTGTTATGCCACTGTTAAGTTACAGCACCAACTATTTTTGTTTTGCTTTAAACAGTGTCGTCTAACGCAACTCAGTGGAAAGTTTTAAGTGTGCTTAAAAAAAGTTCTAAACTATAATTATACTCTAAATTTGTATAACACAACAAGGTAAGCTTTAATAATTGTTTTTTTTTTAATCAAATTTAAATCTAATTGGCACTATAAAGTTGGCCGGTAAATGAGTGTTGGGAGGTTATGGAGAAATGATTTAATATTGATGTTATTTAAGTATATTATTGATAAGTACCATATACATATATGTTAAAGTGTATACATATGTATATATATAACATTTCAATATGTATGTATATGTTTATGTGTTCACTTCGGCAACAAAGATTGGGTGAAATTATTTCCATTTATTGAATAATTTGTGATCAATAACTGCCGCACCTGTTGCAGTTGTTAGTAGAAAAAAATACACATGTATAAACACACACTTCCATGGACAGAATAATAGGTAAAGACATATAGTACATGTTGAGTATAAAAAAAAGCTCGCAAACAAAAAGTTCTGCACGTAAACAGAATGACAATTAGCTTTTTATTTTATCATTTTTTAATTGATACTCAAAACATTTCCTTGTTTATAGTAGGGGCTCGTTCAATCAGTAGATAAGTCAAAAGATTCAATATTGTGCCGAGTAACCGTCAATAATTCAATGAAGGTGTCCTAACAAAAGGTCAAACTTTAGCGAAATTGTGAAATTCAAATTCTCTAAAGTCGAAATTTTATTGAAATCTACTCCTACTCTCTCTCTCTGTCTTTGTCAACTCGCCTTCTAAGTTGTAGAAGAATTTGCTTTAGGGAAAAGTTAGAAAACATTTAAAGAAATTTTATAGAAAGGGACATCCTTCTTTTTCAGTTTAGTTAAGATTGAATGCCCCATTGTAGAGCTTACTTTAGATGGTAATAGTGGTAGTAGTACTACAATCACCCAAATTTAGAATTCAATTCTTGGCCATCAGCTTCATTTTAGCCGAGGAGACACAGCATATTTCTCGCTTTGAATTATGAAAACGGAAAAGAAATTTCTTGAAACATTCCTAGGTGTTTCTATCGAGCGTACACTGTAATAGCCTTAATAAGGGATGTAGTGATAAACACTGAAGTGGCCATCAATTGGTAGTGTTATCGGAGCCTACAGTTATCTCTGTTTCTCTCTGCCATGCTTTGCTCTTTCCCTCTCTCTCTCTGTTTTGCCTCTCTTTCCATTGATAACATGGCCCAGATTCGTTACCGTTTTTATATTTAACCCAGAGTAAATTTCACGTAGAACTCATTCGCAGGTCGATAGAGCAGCATTAAACATGTCGAGCAAACTGATCCGTTGGGGCATTGCATCCGCTGGCAAGATTAGCGAGGATTTCGTGATTGCACTAGGCACACTTCCCGCCAGCGATCACAAGGTGGTGGCAGTGGCTGCACGCTCACAGGAACGTGCTGCTGAGTTTGCCAAGAAGCATGAGATTCCTACTGCCTTGGGCAGTTACGAGGAGTTGGCCAAGAACAAGGATGTTGGTGAGTAGATACCGGTAGGAGGATTATTGAAAGTGCTTACTTAATCATCTTCATCGTTAATTTCTGCAGATGTGGTCTACATTGGCACGCTAAATCCCCAGCATTATGAGGTCTCCCTGCTTATGCTGAACAATGGCAAGCATGTGCTCTGCGAGAAGCCTCTGGCTATGAACAAGAAACAGGTGGAGGGCATTCTGGCCGCAGCCAAGGCAAACAAACGTTTCTTCATGGAGGCCGTGTGGTCTCGTTTTTTCCCCAGTTACCAGCATGTGCGTCAGCTTATCCAGACCGGTGCACTGGGTGAGATCAAGGATGTTGTTGTGAACTTTGGCTTCCCCTTGGCCGGTGTGGAGCGTCTCCAGTAAGTGCTTACTCACATCTAAGGGATTCTTTGCATCATCTGATATTAATTACATACGATACTTGCAGGAAGCGTGAACTGGGCGGAGGTGTCGTCTATGATCTTGGTATTTACACCATTCAGGCATCGCAGTGGGCCTTCCAGGAGCCACCACAGAAGATTGAATCCACCGGCCTGACCAATTCGGAGGGCATTGATGATGATGTATCCGCCACACTCACCTACAGCGGTGGACGCACTGCACGCATTCGTATGTCATCACGGGAGAAGCTGGACAACAAGGCTGTCATCAAGGGCACCAAAGGACAAGTGACGGTAAGCGCCAGTAGCAAACAACGCCCACAATGACTGGCCAGAATAAATTTCCCCCCGGTAGACAACAAAGCACAAACGTAGCTGATAAAAAGTGTCACGTTCCCGGCGAGTGATCAAAGCTCGAGTGTTTTGGTGACGTCACAGAAGCTATTTCCAGTTGCGATAGAGAGCAGCCTATGTACACATACCTTTGTATGTGTATGTGTATAATCTGCTTGTTTGTTCGACTGCTTCTCGCTTTATCTTCTGCCAACTCAACTCAACTGAATTTGTGTTTCTTTTTTTTGTTTTACTTGCAGTTAATTGACTTCTGGTCACCCAACAAACTGATCGATATCGATGGCAAGGAGAAGGAGTGGCTGCCGCCCAAGGGCAAACATGCCACCAATTATGCCAACTCGGAGGCCATGCGCTACGAGGCCGAGGCTGTGCGTCAATCTATTATCGCTGGCGATGTGGAGAACAAGAATGTCAGCTATGCGGATAGTTTGCTCTTTGCCGAAATCGAAGATACGATCCGTCGACAGATCGGTGTGCTCAACAAATTCGATGAGGAATAAAAAGACAATAATATCGTGTATATAATCTATCATAAATATATGTAAATGTCAATGATTTTTAACCACAGAAAGTAACTTTTGAATACTTTTTCTAATAAATTTTATATTTTTTTTTCTATTCTATTCCATCTGTTTTTCTATTTCTATTTTTTTTGAGACTATGACTGGTACCCATAGGGTAGAATGGTAGAAAGAAACATCTCCGACCCCACAAAGTCTTCAACTGACTCGATATAACCATATCCGTCTGTATGAACACTTGTATTTAAAAGACTATAAGAGCTAGGACTACCAAATTTGGTGACAATAAATCTTATTAATGTACGTAGATACAGTTTTTTTAAAAATTGTGCCATGCCCCCTACCGTCACTGTAAATTAATAAAAATCTAATTGCAAGCGCACTTTTTAAGCTAGAACGCTCATATTTGATGTACACAATAATTATCGTCATGCAAATGAATAAAGTAAATTTTGTTACGATCAATAAATAAATATTGAAGTTATTTAGAAAATTATATTAGTGGGAAATCAGTACAGTCGAACAGTTTGTTGATACATAAAGCCGACTATCAGCTTATTCTGATAAACTTTGGTACTACAAATCAAATCGAGTATTCAAGAGCTAGAGATAAGAGACCACCTCAATTCAATAGGGGGCATTTTTGTCGAGATGACTTTGCTTTAGGTCAAATATTACACATAAATCAAGTGTTCAATTGAAAATGCTTATGATTTTAGAGATTGTATAAAACAATTAAAGTGTACTGAATAATAGAAAGATCGTCTATTCTAACCTCAACCTCAAAAAAGGGGGCTCGTCTCCAGACCTTATCGGACTGTGTGCGTATTCGCAAGACATGTGACTACTGTGAGGTATTTAGCACCCTAAATGCCACAGTGGGGCAAACTGGTTGAAATTCATTCAACGTTCTACAAATTGTTCTATAATTGATGGACTGATAGATTGACATAGATTATATAGTAACCTGATTGTATAGTTATGAAATTTTCAATATTTTCTACAAATTTAATAAAAATTTTTTTTTTATTTTTGAGAAAGAAATTTACACGATCAGCAAAACGAACTTAAAGCGGCAAAATGTCGAGCACGTTGGGACTTACGACAGTCGACAACTCTTCAAGGGAACAAGGAGGGAAAGAGATAGTCGAGGGTAACCCGTGCTTCTCTTATCAGTGGAATGTAATGAAAAAATGCAATTGCAGTGAATGCAGATGCCAAGCACTGATAAGCAGCCCCGCGCCTGCGAGTGCAACTGCAACTCGGAACAGTTGGCCCAACGATTTCGAGGTGAAAAGACACAACGATTACCGAGGACAGAATGCAGGGTCAGAATCTCAATTGGGGTATTGCGGCGGCCGGACGGATAACCCAAGACTTTGTCACAGCGCTGGGCACCATTGAAGCGGGCAACGGACGTCATCATGCTGTGGTCGCCGTTGCCGATGTAGAGGGCGAACGTGCACAGGAGTTTGCACAGCGTAATCAAATACCGCGTCATTATGATGGTTTCGATGCTCTGGCCCAGGATCGTGAGGTAAATGTTGTCTATGTCGGCACCTTGAATCCATTCCATTATGCTGTAGTGCGTTTGATGTTGACACGGGACAAGCATGTGCTGTGCGAGACACCACTATGCCTGGGACTAGCACAGGCCCAGGAGCTGTACGCGCTGGCGGAGCAGCGTGGGCTGTTCCTAATGGAAGGTGAGCTGGGAGACGGACAATATAGTATACTATATAATACTATACACTCTGATCATTCTCTTTATCTCCTGCAGGCATGTGGAGTCGCTTCTTTCCCAGCTACGATCGCTTGCGTGACTTGCTGCTCTCGGATGCCATTGGTGAGGTGAATCTAATCAAGCTGCAACATGGTTTCCGTTTGGCCAATGTGGAGCGGATTGCCAGTCGCGCATTGGGTGGTTCCATTACCCTGGACATTGGCATCTATGCCCTGCAACTGGGTCAATTTGTCTTCGGACGGGCGCCAGTGAAGATCATTCCCAGTGGAACGCAGTTGAACGGAGATCGTGTGGATGTGCAAACAGAGTTCATACTGGATTACGGTGATAATCGACGTCTACTAGCACTGGTTACGGGACTGGAGCATCTGGAGAATGATGCACTTATTGTGGGCACCAAGGGAGAGATCAAAGTGAGTACAACTCGTGTATAGTTACCTTGGGCAACTATTTTTGTGCATGTCCAGTAGAGTCCTGCATGAATGCATTCAAAAGGCAAAATGAATCATTCACTGTTAAATTGGGTACTATTTCTTGTCTACAGTAGTGAGTGATTGTTGTACGATTCATTGCCTGTCTTGACAGCTAATGTACTCATTCACTTTAATGTTGTACAGTAACAAATAAGGACAATATGTGTGAACGCAGACGCAGGTCCTCGAAGAAAGATCTCTTAAGTTTCACGAAGAAGGTAGAACAAGTTTAGCTCAATTAGGGAGTGCCGTACCGAAAAATTGTCTCCCTCTTCAAATTATGGGAAGCCTAAGCGCAAGTGCAATTGCAATACCTGCAAGAATGGAATAAACATTTATCTTTTCTATATCATCTAAATATCTAATTTCCCTTACCTTTTGCAGCTCTCCAACTACTGGTGCTGCACACAGCTAGCCCGTTCGAATGAACCAACAGAAACATGGCCTCTGCCCAGTGCCAAGTTCGATTTTCACTATACGAACTCATGTGGCCTACGCTATGAGGCGGAAGAGGTGCGCAAATGCATCGAGAAACGTCTGCTGGAGAGTCCCAAGTACACGCATGCCGCCAGCCTGGAACTCATCGCAATTACGGATCAGATACGACGTCAAATTGGCGTTAGTTTCGATGAGACATCGCACTAGATTACCATGTATAGCATAGTTAAAAAAAGTTCAATAATAAACAATAATAATTTAAAAATTAAAGATCTTCTTTAGATACAGTTAAATAAGTCGGTTTCCTTAATTGAATCTTTTTTTCATCTATTTTGTATTCAATATTTATTTAAATAATTGCAATTACTTTTCTTACTTTGATGTTTTGTTTTCATTTTTGCATTTTGTTGTAATTGTTTTTTCGAGTTTACATACGTATTTCTAATTCCATTCTAATGTATATTTGTTGTTGCTGATTTTGTTTTGCTTTGTTTACGTTTTTGCTCTTGTTGCTGCTCCTGCCGCTGGGTTCATTACGACTAATCGGGAAACTTAAAGGGCTAAATGAATACTTTAGCAGCCAAAACAAAAAAATCGAACAACACACATGAAAATTTATAGGAAATATCATTATAAATAAAAAAGTGTCAATTTAAAAACGAAAATCAGTAACTAAATGCAAGAAATTACAATAAATTATGCGAGAGAGAGAATTAATTCAGAAAAAAAAAAAAAAAAAACAGAGGAATTTAGTTAATTAAATTGAACTCTATATAATGTATATATGGTATGGTATATGGTACAGTAATTAGATAACTCTTAGCTTGATTAAATTCGTTGAAACAACGGGGAAGGGAAGGGAAGTGTTTTAGAGATGCACTGCTGCGAAACTAGTTAATCAATTAGTTATAGATCCGAGAACCTAAGCAACAAAGTGACTAAATTACAATGTGTACTTAAGGCTAATTAGTTATTTTGTAACAATTAAAACTGATTTATACAAGGCGGGGCCAGTTATATATAAATATAGATATATATATCTGTGTGTTGTATCTGATAGAACGCAGCTAAGGCGAGTAGAGGAGTAGGAGGAGGAGGTATATACCGGGAGTATATAGACACATAGTTTTGTTTTGATTCCGACGCTGCCGACGCTTAAACATAATTAAGTCTTCTGCTGTGTAAAATTGCTATAAAAACTATTATATCCCAGCTTCTCTAGATGCTTCCACTGCTGCTCCTGCTACTGTTGGTGCTAGATAACGTGTTGGTCAGAGCGACGCCGGCATCTATGGGCTGTCGTGGCTGTGGCGCTATAGATACAGATAGATGCTTTCGCTCCATATGCTGTTCCACAACGGCAACGATTGGCGCGGGATTGATAAGCGACGGTGGCAGCTCCTCAAATGTCATGCAATTGCTACGCTGCGCCTCTTCCACAATGGGCGGTGTGTCTATGGAGTCGATGGTGGTGGTGGTGCTGCTGTTTGTGCTGCTGCTATTGGTGGTTGTATTGGTGGTGCTGGTTCTGTTTCTGCTGCTGCTGCTGTTCGCCGCATAACCCTCAGAGACTGCTACCAATGCGGCGGTGGTATTGCGATTATGCTGCAGTAGATCATTGATCTGTGACAGACGCGACGAGCTGCTAAGGGGCGCATTCAAGCTTATAAAATCCGTTGCTCCAGTTAGCCGGGTTAGACCAGTGGAGCAACTGCTGGCCGTTAACGATATGCTGCTGCTCCGCACGTTCATTGAGGCGGCGGCGGTGGTTTCCAAAGCATTCGCATGCTGATATTGCGTTGCATTCGAAGCGGTGGTGGTGGCATTACCATACGGCGGCACCGATGGCACCGCACAGGAGCTATACGCGCCGGGTGAGACATTGCCAGATGCTGGTGATGTCTGCTGATACGTGTTGTAGGAATTGAGCTGGAATAACAAATAGTTGCTATTAATATTAAGCAATATCTAGTGAGACATCGAAACTCACCTGTGCGCTGCCATAGCCGAGTGCTGGATGATAAGTGGGCGTCAGTAGCTCACCATAGGAGGGCGTTACATTGCTGCCGCTGACAAATAAGCCAGAATCCAGGCTATCCAGTTGTGGATAGCTGGCAGCATAGCTTGATTGCTGTGATGCACTGCCTCCGTTGCTGCTGCTGTCGTTGGCGGTGCTGTCGCCGTTTGCTGACAAAGCGGACGAGCCTGTCGCCTGTGGCGGTGTCACTTGCGGCGCCTGCTGTTGTTGGTAGAAACTAACACTTGTCTCGGGTGTATACGCTGGAGAAGCATAGCCGGAGCTGTAGTTTGATTGCGGTTGCATAAAATAGCAATGCGAGGCAGCTGAGGCGGTTGTGGCACCCACCACCACAGTGGATGAATCCATGCCAGCAACAACGCTGCTGTTGCTGGAAGTGCCATAGATTAACGTGCTGCTACTGCTGCTGCCGTTGCCACTGCTCGACGGACCTTGACTCTGACGTTGTTCCATATCCAGTCGCATAACTGTGTGTATATAATGCGTACGCACCCGCGTAGGATTGAATTCTACGCGTCCCACTGTGTTGCCACATGCCTCACGCGTGCAACCGCATGGAAACATGGCGCGATCCACTTGACACTTGATGCCCGCCTGGCTGCAAGCGCATGTCTCCGGGTCGCAGAATTCGCGACATGAACAACCGCAAACCTCACGAGAATTTCGTATATCCCGACAATCGATTTTCTCGCTGGCATCGATTTTTCTTACACCCGCAGCTTTGAGCAGCGCACGACGCTGTTTGGGTGTCACCGGCTGCAGGAAGCCATTGGAGCCATCGTCCGCATCCGATCCGCTGCCCTCGCTAAGATAATCCTCTTCAGATTCTTCGCTATCATCGCTGCTGGAGCCACGTGCTTGAAGTTGTTGCTGCTGTTGCTCCTGATTCTGGCTACGATGGGCACGCCGCAGCTCTGCCGCATGCTCGGTCAGTGTCATCGTTTTAAAGGCAATATGTCGGGCACCCATGCCCAGTGTGCAGCCACCGGCAGTGGGCACACAGCTGAAGCCTTGTTGCCTCGGAAAATAATAGACTTTAACGCTATCAAAATTAATAGAACGCTTTGAGCGTTTTTGTGTGCTCGCAGATCCAGTTGCCATCTCTGGCACCAGGGCCAGTTCCATGGCATCATCTTCCAAACGTCTCTTCAAATTTGAGCGCAATGGCAATGTTGTTGTTGTGGCTGCTGTTGATGAATTTTCAGTAACTCCCGTTGTTGTTATTGTTGTTGTGGAGTTGTTGTGTCTATCGTTTTCACTGCCCAAACCAGAATCGGAGCCACCATCACTGCGCAATTCTTCCTCTTTGGTCTTTGTGGCCACTGGCTTTGTATCGATTGAAGGAGAAGCCTGAACCATTTCTTCTGCTACAGTCGCCGGCGTATCCAACTTGAGCCACAATAAATCTCCATTGTTCTCCACCTCGACATCAATAATATCGTTATCATCCTCTTCACCTGCTCCTGCTCTTTCTCCAACTCCGCTTGCCAATGGCTGCGTGAAGTCATCAATTGCCAATGGATCCTCGCTTATGTTGTCTGAAGCCAGCGATGAATTCAGTTCACCATCACTAAGTACAATAATCTCGTTGTTTGGAAAGGAATCCAGCTCGAGAAACTGTTCGTCCAGATCATCATCATCATCATCGGCGGCAGCAACACCCAATGTGACTGGTTCATGCGCAAAGTCCGCCAGTTCATCGTCCAATTGCAACTGAAGGGGTAGCACAACTTTTGATTTTGTTGCATGCACCTTGCTGGCATCAATTATTGATGTCTTTATCTGGCGCTCAATGTCGTCCTCCTCTAACTGCTGCTCCTGTTCATGCTTCTCTACCTTCTGCTCCGCTGCCTCCTCCTGCTGCTCCATTGCCAGCATTGATCCATTTATGCTGGAATTGGAGGAGTTTACGCTTTTTGTACTGCCAAACATTGTTCCATTGCTGGCATTTTTTTGTATGTACGTGAAAATCTTCTTGATCGGACGGAACATCCTCTCAATATCTCCGCCCCAAAAGGAAAACTCAACTTGCACTCAGTTCTTCTTCAGCCTGCCACCAGTCAAGAGCAGTTGCTGTTGTGCCATCTGCAGAGAGAAGTGAAAGATATAGGATACGTTAAGGATCTGTTTTCTTTAAACTAGTTGAAAAAAATTATTTAAACTTTATTGCATTGGAAGTTTAAATAAGATAATCGGAGAGAAAACTACGATAAAATTTCTCAGTTTAAAGATTAGGGTTATTCATTAGCTATATCTGAATTGTTTAAGTATGATCGGTTCCCTCAGCATTTTTTTTATTCTTTGCAGGCTCTATGGGGCTCTATAATTGTGTATCGTATGGGAAAATTCCGGTGCAGGTACACACATATACGTATGCATATACATTATGTATGTGCATATATATATATACATATGTAGTTACATATATTGTATGCAAAGGGTCACGCCTAGAGGCACGGGTAGTCTATGCCACGTGCAAAGTATAATCCAGGATAAGCTTAATGTTGGGAAAATGCTATTTTACCTAATATGTTCCACTGGCAAACACACACGCACACATGTACCGCACGCACGCACACACACTCGGTCGCACACACAAATGCAACAGCTTGTGTCAAATAAAATTAATAGAAATGTATAAACACTATAAAACCCAAATTATAACAATACTCGGGTGTAACAAAATCAATATTTTATACACCTTTTATTCAAGTATTTTGGAATATGCGTTTTGGGTTCCTTCTTTCAGGACACTGTATGCAAATTTGCAAACTCCTTTTTAGAATTTACGTTGCAGCTGTGAAAAGTACGACGACACGGCGACGGCAGCACGGGGGGAAGTGTTTCTGTGTGTGTGCTTGTGTGTACGACAGCAAAGGAGGCGCAGCACAGATCACAATTACGACTGTGTGTGTGTGTAAGTGTATGTGTAGATGTTCGGAAATTCGCAATAGGATCCGGTTGAGGATTATCGATGGAGAAAATCACGGTTGAAGTGTCACAACGATTTGGAAGAGAATATCTGTCTTTATGAAGATAGTTTTTTGTATTTGACCGACGATTCTCCAACTTTGATTTGCGTTTTCACTTCACGTCTCGCAATGTTATTACCATTTACTGCCATTCACAAAATACTCAAAATGGAAACTTTAAGAGTGACCAAATACACAAAAATACCTAAGAAAAGTAAAAAAAACGTAAAGCTTTGCGTACCGCAATTTTGGCGATGGCGATACTGACAAAGTCACTATAAATTGGATAAATAATAGGCATTAAGAAACAATTGAAAAACTATGTACGAACTTACTTATTGGTTAGAATTTTTAAATTGCGGTGTTTAACATAAATTAAATATCGATTTATGTAGCTATACTAAAATTAAGAAAAGGAAAATTATTTTAGTAGAAAGTATGCTACAACAATAAATTTCATTATTACACAAGCCTTATGATCCGTTTAATAATTGAATTATGTAGACATAGCAAACGACAGTCGTGCAATGGTTTTTACACGAATGCTTAAACAAGCAACAATTAGAGCTGTAATTTGAACAAAATTGTATGCAATAAAATATTACATATTTGAAATAATTCAAGAATTCAGAAATATTGGCTTTTGAATTTTATTAGGAGCCCTGGTTAATTGAAAACCTTAAGTCAAGTGTTCATTTCGTTCAATTTAAAGAGCTGTAGCTCTTTAGTCATTTTGCCATCTTAATAACAAATAATCGAATCAGAAATCGAAATACAACTCTAAAATTGTAAGTGGATTTAAGCTCAATCGAGGATTTTTGCAGAAAAACAAAGTGGTAAATTGAATTAAAATCGCAAACTGCATTGAGAAATGAAAATTCAACTAGTAAAGTGAAAATCCCGACCCAAATTTGCTGCAAGGCGTACAAATTACCAAAAACAAGAACTGCAGTTACTGAGAGCGAGCTGTGGCGACGGAGTCAGTCGCTGTCTATCTCTGTCTGCGTGCGTTTGTTTCCAAATCTCTGTGGCTGTGCAACGTTCGAAAACGCAAATAAGAAATCGTAAATCACAGACAAACACAAACAAAACCCGTGTGTCAGCAGAAAAGTGTGCAAAATATTGCATCTACAATCAAAGTGCGTAACGATAAATGAAATTAGAAAAGTGTTTGCCAGAAGGGCGCGTTGTTTTTTCATTAATTAAGAAAGTTGTGTAAAATTTTTCTTGTCCACCATTACAATCGTCATCGATAGCAGCAGAAAGAAAGAGAGCAAGAGCGCAGCAATCAATTCGCCCCACAAAGCACACATATCACATACATACACATACTATACTTTATTCAGCTACAGTGTGTGAGCGAGTGCGATATCTGGCCCTGAATTTGGGTGCGTTGCATGCGAATGCGTGTGTATGAAAGAGATAGCACTAGCTGTCTTATTGGTGTTAGTGTGTTTAACTGCAGCAGCGCTCACAGTGGTTAAAAAATATCGCAAATGTGCTATTGTTTTTTTTGCTTGTGATAACCCAAAGTGGGAAATACCACTGAAATTCAGGTGTGAGGAATAGTTTAGTAATCCAGCAATTAGCTAAGCTACCGTTTCAACCAACCACACGAGCTGATTCTTTGTTCTCCAACTTTTTTTGCGTCTTAAAATGCAAAACTCTTTTGTGTTTCTCTCGCTCTCACTCAGCAAGTCTGTTTTTTTTATTTGTGTGTGTGTGTGTTGAATTTATCTACAATCGTCGCTTATCGTGTCATACCAGGCTACGACGCCCCCACTTCGATTCGCCTTCGTCTGATATTTCCACCCTGTTGAGAAGAGAATAATGAAAAAAGAGCTGAAATGTAAACAAAAGTGTTTCATTTCCTTTGTTTATATGTCCGTCTTTTATGCGCTTTATATTCTTGCTAACGATGTTAAAATGCGTTATATACTCAAAAATCTGTTGACGTGTTAGTTTTAGAGGCTGTACGGCTTACGTTACCTACCGGCTCTCCCTAAAGTTCGCATGTTTTCTGTGTTCTGATTATTTTTTTAATGTGTATGTGTGTATTTTATGCTCGGGACTCCGCTACACTTGTTGAATTCAACCCAACACAGTGCTGGACAATTAAATTAGTCGATGAATTGTCGAGTGTTTTTTAAGTAAACCACGTTTTTTCTTACCTTTAAAACAGTAAAATCTAGTTCATAATAAGTCAACGGTACTTGTTTTACTCTCTCTCTTTTCTACCCTTTGCCACTTGTTCTCTTTGTGTACATAAAATAAATACACATACGTACACTGTGAGTGTGTGTATGGCAGACGTTTAGTTTCATATACATATGTATATGTGTATGACGCATCGTCAGCTGTTAAAGTGTTGTTGTTATTGTTGCCCACTACGGTAATTTCCTGACAAGCCACAGAACCGTTGTTTTATATTTTATTGAATTTTCCTCGAGAACAACGGCTCGTCTGCTGTCATTATATTTTTTCTGTTATCCGCAGTGTTTGTTTTATTTTTCCCTATTTGTTTTTTGGTACGATGAAAACGAATCCGTATTGCATTGTTTTCGTTGAGTTTTATCGCAAATTTCGAGCCATGTTTGAAAAATAAATTAACAATATTGTGAGTAAATTCTCTTATTATACAGTCTCTCTCTTCTCGAAATCATGTGATCTCCTCTTGATTAATTCCAATTTATGTCAGATCACAATGACTTTAAGCAAAAAATCTGTAATAAATTAGCGATCAAATGCAACGACGTCAAAGCAGTGCAAGTGAAAGACAAAGAGAGAGAGGGAGAGAGACGGACAAAAAGAATTGAAGTGAAAATTGTTACTCTATACTATTGTGAGAAAAGACGAGAAGAGAGTGACACTCTCTCAGCCAGAAAATTGTTATGTATTGCTTTGTGTGTGGCAGTATGTGTAAGTCTGTACATTTCTACAAGTCGTGTTTGGCAAACTCGTCTTGTGTGTGTGTGTGTGTGTGCTGGTATGCACTTTGCTCCAAAGCGCCAAAACCCCGAAGGTTGTCTGGAGTCGGGGGGAAAACAATAGAAAAAACTCATAGTGTTGCAAGTTTTCCAACGTTTTTTCTTTGTCGTTGTTATTGGTGCCGCTTGTATGTATAATTTAGATGCTAAGGCACCCGCTTAATATAATAATGCACACACACAACAATATGGAAAGTATTTCACTTTTATTGCACTTTTTCATTCCACTATTCCTCCTACTTCTGTTTTGCTGATTTAACTGGCATAATTCAGTTTGCATTGATTTTCATCTTCCGCTGTGCCCGCGTCTGTCTCTGCGACTTCACTTGCATCCGCCCCTCTATTTCCGCCTTGAATTCGCTCTGAGCACGATCTATGCTGAACTCTCTCTTTGCTGAGATGGAATAGTAACAACAACAACAGCTGGATATCGTTGTTCTCTCGCTGCCGATGATTTCGTTCAGCGTCTTAGCAGCGCACTGTTAATTGGCTGTGGCGTTGTACAATCTTAATGTGTATGTAAATGTGGGAGAAAATAGTTAGTCTCTTCAATGTGTTTGTGTGTATCAGCATTTCAAAATGCGTAAAATTGAGATTGATCTTCACTGTATGGATAGCAGCTATATGTAAACTTTTCTTAAGTCACTCTCGTTATTTGGTTATCGTCTCCATTACTAACGCACGCTCATCAATACAGGACCAAAATAGAAGCTTGATTTGTATAGTATTCTTATTGTACAGCACAATTGATGATAGTGCTGTAATTGTAATGTAGAGAAATATAAAGAGAAATATATTTTATTTTACTTTTAATAGCCCAAAGAAC
Organism: Zaprionus ornatus; assembly: GCA_018904035.1. NCBI lineage: Eukaryota > Metazoa > Arthropoda > Insecta > Diptera > Drosophilidae > Zaprionus > Zaprionus ornatus. Next base: position 13,646,092 of record JAEIFZ010000002.1, on the reverse strand, counting down.
GGCGGACAAATAATGTGATTAACCGGCTCGCAATGTCTGCCCGCAGATAAGATAGAACGAACATTTATCGATAACATTTTTGCACAGATGTCAGTGTGTGCATATTGTTTGCGGAGCTCTTTCAATAGCAAAAATCTAACAAGATAAATGTGATCCATAAAATAGCCTTTCTGTGTTTGGTTTGTATAACACACAATGAACACACCCACGAGCACACACACAAAGAAACACGAACAAAATGCAAAAATTGCGCCTAACATTTTTAAGGTTTCGTCTTTGGAAATATTTTTAGATGTTTTTCCTAGTTGTTGTGATTAGCGCAATTTGCAATTAACTATGTTCGCGTGTGTTTCTGAGTGTGTGTGTGTGTGTGTAGTCTCTGTGGTTGTTGTTGGATGTTTGCTGACACGCAATCATTTCTCCTTGACACATTCTTGACATTGAACTTTGTCGCTTAATTAGCATACGATACAGAACATACACAAGTCCAGATGCCAATGTATCTATCACATAATACGTTTGTTTGTATAAGTTTACTGTAGATAAGATTTCGGCCTTGCCCTGACCTTGTTGATGAAGTTAACATTTACGTCTCTTCTCGTGCTAGTATTAGTGAACTTTCAGCTAGCTGGATTATGGGGAAGCACATAGCAACTAAATGTAACATATAACTTTTAAGTTCTTTCTGCAATTTTAATGGGGCGTTTCTACATGGAATCGTAGATTTTTTGTTATTCCTAACTGAGTCACAACTGTTCGTTTTTCTCTCAGTCTATCTCTCTCTCTCTCTCTCGCCATGAGTGTAAACCACAACGTTTGTTTATAGTATTTTAAAATTGAGCACATCGAGTGCGGCATGATTAATTTACATATATAGCTTAATAGCGGTCGATGACGTTTACCAAATTATCTGAGCTTATTAACAGCCTGAAAAACTCAAGTGAATAAATTCTCTCTATATCTATCTCTCTCTCTATCTCTCTCTCTCTCTCTCTTTCTCTCTGTCTGTCTCTTTACAGACCACACATACACAGTAACATACACTCACACGTAGCACACGAACGTGAAAGATAAGCCATAGAGATTTCCAGGAGCACGAGTTGACCGTCCGTAACTCCATCAGCATCGAAATTTCGCATTAAAAAATTGTAGCGCTATTAGAACAACCTACAATACGAAAAATAACCGGAACAACAACAGCAAAAAGAACAGAAAATGGCAACAACACCACGCAGTGGGGGCTCCAACTCTGGAGCCGCACAACGTCCCAATGGAACGTCGCAGAATAAAAGTTGCCAATTCAAACTGGTGCTCCTGGGTGAATCAGCAGTAGGTAAATCATCGTTAGTGCTGCGTTTTGTCAAGGGACAATTCCATGAATATCAGGAGAGCACGATAGGTGCGGCCTTTCTGACACAAACTATCTGTATAGAGGATACAGTGGTGAAGTTCGAGATCTGGGATACAGCCGGACAAGAGCGGTAAGTTAAAGCATACAATAATATTCTTTATATTATACTTATGGATTTCTATATTTCTGTATTACAGTTATCACAGCTTAGCTCCCATGTATTATAGAGGGGCGCAGGCCGCCATCGTTGTCTATGATATACAGAATCAGGACAGTTTTCAGCGTGCAAAAACCTGGGTCAAGGAATTGCATAAACAAGTGAGTGAGAATATCATAAATATAATAAAAATATCCGTAGTGTCTCTTTCCCGGGGCTCTCTCTTTTAATTTTAATTCGTATTCTCTTCATTGATATTTAATGTGTATATTGCCTTGTCTCTCGAGCTCATTGAACTTATTTTCGTTTCCGGTATTGTTTACGTTTGATTGCACTTTTGCAAATCATGGTCACTTCAGGGTTTTAGCGAGAGAAGTGCATAAATGTATATTCTTTGATATCTGTATAGATTATAAATATGATTAATATATGTATATATACATATATGAATTGGATAAAAAGCAAGTGATCTACAGTAATCTATTTAAATATTTTATTAATCATCATTGAAAAATAATGGACTGAATAAAGCTATGCGAAATTCTTTCAGAAATATTAAAAATAAAGTTTAATGGAAACTATATTATATACTTTTTCGTAACATTTGTGTCTTAACCTTTTGCAGGCCTCCCCAAACATTGTCATTGCGTTGGCTGGCAATAAGGCGGATTTGTCGAACATTCGTGTCGTTGAGTTCGACGAGGCGAAGCAATATGCCGAGGAGAATGGTTTGTTGTTCATGGAAACATCGGCGAAGACGGGCATGAATGTCAATGATATTTTCTTGGCAATCGGTAAGTTCAATTAAATCAATATTATTGTTAATTATATTAACTGCCGTATCGTGCTTCCTTTACAGCCAAGAAACTACCTAAGAACGACAACAATCAAGGATCTGTTATAAAGCCAAGTGGAGCCGAACCAAGTCAAACGACGAACAACTGCTGCAAGTGATGTCTTTTTGTAGGTGTGTGTGCGACCTCTTGTGCGAGCATTATTAATAAAATAATTTGGATTATAGAGAATTTAATTTCTAAAAACAATAAAAAAATCGGTTGCTTTTTTATCATTGCAGAAAATGAAATTTCCAACAAGAGATTTAAAAAGTTTATGCTAATAATTATAAATAAACAAATTATTTAAAACTAAATCCGGCTCTTATAGGGGCAAATCAATTTAATTTTCGCAAATGAGGATGATGATGATGATGAATAACCAGCAGATAATGATAATATTACATATTAAATTAAAATGGAAACTAAATAGAAAACATAAACCGAAGCAAACGAAAACAAACAAAAATAAACCATTCAACCAAACCAATAATTATAAATCGCAAGCAAAACAACAAATTATCAGAACCGAATAAAAGGCTACACCCCTTACATACATATTTCTTGCCTCTCTGTCCCCCTCTCTATCTGTCTATAATCCGTCATTTAGAGTCAACCAATGAATTATTCAAAATAATATAAAAAGAAATTAAAGCGCAGAAGGTTTTTCGAAAGTCACGTCGTGTCGTAGAAATGTTTAAAAATTGAATTGAATTGTATAAAAAGGAAAGTAGAAATAATACGAGTAACACGAATGTTTGTAAAGTTGGTGAACCCCGAGCAACCGCAGCAGCAGCGAATGGTACCGTACCATAGAGGAGGAATTCCAGTCCCAGCAGTTTCTTTTTTAGTTTGGAAGATTCACTCGTCCTTTCTTATGTCTGTGGCAACGCGAGTGTGTGTATGTGTGTGTGTGTCTGTCCGTTTGTCAATTGCGGCGGATGCGTGTGATAGTTGCAATTTATAAAACCACACATATACATACATATACACATGTATGTATGTGTGTAATAATATACATACATATATATTATAATTAATGATAAAAAAAGAGAACAAAACATAAAACGAAAAGGAAAAAAAAATGAAATTAAATCATAATTATAAATATTTTTCGGTTCGATTTTTTTTTATTACACATTCTAGCAGAAATCAAAGATTAAATGCTACCCTATCTTACAACAAAAATAATCGTAATACAACAACACTTGCATCTATATATATTTTATGCGAACTAAGATCAAGTTAAACAAATAAAGTGAATTCGTCGACAACAAGAAAATATAATATAATAAATCTTGAAGAAAATACTTTACCATATACAAAATCTTTTGTTTAAGTCACTTCATCTATATTGTCCATAATTCTAGCCAGAAAAAACAAGCTGCAATCTTGTAAAGATGTGACGTCATCATAAGCTGTATGTGTATTTTAACCAATTTATAATTTCTATGTTAAATGTATGCATAAAATAAAACTCGAAAATATATACACTCAAATAAATAAATATATATGTATACATATATATATATATATATATATATATATAAATATATATATATATATATGTATACAAAATTATATAAATATATGTATATATTTGCAATAGAAAATTTTGTATAAATTTTGTAGTATTACAAGGAGTATTCCTTCTAAAAGATTTATAAATACTTCGGAACTTCGGATACGGACCCACAGATTCATACAGTATTTTTGAATTCAAGGAGATACCATCTCATGATGAAGAAAACAATTTGCATGACTGAAACAAAAGAACAACGAATAAAAGAAACAACAATTTCGTATTCAAAACTTGCCTAGTGTGACAATGAAGATAGGCGTAATAATTGGTAATAGCCAACTCATTGTCAATCCCATTAAATAAAGACGTATTCTTTCCTGGTACAAAATATATTGGAACAATACAAACAAGTAAGTCACAGTGATTAAGTAGTACACACCTTGTAAACTCCAATAATGAGTACTTATCGTAACTGTGGGAATTGTGATTCCCAATCAGATAACGATTTGAAATTTGCAAGACTCTGAAGAAGAAAACTCATGTCACCTAACGTACGAGTTGATGTTGCGTTGTTCATCTCTCTCTCCCATGTGCCACATGCGCTACAAACCTCTCTTGATAACACTTGGCATGGCCAATTCTATCAGCACGTATGTACTAAATAAGAGGTCGATCAGGATTTACCGTAAAGCTCCCTTAGAAGTCATCTGGTCAGTTTTGCCATCAAAGAAAAACTTTCTTATTGTAACGATTTCATTGGGATTTTATTTTGAACTACATCTATTTGTTTACAATTCAATTTAATTATACTAAATCATATCTTATTCGGATAATTCAGGACATTCTGAAGACTTATTCGGTTAATTGGGCTCGAGCTCAGCTAAATAAAACCTACACGAGGTGATGGTGAAAATTATTTGCATAACTGAAAGAAGAAGAAAGAACAGAAGAGAAAACTAAAAAGTGTGCTCCAGTGTCTATCGTATACAAACCCACCTAATAAATAGATAAAATAAAAATTGACGACAGGTAAAATCCAGCTCAGTACGATACCCACTAAAAAGATGTTCTTATTTTTCTAATATTAAAAAAAAATAAATATATTAGAGAGAACTCGAAAAAATGCATGAATTAAAAAACGCACACGAAAATATCCACTTAAAATTAAACTTGCCGCAATGATATGAGTGATACAAGCTATAATAATGATCGCTAGAAACTCAACAGTTTGCTTTTCATATACTTGAGGGTGAAAAATAAATAATTATGTGTTCAATACTACTTATATTGTAAATACTTGCCGTAAATAATGTAATGGCCAATCAGAAATACTATTCCATGCACCAGGGTCCAGACCCCAAAAAACATGGACTTATCTTGATTGGGGCAGCAGAAGTCATCCAAAGCATAGCACATTACACAATTTTTATAAAGATATATATAAGTCTAAATATGGAAGCGGTTTCTTGTTTGTTCTTTATCTATGATTATTTTCTTTTTTTTTGTTGCCTACTTAGATCTATCAGAGTGAATATAGGTTTCGCAAACGTTTGAGATATAATATAAAGTAAATAATGGTAATAAAAAGTGCGCTACTCACTGAAAGGGGTATACAACTAGTTGGTAAGCTTGCAAATGAAGTGATTCACCTGGAACGTGTAATCTTCTAATTTGTTTACAAACAAAGGGAGCTTTTTTCTCGATGTTCCGTTCTGTTCAATTGTGCTTTGGTTAAGTTGAAAATTAACTTACACAAATGAATAGGAGAGTGGAGAATGAGGTTGAGTTGCCCTGGATTATGGAAATCTATAGATTGGTCATATTGGGTGATTCGAATGTGGGCAAATCGTCGTTAGTAAATTATCATATTCATGGCAAATATCTTGACTTTATGAAGGCTACATTCGTGGCGACGTTTTGGAGTATATTTCCAAAGAAATATTTTAAGTTTGACTCATGGGAAGTCGCCGGTCGGGAGAGGTGAGTTTTTTGCAATGATTTAAATGTATTACAATAATTACGATATCTGTTATGTGAAAGTTGGCAAAGACTAGCGCAGTTTTATTATAAAGACTCTCAGGCAGCTCTTGTAGTCTATGACGTACAAGATTACCATACTTTGCAAACTGCAAAAATGTGGATCAAGGAACTGCGTAGAAATGTGGGTTCTGTCTGAAATCTGAAATCTGTAAGTCATTAACTAAATCCATACAAACATGTGTAAATATTTATTTTAGATGTCGAATGAACTAGTTATAGCCTTAATTGGCAACAAAGTAGATTTGTGGCAACAGGACTGTATCAATTCTGTAGAAGTACAGAATTATGCTCTTAAAAATGGACTGATTTTCATGGAAACCTCAGCCAAAACTGGAGTTAATGTTAGGGAAATATTTTTGGCGATTGGTAAGTGTGATAAAAATATCAAAATATAGATAAAATATTTAATTTTTAATTTACAGCCGAAGAACTCGAAAAGCAAAAGAGTAGACAGTCTGAGAAAATATCGAACAAGCCACATGTGTGTGTTATTCTATAACATGGTATAATTAACTATAACATGGAATTATATTATTATACTTTAAAAGTAAATAAAATGAAAATAAACTGATTGTCGATTGAAGTAATGAATATCTTGAAGTACTTAAAAATAAATATAAATCATAAGCTAAATATAAGTATATTCTATTTAAATGAGCATGACGATGATCATTTGAAACGTCATTCTTATGCGACAGAAATAAATATAAGCAAATTCTATGTAAGCGAGCATGACGATGATCTTTTGAATCATGCGAAAGCGTTACTTTAGAAACTTTCGTTAAAGGGACTTTGGTGGGGGGCTTCCGACGACGAGGCGATTAGTTAGCTTTCGAAGTTCAAGGAGAACGTAGCCTGCCTTTTTGCATTTCTTAAAATGAAAATGACGGTTGGCAAATTACCGATATATAAGTTTGAAATAATGCTGCTAGGCGAAACGTCTGTGGGCAAAACAGCGTTGCTTAAACGTCTTATCGAGGACAAGACACCTATTATATTTGAGCCAACGGCTACAGCAGGAGCGGAGTTTTTTACAAAAACTCTTTGCTTATCTGATGCCGTGATAAAATTGAAGATTGCAGATTCTTCTGGTCAAGAACGGTATGAACAGAAATGAATGTTGGATAATAATAATTACTTATACAAGAAAACATAGTTTTAGAGAACTTTTACGGATGTATTATGCCAATTGTGATGGTGTAGTTATCGTATACGATATAACAAATCGAGAATCCTTTTACGAAGCCCAAAAAAGGGTGACAGAAATCCGAGAGAGAGTAAGTTAGCTTTTTCACGATAAAAGTAATTTTTGAGCTCTTTTGTTATTTTATAACTATTGGACATATATATATTAATATGTATATATCAATATATCCACTCAAAACTTTTTAAGGACTCAAAGAAGAAACTTATAGTATTGGCCGGAAATAAAGCTGATATGACCCATAATCGAATGATCTCTATAGATGAGGCCCAAGAGTATGCACACAATTACAATTTGATGTTCATGGAGACTTCAGCTGTGAGTGCGTTGAATGTAGGAAATTGCTTCGAAGTCCTGGGTGAGTAAGCAAAAACAATATAGCTGAATAAAAAGCGCATTTAATATCGTTTTATTTAGCTGAAAAACTCCTTGATCGAAGAATGCAGGTTGATAACAGTCGAATGGAACGTGGGGATAGCGTTGTAAAACGACCATGTCTTTGTTCACATTTGTGTTTGTAGAAAAAAGGACAACGTGTAAAACAAGAAGAATCCTTCAAATGCAGTTAAAAGTAATTTTAAAATTTGAAATACATATTGAATATTTGAATTAGTTTTTAATTACGATTTGGCATTTACTTACTATAAGATAAGGGTTTTTAATCGAAAATTAATAAAATCATGACCAAAACAGGTTCAAAGATATTTTAATAGCAGAATTTTGTATAGAAAAAGTATATACTTACGTAGTTAACAGTTCCACGTAAATGACAAAAATACCAACACTTTTGATTTAATTTTATTATTAAATACAAGTCACGAGTTTGTGTTATTTTATAATGTAAATAAAATGATTGTGTTATGTAGTAATAATTATCCTGAAGTCTATTTTGGTAAATAATAAAATAAAAACCTCATTCTTAAATATTAATAAGCATATATTCCATATATGTATGTATATGTGATATATATATATATATATATTTATATATATAAATATATATATATTTATTCAATATAAACGAGCATGACGATAATCGGTTGAATCATTCGCAACCATAAGTTTAGCCACATAAATGCATATATGTATGTATATAAAAGAAAGTCGTTGAGAGAGCGTAATGCCGATGGGGCAATTAGTTAGCGATTGAATATCATGGAGAACGCAAGTTGCGATCAGGTTGCGAGTTTAAAAAAATTCGTTACATTTAGCAAATTACCGATATGTAAGTTTGAAATAATGCTGCTAGGCGATTCAGCCGTTGGTAAAACTGCATTGCTTAATCGTCTTATCGAGGATAAGACACCTATTGTATCGGAGCCAACTGCTACAGCTGGAGCGGAATTTTTGACAAAATCTATTCCATTGTCTGATGTGATGATAACGTTTAAAATTTGGGATTCTTCTGGTCAAGAACGGTACGTACTGAAATTGAAATGGGTTGAAGTATAGCTTACACAGGACTATTAGTTTTAGGGAACTATTACGAACGTATTACGCAAATTGTGATGCTGTGGTAATCGTTTACGATATAACAAATAAACAATCCTTCTACGAAGCTCAAAAATGGGTGACAGAAATCAGGGAGAGAGTAAGTAAAAGTAATTCGTAACTCTTTCAATTATATTCCATTTATATAAATCGTTCAAGGATTTAAAAAACAAGATTATTGTAATGACCGGAAATAAAGTCGATCTAAACCGCAATCGTATGGTTTCTTTGAGCGAAGCCGTAAACTATACTGCCGATAATAATCTGACATTCATGGAAACTTCAGCTGTGAGTGCATTGAATGTCGAATATTGCTTTGAAGAATTGGGTGAGTATGCGAAAATAATAATATTATGAGAATTTTGATTAATAATCTTTTCATTTAGCTAAAAAACTGTATGACAGGAAAAGGGAGAATGAACAGCAAAGAGAACGTATAGATAGTGTTGTACATCCAACTTGTTGCATTTATCCTCGTTTGGGTTGTAATAAAAAGGAAAAGGAGAAAAGCAAGAAAAATCCTAAAGAATCTCCATGATTCTTGGCTGTAAGAGATAAAAATTGAATATTTTAAAAATAATAACCAAACGCATTACACGCATAATGCTGTCATTAACTCATTCTAGTTTTATTTTGAAATTAAAACTCCAAATAAATATTACATACTTAGTATAGTTTTTGGTTAAGATTTTCCATTTACTTTACTCTTGTCTTTAAAATTGTATAATAATAATATTTATACATATATATTTATATAGATATATATGTATGATACATGTATATTATTTATCTGTATACATATTTTATTTTTGTTTCTTTGCTGTACTTTATGTTTTTGCTACTTTATTTCCACATTAAAGAATAGTATTTGTTGTATTGTATAATTTTCTTAATTTGTATAAAGAGTCAAAGTTTTTGAGTATTTTCTTCTTCATTATATTTGTTTTTTTTGAATAAATTATATCGAGAATATTATACTAACTTACTACAAGGCAACTAAATGGTGTCAATTTGAGTAGCATTATGCCAATTTAACGTTTGGAGAACAATAGTTTGTACCTAAGTAAATTTGAGTGTTGCTTTGCGATTCAAAATGAAAATGGCAGAAATCGTTATAAGGGCAGTTTTAAAGTTTGATATAGAACACATAGTACATACATAGGTTAGAGATCAACATGGTTGACATGATTGTCATGCCAACACTTTTATAACAAAAACGGGTGTAACAAAACAATATAATATACTTAGTTCAATTAAAAGAGTTCGATTAAGAAAGTTCGTTTTGGTTTTGTCATATGCTTCTTTATGTTTTTTATTATTCCACATTAAATATCACTTAAGTAAGAGAAGTATCTGTTATATTCGCTAGATTTAGATCCTAAACTACAATTTTGTTCAAGTGCCTTTTCATAGCACTCGTTTAACTCGTTATGAAAAAAAAACCGGTGTTATTTTTCCGATGGTTAAGATATTTTTAACTCTAAACTTTTTTTCTCAATTTTTTGTCTGTTATTTCTATAAAATTTACAAAATTACCTTTCATTTCGTTTGCTTCATATATGGTTCCATATGTATACTTTCAATTTCTCATTTTTTCTTTTTTTTAGTGACTTTTGCGAATATAAACTTCCTTATCTTTTAGCTTAAGAACTATTTTTTCGGATTTCAGTTTTACTTGAAGTTTCGTCCACCATTTTATAATTTCAATTCACATAAATATACGATAGGTTACACAATCATTGTTTCTATTTACTAAACTTCTTTGGGTGTATATTTTATTTTTTATTTAATTTTCTTTTTGATTTGTTCGTTGGCTTACACAACAATAGGCTCGTCACCGTGCAAATCACAAGAGCCAATATTTTCGCCTTGATACGCCGAGAAATCGCTGATAACGGCCGTTGGCTCTGCACCAAATTGTATGTCCTGCAAGCAACCTTTAAATGGATCAAAGTATCGACCTTGTGTCCGCTTGCTCACCGATTCTTGGTTGGGGAAGCCACCTGTAAAACGGAAAATTCAAATTTCAGTTGAAACACATAAATACTCAGCGCTGCCAGCTTGCCGAAAACACTACAGTCAGCTGTGTGTTTACAGAGCTCTGTTAATGTAATCACAACTTACAAAAACCATACTGTACAAATTCCTAGTTATTATTTTTAAGTTTTTAATTTTATGAATTTGATGATTTTTTTTTATTAACTTATAAGTTAAATATATAAGTCGCAATATTTATAAAAAAAACACAAAAACATCAATTGTGCATTAACAGAAATACTTTCGATCGATAATAAATTTATCGATAGGCGCACTGTTTGTGTCTAAGCGCATCGCCAACTAACTGGGGCTTAGTGTTTTGTTTAAGCTCCCATAAACGTAGCGTTTGTTTGAAGTTTTTGTTGTACTTTTGTTTCATTTAAAAGTCAGCAAATATTGATCGCGCTGTTATAAATTTTCTAAAATCTGTTTGTTATGTTAAAGAAACTGTGTCTATCAGTGGCTCGATTTGTAATTCTGTGCACACATGCAGTAAAGAAAGTACTCAGCTATCCTGCTTTTTCCTACAGTGATTTGTATCTCCGTTTCAATCACATATACACGCATTTCGTCACAACGGCGGGCCGGCGTTAAATGTTATAAGCGTCTACACAAATCAAGCTAAGCTTGACGATGCAGTGGGAAAATTGAAAGACAACAAAAAACAAACAAAAACCAAAAGTAACTAGCAGTATTAATTAACAACAACGGTAAGTCTGCAATTGCATTTTAATTTATGTGTGGCAAATGCAACAATGCCGAAACGTAATCGAAATCGAAAGGTGAGCACAATGCACGGAACGTCTCCGGTAATATGTGACGTCATTGTGGTGAGCAGTGGTGCAGCTTACCTAAGTAGAAGACATCCTCATAGCTGATCGTTGGTTCTTTGTTACCTCGCCGCTGCATCGAAGTTGCTGTTGCAGCTGTTGTTGTTGTTGTTGATGACCATGTTAAAGATCGGCGATTGAGTTCCGGTAGTCGCTCTGTAAATATCACTTCGCCGTCCAGTTGCAGCTCCAGACGCGTACGATCCAGTAGCACACAGGTGCCATGCCAAGCACCATCGGCCACAAAGCCGCTGGCTGGAGCTTGCACCGTGTCATTGTTGCTACCCAGCAGATTGCTAGCTAGCTTAAGGTGACCATTCTCCAGGCCAAGACCCAAGAATTTCGATTGGTCGTGTTCGCTCCAGAGCAGCAAACCATCCGGTTCGATGGTGGAGAAGTTCAACGAAATTTGTATGGCTTCGCGAGGTCGCACATAGAGCGAAGGGCCGCGACGTTTGTCTTTCATTGGTATGCGAGGGGGTGGCAAGATCAGGTAGCTATTGCCACGAAAACTCGGCGTTGTTGGCTTGCTCAAAGCTAAAGAGAGAGAGAGAGAAAAGGGGGGATAATAAGTGAATTAGACGAGTTGAGTCAGGGATCGGGAAGTGTTGTCTAGTCGATGCATTAAACATATTGCATGTACATATGTACGTACATTGTATGTGTGTGTGACGGTATAATTAAATTACAGCATTGGCTACAACTTGGTAACGCAATCTACGTCATTACTATCCACACATGATTATTAGCATCTGCATTACGATCACCTGAGTCTCATTATGCTATTGTTAAGTCCCTGATCTCGTTTTTTGCCGCACTTTTGCTTCACTTTAGAGCGTGTCTCGTGTCGTTTTACTATTTCGTGACACGAAAGTGTGCGACGTTCAAAATGAAAAATGAAACTGATATAGTTTTTTTTAATTAAGAGCTTATACAGTTATATATTGAGTTTCTAGCGTTTTCGTATAATCTTAGATATATTTTGATATACGCTTATTTTCCGACTCTTGCGCATCTCTAGAAATATATAATCTCTTGCCTACATCTTGCTTCTATATACTCGCTGAGATTTCGGATTCTTCTTATTGTATATGTATTTTCGCTTTGTTGTCTTTCGGGCTCTTCTTCTTCAGCTTCAGTTTCAGCTTCAACTTCAACTGTTCGTCTCTCTTCGCCTGTCGCCACTCGTAACTTGATTGCACTTGTTTCGTGTTTTCTCCAGCTTGTTTATTGCTTATTGTTATTAGTGGCATGTTAATTCACTTTGCTAATAAGTGAAAGGCTGGCGAAAAGACATCTGATTGTACGGGGAGAGACGGAGGACCAGATAATTGTATAACGAAGCCTGGCCAAATGCTTTTAAAGAATCGTAAAACTTTTTTATGACCCCTTGAGTCCGAAGCGATCTACAGACAGCAGTCTAGAGTTCTCCTTCTTTTTGGGATTAAACTAATAAATATTTATTTAGTTTAAAGCAAAAAACGGGAGCTATAACAAACAAGATCTAATCAGTTTCATAATTAACGATATGACAAAGTTTCGTGTTCTATGTTTCTTCTATTCAAATAGATGGGAATACAGGATGCGATTTGGAGCATGAAATTATAATAATACTGAAACAACAAAAAGGTCGAATTTTCAATTTGGTTCTCTAGTATTTCAGCACATTGAACCTATTTTAGACCACTAATTTCAGTGTGATTTGGCTAGGTTGGTTTAATTTTTTTTTTTGCAAACTCAACTTCCTGACCCCGCTGCGCATCGAAGCGTAACATTCATGGTGCTGTGTTAATGGTTTTGTATATTCAGCAACATACCCCCCTCCCCCCCAACTGCCCCTCGCCTTCCTCATCATTCCCCCTGTCACAACATGCAGATCTCTCATTATAATAATAATAATGTGTTGGATTTGATTTTTTGTCTAGTTTGTTTTTTTTGTTTTTGTCGTTTTCTTTTAGCATTCGAAATTGAAAACTTGTTTGAGCTATGTAGAAAGAGGAAAAGAAAGGGGGGGAGAGAGAAAAAATAATAACAAATCGGATAAAAGTGACTTTTCAAACGAAAATGATAGCGGTTATCTGACGTTTTAAGATCTACTCATGGCTTCTGTAAAACGAAAAATAAAAAACTTTTACTTGACGACGACTGACACATTGAACTTCAACTTTATAAAACTCGTTTCTCGAAGATTTTCAAGTAATGTGATTTATGGGTTCTCTCTTGTTGTTGCTGTTTGCTCAGTGAGTGTTGCTATTGCTACGCTCACTGCTGCCGCTTGTCACGGACATTAAGCGCTAACTAAACATCTGTCGCTTGACTAATTCGATGACGAATTGCCTTTCCCTCACCTCCCTTCCACTACCTCCCTGAGCCTCCCAGTTTTAGTTTGCGTCAGGAAATGACAAGTCGGCACACGAGTTGGCAATTAAAAAACTGTATTACTCCCCCCCCCGCATGTCTACCGTCATCCTCCATCTCGTTGAGCTTCGGAAGCTTTCAATTAGAGCTGCATGAAGGTCGCTGAACTATCGTCACATCGCCTTCTCCACTCACCAATTTCACAGTAGAAGCCTCCCCAGCCATTGGGGCATGAGCAGCGTCCACTACGCAAACAGCGTCCGTTATTCTTGCACGGTATCAGCTTGCAGGTCTCTGAGTATTCACAGCGATCCCCCTTGGCGTAGTCCGGGCAAATGCAGTGCGGCTGCAGCTTCTCGTCCAGCCAACAATGGCCGCCAGATTCACAAGAGTCACCACCGCAGGCAGTGCCATCGCAGTCACGAATGTTGCGAGATTCTTCATGGAAGGAAATGAGAATACAAATTTCATTCAATAAATAAACAATAATTGGTATTCGAAATATAGTGATCCCAAAGATATCATATGCTATGCTTAGGTAAAATCCTGAAGTTTATCTTTCTATCTTCTATCAATAAACTAGGGATTCTCTTTTCCCTTTATTGAAGTAGTTATTCTAAACTCTTCAACAAGGAATTTCAACACTTTACAGCAATATTTCGGATCTAATTGGGTTTTCCTGGGTTTTTACCAATGCTCTGCAAGAATTGTTGGGCGGGGTAATTTGTTTTTATCCCAGATTAAAATTAAAAATCTTATTAACATGAAATCAAGTTGATTTTGGATGATGTCTGATAGATGTATGCTGTAGGAATGTTTAGATATTCATTACTCACCCACAATGTTGGTTTCGTTGAGGACAATTCGCGTGCCGCTGACAACGAGTCCACGTACACAGCCGCGGAATGGTATGGGAAAACCGGAGATGGCATTGTGTGGCAGCTTGGAGACATCCTTGAGACCGCCAATGTAGAGCAATGAATCGGGTTCAACCAGCACCTCGGCCGATGGTGCTAGTGCCGAGGAGGCACTACCTTCTACCCATAGTGTTAGCCAGCGTCCTCGTTGCGCCATTTTGATCTTGTGCCATTCACCAATGGCCAACATACGAACACTTCTAACCACAGTGACATGATTGCTTGGTCCCGAAATGCGGAACTCGACAACGCCTCCTTGTAGTGACAACGAAACGAACCCGATTTTCTTGTCCTGATTATTATTAAGTGTACCAAAATAGAGTAGAAGACCACGCTCGGAGAGCGGTCTCAATTGGAACTCTATGAAAAAGAACTGCACACGATGATGTTCCTCGAATGTCTTGGATCCCATCAGAGGAACAGGGGAGAAGCTGCGTTGTTTCTCCACTTCGTTCAGTAGCTTCATAACAAAGTGTGTGCTCGGCGTCGATATTGGTTTGGGTGGCATCAATTTCTTGGTAAAGTTGCGATAACTGACCATTTGGGACCGCTTGGCACCCAACTTATCACCACCGCCATCATATAGATAGGGCCAACGTACAGCCAAATAGGAACGCCGTCCCGTCAGCGAGACGTCACTCAGCGAACGTATTTCTGCGAAATGAATGTGTGTTATAGAATTCGATAGGATGTACAATAGAATGTAGCGAAGCTTGAAGATTGCATACCCTCCTCACAGTTTTTGCCAGTGCGTCCGACGGGACAGTCACATTCGTAGCCATTTACCAATGGCACACAAGTTGCTTCCTCGAAGCACTTGTTATTGAAAGAGTCACAAGGATTGGTGGACTGAGCACAGAGTGGACCATACCAACCCTCCTGGCAGATGCAACTGTTGGGAGAGAGGAGATCAAATGATGTTTCCCGGTGCGATTCTCTATACTCACGTAAATGTTGCTCCGTGCTGCAGACAGGCACCATCGTGCTGGCAGGCATGTCGATGGCACTCACGTGTGCCGCATTGCCCTACGCCGCGACCACGCACGCCGCGTGTCTCTTGCAGCGGCACTGTGACTTGTCCCGCTTTAAGCTGAACATCGTAAATGCAACCCTGGAAACCCGAGTGCAGAGGTAAATCATGCGGCAGAGTATTGAAATTGGCAATCTCATGGCCACCCAGATAGAGTATTGGCAGCACATCCATGCGATTAACGCTGCCAGGAGAGCGACCTGTGATATTAAATTTACCATCCACAGAGAGCCAAGCCTGACGACCGATGCGACCCACTTTGATCTCATACGGTACGCGGGGTGCATCCAGCCGGAAGTCAATGGGTTTCTGTGTGAATATGCGACGTGGTCCAGCGCCAAGGTTCCATGTGAGCATTATGTAACCTTGTATAAAGCTAACTGCTAGATGATCACTCTTCTCATCATGATAGCCCGACTGGCCGAGGAAGGCAAGCAATGAAATTTGCGACATGGTCTGTGGCAAAATTTTGAAACTCAACTCCAGTGAATATTCCAATGGTACGGGCACCGTGTAGGCCACAAAAGAGGAGAGTCCATTGACGCTGCCCGAGAATGAGGGCAGAGCCACTTCGAGGTCTTTGCGGGGAAAACGATAGATTAGCTTGCTTCCCTCTTACCCAACACTCATTACTACTACTACTACTACTACTACTCACTGTGCTCGCAATAATGTCCATGCTTGCCAAGCGGACAAAGACAGAGGTAACCGCTGCCCGGAAATTGGACACAAGTGCCACCATATTGACAGGGATTGTCCTCACAGACAGATATCTCACAGGTTGGCCCCATATAACCGGTAGGGCATTTGCATTTCCATTTCTCAGCCTTGTCGCCGTTCTCGTCCAGCTCGTTTGATTCAATCTTGATGCAGGCAGCGCCATTGCGACACGGACTCGATAAGCAGGCCAATGAGCCGCATTCTGTAATGCCAAAGCCATCCAGCGCGTCGCTATCGAGATGACAAGGGGAAAAGGGATGGATGTTCAGTAATGGAGAATGCTTTCACATTATGAGGTCGGTTACTGCCACTCCTAATTTCATGACCCTACTAATTCGTGTGTCAATATTGAACAGGCCGTTCTTCTCCACTGTGCAACGCCACTGTCGTGTCGTGCCACGTCGCAATAGCCCGCAGCTGTCAGCGTGTCATTTTCTCTGACACTTGCCACCTCGTTCCATCCAACCCAACACAGCTGAAAATCCAAACTGCTGATTCCCCCCATTCATTGCCGGCGTCCATCTGTCCCTCTCTTGTCCAGAGCGCTAATGCGCTGACGAATGGTTTCCGTATTTCTCGCCTAGTTGTTTTTCTCTCTGTAAGCTGCGTTTCTAGCACCGCCAGCATCTGTTTTTCATTTCCAAACTAAACTCATAATACCCTATTGCAGGTTGACATTTTATCTGTCAGTTGTTTGTCAAAGAGCCATTGCGATAGTTTTCTTTTTTAATGAAATATCTGCGGTAATTCGTTGGAAAACTTTAAATATATCAAGACACCGAGTTACATTTATACATAGGTCTAATTAGGTCTAATCTAATGAAAACTAATTAAACCTTTTCTCGCCATGTGACAGTTTTATTATTTTTTTTAACTAGTTCAGTTTTAAGATTATCAAATGGATCGAGATATATTCAAAATCAGTTTCGATAAGTTAACCTAATCTAACCCAATCTTAAATATTTAAACCTATTCTTGTTATGCGATAGTTTCATTTTTTAATGGCTCATTCATTAGGAAACTATGGGATAGATAAGGTGATTTTCAAACTTATCATTGGCATTTTAGTTTAATAATAATATAATTTATCTTATCTACCTAATTTAAATACGATATATAGATACTAATAAATCTAACTCATTAAATTTAAGTTCAGCTCTCTGTACCTATTTACGTGAAATCGATCGTTTTATATTTATCGAATCCTTAGAAATCGCAACATATTAACTTGTTAAATGTGTAAAGTTATCAGACTTTAAAGCATTTATCTGTCATGCTACTTAAACGGAAATTCAATTATCATTACTATCGTCTACTATCGTAAGTATCTTTTCGTCAATAATTGATTTTCTTTTTGCACAATTCAAAAAGCAATCAAATCTGCAACGTTATTTTCAGACTTTGTGACACTCTGCCATCCCCAGTACCCCCTTCTTCTCTCCACAAGCCCTTACAAAAGCTGTAGCATTTTAAATTATTTACGCTTTTGATTGAGGTATTCTACGCTTGTACAATTTGTCAGTTTTCAGTTTAACTTTTTGCTCCTTTTTGCAAAAGACTTTCCTTCTTGTGAGCTTTCTTATGCCTTGCTGCCTTTTCATTTGGCCACTTTTTTTTTCTCTGCCATGTTTTTCAGCTTACTGTCCGTTTAATCCTACAGACGACTTTACTGCACACAGTTTTCTTCATCGTGCTTCAGCTGGTTCAGCTTCACCTGCAACTTTGTGGTAAATTTTTTTTGGTTTGCCTCAAGGCTCTGGTTGCGTCGTATGTGGCATAAACATTTAAGAGGCAGCAGCAGCAGCAGCATCATAAGTTGGCGTACTCTCTTCATTAGGGCCCCAAGGGTAGGCAAGTCTGATGGCCATAAAAGAACACTTACCCAAATATTTCGCGCGCTTGGCCATTGATGCGCAGTGTATGCAGGCAGCCGGTGAATCCTGTGCCGCTCTGCGCCGGCGGCAGTTCGATAATGAGGCCAATTGGCGCCTGGGGGGCACCACCCAAATGCAGCCAAGTGTTCAATATGACCTCGGGCGTGTGCAGGCGTGGGGGCAACAGTTTCAGCCATGTTGGCTGATCCCCGGACATGGCCAACGTGTCGTTGACGAGCAGCGAGGCATTGCAATGCGTGTAATTGCGGCTGAAGTCCAATCTGAAAATACAGAACGCAATTGTGAGGATGAGCTGCGATAAAAGTTCTCCACCCTGTCACGACCCCTTTTCACTCCCATTCCCCTACTGTTGCTGTCTTTTAGTCCTGTTTGGGTAGTGCACATATAAAATATTTAATATGCCGTACACTGCGGGCAACATTTTCTCGTTGCCTTTCAGGAAAAAAAACAAAAAAAAAAAAAACGAGAAAAATACTAAAAGAGCCAAAAGAAAACCAAATAAGAAAAAGTTATATTCAACATGCCGAAGCGTGCAAATATTTATGACGCCCGCACAAAAATGCCTCATAAACCCTCGTATCAGGCAGATTTTTTCCTCTCAACTGACCTTTTGCGCTGCCCAACTTGCTCATTGTGCACTGTGTGTGCACTGTGTGGCAAAAGTTAGAAAAAAACCAACAATGTAAAACTCCATTTTTTTGTGGTACATTTGTTATGGCACACAAATATAGATTGCAAAAAAACGAGGATATTTTTATGAAGTACAAATATTTTTAAAGTAAATATACGAACATAACGTTATTTTAGTGTACAAATATTTATATTACATATGAGTTATGCTTTGATACTGGATCATGCAGAGTTGGTTTACTAAATTTGTGACAAAAAAAAAAAAAAATAAATAAATATTAATATTAATATGTTTGTTAGATTACTGGTAGTTGAGGTCTTCAAACTAATTTTAAAAGTTCTCTATTAATTTTATTAAAGCACTCAGGATAATCGCTAAAAATATTTCCCTTTAAGTGCTTAAGAATTCGATCTAGTTAGTTGTAAATTTTACGTTAACTGATAACAGTCTTCATAATTGTCGTTCCACTGTGCAACCCCGAACCGCCAATTGGTTGTAATGTCAATCGACTGTCAAATTTGTTTCGTCCGGCAAGGCACAAAAAACTGATTCGGAATTTTTCGACCCTTCCATATTGCGGGAGAGAATTGTTGTCTGTTTTTTCTTGTATGTTTACTTTCTTTTGTTTTGTCTTTTATTTTTTAGCTCTGAGTGTGTAATTTTTTTTATATTGTTTCATAGAGTAAATGTCACCTGCTTTTATTTGAATTCTTGAACTGCTTTTTGTTAAAGTATTTTCATTTTTATGTCTGTCTGAGTTTTTGTATAACATACCCGTATTATATATATCCAATTTTCACCGAACTGAAAAATCTTATCTCTCGCTCTCTCTCTTTATATCACTCCTTTTGCATATTCACAACATTTACAATTCGAGTATTTATTGGGCAAATAGTAATACGAAGTTGTATACCCCGTAACCAAAGAATATGTTGAGTTTGTCGAGGTTATAATAATATAGGTTGAAAGTATAAAAAGAATATCCACCAAGGACATTAATAATAATATAATGTATAAAATATCGGTCGTGACTGCAGGGTATCTTGCACTCGAGTCTACCAAACAATTGTTAGTTTTTTCCCAGTAAATTCACAGAATTGCCTATAATATTTTTCATTTGCGCAATTATTGAGATATCAATCAGAGAAGGATCAAAAAAAGTAAGTTTAAAGGTTTTATCCGATTGCTTTTACTTTAACTACGATTATTTTATTGCCAATGATGGTTTAACCATTTGTAAGGCTTGATTGATGAGAGAATCTCAGGGAAAAAAGGGAAGGTTAATAGAAATGAAATTGTATAACTTAATAGATGACAAACTAGGTCTAAGAAGAATATTACCTTCAACAATCACAACCACAACCACAACCACTTAGTGTTTCACATAATCAATATCATGTTAATTGAGATAATAATTTCAGAACCACAAAGCGAAGCTTCTTAAAACAGAATCAATGCCAAGGCAAACTCAATTAGCGAATAAATAGTTGACTACTCGAAGATATTTGCTGAGTTCAAGATACTTTACACAGCTTGAGATACTTGGCTTGTGATATTTTATTTGTAGAGCAATTAGCAATGGTTGATTAAACAATAAATTAAATTTCCATTGTTGTTGATGCGGCCAATTTGATTTTCTCTCTCCTACCCCACCCCCCGCCCATTTTCCCAGTTGAGGAAAACTTTTCCTCAGTCTTCATTACTTTTTTGTCTGGCAAGAGAAAAGCTTTTAAAATGGCGGCGGCAAAGTTTTTTGGTAATTATTGCACTTAATTTGATTTGCATAATACGCAATGGCAATAATTAGAGGCAAGTGGCGTCTAACGGTAATTGTTATTGCTTTCTAATTACATGAAGGAATTGTTGCAAGATCTCTAAGTAAAATGTCAATTGTTTGGGGCATTAGGCCCATTAGAAGGAAAACCTCTAGACCAAAATGAAAGGAGAAAGTTGCACAAGTTCTTTGGCCGCAGGACAATCATAATTTTGTCTGCATTTGTGTGTGTGTGTATGGGTGTGTGTAGGACAGGGTGTTTGTGTGTCATAAACTAGTTCATTGAAGGAAGGTCCAACGTTCATTGCCAGTGTCGCGACAAGGCGACATTTAATCGCCGCTGGGTGAGCTATGTAGCAAGTGGAGAGAAAGAAGAAAGCTTCTACACTCCTCCCCACGTGGTCTCTCCTCATTTTGCGGCCATTTTGCCGTGCATGGCCATTAAGCACGCAAGGCAAATAAAAATAGGCAACAAACATAAATTTGTTGCTCGTAAATCCACTGTTGGACGCAGTTTTTCGTACCACATGAACATGCCCCGAGCTGGGACCAAGTGCTAAAAAGTAAATTTGTGGTCGATTCGATAGTCATAAAACCAAGTAAGCGAACAGAAAGAGATAGAGATAGAGGGAGAGAGAGAGAGAGAGAGAGAGAGCGGGCAAGGGACATCAAATGACCGTTTCTATGTCGCTCTTTCTTTCTCAACCATTTACTGTACTCCCACAAGACACTAAATAATTTATATAGGCCAACATACTGGTGTTTGTCGTTGTTCATACGACTAGTATTCATTTGCCGGGACACCAATCTACTATTCTGGCTGATATATTTATTCCTTAATGTGCTGTTTATGCCATGACTTGTCTATTTTACTCTGCGCTGTGGGAATTCATTTGCTTGTTGATTTTATAAAATGATTACTTGGTAATTTTCCATCAAATGTTATGCAAAGCGATGTGATGGCATTTCCTAAGTAATTGCACTCGACTGAACTGTGAACTTGCCAATTGCTGCATAAATTCAAAGATCAAGTGTCCTGGGAGAAACATACATATTTATATACATATTATATATGTATGTAAGTTCTTCCATATTTCAAAAGGGCTCTCTGTTGCTAGCCACACATTTGAGTTACGGTTGCTTGTACACTTCAGTTGGTTTTGTGGCCAAGTTGGCAGCTGTTAATGAGAGGTGAATACAAGGAGAGGCTATAAAGTGTTATTACATTTTAAGATATATTGACTTTAAGGTTAGGTTTCAAGCACAAGACATTGATTGAATGGGGAGACATAAAAGAAAGAGTAATAAATTCTATCGTGTCTGATTATTCTTATGATTGCGAAACATATCACTTTAAACCGATTCTTTGCAATTGTTCAGTTTATATCTATATGAAAGCGTAATGCAGCTGTTCAAGATACAAACGAATCAAATGAATTTGTATCGATTGTGGATTGAGAATATAATATATCAGACGTGAAATCTTCTTATAACAGAGAACATATATTATTAAATAGAGAACTATCAACTGATTTATAGAGGAACTCCCTTTGAGAGAGAACTATTTGTTCAGCTGGTTGTCTAAGTTTATCCAGCGCATCAATTTTCTGTGCCTCGTTGGCGGCATCTTCCGTCTTCCGCTCATTTAGATACCACAAAGATACGAAGCCAACTCAGTTGCGATGCCTTTGTTATCGCAATTGTCTTTTACACCATTACGTTTCTCATTTGAAAGTGCTGCAATTTCCAGAAACTGTTAGTTAAACGATTAATTACGCACGAGCCCCACATTACTCTCGCTTGCTCAGACTCCCTTCCCCACATCCTCACTTGCGGGCGTTCTACACGCTTTCCTCTTCTTCTGTGTCTTTTCTCTCACTCTCTCACTCGCTCCCTTGGGGGCCAGCGCAGCCATTCAACTTCCGCTTCCGTTGCGAACGCAGCACGGCAAATGCGGCAAATTAAATTTCAGCCAAAAACCAACTACGCCAACTAATTACGCATGAATGCGAAGCCAAGGATCGTCGAATGCCGTGCATGGAGTGGAGTGGCAGGGGGGGGCCAGAGAGTGCTGCAAAGAGGGGTGTGGCTTATGGGGTTGCCATGCGGTTTTTGGTAATGTTGCACAAACAGTAAAAAAAAAAAAGAGTAGAAAACCAAACGAAAGGAAAAAGCAGCCGAGCAATTTATTCTACACTTGAAGCATTATAATTTGTGGTGGCCAAACGGCATGGAAATCGACACAAGGCAGGCTTTAATGGCTTTCCTCCTGACAATGACCCACATCGTGACCCACAAGCAGCAGCAGCAGCAACAGCAGCAGCTGCTGACCCGAACGCTGCCCCCGCTGCCCGCTGTTGCCCGCTGCACTCTGTGACACCCGACACTCGACACTCGACACTCGTGTCAGGCGCAGTTTAAAAAGTTAATTAACATGCCGAACTCTCTCATTCCCATCAAAGTGCTTCACCAGAGGGAGGGATGCAGCGCGGCGGAGCCCGATAGCCACTTTGTTTGACCCCTTGCACACACACACACACACACACAGAGATAACCATACACACACACACCACTCCGCATACACATACACAGTCTCCTCTAGTGGGAACCACATAATTGCATTCCGTGGCGAGGGCGTTTCACTTACTCAGCTCGAATGGTAATTTCATGGCCCGTATTAACGGGCGTTTCCAGTTCGCTCAGCAACATCGTTTGCAATCCGCACGAGAATTGGAACTGCATTAGACCCTTCTGCAGGAACAGCGCCATGTAGTGGCCACCCTTGGTACCCTGAGCGGCTGCTAGCATGATCAATCCATTGGTAGCCCGTGTGCGCACCTTCAGCTGAATGTGCATTGGCAGTACCGCATCCAGGACCTCGTGTTGCGCAATATCCTTGTAGATGCGATGCGATACATACGAATCGCCAGAGAAGGCAGCATTGCGTATAACTATCGGCAGTTCACAGAGAGGTCCCTGGCGATCAAAGCGACAGACGCACTGTGGATGAGAGAGATTATAAATATAAATATAAATTAATATAAATAGACACCAATAGCCGATAGATTGATATAGAGACAGTTTAAAAGTCATTTATAATATAATATTCACTGGTATTTCAATTATGCATAGTTAATGTCTTTAATTCTGACACAATTATGATGAAAGTTTTGATTTAAGAGCCCCTTGAATGGCATTTATATAGTTTTTCTCAAACTTGAAGCTATCAATTTCAATATACTCTAAAGAGAACTCAAGATGCCAGAACTTTGGTAATGAAACGAGTTCGAGCAGAGCATGAGTAAGTTCTTGTGTGAGAGAGTGGGGTTTTTATTATTTTCATATTTTCGCAAACATATGGCCAACTTCCATTAGGTACCCCAGGCAGGCACACAGACCGGGGAGTAGCTCTGCCAGCTTGGGTACCTCTTTTCTCGCTCCCTAGGCTGTTGCCAGTTAACAGCTTTCCAGTTCGTAGTCCCCAGTTGGCTTGCACTTCATTTGTTCAATTTGATGGGGTCGTCTGTGGGTTTTGTCCTGGTCTCTGTCTCTCTCTCTCTCTTTCTCTCTCTCACTTGGCCGCATGTCTCCCTTAGTTTTTGTTGCTTTTTTGTTCGTTGGTTAAAGCAAAAGTTACAACAAAAGTTTGGGGGCGCTTCATTGGCAGCTTCTTGTTGCAGTTGGCGTTGCACTTAAAGTGTCCCATGGTGGGGCATAAATTATTAAAACCAGGACAATGCAGCACCAGCATCAGCATCAGTAGCAGCAGGACGAAGATGCAGCCAAGAAGCGAGCCAAAAAGTTAATTCATATTGCTTTTCAATTTATTGGAATTTTTGGCCTCGCTACAACTTATGGCAAGAGGACTGGGACAAGGACGAGGCTCTGCTCACAGCAGGACTCGCTCAGCCAACTTTGTTTGGCGCGGAAAAATAAATTAAAATTGTTCCAATTTACTTTGGCTTCAATGCACATGCAATTTTTGCCATATTTACGACAGTTTTGCTGTAATTGATATGCCACGCCAATTTATAGCCCATTAAAAACTGCATTTACTGCACTTTTGAAGAGGCAACACAAATCGAAGTCGAATCTATTTGAGTATCGTATTTGAACTACGTTAAATTAATCAAATGGAATATTTTGATTGATTTCTTTTAGATTTTACTATAATTCCCATTTTGGATTTTTCTTGCATTTTTTAAGAAATTTTGCAGCTTTTGATTTTTTTGTTTCTTCTTTAATATCGTTTAATGAAAATCAAGCGTTTTTTATGCATATCCCAATTGGTTTTCCAAAGGAAAACAAAATAATTTTCCCACTTATCGTTTTTATAAAATTTGCTGCCCTCTCCGCTATTAATATTTTATATTCAGAACACCTTATATGCTCTGCATGCCAATGACTTGGGAATTTTAAGATTATGAACAACTTTGATCATGCATTTTGAAAACTTGGTATGCAGATGACGTGAAATTTTCTATATTATCAGCTAAAAATAAGCATAACAACAGTTGGAGCAACTTTCAATTCCCCTTTCCCATATTATAATCAGCTCTCATATATAATAATGCCCCGCGGGTGAAGCACGGGTGTGGTATTCCGTCGAGATGCCTGTCTAACAGGCAGTCAAAGGATTCAGCGCATGCCTTAAAGCTTGCGCATCCAATCTGCTTGTGTTTTTCATTCTGTGTGTTTTCGTGTGCTCCGAAAGAACATGATACAAAAATTAACGCTTGTTGTTGCAGCTGCATGAGGGGTGGCGTGTCAGGTTCTTGTTGACGCGTTCTCATCATGTAGCAGACTGTAGCTCAATGCATCTGCTATACAGGGTCATGTTGCACTATGCCACACACCTACACACACATATATACAAGGCCACGCCCCAAGGGACAATGAATTGTGTGTGTGTGTGTTGCATATTGCAAGTACAAGTAATTTCTGGAGCGCCATTTTCCGCGTGCATTCCGTTATGTGAAAACTTGCTGTGCATCAGTTTATAGTATTCTGTCCGGCCTTGCTGAATATTTTGGGCTAAAGTTGGGGTAACAAACTTTGTCCCCTCGGTGCATTAATTAGTTATAAAAGGGCGTAAACTAAATGAAGCCACGTATTCTACTTTTATTATTTGGTATTTTATCTATTAATATGGTGCTTCATCTTATTCTCAGGTGAACTATAAGAAATCAAGAATAATTTTAAAGATAATGCCATAAAAATCATATTTCAAAATATTCTCCAACAAATTCAAGAGTTTTATGTAATATTTCCTGCCATGGCGCTCAACGTGGGCTAAGATAGGCTAGATGATGGCATAAGAATCATAGACCTATTTCCTAATATTTTCTATTATGGCGCCCAACGTGGGCTAAAGTAGGTAAGGAAATACAAAAAAAGCATAACGAATTGACTTTCTACAACTTCTCTAACACATCTAGACCTATTTCCTAATATTCGCTATTATGGCGCCCAACGTGGGCTAAAATAGGTAAGGAAATACCAAACTAATTGAATTTCAACAGCGTCTCAAAGAATTCCATATGTTTTTTGTAATATATATAATCATGGCGCCTAACGTCGGTCAACCTTCTGGCGTTAATGATGATATGCCAACTTGGCACAGCTTGAGCACATTCTGAATGGTCAAAAATTCCTTTTGCTGCACAAGATTTGTCATCGTGCGATAATTTAAACTCATTTTGACAGCTGCATAATGTCAAATGAGCAGGACCAAAACTAATTGTGGCGCTGTCCCTACGCCGGAATAGGAATGTCAACGGTGGCAAATGGTGAAAGGCTTTTGCAAATGACTGAAGTGCACTCATTGGGAACAGATGCTCGTCGCAAAGACGACACTCAGGACGCATTACGGTGAGGAGGCCATGGAGAACCATTCACTGTGATACATGCTACCAATGCAGACGCAGACAGCGAGACACACATAGAGAGAGAGAGAGAGAGAGAGAGTGAGAGATAGAGAAAGGGATACGGACAACACACAGACATGTGGTGAGCATCTAAAAGGGCTCAACAAACTTTTCATTAGTGGCGTCGGCTTTTGGCGCCACCAGAACGCAATGGCGGAGGTACAGACAGAGAGAAAGAGAGTGTGCGAAAGAGCGGCAATAGTCAGGCAAACATTTGCGAAAAACCCCCAAACTCGTCGCGCGGGGCTGGCACTTGAAATGTGCTTAATGCCACTTTACGAGTGACTTTCGCTGAGTGCGAGTGCCACTTTGCGTGCTGCAGCTTTCACTCGCCCACACTGGCACCCTACTCTTTTCTGTTAACTCTCTCTCTCTCTCTCTCTTTCCCACGTGCTATGTGTCTTTCTGACTAGACACGTTAAAAATATGCTTTTTCATAAGCTTTTCCACCGCACAACCCGTCACAGTCCACTTGGGTAAACGAAATGACAGCTGACATATGTAAGTGTCTGTCTAACTGTTTGGCTAGATCCTTTCTCTCTTTCCCACCTTCCACTTTTCTCTTTCTCTCTTTCTATCTCTCTCTTCTCTTTGTGAGCTGCATATTTATGTTTGTGTGTTTATCTCTTTATGTAACGCAGCGCTCAAAATTAACAAAAGGCGCACTGTGATTTATTCCGGTGTGTGTTAGGAGTGTTTCTGTGTGTGGTTGTGTGTGTGTATGTGTGTGTGTATGTGTGTGTGACTGTGTGGGTGTACATGTGCCGTTAGTTAAATTACTTGGCAACAATAAAGTGGCATCTGCTCTATGAAATAATTTGCACTTGCTGCAACATTCTCTCACCCGCACAGAGATTTGCACTAAGACCTGTCATTCATTTTGGTTTGCCCGTCTTGCTCGCTCCATTCTTCTCTCTCTTTGCCTGGCACTGCTATAAAGCCATAACAAAGTCATCCTGCGGTGTTGTGCCACACTCACTCGAGCGGTAAATTTATTATGAAAATTACGTTTTTTCTTGTTAGCAGGTTGGCCAACTGGCTCAGAGCTGTGGGTTTGCATATATGTATGTAGATTGATGACAGAGTGGAGAAAAAGGAAAGAGAGAGTGAAAGGTCAAAGGTGCATTTTCGAAAACTGAAACTGTTGCTCAATGACTGAATTAGCTCAGCTGTCAGAAACATTATCAACAAACGGGACAGCAGTGGCCACAGTCACCCCCTCATAAATATATGCACAATTTACATAAAGGCCAGCCAAAGCTGCAGGCAATGCAGAGAAAAAAGCATAACAGCGTTGCCAGATAGTTTTTCCACTATGGAAAAACTAATTTATTTTATGGCTTATAATCTGATCGTAATTAAACTTACGGGACTTGTACATAACAAGAGAACTTTAAGGATTATGTATTATGATGGGAGTTAACGTAAATTTATATTGTATAATTTAAGTGAGTAAAAGAGATACCTAAAATATATAAAGTTGTTGTAGCGACCTCTAAGGTTGAATTTTGAATGCAAACAAAGCGTACAAATTTAATTTTAGCTGACCAACTTTAACAATTGTTCTATAACACACTCACACATACACATACCTATGCAATCTGTTCGATTTTCATAGTCCTGGCATGGCATAAAATTCTTACGAGACTCCATTGAAATCAGGCTAAATGGGGGTGACTGTAAAAGTTTATTTTGAAATTGTCGATTTGCCAGTTAACAATAATGTTGGCATGTTGCCTCATAACTTGTGCTTAATTTTTCAGGCACAAAATTTGAAATGAACAAGCACTCTACTTCCCCCCTGCTTATCCTACTACTCCCATTCCTGCAACGTACACAAAGCGTGTGCGTCTGTTTGTAGTCAAATTTTCAGTCGGAACAGTTTTTTTTTTTTTTTTTTTTTAGGCTAAAATTACCACAAGTATTTTCATAAATAGTTGAATAGGCATACTTTGGCAGCTTGTCTAACCGAGCGACAGACCGACCCTTCGACCGACCAACCAAAGCACCGCCCTACGGTCTGTCTGCCTGTCTGTCTGTCCGTCATCCCTCTACCCAACTAACTGTCTGTGTTTCTGGGGAACGCTTTTGTGGCTTTTTGTTGTTGAATAAAATTGCGAAGCTTGTGCAAAATTTTGTCTGATTTTACCTGAAATGTTAACGTAACTTGGCAAAACGAGGCTACTTTACTATTCAGTTGCAAGAGCAATTGGCATTTGATGATGCTACCAGCAGGGAACCAGCTTCATATAGACAGACAGTATGCCTGAGTTGAGAAATTTTCAAAAAGTTTCGACAGGAAATGACAGTAAAAGTGTGAAATAATTTATGTCTTTAAGTGTGCATAACAAGTTGTAGAGCGAAGAAAAAAGAGCTGGAGCACACACTATAAGAAGCTTTTGTGCAAAAAGACCTTAAGTTTGAAGTCTATGTTAATAACATATGCACATGCGAAAATGTACTCATACTATGTTACTTGAAGTTTATCAATTATGTTTGAGAGAGTTCTTAAAACTTTTGCCTACGTTTTAGTTTCTTAAGTTTCCCAGAGTGCAGTCATGGAAAAAATATTTCATATGTAGAATTTTAGATTGCTAAAATAGAGACCTTAATGGTCGTGACACTACTTTCATTCTTTAAATATGTCGAGAGACAATAGAATTTTCAATTGGAAAATTGAATACTTAGTAAGTTTCTTGTAATCCATTCCTTATTTCTTATTTTTTATGAATTTGTTGTGCTTCTTTATTATCTTTAAATTTATAGGCATTTTGCAATCATTTTACATTTAAATTCTCGGACAAATAACTTACGATGGTCATGTGTCTTGATCTATTCACATTTTAAGGAAAATCTTTGGTCGCCAATGCATGTAATACAACTGTAGTTGTTGTTGATGTTGTTATTATTGTTGAACATAATGTGGACTTGGCTTGCAGCATCTAAGTGTGTTCTGGCCTGTATGCGTGTAAGTCAGAGTGTGTTTTCAACCAAAATCCCACTGTGTTCCCTGGAAGCAACCTATGTATGTGTAAGCAGCTTACAAAAGCTGAAGGCCCAATACACAGGCTCTCTCTGCGCTCTCTGTTCTTGCTCCATGCCGCTTGTCGGCTGCTAGAACACACTCGCACAGCCTATATAATTATTTATGCATTGGTCTGGGCACACGAAATCTGCATATGCGTTTCTCTAGCGTATCCACTTTCCTTCCCTCTCTATCTCTCGCCCTATTGCGCTTTTGCCATTTGGACTTGTCGATTTGTGTTGTTGTGTTGTAATGTTCCCCAGACTTGTGCGCATTGTTTCCCATTAAATGTTGTGATTAAAGTTTCTTTCCCTTTTGCAAACTAATGGGGATTTATTTAGCAAATGTTAGTTTCATGCATTTACAAAACCCCATTAAATTCGAAACCAGTTGGAACTTGCATCTGCCTGCCTGCCTTAGTTTCATGCATGGAATATCAAGCAGAATGTAATTATAATTATTCATTCCAGCTCTTTATTATTATAATTGTTATGCGTTAGTTAAGGATCCCAGTTACAGCTACAAATTTCTGCATCAATATGTGTAGGTAGATAGAACTCCTTTTCTGTAGAAAACAGTAAAGGTATGCTACACTGTTTATAACAATCTGAGCACCTTACCGTGACTTTTAAAACTCGCATCTCATTTTTATAAATTATTCCTATTTGCTTAACCTGATAAAGCTACCACCAAAGGTTGTAGAACACTAAATACACATTTGTTTAAAAAAAAAAGGAAAATAAAAAAAGAAACAATTGTAGCTTAGTCAGAAATCATCAGATTTTCTACTGTTAGTTCATTATGATCTTGACTTGCAGACTGCCATCAAAATAAATTTTGTTAAAATTAATTGTTAGTTTTAAAATGGTTTTAAAAACAGTTACCAAGTTAAATAGGAAGGGTTAATGAGAATTTTGTTCCTATTCTCACGCTGTCATTAGTTATTTTCGAATGTATGTAGGTAATTCTATGTGGTCTATAGATATTAATATATATAATGAAATTTTAGATTGAAATAGATCTACAAAATTATGATTGTGGGATTGGTTCCGTAACCTATATAAATGAGTATTGTACCTAAGCTGAGTTCAGAGTCTTTAGGCAGACTAGAATTCATCTCGTTAAATCTGAGATATACTTCTCCCTCTGAATAGATCTATTAGAGTAATTGCATAACATAAATATAATTTACCAGACATATATTTGTTTGTGTGTAGGGTATGGCTTAGTCGTTCACTAAGACCTCAATGCATTGGTTATTGTTTTAGTGTATTTTCTTGTTTGCCTATTGCCAGGGTAATTGAAGTGTTTACGCTCATTTAATGACTGCACAACAGGCAAGCAGCGTTTGGGGCAACTGCAACAAGGGTCACCCGCGACGAGGGTGTGTGCAGCGCCATGGCCAATTAGCGAGTCAATAGGGTTGAAAATTGTGTAGCCAACTTTGGTTTTTCCTGCTGGGGTTCGCTTTTTAGTTTTTTTTTTTTTGTTTTTGGGGCTACGCATCGAACAAACAAACGCCGCTGGAGAGGGTATATCGATTGCCACTCGTGGCTGACCTACTACTAATACCACTAAGGAAGGGGAAGGCGAGGCAGTAGAAGGGACAATGAGTTTACTCACCCGAGAACCCTCCGAGGTTGTTACACAGGTGCCGCCATTGTAGCAACCCAATTTAATGCAATCCACATCGCCAGATTTCTCCTCTGCCCCACCAGCGGGACCTCTGCCTCCACCAGTGGCCACTGTATTGGCGCCTTCGGTTTCCTCACTACTCTCTGTAACCGATGACGGCGGCTTGGTTTGCGTTGGCAACTCTGGCTGCCCTGGTGTGCTGTAGACATGCAACGGCGGCGTGGGTGGTGGCAAAGTCTGCGCTGACTGTGTGGAAGGTGGAGTCGGTGGCACCGTTACTGGTGGTTGCTCTGTAGCAGGTGGCAGGGTTACCACCACCACGGGTCGCTGTGTTGTCTCTCGCGGTGGTTCCATGGTGGTAACCAGTGGTGTCGGACGTACCACTGGACCCTGCAAATCTTCCGTTATCATTGGCTGTGGCTGCGTTGTCTGCTCCACCGGTTGCGTTGGCATTGTTACAGGAGGTGGTGGCAAAAGAGTTGTGCTTTGCTCCCTATCAAGCGGATGACTTGGTGGCAACGCAGTAGTTTGCGGGGGCGTGGCATCACCCTCTAGTATGGTAACCACAATGTGAGGAGTTTGTGCCGTTGTTGCCACTACAGCAGGTGATTCATAGTCAATATGTGGCACCGTCATTGTCGTCTCTTGCTGTGGCGGTGGTTGCACCGTGGTAAAGCGTCCTGCACTAGTGCGATGTGTTGTGATCAATACCTCAGCGGGGTATTCGGTGAAGAAGGGAGCAGCTGTGGTGGGCACCTCGGTCCACACATGCCTTGTGGTCTCCTCCTCTTGAGGTGTTGGGGCTGGTGGTGGTTGTTGCTCGGCCCTAGAAGTGGTGTATGGTGGGAAATAGGGTGTCGGTGTAGGCGGCGTAGGTGCACCATAATCCACCGAGATGCTTGTCTCAATTGTCGTCACACTGTGCACGTAAATGCTGCCGGGTGTGGTTGGCGGCATTGGTGGTTGTTCCACTGATTCCGAACTGCTGCTGCTTGAGGAGGTATAATCCACGTTTATGGTGACGCTGGGTGGCGCTGCTGGTGGTGCAGTGGGACGCATGGTAGTAGTAGTGGGTCCTTCTTCGCTAGAGTCACCACCGCTGGTACTGACTTCAAAACGTCGCACTGTTGTATATTCCTCGGAGGTGACTACTTCGGAGGAGGAGCTCTCACCGGAGGAGGGAGTTATGCCCGTTGCGGGCACTGGTGGCAACGTAGTGTAAATGCTGTGACTCTCCTCAGACGATCCGGAGGCGGAAGATGAGTATGTGATTCCTGTTGCAGGTGCAGTTGTGCCTGCTGGTACAACGGCAGGCTGTGATTCAGCTGTAGGTTCGGGTGCGGGTTGTGGCCTTACTGTGGTGGCAGTAACATCTTTGCCAATGCTCTGGCTATCGCTCTCTGGGGGCGCAGCTGTTGCACTTATTTCTACAGAAACCTCTTCCGAAGAGGAGGAGGATGCTACTGTTGCTGTTGGTGTTGTTGTTGTTGTTGCCGGTGGTAGCACAGCTGGCGTTGCAAGAGTTGTTGCTGGCGGTGCAACAGGTTCAGTGGGCGCCAATGTTGTCTCTGGCGGTGTTACTGGTCGCACAGTTGGCGGTGCCACGGTGGAAGGAGGCGTGGCCACTGTAGCTGTCTGCACTGGTGGCGCTGATGTAGCTGGCGCTGTGTAGTTGCAGTCCAGTGATTCCTCCCCCACCATCAGACACTCACACAGCATGCCAGTGAGGAGGGGCGGGCAGGAGCATGAGAAGGTATCGACACCATCGATGCAAACGCCGCCATTCATGCAGCGCGGTCCCAACTGGCATTCATCGTACTGGAACTCACATTTCTCGCCATGATAGTCGGGCACACAATAGCAAGTGGGTATGTTCTCTTCCATCAGACACAGGGCATTGTTCTGGCATGGATTGTCGGCACAGATGAGTATCTCCTCCTCACAATTAACACCGGTGTAGCCCATGGGACAGGCGCATGCGTAAGCCGCTAGTTTGTCCACACAGACGCCGCCGTTCTGGCATGGCGATGAGGCGCACTCATTGATCTCCTCCTGGCAGATGCGTCCATGCCAGCCGGCAGCACATTGGCAACTAAACTCCAGTCCGCGTCCTTCGATACATTCGCCGCCATGTTGACAGCGAGCACCGGTGCCTGCAGACAAGGCAAGAATTCACATTTGTCTCACTCCTCTCATCCCTCTGCAAACTGCTTCTGGACTTACCTGTGTCACAGACGGCGACATCCAGCTCACAATGATCCCCCAGATAGCCTGGCTGACAGGTGCAGGTGTAACCATTGTTACGGTCTCGACATAGGCCGCCATTTTGACATGGATTTGACATGCACTCGTCTACGTTCTCCTCGCAATTAGAGCCTGAAAAAGGAGGAGAGAAACAGAGAGTGAGAGAGACAGTGAGAATGAGGGAGAGATAGAGAGAAAGGAAAGTGATGTTAATTGATGGCACCACAATGCGCAACTTGTGTTCTGTTTCCATTCAGACCCATTTACTACATTTCTGTTCCATTTCAATTCGTTTTCGTTTGTTTTCGTTCGTTTTATTTCGAGTTTTGTCAGATTTAAGTCACTATACTTCATTTGATTGCACCACAATGCGCAACTTGTGTTCCATTTGCATTCTGACCCATTTACTAAATTTCTGTTCCATTCCATTTCGTTTCTGTTCTGTATCGTTCGTTTTATTTCGAGTTCAATAAATAGTGAGTATGGTATCTTTAATTGATGGTATAACAATGCGCAACTAGTGTTCCCATTTCCATTTAGTTTCATTTACTACATTTCTGTTCCATTCCATTTCGTTTCTGTTTTGTTTCGTTCGTTTTATTTCAAGTTCTGTCAGTGAAAGAAGATACTGACGTTAATTGATGATTCTACAATGTGGTTGTGTTCTGTTTCATTTCCATTCCGTTCCATTTACCACTTTTCTGTTCCATTTCATTTCGTTTTTATTCTTTTTCGTTCTTTTTACTTCGAATTATGTCAGATAGAGAATATAGTGACTTTAACTTGTGTTTCATTTCCATTCAGTCCCATTTACTACTTTTCTGTTCCGTTCTGTGTTGTTTCTGTTATTTTCCAGTTCATTTCTGTTCTCTTTCGTTCGTTTCGTTGTGAGTTCTGTCAATTTTACAATTCAACATTTTCCGGATTGTCCTTTTTATTAATTAAACATTTATTGTTTGTGTGTTAAAGTTGCCACGCTTGCCACGTCGCGTGCAAATGGCTCATAAATAAAACTTTTCATTTCTCACATATTTATCCATTATTTTTCGCATTTTTATTTTTCGTTTGCCAACTCAAACTTTGACCTTTTCCAAATAATATTTATTATTTTATATGATTGTTTGTGGTTTGGTTTATGCATTTCAAATGAATTTGCCGCATTGCAAATTACAGCTGCGTGCTGCACATGTTGCACATATTTACGTAGTAACTGTGCCCTGCGCTGTCCACTGTCCTCTGAGGTCAGAGGTCGAGTCCACTCAAAGGGAACTTATTTAATTACGAAGAGCAGCAGCATAATCATTTTTCAATTTGCCACTGTAAACATTGTAGCAATACTCGTCAAAGGGTTTTCGATTCGTATTTAGTTAACCCCTTTTTTGACTCCTCTTTGGCAGCTTTTTCCTTCTCACTCACACACAGTGCACACACACACACAATCGCCGTGCAATTGAATGACTTTTCATTATATTAAGCACTGAAAGAGTTCTATTGCTCGTCTTCTCTTTCTCACTCTTTCCTTTCCTTGCCTTTCGGAGTCTTTTCATTACTGTTGTTGTTCTTCAATTCTGTCGTCTTTTTTCAAGAAGTTGCGAACAAGTTTTTCGATACGAGCACACATCGCATCGATGGCAATCAAAACAAACCTTCAAGTGCTGATTTCGGTGCATGCAATATAAACAATTTAGAAGTTGAATACAAACACACACCCACCCACACACGCACGCACAGCCACACACGCACGCATACTAGGACGTGCAATGCAGCTGATGACTATAAAGTGCTGTGTGAAGAAAACTTCGCTTGGATATAGTCGAACAGCACATACGCTAATAAAGTGAGGACTAAATGAGAAGATATAGTACTAATTGTTGATTAGTTGGGAATGTAAAGAATATATATATACACTTTATAGTGGCATAAGTTCCTTGCAATAGGTCTTTCTCTTTAAGATCTGTTTCTCTTATGTATTCCCTAAGATATTCTATACTACATACTCCTCACAAATTAATCCAATCACATCATCATAATCGAGCTCGACTTCGTTATGCAGGCCTCAAAATATTGTAGATGCCACTAGTCTAGACATGGGAACTGCAAATTGATTAGTTGCGTGTATGTTCGATCAAATATTTACTTTGTGCTTACATAATAAATGGACTCGATGGGTTTCATAGTGCTACATGACACAGTTGTTATGCTCTACAAGCTGCACACAGCGCAGGGCAACAGGACAGCAGCAGCAACAACAATGCTTGAAAATACTTTTCAATTTTGTGCTCAACAACAACAAAGAAAACTACGATGATGATGACGACGACGACGACGACGACGACGACGTCGACGAGGATGAGACGGCGAGGACGTCTCAGTCGGTGGTTGCCAACGGCAGCAACTGACGGGTAAACAAACAGAAAGACAGAGAGACAGACAGACACACCGACTGTCAGTGTGGAAGCGGAAGGAAGGAAGCCAGTTGAAGAGCAAAAGAGTGAAGGAGAAAAGGAGGCCCCCATTGTGTATGCTGTAGTTTGTGTGGCACTGGCAACAGTGCGTATGAGTGATTTTTTCGCAGCTTGTCTATGTTTGTGCTGCAAATTTATTGCCAGCGAAATGTTTTGTCTGAAGTTTTTGGAAAATTTATTTGGCTTGCCTGCCGCCTTGCCTTGTATTGCCTCGTGCCGTTGTACCTCGTTGTGGTGCACTCGTCTTGCCTGGCTACACGCGTTTTAGTTATAGTTTTGGCAACAAGTTGGCCAAAGAAATAGAAAGAAAATATGCTTGAAACTTTCTTCTAGCCAAAAGTTTTCGACTCTCTACGTATCTCTCAAGTGTCTGTGCATCTGTCTAGCTGACAGAGGTAGTAGAAGAAAAAGAGAGACAGAGAGAGACAGGGTGAGTAGTGAAAAAAAGAGAGAGCAGAGCTACGAGAAAACTTTGTGCAAAGTCTAAAAAGCACTTCAAAGTGTCGAAAGAAAAGTGTCAAAAAGCCTGCATCGCATGTGCAGCCAGTGCGAATTCCTTTCTCTCCTCCCCACTCTCTGTATCTCTATCCCTCCTTCTTCCTTCCTCTTTTGCTATGCACATTAATGTGCTTAACTTTTTAATTTAATGCGCAAAATTGCATTTCAACACGACTCAGGTGGGGGCGTGGCAATACAAAAGAATTTATCACTCGCGTGCCCATAAATAACACAAGATACTCACACACACACACACACACACACACACACAGCGTGATGGACATAAAAATATGTAACTATGCAGATGCAGCCCCATAAAAGCCCAGCCCAAAAGATAAATGTCTCTCCCTATCCCACTCTCTCGCTCCCACTAACTACGCCTGTTTTTGTGCTTTGTTTATAATGCAACTGTGTAATGTAAGTCTATGCAAATGGGCAGAAGGTCCCCAACAGGCGAACGAGTATTAAATTTGCATAAGCACTAAATCAACACAATGAACAATCTCTAAGCCAGCATCAGTGGCAGCTGCTAGATGATAAACAATCAAATGCCCTATAAATATGAAATAATACTTTCTGTGTGAGCTTTAAAGCACATTAAAGCTTCCTGATAACTGTAATTTGCTTGAAAAAGGGAATACCTATACTTAATTGAGCTTTTATTTAATTGTATACATGATTTTTATAATTCGGAAAGCTTTAAAGCTCATTAAAGCTACCTGCTAAATGTAACTGGTACAGAACGAGAAATAGCTAAGCTGAGTTGAGAATTTATTTTATAAACCTAGCGTGATTCTGAGAAATATACTAAAGAAATGCTTGCAGTGTGAGCTTTAAAGCGCATTAAAGCTATTGTCATTATACAGAAAAAAAAATAATTAAACTTATTTGGGTTTTTATTTTGTTTCGAACGTTATTTTAAGCTGTTAGCAAAGTTTTTATTATTTTCTTCGTTCGTATTGTTGTTTAAGTTTCTAACTATAGTTGGTTAAGTAGAATACTTTTCTTAAACTTGGCAAATTAATCCGTAATGCTTTCTCACTCTCTCTTTCTTTCTCAGTGCCTAAGCACCTGATATACCCTGCCTAAGAGGTATAAAACCTCGCAATATTATGACTAGCTGCTTTTCTCCTCATCTCTCTCTCACTCTCAACTCATATGATGCTGGCAGCTGCCATTTGTTTATTTGCCGCACATATAAATAGATGTGTTTATGTGTATGAGTCGCTTTACGAGCTGCGTGTAATGTCTGTGTTTGACCACAGTCATAAAACCGCCGTTGTTCGTACGATATTCGATCGGGTCGATGACCGGGTGCATAGAAAGTGCACCTACTCAATTGCTCTGGCTGCGCCTTGAGGCAGTAGATGTATCAGTGTGTGTGTGTGTTTGTGTATTAACATGACTCTTAAGCGAATTGAGTCGATGGGTTTCAATCAATTTAAGTCAGCGCCAAAAAGTATGCAACAAATATGCAAACGAAATTGAGACACGCTGCCTTGCCTCTCTCTGTCTCTCTCCCAAATATTGTAATCTTATTTATCAATCCTGAGTAATGAATGTGCCGCGCCAATGCAGTGCAGTCTCGTATTTCAAACAGCCACGCCTACAGCTACAGCTGCGCCCTCTCCCTTCTCGCTCGCTTGGAGGCGCTAGACCAGACCATCCATTAAGTCAGGCAGAACAGTGGGCGGCTGTGGGGGAGTGATGAAGCTGAAAGGCCAGAGAGAGAGAGGAGGAAGGCGGAGTGGATTGGGCAGACGGCATTGCAATTCAATTTGTTTATGTGGCCATCCAGTCCGTCCGTGGCTTGGTCTGTGTCCGCTTGGTTTATGATTTGATGGAGCAATACTCGAAATGCCTCGACAGAGTCGTATTTCAATTTTATTTACTGTCGCCCGTTAAATTTAACAGTTTTGCGAAGGGCTGCACTTAATGACGGCATAAAGATCAAAATGGCTATTGTGAATTTGTAGGCAAGCCAGAAAGAGAGAGAGATAGAGACAGAGAGAGAGAGGTAGAGAGGTACTAGAACTGAGAATTGAATAACCCAACGAGTTTTTAATATCAAGTGTTTTGTTTATTTTAGTATATTTATTTCATTATATGGAATTTAAGACTGCAACCAGGTTTATGGTATAGCAGCACCAGAGACGCCTTGTCCTAATTATTCCCTCAAAATGCAATTTGAAATTTAATATAATAAAAGCTGTTGCCTTTACTGGCTTCACTCTCAGAGAAAATAATTCATTTTGCGTCGAGTATACGAAACGTTGGCCGCAGCCGCAGTAAGCTACATTAAAGTACACCGGCATTTTTATACGCTTGCAGAGGGTATACTCATTTTGGCCAGGAGTTTGCAATGCACCATAGGAGACATCTCCGATTCCATAAGGTATATATATATTCTGAATCAGCATCAAAATAGGAGTCGAACTAGCCCTGTCCGTCTGTCCGTCTGTGTGTTTGTCCGTCTGTGTGTTTGTCCGTCTGTTGAAACGCAAGCTAGTCTTTCTGTTTGAAAGCTACTTTGATGAAACTTGACACATATGCTTTTTATTGCTGCACATTGCATATAAGTCGGAACAAGCCAAATAGGACCTATATATCGTATAGCTCTCATACAAACTATCGGTTGGCTTTTGTTATTTCTGAAGATATTGCAACCAAAATTACTGCGTCGGACTTTTGTTATATAAAAGATATGCATATAAAATTTCATCAAAATCGGACCACAATAACATATAGCTGCTATAGGAACAATCAGCCGAAATGAAGATTTTTGTATGAAGACCAGTTCTGATTTTAGAAATAATTTATCAGTTTCAATCAGAGTGAGAAACAATATACCATTCAATTCTGCACCATTGTGTAAGACAAGCATTGGAACAATCGGAGGGGATAAGACCCTGCAAGGGTATACAACTTTCGGCATGCCGAAGGTAGACTTTGTTCCTCGTTTTTTTTGCCAACGGCAGCAACATGAAACATGTCACATTACGCTCCAGTTCAGCAACAAATGCAGGAAGTGGTCAAGCCAGTGGAAAGCCCTCCCAGCTCTCACTCTTTCTCGTTTGCCGTTTGCTGTCACCCACAATTCTTAACCCAGTTTCTGTGTGTGCCTCAACTGCAATCGGAGCGCTGGACCGCTTCCGAGTTGCGCGCCCATTGACTTGTCGCCTATGGTCACCTTACTCTATGCGACGCCGTTACATTCTCTTTATATTATACTCGTTTTTTTTTTTATTTTGTTTTTGTTTTTTCGCTCCGTTTGTGGTTTCACCGACGGCCGCGAGGCCTTTGCAAGGCTTTTTTCACCCTGTTTCGTTTTTTTTTTTCTGTGTTTTTTGTTACGTGTGAAGTCGTTAAAGTGAAAATCGATTTTCATTTTATTGCTGCATGTGCGTGAGCAGTTGCTACCACTGCACAGTGGGGTGCGCGGAAGGGGAGAGGGTTCTAGGTTCTGTTCACTCTCAGCACCCTCTCTTGTCAGTCTTTTTCTCTCTCTCTCTATCCTTGCCGCGCCGCAATCTACGGCATGTTTTATGAATGAATTTTGTCCGAATTGAACGCACATTTTTTTGGTGTTTAATGGATAGCACTGGTTGTGAGTGTCCCGCTGTCCGTCTACCCGTCAAACTGTCCGCCTGCCCATCTCAATACCTCAATTGTTGACGCCTTTCTTGGATTTTTTTCTGCCCACGTTTTGTTGCGAATGTGAATTTGCAACACAATGCTCTGGGTTGGACTTTGCTTTAGTATTTTTTTTTTTTTTTTTTGGCGCATTTCTTTTTGTTCAGTTCTTTGCTGGCTCTGTTCGCTTTGTTTCCTTTCCCCGACGGCTGTCTAAATATTTGAAAATGCAACATTAATCAAAATTTGATGCGCAAAAAGTGCGCAAAGAGCACTTGAATATTGAATTGAACAAGAAACGGGGAACGGGGAAAGAGGAAAGGGGCGCGAGAGCAAACATTTCAGACATGTAAAAATATATTGATAAATGTTCGTTGGATTTGGCAAAGTGACAAGTGAAACAATGGGCGAAGCAAATGGAACTATATGATATGGCTACAAAGTGTGCAAAGCGTTGAAAGTGGTTGAAAGATATTGAAAATACGCTCAGCATACCCAAAACGAAACTGGTACTTAGGGCAATAAAGTTGCCCAAAAAAGTATGCTATGAAAATTTTGAGTCGCTTTACTTCAGGTGGTTTCGTTGGCACTACTTAATGCCTAACTTTTCAGTGTTTACAGTTTACTTACTATTTATTTTTATACAGTTTGGAATATATTTAATCAAGCTGAGTCAGCTGCGTACAGCTGAATTTGTGTATATTTCACTTGCACCTTATCTTTCTGTTGTTTTTCGAAATTGTCAAACTTCATCAATTTAATGGATTATCTCTTGTTCGCTTTCTCTCTCTCTCTTTGTCTCTCTCGCTCATACCCTTAGTTACATTTAGTTACGAGCTTTACTTAACCCTTGTACGAGTTTGTATATCCCCCTCTTGGTTAAACTACTTTGAATAGTATTTTTGTTGCGCTTACAGTCAACTTTTTTCAGTCACTTTATGCATACGGTTTTTAGCTCTTTCTCCCCCGCCTTCAGCCCTGCCTCTTTGCACTTCTTACAGCAGCAGCAGCTGTAGCTGTAGCTCTAGCTGCCTTTCACATGTTGTACGTTTTTGTTGCTTGCAGCGAACTGTAAACATTTGTGCAACAAGGTAGGAACATTTGTTTTGGCTTCGAATCACAATAAGCGTGAACCCCAAAACATTTTCCTACACGCAGTTTACATTTGTGTAAGTGTAAGTGTATGTGTGTGTGTGTGTGTAGTCGATGCACAAATTGAAATTTGAATTTTATCTGCACACATTTGGTAGCAGGCGATGGAAAGAGAGTGGGATAGAAAGAAAGGAGACTCCCCATTGATATGTATTCAGAATCTGGCATCGTTTATAATAAAAGAAAATAAAAAATAATATATACACAGTAAGAAAAAATCGTATGAGTTGTGGAAATGTATGTATATTGTACATTTCGTTTGCATTTTAAGTTTTTCCTCAGTTCTTTGTTCATGAGATGTGCGCGTGTGTGTCTCTGTGTGTGTGTGTGTGCGTTGAAAGAGAGCAAACGAATAAATGCATATATTCGTATAAATAAATGAATGAATGAGTGCACAGAACTGCATAATTTGCAGTGAATGTTTGAGTGCGAATGTGAGTGCGCCAAGCGAGTGCAGCAATCAAGAATACACTTTTCATTATAATTAAGAAATTCCATTTTACCCGTTGAGCAACAACAATTTGTAAGAGAAACTAAAATAACACACGATAAAAGGATGAGTTAAAATATTTAAAGGGGGGGTTACCGCATGACTGAAATGCAAGGGAGTATTGCATTCCTTATGTACACAAATATTTTGTTATTTTTCTTGTGAATTTTCAAAATTATAAAAGACGATAGATCATAATTGTTGCTGTCAATATGAGCCATATGCTAGCTGTTATGAGCCCAGGAATATTTCAGTAGAAAAATATAAACTAACAACACAAAAATTGATTGTTCTGTAAACTATCGATAGCAATCAAGTGTTGTTTGAACTTCTAGCAATAGATGTGTCGATAGTCCTAATAAATGAATTTATATATAAGTAATATATTGCTATAATTGATTAGAAAACAAACTGTGGACGTAAATAAAACTATAGTGTTATCGATAGTTCTGTCGATAGTCATATTCAACAATTGTAAATGATACAAAGACTCAAAAGTGAAGTACATATAAGAAAGGATGGCTTCTACTAACTTTCTTTGCGATATCTATCGATATTAGCAGTGCAGAATAATTTATCGATAGTTTTATCAAGCTCAACCATATGTAGAATACAATTTATATACAAGCTGACACCCTTTATTTACATTTATTTACTAAATTGAAGCTATCGAATCGATTCATGCGATTTAAATAATTTAAACTGATTATGGCACATCGTCCCCTGGTGCTAATAATAGCGTGAGATTTGTTATATTCGCAGCTGGGTTTTTTGCACGTTCTACGGCAATTTGTATGAGCGCACTTAATCCGGGCAGGGGCAATCTGTTTTGAGTGAAATACCCATCGTAAATTCGCCACGACAGTGAGCAATGAAATGCACTTTGGCTCATCTGTGAATGCTGTGTGCGGGAAACTAATCACACAGCCAAAACCCGAGAAGCACTGGTGGTGGTGGTGGTGGTAGGGACTGGCATACCCCCCTCCCCCTATGCCCTTGTCCCTCCTTCCCACTCCCCACCGACTAAACCAATTCAAGTATGTCACTCAGTCAACGCGCAGAGGCAAGTAATTCGAATTCGCATAACCCATTGGATGGGGGGGAGGAGAAGGAGGAAGAGCGAAAGCTGTTGGATTGGTGGCCTGCTGAGCTGGTGGTGCTGTGGTGACTTGGTGGGAAGCGGGGTGGGTGGGTTCATGTTGGTGCTGGTACTGCTGATGGCTGATGGTGCTCCTGTCCGCCCCCACTTGAATGTCTTGTGGTGCGCATTGTTGCGCTTTCAATTGCACTTTTTGGCTGCGCCAACGAAAGGCATCGGCAGGAAGTCCCCAAGCGACGTTCGGGACAACCAGGCCAAAGGAATCCTGCCAAGCTCATTTTCACGGCAATTTCCGCAACTGCAACATGCAACCTACCATATATCTCTCTGCATGTATATGTGTATGTGTTTGTTTGTGTGTGTGTGTGTTTTACAGCTTTTAATTAATTGAATTTTGTACGATATTTTCTAGCCCGCAGTTTCTCGTCTCCTCAACATTTTTACCATTTTTTATTTTTATTTCGCTCTGACTGCAAACTTCTTTTGAATTTTCCAACCACATCCCCAACCACGCCACCACCCCCGGCTCGAACTCAGCGAGCAGCTTTTCAGCATTTCCATTGAAATGCATGTGGAAAATACTCTATCGCCTGTCTGCAACGTTGCGTAAAATTAGAAAGTATTGTGCCGCAGTTCAATGGGTAAATTTATGAGTGAGAAAATCGTATTTCAATTGCCAGCAAGCAGCTTTCCCGCTGAGTTTTCTCAGCGGAGAACGTTCACACACACACACACACGCACACGCACATAGACAGACACCGAAGGTGGAAGTCGATCTGTAAAGTAATTAATTAACACGCCATGGGTGCAACGTAACGAGGGTATTTTTTAACAATTTGTGCTGACAAATATCTAGTTAGTTGGTTATCCAGTTGCACGTTGCTTGGAAACGAAAACAGCATAAGGTGCAGCA
This sequence comes from Zaprionus ornatus, assembly GCA_018904035.1. Classification (NCBI taxonomy): domain Eukaryota; kingdom Metazoa; phylum Arthropoda; class Insecta; order Diptera; family Drosophilidae; genus Zaprionus; species Zaprionus ornatus. Next base: position 13,602,221 of record JAEIFZ010000002.1, on the reverse strand, counting down.
AGACTTGAACAAGTTTATTACGTTTTATATCTTTTGGGATTCTCTACAATATTGAAACGACACGATTTCATTGTGTGCAACAGTTTTGTTAAAGTTCAGATACTTAAAAATAAAGAAACTAGGGATGCTAAAGTAATATCTATTGTAGATTACATATACTTGGTCTCATAATTTTGGTTGAACTGTAACCCACATGCTCTCTATATATATGCATATGAATTCTAGAGACCTTGAGATCTTCCATGAAACTACTAATACAAAACTTATGAGTGTTAAAAATTCGATAGGATTAAAACCCTAAGATCTTTATAGCTCAAGAAATTAGTTTTTTTTTTTTTTTTTTTTTTTTTTTTGTTTTACAAGAAATTAGTGAAAATAGATTTGTTAACTATGTCTATTTTGGGATGCCTCTAAATATGATATATAACTACAATACAATATCCCTAATGTAGCAACATAAATTAGTGATATTTGATAGAGATCTAATGCAAATACTAATTATGTATATACTGCTTAAGTATGTTTGAAAATACCAAAATAATGTATATGAATTCGGAATGCTGTGTATTAAATAATTGTTGGCAATATTTTGCTTTGATTAGATTAAAAGAAATCCTTGAAAATATATGCAAATTCTCAATTTAGTTTCTATATATTTTTTAGTACTATTTTTGGGGAATATGCAAATGGCAATTAGTGCAATTTGAAGTTGTTTGCAAATCACTTTTAACCTCATTTCGTATAAAAATATATATATGTATATATATATATGAACGTTTGCATTTATAATGCCATCACACGCAAATCTGACAACATTTGATTATATGGCTAATCCCAAAACCAATAATAGCCTTTACGCACACAAACAAACACACGCGCAAACACACACACACAGATGCAGACACCCGTACGTGTGTGTGGCAGAGTGTCAAAAGTTGCCGCAAAAAAGTTGTATAAACTGGCAAGTTTCCATTATAAAATCAATATGCAATATTATGAATATTTTATTGAATGTGTTTGTCTCCCTCTCTCACGCAACAACACACACACACACACCCACACACACACACACACAGAGAGACAACCATAACACGTAGTGCTAAAAGCGAATGAACCAAAACTAAATCCCCCAAAAGGCAATTGATTAACTTTAGAAATTGGGACAATTCGATAGCCGGAAAATGTATTTTAATATTGAGTACCATATTACGATTACTCTTACTTTCTCGCTCCCACTCCTGGTCTATTGCTATTTCTCTTGCACAAAATGCCACGGCAATTGAGTAAATGAAATAAAAAATTTATGTAAATCGTTGAGCCACGTAAAATTCAATGAATTTCGATTTGTTTTTCCGTCGAGTCCCTCGATAAATCAACATTTTGTGACTTTAAAGCTTGCATAGAGAAGGTGCCACGCCTTCTTCTCCACCCACTGTTAGCCGACAGAAATATTCTCTTTACAGTTATGATCAAAGGGGAATTCGAAAGGATTGTGGGGGATGGGAGAGGAAGTCAGATAGAGTTGGAATGCCAACCTGATGAGGGCGCTTGTAGCTGTCGCCGGTGAGTCAAAAATTGCACAAAGGAAATGCCGATTGGTGCGCAAAATGAAAGAAAAAAGAAAGAAGGTAAAAATTGGGGATGGCAAACAAAAAGCGATTCATAAAGACAAAAATCTGTCGAAACGCAAATGAAGGCATGAATGAATGAGCAGCTGAGCCAAATGCATGTTTGAATGAGTGTGCAATGAATACGCGAAAATGCACAAGAGAAACATTTGTGGGGCAGGTACACACACATATACACATGCACTTACACACACAAAAACAAACACACACACACACACACACACACATACTGGCAGACTGGCATACATATTCCCCAATCATATTTACATATTCATGTTCACCTGCTGCTGATGCAGCAAACTCGTAAAAAGGTGCCAGGAAAATTACGTTAAAAACAACCGAAATGAAACAAAGTGTTGCAAAAAGTTAAAGCAGACAAAAAAGGGAAAATATAAAAGAAATGAGAGAAAAAATGCATAAAACTGCAATGCTGCATTATGAATGCATTTTTATTTTAATACCCTAGACTCGAGAGTGGGCGAGTAGGGGAGCATAGGGTGTTAATGACATACGAATGATGAGAGAAATGCTTTGAAGTATCACAACTTTGTGTAAAGCATTTAAGGAGCTTTGAAATCTTATGAAAGCATCCACAATATAAGAATTTTATGTGAAATGATAAAGGAGCTTTGAAAGCTCATGAGAGCGGTGAAAATAATTATATTTTCTATTTTCAACGAACTTTAAAGACTCACTTAATGGAACTTTTTGTTTAATGCATTGCCTAACGGATTATAACTGTATATCAAATGAGTACGAAGCTTTGAAAGCTCATATAAGCAGCCCTGATCATATCATTCAATTCCTATTGTATAGATAAAGCTTTCTTTGTGTAAAATGGAGTTTTGCTTTTCATTTCATTCAATACCTAGTGGATATGAAAGTCTTTTAAGCTCTTATTTCTAGCCTTAACTTTACAGGGTATCTCTTGGTCGCACTGTTGATTTGCAGCACTGTTTGCATGAATATGAAATGCGAATTTCAATGTGAATAGGCTCAGCAATGGCTCCAACTGCAATTTGCATTGTTTTCGCGCTGAAATCCCCCTAGAGGCCCTTTGGCCTGGGCCTTCAAAATGGGGTCTGGGGTGCTGCTCCTAACTGCAATGATTGCATAAAGCCAGCCAAGGAGATGCCTGAGTACAGGATAAAAAGCCATTGTTATTGTTGTTGATTGTGTGGGTGTGCAATTGTATGTGTATGTGTGTGTGTGTGTGTGGCAAGGGGAGCAAGGTTATCCCGCTGAGAATTGCAGCATTTCTAGATTGTTTGATAAAATGCATGCCATTACAGTAGAAGATTGTGGATTTCATTGTTGTGCGCAATAGAAGAAGAAGAAGAAGCAAAAGAGATAAAGCCACAAAATTGAAGAACTTTGAACTGGAAAATGTTGATAAATCAAACTAATTTAGTTGGCTTTACAACTGACATTGTATGGCTTTGAAGCTGCAATTGTTTGCGTACTAATTCCGATCTTACATCAAACTTTATTGGATTTTCTCAACGTACTGTTTTTTTCTAATCAAATATTCCGTATTGATTTCCTTTCAGATATTCGGCCAACAATTAACCCAAATCGCTAACGATTAAATTGGTTAAACCGGACACAACAGAAGCCCAATCAAACTGAAAAACTAAACCAAACCGAAAGAGAACAAAAACGGAAATAGAACAATGCATTAATGTGACTTTGGCTTTGCTATCGTTTACCATTGTGATAGAAACGGCTAAAATTCGGTAAGTAGAGCACAGTACAAAAAAAAAAAAAAAAAAAAAAAACAGCGGGAATGCGAGAGATAGTGGGAGAGGAAGAAGAACAAACATATTTTGTCGACTTTGGTCGGGCAGATCATTTCGTTCTTTATCTCGTGCATGCAGACCACCTCAAAGGGCACAAATCCTGGCAGGGAGCAAAAGTGAAAAGCAGCTGAAAAACAGCTGAAAAGCGAATGCGCGCATAAAAGGCCAAAAAAAAAAAAAAAAAAAAAGAACCCAACACGTTGTGCTGAAAATATTAATTAGAATGTTGGCTGCCTTGGCCGCGCTTTGGATGCTTTTGCAGCTTGTGCCATTTTAATTTTCATTTGCATTTTCAAATTTCCCAAAAAGAAAAAAGTAAATGGCGTAAAAAAAAGAAATCGAGATTATTTTTCTTTTTTCTGTTGGTGCCACAAGGTGGAAGACGCGGTTAAATAGTGAGGCAAAAGCACGCGGAGTGCGGGACGAATGCTTTGCAGTATATACCCTGTGAAGTAAAGGGAACGTGAGGCGGGGTATATACCACAGATACACAGTATATACAGGAGTCTTCGTTCCAAATTTGGTATCCCTAGCTAAGATATTTGTGTTCACACAGATGGCCTAATCGACTAGGCTAGTAATCCTGAGCAAGAATATATATACAATACTATATGCTATATATGGGGTCTCCCACGCCTCTTTCTGCCTGCTACATACATTTGCACAAAGTTGGTATAACCTTTTTTGACCATTTTCAATGATCGAAGTGTATAAACATGCCCGAGTGTGCTCGACTATGATATACCCGCTGCTCCCTGATACATCACTTCTATTTGTTTCGTTTTTTGTGTTGCATACTTTAAAGAGCATTTGCAAATCAATTACTCTTAAAACTATTTCTTAAATATCTTTTCTATTAATCATCCGATTTCAACTAAATTTTAAGAAATCATTTGAGCGTTGATAGTTAGTGTCTTTACCAAAAATTAACTTTTCTGCATTTAAATTACGCCTGGTAATCGGTTTTTAAAACTGACTATCAAGGGGTACACAACAGTCGCGTAGGCTCTCTAACTCCCTTGCCTTCCTCTAAATTTTACTCTTTTCTACTATTGCTTTTATTTTCACTTCGTTTTTTGTAGCGCTTTTTGAGGCCCATTCATTCAAAGCCTTTCATATCAAAATATAAATTTTTCTCTATTTTCGTTTGTGTCGTTTTTTTTTTCTACTTTTCCATAGTTTATTGCTTCATTTCCGTCGTTTCGCGCTTTTGCGCAACAAATAAAAAAAATATAAAGAATTTATTTATTATATACGCAGTTTCAAACATTTTGCTCTTTGTTTTTTTTCTGCGGTCTTTCGCGAACAGAAAGCATATTTTCGCAGTATGATTTCGACTGAATTCTGTTTAGCATTTTTTGCTTTATTTACATTTTCATATTGTGTGTGTGTGTATCTGTGTGTGTCTGTTTGTCTGTTTTTTTTTCTCAAAGCTGTCGCTTAGTTTCTGGTTTTGTTGTATCTTTTCCGCTTGATCCACTTAGAATCACTGGCAACAGCGACGCCTTGCATAATTTCATTTGTTTGTATACTCTAACAAGTCGGGTATGTCGACTGCGCTGCTAAAGTTGTTGCAAGTTTCGCTCTCTTAAATCTTTCAAGTGTATTCAAGTCTTCGGACATGTCAGCGAGCTATGGTTTTCACTGCTTGTTTTGTGCTGATTTCATTTGCAGCACTTGAAAATGTTTTGTGTTTTTGCGACACTCTTTTTTCACGTATTTCGTGATCTTTTTTTTTTTTGTTTTTGTTGGTTATGTTTTATTAATGGCGATTTAATGCAGTTGTTGTGTTTGGGTAAAGTGAAAAACGAAATCCAGATAATTGTGTACGTATGAGTAATGTCCACTCGAGGGGGTTTATATAAGAAATTAAAGTGTTAATATTATTAAGTGTAATTAGCGCAAAAATGATTAAAAAGCTTTTAAGTGTCAACTTTAATTAGCGAATTAGAGCGAAGGAGAGGGAGAGTCTCTCTCGCTCTCGCTCTACAAATATATTACAATCTGATTATTCCATCAGCTTAATCATGCTTAAGCATAATCTCACTTAGACGACACGTGTTTTCTTTCACTCAAACAACTATTTAAATTGTTAAGCTGCCACGTTGCATGTAACACAGCATTCATTAGGTTTGCTAATCCAAACTATGTGTCAATTACTTTGGGTTCCCCACTCTATTTTCTCGCCCCCCTTTTGTGGCTGGGAAACTTTTGCTGCATCGCAAATTTGTAGCAATTTGTAATGGGTATTAGCCAGCGTTGATGGGTAACACATATAACACCTACACGATGGCTATAAATTGCACAAAATTTTATAAAGTCAACTCTGAGATACTCGAAACACACACATACACACACCCACACACTGGCACAGATGCAGACACAGGGGAGACTTGCTAAGTGCTGCTCACACGTAGCAGACGTAAATGTGTTTATACGTAACGGACGGAAAGTACACGAAGCCAAAAGGATGAACATTAGATACATTCAAGCTGAGACTTCCGCACTGGGACAAGATACACACAAACACACACACACATACCCAAGCACACTTGGCTGGTCACACGGGAGGGATGGAGGGCGAGAGAGAAAGAGAGTGTGGTATGCGGACTAACATTCACACGTAGCAAGTGGCAAGCTAAGCACCCAACATTGACTACCACAATAGACCACATTAAAGTCGCTGCTCGCAATCGCACTCGCACTTCACGTAGACACATACCCTGTAGTAGGTACTTTGACTATTGCACCAAGTATTTGCACGCTGCACTCTTTAAATTATCTCGAAATACTGTGAGTAACCAACTATTATCGATTAAAGTAAAGTTAGCACCAAGAATGAATATGGAAAAATCTGTTTGACTAATTGAAATTACGTTCTTTTGGGATCTATTATATATTGATATACATAAGTGTGAGGTTGTAAGAGGTTAAAGGAAGTAACTGAAGAGGCTTTAGAACACATATCTTTCAGAGAAAAGACCTTTTAGTAATTAAGATCTAACCTATTTTCAAAAAATATATAAATTATATTCCCCTTTGACTGAACTATGAATAAGTTAAATTTTATAAGAAATTTTTCTTTGGCTATGATTTTTTTTGGAATCCAATGTATTTCTCTATTATCTTTATCTTGGCGTTTAATACAAGTCATAGCTTGACTCCTTTTAATCTGTATGCTATAACAGATCGGTTATACAGCATATGTTACTTGTGTAGGTATTATATTCCCCTTTAATTCAACTATAAATAGGTTGAATTTTATAAGAAAGGTTTATTTAGCTTTGATGTCTTTTGGGATCTATAATATTTCTTTATTATTATTACGTGTATCTTGACATTTAATACAAGTCATAGCTTGACTCCTCTTAATCTGTATGCTATAACAGATCGGTTATATAGCGTATGTTACTTGTGTAGTTATTTTTTTTTTTTTTTTTTTTTTGTATTATTATTATTAAGTAGGTATTAAATTCCCCTTTGATTCAACTATAAATAGGTTACATTTTATAGGATTGGTATATTTAGTCTTGATTTCTTTTCCGATCTACAATATTTCTTTATTATCATTATCTTTGCGTTTATTACAAGTCATACCTTTACTCCACAATGCTATAACAGATCATTTATATAGAGTATGCTGCTTGGGAACTACTTTAAAACAAGCTATCTTTGTTACGTGTTCTTTTTGTTTTCATTCCCGTTTTTTGTTGTTTTCTTAAGAAGTAGTGGAAGAAGCAGCAGCAGCAGCAGCATCAGCAGACACACATGTGAGCGAATGTGCAAAATAAAGTATGGAAGAAAACACTATATATTATATGGTATACTATATATTTCTTTTTTTTTCGCCACAAATTTTACAAATACGTTTGGCGTGCGTTGTGGCTCAGTGCGATGAGGATGAGGAGCCAGTCTGGCCAAGTGTCCTGCCGGTGAGGCAGTAACCTCATCCCCCACCGCTCGACTCCTGCCCCAACTTGTTATGTGTGCACTTCGTGTTGGAGTGTCTGCCGTCTGAGGGGGGCAGAGGGGTGCTGGCGGTGCGCAGTGAGGCTTAATAAAAATACATTTTGCACGTGGTGTGAGACGTGTGTGTTTTTTTTTTTTCATACTTCCTCAGCTTCCGCTTGATTCTTTGCTCCGATTCGACTGGGGCTGCTCAGCGAGCTGTGCAAGTTTTTACTACTCAGTCGTATTTGTTATACTCTAGTCGGGTATGTGCGTTTGTCTGTCTGTCTGTCCGTCCATAAGGCATAAAAATAAACCATACATAGAGAGGGAAAAAGGCAGATATATATTTGTGCACCCTCACACTTACCAGAAAATCCTTCCGGACACGTGCAATTGTAGTAGGCAACACCATCCACACATGTGCCGCCGTTTTCACAGGGTCCCGACCAGCATTCGTCCCAATTCGTTTGGCACTGTATCCCAGTGTATCCGTCAATGCAATAGCACGAGTACGAGCTGTACTCACATGTTGTTGTTGTTGTTGTTGTTATCGTGTTAGGCAGTTAGGTGTGGGCGCAACGGTGTGTCAATGATGCATCAAACGTTGAAATTTGTAGTAGGCAAACCCATAAAAACGTACCAAGAAGGGGAGAAAGAAAAAAGAGAGATAGAGACATGTAGTAGTAGAAGAAATAGAAAAAAATAAGCAAACATTTTAGATAAAAATAGTTTCACAAAATAGCACTATATGCACCCTTTGCCCCGCATTCTTGTCGAGTAACGAGTAGACTGAGCGACAAAGATAAATGTCACTAAAACCAGACAGAGAGAGAGAGAGAGAGAGAGAGAGAAAGAGAGAAACAGTCAGTTTAGAGTGGGAAAAATAGCTCTTAAATTTCAATGACTCCGGCCATAAAAGTCCACATTGCGTGCAAAACGTTGCATACTTTTTGGGGCAATGCAGGACAACTTTGAAATTTGCATAAACAGTTTTTTTCTTTTTTTGTTTTTCTCGTTAATTGTTAGGTGTTATGCTGGAATGCCAATCTACTGTCCTGTGATCTTATGTTGCTTATGTTTTACCTAATAAAACTGCACTATAGGTACTAAAACTTAAAATTTTTTTTTTTTTTTTTATTTTAAATATGAAATACAAAAAAAAAACGCGAAGAAATAACAATAACAACTCATAAGTACGCTAGCAGAAGAAACAATTTTGAATAGTCATTCTAAAGAGAAAGTTATCAAGAAACTTAAATTTTTTATTCTTAATTTTTTTTTTTTTTTTTTTTGAAATAATCAATAGAATACAAGTTGTTTAGTTTTTCATATTTTCTCAAGTTTCTATAAATAAAACCAGTACACTATATGCCAAAAATATTCTTTGCTCCTATCTAAAAATTTTCGTTTTTATCTCAAAACTTTTGCAATCACGCGAAAGTTCAATAACACGCGATGTCTAAAGCGAAGTTACTGTTTTTTTTTCTTTCCTTCTCTTTGGCTGTTGGTGGTAATTGAAGTGGGCATGCACATGCATAGAAATGGGATTGTACAATATTTATCTAATACAAAAGTGAATATGGATCTAGCTCAGTGCCCTGGCGAGTGCTATAAACTTGGCCAACAGCAGCAGCGAAAGCTCGCAAGCATTGCGCTTGAGTAGTGGAAATAAATATTTGGTAGCCATTTGGGATTGGTATTTCATTCGTTCGCTAGTAAGAGTGAATTTAAATTGAAACGGAAACTTGGAACCGGTTAGACCGGTAACAGGAAAGCAGGCAGAGGGGGCATGGGGCATGGGGATGGGGCATGGGGATGGTAGCAGCGACAGTAACGGAACTGCAAAAGTGTCAGGGGATTGTCACCGACATGGCTCGAACATGGTAGATACTCGCTCTCTCTCTCTCTATCCCTCTCGCACACTGCCTCTCACTTGCTCCCATCTCGGCTAAGTTTGTAGGTACACAGCTTAATTAAAGAACTTTTGTTTTGTTGTCGTATGGGCGGCAAAGGGAAGCTGAGGGGCAGAGGGGGAGAAGGAGGATTGGGTAAGGCTGTTGGGCTTGTTTCATAGGTAGTTTGTGCACTCTTTTATAATGGATTACATTAGGATGCAGTTCTCTCTCTGTCGTGTATCGTGTAGGGGCCATCTACAGATAAGTACGAATACCAGACATGCTGAAGTGGAAGATAGAAGTGCATGGAGACGGGGCTGCAAGGGCATGAGGGCACTGAGAGCGAGCGTAAAGAAAAACACTTTTGTTGCTGGCTGCTGCCTTTGAGATGAGCCGCACATACCCTGGAGGCCTGTTGATTTGTTGGCATGCCAAAAACAATTGCACTGAGTAGATAAATGGCCTTGGGGTCCGCATTAGCTTCGCTCTGCTCTCACTCTATCTCTGATTCTGCCTCGGCTACAGCTTCTACTCTGCCTGGACTGTCATGTCCAACTGATGGCTTAGCGATAGCATAGCATAGTCTGCTACTACATATGCCACTGCAAATGCAACGAGTGAAATAATGCATGACTTTGTAAGTGCAAAACTCTTTTGCCAGTTATCTACAGACTGTTGTAGCTTGAAATGACTGGCAATTTAATTAAGTCACAGCAAAGGAGTGCAACTATATACCATATACTCTCCATATAGTTATTACACTCACTCTACTTAGTTAAATATCGTTAACTTTGCCAAGTTAACAAACATAAACTCAATTATCCCTTTTGTGAAGCCTAAGCCTATTTGTCGTTTGAAAGTTACTGGTAAGCAGAAAGTTAAAGTATTTCTGTTTGTATTTCAAAGTTAAACTTCCTATAGAAACTAAAGTTTATTGAATAATTTGCTAAACATTTCACTTGCCACATTAAACTGTCTGATCTCCGATTTGGACTGGGCAACTGGGGGCGCAAACTAGTCGCACATAAACCACGATAAGCCAATAAAATATCAATGAATACTGATAACTTGAATTCCCTTTCGCATCCATAATCGTATCGACTGCCTTAGCTCTTAAGTTAGCAGGCGAGTGGAGTGTTGGAGGGTTGGAGGGTGGCACAACTATTCAGTTAATCCGTTTAAATCTCTTGGAATCATGTTGAATTTAATTGCAGCAATAAATTCAGCTTGCCAACACATAAACTTCTATCTGGCCAGTTACCGCTGCTCCTTCATCTTCCTCGCTCTCCCTCTCCCACTTCTCTCTTTCGCTCTCTCTCTCTGTCTCTCTCTTTCTGCTCATTCTTGCGTAACGGGCGCGGTTATGTCAAGAAATTCGCGCTAGAAAACATTTCAAGTTTGTGCAGTAACGTCGCATTTGACTTGCAGCTTTTGCGCCAACTTATCGTAAAAAATATCGTAAACGCTTTTTATAGAGCAAATTCACGGGCTGTAAGATGTTGAGTGGGCGTATAGGGAGCTGCGAGAGGGGTAGAGGACGTTCTTGGCATCCCTACTTGGCTTAGGGTTAGGTGGTTAGGTACTTTTTGTTCCCCAGTTAGGAACGTTCTCAGCCACAGCCACAGCTAGCGGTCGCATACGTAGAAAATAAAATGCCAGTTACTTAGTTGTGTAACTGTTGAAAGAGACAGGCAGAGAAAGAGGGAGGCAGCTTAAGAGAGAGAGAGAGAGAGAGTGGTAGAGGGGAGTGGGGGGGGGGAGTGAGTGAGGGAGGGTCGTAACAGCTGTTTGCTTCGTCTTGGGCTTGTTTGTGCAATTGGTAATACTTTTTTATAGTATACTGTACGTATGTGAAGTTCCTGGCACTGCAAGCTGTAAGCTGCATACTTTTAATACCCACTATAACCGATGGAAAGTAGGTACATCCTGTTGAACTGATATACGGCTTGAGCCATAACCAGGGATAATGTCAGCAAAGTGCACATTGAAGTTGTTTGCCAACTCTAAGCTGCGCTTACCAGACTAATTTCCTCTAATCACTTGCTATAAAGTCGAAGATTGCATTAATGCCGGGATTTAGCCTGGAAAGTTGCAGTGTAATGTGGCTGAAGTTGCTTAGATTTGTCATATGCTGTTTAGTTTTGGTTGTTTCTTGCATATACGAAATATTTATATTATTTATTCGTTCTTATATTTGTTTAATCTCTTTTTATATTCTCTTATTAGAAGGCAAATAGGACTCAAGTTATTCCATTGATTTCTTTTGCTCAGTACTATATTTAAGTTAATTTATCTTGTTTATCTGTTTCTTCAGTATCATCTAGTTTTCATTTTAGATTACTTTCCTTATATCATCTATGATCTGTCTATTAATATTAGATCTGTTAATTAATTTTATTCAATTTTTCCATTTTTTTCTTAAGTTTCTCCCAACTTTAACTGTATTTGTCTATCTATACGCTATATAGTATCTATCAAGATACGATTGTTGATTACTTTTGTGCCTTTTTTATTTATTATCCATCTACTTTTCTTTGATCTAATGTCCTATTACATAAAAAAAAAAAAAAAAAAAAAAAAATAACCTATTGGATATGTCTCACCTTATCGTAATTTAAACTTCAAATATAATTGAGGTCTTTCTGTCTTTCTTTTCTTTCTGACTAGTCTAGTCTCTCACTTCTTATTAATGTTCTCTCTTATTCACAATGAACTATTTAACATTTCTAATTGAAACACATGTCAACCTTAAGTTATTCCTAAGTTTGTCAAAGCCCTCGTCTTACCTACATTTGCTGCAGATTAAAAAAAGTTCACTTTACAATCGATCTAATGCGCTGTTAATACACCCGGCTAAGCCTAAGCCCGATTAAACGGGTAATTACCCGACTGTAGATGAGATGAGGACGTGTGCCTTGGACACACTCTCGGGGCAAGTTAATAATGCGCAGCTTATGCAATCGGAAGCTCACTTTAATGGCCAAACCACTCGACTGGTAGCCCCCACTCGATATGCAAGCCACCGCAACTTGGCCTCGTTTAAAGAGGGGCACAAAAGGGTAACGAAGAGGGGGGAGGGGGAGGGTGGTAGTTGCAGGAAGAACTGTATTCATTTGCCTGCCAAGTGAAGGCATCAACATGGCTGGCCATACAAGAGTGTGTGTGTGGCATGGGGGCGACTCTCTGCCTGGCTTGCGACTGTGCCTGGTTTGATAGGCAATCGATGCCTTAGCTGCAGTTGCTACGTCGTGTTGCCAGGGTTGCTGCAGCTACTCCGGCTGCTGTTGGCGCTGCTGAAGTGGTGCCAAGTTTATTGCCACTCGAAATGTGTTGAACGGAGTTTATTGGCTTGGCGATAATAAGCGAAAAATGCGCCTTATTTGAAGTGCATGTGAATGTGGTAGACATGGCTGGGGGGGGGAGGGTTGGAGAGTAATAGGTGGGAGGCAAGTGGAAACAAGGTGGGAGGCAAGTAGAAACAAGGTGGGAGGCAGTAGGCATTAGGAAAGAGTTGCAGCTGCAGGTAGGACAGAGGTGGAGGCAGGTATGGGTAGCAAGAAGATCTGAGCAAGGCAGTAGATGTAGTTGCACCCTAGAAAAGGCAACAGTATGGGTTAGGTTGAGGCTGCTGGTGACTCACCTGTTCAGGCCATCGATGCAGACGCCAAACACACAGGGATTGCTGAGGCAGGCAAAGCCCGCGTGGCTGTTGCACACCAAAAAGCTCAGGCAGAGCGTCAATAGCAGGCCAATGGCAGCAGATGATGATGGCCAGCGGTGCTCGGCTAATGTCCTTAATGTCCTGCCAATGCTTTGTGTTGATTCTGTTGTGGTTGTTGTTGTTGTTGTTGCTGGCATTGCCATTGTTTCTGTTTCTGTTGTTGCTGTTGTTGGCATCTTTAGCAGGTGGTTTCGTTGCAAGTCCATTAATGGCTTCGTGGTTGAGCTGCACAGCATCGGCATTTCCAATATGGGCCCAATGGTTGTTGCACCATTTGCCGTTAGCGGCGTTGTTGTTGCTGTTGCTGTTGCTGTCGATGTGGCTCTGTCTACTTTAGCATATTTAATGCATTTATTAATTAAATCTCGACTGCAGCGCATTGCATCATGCTTGAATTCCTCTCGCTCCATGGCGCACTCGAAAGATAAACGCAAATTTCCCTTCCTCTTTTCCCCCTTAATCGTTGTTAATCATACGCCCCGTGGCGCGTTTGATTGATGTTGCTGCTGCTGTTGCTGTTGCTGCTGTTGCTACTCTTGCTTTACTTCGTCCTTGTTGTAGCATAAGAAATCCGCTCAAGTGCTTTATTTGTTCGCATTGTTTGCTCGGCCCGCAGAAGAAGCATCCACTTGGAGTGTTTCCAGTTTCTAGTTTTTATTGCTCGACATTATTGCAGTTGGCCATCAACGTGGGCCTCCACTGCCTCGCCTCGCCTCCACACTGGCCAGTGGCCAAGACTGCACTAGGGTTGCCTCTTATTACTTATTATTATGTATGTTATTATTGTAGGGCTTTTCTTCTTCTCTCTCTTATGACGATTTTCTTGTCTCTCTGTTGCTCTTTTCGTTTCGCCTGTTGCCTTTTTTGTTGTTTCTCGTTCCAGCCTCAGCTGCGTTTCATATTTCTTTTGCAGCTGCAATTTACGTTCGCATGTTTTCAATTTGTGAACTGCAAGAAAAAGAGTACGAGGGAAAAATGTTGCAAGATCATAATCGTTTGACAATGAGAGAGAGAATAGGTTAAGTATTGATGGAAAGGATGTTTTAAGAATATTATTATATATTCTATTAAGAATAGAATCACCCTGTGGTATTATGATGTCTGGATTCTTCACTTAATAATAACAAAAACAAAAAAAAAAAAAAAAAAAAAAAAAAAAAAGATTTATTATATATGTATATATATATAATATATTACAAACTCTAGAGTGCAATATAAATTGACAGTCAAATTAACAGGGTATTGTCAATTCGTATACAATCATCTATAAACAGTAGAGCGCACTTGATTTAAATAGTGAAATTTATAAGGCATAAAAGAAGAGACGGAGAAAAAACCTTATACCCTTTAATACACCCCGGAGAGGGTATATAAGTTGTAGAGTAAGGAACTTATTCGATCTTATAAAGTAAATGTAATCTCAATCAGCATGAACTAACAAAGCACACACATACATATTATTTATTAATTATTATATTCAAATTCAAAAGTCTCTTCAAACTTGGCCCGTTCTTTGTTAAACATTTAAAGAAAGCCAACAATTTGTAGCTTCATGCAATTTGAACCTTATCCATAACATTCTATTCTGTCAGCATTTTATTATGTTTGACTACTTTGTCAGTGGTAGAGAAAGAAGAAGATAGACGAGCAGGCAGATAGAGAGGAGATGAGGAAGCCAAAGTTAGTCGCATTTCATTCGCTCGCATATGTGTGTGAGGTGCTTAGTTTTGGCCATTAAAGCCAAATGGCTAGACCGAATGGCTAGACCAGTGTTGAATGGGCAATAGAGATGAGATTGAGAGAGCGAAAGAGAGATAGGGATAGAGAGGGGGGAGAACGGGTGCACTGCAGACGAGCATAAGCTGCGCCAAAAAGTTAACAACTTTCCGCTTGGCGAGCGCAGAATAAATATTTTTTATGACGTCCAGAGAGAGAGGGAGACAGAGAGAGATAGCGAAAGAGAGAGAGAGAGAGAAAGAGAGAGACAGACAGAGACAGCAGGGGTTACTCACTGATAAGTTCAAAATTGAAACCGGCGACGTACAGTGCACGTCAATTAAGGCGCAAGTAGCATACAAAAAAAGGAGTAGAAAGAGGAGTAGATAAAGCAAAAGCCACCAGCGAATGTGCAGCACAATAAGAGACAAGAGAGGGAGAGGCAGAGCGTGCACACATCAACATAAATCCGACTTAACGTGGCAATAAAAGTTGCGCTGGCAACGGGACGTATGTGTAATGTGGCATTTGCTTGGACAGTGGGCACAGAATAATGTCTCGGATTATGGCAATGAGTGCAATGGGTGTACAGCGACAACAGGCAATCATAAAGTTAACACAACTACCGACTGTAAGTGTCTGTGTGTGTGTGTGTGTTTGTGTGCAACTTGCAACAAATCGGTGGCATGACGATAAGCCCAATGCGCTTGTTAGTTGACAGACAGCTGGCTACACATACAAGAGCATAAATATAGAGAGTTATATATGCGGTTAGACGTTATCAGCAGGTCGTCAAAACGTGCTGCAGCTGCACGGGGAATAAACAGGGCGAATTGAGAAAGGGGGAAGCGAATGCGGTGCTAGGGTGGGGTAGGGGAAAGGGCAAGGGGAAGCAAACATTGCATTGCTACAAAACGCTGCTCTGTGACGTCTCTTAACTTTGCTGTGTGCAACGACATTCTCGAGTTTGTTTTTGTGCCAGCAAGAGGAATGCTTCTAAATTTACCTCCCTAGCTGTAACCCACCCCCCTCCCCCTCCCCTACCCCCTCTCTCCTTTGCCTACTCCTTGTGCAACGGCAACAAATTGGTTACACCTGCAGCGGCAAATTTTCGGAAAATTTTAACTAGCGCAAAGTGTGCGTGTCTCGGTTGCTCCAGCTCTGTGTGTGTGTGCCAGTGTGTGTGCCAGTGTGTGTGCCTGTGTGTGTGCCAGTGTGTGTGTGTGTGTATGCCATAAAAATCGTTGAGTTCTGCTGCTGAAAAGCTACGTCACTGGCAGCAGCAGCAGAGTAGAGAACCTGAGCAGCATCACGTTCTCACTTGGTTTCAGTTTTTCCTGGTCTCCATTTCTGTTTATTTTTGTTGCCTGCCTTTCTTTTTACGGCTTTTGCACAACTGCAACTTTGTGCAGAACTTAGAGAGAGAGAGGGGGAGGGGAGGGAGGGAGGGGGGGAAGCGAGGTAGGTCCGTCGAGCAGTCTGTGTCATTAACGTGGTCCGGTTTGCCGTCCGGTGGGTGTGTCAACAAAATGTTGCAGCTACTGTTGCTGCTGCTGCTGTTGCTCTTTTGATGGCATTAATGAATGGGCCTTGTTAGGCGAAATGTGTAATCTACAGGGTAATTATAAGCAGGTTTATACTTGCATATAAATCTGTGACACTGTGTGTGCGTTTGTGTGTGAGTGTGTGTTTGTGTGTGTTTGTATGAGTGAGTGACGGCGACAAGACGACAACGACGAAAAGGCAGCAATGCAATGTGGACTTGAAGAGGACGCACACCAGGGAGAGAGAAGTTGATAATGATGATAATGATGGATTGCAGAAAGATGTCGTCTGTGCCATGATGGAGGGTCTCTCCAATTCTCTCCCACACCCTCGCTCTCTCTCTCGCTCTCCCCCATCATCAATGTCATCAAGAGCATTTGGCATGAAGTATGGCTTCAAGTCAAGAAATTAGAGAAGACGTTCTTGAGCACCAGAGAAATTAAATAGAAAATTTGAAGAGTCATTTGATGGGTTTTCCTCGAAAGTCAGTCGAGATTCGGAGCTGTCTGCAAGGCGGACAAGCTTTTTGATATCTCTAAAGAGATTTCCATAGAGATTTTCGTTTTTTTTTTTTTTTTTTGTTGCTTCTTTTTACTGCTAAACTATTTTATAGCCTTGTTTTACAACACCCTCTCTTAACTTTCAGTTAATTTATTAATTTATATTTCAATTTTTAAATAGTTTTCCAGTTTTGCATAATTTAAAGTTGAAGCAACTTTTCCATCGAGGGAGCAATGGGAGGGAAACCAGCTAAACGCCATAAATATTTATACAAAATTCAAAATTTTCTAACACTGTTAACTTTTGCATTGCTCTCGACTGTGTGTTGGGAAATGCAAAAAGTGTCATTGAAATCTAGTTAGCAGGCAGAGAATTCACAAAAAAAAAAAAAAAAAAAAAAAAGAAAATTCCTTCAACTTGTTTTGCCATTTTTGAGCAGTGACTTTTGGGAAGTGTGCTGGCAATTTGTGCACATAAATTTAATTAAAATGTCATTGTTTACTATTCCTCCTGCACTTTATTTTGTATAAATTATTGTCTCCGTTTTGTTTTTTTTTTTTCTATTTTTTGGCCAGTTTTGTATGCGTTCTTTGCATTTATGCAGAGCGTCGGACGGCAAACAAAGTCTAAAAAAAGAATCAGCCTGCAAAATATGCTGAGGCTGGAGAATGCAAATTAGCTTAGCACTGTCTACCCTTCTCCCTTGCACTCTCTTCCTTTCTCTCTCTCTCTCTCTCTCTCCCTCTCTCTCTCTCTCTCCCTCTGTTGCCTTTGTTGACTTCTGACTTGGCGCAAGACACTTGAAAATGTTGTTAATTAATTCAGACAAACATTGCGCAAATATTTGAGGAAACTGCTGAAAGTAAACAAACTCAGCTAATGTTTTATTGTTTGAACTTGTCTCAATGTATAGGTGTGTGTTCCAGTGTGTGTCTGTGTGTGACTGTATGTGTGTGTGCGCGAATTGGTACAGTGCGCGGCGTGAAAATCGATTTGCCCAAAAAATAAACACGCACACCACAAAATAATTAACTTGTCTGTGCAAGACATATGAGTAAATACATTTTACTCTCTACTAGCTGCCTTCTCCTCCTCTCAACTCCCCCTCCCCCTTCCTAGACAAATACAATTAGAAGAGCCCTTCGGCTGAACCCCTAAGTAACCACTAACGTTCGCATCACGCCCCACACTACATAAAACGTGTCTGGCAAGCACTTCCGTTTGCTTATTACATGCTTACACTACTCCCTCCCCCCCCCCCACAACTCCCTTTCACTCACACGCAGAGCACATTTTGCTACTCACGCGCCTTCCCCTAAAAGTAGACTACACACAATTACCAGCTCTCATGAGGCGAACACTGTCGGTCATCGCCAGCCTGTTTACGGCGCTTGTCGTGCTCTACCATTGTTCGCATACGTATAGGGGGAGGAGGCAGTGGGCAAGGATGGGGGGGGGTGCGTGTTTGGCTCGTTTAAATTAATTGACTTAAATCAATTCCTGACTTTGACGTATTATGCGCAATTTCTCGACCCCAGTTGTGGCCAAATCATTTTCATAACTCATACGCTGCGTTGGACAGCTGCCGAAAAAGGTTCAACACATCAAGTTTGAAATGGCAAATAAATGAATAAATTGACAAAACGAATTGCAGAGAAAGCCAACAGCAGAGAGAGAAATAGAGAGAGAGAGAGATTAACAAAATATGCACAAATATATGAAAATAAATACAATTTAGACGTAAATATAGACGCCCGATACTCACGCTAACAACCTCTAAACCTGAAACTCTTTCTAATTGAAATTCAAAATAAATTCATGCAGAATTCAGCTCTAAAATAGCTAAAGTTTCGCTGCTGTTTCTGTGTTTTTCGACGGTTTATTTTAAAGTTTTCAGCTCTTCTATTTTCCCCACTGTTATTATTTTTGTTGAGAAATTGCCGACGATATTAGTTGGTTTTACTCAGCGATATAAACTGTTTATGTCGGCAATGCGTCGTTGCTGCAAGTTGGGGCAACATTTATCTCCCTCTCTCTCTCTCGAGTTGAAGCATTTCTTTGTTTGGCCTCGGCTCGGGCCCGATACGGGAAAGCATTCGGAATTCTTTGGAGTTGTAGCTGGGATACAATATACGACCGGCATATCCTTTGACTGCATCTCGGGGTGCTCTGAAAGATTAAGTGCCAGCACGCGCACAGGACACTGCGACACACACGATGTGGAGGATGCAACGCACACTTGTACACGTGATTCAAGAAGATTGCGTATACGCCACTTGGTACAACCGACTCATATTGCCTTGTGCTACTCGGGCACACTTAATGCGCCCCTTAACTGCGCGTCCCATCCGCAGCCGGCTGGCAATGCTGTCTGCACCCCCCCCCCTCCTTCCCCCCCTCCTCTACCACTCTACCTCTACTACCCTCTTGCTTTGGTCTTGCCTCTCCTCCTCCTGCACCCGCCATGGTCCGCCTTGATAGCTGACCCAACGTTTGCCTTTCGGCATTAACATTGTTTTGTTTTCTCTCTCGTTCTCTCGTTGCTTTTCTTGCTTCCTTTGGTTTTTTTTCTTTCTTTCTTTCTTCTTTTTTTTGTGTGCTATTCTTTTTGTTGGCATTTCGCTGTTTTCTAAATGTGTTTTAAAAGTGTTTTTGAAAATTGCCGTTGATTTTCTTTGTTGCTGTTGCGGCTTTGCCTTTGCTTCTGTTTACATTTTCCGCTTTATTCGGCAGTCCTTCGAGAGCCCTGAGAGAGCCGACTGTGTAAACACGTTTGTGTCTTACGCTTGTCCAATATTTATTAAAGCAATCTGTTCCACTGGATTTATATAACAATATTTATCTTGCAATTTATACTCTCGCCTCTAGTTGGTGCGCCACCACCAACACAGGGGGGTGGGGGCAGCTATTTTTGGTTAGCTGCTCCCACTGAGATTATATGGAAATTGATTTTGGTTGCATATGAAAGAAAGCACGTTTTGCGTTTGGATAAAATGTTTTTTTTTTTTTTTTTTTTTTATTGTAATTGAAAATGTGCGGAAAATGGGAAAGTGGGAAAGCTTGAGCGCTCTTCAGATTAATGGAATCAACTGTTTAATTAACATGGGCTAATGCTCTTATTGATTAGTTCTTGGAGCTAAGAAACTTTGTAGAGGTTTTAACTTTGTAGTAAACCAATTTCCACACGACTTCTTGATATAGTCAATCATAATTTATCGTTTGCTTTAGAACTCTTAACATGTTTCTGTTTATGAAAACTTAAATTTGATATATGCCTGAATTTCCTTGTTGCTCCCATTCTCTCTCTCTCTCTCTCTTTCTCTGCTTGGATCATTAAAAAGAAACAGGATTTTTTTTGCCCTTTTTTCTTTCTCTTTTTTCAAATGCCAAAACAATCGTTAATCTTGCACAGGAAAATAGAGAAGAAGCAGACGCAGAAGAGGCAGCAAGAAATTGCACAACTTGTAGTCCTTGTTTGGAGCATTTTCAAGCATTCTCCACTCGTATTTCACTGCCAATTTCAATGATATTTTCCGCCTCCCCACTCTCTCTCTCTCTCTACTTTGCTTTCATTTTTCGGCATTTCTTTTGTTGCTCGAATTTCCAAGGCACTTTTACGAATTGTGTGGGCTTATTTATCAGAAATCAATAAGAGTGCACCGTCTACTACTCCACGTAGCACTCATATGCTAACTTAGCAGTAGCGCGCCTAAATGTATGCTACGTGAATTTCCTCAGTTGAACCAATTGGGAGTCTACTTTCGGGGCATACCGCAAAATCACGCCGCAAAACACAATAAAATATCACACACACACACATACACACAGAGCACACAACAAAGTAGAACATAAACACAGTACAGCATAACGGCACATTTCATGGGGGGCGGTGGGCGTGGCCAATTTGAGGATGGGCTCCCAAGTGAGCTGGCATGGATACATCGATTATACAAGGCAACCGCAGCCCCTAGCCAAGCGGCGATTATTCAGAAGACTCTGCTCACCCCCCAAGTTCTTCTTAAGGGGTACCTTGCCGTGTGTATGTGTGTGTGTGTGTGTAAAATGTTGCATGCTCTATAGGGAGTTCTTAACTAGGCTGTGTGTGTGTGTGTTGGGGTATTTTACGTGCGCTGATAATAAAAGTTTTTATCGCTTTAAATAAAAACTATTGCGCCTCCTTTGTTCGTACCCTCCCGGCTCATCACCCCCTTAACCCATTCATATCCCCTCCTCACCGCAAGTTTACAGACATTGTTTGTTGCCCACTGTAGCTTGTCACAGATTATTGGCGCAAATTGGCTTGCATTTATAATTTTCGCTTTGTTGTCAGATTGTTCTTGTTGCATTTCATTAATATATATATAAAGTTAATTATATTCATCATTAAAATTGAATATTATTTTAATATTAAACAATAACTGTACGTTTATCTCATCATTTACATATTGATGTCATACTTTATATGAATTTGTTGGCATTTGCAATTGAAAAATCATGTCAACAGCTTCTGATTATATTATGATATATTAAGACATTAAATATGTACAAAAATACATATGTATATAAGTTATTCTTTAAATAGAGAAAATATTAGTAAGCTTTCTTTACTTAGTTATCTTACTTAGTTTATATCCTATTTTTAAAACTTACTCAACACTAATCGTTGGATTTGATCAATGAGTTATTAAAAGTGTGGCGGTAAGCCGATAGATAAGATTGAATCAATGGAATCTATGACGTCAAGGCGCAAACAATAAAATAAAATATAAAATCATAAGTTATTGAAAAAAAAAATAATTGATTGATTAACGCATAACACAATTACTACTTTTGAATAATAAACCAGATTGTATATAAACTAATTTCATTCGACATAAAGCAAAATGTTTCCATGGCAATCAAAGTCTGGGCGAATGGGCACCCATTCTAATTTCCTGCAACATAACCAATGTACATAATATTATAATAACATATTCCCATCTAAACAAAATGTTATTATCTTTTTGCATAGAAATTTGGTTTTAATATTTTTGTGTGCTAAGATAAATAAATAATTAACCAACATTAAAAAAATGCAGTACAGAATTTCGCCTGCAGCATCGTAAATATTTATAACACAAGAATTCAGTATGAAATGTGAGAAAAAGCAAATTTAATAATGCACAAAAACCTCTGCATGGAATTCATATTAAATTCCTAACAGATAATAAAATTCTGGAAAAAGTGGAAGGACTTGGGGGGGGGGGCGTAGCAAATTAAAAGGGTTATTATATGTGAATTGTGTTAATCAGGTTTTAAACTAGTTTACCGCAGTGCTCTAAATATTTTTGCAATTAACCAAACTATTTCCAATAAGCTGCAAATTAATGTTCATTTAAGCCGTGGCAGCGTGTGAGAGAGAGAGAGGAACGTGGGGCTGGCAGAGGCGTGTAGCGGCTGGTGCCACGCCTTAATTGCAATATTTTCGGCTGATTAAGCGACATCACGTAGCTGCAATTAAATTAGCTTACAAAGTGCGCGGGCGGCAGAGGCGCGTTGATGAAAAATCATTTTCCCTGGGTGGTGGGCAGGGGGGTAGGAAGAAAGTCGATAGAGCATTTAATTTTTTCGCTGTCGGGCTGGTGTTGCCAACGTTGTCGTTGCTGCTGTTGTTGTTGTGGGCAACAACATAAAAATAAAATGCGCTCAAAGGAATTGGCAGGCGAGCGAACGCGATGAGGCAAGTTAATTAAGAGTTGGCCAAAAGCAAAGACGGCCAAGGGATGCTATGGACTTCGACTGCGACAGGACGTCGACGGCGACATAAAACCGCCAACAGTGTTGCCAACTCCCTTGTTGTCGTTGATATTGTTGCTGTCATCAGCTGACCAAATGAAGAGCTGACCAGGCAAACTCTTTTGTGCGAGTGTGTGTGTTGCAGAGCCAGAGTTCACTCGCATAGGCAGCACCGTTAACCGCATGTTCTGCTCTTTGGTCTGTTGCATGGCGAGAATTGCGGTTGCCGTCTGTGTGTGTGTATGTGGCAGCTCCAGTTGTTCGTTGTTGTTGTTGCAGTAGTAGTTGTTGCTCTTGTTATTGTTACTGCTGTAGTCAGTGGCAGCAGCAGCGGCGTCTGCGTTTGACTTTGATGATGCCAATGGCAGTTTGGTTCGCGGCTGCAGCGCTTTGTTGTTCTTGTTGTTGTTGCCGCCAATTGGCAACTGAGTTGTTATTGTCAAGTGCCAATTAAACGTATACGAGAGTCGAGTGCGTATGTGTGTGCATGTGTGCTGTGAGTGTGTGTCAAGCAGGCTACTTGATGCAGCTTTACGCCGCAGTTAGCGCTATGCAAATTTATTTACCAACTGTCAAAACTCGGAAATGTTTTAAGGCCAAAGCAAAATGAATCAAGGCCGAAAATTGAGTGTGGAATTGCAAAGTGTTTGAGTGCTCAATTGAAGTATTTTATACTTCTCTAGTCAATTTCTAATAGTATTTAATATTCAATTTATCTGTAATTAATTGTTATTTTGTAATAAGCATTTGAAATTATTCAACACTTATAGTAGGACTGGATCAAAGACTTATTGAAAGTGGCGGTAAACCGATAAACAAGAATGCATGCAATTTGACATTAATTTGAAACTTGTTCAACACTTATTCTTAGAACCGATCAAGGATGTATTGAAAGTGGTGGTAAGGCGATTAATAGAAAACTTAAAACTTATTCAACACTTGTGTGACTCGATCAATGATTTATCAAAAGTGGCGGCATGTCGATAATATGTAAGTAAGTCAATACTGAAGTAATCGAATGACGGCGGTAAATAGTAAAAAGCCAAAGTGAAAATTAAATATAAAATTTAACCGTAAATAATAGAAATATACGCCATACAATATACATATATATATCAATCTGTAACCCAAGTGACAACTGCAAGCCTTGTCAAAGATTCTCGTCACAATCTGCGCAACAAAACTTTTACGATTGTTTAATATAGTCATAAGGCAGGAGGACCACACATTGTGCTGGTCATAAATAACGACAAGTTTATGCCATTTTATTATACTCACAACAGTCAGGGCATTTTTATGTGCAACAGATACATCTGCAAGTGGAAAGATACAAATGTATCCGTGGCAGGCATTGTGAGGGGGTAGCAAAACAAAGTTACCAACTGGTAACTTGATACACTTTCGCTGCTGTGCCCATTTAAGGTCGCTGCAATAAATAAGCGACTTATGTGACACACATACAACCATACTGGCAACCGCACACCTGCTCATCGCTTCGTGTGAGTGTGCGTGTGTGTGTGTGTGTGTGTGTTGCCAATAACAAGTATTTGGGTTAGTAATGCCATTTACGAGCCAAAATCGCCACATAAAAAAGAAATGCATAAAAAACCAAGCTTTTGTTTACATTTCTTTCTCCCCCTCTCACATTCCCCTGTGTCTCTCCCCTCTTCACTGTGTGTGCTGCCAAGCAAATCCGTCTCCAATGTAAGCCTCACAAAAGCCAGAGAAATATGCTCTGGAATACTACGACGAGTATCTTGGTAAAGGCGAAGACCGACACAGGGCAGAGGCCCCGCTCGTCGAGGCGAACGTCTATTTAACTAACTGTGCATAATTCATAATTTAATTAAGAATCCAGCGAAATGAAAAAAGTTACACGAGGGACACATAGACACACAACAACACACACACCTCTACACACACCCACACACATACTCGCACACCCGCCTCGAGTGAAGCACACTGAGAAGCCCCGCACAGCTGTTGGCCATGTTTGGTTTACGTTTTACCCTTGTGCGTCTCTGGTATGAGGTTGCACAGCTGAGAGCGAAGGGGAGAGAAAGAAGGCAGGGCGTGGCAGGGGGAGGGTCTCGCCTAGCATTGCGTGGCACATTCAGAAATGGCCAATGCTGCAGGGCCTTAAGTCAAGCGACGCGTCAAGCAAATCTGGCCAGCCAAGTGCCAAGATTGTTGCGTGTGTGTGTATGAGGGACAGGGAGGAGTGTGTGTGTGTGTGTGAGTGTGAGTGTGTGTGCTAGCGTGTGTCGAAGTTAACTCTGAGATTTAATGGCAGGTGCCAGAAATCTTGAGGGCGTTTCAATTTCAGCTGAATTAATCGCAGCAAGACGCAGCTGCCGTCTTCGTCTGCGTCTGGGGTGAAGTGGGGGAGGATAAGTAATTGCTTGGGGTATTAGTGCATTTTAAGTGTATAAATATGTGTACACATACAAATGTGTATATGTACATACATATGTATGCATTGTATAGTTGTGGGTGGGTAGCTTACGAGCTGGATTAGCAAGGTGTTTTTCAGCAGCAGAGTGGGAATATGCATACATAAATTTGGCTTATCTTAAGTAAATTTAATGTTGTATATTTCTTAATGGATATTTGGGTAATACAACAAGGAGTGTATATACATATATATAAGTGTATATATATAATGTATTCTTTGGCTGTTCTTGTTGATATCAGTCGGTTCATGCTTGCAGATCTTACTTTGAAAAGACTCTGTATTAAATTTCACATTTACAAAAGTTGATTCTTCTAAGAAAATATCTGAAACTATTTTTAAAATCAGTTGACTGTTGTCTAGAATATTATTTTTGTATACTTGAACCTCTACATTGATTTGATTTTAAATATATTCTGGATCTTAAATTTCTACGATAACGTTGTCGTTGTTCAATTGTCAAAAATGTTGAAAATTTATAGAAATAAACCTTATTTTTGCTTAGAGAAGGTCAACATATGAACATTAATTTATCTTCAACCAGTTTCCTAATCAGATATCCTGAAATAAAGAATATTTTTAATATTTCATCCTCTTTCGCCTAAATTAAGTATTATTCACAGAATTATGAAGCATTTTCTTTTCAAGTCTGCCATAAATATACAAAGGTTTTTTTTTATAAACTTAATCGTATATTGTTTAATATTCCTTTATAAGAATTCCTTGAAAATTATGTTCAAGGAAACTTATAGCGAGAGCTGCCTTCCCTCTTTCTTCCCCGCTCTTAAATTGTTTTTATAGCTCTTTTTGAAGCTCCAAGTTTCACATGACAAGACACAGGTTTCTTTCTTACCACGACCTAGTCCTGCCCCGCCCCCGCCCCCTATTGCTGTGCAGGAATTGCGCCCAAGTGCTAACTCAATGACAACAAGGACTAAACTAAATTAGGTGTTTGGCAGGAAGCGCTGCTCGGAAGAGGCACTGCCAGAGGCGCAGCGGGGCAGCAGCAGCAAGGGGGGTGGGGTGTACACTGACAGCTTAATATGGGCTTTAAATTTCAAATTTTACATGATTTAAGCAACACCAGCAACAACAACAACAACATGAACTACAACAATGACAAAGCAATGAAGATGCTCCAAGCAATCTACACGTTGCCGAGTGGCTGTGCGGGTGTCTGTATGTGTGCTAGTGTGTTTGTGTGTGTGTGTGTGTACTGGTGCGCTAATGTGCGACCAACTTGAAATGAGTGTGCTATGCCGCAATAACAGCAACAACAACAACAAGAACAACAAGGACAACAATGTGTTCTGTGTTGTGTTGTTCATTGCGGAAGCGGAAACTTCAAAGCGCGCAAACACTTTGCCTGCCTGCCCAGCTGGAGTGGAATGGGCGTGGCCAAGGCAGCCAGCACGCACTGAGAAGAGATGCCACATTATACCCTCTATATAGTCTCCATGGTCATGTGTGCTCTGTTGCCTACACTCGAGCGCGCACCTGAGTGCGTTGCTGCTGCTGCCTCTGAATTAATTCGCACTCGCTGCGGGACTGTGCATCCTCCCAGGAGGAAGGAGCGAGCAGGGATGGGGAGGGGTCCGGAACTCAATTCTCAGTAGGCCCGCAACTTTGTTGTCAATTTGGCTTATTTCATTTGAGCCGCCTGCGCTCACAATGTTGCTGCTGTTGTAATTTATTTAGCTGCAGACACCTGCAACCTGTGAGACAAGCACACACACACATATAGTGCTATATATATGCTCTTTATACATATATGTACTGTATGTATGAAAAGAGAGAGAATGACAATAAAAAATTTGGCAACAATTTCCCGTTGCCTTCTTGGGTTGGACACGGCTAACTCGACTTGTCTGCCTCACACGACATTGCCGTTATTACTTGTGACATTTGGCAGTTTTTGGCCATTTACTGCTTTCAATTTTCACTTAACTGCACTGTTTATAGTTTGGGGTATATCTGTAATTGCACATAAAACTAAGCTTAATTCATAAATAATGCACAGATTTCTGAAAGGGTTTGGCTTGTCATTGTGTGGAACGAATTTAAGAAATTCTGCTGGGAAAACTTAAGAGGTCTTCAATAAAATGGATTATTAGTAACTGTGTTAAGAGTTTAAAGATATCTTCAAATGAAATATCATAGGGAACCAATTGAATTGACATATATAATAATATGACATCATAAATGAGTCAATTTAAGTTCAACGGGATTTTTAATTACAATTTTGGGGTTTTCGTAAAATATTTTAAAAAATTCTTGAAATGAAATGTCTTTATAATCTTTGGGGATCTCTTAAATTGTAGAAAAGGAAGTTATTAGAGGCTTCTTGAATATATTTTCGAATGTAGGTACAGTTTAATAGTTGGAGTAATTGTTCTATGAAGGGACCAGGATCTACTATACTATGTAAACAAGATTTATTGTCATATTCTATATATTAATTTGATATCTTTTAAAGTTTGGGAAGCTGTCTGAATGAAATATCATTAAAATAGAATTTTATTGTCATATTTCATATGATATGGCATTATGTCTATATATGTTATATTATATATTATATTATATCACTATCTCAATGAAATATCATATTAGTCTATTTTTATTATCATATTTCATTTAATACGACATTATGAATAAGTTTATGCAGTTTAACTCTAAGTTTTCTGGATCTAAAGCAAAGTATTGCTAGAAATTCATATTGAGAAATGTTTCTAAATTCTTTAACAGTTTTGGAATCTCTGAGATAATTTACAGATCTCAGCTACGATACGAAATTGAGTTTTCTATTTTATTCTTAAGTTCTACAACTTGTTCAACTTGAAGAGCATTCCGAATTCGTTATTCCTGAGGGGCAACTTGTCTTTTATGTGCGCGTTTATTGTTTGACTTTTGTCGCAGCGTGTGTTAAAGGGTTTTTTTTTTTGCCAGCCAGATTCGCAGTTCCTGTTGCGCCTTTTTTTATACGCTTTGCATTTTTTATGCGAGTCTGCTGAATGTTTCCCCTGCTCTTTATCTCTTTCCCACTTTTGCTCTGTCGCTTGCACGAGGTGCATAAATATTTGATCCTTGAATTTTGCGCACATTTCCTTTGCTGCCAAAAAATGCCAGAGAGGTGTGTGCGTGTGTGTGTGTGTGTGTGTGTGTGTGCTCAGCGTACTCATTAAATTCTCTAAAATGCGTAAGTTGTCTTTTGTATTGCTCTCTCTCTCTCTCACTCCCTCTCTCTGTCTCTCGCGTCCCTTTTCATGTTTTCACTGGGCAAACAGGATGTTTTTTAAGATGTCCTTAGCCAAAGGATGCAAGTTGTAATTTTATTTCTAACAACTGTTCGCACAACTCAACGAGTGTGTTTGTTGTGTGTGTGTGTGTGTGTGTGTGTGTGTCTCTGTGAGGGCGTGTTTGATTCGCAAGTCGAAGGCAACATTGAGATAAAGTTTGTTTGGATTTCTTGGCTTGCTCTCGAGATTGTTGTTTGTTATCCCTGTTGCTGCTGCTGCTGCTGCTACCGTTGCAGCAACAACATCTGCAGCAAGGACAATAAAGTTAAGAAAGAAATTGCGAAAAAAAGGCGAAGAATCCCATAGACTGCATTGCGTCCTTGTCATATCCTTTATTGCATTTGTTTTGGCCCCAGTTTATCTCTGCTTATTTTTCTTTATCCTCGTTGGGGCTATCGGGGTGCCAGAAGGATATAGCATCTGCTAACTAAATGAAAGTTATGACAATCTTGGGACAGCTTGGCAGCTTGATGACTTGCAAGCTTGTTAATTCCTAGACCTCTAAAAACCCGTTTTATGTAAATTTTAGTCAATTTACAGGGTATTTCGTAAAAAATTTGAATGCAACTTAATGTACATTACATTCCATGCATATTCCACTCAATTTACAGGGTTTTTCGTTCAAGATTTGCATGACACTCAATGAATGAAATTGAAAATGTATATTTTAAGTTATTTACAGGGTATTTTGTAAAAGATTTAAATAACACTAAACGCAAACTCATTCTGAGCCTATTTAACTTAATTTCAAGGGTAGTTTGCATTGGATTCAAAGGAAACTCAACGTATAAATCCGACTATACCTATTTCACTCATTTTACAGGGTATTTACAAAAAGATATAATTGAAATCAACAAACAAAATTTCATTCCATGCATATTTCACTTAATTTACAGGGTACTTCTTAAAAGATTTCATTGAAATTCAATTAAAATTTCATACATTGCATATTTCACTAAATTTACAGGGTATTTTGCTGTCAACCTGTGTGTTTTTCGGCTCGTCAGAAGGAGTCAAGTGTGTCAAGTGTTCTAAATGAAATTTCACAAATGTATTCTCGGGGCAGAATTACCGTTATACTCTTTATACATTTAAACATTTGTTGTTGCTGCTGTTACTGCTGTTGTTGTTGTTGTTATTGTTGTTGTTGAGCTGTACTTGCCCTGCTGCTGTTTACCTCCATGGGAAATACTTCTGGGCTTACGACAAAGTAAAACAAATTGAACTTTTCACTTTGCATTTGTCATGGAGAGCAGCAGCAGCAGCAGCAGCAGCAGAAGCAGCAGCAGCTGACGAAAATCTTAAAATTCAGCATGAAAACAAATTTAATTTGCAAAATAAACAAAATAAACAATTCCCTTCACTTCTTCGGGAGTGCGAGACTCAAAACGAGTGAATATTTTCGGGTTTTTAAGTTTCTTATACCCTTGCAGAGAGTATATATTCATTTTGGCCAGAAGTTTGCAAGGCACCTTAGGAGACAGAACGAATATATTATATATTCTGAATCAGCATCATCAGGGAAGTCGATCTAGCTAGGTCTGTCTGTCCGTCCGTCCGTTCGTCTGCCCGTCTGTCTGTCTGTTGCAATGCAAATTAGTCTCTCAGTTTTGGAACTATCTTGCTGAAACTTGGCAGACATGCTTCTTATAGCTGCCTCTTCATATATAAGTCTAGCTATGTCTGCTCGTCCGTCCGTCTGTCCGTTCGTCTGCCCGTCTGTCTAACTGTTGCAACGCAAATAAGTCTCTTAGTTTTGGAGCTATCTTGCTGAAACTTAGCAGACATGCTTCTTATAGCTGCTTCTTCATATATAAGTCGGATTGAGCCGTAGCGGACGAATATATCGTATAGCTGACATAGGAATTATCGGCTGATGTTTGTTATTTGTCAAGATATTGCAACCAAATTTACGACATCTTACTTGTTCTATATATATAATATGCATAGAAAATTTCAGCAAAATCGGACTACTATAACACATAGGAACAATCGACCGAGATGAAGATTTATAAAGACCAGTTCTGATTTTAGAAATAACTTTACTTATCAGTGCCAATCAAAGTGAAATATAATATTGAATATACACAATACCATTAAATTCTGCACCATTATATATAACTATTATTGGAACAATCGGAGGAGATAAGAACCCACAAGGGTATAGAACTTTCGGCATGCCGAAGGTAGCATTTTTTTCTCGTTTTTTTTCTTCATTTTTGCCTGAAAAGTTTGCTGTGTGTGTGTTTTTTATTAATTCAATCGAGAGCAATTTCTTTGGCGATTGCATTTGAATTTATGAATAAATTTTTAGCCAGAAAATATTTTAGCTTCGAGCTGAAATTGATTATTTGGCTGGAAACAGTTTTGTAAATTGTATTTTTAAATAATTGAAAGCAGAGCGAAGAAGAAGTGCAGTTGATTTCAGTGTTGAAAAGTGAATTAAATAAAAAAATTAATTAGAAGTTGTAATTAAATAAATAAATAAAATAAATATCATGTTAGCTAGAAATTGCTAAAGAAATATTTAACAATACAATTAACCACAAGTCAATTTTAGACTTTACAAATGTATCAATAAATAAATAAAAATATTAATAATTATAAATAAATGTCATTTAATTTTAATTGAAAATTCCTTTATTTCCATAATAAAAATATTCTTTCCTGTTTTATAATTTTCTGTCATGCCCTTAAACACTTTTAATTCTTTTTATATCCATGAACTTCTGTGCAAACATCTTAATCTTTCGCTTTTGTTTTTCCCCCATTTGTTTTGCATTCAATTTTACACACACACACACACACACACATCTCTGGCAATGTCTGTCACTTAATTTGCATTCTAAATAAATATATCTTACTTGGCAAAACTTTCGCCCACATTTTCATGCCTTCAAGCTGTGAGGGGAAAAATGGAAGGGGGTGGCTGGGGGGAGGAAACTGTGCAATTTGTCTGGAATTTTAAATCGACTTCTCGATTCACCCATATCAAAAAACTGTTCACTTAATCTGTCATCTTTTTGTGGGGAAGAAATGAAAGTTTTGTTTTGAGATTTTTGGTTAGTTAACAATTTAATTTACGAGCCCCAAAGCCAAATGACACGCCTCCGCAGCCCGCTCTCCCCCCAGCCGCCGTCCCCTCGTTTCCAATTGAGGCGTATTAATTGGCATAAAGTGATAAGAAGAAGACCATGAAGCGAGAAGCAGAAGTAGAAGAATGAAAGAAAAAGCCATAAAGTTGTTCAACTAATTTTTTGGCAATTTCTTCAATTTAATTTCTGGACATTTTGCTCAATTTGTTGTTGTTATCGTGACTGTTGCTCAGATTGCTGTTGTTGTTGTTGTGGCTGTTGTTGTTGTTGCTGGCAACTTTTGATATCTTTGTGCGATAAAAACAAAAATGTCGCATTTAACTTTTGTGACAACGTTGACAGCCAGCAAAGGGCCACAAGGACATAACCAACGAAAAACCAACGACAGCAGCCACAACAACAACAACACCGAAATCAGCAACAACAACAACAACAACAACTAGAAGGGAAAACCACAAAACAAGAGCGAGGAAAAGTTTCTGGAAAATAATCAGTTAAAGCTTTTGTCAGTTTTGTTGAGTTGAGGCCCTATTAAAAATGAGTTTGCGCCTTATCAGCTGCTTAAAAACTGTGTGCGGGTGTGTGTGGGAGTGTGTGTGCCGTATGTGTGTGTGCCGTTTGTGTGTGTGTGTGTGTGAGTGCGTGTTGTGTGTGCTTGGTACCTACCAAATTGGTTTGGGCCATTATCCTTGTGTTATCCTGCTGCTGTCCTTTTTTTCGGCACCTCGCATCGATTAGCCAAGTGTTGCCATGCAACAAAGGCGGCCACTTGCCACACAAAAACCCCTCGACGAGACGCAAACCGCACAAAACTAAACACGGACACACAGAACCCCGAACGGAACTGTAAATGTACTGTAGCGCGGCGCAGAGAGGGTTGTGAAACACTTGGCAGGAGTCAAAAGACCGCAACGTGGTGACACACACACACACACACGCACACACACACGAGACACACACAAAAAAATATTGCACGTTGCTTGACGACAACGCGAACGCGGACGACGACGAAGGCGTTAAGAGCGAGTTATGTTTATGTTTCAGTTTTGGCAGGATAATGCCGCATATCCTGCACAAGATCGAATGCTTGTTTGCCCCTTGGTGTGGCACACACAGTTGTCAATTGTCTGATTGTTGCACAGATTGTTCTTGCAGTTGCAATTGCTAATGGATGCCTTGACTAGTTAGCACGTTGCACGCTGTCTGTTGTCACTACTATTGTTAGTTGCCACTTGCCACAGTTGTTGCCACACTTGCCACAATGTTGTTAGCTGCCTGTCAGTTGCCAGTTGCCATTTGCGACAACAAACACGACCGTCTGCTCGCACGGCTCGCCGTCAACTGGTTCCGCCTCGCAGTCGCGTTGCAAAGCGACGTGGCAAAGCTAAAGGTTTTCCCTCAACTTGCAGGGAAATTTCTGTTGCCTTGCTGCACGTATTTTCACCACAATGCATTGCACACAAGGGCAGTTCTCTCTTCAAGGCGCGCGCGCTCTCTCTCCCTCTCTCGCAGCCTGCGTTTAGGTGTGGTGAGTTTGCGCTTGGGGGGTGAATTTGGTTTTGGTGGGGTCGGGGGACTTGTTTTCATTTTGCCGGTTTGTTTACGTTTTTCGTTCGTTTTTCACCTTCAGCCGGCGTTTTTCTTAGCGCTCTCTTCGCAGTCATCTGATTTGCTGGTCAAGAAGTACTTTTCCCAGCCCATCTCCCCATAGGGAAAAGGGACTTTTCGTGCTCGGGCGAAACACGAATCCATATCAAAGTAAAAGTTTTGGAAAATGTGGTAAAATTTTTACAATTTATTAAGCATTAAATTTGTGGAGAAGTTTTTGAGCAGCTTAAGCGGATTTTTCTTAAATTCTTATAAAGCGTTACATGAAAACTTTGCCCCTGGGAACGGAACTTTCAATTGGTTGTACGTGGATTAGTGTCGGGAAAGGGAAATTGCAGAAATAATTGGAAATATTGAATGAGTATTTTCGGCTTTACTTTGCTTGTGTTTGTGTTTGCTTTAAAGAAATAATAATAAATAATAAGTATATATGATGAGATGATCTTATAATGAATGCTTGGTTATATCTGGCAGTTTATTGGTAAGATTCTCAGTTATATTTGCAGTCAGTTTAAAATAACGTATATGATATGATATAGTAAACGATGAGTTTATTTATGTTAAAGATTACTATCGATAACTATCGATAAGACCTTCATATAAAATAATTTTAAAAGATTTTACAAATTTTCAGTTTCTTATTGTTTACAGGAAAACTAAAAACTAATTATAACAAAATTACATATATATTTAATATTTTTATTGCTTGTTCGATCTAGCTGATTCCGAGTAATCGATATACTTAATCGTTAAAATTCTCAGTGAGATTTAAAATCAAAAAACTGTCATAATTTCAGTTTAAATTAGTTGCAAAGAAATCAATCATAATTGTATAATTAAATAGTTAGCACTATTCCGCACATAACACTTGATAGATATTAGGTGATAGATATGCCTGAAAGGCAACTAATCGATATTCGAACAAATGACATTAATTAAACGTGTTGCGGGACAGTAGCATATTAAATTACCTCTACTTGACACAACCCACAACAAAGCCAACAGGGTCAACCTAATCAAGAGCTGAGCACAATGCGTGTCTTTCGTCGTGTTCGTGGGGGACTATGCAGATAATAATGACAACTGTCGGAGTTTTGTTGGAGAGTGATGGGGGGGGAGGGTGGGAAGGTATACCGCAAAAACTGTTTGCATTTGATTGGTCAGAGTTGGGTCGCTCTTCAGAAAGTCTGTACAAACAAGTTTGGTCACATTTCGGCTGGAACATTTCTGATTCTGAATCGGGTTATTTACAAGAAATGTTCGTTTTATTACAGGCTCACTGCGTAACCACAACGGGAGCAGTAGCAGTAGCAGCAGGAGGTGGAGGGAACCAACAACAACAACACGCAATAGAGATAAAGTGTATCAATTATAATACGGGCACAAGGCAAACGACTCAAAGGGCCACACGACAAACCCAACCCAACAAACCAAATAGGCCAAGGCAACAACAACAACAGCAACAGCAGCAAGAATGACAACAACAACAACAACAATAGCAACAACGCGAAGAGCTACGACCACAATTACCTCAGATCCGGGCATTCTGTGTTTTCATCACTGCAATGTGAAAGTTTTCTGCTTCACTTTGCCGCACAGTTGCCCCCATTGCAACGCGCAACTGGATGCGGATGCGGATGCAGATGCAGATACGAATGCGATGGCGACAGCGAATACTGTTACGAATGCCAGCAATAGTAGAGAGAGTGCGGCAAGCCGCAGCATGACCATGACGCGCCTGTTGCCCTTTCGATTGCCCTATCCCTTTGTGCGTGCCACGCAGCATCCCTGTGCAATTGTTCTGCGTCCATCCACCGGTGATTTCCTTAAGTGAGTAAAAGGCTTTTTTTTACAATTATCATCAAGTGAAGTATGTAGTAGTTAGAGGTATGTTAAATGAATAATATGGTAAACTTTCAGACTCATACGTTAATCTGTTTGCTTGAAATAAGTGTTTAACTATAGAAAACTATTGTAGAAAACATACTCTCTGATAAACTTTTAGAGAGAAAAACTGTAGGAATAAGTGAACAATTCCTAGTGACTATAATAATAATAATAATAACAATGTATAACAACAAACAAAAAAAAAAAAAAAAAAGAAAAGTGAAACAGGTTTTCTAAATTGGTAGTAAACTATGAGTAGTTAATTAATCTTACACGGCATGAAGTGTGGTCAGTCACGATTACAACTAACAACTCTACTATAATAATAATAACAATCTATAAAAAAAAAAAAAAAAGGTTTTCTAACATTTTTAAAGCCTACTTTTTGGATAATATTAAATGTAGATCGCATCAAAAATATTTATATGTAAAACTGTGTTGAAACTAAATTGCAGTTAGACAAGTATTTTAGATAGAGTGACGCGGAGATGAAACGTTCTTAAAGACATCAAACCTAATCAGTGCAAATTGGGACAATACTAAACTAGACAGCGCTAAACACAGTTCACTGCAAACTTTCTGTAGAGGCCCTGAGCCCCTGTAGAATCTAATACAATACTAATTGATGGTTAAGTAGTGTTAGTGTATGCAAACAATATAATATTTTCGCAAGAGTTTGTTCAAATAATTTTACACTGATTTAAAACTGATTTTAACTGAATTTAAATTTGCACACCTATTAATGTGACCTTTTGTATGAAGAAAACAAAGGTCGAAGGGTATAAAAATGATCACTAAGCTTTTATCTTTAAGAAAGCAGTGTCCTATATCAAAGCCATTCACATTTCCAAAGTTAACTTGCTCAAAATAAAAGCTCTTTGCTTGGAATTTCCCTAGTGCTCTATTTCTATTCAATAACTCTGAAGAGTTTCAAGAATTTGCTATTCAAAACCTGCACTTGTTATCAAAATTATTCAAAGCATTCAAATTAAATTTGTGTATGGAAAAAAAAGCGAAAGAAATTTTCTTAATAGAGCGTTTTGGCTTCGGCAATATCTAGATTGGGTTTTCATGGCTGAATACGGAATAAAAAAAAAAAAAATTGTTGGAATTCGTTTTTAGCTGGCAGTTCCGTGTTGCTGCACACGGTTGCAGACGCCGTGTAAAGCCCACAAAATTCAGATTTGTTACGTTTTTCGGGTTGGATAACTCCCTCTTTTTTTTAGATGAGGGTTTATGCAAAATGTGTCTGATGTATTTGTGTCTCTCTCTCTCTCGCTCTCTCTCTCTCTCTGTCTCTGTCTCTTTCTCTGTGTACAGCGATTACAGCAACGCGACGGATTTGCATATCGCGGTGACCACATCCGGCGGCGACATTGTCGAATTCGATAGGCACGGACTGCAGCGACATCGACGCGAGGATAATCCGCGCGACTGGTGGCAATCGTTGCTCGTCGGTGATTTAACCGAACCCTGGTACGACTACTGGGACGAAATGCTGGACCAGGTGAGTTTGTTTCCTTTCAATTCCCCCGAAAATGCAAATCTCTCACTCTTTCTCTCTCTCTATCTCTCTCTCTCTCTGGCTCTCTTTCTATCTTCCTGCTCTTTTAGATCTGTGCCCAGACGGGACGTTGGTCAATTGCACGTTATGAGGAGACCAGCCACAATTGTTACACCTTTGTGCTGGCCTTTCTGCAGGCCCTGGGGCATGCCCAGCTAAGTGATGCGGCCCGCACTAAAACCAGTTTCTGTGAGAAGTACATTGTGCCTCGCACCACCACGGCGGGCAAATACATATCGCTGTATCGCAAACTTCGTCTGGCCGGCATCTATGTGCATCGTCAGCAACCCAAGCAGCCGAAGCATCGATCTCTCAAAGTGGATGTCTGTGATGGCCCCAAGCTGGTCAATCATCTGGCAACACGCAACGCAACACGTCAGAAGCTCTGCACCATCAAGGAATGATATATATAGTTATCGGAGGGAGAGAGAAAGCTTGCCCTAGAGATCTTAACCAGTTTTTGATGAAAATTAAAGAGATTTCAGTTAGCATATAGGATATATTACACTCCCTATCTATCTGAATAATTGCTTGTTCCTACGGTTAAGATAACTTTGTACTATACAACATGAGTTTGTTTATTTTTTTTTTTTAATTTCTTCCTATGTCTTCAAAGCCGACGTCACCAGACTCGATAGTTTTTTAAACAATTTTGTGTTTAATGTGATTTCAAAAGTGATTTTTCAAATAAATAAAATATATATTCTTTATTTATGATTTTTTAAGTACTCAATATTTCAACTTTCAGTGTCTTTCTGATGGGAATGCTTTATGTATAATATATAGTATAGTTTATCGAGATAAATAGTAACTGTTTGCTGTCTTACTCTGCCGGGCTAACGTTTTTTTGGAACATGCCCATATAGTTGCCGGGGGGATCATAGTTGCATACCACATAGATGGTATTACCGCTGGAATATATATATTGTATAAATTAGTCTCCAAAATCATTATCATTTCATCTACTTACCGTCGTGCATAACCCACACCCAGCTGCCTGGAACCCTTCCAAACCACTTGGGTGAAGTGACCCGTATTCATTTGGAATGACGGATTGCGCCAGTTGTATTGCTTGATCTCGTCGTACCAGGATCTAACTGCATCGGTACCACTCAGCCCACCTCCCGCGGCCATATAGATGTTCTCCCCATAGCCGCTATTCTGACGATGCTCCATGCGATTGTTGGCCAGCAAATACTATAAAGATATTGGTTTATCAATCTGAACATTCAGTCAGATATATGTATCAATCTTTCCACCTGTGCCCAGCTTGTGGCCAATTTGGATAGTTGACCATCCAACCTCAGGGCAGGTGCATCGTGGCGAGCTCTGTAGTAATTGTGGGCGTCAAGAACTTCCTGTTCGAACTGCGAATCGAAGAATAGTTCAAGAATATATAATACTATAAGATTTATAGAGCCACAAACTTGTGTAAATAATACGATGTGCCTTATCACCAAATTTAAGATGTTTGAAAGAGTTTACACTGGGATTACAGTACAAAGAGCAGTGGGGAAAGAAAATATCACAGTTAGTTTAGTATTACTCGTATGTGTAGATCTGTTCATGTGTATCTCTGTATATGTGTGTGTGCGTTCGACTTACTCGTGTCGCGCCTATAGTCGACTTGGTGCCGAAGAACAGTATACAAAGCAAAGTCACACAGATACACATGTTTCTACTCGTACCATACGAACATTTTTGGTTTCTTGATTTCTGTGCAAAAAAAAAAAAGTGATTAACATGCTATACTCGTATAGTAGTTGTAATCCGAATCCCGAGAACTCTTTAAATTATATGAATCAACACAGGAAGAAACTTGTCAGCATGCGGGACTATGCTTACACTCATATCGTTTAAGATGGTATTTTATTCAGATTTCAGACTTTTAGGAGCACTTTTCAACTTGAAGCACTTGCAGCTTCGGCTTCAATATTTAAGTGAGACTGGGAGGCTTGCGGCGTCGTCGTTGGGTTTTATGCGACATTATTGCTGCTGATAAGAAAATTACACTCACAACTAGAGCGACTGAGCAAGGCTGGAGGTAGGTGGGTGTAAGGGGAGTGTGGGGGGGTGTGGTGCGGTAGGTTTGGCTGACTAATCTGCTTTATCAACGCTCTTGCACATCCGCACTCGCAATACAAATAGCCACAGCTGTTGGTTATGACGTACACTCGACTCGAACGGATTTTCTTTAATTGGATTAGTCGGAAATTTCATAATAAAATAGAAGTAATATATGAAGTACACCCCACAAGGTGTGCCTGGCATTATGTTATACGTAGAATGCAACGTGTTTACTTTCATGTATTTAATTCGCGATTATAATGAGATCAGCCCAAGCTGAACGTGCCTGTTCTTTTTTATTATGATGTTGTAAGCCTGCTGCCAGTCGGAGCATCAAAGGCATTCCCAACTCAGAATAGCTGCGCATTGTACACGATATTGTAAGGGGGGGAAAGGGTGAGTCAGACAGAGTATAAGGCATATCCGACTACAGTCTGTAAGTCTGGCTGTCGACAAAAGCCGATATACAGCTATATTATGGTATAGATAAGATATCTGTCTGTTAACTTGGACTCACCTTTTCTTGCTGCCCGAGCCCCACATCAATCCACATCCCAGCAATGATGTCAACGCCTCGGCTTAGCCTTTTGTGGCGCCTGCCTCATTAATAATCGCAATATCCTTGCGGCACGCGTCGCTTTCGTTATGCAAAACTGTCATGAATCGGGCGCAAATGTAATTACATTCTCCTTGATGAGGCAACACGGCGAGCTCATCATCATCTGCTGCTCCTCGCTGGCTGGCTGCCTGCCTGCCTGCCTGCCTTCCTGTATTGCCTGTTGCAGGTCGGGACATTTCATCTCTCGGATAGCTGGCAATACGTGCATATAAATTGTATAATGTCGTTGCCAAGTTGCAAAGACACGTAATCTAAAAGTAAATAAGTTTTGTCTGCTCCGCGCCTGCGTCTCGTTCAAAGTTTTGTTTATGAGTTTTGAGTCGACAAAGTTTTCTTGTCTTTCTTGCAACCCATCGCAGCATAATGATAATGTTGATGATGTTGATTGAATTTAACGCATCGAGATGCCTGATCGTTGATGCGTAATGACTTGGAAATGCAAGCGATGCAAGAGTTAACCAAACGCAAAGCATGAGTGTTTGCAGAAAGTTTGTGGCGGAATTTCTAAACTTGAGGAATATCTATTTACATATATATACATATCTATATCTACACATTAACACGAAATTATGCAATCTATCATGCAGCTTAAATATGTTAAAGTTTCCCAATATTCTAAATATTAAATAGGTCAAACCATTTCAGGGCAGATGTTAGGGAATCTTCTGATTCCATAGAGTTTTGTAGTGAGTACTCGAACTTCAGAGCGCTTTATAACTGAGCAATAAAAAAAATGCAATTATTGCCTCAAGTTGTGTGTGAGAATATGGTAGAATCAGCTGATGGTTGACTCACTGTTGTCACCAATGGGGCAAAGTGGGCCAAAGTCATGCCATAATTGTGCAGTCCCTTTTGTGTGGCCAAGTCAAGGTCGCGTGGGCCACACACCTCGCCTCGTCGTAAACATAATAGTCTAAATGGGTGCGCCAATTGGTAATGCCAAAACCACTTATCGGGAAACGTGAGTCAAAAGCACGGCCGGGGGGAATCAGTCTGACAATGGAACTGAGTGCAGCTCATTTGTGTGTTATTTAATTATAATGTGGAACTGTTGGCAATAAATGAGTGACAAGGCCATAAATATGAGTGTCTATCAGATACCCTGTACAAATAGCACAATTGTTATCTGTTGCTATTGTGACAATTTAAGTTTGTGCTTCGCATAGTGACTACTTATACCCTGTACCCCTTTGGCCACCACTGACAGTGGTACGTGCCGGAATGCACATGAGTCGTGGTAATACACAAAATCAGCACAGACCTTGAGGGGCATTTACAAGCAGTTCTTTCTCTATTCATTCGCTGGCCCATTCTTCACTGGTTTGCCATTTCAAACTTTCGGACGGATGCATAAGTAGAGCCTCCCCTCCCCCCTTTACCACTTTAGCCGTTTCTCAATACGACTGCGCGTTATAATAATGTGGATGACAGTCCAGGCCTTTGTATGGCTGCTGGCGCTAAGCAAAACCCAATCGAAGCAATGTTCCCCCCCCCTCTCACTCCCTAGCATGCATACGGCCCTCCCCCGCACACGACCACTTTCGACACGTTTTGAACGCGTTGAAAAATCTCAACTAATGCCGAAAGCTTTGTTGTCATCGTCATTGTCGCTATCGTCGTCCGTTCTCGGGTTCAGTTGACAGTTATAATTTACTATCTGCATATTTGTCAATGCAACTCAGCAGTGGGCGTGGCCTCCCAGCCTCCCAATGTGCAGAGAGATAAATGCATTGCCCACTTTGATGGATGCTTAAAGATTCGACGCACTTGCGATAAGATGTGGAAGAGAATAAGTAGTAGCTAAAGCTAAAGATTGTACAAAATACCAAGAGCGAGATTCATTTCCTGGGGTATTCACCTCAGTTGTACGAGTGTTTAATCACTTGTCGATTATAAAATATGCAAACAAATCCAGCGGTGTTGTTGAGATTTACGAACTGATAACGTAGGCGCCTCTTGTTCTTGCTTGCTTGGTAAATATTTACAGCGCACTCAACTCAAGACGCCTAATTGAATTTTGATAAGGAGAACCCACTTGACTCACCTAATCGAATTCGAATGCGCTCTTTATCGTTGAAGTATGAGACAATATAGATTTAATGATATTACAAGCACATACATTTTTATGTGGCCACTTTATTGATGGATCTATAAAAGTGTTTCATCAGTTATCTCTGCTGTCTTTCCCAAAAAGGTCAAACCATTTGACAGTATAACTCTACCTACACTTTTCCCTTTACTTTAACTTTGCTATAACTTTTCTTACTTGCTTTCAAGTCTGACCATTTTTCCGCTAGATATTCAAGCGAACTTGAAGTTCTCGGCGAATTAGCAATTTGTGGAATTCTCGTTGTCGATGCTGCAAACCAAATTGCAGAGTCGTGTTTGACTTCTGATTGTTTTTTCTTTTCTCGTTTCTTTTTCGCTTTCCTTGCCACTTGCGCTTTTGTTGGCCAGCGATAGATGGCAACTTTAGTGGCAAATTGAAGGATTTCTCCCTTCTCTCTCTCTCTCTTTTTCTGTCTCTGTCTCTGCCTCTCGCTTTGTGAGTTTCTCATTGTGCATGCGATTTAAAATGCAGTTGACTGCGGTCTTTATTCAGTGGACAGCAGCATTTTACGCACAATTTGTTGCGATTTTAATTATGAACTCATCTGTTTAAAACCCACAAAATCTATCGCACAATAATTGCTGGAAATTTTGTGAAAATTACGTATATAACATATACTATAGTATGCTATGATTATGTATATGCCTCATTTAATTATTATAATTGATACTGTTGACAGCGGTGGTGCACGTCCAAAATGCGCTTTGATTCATTCATTCGCAATTCATTCACTGCGCCGCTTCGTGTTGCCATTCACCCCAATTAAACAAGCCCAATCAAGGATTATTACGTATACGCAGTGTGTGTGTGTGTGTGTGGGTGTTCACATGCATGCATGATTGCGCGAGAGATTGCACATATATATAAATTTTAAATATTTAATGCCTATGAGACATGTAACTACGTGTTGTTTTGTCAGTTTATAGCGACGTTTTGTCATTGCACAAACTTTGTAGCCTGCCTTTAGGCGCCCACTGGAAATGCAACTTAAATTGCCGTTTGCGGAAACTAGATTTGATTTAATTGAGCGTTTAAGACATGAGAGTGAAGAGAAGTAGAAGTTTCAAAAGGTGTAATTGATAGTATGCATGAATAATTATAAGCAAAGGATTTGTATTTCAATGAAATACTTAAGAAATTTAATGTATTGAGCAGTGTTCAATGTAATGCAGATTATAGTTCCTAATGAGTTTCAAAATGCAATTAAAACACACAAGAGTTGACATGAATTATACATACACACAGAAATACAGAAAGCATTTTCCACTCACATCGCTTGTTGTCTTTGGTTGCACTTGAATCGACTCAAGTCGTTCTCAGAGAATGCAATATTACTCTCCGCTGCCAAGCACATTCGCCCCTTCACTTATCACATCAATTTGACTTGCTTGAACTGCACTCATCTCATCTCATCTCATCTCATCTCAGAGTTGCTCTCTCTGGCTAACCGCAAACAGAAGCAACTCCATCATTTGCATTTGCTGTACCATTCGGACAATTTATATGCTCTCTAAATGGATATTCAATACATTTTGCCCTAACGCAGTTCGGGGCTGCTTGTGCACACATTGCACTTACATGGACAAACACGTGTCCTGTTCCGGTCGTAGAAGTGCACAGCAGACAGCAGTCCCAGCATGTGCTTATATCCTGGACGAGCGTTTTGACTTTCTTTCGGCTTCCAGTCTATTAGATATGTATTCCAAGCGAAATGTAGCAATAAAACTAAATCGAATTCAAACAGAAAGTTCATTTACAGTTCATCAAGTCGAGTCGAAGACTTCTACGTTCCTTTCCTCTCCTGGGGTAACTGCAAACAAAGTAGCCTCGCCCACTTGACTCTCTCTCTCTCGTATAGGCAAGTACTGGTCCTGGTCCTCGTCCTGGCATACTAAAGTTTTCGACTCGTGGCTAACGAAAAACTTGGAGTTTGGCTTTTATGCTAAATTAAATTGGCCAGGAACCTACATACGATAAGTCTATATGTGTTAATACCCTGCAGTCGTAAAAGCGACTGAAAAAAAGAGTATGTTGTGGTTAAGAAACAGTGTGTAGTATATGGAATGTTTTCTGAAAGTCACTTACTGAGAACACTGTTAATGAGATTCCTTATTGGTTGCAGAGGAAAACCCAGGAAGATTCTCTATAAGCAGTCTCTAAGCTAGAAAACCATTATAAATATCATTATAAATAAGTTATACTGCACAGAACTGCAGTACAGGGTATCAGCTATTTGTGCAGCTAAAACATTTCTGGCCGGCACGTCACGTATCCGTGTGCCAATTCGTTAGGCATCAAAATGAACCCAAAAAGTTGTAGCGTTTATATGCCAAATTGGTTTTACCAATTCCTGTGTGAAGCTGCCCCACTGCGGCAGCAGGTGTAGCTGGCTCACCTAATATATTTGCTGGAAAATTGTTAGACAATTAACACAATTTCTATTTGGGCTCATTGGGCAGTTAATGTCTGCGGTTAGCCGAGTTATTGACACCAACCGACAACGACAACGACATCGACCAAACCGAATTCGAACATTTTCATGAAAAGTGTCTGTTAATTGTGTGTGTGTGGGTGTGTGTGTGTGAATGTGCGTTTGTTTGTATGTGTGTGCACACGTGTGTGTTGCCTTTGTTGTCGATTGTGCGGTTTTTGGAAAATTTCGCAATGAATCGGTAAAAGGTTTCTCCCTCGCCCCATAAAGGGTTCTGCAATCGAGCGTGGCGCAGAGTCTCGCTGAAAGCCTCGTCAGCTGCTTTGGCCTGGCCCAGGGAGTGCACAATAAACAGTTTATAC
Organism: Zaprionus ornatus; assembly: GCA_018904035.1. Taxonomy (NCBI): domain Eukaryota; kingdom Metazoa; phylum Arthropoda; class Insecta; order Diptera; family Drosophilidae; genus Zaprionus; species Zaprionus ornatus. Next base: position 13,558,199 of record JAEIFZ010000002.1, on the reverse strand, counting down.
CATTTACGTATCGCTGCATACGATTTCCTTGGATATTTTCCGTACATTTTGCAGCTCAGAGGTCACACAATCGTTGACTTATTTGCGCTCGAACGCGCTGCGAAAATCCCTTTAACGGAGCACAGAGCTCACTCTGCGAATTGGAATTGTTAAAGAAACTGAACGGCCAGCGCAGCCAAGCGTTTAATATCCTTGAAGCAGCTTCGCATAAATGCGATTCCTTTTCACTTCCTCTGTGTGTGTGTGTGTGAGTGTGAACAAGTGCGAATACTTTGGCATTAGGTCATCGATTGGACGCATTTAATAAGTACAAAATGGTATATGGTTTCGCCTCGACTCTGAGAACTTTAATGTAGCGCTGATGTAGGTTTTAGTATAACAAGTTTAGAATATTATTTGTATATTTTAGATGATTCCATTAAAACATTACCTGCTTCGTTGCTTTCTTAATATTAATGTGACGATTAGAGCTGGAAAGCATATCGACGATTAATCGATTAATCGATATTTTGTTAATTTTTGGAAACGTCGAAGATTTTGAACAGCGATGTTCGTCTGATCTCGTTGAGATCTATAGGGATTAATCGTCAGATCCTGGCGCCTCGGAAACTGCAATCTCCGCTTTTGTTTTAATAAATTTAATTTAATAAATATATAAATTTAAAACTTGCACTCTGAACAGCTTTGCTACTTCTGTGCGTAAACATCGATGTTTTTCCAGCTCTAGTGACAATGTCTCTTCTTTTGCATCTTGTACAACACTTACCCTGTACAGTTATCGATAGCGATAATTATGGTTACATAAATGTATCGTAATAGCTAAAGTGTTAAATTGTTATTTATACGATCAGTGATCACTAAGCGATATAGTGAAAGAACTTTAAATAATTTATTTAATTCATTCAATTTGAAAATATAAAGTGAACGCTCAAAATGCTCAAAATCTGTCATGTATATTTAGTTCTGTTAAGTTAAGTGAACAACACTTGCAGCAATGAAAACAAACTCAGGCAAACATACTTATAAAAGTTACTCATGACAGTTTCAAATGAAAATAATATTGATATATGGTTATTTCCTATAGAAAGCAGTATATACTCTCCTTTAATTAAATAAAACATACAGAAGTTGCGTGCTCGCAGAAGCTTTTGTGCTGCGGCTGCGCTTTAATGGGCTGCTAATTTAATAAATCCATTAAAATATGCATTTTCACACATTGCTGGCCAATTAGTCGGCTGTGCGAGACACTGTCTGAGAGTGGGACGGGCGCAGGAGCATGTGAGTGTAGTAGGGGTAGGGGGCTCGGTTGGTTGTTGTAATTTGCGTGCTAATTTCCTGAAGCACAGGACTTGTGGCAAACTATGCAAACATTGCGAGTTGCAGCGTCAACATGCTGCACATGCAAACGTAGAGGGATTAGAACTGTCAGTCAGACAGACGAACAAACAGACAAGCAGACAGACAAACAGCCATGCAGACAGGCAGACATACAGACAGACTGAGATTTGCATATCTTTTGGTTGCCTCAAAAGGCAAGTTAAAAGCTCCTTGCCAACCATTTTGTGGTCTCTCCGGCAACTCTTTGCCGTCTTCATGCCAGGCTCCGCGCGTTCTATCAGTGTCTCAGACTAAGCCTTAGTAACGGGCACAGCAAGTCAACGCATCTCACAGTTTGTATCTTTCAGTTTGCATCTCTCAGTTTGTTTACCGATGCTGCGGTTGCAGCTCTTGACGATTTGCTGCGTTTCACTTGCCAAAGTCAAGTTGTTGCGTGCCACGTTCCCCCCGCTAGTGCAAACGGGAAATCCTTTAATATGCAACGCTTAATTGACAACGTTGACATTTAATGTGGATATTTGCTCAGTTTAACGTGCTGTGGATTCATTAAACGCGTCGCTTGAATCGAGGCATAAATCGCAATTGCCAAAAAGGAAAATTTGGAACGAAATTTGAGTTTTATTGCGAAATGGGGCGAACTGAAGCAGAACATGGCAAAAAGGCTAAAATTCGGTTTGTATTTATGTAGAAGTCAAACCGCAATAGCAACAGCAACAGCAAGAGCAAGAGCAAGAGCAGCAGCACCACCAGAGGCAGAATGTATACGAAGCTGGACATGCCTAGAAAGAGCTAAGGCGAAATTGCCTGACAGGGGCAAGTGAGAAGAGGCAAGCGGGGACAGAGAAACCTTAACCGGGTACACAAATAACATTTAACTAGCGAGCCACATGCTCGACTATGCAATACCCTTTTTATATGGGCTTAACGGTTTAAGGTGTCATAAAGTCTGCTTTTACTGGCTGAGAAGTGAACAGCCACAGAGCAGCATAGCCACATGCCCACATGCCCACATACACAAACACACACACATACACAAACACACACATGCACAAACACAGACACAGATGAGAATGGAGCAGAACACGAGCCCAATTGGACTGTTTCTTTGTTTGAGCCAGATATTTGCTTCACGGCTAAGTAGCCGAGTCCAAAATTGTAAATTGTAGCTGCCAGTGGTAACTGACGGCAACAGTTGGACCAGTATACACTGCAAGAAAGAAAGAAGAAAAGCCCGAAATATATATGAAGTCATACATACAGTTGCGATTAAAATAATAGCACTACTGCAGGTGGGAGAAACACGAAATGTGCTTATGGTGCTATTATTGTTACCGCAACTGTATATATCAAATAATGAATATATATGTGCAGATGATTAAAAAAATTAGATTTTTTATACCAGAAGTGAACAGCGCCACAGATTGAGATAAAATTTATAGCAAATTTTATAATAATTTTAAGGTTAGAAAAATTATATATTACATATCTATGCAGATGATTTATAAGAAACTACCACAAAAATAAGTGTAAATCATGAATTAAATTTTTCAAGTGCGCATTGACAAGTTCTCTCTGCGCAAAAGTGGCAGATGAGCAGAACTGCATACGAAATAGCCTTTGATAATAGTAAACCTCTTTTTCTTCTTCTTCTCTGCATGCCACTGTGGCAGGCATCTTTGCTGCTGCAGTGTTGCTCCTGATGCTCCTGCTGTTGTTGCAGCACCTGAATGATGACAATTGTTCCAGTGGCCGCCCTGTGTGCAGCTGCCAATTAGAAGCTGGCAGGTTGGGGCAGCACGAGGAGAGAGAGAACGAGAGAAGCCTGTGAAACTCGATTTCCATTGACGGTAACATGTCGGAGCACTACGTTGTCATGGCAGCCAGTGCAGCCGGAGTAGCACAGCGACTCATGCCATCAATGCTGCTGTTGCTGCTGCTGCTGCTGCTGCCGTCGCTCATGTCGCCGCCTTGACTGCTGATGGGGATCAGAAGTGCGTTATAAGCGGGTTACGGTATTTTCATCATTTTTGCACAGCAACCGAGTAGAAGATGCAATAAGAGAAACGGCAAGCGAAAGAGGAACTAGAGAAGGAGACACAAGTGCAACTGTCTTTGAGAAGATTTATGAACGTGCTGCAAGAATGTGACTGAATTGATATCATTGTGATTTATTGATGATGGGACATATCTTTATCTTTCTCCCTTTCTCCCTTTCCCCTCTCACTCTGCATGCCGATTGTATCTTTGGCAGTCACTTAACGAAATTGCGAAATGACCAATTGATCGGAACGAACAGTCTCTCAATTACACAGCAACTTCATCATTTATAGCTAAATTATTATAGCATGTTTATGGCGAAGTGCAGTGAGAATTAGTCTTGGCATAGATTCAGCAATATGTCAATTGACGAGATTTTTGTAGTGCCTTCAATCTTTTTCATTGTTGATTTATGTCACATGTCGAGCCAGAGAGGACACAGATATCTGTGGTAGCTGCGTCAAGCTGGTCCCTTTTTGACATTCAATTAATATGCAAATTCAGCCCCAGCATCTCGGCCAGCCCTCGACTGGCTGGCAAAAGGATTCCACACACGATAAGCCAAATTTAAGTCAACCCACCACCTCCTGCTGCTGCTACTCCGCTTCCTCATCGTCCTGGTGCTTCTGAGCTGTGCCATTTAACCCTCTTACAGCCCGCCGCGAAGGATAAACAGAGTGGAGAGAGACTGAAAGACTGGAGCCGGCATTGGGAATTGGCTGCAATTGGATGGTATAGAAATTAGAAAACGAGCTTAGTGATTCCACCAACGTTAGCAGATTTCGTGCATAGTTTCAATTGCTTGCCACAGGCGCTGTTGCTGGAAGAGGAAAGAGGGGAAGAGGGGGTTACACTCAGTGGTCTCCGTCTGGTGCTGAGTCTGGGGCTCACTTTGTTTGCCCCCCGCAGGAATGCCCGTTGGAATTTACGAGACCCTCGAGATTAGTTTGCGCTGTGTTGTTTGCCTTAATTGCAAATAAGAGGCGTGGCCGTGTCGCCAAGTCAGCGGATTGCGGATTGTGTTCACACAAACACAAAACAAGAAAGGGAACTAAAGCGAGAGAGGCAAAGGCAGGAAGGCAAACGCGAACAAAAAGAAAAGAAAAGAAAAGAAAAGAAAACACACATACGAAACGCAGACAAATGAAACCCGCCATGGATATTTCGCATTCCACATACGCCGTGTGTGCCAGGCACAGGACACAGACAGGATATTCGTATCGGCAATTGGTGTCGCTGCACAGTAAATACTCGTATTGCAGCGCCAAGCTCCAAATAAATACACTTATCGGTCGCAAGGCATTCGCAAATATCTCGCATGCATAAATTCTGCACAAGAACTAGAGATGCAGTGGCAGTGGGGGGAAGAGTCGGAGGGCGAAGGGCGCAAAATGGAAGCCGAACATCCATGGGAACGGGTGTATTTGTTTCCATTTTATATCTTATTTATTTCAATTTTTTGCCCATTCGTTTGCGACGTGTGTGTCGATGTGGCACATTTTATTGCACTGCTCTCTTATCCTCTGGGATGCAATTTTAAAATATTGCACACACTCTTCGCCAGCGGACCGAGGCGAGTAAAGCTGAGCTCCATTTATATTTCATGTATTACGTTTCCCCGTCCTCTTTTTTTTCTCTCTTCCCTTTTACGTTGTCGCTGCCGTTGCTGTTGCTGTTGTTGTTGCCAACATCTCGGAATCGAAATCGCCGTTGACTTGAGTGATTGTAATAAATTATTTGCCAAGTTTATCAGGGCCAATGGAGTTGCCTTTTAGTCAGCTTTAAGTGTCAATTGAGTTGCCAACAATTGCCAACCAAGCGCAAATGTAACTCTGCTTTTCATACTCCACTGGATTAATAATCCATAGATCAACGATTTCAATTTCCAAATGGTTTCGAGATCGGCTTTAATTGAAAGTCTCAACGGCAACACATCTCTAACCAGTGTTCAACAAGTGCCCGCAGATTGCATCTTTGGCAACGAATCTATCACGAGAGCAACTGTGGCTGTGGCTCCTAGTAATTGTTACCTGCAGCTGCATATGATATTAAAACATATTTTATTACTTTTCGATAACGAATAATTAAGTGATCTGTACAATTTGTTACGCTTTAGTGTTGCGTAACACTTCAATCATTGTTATCGATTGTCGTGCAGTCAATTAGAAAATATTTTCAAGTTATCACATGTGCATGGAGTTTTAGAAATAATTGCTTGGAAATAACTTGTCAAATCATATTCAATAAAGAAATATAAAATTTGCTGAAGTTACGAAATGTTGCGCTTCAGACAATTCCAAAAGCACGGGCGGCCGCAAAGCCTTATTCAGGTAAGTTCTAACAAGCATGTTAAACAAAATAAATTGATTAAACATAATAAATTATATGATTGTCAAACATAGATGAACAAGTTTGGAAATGCTCCTTTTAACGCCGAAGGTAACCCTGCAAGCGTTGTGGAAAATCAACTCAGAAATGATGAATTTCACGAGACTTTCGATTGGGTACTCAAATTGGGTCCCAACCCTAAATGCGCCCAGCGTTTGGCAAGTATTATCGTTGATCATCCCGTTCTTAACTTAGATTACTATCAGAAGCGCTGGGGAAACCTGGCCCAACGTATGGGCACTAATCAGTTGGATTTAGTAGATGCCATGATTCTACGGGAAATCCGTGAACTGCTGCATGATCAGCCTAGTACAGTGAACAACACCAAAGCACCATCATCACCGATCGAAATCTGGCAACCTATTCATTACAATTCGATAATAGAAGATAACTATTCTACTCGTATAATTACATCCACGCCTTTGCGCCACCATCCCATTGAACAACCAGTTTTTTATAACAATGATCCATGTAACGATCCATGTAACACTAATGATCACATTCACCAAGACCAGCAGAATTATTTTGAAAATAACAGCTCGAAACGCAACAACTATCGATACGTGCATGAATATTGTAACGGGGATGCACCCTATATGGGTGCCATACAACACCACTATGATGATATCGCCACCAACCATAACGAAATGAATAATTATTCCAAACAATTCCAACAATGTAGAGTAGATAAATTTAATGTCGGAAATAATCGGGAAACGGATCATAAATCAACATGCAAAGGCCGCAAACTTAATTTCCACTTGGGGACTGGAGACTTGGATAGGCAGAATTTTGATAATATCAACGATCGCCCTAGCCGCAAACGAACTGCCGATCGAACTGATGGTTCTAATGAACGCCAGATGAAGCATAACTACAAGAGACGTCTCACGGATGGGTCGCGTCAATTCAAAATAGGTGCATTTACAATGCCCTATGTAAAATTCAGTCAGTGCCCTTTGCCACAGTCTGAAAAAAAATCATATGCTATTGGCTTCTTTCAACGTAAACACTGCTTTATTATCGGTGGACCTAATACCATAAAAGTAGATGCCGATAATTTCGCAACTCAAGGAAAGTTCAACACCGGTCGGAATATTAATAAACTGATTCGTCGCTATATTCGTGAAAAATGGAATGATAAGATCGTCAAGCACTATGATAACTGGAGCAACTGGTGGGAAGACTATAAATGTTGCGAAGATTTAATAAATGTTGAGCTTGAACAGTTTCGAGGTGTCAATGTACTTCAAAAAAACTTTTTAAACCTCAATTTCAAGAAGTCAACATCCGTGCACACGCTTATGGATCTGGCACAGACTGCATTGGGAATGAAAACGAACAATTTTCAGTCCTTGTTGAGTACTATATTTGAAATAAAGAATTGGAAATTTCTGGAAAAGTTAACAATCGATGAAATTGGAAAATTGCAGGATTTCATTCGTCACGTGCCCAATAAATTGTGGGTTAACATAATGCGTAGTATGATCTTCCTTTGGCGACAGTATTATGAGATTCAAACAAATCTTTTGCCAGAAAATGCAAGGAAGCGTTACGCCACATGCGCACAATGGAATAATTATCTATTTCATTGGTTGGCCAAACAGGCCTACGACGAACTAAAACGGATCAGTAAAATCGAATGGCCACCACACAAGAGAATGTTCTCTCTGGCTATGAATAAGATTATTAATACTGATACTGATCAATTGTAAACTAATCATTTAATATATTGTACTCTTCTAATATTCACATAAGGTTTTGTCCACGGACATTTATTTAAGGTTTTGAAGCTTTTACAAAACTTGCATAAATTTGTTTAATTTGTTATCACACAGTGCACCTGAGCCACAGTCAGCATGACGCGAGGGAGAGTCCGCAGGGAAAATGAATAAAGCAAAGAGAAACAAAAACCAACAAAAAGATGGTGACAAAAAATAGCGAAACGTTGCTGCATATTAATCCGACAGAGTATTTCACTCAGCGGGTGCTTCGACCGCAGCCAGACACGAGGATAGACTGGCAGAGAGGAGCCAGCCAGCCAGCCAGGCAGGCCGGCAGACGGGCGGGTCCTGAGCAGGATATGCTGTGCGCGGCAACCAGAAAAGACATTTATTGTATCCTTAGCGCGCTTGACAGACGCGTGCCGAGACGATGATGAATTTGCCGACGTTGTCGCCCAAAAGAAGTAAAATACTATCGCAGAAGAGAGAGATGAAAATATGCCAACAAAAACGGTTAGAAGGAGAGAGAGAGTGAGGGTGAATTGGGCAGCCATCCAGTCATGTAAAGTGAAAAAAAAAAACGCAAATAAAATGCCAGCTTATTAACTGAGCGACTAGGGGAGTACGACGTAGGTGTAGCCTGCTCTTTAGTTGATTGAAAAAGGTGATGCCAAGGTTGTTTATACTTTGCTCATAATTTGAAAACACACGGTACATATAACATTTTTATATTTTTCTGAAGATTGAAACAAAATCAAAATCATTAAAGAACAAACAGAAACAATAACCATTTTTTAAATTTTACTTGTGTATTAGATTCCTCTTACATTATAAATGTAATTAACCCTTAATGAACAGCATGGATAAATGAAATGGGTGGTTTTCTGAGGTCGCAATTAAATTAAATTAGAAGTTAATTAAAACGTCTTTGGTGCGTGTTACTTGCGACCACTCAATCAATATTAAAATTTGGTTAGTATGAAATTACCTCCATCTCCATTTAATGCAAGTCTCTCCATTCCAGACATAGCTGCGAATGATAATTTTAATATACTCTATACCGATTGTCACAAATATTTTTGTTTAATTGGAGTTTTTCAATTTTGCACCAACCCAATCAAAACGAGGCCAACAGTCGAGCAAACTCAGCAATAGGTTCCCCATCGACCTATTTTCTACCCTATATAGACTTCGTGGGGTCTGCCACACCTCCTTCTGTCTGCTACATAGATTTGCACAAAATTAGTATACCTTTTTGTTGATGGTCGAAGGGTGCAAAAACATATTGGGTAAATAGAGTAGGCCATGACATTAAGTATTTACAGTTTCAATGTAATTTAACACACAATTAATTTAATATAACAAACTAAACTAAACAACTATGTCGTGTCTAAAAGTTTTTGGCTACATTTTATCTTATTGGACCTTAGTCTGGGCTTTGATTTATCTAGTGGTTATATTTAGTATATTTAATGTATGTTGTGGGATTATAACTTTTAAATAAAAATATTAATAAAATTTATCCATGATTATAGGAAAATTGGAGTAAAACAACCGAAGCTAAACATGGATTACAATTCTATTTTTATTGTATTTTATGTGTCATTGATTTTATTGCTGGAATATTTCTATTATGTGGAGTGATGTTTGTGGGTATTTATATTTTCGGATACTACTGCAAGTTGTCATTTATTATTTGTATTGTTATTGTCTTTGAACAGCAAAATTCTGACATATTTATGTATGGCATTCTTCTGTCCTTGGTCTCTCCAATCATGCTGTCTCTGGCCGCTGTATTATTCCAGGAAAAAGTACAGATTTGGGTTGCCACATGCATGTTTGTTGTTGAGATCTTGGTGCTTATACCCACAACGTGTTCTTATTACTTTCAAGAGCTAAGAGAAAATGAAAAAAATAAGAAAAATAAGCAAATACAAGATTCAATTAATCTTTCGGCATCTTCGTCTCCAAACTCCAAAGGGAAACTTTCGGGTGAATGAGTGCGTTTTTCATTTACAAATTTGACTATTAAAAACATTCGAAGAATGTATGGTATATGTGAAGAAATTATAAAATTGTTGTTTTCTTCATAACATGTGCTTTGATTTTCATGTTTTCGAATATTACAGTCGAAACTATTGGTTGAACATAGTTCTCGATTGAAAATCGAGAAAATAAGGCTATTCAGTCATACAATTTTCGTAGAAACACTAGATTTTTAACTGAGAGCGTCAAGATGTCTGCAGAGGTTGAGGAATTGCTGAAACGTTTTCAGCTTCTTAAGAATATTGTTGGTATTATTGTAACGGATTATGATGGTATTCCCATAAAATCAACACTGGAGAATCCGATGGCAGTGCAATTATCTCATCACATGCACATATTGGTTGAAAAAGCACGCCAAGTTATTCTGGATCTGGATGCCACCAACGAGTTTAAAATGATGCGAATGCGAACTACATATTTCGAAATAATTCTCCAGCCGTCCGAACACTATTTCATTGTCATCATTCAGAACCCCAGCGACTAACAAAGTGACAGTCAATTACTTCAAAATTAATCTTATATCGTTATTTATAGAAAATTTTACGTTACATTTGAAAAAACAACAAAAATAGTATTTTAGAGTTGAACTTTTCGAAGATCAAGTAATAATCCTCGATTAATGGATACTTTTATTCGATAAAGCAAAAATATAAAAACCTTTTTATACCCTAACAAAATTTTTTTTTATTTTCTTTTTAATTAACTTTGTTTGACACAAGTGACATAATTGTTAACTGACGAAAAAAAAATGGCTCTATGGGTTTAAATAAGTAATCAATTCACAAAATATTTTATAAAGTTTTACGTTTTTAATCCAATTAATGTGTAATTAACCTGCTGAGGCATACGCCCAATTTCCTGTATTACGATTGAAATATGTTTTTTTAGATAAGAATCTAATGCTTTGGATCGTTAAATTGAAAATATGTTTGATATGTTGCCCAACGTACTCAAGTTGAATTCCAGTTAAGTTACAGCATCTCTGTGCTCTATTAGTTCCCAGCTCTCAATCATAATTTTTTTCTATGTCAAATTAAGTTATTAACATTTACTTTAAAGCGAGCTTCCCTCTCTTGTTATTGACCCAAAAACAGGACAGTGTCAGTTCTGATTTTAAAAAACTTTTACCAATCAAAGTATGACATAATATTGAATATACGTGTACACAATGACATCAGTAGAGTATACGACGATAATAGTGTCAAGATAGAATTTTCAACATTCATATTCATTGTTTTTCGAAAAAGTTCAGTAAACTCAAACAAGTTATCTCATTTAATTTCAAGATGGAATACACCACATTTCTAGAAAGTTGTGGCATTTTCTTTGGCTACTGGACCTTAGGGAATGCTATGACATATACTGTTTACTTATTTAGTGTAATCTTACCTGCTCTTGATGGTGTGTATTATTATAAAATATATATTAAATTGAAAATTACCTATAATTAAAGAGAGATTATTTTTGAAATAATTTAGTAACGGAAGATGTAACGGCCTCCGTTCTAATAATTCTTATATGTTTCATTCATGTTGTTTCTGGAATATTTATAATATGGGGAATTCTAACGGTGGGTATTTAAATTTTCGGTCGGAACTGCAAATTGATATTATTTGTACTTTATTGTCTTTGTACAGCGGAAACCTGAAATATTGTTGTCTGGCATCGTAATGTCCTTCGTGTATCCAATTATGATGAGGTTCTTGGAAACATCCAGATTTAATGTATGGTATATCATCATACTTTTAATTTTTCAGATGGTTTTCATTATATTGACAGGTGCTTATTATTTCCGAGCGCTAGAAAGATCCTGATCGTTTATAAGATTGAACTGAGTGTTAATGTATACTGGTAGTTAATGATCATGTACTTTACCCGCTGTCTTATTATCGACCGTCAAAATTATTTCATAATAATGCAAATATTGAACATTTTATGTTATCCTTTAACCAAAATTTCATAAAATCTTTTGACAAAAAAAAAAATTTAAATAAAGTACCCAATAACTGTTTTCTTTATAAAAGGTGCTTTGATTTTCATGTATTTCAAAAATAACAGTCGAAACTCAAGCATATACATATAGTACATGAATACGAACATATAAACATCTCAATTAAACATACAAAAATTCTATTAAAACACTAGATTTTTAACTGAGAGCGTCAAGATGTCTGCAGAGGTTGAGGAATTGTTGAAGCGTTTTCAGCTTGTTAAGAACATTGTTGGTATTATTGTAACGGATTATGACGGTATTCCCATAAAATCAACACTGGAGAATCCGATGGCAGTGCAATTATCTCATCACATGCACATATTGGTTGAAAAAGCACGCCAAGTTGTTCTAGATCTGGATGTCACCAACGAGTTTAAAATGATGCGAATGCGAACTACATATTTCGAAATAATTCTCCAGCCGTCCGAACACTATTTCATTGTCATCATTCAGAACCCCAGCGAGTAGCCGGAGCGAAAAGAATTCATTATTTTAAATTTAAACGTATATAGTACTATTTCTTATCCTCATTTATGTCATTAATAAAATTCCGAAAGTATTGCATCACATCGAGTTTGTCTACATAGCCGCTACCCAAAAGGTAGAAAAATATATATATTAATGTAACAACCAGAAAAGGGGGCGTAGAAGAACATTCTTCATCGGCACCAACAACCAAAGCCATAATCATCTGTGTGATTTCTGCATTTAAATGAACGGATTTTAGTCATAACTATATCGGATCGCTTGCTGATGATAATCAAGAAAATACAATATATACTTTGTGGGGTCGCAAAGGATCGTTTCATATTTGTTATCCAATGATCAGAAAATGAAATTGTTCTAAAAAATCTGCAAGGGTATTCGGCGGCAGGTAGAATTGTTTAATTTTAGAATTGTATTACCACTGGTTTTTTATTTTCTGAAATGTGATTGAAGCAACCTTTGACGAATACTTTCGATAATAGACTAACAAATCCCATTTGTTTTTTTTTTCATCGTTTGGGTCTTTTAAGTGTCAATATGTCTAAATTAATCATAGATCTGTTTTTTCAAATCACATAACAGAAATTGTATACAATTTCTCTGCGTGTTTGCGAGTAACTGTGCAAAAAAATGCGTATCCGAGGAACTGATACTGCAACGCACAATTGCAGACTCCGTCATCGATCAATCAATCAACGCATCAGCCTTCATCCATCATCATCTAATCGAAGGCAACAATATGGGCACCCCAGTGACAGCAGACAAACTCCGGCAGTTGCATTCCTTATTCGTGCAGCACGACCAACGTGGGGATTCGAAAATTGCACTTTCGCAACTGGGCGATTGTCTGCGGGTAGCGGGTGCCAATCCAAGTGAGGAGACCATTCGTCAGCAGCTCCAGAAATTGCATGAGAAAAATATAGAACGGGTTTCCTTTGACGAGTTTCTAACCATCTACGAACACGTCCAATCGGAGGAGCCCGTTAGTCCGACTCGTATTGCTTCAATTACCGAAGAGTTCTTATCATGCTTCAGATACTTTGATGAACAAAATACTGGGTATATATCAGCAAATCGTATTAAACACATTCTCGTTAATTGCGGCGAGAGCCTAACCATGGAGGAGGTGGATCAGATATTAGCCAATCGTGTTAACGATCAGGGCTTGGTTAACTATGCGGAGCTAGTAAACGTAATATTAAACAGTTAAATTGTATACATGCAAAATACACAGAATAGATTCTCAATTATTAGATTCTCAATTCAAATATAAATAAATAATTGTATTCTCAACGACAGATCGTATTGTAATTGTCTATTACTAATATCTTCGGTATGGTAAGATGTCCAGGGCTCGACGGAATTAAAATATTCCTTTGTTGCCAATCAAGGGATCTCACTAAAAAAGAAATCTGTATCTATTTGAAATTCTTGTCATCAGATATATTTAATTGAGAATTGAATACAAAAACCCAACCACAACATTTTAATATAAAATAATACGCATGAAACTATAAAATTAAATATAAAAATTATAAAATAGTTATACGATGGAGTCGCAAAGGAAATGCTCTAGTATTTTTAATGTTTCCCCGCAAAAGATAATGTTTTATGCGCCCTATAATCGCATTCAAAATCGTTTGATTACAATACTAAATCCTACTGCCACCAAACTGTTTTTTAAGATACGTTGCAATTACCCGAAGAAATATAGTGTCAGTCCAAACTGCGGTCGCATTGAACCCTATGACACGACTGAAGTTCGAATCAGTCTGAACTATTTCGATTTTCAAAATGGTCCCACTAATGGACATCGATTTTGTATCCAATGCATTCAAGCTCCTCAATATATGGACTCATTTGACAGTCAATGGATACTGAATCACTTCAAAGAAACGCCTTCGTCCGAGTTCAATAATATGCGTATTTCTGTTGAACTTCTGCCAGAGGTGTGCAGTGTTCCTACATCTGAACTGGAGATTTTGTTGCCGAAGGATTTTCAGGAATCTTTGGAAAGTGTCCAACCCTTAAACTTTCATTTTATGCAACATTTAAAACAGTTGACTTTACAATTGGGAATGCCAGCTCTGAAAAAGAAAGACCGCAATTTTGGACAAACTATTATAAGATTTTGTATCTTTTTAACCGGATTAGTTGGGGGTAATTTCTCCAAGTCCTTTGTTATTTTATTGTTTGACAATTTCAACAATTACTTAATGGTCTTTTACAGTCTATTTGCATCGCCAGCAGCCCGAGAGCGTTCTACATATTTATACGCAATTAAATAATACGGGGCTTCCGATATTAACAGACGGACCATAAAGTTATAAATATAATTGTTCCTCACACTACATTCCCCTGAAGTCTCCAGACCACGCACAGTAAATTTCCCATAACATTTCCACCTATGCATATAATTGCAATTAATCAACAAATGGGTGCTTAATATATAAATTCTTGTGTGTTCTCAATGGGATTTAATTGGCCGCATTTCATTTGAATCTGGCATATTTCGCGGCTTGATTCTCATATCAGGGGTCGTTCCTACATTCCCGAGAATCGATTGGTTACATATATATAAAGTGGAAGATTTTTGCAATTCACAAAAGAAGATATACATAAAGTATAAAGCATTACTGATGGACGTTCGATATTCGATATTTTGAATTCTTAGTTTTTGTTCTCTCGAACTAAATTAATGTATATCCAAAATAAATTTTATAATCTTGCAGATTTCCATATTAATTTAAGACATTTTGTTGCGCTTTCTACGTTCGTAATGTAATCTCTAACTAAATAAACTTAATACGACACACCATACTAAATTAAATTATACATGTTTCTGCATACTGAACAATACAATTTTCTCGTAGCACAGAGACAGATACTCTTCGAGATCAATCGAACAAGCGCTATATATAAATATGTTTAATTGCCATCATATTTTCTATGATAATATTATTTGAATATTTTAAAATAATATTTGGCTGAAAACAGTCAGACACGCCGAAATCCCACTTGTATTCACACTCCTTAAATAAAGATTTTTGAAATTACTTTCACAGATCACTTTAAAGAGTATATGATTTGCAAAAGTACATATACTCAACAATTATGTGCTACATAGGATACAAAAGCAAATACTGCATTTAAATTTTATTATGATAGTCTTGAAAAACCTTCTGCATTTCTCGTTTGGTTTAAACATTCAGAAATATGCAAAAAATGTGTTTTAATATTAAATTTATTGGTCCCGACGTACATTTCCCAATCTTGTTCGACCAGAACCTTGTCAAAACCAAAGGATAATAGCCATAGACACCGCGTAATTGGAGGATACATGATGTCAGTAGCGAAGGTACCTTGGCAAGTATTTCTTCAATGGTTGGGTCGTCACTTTTGCGGTGTTTCCATCTTAGGTCAGTACATCGGGTTGACGGTCGCACACTGTTTAAATGGGACGATGCAGGTGCACGCGTTGGAATGTCCGTGGCAAACTACAGCAGATGTGTTATTCATTGAGAAGTTATTAAATTTATGGGAAATATTCGGGAATTTATCGCATGTTGAAAACTTACGACATTGCTGTGACTTGGCTGCAGTTCCCCTTGACCATTGCAATCTCTGTTCAGCCCACAATTAAACCCGAAGAGGGATGTTTTGTGTGGTTATCTGGTTTTGGTCGGACCGAGGAAAATTAAGATTTCAAGCCACCTAATGGGTGTTCACATGCAAATAATGAGCAGCAAGAAATGTGCTGATGCCTTGAGTGAAAGCCATCACTTGCCACACTTTGTGCTGCTGCAGACGACAGAGATGCGTGTAAAGGCGATTCTGGTGGTCCCTTAACAACAGATTAGTAGGCATTATTTCTTGGGGCAAAGGGTGCATTGATTCAAATTTCCCGTGTGTTCACACAAGTGTTGCCGCTCTGCATAAATGGATTGAGGATATTTCTCAAAACGAAACGAAGAAAATATAAATCTGTTGTAAACATCTTCAAGTGCATTAAAAGTCAAACATCTATAATCCGAAAAAATCCCTTAGTTTTTTAGGCCAAGGACATAGTCGGGGCATAGTCCACTAAGCCACGGTACAACTCTTGTGGTTCGATTCCCCGGGCTGGGCAGGTACACATATTGTGTTTTCATATTTATTAATATATATACATATATTTTATATTTTATTTTATATATTTTATAATTTTTCCCTAAATGTACATAAACATATATTTTTTTAAATATACATTCATATGACATTAAGCATTTACACATGGGCATGAGACATTCGACAAAGCGATAAGATGCGCTAGTGACCCCATTACATTTGTGAAGGCCTTCCCGTGGTGTTCCCTGGGCACTGATAATATGTAATAATATGTAGCGAATTCGAGCGGCGATTCTATATTGATATTTACAAACTTTGTTTACGTTATACTGATGATAATCCATGGCCTTATATATATTTATTTTTCTGTGCAGCGTCAAGAAGACTGCAATGTGGTTAGTTTTTGGAACAAACAGTAAATGGAACAGAAACTCATATTACTGTTTTGACTCGTTCAATAAGTATTTTAATTCTTTGATCAATTATTAAGCAACTGAAGGAATATGTTTAATTATGTGCCATAGCAAGTGTAATCATGCATATCTTGTGACAAATTTTATTAGAAACGGAGTGGCAACAATAAGAAATAACAATCTATCGTGTCAAGAATTCAGATACTCTTTAAGATCAATATTTCGACAGCCACATACTAGATACATATATAATTTATATTTCATTTCTATTGCACTTATTACATATATAAGTATAATCGCTACATAAGAATTATTGGATGTTTTTCCACAGATTAGTTTTAAGCGTTAACGCTTTGCTAAAGTCCATGTACCCTTGGGATACTCATTGCCTTCATACGTATTAAGCGCAAATGCTGTAATAAAAATGTATTCCGTCAGTCGTGGAAAAACCCTCTTAAGTTCTTGTCCAGTTTAACAATTTGGTGCAAAGGAATGCATACATATTTTTCAATATTACTTTTAATATACATAACATGCAACTCAAGTTCGTTAAATGATTTCAATGAATCGTTCCTTAACATTAGCTCACACTACTCGTATGACCCGCTCATACTGAATACTGACGACAATCGGAATATAGATTTTCTTAGCGGAAAGTCGAGCGAAATGCAAAACAGAATAATTGGTGGATTCAAGTTGAGTGTGAAACAAGCGCCGTATCAAGTATCGTTACAATGGTATGATGAGCATTTCTGTGGTGGCGCTCTCTACAAATCTAATATAGTGGTAACTGCAGCTCACTGTGTGGTTAATAAAGAACCCGCAGATATATTCGTGCGTGCTGGATCGTCTCGTCCGGGTGTTGGGGGACACTTATTTGATGTCAAAGAAGTTGTAGCTCATCGGAAATACAACAGGAAATATACAAATCACGACGTTGCTGTCTTGCTCCTTGATACCTGTGTGAGGCCAAGTAAACGAATTCAGACAATTAGGCTTGCGGGCAATGAGCCCAGTTCAGACGCCAAAGCATTAGTGTCCGGTTACGGTCGAACACAACATGGAAAAGCAGAGCAATTAATGGGTGTTAAGGTGCGAATTATGTCCAGGCGGAAGTGTATTAAAGTATTCGGTAACAAATTGATTGGTATGTCTAATATTTGTGCGCAATCACCTAACAAAGATGCTTGTCAAGGCGACTCCGGAGGCCCCTTAGTGTTCAAGAATACCCTCATAGGCATTGTTTCATGGGGAAAGGGATGCGCAGACCACAACTATCCTGGTGTATATTCAAATATTGCCTTCCTGAGAAATTGGATTCGAAATGCTTCTTATCATCTGATAAAATCGCAAAAATGGGACTGAAAGCAAATGTGATTTGTGGGTTTTGGAATTTTTCACCCCATTCTTTTATAATGAAATAAGTTTTCATTAGTTTCATCAGCAATAAATTGAACAATAAAAATATATTTCTTTTATTTTGTGACAAATTAAATGATATGGCAAATCAAAGTAACAGGAAAGAAGGTTTTATTTGTAAGTATAGTTTTCATCTAATGGTCAGTTCGCATAACATGTGCTTATGCAGTTAATAAATCTACAGTTGAAAGTAAGTTTGTAATGCTAAGTGCCTTAACTGCCACCGATTACTTGCTCAATAAATGCCTATAAATTTGGTACTCATATAGCGATGCTCAGGGTCGAGGGGGTTGCGGATCTCAACTGTCACTTCTAACGATTAATGCGAACGTCTGCATAAAAATACCTAACCAGCCTAGTGATATCCCATTTGCGTCGCCCGAGCAAATCGTACAGTCACAAGTCTGGACAATTAGTGTGATGTATGTTTGTGTTATAAAAGTTTTATGTTTCCGCATATTTATGTGTGTTTATCATTTGCCTATAGACCAAAGTTACCTTAAAGTTCCTCAAAAAACTCATTACCATTAATTACGTGGATTATTATATATTATTAATTTCTCCACCATTTGCAGTATTTGAATTAATCTGTCATCATCATCATTTTATTAACAAATACTTTATTAACAGGTACTCATTTCAGAGTATAATATAAATAATATATAAATTTCTATTTAGTTTTTGTTGTACCGTGAAAATTTTTGAAGCGGAACGCATCACGTTTGACAGCTTGCATAATTGAATTAAAGCATACCGACTATAAGATACCCTTTTACTGAATATTACCAAATACGATGCTGACATATTTCTCTTACATCGCCCTTTTTTCGTCCTTACTACTTCACTATTTAGCCATGTTCGTAACTATCTTCTGGTCCTCCGGCTCCAGAGAACTGAATAGACAAATAAATAAAATAAAAATAAGTTGAATACATAATATATAATTGAATATATATAATATATATATATAAATTTGGATAAACATAATAAATTGAGTGTTGCTGTTCCCTTCACAGTAAACCGAAGTTTTTTACCTTTTGTACATTGACGCTCGGTATGAGGATCGCAGTTATCTTATCACAGTTAGTAGCATTGTGAAGTTAGTAGTGAAGTTACAACACGACTCAAAGCAAGGCAAAGGCCCTAATGCGGTTCATTTATTTTAGTGATGCAAATCTTTTTCATCAGTACCTTTTGCAAGCACTTTTATTATTAACTTAACAAGTAATAATAGACCTGTGCAATGACTGTGCCTCGAATCTGTTTAGTTCTTATTTATTATTGTATATTGAATAAATATTGTAGAAGCAAACAAAAATGAGAGGTTATCATGCCTAAGGTTATTTTGCCTTATATGTGATCATATATGTACATTTATGACCTATTACATTATGACTAAAAACAAAGTAGGCAGATGAGAGAAACTATAGCATTTTTAATTATAACTTCAATATACATATACTTTTACAATAGTCAGTGTGGTTGAAAAAATACGAAAAATTTATAATGTGTAAGAAGTCGCAATGCTCCTGTCTAGATAACTTTTTGTGTGACCTTAGTCAATGGTCTAGTATTATTTATTCTCTTCGTTGCTCTAGCAATTTTCGGTAAGTAGTTTAATAAATAAGAGAAAACATTTAATACATTCTTCTTTTACTTACAGATAACAAAGGGAATTCTAAAAAATTCATTTATCCAACTGTGGCAATGTTAAGTACACTACACATTATATCCGCAAGCTCCCAATTAATTGGAATATTTAAAGTGCGTGTTCTTGAACAATTTATTTAGTTGTTCAATTAATAACGTATTTTTAGGAAAAGCCTGGCGTATATTTTTCCGGTTTTCTCTTGAGCGGGATATTACCTGTAGTATTATTGTATATCCCTTCTTTTACTTAATACATAAGATCCAACACAGCACTCGTTACACCCTTACACGGATAGAATATAGTATAATATGATTAGTCTTCATTAAGCTTGTCTAATGCAACGCAAACTAGTCCCTCAATCTATATCTTAAACTGTTTTGGGTATATAAAATATTTGGCATGTCGGAGGTAGCCCCTTATTCTGTTTTTCTTTTTCTTTCAGCGATGCAAATATTGTTCTCATTTTTTTCATACAGGTTCTTTTATGTCAACCTGCAAGACAAAGAATAAAAAGTGCCAAAAAAATATTTCTCTTCCACTACCTTTGCGGATCGAAAAATAGAATGTATGTTTGTGTGTACGTGTATGTATTTCTTCGCGCAGAGAACACCTAAAACTGGGCCATTTCATAGACAAGAGAGTTGTCAATAGGCAGCCATAGAAATGGCAGGCAGGTATTCTCTTGAAAATCCCAACAAATGCAACTAGTTTAGTTATTTAGTTGTTCAGAAAACCGCAGAATGCAAAATACATTCTCTGTCCTAATTTCCACAGCGACATACACACCCAGACCCAGATATACACATTGGAAAAAAGCCGCACAAGTCGGTGGCAACAATTAAAAATTGGTGTCAAAATGCTAACGTCAAGAATTTTAAGTGCATTTCAAGGTTTCCGCGCATTAAGTATACGCAATGTGGCACGCGACTTGCATACGATGCTGTCAGCGACAGTCAGCTCTCATTATCAGCATTGCCATGCCAGATGTTTTAGGGAATTCGCTTAAGATGAAGACTGAAGTCGCAGATAACATACCCTATATAAAAATAAGCATACACAATATGTGTACGTACCACCATGCGTATACTTTATCTGAACACCCGCACACAAGTAAATAGCCAAAGCACTTGACGACAAATGGATTGAAACACTTGTTCCACGCAAACCACTCTACTTCCCCATATGAATGTTATTTCCCAGACACCTTCTGTTCTTACAAGCAATACATCAGTATAAAGCTTTCGATGTACAATTATTATTATTATTTCAATAGTAAAGTTTATTAATAAAGTAATAAAGCATAAGCACATTGCAGCCTGATTGCACATCATTTCAAAATTAAAGAGTTCGACGTCCCCATAGGGAATTTTTGTCATGAATCGGTTCACTTTCCAGATTGACAGTATTATTATTGTCATTGTGGCACTCATCTGCTATATATACCTGATTAAGTGAAGCGTGTACAGTTGGCTGCTTCGAGTCCTCAGCTTAGTTGAGAGATCAAAAATTCTATTAAGTCTGGTTAAAAGTAAAATGTGCTGCAAAAGTACCTTCGAAAACCACAAATGGCGAGTGAGTTCGCATGGGGCGATTGTCGCCGAAAGTGAAAGGCTGCGGCGGTATAAATTCAGCTGACAATTCCTGCTGGCGACGCATTCCTTCGTTCGGGCGACGATGCATCTGTGCATCATTGTGATAACGAAAGGGTTTCATCGGATGGCGATTCATAGCTCCATTGTCGGAATAAACAAACTGTTCAGGCGATGTGCGGTTTCGCATCATCAAGCCATTGTTTACACGGTCCAACCGCTGCATCGGATTGCGCTGTTGAGGTGTATCATCGTATCGGTGACTCGGACACGGATTCTGAAGCAACTCCCATTCCATTTTCCTGCGCTCGCGATCAGCCTCGCGCATTCGCAGCTCTGTAAGACTTAAAATTGTAAGTAAACCAATTTCTCACTTCGAAGCCTTCTTACCTTGTCGCAACATTTCAGTCTCGCGCTCATTGCGCAAAAAGTCCAGTTGGATCTCCAGCTTCTGAGCCTCGCGCTTGAGCTCTCGCTCTAGAGAGGAGCTCTTCATCTCGTATTCGTTCCATAATTGTTTCCATTTCATACCGTATTCGTGCTCAAACGAATCGAGTGCAGCAAAACGCGGTGCGCAGCTGCGTTCACTGACGAACTGTTGAGAGTTCTTGTTGAATGCCTTATCGGGCATGCCAATAGTTTCGTCCTCTTGCTCCATTGGCTCCACAATGCAAGGACGCAAGGTGGCAGTCAGGAAGAAGCAATTCTCTGCACACATACGTAGACAAGCATTGGCAGACGACTTCTTGGTGAACTCAACAATGCCCTCACACTTGGAATTACCACGATCGTCAACCTTAACGATGGCCCTCTCGATGGGACCGAATATTTCGAAAGCTCGGTATAGAAGCTCGTTGGATACAAAGCCTGTCAGATTCCTGACACGCACGACAGACTCGCTGGATGCGAAGCGAACGCGCAATTGGCGTCCGTTCAAAAAGGTTCCGTCCAGGGCACGCTGGGCCTTCAGGGCATTCAAATGATAATCAACTCTAATGAATGCAAAGTTCTTTTCCGAAATTATGAAAATATCGCTGATTTCACCGTATGGCTGGAATATCTCACGCAAGCTATCATCCTTTGCCATATCAGTGGTAAGATTACCGATATAGAGACGATTGCGGATGGAGAACTTTATGTCCGCATCCAACTCGATGGGTTCCAATTCCAAGGTTGAACCAATAGAATGTAGACGTTGGTTAATAAAATACTCATCATGTTTATTCCCAGAACTATTGCGCGACCTACGATTTCGGCCACGCTGATCTCCCGATCCTGCAGTTCGTGAATTTTGATTGCTTGGTTTTGATTGACCGGATAATAAGCTTCTCTCATCTCCCACTGCATTGGAAAGGTCCTGGAAAAAAAGTAGAATACATTTTTTTTTTTTGTTTTGAATAATAGTTTCAATGAACTTACCTTTTCAGTTTCCCAACGCTGAACATTACCATGGCGATTTCGAGGTTTTTTTGCTAACGGTTCAGAAGAATCAAGCATCATATCACCATCAATGATAATCATATTCTCTTTGTCCATCCTATTAGCGTTTTTATTGGATAAGTCCTGGTTATGAATTGCGACTTGATTCTCCATTTTTTCCTTCTTTATGCAAAATTAATTGAATCACAAAATTCGGAATTTATTAAAAACTTGACGGAAGAACCTCAAACAAGTTACTTCGCCTGCTACTCTCAGACTGAGTTATTTTTTCCCTATTGGAATAGTGCTAGCAGAACGATAGGCGATAACTAATCGATATATCGATTCGATTGCACATGGCAACAATAACAATAATATCGATATTGTGACTTTCTATCTGTATAAAACATCGATATCGCTGATATGTGTATATATATAAGGTAGTAGTAAAATATTTTCTTATTTCTATCACATTATATTTTTAAACAGTCTACTTGAACATTGTTTACTACTTGAGCACTCAAAATTTCAACGAAATCATTGTCAATTGTTTTTCAATCGCATCGTGTTTTACAACAAACGGGCTACGGAAACTTAAGTTACAACAAATTTTTTTTCAATTTAAAACAAAAATGTCTTGGCTAAATCCTCAGAAGCAATTCCTCAACATGCTGTGCAAGGTGACGCCGACAAATTCGATTTGTCGTTCGCACTTTATGTCTGAATACCCCGAGTGCTTTAAGAACAATCGAGGTTATATGGCGCATATGTTGGAATTGCCACAGAAATTATGGAATCGCCTGGTCAACCGTGGCGTGTCAACAGAATTTACAGATAACCAACATTTATCGTGTCCCATATTTGACGAGGACAATGAGACGTCTGAACTGGTGGCAACCATATTTAAAGTAATGTTCCTCTTCGCGATCAGCGTGGGAATTTTGTATGCCATGTTGAAAGTAGCATCTCAGCGACGTGCAGTAGTGTAATTATTATTAGGTAATAATACCACTGTCATTTTCAAAATTTACAAGAATTGCGAACGTATTTCAACTCCATTCATTATTATGATACATTGCCACATGAAGAATACCCCCCATTTGCCTGCAAATTACCAGTCCCGGATGTTCGCTGGCCACCCAACCCCCCCAACCCTCAAACCATCGAAATTCGATTTCCAAACGTATGGACTTTCATTATTTACTATACATAATTAGCGACCATTAACGAACATCACGAGCTGGCGATAAATTCGAATTATAAAACATTTAATGATGTCCATAAAATATCCCGAAAAGCCCATTACGAAAGCAAGTGACAAGTTCATGATGGTTTGTGGGTCGTGTGTGCTGTGCCAGAAGATAATTTGCTCGAATCCTAATTATTGAAAACGTTCATGAATCGAAATTTTACCTATATAATACGATTTATTAAAGAGATTTATCGCAATTAAATGCATATTTTGTTAGAGAAATTTTTCTATCAACAGGGTATTGACACAATCGACTCCCCGTTATGTTTTAAATTATCAATTAATTTTAATGTTTCTCCCAAATTAATTAAAAATCCGCTAAATTATGCTGTCAGAACTGATAGCTTTACTGATTTATTTAGAAGAATGGAATGCATTTTAATGTGTATTCAAAGAATGATGCAGATTTTGATGTACATGAATGTATCTATAAATCTATTTGTTTTCCTAGAAATTAGAGTAGCATTATATAACTGTAGCATAGTTAAACGTACGAAACATTCCCAGGAATATGTTAATTCCCTTTTCTCTTTGTATTTTCGCAGTCATGCAGTATTTATCCTGCATTATTGATTGATAGTTTTGTGATTATATAATTAGTAAGTCATTTTATGTTTACTCGGGCATTTATTTGCCTTCTCTTGCTGCCTTTCGTAGACCTCAACGAGAAACTGTGGGGCAAAAACAATTTGCGCAAACTATTTACAAATTAAAATGGCCAACAATAAATTTCGAATGTTCGAATGTTGTTCGAGTGCACGAGTCTGCAACTGCAGTCGGCCGCAGGCGAATAATGGCAACAATATTGAAATGAATTGCGATTCGTTTTCTCTCACCGCTCGGGCATTTGAAATATGCGCAAATATTTGCTCGAGCATTCACATGAATTTCAATTTCAATTTGATATCGATTCAGCAAACCGAATGAGCGATTTGCCAGTTTAATAAACTTCGATGAATAAATGAATGAATAAATATATAGTATATTTGCATCTTCTGGTGCGGCGATAATTGCTTAGCAAGCATTAGGCAAATTAATTTAGATTACAGCTTAAGTTTCTGCCGGTAAATAATAGTTATCAATTTGTGCCAGCATAAATAAACTTAAGAAATTTCGGCGTAAATTCGAGTTTTGGTTGCAGGAAAACAATTTTTTATGTACCACAAACTCTTTGCATAAATCTCGACAAAGTTTTTGCATTTCGTTTGGCTCATTGTCAAAATGGCTACAAAGCCGCACAGGCGAATAGCGAATGCACTCATGAAATAATAATAAAAAAAATAATAAAAATAATAATAAAGTCTCTTTTTTTATTTATTATTATTTTATTTATTATTTATTTTATTATTATTTCATGAGTCTCTTTTTTTAATTAATATGTAGAAGCGCCTAAGCAACCGTGAGTTGAAATTCAGTTATCGATAGTCGCGAAGTTTAGGCGATCACTATCACTACTGAGAACTATCATCACTAGTATTAGATTCCTTCACACTGTATGGATTTGCGCAAACAATGCCCTATAATAAATAAAACCACCTTCCTAGCCAGACAAAGAACTTCAGCATAGTTCCCGTCCGTACATATATCGCAATGTATTACAGCAACGTCCTCACTATGTTAGGGTATTGCCACCCGCTAGTTCTATTTGCCTTATTATGCTAGCAACAACAATATAAGGCTGCATATAGGCCAGGCCGACACTATTTTAATTTGGCCAACGAGCTCGCGCGCGGAAGCTCGGGCAGCTCGCCAGGCGCAGCAAGGCGGAGCCATACGGCTGTGATTCCATGTCCCTACCCCTTCCTCACTTCCCTTTCCCCTTTCTGCCATCCCTGGCCCGCTTCATCTGCAGTGTCCTGCGTCCTGTGTTGTCTGTTAACCGCAATAATTTATGCCTTTGAGCCGTGTTTGAGTCAAAGCCTTTTGTGTGGGTGCGCCAGTGTGTTTGTCTGTGTGTGTGTGTGTGCACATAATTTTGC
This sequence comes from Zaprionus ornatus, assembly GCA_018904035.1. NCBI lineage: Eukaryota > Metazoa > Arthropoda > Insecta > Diptera > Drosophilidae > Zaprionus > Zaprionus ornatus. The sequence continues at coordinate 13,532,358 of JAEIFZ010000002.1, read as the reverse complement.
CTATTAAAGTAAAACACTAACAGCGCTTATCATTACAAACATCGTCATGGCAGGCAACAGCAACAACAACAACAACTACAGCGAGCTTTGCGTTGCGCATCCTTTCGTCGGCTCCATTTTGTTTAGTTTACGCTGCAAATGCGTGTGCGGATGTGTGTGTGCGCGCTTGTGTGGGTGTGTGTGTGTGTGTATGTGTCTTCGCCTCGCACTTCCTAATGCAAAAAAGCGACTTTTCAGCACAAATTTTTAGCAAAATTAAAATATTTATGTTGCCGACGTGCTTAATGCCCCGCGCTGCTGCTGCCACTGACAACGCTCCACGCTCCATGCTGCGACGCTGTCGTCGTTCATGACAGACCCGCGCCTCAGGCAGCTCCCTCCTCCACCTACTCTCCCCCTCTCTCTCTCTCTCTCTCTCTCACCCCTTTAACAACTAACTCTGCAACTCTCTGCCGAGCATTCAGTTTTGTCTCCCATGTGTGTGTGTGGGTGTGTGTGTGTGTGAGTAGTTCGTGTGAGTGCGTGATTACATATAAGTATATGTATTTGTGGTATACCCTGTATGTGAATACCCTGCAAACGAATGGTCCATGTGCGTTATATTTGATGAAGAAGGGAACAGTTTGTACCATGAGTGATCTTGAAAGAGAGCCTTAATATAATATAATTTAACATATAATATGCACAGAATTTAAATATAATATATGCAATTACTTATAATTACAACATACTTCAAAGTTCTCAACAAATAGATTTCATTATAATGATCTGCATAGAACATCAAACATTAGAGTATTTCCAGTTCTGGCACAGCTGAAATATTCCTTTTCTATTTTAATGCAGCGCTTAAACAAAACGCGAAGCTTGCCAGTGAAACGAGTCTGTACGCTAAACAACCTTCTTCACCGTACCCCACATCCCCCCATTTGCCAACATCCTACCGCGCCTCGTGCTCAACCATTTATGTCTCCAAAGGCAACATCATGATGCCGCCACTTACTGTTAGCGCTTTAGCAACATCATTTTGTTGCCCTGCCGCATGCAAAGCCAACTGGTGCACCCACTGCAAGCGGGTACAGTGGGCACTCGTTGAAGGGAACGAAGTGAACGTAGATGAGAAGTATTTGAAAAGTATATTAAACCTATTATACTATACCTATTATATATATATATACTATTTAAGTTGAATAATATGATTACTGAAGCAAATTGTTATACTCATGTATAACACTTATAAAACACAATTATTTTTTAATGATTGTGTTCAGTTATATTAGATTTAATTTTTAATTAACTTTAAATTGTTATTAATTTTAAAATTTTCTAACTTGTAGCGATAAAATGATAAATAAATAAAAATTAAGTGAGTAAAAATTTTTTTTTTTTTTTTTTTTTTTATTTATTATTGTAATACAATAATAAGTTAAAGATAATCTTACAGTACAATGAAGAATAAATAAAGATAAAAGAAAATTAAAAAAATTAAAAAAAAAATTAAAAAATAATTGTGTTCAGTTATATTAGATTTAATTTTTAATTAACTTTAAATTGTTATTAATTTTAAAATTTTCTAACTTGTAGCGATAAAATGATAAATAAATAAAAATTAAGTGAGTAAAAATTTTTTTTTTTTTTTTTTTTTTATTTATTATTGTAATACAATAATAAGTTAAAGATAATCTTACAGTACAATGAAGAATAAATAAAGATAAAAGAAAGGAATATCAATAAAGAATTTTTCGTCTTAGCTTTTCTGCTCTATTATAATTCGAATATTATATTTTATCCTATTAAAGTTATACTAATTTTAAATTCCCTATTAAATTGTCCCTGTTTAATGGTATCTTCCACGAGATCTGTGAGATTTGCTTGTTGTTTGTGTATCTTATTCGGCGAATTAATTACATTAAACTGAAGTTTATGCATATTTTATGTGCAAATTAAATGAATTTTTTAAAGTGTCATTAGGGCTGCAGCTGAGGAGGCAGGAAATCACAGTAAGCAAATAAAATAGAAAAAGTAAAAGAAGAAGAAGAAGATATAGAAGAGGCAGCAGAAGTGATGGTGCTGCCAAAAGGGAAGCAAAAGTAAATTAAGCACAATTCCTTCACAATTCCTCGGGCGTAACTTGGCCAAGTTGTTTGGGTCTCGTTCGTTGCGCCCTTTTAACATCGTCTTCTCTCTTTCACCCTCTCTCTCTCTCTCTCTCTCTCTCTTGGCCTCCACTTTCCTCTATAATTCTCTATATGCTTTTGAGCTTCTTTTTGTGCCAGTTTCACCGTCTGTTTCTTGTTAAAAACGTTTAAATTTATGGCTATTTTGGGACCTGCCGCTGTTTGCGGCCAAATTGTCCTAAGATTTCTTTCCCCTGTGCGAGGAGGAGCAGGAGGTGGGTCGTGATGCCGTCAGCTTTGTTTAGAGGGTTTAAAGTTTAAGAAACACCGTTTCTCGAGCAATAATTGACTCTGATCGGTAATGGAAAGTGAGAGAAGGAGACCAGTTGAAAACCCTTTGAAAATATACAGACTTTATAACTTTGTACTAAATATAACACAAATCTATGTTACCTTATGTTTCCCTGAGCAAAACAAAGACCTGTACCTTGCTTTGTGATAAAAATAACTCAAATTTCATTCAAGTATTTCCCCAATCTCTCAGACACAATTGCTGAAGACTGATGCGACTTCCCCATCAGCAACTGTATAATTTAGCAACTCTTTTATGACTCCTGGCAATTTCGCACTTGGATGCGTCTAATTTCATATATTTTTCTTTTGCCCTGCGTTATCTATGACACATGGCAAATAAGTTGCGCATACGCCACGTTGTGCTCCGTCAGAAATGTAAAAGAAAACTGCCAAGTGAAATTCAATTCCATAACAAATGAACTGCAAAACAGATGTCCATCTATGACATGGCAGAGGAGAGTGTGTGTGTGTGTGTGAGAGAGAGAGAGAGAGAGAGAGAGAGAGGGGTAGAGAAAGAGAGCAAGGGAGATGAACGAGAATATAAAAACGGAAATTAAGCAAAAGCAACGATGTAGAATTCTTAGCAAGCGGAAATAGTTGAAATATTCAATAGGAAATTTGCAAAAAAAAAACGAGTTAAAAAAGGAACGACAACGATGCAAAGAAAATTCTTCTCTGTCCTCTGTGAACTCTGTTCGATATTTTGTTTTCTTTTGCTTTGTTTCATGGGCCACATGATGCAACTTAAATTTAAACAACTAAAAGCTTGTCTTTCACAGTGGGACGAGTTGACTGAGCGACAGACAATGCAAACGCTGCACAAATTCCCAAAACTAAACCAGCAACAACACGCTGAACAGCTCGAACTGAAACCGAACTAAAACCAAACCCATGAACTGACCATGCCTCCTGACCACCCCACACACACAGACACACACACACCGCCCAGAATGATGGAGAGTGTTTTGTGTCGGTGAGACTGCAACCGCATTTCGCACAAATATTGACACATGTGCGGCGACCAGAGAGGGGCCGCCGAGGGGCGGGGCTGCCAAACCAAACCAAAGGCTGTGGCCATTAGATGATTTATAGGTCAGTTCGCGCCCCCTCCCCCTTCCACCCTTTCCCACTGCTTGCCCTTTTCCCTGCCGCGCACAAAACAAAAGCGAAATCGAAAACGAAATCGAACAGCAGCTGCAACTGCATCGATTGACAGGCCACGGGCTAGAGGCAAGGGGCGACTAACAAGGGGGCTACAGGCAATACTCCCCTTGCCCACTCCACTCCGCACTCCTAAACAAAGCAGGGTTTCAATTTTGGGCATTGGATTTCGCTATTGAAACGAACACTTTATAGACAGCCTCAGTCACATCCTCCTCTACCCCAGAGCTTTGTAATTAACACAGAAAAAAAGGCGAAGCAAGAAATTGCATGAATGAAAAACGCTCAGAATTCTATGGTATGACGCTCTCACAGTCAAGCTTCGATTCAAAGAACAATATGGACCTTCGATGCATTGTTCATTGCGGTTTTCATTATTGTGGAGAACAAACTGGCGTGCACTCAAAGGAGCACACAGTAGGATACCGGAGAGAGAAAGTGCAATACGAAGCAGCATGTGTATGCCACAACGGGTTCACAAATTTAATTAAAACGACTGAAAAAGCAGATCATCGAAGACTGCATTCAATGGAAGAGGAAACAATCAGAAAGCAGTGACATTAAAGAGAATTTCAAACATGATATCGTACAAAAGAATATCACAAGCAGGTATGCAGGGTGTGCGGTTCATAAGGGCCCCAAGGCCCTGGCCAAAGCTAAAGTTAAAAAAGGCAGACGGACAGAAAGATGGACAGACAGACAGATAGATAGATAAACATACAGACAGACAGATAGATAGACATACGAACAGACAGACAGACATACGGACAGACAGACAGATAGATAGATAGATAGATAGATAGACAGACAGACAGACAGACAGACAGATAGATAGACAGACAGACAGACAGACAGACAGACAGACAGTCAGTCAGACAGACAGACAGACAGACAGACAGACAGACAGACATACGGACAAACAGACAAACAGACAAACAGATAGACAGACAGACAGACAGACAGACAGACAGACAGACAGACAGACAGACAGACAGACAGACAGACAGACAGACAGACAAACAGACATACGGACAGACAGAGAGACAGACAGACAGACATACGGACAGACAGACAGACAAACAGACATACGGACAGACAGACAGACAGACAGACAGACAGACATATGGACAGACATACGGACAAACAGACCGACAGACAGACAGACAGACATATGGACAGACATACGGACAGACATACGGACAGACATACGGACAAACAGACAGACAGATAGACAAACAGACGGACAGACAGACAGACAGACAGACAGACATACGGACAAACAGAGAGACAGGCAAACAAACAGACAGACAGACAAACAGACAGACATACGGACAGACAGACAGACAGACAGACAGACATACGGACAGACAGACAGAAAGACAGACAGACATACGGATAGACAGACAGACAGACAGACAGACATACGGACAAACAGACAGACAGACAAACAGACAGATAGACTTACGGACAGATAGACATAGCTAAATCTACCGCTATTAATACTGCACATGAATACATATGTATCTTGTGTGGGGTCTATCAAACCCTAATATACTTCTACCCTATGGGTTATAGGTATAATAAATGCAAAGCATAATAGGGCAAGTATGACTGAATGAATCGAGAACAAAAGGGTCCAAAATGAAGATATCTCAAATGATGATTTAACAAAATTAAAATCGAGAAAAAATAAAATGACATTAGTATCCATTTCTTCATTTGGTGATATGTTTTTTGAACAAGACATTTACAATAGGGGGTCCGAAAAGTTTTGAAGAAGGGCCCACAAGACCCTCGCTACGGCCCTGCAACCGAGAGTTACTCAATTTCGCAATCAGCTTAAAGAATCCTAAGTCTTTAGAACTGCCCCATCAAGACGCACCTTTGAGACTCTCTCGACATTCAATTAACAATAAATTAATACCCAAATGAACTTAATTTGATAAACGTCCAGGGACAGAAAGGGGTGCAGGGCATAAATTGAAATTTGTTACAAAAAAAAGAGCAGGAAAAGTGAAATTAAAAATTTTGTTGATTTGAAATGAAATCCCAAATGCCAAGCAACCCTGAGTGCCCTGCATCGCACTCTCTCGCTCGTCGCTATCAATGATTAGTCGTGTTTCCATTTGTTGTGTGAGTGTGTGTTGTGTGTGTGTTGTGTGTCAGTTGTGTGTGTATGCATGTTCTTGTCCAGCCTCAACTCGACTCGGCTCAGCTCCCAGCACTCATTGCTGGGCATTGTCGTGTATGAATATTCGTGTTACACTCGCTCGTTTATTTGCTCGCATTACAATTACCAAAGGCCCCGAGGAGCGAAAGGACCCAAGGACATCAACATCAACAGCAACAACAACAACAACAACTGAGACAGCAACAACACGTACGCAATTTGTTTGAACAGCACCTGGCCAGAGTGTTGGATGGGTCTGGACATGGGAAACGGGATACGACAGGAGGCCAGGAGGTCTGAGTGAAACAGCGGGGAGTGGAGAGTGAAGGAGGCTACAAAATGGGACAACGGAATTGCTGTTAGTTTGTCCTGTTACACAAACAAATTAATTTCGGACCAGACGTTCCAAATGTTTAGCACATTTCAGCAAATTCGCCTAATTGAATATTGTCTACTTTCAGGGAGGCAAGAAGCAAGGGGCAAGGGGCACGAAGAGGTTGGAGCAGGGGGTTCTTGAATAATTCAACATTTGCAATTGAAAGTCAAATTATGTAAATTCTCATTAGGAAATAGATGCACGGATATCATATTACAGCAATGATTATAACAATGCATAAGCCCATATCAATTTTATGGCGCAATCTTCTCATTAGGGATTGTGCAACACAATTGTGTGTGGGCTTAGATGTAGTTTTAAATTATAAGGGGAAAATCAGAAATACAGTTTAATTGGTATACATACAATTATGGCACAAGCTATAAATTATATTACTCACATATTACAGTTCCAAACAAAATAATTCAATAATAATATGAATTTTACCTTGATAGAAAACAAGCACGATGTCGAGTACACTCGACTTTGATATACCCGCTACACACCTGAACGATTTCTTCAGTATATAATATATATATAAAATACATTAACATGTTATATATTAAATATAATATTATAAATAAAAATATATTTTTTTTTCTTATTGTTAAGTGAAGAATCCGTACATCATAATATTGATTCTTAACATCACAGAGTGAGAAATATTCTTAAGATTTTTTTTTTTTTTTTTTTTGTAGTCTTACGATTAAGTGAAGAATAATATTGTATCTTAACATCACAGGGTCAAGAAAGGAAAATAAATAATAATTTTTTTTTTTTTTTATATAATATAATAAATAATAATAATAATATATATATAACCTCTGTTGTATATAATTTCTGTTGCATACCTTCAGGCAGGGGCTTTGAAATCAGTATATTTCGTATATTTAGATTAGTAACTTTTATCTTTATTTTCCGATCCTAATCAAATTTTCAAAAATTGTATACTTTTGATAGAGGGTATAAAAAAACAAAAAATTGTTTTTTACACATTGTAATCATATGTAATATATGTATGTATATGAACATATGAACAATATACAATATATATGGAAGTTTTTTCCTTGATCTCTTCTCTAATTGAACATATGTCGTTATACCCACAAAGCATTATCTGGCAACTACCCGCGTATTATTTATGTATGTGTGTGTATGCAAAACTTTCATTGTGTTGTGTTCATATTTCATAGCGTTTTTTATTTATTTGCTTGGCGGAAGTTTTGAAGCGTCGCTCACACACACACACACACACACACAAACAGACAGACACACACAGAGACACAGACAGGATATTAAAAGGACACGTATTCATGCATGCAGCAAGTGCCGACGGCAACAGCGCTGCCAGCGGCCACATATGGAGACTGTCGTCGTGGACATGAGCCGCCACAATAGTTTTCAACATTTTCCTCTTTTCCCCACTTAGTATCTCTCCCCCTCTCTCTCTCTCTCTCTCTTTCTCTCTCTGTCTCACACTCTTGCTTGTTTTCCTTTCTGTTTGCTTGGTGAATTATTATGAGTGGGGAGAAGGGCACAAAGGGCACACGAAAGCACTGCTGTGCTCTACCCGACTCTGCCCCTCGCGTCCCTTCTTGGATTTCTAGTCCTGGCGACTTTTAATTAAAACTCTTAATGCATTTTTAAATGCACACGACAAGAGAGGGAAATTTAAAGAGAGAGAAAGCACAAACAGAAAAACTAAATTAATTAAAATATGCGCGAACAGCAGAAAAACGCAAAGGCTCAACCTGATGCCAGTTTCCCTGCTCTCGTTTCCCCCTTGGCATATCATTAGTTTTTCCCCGTTTTCCTTTTTATTATTTGCGTTGTTATGCAAAGAAAAGCGCGAATAAAATTATGAGCTGAGCACAGATAAAAAGTCATCGGGTGACCACACAATTACGGTCACCCTTAGTGCAGATCCCCAACTGGCCGGTGAATCCTTCCCCTCGGCACATTGTGCTAATGGCTTTCTAACTATTTTGATCCCTTGACTTTGCTTGCTCTGCGTTTAAATGAGATGAATGAATATCACAATCTTATCTCAGCTTTCTTGCAGTTCCAGAAACAAAGATAAGACTTAGTTCTTTGTCTATCCACTTTAGGAATATATCATCTTACTTTATAACGAGTCGAGTAGGCCATTCATTGTGGTGACAAGTGGCATTTGGTATTCTAGAGTTCTTTTCTCAGTAACTCTAAAAAATTATGTTTTAAAATTGTAAAGTTTTCCCTTTCCTCTGCTGGATTTCCAGATACCGGGTGTACATTTGTATTTACTAAATTCAATAATGCCTAACAGACCGGCATCGATCCCGGCCACACAAATGCGGACTCCGGGTCCATTGGGGCAAGACACGAAGGCCAACAATGAGAAATTCCTCAAAGATCTACATACTACGACTAACAAGTATCGGAAAATGCACGGCTGTCCCGAACTGACGATCAATCCAGAGCTGAACAAGTTAGCTCAGGAATGGGCCAATGTAAGTAGATGATGTAGGAGTAAAAGCAACGTCGATTCATCTAGCAACCTGCAGCACCTGCGTGATAAGAATATCATGGAACATCGTCCCAAACCGAAATATGGTGAGAATATCTTTCTGTCTGGCGGCATGGACGTTACGGGAGATCTGCCCGTGGACATGTGGTATCGTGAGATCAACGCTTTCAACTTTAATAATCCTGACTTTGTACCTACCGCGGGGCACTTTACGCAACTGATCTGGAAAGCCAGCAGGGAAATGGGATCTGGCGTCGCTCGCAAGTGAGTATCATGACTTCGACGAGATCTCTTGATCATCTTTCATTTTTCTCCTTTACCAAGGGCGGATCGTACTTGGGTTGTTTGCAACTACAATCCACCTGGAAATGTGGTGGGAAAGTTTGCAGAAATGGTGCCGAAGAGATTGGAATAAGAAATGTTTCCATTCCATATTTAATACGATTTTCTTTTCCATATTTATAAATACTTAAATCAGAAACTTCGAAGGTTGTTAGCAAAGTTTCCTAAATATATAAATATAGGAAAGCTTTCAAGGAAACAGGCAGTCGAGTGTGCTCGACTGCGGTATACCCAATACGGTTTCTTAAATATTTAACTTCTAGGTTTAGCGTAATTTGTATTGCATACCTAGCGGCGAGTGGCTTGGAAAACAATATATCTTTCAAATTATTTCTTAAATAACTCCTATGTTTATTATCCAATCACAAACAGTTTTTTAGATAGCTATTTATCAGAAATAAAATGTTGCAATAAATTAGAATTAAAATTAAGATTTAATTTCTATCGATTCAAATTTTAAAACAATCTTGATCTGCGTGCAACATACGGACATTCTTGTCAAAGGACAGACAGACGGACAGATGGACAAACTGACAGCTTGGCATGGCTTTTAGTGTTGGGTAATCCTAGTTCAATTTGAGGAATAAGTTCGTTCGTTCGTTTAAAATCAATGAACTAGGTCGTTCATTTAATTCAATCGTTCATTTTTTAAACTTGCGTAAAGGTGCTTAAAAAAAAAAAAATGTTATGAATTTATTTCATACAATGCTGTCATTGAAAATTTAATATTATTTATTCAATTTATGTCAAAAACACTTATACATAATAATAATAAGAAATAATAAAGAGTTTACAAACAGATAATATAGTAATTTTAATGCATTAATTTGAACTAAATTGAACTAACGAACTATATTGAACTATAAAGACAGACCTAGTTCGTTCGTTCAGTTTGGTGAATAGTTCAATTTAGTTCGTTCGTTCACGAACGACAAAACACTAATGGCTATATCGACTCGTCTGTTGATGTGGATTATGAATATATATACTTTCTGTCTGCACAAAGTTAACCCCATGCTTATACAATGTAATCGAATAAAATCAGCATAAAAAGAGCGAAAATATAATATCATATTAAATATATCATATAATATAATATTAAATATATCATATAATATAATATTAAATATATCTCACATTGATTATACAAACAAATAGTAAATATATATCTAAATATATATCCCCTTAAATTGATACTATAATACTCAATAAATCTCTCATTGAGTATATAATATCGTTCTCAGTAAACCTCCTTTTGATCAAACAACGTAATTCTCTTCCTTGTAACCACAATCTTATCGCTCGGATTGAGTTTCCCTACGAGTTTTATATTTTTATTATTAAATTTTCTTATGTGAAGAATTTTCAGCAAAGTCGCTTGACAGTCTTTCAACCCTCTTCGTTGTTTCGGGCAATATAACTCAATGAGCTCGACCTGAAATATTTTATTGAATTTTCCGTTGCGGTTGTGGAGTTTAACGCTTCGCTACGCTATCGCTTCGCTTGCCATGACACCTCGCGCCTCCGGGAGAGAGTTCGGAGAGGCCAAAATTTAATTTGGCACATTTTTTGCGACAATTTCACGTCACACGTCATTAATTTTGCATTTTTGCCATAAATATCCAGTGAGAGACACACGGCCTCCATGATGGTCTCCTCCAGGCGCTGCCCTGGCAAAACTGACAGGGAACAGGGAGACAGATGATAAGGGGGGGGGATGGTATTGCGTGGGCAGGGCAACTGACTGACAGCGACATGCTGCTGTAGCTCACGCTGAAGGTATCACACTGCTGCCCGGGGCATAAATATGACCTTTCCCCCGTCGGTGGTAACAGGCTCCTGACCTGCACCCCCCACCCCCTCCCTTTCTCTGTTCCTCTCTTTTTGTGTTACATTCTCACAGCTATTCAGTTTTGCAGGTCATTTCATTGTTTTCCTGTTGCCTTTTTTTAGGCGAACTGAAATTAAAAACGACAAATTTGATCATTAAAATTCATAGTCTGGCGCTTGGAGCGTGAAATCGGTCAACGCGCGTGCTATGATCACAATACTTGCTGTCTCGCTTGCACGATATGGCTCTGCTTCTCTGCCCCTCTCTCTCTTTCTATTCCTCTTTCTCTAGCTTGCCTCTCGCTTGTTGTCTGTTGCGCCTTTGTTGGCATTGGCTTGCTGTCGCTGCTGCTGCTGCTGCTGTTGTTGCTATTGTTGTTGCTGTTAGTGCTGCCGTTGTTGTTGTTGCTGTAGCCAGCAGCATTTTTGCGGCATGCTGCCAACCAACTTTGACGCATTGCCAGCTCCCTGTGTGTGCGTGTGTTTGTGTGCAGCGGGTGTCTGTATGTTGCTTTACTTGTCACTTGTTGGCGGTGTGAAATTGAAGCCAACAGCAGCAGCAACAACAACACCAGCAGCAGCAGCAACAACAGCAGCAATAGCTGCAACAACAACAACAGCATTTGCTGCAGCAACAGGAAGAGTCAACGTAACGAAGCCGCGCCGAAAGTGGTTTATTGGGTTAGGATTACGGTTTATGTGGAGAGTTGAAGTTGATGACGCTGTTGCTGTTGTTGTTGCTGCCCCTGCCACTTGCTCCCCTCGTTCTCCAGGGAGAGAATGCCAAGAAACTCGCTGCAGCGAAAACACTTTAACAACGCGAAACTCAATATGAAATGCATTTAACGCAAGCATCAAATGGTGGTAGAAATGAGGAAGTTAACATAAAGTGAATGACGAACAGAGAGAAGAGGAAGAAGAGAAAAGAAGAGTGTAGAGAGTGTATCTTCCAAAATAATTCAAAATAATTCAACACAAAACTAAACTTCAACAATCTATATCTAATTTCTGCTAAGCAATGTTTATAAACGATATAACTATCGATAGCATCGATTGATTTGCAAAACAAAATATTATTGATGGAACGCGATCGATATAAAAATTAACAAATTAACGCTTTAAAATTTTAATAAAATACTTCAAAGTATTTATATTATATGTTAAATTAAACGGAATAAACAATAGGTTGAATAGATGGTATACAAAATAACTATCGAAAAAGTTAAATTATCGAAGATATCCTTCTCTAATATGAAGTTCATCAACATAAGTTATATTCAAGTCTTATATCTCTTTGAATGTTCGACTGTTACGCATAAAGAAAACTCTGCTTAAAAGGAAGTATAAAAGAAGTCGCTAATCAAACCCATAGAAACCCCTATAGGCAGTACTTACTGCTCTCTTCATTGAAACTTACCATACGCATGGTTCAGTAAGAAAACTCTCGTATAACGCATTTCCCATTCATCTTTTATCCGTCAGGCGGTTGGACATGTGCTTTATCCTGGTAAACAGCGCTCTTTGCGCCAGATTACAACATTGTTTACCTGTTTATTTCATTTGCCCTTCAATTCGCCGCACTCAACGTGCGATGTGCCGGAAAATTAACGAGAAGAAAAACATGCAAGGGACAGAAAGGAAAAGAAAAACAAGAAACAACCAGGCAGACAGAGTCGCCGCTCAAAGTGAGGAGTAATTAAAGCCGACAACCGAGACAGACAGACACAGACAGACAGACAGACAGACGGAGAGACAGACAGACGGAGAGACCTACAGACATTCAGCTGACAATCAAATCTGCATACCGTATGCATGCAATGCAAATGTATAAGGAGTCAACGGACGCAGAGATGTCCCGAGATCCGCTTAAAGAAGGAACTGAACTGAACTGAATGCAGACGAACTGAGCCGAGCCGGGCTCAACTGAACTGAACTGAGCTGAACTGAAGACCGCGTTCTCGATGCTTTTATGCATTGTAATTTGCGCGTAATTTCACCGGGCGAACGTGAAAACGCCCTGCCATTTACACAGCAACAACATCATCGAGAAAGAGAGAGAGAGAGAGAGAGAGGGGGGTGGAGAGCAGGGGAAGGGGCACAATGCATTGGCATCTGCTTACGGGCAAAGTCTCATTTATTTTAATGTGTTCAACGCTGACGACGTGCAAATGGCTGCCAGTTTGCGGGGCTTTTCAGTTGTGCCGTTTTTCCTTTGGCTTTTCATTTCGAAAAATTGCTTGCAGATGCAAGTGTGTGTCTGTGTGTGTTTGTGTGTGTGCGAGTGTGCGAGTGTGTGTCGTGTGTGTGTGTGCGATTGTGTGTGTCGTGTGTGTGCAGTAATTATTAAGCTGACAGTGCCGCCTGCTGTTGCACTTTTCATTCAATTTCAATGGGTCAACAGCAACAGCAACAACAAAAACAGAAGCTGCAGCAGCAGCGTTGGCTCTATAACAATGCCAATTTTAATGGTCATTACAATGAGGCCATAACCATAAAAAATGCAGAACAGCAGCGCAGCAGCAGCAGCAGAGACAACGACGACGATGCCGGCGACACAATAATGATTCGCATTTATTGGGCTTATGGGGCGTATTAATAATATTCAACAGTGCGTGTGGCCTTTGGTCGACCAGACGACACGGCACGCCCTCCACGCCCCTTAAGTCGCACGAATTAAATTTCAATTTGAACATGCTGCAAGCTGCACAAAAAGCACAGCATGCACATAACAACAACAAAAAACGACAACAACAACAACAACGACAACAACAACAACAATCTACATTTACATGACAAACATTTTTTCAATCTCTTTGTTTTTGCGACCTGGTCATGCTTTCTACGCTTACATTGGGCCAATTTTTGGCAATTGTACGTAATTGTGCGACATTGTCATAAATTGCAAAATGCCACCGCTTGTCCCCTGTCCCCCGTCCCCGTCCCTCGTCCACCCTTTTTCCCATCCCACTATGATAAGCACAGCTGTTTGGGGGATTTGTGTTTATCGTGGCGCTGTGGACCAAATGTGCCAAATGATAAATGTTTTCCCTTTTTTGGCAACAAATGCAAAGTGGCCCAAACTGAATGTGGGCCAAAAAGCTTTCAGTTTGCTTTCAAATATCCATTCAATATGCCAACTCGACCAGCATATTGCATTTTTAATGCACGCACCCGCAACGCGACTCTAATTCCGATTTTGGAAAGCCTTTTCAATCGATTCGATAAATCACGATATATTTTCGACAATTTGATTGAAAAACTGTTGTGGATTTTGATTTTTAGAGTTATTTATGGTATTCTGTAAAGGTTCTACTACAGATAAAGGTTTCATTATTGATAAAGAATCGAAAACGAAGTAAATTTCTTATAATATAAATTTGGTATTTATTCATATATTAAGTAATTGTTTATTGATATTATTTAATGAATATAGCTTTAGCTTGTACAAATAAGTCAAGTTAATAACGTTCAGTTTTACTTGAACAAACTCAGATTGATTCGCGCAACACAACTTCTACTTCGGACAACAGTTCGTCTTGACTGATCGACGTTTCTAAAAGACTGACCAACTTATCCGATCTTTCAATAACTTCATCAATTTTTCTTTCTTTCCATTGACTACTCTGCGACCCCTCTTAAGTTTTAACTCTTACATCGACTTTAACAGAACTACTGCCCTCATTGCTCAATTATTTCTGTCAACTGCAACCCTGATCCTATCGATAGTTGCCTGCAGCGATTTCTGCAGCGTTGCCACCCGTACCATCATGCTGTCACCACCATCATTGTTTACATAAATGATGACAATTCAAATTGATAAAACGAAGAAATTTAAAATATAATTTAAAATTAATTGGAATTCATCAGGGTTTAATAAAGTTTTAGTTGCATTTCATCTTAATTCTAAATCTATTTTAAGATGTAATCATAATAAATTAAAAATCCATATTATTTTTAAGCATATCATGCCAAAATTCAACGAGTTTCAACAATGTTATAAAAGTCGGAGAAGTGTAAAGTTGCACTGAGTTACTAATACTCCCTCTATTACTTCCACACTATCTTCGTTACACCCAGCTATCGTTTTCTCTTTTAATATTTTTATATCCCACTTGCTATCTAACAAACAATTTGCATAATTCACAAGGATGCTTCGCTTAATCCCAATCAATCGCAATCAAATCGCATTTTGCCATTGGCATTACCAATAGACTTCCTTTCTTCCTTTCCGGCTTTTGCATTTTGAAAGCGCCTTCTAACGACAGTCCAATTAGCCCTGGCTCAAGACTCACTGAATAAGCAATAAATATTGCGAATATCCTGACAACACACACACACACACACATATATACACACACAGAGAGAGCCACATACAAACATTGCATAAATCTCAATCTTCAATTCGCGGCGCAGTCGAAAATCTTCCCTGGGGGATGGGAGGTGGGGGGTTTGGGGGAAATGGAAGGCAAGAAAGGAAACGAAATGGAAAAGGAACTGCCTGCTGCATTAACCCTGTCGCTGTGCTGGCATTATTTAAAATCACAAAACCCTTCAAATTGCATTTTAATGGAATTTATTGCGCCCAAACAAATCGCTAAAGGAAGGCACTGCCCCAGAGAGATAGAGAGAGAGAGAGATAGATAGAGAGGGAGAGGGAGAGTAGGGTAAGGGGTGTCCCAGCCAACTGCAACACTTGACTTCCATGTTGTGCGAATGCAATAAAACGCTATTCTCAAGGCGCAGCAGCGATAAGAGCGGCTCCTCCTTAGCTGTTTGCTGTGCAGCGATGCGCATCAATTTCGCAGCAGCAGAAAAAAAAAAAAAACGAAACCGGAAAACTGAAAAACTGTAAAAATAATACAGCGAAAAATTGTTCAAATCCGCCGACGAGGACGAGAACGAGCAGCAGTCAGTGTAGTCGGGATACAAATTATTACTTGGCGCCGCTCCAAAATGTTTAAATTACAATTTGTACGGCATAGATAGACGCTCGCAGCTGCCACGCCCCCCACCGCCTGTCGGTCTTGTGAGATGCCCACAGGAAAGCATTACGCTGCACTGCCCACTGCCGGGCAGAAGAAGAAGAAGAGCATAAGACGCTGCCTGCCTGCCACTTTAGCCCCTTGATAAACTGCCTGGGGAATTGTCTGGCCACCTGCTGTTTTGTTGTTGATCTTTGTGTTTGCCGCTTATCAACGCGGCGTATACGCAATGTGCATAATGAGTTCCCATTACACTGCTCTGCCTGTGGCCATTCTGCGTACACCCCAATATAATTAGCTAAATTATATTGTTGACTTGGGTGCAGAAGTAAAAGATATCACTGTGAATGATATCATCTAATTAACCTCTAATTGGTTGGCGGTTAAACTCATTAAAAGTATATTAGAAAGGAATCTGCAGGGAACAAAGGAACCCCATTCTCTAAATGAAATAAAGAAAAGTAAACTGATATTTAAGTAATTAATTGCAAAGCGAACATGCACAATAAATTTCATTAAAACATACTTTAAGTTTATGAAAGAAAGTGTCTGTAAACTGTTCCCTTGAAGTGTTGCTTTTGTATCTTATTATAGAGATCTGTTAAATGTATAATATTGGAGTCTGATTCTATTGTACAATTCTAACATTTATTTCCTATTCTATATAATATATTTATATATTTACTACTGGACAATATGCGCTGATATTCCACGAAGGTAGCTTATAAGCTCATTAAGTAGTTTCGCACATAATTTGACAGTTGCATAAGGAAATGACTGTTTCAAAGTTGAACAAGAATATATAGTGTTATAGTGTATGTTATAGAAATGTTACAGTGCCTTATAACAATTGTTTTTATACGATTATGTATTGAAGTATATCAAATAATTTGCATGTTACATAGATATATAAAATAAAGAAAAGTAAATTGTTACTCTCTGATAAATAACTTATTAATTGCACAACAAATTTCATTAAAACATACTTTAAGTTTATAAAAGAAACTGTCTGTATAAAAAGGTTTCTCTAATAATATTTAACATTTACGCTGTAAAACTGTATTCACATTACAAACAACAAGTTGAACTAAACTTTTCTATCGCGAATATCTGAAAAAGTTTCCTCATGCGAACTTTATGTTGAACATTTTCTCGCTTATCGAGTTAGCAGCGCAGTTTTTCTTTCTCATCCAACAGCGTTAACAGTTACAGTTAAAGTTAACTGCAGGCCCTTTAATCACTTAAGTGAAATCAGGCTGCAAGTTAACCCTTTCCCTTCCCCCACCACGCACCCTCTGCACATTCACGTGATTATGTGACCTAATGCGAGGACTGCCGGCTCGACACTTTGATTGATAACCACAAGCCGAGGGAGACGATGCGCGTTCAGCCGTCAAGCATAGATTAGAAAGAGCTGTCAGAAGCACATCCGTATCCGTATCTGTATCCGTAGCCGTATCCCTAAACGTGTTTGTATCTGTATCTCTGCATCTGCATCACTGTATCTATAGCCGCATATGTGCCCCTCATTTCACTCGGCAAGCATGTAATGATTGGATTAACCCACATGACGTATGAGTGATGCCTGAACATTTGCATTGAGATGGCCTGGCTACGGTTATTAATGAGACACCCCACTCCCCTTGCCCTTCTTCTTTTTCCTTCATGCCATTTCTTTCTGCAATCTCCAGTCCCAGTCCCAGTCCCAGCTGGGGGACATTAATTGCCAATTGAGTCAAGTGGGTTGTCAGCTCAGCAGAGCCAGAAAGATATGGCACAGGCAGAGAGAGAGAGACTGGTCTACATATACTCCACTATATACGAGTATAGTATATGTTTGCGCTCTGTACACAATTCTCTCCGTTGCTTAGCATATAAATTATTTAGTCAAGTTAGGAAAGGGAAGGAACGAAATGCAGACCAGGCGACAAGTCCAACTTCTGCATCAGTTGAACTGCAGTTGGAATTCAATAGTAACTACACTGTAAAAAAGAAGCTGAACTTGGCTTGTACTAAATGGAAAAGAAGAAATGAAAGAAATCCTAGACTAGAATAGACTTATGACTTATGTTTTAATACATTATAAAAGTCAAGATCAAGATAACTGACTTAAGGGTACTTTGGATAAGAAATCTCTATATATACACGTATATTGTATATAAGAAACAGAATCTTTGTATTTTACGTTCTTTATATACCTTCATAACTCACACGCCTCTTTCCCTCAGCGTATCTCTGTGGGTTTCCCAACTGGCTTGGTAAATTGTAAATGCTTTACTGCAAACCAACTGATTACACTGCACTACACAAGCCTGCACATGCTGATGTTGCAGGTGTGTCAGCAAAGACTGACCCTGCATCTTATACTCAATGTAATACACATTCAATACAATCATACACGTATCTTAAATACTTTATCTATCAAACACATTCAATTCATCGCCCTGCAGCATAGTGTAGCATTCATTAGGTTGTATCAGTGGTATTCCCTTTTCATCTCACACCTGTTTGTCGGTCTGTCTGTCTGTCATGGCAGTTGCAGCTTAAAGTTATTCAATTGATTTCACACCTCGATTGCGCTGGTTTCGAGTGTGATTCACATTCGAAATTCGCATTCACACTCGCATTCACACACCGAAACGAGAGGGGCAACCAAAGCTCGCGTTACTTATTGTCGATTTAATTAAATTCGCAAATTCGGTCTATCGTTTATTTATACATGGTTCGACGAGATCCAGTACGTCTCTCTATAGATATACATACAATATATATATGTATATATATTTGTATATATATAATATTCACGGATATAAACAGATATATATTGGCAAACATTTCGGTTTTGCATGGCGTTTTAATGACAACCGCAGCATCTGTTGCCGGATGCACTCGATTGCACATGGTACGAGAATCGCGGGGGAGTTGCACGAATGGGAATAAAAAGGAAATCGAGTAGAGAAATCGGGTTGTCGAATGGGAATCATGCGGGAATCAGAAACAAAGATTGCATGAGCGTGTTCGGGCATTAAAAATGCCCAGCAATTAAAGCAAACGTTTCGGAATTTCATTTTGTTTTTAAATGGATAACCGAAATTGAGTGGCCTGTCACAGTGAAATTGAAAAGAAAATTAATAAATAAACACACGAATACCCCGACAAGTTGGTGAATTGATTTAAAACTACAGTTATGTCGGTAAGAGAAGCAAAGCCGATTTACTGTAGACAATGTTTAACCAATTTTACTTACCAAACTGTTCTTTTGAAGTGTTTCTTTTGTATCTTACTATCTGTCTGTTAAATGTATGATATTGGAGACTGATTCTATAATTCTAACATTTATTTCTAATTTTATAATTCTAACCTATCCACTGATGTTCCACGAAGGTAGCTTATAAGCTCATTAAGTAGTTTCGCATAGAATTTGACAGTTGTATAAAGACAAAGTTGAACAAGAATATATAGTGTTATAGTGTACGTTACAGAAATGTTAAAATGCCTTACAACTATTGATTTTATACGATTATGTATTGATGTATTGTATATTATAGAATTTGCATGTTGTATAGATACATCATATTGAACACGAATATATATGGTAGTATCTGTATATATATGTATACTATATAGTAGAGAATAGTAACTATATCTTATCAAAAATAATTTACATTATTCAATACACTATTCCGCAGATATATTGTATGATAATGGGCTGTTATATAGTGTAGTATATTGCAATATGTTTACGTTTCAAATAATATATATTGTTATAGAGTTAAATTCCTGTCACCCTATTGAACAAGAATATATAGTATTGTAATATATATACTGTAGTGTAGTAGTCTTCCTGGAATGAATCCTGCCATCCATATTCACTTTGTCATTTGGCTACTCCTGACTGAATCAGTTCTAAGTCCGGCTCTTAGTTTGTCTCTGTCTCTGTCACTCTCCCTCTCCCTGTCTCTCAACTACATGCAGCGCCGTACTGCAAGTGAAGCGTATTGCGATTGACGCGATGCGAACTTTACGCAAGTTGATTGCATCAGAACTCAAAGCCAATAAAAAGGGGAGAAAGCGCGACAGGCACTTAGACCACCCCCATCCCCTCGCTATGCCGCTACCCCCTGCCCCACCAAATAGGCGTTGCAGTCGGATATCGAGAGGAGCCTCGCAGCTGCTGTTGCTGCACTTGTTAACCAGCGCAATTGAATAGACAAAGAGGGGCACTCAGGTCGTGTCTAGAGAGAGAGAAAGAGAGAGAGACACCTAGACAGAGAGAGAGAGAGCACGCACGATGTGACCGGGATGCGTCGTCCGATGTTTCCGCAATCCGCTCGGATGGCCACAGCCCGTGACCACGTGCAGGCGTAGCTTTTAAAAGGCTATGGCAGCGTAACGGGAATACTAACACCTTTTTAAGTGGCAAAGGCAGTGGGCGGTCGGAGGCCCGTGTCGTCCGTGTCGCCCGTGTGTCCTATACGTGGGCGTGGCAGCCACAGTTGGTAATCCACTTTGGCGGCATTCGCTTCTTCGTTTGAGCCGCCAACCATTTTAGCTTTTATGGCCCAAAGGGGCACCAAAAATATAGCGCACACACATGCCTCCCCTGCCTTCCGCTCTTCCCCCTCTCTCTCTCTCTCCCACTACGCGAAAATGCAATTTCCAAAAATTTTGCCCTGCCACGCCAAAAAGTCGAGTCTGGGAAACGCCAAACATGGCACATGAAAATTTGTTGTACTTTTTTAGCTTTAGTCGAATTTCTATTATTTTTTTTTTTCGCTTTTTCTTTTTTCTATTTTTCCAATGCATTTCTTTTCGCCGTTTTTGGAAAACTCATTCGCTCGATAAACGCGTAGAATATTTTGCCTTTTTTTTTTTGTATGCTCTTTGGCGAATGCATCGCTAAACACATTCACGAGAGCTGGCGGGCTTTTTTCCCGCCACACTTTCCCGCCTCTTTTGCCCGCTCTCTTTTTTCGGGCCAAAAACTTTTAGTTGTCGTAAACGTTTTCGAACAAGTTCATTCCGTTTTTAGATAGCAACCGATTTCGATTCCATTCGCATTCGCATTCACATTCACATTCACATTCACATTCACATCGAGTCTCCATCGAGGCATGCAATATTTGTGTTTTTCGCCCGATCGCAATTTAGCTTGCAAGCCACAGCGGATACCATGGAAAAGCGTATGTGCACGCTGGCACAGACATGTATGTAACATTCTTCTGCATTTTTGGGATTGCAGCACAAATCTCTGGGGATTTTAAACTGTATCGAATCGTTAAGGGCTGAATAGTAGTCGAAGTATTTAATGTGAAGTCCACAATTTGTTGGCGTAGTGGGGCTCAACTAAAGTATGAATAAATAAAAGACACATATGGAGAGGAAAAGAAAGAGAGGTACAGAAAGAGAGGCACAGAAGGAGAAGGAGGCACGAAATGAGAGAGAACTGCCAAAGATTAGAAAAGATAGACAGGAAAGTCGGCAAGGTAAAGGGAAAGTTAAGATAGAACAAAGTTAGTATACCCTTTTTTGACCATTTTCAATGGTCGAAGGGTATAAAAATATTGAAATATAAATATAATTAATAATGAATAGAAATTATATTATTGTCTTCTTATATTATAATATTACTATCTATCTCGAGCCTGAAAAATAAACTTGTTAACTATAAAAATAAATTTTATTTAATGTAGTATACCCTTTTTTGACCATTTTCAATGGTCGAATGGTATACAAATATTGAAATATAAATATAATTAATATAATTAATAATGAATAGAAATTATATTATTGTCTTCTTATATTATAATATTACTATCTATCTCGAGCCTGAAAAATAAACTTGTTAACTATAAAAATAAATTTTATTTAATGCATAATAAAGTAAATAAAACCTCAATAAATGAACAGAACGTTGTTAAAGTGTTACCAAATATTGTAGGAAATATATATACCTACTTCACTAGCTGAGCATACCCCAATTGTTTCATAATAAATACCCCAAATACAAATCCATTATTAACGCACATAATGGTTAATTACCTTTTGAAAATTGCATAAAATCAAATACAGATTTCGGTGGAAATAAAAGGCAACCTAACTGCAGCTGACTTTTCACAGATTTTCCCAACAGAGGGGTAGAATAAAAAATCACAGTCTACGCTAGGATAATTCATGCAACACGAGCGAGTGCAGCTGCCGCATTTTATTATGCTCATCAAAATTATATAATTCAATTTTTCCAATCGAACGAATAGTGGGGGGAAAAAAAAAGAAATGCAGAAAAACGAAAATTGAAATGGAAAATTGCGCATACGTTAAACAAATGGTTGGTCATAAGGGACGCCCGCAGCAACCAGAGCCGGAAAAGGATTTCAACTATTGTGTACGGCGATTGGTAATAAATCATGTCAATGCAAGTTTCTCCGGGCAACCCTTTTGGCCTTTTTTTGTGGGAGTTTTTGGACGGATTTTGGTTTTGCGTTGGCCGCAAAAAGAAGTTCTGTGTGCGGCTGGAAGTTTTGTGCATTGCGTTGGTTGACAGGCGGCATTTATCATACGCACTGTGTGCACCAGTGCCACAGGCTGCCACATGGTGTGTGGCATGCAACAACTCGTGCGTCGGCCTTTAATTGCCGGCAATTGCAGACTGTTGACATTTATTAAAACAATAAACAAATTTACACACATTTTCAGCCATCAAAATGTTGCTTTTTCTATATGCACATCTTGCCGCAAGCAGCGCGAGAGACGGGGGCAAGAAAGCAGGATGCCATGCCCCTCCTCAGGCAAGTTGATGGAACATAAACATGTGGCTCACGTACAATGCATAAATATTTAAACTCTGCTGCATTTTGTTGATAGTTTCATGTGACATCGCATTTCGGCTTTCTCTTCGTTTTCTCCTTATTTTCCTCGACCTCAACTTGGCTGTCGCAAGCTGGAGATTACCAGAAAAAAAAAATATATATATATACTCGTATATATATATGCTATATGTATATGTATATCAACTGCTGTGCATGATAAATGCCCGTCTCATATTTCAATTTATTTCACAATTTCCTAAGCTGACAACTCTCAGAACTTAGTTTGCAGCAAGAAACCCGAGTGGGGGGGGGGTGAGAGAGGGCCATAAATTCAAAATAAATACAAAATGAATGCATTTTGAAGGAACTTCTCGACTCTTGAGCAAAATATCTAAATGATGAAGATAAAGTTGCGCCTCTTAAGCTGATGCTACTGACACAATTTCGAACTTTAATTGGGTTTTATTTATCAAATGAGTTGACAATGTTGTTGGTTTTATTTTAAATGATTAGCATCAGAGTCTTTGAAGAATAACAGAACATTGTAGTTTGATAGAAGAAAGACTTATGAAGATTATGTTATATTATTATCATCATCTTTCTTTAAGATATATCAAATCAATAACACTAAACGTAAAGGGAAACATTATGACTTTCATTATTGCTGCACTGTCAAATTCACTTCAACGTCATACTATGAGTGCATACTGTATTGCATATGTCATATGTGTCATATGTGTCATATGTGTCATATGTGTTATATGTGTTATATTTGTCATATGTGTCATATGTGTCATATGTGTCATATGTGTCATATGTGTCATATGTGTTATATGTGTCATATTTGTCATATGTGTCATATGTGTCATATGTGTCATATTTGTCATATATTTCATATGTGTCATATGTGTCATATGTGTCATATGTGTCATATGTGTCATGTGTGTCATATGTGTCATATGTGTCATATGTGTCATATGTGTCATATGTGTCATATGTGTCATATGTGTCATATGTGTCATATGTGTCATATGTGTCATATGTGTCATATGTGTCATATGTGTCATATGTGTCATATGTGTCATATGTGTCATATGACACTTTTTGAACATACAAATCAATACAATTAAACGTAAAGGGAAACATTACGACTTTCATTATTTCTGCACTGTCAAATTCACTTCAACGTCATACTATGAGTGCATACTGTATTGCAGTGGTATTCAGATGCAGCATTAATAGGAAGTATACTTGTAGTAGACAGACGCACAGATTGCATACAGAAAGTATCCAATTTCTATGAACATCGTTGCCATTCTACAATATGATAAGTTTTTTAATTTTCCAAAACGTACTCTGATTTACATTTTTTAGTGCGCTCAAGCTGAAAACTTGCACAGCGTTTTCCTCTAATTTGTGCTATGAATAAATTGCAGGAAAATCACAAAGAAAAACTCAGCCAAGCACGCTGGAAATGTAAGCAAACATATGAAAACAGTTATTTGCCAACTTTTAGTTGGACCAATCCCACCGAAACACACTCACTCCAACAACACCACCCCACCCCGCCTCCCTCTTCCACTCAAGAAGAGCAGAGCAAGATGTTACCTCGCTCGCTGAAGGCACAGACAACTCTCAGTCAACTCTTTGGCCAAGTTGTGCACTGCAAAAAAAAAAAAGCTGAAAAATTGTTGAAAAGGGAACAGAAAGAGGGGCACGAGGGTATGGGGAGTAAGGGGCAACATTTCGATTACCTTTCTTTGCTGTTGTTGTTGTAGTTGTTGTTGATGTTGCAGTTTTCCATTGGGATGCAATTAAATACATCGCAGTAAAAGTATCCACGTTGGCGTTTCCTTTGACTAGCGGAAACTAAAGAAGGGGAATTCCATCGCATGCGGGAAGGATGGGGGGGGGTGTAACATGCTATTTGTGTTGATTCGCTTTGTGAGCGCATTCATTTTGTTTGTTTGCTTTTTAACCTATTAATTGCAGTGAGCAAGTGCTGGGAATGAGATGAATCCTTCTCCTCCTCTCTCTCCCTCTTTCTCTCTCTCTCTCTTTTTCAAAGTCTGTCACTGTCTCACTTCTTCTTTTGACTTCACTGCAATTTGCTTGTGTTTAATTAAAAATCAAAAGTTTGACCCACCCCACAATGAACTCACATACGGTCACCCTATATAACATTTGCGGAACACGCACAACTCTTTTGATCACGTTCAACATGCAGTCTGGCGACTGAGTTAAACAGGGCAAGTAGTAGCTAATACCTAGGGGAATTTCGACTTCATAAACTATTAACAACTTTTCATTACAAGTAAATTTCAAAACGAAATAAAGATGAAAAGGGAAAGAAGAAGGTAAAGTAGCGTTATAACTAGCGAAGGATATCATGGGATAGTGGCGTTCATCAATATAAGCTATGTACAGACAGAGGCTGTCCGTCCGTCCGTCTGTCTGTCTCTCTGTCTGCCCGTCCTTCTGTTTGTCTGTCTATCTATCTATCTGTCTGTCTGTCTGTCTGTCTGTCTGTCTGTCTGTCTGTCCGTCTGTCTGTCCGTCTGTCTATCTATCTGTCTGTCTGTCCGTCTGTCTGTCTGTCTGTCTGTCTGTCTGTCTGTCTGTCTGTTTGTCTATCCGTCTATCTATCAATCTGTCTATCTGTCTATCTGTCTATTTGTCTATCTGTCATGCTTCTTATTGCTGCACACTGTGTATAAGTCGGACCGATATATCGCATAGCTGCCATATAAACTATCGTCAGATTTTCCTTATTTGTCAAGATATTGCAACCAAGTTGACTAACAATATTTATACCATATTAAATATAATATGCACAAAACATTTCATCAAAATCGGACCACTATATCATTTAGCTGTCATAGGAACAATCTCCGAAATACTTCAATTAGAAATAACTTAACTTATCAGTGCCAATCCAAGTGGGACATACTCGTACACGTAATATTGAATATAAAGAAAACCATTCTGCAGCATTATATATAACTAGTATTGGAACAATCGCAGGTATAAAACTTCTTGCTCGTTTTATTCGATTAACACCCATCTCTAGATTTGTCGCACTGTTCACTTCAGTTCACCCTCGATTAACATTGAAACAATGTAGCTTTAAACAGCAACATTCCTGCAAGCTGAGCCAAATTGCAAATTATTTTGCACAGTCAATAAAAATGAATAATATGCAACGCAATTATCGGCGCACAACTCATGTCAGTTTGTCATGTTGCAAAGTCAAACAAACAAATTTCGATGCATATTTCTTTGGAATTTCATTTGCAGCAAGCAGTGCAAGGGGGGCGGTTTGATTGAAGGGGAGGAGGGGGGGCATGAACTGACTTGCTGACCGAACAAACAAACTGCATGCAGCACACATTAATCATACGCCACGTGGTACGTCGAATGCTATGCACCTGCCTTGAATATGCGTTTGGCAAAGTGTAAGCGACGGCAAATCAAATCATATTAATGGAATTTCATATTTGCCATGTCTTCTTCTTCTTCTTCTTCTTCTTCCTCTTGGCAGCTAACAACAAATTTGTATATGTTATTGACTTTTGCAAGGCATTCGCATAATTTATCGTCGTCGTTGTTGTTGTTGTGCAGTTTTTTAATAGAATTACTTTTCAGACTGGCAAACAACAAAACGGAAAATGGCCCGTGGCACCTCCTGCCCTACCCTCTGCCCCTCTGTCCCTCTGCCCTTCTCAAGTGAGGCACTCAAAAGCAATTTCAAATTTCAATGGAAAAATGCTGCTGACTCATAACTGGTGGAGTATTTACAACACCCTCCCCCCTACCCTCTTCTCCTTCTACACCCCCTCTCTCGCCTAAAGGCTCCTTCCGCCGCAGGCAAAACAACTTTGTTGAAGATTTTATTGAATTAAACCAATTTCGTATGCATGTGAATGCCGCCACAGCGCAGAGCACACCTCATCCTGCCCTGCGCTTCCTGCTTGCACTGATGATGCTACACAAAATTCAAAGCACGTAGTGCCTCCTCTCCCCCCTCCCCACTTGCCTGTGCCCCTCTCTAAACGGTTTTCAATCCACACAATGCAATCAGATAGCCATGCAGCAAGTACGCGAACAGGGGACTGGGTCGCCGGTCAAGTGCTCCAATCTGCAATCTCTTCCTACTGTCAACACCAATATCCCCTAGGTGACAATCTCCGTTGGCAAGAGAGTAGAGGGGGAGAGGAGAAGAGAGTGCGACCAGCCAGTGTCAAGTTTTGTGGCTAAGCTAATTTTGCCGGCGCCTCGTTTAAACCAAAGCTATCATCCTCTCCAGCAACTGGCCCATGCGCCCAATTAAACGGAGCCAAGGTACGAGAGAGAGAGTGAGGGGAAGAGGAAGCAAGGCGAGCATCATCATTCAGTGTACTTGGCATTCAAAATACTCAAGTGGGCGTGGCGGCAATTGAATGATAACAGAAGCAGCAGCAGCAGCAGAAGCTCGGCATCTGCATTTGCCATTCGCATTCGCATCAGCTGCGTCATCGTCATCGTCATCAGCATCTAAGGCCACGTTAAACTAAATTGGCCAAATGCCTGAATCTGCCAGTCTGCTCGTCGTCTGCCAAACCAATCCGTGCAACGATCTCTGCACTCTATCTCCCTCTGCTTTCTCCCTGCCTCCCCGCCTCCCTTCCGCACCGGCCCCGACGGCAATTCGCCAGCAAATTGAAATGAATAACGCGCCGCGCTTTGCTGGCTTTGTTCGACGCTTTGGCAACGTTGCCCGTTCGCTGATAAAGATATGAACGCAATGTACAAACCAATGTAGAACTTTCAGTTCCGAGAAACATATTCTCTAGGCTTTTCGCTAGCTACAAAGCTAACCAAAACGTCTGAAATTAAAAAGAAACCACCTGAAAACTGCCTTTATATTAAGAATTCCCCAAGGCCAAGATTGCTTTAGAGTTGCCAAATCTACTTTCTCAAACACTATAATAAGAAATAGAAAAAATAATACAGTATTTATAAGTATTTGTAATATTTAAAGAGCACAAACAAACTTGCAGATCTATCCATTACCTGCTTAAATGTATCTGTACCTCAGCAATCAGCAAAGCCAGTAGGTTTAATCAGTTCACAAACTAAATTATTATGTCAGACATAGTCTCAACTGCAACTAATAACAACTATATGCATATATCAATTGCAGTATCTTTTTTTTGTCAACTGCAACTAATAACAACTATGTATATGCATATATCAATTGCCATATCTTTTATCCCCCTAGAATGTCGAGAAACTCATTAGAAAATCGAACAAGAAATGCCAAAATAAATGAGAACAACCCGTTTTGAACATAATAAATTACAGTTTCTATTTGAAAGCAAGCCAATTTACAACTAAAGATAGCAAGTGTCATGAAAATAACGAGCTCTTTGGCAGAAACGTTGCTATATAAAGACAGTGGGCTCTTCTACAGAAGTTAACAAAGTAGTTTCACAATGTTTCTTGTGTGTCTCGTGTTCTTTTGGCTGTCAACCACATTAGAAGCCAAGTACATATCCGGCCGCATAATCGGAGGTGTCAATGCCAGCATTGAGGATGCACCCTGGCAGATCTCGTTGCAATATGAACAAAAGCATATGTGTGGCGGATCGATCTATAACGAGAGAATCGTCATAACAGCAGCACATTGTGTGCAAATGTTCAAAGCTGAGCAATTACAGATACGTGCGGGTTCGGAGAAGCACAATGAAGGCGGCATAGTAATCCCTGTAGATCGTATAATACAGCACAAAAGCTATGCTGAGTCCGATATCAATGATATTGCCATTGTACATCTGGCCGGATCTCTGGAGTTTAGTGCTCAAATAAAACCAATTGCGCTGGCAACAGAGACACCAGCAGCAAACAAGATTGCCACTGTAACCGGTTGGGGACGCACTGGAATTTTCAAGAAAGGTTCAGAGATTCTGCAGACAGTTAACGTCAACATAAAGAGTACTCCCATGTGCCGATTGATCTTTGGCTCATCTTACAAAGAGAACATGATATGTGCTTCCGGCAAGTTTAAAAGTGCCTGCATGGGAGACTCGGGTGGCCCTCTAGTTATCAATGATGAACTAGTTGGAGTCGTATCCTATGGATTCATCTTCTGCTATGGTCCGACTGTTTACACCGATGTGGCATCACTGAACGATTGGATTCTCAAGACCGTCGATGAAATTACTGAAATAACGGAATATCTACAATAACAACAAAAAAGTAAGCTTAAGTTGAGGTTAAGTTATATATGAAATTTGCTAATGTTAGTAATATTTACGAAAAATAGACACTAAACCGTCTTCAAATTCAATCAAATGTAAAAAAGATAACATTCATAGGCTGAGTTCAAAAATAATCTCAATTCTATATAAGATATATTTGCAATTATATATATAAAAGAAATGTATGCAAATAAGTACAAATAAATCACTTTAAAATTGTAAAAACTTAATAATGAACTATTACAAGATATAATGCTATGTAAAGAAAACAAGGTACAATTATATATTCAAATAAGATATATGTTTGAGTAAGATATTGCCCTATATCAACGACAAACAAATTAAAAAAAAAAAAACGATCAGTTATAGACTTCCCGAATAAATATACTAAGTAAACCAAAAAAATACCAGATGCACAAAGAAACTACTTTCAAATTTCTTAAACAGAAACTACTTATAATTATCCTAAGTAGTCTTGGAGAAGTAACAACCATAGATGCTCATTAGGTTATAGAAATATTGTATATGTATTCTGACCCCTAAAGATAATGAAAAAAAAATAAAATTTTTTTAACATAAATCCCTTATTCTAGAATTCTTCACATTCCAAACACATTCATAAAAGATCATCAGCTATAGATTTATTATATTTATTAATATTTGCGTATAATTATACTAAATAAACCATAATAATACCAGTTACAAAAAGAAACTGTAGTGAAATATCTTTAAAATAAATACCTCTATTTAGAATCCTTTCTTGCTTGATTTCGTCGCCTGGAACACCCCACGCTCTTCACTCTAGTATTGAGGAAAATGTGATTTCAGCCAGCACTGCGAAGTGCATTCATTTTGCGTGGCTTTCAGAGAGCACCGCAAACTATTGGCTTGCGTGGGCCCCTCTGGATATGCGCGGCGAATTTCCGCCCCAAACTTCCGCCCGCAAGGCTGGTCCCAGCTGTGTTGGTCCGCGCAATTATCTTCGCCTCTCACCCCACACCTCCCACCACCCACCTCTGCTGTGCTGTGCTGGGTAGTTATCTGACTGGGTTGGCGCATTCAAATGGCGACTGACTTAAAGCGCCAGTTGAGCATTTTAATGCGCCAATGCGCAATTTATGACGCTTTCGTGGCAATTTAATTCGCACTGTCAGCGCAACTACGCCCAGCGCCGCCCACTTTAAAGTGGACAGGTCGCCAACGGGTTGAGTGGGGGGAGAGGGGGTATATGGCTTGGCTTTATGTTGGGGCAGCTCATTAATGCCACGCACGTTGCCAAAAGGAGCTGATGAAATGATACGCAGCGCTAATAAAACAAAAATGGAAAACATATAAATCAGTGTCCTTGGCACGTGTCGCCAACGCCAGTGCCAGTGCCACTGCCGCTGTTCCATGTCGATGGCATTTCTCTGAGGGCACCGACCCAACGTCACAACCAGGTGCGCGCTGTGGCAGTTGCAGCCGCCAGCGGTGGCGCCTTCTGCGCGATGTCACGTTGTAAATCTCGGGAGAGCAAACAGAGAGGAGACAACGCGACAACGCGACAGACGGCGACACAACACGCGTGCTTAGCCATATCCCCATATCCATTTACATACACACGCGCACACACACACAACACACACACACACACACACGCTCCGAGGTGTGACAGTTCGTGCCAGCTTCGTCCCAATGCGCGCCACAGCAGGCCCCAAAAGGCGATAAGCCTGGCGATTGCATTATAAATTAAAAGACGTCAACGCAACGAATCAACAGCTGTCCCCAGAAGGAGCAGAAGCAGCTAAAGGAAACCTGCTCAAACGGAAATGTAGACAAGGAAATGGAAAAAAAAATATGGCGAGAGTAAGGAGAGAAAATCCAAAATGGAAACTGGAGAATTGAAAGCAATTCAGGATGACTTTGTCGGCGCTGAAATTAAATCATGGCTACGGATGCCTTTCGGAAACTCAAACAGCAGTTAAATTATATATATAACAGCAGTTATAATAATAATGATAAAAGTAAAATATAATGCTAATAATATTATAATATATTCATCATCAAATGTTAATGATACTCAATTAAACCAACATTTACAGTAAAATCCTTAAACTGTGGAACGAACTAAATTTCAAACTTGAGAATTCAGAACTTAAAGAATCTTAAAGAAATTATAGAACTTATATAAATTTGTCCGGTTTGATGGTAATACGACATCATAACTATGATAATAGTATAATGATAAAAAAATGTTAACTTTAATTTAAATTAAAATCTAATAAAAAAAACTGCTAAAAAACTAATTTGAGAGTAGAAAACATTAAGCAACTTAAGAAGCTTTATCTTATCAGTTAATATTAATACCGGGATCATATACATTAAAATTATTCTGGGTTTTCTGTTCAAGGTTTTTACTTGCCAAACATGCAAACTTTAAGATGAATAATCCAAGTCGCAGCATGATTTGAGGCCACGCTCTGCAGTGTCCAATAATAATCCCTTTTGCTTAAGTTATACGACCAGACAGTGGCGCCCTCTGGCGTTCAGAACTAAACTTTTGCAGCGTCTGGCAACTATTTGCATATCCTTTGTGTTTGCGAAAGTGTTAGTCAGTTTTGTAATATCTGCAGAGCTTAATGTCTGTTTGGCCAAAAAGAGAGAAAAGAAGAGCAAAGATGATAAAGAAGAAGAAGAAGAAGCAGAGTGCAGATGATAAGACGGAGAGTAGACAGAAGGAGATGCAGATGCAGATGCAGATGCAGATTTTCAGGCCATTGGGTAATGCAAACTATGCAATATAATCATAATCGCATGATATATGCCCAATCTCTGCAGCAAACTTTTCCTAAATTGCCAACCAACCTCCCGTTCGTGGGCCTGTCTAAGCCTGGCTGGCTATGCACTCTCGAGAGTCAATTTCCAGCGATTAAATTAAGAATGCATAACTTGCAGGGTTAACAACGTTGTAGCGGGCGTGGGCGGGGGGGGTGCCGGGGGCGTAGGGCGAAGGGCCAATTGCCTCGACTTGACTTGCTGTTGCCCGTTTCCCATTCTCCTCTATTACTGATTCCACTTGCTCCTCGCTTTGCCTCGGACATTCATGGCAAGGCTCAGATTTTTATTTGCCATTCTCTTTACGCCACGCTTGGAAGTGGCA
Organism: Zaprionus ornatus; assembly: GCA_018904035.1. NCBI lineage: Eukaryota > Metazoa > Arthropoda > Insecta > Diptera > Drosophilidae > Zaprionus > Zaprionus ornatus. The sequence continues at coordinate 13,500,336 of JAEIFZ010000002.1, read as the reverse complement.
GAAAGAGTGAAGGCATTTGCTGTTACAAAGCTGGCTGCTACGATACCCTGTGTAGCAAGAAAGATGAACAGTTGCAGATAGGTATAATCCGAGATAAATGCGTAACTCATTTAAGTACATTTCTTTTGCAGGGTATTAGCCGGTCATACCTCTGCTCACTTCACCATACTCATATAATATACCATGTATAGAAGGGATACCTAGGATACCCTATACAAAGTTGTTGCCGAGGAAGATAGAGTATGAGCACGGAAAGGAATAAATGCCAATCTTATTTAGGTATATTTCTTTTACAGGGTATTCGCCGGTCATGCCGTATTCTCGCTTTATCCTACTCGTTTCAATTTGCGACTTGTTTGCTTGTTTTACCCGCTTTCCTGACCTGCCCCACAGTCGCATGTCCAGGGAGAAATGTCCTGTTCCTCTGCTCCTGCTGTTGTTTGTGCTGCATACATGTGTATCTATTTGTATGCACGTATGTGTACCTCTGTGTGTGTGTGTGTGTGTGCGAACGTGCTCCGAGTCTCGCCTTTTGCACTCAGCACAGCCCGTTAGCATCTTGCAGCGCGGCTAGAGTTGTATTTGTTTTTAATGCCGTTTGCATTTGCAAATAGTTTTCATAAATGTTGTTGTTGTTGCTGTTGCTGCTGTGAGTCGTGCGACTGCAACACATTTTGTGGTCGCATAAAGCAGAAGCGCAGCCGGCGGCAGCAGCAGGCAGAAAACAGAAAACGGAACACTGCAAAGACAACAACGACAATGGCCACTATGGCAACTCTGGCAATGATGATGGAAATGGCACTGCGCGGAAGTGGGAGTGGGAGAGGGAGAGGGACAGGCATAATACCGACACGGGAGTTGAAGTTGCCATCGCTTTTAATTTGTACAAATTCGCGAGAGAGCGAGAAAAAAATACAATAAGATAACCAAGTTGAGCCTGGGACTGCATTGCTGTAGTTGTAGTTGTTGCTTCTGTTATTATTGTTGTTGCTGTTGTTGTTGTTTGCGCATTTGCACGTCTGGCCAGTGTGTACACCACACATAATTGAATTAAGGCAAAGCCGCCTCCCACTGGAGTTTTTTGCTGTTGCTTTGTGTGAGTGTTTACTGCTGCAGCAGCGTTGCCGTTGGCTTTTGTTATGAGCTTAACGCCATTTTGAGTGCAATGCAATGTAACACACTCATGGATGCACGCATTCGTATGCATGTACATGCGTACACCGCCCATCACATGAATAAGAACAAGAATTAAAAACTGTTAATTAATTATGCTTCTTTTAATAAATTGAAAATTCTGCAACTTTCTGTTACTTAATTAATGTTTCGTATATTTACCAGAAAATCCCCAACACTATTAAACTGCATTGGAGTGTACATGTGCACACAAGAAAAACTTGCAAAGGCATTAAGAACCAGAACAACAACAACAACAGGAACGAAACAACGCCCACTAGAGTTGGCATTTACAGCAGGCGCCATCGCTTTATTGCTGACTTTATGTTTTATTCGTATGTTAACAAAGTGCGTACTTTGTTATGTGCTTAATGCGGATTACGATTAAGCGATGCAAAGCACCAAAAACAAAATGAGGAACAGGAAAATAAAAAAAAAAAAACAAAGCAAGTTATGCAGCAGCATTAACTCATTTTATAAGACATTAAAACAAAAATGAACGCACTCACATGAATACGAAGTGTGGCATTGCATAAATCACGCTTGAGAGAAGACCGGGTGTGTAGCTGTAATCCTCTCTCTCTCTCAATCCAGTTCTGCTCTCTCGACGTAAGTCTTATTGCCGCTCAAGAGAGGGAGAGAAGGAGCTTTGAGTAATTCGGAAATTGAGCCTGGAACTATGCAAAGAATTGCAATTAATGTGCGAAACTGCTGAGTAATGCAAATATTAAATCGGTAAATGCATACATAAAGCAAACTGTTCTTGTTCTTGTTGTTGTTGTTGTTCTTATTGTTGTTGATGTTGTTGTTGTTCTTGTTGTTGAACAGAAACCAAAATCTCTTGGTTTTAATGACAGCCATAACAGGCCATATATACGATTTCCGAAGGCTTTCTGTTGAGAAACCGCATGACACACTCGAGCTGTCAGCACGAACACACAGAAGAAGCTCGAAGAACACACACACACAAACACATACATATGTACTGTACGTGTATTATGCATGCAGGCGAAGCAATGGCCAAAAGAATATTCAAAGCATTTAGCAACTCATTGTCCCTTTCAGCACTGGCAGCCCTGGCAACTCTGGCAGCAACGGCAACAAAAGCAACTGACGAAAAATGTATTCATGGCCCTCAAATTGTATAATTTAAGTTTGCACATAAAATCACACCGCAAACTTAGATGCAGAACCCAAAGCAGGCTCAGGCCCAAACAAGTGAACTTACAACTCACACACACATACACACATACACATGTACATATGTGTAGTTGTTATACTTATGTGTCGGCCCTGTGGGGAATTCGTCTACAATCAGGGCTGAAGCATCAAACAAAAGTTGAGAAAATACGCCAAAAAAAATTTGCAACAATTTTGAAAGTTATATAAATGGCGTCAGAGCTGGATCTACTTTAAGTAGAAGTTCTACATACATATATCACAAAATTGCTTTAGCCCATCCCTGAAATCAGCTGGCATACACCTTTTCATGCTCCTTCCCTCGCTAGGAGACCTTACATTACACAGTTGAGCAGACAGCAGAGCCGAGAGAACCCAAAGAGAAACCCTTCCTTGCTCAGTTAGGATATCAAATTTAAATATTTTAAAGGGGAGCGCAGAGCTGTGTATACAAAACTTGTGCACCATAAAAATACTATAAAATTGTGCAAATAGCGTAGATACAATATACAACTTAGGGATACTCGAGAGATGCCCGGGATACCTAAGTATTTGCTGACCTAAGTGCGTGCTCACATGAACTTTTATACCACCGAATGTGTGTGTGGGTGTGTGTGTGTGTGTGTGTGTGTACGTTTGCATTGTCAATGTTGTCAACATGAAGTGTTCCCAAAACGCGTGGACAGCTCACACAGATCTCAAGTCATCGTCATTGTCATTGCCATTGTCTTAGAAAAAGTTGTAGAGATTGCTCCTCCTATTCGAACCCTTTCAAAATCTTGTCCTGGGCCAAGATACAAAGCCATTTCGGTTGAGCAAATTGGTCACAAAAGGTTCGCCAGTGCAGAAGGTGTAAATTTCATGACAGGGAGAGGGAGTTGCAGAGAGTGAGAGGGGGAAGTGAGAGGGGGAAGTGAGAGGGGAAGCAGTTAACTCGAGTGAAGCAAGCGAAGCATGTGATAATGACCATTAGTTTGCCTGTGGTGAGTCGCCTATCTCTGTCCCTTCTGCCTCCCTGCCTGCCGCCACGCCGAGGAAGACAACACACATGCGACCGAAGGAGACGTGCAAGTCCAAGTCTTAATTAGAATGCCTCAGCTCAGCCCGGTTCGGAGCCAAGACGCATGCCTCATAAATTATTTATATGCAATGAACATGAAATTTAAATAATCAAATTCTCGACTTAGACACACACACACACACACACAGACACACACGGCCAGTGACAATTCCACAATTGGCAAGTTGCCCACAGCGTGTGTGTCCTGCCGCCCCGTTGGCTCTGTGTGTCCTTTACATAATCAAATATCCCAAGACGCCCATTCACAGGCCCAGACTCCACATAGAACCAGTCAAAATCGTAGTCTAGCTTGCGACATCGACCTGTGCCGAGTCGAGCTGCTGCCACTCATTAGATCTATTATGTGCAACGCCTCTCAAACTGTCACTTAAACAATATCAATTTGCAATTTCAAGAGCTGTCGAACTGTAACTTGATTAACTTTGATAAATTTGAGCTAAACATGAAATCTACATTAGCAGTTGCTAAGGGGTTATTCTTTAAGAAATTGTCAACAAAAACAACAAATCAAAGTCGGCTAGACTAGAAATACGAGGCAAAAGGATAAGCTAATCAATAGAATAAAATCGATAAAAAAGATGAAGAGTGAAATCAATTTAATACAAACCATAATCTACACAATTACTTTGAACCTCTTTAGCTCTTTAAAAAGAAATAAATCCTATTGTTGAGCTAAGTAAATTATATAGTAACTTTATCCACTTATTGCACTCAAGTCCCTCCACAATTTTCTGTCCACTTTTAGCAGCAAATTCATCATGATTAGCCAAGTTTATTTGGGTAAACTTACAGAAGGCGAGTCTTATCCATTAGGAGGTCAAGCCTTTTATTTTATATGTTACTCCTGCTTTTCAAAACTAGTTCACTGTCAACATCGATCATCACAGGCGACACTCCCACTGCTGTACAGTGTCACATCAAACTGATGTCTGTAAATACCCTGTAACTACATTACTCAAATGAGCATGATAAAATTTGAAATGAAAGCTGGCATAAAAATAAAAGACCAACTTTTAGAACAACCCTATAATATACAGAATGTAATTCAATTACAGATCAGAGACATACAGCCGTTTTTAACCTCAACATTTGCACAACAATCTTAATTATGTAAGTGAATATAACAACAACAGATTGGTAGAAGGGAATAGAAAGTTTCCTTGTGTTGTCTGCTCCTGCTTGCTGGTAGTGCGGTCACACATGGCGTATGAATAATGCAGAATGTCAACTAATTAAGCCGAAAAACTGCAGCAACAACGATGTCGGCCCAACTGCACTACAACTCTTTTAAGCCAACATATTATTTTGATTAAAGTTCCCACAAAGTACACAGCAACGAAGGGAGGTACTAAAAATAGTAATCATCGAGCATAGGGTATTCGTCATCGCTATCGAGATACGAATAGTCTGGATAAGGTATAGGTAAACCTGCAGCCATCATCAAGAGATTAAGCAGCCAAATATTCAGCAATAAAGTCATTATCTTCTGAATTTTAAAACAAGCTATGATTTGTGTAAGAAACTGTTTGAGTTGTAACGAGAAGAAAATGTGATTTGATTTTTACATTAGCCCAGAATATTATCGTATTTAAAAGTAAGGTTATGTTTAACTAAGAAAAACTTACTTAAGAGTTAGGTTAGGTGATGTTTAACCAATTAGACCTAACCTCTTCATTAGTGACTTTTGATTAAAGTTAGGTTATGTCTCCTTTATCAGTGGAACCAATTGGAACTAATCTCTTTGATTTAGGAGTAACCTCATTATTACTAGATTTTTACTTAAAGTTAGGTTATGTTCTCGATATTACATTTAGTTATGTTCAACAAATAAGTACTAACCCCTTTTTTATTAAATTGGTTTTAGCATTAAGTTAGGTTATTTTCTATTTGAGCTTATCTGCTCATTCTTTCTTACAGTTATCCCCGCATCTTCTATGTGCCTTGCAAAATCAAATTTAGTCCAGCTCAGTAATGGTATTGTACAGCAATAAATTCCCAGGGCCCCGGACAGCTTTCTATGGCATTTGGCTTGAGGATACGAAATAATTAGCGCAAAAGACTTTCCGGCACTGCTGGAGTATCAGGGCTATCGGGGCTAATTGCTCGACTCAAATCGGATTTGCAGCCCGCTTAATTATGCAGAGCGAAACACATAATTTATTTATGAGATACCAAATGAAGCGACAAATTTCCGGTGCTTGGCAAGTCAATCGCTCAACCAGAGCTCTGAGCTAGCTGCCAGCTTATAGACTCGGGTGAGGAGAGGAGAGAGGTTAGTTGGGAGAACGTGCGGTGAGCTTTCCACAACACGGACACACACACATACACACACACACACACCTGGCAGTGAGTCCCTTTTGCAGTCTCACCTGGCGAACGTGAGGCAGCATTTCAATTATGCAAATTTCGCCCAGGCTCGTTGATTATAAAATCCACAAAAACCCTTCGAGCCCTCTCGAGCAACGCGTCTTTAAGCACAATAGGTACCAGAGAGGGGTACCTTCTTTCCTTCTTGGGTTGTCAATCAATATGGGAGGCTGGGAACTGGAGCGTGGCCTCGAGACCACGCTAACGAATTGGCAAAGCCACAAATTAGACTTCAAAAATTAATTGGCAGCCCCGCGGCAGCTTTTAAGTTTGCGACGCTCCCACACCAGATGCGCCCCTTTTAAGGTCCCTCCTCACTACTTGCAACGTTCCTTTGTAACTACGAATTAAAATATTTGTTTCGTACGCAAAATTTACTGCACTTTTGGCGCATTTGGCGACGTAACTTTTTGCTTCGCCCGAAAGTCACAGAAAACTTTTTGCGCACCTCCTTTGTGCAAGTGACAAGTACGTAAAGGGGGTCCCAAGTAGGGAGGGTGCTGTGACCACCTACCAAGAAAGTCGTTTGTCATCAAAGCTTTTCACTATAAATTATAATTCAAGGCAAAAGGCTTGAAACTGTAAGGGGGATATTGAATTGAAGAGAAAGAAGAAGAGCGAGGGATGTATAAAATATATAACCTATTATGTCTATATACATATTATATTTGTTATGTATGTTAAGCTACAAACGTTGATTTAAATAAAACTCCAACGTAATAACAACTTTGAGAATCAGAAGGAAAAGTGATAGCTCTATCAAAACTTATAGTAATACCCACAACAATCTATATATTTCTAGTTTCACAAAAAGTATGCAAACTCTTTTAGCGCATAAATCTTATCGCAGCTCAGTCAGTCGTTCATTGAGAACTTCGCTGACCCCACTCAGTTGAAAAGTTGCTTGGGATTTTCCGGTTACAGTGCAAACTTTTCTTATTGACTTAATGCAGTGTTGGCAACTGCGCTGAACTGCTTGCTAACAGTAAATTTTCGGGAGAAGCGACCACAGTAACACGGAAACTTTCAACATGACCAAAGGGGATAACGTTTTGTACACTCATAATCTCATAAATGACAAGATTATTACAGGAATTACAAAAACACATCGCTGTTAAAAGGAAAATGTTGCACAAAATTAAATAACGATTTTTTAAGTATTGAGATATCATTATTTTAGTTTAATTTTGAGTAGGTGCCTTCCTTAATGATAAATATTCGTAGTTCCATTAGAATAACGTTTTGTACACTCTTTATTTTATAAATGACTCGAGAATGTAGAAATTATAAGAGTTGAAGGCAATTTCCTCACAAAACTGTATATACATAGGCCACATAGGGATTTATATTGAACTAATTTAGTTGACTTAAGAGTTAGTCACCCTTTTTGCATCTTCTCCAATAATTCTTTAATGATAAACCTCAGTGGTTATCTCCTGTTTGCGCTGCGCTTCTTCTTCCACTTGCTGTCGAGTACCCATGGCATATGGCGGTCTATCATAAGTTTTCACATAGAATGTACCATTCTTAGGAAGCGAGGGTTCTCCACCCATACGGAATTCACCATCGTTATCCAGAAGCACCCAGTTCTTGCGGGACAGACGCTCACAGCGAATACCCCAAAAGCCTTTGGTGCTATTTATAGATTCCGCGAAATAGTCATGGGCCCTCTTATGTGAACAGCCATACACATAACACTTTTTCTGATCCATACCAAAGTTGGGATAAAAGCTGGCATGGCCAACAGGCTCTTCAAATCCCAGACCGGTGCTTGTCTGTATCGATTCAACATACAGAGCATCGCTAGCATCTATGCGATATTCATCGCTTTGCTCACGAAACTTAGGACCAGCCGGATCGAGGGCATAGATTGTATTAAATCTATAGGGCTGTATCTGTTTGCCAGCACTGCCAGCAATCTGTGCGCCCAGCGAGTGTCCAATGAGGTAGACATCGTCGTAATTGAGACCCGCCCGCGTGTGCAAATGACGCACAAAGTCGGTGAGCAGGGCACCCAGATCTTCGACCATATCGGCCACTGCATTGTAATTAACATTCGATGATATTTTGCTCCAATCGCAGACGATTATATTGAAATCTTCATAGAGGGGACTTTCCATTTCGGGCTCTCCACTCAGTGCATCATTATCGTCTTGGGGCTTGGGTCGCGGTTTTGTCAAACTCAGATAGGCAGTCTTCACATCCCGATTCAATGAACCTTTACCCTGACTCATCCAGCCATGTATAATAATTCTGAAAAAATATTAGAAAAACCAATTGAATTCAAGTGATATATGAGGTATATAGCGAAGCATAAAATAATCTTCTTTATCAGCAACATTTCTGTTTACTATTCAGTTCTTCTGTCTGCTTTCTGTTAATTTTTATGCCAAACTGAGACAACTCTGACAACCCTGAACTTAAAAGCAAATGTATTTGTTGAATCACTGATAAGCGGCTAAAAACGACATGAAGCGATCGCGAAATATACTTAAATGTGTTAAATTCTTTAATAGTTACTGCGAAATACCCCGTTAAAAATTGCGGACTACAATTTTTGTGTAATTTCCGTTTAAATAAGTTTAATCGAATCAAGAAAATCAAGGTACGAAATTATCTTTTTTCGCATGCATTTTTAGTCTGAACTACCCTTTTTATGTGCTTGTGAACACAGGGTAGCAAGTGCCGATAGAAAACAAAAATATTAAAAACCAGTTTGCTATACACGATTAACAAAATTCATCTGAAAATGAACAGATCCATGCGATGCTGTTACATTTTCTACTATGACGCAGCTGAATAAATAAGCAAAATAGAATCGATTGACTTTGTATGAATGAAAAAAAAAAAAAAAACAAACAGATTACTATATAAGGTATGCAGAGAACACTTTATAATGCATAGAATACTATATGTATATACATATCTTTGCCTACTAATTGCTTACATGCAAATGGAAACGCCCAATTATTTCTGGCATGAGAATAAACTCACCTGGTGGGATGACGTGCATCGAAACCGGAACGTTGCAAGGTCTCATCATCGCCAGCAAAAAGTTCTCGGCCGCAATCCGGGAAGTCCCGTTTAAAAAGGAAGAATTGCATTTTAACGCGTGCGCTGCTTGTGAAGGGCACCAAATGCTTGAAGAACTTCTTCCAGAAGGGATAATCTAGATATTTGTTTGACTTGGTGAGCTTGTGATCGCATTTGTCTAGCTCGCTCGATTCCATTGATGAAGGGGAAACTGTTGTTTCACTTGAAGGTGCAGCTGATAATGGAAATTCATTTTAAATCCACATAACATGTGAGAGTATAGTTAAATGCACTTGAATTATTCCTTCACTTACCAATAGAACAGCTGAGGGCGGCTGCAACGACTATGCATACTATTCGTATCCATGGCAAGTGCATTTTGAATAGATCTTATAATTTATGCATAGACTCGCAATCGTCCGTTGCCCTAAAGATCGATCAGAAAAACGAACGATCGCAGATTCAATGGACACTCCGCGCAGCTCAATGGTGCGTGCCCGACTGACAAACGAACGAAGTGAGCAAAATTGTTAGTGGCGACTTCTTGTCTGCTTTCAGTCTCTCTCTCTCATTCTCTCAGCGAGATAAGAAATCGCCACTGTAAGTGTACGCCGGTAGCGGCAGTTTACAGTTACACAAAATCCCACGCTCTCTTCTAGTAAGAGCAACTGAGTGTATGAAAAAGGAGAGAGAGCGTGGGAGTTGCTTAATGAGTGCAAACTGTGCGTGTGAGTGAGAGAGTCTATAATATGCACAGTTTGACAAATAAAGCAATTCCACAAAATAAATTTCTCATTATCTAGATATATGTACGTTATATGCAGTAATATAGTAATATGTATTTTCCGAATCCAGAATCGGATTTCCGCCGCCACGTCTGGACTTCGACTTACCTTAAAAAACGTAAAAGCTTTAAATATCCCAAAAGAGATATGTGAAATTTTCATATATATAAAAAATGTTTGTTTGATTGTCATCCATAGAGGCCTTAACAGACTTATGTGCAATTTTTACACAACATTCCTCTTTTTCCCAAGATGATTTCTGTCAACTCATCGTGATCCTCAAAAGAAGAAAAAAAATTTAAAAAATCATATCAGGTTACCATTAGTTTCCTTCAAACACGTTCATAAAAAAAGAAAATATGAGCATACTTATCACTTAATTAAAATTAATAAATATTGCAATTAGTAAAGCCACGAAAATGCAACTTTAGAAATTATTTGCAAGTCGCGAGGCGCCCCTCAGTTAAATGAAATTTAACAACAAAGCCAAAGTCCCCATCCCCCACTTTCAAAGGGCCCTTTTGTAACTAGGAATTAAAATATTTGTTTCGTACGCAAAATTTACTGCACTTTTAGCGCATTTTGCCCGTAACTCTTTGTTCGCTCGAGTGTCACAAAAGTTTTCGAGCAGTTGCTTTGTACCTCCGGCCCTGCTTATCCGGGATGATGGCTGGAGGTGGGTTCCGAATTCAATAGGGGACTGTCAGCAACTTTGCAGAAGGCGGTAGCGAGTTTTCCTCCTCGTTTGTCAACGGACTTAACTCACAGTAGTTTGAATGGGTGCCCTGGTCCAGTACGAGAATTGTGTTTCAATAACAAGATTTATAGCGCAACAAAGTTGCTATAAAGAGCAGAAATAAATCTTTAAAATTGTGTTTCAAATTTTATTAAAAAATTTACATTGCATATAAACCGATTCCCAAAAAAAGACACGATTTCGGCAGTAACCATAGATTTTTGTGCCTGCTACAAGGATTTTCCAGTTACGCTGCAACAGCTATGACTTTTTCAACTTTTCTTATTGACTTAATGCAGTTGGCAAACTGTTGGCTAAGCGTTGGCAGCGTTGGACTTTGAACTTGCAAAACATGAAAACTTTGTACAAGCCTCGAGTGTAACGTGTTGTACACTGACTTAATTATTGCTGAGAAGCTCACTTGTTCTCTCTATCTCTATCACTCTCTCTCTTTCTCTATCTCTATCTCTCCCTCTCTCTCTCTCCCTCTCTCTCACTCTCTTTCTTCTCTCTTTCTTTCAAATTGCAAGCTTTAATTTAACTTTTGTATAAAATAATTATCATAATCCAAATGATTCTTGATGATTTTGTTACGAATGGATAGTTAATATTGTAGTTATAAAATAAATCATTTAATGGCTGAAAGGGATTCCAAAGCACCGCCTTCAAGTATGCATTACAAAATTAGTAGATAGCTGGAATTGAGAGCACGCGCCTTGTTTCATTCAATTCTGTTTTTATACTCGTACCTTTTCAGAGGGTATATTAATTTTGGACAGTAGTTTACGACGCACCTTAGGACAGATCCCCGACCCCATATAGTATATATATTCTGAATCACCATCACCAGGGAATCTAGCCATGTCTGTCCGTCCGCTCGTTCGTCTGTTGCAACGCAAACTAGTCCATCAGTATCAAAGCTATATTGATAAAACTTGGCACACATAACTTAACTTATAAGTACCAATTAAAGTGAGACATAATATTGAATGTACCCAATGCCATTCAATACTGCACCATTATATAAATAATATTGGAACGATCTGAGGAGATAAAAATCAAGAAGGGTATTAAAAAATTCGGCATGCCGAAGGTAGCTTTTCTTCCTCGTTAATATGGTATTCATTCTATTTATCTTTGATTCACTTTTCAATACTATGAATTTTATACATATGTATATATAATTTAGCATTATCTTAGGCATCAAATAAATTTTTTTTTTTGTTTTTTTTTCGGAAATTAAGAGTTTTCTGGCCGGTGGACATGTGGACATGGACGTAGACATTCCCCTGAGTGGTAAATTGGCTCTAATCGCCGCCACAGCCGGTACGTTCTTTGCTCTGGGCGCGTACTACCAACATCAGCACGTGATAAGGAACATAAAGAAGTTGGAACAGCGTAATCCGCACGCCTATTTTATTAGGCGTAAGCTCTATAAGCTGGTAAATCAATACAATCCATTAGTTTAATATTTAATATCAATATTTTTTGCACTTCAGCTAGACATCTTTAACGTTCATCCGGCGTTGGAGACATATGTGGGCGGACATGCGGATGGTAATTCGCACAAAATGGGCGCCATTATGAAATACGGATTTCCCAGCATGAACGAGATAAGTGTGAACGAGACATACAATTTTGTTACATCGTTAGATCGCCGAAATTCGGCAATCAATTGGATGTGCGAAAAAGTAGAACCCTCTACCTATACGAACAGACCAATTCAAGAGAATTTGAGCGTTTCAATGCGTCACAGACCATATTGCACACCGAACGAATCAACATTTCAGCAAGCGGAGGCAGCGCGTGTTTTCTTTATGTCCAATATCAAACCATTTCTAAGTCGGGGCTTCAATGCAAATGTGTGGGAACGGCTGCTCCATTATATTCACGAAATGTCGCAAACATGTGGAGATGTATATGTGTATACCGGTCCCATTTATCTACCACGTGAGATGAAGAGCAACAATTGGTATCTGGAGTTTCAGCCGGAAGATAATACGATCATCGCTGTGCCGACACACTTCTTTAAAATTGTCATTATTGATCCCAAGAAACCGAATTGCACACCCTATGCGGAGGCGTATGTGATGCCAAATACTACTATAAACGATGACACCGAGCTGCGTACCCTGCTTAACGATGTGCGTGACATAGAAAATGCAACGGGGCTGAAATTCTTTGAAGGTCTTGACCGCAATTTTGTTAGTACTCAAGTCTCTAACCACAATCCGAATGAAATATTATCGCAAATTATTGATCAAACTGTGAATTAAAAAAAGTCAATATGAGAGTGTCCCCTTATCTAAATTTTTGCAAATTGGAAAAGGCCACATTAATGTATAAATCGGCGTCAACTCACGATCTAACAGTCTTGATCATTGAAACGGGTATCAATTAGTTTGACACTTGATTATCCCTGATTGCAATTATTTACTTGACAAACTATGCGAATTATTCGAAAATAAAGGAATGAATCTTTTCATTTTGGTTTCAAAATACTGTTATATAGGCTGTCACCACTAAGCAATGTACATTGCTAAGTGTTTTCACGATCCTTTAAAAGCATCTTCACTAACGATTTTAAGCAATCATCGATTAAGCTTGACGTCTGTTGGCATAATGTTAATTTAACATTTCAGTATATATCACAACACTTTAGTATTTTCGTCGTTCACACACGGAGGCGGGCATACACTTATTTTTGCCTCTCGCTCTATGGTAAACAATGAAAAGAGAATACTGGCGTTGATGTTATTAAACTAAGTACTGAATCCCAAAAACATTTTAATTGCGATCGTTGTGCACAATGGCAGATCTACCAGATCTCTCCGAATTAAAAAACTATAAGTTTTTAGTTTCATTAAATGAGAATATAAGAACTCTGCCTCCCGTCGATCTTCAAGATTGTAAACTACGTAACTTGTCAATATTTGATGCAGACACACGAAGTCTTCAGACACCAAGGGGAATCCCAATTTTCAGAGAACCAGACCTTTCTGAATATCCATTAGATGCGAGTAAGGGATATGAAACTATGATTTTCAGTGACTTAAGTGATGGAACTCATTATGAGAAACTGAAGACATGTCACTTTATCATGAAAGAGAATCTTAAACCAGATTTTGACATTTGTACAACTCGTGCAGTTTTACTGCGTATCACGCCTCGCGCTAACCAGACTCTCGTGGCCATTAAGTTTAAACATTCTATTTACTTAAAGATCGATAAATCCAAACATAATTGTGCCAAACGTGATAGCTTTCATTTTAAGCTTCGTCAGTATCTGTTTTTAAGTAAGTACTATGGCTGACTTATACATTTAAAGTCAATATATTATTTTGTCAGATAAGCAAGGAGATAAGCCCACCGATGACTCGCCCATAGATCAACGTGATCAAATCTATGGCACTTTTAGTGCCACAATGGGCAACCTGAAGTTACTCTATTCAGTGGAAATCCCTGGTGTAGATAATACTGAATCGTTGGATGATCTGTAAGTAATCGGGTGTGCATATTTATACATATTTATGGTACATATATCACAACATATTCTTCTGCCGAAACAGTGACAATCCCGACGTATTGCAAAAGATTCGTATTAGCTTGGTCAAACGCTATACTAGGAAATTCCAAAACGATAATTGGCTTAAGAGTTTTCAATCTTCACACTGGTTGCGTCAAGCCCACTATGCTGGTATCGAGAAACTCAGATTAGCATTTATGGATAAAAAGGGGTGTGTTCCACTGCCCATAGAAACATTCAATATCGCAGAGCTGAATCGGGTATATATTTTAATCTCTTAGGATCCCTTATATATCTGTGTAACACCATTTCATTTGTCAGGCAAAAGAAAATGTTTTGAAAAACCATATGAAATTGACACACAATTTTCTCACGAAGATTAAGGAACTTATGACCCATGAGGATAGCCCATATAGTGCCTATGTGTTTCGTATTATCAATGGTGAAGTCTTTTACGACCGCTTCGAGGGAGTCAACGAATATAGCTTTCTCGATGAGGAGTATATCGATTATATATATAAAGTACACAGTTAAATTCACACTTTGAAGATGTAAAATATGGCTTAAGAAACACCAAAATATCCGTTTTGTTATTTTACAATAAATTAACCTTCTTATATTTATATATATATGGTAAAATTTTGTTTTTATTTATTATTTAATATATATATGACATGGATTATTGTGCTTTTCGGAACCAGGGATGTGCGTAACAGGGAAAAGGAGGCGTCTCGAATCCTAAAAACTATGTACATATATTCTGAATTTGCGTAAATAGCTGACGCGACTGAGGCATGTCTGTCCGTCAGTCTGTATGTATGATCGTCTTGTTTTAAATAACTAAGATCAATTTTTTTTTACAAATTACGTGTGTATCGAAGTTTATTTCAAAATTTTGCCACGTCGCTTTCAGCCCCTGTAAATTGGTATAACCTACTGCTGCATTCTAGATACAATATTAAAGTAACTACCCCAGTTGTGTGACACATATGACATATACTCTAATGTGAACGTTTTGTCATTAAGATCGGGTAGTATCTCACTATATTTTCCAAATGTGTTTGTCGTTACTATAGGGAAATATCTTCTTGATATAATATTTATACTTCATTACCTTTTTTTTTTTTTAATTTTGATAATTTTTAAGTTAAATCGCAAATATATTTTTACAATTGTGATTATTTTATAATTTTATTTCATTTTTAAATTTTCGTAAATTTAACTGGCAATATACTTTTTAATAGTGTTTTTTTTATATCAAAAGCCAATTTCATATTTTTCTCATCTTATTTCACAAAAAGAAAAATAAAAACAAATGGATACGCAGATGAAAAAATTCACTAAAGAAATTTTCCTTTGGTTGGTTTAGAAAAAATAGAAAAAATCGTGCGTCACTGAGACAGTAAATAGCTGGAACAGGTGAACATGTTAATTATTTACTGGTCATATTTGCTTGAAACTGTCACCGATTGCTCAGCTTACCTTGGAAAAATGTTCAGTTGGGAAATTTCAGAAGTTTTCGATTGATAACCTAGTTTTTTTAATTTAAATGAACAGCCTGTGGCATGTAATACTGGTAATAGCACTGGGCCTAACGTCCAGTACCTGTTGCTTTGTGGCCGGCATATACTTTCAACATAGGCATGCCACTCGATTGCTGCAAGAACTGTCAACACAAGATCCATATGCCTACTACATTAGTCCTAAGATATTCGATGCTGTAAGTCAATTTAATACAAACCTTGACTCTACGAAGTACATTCTCCCGTCGCAGTTTCGCTTTTTCAAGCCTTTGAACGAGACCTCAAAGAATCACGTGCAGCGCATTATGAAATATGGTTTCCCTGGATTGGCCGATGTGAGGATCTACAGCGACTTTGTCCTCTCCTACGATCGCCGCAATCGAGTCGCACACTGGGTCTGTGAGCATTTACAGTTGACAGACTTGGTGCAAGTGTCTGCACAACGTCGTGTGCGTCGTTGCAACGCCTCGTACCGGCCCGATTTGAGTGTACCCTCGAATTTTCGTTCATCCCTTGCCGACTATCGATGCTCTGGCTTCGATCGTGGCCACCTGGCAGCGGCTGGCAATCATCGTAGCGATCAGGTGCATTGCAATGAAACCTTCTTTTTGACAAACATAGCACCGCAAATCGGTCATGGTTTCAATAGCGGTGCCTGGAACAAACTGGAGATCTATGTACGCGAATTGACGCAACACTTTGGCTCGGTGTATGTGTGCACAGGTCCGTTGTTTAAGCCCCGAGCCCAGGAACAGGAAACCAACAACAAATGGAGTGTAGAATACAATATGATCGGTACAAATATGGTCGCCGTTCCGACACACTTTTTCAAAGTGATTATTATAGAGTCTCGCCTGCCACTGGGTAAACCCTACATGGAGGCCTTTGTGCTACCCAATGCCAGCATACCAGACCAATTGACTTTACGCGATTTTCTCTGTGATATACGCGAGATCGAACATCATGCGGGCCTCACGTTCTACGATGGTCTGCGAAGAGGCGAACTCTTTGGCAGCAACTATCCAAGCGAATCGCGAGTTTTTCGTGATTTTACCTAAGAGAAAAGCAATATTACATATCTATAATACTAGTAATTTTGTTAGTATCTTAAAGAGTACAACAGGTCATGATATTTTCATCTCTAGTAGTAGGCCTGTGTTTCATATTTATAATAAATTCTCCGAACGCTGAAGCCAAAAGCAACTTAAACTTTAAATTCCAAGACAAAATTAAAAGTGAATAGACTTCCATCTTCACATACACTATCGATTATATATATATGTACGAGTATAATTCGGTCTATGCTACAGAACTGTTAGATGTCCAGTATAGAGACCATGGGCCAGCAATGTCTGTTCTATGCTATGGCAAGTTTCATGGGATTCGTATGTGGCGCGTATTGTCAACAGGAAATTTCACTTCATCAATTTTTCAGCATAATTAAAAGAGATCCCTACGTATTTCATCATCGACATAAGATATATCCTATTGTAAGTATGTCTAGCTATAAAAAAGTTGACAGGTCCAGGAGCTTTCTTCACTTGCTTTCAGTTGTCAACCTTTCGGTCGAATCATGAAGCAAGATTGTGGAAACATTCAATGAGCCTAATGGATAAAATAAGGGATTGTTTTCTATTCTCACTTCGTGACGCTTTTAGCATCTTATTCATAGATAAAAAATCACCAAGTTATGGCCCAGATTTGCTAGACTTGATCAAATTCGGACTTCCAAGTACTGAGAATCTCTATATGCACAAAGACTACATTGTTTCTCATGATACGTTTGCCAACGCGCCAAAATGGATGTGCGAGCACCTAAAGGGTGACTACAAGAGATTGTCTTCCGAAGACCAGGAGGATGCACTGCATCTGCGCTATAACGATGTTTTTGTATTGAGTAACGGTGCTACGCGAAATTGTAAGGCTTTCAAGTTGGAAATATGGCGGAAACTCGAACAGCATGTATCGCTAATTGCCGAAAAATTTGGCTCAGTTTATGTTTATACGGGGCCAATGTATTTACCATCGTTTCAATCGGATGAGAATTGGTCGCTGGAATACCAAATTGTGGATTGGAAACCTTTGCCAATGCCATCGCATTATTTCAAAGTGCTTATCATTGATCCACAGTCACCGGGTAGTACGCCCTATATGGAGGGTTATATAATAGAGAATAAAATGAAAACCATTGTTAAAGACCACGAGCTGACAGATTTCCTTTGCGATATTGCGGAAATCGAACGTCATACTGGACTTCGATTTTACGATGGCGTCCAGTCAATTGTGCGCTTTGATAAAAACGATTATAGAATAGACAAATTCACAAGGAACCGATAACAAAAAAATTAACAGCGTCTCCATAACGCGCTTAACAGCACGTTAACAACGCATCGCATATGTTAAAACAGCTGTTGTTATTCGGATGCGATATGTTTGTCAAATTCTTATCGATATACTGGCAATGTAAATATTTTTCAAATAAAAACAAAACAATATTTAAAATTACAATAGTAAATTCTTTTTTTTATTATTTTGTATCTAAAACAAAACTTATTTATTGCACAGGGAGCTAAATTTAGTTTGTCGCTCTCGTAGCCCAGCACACTGGTAATGTATATATCGTTAATTTAATGTGTACATATGAATACTCCATTATTTATCAAAAAGTTTTCTGAAATATATTAATTAAAATGTTATTTATAGTTTAACAACATTATTTTGGGAAAACTTTCGCCAAACATATCGATTCAGGCTTGATTTACAATTCACATTTATCGATATTTGTCACACAGGCAACAACTTTACGTGGCAGACTGTCAAATGCAACCAATAAGCAGCAGGAAAAAATCGAATTAGCAAACTGACGTGGAAGTTCGCTCTTGCTTTGTGTTATAAACTGCAGTTAACTGTGCGTCTAGCCCAATTAAAACTGCAATTAAGTGCACAATAGTATCCACCCAAAACAGCAACGTCTTCGATCGCTAAATTCGTTGAAAGGGGAACGGGAACGCGAACTTTGAGCCGACTATTTGAGAGTTGTGTGTGAAAGTTGTTACTAATTTTTTTATGTGCTCAGATTGAGACGCTGCACGCAAGGCAGATACGATACAGCTATGAATCCGAACATGTATGGTCCACCGCCTACGCAATTCCAACAACAGCAACAGTTACCACAATATGCACCTCCTTCGACCGGATCCACTGGATGGCCTCCACAACAACAGCAGCCACCTCAACAACAACAACCTCAGCAAGCGCCACCACAGCAGCAGCCACAACAACAATACGGCGCCCCCTTGTCGGCCGCTCAACCACCCTACGTGAATGGCAATTATCAGCAGGTGAGCATAATAAGCTCGAGTTGAGTTGATTTATTTAAAAAGAGCTTATATTGGAAGAAAGACATTCTTCCATTTCAATTATTATTCAATATTGAAATGTTATCAGTGGATTTCCTAAGTTTCCTGACGTGCAGACCCTAAAGGGGTCAACAATATACATACATATTTCATAATAGAAGCAGCCTGATAAGAGCTCGTACTTAATGGAATTGGTTTACCATGTACTCATTGAAGTTGCTTCTCTCTCTTTCATTCTATCTCTTCCTCCCTTGATATGCATGTTTAGTTGGCCACGTCGATGAGCGGCTTAACTGTTAGTGGTAATCCCCTAAAGCCTGCACAGCCGCCGCTACCCATACCAACAACTGGAGCTGGTGTCGTTGGAGTTGGAGCTGCTGCTGCACCACCACCACCTGCACAATTTAATCAGTTTAACTCAAATGCGCCACCAACATCGCTGCCCCAAAATTACAACCACAACAACAATGCCTATGCTGCCGCCTATGCAAATGGTACAGGAACTCCGGCACCTGCTCCGGGACCACCATCAGCTTCGACAGCAGCGCCAGTGCCGCAGCCGCCTCCATCGCTGTATCCATCCACATCTTCAACAGCCGCAGCATCGGTAGGAGCGCCACAACCGCAGAGCGTAGTCAGTGGCATTAATCAGATGACACTCAACAGTGCCAATTTGGCGGGTTTACCCCATATGCCTCCTCCCGCAAAAGCTGCAAATCCAGCACAACAACATGTGCCACCAATTTCTGCTGCATCTACACAACCACTGCAGCCTGGAGCATATCCAAGACCTGCCCAGCCCCCAGTTAGTGCGGCTCCAACACCGTTTTCGCAGCCTCCTCAGCCTGGTATGCCTCCTCAGCCCGGTATGCCTCCTCAGCCTGGCATGACTCCTCAACCCGGTATACCTCCTCAACCCGGTATGCCTCCTCAACCTGGTATGCCTCCTCAACCTGGTATGCCACCTCAGCCAACATCAACTGGAATTCAATATGGTGCACCGCCATCAAAGAGCTTTACTGGTGCATACGGTGGGCAGTCAGTGCCGGGAGCCTTTCCAGGCGGACCGCCGTTGCCAGGACAGCAGCCGTCACAGTTTGGTGCTGCTCCGCCAACAGTAGCAGGCTTCCCACCACAGCCGGGGCAGCAGATACAACAGCCACCCATTCCTGGCTATCCGGCACAGCCCATGCCAAGCTATCCGCCACAGCCAGGACAACAGCAACAGCAGACAGTGCCTGGCTATCCGCCACAACCTGGCAGCTATCCTGGACAACCTGGTCCCACTCGTCCTGGATACAATGTACGTTCTTGCAGCGTTTTCTTATTATAACGTTACACTACAATTTTCATCTCCTCGATAGCAACCACCCATGCCAGGTGCAGGAGGCAATATGTATCAACAAGCACCAGCACCAGCGCGTCGACTGGATCCCGACCAGATGCCAAATCCCATACAAGTAATGATTGAGAATCAACAAACGGCTGGTGGAGCATTTGTAACCAATCAGCCGGGTCTACTACCGCCTTTGGTCACTACTAAATTCGTCGTGCACGATCAGGGCAACTCGTCGCCACGCTTCTTACGCTCCTCCTTGTACTGCATACCCAACACTGGAGATTTGCTCAAGACGACTGCGTTGCCATTGACCCTGAACATTTCACCACTGGCGCGCACTGCACAGGGAGAAATGGAGCCACCAATTGTTAATTTCGGTGACATGGGTCCCATCCGTTGCAATCGCTGCAAGGCCTACATGTCCCCCAATATGCAGTTTGTTGATGCAGGCAGACGCTTCCAGTGCCTCATGTGCAAAGTGACCACGGAAGGTGAGTGAATATGCAGACCAAATATAGAACTCAATTAATATGTTAATATGTTGACCTTTGCAGTGCATCCCGATTATTATCAGCATTTGGATCACACCGGACAGCGAGTGGATAGGCATGAAAGACCAGAGTTGCTGCTCGGCTCCTACGAGTTTCTGGCCACCAAGGATTATTGTCGCGTAGGTTTATCGTTAATTCGCTTTGGTGAACTCAAATTGCTTATTGTCTTTGTCTTCTTCACAGAACAATTTGCCCCCGGAGGTGCCAGCATTTATCTTTATCATAGACGTCTCGTATAATACGATCAAATCGGGCTTGGTCCACTTGCTTTGCTCGCAGATCAAGGAAATACTCAAGCATCTGCCGGTGGATCAGGGGCAGGACAAGTCCAAGGTGCGCGTCGGTTTCATAACATATAACAGCACTGTGCATTTCTACAATATCAAGAGTAGCTTGGCTCAACCACAAATGATGGTTGTGGGCGATGTGCAGGAGATGTTTATGCCACTCCTCGATGGTTTCCTTTGTCACCCGGAGGAGTCGGCGGCAGTAATTGATGCACTCATGGAGGAAATACCACGCATGTTTGTGGATACCAAGGAGACAGAAACTATACTCTATCCGGCAATACAGGCAGGTCTTGAAGCGCTGAAGGCCTCTAATGCTTCAGGCAAACTGTTAGTCTTCAACTCGACGCTGCCCATAGCTGAGGCACCGGGCAAGCTGAAGAATCGCGATGATCGCAAGCTGCTTGGCACCGATAAAGAAAAGACAGTTCTAACTCCGCAGACAACTGCCTATAATCAGCTGGGACAGGAGTGTGTGCAGCAAGGATGCTCCGTGGATTTGTTTGTCTTCAATAATGCATACATTGATATTGCCACAATTGGTCAAGTTTCGCGTTTGACGGGCGGAGAAGTTTACAAGTACACCTACTTCCAGGCAGAGCTTGATGGCAAGCGTCTCATTGAAGATATTATTAAGAATGTATCACGTCCGATTGCTTTCGATGCCGTGATGCGTGTACGCACATCGGCGGGCATCAGACCCACCGAGTTCTATGGCCACTTCTATATGTCCAACACCACTGACGTAGAGTTGGCCAGCATTGGTAAGCGTATTTTAATAATCGCCCTAGCTACATAACCTTACGTATTCTCTAATTTATTAAGACTCCAGCAAATCGGTTAGCATTGAGATCAAACATGATGACAAATTGCCGCCAGAAGAAAATGTATATATTCAGGTGGCTTTGTTGTACACATCCTGCAGTGGGCAGCGTCGCTTGCGCATATTGAACCTGGCATTGCGTGTCACAGTTACCATTGCCGATGTGTTCAAGAGCTGCGATCTGGACGCCATGATGTTGTTCTTTGCCAAACAGGCGTGCTTCAAACTGATGGAGCACACACCCAAACAGGTCAAGGACAATCTCATTCAACGTTCGGCACAGATTCTAGCCTGTTATCGCAAACACTGCACATCACCCACATCGGCTGGGCAGCTCATCCTTCCCGAGTGTCTCAAGCTGTTGCCACTGTATGCGTCATGTTTGCTGAAAAACGATGCTGTCTCTGGTGGTTCCGATATGACGCTGGACGATCGCTCCTATGTCATACAATTCGTTTTGGCCATGGATCTTAATATGTCGGTGAACTATTTCTATCCACGTCTAATCCCAATACACAACGTGGAGCCCGAGGAGACGTCTCTACCCACGCCAGTGCGTTGTAGCCACGAAAAGATCACTGAGGACGGCGCTTACATCTTGGAGAACGGTGTGCATCTCTTCATCTGGTTGGGACAATCACTGCAGCAGAGTTTCGTGCAATCTCTGTTCGGAGTGCAATGTACGCAGCAGGTGAATGCGGAGCGATTTGCTATCACTGCCGATACACCTCTAGCCCAACGCATTACAGATATTCTCGATCAGATAATGGAGCAGCGATCACGTTACATGCGGGTAAGTTAATTTGTACCATATATACTATAGGTGTATATATGACTAACCCATTTGCTTTCTTTGCAGATTACATGTGTGCGGCAGAACGACAAGCTGGAGAGTGTTTTCAGGCATTTCCTTATCGAGGATCGTGGCACAGATGGATCAGCTAGTTATGTGGATTTCTTGTGCCACATGCACAAGGAGATCAAGGATTTGTTAAGTTAGCACGTAGGCAAAACGTACAAGCTGCCGCCTACTGAAGAGCGCTGGTCCCGCAGCTACTCACAGAATCGGGCGCGCATGCGTCGCCTCTCACTGGGCAGCCGTCGGTTTAGATGAGCATATATATAGCATAAAGAGCAGACAAAAACTTCAATTATACACACACATAAATATATACACATATGAATATACATACATATATGTGCATATATATATATATTATATACATATATCATTTCGAACGCGTTAAAAATCTTCCATTAATTTTTAAAAAAGTTTCTCATATTTTGCATGTTTAATATTCCTTGTCGATCCATAAGTATTTAGTATGCTTATTTATGTGTGTACGTGTATTCCAGCGCTATCTGAACATTTGTTAAACGAGCAACTGCAATTAGACAATTATGAATTTCTTTCGAAAATTCCGATATTTTTAATGAAATTAAAAAGAGAAGAGAAATTTCCTCTAGTTAAAAACAATAAACGTAAATTAACCCTGAGGCGTTGATGATTGTGAGAACACCACACACGGCATAGGTGTCCGGGCGTATATCTGTATCTGTATCCACAACACACACATCCCCTCCATATATGAATATATGTAGCAAAGTTTCCAGAATTCAGCATTATAAATAAAAGTATGAGAAAAACAAACAAATATTAAACAATATTCAAATGCTATGTAATTTCAATGTTGTAATTCTTCTGTTCTCTTTTTTTTTTTTTGTAACACTTATATGGGAATTATTCCCATCCTACTTGGTATATGTAATTCTGTTTCCCTAACCCCAAAAACTGTGCAAAAACATTTATTGAAAAGTGAAATAAAAATACTTTTTAAAAGCATTTAAAACTTTCGATTTTTTTAGGATGTATCAAAATTACATAAGTCAAGAAATTCCTCCATTGGTTTAATTGAATACAGGGTATGTATTTATTTGTATATATATTGTATTGTATTTGTTAGGCCATTAAATATCTAGAATTTTTATTATTTGACGTGCACATTTTACATTTACATAAATTTGTAGATTGTTTTTAATTGTTGTATGTTTAGAAAAGATTTTCGATTTCAATGTTCCCGAAATTCATAACAATTAAATAAACATTGCCTATGATGCTCCCTCGCTCTATCTATTTCACTGTTCTTTGCGTGTGTGTGTGTGTGTATGTGTATGTGTAGGTGTGAGTGTTGTGTGTAATATATGTTTGCTGAATTATTGATCCAAATCACAAATGAACAATATAAACAGGCGTCACTCTCTTAATTTTACATAAATGGGAACTTTCTCGGTGAGCAGGCGGCATTTTCCACACAGTATTATAGATATTAACAGATTTATAAACATCAGTTTTCTGTTTTGGCGCTTACAAATATTTTTTTTCAGTTTATAATATATTTAGTTACAAAAAACCTGTCGCAGTTCAAAATATTTTTTTTCTTTTGTTTCTTTTTCAGTTTACAAACTTAATTACATATGTTGACGACGACGATCCGGAGATATAATTTTGATTTAACTGTTTTTACTCGCATGCCGAAATTGCTGTAGAGAACACAATTTATGGAATAATACGGCAATAATGTAAATTGTTTTTCAACTATTTGCTATCATTGTGTTTATTTGAAAATAAATTGGTAAAAAAAAAAATAAAAACGCAAGAGAACGATGGACTTTCTTCTTCTCTCCTCGTTGACAACATTGCCCGGCATTTAATACTGCTATATATATATATATATAGTATATATAGATCAGCACTTTCATGGCCTGTCAAGGCAATAAAAAATTGAACTGAAGGAAATTTCGATTTGTGAGATGTTTCGAAAACATTTCCACGCCTCGATTTGGAAGTAAAGCAGTTGAAGCTGTTGCTGAAGTGTGTGTGTGTCTGTCTTTGTGTTGGCTGCTTTTACTATTGTTTGAGTGTGTGTGTGCGAGTGTATTTGTCTGTTGTTTAATAGAGAGGGGTGGTATGTGTAGTTTGGGGCTATCTATGCGCCCTATTTCGTAAACGCCATAAACACAGCCCAAAGTATCTCATTCGCATTCGGCTTAGCCGCCTCCGTTTCAAAATCGAGATCGAGCAGTTCGCGTACTCGTTTCATGGCCAATGCGTTCTCAATAACATCACTGGCATGCGCCAAAAATATAAGCGCCAACATACGCTTGTCCATGCGTTGCGGATCATTCACCCACTTGGAAAGCACCGAATCCTGAATCTGTAAAAAAAAAAATTATTTAGTTTAATTTACTCTTTGCTCAATATGAAGCTGCCTCTCACCTTCTTGACCAGACGACACTTGACCACATTATCGCTTAACGGATGTGTCGTCATGTCAAAGAGTAAAAAGTTTTGCTTTTCCGTTGTGAGCACACCCTTCTCCACGAGGTTCTTGGCCAGACGCTCGCGTACATTTTTCAGCTGGTAGCGCAATTTCAATGGATTCCAAGTTTCGCCTAATAAATCAGATCACAACAACATTTACAAAAACAAACAAATTACATTCCCATTAAAGTGCACTCACCGCTCAGATATTCGATCCAACTTTGCACCGTCTCTGGTGGATCTGTTTCCTTAATGTGTTTCAGTGCCTCATCTAGCAGAACATCACCAGTCTGCTGATCCGATTTCAATATCAGTTTTCTGTGTGCAAAGTTCAAAGATTTAATTGATATATATATATATATACATATATATTGTTTAAATATGTAATCTATATAGTATATACCTTGTACATAGGCCACGTCGTCGCATACCCGATTTCTCGATCATCACGCGTCCACGCAGGCCCAGTTCAATGAGTATGCAACCACGCAAGCCGCTTGATATGCAATCATTCCAGAACGATGTGTAGCCCTGTAGATAATATAAAAATCGAAATTATTATAATTATAATGTTGTATTATAATATATACATTATTATATATGTATACGTACACGTATTTGCAATCATAACTCATTTAATCACTATTTTTTCCATTTTAAAATGACAAGTCAGATATGGATATGAGTCTATCAACAGTTGTCAAACCTATACATTGTCTATACTATCTCCCTAATGTACAAATGCACAAATATCATGCTCTAGACAAGGTTAGTTCAACCCGTTATCAAACATCTTATTATAAACTTATCACAGATGAAAAGAACCTCAAACTTATTTTGATGTAATTGTAATAATTAAAATTTTTATCAAAATCTGTCATTAGAAATGTTGTTTCATTCTTTCCTGGAAAGCTCTTTAATATCCATTTACATCAAATAATAGAAAATTTAACAGAAATATTTCTAAATCGACAAACAGCTGTTGGGAACAACGAATACCTTCTTGATATCCCCTTCAAACCTAAAGCAAGTTTAGACAATGTATAATGTTCTTGCGTCAAATTTCTTAATGTTTGAATTGAATATAAAAACGTGTACTACGAATAAAAAAATGTAATAAAAAAATAGGTTCAGACAACGATCACAACTGTTCAAAGTTTGAACAGTTGAATTTGTATAAGGTACAACGAATGATCTAACAATGACGTATACACTGAGCTGAAGAACCTGCTTCAACCTTAATTAAGACATATGATTATATACGTAATAAATATATAGCCCTGATAATCCCAAGCAAAATCGAATCGCTAATGTGAGTCACACTGGTAAGGTAAATGAAAGCAACTCTTGTCGCGACTCTTATCAAGTACATTTTCCATTTTTTTTTTTCTTTTTGTAGGGGAAACAATTTATTTAATGACGTTGTGTGCGATAAGTGGGTAGAAGAATGGAAGGAATGGGTCTACAACTTCCTCAAATAATTAGCTAAATGAGAAAATGTTGCTGATAATGCGCTAGAAAAGAACAACGATCGGAGTAGAAATGACACGTTTAAGTTGCTGCCGCCAAAAAAACTTTGCTGCTGGGTATATTGGAGCTGTGCCTAGGGGTGTATGCAGAGTAAGGGTGGAGGGAGGGAACAGTCGCGAGACTGCGGGTAAAAATAAAAACAAATATGCGGTTTGACACTCAACAGCACATCACATGTACATATGCAAACACACATACATTCATATTGAGAACGAGTGAGATAAGGCAGAGAGAGGCGAATACTATAAACTGAGTATTATTTGCAATTCCTTTAGGGGCACGTATGGAGTATATGGAACCATAGCAATAACCATGTGCGATATTTATGAGAATTTCAATAATATGCAAATTAGTTAGGCAGCCACTTAGCAAGCCAAATGAGTGTGTGAAGAGATCTGCCAAAACTCGTTTCAATATGTGCCAGACCAGATTGGAATAGTCTCCCTCCAGCCTGGAGTTACTCAGAGAGTTTGAGAGAGATACATACTAAATACACTAAATCTACATACTATGCAAGGCTCGATTTTTACCAAATACACTCAATTTGAATATTAGGCCAGGTTCTATCCATTCTAAATGCACTCAATCCAAATATCAAGCACGGCTCGATCGCCAGGCGCATGACAAACGATCGATAGTTAAGCTAGTTTTTTATCTCTTAGTACGCCACTGGAATTGTGTTTCGTTCCACGTTATGACAGCAGCAACAGAGAAGAGTCCAACGATGATTTATGTCAGCAACATCAACAACAACAATAAACTCGTTCTGTGTTGTAAAATGCCCATGGTGATGATGAGTTGAAAGTTTATTGCGAAACCACAACAAACACGAAAGGTGAAGCTGCTGCTGCTGCTACGTTTGTGTTGACGTTGGCAGCGACGCGACGTCAATGCACTTCAAAGCAACAACAATAAAGTAGTAAACAAGGGTTAAGCTTGCTCAATACGAATGAGTGAGAGAGAAAGAATAAGCACAGGGCATAACACATGAAGCAATAACGGAAGCTCCTTATTAAATGTTAAAGTTTCGTTTTTACTGTCACAAACAAGGAGAGAGCGATAGAGGGACAGAGGGGAAATAGGCACACACACAAAAGCTAATTACAGATAAACGATAATTGTAAGCAGGCGAAACGGAGTATTTGGGACTGATAAACTGAGTACTGTGGGCCTTATCAGTAAAAGAGCAGTCTTTTTTTTTTTGATACTCACCTCTTTATCCTTGAGGCCCAGCAGCAGCACCTCCTCCATGAGCGTCAGTCGAGTCTCCTTTGAGTCACCATCATCAATGTTATCCTCGTGATCCTTGTTTGTATCATTCGGATCCTGATTGTCATCGGGTGTATTCGCATTAAGGCCAGCAGTGCCACCGCCTTCGGCTCCATTCTCGCGCGGCTTAACGGCGCGCCTAACCAAACCGTCGGTGCGATTCATTATGTTTATAATTCTTTGTAGTTTTTTGTATGTGTGGCACAATTGCTGACTGAGCTGCTGCTGCCGCCACCTGCCTCCACAATGCTGCTTGTTGTGACGCTGTGTGTTGGTTAGTTAACTATATGTGTGTGTGTGTGTGTGTGTGTGTATGTGCTGTCAAATCTATGTGCGTGTGTTTTGTTACTTTGTATGTTTTTATTGCACTGCTAGTGCTACTGCTGCTTCTTTTCTTTCGTTTTGAACGTTTCTTGCACTTTTGCCACTTCTTGTTTCTTGTTTTCTGCACTGGAGGATATGCAAAAAAAAAAATTGCGAACTGCGTCGTCTTCGTTGTTGTTCATGAAATTCGTTTAAACTCTACAATTCACTTTATCAATTATATCGAATTAATTGAAATTACATAGCTAATATACACTTGCATATTTCGATATAATTTTTTACAAATTTAAAAACTTGCTTCTAATAAGCTTTATAATTTATTTTTTGTGTCTTTTCTGTTTCTCCGACGTGACATTTTTCGTCTAGTGTTGAGTAATGTCGCGTATATTTTACTGAATCATAGGCAACGAATGGGAGCTACCAGCTATTTCCTCCCGTTGATGTTATGTTAGTGACTGACGGTTAAATTGTAATATTTATTGTATTTTTAAGTTTGACGTATGCACCTGAGTTCCACGAAATGCATGTAACAACTCAATATAGCGAAGAACAGCTGTTCATACAATTAAGTTATTTTGCAGCACTTATTCAGCGTATTGCTGTGAATGGCGTCCAACCCAGATGGGAATGACAAAGAGCGAGCAAGGTGAGTAAGAGTAAGTGCATTTGTGTGGTATATGTATTTTTGTTCGTGCTGCGTGTTTGCATAAAAAAGTTAATTAACTAGTTTGATATGTCATATCTTGCGAGTTTCAATAATGAGAGCGCCAAACAAATACTCATGGACATTATACGAACTGTGAACCAGCCAGAGAACTCAAAGAAACTGTCCGAAGCAAAAGCGTCGGCTGGAAAGGAAATGATACTCATGATGCAGCATGTCTTTCCACTAGTAATGCAACTGCAGCTGGAAGTAATAAAGGTGCACGGCTTTCCAGGCAATCGTGAGGGTCTCGTACAATTCTCTCAGCTGATACGGGAAATGGAACGCGATGACATGGAAATAGCACGCTTGCGCAGCCAGATTCGTGCCATCTACTTGCCACCAATTGCTATAAACACTACCAACGATATACTTATCTGATTAATCAAACTACTGAGCCAACCCACTCAGCTCAATCAAATACACAAAGACTGCAATATAAAGTAATTAAGTACAAACTAGAGAACTGCATGAATGCATTCAAAAGGGCAAATGAATCATTCATTCAAAAATGAGTACAGTATATTTTGGCGGCAGTAAACAGACAGTACAGTACTGTCAAGGACAAACTAAATGAATTCGTGCAGGTCTCTGGTACACACAATCAGTTTTGTAAATCTGTATTCAACTAACAATGAAGCCGAGATTAGTATTTGTGTCATACTGCTCTTAAGTAACATGGCATATCTCTTAAATAAACAAAAAAAATATATATAGCATAAAGATTGGTTGTTTGTGTTTGTTTGTCAGTTTGAGGCATGATATGTCTCGTCAAGTAAACAGCCAATTTTAAGTAGATGAATTAAACAAAAGTTCTTCAGATTCCTAAATGTAAGTGGTGTAAATCGCTTAAAGACTACTTAGTTCTTCTATATATAGATATATATACACGTCAAGTGGTGAGCTACCTTTATATAATATTCAGTACAATATTACGTAAGGCGAGAGCATAACTAAGATTAACAACGATAATGATGAGTACGAAACGAGACGATTCTTCCCACTAACGAGCCACATTCCCACATGTATTGCTGCTAGGCACATTTCTGTTATGTAGATCATCTGTGGTCAGCTTGATGGGATCGACGATGCTGGTCAAGTCCGTGTTGTTGCCATTGAGTTTGTGCTGCAGATGCTGCAGCTGTTCGGCGAAATGTGCATCCTCCACACTTTCAACATCATTGATAATCGACATGGACATGGGCGAGTGTGGGGTGAGTGGAGTAAGGGGTGTAGTACTGCTGGCACACAACTCCTCGATAGTTGAATCACTCTGATTTGAGGGTGTGCTGGATCGTGAACGCACCGGATACGTATCATCCAGTGGCAGTGCAAAGCCCTGTGTTATCATCAGATCTCCAATGTTTAGTTCAGCGCCCTCGGCAGGATCAAAGAGCTCTACGCCCGGCAAGGGGGTACCCTCTCTTGTGGCTGTATTGACTGCCTTCTTTGTGACCTTTGGACGATCCTTATAAGTAACCACGCGTGCGATAAGCTTGCGCCAGTGGGCAACTAAAAGGATATAAAGTACTTAATATTGAATCACGAATAAAAAAACTCTTTCATACCCTCTGTGAGCTCCTCGAACTTCGATATCGATGACTTCTGCCAGGTGTAAGGTTCCTCTGCTATGGTTGACTTCACATTGGCCAAGAAACATTCAACTGCTTGGAATCTGAAAGATCATTAGTCCATTACTCCATTACAGATTAAAGGTATTAACTTACCTGAGAGTGAGGAAATCGGTTCGAAGCTCACAGATATCCGTTGGCGAGATGTATTCACTGTCGCCATAGTCCACAAAGTAAAGATCTATGATCTGCTCATTGGGATTATATTGATCGGGCATTATGTCAACGATCTCAGCACGATACCATTTCTCATCAAACTTAAAGACTGCGGCAACAATTTGTCCTACATAGGGTGCAGTTAGCTGATGTTTTGCACGATTTTCTGAGTTGCTATAGTAGTAAGTCATCTCCTTGACCATATCATCGAGTTTCTTAGATTGTGGTCCCACCAATTGTACCCAGAACTTGGTGGGTGATGCCACTGCCGATACATAAACCTCCATGGGTTTGTCATCGCCACGTGCTGCCATCAATTTGTCACGAGGTGGCTGCGAACTGAGCGATGTCTGCGATGAATACATGCTTGAGGGAAGGCTGTTGGTCGGGGAGCGTCGCGGATCACGATGCTGCTCCACCTCATCGACAGCGATGCGCAACTGCTCATCCTCTTCGATCTGATCATCCAGTAATTGTCGAGCAATATTCACTTGCTTTTGATTGCCAACAATGCTGATTTTGGCCTTACCATTACGTCCATTCGGATCGATTCTAATCTTGGCCAGTGAAGTGCGACTTATATCCTGTAATATCTCCCCCCCGCGTCCATTGATTTTGTTTGCCAATCTCTGTGGCACCTGCAGTTCCAATTTTACAATGGGTGCACGCTCAATTTCCTTGATCAGAAGACCGCGTGCAACTTTTACAGCATCGGGAAATCCGTTAATGTCGCAGAATTTATGAGAACTATCCTTATCACTAGAGTGGAAACAGCAGGGGGAATTGTTTATGGTTTATACGGAGAATATGGCTATATTAGTATCTATCGATAGTTGAATGCTTTAAAGGCGAAGCAAGTAAGGGAGATTATTTCCTAACTTATTTCCTTGCTTATTATCCGATCTCAACTAAATTTGTAGAAAGCATTTTAATGATGATAATAATTGTACATACCAAAATTGAATGTTTTAGCATTGAAATTATGTTTGGAATTCGATTTATATCGATTCACGGGGCATAGCAATATTCTAAAACAAACTGTATCTGAGTTAAATAATAAGACACATTGTCATCAAATTTGATAGTCTTAGTTCTTTTAGTCTCTGAGATCAATGAGTTCATACGGACATGCAGTGAAGCCAGACTTCTCCGCTTTATCACTTTTTAGGGTCGGATATTACTCCTTCTACTTTATTCATAGAATCTTTTTAACAGTTATAAAATTCACACTCTCTTTATATACTCTCAATATCTTTCTATATTATAGTCTGATAATTTGCAAAAGATATAATCTAATCGTACATAATGGGGACTATAAAGTATGGCAAAGTCAACAAAAACGGAAATTAGTTAAGGCTATGCGAGTCTTTGGGTTTAATCTCTCTCTCTCTCTCTCTCTCTCTCTCTCTCTCTCTCTCTCTCTCTATCTCTTTCTCTCTCTCTATCTTATGTTGATTACGCTCAATATTTACCGTAATCTTATCTTTGCGCCGGTTTTCTCCTCAATTAGTTTAATGTTGGCTCCACCACGTCCGATTATCAACGGTACATGGTCATTGTCCACAACGATTTTAACACAGATTTCCTTTTGTTGCTGTTGTTGTTCTTTATTTGTTATTCTCTTTGCGCCTTCTGCTCCCCCTTCTTGCTTGTCATCGTCATTGCGCGACTTGAAGTAGGCATATAACATGGCACTGCCCAGTGAACATAGACCGAATCCTAACAACAGTTTGTATGTTGGCGTGCCGGAAAAAGCCGTATTGCGCAACATTTTGAGAATGTTGAAATATAGTAGGAATATGTATATATATATATATGTGTGCGTTTTTCTCTGTGAATCGCTCTCCAGTAGTTCTCTTTCTATAGGATATCTTTGTTAAATTGGGTGCGTCCTTATGTCCCGTTAAACTGAAAGAGAAGATCAGAAATTTAAATAAATTAAAGAAACATTTTGTTTTGTACAGAGTTCAAGTTCTCGATATATCGGGACTTTATTTACCGCTATTCTCTTGTTTCAATCAATAAAAGACGCGACAATGAGTATTTTCTTTCTCCCTCCCCCCCTACAAAGCTCGACTCGCTCAATGAAGCGTGTCATCTTGTACCTACTTTATTGGGGTTTTACACAACCACCTCGTAATCATCGGTAATACAGAAATAATAATTAATGAAAATGCGCAACAAAAAAATCATAATATTAATTTGTCCTATTTTTTTTTTTTTTTTTGGCAGACAACAGATACACAAATGACAGCAGCAAAACAAATAAACGAGTGACGCTTACAGTTACACTACACTGCAAAATGGCATCCAACTTACATTCAAACGCCGCAAAGAGTTTAAATCTCTTTTCCATTTGGTATTTGCTTTTATAAAAATATTAGAAAACAACAAATTGTGTGCTTAGATATATGTTAAACATAAGTAGACTTTCGTATACTTCAGTAGTCAATAGTTTGTGTAGCACAGTGTACATATAGCACAAGCCATAAAGTTCCATTTGCAGTTTCTCTGGATCACGTAATGCAAATAACAAAATGGAAAGGCAAAGCAAAGAATGAACAAAAATAAATATTGAAAAACTTTGGAGTTTTTGTTCTCTCATATATTACACATCACGTTTTGCCTTTTTCACTTGTCCTTCGTCAAGTTAAACAAGTTTATAGACCGGTTTTGAAAATCAAAAGAACCCAGATTTTCATGCACTTCCCGGTATAACTCTTTGTGCCCTGTTATCACTTTTGCAAACACTCCGCGTATTATAGATATCACTGCATTTAATGTTATATATGGTATAAATAACTTTCAACTGTTGCTGACCTTGATATTGAATTTCGTTTCGTTAAGCTTTTCTTGTTTTTGTTATTGTTTCTTTTATAAACAAAGTCAGTTAAGCGTTTTGGTTGATTGCTTGTGCATCGTTCGGTATCGTTTCGTTTAATTGAAATTATAATGAGGAGAACCACGACGGAATAAGAATCCGCACAGAGCTTAATGCCTCGGTTCGTCTGGCTCGCGTCGCTCGATATATATAACTGTTGCAGCAATTTGAATTTTCCCGTTCGTTAAATGGCGTCAGCTGTTTGGTCACTCTTTCAGCTCTCTCTCAATTCGCCGTTCACACATGTGCTCTCTTCCAGTCATGCTATCTCTGTCGCACACACGTTGAATTCATTGTTTATTTTGCCGGCTCTTTTTTTCTTCTTTTTTTCTTGCATTGAACAACATAAACATGAATTGGCATAACCAAATGATGGATAATGAATAACAATGCGAAAACGACAACAACAATTAACTATGCGCGACAATAAGATGAAGAGAGAAAGAGAGTGTCTGTTGTGTTTTGTTGTTGTTATTTGACAAGAGAGCTTTGAATACCGAAGCACGTTAGCTGCGTGCGTTAAAAGCTAAATTTAGTTAAATGACATAATAAAGCGGTTTGTTGAGTATTGACTTTTTAAGTTGTAGTTTGTAGTGCAGCTTGCAGCTCAGTAGCTGATAAAAAACTACCTCACATAACAAAAAAATATAAATGAAATATTCATTCCGGAACAACAACGTGAAGAAGGGTCACGCGGTGAGTTTAAATTGTTTGGCACTGTTTCAACTTTGTTCGCAGTCGATCTTGTTGCGTGTTACTAAAATAAAACACGAAAATCCACAACAAATAAATATTGAAGACGTCATTTATGAAAATCTGCATGGTATTTTGTATTTGGAGAACATCAAACGGCAACGAGGACTTCTCTCAGTCTATAATTAAGACAATAATTCGTGCAAAGCTGCGTGTATTTTTGGCAAGGTCCCCCAAATGTGGGAACCGACCCGACATTGAGCACTATTTTAACTTTATCATTTTGCTATGTTCCGCGACGCACATTCCAAAGTTCTAAATGAAACAAGTAATACTCTCGAATTTCCGCATAGGCCACACAAACGCGAAATTGATAGTAAAAGTGATTGTAATCTGTCCGTCGTCTGTGCCATCCAATAATTCGCAAAATACTTACTTGACTTTTCCAGCTGTTCTTTTGGCACTTTGTGCTAATAATGTTGTACATTGAATTTACTTGCTTCGCAGATGTGTATCTTATATGTGTTTTATTGGAAGCGCGACTTCTTCTTAATCAATACAAATAAAACTTAAAGTAAACGAGCTAGCAATTTTGCTCAATTGCGCTAGGCACAAACGTGTGAATGAGTTGGAGATGTCAGAAACTATCGAACGACGCTATCGATTAATCTGAACTGCTTTTAACATAGTGACAGCCATGTTATTGTTGTCAGTGCTGCCAGATTGACAAAAACTAGTCACAGTAAAATTCTGTTTCAGATTCAAATTGAAATGAAATGCTTTCTATTTATTTGCATGTATTTTATAACATTTATTTTTGATTTTATCTTCAATATGTATATGTTAATTAAACATAAACTTAACTGTTAGTTGTAATTGTATAATTTTGTAAGGTTTTCTCTGTTTTACGTACATAATGCCCAACTCTATTTGCTGAAAATTGCACGTCTGTTAACAGTATTTTAATTATCTTTTTAAAATTGTATGCTAAAATTCAAAATGTTTACTTCATTTAATATGCCATTACCAATTACGCTAAAATCGACTCTTTGCTAACCTTATGAATTATGTATACCGCATATAGAGAGTGCGTTACGAGATAAGTGAAATCAATAAATTGTTGTCTAATTAACAAAGAATCTAAAACTTTCGAACCAAAAAGCAACAAAGTTGTGTGATTCGAGAGTGCTCAAAAATAAGAAATTATTTTTTTTTTCTTTTTGTTTGCTAAGTGCATATGAGAGAAATGGAAAATAAAGATTATGTCTAAACTCTAGGACACAACTCTATGAGCTGATGCCATATGACGTTCTACAAGTTGACTGGCCCCAGGCCAGTGCATCCAACCGTCCCATCAAATATTTTCAATTCACAATCCGAACGAAGTGAAAAATTTGCTCAATGTTTCTTTTTTTTTTTCTTTTTGATTGTTGTTTGTTTTTGTCTAAAGCATGATGAAAACCTAATAAGAAAAAATTCTGTGTAGAAGAAGCAATGATAAACAAAAAATTAGAGTCTATATGAGATAAAGACTATCATAGGAAATAATAATAAAAAAATAAAAGTTTAATTATAAAGTAAACACTATGTTTAGTATTTATGAAAAGTGAATAACTATCGTATCGTTGGGGTATGTTTTCTATGTCCAGTTTTCATGCAAACCGACCGTTAGAGAGAGACAGACAGACAGACAGAGACATACATATACACACAAACATTATTTAAGACTAGTTTAAACATTAAGCGATTTACTGCTGCTGTTGTTGCTGTTGCTGCTGTTGTTGTTGTTGTTGTTGTTGCTGTTGTTGTACCTAAACGAAATCACAAAATGAAACAGAAGAGTTTGGAAGCTAAACTACAATTGGCGTGCGCCCATCCAGAGTTTTGCTATCGGTCAGTGTGGAGGATATAGAGCACGAGGTGTTGTTGTTGTTGTGGCTGCTGCTATTCGGATCATCGTCGAGTCCATCGTTGATGATGTTGTTGTTATCACCATGCGATGATGGTGGTGCATGCAACTGCACCTGTTCCGTTATAGTCAGCGGCGCCTCACTCACCTCCGACTGCGGCGACTCGAGTCGCTGTGCTGGCGATGGTGTGTGTATGGCATACAGACAGCTGCTCGAAGTGGAGGACATCATTGAGCTGACGCTGGGCGTCTCCTCCGGCAGTGGTTGTGGCGTCGGCGTCGGCGTCTCCACAAGCTGTGGCAATGGCGACGGTGAATTCAACTGCGTAATCAATGTCTCCTCCTCGCTGCTTGTCAGCTCGTTTAGCTCGGCAACTGTACGATGAATGCGTATGTGCTGCACATCCGTATCCGACTCATTGAGTTGATAGTACAACTGCAGACTGTCATCCACAATGGGCGCAAAAAGTTGCCGGAACTGACGCAACAGATCGGCATTTGCCATCTCGTCCTCTAGTTCCTGCTGCTGGTTCTCCTTTCGCTCCCGCTGCTGCTGCTTCTCCTCCTCCTGTGCCTCCTCATCCGGGTAGAAACTAAAATCAATTGCATCGTTCACAATCTTTCCGTTCCTGTCAACAACATTTATTGAGCAATCTTTAACACTTCGTTGGCCGCGTCAGACTTTGCCCTTGGGCGATTTGCATTTCGACGGCGTCGCATTGCCAGTCATGCTGCAAGCAAAATAAAGAATTACAGGGTATGCCACGGGATCTGTGAGTTGGGTGAACCTACTCATCCTTGCCAGTTTGTGTTTGCGCGGTGGAGACTGTGCTCTTGCTGTACGGTGCCTGGAACGAGGTGGATGTGATGGTAAAATAGCCACCAGGTTTTGGTTTCAGATGACGATTATTCATCTGCATGTGCACAGTCTTCATGAACTCAATCTGGTGGGCCAACTTCTGAATTTGTTCCTGCAGAAAATAAGTGAAGAGGAATGACAAAAGGAATTTACACGCATGGGATTTCATACACTTACCTTGAGCTCCTCGTTCTCCTGATACAAATCGGGTGACTCTTCGGGCACCAACCCCACACCGTTAAGGGAAAACGAGGCAGTTATGCTGCGCACCTTTGCCTTCTGATCCCATTTGTCACCTTGCCCCTTGAAGACACGTGCAATTTTCGGCCCGAAGACCAAAGCAATTGTCGTCGTTGTCGACAGTTGGGTACGCACAAAGCCCAACATGTACTTGTAATCGGGTCCAGCATTCGGAAAGAGCATTACGCTGTTGGAAGAAGGAAGGGTATTAGAATGAAATTCAGCAGTTTTCGGCTTACTTTTTATTCCTAACTTTCAATGATGCACTGCAGCTTCATTTGCCATTCTCTTTTATCGAAAACTGTTCCCATTTTAAGCACAACCCGAAAAGTACTCGGGGAAAATTGCATGGCAACAAGTTGCGGGGCTCGTTTTAAGTCAAAGTTTTGAGGGCAAATTGCATTAATTATCAAAACTCTTGAAAGGACTTCAATTTTGAGTGGCAGTTGCCAGTCGCCCGCCCGGAAGTGGCGACCCACGAACAACGGCAACTTGGCCAAGAAAATTGCGGAATGTCTCTGCAAACAAAATGTGGTGAGAAAGCCGACACTGTCAGGGTACTGAGACGGAGATAATGCGAGACAGAGAGAGAGAGAAAGAGAAAGATAGATGGCAGAATGGACAGGCAGCCTGTCCTGTCCTAGGGACAACAAAAAGGATTACAACGCTCGCACAAAGTAAAAGGAATTTAATTAAAACACAACGAGGAGGCGGCTGCTGCTGTTGGGGGCGTGGCAAGTAGCGTACACGCCTAATGGACATGACATCACCCCCGCACCGTTCCATCAGCAAGACATGTCGGATTACCCAACAAACTGTGTGTGTCAACTGTTATAATTCAATTGTAATGTGTGTGCTGGATTTTTTTTTTTTTTTTTTTTTGTTTATTTACTCGTTAGACACAGTCCTTTTGACAACAGTGTGGGATAAGAACCCACTAAAACCCGTATAGCACTCTTTCTACTGTTAGTTTTATGTTAGCCCTTGTGGAACCCCCTCCCTAGTAAGTATATCTTCACAGGGGATCGAGCTAAGCCCTATGGCTGTGGCTCTTCTTTGTGGCTCAGTGAAAGAAGTTTATCACAGTCTCCATCTTCTTCATTGCAAATATAGCAGCAGAATCCGGGCTGTACTTGTTTAGGTAATACCTGGCTATTGCCACGCCCACAGAAAGAAACTGTATGTTGCGTGTGTGCGACACTTACTGAAAAGCCACCATGGCGATATTCACAATGGCAATATTATAGATGGCATACGATATCAGACGGGCTTCATTATAAAGACTCTCCGCATTGCGCACATTGTAGCAAACTCGTATGCCCCAGGCCAGGAAGAAGACCTCGCCGATGGCCAAACTGTGATCCCACCAATTGTACGAGCACTGCTTGAACTTCAGCTGGTTCTGATCGTGGATCTGGATTAGAGATATAGTAAGGATAAGAAAGATTTCCAACAATCATAGACAGTGAAGTTAATTGTATACTTACCACCTCTGCGTAGGGCGTGGCTGATATGGTCCAGGTGCCCAAATAGATGAGCATCACCAGCAGAATGGGAACCATCCACTGCAGCAGCTGCTGATCGTTCAATTTGATTTTGTGCGCCGACTTAACGCGATAGGTCAACGAGACGCTAATGAGAGCAAAAGAAAGAAGATAGTTAACGAGAGATAACGAAAGAAGAAGTAAAAGAGCTCAGAAAAAGAAAGTAGAAATGAAATAGGGGTTAGGTTTAAATAGAGTAAAGTGGAATAAAGAACATAAGAAAGTTAATTTCAAAACACAACGGAAGAGTACAGTGAGATAGAGAAGAAGTTGAAGAGTAGTAGAACACAGAAAGAATATATTGAAATGAAAAACAGGAGAGGGAAAGGAAGAGCGAGTTAAAATCAGTAGATAAAAGATAACAAGCTTGACAAAGGGAGTTAGTAGGGTTGGATAAGAGAGAGAGAGAGACAGAGAGAGAGAGAGAGAGAGAGAGAGAAAGAGAGACAGAGAGAGAGAGGGAGAGAGAGAGAAAGCTTAAAACTTACCGCCAGGTCTTCATCAGCAACGATGTGTAGGTAATACAGAAGCCCATGTGACGTGTCCACTTTGTAGCAATGCACCAAGTGGTGTCCAAATATGGGAAAATGGCCACCATCTGTGGATGGAAAATGGAAAACGATTTAGATATATCACGAATTCTTTTTGTATATATATAAGTGGAATTAAAGCGACACTGACACTTCAAATGTGATTTAACTGAACGACAGAGAAGAGCCCAGGAGAATAAACCGATGGAATGGGAGAACCCGTGTGGGGCAGGGCCACTCAAAGTGCCGTTAAGTTGACAGCGGACATGCCAAAAAGCAATTGACAGTTAGGTTAGGTCACGGGTGGTAACTGCCAAGCGAAGGCATACGATAGAGACGGGGGCTTGCTGGTGGTGGTCATAAGTGCCCTCTGTTTTTTTGTTGAGCTCACAGCACGGGCACAGTTAATGGAAAATGTGCGAAAAACAAAAAAGGTTTCCACTGCAAGAGACAGCAATTATAAGAGATACGTGTGCTTGGTCGGCTGATAAGGATTAGGATCGAATTCAGATTTGTTTATCTTACGAAGCTCTCAAATAGTATAAACAATATCAATTTCGTCAATTTCCATACGAATTAAACAGCGTTAATTCTTACATAAATATATATATATATTAAAATTTTACAATCTTTAGCTGAAAATTGGATAACTCTAGAAAGAAACATTTTCTCTAAACTTGATTTAACTATGAAACTATGGTAACAGAAACTTTCCGTTCATTCTTGAGCGAAATTTACAAAATTTAACTTAATATTTCTCTAGGGATTTAACTTGCTCTTGCTATCTTGATTTTCTTTTAATTTTGCATTTGTTTTCTCCATTATTGTTGTGTCAACATGCATGTTTGACCTGTATTCCTCGATCTGTATGGTTGTCTCGAATAGACTATAACGCTGATGTATCAATGTCTTTGCCATTTCCAGTATAACGTGCGGATCGGCATCCTTTCGTATGGCCAGATGAGCAGAGAGGGCAACCTTATCGATACTCAATGCCCAGATGCGTAAATTATGCACATGAACAACGCCATCGATGCTGAGAAAGAGACGATGCACCTCCTCGTAATCCATGTAATCGGGTGTGGCCTCCATGAGAACCATAATGACATCGCGCAGAATGCGAAACGTCACCACCAGTACAATGATCGAAAAGACAAATGTGCATATGGAGTCGACGAATGCCCAGGTGGGTACAAAGTAGATAATCAGCGCGGCCAAAAAGACACCAACACTTTGGATAATATCGCCAATGACATGAATCATAGCAGCACGCACATTTATATTCTCCCCCTGGTGGCATTGGTGTTGCGCCTGATACGTAGACACCGATG
This sequence comes from Zaprionus ornatus, assembly GCA_018904035.1. Classification (NCBI taxonomy): domain Eukaryota; kingdom Metazoa; phylum Arthropoda; class Insecta; order Diptera; family Drosophilidae; genus Zaprionus; species Zaprionus ornatus. The sequence goes on along the minus strand of JAEIFZ010000002.1, from coordinate 13,459,652 downwards.
CGGCCACAAATTCTGGTCCCTTATCAATGACAACCAGTGACCTATGGGCGGTCATGACGGAGGTGTCGGTGTTCATCGTTATGTTGCTGGCCAAATCATTTACCCTGCGTGGTATGCGGTTGGATTCATTGACCGCCGCGGCACCATGGGAATGACCATGACTCAATTGGCAGGCCATAACAATATTTACCAGAATGGCCAAAACGGATGAGATTAGCATAATGACGGCGTCCACATCATGCACACCAGTTCGTAGACGCTGTACTGCCAAAAAGACAAGAATACCGGTGATGACCCAAATGAAGTAGACCGATATCATGGCACCAATAACCTCCGCTCGATACCAGCCAAAGTTAAAGCGTTGCGACGACGGTCTTCCGGCCAAATGAATTGAAAATAAAGAGATCATAAATCCCGCCAGATCTGTTAGAAGATGCGCTGCATCTGTGGCAATTGCTAAACTCTTCGACAAAATGCCACCGATCACTTCAATAATCATAAATAGGACGCACAATATACAGGCGAAAATAAGCTTACGCGATGCCTGTTTATCGACGGCATGCTGGCGATCCAAGTGGCAATGATCCTGGTACTTGGTACGTATGTGTGTGTCTCGTCCGATTATGGTAATCGTACGCAGTGATTCCGATTTTCTCAATGACTCATCCTCTTTTCCCGCTTCTTTGTGCTGAGTTTGATCTATGCTTGAATCAATTTTGTCATCTTGATTTTCCTGCTCTTCTTGCAACACAACCACCTCTTTGAGAGTCATCTCATTGGGTTTCTCTTTATCGGAGCCCAAAGCTATCACAAATGGACGTTGCAAAGCCATCAATATGGGGTCATCCAATTCAATTGTTCTCTCTACATCTAGTGGAACACTCAGTCGTTCCATTCTCAGCTGTCGGCTAGGCATTTCAGGCTTCGGCATTGCTTTTAATGGCAATCCCAGGGATGTAGTTCTCGTTTTCAGTACCTTGCGTACTGCGGATTTTGAGGCAGCACTTGAAAAAGCAGTAGAAGCAGGAGTCGAAGAAATAGCAGAAATGGGTGGATTCGATGAACAAGATGCAGGACTGCATGTAGAAGTAGAGGTTGAAGGAGTATAGAAGGGAGTAGGTGCAGGTCTTGAAGGAGGATCAAAAAATTCCGAAGCTCTTGCGATCGATCGTGGTTTGCTCAAAGATAAGTCTACTCTGTCTGTAGCTAACTTTGGCGTGATCGGTTCGCGAATTAGATCACGAATCGCAACTGCCTTTTCTGCTTTGTTGAACCAATTTAAGTCCGGAGCAACCACAGCATCAGCTTTGTTTTCCTTTGAAGTTCCAGCTAATTCTTCCCGGCGAAGTCCTTTGGGTGCCAAAGCGCAAATTGTCTCCGTTATTTCTGAATCGGATGAACTAGTTTCTGTGCCACCACTCAGTTTTCTTGCGCCAGTTATTATGGTTAACTTTGGCTGTTCCGCTACAGTAGCTGCATCTTCTTCCATCTTTGCTTGCTCATCGGTAAGCATTTGATCCGTAGTTCTTCCAAACATTGGTAAATTCTTAAAAATTATCCCGGCAGTTATCTGCTCCGGTGGCTTTGGCGTTAACATATCCTCATTGGGCGGCTCTTCTTGATCTGCATTAGTTTCATAGCTTAGGTTCCTTCGACAGGGTACGGTTAATATATTGATTATACCAGTCTGGCGATCATGTTGCTCTTGTTGCTGTTGCTGTTGCCACTTGTACAGGTTAGAATCGAACTCACCATCCGTGTTGGTGGCCACTGTAATACCTTCATTTTCTGTTGTCTGTGTGCTGGCTATTCGATGGGGAAAGGTATGGAACTTGGGTGTGGAAGCATTCTCAATGCGCAACAGTTTCTGTATTTGCTGTTGTGATAACTGTCCCGATATGGAAGATAAACTGAATCGGACAGGATCCATCGGACACAGGCTGTCGACCAAAATCCCTGACGCGCTTCGAATTGGAAATTTGTCGCTCTCTGATTTACTTCGACTCAATTGAAACGGTTTTATGCACTCTTCGTTCTGCACACCGACTTTGTTTGTGGACTCGGATGTACACGGATCCACTCGCAGTGCACTCGTCGTTTTTTTAGTTGTTTTACGTTTCCAGATATGTTTCTTTACTTGTTCCACTTGATTTTCGCATGCGCGGCAGCTGCTTAAGGGTTTTACATCATCTTTTGGTTTTATGGGACTAGTTATAGGTTTCTTAACAGGATTCTGTACAGATTTCTTGCTCAGTTTTTGCGGCTTGCTACATGACGGTTGTTCACTCATTACTATCAACTTCTCCATGCTTTCTTTTATCTGCAATTGGGGTACTCTTGCATTCCTCTTCACCTTTTCCTCCCAGGTCTCTTCGTGTTCTTCGACCCGAAGTGATTTGGTACTCCTCGAATGCTTGCGATGCGAATCAATGTCGGGAGTTTGTACCATTTCCCGCAATGCTTCCAGCATTGCAGCCTCATCTTCTACTTTCGACATTTCCTTGGAACATTGCTTATCTTTGTCCTTGTCCTTGTTCACATCAATATCCTTCTTCTTGTCATTCATTCTACTACTGGCTTCCTGCGTCTCTATCTCTCTCACTATCTCTCTTTTATGGAGACTAACACAATTCTCATTAGAAAATTCGTTATGTTTATTATAGTTTCACAAGACGTTTGACAGAATAAAAACAGCTTCTTAACCCGTTTTTGTTCTCGTTGTTTTTGTTACTATTGTCGTTGTCGTTGTCTTGACTCCTGGTTTGCCATTGTTGGCCAAAGGGCTTTTATGCATCCAATGGGAGCTTATTTGTCGCGCGGCTAATGTTGAACACACAAACTAATTGTAAACGAAACCAAATAAGTTCCATGGTTTGTGAATACTCTTAATTATTAAGAATGTGAACATATTTAAATCGTCCTTATATACCATTATACAATTGAAGGAATTACTTAATATTACAAAACACTTTCGTGTTAAGCCACTGTTATTACTATGGTGCTGGAACACGCAGTTTCCAGCTATGTTAAGTTGCTGTTATGCTCTCCTTTACATTATCCTTGAAGTATTACAAAACCTTTTCCTGTTAAACAACTGTTTACCACTGTGGTGCTTTTACTCACTGCTATGTTTCTATGTTAAGTTGCTGTTACAGTCCCTTAATAGGCTTTTAAACCCCACATACAAACATTTCATTGAGCATAAAATTCATTAACTCTTGCCGTGGTGTAGTTACAAAGTGAACAAGAAAAACCGCAAAACCATCTCACATGAAAGTTCCTAAAAGCCGCATTTAAAAAGCCATAAAAAGGAGTTTTATGTTGCGGCTGGTGGCAGCGGCTCGTACAGGTGGCAACTTAAGGTGGCCGGAGCCAGAGTGCCCGGAGGTGCTTTACATGTGGGTCAATTGTAAATGAGACCACAAGACCTTTTGTCACATTAGCAGCACCAACAGTTGTTGCTGTTCCTGTGCCGCATTCCGACGTAAATGGTCTTTTTGTGTACTGCAGCATTTAATGGGTTAAGTAGCCCCATACACTGTGGGTGCGAGAGTGTGTGTGTGTGTGTGTGTGTGTAGTTACTCACCTCCAGATACATAATGGCACAGCCAATGAGCGTAATCATCAGAAATATGGGACTGGCAACCTTGAAGACTTTGACACGACGATGCCGGAACAGATACCCAGCGAGGACAAAGGTGCCGCAGGCACAGCCAATCGAGAAGGTCAACAATGATATTCTGTGAAGTAAAATGACAATGGTTACAAAGACAGTTCTGACAGTTTGCTACGTTTCCTCGAGGTAGATATCTCGACAAATTTGACACATTTTCTTGCAGACACTCGAAATTATGCATATCATATAACCTAATATCTTGGCAGATATATGACGCATAGTTTGACAATCATAATGGGACTTAAGCTAGGAAAAGCTTTTACAATATTCATGAGTTCACGAGTTTCTCACATGCATCTCACGTACTGACTGCTGTGAAGCCAGTGGAAATACCACAAAACAGTTTCAGCGTCGCCTGTCTAGAGAGAACATGATAAACACACACACACACAAGCACACACAGAAACACACCTGAAGGGCCAATGATAGTTGGCCAGACAGGGCTCAGGGCCGGTGCAGGTGTCACAGCCTGGGGCGCAAGGCAAACACTTGAATACATCCGTATAGTAATTGCTTATATTGTCCTGATGCTCCTGCCAGGCAATCTCCATGATGGTGCCATTAAAGCCATCCGGATGCCGCAGCGAATAAAAGCCGCGCTTGCACAGACACTGATAGGCACCACGTGACCAGCTGCTGCTCGTCATGGCAGTCAGTATCTTCCCGCTGCTTATTGTCGGCGTCTCTGAACTGGGCTGTCGATAGTCGCACTGCAGGAAAGAAGACAATTAAAAATAAATAAGAAATGCGACAGTCGATGAAGCTCAACACAGATACCCAATGCACTATAAGAGAAGGGTATCTCTATCTCTGTATCTATAATCATCAAGAGTTGATTATACGAGTATAAGACCAGAACGACAAGACTAAACTACCTTTGAAGCGAGCACACTGGGTATATGAATTGTTTAATCAAGTGAACACTTTGAGTGGGTGGATCAACTTACCACCATGGAAGTACGATGGCACTTATGCGAACTGTGAAACGCTTGCAGATCATTTATGGTATCCACATCATTGGCAGCAGCAGCGGAGTTCGCAGCAGCAGCTGTTGAGCGTCGTGAGTGCTGCCGCTGACGATGGAGCAGCTGCTGTTGGGTACTAAAACGATAGGATTTCGCATCGCATTGGTTGACACGCAACGCCGTCACATCGATGTCGACACTAATGAATCCGCGCAAACCATGGCGTCCACTCGGCGGTATAGCAATGCTATACGAGACGAGCCAGTTGCTCAATGCACACGAGAAATACGGATATGTCCACCAGCCCTTATAGTAGTTATTCGGTGGACTTGGTGCAAACTTTGGTGAGCGTAATGTGGGAGTGCTACTCTCGTCATCAAACCTGTTGGCAGAGTGCGGTGCATAGAATTACACGTCTATATTCATGTGTGTTGTGTTGGTGTGTTCCTCACCAGGGATAACTATGTGCCGGCTTTTTGCCAATTTGCAGTCCCTCCTCCTCGTAGCGCTGCGTCTCGCCAACAACTTTGTCCTGGCCACTCTTCACCCACCAGACATAGGACTGCACCGCGCCGTTGGTTAGGTTCAAAGCTAAAATGCGTGCCCCGTTTATGTATTCATCAGTGAGCAAGCCCTTGGCCAGCGCATCCGAGAGTCCTATGGAGAATATTTTTTATAGCCAAAAGAAAATAAAGAAAAACAAGAAAATGTAAACATGTTTGCGAATGTAGGTCGACGTGCAGCAAAAAAGAAAGTTCTTTAAAGTATGAAGTACTTCGGAAATGAGGAAATTAAATGGGAAACTGTGCAGCAAACAGGCCAAACGAGGAATGCACAGTGCCAAAAACCAGCAATAGAAATCCTTGCATAGTTTAGTTTCAAATATTCATGCTTGTTTAGATCGCATCAAAGTCCGATTATGACAACATATATTGAATGAGTTTATTTTAGCTTTATTATGTATGGATTATAAGCCATAATTATTGTTTAGATTTAATAATTAATGTCATATTTTCTCACTGTGTACTCATTTATCTTTAATTTCCAGCCTTTAATTGGTTTCTCTGATGCACAGACGCAAATGTTTTGAGTTTTAATTATTTTCTGCTGAGATAAACGTTTCACTTCGATTCAGCTGCTTGCTGTTGCGGTAAGAAGTAATTACCTTTTGACTTTTAGGTGCTCATCGGGAGCACACAATATAGATATTTCCGCGCCTTTTTCTTTTTTTTTTTTGCCGTCTCCCTCATCTCTGCATTCGTTGGGCAAAAATTTCTTAGCGAAATCCCACTTACTTTACTAATTGCAAAATTGCGCCAGCGATTTATGTTTCCAATTAAAACTTAAAGGCAATGAAATTACGCCCGTTCTTAAAACTATCGATTACAGTAGTTTGTACACTCATTAACTGCATTTAGTATCGATTTTAATGCGGTATTTTTTGATCTTCATTACAATCGATACGTGCTAATTGGACTGCGAACTTTTTTCCAATTATTCAAAAGTTGAAATATAATAAAAAATAACTTTTCGCTCAATGACACGACACGTTTTTAATTAAAACTTGTCGAAGTGAACAGTATGTGCTTCCTTCCATGTTTGTCTATTAAACGTGTCGAGTTGCCGCTGGTCGTGTTTTCTATTCACTTTTATTTTTTTGTTTGGTTATTAATTTAAAAATTTATAACATACACAAATGCACTTACAACGTGCGGACAGGTAAAAATAAAACGAACATAACAGGTGTGCAGAGAAGCTGCCGTTACATATTGTTTTATTCATAAAGGAATGATAATGGAATTAAATGGTGGATCTTTTTGCTCCTCGATGTGGCCGTTTGCGGCATTCATGAATAATCTCGCATTGTTTAATTGCGCAAATTAAAATTTGCTGAAACATTTAAATCAGACCCAGCTGTCAGTGCTATACACGACCTTGAAATGGTATTTATTTCTCCCCTTTTCGCTGTTGCAGAAAGGCCATTAAATGGCACACAGAAGCTGCAAGTGTTTTTCAGCCTTGGAAAAAAGAATGTCAGCTACGATGATTAATATGCGCGGCGGGTGCACAGCTTCCGATTCTGTGCCCCCGCTGCCCCCCACCGATTGTAGTGAGCTGGGTGGCTGTCAAAAGTTAATATTTTTTCTGCTTATTTCTGCCACACTTGCCTGGACAGCGGCACTGGCAGCAGCAACAGCGTTTCTGTTTGAGTTGCTACGGTAGAAAGAGACGGATAGAGAAACAAGCTGGAAAGCAAGCAACAACTGTTTACAAAGTAAACTTATTTAAATTCGATTAGCGCAACTTCCGAGGCACTTTCTGAGCTTGCCCACTGCGCAGTACGCACTGAGGGTATCACGACTGGGTCAGTGTAGGTGTAACGTATTAAAGTTGACTTTTTACACACGTAAACACTAACAGACACAATATTCGATCGTTAGTGTACGCTAGCGCCCAACGATATACTTCTAACAGAGCTTGCACGCCCAATGCTTTAAAACTGGTGATGTTATAAACTGTTAACAGAGTCTGCACTGCAATGCGTAAAACTAATAATATTATCGATAGTTTGAGGAGGAACATATTTTATTTATTATGAAATATATTTATTTTCAAATAGGGAATTAATTTATTTGGCTATTTGTGCAATCGATCAGCTTTTATCGTTGACACTTTGACAAATACGTATTGATTTTGATTAATACAGTGTGACAGAACTTTATCACTCGAAGGGACTTTCAGCTTCGTCACGCTTCAGATTGCTTTCTCCTTGCTCTTCGCTTTTTTTTTGAGTATTTTGATTAGTATGTATAACGTTTTGCAACTTTGCTGCTTGCCACTTTCGAGTTGTTTTTGTTTTTGATGTCGCTTTTGCCACTGATGGCATAAAACAAATACACAGGAAATCAGTTGGCGCGGCAACAAAAATATGGGACCGGGTGTGCTAAACGTGAGAGAGAGAGAGAGAGAGAGAGAAAGACAGAGGACTGGGGACTGGAATCGCATGAACACAGTGAAAGTTCTTTCCCCAAGTTGCGTCAAAGTGTTGCCGTAAGTTCAAACATTTGCCACAATGCGACGGCTGTGAATGGCTCGATGTGAGGCAGGTCGAGAGTGTGGCAGGCGAGAAGGGAATCAGGCAGCCGGGCCGACCCTATGGTAAATAACATTAGCTAAAGCCTGTCACCGGGTTTAGAATACATTCACACATACACTCACACACAGTTTAGTTATGGTCGTGTGTGTATGGGTGTGTGTGCGTGCCTGTTGTTGCGTTTGTCATTCATCATCTGTGTGCGATTTCTAGCACTCGCTCGGCTGGCATCATCAATCTTTTGCTGCCAGTTCAAGAATTTATAGCACTGTGTCTCTGTGTATGTGTGTTGCAAGAGCTCCATGTAGGTGTCAGAAATAAACATGCGCAACTTGCACAATTGTAACCAATTTGTTTTGCTGGACGCTGCCACAAAAGTTTTTGCTCACTTCGGCGCGTCCCTTCGACGAGTTTCATGTGTAAAATTGCCAATTATTCAAGTTGCACAGTCAGTCAGACAAGTTTTTGTGCCGCACGCCAAGAGCTTTTTGGCACAGGTGTGTTTTTGTTTTCATGCCGCATACCCAGTGGAAATACTTTGCAAGGGGTATGTTGTGCAGGAGGGCTGCAACAGTAGTAGACATATTTACAAATGTTCATTTCGGGTTTAATCTGCCTTAAAATAGTTTCCCGCAATTCCAGGGTATTCCATGGTGTGCCTCCTTAATTGCCTGGCCATTTCAACTTGTTTTTCTGCTCTGACTTCTGCTGCTCTGTTGCTGAGTAATTAAATTCCTCACCAGATTCGGTTACGCCAACACGAGAAGGCAATTAGACTTGGAGAACAATTTGGAATTTTTACCATTGAAACCAAAGTCGAGATTCAAGAAATAAATAAATGAAATTGGCACGGTTTATTTGTTTTATTTCAATTTTTCCACGATTCGTTTTGGGTAACAAATGAGTATATTTGGTTAGCGGAAATGTGTTTTAAATATAATTTCTCCCATGCAGTGACTTTCAATAGTAATTCTTTTCATTTGAAATGGAGTCGTATCTTGTTTTCTTTCATTATTAGTATAAAAATCGATTTAAAATAAGTTTTCCATATCAAATTGTCGAACATAACAAAGGCTTAGCATACTTTTGAGGGCAGCTCATGCCCTTTGCAATATTCAGATTGCAATCGAAAAAGCGTAAATGACAATGCATATGGAATATAATTTCTTCGTCCATTAAAATTTTCCATTACACATTTTTCGTCTGCTTAAACATTCCTTGCACAACGTGGCGTATGCGCAACAGCACGCTGTATTTCTTAACTGATTTCACTCAGAAATCTGTGTCCACAATGCGACGTTGTTCATTCATGATGTAAAACTGGATGCGACATTAAGTTGTGTGCACGGGAAAAGTGGGAAAATGGGTAAATCAGAGATGAAAACAAGCCAAATGCGGCGAAAGAACAACGCGCAGTGCACAAGTTTAAATTAAAAGCAAAAAGCAGAAACAAAAATGGAATATGTACAAAATGTGTATGACAGCCGCACAGAGAGCAATCCATCCGAGAGGTATGCAGGGAGGGAAGCGAGATGAGGCAAAACCAGGACGTTTGATGCGCCACAAGTGCGTCGTTGTCAACCCCAAGGCAAGCGACGCGCCTGAACGCGTAACCGAGCTGGCACCCGCACATCCGAACCCGAATCCGAATCCCAGCGCAGCCTTGACAACAGACTGTCAGGCAGGAGGAGCAAGAGAGGAAATGTGAGTGGGAATGGGAGATACAGTGCCAGAGCCAGAGCCAGAGCTATCAGTGTGTCATGTACGTATATGTGCGTTAACATAGTCAAGGACAAGCGACGCACAATGAACTCATCGCACAGCAAAAGCAGATGCCCTGTGCTGTGCTCGAGCCAGCTCCAGCTCCATGCTCCATGGCCAAGGTGCGACGTGTCAGCAGAAATCGCATAAAGTGAAAGCAAATTTGCCGCCATTTGTTGTGCCCGCTGAGCGAGTGGCAAAGCAACAGGATGAGCCACACATCCTGCTCGCATGTGTAGCAAGTATAGCACTTTTTGGCACTTGTCTTAACCTGCCCCCTTTTTCTTTCCCTTTCCCATTCCCATTTCCATCCCTTCTGCTTTGGCCATAAACTGTACGCAGATTCCTGCCGTGCGAGCTCCTTGAAATTTTGATGTCGCGCATAAATTATTCGAGGCAAAAGCTTCTTGCAAATCGAATGAATTTAAGCCAATTTAAAGGTGAAAGAGGAAGAGATAAAAAGAGGGAGAGAGAAAGCGAGAGTGGGGCGACACTTTGTCTGGCACTCAAGGCATATCAACTGCCCGACTGCCTCTAAACGCTTCGAGCGAGAGTCTTGGCAACAGCCAACATATAACTTCGCCTGATTTCAACTTTTGTAGAGTGCAATCAAGAAGAAGAATGCTTTCAATTAAAGTCGCACACTCACTTTGGCGTTGCGAATATGTTCCATTTTGTTTATTTATTTACATAAACCTTTATTAAAGTAAAACTTGCGTAGTGTGTCAGTATTTTAGTTCAGCGCTGCCCACTTGTTGCACGATCTGGCCACGTCAAGGGTATTCCTCCACAATAATATCGATATTTACTGCGGGGGCTACCCAATTGTTTCTAATTAGATATCAATTAGTTAAGGTGACGTTGCCTGATAGTCGCACAACTCACAGCAATGATTCAAGTAAGCATTTTATTAGTCAGGACACTCTTCAAGTGACTCGATACTGGCGTTGCCAGTCTAGATCATTTAGAAGTTCACACACAAAGATAGAAATCAATATATCAATATGTACATACACCGTCATGTCCGGTAAAGGTAAATAGACTGTCATCTACATATAATATACATACACATATACATACATATGTACATATACACATGTGTGTATGTGTTGAGTAACTCACCGCCATGCCGTATGATGCCCACTTCCTGAAGTATCGATGCAGCCAAATCCGCCTTTTGTCTGGAGCTCTCAAAGCGTTCCGAATTGATGGGCACTTGAAGAGGTCGGTATAGCGTTGAGATGCACAATGTGCCCAGATTCTCCGTGGCAATGTCGTGTATTGTCACCAAAGACTGTTCGATGGCCGTCTGAAAAGGAAAGAGAAAGAGAAGTAGCAGAAGTAGCCAAAGTTAGGCTCGTTTCATCATCAGTATTTATTTATATTCATCATCATTCCTTACCCCCCCCCCACTCCCCTCTTCATTTCTGCTAAATCATTTGACCGAATTGTTGACAAACGCATTAAAAATAAATTTTGGCTAAATACATTTCGGGCCAGTAAGCTGCAGCGGCTTCTGCTGTCGGTGCTGCTTCCTCTTCTGATTTTTTTTTCTTTGCCTTTTATCGTTTGAGTGGAAAATTGCGTTATTGACTTCGCTTCGCTTTCCACTTTTCGCTTCTTCTTCTTCCTTCATGCACTAAGCGCCAAAAAGTTCTTGCCTAAAGCGTCCCTGACTCCAAATTGTTTCGGCCATTGTTTTGCTAAGCCAAATTGATAAAGTGGCCAAGAAAGCTGTGTATGTATGCGTGTGTTGGCGCTACCTTTCCAAATTTTGTTGAATCTGCATTCGCTTTGTGGCTCAGCGAGTTTTGCAGGAACCATTCAAATTCTGAATTGTAGTTGAAATTTAAGTTTTCTTATCGGAAATCCTCGTTTAGATTGTTACTTATGTACATATATATTGTATATCTCGAATAGAGTTTTAGAAATTCAATATATAACGTACGTTGTTACATGTCTTACATGTGTTGACTCATTTGGCGATGCATATTCTTTTTTGCACTCCCTTTCTTTTTTAACAAGCGGGGCCCAGTAGTCTGTGCTTGGGTATGAGTGAGACAGATATGCAACTGCATCAAAAGGAATATGACTAGAAAGTCTCCAAAGTGTATATGCATTGGAGAATAGCAAAATGAGTGATTGCTTATGTAAGTAGAAACAGATCTTGACTTCAATTACTATTAGATAAGGTATTAATTACGTTTTTTTTCCTTGGAAGACTTTGTTTCTTCATCGTTACATCGTTGCAGCTACTACTTACGACTACTTACCCTCGAGACAATGTTGCCGTCTCCGATTCGCAGAATATTGCGAAACGGATTGCCCAGATCTGTCCAGTGCGAGGAGGTGGATGACGACGTGGTAGATGTTGTTGCCGCTGCTGCTGCTCCAGTGCCAGTTTCAATTGATGTCGTAGTTGTTGTTGTTGATGCTGCTTGGCCGGCGGCACCTGCAGCTGTTGAAGTTGCTGCTGCTGCTGCTGTTGCGGCGCCGTTGACTGTCGTTGTTGTTATTGCAGCAATCGCCTGCTCAGCTGTCAGCAGCAGCAGCAGCAGCAGTAACAACAATTGTTTGGACGCTGCTGCACAAACGCCAGCAACTTGTTGCTGCTGCTTCTGTTGTTGCTGCTGTCGGTGTTGCTGTTGCTGCTGTCGTTGACAACTGCCGCCTCCAGTTGCGGCCGCCAGTAGCCTCCCTATGCGCCATTTTCCCACATCGAGCATGCATCTCATTGTTGTTTTGCATTTGCCACTGTGCGAAGAAAATAAAAAGTAGGAGAAAGGGAAGAGATAAAGAAGAAGGAAACATTAGTAATGCAGTCGTTATAATGCCCTTTTAATAAGCAATTCCAAAGCATTTTTTTACGCAACATAATAAACATCTTTCCCCCAACCCGTAATCTCTACTTCGACCTTCCTTCATCCTTTGCGTAATTGTCGCAGTTGCCGAGTAAAAAACACTTCAGTTGTCTGCATATTTAATTAGTTAAATGAATTGTTTGCCGTCTCGCGGCCTTTTTTCTGTCTTCGCGAATTAATATACATATTCTTCCGTTTCATTCTTTTGTCATTTTAAATGAGTGCTAAACGTAATCTAGGGATTTGCGCGATGCTGCCAGGTGGCAGAGCACAAATGCTTAGCTTTTTCTTTGATATTTGTAATTTGCAGAAAAAATTGCACACACCTGTGTGGGTTTTGTAAAAGTAAAGTAAGTAAAAGGTGCGAGGAATTGTTGACTGGCTCATCCTATATTTAAAAATAGACCTACATTATGTTACGTTAATCAAAGTGAAGTGAGTGCAATACAGCAATTAAAAAATATAAGTGTAAGATCAGAGAAATGAAGAGTAAAGATTAATTGAAATAACTAGGAAAACGAGAACGAAGACTACCTTCGTCATGCCGCATATTCTTTACCCTTGCAGGCTCTTACATATATCCTGTGATAATCATTTTACTAGTGATATAGAATGGTGGAGAAATTTATGTCTTTGATTGACCTTATAGTAATGTCTTTATGATAAAGAATAGGCTGATGAAAAAATGCCGAACAAATTAACGAATTAAAAATGAAAAGATCTACAGTTTTTTTAAAATAAACAAAAATATTTCCAGCTTCTGCGTACGGAGCTTAAAGAAAAAAAAGCTGAGAAATCAAGAACAGTTAAAGCAACCAAGGAATAATTTCATGAAATATTTAAAAGAAAAATAGGTTAAGTTATTTTATTTTGTTCCGAAATTTTAAATTTATTAATTTATTCTTTTGATTGAATCCTAATGGAGACTCAACAGAGTTATTGCTTGAAGCAAATACATAACCTCTTAACAAGGCATTAATCCTCATAAATATGGGTCTAAAAACCTAAGCCGAAGCACGCAAATTGTCAAAATATTTATTTTTGATTTTGTCAATCTCATGTAATCACGCAGAAGTGATTAAGCAAATATATAAATAAATTGTTGAAATATTTATTTATGTTGAGGACGGCTGGGAACAGAGCCCAGAGATGTAAACGCCCCCCCTCCCCCGTTAGGGTGATGAAAAAAGGCGAGTCATGAAAATAAAGACACTCGCTGTCACAAATTTGTCTGAGCTTGTGTGTGCTGACAGGTAAGTTGAAGACACACCACGCAACAACAACAACACCAACAACAACAAAAAAGTCGTAAATACAAAAAGCAAAAATAAACAGAACAAGCGGAAACACTTGTATACCACTTGCCCCCCTTTTCCCCACTCCCCTACGCAGGCAAACCCACAGACAGACTCTCCCCCTTACCGGCCTGGTTATGAGCCTTTCATGAATGCAAGAAATGTAAATATGAAATGAAAACGAAAAAAGCAAACGAAAATTTGAAAACAAACAAATGAACGACCAGCAGATTCGCTGGAGTTGCCATCTAAACAAGATTCTATTGCCATATACCTCACTTGTGTATGCCGAAAATTACAGGGTATGCACACTTGCGATACATGTCTTTTGCATTAGCAGCAACCGAGCGGCAAAATGACGACCCAACTGTGACGTAGTGCAGCAGCAGGATTTACAATTGCAAGAGGGGTAGTGGGGGGTGGAACCTTTTGAAACACTTTCACTTACATTTGTCATAAAACCAGACGACCAGAAGTGCTCGAAAGTTGGTCGAAGTTGTCAAAGCAGACATTTTATTTATATATATTTTTTACTGCGCCCTTAACATATGCCCGACAATCCAATCAAGTTTCCTTCATCATTTTGTTCCTATGCAAAACCTTGTCGAGAACAATTTTACCGTCTGGCAAATTTTGTCCAAAGATACTAGTAATGCCAAGATAAAAAAATAAAATGAATAACACGAACACCGTAAACAATACTAGGTCAATTGATAAGTTATGGCGTTTGTGTTTTGGAATGCGCGTGAAATAATTGTTGATTGATTACCTTGTTAAAAGGACCATCAAAAGTTAAACTGTTTGAAGGACAAAATCGCCAAGAAACGGCCGCATTTGAAAAAAAAGAAAGTGCAGTTTCACCAAGACAATGCTCTGTATCACAAGTCAATGAAAACGATGGCAAAAATCCATTAATTGGGCTTCGAATTGGTTCCGCATTCACTATATTCTCCAGATCTACCGCCTAGCGACTATTTTCTGTTCTAAGATCTCAGAAGAATGTTCGCTGTGAAGATATATTTTCGTCGAATGAAGAGGTGGTCGCCGAAACAAAGGTCTATTATGAAGCAACCTTTGCTTCGTAGAAGTCGTACATTGTCCTCACATCCTTGATGGGAAATAAATGGGATGTAACTCTCTAGTGGAGGAGAATCCGTCAAAATTGCAGACAAAACTACGATTTCATGTTTAAGTTTGCTTAAAAAAAAAAAAAAAAAAAAAAAAAAAAACTGGGTGCTCAATTCACCGATTTCAGTTGGGAAAATTCGCATGCATTTTTCCGAACAAGACTTCCAACACAAACTGCACAAAATAAAATGAAAAGAACAAGGCTCCGTACTAACTTTTGGCAAAAGTGAAATAAAAAAAAAAAATGTTCCCAAATTGTTACGCCTCCAAAAGCTACGCAGACAAAGCATCAGCTTTGGCTAATGAATAATCGGGGATAGTTCAACAAAACCCCTTCCATTCCGTTGAGCAACCAAAAGACAATCGGGCAAACAAATATATATATATTGTATGTATATATCATATACAGCAGGAGAAAGAGTGGGCGTGCATTATTTAAAATGGCAGCGCGCGGTTTAATTTGCATCTAACTGTTCGCAAGTGGCTTTTGTTGGCTTTTCCGGCGAGATGGGGCGTGGCTTCCCGCTTTGCTATGCAAAACATGCAGTTTCAAAAAGAAGAGAAGACCGCTTGAAAAGCGAAATGAAAAAAAGGAGTGGCAGGAGCACTGTGGAGAGCGATATAAAGGCAATACCAAATTTTCGTTGCTCAATTTAAGCCCACAATATATAGTAGTTCGCGACAGTGCACCATAACCTCAAAAAGAGTATGTTAGTTAGCAAAAAACTTGCGGTATAACAGTGAAGGATTTGAGAAAAAACGTTCATAGCTTTACAAAAAACAAAATATTTTCTTGGAAATATTTAAAATAAGAATTTCCCTACCCAAATAAATATATGTATCCTTTATGTGAATGTAAAAAAAGAAACCTTTTCAATGCTTTGATAAATAAGACGTAAAAATAAAACGCAGAAATTGTAACTACGCAAAAAAATATAAATTAGGTGGATTAAAAATTCGCCTTGCACTGAAATAAGAAATCATCCAAGCATTTTAAAAATCCAATGCCAAAAATAAAATTATTTAAGTCAAAATAAAACGTCACCACCAACAATTCGGTTCCAGAGCTAAAGCCAAACTGTCTCGTAGGATAAGTCGAAAGGCAGTCAACATGTTCATGTCATACATGCAATCAAGTGCTGTTATTGATAAATATCGGTAATAACCAATGATAAAGAAGTAAAGAATAATATAAGGATTGATTTGCTATCTATAAAACTTAAAACATTTCTAATTATTCCCGTTTTAACTAAACTTTATTTCACGAAACAACAGAGCATTCGTCTGGTCGGCGACCATTGAAGGAACGCGCAGAGCATAATTATCGGAATGGCATCACATCAAGCGGAACACTTAAGTACAGTTGCGCTTGTCAATTTTATGGCACTTGTTTGGCTTTTAATTACAGCAATTTGCATGTAAACTGCAATTGACGGCACAGAGAGGGAGATAGAGAGAGAGAGAGAGAGAGAGAAAGTGGAAAATAAGGAACATGAATTTCTCCCTTTCTCTTTACTTTTGCCCCCATCGTCGTCTCTGTAATCTGTTGCGCTGCGAACGTTCTTATTATGTCATTACTTGTAATTTATAGCGCTCTTTCGTAATCCTGTTGAACGAGTCAAGGCAGCTTTAAGTTCTCTTCTGGAATCTGCATTCCCATGTAGGTATTTCATTATTATCCGTTCTTTAAAGTGTCAGTTAAACTATAGAAATCCTTGCAGTGTCTGGCATAAGGTCGTCTTCCTGCTGTTGCACTTTGTCGAAAGTTTTCTTGACATCGCACCGCACCCCCTCTCCTCTTCAAAGTCAAAGACATAACATTAAAAAAAATGTGGCATGGCAGCAGCATGCAGTGCCCGCGGCTGTTGCCACGCCTCTCTTTCTCTGGCTGGGGCAAACACACATTACATCAAACGCAGCTGCTGCGCCAGCTGCACAGTTGTCTTACACTTCTTCTTCTGCCATTCCTTCGTCCACGTCTATGTCTTCTTGAATTCAAGAATAACGTATACCTCTGCGAGTAGAGCATAACGACTGTGTTATCAGCTTTAAGACGTATTTGAATTGTTGAAAGCTTTTGTTATAAACTTGTCTTTGTATGTCGTAAAAATATTCAAGTTTTTCAATGAGACTAGTCCAATCTTACTGAAGCTAAATAAATATCATTATCATTATTATAATTTTACTATTATGTGAATGTTATTTTTTTTTAAACCGTAGAGCATATGATATTCGTTATGGGCGGCTTATCTGCCTTAGAAGGCCCTTAGGTTCCTTAGAAATTTGTCAACATGTTGATAATCGTGCTGCCGGCTTAATCGACAAAGGGCTTAAGAGAAACACTTGAACCCCATTCCTGACTAGCAGGTTTGTTTATCGACGAGAAGTATACCTCGTTTTACTATGTTCATATGTGGGTTAAACGACTTCCTCGTTTGGTCACGGCGACTGAGTAAACAAAACTTTGTGGGCGCTACTGCAGACACGCCCCAGCATCAACAGCACTCACGACTGTGTCCAGTGGCTTTATTTAAGCTGGCAAGTCTGCACGAAGGGGCATCAGGGAACATGGAGGATGGAGGAGCATCATGTATGGGGCATAAACTATCTTTATGCCCTTTTGGACCCTTTCATAAGCACGTTTTTATCTGCTTTGCACATTTGTGCGTTGCGCTCTGCTATAAATACAAAGCACGCTGGAAAAGCACCAGGGAAAAGCTTAGCAATCGAGAGAGAGAGAAAGAGAGCAGGAGCACTAGGAGGAGGAGGAGGGGGTAGGACAGGGGCAAGAGCAGCTGTGACAACTGCTGATTTTGTCAGTTTTCTTTGTCATTGATTTTCGATCATAATAATTTGATGTGTGCTTTATGTGCCGGAAAGCGGCTAAAATATCATATCATGAATACCGTCTCGTTGCCCGGACAACCCTTGACTACCCCCCAACAACAGCAAGTACATCCACAATTGTCATTGCGTTGCATTTGATTTGATTTTTATGCCTCGTCGTCATCTCTTTTATGGCTTTATAATGTGGGTAGAGTCTTATCTGGCATCAGGATTCCGAGGCAGCAGCTGGCAATAAACTGGGAATGCGTTCAAAAACCTCAAACGGAATTTGACAAGAAAAATTATGTATGTCCCGATTAGAATGTACCCATTAAAGCGATTATGGCAAATGGGGCTGACTAAACTGCGATGAAGTGAGATGAAAATGAATGGAGTTGTGAAAAGAAAATCGAACTTGAAATATAGTGCAACATACAATGTTTATACCCTATATACAATATGTTTTACCCCCAGTAGATAACTCTCAGACAGCCTGTAGGGCAGCCTGTAAAGGCAGATGGAAATAAAGCCCCTAATTTAATTCTTAATGATCTTGCAATATATTGCCTAGTGCCTTGAATGTACCCTTAAGATACCTTCTATACACCCTGTATTTATTCAGTGGATACCTCTCAGATACTCTAAGAACATGTTCAAATTTAATCTAAGCTATGTATACCCTTGTTTACATAGTTTTGGGCGTAGCTTATGATTCGCAACTAGTTGCGGCGCCCACTGATGCATGTCAAGCTTGACAAGTGGGTGGAATGTTCACTCCTCCGGATTCTCTAAACTGACAGCCAATTTCAACAAACTAATTTACACACACACACACTCGCATACTGCAAAGTTAGGCAACTTATCGTGTCAAATCAAATGTTCCATCGACACACACATTATGCAAAACACAAAACAGCAACAACAACAAGCGAAACTGGATAAACAAAGTCAAAACATCAACATCAGCTGACAACTTCAGTTATTCCGCCTGAATTGTGACGCCCTTTTCCATTTTATGTTTTTTTTTTTTTTCTTGCCGCAGGAGGCAACCAGGCAACAAAACTGACCAGTTTTCCGCAAAAGGACAAAGCGAACGGAAGAAGACGCAGGAGAGAATGAGGCAAAGAATGGCATGAATGAAAGGCGTTGGCAACGCTTTCATTTCCTTTCCTTTCCGTCAACGCCGTCAATTTTGGCCAACACTTAAAGCAAATGAGATGATGGGCAGAAGTCTAACCGCCGGCGAAGGCAGAAAATCTCATTAAATTAATGCAAGCCTCAGGAGTTTTTTTCTATCACTCTCCCTGTCGCTGTCTCCGACTGGTAGTGCAAGATGCTTTACCTCCCTATCCCCAACTTACTCGAAAACCAAAACGTCTTTCGCGAAATTGTCCCAAGATTTGAATTCCTTGATAGGCCAATGCCAATGTGAGAGGCAGTCACACTCAAGTCGAGCAGAACCGAGCCGCGGGCTAGCTTAGCATCAGCTTATTTTGTATGTTTGCCGGATTCTCACTATGACATACAAAATAGGCATCTAACAGATCTGAGGACTTAGTCGGGAAAGATGACGACGCATATTGGCCATAAAATGATTACTAAGAATCTGTGTCAGTGAAGGTGCCACACACAAATTAGTCACTTCAGTGAGTGATGAACTTGGTAAGAGGTGAAAACTTCACTGCACCACGTGCCTAGATCTAATTAAATGGCGGCGTCAGGAAGTCTAGACTTAAAAAAAACAAAGCACCACGTGCTGAGCTTGTCTAACTATAGAAACGTAGCACATGCCACGTGGTGCTTGATGTTTCTGCACTTGTAAGGTGCTCAGCTTGGCTACCACTGTGAACACCCTGTTACTGTACCCGCTCAACATGTTTTACGTTTACATTATCGAATCAGCCTGCTCGCCGACATCTTTATTTTGAGCACAGTTCCTGGCTCTCTTACTTGGCACAGCTTTTGATCAAGCGCTCTCAATTGACATGCTACATCTCACTCACACTAACACAAGCGATCCAGGCACGTGAGACTCTCGCAATCAACAGTTGAAAGAGAGCGAATCAGTAAAAACGCAGCATCTCGCTCACACTTGCAATGTAGCTGAAGACGAGAGAGCATTGCTGTATGAGTGAAGCAAAGAATTTAAATTAAATAACATATACATATATGTACATATAAGTATGTACACACTGTTGCGTTTTGCTTGCAGCGCTGCACAGTGTAGAAAGATGCTTATAAATGTAAATATAAATATAATAAAACAAATGTATTAAATAATAAAATAGCAATGACAAGCTTACACATACTCTCTATATTCACTGGCAAAATGTGTATTATCATTTTGTTGACTTGCCTAGTCACCTTTTGGCAGCCATTAAATACTTTGGCACGTGCCGCAACTTAGGCTTAAATGTTGTTCATAAAATAGAAACACACCTACGCAGATGTTTTGGGAAACCACAACAAAAACAAATAGAAAGCATAATTTTATTAGCTACCCTGAGCTACCTTAGAGTTTTGCACAAATCCCCATATATCCCGGCCACTGTCCAGTCCAGATTTGAAGTGACTTTCGTGTTTATTTTGGTAAACAAATAAAAAAAGGATAGACAGCAACAACAACAACTAGGAGAGAAATCGATGGACCTGTTCACAGTGCTTCCGCTTATGCTTTTGTCGAGTATTTACATGCATACATGCGCATATATCTTTGCTCTTTTTATATCCCGTGGTTTCTGCTGTGGGAGTTGATTCTTTTTTCGTTTTTCCATTCTTTTTTCAGTTTCCACAAACCGAGTGCGCTGCATATTGTTCGCATTGCTTCAGCATCGTTGCGTCTGGCTTCCGTTTTTTTCGCGAATCTCTGCTTAGTCATGCACATGGAACGTGTTGTGAAATTTTCTAACGGTTAACAATAAATACGGGCGCAAAATATGCCGTCGTTGTCATCATCAGCGTCGTCGTCAAGCGACTTTCGTCGGGTTTATCTGCACCCAGTTGAGTTCACAGAGCTCGCGAGCCTTTTCCCACATTTTAAATAAAGCACAGAAGAAGATAACCAGCAGCAACATGCACAAACGAAGGAAAATTGCCAATGTTTGAGTTGGAAAAGTGTGTAAATTACGCCAAGGCGACGAAAATTTTGACAGCTGAAAGCTTTTTATTGCGGCAATCAAACTGGCAAATTGTCACCGAAGAAAAAAGAAAAAAGATGTACCGTAAATAGTATCTAAGATAAAAGAGCTGGTGTTTCTATTTTACTTTTTAATACTAAATTGCCTTAGTAAAACACTCGCATATTTTTAAAATAAAATGCTTTGTCAACAAAGTTATAAAACGTACATTTTTCCGTCTCTCTTCATACATTAATCTCTATTATTTTCATAATGGTCGTAGTCATTAACACTGTCACTTACTTTTTTGTGATACTAAATTTCTACAATTTATTTAGTGGCCAATATCATTAGCATTAATTTTATTAATTTGCCCGCAGTCTCCGCTATTAGCCACGTCATATACAAATTGTCGTCTATATAACTGAACCTAACTGGTCGACAATAATATTATGCTGCCTTCAAATTGGTCATTAAGTCAAATTCAATGTGCCTGCCACACAATAATAATAAGAATCGAATAAAAAAAAAAGAAAGAAAAAAAAAACACGCCATAATGAGTTTATTGATTTGGGGGGCCTGGACTACAATTTGATGGCGGCTCATGTACGTGTCATGGGAATTTAATATCAATTTGTCGCCACATAAGGCTGAAATATGTGAAGGCAAGCAGCTTGAAGTCGTCTGTACAAATTTGTATCTCATTATTTTGCAGAGATATTCAGTGAAGTGCATATTTTTAATATGCTATAAAAATTGCGGGGCCAATTTGTTTTCCAGAGTTGTTCAAGAAAATTTAGAATTGAGACATCAAACTTGAAAATGTGGGAAATAACAACTGATTTAGTTAGGATATGTCCATGTTGGTTATGAGTACAAGTTGTCAGAAATTTAAAACGAAAAAAAAAAAAATTAGATTTTGAAAACAGCTAAATTGTTTACAGTTGAAAAGAAATTAGCTGCATGTGTGGAGTGTTTGGCATAAAAAAGCTAGATAGATCAATATTTTCGATATTCTACCGTTATTTAAAGGAAAATTTGACGGAAAAAAGCTGAATTTGCTACAATGCTGCCTACAAGTGACAGATACGAATGTAAACAACGCGAACAGAGGCAAGTACGATGGACAACAGCGCGATGTCATTAATATTTATCGTTTTGGCCATCATTGTCAGTGGGCCACGTGGCACATGCCATCCATGTAGCCTGTAGGATAGTGTATTCCCATATATTTACGATATGTATTACACTATGTACCTCGTATAGTATATGGAAGTAGTTGCGGAAAGTGCGACAATGACGTGTCCTTTACGGCATAAACATCCCAAATGCCACGCAAACACATGCACACAAAGATAACACATCCACACACACACACACACACACTCACACACGGAGAGTGACGAATGTGTACAAGCAGCTTAAAGCTAATAAACCTAAGAACTTAAGCAGAGCAGGGAACATGTTGGCTCTTGCATAGTAGAGACATAAAATAGAATCATGTAGCTGTCCGTGAGTTGTTCATTTCATTTCAATGCGATGACTACGATATATGTACATACATATGTATTTGTGTGTGTGTGTGTGTGTGTTAGTTATTATTATTATCAATTATTGTCAGCCATTGAGTGGGACGATTGATGTGCATACAAAGAAGCACAAACACTCTTGTAGCATGTTAAACACTCGATACTCGTTTAATTACAATCGCTATGAGTGTAGGCAGAAAGTAGGGCAAGAGTAATGCCAATATAACCAAATATATCGACATATATTTATTCCTATTGCATTGATTATATGTCAATTATTTAATTACAATCTATGAGTGCAGGACCAGAGTTGTCGAATATATTCACAAACATTTGTATTCAATCAGGCATTCTTATTGCATTTATCGAGCAAAAATCACATACCTTAAGCACCCTGTGATTTATCACGTTGCATTGTACCCGTGCACACGTGCCCATCTCTAGTTTTCAATTTCGTTCTCTGTCTCTTTCTCTTTGTTTGTTTTCATTTGTTTTCCCTGTCACTTGTGACAGACATAATTTATGTATTTAATTCGATTAAAATGAAATTCCGTTACGTAACCGAGGCAAATAAACGTGTGTGGCCACATGGTTTAGTTATTATTCAAAACAAAGCGTAAACGGAATGTTGCAAATTGGGTACTAATTGAAAAGTTAATAAATAAATTGAATATTTAATTCTCCTTGTGCCGTTTGTGCGAGTGACAGGTGCAAATTTAATTGAAATCGTTGCAATTAAATGTGTTAAACACAATTGGATTTGAGGCTTAGAGGCGAGAACATGGCAGCAACCACAACAATATGTCAATATTTCATGTGGCATGCCACACATTGATGATGCCACATGCATTAGCATAACCTCTCAGCGTCCACCTGAACTACAGTCGCGCTCAGGTTCAGCAAACTCTTTGCGAAAAATAGAAAACAGCATTGTAAATTGTTGTTACTGTTGTTGTTGCTGTTGCCGGTCTCAAGTATAAAATGTGCGTCTGCAAAGGTGAATGAACATAGGGGCAAAGGCAAAGGACGTTATCGATATCGATATTTATGTAAATATGCATAAATAAACTGGGCAAAGCCCATAAAGTGCAGCTACGTGAGCGTAGCGAGAAGAGGAGCCCAGAAAAAACATCAACGGCATAGGTACACCAGTGCTGCCAGCATATTCGAGCAAAGAAAACCCAATTCAGGGTTTAAAAAAAGCTGAATTCTATAGTGTTGTCACAAAAAAATAGCTGAATGTATGGAGTGTTTGGTATAAAAATAGCTAGATAGAGCCTTATATTTCGCAATCAACTTTAAAAATAGTAGATTTGTCGGGAAAAAAGCTGACTTGGCACTTTTTCATAGCACACTTTGCTGCGCATAGACCGAAACGGTCCGAACTTGAAATTGGCTTCGGCCTTAAAGCCATTTAATTTTATTAACCGATTGGGGCTTTAAAACTCCGCCCACCCTCTAGGCCGCTCGTCTTTTGGGGCACAAAAAGGTCGAACGAACGGCAGCGCAGCGCTGAGCGCTCTAGAGCGTTTCACAAGTCACTGAGTAAATAATTTAGCGCATTCAATTATGTATAATAATGTGGAATACATATACAAATGAACGCCTTTGCTAAATATACATAAGTACGCCGAGAGCTGAGAGCGCTGTGCGTGCGTGCGTAAGTGTGAGAACGAGTGCGGGTGGGTGGGTTGGATGTGTGTGTGTGTGTGTGTGCGTTCTGCATATCGATTTCAACTGTATTACGCGGGGTTTTGAACAAATATAGCATACTTTTAAGAGCAGAAAAAGTAGAAAATTATAATTATGTAATTGGATATGGCAAAATAAATTAGTATAGTTAGAATAAATGTCAAATTATATACTTCAACAACTAAAAATATCTTTAAAGTTCTGTTCTAAACGCGTATGATAAATATGCAATGTATATTATTCGTATATTTATGATAATGAAAACTATGATAAAGAAATATATTATCTCCAGTGTGCACTCTCGAAATTGAACCCCTTTAAACCATTTTCTAATATGAAGACCAGTTTTGTATATATAAAGCCTGCTTCCTGATAAATATTAAGCATAAAACCCGGAGAACAATTGAGGAAGTCTTTACAAATTTATATCAATTACGCAAAATACCCCCAGCAACGTTTGTATGTACCCGCGTCTTTAAACACATTTATATATATATATGGTATATATGCGACTTACCTCTCTTGCAAGGAATCAAATCATGTTACCGCCTTGTCGTCTTCAGAGTCACTTGGAGAGCTCTACTTGTTGTTGCTTCCTTCTACTTCTTTTTGCTGTTGTCGTTTTCGTTTCTTTGTTTTATTGCTTTGTTGTTGCTGCTGTGTCTATGGGTCGCCTCTGCCTGGGCTCTTCTGCCGTTGTTATATAAGTATTTTCTGTATTTTGTATGTTACTTTCTCGAGCAGCTCTCTTAACACATCTCCCGCACACTCCAATTGCCTCTCCTTGTGTTCTTTGCCTTTATTCTTATTCTTATTTTATATTGTTATTATTGTCTGTTATAATTCAATTTGCTGTCGCTGCGCAATTCTATTGAACGAAATATGCGCACAAATATTTAAATTTTTCGCAAAACATGTGAGAACACGCATAAAGGTTGTGCCAGCAAGCGTGTGTGTGTGTGTCTGTCGCTGTGTGTGCGTGCTGTCTTGTGTGTAAAGTTAATTTGTCCTTTGTTTGTTCATCGAATTCGTAGCATTTATGTAGTTTATGATTGGCCCTTTAAATTTCATAATTTTGCTATGCCTTGAGGATTTTTTTTTTTGGTCTTTCTTGAATTATAAATAGCCCTAACTCAAGCGACGAAGGATGCGAGGAGAAGGGACATTGTTTATTTTTCGAAGCCACCGTTCAATTTTGTGGATTAGGCAGATAAAGTCGACGCTGCGTGGGTTGCTCAAGTTAAATTTAGCAAACACTTTTAAAGCAAGTAAATAATGATTTAGGGAGAAACTTGAGCGCTTGTTACAGGGTATCTGATAGCTGGTCAAGTACTATCATTATTTTCGCTGATTAACTGTGTTGCGTGCAAAGTTCTCTCTGCAATCGCAAAGTTTATCTGCGGCTTAATTCGAAAAAAAAATCCCACAGTGCTTAAATATTTATAATGCAGCGACGTACTACATATATCTATTCTATATCTACTTGATACTACTTTTTCACTCTTTTTCTTTGGGCAGATTCTTTTGCTCGGTTTTTTGCAGAAACTTGCAATTAATGGTCAACTTGGCACACAGTGGCAGCCGGCAGTAATCGCATCGCTAGCTGCTGCTATCAACGGCACTTACACTCCTCCTCCCCCTTCTACACCAACCTCCCACCTGGCTAATAATGAATGAAACTAAAAGTTTTGTGCACACAGTGCCAACCGAAAGTTGTCAGCCCCAAACTTTTAAATGTCTTTCGACGTGCAGGCCCCGCCAAGTCTATTCTCCTCCAGACACGCCCACATCGCAGCATCGCTAACTCTCTTAAAGTTAAATATTTATGAATATTTGTTAGCTGCTAACCGAAAATTGAAGCTTCCTCTCAATAAAATCTAGAGACCTGTTGCCTCATTAACGCAACGAAACGCGCCGTGCACAGTCACCAATAAAAAGTATTTTGCCAGCGGGCAAAGTTAATTACAATATTTTATGGCCGGGCATGCGAAAACAATTTTAATTTGCCTCAATAAATTGCCGACGGTGCGCAGAACGTGACCAAACAAAAATCGTAATGTATTAAAAAAGAATGCAAATAAAATCCAGTCCGAATAGGACAGGGAATTAAATACTTAATGGCGGCACAGGAACTCGAAATTAAGTTCCTACAAGTTAAAGCAAACAAAGAAAGATTTTAGCACAAACAGAAGGAAATATTCAAGTGGACAGGGGGGAAAGGGAACAACTAAATTGGAAGGATATTATAATTTGGTTAACGTCAAAGAAATGTTTGCTCTGATATACATATACTTGAAGTTTCTCTGATTTCTATAGCAGGTTTCACTGTATTCTTAATATTGCAAAGATATTTATCTCCCTCAAATTCGATATTTTTAAGGAATATCTCGCTAAGAGCGGTGTTTCAACTTGAATAGTTTATAAGAGAGTTATGGCATTTTCCAAGTTAAAACTTTAAGGATCTTTAAAAGAAAGGCAATAAAATTTAAGAGAATAATTAGAGTTCAAGGCTTCGAAAACATTTTCCCATTTAAAATTAGCACTTTAAAGATCTTTAAAAATTTGCAAAAAAATACAATAAAACATTGTACTATATATACAGTTCTGGACATTATTAAAAATATTTAAGGATCTTTAAAAGGAGAGTAAAAGTTTAAAGAATAATTCGAATTTGAGATTCTAAAATTATGTTTGTTGTATAAACCTAATACTAAGAGGATCTTCAACAAAATGGCAATTCAACTATAGAGAAATATTAAAATTTAAGATAATAGCGTTTATGGTACTTTTTCGCTTATAAATTAGATTTTTAAAGAATATTGACTATCAATATGCATTTTAAAGAAATACAACAAAACATTAGACAGAACTTGGAATTGCATGTTTATATTATATATTCAAATCTTAATCAGAGTTAAGAGCCCGATTACAATCGAATAACTTCATTAAGCTCTTTAATTTAATTTCTATATTCGTTGAGTGTTCGCTTTAGATAAGTTTCATCTGCTTATCACATTGCGACGTTGCTTAATCACATGAAATATTATTACCACTCTCTGGCTCTGCCTGATTTGTGTGTCTTAAGTTCGGGCTTAACCCCACTTGAGTTCTAATTATTATTGCTGTGCTCAACTCTGAGGAAAGTTCTTGCATCTTGGACAAGTTTGTGCATTCAAGTTTCCACACAATTTCACAGCTAAACAAAATAGTTACTAAAGTTTTGTGCTAAATAATATGCTTAAATTTTAAGCAACTTGAACTTTGAATCATGTTGCAGTTGAAGCTCCAATTCGCATTATCTTCTGCACTCTTCGTTCTTCTACGACTGCTTTGCTATGCAAACATTGTTCGCAGCGAGTTTTATTACTTTCGGCAAGGCCATAACTACAAGAACAACCTGTAAGTGAAATCTCGGGGACAGGATGCAAAAGGGGGCGTGCCAGGAGGGAGCATACATACATATGTATGTATGAATAGATGGTTGGGTACGTTCTGTAGGCAGACACCCACGCGGCGCCATTTGCGCATTTTTTGCTGTTACTCAACAGCACGCCCCGCTTGTGGGCGTGGTAGAGCAACGTTTTGATTTTGAAAACACTCAATTTTCCAAATATGTCTACAAATTTTTCGAAGCACTTCTCATTTAATTACTGAAAAAAAAGGTTAATTAAATTTGTACGAAATTGATGCCGCCCGCAGAACTTTCGCTTTTCGCATTGAGAAGGAGACAGTTCTGCAAACACACACACACGCATGTGGCCACCCACAGGCACACTCACTGTTAGAATTGTTCACACGGCTCACTCAAGTTGACCGCGCACAACCAACTCACTCGAAACTCCGCCACGAACTGTCCCGTTATCCTTTTGCATGACACTTTAAGCGATGCTTTGGCTTCGTGCTTTTGCCTTCGTGTTTCGTTCGTGTGACAAGCGACGACAGTTGGCGCTCTCACGCACTCTATTGCTGCTGCTGCTGCTGCTGCTGCTGTTGTTGTTGTCGTTATCAGTTTGATTTGATTGCAACAACAACGAGCAGAAGGAGCAGGAGAGAAGAGCAACAGTGATGATGGCCTCGCACAATTCGCCTACACTTGGCCGAGGGGTCTCTGTTGCTCTGCTCAAGGATGCTACACTGTGTGGGCGCGTGTATGTGAGATAGAGAGCGCGCGCTCTCTGCAAAACTCACCACAGACTTTCCTGTTGCTGCCTGTTGGTCTCCTCTCTGTTATTGTCTCTCTGCAGACACCTGTAGTGTGTGCTGGAACAAGCTTTTTGCTACTCACCCACAGTCAGTGTTGCCAGACTGTGCAATTGTGCTAATATTTATAGAATGCCCTCATGAAGGTGATTTGTTAAGTTCAAATAAAGAATATATGCTGTATTAATAGAAATTTATTTATAAATTTAAGAGTTTTATAATTAAAAAGTTATTCTCTTCTTAAACGAATTAAAGCAAACCAGTTTAATAATTTACTTATTTTAAAGCAAACAATCTTGATAAATACTTAATAATGGTCATTTATTGAAAGTTAACGAGATATATTTTTGTCAATTATTTTCAACTTTTGCATATTAATTTTTGTAGCTAAATTTATATATTTTATTTCTTGTATTAAATGAAGTAGTAATGAAGTAATGAAATACCATATTTTGATGGATATACGAGTACAATGGTCCCTTCTTATAAAAACTGATCCAATCCGTAGTAATTCACTTTTAAGTAAAGACAAAGTTCTTTCAATTGTGCCAGTTGCGAATGAATGAGAATTCGAATTGACTACGAAGATGGGGGTGGAAGATGGACAGCTTCTCCTTGCCTCGGGCTCATCCATAGTCTACGAGTCGGACAAATTGTTCTGCGAAATGCTACGTAATGAGCTCAACGTTACGAGATAATCCCCACAAGCAGAGCAGAGCGTGCACATGGACCCCTCCCTCTCTACTGGTTCCTCCCTGGTGGCCAGGCTGCGATTGAAGGACAACTTTATGCCTGATTGGCCATTGCATTTTAGCTTCAATTACTCAAACAACAACCTGTTGGCATTTGTGTAACCTGCTCTGTCTTTCTCTCTCTGTCTCTGTCTTCCATTGGGGATAGTTAATACAATTTGCAACAGTTCGAAACGAACTCTTAAAAGTGGCTTGACATTTCACTTGGTCGCAGGTCACGTTGTGCAGGCCAGGCTGGAAAGGAAGTAGAAAACAGTTGACGTAATTTGCAGGTAATGTGTGGCCTGTTGCTCTGCAGCCCTGTCCCCAACCCACTTCAAGCTCCCCCAGGCGGAAGTGCGGCAACAACGTGGCCTTTCTGCTCTCTCTATCTATCTCTGCCTCTCCCTCTCTCTCTCTCTCTCTCTTGCTCCTATCGTATGCGAACTGCAACGACTAGAAAGTGCCCTTTCCCATTGCCGTTCACTGACCAAGCGTGTGACATGTGTGCAAACGAGCGCAGCGCGTCGCGTCATATTGATTTATGGCATTGCCGCCCCTGGGGAGCCACAGCCTGGTTGAAGTTACTGTTGGCCAATGCTTTTCCCGTAATATAAACCTCACTTTGTCTGGCTCGGAAAAGTAAACCCAGTGCGAGTAAAGAAAATCAATTTTATTTGACACGCTTTCATTATAATGAAAAATTAATTGACTCATTTTCCTCCCCCCCCAATGTAGAGTTATAAACGTAGTTGTAGTTCCCCCGGTACCCTCCCCTTGCTATGAATTTTGCACACATTTCCGCTGTACTAAACGTGATTGAAAACGGAAATTGCGGCATGTTCTTTTTTTGAGCTTTTCGTTTCGCCGCTTCCGTTTGGCAGCCACAAAATGAAGGTTCGTCACATCCTCCAGCGGCATTTACAGCATTCATTCCTCCTCTTCTCCAGCTTTCTCCTTTGCCATTGAGGTAGGCTCTGACTAACCGTGTTTTCAATTGACATTTGATGGAATTGCATTAACCGCCACTCACCAATCGCATTTGCTTAAGTGTTGAAAAATGCGCGCTGATGCGATTAACGGCCCAGCATCGTGGCTTATTTCTGCTGCTTGTCTGAAACTGTTATGCACTCAAGGAACTTCAAGTCTTACGGCACCTTACATAAGGTTTGGCAAAAGAGTTGACACAGATTAGATTAGGTTGAGGTTCGATTAGATTGAGGTTAGGGTAGTTTATGTGAGAATAGGTTAGATCAGTTTGAGCTGCGGTTTGGTAAAGTAAGATGATATAAAGTTGAGGTTAGATTGGATTATATAAATGAAGATGATTGATGTATTAGATAAAGTTGAGATTAGTTAAGCTTGTGAAGTGATAAGGTTAGGTTAGCCTAGGGTGAGGTTAGGTTAGTTTAAATTAAAAGTAAGATAAGGTTGTGGCTAGGTTGGATTGAGGTTCGGTTAGTTTAGATTAAAGTTAGGTTAGGTTGTGTCTAAGTTAGATTAGCGAGGTTATGTAAGGTTAGCTTTAATGAGGTTAGATTAAGGCTGGGAAAAGTAAGGTTCGGATAAGGTTAGAGTAGCCTTAGTTAGGTTAAGGTTAGGTTAGTAAACAAAAGATGAGGTTAGGTCAAGTAGAACTCCAACTGGCATTTTTTTTTACACTCAAAATACTTTAATCTGTACTAATGCTAACATTTAAAGCTGCTATGCATAACATTGTTGAAATATCATTATCCCCCATCAAAAGATGGGTTCGAATTCCGATCTGCTTGGCGTATTTTATCTTCATGTGTGCTGTAGTAAAAAGTTAAAGCAGTGTAAAGCAAAGGGCATCATCCCAGACATGTTATATAATAGTTCCATCTACGGTGCATAGTTTAGGTCATGAGACCCTCGTTGCGTAAAATGGACGTCATGTCGAACTGCAGCAACACAATCAAGTAGGAGGTGGCTGCACTGACCGTCTAAAAGAACAGAAAAATATAAATATAAAACATTCCGGTTACAATCTCCGACTCACCGAGAATATAAAAGTATAGTCCAAGGCAAACAGTCCGATGCCGTTGAACTGAAAGTATCCCTCCCAGTGTAGGAACTGCAGTGTGAATGACTTCATCTTGTTGTAGAAAAGATCGTTGCTGAGCATAAAAGCGGGTTTCTTCTGCATTATCTCATGGACAATCATGGCCGATTGCTTGGAATGATTGTTGGCATTGCAGCAAACACGCAACACAATGTAGGCCACGATCATCGTGGTGAAACTCCACGTGACATAGAGATGGGTGCAATAGTCAAGCAGGCGACTCTTGCCTCCCACAATGAATTCGACCTTTGTCTCCAGGAATATGGCAAAGATGCTAATAACAAAGCAGGCAGCCATGTAGGGTACACACTGTGGTCCGAACTCCCCGTTGGTCAGCACGCTCAGCGAGAGGATCTTGTCGTGCAGCTTAAACAGATCCGGTAAATTCGACTCAGAGGTGATGCTGCCAACGATAGATACATTATATTTACAATACATATATTGTATTATACCATTAAAAGGTCAAACTACCCAGTTTCGTTAACATTATCCTCGTCGAAAATGTCATCATCGTCATCCTCTTCGTCGCTGGTGTTCATTGCATCATCATCCTCCATCTGCGACGGCTGCAGCTTCTGTGTCTTCATGTCATTCACCAATTTCTGTTCCATACCCATTGCCGTTTTATTAGCTGGGGCCACGCCTATAACGGCAACCGTCTTTGCCGTAGATTTGCGCTCCTGCTTCTTGCCTTCACTCTCGATGTCGAACACAGTTAGCGGGGCGTGGCGACGTCGCGCCTCCTGATTGATCTTCTCGAATAGTGTGTTGATTTGCTCGAAACGATTTGAGATCACCGAAACATGATATATAAACTCCCCCTGTATAATGCTGCCCGCCAGATAGGGAAAACTGGACACCATTAAGGGAATTATTGCATATTCACGGAAATCTCTGTAGAAAGAAAGGGAAATGTAGCAAAAATGTTTTTTACTTTTAAAAGTATTAGCAACTTAAATTTTAAAAGTGCTTAACATACGTTGAAGGTTCGAGAAGTACTGTACCTAGTTTAATAGCTGTAGCTGCTATAATGACTAAGATCTATGCGTTCATACTGACAATTTCATATAGAAACACAAAAAGAAATTTCAAAAAATGCTTAACATACGTTGGACGTTCGAGAAGTACTGTACCTAGTTTAATAGCTGTAGCTACTACAATGACTAAGATCTATGCGTTCATACTGACAAATTCATATTAAAATACACAGAGAAAGTTCAAATAAAATTTCTATTCATCAATAATGTTTTCTCTAGATAAAAAAGGAAACTTAATTACGACCATCTAATCAAGCCTATAACTGCAGATCCAAAGGAATGGGATAATAAATTTCCAGAACACCCTTTCAGACAATTCCTTGGGGGATACATAAGCAAATCAATTTGCTTAAAATCAATAACCTCTTATAGGTATTACAGAATGATTTGAAAGTACTCACCGGAACAGTGTACTGGAATCGTAATACAGGGCAAAAACAAAAATACTCAAAACAAATAGCCAGGTGAAATGATATGCCACACTATGCTTGATCGGCTTGACGTGGCTTTTGTCCAGCTCAGCGACGCGCCGACATTTTACAATGACATCATCGATCTCGGCCAGATGCGATTCAAAGTCCACGAAGAACTGTTTACGACGATACAGGCTGAGCAGAATGATGGTCACATAGAGAAATGCGCCCAAATGGATAAAGAGATTGTTGCTCAGGCGGCACACACTGTTGCAGGTGGGTAGAAAGGGCAAACCAAATTGATGCAGCAGATTTATAATGAAATACGAGGCGAGATATACAATCGGCATTATAATCATCATGATGTAGTCCAGCAGGAAATTCGACTGCAATTGCTGACGGTTTAGCGGTATCAGGCCAATCGCCTAGTTTATAGCGAAATAATGAATAGAGAATTATAATATATATAATAAAGAAAATATTATTATATAGAGCAAACTTCAGTTAATCTGAAGTTTATAAGCATTTCTTACCATTGACAGCCAGTTCATAATTTGTATCATTTTCAAGTGCTTTCTTTTTTCCTCTTCGTATTATTCCCGGTTAACTTACTCGATACGCCTGGCGCCGTGCACTAAACTGGCTCAGTGCGAGGCTCTTCGTATTTACCCAATAAATTTGTTTGTTGCCACAATAAAAACGGTCTCATTGAGTGGATAATGCGCATATGTTTAAGATAAATATCTCACACAGAACCCTTTCGTTTGTTTGGAGCGTGGGGCATATGCTTTTAGTTTATTAAATGTGAACGGCTACACTGCGAGAAATTTCATCGTTTCTTTGTACGTTTATTAAATGTAAGCGGCTACACTGCGAGAAATTTCATCGTTTCTTCGTACGTTTATTAAATGTGAACGGCTACACTGCGAGAAATTTCATCGTTTCTTTGTACGTTTATTAAATGTGAACGGCTACACTGCGAGAAATTTCATCGTTTCTTTGTACGTTTATTAAATGTGAACGGCTACACTGCGAGAAATTTCAGCGTTTCTTTGTACGTTTATTAAATGTGAACGGCTACACTGCGAGAAATTTCATCGTTTCTTCGTACGTTTATTAAATGTGAACGGCTGTGAACACTGCGAGAAATTTCATCGTTTCTTTGTACGAATAGGTCTTTAGAAATCATTTGAAACTATTCTGGATTGACTTTTTGGTTATGTTTTGAGCTCAACATCCTAACCTAATTGCTAAGAAACTGTCTTCATTTTTCACCAAGCATTGACAGCTTTATCTATCCTACCAACATTCATAACTCAGTTAAAGTTCATTCTCATTATGAGTTTGTGGATTATGTATTATTTATATATACATATATTTAACATATTTTGACTATGATCAATGTTTCAATGTTTTTCACAAATTTCATTTCCAGCTATTTTTCTAACAATGATCTGGCAAAAAACATCAGATTTTTCTCTGGAATATTATTTAAATCAAGCTAAGACATTTAGATTAATATGACATCAAAATATTCTGTATGATTATTTCTTAAATATGTATTTTATATTGCATAACTTATTACTTATTTTTTAAATAACTTCTATGTTTTTTTTCCGCTAAAAATTTACAAATTCTTTTCAACAATTGCAAACCTTAGTTGTTAATTCTAACCGGTTTAGTAAGTCAAAATTGAAGTAAAACTCTCTTTTCAAACAGTATTCAAAACTAGCAAAATTATATATTAATTGCAGGGTATCTTATAGCACAGCATAGTTCTGTCTCTGTTAAAGTAAGAACAACTCAAACAAAGCCTGCAGTACCCAGAGCTTCTCTAGCTAGTTTACTACGCGCACAAACTTTAGCTTGTAAATTAACTGCCACCACTTAGCGGGATTCGTATACGCGTTGTGCCATCAACTATTTAGCAGGAGAAGGCACTTCCTTGGAGCCTGCGTTGTGTTTTTGATCCAATAATTTCCACATATTTTCATCGTATTTTACTTGCTAATTAAACAATTATGAGTTAGTGCCGCCTTGCTGGCAGCTTTGTCGGCTTGCGTTCAAATTAACAACTACAACAGTAACAACAATTACAACTGAAGGGGGGGGAGAAGAAGGCGGAGCGGGGGAAGGAGCAAAAGCAACGCTAAGAAAACCAATTAAAAGCAAAGCCCCTTGCAGCATTAAGACACCAACACATGGATGATAAAATGCAAATTTCCCTCGAGCTGGGAGGCCTGCTCAAAGGGGGCAGGGGGCGTGGCAAGTTGGGTAGGAAATAGAGAGAGAGAGAGAGGGAGTTACTTGTGATTCTTGAAAGACGTCCAAGTTGAAGGTGTTGCCTTTCGCATAGTTAATAATTGAGTTTGCAACTGAGGCACGCACAGCGAAGCCAACACGCACACACACGCACACACACACACACATTGGCACACACGCACACACACTAACACACAATCACACACGCACACTCGCACACTCACATGTTGTTCGCAAAGGAGTAAACAAGCAGCTTTGCAGCTTAGGTCTGTGCTTGTCTTAAGACCGCTCGCACACACGCACACACGCACACACACACACCCTCACACACACACACTCGCACATCCACTTGGGTAATACGCACATATTTGACTAGGCTTAAATTGCGCCTAGATTTATCAGCGTTGCGTCTTGAGCGACTTTATCATTTGTCTTTAAATTTTTATGCTCCCCCCGGAGAAGCCTCACCTCCCCCCCCGCCTTGCACCCCTCTGCCGTGGCGCATTAGTTTAGTATCCTTGTAGTTATTGTTATTGCATTGCATACCCTGTAATAAACACGCCCTCCCCAAACTAGTCGCTGCGCTTTATGGCCCCGCGCGTTTTGGGGGTTTTCCTTTTTTATTTGCTCCCACTGGCGGTATCAATAAAATTGCGTCCATAAACGTGGCAACCGCACTGCCACGCCCCCAGTACCCTATCGCAACTCTCTACTTCCCCATCTTCATTATGCTTATCGCTGGTGCTGAGTGGCAGCGTGCTCCGTCAGTCACTCAATCAAGTGGCATTTCCCTACTCCCCCCTCCCCCCCAAACCCCGCCCACTTTTCGTAATGAGTTTGTTTGCTCGAGATTTTGCGCAAAAGATTTGCCTAAACGTTTCTTTGGACAGCCCGAAAATTTGCTAGTCCTTTTGCAATGTTTTCCCAGTACCCTGCACTCTAATCTCTCTCTCTCTCTCTCTCTCTCTCTCTCTCCACAGAATTAGAACATGATGGTTTTTGCAGAAAATATTGCCTGAGGCTATGAACTTTCATTTGGTATACATATATAGTATGTTATGTACAGTTATTACACACGATTTACCACAAATCTATCGTAATCGAGCTGGGGCTGTAGTGGAGTTAATCAAACATGCATTCTGGTATATGTTTTGGGTTGCTTAACTTAAATGTCAAACAAGTTAAATTTTGATTTTCATGTAAAGCTTTTATCTTTTACATAAGATACTCCCTTGATATAGATAAACAGCTTAAATTAAGCATTCAAGCTGTACCAAATGAAATAACTCAAATTAATTAATACAAATGATAATGAATGTACTTTTCAGGCAAAAAAAGGAAACAAAATTGACAATTAATAAGGGAGAATTTAATTAAGAAATTAAGCTCATTAAAGTTCATCTATCTTGAAATTCAAAGGAGCTTTAAATAACCAGCACTACACTAAGCTCAAGTTCGTTTTGCTCTATTAAAAGCCTTAACTTATGTATAATCTTTGAACTTTGAAAGTTTAATAGTTAAGAATAGTTTAATATATTAATATATAATATAATATATATAATAATATTTAATATATAATATAATATATATAATAATATTTAATATATAATATAATATATATAATAATATTTAATATACGAGGGTCGTTTGATAAGTCCGTGACTTTTTGAATAAAATATATTTTTTTCGTCAAAGAAGCGTTTTATTTCTCAACATAATCTCCTTTTAGCTCTATACATTTAGTCCAGCGTTTTTCCAATTTTTTTATTCCTTCCAAATAATAGGTTTTCTCAAGGCCCTCAAAATAGTCGTTTGTTTCTGTGATGACCTCTTCATTTGACCCGAATCTCTTACCGCCGAGCCATTTCTTCATGTTTGGAAACAAAAAATAGTCACAGGGGGCTAAATCTGGAGAATATGCTGGATGGGGTAGCAGTTCGTAGCCCAATTTATGAAATTTTGCCATGCTGACTACACACGTGTGCACCCGTGCATTGTCCTGATGGAACAGCACTTTTTTTTCGCCAAATGCGGTCGTTTCTGCTTCAAATCAATATCGAATCTGTCCAAAAGCTCTGAATAATATTCGCCGGTGATCGTTTTACCCTTTTCAAGGTAATCGATGTGAATGATACCTTGTGCATCCCAAAAAACTGTGGCCATGACCTTGTTGGCCGACAGACCCACCTTGGCCTTCTTTGGTGCACGTTCACCCGGAGAAACCCACTGTCTTGATTGTTCTTTGGTCTCTGGTGTGGTGTGGTGGATCCATGTTTCGTCTACGGTAACGAAACGGCGCAAAAATTCGTTTGGATTGCGGTTGAACATCGCCAAACACTCCTTTGAAATGGTCACACGGTTGCGCTTATGGTCGTGTGTGAGCAATCGCGGCACCCATCGCGCGGAAAGCTTTTTCATGTCCAAATATTCATGTAAAATGTGATGTACCCGTTCAGTTGAGATGCCTACAGCCTCAGCTACCTCACGCACTTTCATTCTCCGATCATCCAATATCATTCCATGGATTTTGTCGACGATTTCTGGCATGACGACCTCTTTTGGGCGACCTGAACGTTCGGCATCACTTGTACTGGTACGACCACAACGGAACTCAGTAAACCATTTCTTAACCATTGAAATTGATGGTGCAGAGTCCCCATAATATTTATCAAGTCTTTCCTTGGTTTCGGTGATGGATTTTTTACGCAAAAAATAATGCTTAATTAGCACACGAAATTCACTTTTTTCCATTTTCGTTAAAATTCACGAGATCGTCTGCTTTCAATGCCTATAAAACGCAAACTAAGAAACGCAGCTTTCTCAAAATTTTACAGTCAGCTGTTAATCGATAACTGCTGACAGGAGCAGTGTTGTATTTAGAGCAGGTGCGCGGCAAATACAAAAAGTCACGGACTTATCAAACGACCCTCGTATAATATAAAAGAAGCTTTTCTTTGTTGCAGACAAGTACTTTTTATTGTTAAGGAATATATACTCAATACATAATAAAGTTTTAAGAAAACTACCCGTATATTCATTGAGAACAATACTCTCAAGGCAACTTAAATACCTCTCAAGGTTATTGTAGTGCATTAAAGCTGTCGCTAAGGCTGGATAACACTAAAGTGCGGCAGGCTTGTCTTTAAAGTAAGGCCCGTACTTGGCCCTGACGTATTAGCCGAGATAAGAGTTGTCTAGTTGCCTTTTGGCATTACCAACTAAGCAGCTTCATTTTACAAGGTTTTCCTCAATTTGCTGTAGTTGTTGTTGTTGTTGCTGGTACAGCACGTAGCCTTTAGTTAGATGCCCCTTAATGGCTGGGTGCGTGTCTGTGCTGCAATTTGGCATATCCTTTCGCTGGGTATGCCCCCACAGTCCAGCAGAGTTGACCAAGCTGACCGTGGATAATTATGCGTGCCGTTTGTTTTGGTCTCTCTGGTGATTTTAATGGCTGCTTACATAAATATTTCATTGAAAGCCATTCATAAGCGACGCCACTCGGCGCTGACAGACACTGCCCCTCCCCCTGTCACGCCACGTGTCCAGCCGCAGAGTGGAAAAAGTGAGAACGCTTGAGAGAAAGAGATGGAGGACATGAGAGAGAGTCAGAGAGGAGCTGTGGGAGAGAGAGCACGTGGCAGCTTTTCACCACACGCAAAGTTAACTTTTCCGTGTAAACAGTGCAACAAATATGCTGTTCTTGTTGTTGTTGCTGTTGTGCTGCTGTTGCTGCGAAATATTTTTGGAATGCAACAACTCGCTGGCAAATTGTTGATTTACCAAAATGTCAAATGCCAAGGATAATTCGCTGACAGGAAACAGGCAGCTGGGTTCGCCGATATAATTCATTTAAGAAGGAATTTTAAAACTTTTTTATAAATAAAGATAATATGCTGCTTCATTTAAGCTATCCTGACATATTAATGTTCTCAATGAAATGAATAACTCCTCTTCCTTTGATCCCATAGTGAAATAATCCCTTTTTAATCCTATTTACTTGACCCATTTCCGAATGTGTGTCGTCCCCGTTGACAGAGAGTGTGTTTATTATGTATTATCTCAATGCAAATGACAGCAACAACACGAGCACACACAGAACCAATCAAGTGAGAACTCAGGTGCAAACATTGCAAAAAAGGTGCATTGATTTGACAGAGACATATTTAAGACACTGCGTGCCCTGGTTTTCTTTTTATTTGCTTTGTGCAGTCAGTTGCTGCAGTTGCTCCACATTTGCCAGACTAATTGCTGTCAGTGGAGTGTATTTTATCTGTATGTTAAGCTGTTTAAAAATAACGATTTTTAAATTAAAGCAAGCTGCATAATTTTATTGATTTTCTTATTTCATTAAAATAGTATTGTAATAAAATATAAATTGCACGTATTTGAATTTGAATTTAAATGGTTAGTCAACGATTAATTCAAATCGGAGAACATTTCACGCATAATTATCGATAATCGTGCTCGGCTTAACAAGCAGTGTTTGCAGCTAAAAATGTTGGTAACAATGCGCTGCAATGCCTCTTTGCAATTTTAAAATTAGTGCTTGGCGCTTACTTTTTATCGATTAATAACTTAAAGCATACGTTATCGATAACTGTAAGATGTACCAAAAAATACCAAATACCAACAAAAATGTCGGCCCATTCTTTTCTTTCCACAAACTGGTACCACCACCACCACGCAGCAAAGTGTGAATGTCAAAACGAAAGAAGTGCAGAAATCGTCAAAAGTTTTCAATTTCCGTGAAAGGCATCAAATTGGCTGCCGCAACCAGACGAACGGTATTCGTACCAAGCGTTAAATCAATTAAATCATATAGAAAAATAGTGAAATGAATGTTCCTCCTAGCACTGGCAATGGCAGTGCCGCTATGCCGATGCCGCCAGCCGCAGCGATGAGCGGCATGGGATACACTCACACGCACACACCGGGTATGGTGCCAGTGCCGCCGTTTAATCTGCCGCCACCGGGATTTGGTGGACCGCCGCCACCCGAACTAGCGGCCGCATTTGGTGCACTCAACCCAAACAGCGAATGGACAGAGCACAAGGCGCCCGATGGACGACCCTATTACTATAATCAAAATACGAAACAAAGTTCGTGGGAGAAACCCGAAGCCCTCATGACTCCTGCCGAGCTGCTGCATAATCAGTGCCCATGGAAAGAATACCGTTCGGATGCTAATAAAGTCTATTATCACAATGTGACCACCAAGGAGACGTGCTGGGAGCCACCTCCAGAATATCTAGATATGAAAGCCAAGGCAAAGGCCGAGGAGTAAGTACTTAAGCTGGATAAATGTTTTGCATACATACTGACCAATATACCCATTCTAGAGCTGCTGCAGCGGCTAAAGCAGTTGCGGCCATGACCTCCTCCAGTCTGGCGGGAATGGTGCCACACGTTGCACTGGCAAATATACTGCCAGCTGCATTGCCCGCTGCGCCACGTATACCCACGCCTGAGATTCATTCACCACTGACCCCAAGCAGTAACGAAAACAGCTCCTCTGCCCTAGATCAGGCCATGGCTGCTACACTGGCGGCCATTGAGGTGCCTCAACAGAATTGTAAGTAAATCAAGTGACTGTAAAGGAAAACATAATGCATTTCATGCATATCTCTAGCTAAAAAAGACGAAAAATCTGGCGGGGACAGCACTCTTCAGTTTAAGGACAAACGTGAGGCAATTGAAGCCTTTAAGGAACTGCTTCGCGATCGCAATGTGCCCTCGAATGCCAACTGGGATCAATGTGTGAAGATTATATCAAAGGATCCACGCTACAATGCCTTCAAAACGCTCAACGAACGCAAGCAAACGTTTAATGCGTACAAAACACAAAAGCTAAAGGATGAACGTGAAGAGTCACGTCTGCGTGCCAAGAAGGCAAAGGAAGATTTGGAGCAGTTCCTCATGTCGAGTGATAAGATGAATTCTCAAATGAAATACTTCCGCTGTGAAGAGGTCTTTGCAAGCAATCGAACGTGGACAGCTGTGCCAGAACAGGATCGTCGTGATATCTATGAGGATTGTATCTTTAACTTGGCCAAGCGGGAGAAGGAAGAAGCGCGACAACTTAAGAAACGAAACATGAAAGTCTTGGGTGAACTGCTGGAATCGATGACGTCCATTACATATGCAACCACGTGGTCTGAGGCGCAGGTGATGTTGTTGGACAATGCGGCGTTCAAGAATGACGTAACTCTGCTCGGCATGGATAAGGAAGATGCGCTCATTGTGTT
The DNA here is from genome assembly GCA_018904035.1 of Zaprionus ornatus. Classification (NCBI taxonomy): domain Eukaryota; kingdom Metazoa; phylum Arthropoda; class Insecta; order Diptera; family Drosophilidae; genus Zaprionus; species Zaprionus ornatus. The sequence continues at coordinate 13,418,738 of JAEIFZ010000002.1, read as the reverse complement.
CGAGGAGCATATACGCACACTGGAGAAGGAAGAGGAGGAAGAGCGTGAGAGGGAGAAGAAACGTTTGAAGCGACAGCAGCGAAAGAATCGTGATGGCTTCCTGGCCCTACTCGATTCACTGCATGAGGAGGGAAAACTCACCTCCATGTCGCTGTGGGTGGAACTGTATCCTATCATATCAGCAGATATACGTTTTTCCGCCATGCTCGGACAGAATGGTTCAACACCTCTGGATCTCTTCAAATTCTATGTAGAGAACCTCAAGGCACGTTTTCATGACGAAAAGAAAATCATTCGAGAAATACTCAAAGAGAAACAGTTCGTGGTGCAGGCAAAAACATCATTCGAGGACTTTGCCACAGTTGTGTGTGAGGACAAACGCTCTGCCAGCTTGGATGCGGGCAATGTGAAGCTCACCTACAACTCGCTGCTGGAGAAGGTAAGCTGAATGCCTAAATTCCAATATATTTTATTAATTCTTCTCCTTTCTCTGCAGGCTGAAGCCATCGAGAAGGAGCGCATGAAGGAAGAAGTGCGTCGATTGCGTAAATTGGAGAATGAAATCAAAAACGAATGGCTTGAGGCAAATGTCTCAGTAGGGGAGCCCTATGAGAGCGCCAAGAAACTGGTGGAGCATTTGGAAGCATTTGCGCTGTATGAAAAGGAAATCGGCGTAGAGAAGATCTGGGAGGACTTCATTAAAGAGAGCGAAGATGCCTGCAGTCATCATCATTCGCGTTCACGTAAATCCAAAAAGAATAAAAAGCATAAAAAGCGAGTACGCTCAACATCAAGATCGGATATTGAAAACGAGCTGGTCGAGCTCGAGAAATCCAAAAAGCGACGATCGAAATCGCACACGGTGAGTGGGACTAATAACTAGCCGGTTTCCCAAATCCTTATTGTATCATTTCTTTTACAGAACTCGCTCAGTTCCATTGGCAGCATCGAGAGTGAAAAGCTGCTTAAAAAGAAGAAAAAGCGCAAAAACAAATCGAGAGCTGTAAGTTCATTAAAATAACTAAAGATTAAGATTATTAGAATCCTTATTCTTTGCAGTCATCTTACGAATCTGACTTGGGTAACCAAACTCCTGGCACTGGAGCGGCGCTGCAACAGAACGACTCCAACTCGCATTCACCAGCCAAAAAGAAAAAGAAGGAGAAACGCACCAAAAAAGACAAAGAGGGCAAGCGTCATCGAAATAATCGCTCTGTCACGCCCCTTAGTCCTGCTGCCCAATCAGACTCGGCGACATCTAGAAATGAGGAGCTGACGCTTAGCGATGGCGAACTGGAATCAAAACGTGCTGCCCTCTTAGCACAGCTCAATGAACAATTGGACGAATGACCAGTCTATATAAAGAGATACAACAATTAGCATTAGTCAGCTATATATAGCCATAATATAGACAGAGCGCAGACTTTAAGGGTTAAGCTCTAAAGCTGCAAAACTATCGTGCGAAGGCGTAAATGATGCTCTTCTTATGTTTGTAAACTACAGTAAATAACAGCTTGTATGATATAGTATATATGCCGTACATGGTATAACTTTTACTAGCATTACGTTTGCATTTGTCCCTTCCCCCGATAGTATTAATGGATGGATAGTTATTGCAGCTTCAATTGTATACCCTCCTTATTTATGGACGAATTATAATCTAATTTTTCTAGCGCTCTATTCTGGCAAATTCTAGAAACCCCCTCTACACACAGGCAACCTTTGTAAGTTTATTTGAGTGTAAAAATTTATAAGAAAGAAAATTATATTGATTGCACTTTGTGTGACCACAAAATGTTCGTCAGTTTATTCATTTACAAGAAGGCAATTAAGTGACCAATGTGTAAAGAATGTATAGCTTAAAGTCAAATCGAAATAGAACTTCAAACCTAGTTTTAACTAGCCAACAAACTATTTCCTTTACTAGTTGGTATTGATATTATATATATCAAATATAAAACTATGCGCAACTCTTATCGAAATAAATTATTGGATATAGTCTTATTATATTGAAATGCCAATAATTGCACTGAATTAAGTTTATAAAAGAGCAGAGAGAATTTCGAAGTTGGCTAACCTTTGATTTTGATATTAGTTCTACATAGAATTTTGGGAATTTCCGTTCACATAAATATGTATAGCACAATGTGAAAAATAAAGAATGGTGCAGATTCCAAGATACTCATTTCATATGTAAATTGGTTTCATCTAAGAATTCAATCGTTTTTAAAGTAAAAATTTCTTTTAATTTTCACTAGTAGCTTTTAATGAAAAAATTCGCATAAATCTACTTAGGTTCTGTTCGGTTTTTTCTTTTCTCTTTTGAATATGACAAAGACAAAAAATAAGCGAAATTTATTGTTTGTTTCTTTTCTTTTCGTAGACTAAAACTTGAATTCCTTGTACTTCTTTGTGGTCTTTGCTGGATCGGTTTGTTGTCGCTTGCGTTTGGATTTCTGGCGTGCCACATGCTCGGCCAACATGTCCGACAGATCCTCCTTTTGCAAATGGTTCTGTTGCTCGCGCATTTGTTGTTCATAACGCTGTGCCATGGCATCGTTATCCAGATCCAGTTCACTGGGATCCAAAGCCAATTCGACAATGCCTTCACGATCTGTAGTCGAGCGCGCTGTCGGTGGTTTAGTGGCCCCAGTGGCACCGGCGCCGCCAATATCATAAACGTGTGTAGATCCCATCATGGAGGCACCAATGCGGTCAGTGCGCTTCTCAGGCAGAACTTGATACAGCACAGGTGTCTCATTGCTGTTGGTAAGAAGCGGAAATTGTATTAGTTCTGCTGTGAACTGTAATTTGTGTTTTAACTTACTCTTCCATTTCGGCTTCGATTTTCTTTTTACGCAATTCAATGTTCTCGGGCGTTTCCATGCCGGCTGGAACACTAGTTAGTCCCGAAGGTGTAACCAAGCCCTCGACAGGAGTAACTAGGCCGGTTTCATCTTGTTGATTACCCAAATCTTCGCCATCTTCTTCTTCCTCCTCAGACGATTCCTCTGACTCCGACTCCAGTTCACCCCATTGATTGCGTTCAATGTCTGCTTCATCAATGCCGTTCTAGAAGAGGTTTTTATGTCAGTAAAATGTAAATTTAGCTGTAAGCTGTCAATACTCACATCCAAATCAAGTGTATTAATGCCAAAGACATCACCATAGAGCGGCTTGCCATTCTCATCGACGGGGGGTTTACCCCATCCACCGGCGTGATAACCAAATGAAGTGCCCTCTGGTATGGGTGCATTCAAGCCGGGTATTTTAAGATTCGGATACGAGGGTGGCGGTCCGTAACGCTGTTGAGCAATAAGCCATGGTGGCGGTATCTTGTGCGAGTTGGGTCCCACAGGCATGCCCAGAGCAATTCGTAACTCCTCGGACAGATCACCGGGTTTCTTTTCTTTCAAGCGCGTCTCGAATTCTTTTCCCTCATAGTAGAGATCTCCGTGAATGGTCATGCGAGGCTTTGTTTGCCATTTGAAGAAAGCGTCGTGCAGTTTCTGATAATCAATATCAATTTTACCCATTTTCGGGCGTACGCGTTCACGCATCTTGGCCTTGAGGGTCTTGGCATCTTCACGTTCCTGTAGCGATTCGCGCATCTCCATAATGCCAGTCTTCTTGATGAAAGCGGGCAAATCAAATGGGGGCTTCTCAATGCCACGTTTGCCTTGCAAATACTTGCGCTTAAAGCACCAATGTCGAGGCACTTGTACCGTATTGCGATATGCCTTTAGCTGAACCAATAATTTCGGATCACGTGCAGTCACATCGTGCATTTCCACAACATCGGGCCGTGAAACCAATTGCTTTAACTCTGCCACACTGAGACGTGTGAGCTTCTTTAGCTTGCGTTTCGACAACTTCTCTTTGTCATCCTTATTGTCGTCATCATCGTCGGCATCTTCATCGTCATCATCATGTAATTTATTTGATGATTTCTTGGCCTTAGCCAAAGCTTCAGCATCCAGAGCTGCCCTATCTTTTTCCACCGGTTTCGGTTTGTTTTCCAATTTGAATATCTCGAATACACGATAGAATTGACGATACATTGGTGCAAGATCAGCAATTGTTATCTTCTCCGGCACATATCTGTAGAAATTAATTAGGGTTTAAGGTGGAATTAAATTGTTTTGTATTATTCACACTTACTCAATTGTCACATCTTCCTCGCCGTTTTCGGATTGCTTGCTCTCTTTGGCCTTGTCCTTATCATCTGATGATCGTCCCTTTGTTTTCTTTTTACTACTACGAGTCTCCCTTTTTGTATCCTTCTCCTTCTCAGCAGCAGGTTCTTCATCATCGCTACCGGCCGCCTTGGGCTCTTCTTCGGCTTCAGCCTCCTGTGGTTCAGAGCGGTTTGCAAGTTGTTGCTGCCGCTCAAATTCTAATTTCTGTCGTATCTTTTTGTTTAACTTCTTGCGTTTTTTCTTCTTTTTGTTTTTGTCTGCTTTACTCTGTTTACCCGGTTTATCGGTACTGACACCATTCACTTGGTTATCGGCATCGTCATCGCTGTCTTCGCCTACATCGGCAAAATCACCGTCTTGCGAAGCACCCTCTCCACTTGCTCGACCATCCACATCAACGTCAAATTCGGCCACACGCTGATCTTTCAGTGCAAGCACATCTTCCAATGCCTTTGGCAGAACCAAGTCTTCTGCTTTCTTGTCGTCAATATCTTCCTGATTGTCATCAACGTCGCCGGCCGCGCTGCCATTACCATTGGCTGCATTATCGTTCGCTTGCTGCTGCTTCTCAAACCGAATTGACATTAATGGCGCCGGTTGGCCACCCTGCATTGATTCCCAAGTTATTAATCATTAAACTATCTTCAAATATTACACTTACCTCAGCATGAATTTGGTCCGCCATTTATTTATAATTTAAATAAATAACAAAACAAAATATCTTTGCGAAAACGCAAATTCTAGAGATGGTCTGCTTGCGTCTTCGATTGCTTGTAGTATCGCGATATACCGTTCAGACCATTCTCTGTCAATATCGATAACTGGTATTTTGGAATGCCAACCACCGCTAGTTTCTAGCGTGGTTTTTGGCTTGCTTGAGTGAACAGCTGATTAATAAATAATAATCAAGTAAATATTTAAAGTGTTAATTCATTTTTTATTATTCATCATTAATAACATTTGTTCATGATTGACACTTAAGTTTTAAATACAGTTCAGAGCTCGGAGGTGGCGATAAAATATAGGACATATATTCAAAAACAAACAGGGTGGTTTAATTGTAAAAATGTTTGAGTTCAATTTCCAAGTGACTGAAACGAATACATCGGATACCGAGGAGAGTCCCTTTAAAAAACCAAAATGTGAGCTTAAAAAGGACTTGGAAAAAGAGGAAATTGATTGGTATCAAGCTGAGGAAGTAAAGCCCAATAAAGAGCTGTTAAACAGCTTAGATCTTTATGAGCTTAATTCAAAAGAACTTACTATTGGAAAAATAGAACTTCGTCATCTAATAGCAGGGTTTCTTCTTGAGGATATTAAATCACATAACGATGTTGATAGTCGCGATATTAAAATATCGGAAGAAAGTCATTCAGATTTAATAGCAGGAGTTTATGAAGGTATGTTTAGTGAGTGCTACCTTTTAGTTGTTTAGTAACCCTCGTTTTTTAGGTGGAGCTAAAATTTGGGAATGCACAGACGATCTTTTGATCTATCTATCGACCAATTTTGAAGAAACCTTCTGGAAAGGTAAACGTATCGTAGATTTGGGCTGTGGATCTGGTCTTCTAGGAATTTACGCCTTAAAAAGTGGTGCAAAGGTTGACTTTCAAGATTACGTAAGTAACCAATCATCATTTTACTTCAAATTTCTTTATCCTTCATTTAATATTTAACATTTTCAGAATAAGGACGTTTTGGAAAAAATAACAATGCCGAATGTATTACTGAACTGCAAAGAAACATCCACGGATGATGAAAAAATTGAAGAGCTGTCAACTGAATGTAGTTTCTATGCTGGTGACTGGTCACACTTTACGGAACTTACAAAAGACCTTGAAAAATATGATCTTATATTGACGTCGGAAACTATATATAATCTTGAAAACCAACAAAAGCTTTTAGATACATTTAAAGAACGGTTAAAAACTGACGGTATCGTTTTGGTAGCTGCTAAATCACATTACTTTGGAGTTGGTGGTGGCCTGGAACAGTTTGTTGATGTAATAAAATCTGGGAAGGTTTTTAAAAGTAACGAAGTATGGCAGGCTGCTGAGAATTTAAAAAGAGGCATAATTGAATTAAAGTTTGAATAAAACTGGCGATGTATTAAACTATCGACAATGGGCGATGATTTATTATGCAAGTTGCGAAATACCCGATACACCCTGTGCTGGGTCGGCAAACAGTTGGGGTTTTGTTTTTGTCGTCGCGACGCGACTGTGTGAGTATTCTGTATGCCGATAAAAATTAAAAACTACAAAATTAAATAAATAAATTACAAATGTGAAGCTTACAGCTTGGCTTGTAACTGGCCATACACTAATTACACAACAAATTATTCTCCTACACGCTGCGTGGAAAACAAAATAAAATTCTTTCTGTGTTTGCAATGCCGCAAATCGATGCGATAGCGAATTTCTTCCTTGCCGCGACAGAAGCCGAAGAAGCGGAAACAAAGCCAAACCTTTGCTGTTGTCAATACATTGGACACGATAGGCAGCCCTTTCACATCTTAGGATGCTGCTGTAATTGCGAAGACTTTGACTTGGTATGCACGCGGTAGGCATGAAAAACAAACCAATACACAAACACATACACGCACTAATAATTTAAGGAGTATATAGACAGGGAGTACTTTCTTTTAATTGCGCCGTGCACACTGTGTATAGTATATACATATATACATACCTGCATACGAAAGATTTTAATTCCGATGAATTCTACCCTTATCATTGCTAATTTATTTTGATGGATATTCTAAATTTGTGGGAGCCGAAAATGTATTTTTTATTATAACTTGGTAGGAGTATCTATAGTGTGAACCTTGTTTCCATTATGCTCCTAAGAGCTTAGACCTCAATCAGTCCAATTTTCCTTGTGACTTTGCACTGATTAAATATTTCCTTAATATCATAAAAGCGCTTTCCTGTTGTACATTTCATACGATAGTCCAGGCATATACTGTGACAATATGTTCTTAGTTTCAGCCCTTAATTCTCAGAAGTTGAATGTTTCAGCGAGCACCAAAAGATGATGATTCATTCAAATGATATCTGAGCTGCGAACAAATAATTAACATGGAAGTTATTTATGAAATATGTAATTTTAAGGGAAGTACCGATCGCCTAGCAAGACAAAATGCGGTACACACACAAGTTGAATATTTAAGAAATAGTTCTACAGATATCGGGTATATAACAGTAGAACACATTCAACTATAGCATTGGAGTAGGTGTATTAATCGTTTTATGGCCCTCTCAAGGTTTCTCTTCCGTTGCTCTTATCTTTTAATTGTGCAACTCAAAATGAACTCATAAATATCGAATTATAATGTCGACAGCCTCATCACGTGTAAACGCATCGAGAAGCGCAACGTGGACGGTATGTTGATTGCATTCCAGGATCGCTTGCGCCTGCCATGGCGTGGCGGCGCCAAACGTATCTCAACCGCTGCCCTGGCGCCAGCTCTGATAGTGCCGCTAATGATGGGATTGGCGGCATTGAATGCCAAGACTGGTGTAGTGCTAATGTTGGCCCTGATCGGTTTTACCAGTTGGGGTCTGCAGGTGGCAGAGCGAACTGCGACGAAGACTACGTTCTTTCTAAGCTGGATAGTCTTTTCGGTCATCTATATGGTGGTGATATTTGAGTCTGAGGTGCCTTTGTTGGAACTATTGCCGGAGGAGAATTACTTACTGCTAATATTGTCATTTGGAGCACTTTATTCGCTGCATCGCACAAAGCAATTGGCTCCACTGAATCTGGTCACGGCACAATATGGCACAACACCCAAGGATGAACTGCCTGGCATCACTGAGGCATCTAGTGGCGAGGAGCAAGCCGAGCAGCAGGCAGAGCACACTGTACTCGGTATTGATGATGATGATGATGACGACGATGACACTGGGAATAGCTCGGAGTGTGCTGGCCTTATGATAACAAATGGCAGGCCCAATATGTGTGGAATTTGCCGCAAGGTAACGCCCAGTCGTGCTTATCATTGTGCCGTATGCGGCAGCTGTGTGAAGCGGCGCTCCCATCATAGTTTTTGGCTTAACTGTTGCATTGGGGAACGGAATTATCGCTGCTATCTGGTGACACTTGTGCTCTCCCTATGTGCCCTACTGCTGGGCGCCAATTTGACGCTGACTGCGGTCTGTCATCCCTTTCTGGTGGTGCGTTTACTGGGCATACCACTGCTCCTGCCCGATGATTGTAGCGAGGTCTTTGAGGACTTTGAGTGAGTAGAGACTTATTGGGATTGAACTATAATTGCAATTTATACCTCCTTCTTAATCTCCTCCACAGTCTGGGCATATCTTTTGTTGTCGCCGCCTATGCAATGCTAATCTCTGGATACATTACCTTCGTCCTGGTGCGACAATTGTATCTCTGGTGGCGCGGCACCACGCTGCATGAATATAATCGCATGCCCACAGGCAATGCAAATCGTAATCGTGTCTGGAGCAATTGGCGTGCCATGTTGAAGTGAACTATCGTTAGTACTATCGCTCAATTTAAGCAATTTGTTTATTAAGTTTGCATAGTGCATCGAAACAAGTATGCAGAATTGTTAGGATTTGCTGTGTGCGATAGTAACATCGATAGTTTAAGTGATTCAACTATCGATCAACATGAACTTGCTTCGATTTTAAAAAATAATGAAATAATATAACAAAATTGAAAGCAATATTCCGCAATGAACTTGTTGTTTGCGATAGTACTATCGATAGTGCTACCGATAGTCTCTATATATAGTATTGCAAGCACTTGTATTTCGTTCGCCAGACTCAGCTGAATCCTAAGCTATGTGAATTAAGTAATAATTTCGTAATATGCAGTATAACTAGGTCGGTATATAGCGCACAGTTAGGGCTTATAGTTATTGCGATATATGTTTGTGTGTGTGAAACTTTAATCGTGATTAAATCAATTAACCGAAAGTAATTAATTAGATACATAGAAATTACTCTGAATTGAATCTGATTATATATTAAATTTAGAAATATCTCATATTTAGAAATGGATAAGACATTGTTTTATTATACTTTACAAACTACTTGCATTATATTATTTTCAAATAGAAAAAAAAAAGTTTATATATAGGGCCCTGTCACAGTTATATATAATGTCCTTATTTAAAGATGTATTTATTAATTTTGAGTTCCTTTTTTAGCTCTGCTCTGATAAAGTCAACTCCCTGGCGCTCTCTCTAGTGGAACATTTATTAAGAACTCTGAATAAATAAGTTGAAGTCAAGATGAGAAACCATATATGTATACTTATAATAAATGGATTTGTCATCTATATATGTCTATATATGTATCATGGACTACCACAAGCTGTCCTCCCTGGGCTTATAGTCGGGCAACAGTTCCCAGATCTTCATGCGCCAACGCTGACGACGCTCCTCGGTTTCCTTTTCGAGGCGCAAGATCTGTGGCAAGCGTTGCCAGCAGTCCAGTACCTTCCACTTGAGATGCCTGCGCAGGACAGAGAAGAAACTGTCAGAGAGAAGATCTCCTGCAGGAATGGAGGAACCTTCACTTACCACTCATGATGCGAAACGGCCTGACGCATTTTGGTATCCTCGACCAAGCGGCAGTTCGTGGCATAGTTAAGCCAACGCTCAAAGTAATGTTCCAAGGTGTGCAGCGCATGCCAATCGATGGCCACCTGCATCTTCTTGCGCTCCTCCTGCACATAGATAATCCAGGCGCGTAGAGAGCGACGCTTTATGATGCGACGATAGCACAAGTTGGCTCGACTGCGTTTCTCGCGCTGCTTATACTCTGTGTAGGATCGCCAGGCGTTGAAGAAGTTGCGCTTGTAGAGGCGCCGGCAGAACTCCTCGCACTTGACCAGATTGTCCCGCTTGCGCTGAAGCAGACGCTTGAATCCCTCCATGCCCACACGGCGCAACAACAGACGACGATGGAACTCCACTGCCTTGCGATGATTCTCAATAAAACGCTGCCTCTCCCGCTCCTTCAGCACCTTCGCCATTTTCTCCTGACGACGTCGCTCCTTGAGCACCTCCATGCGCAACCGCTTGGCCTCCTCATCCTCCTGACGCTGTGGCGTGTCATAACATTGAGATTTGAATTGGTTAAGCTGATGCTGCACTTACCTTCGCCTCCTCCAGCGCCAGCCTGGCTGCCTCGCGCTCGGCATCTGCCTGGGCGCGACGTTGACGCGCCTGCTCGTGCCGCACACTGCGCTCCAGAGCACGCTCCTGCATGTGCTGCAGGAAACGTGGCTGCAGCAGCGCCTTGCCCTGCAGACGCTCGAACTCTTCATCCTCCGCGTCACGCAAGCTGCCGATAAGCTGCAGACACTTGGCCTTGGCCTTTGCCTTGGGATCGCCGCAACGGATGACCGTTTTCAGCTCCTGCTTGAGATCTTCACGTGCCTCCTTCGCTTCGTCGCTGAGCTTGTGCAGCTTGAGCTGCATTATCAAACGCTCCTGGCGCTCTAGTTTGATGCGCTGCAGATCAATGATGTCCTGCTGCACCTTGAGTCTGTGAGGGAAGGTAGGAAGAAGGATTGATGAGCATGCCGAGTCATTGGAGGCGGAGTAGAAGGAACTTACTTGTTCTTAAACTGCTTGGCTAATTTGATAGCCTCCTCGCGCTGCTCCAGAGTCTTTTGTGATGCTTTCTCCAGCACTGGAACTGGTGAAATTGCCGTTGTCTGTTTATTGTTGCGCTGTCGCCGCTTCTCCTGCCTAATCTTGTCGAGAAATGCATTGATCTTCTGTGCTCGGTTATCGGTGCCCGTTTTGCCCGTGCCACGTTCGATCTTCTCCATGCTGGTGTAGTGTATCCACTTTAAGAAGTATTTCCGCATCAGACTCTGTTCCGTATTGCTGCGCGCCTTGAACAGCTGTTCAATGATGCGTTGCTTCTCATGCGGCACCTCCTCAGCGCTGCTCAGGCTGCACGAGTCCTGCTCCGGCTCCTGCTTGAGCTGCTCTGTCAACGGCGGCTGCTTGGGCTGGAGAACCACCTTGGGTACCTCAATGCGGCGTATAAGCAGCGGTTCGAAGAGATCCCCCTTTGGAGACGGTGTCTGCTGCTCGACTACTTTGAGAGGTAGCTGGAACTGCACATGCTTAGGTGCTGGCACTGCAACCTCTTCTAGTTGCTCCTGCTGCTGCTCAACTGCCTCCATTTGGAGCTCGTAGAGCGCCTCCTCGGCCAGATCGGATATAACGGAATCAATGCCATCGCTAGTGTTGGAGCAACTGGAGGATTCACGCTGCAATTGTGGCGCGCCAGGCTCCTCTCCCGTCTGCTGCTGCTGCTGCTGCAGTTTCTGTAGCTTTTGCTGTTCCTGCAGCTCCTCCTCGTGCCGCACCGTGCGCAAGAGCAGCATCTGACGCTCGGCAGCGGCGCGCATCGGCTTGAACAGCTCCTCGGTGGTCAGCAATGGACTTGGTGTGCGACAGCGTTCCTGCAGCTGGGCGCGACTCTCGTCCAGCTGCACCTGCTTGCTAAACTTGCGATACTCCATGTCCAACTCGATGCTGCCGATGGGAGCAGCTGCTCCTACTTCATTCCTTTGATTTACCTCGTCCCTTAGCCAGCTCTGCTCGCAGTCCGCCTCGGGCTCTGCCTCCAGCTGTCGCACCAGCGACGTTGTTGCCACCAGCTTTGTCTGCGAGCACAGCTGTGCCACTTGACTCAGTGCATCCACTGGCGTCTTGTAGAAGTCATCAATGTGGCGTGCAGCCTGCGCTAGACTCTGCATCAACGGACCATGATTGAGCTTGAAGTCTGGCTTGGTGGGACGCACTGGAATGCGTCGCTCCTGCAGACGCGGATGCTGTCGCGCCAATTGCTGGCGAAATTTCTGTAGCTGATGATGCACGTAGCGCTCCTCCACCTCCAGGTTGTGCGCCTTGGTCGACTCCAGCGTGGTACCATGTGCCACTGTCGCCAGCGGCAGCTTGCGTGGGATTTGCGAGAACTGGGGGGATGGGATCGGAAAGGGATTTATTGAAATAATTGAATAATTGAAATTATTAAAATTAATCTTTTTATATACATGAACTACATATATTATATACTATATTATTATACAAACTTGATTTTAATGATCAACAAATTTAAATCAATAAAAACGAGATCATTTATACGTATTATCTCTAAAGAGTTTAAGATTATTCTTCTATTAAGAAATTGTATGTAGATACATTACGAGTATACAGTTAATATATATTCTTCTAGGATCTTTTTCAGATAATTCTATTGTTTGATATATAAAATAAACTTATTCTTGTGAATCAATCTAGTATGTGAATATGTACACTATGCAGATAATATATTTATAAACATATTATCTTCAGGCGGCTTCTTCAGATAATTCTTATATTTAGAAATCGAAAATAATCAATTGAAGCACTTCTTAAGTAGTACGTTTAATCTTGGTGTATGATAATGTGGGTTAACTTATGTTATCTCTTTTTTATTTACCCTAACTACGTATATTATTCAAAGAGAGAGAGACGGAAAATGAAACAGACTAAGGTGAGCACCAAAGTCTCTTCAATCGTTGTTCTTTAATTATATCATGTATTATATTATATTAAATCTAATTTTATTTTATATCCTTATTTATCATATCGTATATTTTATTGTATTTTTAGTTATTGATAAAATCTAAAATTCATTAATTTTCTAATCATATCCAATATTATATTTTATGTTATTCTCAACTTACCATCTCATGACGCATATCCATAATGACACTGGGATTCAGTTGCTTTGGTTGTTCCCCATCGATAAGCAGCTGCGACTGACGTTTGTCCACATAGTCGACCTCAATGAAGCGACGTACTGCATCCGTTTTGAGACCCAACGGATTTGGATTCACCTGTCGTTTGCGTATACGATCCCAACGCGTTAGCTTACTCGATTTCTCTCGACGTTTCAGTTGCGACATTCTTATAAGATATTTCTAATACTTGAAAGCAACTCGAAACAATTGGATTTAGTAAAGAAAAGCAAAGGTTACTTATAAACAACAAGTTGGAATAGGTTGTCTAGGCAACCGATATTAAAAGGCCTACGTTGCCGGTTTGCGTCTGGAAATGTCTCGAATAGGGGAGGGAAAGAATTAAAGGATTGTACCTATTAAATTATATTCATTAACTGTTTGCTCTGGTAACACTTATACGAATAATTAAGAATGATAAAGTTAATCCCAACGAATAAAAGACGATACTTCTAGCATTGTAAAGCGCATCTTGTTTCGAATTTTAATAAAAAAATGTTTGCTATAAATGCGATAAATATATTATAATATTTTATGACCGTAAATAATAACACAATTTTGGACATACAAGCCGAGTTTATGCTGAGTGATAATCAAATTGGGCAGAGACAGATGGAGAGAGCGAGAGAAAGATCAGCTTAGGCAGCGGGATCCTTCTTGTTCTTGTCCTTCTTGGACTTCTGTTTGTCGGCAGCTGCCTGCTCCAGATCAATGGGCGCCGGCTTGACAAATGGAATCTCATCCTGGAACTTGGCCGGCAAGTATTTCTTTAGCACCTCTGGCACCTTGATGCCCGTCTCGGTTTGATGTGTCTCGAGGATGGCGCAAATGACACGTGTGGCAGCGCACATGGTCGCGTTCAACATGTGCACATAGTCGACGGCGGCGTTCATCTTCTTGGTTTGTCCATAACGCACTAGCAGACGACGCGCCTGATAGTCCAGGCAATTTGAACAGGAGACGAGCTCTCTGTAGGCTCCGCTGCCGCCAAACCAGGCTTCAAGATCCAGTTTTTTGGAGGCAGCATGATTGAGGGCACCCGAAACGATGTTCACAACACGGTAGGGAATGCCCAAAGATTGACAGAACTTCTCGGCATTGCCAATCATCTCGTCCATCATTTCCCACGATTTGTTGTCATGCGGCGAGGTGAGCACAAATTGTTCGACCTTCTCGAACTGATGCACACGGAAGATGCCACGCGTGTCGCGTCCATGGGAGCCAACCTCCTGGCGGAAGCAAGTGGACAAACCGGCGTATTTGATGGGCAGCGAAGCCTCCGGTAGCCATTCATCGCGATGATAGGCAGCGATGGGCTGCTCAGAGGTAGCAATCAGATATTTCTCATCAGTCCCCGTCTCCTCGGCACGTTCGCTGCCTTTGCCCACAACCTTGTAGAGCTCCTCATCGAATTGCGAGAGTTGTGCAACCTCCTGCATCACCTCCTTGCGCATAAAGAAAGGCGTATATAACGGCACATAGTCACGCTCGTAGAGCAGATGCAGGGCATGCTGGATAAGCGCCTGTTCCAGGAATACTGCTGCTCCTGTTAGGAAATAACCACGTCCGCCCGATACGACGGCACCCTTCTCGGCATTCATGCCGTCAATCATCACAATAAGATCCACATGAGAGTATTTTCCACGTTTCGTACAATCACCAAATGTGCGCTCCACACGATTCTCATCCTCGTCATTGGACACTGGCACCGATTCATGCAGATGGTTGCCCACCTCGCGCAATGCCGTGTTGCGTGTCTGTTCGGCCAGTTCGAGGTCTTTCTGATTCTGAGTCAGAGCATCATCGATGAGCACACGCAACAGTTTTATCTGGTTCACCGTCAGTGATTGCAATGCATCGGCAGTGATTTTCGTCAGATCAGAACGTACTTCCTCGGGCACTGCAACACCCTCCTCTCCTACTGGTTCCTTCTTCTTCATCTTTTCGCCAATTACTTTGCTGCACACATTTTTCACCTTGTTGAGGTTGTCTGCGGTGTGACGTCGCTGACGCCATTCGGTGTCTTTTTCGATGACTGTTTCCACCAATGCAACATCCTTAAAACGTTTCTTTTGATTCTCACGCACCGCATCGGGATTACCTCCCTTATCGCTGCGAAATAGATCCAAGTCCAGTACCATTTTTAAGTGACGCTTTCAGCTAAAAACAATTTGCACGGTAAATTTCGTCAGCTCCGCTGGAGTCGGTATTTGTCACAACGTGGCGGCTCTAGATATGATCAAATGTTGAGTAACTGCTAAATATCGCAAGTGCTTTGGCATCGGCGGCTTATCGATATGTACACATTAGCTTGTAAATCCACTTATACGGGTTCTACAGCTGAGTTAGTTACATATAATATTTCCTAACAATTGCAGCATAATTTTTGTACACTTTTTTATTTCGTTTTTACAGAATCTAGTAAAATTATGTGTATAAATGCAAATTAAAAGTGCAATATTCAAAAAAAAAAAAACATCGATATACTATTTTATGTGATGCTTATTGGCTAGGTCACTGTTGCTGCTATCGGTAGCACCAGCAGCCCTGGGGCTTGGGAAGTGTTTTAAACAAAACTTCTAATTAGAAAAACATTTCACAACCGTCAAAAAAACACTTTTAAAATGGATCTCATAGACAGCGAATTGGTGGAAATACGCGATAAGTGCGAGCGACAAATAAAGAACAGCAAACTTATCACTTGTAATGCGACGCTTGTGCGAGTCGACCTGCTGCCAGACAGGCCCAATCGTTCGATGACAGTTTGTTTACGTTTTCCGGCTCAGAATTATCCGCAGAGTTCCTCAATTCTGGTCGAGTTAAAGAGTCGCATCTACTCGGACAAACTGCTGGCCGAGCTGACACGTCTCATAGACGTGTATGCACGGGATAATCTGGGTGAACCGCAAGCGTTGCGAGTCTTGGCCTTTGCTCAGCAGTATTTGTTGGATAATCCGCTTTGTGTGTGTCTGGATGAGATTAAACAGTTACGCACTGACCTCAAGAGTCCAGAGATTACACAGGATGCAGCTAGCCAGTTGAAATTGCGCCAGCGTACAAGCTGTGTGGAGCTGATTGCCCGCGGTGGACGTTATGTGTATCGTGTCACAGCCGCCGTTCCTGATACATATCCCGACCAGAGTGTGGAGTTGCGTGGCCAAGAATCGAATTTACCCAATGTACTTGTGCGCTACCTAAACGGCCAATCCCGCGAGATAGCACGTCAGTGCGTGGAGCCACCACTGCGTCTCAATAAGGATGAGCTGGCAAATTTTCGCCCTAGACGCAGTCTCTATCGCACCCTCAAGTTCTGTCTGGAGGCCACGCGGGATTTCTACATGGAATTGTGTCCGATCTGTGAGAATCCTGTGCTGCCGCAGCAACCAGAGGACCTGGTGTTGGACGAACATGCGGACGGCTTTGTGGAGCGTGTCTATTGTGGTCATCTCTTCCATCAGGGCTGCCTCAAGCATTACATGGCTGAGCCACCGTTCCCCAAGGGCGGTAAACTGTGCCCCGCCAAGCGGCGTCATCCACGGTCCGATGCACAGACCTATATGGGAAAGACTACCAGCAATCCCCAAGGGGCTTCAACTGCACCCAAACTGGACAATGGCGTCTGTGGCATCAAGTTGGCCCACGATCGCTGGGTGGTTAATGTAAAAACAGCTGAGGCACGCTGGGCACAGAAACAGGCGCGACAGCGTGAGCTTGAGGAGGTTGTGGACTTTCTACAGTAGTTGGAGGAAATGTATTGACATATTTTCTGTACATATATCTTTAATTTGTGATGTATATTATTATTCGAATACGCTTAAATGGCTGAAGATGCTAGTTATGAAATAAATAGACAAAATGATAACGATGAGGGGTGTTATAACTTAGGGAGGGGGGAGCATGGTGAAACATATAAGTCTTTTCTCGCTACTGTTTGGAAAATAAGTCTATAAGTTGTGCGACTAGGTAAAATATGCATTGAGCGTTCTGGAAGTCCTTGGTGGTCTAAAAACCCGTGATAATTTCATCGTCCTCGTGTCGATTAAGGGGATCCCCTTTGAGCAGCGAAGAGATGAGGCTGCAAAGATGGAGATTATTATTATTTATATACTACATTATATATGGAGATGATAAAACTTACAAGTATAGTCCTACAAAGAACATGATAAAGTAGTAGCCTAAATAGATCATGCAGTTCCTCAGATGCACCTTCAACAGGCCACGACTGTGTATATCCACAGGATCATAGACGCCCAGACTGTCGCGACGCTGTCGCTGTTGCTCATATAAAAGCCACAGAACCATGGGCAAATTCAACAGAAACATCACCCACTCCCTGTAATAGATTTCTTATTAGAGACATATTAGAATCTTATTAAATTATATTTTACCCGCAAATGAGCAGTAGAATGCTGAGCAGCGCATGTGATCCAAATTTGGGTATGACCCAGAAATTTAGACGCCGACAGCACTCTTGTGCATTCAGGTAGTCGCACTCTAAGTCGGCTAGCGTGAGCACGTAGTAGATTAGCAGCAATAGTATGGCGCCGTATACGATGAGTGTTATACAGAACACAGCTGTTTCTGGTAGAAACATAATTGCACTGGATTTTCACTTTTGGCTTAAATATATATATAATTAAATTAACTCAAATAAATATGCAATGTACTTTGCGACATTTTATGCATTGTTTGTAATTAGTACTGCAGAAGAGTGTTGCAAAATATCCAAGCCCAAGGTATATTTAGTATTTTTCCTATTTTATCACGTTGGCAGCACTGCACCATAAATTACTCGTTTGTTTGTAAACAAACCATTTTCTCGTGAAAAAAAATATAATAATTTGAACAATTTAAATGGGTGGCAAGAGTTATTATTGCGACTATTGTTGCTGCTTTATGAAGAACGATCTGAATGTGCGAAAGCTACACAACGCAGGGGTCTTGCACAGTGCAGCGAAGGCCACCTACATGCGGCGCTTTGAAGGCAGGCAAAAAATTCCTAATTGAAAAAGAATAGATATTTATAAACAATTTCATAAGTAGATCCACGTAAGGTACTGGCCGAGGAGCGTAAAAAGAAGCCGTGCAAGCGTTACCTGGCTGGTTATTGCAAATTTCAGCTGCTTTGCAATTTCAGTCATTATAACGAAAAACAGTTGAAGCAACTCGAGAAAATTGGTGCGTCATAAGAATTAGGTGAAATTTGCGACATATTTCACATTACTTCATTTGTTTTACAGTAAGTCAACGCAAGAAGAATCGTACCAAAGGAAAAAAGAACAAGCTGAAAAGACAATGTAATCTGCCCCCTTCCCTGCAGGCCATTAACCTCTGCCAAATTCAATACACAAATTGGGAGCTTTCCTGGGGTTGATCAATTCAAAACTTAATTATTATATATATACAAAATAAATATAGGTATATTTGTATAGTACAATTAGTATGTTCCTCAGCTTGATTTGCCATTTAGTATGCCAATAACTTTATCCATAATGCGTGCGATTTTCAGATTTATACGCAAAACACGAGCAAATTCATAATGGAAACTTTTTGGACTGTGTCCGCTGAGGTTTTCCTCGTCGGGGTCGCTAAGATGTGCCAACAGAAAATAGCAGATATGTTCCAGTTCACCCTCAACGGCATAGAACAAGGCGGCATTGCCTGCTCTCGCTTCGCTGGCATTAAGAATTTCCGTCTTGAGGCGTCGCCCCATAAGTTGTTCCTTGTTGTGCTCAAGTTTATCGCATGCTCGCTCATAGTACTTGGCAAACTTCTTCTCCTCCTTATGTTCTTGTGCTCGATTTTGGCTCTCGGAAGACTTTACCTCATCCGTTTCTGCATCTGGAGTTACACGCTTATAGACTGGTTTCCCCAGTTGCCGCTGATCAATCATATCGCATATTATCTCAGCCATTTTATAGCGATTATGTCGCACAGCAATGTGCAGCGCAGTGTAGCCATCGTCGTTAGTCTGCAGCAACAACTGCAGGTCAATTTTCAGCATTAGTTGACGCAATGAATCCAGATGCACATTGTTAATCACGGCCAAATGCAGGGCCGTGTTGGAGTCCTCGTAAATATGATTTGGTAATACGCCAGCATTAATGACAACCTTCACAATCTCCGGCTCACAATCGTTGGTCAACGCGAGTTGCAGACAATCCTCACCATCGGCGCTGAGCAGTTCATTTAAGTCTACGTTCTCCTTAAGCTTGGACCACACATACACCTGGCGCTGCACACCGTAAAGATCTCCACTCAGTATTGCATCGTGTATGGGCCTTAAACAAAGGAAACAAATCCGATTAAAATGGGGGAATCACACAAAGAACTCAAGTCACTTACAGCAAACCCTCGTCAGACATTTGATGGGATCTTATGAACTCGTGGGCCATTGTTGTAAGTATGGTTTGCTTGGTATGGTTGTCGTTTGTAATATAATTATCCACATGATCGCACAGATCAAGCAAGTTGATGCCACTTAGGCCGATGGAACTGTTGGAGAACACTGAATCTCGTCGCTGCATGGAACCATTTGTATGGGGAGTAGGACTAGCACTGGTGCTGGGTTCCTGCAATAAATAAAACAAAGATTAAGGGAATCTCAAGCCAATTCTGGCACTTCACTTACGGCTGGTTCCGGACGCTTCTTCTTGACTGGCGGCAAGGGTGTCAGCTGTTTATCTTCGCGTTCCTGCAATGCCATCTGAGCCGCAGATCTTTTGACCACCTGCGGCACACATGTATTTCGTTTTCTTCCACGTTTTCGTGGCACTTTGGCTGGGGTATCCGAAGGTTTGCTGTCTTGAGAAGCAGTTGTAGGTTGCGGTGCTGCGGGTTGAGGTTGTGTGGCACATTCTTTCTTAGGAGAAGAATCTGATAGCTTGACACTAACTTTATTTTCTTCTTTCTTCGGGGTTACGCTTTTATTTTTAGTCTCTTCTTTCGTCTCTAACGTTAAGTTTATTTCGTCCGTTTGTGTTGACGCATTCACTTTTTGGGGTTTTTCTTCATTGTTGCTGTTATTCGCACATTGTTTACACTGATTAACGCTAGAGATAGTCGACTTATCGCTACGACCGTTGATAGCGTCTATTACGCGTTTTTGCAAGTCTTTATCGGGTAGGCGCATAAGCTGTTTGAATATGTCCTCGTAAATGGACTGATGTGATTTACGCTGAATATACGTATTGGTGATCACATTGGTTTGCATAGGCATTACGCGTACAACACCCGTCGAAGAGATGGTGGGGAGAGCTGTGACCCCATTGTGAGGTTTCAGTTTAATTTCGGGTGTCGTTACACAAATCTTTTGTGACTTTGTTAATAGTACTTTCTTCATCGTTGGCACTTTATTATATACTGTGATTTGTTTTGATGTACACTGTCTACTTTGGGGGAATTCCTTTTTTTTTTATGCAAAATATATTAAGTTGGTTTTTCCCCAGCACGTTTGTACTAAACTACCTCAATCCCACCTTGTCAGGGTTGCAGTCTGTAATTTCATTATGCTGTTCGCGTTTTGCAACACCGACAAGTGTGAGAATTTCATGTCATGCAAAGATATCGATACAATGCGCTTGAGTTTAACAATAACTACAAAATTATTCAATCAAATTACTAAATAATAACAGTGAACAGGCAAGCATTGACCTTGATATCATTTTTTTTATGTTTTCTCTTCTATTGCGAGTTGATTATGTTTAGAGCCCTCGTAACGTAGATACCTGTTACACTTATCTCATTTGAATTGGACCTATGTCAAACGAGAATAATCATCGATAACAGAAGTAGGCGTTTTGTGTGAATGGCATTATCTCGGCAAAGTTTTTCCATTCATTTTGTGTGTGTGTGCCTATTGTAAAAATAAATACTTTTAAAGCGAGTTCAGAAAACAAATCGAATTGGAGCGTAAAGGAAGATCACTAAATGAGTGACCAACGTGGTAATTGTTGCAAATTATACACACACCGACACGTATACAGGATTTCATTTGAATTCGGCTCCAGGTACGCGTAACATGGATTCGCATTCGCGATATGGACGCAGCTTTTCTGGCGGCAGTGGCGGCGGCGGTAGTGGAGGAGGTGGCAGCGGGGGTAATAATAGCGGCAACCAATACAGGCGCTACAGTCGCTCCCGTTCACGTTCTCGGTAAGTAACATCTAAAATAAATAAATACCAATTGAATTATATTGATCTTCCAAACACACACACAGTGACCGTAACCGAGATCAAGGCGGCTACAGGCGTCGCAATTCACGTTCACGCAGTCGGGAACGTTCGATGCATCATTACCGCAATACGGGCAACGATGACAAAGATCTATATCGCGATTTGATCAATGATGACTACAAGGATGAGCGCGGCACTGGTAGCAACTATTCCAGTAATTATAATAATTCACGCAGTAATTACCATCGTCGCGACGATGGTTACGATAATGAACGTGATCGCGATCGGGGGGAACGTGAGCGTGATCGTGATCGTGATCAGCGCTGGAAGAACTACGATCGAGAGCCACGTGAACGTAATACCGACTACGATAGAGAGCGCAGGTATGGAAAAATATGAAACAATAGTTATATATAAAATTGATAACTTGTTTACACATACCCCAGCCGTGATTATCGCTCACATAATAGTAATAATAGTAGTAATGGAAATGGAAATAATAGTAATGCCATGTCTGGCAGTAATCGTGATCGCGACAGGCGATATTCCTCCGAGGAGGATAGTTACGACAGCGACGAGAGCGATGATAGCCAGTATCGGCGAAATCACGTCCGCACCAGCAACGAGGCCCTGAATCAGATCATAATATTTGGTCTGAAGAAGCACGTCACCGAGGCGGATGTAAGTTCGATCCGACAAGGATCTGCATAAGACTGGTTCTCTCTAAATCTATTTCTTTGCTGTACAGATTATGGGAGCACTAATCCAAGTGAATATGGAGCCATCTTCCATACGTCTTATACGCAAACGTCCTACAGGTGGGTTACCATATCGAGGCAATTAGTTTAAGCCTAGCTATATTCTTATCTAGTGATACAAATCAATATATATCTATATATGTATACACAAAAGCGTAAGTATTTCTCTTTGTGTTAACTTGGCAGCACCAGCAACCAAAATTGACCATACATAGTTGGCCTTCCTCCTATACAAACGACAACAAAAAACATACAGAAAAATGATAAAACAAAAAAAAAGAAATAGAAAACAAATATCCAAAATGTTACATGAATATTAAACAACTACATTTTTTGACAAAAACATTTTGTATCTGCTTCTATCTAAAATTTAGGTGCATCACGCGGTTTCGCATTTGTCGAGTTTAATACCGTTGAGGAAGCAACACGTTGGATGGAATTAACTCAGGTATCACAACAAAGAAACCAACATCAACCAAGAAAACAAAACTCAACGGCAACAATAATAACAAATATATACCTTAAGTTCAGTTAACCCAAAAAATCAAAGATCTCTTTTGGCTCATCCCCTTTGCTTATCAAATTCATCTAGTTCTTATTGAACATGTTTTTAATTAATTCCCATTGGTAAACTGAACTTAAAGTAAACATTTAAATTTATTGCGGAGAAATGTGAACAACAACAACAAACATGTGCAACGATAAACAACAACAACAGCATCAACTACTGCGCGTTTAAAAAAAAAACACAGAAGCAACCTGGTGACTGTGTACTCTGTGCAATTTACGCTAGCCCAAAGATCTAACTGAACTAATCGAAACTATTTCCCTCTTCTCTCTTCCCTTCTTTTCATTCAGGGCACACTGAAGCTTGGCGATCAACGCGTCTCTCTGCAATACAGTCATAGACGTATCACGGACTGGAATTGCGTTAAGGTGAGAATCACACCTGTTATGGGAGACAAATCCCGACCCTATAAGTTATAAATTCTTCGTCACCATCAACACAAGAGCTGAATTAGTCTGTCCGTCTGTTGCAACGCAAACTAGTCTCTTGTTGCTGCTCTGTCGATAAGACTGATATATCGTACTGCTGCAATATAATATATCGTCCGATTTCATATGTTTCTCATGATATTGAAACTAAATTTACCCCAAAAGGTCTTCTTCTATGCAAATAATTTTCTTATAAAATTTAATTAAAATTCCACCACTAAGAGATATAGTTGTCAAAGATACAATCGGTCGAAATGGCTGATTTTTGGTCTTTCCTTTAGTTTAAATATTATACTCTTATTTTCAGTGTGGCGTCTACAACTTCAAGCGTCGCTTCTCCTGTTTTATGTGCAGTTCATCGCGCGCTGAAAGCGAAAGCGTCTTCTCTGGCGGCGGCGAGGGAATCGATGAAGTTAGCCCGATTCTAACAAAGAGTGAGTTGGATTTTACATAAATTATGAATATGATTGTAATTGAGTTTTCTCTAGAAATCATGCTGCGGAATTTGGATGCCTTGACCACGGAGGAAAGTGTATTAACTGCGCTACAAAAGCTCATTCCGAAATTCGCCAAAACTATTACGAAGGTGCTCATCAGTCGCGATACACTCACACAAACCTCGCGTGGGTTTTGTTATCTGAATTTTGAAACTCTTGTCGATTCCATGGATGTGCACAATGCACTAACAACACTGGATCCTCCACTGCGTATCGATGAGCGAGATGGTGAGACTGTCTATCTTTTGTCTCTTTCTAAACCGATTTCTCTCTATACAGAACGGTTCTCTTTCTATTCTAGTTATGGTCAGCTATTGCATGGACAGTGAAAATCGTCAATTGCTGCCAAAGGATTCTCAGGCAGCTGGCAGCGGTGCTGGTGGTGCCAATATACATGGTGGTGCCTTGGCTGCAGTGCCACCTTCAGATGCAGGGGGGGAATACACGCTGGCAGATGTGCCACGCCTCGCGGAGTATAGTGCCTCGTTGTATGCCTCATCGTCAGCGGAGCATGCACACTATGTGCAATACTATACAGACTACTATATAGCCGAGATTAAGAAAGGAGGTGGGCATATGCTCACTGGCACCGATGGGCAGGTGACTGAGGCCAATTCAGGTGCAGCTGTTGCTCTGTCGGCCATTCAGCGTAAGCAGAAAAAGATGAGCAACATTGAGACGACTGCCACGGCGGCAGCAACGGCCGCGGCACATGCAGCAGCTGCAGTAAAGGCAACCTTTGCGGCACAGAGTGTCGTCGCGCCGCGTGGCAACGATGGCAAAACTTATCGTGAGTGCATCGTATTTATATTTATCATTATCATATCCAAATCACATATTCAACTATATGTTTTGCCTATAGCCACGCCGGATGTCAGCCGTTACCAGTACGATGAAACCTCTGGCTATTACTACGACCCCAGCACGGGATTGTACTATGATGCACATTCGCAGTACTATTACAACAATGAGACCGGAGCCTATTTGTATTGGGATCAGCGACGCAGCACATATATTCTAGCCACGCCCGCGTCAACGCAAGCAGCGTTGCAGGAGTCTTTGGCCCAGGATGTTCAGGCGGATCAGAAGGATGAAAAGAAGGAGAAGGGCAAGGATAAGGACAATAATAAGCATGACAAAGTAAAGGTGGCCAAGAAGATTGTGAAAGATATGGAAAAGTGGGCCAAGCAATTAAATCAGAAAAAGGATTACACAGTGGTGGCCACTCCACAGCCCATACTGCCCGGACGGGGCGATCTTGGCGAGGCACCAAGCACATCACGGGCCGCAGCTGGTGGCGCATACGCCGACGTGGGATTCTCAATACTGGAAAAGAAGGAACGTGGCAAGCTTAACGATTATGTGTCGCCACCAGCTGCTGCACCTATCAATAAACTGGTTAATGCCTATGGCGGTGGCTCCGATTCCGATGAGGATAATGCAGGTGCACCTAGTGCTCCTAGTGTTGCTGGAGCAGGAGGGGGAGGAGGTGCCGGTGGCGGTGCCATTGATGAAATGGACTATGTGGACTTCCAGAAGCTAACCTGCCTGCTCTGCAAACGTGCCTTCCAATCTCATGACATTCTGCAAAAGCATTTAAAAATGTCCAATCTACACAAAGAGAATCTGGCCAAGTTCAATATGGGAGGTGGCAGCAGTGGCTCCAATGCTAACAGCGAGGATGCTATAGCGGCAGGCTTATCGTAAGTATAGAAATCTTTAACCAGAGAATCATCTAAATATATCTTTTATTAACCTAGCTATCGCGATCGTGCTAAGGAGCGTCGACTTAAGTATGGAGAGGGTGATCCACCGCCACCGAATCGCAGTCGGGAACGTTTCGAGCATGAGATAAAAAATATGCAAAAACGTCAAAAGGATGGAGGTGGTGGCCCCGCACCCGCCATGCCCATCAGTTCCAGCAATGTGGGCAGTCGTTTGCTACAGAAAATGGGCTGGTCAGAGGGTCAGGGACTGGGACGCAAGAATCAGGGACGCACACAAATTATTGAGGTACACACTGTTAAATTTTGTATGTATATATGTATTATATATTATTTATTTATTTATCAGGCCGAGGCACGTTCCAGCAATGTCGGGTTGGGAAACAAGGGCGGTTCGCTGGCACCTGGCGATGATTACAAAACCTACATTAAGAAAATGATGAAATCTCGCTATGAAAATGCTTGAAGCTCCTTACGTTATTTATAAGTTTATTACTTGATTTATTTTAATTATGTTTTTGATTTATGCTACATACTATACGAACAGATTGTTTACCTCAAGTTTCACATCATTACATAATTGTCATCACCAACATCTAATTAGCTAAAATATGAGTAGTTTTAATTTGTATATAAATATAATATATATTTAAAACCATTAAAGAATGAGTTAAAAATGGACAAAAAGAAAGAAAATATTATTTAAATTGGGAAAATAGTTGGTGAAAAAAGAAGAGTTAAATTTTGTGGTATTATAATACATCACTCAATAAGTCCGTAGGATAACTAAGAAAAACACAATTTTTGGCAAAATTCGATTTTATTCATCAACATACATCCCTTCAAGAGTGATACAATCAGTCCAACGCCGCTCTAGCATTTCGATACCTTTTTTGTAAAACGATTCGTCTTTGGCCTCAAAATAAGCCTCAGTTTCGGCGATCACCTCTTCATTCGAGCCAAATTTCTTTCCAACGAGCATTTTCTTCAGGTCTGCGAACAGGTAGTAGTCACTGAGGGCCAAATCTGGAGAATACGGTGAGTGCGGAAGCAATTCGAAGCCCAATTCGTGCAATTTGGCCATCGTTGCGATCGACTTGTGACACGGTGCATTGTCTTGGTGAAAGATCATTTTTTTCTTCTTCATGTGTGGCCGTTTTTTGGCAATTTCCTCCTTCAAACGCACTAATAATGCCATGTAGTATTCACTGTTGATTCTTCTTCCTTTCTCAAGATAGTCGATGAACAAAATGCCGTGCGCATCCCAAAAAACAGACGCCATAACCTTACCAGTCGACTTTTGCCGCTTTGGACGTGGTTCTCCTGCTGCAGTCCGATTTGACTCTGGAGTGTGGTGGTGGATCCATGTTTCATCCATTGTCACATACCGACACAAAAAGTCCTTTTTATTCCGGTTAAATAGCTCCAAACAGCTCTCAGAATCATCGACGCGTTGTTGTTTTTGGTCCACTGTGAGCAAACGCGGCACCCATTTTGAGAACAGCTTTCTCATGGACAAATTTTCATGCAAAATAGTGTGCACACTGCCTTCTGATATCTTCAAGGTGTCAGCTATCTCACGCAATTTCACTTTTCGGTTTTCCAAAACGATTTGGTGGACTTTTTTGATATTTTCCGGTGTAACCACCTCAATCGGCCTTCCAGAGCGTTCAGCATCGTCAGTGTCTGTACGGCCACGTTTAAATTCAGCAAACCACTTCTCCACCGTTTGCCTCGATGGGGCAGAGTCCGGATAACACTTATCAAGCCATGCTTTGGCTGTGATGGTATTTTTACCCATCAAAAAGCAATGATAAATCAACACACGAAATTGCTTTGAATTCATTTTTTTGAAAAACACAAAAGTAGCGTCACTTGAACCTGTGTAACTTGTAATCGTCCGATTGTCATGAAATATTGACAGATATCTTTTTAAGGTTAGTACTTAGTAAGAATCATATGGATTATTACATAGCAACGCCATTTATGTGTCATCCTACGGACTTATTAAGTATAATTTATTTCAACTTCGTTGTTTTTAAATGAATCCGCTAAAAATTGATGATATCGATTAACCGATTATTCGCACGACGTTTGGTACTTTGCGCTGCAATTTCGATATTCGCCAAGTGCGGTCACACTAAAAAGCGGCAACGATTTGTTTACGTTTTGTTGCGCTGCACGTGTTGTAGCAAATTTATTTATTTAAAAATCAAATAAAAACAAACGATTAACGTAAACGTAAAATGAGTCCCATTCCTCCGCTGACCTATAAAGTTGTCGCGGAATGTTCAGTGTCCAAAGCACGCGCTGGTCTGATGACGCTGAGGTAAAATTAACTGTCTTTCTAGGATGACTAATCTTTTTCTAATACATTGTTCATCTACCTCAGGCACAGCGAGGTGCGTACACCCGTATTTATGCCAGTGGGCACACAGGGTACGCTGAAGGGCATATTGCCGGATCAGTTAATCGAACTGGATTGTCAAATATTGCTGGGAAACACGTATCATCTGGGACTGCGACCCGGCATCGAAACTTTGAAGCGCGCTGGCGGACTGCACAACTTCATGGGCTGGCCCAGAGCCATACTGACGGATTCGGGAGGCTTTCAAATGGTGTCACTCCTCCAGCTGGCCGAGATTGATGAGCGCGGCGTCAATTTCCGATCGCCGTTCGATAACAGCGAGTGCATGTTGACTCCGGAGCACTCAATGCAGATCCAGAATGCCATCGGAGCGGACATAATGATGCAGCTGGATGATGTGGTAAAGACAACAACAATAGGACCGCGCGTCGAAGAGGCTATGGAGCGTACAATACGCTGGGTGGATCGCTGCATTGCAGCGCATGCACGTGATGATGATCAGTCCATGTTCCCCATTGTTCAGGGTGGTCTGGACGTGCCGTTACGAGAGCGCTGTGTCAGTGCCCTGATGGAGCGCAAGGTGCGCGGCTTTGCTGTCGGAGGACTGAGCGGCGGGGAGAGCAAACATGACTTCTGGCGCATGGTGCATGTTTGCACTGATCGATTGCCGCGAGATAAGCCACGTTATCTGATGGGCGTCGGCTTCGCTGCTGATTTGGTTGTGTGCGTCGCTCTGGGCATCGACATGTTTGATTGTGTATTTCCCACGCGAACTGCACGCTTCGGCTGTGCCCTTGTGGATCGTGGACAATTGAATCTAAAGCAACAGAAATACAAACACGACATGGAGCCCATTGACAAGGAGTGTGTGTGCAGCACTTGCAAACGATATACACGCTCCTATCTACATCACATTGCCACCAATGAGAGTGTGTCCAGCTCTCTGCTCAGTATTCACAATGTGGCCTACCAGCTGCGTCTATTGACCTCCATGCGCGAGGCGGTGCTACGCGACGAGTTCCCCCAATTCGTCTGCGATTTTATGGCCAGGCATTTTGGCCAGGATCCCATACCCACCTGGATACGTGAGGCTTTGGCAGCAGTTAATATAGAACTGCCACAGGATGTGGAGCAAAAAGAGACGCAAGCTGCAAGCAGCTTATAGATAAAGTACTTAAAATACACAACAAATTCCGTGTATCAGACAAAGATTATGAAATACAAACAAATTTACACTAACTAAATTTATTACCTAGTTTATTAACATTTCCTCGTGAGTGTATTAAAATACCGGTTTGACTTTGTAGTTACAGCTTTTAGCGTGCTGTCTAGCCTGAAAAGCTCTCTTTACTTACCTATGGGAAAAAGCTTTGTATGACGCATGCGAGACAACGAAGATCAATTCATTTGCAAGTTGTACTCTATTTTCGCTTTTCCTTCTTGTGCGCTGTATGTACACACAATTTACACGTGCATATGTGTTTGTACATACGTTTGCTACTGTTCCACCAAAAGTATCAAAAAAAACGTGCGCATTTTGGGGACTGTTACTCTTCTACTCTCTTTGCTGTTCACATGCGTCACAGAGAGGCAGAGGGAGAGAGAGATCAACATCAGACAGTCCCGACTGCGGCTAGTCTGGCCGTGTTCGTCTGGTTCGTTTAGTGAGTCTCAAAACGTCGTGGTCGTCGTTGCTTGTCGGTCGTTCGATCGCTCGATTGTTCGATTTTTCGATTTTTTTTTTGTTGTTGTCATTGTGGCGCTCTAACGGTTTCTTGTCTACGCATTTCTCGGCAAATATTATTTAATCGCGTTAATAATAAATAACAACAGATTTAAAAATTTGTTAACCACACACTACCACAAATGTAAGATATTATTGCTGTTGTTGTTAATTTATAGCTTGCAAATGCTCATCAATCACAGCAACAACACCAAACAGAAACTGCAAGTGCGTGAGTGAGTGAGTGAATGAATGAGTGCGCGTTGTTGTTGCTGTTCCTGCTGCTGGAGTTGTGAATGTGTGTGTGTAAGAGTGTTTGTGTGTGCTGAGGCTTAACGTGCTTGGTTCTGCCCGTTGCCAAATGTGGTCAAAGCAAAATAACAAAAATACACACAGTATGTTTGCATGTGTGTGCACATATGAATATATATGCATATATAAATATATATATATATATATATATATATGTGTGTACATACTCTGTGCATTTCAAAGTGCTTTTTAAGGCTTGAAATTTTGCGAGTTTCTGTCGCATTGTTGTTTATTTTTTTAAACTTAGTTTACTGACTGAGCTTGAAGCATCACGGCAAACTGCATAAACTCTTATTGAACTATCGAGGAAAAGCACGATAAATGTAACGGGTATTGGTGGTGGTATTTCCAACTTGCAAATTGTACCCATATTCACAGCAGATTCCCTCAGAAATCATCGACAAATTAGGTAAAGTCCAAGGCCCGCCGCCGCTAGAGAATTTTCCCTCTTCATAGGAATATTTTCACGGTTGGTTCGGAATCATTTCGCTTCGTTTTCTTTGCTGTTGTTTTTCTTATTTTTTTTTTATTATTTATATTTTGCTTTGCCATCGTTTGGCTTTTGGTTTTGCCTCTGTGTGTTTTTGATTTTTCATGGTTTCATTTCTTTAAATAAGTTTTATTTTTAGCACTTTTAGTTATTTTTGTGTATTTTTTTTCTCACCAACTTTTCTCGCTTTTCGAATATTCTTGGCGATTCTTTGGAATATACACAAACACTAGCAAGTACATTATGTGTGCGTGTGAAGTGATTTGTGTGTGTGTGTGTAAGAATTATAGGGTGTGTAGAAGGGCCAGCAGATTCAGGTGTGTGTGCGGAAAATTCTACAGTATTTCTCTGTTACGCTTTCAACTCTTCTTCCAACACACTCCCTGGCCAGACATTCAAAAGTCACATTCGCCACACTTCATTTCAACAAGAACAACAACAAAAGGTAAACAGCGATTATGATAGAGCGAATCGCCAACAAATCGAATCAAACTGAGATTGTTGGCCTCCAAAAAAGAGTGGAAGAAAAAGAAAATAACAATTGAGTTTTTATATGAGGGAGTGAGGGAGGGAGAGAGGTAAAGATAATAAAAACAAATGGCAAATTACAAACAAGAGAGTGTAGTGTCTCAGTCAGCGCTAATCATACGCGTAATCTCGCTTACATTTGCACACACACACACTCATACAAATAGAAACACTGTCAATCTTTACCGTTAGCAGTCTATCGTTTCTGCAGCTTTTATTTGTATTTTTAAATTATGACACACAGAAAAAGCCTCGCGCTGCCTGCTCATACTCTCCTGTTCCCTCTCTCACTCTTCGAATCTCTCTTTATCAGTTGTGCTCTTTTAAAATAGACGCACAGGCGGAGAGAGAGAGAGCAAGCAACTCTTTGAACAGCTGCTGAGTGGGCGGCCGTGCATAACCTCTGCTGTTGTTTTTGTTGTTGTTGCTGCCGTCTTAAAATTTGCCACACTTGATTCAAATGAGCCGCAAAAAAAAAACACAGACGAAAGAGAGGAGAGGAAGACAAGCGAAGAATGAAGAACTGCCTTGGCTGGCAATTAACCTAAGTAATCGTAATTATGATGAAAAGGCAAACCATAAGGAAATACACTTTAGCGCCTTTTGTTTACACTGCCTGTTTTTGTAATTGATTAATTACAAAATTTTTATTTGTGATTTTCATGCTGTCACGTTTTGCGTTTTACGCGTGTTAAAAATATAACACGAATTTTTTAAGACTCATTCCGCAGTTGCCTGCCTGCACTTGAGTTGGGGGAAGTGCTGTGGAAAGTTCTCTTAAGAAATTTTAATTATCAAGAAAAGTAAATGTTTCTTTTACTCTGAAAATGAAAAATTCTTGAAGAACGGGTGTTAACTGTTGAAAGCTTCAAAATACGTGACTGATCATATGTTCATCTTTTATTTCTAACAGAGATTCTAATGGTGTCGTCACCGTGCTCACTTTCAGACTTTTAACAGGCATAACTTTGTCAAAATTAAACGGTTTTTGTTGGGAATAGTGTTTTATTTATGATTTCGTTCATATAATGAGCTTATTTTATGTTTTAAACTGAAAATTCAAATTAAATTTACTTAGGTTATACACATTATTGAAGATATGTACAAATTTAAATTTTTACATTTTGCTTTAAATCGATTAATCAAGTAAAAAAAAAAATCGATTGAATAACAGTCTATGGGTGAAATTGTGAAACACAACAAAGAAATATCGATAATATACTATCATTCTAACGGGTTTTGAAGGGTCAACAGTAAATTGGTCCGCCTGTAGTCTTCTACAAATGCTCTAATTGCAATCAATGTAATGCTTCTCCTCTTATTTAGCCCACAATTTGGGCTTAATTACTTTCCGCTGTACATCATTTTGGAATAAAAACAATAAGTTCTCACAATATTATTCCATCAGCAGTAAAAACAAGTTTCCCATAGTCGTATGCAAATTCGTGATAAATTTGAATAACCCCTCTTTAACACTACACATACATACAGACATATGTTCATATGTACACGTATATACATATGTTATGTCCGCATGTTTGTTGTTTCAATAGTTATTCTATGCAAATTGCATAAATACACAGGTTATGTGTGTGCTTTGTTTTTAAACGGAAATGAAAACATTTTTCAAAGGAATTTCTATGTGGAAATGCTTTGAAAATTCGTATTAAATTTCGCAAAATTTGACGTAAAACTTGGACGGAAATAATCGCCTAGTTTGAAGGCAACGTCATTGATCGACCGCGGGTCCCATTTGAATGTGAATCATTTGAAAAAAACCTAGACAACGCACATGTTTTCTCCAAAAATATTTCGTATATTACCATGTGGGTGTCTCTTCAATGGAATGGACAGGTAAAAATGCCGCTAAAAATCATTTGCGCTTAGTCATCGCGTCTATTTTGATAGCGGATTTGCGGCTTAGAGACACCCACAAATCGAGATTCTGGAATCGAAGTTCCTTTGCTGTATACAGTAATAATATTATGCTTTCATTTTATTTGGCAATTCCACTCTATTTGCCTAAATGTTATGAGCTTTTAGTTGAGGTTCGGTTCGGGTTGGATCGGTTGGTTCTCGGTTCGGTTCTCCTCGCACTCGTTTTATTTATTTTGGTTACTTTGTTTGAAAAGCATTTGCCAAAGTGTGGGTGAATAAACTTCATGCTGTTTGACTTTTTGCCTAATTTTGAAAAGCAGCAAATTCAAAAAAATAAAAAAAAGAAACATCAACAAAAGTGACAGCAACAAAAGCAGCGGCAAAAAAATGTGGTTGTCAATGAATGAAGCTGTTGTTGACTTTGAATCGGAGAGTAGCCAGAGTGAATGAAGTCGCTTTATCCGATTCGGTTCCTCTGTCCCAACTGAAGTTGTATCGAGCTGGTCAAGACACACACACACACACACAGCAAAAAATAAAGGTTTACTAACCTTGAAAACTGGAAAGTGGAGTTTTGTTGTTTAAATATGCACAAAAGTGAATATCGTGTGACTTTAAGAGCATCATAATAGTTCATTTATGGGTACTCATACGCTTACTCAGAGTTTATAAAGTTATCCGTGCTCAAATAACCCCCTGAGCACATAAAGATGATATGTGTACTTTATATTATATTTCATTATCTTATCACACTTGAGATATATTAAGATATTTCTGAAATTAAGAAAAAAAAGTGGAAAACTGAAGAGAAGAATGGGTTTTATTTGTTATTTATATAAAATAACATAAGGAATATATAATTTCGGAAATATATGTGTACCATATTCCTTTATATGCTTAAATAAAAACTTAATTTATAGACATTCCACTTGCCGTTTATTCAGTCATTAGTATAAAATGCAAGTGATAAATCTGGGAATGCATAGATAAAGCAGTTTTAAATTAAAACAAATTGCATAGTTATGTTAATGGGGATCGTTCTAAATGTTCTTGACATTCTATTTCAAGATTTGTCGCATAACTAATGCATATAAACATTGGATTAGCCCAGATATTATTTGTTGACCATTTCTATTCGCTGATCTTTTAATTTTTTCTGGCATTCTCTTACATTTCTCTTATATTCCCTGTCGATTTGCTTTGCCTTGTTTACTTTCCCATTTGAGGGAACGTATTTAATATTGTTTTTTACGTTCTCGATTTGAATCTTTGTTCTTTAGACACATAAATTACACTTTAGGTTTGCAAATAAATCAAAAACAATTAAATTTGCCTTTCTGTGGTTGATTTTGATTTTAATTTTCAAATTCCCCCTGGCATCTCTCGGTGAGTTTTAGTTCCATGTTTGTTTGTGCAAATTTATGGGACGCGTCGGAGGCGTTTTGAGATCATAAAAACTGGATAAAAGTAAAGCGCGGCATTATAAATCAAGTTCAATTCAATTAGAGAGCGCAGGGGGCGCCATAATTTCACGTTGGCCTCATAACCTACGACAATTTATTAATTTTAGCTCGCCACACACACATACACACGCACACACAAACACACACACACACATACACACGCACAGCGATGGCTGAATAAATAGAAATTGAAATTGCATGCAATGTATGCAAAAAAAGTACGAAAAATGACACTAAAAACATTAAAAGCAATTCGATAATACTCGTAATATGTATAAAATACACGAATATATGAGAGAATATATATACACGCATGTTCAGGTTCCTATATGCATATTCGATTGCCATAAATTGTTAAACAAATGTTATATTGTAATCAATAAGTAACGTTCTTCCATGTGGGTGCGTATGTGTGTGTGTGTTCTGTCTGTGTCTGTGTTAATAATTTATGCGGAAGACCCGCCCACACATAAACATGTTGTAAATGTCAAGAGAGAGTATGGGGCAGAGGGGGTAAATACAATTCATTCCCATATTCATATTTACGAGTACGTGTGTGTATAATTTATAATACTCGCAACACAGCATGATTTTATTTCCAGCTTACACTCATTATTTTATCACGAACAATGCGAATGTTGTTAATAATTCAATAACAAAAACACCAAACGAAACGTGCGCGAAAATTTTCAATTAAATTGTCGAAAGGAAAATCAAAACTTTCTGCAATGAAAATAAAATTATAAAATCACAGAGCTCTGTAGTATTGTCAGTGGGTATACTCTTTAGTATTATAGTAGCTATAAAACTGTATAAATTGTTAAGATTGGAAGACTCACTTTACTCTCTCTTATTTCTGATTAATAGAAATGCTTAGCAGCATTTACATTTTGATTTATTTATATTGTCATTATCAGCACTCCCCGTAATCATCTTGTGTCAGGGTATACAGAATCTGCGAAAAAAAACACCATCACACATTCACCTTGCGTAATAATTTTCAAGATTTATTTTTGGCCGCACGCAACGCTGAGCAGAGTCACCAAAAACTAAAAAAAAAAAAAAAAAAAAAAAAAATAAAAAAAAATTTGCCAGATCTGAAATGTGTTTGGAAAAATTCAATTTATGAGCACGACGTGTCGGCCTTGCTGACACCCGCCGCAAACACCCTGCTCCAAAGAGTCTCGGGTCTCATCCAATGTGGCACACATTTGGCACGATTCAACGATCGAAAGATAGATAGATAGAAAGATAGATAGATATAAAGATTGTTTGAGTTGGTCGTGGATCGGTCAGAGCAATTATTTGCATATATTGCAGTCGATCTCTGTCTCTCTCTCTGGAATGGCGTTGATCGCAAATCAATCGGCAAATTGTGCGCGCATTATTGACAGCAAGTCCCCCATGAGAGACAGACATGCAAGATTGAGGATACCGATTCGGATTTGGATTTGAATTCGGAATTCAAGGCAGCGCAATGTCAGCAGACATTTGTTGTCAGAGCAACAAGTTTTATTTACCGAGAGTCAAGAAAAAATAATACACAACGAAATTATTGTATTGTGTAGTGTGTTGTATAGTATACGAGTATAATATTATATGTATATATTCCAAGATGAAATCAGTTAAGCTCAAGGCGAGGAATTGCATTGAGAATGGATTGTCAGGCGTTGACATGTTGAATGTTAATGAATGGCACTTGCGAGCTGCATTCTTGTTTTGTTTGAGCATGAACTTGAATGAGGGCAATTGAGTTTGGAATAATGATAGAAATGATATGATATATACAATATTCAAATGAAATTTGGCATATATACATTAAGTTCTTATTGATCTTGATAGATAAGATATGTACAATACGTAAAAGAATGTAGGAATACTACTTTAAGACGGTTAAATCGTTTTTCATTTATTTTATCATATTTACCATATTCTATAATCATTATATGTATATAACATTTCATTACATTATCCCAGAATACTCTTGCACTTGCAGAGCCTTGGCTTATCTTATATTTTCTTTCTATGTATTACTGTTTTATGAAGATCCAATACTTTTCTTATATAGAAATTAATTTGATTAATTTACCGACACTTAATACCAACCGATTTTCCCCTAAAGCTGAGCTGATCATGCGGCTTCTATTGTTGTGGTTTAAATCTATTCTATCGTAGTATTCTTCTAAGTTTCCAGCTTGATTGACTTCTCACAGTGAAATGTCTTATTTCTGTAGACCGCAAATCTAGAAACCATTAGATAAATAATATCTTATACAACCAGGAACAACAGTTTGAATTACATTTGCAGTACAACAACAATAACAACAACAACATTGTTTATAACAATTATGTTAGCGTATATAATGAATGAATGTGATCTGTTGTTGTCACTTCTCTAATAGAGACATTCATAAATGTCATCGTCAATTTCAATTGGACTTTCGGCTCTCTCTCTCTTCTAAGGTCAATGTGAATTGGCTAGCGCACAAAATTCATTCGCAGCAGTAGCTATATGTATCATATATATATAAGTACACATATGTACATATATATACATATATATATATATATATATATATATATATCATAGATACTATGTACTGTGCAAATACGTAGACAAATGTGCGAAAGAGTTCCCCAGCTGTGGATGGCTTTGCTGCTGTTTTGCTGTTTATTTGTTAAATGATTTTTGGCGAAAAATAAATAAAATGAATTCTGTTTTGTATTAGCATATGCAAATATTTAATTTAAATCTCTCCATAAATACGTTGAAACTATATGTATTTGTACTCGTCGTACGACTAAGTAAAAGTCTTCCAATCTTCAAGCTTTGTTGTTATCGTTGTTGTTGTTGTTGTTTTCTTCTTGGTATCATTCGTATTTCGTTCGTTTCTAAATTTAACAAATCGTGTGGGTAGTTTAGCATTGAGCATGGCCAAGGCTTGTGACGTGCCGCGAGGGCGATTATGATCATCAACATCATCATCATCATCATAATACTTATTGTCGATTTTTATGTATTTTGCACAGACAAAAATTGATTCGAAATCGTTTTATTTTGCCTGATCTTTGCAGAGAAACAAAGAATACAACAAACAAACAAACAAACCGCAAAATGTATGTGCCATTTTAGATAAAGAAACAGGAAATTTGGAGCAGTATCAGTAGAAACTAAGTGAGCACCCGGTAGCAGTGACATATGTATGTATATGTATATAGTACATATAAGGACTGTAGACAAATGAACCATACAACGCATGCTACAGTAAGTCTTCCCTAACTGTTCTATATGAATTCAATTTTTATTTCTAATTTCTAATTATCTTTAATTAAAGATCTTCGAGAAGCACGCATTGAATTGAAGAACTTGCATACAACAAGAGATATCGTTATAAACTATAACTGAAACCATCTTAAAGCACACATATACTGAGAACAGCACACACACACACACATACACACACACACACACATAGAAAATGGGCAAAGATTACTATAAGACTTTAGGCATAACGAAAACTGCCACCGATGATGAGATCAAAAAGGCCTACAGAAAACTTGCGCTACGCTATCATCCAGATAAAAATAAAGCCGCAAATGCAGAGGAGAAATTCAAAGAGGTCGCCGAGGCATACGAAGTTCTCTCGGACAAGAGTAAACGTGAGGTGTACGATAAATATGGTGAGGATGGTCTGAAGAGTGGAGGTAAGTGGAGTATTAATGGAGACATACTTGATGTATCTTGCTAACTTATAGTCTCCTTCAGGTACTCGCAATGGTGGCGGCAGCAACAATACATTTACATATCAGTTCCATGGCGATCCGCGGGCCACATTCACACAATTCTTTGGCAACAGCAATCCGTTTGCCTCGTTCTTCGATATGGGGGATAATCTGTTCGATAAGGGTGTCTTTGATTTGGATACGGAACCAGATTTCTTCTCATCGCCCTTTGGTGGACTTGGCTCTCGGCATGGTCTTGGTAGTGCATTCAGGTAGTTTTGCGATCAGTTCATGATCACTTGGCATGGTTTGCTAATCTTTTGACAGACCTTCTTTCAGATCACACTCCTTCAATGTGCACACTCCGTTCAAAAAGGAACAGAAACAGGATCCACCCGTCGAGCATGATCTCTATGTAACGCTGGAGGAAATCTATCATGGCTGTGTTAAGAAAATGAAAATCTCACGTCGTGTTGTCAAGCCCGATGGTAGCTCCAAAAAGGAGGACAAAGTCCTACAGATATCGATAAAACCCGGCTGGAAATCGGGCACCAAAGTCACGTTCCAGAAAGAGGGGGATCAGGCGCCCGGTAAAATACCAGCGGATATTGTGTTCATCATTCGGGATAAGCCACATGCCATGTTCAAGCGCGAGGGCAGCGATTTGCGCTACACAGCGAGATTAACGCTCAAACAGGTGAGTTTTATTTCAATGCGCAGCAATTAGGGGTGCTGGAAACATGGCATAGGTTTAGAAATGAAGGAAAATGAGAATTGAATAACTCTTTGGTAGTATGCTAACATTTCGAAGACCAAGCACTCTGCTGCTTTAAGTTATGAGAGCAGTATACGTCCACTAACTTGCTTCGTTTTGGCTATAAGATGTGCAGATTAAGGGAAATTCTTCAGCTAATTCAAATTACATACGTACTTCTGTGGAGCACAAAGAATTGATAGACGTAAAAGCAGATACACGGACAGATTGCTAAGGCAACATAGCTTGTTCGTAAAGCAAATAGGTCTGACCTATCTTTGAGGTCTTTCATTAATGTTTTCAAGTACAATATGTACATGAACCTCACATCCTAACCACCTTGCGAGCAGTTAATCTCGGGTTTGCAACCGATGCTGTCTTCCGACCCACTGTTGATCATTAGGTCCGTTCTTTCACAATGCAGTTTAAAGGACTGTCAAATATTGTTTATAATTAAGCATTTCTAAACTAATCTCGTTCTTCATTATGCTTGTATTTAACATTATTTCATAACGTTATTTGATAACATTGTCATATAATTCCCTTGCAGTTAAAAGAGTTTTTCATACTTTCTTGTGCTGTTAAGGGATAACAAATGTTTTTAAACAGGTCCAATAATATTCTAACTACCAAAGTATTGTTTTCATGTTTTTTAAAGTTTTTCGAAAGTTCGCAACATTTTCAGTTCCTTAATATTTTGGTGCAATAAGTTATATAAGTTAATTTAAGGAGTATCTGGTTAATGATTCAATTAATTTGTCTCTATGCCTTGTGCAACCCTTGACAAAAAAAACTCTTTCGATAATTCTAAAGAAACAAGACATAGCTTGGATTGGGTTCTCACAGTATGCCGAGCAATTAAAGCTGTCCAGCGCCTAAATCAAATTATAATGAAATCAGCGTTATGGTTATGGCAAATTTACCATATACGCCGCACAGTGACCAGATCAGAACCGACCCGACCAGACCTGGCCAAGCTGGGAGAGGTTGGTGAGGTGCGGCGATGGGGCGATGGGAGGCGAGGCGAGGCGACAAAGCTGTACCAAGTGCTGAGATTGTCGGGCGAATTTGGGCAACATGGTCAAGTTTCAATTAGGCGTCAGCAAAGCGTTCACAGCAGTTGGTCGGGGTGCCTGCACGTATACACTGCGTATACACAACAGACACAACAACAGTCTGTCCAATATATTTTGTCCATCTGTTTGTCCGCCCGCAGGTGACACGCAGCGGCTGCTGACTTGTTGGTAGGCAGTTCATGACGCTGAGGTGTTAAATTTTTCACAGCCAACTGCGTTAAAATTTCGAGGCGCAAACTTCGCGCTGAGTTCGAACGACTTCGACCGATGTCGCATATGGCGAACGAACCAAAAATCAATTTTTAATGACCGCAACAGCAACAACAGTTTAAAAACATATTGAGAGAGAGGAGGAGGAGGAGAGATATATTTGTATTTATGTAGACATATTTATAGAGAAACATGCTGACCAGTCTGTAGTCATGTTAAAATTGTTAATTGCATTAACTAGATTAAATAGTTGCTCTCTGAGTTTGTGACATTTTTAACATTTTATTGCTTGTTAGTGCGACAAATTTAGTAAATATTTTTGGGGTCTCAGTTTCGCCATCTAGGGTAGATTGAATTTTTGTCGATTTTACAGCAAAATAAATATTGCAGTATCCAAAAATTATGAATACCATTTTGAGTTGACGAGTCTCGCTCTCCGATTTAGCTATAAGTGTCATGTTGTTGTTTCTATTTAGAAATATTTGACACGGTTTTTTTTTGTTCTCTGTATGTTGTCATGGATAATTATGATGCCTTGCGGTATTTGGTAATATGCGGTATGAGTATAAGCTGAGATAACATTTTATCGAGCTGGAAAAATGTTTGAGAATGCATTGTATGTGGATTAACTTACCTGAAATCCTTTTATAGGCACTGTTAAGGTAGAAGAATACGTCGATATTACGATTTAAACGAAGGGTTTTAAATTTCCAAACTTTTATTTAACATTTAACATGATGTTTAACGTGCACATTCAAACTGATAATATGATAATGTGTTGATTCACATGATAATACCATAGTTTCTGTGGTTTCACAATAATATTTAAGCTCTTTGCTTACTTATCTTTTATTATTCATGAATTTCGTGAATGCAAATAATTGAAAATATTCCAAGCGTTCGCTTCAGTTTCAATTTTTTGCTTTACAGCAAGAGAGAGAGAGAGAGCTAGAGAGTAAGAATGAGAGAGAGAGAGAACGAGAACGGGCCCATAAAGCAATTAAAGCACCATATAAGTACTTCACATAATTGGCCGCAACAATTTTGAATTTGTTTTTTGGTCGCTGTGTTTGCTCTGTGCATTAAATTTAATATTTGCCATAAATTACATCATCAGCAACGTTTACGATTGAATGAGAATATTCATATGCGAACATATACCAGACATACATATAAAGCTGCATAGCAAGCATCATTCGTATAACTCGGATGACATTCGATATATTTGGCAGCTTCACAATTGAAATGGATCATTAAAATATTGCTGCACTGCTGGCACTGACCTACAATAATAATAGAAATAATAGAGATATGTATGGTTATGTATATGTGTTTACCTATCTATATATATATACATACGTATCTATATAGATACTCGTAAATTTTAGATGCAATGCAAATTCAAAGGTTGAGCGACAGCAAAAAGAAAAAAAAAAGTTAAGCGTTGCTGCATGACTCCATGACTGCACGACTTTCCGTTACGCAGTACTTATTATATAGTGAGTTATATCTATAATTATATATATGCTCATAGTTGGAGCTATAAGAGGTGTGGCATAAATTTAAAATGAACATAAGCTTGATATGGTAGTGTAGATCCTATGCATCAAATTTCATAACTCTAGCGATTGTAATATCCGAGATCTAGGCATTCAAAGATAAATGTATCTTACAGACTACCCTATTTAGCCTTCTTCTGATTAGTGAGTATAAAACAGTTGATGCCTCGAGTGTCTGCGTCAGAGCTCTCTGGCAAATGCAGCTCCCTAAAATTGATGAATGCCAAACAATTGAACGTTGGTTATATGTCCGTCTATATATCTATGGAATGGACGTGTTACTGATGGCCAGACGCCACAAATATCGTTGTTTTGGAACCGACTGTTGTTTGGTTTGCTTGTGAATTGCGTCTGCCCATTGCCATTGTCATTTTAGGGCTGTCAGTTTTCGGCAGAGAAGAGAGAGAGAGAGAGAGAGAGAGTATGAGAACTTTTCGACTGTGGCTCCAATACAAAAGCATTCGATGGCTTCGTTTGCATTTTGATGACAGTCGTCATCGTCCTTCACATTGCACAAGCCAGGCAAAATGTGTGCAAACAACAACAATAACAGATAAAAAAAAAGAGTTCAAAAATGGTTGAAAAAAGAAAAAAAAAGTAGAAAATGCTTTATGACATGCGATTGAATGTCGTTGATTTGTTTTTTCTCCAAACATTTTTTGTAATTGTATTTTTTTTTTACGTTTTCGCGCGTAGATTGTCTGGCGCCGAATGTGGGAAAGTGCTTTTTGTTGTTTTCTTAACACTCTAGACACGGTAATGCTAAAGCTGCAGCCGATAAACGACACTAATCATGAGTTTTACAACTCGGAACGATTGTTAAATATTGCATATTCTTTTTATACCCTCCACCCACTGACTAGAAGGGTATTATAACTTTGTGCCAATCGAAACTGTATGAAAAAGAGGCAGAGGCTCTACAAACTATATATTCTTAATCAGCATCAACAGCCGAGTCGATATAGCCATGTCCGTCTTTTTTTCCGTCCGTATTTAAATCTAGTTTTAGAAAAAGTGTTTAAATATTGCCTGCAGATCAGGTTCATTTTCGATTCTGCAACTGACAACCGTTACGAGCTTTATAGTTTTCCCATTGACATTCATGAGCTATAGCTTTTGGCTTAGTTGCTACAAAGACCAGAGATTGCCATTTACAGTTTTCACAAATTTGTTTTTAAATCCCTTACGTTTCTCTATATAACTTCCTACATCTCCCTCCCCCCCATTTTGTTTTGTATTCCCTTTTATCTGCCGCTGATCGATCCAGTTGGTCTGTGTGAAATCGAGTCGCAGTTTCCCCATTTGTATTCCCTGTGTTTCTCTGCGTTATTTCGGCTCAGCTTCCCTAAAAAGGTAGCAAAGTATTTAAGCGTGTTTCTGTTACAGATATTTCTCGTTATTGTTGTTGTAGTTGCTGTTGTTGTTGTTGTTGTTGTAGTTTTTGTGCTGCGTTACGACAACATTTTGAACATTTCCATTAAAAAATATCAATGCTGGCGGCATCGTCGTCGTCATCATCGGACAGTTTTCTTGTTGTACTTGTCGTTGTAGTTGTTGTTGTAGCTGTAGTTGTAGTTGTTATTGTTGTTGTTGTTGTTGTTGTTGTTGGTGCTGCCACCGTTGTCGTCATCAGTTTATGCTGTCATCGCTTTAAATTCAGCACACTGGGAACACACTACGTATAGTTTAAATATTCATAAGGTGTGCACTTTGCTTTTGTCGCAATTTATTTATGTTCTTTATTGGGTGAGGCGGCGATTCGCACTATATAGCGGGCACATGGTTTATGTTGTTGGGGGTGTGTGGGTGTTGCTGCTGATGCCCGACACGATATCAAATCACAAAACATATGGTATAGAGCTGTACAGTCTGTGTGTGTGTGTGTGCTTCAACTGTTTACAGATCGTAAAGTATTGCTTATTGCTATTTTCGGGCGGCAGCTTAACTGATTCATGCCATAATATTTTGGCAAGTGGTTCTGTTGTTCTTAATGTTAGGAAAATTTTAAAGAAATAATATTTACCT
This sequence comes from Zaprionus ornatus, assembly GCA_018904035.1. Classification (NCBI taxonomy): domain Eukaryota; kingdom Metazoa; phylum Arthropoda; class Insecta; order Diptera; family Drosophilidae; genus Zaprionus; species Zaprionus ornatus. The sequence goes on along the minus strand of JAEIFZ010000002.1, from coordinate 13,375,499 downwards.
AATGTTGTAATATAGAAAGCAATCAAGAATTGACTTCATTTGAAAATATTGACAATAAATGAAAGCTACATACATACAATATATAACGAGAGTTCAATTTTGTCGGCTTGACAATGAATCTAAAGCTTTCAATGTGAAGTGCTTGACAAAGCTAACAGATATTTATATTATATAATATATATATTATAAACAATTTCACAATAGTTTTCTTTTTAACTCTCTCATTATAGTATATCATTTACCCTTCAATTGGTACTTAAAGTAGTCAATGTGCTTTTAAAATCTGTTTAAAGCAAAGAGGTTAAGAGATACATAGATACATAACGAAAAACATAAATATTTTTAATTTTATCTTAAACTTTCTTATTCAGAGCTTTTGACTGTGCTTTAGACCTAAAGTTCTCAATGTGCTTTGTACATTTTAATGAGTTTAATTATTTCATAGATATTATTTAAGAATGTAAAGTTGTAAAACTTTCTTATTGAATTCTTTAGAGCTGTAAATCGAATCATCAAAGCATTTAGTTTTAATTTAGTCATAAAGCTTTCAATATGCTTTAAAAGTTCGTTTTAGTTGAATTGCTGCATAGATAGCTTTAGAGAAATTACAGTTATAACGGCAATCAATCAAAGTTGGCTTTAAGCGCTCTAATGTGCTTTCAAAGCTTTCACTGACAGATGCCGCTAAACTAGATTTATCTATTATGGAGAATTAATAAAAGAATATTTGGCAAAAGTTTTCCATTTGATGCGCATTTAACTTGACTAATCATAAAACTTTACCACATCCCTCACATGCTACTTCAATTATGGCAAACTTTTGCGGGCACTAATTAAGTGAGGGGCACAGACATCAGTAATATCCTAGAGTTATACAAGAGGCATGATTTGGTCAGGGAAGCATGATTGATGGTTATCTTTTAGCGGGCCAATTAAACAAATCGAATGTCCGCCTGTGCCAAATGGAATCGTTTCGCCAGAGTGGACAAACAAGGCGATGCGCAATGGGGATTTCTTTTTGGTAGATGAACAGAGAGGGAAAGGGACAGGGAGAGCGAGTGTGAGGGAGTGAGTAAGACAGCAGTCGAGCAAGACATGTCAACAACATGTTTAAACACGAATTAGGCACATAAAAAGCATAAAAAGGATTTATGCAAGACACAAAGCAAACAATACGAAGAGGATAAACGAACGACATGTTGCCGGGTGTGTGTACGTTTGTGTGTGTGTGTGTGGCAAGTGGCAACTATGAACATAAACAGGATTACCGAAAAAGATTGATAGATTCGCAGTTAAACCCCAATGTGCGTCTGTCTGTTTGTACAGCATTTTTCTTTCGCTTTTCCTCATGTTTTCATTTCATTCGTTTTTCTTTCTTTCCTTTTTTTTCGTTTCGATTTACAGGAAATTGAGTTGTTTAGCTAACCATGTGTGGGCCAAAAGGGGCGTGGCTTCGCTTGATTGATAAGCCAAGCTTGCTACCATTTATTTATATATTTATTTATTGATTCACTTTGCTCTTCACTTTATTTCGCCTAGGCACTCTGCGGCGTTGTCTTCCAAGTTCCTACAATGTCCGGCGATAAGCTGCGCATCAGCACCATGCAGGAGATCATCAAGCCGAACACTGTGAAACGCATTCAGGGCTACGGTTTGCCCTTCCCCAAGGATACGACGCGTAAGGGCGATCTACTGGTGGCCTTCGATATACAATTTCCTGAGAAATTGACTGCCGCGCAAAAGGAGGTGCTCAGAGATATGTTATAGAGCGGGTGCAGGAATGAGAAGAAGAATGGAAGGAAGGGAAGGAAGTGAAAGATCTGAACTAGCATTCGATAGTGTTGGCTGCATTATTCACGACAACGACTCACTCACCCAAACGCACACACACCTACACACACACACACACACACACACACACACTCTAGTGTTGAATGCCCAATTAGTGATTCACATTCACTAAAAAAATATATTTTTTTTATCAATTTCCGATCATATTATTCATCCTCACAGCAAATGTTGTCATCATTCAAGTTCGTATTCGTATCGGATTCATTTCGATTCGTATTTTAATTCAATTTGAATTGTGTTCAAAATATTTTGTGCTTGTTTTACAGGAACTTTAAAATTTGTCTAATATTTTTTTGCTCATCGATCCCCGCCCGCCCCATCAAAGTTTGCAATATGTTGAGCATTATAGTTATTATATCGTATAATTCTTAATTTATTTGTCTAAATTAAAGCTACGTATAATAATAATAATAAAACAAACAAACATGTGAAAATCAAGGTAGTTTTATTTTAATACCCGCTACCCATAGGTTAGAAGGGTATCATAATTATGTGTCAACTTTGTCCATATAAAATCCTAGATTTTAGAGAATAGAATAGCTAAGGCTACCAAACTTGGTGTCAATATGTGCTTGATTTAGAATTTGACTATATTTGATGCGATAAAAACTGAATTCCAAACGTAATTTTAATTGAGGACGGTTCAGTTTTGGTAAGCAAAAAATCTATTAAAGTCCAAATGCTTTCTGAAAATTTGGTTGCGATTGGATCATTAATATTTTTTTTTTTTTTTTTTTACGAGTATATTGTACTTCGTTAGAGATCAGAATACATATATTTCTATAACCTAATGAGCATCTATGGTCGTTACTTTTCCAAGACTACTTAGGATGATCATAAATATATTGTAGAAGTCATTTAAGAAATCGTTGATCCGAATTAGCTCCCCAAAGTATGCAACGCAAAATGGTAAAAAAAATATAGATGGTATATATTTAAGGAATCATTTTGGTTGGTTGGATAACGGGTATATCACAGTCGACACACTCGACACTCTCGACTATAGCTTTCGTGCTTGTTTTATTGTAGGATATGTGTGAGTCGGTCAAGAGGTTTGTATGCAAGTGAAGTTGCGCCTGAAAGGAAAAGTGCAAATTTCTCTGTGGTAATCGCAGCGCGTTTGCCTAATTAGCTGCCGTTGCCAGCACTGTGCCACTCCCCTGCTTGCCCTTTGTCTTCGCTCTCTCTCTCTCCCACTCTTGGACAGTTGCTTGTCAAAGAGGAACTTGGCCAAAACGCAGCGTGCTCGTTAAGTCATTAAAACTGCATGAAGTCAAAACTTTATGGTCTGCAAAGTTTGCGTCAAAGCAAAAAAAAAATAGAAGAAAGAGAAGGAGGAGGAGAAGGCAAAGGGAAAACCCCGAAAAAAAAAAACTAGATGAAGAGAGAAAAACCTTTTGAAATGCAGAAGAAACCGAGCAACATCAAAGCCGGCGCTGGGTAATTCGTTTAGTTGAGGCCGAGTCCAGGCTGAGACTGGGGAAGCAGACGCATTTCATTTGCAGACAATAAACAGGGGAAAACAACAAGAAGAACAAGAGGAAGAACAACAACAGCAACGTGTAAATAAATTAAATTTCTGAGCAGCTCTTTGCATACAAAGCAGATACGCTGACTTGAGCCTGCCACTTGCCACGCGACGCTTGCAACCGATACGAGCAGAAGAGCAGAGCAGAGCAGAGCAGACGAATACGAATACGAATACGAATTCGAATACAACTGAGTGTAGGGATACGTGTATTACTACGTATACGTAAGTCAGCGCATCATCATCGACAGTCTCAGCTGAGCTGCACGTGCCACACAAATGCTTGCGGCTCGAGCCTGTGTCTGACCTAAGCTTGGCATCTCCGTTTCAGCCCCAGCAACATTGTAACAATTCGTTGCCATTTTCCACTTATTTTAAAAACGACAGTGCGAGACAGGCAGGAAAGGGGCACAAAGGGGCAGGCAGGTGGCACGGGGCACGGGGCACGATGAGGCGGCAGAAAACGTTGCCAAAATCACAGCAAAATCATCGACAACTGGCAAATGTGTGAATTGAATTTTCAAACAATTTGCCGTCAGTCAGCGGCAAAGTCAGTTGCAATACCATCCGTACCGAACTCCCCCAACTCGGGCCTGTTCCAGCACACAGTCTCCGAGCAGACGCTGTGCAGGGTTAGTACTCCTTTCTATACACTTACGGTGAGTATAGTTGGCTTGTGATGTAGAAAGAAACAGGCATAAAGATAGAACAGGTAAGTAAGTAAAACTACCTTAGGGAACAAGATTATATATACTTTATAGGAAAGAAGATGCCTTAGGGAACAAGAATAAATATAGGAAAGGAGATGCTTTAGGGAAGAAGAATATATATACTTTATAGGAAAGAAGATGCCTTAAGGAACAAGAATAAATATAGGAAAGGAGATGCTTGCGTTAATAATATTCGTATATGCTTAAATGGGTCAGTCATGATTTATTTACCGATAACTTTTAGATTTGTTGGGGAAAATTGAGTTTTGTAAATATATAGAAATATGACTCGGACATCTTAAATGATGAAAGAGAGTGAGCAGATATTACGAAATATGAATATCCACTAATAAGTGCTTTATAATGATATATTTGGTGATGACATACAAATTTGTCGACTTAAGGGAACAAGCACATATATTCTTTGTAGGGTATATTCTACAAAGAGTTTATAATAGTCGATTTCGGGATAACATTTCGATTAGTAAAGGGAAATTATATAAACTAATGTTAATATTTTAATTGTTTATTTGAATTAGTATGTTATATGTTATATACTTATTTGTCATTTATACATATGATATTTTTACAAAAATCTTGAAATTTGAAAGCGAATATATAAATTTATTTTCTTCTATGATTTTACCTATCCTTGAATTTATACTGGTTGACTGATCCAATTTCGTATTTATTATTATACAGTTTATTGTCAAAATATACACATAAATACCTATATAATATCATGCATTATTTTAATTCATAATTAAGAATATTGGAGAAACTTTCAAGCATACAGAACCATACAGAACATACAGAATATACACGATCGATGTGCATATAATATATTAGATATTCCATAACATTTCAATGATATGTACGTTACACTTGGGAAACACTATAATATATTTTAAAGTTTTCCAAATTGATTTTAAATAGATACTCATGAATTCCCCATTAAAATCGAAAGCGTATTCCAACTTCACTAACCAGAAAAGACAAACTCTGCATTTTTTCTTGTTTTTTTCGCTTTTAGCTTGTGCCGAAACGTGCATGATTTGAGATTTGATTTGCTGTGTGCGGCTGCGGCGCTACGCGCATTTGGCTACATTACAGCCACGACCACGGCCACGGCTGACTCCCTGACTCTCTGATCCTTGCAACGAAGACTCCAGCTCCAATTCCGTCTGCAACTTCGCATGCCGACTTCAGTTTGGTCGCTTTGTTTGCTGTGCGCCCGTTTTAAACATTTCCCTCACGTTTCGGATGTTTGTGCCATTAGCGCTTAAGTTGCCATACAAAATGCGTCTCGTAAATAACCAAATGCTTTCCCTCTGCTTCTTTGTGTGCCCATCAGGAGGGGGGAGACAAGGTGCAGGGCTACCCGTTGTCCATTGTTCTGCCTGCTATCGATAATCAAAAGTTGCCCATTGAAAATTCTTGGACTTGAAAATATCCCAATTTATTTTAAACATTTAAAAGTCAGTTGGGGATTAAGATCTTTGGAATTTACGACTGATTGATTTGGTTGATAGGTCTCTGCTTTGTTAAATCTCTTAATATAGTATCGTAATATATACAATTGTTAAAAGTCATTGCAGATTTTCAATTTTGCTAGAGAAAATCCATTTACTTTAGAGTAGCCTAAGCTGTAAATCTTTGTTGATAGATCTGAGATCAAAAAGTAAATTAAAGACTGTAAAAAACCATATTGTAGTTTGAATGTAGAGGTGTTTGATATAGGGAGGAAGGATATTTTAACTTTGTGCCAACCGGAAACAGGTGGAGGCGTGGCAGACAGTGTAATGTGTATGTACTTATCTTAATCAGCATCAACAGCCGAGTTGATATAGGTATGTATGTATGTTTGTCTGTCCAACTTTCTGTTTCTCTGTCTGTCTATTTGTCTGTCTGTATGTCCGTCTGTCCTGCCTGTCCATCTGTCCGTTTGTCTGTCTATCTGTCTGTCTGTATGTCTGTCTGTCTGTATGTCTGTCTGTCTGTCTGTCTATCTGTCTGTCTATCTATCTGTCTGTCGGTCTGTCTGCTGGTCTGCCTGTCTGTCTGTCTCTTTGTCTGTCTGTATGTCCGTCTGTCTGCCTGCCTGTTCATCTGTCCGTTTGTCTGACTATCTGTATGTCTCTCTGTCTGTCCCTCTGTCTGCCTGTCCGTATGTCTGTCCGTCCGTCTGTCTATCTGTCTGTCTGTCTATCTGTCTGTCTGTCTATCTGTCTGTCTGTCTATCTGTCTATCTATCAGTCTGTCGGTCTGTCTGCTCGTCTGCCTATCTGTTTGTTTGTCTGCCTGTCTGTCTGTCTGTCTCTCTATCTGTCTGTCCCAATTATAATAGTTATTTAAGATTAATTAATTTAGTGGGTAATCTTAGTATCAGGTACATATATAACAGTAAAGTACATTCGGAGATAGGTTTCTTAAGTGCTTAATAAATATTATTTAACGACAGATACCTTATTAGGAAATTATATTGACCACCATCCTTCATTTGAATCAAACTACAGCTTTGTTACTTTAAGTTTACGTTCTACTTTCTTTTAAAAACAACTGGTTTGCTATGGTACTTCAATATGATATATAACACGTATATATGTATATGTATGATCAATGTATGTGCTCTGAATTGGCATTTGTTCATTTCTAATCAGAATCAAATGGCAGCGCCAGACAATCAGTCAAGCGTTTAATAAGCGAACCAACTGCAGCTGTTGCTGGCGACGTGGCTTAAGAAGGGGAAGCAGGAGCAGCGAATGAAAGAGGGAGAGAGAGAGAGAGAGAGAGAGGAAGAGAGAGAGACAGGTGCATAGAGAGATAGAGAAAAGTGTGAGTGGGAGAGCGAACAAAATTTATAAGATATCTAACACGCATACATCATTTTGATATGCATGCCACGGGCACGTTTAGCAGTATTTGCTTAGAGTTGAAGTGCCACAGGCTGCACGGGGTGATGGGGTAGCTGCAGTTAAGGCTTAAGGGAAAGGAGGGAGAGCGGGGATGGAAGGGTGCTTGGTCTGTCTGCTCACACCGCACACAAGGACAGACACATTAATTTTGCTGCTCGCTCTCGAGACCGCATGCAATTTTTCTTCAACTTGGCTGCTATCGCCTTTCAATGGCAGGAAGTGAATGCCAAGAAGGAAAGGGAGAGAGAGAGAGAGGAGGCAGAAGGGGTAGACGAATCGCAGGCAGGCAGTCAGTTAGTCAGTCAGCCAGATAAGTGCGGTTTATGTGCGGCACGTAGCCCGTCTCAATACAGTCAATAAATTGCCGCTGCGCTGCACTCTTTACTGACCAAGGAGGGGATGGGAATAGGGGCCGGGGCCAGGGCCAGGGCCACCCTTGGTTAGCATGTGCTGCCTGACCAAATTGATGCTGTGCAGTTTTTCCGAGCTGTGCAATCGAGCAAATGCTTTAAGCGTAGAAATTTTCCTAGAACGGAAAATTTTGTTGCCAAGATACGTTGAATTCCAATGGAAATTAACTTTGTATTAAGAGCTCATTAATGAGGCAAATGCCTCAGATTTCCAAACAGTCAACAATGCGGAAGGGGAAGGATGGGGAGAGGGGTTGAGAAAGTCTATGGAAAATTACAAACTTGCGTGAATTGAACCCCAGCTACGGCTGCTTATGGCATTCCAGCAGGAAAACTCAGCCGGAAAATATGTTATTAATTCAAATTAATATTATATAATACAATCTTGTCTTTTCGCTCTTCTCCTTCTTCTTTTTGTTGCTCTTCTTTGTCCCGGAAATGAAAACTACTTTCGCAGCGCCTGAGAAAAGTTGCCTTGTTGCGTTTCGTCTTTTTTTTTTATGTGCCTGATCCCATTTAATGTTGTGGGTTGTATGATATATAGATGTGTAGGTTAGACAGCTTGCTATCTAGGCCAGTGGCAGGGGAAGTCAAGAGGGGAGGGCCTTAATAATGTGCAGATATGCTAGCTATGACAGCCTCTAAATTTGTGCAAATTTTTCACGTTGCTCCCCATTAAATTTGGGGCGCCTTTCGCTTATTTGGTATTTATCATTTTGGGGGTCAACATATTTCAACTTCATCGCTCCATTTGCCACATGTCGTGGCGCTGTGTCATGCAAATGTATCAACTTAGGGCAGGGAGGGACCAACTTACTGGGGTTACGCTTGTCGATTAATATCTCTGTGTGTAACTCTCATAAAATCCTCAAAAATCATCCGATTTTGGTCGTCAAGGTCATTTTATTTATGGTTTATCTACTAGATTCACTCTGCATTCAAATTTTAAAAATTTTAAAAAAGTGACTTTTTTGAAAAAAATTCATGCTAACCCCTTACACAATTTTCAAAATTTTTTCATAAATTTAAAATTTAATTTTTTGACTTTAATTCATAGAACTAGTCATTACTAATATAAAATAACAATCTAAAAGTGTTTCGGATAGAAATTTTGAAAAATATCAATAATATACCCAAATTCCAGATGTTCTAACTCTCATAAAATCCTCAATAATCATCCAATTTTGGTCGTCAAGGTCATTTTATTTATGGTTTATCTGCTAGATTCACTCTGCATTCAAATTTTAAAAATTTTAAAAAAGTGACTTTTTTGAAAAAAATCCATGCTAACCCCTTACACAATTTTCAAAATTTTTTCATAAATTTAAAACTTAATTTTTTGACTTTTATTCATAGAACTAGTCATTACTAATATAAAATAACAATCTAAAAGTGTTTCGGATAAAAATTTTGAAAAATATCAATAATATACCCAAATTCCAGATGTTCTAACTCTCATAAAATCCTCAATAATCATCCGATTTTCGTCGTCGAGGTCATTTTATTTATGGTTTATCTGCTAGATTCACTCTGCATTCAAATTTTAGAAATTTTAAAAAAGTGACATTTGTGAAAAAAATCCCTTACACAATTTTCAAAATTTTTTCATAAATTTAAAACTTAATTTTTTGACTTTAATTCATAGAACTAGTCATTACTAATATAAAATAACAATCTAAAAGTGTTTCGGATAGAAATTTTGAAAAATATCAATAATATACCCAAATTCCAGATGTTCTAACTCTCATAAAATCCTCAATAATCATCCGATTTTGGTCGTCAAGGTCATTTTATTTATGGTTTATCTGCTAGATTCACTTTGCATTCAAATTTTAAAAATTTTAAAAAAGTGACTTTTTTGAAAAAAATCCATGCTAACCCCTTACACAATTTTCAAAATTTTTTCATAAATTTAAAACTTAATTTTTTGACTTTTATTCATAGAACTAGTCATTACTAATATAAAATAACAATCTAAAAGTGTTTCGGATAGAAATTTTGAAAAATATCAATAATATAGACAAATTCCAGATGTTCTAACTCTCATAAAATCCTCAATAATCATCCAATTTTGGTCGTCAAGGTCATTTTATTTATGGTTTATCTGCTAGATTCACTCTGCATTCAAATTTTAGAAATTTTGAAAAAGTGACTTTTTTGAAAAAAATCCATGCTAACCCCTTACACAATTTTCAAAATTTTTTCATAAATTTAAAACTTAATTTTTTGACTTAAATTCATAGAACTAGTCATTACTAATATAAAATAACATTCTAAAAGTGTTTCCGATAGAAATTTTGAAAAATATCAATAATATACCCAAATTCCAGATGTTCTAACTGTCATAAAATACTCAATAATCATCCGATTTTGGTCGTCAAGGTCATTTTATTTATGGTTTATCTGCTAGATTCGCTCTGCATTCAAATTTTAGAAATTTTGAAAAGGTGACTTTTTTGAAAAAAATCCATGCTAACCCCTTACACATTTTTCAAAATTTTTTCATAAATTTAAAACTTAATTTTTTGACTTTAATTCATAGAACTAGTCATTACTAATATAAAATAACATTCTAAAAGTGTTTCCGATAGAAATTTTGAAAAATATCAATAATATACCCAAATTCCAGATGTTCTAACTCTCATAAAATCCTCAATAATCATCCGATTTTGGTCGTCAAGGTCATTTTATTTATGGTTTATCTGCTAGATTCACTCTGCATTCAAATTTTAGAAATTTTGAAAAAGTGACTATTTTGAAAAAAATCCATGCTAACCCCTTACACAATTTTCAAAATTTTTTCATAAATTTAAAACTTAATTTTTTGACTTTAATTCATAGAACTAGTCATTACTAATATAAAATAACATTCTAAAAGTGTTTCCGATAGAAATTTTGAAAAATATCAATAATATACCCAAATTCCAGATGTTGTAACTCTCATAAAATCCTCAATAATCATCCGATTTTGGTCGTCAAGGTCATTTTATTTATGGTTTATCTGCTAGATTCGCTCTGCATTCAAATTTTAGAAATTTTGAAAAAGTGACTTTTTTGAAAAAATTCCATGCTAACCCCTTACACAATTTTCAAAATTTTTTCATAAATTTAAAACTTAATTTTTTGACTTTAATTCATAGAACTAGTCATTACTAATATAAAATAACATTCTAAAAGTGTTTCCGATAGAAATTTTGAAAAATATCAATAATATACCCAAATTCCAGATGTTCTAACTGTCATAAAATACTCAATAATCATCCGATTTTGGTCGTCAAGGTCATTTTATTTATGGTTTATCTGCTAGATTCGCTCTGCATTCAAATTTTAGAAATTTTGAAAAGGTGACTTTTTTGAAAAAAATCCATGCTAACCCCTTACACACTTTTCAAAATTTTTTCATAAATTTAAAACTTAATTTTTTGACTTTAATTCATAGAACTAGTCATTACTAATATAAAATAACATTCTAAAAGTGTTTCCGATAGAAATTTTGAAAAATATCAATAATATACCCAAATTCCAGATGTTCTAACTCTCATAAAATCCTCAATAATCATCCGATTTTGGTCGTCAAGGTCATTTTATTTATGGTTTATCTGCTAGATTCACTCTGCATTCAAATTTTAGAAATTTTGAAAAAGTGACTTTTTTGAAAAAAATCCATGCTAACCCCTTACACAATTTTCATAGAACTAGTCATTACTAATATAAAATAACATTCTAAAAGTGTTTCCGATAGAAATTTTGAAAAATATCAATAATATACCCAAATTCCAGATGTTCTAACTCTCATAAAATCCTCAATAATCATCCGATTTTGGTCGTCGAGGTCATTTTATTTATGGTTTATCTGCTAGATTCGCTCTGCATTCAAATTTTAGAAATTTTGAAAAAGTGACTTTTTTGAAAAAAATCCATGCTAACCCCTTACACAATTTTCAAAATTTTTTCATAAATTTAAAACTTAATTTTTTGACTTTAATTCATAGAACTAGTCATTACTAATATAAAATAACATTCTAAAAGTGTTTCCGATAGAAATTTTGAAAAATATCAATAATATACCCAAATTCCAGATGTTCTAACTCTCATAAAATCCTCAATAATCATCCGATTTTGGTCGTCAAGGTCATTTTATTTATGGTTTATCTGCTAGATTCACTCTGCATTCAAATTTTAGAAATTTTGAAAAAGTGACTTTTTTGAAAAAAATCCATGCTAACCCCTTACACAATTTTCAAAATTTTTTCATAAATTTAAAACTTAATTTTTTGACTTTAATTCATAGAACTAGTCATTACTAATATAAAATAACATTCTAAAAGTGTTTCCGATAGAAATTTTGAAAAATATCAATAATATACCCAAATTCCAGATGTTCTAACTCTCATAAAATCCTCAATAATCATCCGATTTTGGTCGTCAAGGTCATTTTATTTATGGTTTATCTGCTAGATTCACTCTGCATTCAAATTTTAGAAATTTTGAAAAAGTGACTTTTTTGAAAAAAATCCATGCTAACCCCTTACACAATTTTCATAGAACTAGTTATTACTAATATAAAATAACATTCTAAAAGTGTTTCCGATAGAAATTTTGAAAAATATCAATAATATACCCAAATTCCAGATGTTCTAACTCTCATAAAATCCTCAATAATCATCCGATTTTGGTCGTCGAGGTCATTTTATTTATGGTTTATCTGCTAGATTCGCTCTGCATTCAAATTTTAGAAATTTTGAAAAAGTGACTTTTTTGAAAAAAATCCATGCTAACCCCTTACACAATTTTCAAAATTTTTTCATAAATTTAAAACTTAATTTTTTGACTTTAATTCATAGAACTAGTCATTACTAATATAAAATAACATTCTAAAAGTGTTTCCGATAGAAATTTTGAAAAATATCAATAATATACCCAAATTCCAGATGTTCTAACTCTCATAAAATCCTCAATAATCATCCGATTTTGGTCGTCAAGGTCATTTTAATTATGGTTTATCTGCTAGATTCACTCTGCATTCAAATTTTAGAAATTTTGAAAAAGTGACTTTTTTGAAAAAAATCCATGCTAACCCCTTACACAATTTTCAAAATTTTTTCATAAATTTAAAACTTAATTTTTTGACTTTAATTCATAGAACTAGTCATTACTAATATAAAAAAACATTCTAAAAGTGTTTCCGATAGAAATTTTGAAAAATATCAATAATATACCCAAATTCCAGATGTTCTAACTCTCATAAAATCCTCAATAATCATCCGATGTTGGTCGTCAAGGTCATTTTATTTATGGTTTATCTGCTAGATTCACTCTGCATTCAAATTTTAGAAATTTTAAAAAAGTGACTTTTTTGAAAAAAATCCATGCTAACCCCTTACACAATTTTCAAAATTTTTTCATAAATTTAAAACTTAATTTTTTGACTTTAATTCATAGAACTAGTCATTACTAATATAAAATAACATTCTAAAAGTGTTTCCGATAGAAATTTTGAAAAATATCAATAATATACCCAAATTCCAGATGTTCTAACTCTCATAAAATCCTCAATAATCATCCGATTTTGGTCGTCAAGGTCATTTTATTTATGGTTTATCTGCTAGATTCACTCTGCATTCAAATTTTAGAAATTTTGAAAAAGTGACTTTTTTGAAAAAAATCCATGCTAACCCCTTACACAATTTTCATAGAACTAGTCATTACTAATATAAAATAACATTCTAAAAGTGTTTCCGATAGAAATTTTGAAAAATATCAATAATATACCCAAATTCCAGATGTTCTAACTCTCATAAAATCGTCAATAATCATCCGATTTTGGTCGTCGAGGTCATTTTATTTATGGTTTATCTGCTAGATTCGCTCTGCATTCAAATTTTAGAAATTTTGAAAAAGTGACTTTTTTGAAAAAAATCCATGCTAACCCCTTACACATTTTTCAAAATTTTTTCATAAATTTAAAACTTAATTTTTTGACTTTAATTCATAGAACTAGTCATTACTAATATAAAATAACATTCTAAAAGTGTTTCCGATAGAAATTTTGAAAAATATCAATAATATACCCAAATTCCAGATGTTCTAACTCTCATAAAATCCTCAATAATCATCCGATTTTGGTCGTCAAGGTCATTTTATTTATGGTTTATCTGCTAGATTCACTCTGCATTCAAATTTTAGAAATTTTGAAAAAGTGACTTTTTTGAAAAAAATCCATGCTAACCCCTTACACAATTTTCAAAATTTTTTCATAAATTTAAAACTTAATTTTTTGACTTTAATTCATAGAACTAGTCATTACTAATATAAAAAAACATTCTAAAAGTGTTTCCGATAGAAATTTTGAAAAATATCAATAATATACCCAAATTCCAGATGTTCTAACTCTCATAAAATCCTCAATAATCATCCGATGTTGGTCGTCAAGGTCATTTTATTTATGGTTTATCTGCTAGATTCACTCTGCATTCAAATTTTAGAAATTTTAAAAAAGTGACTTTTTTGAAAAAAATCCATGCTAACCCCTTACACAATTTTCAAAATTTTTTCATAAATTTAAAACTTAATTTTTGACTTTAATTCATAGAACTAGTCATTACTAATATAAAATAACATTCTAAAAGTGTTTCCGATAGAAATTTTGAAAAATATCAATAATATACCCAAATTCCAGATGTTCTAACTCTCATAAAATCCTCAATAATCATCCGATTTTGGTCGTCAAGGTCATTTTATTTATGGTTTATCTGCTAGATTCACTCTGCATTCAAATTTTAGAAATTTTGAAAAAGTGACTTTTTTGAAAAAAATCCATGCTAACCCCTTACACAATTTTCATAGAACTAGTCATTACTAATATAAAATAACATTCTAAAAGTGTTTCCGATAGAAATTTTGAAAAATATCAATAATATACCCAAATTCCAGATGTTCTAACTCTCATAAAATCGTCAATAATCATCCGATTTTGGTCGTCGAGGTCATTTTATTTATGGTTTATCTGCTAGATTCGCTCTGCATTCAAATTTTAGAAATTTTGAAAAAGTGACTTTTTTGAAAAAAATCCATGCTAACCCCTTACACATTTTTCAAAATTTTTTCATAAATTTAAAACTTAATTTTTTGACTTTAATTCATAGAACTAGTCATTACTAATATAAAATAACATTCTAAAAGTGTTTCCGATAGAAATTTTGAAAAATATCAATAATATACCCAAATTCCAGATGTTCTAACTCTCATAAAATCCTCAATAATCATCCGATTTTGGTCGTCAAGGTCATTTTATTTATGGTTTATCTGCTAGATTCGCTCTGCATTCAAATTTTAGAAATTTTGAAAAAGTGACTTTTTTGAAATAAATCCATGCTAACCCCTTACACAATTTTCAAAATTTTTTCATAAATTTAAAACTTAATTTTTTGACTTAAATTCATAGAACTAGTCATTACTAATATAAAATAACATTCTAAAAGTGTTTCCGATAGAAATTTTGAAAAAGATCAATAATATACCCAAATTCCAGATGTTCTAACTCTCATAAAATCCTCAATAATCATCCGATTTTGGTCGTCGAGGTCATTTTATTTATGGTTTATCTGCTAGATTCGCTCTGCATTCAAATTTTAGAAATTTTGAAAAAGTGACTTTTTTGAAAAAAATTCATGCTAACCCCTTACACAATTTTCAAAATTTTTTCATAAATTTAAAACTTAATTTTTTGACTTAAATTCATAGAACTAGTCATTACTAATCTAAAATAACATTCTAAAAGTGTTTCCGATAGAAATTTTGAAAAAGATCAATAATATACCCAAATTCCAGATGTTCTAACTCTCATAAAATCCTCAATAATCATCCGATTTTGGTCGTCGAGGTCATTTTATTTATGGTTTATCTGCTAGATTCGCTCTGCATTCAAATTTTAGAAATTTTGAAAAAGTGACTTTTTTGAAAAAAATCCATGCTAACCCCTTACACATTTTTCAAAATTTTTTCATAATTTTAAAACTTAATTTTTTGACTTTAATTCATAGAACTAGTCATTACTAATATAAAATAACATTCTAAAAGTGTTTCCGATAGAAATTTTGAAAAATATCAATAATATACCCAAATTCTAGATGTTCTAACTCTCATAAAATCCTCAATAATCATCCGATTTTGGTCGTCAAGGTCATTTTATTTATGGTTTATCTGCTAGATTCGCTCTGCATTCAAATTTTAGAAATTTTGAAAAAGTGACTTTTTTGAAAAAAATCCATGCTAACCCCTTACACAATTTTCAAAATTTTTTCATAAATTTAAAACTTAATTTTTTGACTTAAATTCATAGAACTAGTCATTACTAATATAAAATAACATTCTAAAAGTGTTTCCGATAGAAATTTTGAAAAAGATCAATAATATACCCAAATTCCAGATGTTCTAACTCTCATAAAATCCTCAATAATCATCCGATTTTGGTCGTCAAGGTCATTTTATTTATGGTTTATCTGCTAGATTCACTCTGCATTCAAATTTTAGAAATTTTGAAAAAGTGACTTTTTTGAAAAAAATCCATGCTAACCCCTTACACAATTTTCAAAATTTTTTCATAAATTTAAAACTTAATTTTTTGACTTAAATTCATAGAACTAGTCATTACTAATATAAAATAACATTCTAAAAGTGTTTCCGATAGAAATTTTGAAAAATATCAATAATATACCCAAATTCCAGATGTTCTAACTCTCATAAAATCCTCAATAATCATCCGATTTTGGTCGTCAAGGTCATTTTATTTATGGTTTATCTGCTAGATTCACTCTGCATTCAAATTTTAGAAATTTTGAAAAAGTGACTTTATTTGAAAAAAATCCATGCTAACCCCTTACACAATTTTCAAAATTTTTTCATAAATTTAAAACTTAATTTTTTGACTTTAATTCATAGAACTAGTCATTACTAATATAAAATAACATTCTAAAAGTGTTTCCGATAGAAATTTTGAAAAATATCAATAATATACCCAAATTCCAGATGTTCTAACTCTCATAAAATCCTCAATAATCATCCGATTTTGGTCGTCAAGGTCATTTTATTTATGGTTTATCTGCTAGATTCACTCTGCATTCAAATTTTAGAAATTTTGAAAAAGTGACTTTATTTGAAAAAAATCCATGCTAACCCCTTACACAATTTTCAAAATTTTTTCATAAATTTAAAACTTAATTTTTTGACTTTAATTCATAGAACTAGTCATTACTAATATAAAATAACATTCTAAAGGTGTTTCCGATAGAAATTTTGAAAAATATCAATAATATACCCAAATTCCAGATGTTCTAACTCTCATAAAATCCTCAATAATCATCCGATTTTGGTCGTCAAGGTCATTTTATTTATGGTTTATCTGCTAGATTCGCTCTGCATTCAAATTTTAGAAATTTTGAAAAAGTGACTTTTTTGAAAAAAGTCCATGCTAACCCCTTACACAATTTTCAAAATTTTTTCATAAATTTAAAACTTAATTTTTTGACTTTAATTCATAGAACTAGTCATTACTAATATAAAATAACATTCTAAAAGTGTTTCCGATAGAAATTTTGAAAAATATCAATAATATACCCAAATTCCAGATGTTCTAACTCTCATAAAATCCTCAATAATCATCCGATTTTGGTCGTCGAGGTCATTTTATTTATGGTTTATCTGCTAGATTCACTCTGCATTCAAATTTTAGAAATTTTGAAAAAGTGACTTTTTTGAAAAAAATCCATGCTAACCCCTTACTTACCTTAAAACTTAATTTTTTGACTTTAATTCATAAAACTAGTCATGACTAATGTAGAACTAAAAGAGAACTAGAACTAAAAGAATACTAGAAGAGAAGTAGAAAGGAACTAGAGGTGAACTAGAAAAATAAATAAGAGAGAACTAAAAGATAATAAGAAAAAAACTAATAGAGAACTAGAACTTGAAGGGAACTAGAAGGCACCTAGACGAGAACTATAAGAAATGAATAATAGAACCAAAACATAACAAGAAGATTTCTTGTAGTGTACTAGAAGGGAACTAGATGTGAACTGGAACTAGAAGAGAACTAGTGCCAAAAGGGAACAAGAACTACAAGAGAACTAGAAGCAAACTAGAATAAAACTAGAGGAATTTGAACTAGTAAGAGAACTAACTTTGAATTGACCTAGAATTATTAGAACTAAAAGAGAACAACTACTAGAATTGCACAAGGTATTGAAAAGAACTAGAACTAGATGAGAACCTTCCGCCAAACTTCGCTGCTCAAATCTCCCCTCCAAGAAAGTTCACTCAACACCCTCTGAGTCAGCACATAGAAAGGGCACCTAAGTGGTTGACAGTTCCAAGCGGGAACTACAAGGTTAGCGCCTTAAATGCAGTGAAAGTCGTACATTTATTTGTATTAAATATTTATTGCAGAGCAGCGACGGCAGTAAAAGCAATTTTCCAAAACGTGGCAAAGTGGCAAAGATTCAAGTTCAGCTCGACGCAAAGTGATTCAGTTTGAGGGGCTGCACTAGAAAGTGCTGCTGTTTCCGCTGCCCACACTCTATACTGTGTATACCTATATATACATATATATACTCTGTGTATAGTTTCATCGTCGCGTTCGCAGCGATTCACCACGTTTGAGTATCTCCTCGAGGCGGCGTCGCTCCTTCACTGTCAGCACCTTCTCGAGCGTCTCCAGTGTCGCGTTGATTTCCCGCTTCGAGTGCAATGGCAGCCAGAGTGTTGTGATGGCAAAGGTTCTGGGTTGGGTGCCGAAAAAAACAGTTATGTAAAATTGGCTAATTGACTTGCAGAGGTGCCTCCCCTGCCCCTGGCGCCCTGCCCCTCTCACTTACCTGTGCACGCGCATTGCATCGATGGCACAGCGTTGCATCTGCTCGTGCATTGCCATTTCCCAGCGGAAACGTTCGTTGTAGCGTCGAAACGCGGCCATATACCGTCGCTGGCAGATGTCAGCGCTAGAGAGGGAGAGGGGAGGAGTGGAGGAAAACGTATTAAATCAACAGGAAATTGCAATTTTCACACAATTTGATTCGAGCTTACTACGTCACCTCCTTCTCATCCTGCGGCACCCGTTGCCCGAAGCCAACACGCCGCGCCAGGAGTACTCGATACCATTGCTTCTGTAGCGCATTCATCGGTCGCTTGAAGGGATTCCCATTCGCATTCGCATTCGCATTCAGTGGCGGCCTACAATTGCCCTGTGGCTCAATGTGTGCATTGCCTGCCCTGGCCTGCTCCTCTGTCTCCTCCTCGCTGTCGACTTCCTCCTCCTCCGTCTTCTCCTTCTCATCTGCCTGGTTCGTTTTCAGTTTTTCCATTTCGTTTTAGCGTTTTACAAGTTTTCCGTATTAACTTAGAGATTGCTTCCTTACCGTCGGGCATTTGCCATTGCACTGCCCCAGCAAATGTTGCTCCCTTTATCTGCTTGACGCTGTTGTTGTTGTTGTTGGTGTTGTTAGTGTTGCCAGCTGCCAGCTCCATGACGAGTTTATCGAACCAACAAGGCAAATGGGCTACACACGTTCGTTGTCTGCGCAGCACAAGGTGAGACGACAGGGCAAGAGGAGGAGGGGCAGCAAGTGTGAGGATTGGGATTGGCATCTGTTCTGCTGCGTTAACTGTTGCACAATTGCGAATGCGTTTTGTCTGTTTCAGCTGAATGACTCGAGAGTTGGATGCGCCGCCAAATGGCTTACACTTTGATTGACTCGGCTTGATGATGATGGCAGTGTATGAGGAGTAAAGGGAAGTCAATACTGTAGTGTAATCAAGGGCTGCATTTAATTACCAGTGGCTTTTTTCCTGTCAAATGTAGTTGAGCTGCAAAACTCGTTATATTCCTAGTATATTGAAATAATCGCTGCGCAAAAAAGTATGCTACAGTTGACAGTAGGCAAAAGCCAATTGAAAATTTCGCGTGCGCGTGAAAGTATGCTACGTTTTTACAATTGCAACTTGTAGGAGAAATTGTATTACAAATCTCGCTTTAATTTAGCATTTTTGAACGAAAAAAAAGCCAAAGGATTTTAAAAAGGCTAATATTCGAAAAATTTTAATTTTTTTCTTTTTAAATGTCTCACTGTTATAATCACTATCAAGTACTCGTCGTGCGCATACAACACATTTGTTTACTTGGCCAACTTCCGGTCTAAGCCGGCAGTTGATGCCCATAGCCAGAGGAAGACAATTCAGAGAGTAGGCCAAACGGCAAAAGGCACAACAAGCCTTGCTTGCAGTTCAAACAGAGAGACAAATAGACAGACAGACAGATAGATAGATGGACGCACAGCACAGCACACAAAAGGGCTCATCGTAGGCGTTGAAGTAGAAGGAGTCGAGCAGCTGTCGCTGATGGCTCAAACTGGCATTTTGCCGAGTAGACAACAAACAAAACTATCGAACCGAGTGGCGCCTGTCGCAGTTTATGGGCCCCGTCCAAAAGAGGCAATCATAGAAATGTGCTCTAATTTAAAGTGGCATAAAAAACAAAGCGGGCAAAACAAAGGCCGTAGAAGGAGAGGGCAAAAGAAGGCAAAAGCGCAGCAGCTGCCAAGACAAAGCGCGCGCACATATGGCCCGAATGGAGCATGTTGCCAGAAATGCAGTTGGCCAAAACGATTTCCTTCCCCCCACGCCCCACGCTCCATCAACATATATATTTTATGTTATGTCTGTTCGACTTGAAGTTGGTGGGTCGCCTGGGGTCAGGTTTGTCTTCGGGTCGTGCCAATATCAACATTAGTTCTCAGTAATGTCATGAACTTTTCGGGTGAATTGTTGTTGTTGTTGTTACCGTTTTTTGTTTGTCTTGTTTTTCTAGCTTGTCTTGGGTATTTTTTTTTTTCCTATTTTCGTTTGGCCTCAGCTGGCAGCGTCGACTTTGTCAGCGCTTATTGATGCCCGCTACGGCTAAATGTTTTTCAATTTATTTTATTTCCAGTAGCAAAAAAAAAAAAAACAATTTATTGGCGCCTTCTGTCTTGGCCTTTTATGGCGCCCTTTGGCCCCCACTTTGCAATTGTTTTGGCCCGCGCGCATCGGCGATTTGATTGATGTTGCAACAATTTTGCAGCATAATTTTAGGCGGACACTTAAGCTGGCCCGCATTGCGAGTGTGCAAGAGTGAGACAACTAGCTGCGTCGCAGACACGTAGGCGCCCAACGTTCGATTGGAAATTGCCCGCGCCATCCATAATGATAATAATAATATATCACTTAACTAAGCAAGTGGCATTTAGTTCAATTACTGAGGCCAGTTACAAAAGGATTTCAGATGATATATTAAAATTGCCTGAAAAATCGTTAAAGAACATTTAGGTATATTTTTAGTATCTTAAATTTCTTTTGTCTTTCTTTAAATTTTAAATAATTTTAAATTATTCTGTATACTACTAATATAACTAATTAATAATAAAGTACTTAACATATTTTTGCTGGATAAAACTATGATTAAATTATTGAAACATATTACAATTAAATTTAATTTTAAAGTATTTAAATTAAAATAAAAAATAAATAAAAATTAATTTATTGTTAAATGAATTAAATTTAATTTTAAATTAATTAAATTTGATTTTAAATTAATTAAATTTAATTTTAAAATAATTAAATTTAATTTTAAATTAATTGAATATAACATAAAATCTTAAATAATCTTAATAGTTTAAAACATATAAAAATCTTTTTAAATTTATTGCACTAAATATGGAAAACAACATCGAAAAATTGTTAATACTTAATTAATATTATATATTAATTAATATACAGTGTAAGTTTAGCATACTAAATAAACAGTATTTTATCAATTAATAAATTAATAAATAAACAGTATTTTATACAAAAATTTTCCTTGGCTTTTCTTGTTTTATTCTCCTCTATTATTGCTCAACAGAAAATTGAACAAATATGCGCAAATTAATTAACTTTGTATTAATTTTTAGCTAATTAAGAACTACAAAAATTTGGCAAAATAAATTTGGTTATTACAAGAAGAAATTTGTGAGTTCATTAAGTGAAAATTCCTATAGACATTTGCCACATTATTGAGTTGCCCTGGCAAAGCCGCATTAAGCCAATCGCTGCAATTAGCTGCGAAGCAAACAAGTTTAAAGCGCTCAAATCGCTGAAATTGCTGTTTGCGCTGCACGACAAGCGACGAGGGACGGACGGACAGACGAAATGGCTAAATGGCTCAACGGATGAATGCGATAAAGAGGGGACAGAAAGACAGATAGACAGACAGAGAGACAGTGAGACGGACAAGTCGGCTTGGAATGGCATAAGCAAATGCGCAGCACAATGAGTTGATAATCCCCAAGGCAAACAGACAGAGAGAGAAGGCACATGTGCAGCGTGGCAGGGGGACTGCGAGGTGGGAGTGGGGGGGGCTAGTCTGTGGAGTAGCCCGCATACATTTATGTTATGCATACATGTATGCAAAAGCCATAAAGCAACAATAATAAAGGCGCATCATCATCATCATCAGCGATGGTTTCTCTGCTCGCGCTGTCAGCACAAAAGTATGAAATATCATCTAAAATAGGAAATGCGTAAATGCGAAATCCTACGCAACGGAAACTGAATCCAACTCACACACACACACAGGCACACACACACATACATGTGCACGTTTGCTACTTTGAGTGTATGAAAGTCAATTTTTCATTTAGATAACTTTGACATACGCAAACGTCATGGCAGCTTCATGACCTGAGGGATGTACGGGAGAGTGAGCAGAGCAGTGTAGTGGGGAGGGGAGGGGCGGTGAGTAGTGGGAGCTTTGCTGCACATAACGATTTGGCAGCGAGTTCAGCCAAGTTCCTGACATGGCGCCATCACCCAAATGCGGGCTGCGTTTTGATAAATGAATTCACGACGCGGCGGATTTGCTGCCATGAGGGTATGTTGAGAGCATTTGTGTGCGTGTGTGTGAGGTTGTGTGTGTGCGCTCGTATGTGTGTGCTGAGCTTAAATGAAATGTTAACAATTAAACGCAGCAAGCGCAAATCCAACGAGCGTCACGAAAAGACTATCAAAATACTTAATAAGCCGCCTTGCTCCACTTCAGCTTCGGCTGCGGCGGCGTATGCGCAATGTTTGAACTGGCGTATAAATTATGCGCGTGTTAGGGGAGGTTACTCACACTCTTGATGTGCCGAGGGTTGCTGTTTTAGTGCAAACTAAGCCGAACATTAAAAACGAAAAGGTAAAACGCTAAAAAACTAAAGACACTGAAGAAAAGGGATCAACGACGGGGATTTTCATTATATTTAGCAGGCGTGTTTGATTGTTGTTGTTGCGCAGTTTGATGTTGCTAACTCAGTTTGTTGTTGTTGTGTTCGACTTGTTGTTGTTGCTTAGCTTGTTGTTGTTGTAGTTGTTGTTGCCGTTTTGCTGCCTTTGTTGTGTGGCAAATAAAAACAAGTTGTTTTGTATTTGCTCAGCGTCTTGCACATTGTTATAATCATAAAAAGTATTAAAAAGTAACAAGGCAGCAGCTGAAGACAGTTGGGGGAAGGGGCAGGAGCAGGGCTTGGGGGGGCAGAGAGGGGGCTACGGGGGTTGACAGGTGGCTCGCACTGCCATTTGAAGTTGATTGCCCATTTTGGGGAAGCTCCACTTGTGTTTACCGACTTGAACACAAACCCCAAGCAGACTGACAGTGTATGTGTGTGTGAGTGTATATGTGTGAGTGTAGAAATGTATGTGTGAGTGTGCTTGGCTGTGTGTGGTCGCGGCTTATGTACAAAATTTGCGCTTAGGTTAGCGTGAAATGATGTTCAGGTAATAAAGCGCTGCGCTGCGGTTGGCTTAGGGGACAGCACAGCTGCGCTAACTGCCTGTGCTTGGGGATGGACAGTGTAAAAACAGGTGATTAAATGCAAAAGTGTACAATGAAGGAAGGAGGGAGAGAGATAGAGAGAGAGAGAGAGAGTGGCAAGTATGCCAACGAAGGCAGCACATGTAACAAACTTAGCTTCATTTCCCCGTTTCTCATTTGCCTTTCGCACCGATATGCCCTGTACAGTCCAGCGTAGCGCACTACAATCATATTTCACGCTTTGCTACATCCAAAACAAGCGACAACAAAGTGGGCATATGGATGGGAGTATGCTATGCCATGCTATAAAGAGGGATACTCGGGTATCCGCTGCGTATCTGCGCGTAAGTAATATTTTATGGCAAACGCGCTCGACGAGCCCAGCGGATTGTAAATTTTAATGAAATCTCCTTAAGATGCAATCAACTTGGAGTATTTTTATGATGCTCCAACTATAGGCACACACACGCACACACACACACACACACACACACACACATACACAGGCATATACAATACATGTCTTATGATTTGCGTGGCAGGCAAAGCGGAGGCAGCAGCTGCAGCTTCGTACAATATTTTGCTTAAAGCTCAACTTGAACTTCAGCCAGGCAGTCCTAAGTGTGCACAACACGCACACACACACACACACACACACCTACACCTTGCTAGAGCAAGTGTTGTTGTTGTGTGTTGCCCTTTCCTTTTCAATGGCGGCTGCTGGACGCAGGTGCGAATCCCTTGCGTAGTCGATGAGGGCCAACAAAGACGCCAGACTGAGGGAAGCCACAGAGATGTAGTAAGAGGGGAGCAGGGAGCAGTGCGAGAGGGAGAGGGAAGGGTGGCGGACAGCATCTGCAGACGTTGAGGAAATATTTTTTGGCTGCTTGTCTGTGTGTGTGTGTGTGCACCTTGAAAATCCTTAGACTTTTTGCGGGTCGCACAGTTTATTTTCATTTTATTTGCACTACACCCCCCGCCCTTCTACCCACCCCATCCGTCTGCACTGGCTGCATACCTTTTTGGCACTTTGTTGAATTTATCGCATAAGCTTTTCGCATACTTCCGGGTAATTGGCAACACCATGTACTATGTGTGTGTGAGTGTGTGTGTGTGTGCGTAGCGCATTTAAAGGCGTTAAGGTGCAAATTTATTTCCACGAAACCTTTTGCTGCCAACGTCCGTCCGTCCGTCCGTCCGTCCGCCGTAATGAGCACTTTGTGTGCGTCGTATTTCTCGACCCTGACATATGGCCAACCCAATCCTGCAGCCAGCCAGCCAGCCTGCTATGCTGTCCTGCTCTGGGACACCTTATGCCACGTATACGCACCGTATCCGCTGAGCTGGAGCTCGTTAAAGGCGTCTGGAGTGCTCGACCATTTTTGCACTTGCGGTTTTGCCGTGTTATTGTTCAAAATTGTTAAGCACATTTAAGCCTGATTTAGTTGCATATTTATTGTATTTACTGGCCCTCTTGGCGCAGCCTCTTGCCTGTCCCTGCCTACTACTCTTGCTATTCCTGCTTCTCCTGCTTCTCCTGCTGCTCCTGGTTCTCCTGCTTCATATTAATGAGTTATGTAAACTGCTTGGGGTCCCTCGGAGGACTTAAGGCGAGTTCGAGAAATTATTTTGGTTGCAATTTTTTATAAAGAAAGGAACAACGGGAAGTTAACAACTTGCGGTAGCCAGGGGAATTTAATATTGTTTGAAAGTATTTATTATCGAAATTATTGAATTAATTTTATGTTTTTATTTTTGAATTTAATGAAAATATAAATGCATTTATTTTAAAGTATTTTTGTGGTATTATTTACATTAATTTGTTGCTTTATAAATGAGAAATAAAACCAATGAAATTATTGTTACTTATTTGAAAATATTTCAAAAAACTTTTATGAAATTCTTTATATGTTATATTTAAAAATTTTTCTTTAAAAAATTTGGAAGAAGTTTTAATTAATAGAAGCTTAAATTAATATAGTCTAAAAAATCTTTTTCTTAATTTTGAATTAGTTTTTACACCTAAAGAAAGAACAGTAAAATTATTCTTTTTTACATTTTTCTAAAAAAAAAAAAAAAAAAAATATTTTTCTAAAAATTACTAAAAATTTTTGAATGTTTTTTATATTAAGATGAATTCAAATTGGGGCAATAGAAATTATTTGAAAGTACCTTTTGTATTTTGGAATTATTATAACATACTTTATGCATTTAAATGTAAATTAAACATTAAAATAGTTATTATTTTCTTTGCTTATTTGTCTAAAAATAATTTTAAATATTTTTACATATTTTCTTATGTCTAGATATAAATTGAATTTGTATACAGCAGTATGAATGGGAGTTGATTGCCTTCAAGTGTATCCAAGTCAATCATATATTTATTTTCCCACTCATAACTGTGCATAAAGTGTTTCCTAACTATTCAGATCTTTAAAAAACCATAAAATTTCTATTTAGTATACAAAAAGCATTCTTTTCTCAAGTAAAATCAAAGCAAGTTTAACACTCTTTTTATGCCCTTGCCTCATGTATTATTCCTACTCACTCTGGAAAACTAACCTCAGCAACTACGAGGCAAGCAGATACCTTTTCTTACCCCATCGCAGGAGTGCCTTTAGGGGGTCAGAGGACAACAGAAAAAGTCATGTCTCTTATCGTAATCTTTTCCAGACAGCTGCGTTGACTTCCGTTTATGGTACATTTCTGCTGCCAATCTTCCCCCCCCCCCACCATCCTTCATTACTCCTCCTACTTCTTGCTGCGACCCTTTTTCGATGATGATGGAAAACCCAACGCCGCATTGCTTTATGGCCATAAATATTTCATTATGAATTTTCCCCCCTCTTTCACTCTCTTTCTCTCTCTCTCTTCGCATTTCGAAACGCTTTTGCCTATGCCAGAAGTAATTTTGCTGGCTTCGTTTTGGCTCCTTGAGGAAAACTTGGCCGAAATAAATAATAAAAAATGCAATCCATAGACGCTTCAATGAACCATCCATCCCCCTCCCACACTTTGCCGAAATTTTTTGTTCTTACGCATCAAAATGTGCCTCGGCACGGTAGGGTTAAGCATAGCTAAGTATTGATGTTTGTTAAAGGGGGTGAGGTGGTGAGCTGGTGAGGGGGATGGGGTTAACCTCCTTTTCTTCTTGCTGCGCGTTCGTGACATCTGCAGGTCGCATTAATAATTAAATCAAGCAATAAAAATTCAGCACGAGTGGCAGCCGCGCCTGTGAGAAAGCTCAGCTAAATAGGGAAATAGAGAAGCCATGCAATCTGTCTTTTTGATGCGTTAGATACTCTGTAAATAAATGCAAAAACTGTTGAATGTATGGTGGCAGGTTAAATTATTTATAACAGCACGGAAAGCACATTAAAGCTTTCATTGGAGCTTAAAGCTGTAACACTTTCCTTCATTTCATTATATATTTACAGTTTGACTGTTTAATTACATATTGCGTCCTTATAACCAATAGAAGCTTTCGTGAAAGCTCATTAAAGCTCTTCTGAAATGTCTATTCAATATGACTTACTCAAATCTTGGGTTATTAAGGACCATTATAGCTAAATATCATATGACAAAAAACAAGTTATTGGTGTGAGCTCATTAAATGTTTTTTGAAATTCATAATCAATATACTTTGCTTAATTCTTTGTTATTCTAGAGGAAATACTCCAAAATACCATATAACTCTGTTAAGAATTTTTTGCGAAAGCTTCTTAAAGCTCTTTGGAGATAATTGGTTAGTATAACTAACTCAATTGGTTGGTTATTGAAAACTTAAATACTGAAATATCATTTAACAATAAAATAAAATAAAAATATATATATAT
Source organism: Zaprionus ornatus (assembly GCA_018904035.1). Classification (NCBI taxonomy): domain Eukaryota; kingdom Metazoa; phylum Arthropoda; class Insecta; order Diptera; family Drosophilidae; genus Zaprionus; species Zaprionus ornatus. Next base: position 13,348,390 of record JAEIFZ010000002.1, on the reverse strand, counting down.
ATTTTTTTTTTTATTATTATTAAGTGAAGAATCCGTACATCATAAACAATAAGCTCATTAAAGCTGTACTGAAAAGCTTAATTAATATACCTTGCATAATTGTTAGTTATGCTAGAGGAAATCTCCAGCAATATCTTTAAATACCAATAAGATCTTAATTAAAAGCTCTTGAAAGCACTTATTTAATACCCATAAAATAAACATACCTTGTTTAATTTACCCTGGCTAAATGGATAAATATATAGAAATATAACTATTATTTAAAAAAAAAAAAATAATAATAATAATAAGACAAAAAAATTATTTTTCTTCATTACATTTCCCGCTTAACAGTCCAGTATACCCCATTTGCAACTCATTATGACTGCGCTTAGAAATACATAAATCATTTACTTTGAAGCACGAAATGCTTCCTGTATCCCCTTCCACCGACTGGCCCTAAAAAGTATGCAATGCAAAAGTTCGATTGACATTTTCACTGCCTCCCTTTTATTGTTGTTGTGCGTTGTAAACAATTAGATATGTCTGTGCATTATTTATTTATTTTTGCACACGAATTGCCAAATTCATAATAAATTAACATTGTCTTGGAAAATTGAAAATGCCGTCCGACAACAGCAACAGCAACAACAACAACAACAACAACAGCAACAACATTCTTACGCACGAATAATTCAGTAATGAAAATCGCATCGTCATTGCGCGAGCATTCGGATGAGGATGAGATGGAGAAGGAGGACAAGGAGGACAAGCAGTCCGGAAGAGATTCCGCTGAATGCTGCTGCTGCTGCTGGTGCTGCTGATGCTGCCATCTCCGCGGGCAACATTGTTGTTAATATTTTGCTCAGTGCGCGCACAAATGCGATTAAAATTGTTAGAGAAAATTACGCCCAGAGATTTGCGCGCATTGTTGTCTGCCACGAATACATACATATCTCGGTATTCTCCTTCTTGTTGTTGTTGTTGCTGTTTTTGTAATCTAATAAAAATAGTTTGTGCTGCTCATAAATTCGCAGATAGAAATTCCAGCTGCGTAAAGGAAATTACAACAAAATTAAGAAAGTTCTTGCGACCGCTCGCAGTGCGTGCAACTTCAAGTTTAATCAATACAAGCCGCATGGGGGCGCTCGAGTGCCCCCCTTTGACACACACACACACACACAGTTTTTTCGCCACTTTATCCACTTGCACGGCTACAAGTTATTGTTGTTGTTGTTAACGTGCTACCCCGTTGCGCTTTGTTATAAACTTGCTGAAATTTTTATGAAAAGCATTCTCAACCGGGCTTAAGTCGCCCCCTTATACACCTTCCCCCTGCTTCCCATCTCCCTCTCTCTCTCCCTCTTGCTTGCTCTGTCATCTTCATAAGCCCGGGTTACTCGGGGGTCGCGTGCCCTTTGACGCTGCTCACATATCTCGTTGCCAAGTCGAGGCGTTTGTAAATATTTTAATTGAAATTAAAATTTAGCTTTCCTGCCGAGCTTTGCTTCACAGTTTTTAGCCGCCTCTTTTAGCCTTCTTTTCTTTCTGCTTTCAAGTTTCTTTTACCTTTTGGTTTTTGCTGCTTTATCTCAGAGAGGACTTTGGCAAGTTGCCAGCGCCTGCCCGAGGTCACAGAAGCTGCAAAGAAATCTAAATATAAATTTAATTTAGAGTTGCCAAGATGAAGCTGCTGCTGCTGCTGCTGCTGCCCAGTAGGGGTATTCCCACTGGATATCGGCTTTGCTTGGCACACTGTCATGGCAATCGGTTGACAAGGTAGGGAATAAACTAGAGAACCTTCGGTTTTGTATGGCTTCTATGGCACTGAATGGAAATGCTTGAGGAAGGGAAAGTTTGAGAGAAGTTTGACTTCGCTTTGAATTAAAATGTAAAGGGATACTATCGGTATAAGCGATAGTATTGTTGGAACTCTTGGCATTTAGTTGCAGTAAATAACTACCGCTGACACTTTATCTTTCTTTAGTTTTTTATGTCTTCAAGAACATGTTAGGGATTGAGCAATGATTTAATTTGAAAGGAGGCAGACGTCAGTTCAGTATCGGTTACTATCGGTATTAGAGATAGTAAAGCAAAGCAGTGTTTCTTATGCTTTTCATTGGTTAAAGCGATAGTAACATTGCTACTCTTTACATTATAGGAAAATACCCTCCTCTTCTACTTTGTCATCCTTTAGTTTTCTTTGTCTTCAATTACTTGTCAAAGATTAAGCAAAGCTTCAATTTGAAAGAAGTTAGGTTAAATTTGAAAGGAGTCAGACACTTCGTATAATGGCATACTATCGGTAAAAGCGATAGTAACTTAAATACTTTTTGCATTATTCGAAAATACCCACCTCTGATAGTTTTCTTTGCCTCTAATTACTTTTCATAGATTAAATAAAGGTTAAATTTGAAAGAAGTCAGACACTTCAAATTAAAATTCGCTTACTGGGATACTATCGGTATAAGCGATAGTTTTGTAAAAGAGCGTTGGCTTATTTGAAGCAAAACTGAAGATAATCATTTCACAGATTCCTCATGCTATTCATTGGGTGTAAAAAAATAAAAATGAGAGCAGTTTGAAGTCACTTTAAGATAAGCGATAGTATCGTAAATACTTTTTACTTTATACGAAAGTTTAGCAGTTATTAGCAATCTCTGATGCTTTGCCTCTCTTTAGTTTTCTTTGTACTCAAACAAAGTCAAAGATTGAGCGGAGATTAAATTTTGAATTCACTTTACATTAAAATATCATATGATACTATCGGTATAAGTGATACTAACGTTGAACGTTATTAGAAAGTTAAGTTGCAGTTACTATCCACCACTAACACTTTATCTTCCTTTACTATTCTTTATCTTCAAAAACATGTCACAGAAACTTTACTTATTTTTTATCTTTACTCCGCTTCAAATTGAAATATGCTGTAGTACTATCGCTATACACGATAGTAACGCATAAAATCTTAGCATCATTAAAAAGTTAACTCACAGAAGACCCACCTCTGATGCCTTAAGCTTTCTTTGTCTTCGAAAACATGTCAAAGATTAAGCAATAATCTGTACGGGGAAAAAAAAACTTTGATATGAACGTGTGTTTTCCATTTGAAGTTTGAAGAGGAGACCGCAACCGGAAAGTGACTTTTGCATTCAGTTTCAATGCCAGACCGAAAGTTTTTCAAAGCAATTAGATAAGGGCTTCCTAGCTGATTTTGAAGTTGGCCAAGGCACTGGCCAGGGATGTGTGTAGAGGAGGTAAGCAGTGAAGGCGGAGAGACAGTAAGGGTTCAGTTTGGAGCATTTAATCAGCGTAAAGTTTTCGGCAGAAGTTCCAAAGTCCAGCAGCAGATGCAGCTGACCATACTACCTGTGCGAGGGGGAAGGAGAGGCGGGTGGGGCTGGGCTTGGGCAGGGTATAGACCGAGCGAACCGTTACCGAAATCTCATTAAAGGTCCGTCGATGGGCATTGAGCAAGTTCTATTTAGCTTGAATAATATTTGGGCAAGCGTTAACGCAACTGGCCACTAACTGGATGGGCAAAAACAAAGAATAATATTTAAGCACTTAAGGACACCCCCCCCTCCTCCTCTCTTGTTCCCCTGCCCTGTTTTGCCTGTTGGTCCAGTCTTTTCCTTTTCTGGCCACTTGAGTGGAGGCGCAGTGTGCGTGCGTCCACTCACAAATTAGTTAGAAGATGAATGGCCCAAAGTCGCAAAGTTTTGCAGCTTTTACTTGGGATTTAGTGCGGCAACGGCTGTAACTGGCTGCCTTTCCCCCCAACCCTCTCCCCTATCCTCTGCCCTCTTCCCTTCCTCTTATTGCCTTCTCTTCCTGTCTCTACATCATGCTCTTTAGTCTTTAGTCTTTATTTAAAGCATAAACTTTTTTAATGAATGCTCTTAGTTCTGCACATATTTTTAATGCATAGTTCATTAAAAAGCAACTTCAGCGGAGGCCTTCGCAGCCTCCCTGCCTCCGTGTCCCTCCCCCTATCCGCCCTCTGCTGCACTTAGTTACTGCAGATTTATGCGCACAAAGTGGCTCAAGTGTTCGGCCTGCGATTTGCGATTCGCAGCGGGACAGGCTTGAAATGGACTTGCAAATTGGTCTGCAAAGTAGTTTACACACTCTCGCCCACTGCAAGTCGCAGCGATGCACTGCCACAAATTGCGGGGCACTTTCGGAGAGCAGCTTATGCAAGTTCTGTAGGCAAAGTTATGAAATTTCTTGAAATTAATCGATCGATTTGAATGGAAGAAGAGGTAAAGATTAAAGAAAAGGGAAGATAATATTATAGATAGTTGGAGGAGAGCAAGGAGAGCAAATGATGGAGTGAATGATGGAAAAGAAGTGACAGAGAAAAAGAGACTGAAAGAGGTTGACAAAAACACAAATTAAAATGGAGAGAAAACTCAAGCTGAATAGAATGTTATAGGTAAAAGGAAGAGAACAGACAGAGAAATATGGCATAGGTAGAGTTAATAAAATGTGAAAAAACAGAGAGAGAAAAAAGGACACAAAATGAGAAATGAAGATGTTGTGAGTAGCAATAAAGATACAAAGAGATAGAATAGAGAATAGGATTTCCTAGAGAGAACGAAGGATTTAAAACTAAGAGAGAGAACACAACATGGAGATAGACAGAGTAATAAAGATACTGAAAGGCTTGTAAGATAAAGAGTCCCTTCCTCAAAGAGAGGAAGAGTGAGAGAATTAGACAGATTATAGATACAGATAGATGCAGATAAAGCCAGAAACCGCAGAATCCCCTTCTTTTCATGTCTCTACATCATGCCAGAAACCACAGAAGAAAAATTTAAATAAGGAGAAGAAAATGTAAGTATAGCATATATATTACAGAAGAATAGAATATATATTACATATATACGAATATATTTATTAGGTAATAGTGGTACAAATTAGGTAGTACGAATAATAAGTTTCTTCACTTTACTTTAGTTCTACTTTATAAAACATGAGTTTGATGTTCTCGCAGCAACTAACGACAGTCCTACTTTATTTTAAAATACGAGGGTCGTTTGATAAGTCCGTGACTTTTTGAATAAAATATATTTTTTTCGTCAAAGAAGCGTTTTATTTCTCAACATAATCTCCTTTTAGCTCTATACATTTAGTCCAGCGTTTTTCCAATTTTTTTATTCCTTCCAAATAATAGGTTTTCTCAAGGCCCTCAAAATAGTCGTTTGTTTCTGTGATGACCTCTTCATTTGACCCGAATCTCTTACCGCCGAGCCATTTCTTCATGTTTGGAAACAAAAAATAGTCACAGGGGGCTAAATCTGGAGAATATGCTGGATGGGGTAGCAGTTCGTAGCCCAATTTATGAAATTTTGCCATGCTGACTACACACGTGTGCACCCGTGCATTGTCCTGATGGAACAGCACTTTTTTTTCGCCAAATGCGGTCGTTTCTGCTTCAAATCAATATCGAATCTGTCCAAAAGCTCTGAATAATATTCGCCGGTGATCGTTTTACCCTTTTCAAGGTAATCGATGTGAATGATACCTTGTGCATCCCAAAAAACTGTGGCCATGACCTTGTTGGCCGACAGACCCACCTTGGCCTTCTTTGGTGCACGTTCACCCGGAGAAACCCACTGTCTTGATTGTTCTTTGGTCTCTGGTGTGGTGTGGTGGATCCATGTTTCGTCTACGGTAACGAAACGGCGCAAAAATTCGTTTGGATTGCGGTTGAACATCGCCAAACACTCCTTTGAAATGGTCACACGGTTGCGCTTATGGTCGTGTGTGAGCAATCGCGGCACCCATCGCGCGGAAAGCTTTTTCATGTCCAAATATTCATGTAAAATGTGATGTACCCGTTCAGTTGAGATGCCTACAGCCTCAGCTACCTCACGCACTTTCATTCTCCGATCATCCAATATCATTCCATGGATTTTGTCGACGATTTCTGGCATGACGACCTCTTTTGGGCGACCTGAACGTTCGGCATCACTTGTACTGGTACGACCACAACGGAACTCAGTAAACCATTTCTTAACCATTGAAATTGATGGTGCAGAGTCCCCATAATATTTATCAAGTCTTTCCTTGGTTTCGGTGATGGATTTTTTACGCAAAAAATAATGCTTAATTAGCACACGAAATTCACTTTTTTCCATTTTCGTTAAAATTCACGAGATCGTCTGCTTTCAATGCCTATAAAACGCAAACTAAGAAACGCAGCTTTCTCAAAATTTTACAGTCAGCTGTTAATCGATAACTGCTGACAGGAGCAGTGTTGTATTTAGAGCAGGTGCGCGGCAAATACAAAAAGTCACGGACTTATCAAACGACCCTCGTATACTTTATGGGGTCTCCGACGCCTCCTTCTACCTATTACATACATTTGCACAAAGTTAGTATAACCTTTTGTGACCATTTTCAATGGTCGAAGGGCATAAAAACAAACCGACTTGTCTGTCTTTCACAACTTCTCTTCCACTGCGACTCAGCGACAACTTTTTCAACGACTCCCTCGTTCAACTTCTTGACTTTATCTCTTTAAACTGACTGTTCGATTATTCTTCTTCACTGCAACTCTGGTTCTATCGATAGGCAGGCGCCAGCGTTGCCACCCGTGCCATCACCTCTATTGTTTACATACATGAATACAACAACGTGTCATATCATATATCATATTACTTTTACTGCTAAATATCTCCCTTTATAAGGCTCTCTTATGTTTCTCTGCTTCCTTCTGCCTATCGATATGTTCGCAGCAATTCTTTCGGCACTTTTTCTGTTCTCTCCGTCATTTTTTTGGACCTTTCTTGCTGGCTCTGTTGACAGTCATATCACGTAGTATCATCGCAAAGCTGATACGCCGTGTATAATGGGATTTGTTTATTGGTATCATTTGCGCCAACTTTTTGTCTACAACCCCCGCTTGGCGCTTGGCTACAACGTGGCAAGTGGGCGTGCCCAGCCTTCCACTGACTGCAGCTGCCCCCTTGCTCCGCCTCCCCGCCCCCCTCAGCTGATAGAACAAAGTTTCGTATTGCGTTTTAGAGTGCACAACGTAAGCAGCTAGAGTGGACCGAAAAACGTACGTACGGCTCGCTAATCCCGGACAGCTGACAGCTGGATACAGTAAAGGGCACGGCAAAGGGGCAGGGGTTGCCTAGAGAGGGAGGAATAGAGTGAGAGGATTGGGTTCCAGGTGCGAGCACGTGATGCCAGAACGCAATATTGACACTTTCAACGACTTGACGCGCCAAAAGTCATAAAGGGAGTCGGGAAAAAGTTACCGAAAACGCCGCTCCGATTGCACTGGCGGGGAAGGGGGAGAGGAGTGGGACGCTGTAAGGTGGCTGCATAAAAGTAAATCCATGGATTTTTGTGTGTGTATTTGCCACTTAAACTTTTGTCGCACTCCGCCGAAGGAGACTGTCTTTAAGTGCCGCAGGGCGCCGTCTCTGGACGTCTGCGGCAAGTTGTAGAGGAGGAAGAGAAAGAGTGGGGGGGGGGTGGCTGCGCCTGAGGGTTGGCTGCGTGTGCCGGGCATTATTTTCATTGTCGCATTTTTCATCATTCCAAGCTCCTCCCTGAAGTTTTTATAGCTCTCTCTCTCGCAGTCTCTCGTTTGGGCTTTGCCTTTGGCTTTGGCTGCACCTGTGCGTCGCTTAGAACCGGAAGCTGCACATCAGCACTGCGTGTGGGTGAACCCCCCCTCCCCTATCCTTGTGTATGTGTGTGTAGTCACGCTGTCTGGCAGTCTCGATGCTGTCGTTGTCGTTGTCGTTGTCGTTGCCGGCAATTGCCACTTTCAGCGCCGTGTGCATTGTCTCTGTTGCTTTTCCTTTTCGCTTCTCTCGCTTCTCTGCCTCTTCTCTCTTTGGGTAGCAAATCTCTTTTGAATTATTACTGTAATTACCGTTGAGTTTCGCTCTGGCTACGTCGTCGTCCTCGCCGACTAGAAGCTGTTGTGACACCGCTGATGACTGTGTTGATCCGACGATTATGATTTTATTACGTTTTCGTGTAGTTGTGCTCGGCTTCCTTAATTTTCCCTGTGGCCTGCAGCGTGAGTTATGGCTCCACGATTTGGCAAAACGTATTCGGGATCCCTGTACCTCTCACTTGCACTCTCTCTCTGCCCCTCTCTTCTGCCTGCGTAATCGCTTGTAATGAAGCCCTGCAGTAGGTTTACGGGGTCTGTCACTGGATTTCTTTGCTTGATAAACGATGTTCTGAGCTGAGCTACGCGTTTAATTGTAACTACCCCCCGCAGTGAGGGGGACGGGGAAGGTACAGGAGAGCTGCCACAATAGCGCTCTGTATGCTAAGCTATTTCTCTTGTCGCTCACCTAATCAAAATTGATTGGCATAGGTCTCTCTTTGCTCCCTCTCCCCCGCTCTCAGCTCTCTTTGTGCTTATTTAGAGTGGGTGTCCTTTAAGGGGGGGGGTCAGCATTATCAATGGGTACCATTTTTCTCTAGATTTGAATGCACATCATTGGTCAGTTCAATGAGTTTTGCCAACTTAGTGGGATTTTCGGTAAGTTATGGAATGTTTGCATGATGGAAATTATAAAAAGCTGAACAACACGTTTGTTTTATGAGATTGAGAGGAATAAATCGGGATTAAATATTATTTGAGTGTTCGATTTAATGTTAAGGACAAGATTATACATGATATATGTGTAAGAATGATATGTTACCATAATGTGGTAACTATATATACATATATTTACATTAACCCAACCTAAAGAGTATGTGTCTTCCATTTTCTCTTCGCTCTCTTCCTCTATCTCTCTCACTCTCACTCTCTCCCTCTCTCTCGGTCTCTCCCTCTCTCTCGCTCTCTCTCGTGCTCTCTCTCTCTCTCTCTCTCTCCCTCTCTCTCTCCCTCCCTCTCTCTCTCTCTCTCTCTCGCTGTCTCTCTCGCTCTCTCTCTCTCGCTCTCTCTCTCTCTCTGTCTCTCTCTCTCTGTGTCTCTGTCTCTCTCTCTCTCTCTCTCTCTCGCTCTCTCTCTCTCTCTCTCTCTGTCTTTCTCCCTCTCCCTCTCTCTCTCTCTCTCTCTCTCTCTCTCTCTCTCTCTCTCTCTCTCTCTCTCTCTCTCTCTCTCTCTCTCTCTACCTTTCTCTCCCGCTCTCCCTCTCCCTCTCTCCCTCCCTCTCTCTCTCCCTCTCTCTCTCTCTCGAGGATGATATGTAGATGCATGTGTGTGAAAAAGATATGGGGGAAAGACAGAGAAGGAGAGAGAGAGATACATCTACATATCATCCTCTCTCTCTCTCTCTACCTCCTTCTCTCCTGTCTCTTTCACACACTACAGCTACATATCATCCTCTTTCTTTCTCTCTCTCCCCCCTTCTCTTTCCCCCTAATCTCTTTCACACAATCTTTCCACCCTTGCCCACTTTCCCTTTCTTAGTGAGTCCATCTCACTGCCTCCTTGATCTTTGTTTGTTAACGATATTTGTTCTTCTCCCAGTAAGTTAGACTCTCTGCCTCTCTCTCCTTTCTTTCCCCCTCTCTCTCCATTTTTCTTCCCACCTTCTTCTCTTGCTCTCCTCACTATGCTTCACTACTTCCCGCAATATTAACCCAACTGCAGGCAAACTGCGACTTAAGTTCGCCCGCTGCTTGCCTCTTTAAATGTCATGCTGTTAATCCCGCTAGAAGTCTACCACATAAGACCCACACCCTGCCCCATTCCCTGTTCACACTTCCACCAGGCACCCCGCTCCGTAGCCCCGCATCAGCCACATATAACACACATTTAACTCTTGCCGCGGCGCCTCGTTCGACGCTGTTAAGTACAATGTAAACCGCGTCGCACATTCCGCAATCCGCACAACAACTACGACAAACACTAACAGACAGACAGACAGACAGACAGACAGACAGAGGGATAGACAGACACAGGGCAGCAGCATGTGGTGTAGTTGTGGGGGGGGGGGTAAGAGGAATTTCGACACATGTTGCCGCAATAAAAATGTCAACACACACATAAAACATCTTCTAAAATGGCATTTGCACAACGGCGTAAAATTCCAGCAGCCGAAAAATTTGAAGCATAATAAATGGTGCTACGCCTGGGCGAACAATTGCCACAGACACACACACAGAGAGAGAGAGAAGGAGAGAGAGAGAGGCACACATACAGACACACACTTGCTCCCACTCGCACGTGCTTAAAGCTGCTCGACGTGGCATACGCACATTGTTGGCCATTAAATGCGCATTCCTTGGCCATATAGAAATTTATAGACCAGAAGCGCACAAGACGTTCGCAGCGAAAGTGTTGCACGGCAGAGGGAGAGAGTGCGAGAGAGAGACGGAGAGAGAGAGAGAGGGGAAGGGCAAATGAAAATGCGAGCGAGTGAAAATGCTGAATGTGTCGCACAAGTTGCAAGTCGCGATGCGATGCGATGCGACGCGACGCTTTCGCTTTCATTTTGGGCAGAACGAAAGTTAAGCTACCCGCTGCCCTTGCTCTTATTCTCTAGACTCCCCACTCTCCCCACCACTCTCCCTCCTCCTTTTCTTGTGCTGTGTGCGTGTGAGCGGAATTTTAAAAAATATTGTTGCCTTCTTTTAGGCGTGCGCGTCTTTAATGAGATAATCTGCGACTCTCGCTCTGCTCATTTGCCGTAATTGAAGGTTCACTTACCGACCGCCCCTTGCCTCTGCTTCCATCCCTCCCTCTCACTCTCTCTATTTCTGTCTCTCCTGCTCTTTGCTTTCGTCACCCCCCGCTGATTACAAGTGCTGTGGGCTCTGACTGCGTAATGATAGTGCCCCGACCCGTACGTGCGTGCAAGTCGCCTGCTCGTCTCCTGCTCATCTCGTGCTCATCCTGCTCCATTGTGGTGGGCTGCACTCCAAGTGGAGCCTTGCGCCACATGCAGCAGTCGGCAGATGGGGAGCACGAGGAGGCATGGGGCGCATGGTAATCTGCAATAAATGAGGCATGTTGGAAGATTTATTTGATTGCTTTATTTAATATTTTAGAAAACAGGCAGATGTTTCGCTACCGATAAGCGAAGGGGATGGAGAACAACGAGAGTGAGCTGGAGAGAGAGAGACAGAGAGTGAAAGAGTGAGTTGTTGTTGTTGCTGACGTTGAATTATGACTGACGTAATGAAATTTTTTGGTAAGGTAGAAATTTTGCGATGGTGACAGTTGCAGATTGCGAAAAGTGTTGACATTGCCAAGGTGGAGGAGAGGAAGGTGCGAGATTTATGTCTGCGAAATGCTGCTTCTACTACGGATGAGTGACAATAAGTCGCATGACTTACCGTATGCAGATAAGGCCTAGCCAGGCGAAGTGTGCAGAAATATCATGTTATTTATGTATTTAACAAGTATATTCATTTATTTAAGTTTATTTAGTTATTTATTTAGTTTTTTATTTAGTTATTTATTATTTATATAATTATTTTATTTATTTGTATATATTAATTATAATTTTAAATGTATTCATTTAATTATAAAATCTAAAAGGAAGTAGGCAATTCTTTCTGTGGCGTTTGAATTAATGAACAGCCCCAAAAGTAGGCAACGATTTTTTGCTTTGCTGCCAACAAAGTAATTCACGCATTAATATCATGTTATTTATGTATTTAACATGAATTTATTTAAGTTTATTTAGTTAATTATTATTTATTTCTTTAATTTTTTATTTAATTTGTGTAAAGTAATTATAATTTTAAATTTATTCTCATATTTGTAAAATCTAAAAGGAAGTGGACAATTCTCTCTGTGGCGTTTATATTAAAGAACAGCCCCAAAAGTAGGCAACGATTTTTTGCTTTGCTGAAAATAAAGTTATTCACGCAGTATTGAACTTTAACCTAGTAAAACACGCTTGAAACCGCTCTCGCATCACTCATGCAGTGTGTTAAAATCTAAACCCTTCTCTACTTTTTTGTGGTTTCCATCGCGCATACGTCCTGCTGTCCGCAAGGCAACTGGGCAACTGTTACGCCTTGACCATATGGTCGGGACTTGCCACAGCAATTACTACTCCACAGAGAGAGAGGGAGACAGAGAAGGGACAGCACGCATACGCACCGTTGAACCAGCAGCGAAGTAACCCACCATCTATCAGCAATCTATGCACATAAACGTGCAGCAACTAACAACTAAATTTCATTAAGCCGCAGCGCACAAATTGAACTACAACGGGCAACAACAACAAGAAGAACAAGAAGAAGAGCAACGTGGTTGAGGGCCATGCAGAAAATTTAAGTGCCCCAGCGAGCGAACCCAAAGCAGACAAGCGAACGAACCAATTTCGTTGGTGGCGGCGCCTCCCCCCCAAAAAAAAGTGGCATCAACAACAGTAGAAGCAGCAGCAGCAGCAGTAGAAGCAGCAGCAGCAGCGTCGCTGGCAGCAGCAACTCGTGCATGAAGCAAGGGACCAGGGCGGACACAGGCGGTGGCAGGCACAAAAATCAGGCAACGGAGCATGACAAGCAAACGCAACGTAGCGCATCCTGTGCCACCAACATTGCCACAGATCGCCTGCTGGCCAACTTCAAAATGCTGCTGTTGCCCCACGTTGCTGTTGCTGCTGTTGCTGTTACTGTTGTTGTTGATGGTGCAGCTGCTTGGAACTGTTGTCTATTGGTTGCCCCCCCCCTACCCCACTCTCCCGCCCCCTTCTCCATGGTTGGCTGAATCCCACGCTCGTGTGATAACAAAATGAAAACTTTGCGAGTCGAGCCGAAGCCGAGAGCGAAGCTTGGGCCAGAACTGGCGACCAACGGCGCACCGCATGTCTGGCATATTTAATTTATTTATTTTATGCAAATTTCGGATAATGTATCTGCGGCCGCAGGACACAGAACAACAACAACAACAACGACTGACGATGGCCACAACAGCAGCAGCAGCAGCAGCAGCAGCAAGTGGCAACATCAACGGGGTTCGCCAAGGTGGATCATCATACGGAGTAGGAGGAGGGGGAGAGAGGGGGAAGGGCAACGAAAAATTGTAATGAAAGCAATTGTTGCCAAACCGCGCAGCAAAATTATGCTGCATAGCCACGCCTCCAACCCATTTGGCCCCCCTCTCTGCCCCTTTGCCTGTGGTTGCCAGCGTGATATTTAGCATTACACGCTTCATTGTCTAAAGTGGCGCCCGGGGAGGCGCCTCAGCCAAGTACCCAGGCAGCTGGCAGCCAGCTTGCCCCAAGCCTTCCCCATCCCTCCTTTGCCCTTCCCCCTTCTTCTCCATTCCCATCCATATTGTATTTATTCAAAAGTTTGAAGCCGCCTGCTTGCACTAACTACTAATGTGCGGTTGTCTGTGTGTGTTTGTCTGTGAGTGTGTGTGTGTGTGTGTGTGTGTGTGTGTGTGTGTGTGTGGAGTCTAGGGAGGGGGCGTGGCATTGTGTGCAAGTTCTATCTAGCGCCATTTGCTTTTTATTGTTAAACTGCTGCAAAAGTTTTACCATAATTTTGCAAGCACACTCGTTTTTTGGTTTTTCACTTTTTGTCTTCGCTTCCGAGTTGAGCTCAACAATAATGAAAAGCAACTGCGAGATCAGCTGCGACGGCACTGCGACTCGAAGTTGCAATATCCTAGATAAGTTGTAAATATATATACATATAAAAATTGTAATTACCTTATGTCATTTATGAAAAGAAATGTTGCTTATGCTTTGAGATAAAAAATAAAAATACTAACGCAAATTTTAAAACATTTCGCTATAAAATTCTTAAAATCATATTAAAAAATATATATAATAATATAATTTATAAATTTAAATATTAAAATAAATGCATGGAATTTGTTAGAATATTTTATAATATTTTTATATAGTTAAGAAAACATAAAAAGTGTTAAAAATTCTTAGGAATAAAATCAAAATATGAAAAATAAATAAATAAAATAAAATAAATTATTTACACTATAAAAACACCAAAAAAAATATTTTATACAAAAAAAAAAAATTGAATATTTTAGGAATAATTTTTGTAAACCCTTTAAAAAATAAATACAACAATTAAAATGCATAAAAGAATCTTCAAAAATGAGTTTTAATTTTGTGTATGGCAAAATAAATAATATAATAAATAAATATAAAATATTTCTATACAAAAACAAAATAAATTATGTTTTTCAGAAAATTAAACAATTTTTTTTTAAACTTCTAAATATTTAAATTAATTATAGAACATACAAATAGCGCCTAATACGTTTATTGCTTCCTTTTCCTCAACTTATAAACCTTTCAAAACCGCCAACCAAACGAAATGCGCGTTGTGTTTGGCGAAATATTACGCATACGCGCTGTGAGAATTCGCACTAATTAAAATGGTTTTTCCGTTGTAAATCCCACACAGATTTGCAAGTGCAAAAAGAAGGAAATGCAAAAAAAGGATTTATATATGGCATATAGAGTACATACAGATACATATATATTTCTGCAGCTCATAAATAAGTCGAGCGGGCGCTGCCCCAAAAGGCCACAGCCTTGCCACATGTGAGTGCGCGCGCAATAAATTAGCATTAAAATGCCTTGGGGCGTGGATAATTTCCCACCTAGCCACCTTCCCTACCACCCTCTCCCTCTGCTCCACCTACTTTCTCCCTCTTCTTCCTCTCTTCTCTCCCTCTTTTTTAATTTTTGCTCTGCACCTTTGGCACTCTTTAGCAACTATCACGTGCAGCTAATAAATTCAGATTGGGCCATTTAAAGGGATTCTGAATCCGATTCGAGTTGACAGGCAAGAGCTGAAGGGCGGGAGGGAAGGGAGGGAAGGGTGCAAAGGCTGTCGGAAAAGTGATTAACTTTGACCGCGCTGGGAGAAGGCGGCGCGAGGGAGTAACCTTTTTTTGCATTGAATGCCCCATTTTGTGCAATTGTATGCGAAACATTTGCAACTTCGGCCCTGGGATAACACTCTGCTGCCTTTCTAAAGCCTTTTTGCCCGTTGTTGTTGCTGTTGCTGTGCCCTTTTTTTCGAAATGTCGCTTGCAGTCCATTTACCTGCACAATTGACTGATTTTCTAAGCGGCGACCCTTCGTTTTTTTGCATTTCCTTTTTTTTTTTGGGACTTTTAACTGAAACTATCAACATTTATTTAGCTGCTCGACTGGACTGAGGATTTCAATTGTTATTCTTTTTTGCGCTACGTTTTTAAATCGAGGAAAGCCTGCATGCGCCTGTATTAATGGGAATCACCTGCAAAACGCTATTTACGGCATTGAAAAAAATTGTATGATTATTGTAAAGGCTAGAATAGTTTAAAAAAATATTTAAAAGTTGGCAGAAATAGCGAAAATATGAACAATAAGTAATTTTTTTCGAAACAAGTGCCAAAGTAATTACTGCGCTTAAAAGTATGCTATGTTTTTAAGAATTGTATTTGTAGACTAATTTAATTCCTGCGCTGAAAAGCATGCTATTCTTTTGTCAACTTTTCATTCAGGACTCTTCGGGTTTAAAGGCTAGATTTGTCGAGAAAAAAGCTAGGTTGGCAACACTGCCGCAAAGAAAAGCAAACGTATTCAAGCCAAGTCTACAAATACCAAACTAAATCTTTGTTAGACTCCGTTAAAAAGAGTGTTTCCACAACACAATATTATTTTCCTTTCACCGTCCCCCCCAACCCCTTTATCCGCCAAGTAGCCTCGTAAATATTCACTAAGCAAGAGACAAGACAAAAAATTACATTTCCCGTGGTCAGTTCTCTTCTATCTGCGTTTTTTCGTTGTTCCTCTACTTCCTGTTCCCTGTTTTTTGCCTTTATCTCGCTACGCGGCAGAACTTTACTGGGGCTTAGCGCAGCTCTTGCCGGGGCTTTTCCGGGTTGCCGTCGCCGTCGTCGTCGCTGTTGCTGGCATATTTATGCGCATGTTGGTCCGAGGCAGGCAATTTGCTGCTTTACAATAAGTGCCGGGACATAAAAATAATAATTATGCTTGTACCTTTTATGATTATGGTGTGAAAACAACAATTGTTCGTCGTGTATTTTTGGCAGAGGACGGCGACAACACTGGCACACACGGACACACACACACACACGCAGGCACGCACACACACTCTAGCGTAGATTTACGACTCGTGTAGGTGGAGCAAATTATGAAAACAACAACAAGAACAATGCTTAAAAACGAGAGCAACAACAGAGAAAAAAAAAAAGAACGCAGAGGGGAAGGAAACCGCAACGAGAAGAACTCAATGTTATTGCCGGGCAGGGGCAGCAGATGCCAAGTGTGAAGAGGGGTAGGGCAAAGGGGAAGGAGGCTGCCTGTGCCCACCTTGGCCTTAACATTAAGCTTAGCATGGCTTTCAGCACAATAAACAAAAAGTAATTTTCACAAATTTGCCAACTTGTAAGCTACGCCCAAAGTGGGCGATGCCGTGAGACCATTGGAATTTATGTGGCGTGCAGTTACCGCTATGCTTCCTCCCTTCCATAGCTGAGAGTGGACGCAGGTGTTGCTGCGGTGCTTGTCGTTAGCTGCAAGCCAGACGACAACGACGACGACGACGACGACGATGACGATGGTTCTTAATACCGGATACACAAAGTTTTGTTAAAAGGAAACTGTCGCGACGCCATTTATTATGGCCGTCTGAAGGGTCGTTGTCGCCCCACAGATATCGCTAATGTGTGTGCGAGAAGGTCCTTAAAGCAATTCCTTTACACATATGCACACACAACATCTCTTTCTATGTGTGTCTGTGTGTGTATCTGTTTGCCCAGCGTGCTTATCGGGCGCGCCTAATTCAATCGGCCGTGGCAAATTAAAGTTCCATTTTTTGGCCAAGTCAAGCAGCGAAGTCTTTGAATGCCCAGAGAAATATTACATGGATTAAGAGACCCTTGCAGAGGGTCAAAGTTCGATTACAAGCTGAATGCGCAATGACATGGGTTTGTGATTGCAATTGGGGGTAGTTAATGCTGACAAAGTGAGAGCTTTCACTTATAGAGATTTCAATATTTCAAGCTTGCCAAGGGAGCTTGCGGGGAGCTTATAATATATACATAGATAAGAAGAAGCGTGATGTAGATAAGCAATAACTATTTGATAAAAGATAGTAATACTAATCAAGAAAAATAATTGAACTATAACTCTACTATTTATTAGACTTAAAGCTGATTTAAGATTTATAGCTAAAGTCCTTTATTGTTTCATAAACTTGTTTTTCATAGTAACAAGCTTTAAAGAGCTAGACTCAGGTAAAAGCTTTTTGTAAGGAATCAATATTAATTTTAATAAAATAAAACTTTAATATTTAAGTAGCTTTTAGAAGCTTTTATGTTCCAAGAGACTTCAAAACCAAAGAGATTTCTCTCTTGAATAAGATTAATCAGCTTTACAGACGTATATGGATAATATTTATTTAAAAATATAAATAATTTTTAAAGTACATAAAGAAGTTAAAATGACTTAAAACGTTTCAACGTTTAAAATGTTGATTCCTTTACCAAAAGCTCTTAACGGATTAAATCTACAATCGACTACAGTTGGAAATTTTAATTTAATGAACTTTAAAGAGCTTTGTAAGCTTTCTCACTTATGCCCTCTCGATTATTCTTATAGTCTACAGCTCTCTGCCTCTCACTCTCTCTCTCTCTCTCTATACGTGTCAAGCAAAGTTCAAGTGCCCGTTTAAGCCAATGTCATTAGGTCCTTAGCATATGCGCATAAATCAGACGACAGTCTTCCCCTCGAAAAGGGGGAAAGCAGGACGACAATCGAAATTGCTAAACGCTGCAAGGACAATTCAAGCATGTAAATTAAAGCGCACGAGCAAGTTGGAAAATAAACGAAAACGGGAAAAAGGGGAGCTAGTAACAAAAGGACAATGCAGGCTAAGGCAAAGTCCAGTTGGCAGCTTCCTTAAAGACCAACAGGGATATCGGCAGCGGCAGCGGCAGCAGCAGCGACGTTAGCGGCAGCGCGTCGCAAATGAAATTAAAGGCGAGCAAACAAGTTACGGTCAGACAATCAGCAATGGGCCAAAAGGACACTGGATAAGGACAACGGACAAGGGACGACAGGGAAATGCGACAGGGGACGAGGGACGTGGGACGACGTACAACGCACATTGTTCCCCTGGCCGCTGCTTAAAGCAATTTCATTTGGACACGCCCACCCCGAACGCCTCTGCGCCTCATCCCTTTTCACTCTCTTTGTGCGCTCTGTGCAAGATCTGCCTTTGGGAGCAGAGATTGATTTGTGCTGCCGCTGTTCCTCCTTCTTGTCCACTCTACCTCCCTCTCCCTTTATCTCTCTCCTTCTCCCTGTGCTTCGCTTTTTGCTGGCCTGCCTGCCCTTTGATTAAATTAAATTTCATGGGACATATGTACACATTGAACGAAATTGGGTAGTTTTCGTTTTTTTTTTTTCGTATTCCTTGGGTTATTTTTTGTCGGGTTGTTTGCCCGGATTTGAAAGAAAAAGTGCTGAAAAATTGCGCGTAATTTGCAGCAAATCCTTCGTGTAATTTGTTTGTCAACAAATGAGTGTGTAAATGTTACTCATTTAACATTCTTCTGCCGCCTCTTTGGTCCTGTGACATTGTCTAATGAGTTAATTAGGCTCTCTTTCATGCGGGCACGGCGGGTTCGCCTTGTCTCCGGCTCTATTATGGGTCATTTTACCTAATGATTGGGTCAGGCCCGGCCAAAGGAATCACACGCATTAAATGCAGATCATTTGCAAAACGGACGCCATCGTAAACAGAATGCTAGAATAATTGCAAGCCATTTGGGGCAAACAAAAAACAATCTGCACATGATCTGGTAGCATTTTTCATCATGATGTTAATTAACAGCGAACTTGCTTTCATCGAAATTTACTTGCACCTCATCGATTGCCTCTCGAAAAATAATCTGCTACCAAGTCGCAGTATTTTTCTGCACATGCAGTATTTATCTGCATTAGCATAATCCTTATTAACAGCGAACTTACATTAATCGAACTTTTCCTGCAAGTTGAACATCGATTGACCCTCTCGATTGTTATCGACTTTAAGTTTCGCTAAAATTGCCAAGATTCTGAATTTTTAGTATTCGTCAATAAAAACCAGTCAGTGTATAACTATAAAAACGCACAATAACGTAAATAATGCAAAGAAAAATATGAAAGTATAAATACATATATAAAAAGGAATGCATAAAAACTTCCCCTTGTAAAACGGACGCGGACAGAAACAATCGAGCGAAACAAAAACAAAGTTAAACCCAATACATTAATGGTATTTGCATTTGTACTGATTTTATTTGGTTTTTATTGAATTGATAAAATCAGGGAACGAGAACAGACGCCCCAGACACAATCGAGAGGGCTCCTGTTTCGTCCTGCTGCCAATTTGATATTCCGATTGCAATTTATGTGCGTACGCTGTACATGTGTGCGTGGCGTGTAGGAGGGGGAAGGCGTGGCGTGTCAGGGGAAGTCGTTGTGATTCTTTGGCGACCCCGCCACATGCCTTCCCATACCCCTCTCCCTCACCCCCACTACCTCATGGTCTATGTTTAAACATCTGCAATATGCTGCGGGAGCGAGCACAGTTTGAGTTTTCGGGTGGATCAATGCAGAGTGTGTGGCTGTGTGTGTCATTGTGGGTGTCTGTGTGTGTGTGTGTGCGTGTTTATTTGGCACCACAAATGCGTTTCCTCTGTGTGGGTTGGCGGCTTGCTGCCTGCGGTTGTCGTTTAATGGAATTCCGCTCTGGCATTAAATGTGACACACAGAAGCTGCCAATTGGAATCCACATTTACAGTTACTGCCAGAGTTACGCACACACACACACACACACAGATACAGACGCAGATACAGTTACCCACAGTCAGTGGCAGTCACAGTAGCACTGGAACCGGACACTGTCGGCCTCTGTCTCTGTCTGTGTCCTGTGGTTTGGCTTGTTTAAGTGTTAAATTAACGTTTTAACAGCTTCGATTATTCCGCCAGTTAATTTTTAATACTTTTGGGTTCAGTTTGCCCATTGAAAAGTAGCCGAAAAACCGGAATATCGAGAAAACTGAAAACATTGTCGCATCCTTTGCAGTTATGTCCTTAGTCGGTACATTTTCATTAGTTTAATTAAAATTTTACACAATCTTCGTGCGTGTCTGTCTGCTTGTGAGTGTGCGTGACTGTTGAGTGTGTCGGTTTCCGTTTCCTTTTCAAATTGAACCGCAAAAGTTTTTGAATGCCGAAACGAAGACGTGCCCGGGGGGGACTGAGGGATTATGTTATTGCTTTTGTCATTTATGTGGTCCATTGTTGCACTTGACTTAGTTGTTGCCACAAGAAGTTTCGCCACATGGCATTCATTTCAATTTGCCTGCTTCTTTTGGGATACCCTTTATCCACTAAGAGGTAAATTAAATCATAGGCATTAAATCGAAGCATAAGTATAAGTATTCTATATTAATAAGATCTTTAATAAACATGAGATATATTCTAAATTGAACTTTAAGTATATATAATCAGATTGTATACTAGACTAGTTCATCCAGAAGATATGAGTAATGATTCGAGTATTATATCCAATGAAGTTCATCTTCATCTGCATGAGACTGTAACTTTTATAACTTTCGTATAGCAGGGTATGTATAGGTCGAGCTGTTTAACTGTAGTTGCACTGTATTGCTGGCCATTGACAGGCTTTGAAACCGCAGTTTTCTTCTCGTTTATGCCCATTGCGGCTAGTTTGCTCAGCTTTTTGTGAGAACTAAAATAAATGCAGGCCCGCATTAAGGCCACAGAAAATAATTGCGGTTTCTGACCACATTCCTTTCCGTTTGCTTTTAAGAAACATTAAAATTTAATGTGCGCTCTGAGCAATAAATAAATTACGAAGGCATCAAATCGGAAATAACCCGAAACTATCGCTTCAGCTGTTGAGGCGAGAAACGAACTGACCTAAAACGTAAAAGACGATTAGGAGTGTTAATCAGGATTTGAAAAGGATTCTGTCTTAAGTATATAAAAGGTATTTACATATACACCAGTGAGTTTGAGAGAGAACTATTTATAATCGCTAATATATCATGCAGATTCTTCATTAACTCGACTAATTAATAATCCTTATTATAGTGCCTCGCTGATCCTATTAGATTGTGATTCTGGTTTCAACTGATTCCAATTTATGGAATCCAACAGATGTGCGCAATTTGCTTTCGCTAATGAACTCTTGGCGTGTGAAGGACGACTAAACAATGCTGCCACTCCAACCGTGGATGTGGGTGGAATGTGCGCACCTTTCAAGCGCGTGATCATCATCAGACTGCCACAGCAGCAGTGGAGAAGGCACAAGCACAATTCAATTATTATTTTATAATTAATATTTTGCACATTAGAAACGCATCAGCAGCAGCTGCTCAAGTTCGAGTTTCGTAGCAACACTCTCTCCATGGCCTCAGCACACGCAATCAGGAGCAGCAGCAGCATCAGGGACAGGGAAAAAAAAAATGAAGCACAAGCGTGTTGCGTGTGGCACAAAAGAAGAAAAAAGAAAAGCTGAGAAAATATGAGAAATTAGGCAAGAAAATGTAAAAGTTTTGCCCAGCGAAAGCAATTAATATAAGCTCGGATCTTAAGAGGGTGTCGAAGGGTACCGAAAGGAAAATCTCGCTGTCAGCACGACACTTGATAAACTACTCAAGGAAATTGAGGATATATTTCAAATAGTGTGCGTTTCTTCTAAATGAAACGATTTATTTACTGGAAATTGCGTCGTTTCGACGGCTTTTGATTGTTTATAAAGGGGAGCGTAATTCGATTAGTTTTCACTGTTTTCTGGGTTGTTAATGCATACGTGTATAACTTTATGATTTTTATCAAGATTTTAGCTCTAGATTGACTAGGCTTCATCATTACATAAATTTTAAAGTAATTTTCATTATATAAGTTTAAAAAAGTTATAAAACAACTTAAAACTAATATGATAATCAAGTCAAGCATCAAATTGAAGACATAGAAATATTAAACAGAGTCTTTTAACCTTTAAAATCTTTTCAGAATTAAAGTGCAGGGTATAAAGCAGTGGATCCCCGCTCTACTGTGGCTTATTTCACTGGTTTGGTGGCTGAATTCAATTAAAATTCAATCTTGCATGTAATTATGACTTTTATCAATTGCCAGTTGGGCTACCAGGCACCTCAGCAACCTCAGTAAGCCGACCTATCCAGAGATAACTGAGTTTAACCCGTCGTCGCCTTGTCAACTTTTATGCAAATTGCCGAAAACGCTTAAGTTAGAACTCAATTAAAAGCAAAATATTTACTCGATAGCACAAAGGATTGATAACAGTTTGAAGGGCGGACAATGGAAAGGACGGAAGGACGGACTAGAAGATACCCTTTTAAACTACTTGAATTGATTGAGTTACCTTTGGTTAACCCTTAACGTAAACAACAAGTAAGTTCGTGCTCTACAATGTTGCATGATTAAGTCGTTACTAACCCATTTAAACATGCTTTAATTCTAGGGTAGCTAAATAGATAAAGCTCGTTAAATGCGTAGGCGTGCCCGACGCGCTGACCAGCTTCGAGTTGGCCCACAAAAGTGTTGCATGACTCTGGGCAAGCATAGACACGCACACACATGCACAGACACGCACAGCACAGACACATGTATACATAATTATTCCTTGGCTGCCACTTCTGCCACACTGTCGGCAGTCAGTCCCAGCAGTCTACTTAATTATATTGTCGTAACTTTAAATGTCATTTTGCAGCACATGAGAAAGACAGAGACAGTTAGAGAGACAGAGAGAGAGAGCGATAGTCGCCACTGGAGTTGAAGCTAGAACGGGAGTCGGAGTTACTTGCGAAGAGACAAATCAGTCGGCGTACGTGGTGGTCGCACTGTGCTGTGCCAGAGTGTAAATAACAACATTGAGATTCATGTGGCGCACTTCGGAGGAGGCCAAGAGTCGAGAAAGCGTGCCATACTGACTGGCCTAATCGGGAGGAGTCTGCTCTTTCATCTGCAGGCGGACGGTGCAAGGACGGAGGTCAAGAAACTTAAAATCAGTACCAGGCATTCAGCGTTTCATGATATTTGCCAGCTTCCGTTTCCGCTCAGCCTCTCTCCTCTTGCCTTGGTGCGTGACTCTGCTGTGTTTAGTCGTAAATATGCTGGGCAAATAATTCATCTGGCCAGATAATGCTGCACAGCACTGTATGTACTATACTGTATGCATATATAAAGCCCTCTCTCTCTCTCTCTCATATATGTCTGACAAAATACCCACTGCAGAGTTCCGAGTCGGGTATCAAGTCAAGTTGAGACTTTAAAATCGCATTAATATTTCGCTCAGGCACTTTGCCTGATTCTGCGAATTGTTTGCAAACAATCCACAGCAGCAACAACAACAACAACAACAACAATGGAAATAAATATTACAATACAATGCGAAAAACCCAACAGACCAGTTTCACTGCGCGATGGCGAGCGGGGGAGGGGATGATGGCGTGTTATCTGTAAAGAAATGCCAGCTATAAAATAATAAAATAATTGAAGTGATTATCAAATCGAGAGAATCGAAAACTGACAATCGGGGGAACATCTCGTAAGCTGCCGTGTTACGTAGCTAGTTGAGATTGCATTACATTAAGCAGTCAGTGTATTAGCTATATTGAAAGCTTTGTCTATTTAGGGATTACAACAACATATTAAAATTATAAAAGGTTTAATTTTTATTTATTCATAGAATAATTCTTAAGTTGCGATGCTTCGAACAATATTAAAATTCATTTTGTATGGACAAACTTTGTAGCTCAAATATAGTTTTGATCCGCAAAGTTAGGATTTTTGATTTTGTACTTTATTTAAAATAATGTGTATAATTTATAGGTTAAATGCATAAATTATAATGTAGACTAACCAATATTACTTATGCTAATCAATTTCTGTAGTTATTTGTATGCTACTCTTATGGTTTTTTCGATCTTTTTCGACTTCTCAGTGTTGATTGTTGTTGATACATCAATGTGTATGTAAGGTATTCATTTTAGAGTCCTCCCTATGTTATCAAACTTTGCAGTCTTAAATATTCAATACTTCCTCCAAGCAACTTGCATTAACATGCTGATTTTCTGGGGTTTCTTCAATTCTTTACAAGAAATGTTGGTTCGGTATAATTTGCATTATTCCAGATTAACCTTAATTCAAAATTAATATATACATACGACATAAACCTATACTTCTATTCAGTTAAGTTCTATTTACATATTACTTTCATTTAATAACATCTAAAGTTGACATTAACTACAATAAATAAAACAAAAGATATAATACAATAAATTAGAAAACAAAACCAACTTATCAGTAAGTGCATTTACAATTCGTTGTCAGTCCACGTCAGAACACAGTAAAGTCGCTGCGACAACTGTAGTTGTAGTTGTGTGCGACGTGATTAGAGTGTTAACTCCCCATATAAAAAGTACATGCTATTGTATATCTGCCTTCATGCGATTTGTATGTATAAATATAGTCTTAACCAGCTATGCCGGCAGATCGTCTTGAAACTTAATCAACATTGTGGATGTTGTTGTTGTAGCTACTGTTTTATCGCCAAGCTGAGCAAGTTGCCGGCCTCGGCGAGTGCCGAAACAAGTCGAGTCGAGTCAAGCCGACTCGATCCGAGCTGATCCAAGTTGAGCTGAGCTGCGGCTGTGGCAGCCACTGTCCAGTGTCAAGTTGACAATCAAATGAATCGCAATGCGATTGCCGGCCAAGTGGAACGTATTGTTGTTGTTGTTGTGGTTGCCGCCGCTGTTGACCTTGGCGCAATCCGCGACATCCACGTCGCATCATCATCGCAGCAAACGTATTGTGGGTGGCAAACAATCAAAGGCGCCGCCCGTCGATGATCCCGTTGTATTCGCACGTCTCTTCAATCGGGATGCACGCGTCGAGGGCTTCCGGAATCCCAGCACGGGCATCTATAGCTTCCTTGGGATACACTATGCAGAGCCCCCCATAGGTCGGCTACGCTATGCGCGTCCGGTGTACAAGAGACTCGCTGGCGATTTGAATGCCACACGACATGGTCTGCCGTGCGTGCAACCGCATCCGCAGCAGCGGCATCGCATGATTGGGGACGAGAATTGCTTGCTGCTCAATATCTACACGCCCCAGATGCCCGACGAGACGACTGGACTGCCGGTTTTCGTCTGGATACATCCGGGTGGCTTTCGCTATGGCTCCGCTGCACAGTACGATGCCACGCCCATGGCTCAGCAGGGCGCAATTGTTGTGGCACCGCAATATCGTCTTGGCTCACTGGGCATCATTGGCGATGGCACAAAGGAGTTCGACGGCAATCTGGCCATGTTCGATCTGGCTGCAGCTCTGCGTTGGGTCACTGAATATATTGCCAACTTTGGCGGTAATCCAAAGCAGGTGCAGGCCATCGGACACGGTTCGGGTGCCGCCAGTGCCATGTACTTGTCCATGTCGCGTGCGGCACGCAGTGGCGGCGATGTGCACGGCGTTGTGGCCATGTCGGGCACAGCACTCTCGCAATATGCCACCGACAAGGAGCCCGTGCAGAGTGTCCACGAGGTGGCCAAGATCAACGGTTGTCCAACCGGAAATGAACTCGAAATTGTCCGCTGTCTGAGAAAAGTGAGTACGGCCAGCAATGTTGGCATAATTTAAATTATAGAGATATACAATATGTGGTGTTGAAATCAACATTGATTGAACTTATCGAAAATTGGCAACACTTTTTTCATGCTTTTCGATTGTTATCGATTTGGCAGGCCACGTGTGTCTGGTATGCAAGCTGAATTCTTCAGTCTGTGTTCGGCTTCTGGTGAAGTCGCACGTTGACAGACTCAATATCTTTTTTTTAATTTTTTTAAATTTTTTTTTAATTTTTTTTTAATTTTTTTTTAATTTTTTTTTTTATTTGGGATACACTGAATTTGTGATGGCAAATATTGTATTTTACCTTAGGCAAGACATATTTTTTTTTGTGCATAATATTATATTCCATCGATGTTAAAATTGATAGAATTCTTAATTTTTCTCGTAATTAAGTTGCCTCATCACTTTCAGTGTCATTTTCCCGTAAAATTAAAAGGGCGAACAGCCTGGTTTTTTTTTTTTTTGAGAGAGACTGAAGTTAACCTTTGAACGTCCGCAGAGGGGTCGATTCTTAATCTTTTTAGGATGCATTAGTGCACTCCTAATTTAAACATTTATTTTTTTTTTCAATTATTTACAATGAAATTTGGACGTATTAAATTTTTTTTTTTTTTGTATTATTATTAAGTGAAGAATCCGTACATCATAATATTGTATCTTAACATCACAGGGACGTATTAAATGCGACCGGGTTTCGTCTTTCGGTTCATCATGAGAATATTGATGTAAATATTAAATAAATTCTATAAAACTTTATACTGATTCTTGTCAGCAGTGTGAATTGTCCGATCCGTCGAGGGAATAACCAATATCAAGCTTTTGGCTATTTATTCCTAGTGTCGGCCCGGGGGGTGATTCTTTTTTTTTTTTAATCGAATATACACGAGTGTTGTGGTTTTTTTTTTATTACTGAAATTCCTTAAACAATTTCAGATTGTTCATTACTGTGGACAATGTCTGTAAGACACGTGGATGAAATGATGCCAGTTTGGGGATACTGCTAAATATTATATATAAACTTTGTGTACTGTTTTTTCTATGCTCTTGTTGATTTTGCATTACTGTCTCGTCCCTGTTCCTAATAACACATCACTCAATAAGTCCGTAGGATAACTAAGAAAAACGCCTTTTTTTTTTGCAAAATTCGATTTTATTTATCAACATATGTACATCCCTTCAAGAGTGACACAATCAGTCCAACGCCGCTCTAGAGTTTCGACAACTTTTTTGTAAAACGATTTGTCTTTTTTTTTGTCTGAAGTGCACAGTAGCACCAATGGGATCGTAATGACTACGAATAAGCCTCAGTTTCGGCGATCACCTCTTTATTCGAGCCAAATTTCTTTCCAGCGAGCATTTTCTTCAGGTCTGCGAACAGGTAGTAGTCGTTGGGGGCCAAATCTGGAGAATACGGTGGGGCGGAAGCAATTCGAAGCCCAATTCGTGCAATTTGGCCATCGTTGCGATCGACTTGTGACACGGTGCATTGTCTTGGTGAAAGATCATTTTTTTCTTCTTCATGTGTGGCCGTTTTTTGGCAATTTCCTCCTTCAAACGCACTAATAATGCCATGTAGTATTCTTCACTGTTGATTCTTCTTCCTTTCTCAAGATAGTCGATGAACAAAATGCCTTGCGCATCCCAAAATACAGAGGCCATAACCGTACCAGCCGACTTTTGCCGCTTTTTCATCCATTGTCACATACCGAGGCAAAAAGTCCTTCCTATTCCGGTTAAATAGCTCCAAACACGTTGTTGTTTTTGGTCCACTGTGAGCTAACGCGGCACCCATTTTGAGAACAGCTTTCTCATGGACAAATGTTCATGCAAAATAGTGTGCACACTGCCTTCTGATATCTTCAAGGTGTCAGCTATCTCACGCAATTTCACTTTTCGGTTTTCCAAAACGATTTGGTGGACTTTTTTGATATCTTCCGGTGTAATCACCTCAATCGGCCTTCCAGAGCGTTCAGCATCGTCAGTGTCTGTACGGTTATTCAGAGTTCGAACTGTTCAATTGATTCTTTGATCTTTGTCTCTGAGACCTAATGGCGGTTGAAGTATTCCTGAGCTTTGGCATTGTAATTTTTAAAATAATATTGATTCGATGGTTTTCTTTATATATTCGCTTAGAAATCTGCCGAGGAGATCATCCAAAACGACGACAAGGTGCAAACGGAGCGTCTGGCTGGGCGTGCCATGGTCAAGGGGCTGACAGGGAGTGTGGGCTTTCAGCCGCACATCGAGGAGGAGGACGACAGGCGAGCGCTGCCCAGTCTGATCATAGGAGAGCCGGAAACGCAGTTGCGCAGCGGTAACTACACGGGAATACCATTGCTGACCGGCGTGACCAAGCACGAGACTGCCAACTCGGTGACAGTGGCTACGTTGGATCGGGTCTTTGGTTCAGCTGAAAAGTTTCTTGGCTCGCTGGGAGGAGCGCTAAAGCAGTTGACAGGTTTCCTGCGTATTGACGAGCTGACTGGTGAGATTGCCAAGCCAGTGCTGCCCGGCCTGAGTGGCCTGTTGACACCCACTGTGGAACAAGTGTGGAAGGTGCCACAGACCCTCAATGTGGATCAGGTGCTGGCCAAGGTGGTGGAGTCCACCACCGATGTGCTCTTCAATCTGCCAGCCGTGTTGACCACTCAGGTGTGGTCCAAGCTTGCGCCCGCATACATGTACAGCTTCGAATACAATGGCACCCGCTCCAAGGGCATCAACTTCCTGCGTGGTCTGCCCATCGTGTCGGAGAGCGCGCAGGACAAACCAGAGACCGTGGCCCATGGGGATGAGCTGGGCTACATGTTCGATGCCAACGATATCTTCGGTAATCCGCTGCCGGAGACGCGCCTAAACAGCTCGGCTGATCTTAAGGTGCGTCGAAATCTTATCGACATGCTTGTCCAGTTTGCAAAGGGTACTGGAGAAGGCAGCAAAGGCACAGGTGGCGATGGAGTCGTCTCGAAGCTCTTCCAGAGCGTCACGGGCGGCGGCACGCCCTTCATCAAGGTTAACACTGAACTGGAGGCAGCCAGTGATTTTCGCTTTTGCGAACTATCCGTGCTGGGCGCCTCTTTGTCCCCGCTGACCTCCACTAGCTGTGCGGCACTGGGTAATCTGCTCGGTCAATTGGGCGGCGGACTTGGTCAGGCTGTGGGCGGCCTGGGTCAGACAGTGGGCGGCGCAGGACAGACGCTTGGACTGGGCGGCGCGACACAGAAGCTTGGACTGGGCGGCGGCGGTGGCGGCGGAAATGGTAAAAAGCCTGGTGGTGTCTTGGGTTTGGGACTGCTCTAAGGAGGGGCAGACAACGTGTGCGTGTCCATGTTGCATATTGAATAAAGCCGTTGGTATTGACATAAGCTCTTGGTTGTTGCCATGACCCGTCGCTCAATTAGCACAGCTCAGGGCTCATGGCCTGGCACTAATCTCTCTATTGACTTTAGCGGGGGGTTACCCTCCGTCCTGCTTCGTCTCCCTCGGCGCTATGCCGGCCACTGAAATGCGGCGATAAGCAAATTTCCGGCCGCGCGCAAAATTTAAACAATAGCTGAAGCTGTGCACAACTTTTAAAACTCGTGGGGCAGATACGTGCGCGTGAGAGAAAGAGGGGGATGAGCGGAGGAGGTCGTCGACGTTGGCACTGACAACAGCCCAGCAGCGCAAACAATGCGCCTAAGCTCCCAAGTGAGAGCTCACACAGCGACTCCAACCACGCCCAACTGGTTGCCTTGACGCCTTTGTACGCCCACCGAACTATGGCCAAGAAGCCAGGCGCAAAGCCGGCTTACCTACCTCCAGACCCCCAACCACCCATTGTAACGGCTCTTTCATGCGATGCTGATATTATTAATATTATTAAAACTAATTTCATAAATTGAAGCTGTTCCGTGAGGAGCAGGAGAAGAGCAGGAGGCGTTAATGCCACGAGTAGAGACATGACTCAAGGCTGGTGAGATTATAATGGAATAAGAGTATATGGTTGTAGTATATAGACCATAAAGATAACTATATATGTAGATATGGTATATAGACCATATAAGTAGTCATACAAGTCATCAAACTAGCCCTGTCCGTCTGTCCGGTTGTCCGTCTGTTGCAATGCAAACCAGTCTCTCAGTTTTGGAGCTATTATTACGAAACTAGTATTGGAAGGATCGAGAGATATATGTATGTAGCCCAAGGTAGCCTATCAGAAAGATTTTTAGCTTGATACATTTAAAGAAATCAAGTATTTGCTCTATATCGAAAACATGTTGGGGCAACTTCTTGTGCAAATCGTTTGAATATTTTTGCTGGCATTTCAATTAGAAAACTTTGATCTATTTATCATCCGACAGCAATGAATTTGTGCCGTCTTCGGTGTGACATCTGTGACAATATTAATGGGTCGTTTGGCTTAAACAAAAAGTTTACAATTAATTAGAGTCCAGTCGCGGCTGCAAGGCGGATGACAAATGATAATTATAATTGTAAGTAAGTAGTTGCCGGGCCGGTCGTAAATAGAAGATGTCTCCATAACTGGTCGGTCGAGCACTTTTAATGATGGTAATAAAAATTACGAATGCGAAACTTAACGTGCAACTGAAAGAGGCAGGGAAAAACTTGGTCGGTCTCAGGCATAATAAATGAACGGGGACAGTGATGGGCTCGCAGATGATGATGATGATGAGAAGGAAGGTAGATAAAGCCTGCTGACTGTCGGGCTAGAAAGCTCGTAAAACTACAGTGGAGTAGGGATAAACGGATAAAGAGACAGGAAAAGGGAAGAATAACAAAATGTCACTCTTTAGTGTTGGATAATGTGTTTAGATGCTGCTTAAATCATAGTTGCATGTGATTAGTCGATAGGTAATCCAGTGCTGTGCAGCACGAATTGCGAGAGAGCGTGAAATCAAAACTTCAGAACTTTTCAGTGTTGGGTAATGTGGTTAATTAAGTGTTGCACATGCACAGTCAACAAGTAATTGAGGGCATAAGCACTAGAAGTGTATTTTTCAACATAATAACAAAAAATCAAACTAATAAAAGTCCTTTTAATTTTCAATGCATCTTCTTGGTTCCACTGTGCGTCCTGTTACTCTCGGATAATCAGCCACTCAACCACGACGCACCCCTTGGCCACACATTTAGTTCATTATGAAGCTGTTTACCTGGCGCGTACCTCAATTGGCATAAATCAGGACCGTTTTATGGCCAAAGTGTCGCCGCGATTTCCAATGCAATTTGCCAGTCCAAAACTTTCGTTTAGCTTCCTATCTCACTCTTTCAGTCCCACCTTCTGCTCTACTCAAACTCACAGTCGGCAATTTTTCTTCATTAATGCGTAGTTACGCAATTTCCGCAAAAACTTTTCTAACGTTCTGTGTTAATTTTGGCCAATTCAGTAGCCCTCGCTGGTTAACAACAGTCGAAATTGCAGCCATCTACTCCCCCCACATCGTTTTGTGTAGTTCCACTAGTGTCTCCCTTAGAGCACCCCCCACAGTCCGTTTGTGCTTCTCCTACTCCCACTACTCTCATTCGCCTGCTCATTGTCGTCATGTCGTTTTGTGGTTTGGGCTCAGCCTATTTCGAGTCTTTTGCCAAATTAGTTCCGCCCCTCGATTTATATTGTCATTTCGTGCGTTTCGATTGTGTAAAGCAATTCCGTAGCTCCATCCCCCTCCAATGCCTCCTCCACCACCACTAGTTTTGTCTATTTGCCTAGACTTCCCTTCCTCGCTCTACGCTTTTTGCAGTCATTTCATCAATTCTCGAGCAGAAGTTACGGCATTGCGGCGTGTTTTAGTCTGCCAATGTTCGTCCATATGCCTTGCGGTAAATATGCTGCATACGTATACAAATGTATGTACTCATGTGTGTGTGAGTGTGTTTCTTTGTATTTGTGTGCCATTCTGTGTTGTAAGCCGCATAAATTAGGCCAGCCAGTATTAATAGTTGCAGCAGCAGCTGCCTTTGGCATGTATCGACTCTAGGAAAACAATCGCACCTTATCGATTTGCACAACACTGTCTACTCGATTGTTGTTATCGACTCGGTGTGCTGGAGTCACGTAGGAGTTTTCCGCAAAGAGAATGTTCAGTCTGCCACCAGCTCTACTTCTGGACAGTGGCAGACTCAACTTTTTTTTTTTATATATTGGATAATTTTTTATTTTTTTTTTTTTTTACCAACATTAAACAGAGTTAGTACAATGTTGATGTGATTCTTTTCTTTTCCTTGGAACATGTTTTTTTTTTGATCTGCCATGGTTATAGCTTTGGTTTTTACTTAATTTATTTAATTTTTATCTCGAGAACTTTGGGCATTTTGGACTGGGTCATGAATTAATTAATTCATGCTCATGTCCATATGAAAATCGTCATAAAATGACGATGCTTTTACTTTTGTTTATGTATTCATTAAGAGCTTTCAAAACTCTCTAGATAACTTTTGCCACCTTGTCTCCATCCTCATTCTCTCACCTTCGGTTTGATATTACAATTATTAATTTTTTCCTTTTTTTTTTTGGGTATTACAATTTTAAAAAAAAATGATCAGCCGAACCGCTGATAGCGATTTTTCGTTTTACGGCGGTCTGCGGTCTTCACGGTCATCAACCTTTCGGCTCCTTTCTTTGCACTCTTCGGCCTATATGTGACAATTTCCCTAGTTGTGACTATTACTTAGTAAAGCTAAATCGGCTTCACTTTTAGACATCCTTTTTTTTTGTTTTGGCGGCATTCAACGATCCATTCCGCACCCAAAAAAAATGATCACTTCCACGAACGTTAAGCCCGGGACAGCGAGCTTCTGCCCGCTCCGCGTCGTGTTTTTTTTTTTTTTATTTGCTATGGTTACAGCTTTGGTTTTTACTTTCTTTGCACTCTTCGGCCTATATGTGACAATTTCCCTAGTTGTGACTATTACTTAGTAAAGCTAAATCGGCTTCACTTTTAGACATCCTTTTTTTTTGTTTTGGCGGCATTCAACGATCCATTCCGCACCAAAAAAAAATGATCACTTCCACGAATGTTAAGCCCGGGCCAGCGGGCTTCTGCCCGCTCCGCGTCATGTTTTTTTTTTTTCTGATCTGCTATGGTTATAGCTTTGGTTTTTACCTAATTTATTTAATTTTTATCTCGAGAACTTTGGGCATTTTGGGCATGTCCATATGAAAATCGTCATAAAATGACGATGCTTTTACTTTTGTTCATGTATTCATTAAGAGTTTTAAAAACTCTCGAGATAACTTTTGCCACTTTGTCTTTCACATCTCCATCCTCATTCTCTCACCTTCGGTTTGATATAACAATTATAAATCCTTTCCTTTTTTTTTCGGTATTACAATTTAAAAAAAAAAATGATCGGCTTTATCAGTTTCCCACAGCGCCGCGTTGCAAATCCTGACTAGCTGCCTGCTCGCCAAAGTTGCCGTGCCGACTTCACAGATTAACCCCGTCGTAATTGACTTGGTGCTCTCGTCTTTTGTCAAATCTCGCCGTTTGATTTTCGTAACAGCTTTACCACTTTCATCAGCCAATTTCACAACAAAAGTTACTAACGTTGTTGAATTTTAGTCACACAAGTTTGTTTCTCTAGAATTGTGCCTCTTTCGGCGTCTCAATTCATTTTTGTCTTCAATTTCACAATGCTTGTGCTTTTCTGTTAAGGTCAACACACGCACATTATTTTTACACATACACAGTTTCAATGTTAAGTTTTTGACAAGCTTATCCCGGTTGAGCCCCCAAAATTTGTAGGTTCCGCTTTTAGTGTACGAAGAAATAGTTTTTATTGTAGTATATTTACTTGTCTTATAACTAACAATTTTAAAATGAATGGTGTGTATTTTTAATACGTGTTCACGGACCGAGAGTCTGGCATAAAGTCGACTTTATCAATAATTCTTAGCGACTCGATAGTTGGTTAACCGATATGTTTCATTGTGAATTAGTTTCTGGCTCTTAATAGTGCTTACCACTCCGAGTCTCACGAACTAGTGTTTGCTCCAATCCAATTCCTACATATATATTATAATATATTAGTATATTCGAATATTACTTCAAATGGATTCGAACAATTTATTTTTTGGGCTACCGGACTAATCGGAATAATGGATTTCGATAGCTGTCCATCAGTTTGTTTTGATCGCATGAAGAGGAGGGTGTGGATAGACAGAACTGGAACTAAGCACATGAAAAGTATATGCTCGTTTACAGATGAAAGAGGAGTGGGATGGTGTCCTCGGGGGTTGTGTGTCTGCCTGTCAAGCTCAATTTTGGGTAAAGCCACTTGGCCATTGTTCGAGTTTTGACATAAGCAAAAATCTGCTTTGTATACTCCAAATCTATGAATGGTGCCTGCTTGCGGGTATGTGTCTCTGTGTGGTTGTGTGTGTGGGTGTGTGTAAGAGACGGGTCTCTTTTCTAATGTGTGAAGCCCTTGGCTGTTGGATTTCATCTTTGTTGTTGCTGCTGCTTCTGTTGGCCTGCACTTGGCTACGCTTTGACAACGTCAATTGCAGCCCCGTTTAGCCCTCGGGATGTGGGTCTGGCAGAGGGTGTGGATGAGAGTGAGGAGGGTGTTGGTGGGGAGGTGGCTGACATGCAGAGCTATGTATAGAGCTATCAGGCTCTAATTAAAATTGATTACTGTAATTTGTATTGATTGCAGTGCGACACGCACAATGAGCACGCATAGTTTACACTACCCATCATAATTTCGCCAAGGCTCTGTCTCTCTCTCTCTCTTGTTTCTGTCTTGCAGGTCATCCAGTTTGACCCCGCACTCCACGCGTTTAATGAATAGTTGATGTGGCCTGTGTTTGTGAGCAACACCTTTTGCCAGACACTAATTAAGTGCACGCAATTTGGTCCTGCGGTTCCTGTTCGACCAGCGGCGGCGGTGGTTTCTTGGGCCTCTGGCGACCTCAAGTATGCAATGACTTATTTATCGCCATTGATTGCTCTTGTCATCTGCTGTAATTGACACTTCTCGCAGTTGACGCTCCTCGAGAAGCCAACGTCCTTTGACTCGACAAAGCTTTGTTGTTCGATATATCGGATAACCACAGCATAGAGGTCACCTTAAAGAGTATGGTCAGCCTAAGTCTGTTGAGCTAAGGGACTTTTCATAGTCCACGCTTTCGTCTACTTTCTTTAGCTTGGAAGCTAGAGATCAAATGAATCATATATATTATTTATTCCTAATTAAAATCTGTACCTGATTAAGCACTTTTACTTCAGAGGATGCCATAACTTTTGTTAATTATATTATATTATTATATTTTTGGGAATTTCGTACAGTTGCTACACAGTTCACTGGTGACCGTTTAGGTGATTTCTACGTAGCCGTGGAGTCGCCTGATACATACATATTTGAAGTAGAGGATGCCATAACTTTTATTTTAAATACTGACTGACTTGCAGGAATCGCGTGTACTACTTTCACTTCTACGTCTGCCGTCATAGCTTTTTCAGAAGTCGCACTACTCGCGGGTACTGGTACTTAGATTAATAGACCAATTCAATTAAAATAATATTGAAACCAGAAAGAGAGACAATCTCCTGCGTTTGTTTTACATAATGTTAGAGAGTCTTATACAATTGTTCATGTGTTTTAGTCTGCCAATGTTCGTCCATGTGCCTTGCGGTAAATATGCTGGAACGTATACAAACGTATGTACTCATGTGTGTGTGTGTGTGAGTGTGTTTCTTGTATTTGTGTGCTATTCTGTGTTGTAAGCCGCATAAATTAGGCCAGCCAGTGTTAATAGTTGCAGTAGCAGCTGCCTTTGGCATGTATCGACTCTAGAAAAACAATCGCACCTTATCGATTTGCACAACACTGTCTACTCGATTGTTGTTATCGACTCGGTGTGCTGGAGTCACGTAGGAGTTTTCCGCAAAGAGAATGTTCAGTCTGCCACCAGCTCTACTGCTGGACAGTGGCAGACTCAGAATTTTTTTTTTATATATTGAATATTTTTTTTTTTTTTTTTTTTACCAACATTAAACAGAGTTAGTACAATGTTGATGTGATTCTTTTCTTTTCCTTGGAACATGTTTTTTTTTTTTGATCTGCTATGGTTATAGCTTTGGTTTTTACCTAATTTATTTAATTTTTATCTCGAGAACTTTGGGCATTTTGGACTGGGTCATGAATTAATTAATTCATGCTCATGTCCATATGAAAATCGTCATAAAATGTCGATGCTTTTACTTTTATTTGTGTATTCATTAAGAGCTTTAAAAACTCTCTAGATAACTTTTGCCACCTTGTCTCCATCCTCATTCTCTCACCTTCGGTTTGATATTACAATTATTAATTTTTTCCTTTTTTTTTTGGGTATTACAATTTAAAAAAAAAATGATCAGCCAAACCGCAGAGCTTGATTGCGCACCAAGAAGAGCTTGGCCTTCTCATCCTTAAAGGCTTGGCAACCCTTATAGCAAGCAACATGTTCCAGTCCACAGTTGACACATTTCGCTTTGGTGGTAAGGGGCTTGGAGCAGTCAGTTGAAGCATGCGCACCCGCGCATTTCATGCATTTGAAAGGCCTACGACAGTAGTTCTTGCTGTGTCCGAATGATTGGCAGCGATGACATTGGACTGGGTCAGATCGCTTGAGTTGGCGCTCAATAACCACAGACTGTCCGCCAAGATTGACTATTTTCAATACTTGGTCGTTTCCATTGTCAGCAGAGGGTTCAAGCTCGATTTCAAATAGATTTCGAGGCTTGTTCTCCCTGTCCTTCAACACATTAACATACCTAGGGGGAAATCCCATATTTGCCAGCTCGCTCCTAATCCACTCACCTGGCGTTGACCAGTGCAAGTGTCTAATAACGGCACGGAATCCACGTTTATTGCGAGCTTGATATGTATGTAAGTGATGACTTTCATCGTCCTTTAGGGCATCGCGTAAAGAGTTGAATGTTGAAATGTCCGAGCACTGTATGCGCACCCCACCAGCAGTAGATTTCGTGGAGATGCTGCCGGCTCCCGATAAACTCCTCAGCTTCTCCAGAAACGGAACAATTTCCGTAACATTAGATACAAAGAGCAAGGGAGGCTTAGAAGTCAGGGCCTCCTTGCGTAATGGCTGCTGTTGCTCAAGATTTGTAGCACTTACCAAAGGAGCAGAAGTAGATGATTGCAGTAGTGGCTGGTTATGAACATGACCATTATCAAGAGTTGGTTTAGCGGTCTTTGGCATAGAGCCCTTTGAGCCTTGCCCATTATCATAAATTATTGGCGACAATCCACGGCCAGCTTCCAAAATCCTAGAAGAGGTTGAGCGTGGAGAAATGAAGGGTGAGGAAGCATCCGAACGATTACATATCATCGAGTATAGTGAGCTTATAGCGGAGATATTGCAGGTATCCACATCACTATCACTATCCTGAGACATCTCAAGGTTGGCAGCAGCTGGCTTTGGGCGAGATTTCTAAACAAAAGGCTGTCGGGATTTATAACGATTTTTACGTTTTTTATTCATGACCAAAAAGGATTAAAAACAATTTAGGTCACAAAATATTTCCGTAAAAGATTTTTGGCAACACTTTACGCAGAAATACTCTTTCGAGTATTTTGGAGAGGACTGCCAGTAAGCTAATCTAATCTAGCTAATAGGAGGCTAGGTTGCCTTCAGGCTTTCCTGGCTTGAGGAGGACTATCACCTAGGCGCATTTCCATTGTTTGGGGAAGTACCCAATCCGGAAGCAACTGTTAAAGAGGTTGGCTAACATCTGTGAGCAGTGGAGAGGCAACATTTTAAGTGCTTGCGCATCGATGCGATCAGAGCCAGGTGATTTGCTGTTCTTCAGTGCAGCGATCTCTTGAGCGACCTCATCCGGTTCTACTGATTGTATAAATATCTCTTCTGCGTTTGTCTTTTGATGTGTTTTTTTTTTTTTTTTTTTTTTTTACCAATGGGATCGTAATGACTACGAACATTTATTTAATTTATCTCGTTACTATGGAATGAAAAGTGAAACTTAACAAAGCAACCTATATAAATGATTTGGCTTGACAGCTAAAATTCTTGCTGCCTGGTTTGCTGGTTGGGGTCCTTCCAGAGGTAGTTGGAAAGTGCTGCTTGGTGGCAGGATTTCCCGTAGTGGCTGTAACACAATATGTAGTGTTGAAAAGGCTCTTCCTCCTTAAAATAGTGGTAGGGCGAGTCGTGGATGTCGTGTCTTGGAACAGTTGATCATATAAGAAATATTTTTTCGTTCAGTTTTTTCTGAACTTAATCTAATGTGTAGCTTAAAAATAAAGCAAAAGAAAGTGCAGAAGAGGAGAGAAGTAAGGAGAGATAGGGAGATAGAACGGTCATCTGGTAGTTGTCCTTGAGGTTGCCAAAATCCAAGCTTTATATATTCGCGTTTTACAAGCGCTGCGGGAGCACAGAGTGTCTCTCCTCTTCGTCAAATGTTGCGCAGGATAAGCTTTCTGCAGGCAGAGCAAGAGGAGCAGAAAGCAGAAGAGACAGAGGGGGCAGAGGGAGTCGAAGTCTGGTCGCGTCAAGTGCATTGGAATGTGTGGCAGCTGCAATTGTGCGGCAATAAATTATTGCGCAACACGCAGACGGCGGCGACGCAGCCTCGCTGTGACTGTGACGCTGACTGAGTGGCACAAGGAGATGGGTAAAGGAATGAGAGGGAGAGGGAGAAGGTAGGGAGGGGCCACCCAGGCAGCATAATGAATGCTATGAGAATTTTCAACAATTTTTTAACTTAAAAATTACGACAACGCTGACAATTTGCCATAAAAAGCGACGCTCAGCGAGAACAGTCGAAAGAGTGGCGTGGGACGGGGTGGGGGGGTGGTGCAGGCAGGCAGGCAGGATGTGCAGGGGCTGCCCACTGCTGACTCTGCTGATTCACATGCAGACTCGCAGAGGGGCTGTGGGGGAGGGGGATGAATCACGAATCGTTGAGAACTCTGCTGACGGTTGACTTTTGCTTTTGTTACACCCATTTGATGTACCTTCAATTTGCATGCGAGTGTGCCAATGGGTGTGTGTGTGCGACTGTGTGTGTGTGTGTGTGTCTGCTGGCTGTGCAATATATTACTTTGCCAAATATATGTAGAGGGTGTCGGGATGGGGGAAGGGAGTGGGTTGAGGGGACTGTGCTACGTTTCGTTTGGGGCTCATTTGTCAAATGTCACGACTTGATGATGCAATTGTTGTTGTTTCCCCTGTTGCCGTTGTTATTGCTGCTGCTGCTGCTGCTGTTGCTGCAACTTTGTCGTCATTTAGTTGGACATGCAGATTTATTGCCTCGTTGCAGCAGTATTTATTTAATACTGCAGCCGCGCCTCTCTCGCATGCCATTTATGGCTTATTTACGCGCATCCCCAAAAAAGGAAAACTCTGTCAACTGTCAGTCGGCACTCGAGCTGACAGCTGCTTTCCCCTTCCCCTACTCCTTCCACTCCTCCTCTCTCCACCCCCCCTTACCATGTTCCCACTCCTCCATGTGCTCACCTGCTGCCCGCGTGGACTGCAGAGCAAACAGATCGCATTTCTAACAAGGGTTAGTTACCAAAGAATAACACTTGAAGATGTTCCACACCCCGCCCCCCTTTCCAGCTCCTCATTCTCCTTCCCTTCCCCTTTCCCGTCTTCAGCTTCTGATTCTCTTCTACCGTCTCCATCTCCATCTCGAGTTGTGCCTTCGCCTCATTGCAGACATCAAACAACCCTCTGTGCAGTGTCAACCTTTGCGTATGGGGTTGTCACTAGCCCTGCTACTCCCTCCCCCTTCCCCCGCACGCCGCAACAATACAATTTATGCGTTTTTAAAGACGTTTGCTTCGACTTCTCCTTTTGCTTCAGTCGCAGGCAGCACTGTTTATGTTTTTCTACTTCAAGGTGGATTTGTTCATGCCCTTTGCATGTGGGTAGCTTGATTCTGATATAAGATTGGTACACCTAACATAAGCACTGGGAGAGATACCCATTGGATAACATTCATGTAGACTTAACAGAGTTCTTAAGTGTTTGAAGGAAAGACTCTTCTGATTATGAATAAATTATTTAAATATACTTAGCGCATATAATAAATTCGGTACCGATAGTTGGAGATATTCCATAAATTAAACCTTATTCGTTGTTGGTTAAAAGAACTATCGATAGTGTTGCAGTAACTATTGTAAGTAGATTACATACAACTTACGATATCGATAGTTCGAAATATTAGAGCAACGTTACCTCACTTTCATTTAGGCTTACTATCGATGGTATTGCACTAACTATTGTACTTTGTACCTAAGAGAGTAAGCAGTTATGAGTGTTTGATGTTCTTTTCTATGTCACGCATTCTCGATTACTATTGATAGTATTGCAGTAACTATTAAACTTCGTACCTAAGAGCATAAACAATTGAGTGTTTCATGTGCTTTTCTATGTCACGCGTTATCGATTGTTAACGATAGTATTGCAGTGACTATTGTACTGCTTCAGAGAATATACAATATTTGATAGCCATAACGTTAGTTGAGAAATTGAAGTACTTTTCTATGTCACACATTATCAATTACTATCGATAGTATTGCAGTAACTGCTTCAGTGAATCTACAATATTCCATAGCGGTAACACTAGTTGAGTAATTGAAGTACTTTTCTATGTCATGCGTTATCGATAGTTACTGCAATACTATCGATAGTACATAGTATTGCAGTAACTATAGTAAAATATCAGCAGTTTATCGGCAATCGGTTAGGGTATTTCATTGTCCCCTTTGGCAGTTCAGCATTTGTTGGTTAACGCTCGCCTGCATTTCGGCTATGGCCCTAAGAAAATATTATTCTTTAATTTCTGCACTGTTGCATTTTCGCCGCATTTCCATTTTCGTTTGCGAGAGTGAGCTACGCTTTTTTGTAGAGTCCTTTCTTCTGGTTTTCCTTTTCTGTTTTCTTTTTTTTTTTTTTTGCTGCTTTGCTTTTCACCGTCGGCAGGCAAAGGCAAAAGACATAAATATACAATGCACTTTCATTTTTTTTGCTCGCTTTGCTTTGCCTCTGCATGCAGGATGTGCTACCGTTATACACTGAACCACACCCCCTGTCCCCGCATCCCCCCTAAACTTGCTTGCCAAACTTTCGATTGCTTCTTTTATGCGAATTCGTTGCACAAGTTTGGGCCGCCTTTGCCATAACTTTCGAA
The DNA here is from genome assembly GCA_018904035.1 of Zaprionus ornatus. Classification (NCBI taxonomy): domain Eukaryota; kingdom Metazoa; phylum Arthropoda; class Insecta; order Diptera; family Drosophilidae; genus Zaprionus; species Zaprionus ornatus. The sequence goes on along the minus strand of JAEIFZ010000002.1, from coordinate 13,307,637 downwards.
TTGCTGCATAAACTTTTGCTCTCGACTATCATGTAAGAATCTTTTATATACCCATTTCTACATTTCTTTTCCTTCTGAAGGAGTGTGGAAGGGGCAGGCGGGTGCCGGCTCAAGCTGTTTAATTGTCAGGCAAATTTTGTGGTTCATTGAATTCGGGTTTGCTTGCCGGGCGCAAAAGTTTTTCCGCTTTTCCAGCACGAAATAAAACCACAATGTTTCGATTGAGATAAATTGCGACTGAATTTTCGCAAAAGTTCGCAAAAGAAAAGTTATGGAATTTATAAACGATTATTTCATATATTTTTATAAAGATGCGATTTTAATTTCACGATTTTTCGCATGTGCTTATAGGTTTACCGAGAAATTCTTGGCAATTGCAAAAGAAAGTTGTCAGGTCTCAAATATTTTCCAGAAATGTGAAAAATTAGTAATCTAAATCTGAAAGTTTAGACGTTTTAAGCAAGATTTTTACACCCTTCAACAATTAAAAATGCTCAAGTTGTGCAAATTTATTTATGCCTGAAGGTCTGCTGAGCATCACGAGCCGAGTCAATTGAGCCATGTCTGTCTGTGTGAACACACAGATCTCAGCTACTATGAAAACTATAGGCAAAAAATTTATCATAAAGATTCTTGTATGCTATCCGCAGATTGCCACGCCCACCGCCCCCGTAAATAAATTTTTAAATTTTACAAAAAAAAAAAAAAGTCGACATACAACTTTCTGGCTTCGACATATATTATACTTAGCTGACTATAATATTGTATTTATCTTATCCCTAAATGTGAAGCCAATCGAACAATAACCAAAAGAGTTAAGAAAGTATCAGCACAACACCGAGCGCCATCTATCGAGAATATTTTGAAAGTATGCACATCATATACATATATGAATTTAACAAATTAAACTACACCGAAACATAGGTCGAAGAGTATCAGTCGACTGTAGCTCTCGTTATGTGTTAAAATTTCATGAAATTTATCCAATAATTTCCTTTTAAAATGCCATCGAAAGTGGTCTCTGAAAGTGAAGTCTGGAATGCTCTGTCTCTGTCTTCTCCGTCATAAAATGTCATTGCAATCGCCGTAGGGCTATGCACACAAAAGTTCTTCCGTTCCGTAGGAGAAAGAAGCCTTGTATGGTGCGACGTGCAAATATTTTAGCCAGTCTGCGCGGCATTAATCATATTATGCGCGATTTCTTGTGCCGTCACACAGTGCGTATGATTATTACCACTATTATTAATATTATCATGTGCCCGACGTTTCTCCCCACACTCTTTGCCTTTTCCATATCATTCCCTTTCTTGCTGCTGCTGCTGTTGTTGTTGTTGTTGTTGCTACTGCACGTTTCCATCGTCATTGCAATTATTTACAAAATCAGAGCACGTGCGCGTTGTGCTTTTATGCGCTAACATGTGTGTGCGTGTGTGTCGCACACACTAAAATGCTTTGAGCCGCCTCGCTTATTACAGCACACGCACACACGCACACACAGTCACACATTTACACACAAGCAATGCGCACTCGTTGACAGCTTCAAGTCGCCTTTGCAAAGTCGCCTTAAGCGGGCTCTATGAAACACCTTGCGATATCGCAGCAGTAAAATATGTTTCTAATGAGGTTTCGGTAGAGCTAAGAAGGGTTTTTATAGTTGCATTGGGTTAATTAGAGTTGGTAATTGTGTACGATATCTTATAGGGTTTTTACAAGCACAAAGTTTTTCTTTTTTTTTAATTTTTTTCTAGCTGTCTGTCTGTATGAACGCCTAGATCTCAGAGATTTTAAAAGCTTGGGTCCCGAAATTTAGTATTCATACTTTTATGTGGGGCAGTGTGTTAAAGCTCTTTTTAGAATTTGCTGCCTTTGGAAACCGAGCAAAATGCAATTGCAAGCGTAATTTTAAGGCTAAAATGATAGGATAGAGTTCCGATTGGTTAATGAACATGGAAGTTACTTTGGAAATTAACTGACTGGCCGTACAGCTTCTGTTATCGATATATTGATACATGCAAAGTTCGTGTTGTATAGTTCATATAAGCAGTTCATATATAATCTTCAATGATCTTTCGAGTTGATGATGCAGTTGTAAATTCTTCAGTCGACATGTTTCTTTTGAACTTTCTTTAGCTTGAATTACTTTAGAGTTTTGTTTTTTTTTGCATAAATTTTGAAGACTCTCTCTTATATTTTATTTTCTAGTATATTTAAACTTTTTCTTACCCATTTACAATTGCATATTTTTGCAGACAATTAACCCATCTAAATTATTTAAATTTTCCTTAACTCCTTCAGCTTTTTATTTCTTTGCATAAAAAGTTTCGCATACTCGAAAAAAAAGCTAGACCTCTGCTGCTGCATTGCTCATTAGGGGTGCTCTGCTTAACGAGGCGACATTAGAAATTTAATACTTACAGTTTTAACAGTAATTTCCCAATGCGCCCATCCCGAGTCAGTCGCAAAACTGACGGCAGACATAAACAGAAAACTTTTCTCGTTGTTGTTGTTGTTGCTGTTGTTGCTGTTGCTGTTAATCCACACGTTTGCTAATGAAATATCCATTTGGCCCACGTTGTCTGTCAGTCAAATCATATGCGTGAATTGAGGGGGAAGTACTGTAAGTAGGGAGAAGCAGTGGGGAAGGAGGAGAAGGGAGCTTATGTCTTGTCTGCTTGTCGAGTTGCAACTTTTGCGGCAGCGTTTTTAATTTAAATTGACAACACGAAGCAGTTAAGTACTTGCAGCGACATTTTAATAGCTTGTAAGCCCCGCGAGTGCTCTGAAATGTGGGGCGGTAGGTGGGGGGGGAGACTGGTAAAAAAGACGCCAGAGCAGAAGTCTAAAGGAAATAAATACAACGGACTCTTATTTACATATTCCCAAACGTAAATACGCGCCATTTTTATTTGCCCGCCTTTTTTTTTTGTTGTTGTTTTTTGTATTTGGGCACTCAACGGAATCCAGTGAATCCTGCCAGAGAATCCCGACTCATTCATTTTTCCCCTGCCCCAGTGGCTTTTCATTTTATTTTAAAGAAAATTTGCATAAAGTGAAAACAAGCATTTTAATTTCACTCGACGCAGTTGGAAAATGAGGAGAACGATTGCATATACGAGTTGGTAGTAAACGTTAGCATTTACCGACCCTCTTCCCCCCTCGCCGCTCACTCGGCTCACTCAACTTGTGCCGGTGTGGCCGGTAACTCCCCCGAGCAGTAAAAACTTTTACGGCGACGAATCCATTCCGAAATAGAACGAGTTCTCACTGTCCAACCGATTTACTGATGCCCTTCAAGGAGAATGGTAGTTAGAGACATCTTGTAAGGTAACCTTACAGATTCGATAAACCTATAGGATGTATGTACAAAGGTATATATAGCACACATATGGGTTATCGTTCCCTTTAAAAAGAAACTCCTGATAGACCTACCTAATAGTTTTTAGATCTGTTGATCCATTCAAGACTTTTTATAACGAAAGCTCGATAGATTTAATAGTTCAACAGCTAATGGAATTCTTGAAAGATCTTTCGATCTTAGATGTTTCAGTAACCCAAAAAATACTCTTAATATTCAAAATATATCGTGCAGCTTATAAACAAACTTCAGATAGATTTATTCTATTGTTTTCGGAATATTTAAAAGGTCTTTCGAACCGATGAAGTTGAGAAAGTATTTTTCAACCAACACAAATACAAGTTTCCCTCTAAGCAGAGGTTACAGATATGCTCGAATTACACCAAGATATAATCTGCTGCCAAGCATTACCCACTCCGTCAGCTAATCAAACTAATTTCCGTTAGGGTATGTTGGGAAAAAAAGCGAACACCAGGGGGAGGGTCGGAAGGGGGACTGCGTCAGCAGTCGTAATTGTTGGGGACCTGGAAAAAAGCGCAATGCCCACAGACAAAACAAACCAATTTAAATTAGACTACCCGCTGGGGTCGAAGCTACCCTCATTGAGGGTGCGGAGAGGTGGTGAGGGAGGGCAGAGTGTACAGTGGGGCCTGGCTAATATTTGGTAAAAGTGTTGAAACTTTTGGCGAGTACCAACTTTTGACATTCGCAATGCACTAAATGTAAATGGCAGCGGGGGAAGGAGCAGGCAAACTCCATGATAAATGTGCATTTTGTTGTTTCGCAGGATGAGGGAGAGGATGAGGGAGAGAGGGGCTGTCGTTCATTCTTTGCCCACGTAGTCTATGAGGTGCCATTATGAAAACAATTTCGACAGATAACCGCAACCAGCAGAACCTGAATCCGACTAACTCCTGCTCATTTAGCCGACTCGGGTATTATTTGAGACGGGACACATGCCACGTTGGCAGTTTAATATAATTTAAACCTAACCTAAACACATACCGAAAGTCACAGCATGTGTGTGTGAGTGTGTGTGTGTGTGTGTGTGAGAGACCCTGTCAGGGGTTATTTGTGTGCGCTTGTCAAGTAGCCTGGCGTCGTCTGCCTTTTGACGCTCGAGCCCATAAATTACGAAGCACTTGGAGCATCTTCACAATTTGGTTAGTCATTTGCCTGGGCCCGGGGCCCAAACAAAACTATTAAGTGGGCATAAAACTCTCAGGATACATATGTGGAAGGGCAGCCTGACGGAATCAGAGCAGAGGGGGGAACAGCAGGGACGCCAGAAAACCCAAAACTGAAGTGCGCCATTCCGAGAAGTAGACAGTTCTACTGCCTTATGTTCATTTGGATACTGCCCCGCTACCCCTCTTGCTTGCCATTCAACTAAGAGATGATACAAAAACAAACATTAAAGAGAGCAGAGAACCCCTAATGATAGGCACATGATACGTTTGTTTAATTAAACAATGAGTTTTGTGTATTTATCCTCTTAAATAGTCGCAAGAGAAAGGATTTTAAACTTTCAATTAAAGCAGATATTGCTCTTTAAACAGTTGCTATTATGCACTACAATATACCCTGCAGATGCATATATTATACTTTATTGTGGAATTCGTTGGCCATAACCTGAAAATAACTCGGTGAAAGTTTTTACTCAGTAAACTTTTATGCATTTCATTATGGCAGCTAGTTAATACCCTGTAAAATTGGAATCCTTATAAAAATTCAGATAAAATGAGCACAGGTTTTTATTTATTCCAATAAAAACGGAAAACCAGAAAGAAAGGCAACCTTAGGCATGCCGCAGGTTCTATACCCTTGCAGGCTCTTATCTCCTTCGATCGTTCCAATACTAGTTATATATAATGGCACAGAATTAAATGGTATATTGTGTATATTCAATTTTATGTCTCACTTTGCTTGGCAACCATAAGTTCAGTTTAGAATAGGTCTTCATACAAAAGCCTGCATTCCGGCCGATTGTTCCTATGGCAGCTATATTTTATAGTGGTCCGATTTTTATGAAATTTTAAATGCATGCTAAATATACAGAAAAAGTCCGATGTATTAAATTTGGTTAGAATATCTTAACAAATAACAAAAATCGACCGATAGTTTGTATGCCAGCTATACGATATATCGATCTGATCCGACTCGTTCCGACTTATTTACTGCGTGCAATAATAAGAAGCATGTATGCCAAGTTTCAAAAAGATAGCTCCAAAACTAAGAGAATAGTTTGCTTTGCAACTGACGGACACACGGATATATAGACACCCGGACAAGCGGACAGGGCTAATTGGATTCCTCTGCTGATGCTGACTCACAATATATACTTTATGCGGTCAAGGATATCTCCTAAGGTGTGATGCAAGCTCCTATCCATAATTAGTACAATCTCCGCAAGGCTGTAATGGTAGAACAGATAAATAAATAATAACATTAAACTGTAAAAATTATTTTTAAACTCTATTAAAAGATCTCTTAGCACTCAAATATGTTAATAAAAGGGTCAATTGAATACTTAAAGACTATAGCACGCAGCAGCACAGGTTCAGCTCCCACACGTAATAAACTGTACTCTACAGGGTATTGCCAGATCGACTACTGCTGCCTTGCACTCGTGGCTAATTACGTGGCGCGTATAAATGACAATTTTGCAGTTTATTGGCAACTAATTTGGCATTGATTTCAATAAATTTGCATTTAATTGCTCGACTCGGGTAATTTCATTTCATTTTATTTTATTTTATTTTTGGTTTTGCTTTTTATTCTCGTGATTGTTTTTTATTTGAACACAATTTATTGGTTTAATTAGGGCAGCAAAATGAACGTGAATCGTGGCAGTGTTGCCAGTTCAATTGTTGGTTGTGCTTCAGGTTTTTATACCCAATTCTGTTGCTGCTTCTGTTACGTATACGCAGTGTGGTGCAGGACATGTGCAGTTTTAATTGGGGGGAAGTATGGAGAGGGCGGGGGGGCAACGAGCTGTCAAATAAATAAAATAAAATCCGACTTTGGTACATTCGCTCGACATGTATTTGCTTTAAAGAAACGAGCAAGCAACAGCAGGGGGGAGAGAAGGTGAGGGGCAGCAGGGGGATGGACAAAAGTTTGTGGCAGCTCTGTCAAAGTTTCGCCAAAGACATTTTCAAGTGCAAAGTTTTCGCTAGGCAAGTGAAAATCTCCTGGGGCCCAGAAGCCACCGGTTGAATTGTTTGTACTTCAGCCATATAAGACAAGGCCAACATGTGGCAGGGGGGGCAATAGCAAGTGCAACCCCTGACTGCGAGCAAGGTATTTAGCCAGGGGTTGCCCCGAACAGGGGTTCAAGAGGGTGTGCGAGAGAGAGTCTACGAAAAGTCAATCACAATTCCCAGTGCAATCAGAAGACGCGTATTAATATTTAAAGAGGTCATCGAATTGGCTTCAGCCAAATGCCGAGACACCCGCACCCTGCCACATGTGGCAAGACTTTCAGCTTCTGCTGCCATTGCTGCTGCAAGCTGTAGACAGATAAGAGAGGCAAACACGAAATTGCTAGCAATTTGTGGCCTGCAATATTTTCCACTTATTTGGCGATTTGTTGCAGCAAAGTAGCTTCGTATCTTGTTCGCACTGAGTGCCCCCTTGCTGGCCTCCCCCTGCTCGGCTCGTCCTGATTTTATGTCTGGCAATTTGCCGGCATTTTTATGATTTGCAGCATTGTCTCAGCTGCTTTTGGGGTCGCAAATCGTTGCATTTTTAATGCCACATTGAAATCACATTTGCATTGGGGGCGCTCCATCGCTATTTATGCTTTTTCCCGCTTTTCCCGCTTTTCCCACTTTTCCACCCCTGCGTCTGTGCACTGTCTGTGCTGAAAGTGAAAACTTTCGCTTTTTGCCGCATTCCTTCACTTGCGGCCATTCAATTTCCTGCTTCTGCAATCAATCACACTCAAAGTTCAACAGTAGTTCCTCCTTCCCAGCTGCGGGGAAAAACCTTTGCATTTGTTTTTCCCACACAAAGGAAACTCTCTTTGTGTGTGTGTGTGTGTTGCTCTTGAATTTGCATTGAATTATGAAAGTGAATGAGATTCAAACTCATATCATTTGTGCTTCAACTTTTTGTTGTTTACAAACAGAGGAATTATTTCTAGAGCCTGAATTTGGTTAATGGCTTGAAGTAGTTCTTCAAAAGTCTTAAGATAGTGCTTAAAACACTTCAAAATTTGACCTCTTAAGAGTAAGCTAAAGTTGCTTATGCTTATAGCTTATACATTTTTGAATCTCTGTTTGATATTCGTAATTCATTTAAGAGACTGTCTTTAGCTTTGATTATGCTTATAAGATATGAACATTTTGTTTGAAATGCGAACAATTTAAGGAATATTGTTGAGCTGGAAACAGAGTGGAAGCATACAAAATATTTACACTATCTGTCTCGCTAAATAATTCCCCATTTTCCTAAGTTCCTTAGGAAATCCGCGAGAGCAAAGGTGAAAAATCCCTAAAGACAATTACAAAATTCCGAAATATATCGGAATAAAAAGAAAATATTTATTTTACTTGATCTTGAGGCATCCTTGAGGCAGCTACCAAAATGATGAAAAACAAAGGTCGCCAAAACTCTATAAATAATTCCTCTATGGTCTCACGGGAACAATCTTCATGCCAAATTTGTTGTCTATAGCTCTTATAATGGCTAAGATATTGACGTTTAAGCTGACGGACAGACGGACGGGCAGTCAGACGGACAGACAGACAAACGGACGGACGGACAGACAGACGGACATATCTCAATTGAATCAGCAAGCGATACTGAACGACAATATACACACTTTATGGGATTGCCACGCCTCCTTCTGCCTGTTGCATACATTTGCACAAAGTTAGTATAACCTTTTTTGAACATTTTCAATGGTTGAAGGGTATAATAATGTATATAACCTCAAAATATTAGTTGTGCTTCTTTAAGAAACCAATAAATCTCAAATTACTTATATAGAAAGTTTAAGTAGTGAAGATATATTCGACATAAGTGCAAAGATATAAGGATAGTTTAAGGAAAGTTGAGGTTAAGGCCTAAAAAGTTCCTTAAATGAAATGAAATGAAAATGTTTAACTTGAAACCAAATTCATTATTTATTTTAAAGATATTCGAATGAGTGAAAATTAATTCTCTATTTATAATTACGATTATAACCCAAGAAGGTTAGCTCTACTCTTCTGTGGGTGGCCAACAACTTGTGCCATTAAAACTTATTCGAGTTTTCGAATTTTGGTTTACATTCTCAAGTAGTTTCCCTTTGGTATTTTGTTCATCAGTGCAACACTCTGGTAGCTCTGGCATAATTTGTTAACCCCGTCTGTGCTTAATTTGAATACAAACTTTTAATTCGGCAAAACTCGAATGAATAAAGCAAAAGAAGGCAGAAAGAACGGGAAAGAAAGAAGGGAAATGAAAACAAACCGAACTGAAACGTTGCGAAAAGCAAACGAATTAACACTTTGCGCTGAGCAACATTCCGTGGAAGCAGCGCGCTGTGAAGAGCAGTGCCTCCCTTCCCCTTGCACCCAGTACTCGTCCCTCCATTTCCCATCCCTCCCTGCTTTGATGGCCCGCAGAGCAAGTTTGCTGCGAATCCGGAACTTCCGTGCAGTGCTCAAGTTCTGCGCCGCCGGCTGTGCGCCCAAAGAATGCCCAAGTGCAGTCGCCCGCAGGAGGCGTGGCAAAATAAATTTGTATTGTTTTTGTTTATGTGTGTGTGTGTGGCTGTGGGTAAGTGTGGGTGTGGGTGTGTGTGTGTGTCGCTTTGTTGTGCTGGCGCGCCAAAGAGCAAACACAGTGAGCGCAAAAACCGCAGCCACTAAATGCATTAAAAGCCAGCTCCGGCTACAGAGGCGTTGGGAATTACGGTCATGTGAGAGGAGCAGAGAGGTGCAGATAGAGGGGAGAGGGAGTGGGGGGTTGCCCTCTTGTGTTTGGCTGCGGTTATATTGTAACGGCTTTTGTGCCGCGCCAGCCAAGTTGCCCAAGTTTGGCATTGTTTTCCTGCACGGATATCCTTAATGAGTGAAAACTGGGCTAAGGCGGCATCAGCCATCATAATTATCCCAGCCTCCCCCTGCCTTACTCCCTCTTCTTCCTAACTCCCCCTCCACCTCCCCCCCTAGACTGCCACTGACAGCAGCACACTCGACACTCGCTGCCTCCGCGTTGGGGCACTTGAGTTGGGGCTGCCTGTGCCTACTCCCTCGCCTACGCCTCTCTCCCCACCCGCAGCTTATCTGACCACATGCGCACATAAATCTTGCCGCATAAGGTGGTGGCAACTCTGCAGGCTATGCCAGAGCCCCCCACCCCCTCCTTCCGCTCGCCCCGTTACCGTTACGCTTGTGTAATTATCATTGTGATCACTTTTCAACAGTGCGAAAAACTTTTGTATTAAAAGCAAACTTATGACAGACAACGCACACGCAACGCCAAGTTCTACGGGCTGGAGACTGCTCCAAGCTGGACAAGTGGCTGCTACACTCCCCTCTCCTCTCATCCCTGCACCTCCCCCTGCTTGGCACACACGTTGCCAGTGGCCATTGTCAAGTATCATTTATCATTCAGTCAACGTCCTTCGATTGCAGTTTATCATCCAACCTCCCCCGTTGCTGCTGTCCGCCCCCCTCCCCCGCCGAGAAGTTACTGGGTCGTCTTTCGTAATTTTTCTCTCTATCTTGTCGCCCTCTTTCCCTCTCCGCCTTCGGCTGAAAGCAAAAGCTGCGTTAGGAGCTGAAAAGCGAATGGAAAATCAGTTCCTGACCTCAGGTTGTTATTTTTCTTGCCAGCGCTTTAAAGCCGTTACGGGGGCGATAAAAGCACAGAGAGAGAGGGGGAGGGGTGGTGCGGCGGAGAGGGAAGGCAGAAACTGAGAATAGAGCTTGGTAAAATAGCAATTAACGTGGATTTGAAGTCTCTACCTGCAATAATCGGAAATAATTGAAGAAAACAAAAAAAAGGAAGAAGAACGTAGAAAAGGGAAAGAGAACGAGGAGGGAGAAAAGGAGCAGGAAGGCAAAGGAAACCCCAAGCAATGTGCATAGTTCATGGGGCTCTCTTCGAAGGATGTTTATACGTGCAATTTGTAACGTTTTAATTGTTGTTTATGTAGCTTCTCCTACAGCCGGCCGAGCTGGGGGAAAACTGATTAACTGGTTGAACGACAGGCAGGCAGCAGCAGAGGGAGGAGGAGGAGGAGGAGGAGGAGGGTTGTGTGGGTGCAGGGCGAATGTCGTGGATCGAGTGTTGAGCCAAGATTGCAACCACAGCACCGAGGGGAGGGAGGGGATTAATTTTGATTGTGCCCTGCATAATGTAAATTGCATTAGTTCTCAATTAACTGGGCCAATGATGTGGCATGTGATTGAACTGAAGTAGATGAGTAGCCCGAAGGGGGCTTGACGGTTGTAATGATAATACCTTGTAATACATACCCAAGTTATTGGAAGTTTCTCTGACTTTGTTAATAGTGAATCATCAGTTACAGACCTGTATAGTCGTCACAGTACTGGCTGTATAAAAAGGAAAACATTTCCACGAAACAATGTGACAACCTAGAAAAGATAATACATACAAGTTATGGAATCCGTTCATATAAAAGACTATCCCAAAAGTATAACTATGGTAATATTTGATTTTTGTGTATTTGTATTAAGTAAAACTTGTTTATTCAAATTTTCCTAAACTGAAATATTTACAACCTTAAAAGTATTGTGATTTTTTGGGAATTTTCCTAATATAGAAACTCCTTAACAATCCATAACTTACATATTATATTTGAGCTGGGACTTCCAAATTTGATGACAGTATGCCTTATTGCAAGTGTAGTTTAAAAGATGCAACGTTTTACGAGAATTAAACAATGTAAATAAATTATTGTTATTTAGTAATGCGAACCTATTCGATCTATTGTACCCCTGCTGAACTTAAAGCTCAGTCAAGTTCTCTTTATTAATTTTAATGATTTCTTAAAAATTTGGTTATGATAATTATTCTATCTTGATACTGACTGATAATGGAGCTTTAACTTCAGCAGCTTTAAGATAGAATAATTATCATAGAAGTTATTTAAGAAAGCACATTTTAAATAAAGAATTTCCGTGCATGCTCTCATGATTTTTCGGAATACCCAAAATGAACTGCAGCAAATTTATTAAATCATTTATTTGTTAAGCTCCTTTAAAAAGGTTTTTTATATTTCTTTAAATTTTAAATATTGGATTGAAATCGTATTTTTTTTAAATCATAGAAAATGGTTTCGCCATGTATCTTTTTGAAGAGCAAACTCATTTCCTTCTTTGAAATGGTCACCTACAAATCCATTACAAAAATGCAAAATGAATTCCAAATAGTTCGTGATAACTTTTATATCAACTTAAATTTAAGAAAACACGATTATTTGAAATTTAATTATTATAATTTAATAATTATAATTTTTTTATCATAATTTATTTATTATACTTTATTAGAATTCATTTATATTTAGATATATTTTGAAATATTTTGTTGACAATTTTAGCAATCCCTTTTTCATTAATTTTTTGAATATTTTCAAATTTCTCTAAGAAAACCTCAACTCACCCGAAAATCTGTTTCGGTATTTGGCGAATCCGAAACCGGCACAGCATTGGCATCTAACGGTTCTTTGCATGTTTGAATTTCTACTCGTTACTTTCGCTTAACGTTCTCTCGCGCTGACTCGCTCTCGTGCTCACTCTCTGCGAACTTTGCTCGCTCTCCACCACGCTTAAATGTGTCAGCGTGAGTAGCGGAATGTGGCAAGTCCGAAAAAAGGCGCTGCACAGTGCGCAAACTCAACATTTTAGCCGGCAGAATTCAGCAACAAATGTTGTTTATGCTTCGCAGTTGATAATAAACATAACGTGGCAGCAAATCAGACAAAATTGATAAGGCATTAGTAAAGGGGGTATTCATGGCAGAAAATATATAATTAAATTGGAAATTTAATGCAAAAATATATATAAAAAATGATGTTATTTATTTAGCTATTATTTCGAAACGGAAGTAATAAATCAAGCTGCAACATTACTGCAGAGGAACAGGGGAAAGGGGAGAGGAGAAGGGGGTGGGTAGCTCGTCCTGCAACAGCTGATTTGTGTGGGAATTCCTCGCTGGCTCTCCGAATTACAACGCACACGAAGCTCGAGCCCGAAGGCAACTCACCACACGCCGTGGTAGGCTTGTTTGGGGCTGGTGTTGCACGTTGTTCTCGGCTCTCGGCTCTCGGCTACGGCTCTGAGGCAACGGCTCTAACACTTTGCGTGCTGGAGTTCAGTCGAGTTTTGGTTACTGCCGCAAACGGTCAACGTTTTTTTTTTTGAATTGTGCCTGCCACTTGCCACACTCGTGGCACTTGCCACAAAACATAAACAAACAAGGAAAAAACATTTTCGTCATTTCGGTATTTTTTTTTTGTATTTCTACTGATCTTGTGGAAACCAGTGCAACGAGTGGCGAATACATTGAACTACAGCTGCCACCAAGTGGCAAGCTTAGTGCTCTGCCGCGAGCACTTTTTGGTGGCTTGTGAACAACGGAAACGTGAAGGCTAACGGAAGCGGAAGCATTTAGGCAAAGTGGCCACGTTTTTGAAGCAAGTCGCAGCGACTTGCAGCGACTGTTTGCCACATTGCAACATGTGCGTGTGTTTGGATGCCCCAACTGCATCCGTGTGTGTATGTGAGTGTGTGTGTAAACTACTGGTGCTGGGCAAACTACTGTTGAGCGCATTGTAAAGCCGGCACAAAACTTGCAATCAAATACGAATACGAATACGAATACGAATACTCAGAGTGCCCACTGTGAGTGTGTGTCTGTGTGTGAGTGGGAGAGTAGAAAGCAAATAAATGCTTTTGCTACGTTTTTTTTGCCATTTTATCTCAAGTCGAAGTACTGTAAAAAATTGTGAAATGGATTTACGTTTCGTATTCATCGTTTTCCTGCTGAAGTGGACGTATGCACAAGGTGAGTCGAGTCCCTACACACAGTCCCCTCTCGAGTCCCTTTCTCCAGCCATGTAGATGTGGTTCATCTGCCTCTGTGTGTGTGTTTGCTTGGGCATTCTGTTTGTGCAGCTGCTGCTGCTGCTGCTGGCGGTGCTGAAGTGCAGTTTCTCGCATTTGTTCAAGTGCCGACACCGCACGCGCTGCAAATATGCCATAGAAAATGGCTCAGAATGCAGCGTAATATGTGTGTGTATTTATTATATACCCACATGAGAGTGTGCCACACACTCCGTGTATGTTTGTGTGTGTGTGTGTGTTTGCGGCACAGTAATGAGGCGCATTTAGCCGAGGCAGCAGAGCGGCTGACCTAAAGTACGTGCTGCATGCTGCGAAAGTTTTTCAACAGACGAAAGGAAACTTTTGAATGCGACTAAGGGGTGTAGCTACGAAAGGGGGAAGAGGGGAGGGGGGCTCTCTATGCTATTATTGACGTCGGTTTCAAATGCAAAATATGCTTGCTGAATGAATGCCACAAGGTGTTGTCGAGCTCTCAATGTGTGTTCGAGTTCATTCGCAAATGTAAAGCAAACTTGAAAAGTATTTCAAAAATGTTTAAATAACAAATACTCCTTAAATATTTATACTCCTTCAACGCAAATCCAGTCAAAATGTTTACAAAATATCGAACAACAATCTTGTGTTACTATTTTAATTATGTTTCATTTACTTTCTCATTCCGAGAGATGAAAGCGAACTTCATAAATTGTTAATCTCCGCTACGCTTTCAACTCTTGAGCACACACAGACAGACACACAGACAGACAGACACATTGGCTGGCTAATATATTGATTAACTGGCTTTCTGGCATGCCGAAATATCTTCTAGTTAAGTTTCACTTAACTCTCATTTACTTTCGCTCAAACAAACTTATTTGCTTGGCTTTTCATACGAAAACTTTTCGCCAGCCACAAAACAATTTCCGCACTGAGTTTCCTGCTCCCCCTCCCCCTCCCTCTCTCCTTCTCTTTCTCTCATGCTGTCCCTCTTTCATTTTCCCTAGTCGCTGCCTAACAACCCAAACAAATTAGGCACACAAGAAACAAAAAATACGAAGTAGAAGAAGCAGCGAAACAAGCAACCAGTCGCAGTTCGACCCCGAGGGCAAAGCAAATTATGAATGAAGTCTTGTAGCTCGTGTCCCACTCTATAGCTCTCTTTCTGTCTTCCTCTCCCTCCCACTTAGTATTTATTTTATTTTTTTGGACTTGTGCATAAAATATGCGCATTTAATAAGCCCCCAAAAATGAATGTTTTGCTGAAAAACAATGGGAACAAACCAAACGGAAGCGAGAGCACATAAAACCGAAAGCGTTTTACCGCACAACAGCAGATATATCATATCGTATATGTATGGTATATATAAAACACATATACACGCTTATCCGCATTGTATTTTATTTTATTTGAGAGCTCTCTTCCTGCCCTTGACGAGCGCAGGCTGCTCAATTTGCGTGTTCCCTTTTTTGTTTGGCCCTTTTTGCTTTCTTTGGTTAAGGGCGTTTTTATTATCGCGTAGTTTGATGCATGTAAACGAATTCAATTGAATAATATCCTGTCATTTCGCTGGCTTGCTTTCGCATGTCAAAATTGTTATCAGCGCACCGAAAAATTCGCCATGAAGCAGTAAATAAATAAATCCGGTCGAGCTCAGCCGCAAGAGAAGCGCGCGCGCCCTCGAAAGTATGCAATAAATTTTTGTTGGCCTGCAATGCACAATTTATTGGCATTTTAGTGGCAGCAGCTCGCAGGCATTGCCTGTGTGCGTGTGTTTGAGTGTGTGCACCATCAAATAAAATAAATTAAATACTTTTTTGCCAACTTGTGCGCATCAAGTTGTTGACTACGTTTTTGTATACCCTGTTGTGCTAGAGGTAGTATAAGCTACCGTGTGACGCAGTAAGCAAGAGCTGACAGCAGCAGAATGGAGTCAGTTATATATTATTAGACGTGTAATTGTATAGTTTACGGTTGGATTTAATATTAAATTCATTTAATTTACCTCAATTCTATTGCGTTTTGGTGTTTATTGTCTATTCTTTATTATCGACTTGATCGTTGTTGTCGGCTTACCGCCACTTTCAATAAGTGTTGGTTAATTCTTATTGGTGCAATAATATCACTTATCGATGCTTAATGATAATATCAAATGAATATCAGATAACTATCGGCTTACCGCCACTTTCTGCGTTGATTTGTAATAAGTGTTGGCTAATGCAGAAATTGACGCAATATCAATATTAAATAATTACGTTGAAGTTACAATATGTGTCTATTAAAGTTAAAGTGTTAGTTTCAGTTAAGGCTGTTGTTACATTCTTAAATATTTCTCACATACACCGAGTATATAAGCCTTGTCTTGCAGGCTTAACTCACGCCTATCTCGTATATTCCCGGTCGCGCTAAAGTTTTGCCGTCTTCTGCGCCTTTTCCTTGGCTTAATTTATAAATTATTCATTTGGCCGGAGCCATTGGGCCAATTATCATTTTCATTGCATGCTGAACTCGGCCAAGAGTCTTTCAGTTCAGCTCAGCTCAGTTCGCTTGAGTTTAGCACAGTTTTGTTCGGTTTTCCTTTGGCTTATTGTTCTGTAGGCGCCCCCAAAAAACTAGGCTAAGCAAAAGCAGTGCAAACAACACGACACACACACACACACAAGGACACGACTCGTTGGCCCCCGAAATTAATTTCTGTATGTGGCTATATGTATACGAGTATATGTGTGTGTGGGCGTGCCTCTGTGTGCGTGCGCCTATATTTATATCTGTTCTTGTTGTTGTTGCTGTGGCTGTCTTGTGCCTTGCGGCCAAAAGCGTCGGGCATAAATTTATTTGGCAAAAACTTTTGCAGACCGGAATATTAATGAGTATTTAACCTAAATTGTTGCCTTTGATAAGTGGCATGAAATGTTGCCCGCCGGTATCAATGTGCCCCAGACAGCTATCTACTGTTACTCCTACTCCGCACTCTCCCCATTTTTCTCTCCCTCTCTCTCTATCAGTGTCTCCCTCCCCTTTGCGAGGCATTTTCCCTACATGTTTACACGGGTTGCGTGTGTTCTGCCTTGCGTTAAATTACTTTAAAAAAGGGTTAAAATTATTTTATATGGCCAAGACAAGCGGCGCAACCTGCCGACCTGTCCTGGTCTTGGAGAAAAGGGTTTTAGGGCCCGCAAATAATGGCAAGTTATTTGTGCCTCATGCTCTTTTCCGGCATTTCTTTGTTGTCTTTCTTGGCGCGTAATTTCGGCAATAAGCCCCAACGCATTATATGCCTCATCTTCTCCTTTCCTTTGTGTTTCACCTAATTGAGACAAAAATGCGAATTTTGCCAACTTGTAGCAAAAGGTAAAACGAGTTGCCAAACACTTTTGGGACTGGCAGTTTATTAAATGAGCAAATATGAAATTAATTAGGAATTTATTAGAGTTGATTAGGTTGAAAAAAGGAAAAGAAAATAAAGGAATTTACAGTGGAACTTAAGAAAAACGTAAAAATAAATTGTGGCAATTGTGTGAATTATAGAAAAATTGAATAAATAAATAACAATTCTGCTTGACATTAGAATATAAATCGTTTGATGCTCTTTAGCAACAGATAAAGTACATATAACGAAAGCCAACTAATACCTTAAATCGTCTTATGCTTTAAGAAACTTTAATTCCTTTCATTGCCTGAAATCAATCAAGCAAAA
Organism: Zaprionus ornatus; assembly: GCA_018904035.1. NCBI lineage: Eukaryota > Metazoa > Arthropoda > Insecta > Diptera > Drosophilidae > Zaprionus > Zaprionus ornatus. Next base: position 13,290,523 of record JAEIFZ010000002.1, on the reverse strand, counting down.
TAACTCAGGCAAATATATTCTAAGGCAGCTTGCAGGTCTGATCGGCAATAATTGATAATCTCAACAATTTTGCAATTGCATTCAAAACAAGTTCATTATGCGAGTGCTACGGACTCGAATACAGTTGAGTTGATTTGTTCCTAATTGAGTCTCATTCGCATTCAGTTAATATCGAAATTGAAACTCTTTGAGAAGCCTCCGGGCTGGACAATTCCAAATTAGACAAAGAGAGGGAAGAATGAGAGGAAGACATGCGCAAATTTTAATTAATTTCGGCATCAATTGGATGCCTGTCATAATACAAATAGCATAAATGTGAACACACACCTACGCACAGAGAGAAAGAGAGACACACATACATTCATGCAGAGGCTGAGAGAGACATCAAAACAAATGCACAATAAACACACATGTCAGCAAACAAACAAATCATTAGGGATGGACACATTTATTTATTTATCTAACGTATCTTTTGTGTAGGTGCATGTGTGTGTGCGTGTGTGTGTGTGTAAGCAAACAAAGGCCACATGCAGCAGGACATTTATGCAGGACTTGCGTCGCCTTTCAGCGCCTGAAATAATAGAAATATTTTGATTAAGTTAATTAAGTGATTTCTCAAACACACACACACACACACAGACACACAAATAAAGCAATAATAATAATAATAACAACAGCAACAACAACTCCGACAAGGCTTATCAACTTCAATTGGCGTTGCTGCTGCGCTAATCCAGGCACAGCTTGACATGATTACCCGCTGCGCCTTTGTGCCTGTGCCTACTCTGTGTGTGTGTGTGTGTTGCCACATGAAAACATATTTTATGCCTTTATGCGCAAAACTAGGCCAGAGAGAACCAGAGGCAACAACAACAACAACAACAATAGCTACAACTGCGGCCAATTGAGCCTAATGAATTGCGCTAGTAAATTTCACTGAAACAGCTGCCAAGGCGCAACACGGCTATGAAAAGTTTAAAGTGCCTCACAAAGAGCAGAAATAAAAACAAATACAAAGGAAATACATTTGCTAATTGCACTAGGCGAACTTTGAATGCTCTTTTCCATGAGGCGTGAATGGAAAGTTGCAGAAATTTTAAATAATAACATTTTCTCATGATTGAATTAGAGTCTAGGGAAACCTGAACTAGTTATAATTAAGAATACAAGACTTTCCTTTTCTTCATTACGTTAAAGTATGGGTTGAGTTGTTTAAAGTTCTTCATTTAAATGAATGCTTTGTTTAGTTGCTTTACTCTCTTAATTAAAAATACATTTGTATATTATGTGCAAAGATTCGATAATATTCTACCATATAAACTATATACTAATAATTGCATCTGAAATAAATTGCATCCATAGTTAGTAAAATTTGTACTTCACTGCCCTGCTGCACTTTACGAACTTCCTTCTTGTAATTTATGGAAAACCCTTTGGCAGTTTCAACTGTATATCATATTTAATATGCCCATTGAAATTTGTGGCACAACTCGAGAATTTGAGAACGGGCGAGACAAGAACAACAACAAGTTGGACATAAACAAGTGTTGAGCGTATTTTTTATGACAAGTTTGCTGCGCTTTCTGCTCTCTTCTTTTTTGTGACCCTGGCGCCAGAGTGACCGACGGGCTTGAGAGGGTCTAGTTCCGAGTGCGGGTCTCCGTGTCCGGGTTAAGTATGCCGAGTGACCGTCGCAGATGTCTGGAGGAGCTGCCGTCATCGTCTCCGACAGCTGTTCAGGGGGGGTGCTGAGGAGGGGGTGTTGCTCTTGGCACTTGCTCGCATTTCTCTCTCGCGCATTTCTCAAATGTTTACCCTTTCGACCCTGCAATCCCTGCAGAAGCCCGTCAACGCCCCCGCGCCAAGTGTCATTGACATTTTAATGTGCTAATGAAGATGAGGGCCAAAAGGAAAGCACGCGCTGAAAAGAAGAAGAAAACGAACAAAAATATGCTAAAAATATTATGAAATTGTTATAAAAATAGTCGGGATGCTGTCGTAGTCGCCGTCGGAGTCATTGCCGCCATCACCGTCATCGTCCTCATCGACGTTGTCGTCGCCTTTGACTCGCGCCACGAGCTCATTATGGCAGAGTGCGGTTTTTAATTTTTATACGCTCTTGAAGGCTGCTCAAGGACTTGCGGTGTTTATGAGTTGTTATGATTTTATTTTACAACATTTTGGTTTACCGTCTCGTCTGCGTCTTCTCCTGCTCCTCCTCCACTTTGCTTCTCAACTGCTTCCTTCTTCCTCGTCTCTTGCTTGCAGTCAATTATGTCAAAGTTGTCAATTCAGAATGAAAATTGCAGGGCTTTGCCATAAGCGGCTTTTCATTGCAGCAGCAGCAAAAAGAAAACAAATGTTTAATGTAGGTTATGATTGTCCAAGAGAGCGACAAAGAGAAATTGCACTGAGAGCGAACGGCAATCAAGAATGTAAATAAGTGGTCTCAATTTTCATTTAGTGCCGATTTTTGGATGTATTGCTATATTTATTATAACAATCCTGCAATTACTGTGTGAACTGTATATTTTCCCATATTAAGAACACTCTTTTTTTATTGCATTCCGATCAAAAACTTATTTAATTGCATATCGATAAAGTTTACATGTGTTGGTTAATGCTTGTTGCGATTGGCAATGCTGAGAGGAGACTTAACAGTGATTACAGTGGAGAGTAACAAGCTGGCAACGCTGTACGGCTTTGCAGAGATATAAAGGCGACAGAGCCTGCCAAATTACCAATTTTTATTTTAATATTATTTCTTTTGCGATATAATGGGAAATCTTGTAAGTATTCATGATTTATTTGTCTTTTGATTTCGAAAGACTATATAGTCTGCGGCCCTTTCTCCTTCAAATTGATCCAGCATTTGATCAGCTACTATGCAATTCTTTTTTTTTTATGGATTTGTACAAGCATGAAAACTACAGGCCACTGTGCAACAAAACAAAACGATTTAATGGTGTTTGTTGGTGAACAAAAACTAAATTTGTTGAAGACCAATTCAATGACTTGAATTAAAAGATATTTAATTAATGATTTATTAGATTATATATAAACAATAACAAAACAAGATTACAATATGGTATTAACATCATGCAAAAACTGCAAAATTAACAAAACAATAAATGAAAAATAATAGAAACGAATCGATCTCGTGGAAAGATCTAAGGTGTAGATCTTTTTGAGTCTGAAGAAGTTCTTTGAACATCCGATTGCAGACCAACTTCAACATCATTTAAAGCTACTCAGCTTGAAGTTGCCAATAACTTTCTCCTAGTGGCTTTAAACGTGCTTTAAGCTACCCCCTTTTTCCGCCTGCGCGCGTACAGCGATACAACAAGAGGGGCACTTAAATTTTAAATGCCAAGGCGGCAGGCCATTTTGTTAACCCTTTTGTGTGTGTGCGTACATATTTTTATGACTCTGCGCCCAACGAGCTATAATTTTTGCCAACTCATTGCCCCTGGAGCCGCAGCAGCTTAAGCGAAATCTCGGCAAAGGCGAAGGCCGAAAATGCTGAAGCCTAAAAGCGCGCAACACTTTCCGTAGGCGACTCGAGCCATTTGTTGCTTTTTTGTTGCTGTTGGGCTACTAGTTTCGGGGCTCAGCTGTTGCCTTCTCCGAGCTGTGAATAATTTATCAACGTCAGCAGGCGATGATGGACGCACAAATGTCAAGCCAGCAGATTGTCAGGGGCGTCGCCTCCCTCCGTCTCTCTCCCTCCACTTCCCTCCCTTTCTCTGCTGTTGCTATCTTTGACAGCGAATCGATATGCCGGACAGAAGGCAAAGAATAGGCCATAAAACTTGAGCTTTTTAACAAGCAAATCGAATGAAAAGCAGCCTCGCATTGAATGGCCACTGTAGGACCTTAGTGTGTACAAGCAACTGACCTCCCCCCCCCCCTTCCCATCACATTCTCCCCTGCGTGCTTTGTGTGCTGCAACGACTTACCTTTTCTTGCCTTTGTTGCCTTTGTGCCTGGGCACATTTTATATTTATTAAAAAAGCGACGTTGAGAGCCTTAATAGGCATCCGGTCATAAAAACATGAATTGTGCCTCTTAGCAGCAAATCCAATTGGGCATAAATCGGCTTTGTCGTCAAAAAACACATGAGCACACATAGAGAAAGAGAAGGAGAGAGAAGAAGAGGAGGCAAGAGAGATACGCAGCACGTAGCACATAAAGAAGCTGCCTGAATTTAATGGCCTTCTCTCAGTTTGGGCCTCACTTTGACTCCGACTTTGGCTTTATTTTATGTACATTTAAGCACAATGCGCTTATTGACTTAATGACAAATGTTGTTGGCCATCAACAGGCCAGAGGAGTACACACCCCCTGCCTACCCTCTTACCTCTCCACTCCCCTCAACAGTGCTGAGCCTGCAACTGAGCCCCCGATTGCCATTGGTAATTGGCAAAGTGCTTCAGCCTGCCTATTCCGCAGGCATTGTACAATATAATGCAATGCACTGCAAATTGCATTGCGGCTGTCATCGCCAGCTGCCGCTTTACTTAACCCCCTCCCCTCTCCTCCCTTCCCTTGCCCCTCTCTTGCCTGTGCCTGCCCTCTCTAGTTGTCACTGGGAACAATTCAAGTTGAAGTCTCTGCCTTTAGCTATTTTTTCAAGGATGTTTACAAATTTACAACACGAAAGTGAATTTTCTTTCAATTTTGTTGCGTTGCCTGTTTGTCAGCAGCAGCAGCAGCAGCAGCTCCTGCTTCTCCAAGCAGCTCCTCCAGCAGGAAGTCGAGCTGAGACCTGTCGTGTCGTGTCGAGACGAGTTGAGTCGTGTCTGCCTGCGTCTGCCTGCCTTGAAGCCTGGCAGGATGCGCGCCTAAGTAGTTTTTGTATAATTGCACTCGTCATTGTCGTCCTTGTCGACAGGCTGCTTCGACTCCTTGCGCCTCGACTGGGGCTCACTCGGCTGCCCCAGGGCAACAACAGCAACAGCGACAAGGGGAGGTAACAGCAACAGCAACAACTACAACAACAACTGCAACAACAACAGCAATTAAGGAATGTTAACAAGCGCACTTTTCAACTTTGCTCGCGGCTGTTGCACTTCAAAGGTGTGTGCGCCTCTCTGTCTCCGTCTCTCCCTCTCTTACTCAGTTTGTCTCCCTCTCTTGCTCAGTCTCTCTCCCCCTCTCGCCTCACTATGCCTTTCTCTTTCACTCTTTCGTACTTGCTGTGTGGCTGTGTGCCACGCCCTGTGCAAATCTTCTCAGATTGTGTGTTAACTTATCTGCGGCTTGTGGCTGATTTGAATGACAAAATGCAAGTGTGTGTGTGAGTGGGTGAGTGTGTGGGTTAATGTGTGTGTGGCTATGGGTTAATGTGTGTGTGTGTCTATGCACGATGTGGCATAGTTTAACGATGCTCTGCAGAATGAAGATTGGAGGGGTATAAGAAACATGTAGAAATAAAATGAAAATGAAGAAAATATTTTTTTTTTTTTTTTTTTTTAAGAAGTTAATGAAAGAAAATAATAATGAAACTAAAAAATATTTAATTTAAGAATTCAAAAAAAAAAAAAAAAAAACATTGATTATATATATAAGTAGTTATAATAATATTTAATATAATATAAAAGGTAAATAACTAAAATTATTTTTAATGTGACTTTAAATTGAGAATTTATTTTATTCCCATAAATAACTTTCTGCCATTTTTACTTATTCTAATCTTTAAAAGATTTCATGCTTTTTGGAAGGTAGGAGGTGGCTTCTTCTTTGGCTTCTTCCTAGAGTGCTGTTGTAAGAAGAATATTTACAAGAACAACAACAATAATTATAAGGGATTTGGACCAAAAATCAACTTTGTTCCTTAACAATATATTATGTTAAAGGCGCCAAACTGATCGATTTGATAAAGTAAAAGACTTATTTTCATTTCATATAACAGTCGATCTTTATTTAGAATGTGGACCACAAAAGGTTTACTGTGGGATTTTATTTTTTTGATTATTTAAATATATATCAAGTATTGGGCCAGATATCAGTTTTATCTATAACAATACAGGGAACTAAAAAACCAAAACCAAACAATAATTAATTGGAGTTATAATGAAAGCAGGACCATGTACGCAAGCTAAAGATTTGTTTTTTTTTTTTTCTTTATTATTATTAAGTGAAGAATCCGTACATCATAATTTTGTATCTTAACATCACAGGGTGGAGAAATATTCTTAAGAATTACCAAACACTATAACAAAATAAGGAGGAACATAAGTGTCTTGGCAAAGCCTTGCCGTTTGAGTCGTCTCAGAGGTCGAGCGGGGATAAGACGTCTTTCAAGAACACTGCTATGTCTCCGCAATCTGTCACTGTATCGACTAAAGATTTGTGGAACTAAAAAACCTATTTTCTTTTGACATGCTCTCGTATTCCGTCTTAAAAGCATCTAATCCTTAATTGAACTCTTTCTGCAATACATTCTACAATTATAGACCTTTCTCAAGTCTCTCAAGGGTATCTAGGCAGTGCAGCAGCTTAGGCCTTACAGCACTTGAGCAACTCAAGTCTGTCTTTGAGGGCTGGCAAGTCGCGTCCTTAATTAAGAGTTGATTGACAAACAACTTTCGAGAGTTGCACACTTAAAAATCAATTTGTAGTGCGACTAATTGTTGTTGTTGCTGCTGCTGTTGTTGTAGTTGTTGTTGCTATTGTTGTTGTTACTGCCTTGTTGAGTGTAGGCAGACGCCATGCATGCGTAATTAAACAAATCTGAAAATAATTGAAACTTTTCGACATAAATCCCAGACATAAACACCCCCCTTCCCCTACAACTCACACACACGCACACGCACACACACACTCGCTTGGAGTCGCTTATTTGTGCTCGTATGTCAGCTAAACTATGCAAGTTGTTGTTGAGCTTAAAAATTCCCATGTTGACAATTAAGTTAGCAACAACAGGACAACAATAACAACAACAACAACACCAGCAACAACAACAACAACTGCCCCGCACAGAGCAGCACATGCGGAGCAGGGCAGGCGGACATGCGGGGCAGGGTAAACGCGTCAACGACACGCAACCCTTACAAAGTGGGTGCAAGTGGTAGAGAGGGGGGGGGAGGCAGACGTAGCAGGCGGGGGCGGGGCAGACAGGACAGTGGAACTGGTGACAAGCGACGAAATTTAGCCGTTGCAAACTGGTTTCATTCGCTGGTTCGGGTTGCTTTAGCCGCTTACAACAACCCTAATTTACTTTTAATAACTTCATAGACGAAGCTCATGGGAGGAGTGGGGGGCGGTGGAGTGGGGGAGGGAAGCCCTAAAAAGTGTCCATTTTCACATGAAGCAAAGGCAGATAAAGCGTTAATTTCGATTTTGCTTAACGAGGGTTAAATGCCTTGTGCGTGCCAGTAACTCGAGACCTGGCGTAGTATACATTGCGTATACGCGATATCGATATCGATAACGATAATTACACAGACGCGTTCAGGTGAGAAATTCAATTTGCAATTGCAGTCGGCACTTGTGTCTGCCGAATCAAAGCATTTGTTTGAACTGGCCAAAAAACCCAAAGTGGGTGGCAGAGGCAGGGGAGTAGTGGGGGGGGGGCAGTACGAGTAAGGGGGAGTGGCATCAAGTGCTGCGGCTGCATGACTGAGTGACTTTCTGTCATGCCGCACGATTTGTGCACACAAAAGCAAGATGGAAAGTGATGCACAAGTTGTAGCCGTGGGAGGGGGAAGGGGAGAGGGGAGCGAAGGGGGGGGGGCGGCATATGACAAGCTCAAGTGTGTCGCTGTCGCATGTGCTGAAGAGCAAAGCGAGCAAATCAAAAGGGACACGCAGAGACACATATAGAGAATGCCAAGGCATAGAAACAATTCTTTGCCTTGTCCCCCTGCCCCTCTGGCACTCCCCCACATCCTCTGAATGTCCCTCTCCATGTCCCTCTACGATTGTGATGCCTTGTGACGTCTGACGCCTGCTACGAAGCAACACAGAGATCCTGACGTGGCTGCTTTTGACAGTCGTTTTGCAAACATGTCGAAGCCATTAAGACAATCATGCGTTTTGCCCGTTTTTTTGCTGTCTCCCTCTCTCTCGCTGTCTCTCTCTCTGGGCACATCAAGTGTGTGTTATGTGTGTGTTTTTTATTCTGCTCTTCTTTTTTTCGAAGTTAACTTTTCTGTAGTATTTTGCATGCTCCATTCCCGCACCGAAAGTTTTCTCATTCCTTCATTTCATTTCCTTTTTCGCCTCTCTCTTATTTTGTTTTGTTTTGCCTTTGCAGACTGTTTTGTTTTTGAAAAATGGCTGTCGCATCACTTCTATTGTATTTTTGAGTGTCTCTCTCTGTCTCCCTCTCTCTCTGTCTATCTCTCTTCATGTGTGTGTGTGTGTGTGTGCGTGTGTGCTGGGTGTTTGTCACAAAGATTTATGCGTTGCAATTTACACACACTCACAAAAAACAGAGAGGTGGAGAGAGAGAGGGAGGGCGGAGGGGGGGAGCGCACAAAAAACAAAGCAAAGCGTTTGTTTCACGCTTACATCGAGTGGAAAACGGAAAAGCCTCCACTTGTGGGGGCTGGAATTGTGGATATGGCAACGCTAAAGTGCTTAACTCGGAGCTGACCAAACGAGAGTTTCGTTTTAGTATGCATTGTATTGTTTAGAGAGAGAGAGAGTAGAAAAAGAAAAGAGAGAGAGAGAGAGATTGGCAGGGAGGGTGCTGTAAATCAACTTGATGAACTTTGGCAGTGCTCGGACTCCTCGGGGATTATATATTTTCAAATAAAAAACTTAGTTGCAGAATATTTCTGTAAAATGTAGAGTGCCTTGCCCAGTGTATGTTAAGGGGCTGTTAACACTAACAGTCAATCGCGACTAAAAAAAATTCGAACTTTAGCCTAGAAATTCTACTGAATCTGAATCTGGGTGCGAAGAATTGATAAGTTTAACCTTTTTTCAATTAATTTCTATATTAATGAAGTATTGGAGCAGAGAGCGATTTTATCTATAACATAACATAGAATGATAAAACAAAACTTTCCAAGTTATATAATTATATGATCTCAACAATCTGTCAGAACCCTAAAGTGCTTGAATAATTGCTGATAAAGTCATGATATGCCCGGTAATATATCGTCCTTTATATACTGTATGAGAGTCTGCTTTTTTATATTTTTAACATGCAAACAAAAAAAAAAAATTGTTGTGGAATTTTTCTCTATTTCCCCACTGCCCCTCTTCTATTCGTTCGCGATCATACTCCCGTTTTCCTACTTTAGTATCATCTATCTCTACAAACTTTACCCTATTCACCTGACTTTCCATTAAAACGTCTTTATACAAACTAAGCCAAGCAATTACAGAGTACGTTCACTTACATTAACAGAGCGTTAACAGCTCATGCTAAATATGTTGGCTAACATCTCCAGAAAGTTATCTTCTCTGCAAACAACTTAATGTATCTTAAGTATAAATTTTCAATATTTCCCGTTCTGCCCCCCTTCGATTTGCCCGCACAATATCCGATTTAAATGCGCCATAAAACTACAAATTACGATGCAATGAATTTTTAATCAGAATTCCAAAAATTAATTCAAATACGCTTATGAAAATTATAACGACTTGAAGCGCACATGAAAGAAAACTAGATTGACTGTATTTTAACGACGAGTGTAAACATGGGGCCTCAACCACCACGCCCCCTATCAGGGCTGGGCAAACCACCCTGCTGACAAGCTAAACCTATTGCAGCATAAAAAGTTCAGGAACCATAAAAAGGAACAACAACGAGCAGAGTGAAAACAACTATAAAGCGTGCTCTAATGAAGGGGAAGACGATGGTAGAGGAGAGTAAAGGAGAGGCACAAGTTAAAAAGTGAAGCCAAAAACAACAGCAGAACGAAGGAGAGTGTGGGAGAGAGAGACAGAGAGAGCGAATGTCTCTAACGACAGATTGAACCCTTCGCTTTTAATGCAATTAAGTTTAATTGAAAATTTTCACTCCAAATTATGAGCCGAACGTGTTGTTATGGAGCTCTTCAGGAGACGGACAGATAGGACAGCGCAGATAGGACAGATGGAGACACCCCCGCAATCAGGCAGATGGAAATTAACATGCACACACACACAGGGAGAAAGGGAGAGTGGGAGGTAGAGAAACAAACGTACCCATTGTAGCGTGTCCTTTGGTGCTTTGCACGTACAGCGAAACGTGGCGGGAATGGGTGAGGAAGAGAGGTAAATGGGGAGGGGGAGAGGGAGGGTGAGGCAGAGTGAAGGTCTGGCAGCACAGTCAACCCGCCAGGATGAGTGAAAGCAATCAAGCGTCCAAATCACTAGCCGAAAAACCGAAGGCATCTGAAAGTTTGCTTTGATGCGCAGTGTAGCTGAAGAGGAGAAGGAGCAGGACGCGCTGCGAGAAGAGCTGAGTGAGCTGGACACGAAGCACGGCCCTGGACCACGACCAGGCACAGCACCAGGTCCAGGACTTTATTACAAAACAAACAAGCAGCAGCCTGCCTGCGTCTCCTCCCCTCCTCCAGCTCGACTGAAGCATTTAACTTATCTTTTATCTTGATTGCTGTTGACGATGACAAGGATAATGATGATGATGATGCCGTCAGACTCCTGTGATTCCACCTACCTCCCTTCCTCCCTCCCTCTCTTCCTGCCTACCTGCCTGCCTGCCTGTTTATACAGGCGAAATGCCGCTTGATTTTAATTAGCATTTGACACAGCAGCTTAACACGAACCGAATTGTGTGATCTCTTCCGGCTGCAGCAGGTGGAGCTGTTGCTGCTTAATGAGCCATCACACGTAGTGGAATTCCGAATGTCCCCATGCGCAAATAAAAATATCATGTGGCTTGCAACAGCCAGCTGTAACATCTCACGCTTCGCCAACTCTGTTGCAAATAAAGAAAAGAGAGCAAGAAATACATGCGAGTATAGTATGTGTGTGGAGGGGGGAGAGGGAACACTTGTGCAATGAATGGTCGCACGTTGCATGCCCTAAGATTTTGGCAGGCACGATGCTGCAACAGCTGAACACGTCTAAAGTACGATATTGTGGTAATACTCCATATTTGAATGCCGTTCAGTAAAACTGCAGCAACATTGATGTTTGCTGGGGTATTTCATATGAAACATCGATGTTTATCGATGTAATATCGATATTTTTGCAGCTCTGCCGTACAGACAAATCGGAGCAATACAGTGGACATACACTGCTCATTATGTCAAGATACTTTGCTTCGCTTGACTGCTCAAGGGTCACTTCCTCTAGTTGAATGAAAGAAGAGGGTTTTAAGGGTTCGTCGACTTGTTGAAATTGGTCATTAGGTTCCAATTTTTTTTTTTTTGCAACGAAATTTTTTAATTGGACACTTAATTTAATCTATATCAATTTAAACGATTCTTAATATCTATGTAATTTACAAAGATTATATAGCCTTCTCGTTCTTGACCGATGGCTTTAGGCTGCCTACTTTGGCGCCTAGCTTGGCTATTGGATGAGATTATTTTTTTTTTTTTTTTTTTTTACTTTTTCGCTGTCTCCTGAATCCTGTCTCTAATTTTTGGCACCTTCAGATGGCGTTCAATGTCGCTGGTCCTCAGCAAACAGCAAGTGTATCTGGGTATCCTTTAACTTTTGTTTTTTTTTTTTTTTTTTTATTATTAATGGTATTGCATACTTGCAGTTCTTAAAAAAAAAAAAAAAAAAAATAAGTTCTATGTTAACTATGGGTTTGCAAACAAATTTTAAGTTATCATTTGCACACTGTTGATTGTTTTGTAAACCAGAAAAGGAAGGTTCTATCTCTTAAATTTCGCCTGTAATAGGATTTGTAATGATTTACGGGGGGTGGGAGGTCGTGACCAAACTCTAAAACAAACTATGCCTTAATAAGACGGATTCTCACCAGATCTGGCAGGCCTTTCTTTTACCGTCTCTGCAATCTAGATGAGATAACCGAAAATTAAAAGATCATTTCTCTCGTTATCTTAAAGTCGCGTTCAAAGTTTTCTTGTTTCTAGTTCATTGCAAGTTGCTGCACAAAGTTGCAATGCTCTGCGGGGCATGCAACCAGCATTGAGACTAGGATAACTGACACCCACACGTACACAAACACAAACACACACACATCTAGACGGACATAGACAGCTCGACTATCTCGCTGTATTTGTGGATTGTGTCGTTCGATGCGCTGTGCTGGAAAATTCGATGTGAAAAGTTTGCATTTGGCAGGGGGAGGGACGAGCGCATGTGTATGTCAGTGCCACGCTCTCCCCTCCTCCCTCTACCCCACACTCTTCTCCTCCCTCTCTGCCTCACTCTTTCTCTCCTTCTATGCCCAACTCTTTCTCTCCTTCTCTGCACTGCACTAAGCTGGCGTCAAGGCTGCAAGTTTTTGGCCAGAGCCAAGTGCAATTGCATCTACTTAGTTGTATCTGCATGCAACTGCTGGACACATGTTTTTCCAGGGTGGCGCCGGCAGGGGGCGCTGACTGTGGTTGCAGGTGAAGCAGACTGACTGACTGACTGAGAAGAGAGAGAGAGAGAGAGAGGGAGAGTGGGGGAGAGTAAGCGCTCTCTGCAGCGGCTGCGGCTGTCTAAAAGTATTTGCACATTTGCCTGGATGAAGGGCGCAAGTGGGAGTGGCAGTTGGTCTGCGGCATTGTATTGCATTTAGTGTGTGTGGAGAGTGTAGGTGTATGTGTGTGTGTGTGTGCACTTTGAAGTGTGTCAATGCAAATGTGTGTGCGCTCTCTCGCTCAGTGTGTCTCGTGTGTGTTTTGAATTATTTATATTATTTGCACTTTATATGCAGCCTGAAGTGAGAGGGGGGAGGGTAGGGAACCCCGCAGTGCAAAGCAGACACTTCTGCCAGCAGTTTTTCCCGAAGCTGCCACAACATTTGCAAGTGACACTGCTTTGCTCTGCCAATGCATCGCTCTCGCTGCCTTTGCCTTTGCCTTCGCCTTCGCTTTTGCATTTATTGCATTTCGCATTTAACCACAAAAATCTTGACTTCTGACATGTTTACACGATGAACATGACAGTGTCAGCCAGCAAGGGGTGTAGCATGTGGTGTGAACTTGTTTTTCTTTTTTGCTTCTCCTCTGCCCAAACACAATTAGAGAAAGTGTCGAAAAAACATGCACACACCCTGGACGGACTGTGGGGGGGGGGAGGTTAACACCCACTCGAAGAAAAAAGCAATTCATTTGCAAAACTTCTGAGTCATTGTCACATCCCCCGCCAGCCACGCCCCCCAGTCAACGACAACCCTTGCCAGAAAAAAAAGCGAGAAAAGAAAAACCAAAATTCGTTTGTTCTAAACGTTCGAATTTACAGCTCCCCTTCGTGCTGCCCCTTCTGCTTCTTCCTCTTCTTCCTCTGCTGCTGCTGTTGCCAGTTTTGTTCAGCGTTGTTATGATTCATAACTAAACAAAAGTTTTGCCAACATCCCCGGAAACAATTTGCTGCACACGAAGCATTTACCAAACTTTAATTCGACTCATTTCAGTTCTGTTCAGTGTCGGGAGTTTCCTCAACAACGAACGAATTTCAAGGGGGGTGTCCGGGGGGGGGTAAATTGAACAAATTTCACGAAACAAGACGAGGCGACAATGAAATTATCGCCTTGTAGTGCGTCCCCTAAGTTTGGTGGTTGAAACTAGCTTTAAATAGGCTAAGAATGGCAGCCAAATGCAGCTGAAGAAAGGGAAGGGAAAGTGTTGAGGGTGAACTTTGCAGTGGAAAGTGGAAAATATGAAATGATGTCATATTCTATATATGCTTTATGGCTTGAGATAAGTCATTTACGTATCTATTAAGTTAATACATGTGCATGCTAGTTAATACATTTCCTTTTTGTTACCCTAACCTCACATTCAATATCTTTGGTTTCCATTGATCAATGAGAATAAGAGAGCCTTTTCAATGCCTCTCGTTGAAGTAGCTGCAGCTAGTTTAACTGCGTACTGGGCCCAATATCGAATACATGAATCATAGAATACTAATTTTTTTTTTTTTTTTTTTTTTTTTTTTTTTTGATTATAATCACTTAAAAAAAAAAAAAATTATAATCACTAGGAATCGTTCAGGTCCTTCTGAACTTAACCTATAATAAGGCATGATATGCCTTAATAATAATATATACAAATGTACAATTGAGGGATAAAGCTATCTAACGGGTAAGGAGTTCATGGGGATGTATTCTCTTCAGACGTCGGAGGGAAATGGGGTCTACGAGATCATTTGCCAGCGGGTGGTAGATAAGCCTGTCGGCGTATCGGCTGCTGTAGAAGTTAATTTGGTCTCCCAATGGTACAACTTGTAAGTCACTTTCAATGATTCGCTTGCTCACATAAGATATTTTAAACCTAGAGGACCTTAGAGGAAGCTTGTTTCCAACTGCTGAGACCTTCTTCTTCAGCAACTCCTTTTTTTTTTTTTTTATATATATATTATTATAAGTGAAGAATCCGTACATCGAAATATAGTATCTTAACATCACAGGGAGCAATATTCTTAAGAATTGCCAAACAGTATATTAAAGTAAGTGATGTAGGGACATAGGTGAAAAGTGTTTATTGACCTATCTAAATTCACATAAAAACTCTCAAAGTAATTGCAAAAATAGTCAAAGAATACCCGTTATTTGCATTAAACAACTTTAAGGCAAGCACTCCTTAACTGTGTTTTCTATTATTCCCTTCCCTCACACATATTCACATGTCTGCTTCCACTATTTCTTCATCACGTCTCTCTCTCTCTCTTGTACTTCCGTGCTGACCATTTCGTCCAGCAGATAAATTTGCTTAGCAGCAGCAGCTGTTGTTGCAGCACATAAATTATAGCGAAAATTTAATTATCGCACTGGACGTGCAACTACTACACTCGTAACACAGTTTCAGCTAGGGACAGATAGGGGCAGGGGGCCCGAAAGTATGCTACTAAAACAATTAGCAGCGCCCTAATTAAAACAACAGTCGAAGAGGCAACAACAACAACAACAACAGTAGCAACAACCTGTGATTGATGATGATGTAAGAGGCAACGAGACGAGGCAAGCGAAGGCGACAAGGCGCCTTAAAGTATGCAACACATGAGGCCAAAGAGAAGTCGAAGCGTGGCGACGCGCTCTCAACTTGCCTCTGTTGTGTTTTCATTGTTTTTTCGGCCGACGGCAGCAAACAATGCAGCAACAAGAGCAGCCATGCAAATGTGTAGCACACACACACACACGCGCACACACACAAAGAAAATGTTTAAGGAAATTGCTGCAAATATTTTGCTTGTTAAGTGAAACCCAGTTTCGAAAACGCCTTTCTGCCCCTTCTCCAGCACCAAGACAGAGAGAGAGAGGCAGAGAGAGAGGGAGAGCAAACTGCACTCTGAACATTCTGCCCCCTCGAGGCAAGAAGGCACTCATAGAACGTCTTCGTCTTCGTCTTCGTCTCCGTCTTCTTGGTCTTGTTCTTCTTTGGGTTATTTCCTAGTCCTTTTAGAGTCCTGGCAGTTTTGCATTTTGCATAAGCGCTTCGAAATGCCTTTGTCGTTTTAGCAATTTATGCAAATTTCGTGCATTTTCCATGTTGTTACATTCTTTGTATGCATGGCCAGCATACTCTACGTGTGTGTGTGTGTGGATTGATGTGTGTGTGTGTGTGTGTGGTATATAGGGTAGCCTGGCATGCAATTAAAACTAAATTAGTAGGCCTCTGGGCTGCGTACTGCCAAAGACTTCGAGGCCAGCTCGAACCCCTCGCGGGCTGCAGGGCTGAGGGGGGAATGCAGTTTTCTGTTTTCCAGTTTTCTAATTGAATTATTTAGTTCCAAGTCGTTTAATTAAATGCACACGCAAACTTTCTGAAAAACAACAAAAACCAGAAAAGAAAGACTATCTTCGGCATGCCGCAGGTTCTATACCCTTGCAGTGTCTTATCTCCTTCGATCGTTCCAATACTTCCTATGGCAGCTATATGTTATAGTGGTCCGATTTTTATGAAATTTAATATGCATGATAAATATATAGAAAAAGTCCGATGTAGTAAATTTGGTTGCAATATCTTAACAAATAACGAAAATCGACCGATAGTTTGTATGGTAGCTATACGATATATCGGTTCGATCCGGCTCGTTCTAACTTTTTTGCAGCGTAAAGCAATAAGAATCATGTATGCCAAGTTTCAATAAGATAGTTCCAGAACTAAGAGACTATTTTGCGTTGCAACTGAAGGACACACTGGTATACGGACACACGGACAGAGGGACAGACAAAGGGGGTTAGTTCGATTCCTCTGTTGATGCTGATCCAGAATTTATATACTTCAGTTGGTCGAAGCTGTCGCCTAAGGTGCGTTGCAAGCTTCTGACCAAAGTGAATATACCCTCAGCAAGGGTACAACAAGCTGCCAAATCAAGCGTCCTTACAGAGTTTGCTTGACTCTTTTGGTATGCAGCTCTTTAAGGCTGAGCAAGTTCCTTTTCTCTCTCTTAACAGAGAGAGATTTATTGGTTTGCAGTGTGTTCATTTAATGAGAAGTCAGTGTCCATTTATTTTCTTTAAACATTTTATTGTGCGCCCAAAAAAGTATGCAATAAAATTTGGAATGGAATTTACTTGAGCAAAATGAAGAAAAAAATGAAAAATAAATAACTGAAGTTTAAAATGAAAGGCAAGGCAACATTGTAGTTTGCTTCTAACTAACTAAATATATTGTTTATAGTGGAATCTTAAACATTTCCTAACCTCACTTATTCATCTTAACAATTTTTACTTGCGCTACCCCAAATCGACAACAATATTGAGTCTTTAAAGTGTTGCAAGCTCAACAGAACCTTCTCAGCATTACTCACTGGCCAGCACACATGGTACTGCCCCCTTCCCCTACACCCCGCCAAGCTTCCTCCGCCCCATTTTGCCACCCGCTGAGATGTCATTTGTGAAAACAACCTTTTTTAGGTGTTGAACATTACCGCAGGGCACAACCACAACCACGTCCAGTAACCGCACCAGCCCCTGCTCCCCTACTCCCCTCTCCCTGCTGCTTTCTACCTTAACCTCCGTCCGCATGCCCAGAGCATTCCTTGGCGCTGGCTCGCCTGGTCAGCAAAGATATGTAAACACCAAAAATAAAAATCAAACAAAAAAAACAGAAAAAAAAAATAAAACAAACAAACAAAAAAAAAAGTCGCCACGGTCCACTGCGGGTGCTGCAGCACCTCCCACACACCCCGTGCCAGCTTGCACACCCTCCCCCTGTACAACGAGTGCCACCCACATGCGACATTTAACCCTCAAACAGTGCGCATTGAACATTTCTGGCCGAACTTCAGTCTCGCCTTTTGTTTTGTTTGCGTGTTGATTTTTGGCCCCCGTCCATAACTGCCACTCCCCCTGCCCCCTGACCCCCCCCCACTCCAGTGTTTATATTTCCTTTTTTTTTGTTGCCTTTATTTTTATTTTCTGAAATAACATTGACATGCGTCTTGTCCCGCCTCTGCCAGAGAGGGGAGTGCGGGGGGGGGAGGGGGGAGGCAAGTCGAGAACATGCAACATGTCTGCGATTCGAAACGGAATCCGTTTTTCGCCCGAATTTCTATTCGATTTGCAGCGTTGACTTTGTGCAGCGTCTGCTGCACGACATGCAACTTGTGCCCCGAGCTGTAAACTTGTTGTTATTGCGACTGTTATTGTTGCTGCTGTTGCTGTTGCTGATTGCAGGCAACACGACAACAGCAGCAGCACCAGCAACAGCAGCACAACAGCAACTGCTGCGTTTCGCCTTATTTAATAACGTTTCAATATTCCAACATTTCTGACATATCAATTTTCAAACGGCGTGCTAGCTTACACTTCCCCTCACACACACACACACATATATATATCTATAGTATAATATATATACATCGATTCATACATGAATCCGCATAGATTTGTGCGGCGATATGAATAAAGTTTTGCGTTGTCGCCCAAGTTGTGTTGAGAGTTTGTTGCCATGTTTTGTTAGGGTTGCTTAGCCTGCTGTGTGCGTGCGTGTGTGTGCGTGTGTGTGTGTGTGCGAGTGTGTGTGACAGCAAATTGTTTATATATGACATGAAAATTGAAATTTATGTCCTTGCCGCTGACAGATTGCTTGTAGCCAGAGAAAGAGAAAGAAAATAAAGTTTGTGGTTAAGCAAAAGTGTTGAATACTTACGAGGATTAAGTAAAGAGAGAGTGGCAGAGAGGCAGAGAGAGGGACAGGGAGTGAGTTAAGTTCTCTTCCGGATAAACAGAGGATTTTCATGACTCAAACAGGTCGAAAAGTATAACTTTTCACACAGTTTGCCTGGAGGTATTGCGGTTTTATGTAGCAAACTGATTTATTGGGAATTCCTTGAATGCAGTTTGTTTCCTTCTTTTCCGAAAGATTCTCTATCATATTTAAGAAAGAAACTGGCAATTGATAGAGAATTGCCTGTAGTTGCTTAAGTTAACTCACTCGAACTCATCTATCGCCTAGCCCAGTCGTTATATCATACCTACAACTCGTTTTCTTAAGTAGCTCCAGTAATATTTTTCTCTAGATTCATCTATTTTCTGAATGCAGTTTGTTTCTTTTTTTTCCGAAAGATTCTCTATCATATTTAAGAAAGAAACTGGCAATTGATAGGGAATTGCCTGTAGTTGCTTAAGTTAACTCACTCGAACTCAACTGTTGCTCAGTTCAGGCAATATTTAAAAAAGGATCAGCCCCTATATCATTTCCACTACTCGTAAGCAATATCTTTGCCAAGTTTCCCCCATTTGAATGCTACTGCAGTGCAAACTATGCTAATCCCTTGCTTATCTCGCTTATCTGTGACCTGTGCGCAGCAATCTAAAAGCAGGTAGCCCCGTCCCCCCTGCACGACTCTCTGCCCCCTCTCATGCCACGCGGTTAATTCAGCAGTTTCGCATTATGCAGCAACAAAAAACTACTTAACTGCTAAGCTGCCTTGCGGTCCTCTGCTGCATATGCAAATTCGCGCAAATTAATTCCGAACTGAACCTTTGAACCTGACAGGCGACTGCTGATACGGAAAGCAGCCACGGCCCGCCTCCCTGCCGCCCTCCGCAGTGCGACAGTTGAATTGCAGCTGCAACTTCATTTGCAACGTCAACGGGAATGCGCATTAACATTGTTTTCATTTGCCAGAGATCTCTTTTAACATTTGCCAAACCGCTGACGACTCACAGCAACTCGCGACTGACAGCGACTGACGCAGCGGAAAAGGAAGCCGCCCCCTGACCCCTCTTGTGCCCCCTCCCCCCCTATACCTGCATGACAGTCCCCTGCAATTTGTATAAAAAGCGCTTTAACCTCATCATTGCTCTCTCTCTCTTCATCTCTTTGTCTGTCTCGCTTGCACACAGGTTCGCATCCGCCACGAATAGTGGAACATCCCATAGATACGACAGTGCCACGTCACGAGCCCGCAACGCTTAATTGCAAGGCGGAGGGTTCGCCCACGCCCACCATACAGTGGTACAAGGACGGAGTGCCCCTCAAGATACTGCCGGGCTCGCATCGCATAACTCTGCCCGCCGGCGGACTCTTCTTCCTCAAGGTAAGTTCAGCATGTGCATTGAGGTTAAACGGATCACTGAGCTAGCCACTTCAGTTTGCATAAGTTTTGAGAGATCTTAAGAGATGCCAAAGAGATGAACATAAAGATATGTTGTATGATAATATTAAGAAATACATAAGAAATGTATTCCTTAAGTACGTATAGACTTGCGGATTGATTTGAAGCAGTTAGTTTGGTTATACTAGGCAGCCTTTAGAAGGTTTTGTTTAGTTAAATTTACAATTTACAAAATATAAAAATACATGTTTGCTTTAATCTATTGTAATTATAAATTTTTTATGTAAAAGTTTTTATTTTAATTTCAATTTTAATGAGTCAACTTCAAATAAATAATATATTCAACAGGTTTGAACACATTTGGAAAAATTTAAAATAACATTTATTTATAAATGTCGTGTGAGAATAATACTTTATTGTTTTATTTATTTTTAAAATATATTCGCACAATTTTAATTACACTTAGCTTTTTCAAACGATAGTGACGCTGTCTGCCTCCTTCAGTGTTATTCAACACTCTTTTATCGATAGGAATATCGGCAGGGTTATTGTTAACATAAGACTTAACATATACTTAACAGTTTAGAGATTTTAAGATGTCAAGTATGTATATGTATTTTGCAGAATTATTAACATTTTGCCTAACATTCTTGTTTTCAGTTAAGTAGCTAATTATGTTAATGGAAGTGAGATTTATGAAATACAATTCAAAAAAATTTAAAATCTTCTTAGTTTTTATAAATGAGAGAAGTTTATGGGCAGTTTATATTTATTTTTTTACTCATTTGAAGTAGTTAATTTAAAGCAATAAGAATAGTTCCTACAGTTTATATTTACTTATACTATCTATGAACATACTCGTAACTAGGCTAATGAAATATATTAAAGATAACTTGAAATTTATAATTAAAAATTATATAATATATATATAGGTACATTGTACCTATGTATATCTATAACCGTTTGAAAGAAAGATGCTGAAGAGTTTCTCAAATTCGAAACCTTAAACACTTCCATGTTTCTCTCCCTAAATAACAATGATAGTCAAGTGCTCCTAACTCACCTTGATTAAAAAGAACGAAACTCAGCAGCAAATATGCCCGTTCACAATTAATTATGCGATCTATTTCTCATGGTCAACAAAGCAAGTCCCCAAGACTGCCTGCTTTTGTTTATTTGGAAATGATATAACCTCCCCCCCCCCTCTCCTGTCCCCTACTCACTCTCTTCTCCCCCCACTGGATTCAAGTCCTGCTCTATTCACACTCTCCGAGCGCATCGGGATAGTCATTGTATCCTCTGCCAGGATAACGAAATGAGCCTGCGGCGTATTTACATTATTTTCGCTCGTTCTTCTTCTTCTTCTTTTTTTTAAATATCTTTTGCTGCTTTCACTCTGCATGCATAATTATTATTTTGCCGCTGTCTCTGCGCTTTCATTCATAATAAGCGAACGAGCTGGTAGAGAGAGGGAGCAGCAGGGGAAGACGGGAAAACAGTAGCGAGTTCTGTTTAAAAATTTTCATTTTGCCAGGCCATCTGTTGAGTGATGAACAAACTAATTGCTTTTATTTTTTCAACCTCCACTCCTCTCTTTCTCCCCTCTCCCCTCTCCCCCCCCTTGCCCACTTTACCTGCTTCGCTTTTCTCCAGTTTTTCTCCAGTTTTTTATGTATCTTTTGCGAGCTGCAAAAATATTTTTGCAAGCATTTCGTCGGGGCGGCCAACAACTTCATTAACGCAAGGTAAACAAACATTAAGAGGGATGTAGCAGGATGAGTGAAGGGCGGGGACAGGAGGGCAGATGGGAGCATAGGGGAGTGGCAGGTAGGAGCAATGGAAGCCAAAGGAGGCAGCCAGACAAATAAAGACAAACGGAAGTTGGCAGGCAGCGCAGCAAAAGTCAGCAGTCTGATGAGCTCCAAAGAGTGAGAGAGAGAGAGGTAGAGTATCAGTGAGTGTGCACTCGTATGTCTGTGTGTGTGTGTGTGTGTGTAGTGGCTGTAGCAGTCGCTGTGGCAGCACTTGGACTGAGCACTCAGCAATTTACGACGCAAAAAGCCAACGGCGCGCGTTGATTATGCTGATGATGCAGCTGGAGAGAGAGACAGAGACAGAGACACACAGAGAGAGAGAGAGAGACCCAGGACATTTGCCATGCCAGCAGTAGTCTCTGTAGTCAACTGTCTCTCTTCCCCTCTCCCCCCCTCACCTCCTGCATATCTGTGTGCTTTCAACTCATCTGGAGCCTGCCACTTTTCACACTCGATCTGCTCAGAGACTCTCTCTCTCTCTGCCTTTCCCCATTCCCATTGCCATTCCCCGTTCTGCTTTCGCATTTGTATTCGCATTTGGCTATGTTTGTACTTGTAACGTCCAGTTCAAACTGAAACGGGGAGGAGCAAAAAAAAAAAATAAAAATTTTAGAAAATCCTCAAAAGTATACTATAAATATTATAAAAATGGTGAAGTAGTTGGCTACACTAATAGACCTATAGGCCAGGTATAATTAGGAGAAAAATACCCAGATATCTTCAAGGGTCTAGAACGAAGCAGAGCTTGGTAGAAAGAAAGTAAAAGAAAGTGCAAGTCAGCATTAGCGAAAGAGTTGGCGCCAGAGATAGGCTGGAAAGCGGGAAAAGTGAAAAAGTGCAAAAGTGCAAAAGAAGTGAAAATTTTACAAAGTGGCTGGAGACATAGAGATACTTGAAAGAAAACGCCAGAAATTTCAACATCATTGGGTAAATTATTAATAGCATAAAGAATGGCCAAAAAGGATATATAAATAGGAAATATAAATTTTGGCAGAATTACATCAATTGGGACCGGACAGAGATTTGGACGTTGATTAAAGGCCCGTCACCAAGGGATATCCCGGTCAGGGCAGAAGACATTTCATCAAGCATCGGCAGATCTTCGAGCTCGGCCAAAATCATCATTTCTTAATAAGTATAGTCTAAATCTCTAAAAGGGGTCGCCATCCAAGATGCACCCACAGGAATGGGGCGACCAAAGGCAGGGCGGGCTAAACTGGCCACACAACATCTGTGTGCCAACCTTATACTCTAGTTTGCCAATATTACCTATGCAAAGTGAAGGGTTGCAGATATCTCTCCGACGTCTTAGTTCGTTATCGTCAGCACGTAATTTTATATAAATTATAATGTAGGCCTTGGACTTGGCCATTTTAAGGATCACCACCCCTTAGCCGACGAGCAGGAGCCGGAAATTTAAACGTGCGGTCAAGTCCATGAATTCCAACAGCCTATAGGGAATGGCAACCAATTGCCAACCGTTACAGTTATAATTTATTTTGGCGCCCAACGTGGGGCCTTACTTTGGTAGGACTCACTAATGCAACCCAAAACTTTTCTATAATTTTAAATTTCCTGTCCATTGCCATTGTCACAAATGGATGGAATGCATTTAATTTGCAGCAGGCAGAAAATGCCCACTGTTGATGTCAAGGTATTGGTCTCTCTTCAAGCTGAAATTTGATACGGCCAATTTGGATTCTCGATACAAAGATTAAGGATTTGTCGAGCCAGTTGGTACGGGTTAAATTGTCAGTCTTGAATATAATCGCTTCGAGTTGTAGATCGGACCTGAAGGGTGGTGTTGGATGGATTCAAGCAGCTGATTATAAATTAGGGCTTGCCAGCAACATCAAAGTTCAACAGAGTTTTGATCACACGAGTGATTTTTATCTAATCAAAATTTTTTTTTCAATAGACGCAAACAAAAGTATAAGGAATAAAGAGATTACAGCAGTGAGGGTTCAATTTACTTATGAATTTTATTATTTGAATAATTATTATATTTTATTTTTGTCTTTTATTTGAATGAATTCGAGTAATTGAATTTATACAAATTTTTTTAAATCGATACTTGAATGATACATTTTAATTGTCTATCTAAAAAAATTTCTTTTGCTTATCAATTTGTTTTACATTTATTTAAATTTTTTTCTTTTAAACATTTATCAATTATTTAATTAGGATTTTTCATTATTTCAATAAATTTCGTGTTCGAGTGATTAGTTCTATTCGTTATTTTTTTAATTTATGGTTGTCAAGAGTTTTTGCGTTTCTTAATTTTGTTAACAATTTGAGTGCGGGTTCCTGATCAGATTACATTTTATTACAGAGTTTTGATTAATTTTGATTCTCCTTTAGAATTACAATTACAAATCATTAGTAGTTATGCCGCTAACAAGGTCAAACGAAGACTTAACTGCAACTGGCAATCAGACTGTCTGTAGCATATGTTCTGCGATAGTGCTAAACCCAAGTGATAGCCAAAAGACACCCTGCGGTCACGAATTTCATAAAACGTGTATAAAATCGCATATTAAGTCGAGTAGCAACTGTCCCATTTGCAAAGTTAGTTGGACCCCAGCTGCTAAACAGGCGACAAATTCTCCTGCATACGGAACTAGATCTCAATCGGCAGTAGCGACGGTTACAGCAGCTAGTATGGCAGAGGAGCCAGCGTCTTCATCAGCATCTGCGAAGTTAACATCAGATTTAATTAGTAGAATGCAAAATCAGATTATGTCCGCACTTACTGTGCAAATAACCAAGCTGATAGAGGAAAATGTCGAAGCTTGTGTCAGCCGTAGGAGCGTGACGCCTCAGCGCAGTGAAAACGAGTACACTGGTTCGAATGGACTGGTAGGATTGCTGGAAGAAGTTCCTCCTGTGATTATTCCACCTGCCAGACCAGCGTCAATATCTCAGGGTAGTTACCAATCCGATCTGCTGCAAAGACCAGACAAAGTGGGTCACATTTTGAATGGTTGGAAACTGAAATTTACGGGTGAGGGGTTATCCATAGACAATTTTATATATAGAGTGGAAGCATTAACTCACCAAACGTTAGACGGAAATTTTAGTATCCTTTGCAATAATGCAAGCTCGCTATTTGAGGGAAAGGCAGCTGAATTCTACTGGCGACATCACAAAGCAGTAGGCCAAGTGCGTTGGGACATATTATGTGAAGCGCTTCGTAAGCAATTTCGGGATCAACGGGATGACGCGGATGTGGAAGACCTTATCCGTGGTCGAAAACAAAAGGCAAATGAGTCCTTTGAGGCATTTTACGATGATATAGCCCGATTAATTGATCAAATGGAGAGACCGATAACAAAAACAAGTTTGGTTAGAATTTTAAAAGCAAACTTACTCCCAGATATAAGGCATGAGATCTTACATTTGGATATCAGTTCCGTATCCGAACTGCGTGATGTTTGCAGGAGACGAGAGGCGTTCCTTGAAGACATCAAACCACAAATGAGTAGCAGCAAAGCGGTTTCGTTTAGGCGTAACGTGGCAGAAATAGTCGAGTGCGATGAGGCATTAGATCAAGAGGAGCGAGAGAAAGAAGAAATAGGAGCACTGGCGTTAATTTGTTGGAATTGTAGGAAGGAAGGCCATAGGTATCAAGATTGTTTGGCTGAACGACGAGTCTTTTGTTACGGGTGTGGCGCAGATAAAATCTACAAGCCCAATTGTGCCCGCTGCCAAGCAAAAAACTCGAAAGGCAGCACACCGTTTTCACACAGACAAATGAACTCGAGTGTGCAGCCTCGAACAATTCAAAACAAGGATTAGAGGATTCGTCAATAATTCCTGCCATTTCTTATGCAGAGCCCATTATGAACATACCACGAATATTAATTCCAACCATATCCTATAGTTGCAAGTCGCACTCACGCAGTTCTAAACGCCTTAGATCATTTTGGAAAGGAGTAAAGAATATAGGGAAGGCTGTGAGTAGATTGTCGGCGCTAGAACTAAATGCTGCAGATCCACGTCCATATGCTAGAGTTAAATTATTAGAGCGCGAAATTTTCGGATTATTAGATTCGGGCGCTACGATGACCTGCATCGGTGGAAGCTTAGCCAAGGAACTGTTAGAGAAAAAATCACGTTTAAAAGGCTTCACTCAGATGCGAGTACAGCAGATGGAAATAAGCAACAAATAGTAGGAATTTTGCGAACCGAAATTAATTACAGAAATTTAAATAAATTAATAAGTATATATATAATTCCAACTTTACGGTTAGATTTATATTTAGGTATAGATTTTTGGCAGCTATACGACTTACTGCCAACTGATTTATCAGTGTCAGCAATTAGCCAAGAAGAAAATAAGCATAAACTCTCTAGTGTACAAAAACAAAAGTTGGAAAAAGTTATAAACTTATTTCCATCTTTTGCAGAGGAAGGATTAGGTAGGACAGCCATATTGTCACATAATATAGATGTAGGAACAGCTAAGCCGATAAAACAGAGACACTATCCAGTGTCGCCAGCCATGGAGAAACTTATGTATACCGAAGTAGACAGGATGTTGCAGTTAGGGGTGATTGAGGAATCGGAAAGCGCATGGTCCTCGCCAATTGTGATTGTTAATAAGCCAGGAAAGATTCGGTTATGCCTAGACAGTCGGAAAATAAACTCAGTAACGGAAAAGGATGCGTTTCCTCTGCCTCAAATTGGGGGTATACTTAGCAGATTGCCTAGAGCTGAATTCATAACCAGTCTAGATTTAAAAGACGCTTTTTGGCAGATACCCTTAGACATAAATTCTCGACCTATAACTGCTTTCACAGTCCCCGGACGCCCACTTTACCAATTTAAAGTAATGCCTTTTGGGCTTTGCAATGCACCGCAAACAATGTCACGCTTAATGGACAAAGTCATCTCTCCTCAGTTACGAAATGAGGTTTTTATTTATTTAGATGATTTGCTGGTTGTGTCAGCGGATTTCGAACGACATTTAGACGTCCTTAAGGAAGTTGCTAACAATCTCAGACGAGCAAATTTGACGATAAATGTTGGAAAAAGTCATTTTTGTAAACGAGAGGTTAACTATTTGGGACACATAGTGGGAAATGGAGGCATAAGGACTGATCCCGAAAAGATTTCAGCAATAAAGAACTTCCCAGTTCCTAAAACAATTAAAGCCTTGAGGAGTTTCTTGGGCTTATGTGGCTGGTATCGCAAATTTATCGCAAATTTTGCTGATGTAACAGCTCCTTTAACAGACCTGTTATCTACAAAAAAACAGTTTGCTTTTACGGCGGAGGCCTTGTCTGCTTTTGATAATTTAAAATCCAAACTCAGTGAAGCACCAATCCTGCAAAGCCCAGACTTCTCAAAGCCGTTCTTTATCCATTGCGACGCTTGTAAAACAGGAGTAGGAGGGGTGTTGGTTCAAGTATCAGAAGAGGGCGATGAAATGCCTATCGCCTATGTGTCCAAGAAATTAAACAAAGCACAGCAAGCATATTCGGTAACTGAGCAGGAATGCTTAGCTGCTCTGGTTTGCCTAAAAACTTTTCGGCCATATGTCGAAGGCCATGAGTTTACAATTATCACTGATCACGCTTCGCTAAAATGGTTGATGACTCAAACTGACCTGAGCAGTAGATTGGCAAGGTGGGCTCTAAAATTACAAGGCTATAAATTTCAAATAGTGCATAGGAAGGGAAAGCTTAATGTGGTACCGGATACTTTGTCACGTATTACCGACGAAAACATAGCGTCAGTGGACGGTCAAGACGGTACATTAGTGGATTTAAAATCCCCACATTTCGTCTCTGAAGAGTATGTGAAATTTAGAGAACGAATTGAGACCATGCAAGCAAAGTTTCCCGACTTAAAAGTTGAAGATGGTTATGTGTATCGGCGAACTGAACATACTATTGGCGAGGTCCTACACGACGTTTATGTTTGGAAGCTATGGATACCGAAGGCAATGACAAAAGAAGTCATAGCCAAAGCACATGACTCGGTCTTATGTGCACATGGAGGTATCCACAAAACCATTGAGAGGTTGAGAAAATATTATTTCTGGCCAGGATTGGTGGAAGACGTAAAGGCTTTTATCAACAATTGTGAAGTTTGCAAAACTTCAAAAGCACCGAACAAAGTACTTCGACCATCAATGGGAAAGTTAATTGAGAGTCAAAGGTTCTTCCAGCGCCTTTATATCGACTTTCTTGGGCCTTATCCACGTTCACGCGGTGGGAAAATAGGTATTTTTATAGTGCTCGATCACTTCTCAAAGTTTGTGTGCCTTAAGGCAGTTAAGAAAATGTCAGCGGATGTAATATTAGATTACATGGAGAAGGAGCTCTTTTATACATTCGGTGTGCCTGAAGTAGTGTTTTCAGACAATGGTTCACAGTTTAGGTCTGACAAGTTTAAAAAACTGCTAATTCGTTTTCAAATAAGTCACATGCTGTCTGCTGTGCATGCACCTCAGGCAAACGCTTCCGAACGCGTAAACCGGTCAATTATTGCAGCTATAAGGTCATATATAAAACCAGATCAGAAGGACTGGGATGCAAGCCTGAGCCAAATATCGTGCGCTTTAAGATCGGGTATACATTCAGCAATTGGCACTACGCCATATTATATGGCATTTGGTCAACAAATGATATTGTCTGGATCCACTTACTCTCTGTTGAGAAAATTAGAGTTGCTAGAGGATAGATCGCTGCCTTTTACACGGGAAGATTCTTTAGAAATTATACGGAAAAGAGCAGGAGATGTTATGAAAAGGCAACATGACAAAAACGAAAGATTGTATAATTTACGCTCAAAGGCCATTGAATTTAAAGAAGGAGACGAAGTGTTCAGGCGGAACTTTAAACAGAGCGACTTTCAAACTGGTTATAATGCTAAACTGGGGCCAAAGTTTGTAAAAGCTAGAATTCGGAGAAAGTTGGGGAATGCCAATTACGAGCTTGAGGACTTGCAGGGTAACTTTATCGGCAACTACCATGCCAAAGATATTCGGCAGTAGCTTTGAGGTTACAGATGATCAGCCTTGTGAATAAAATGATCCCCAAGTCTGATTTTAGCAGGGGGGAATTTGTAACGTCCAGTTCAAACTGAAACGGGGAGGAGCAAAAAAAAAAAATAAAAATTTTAGAAAATCCTCAAAAGTATACTATAAATATTATAAAAATGGTGAAGTAGTTGGCTACACTAATAGACCTATAGGCCAGGTATAATTAGGAGAAAAATACCCAGATATCTTCAAGGGTCTAGAACGAAGCAGAGCTTGGTAGAAAGAAAGTAAAAGAAAGTGCAAGTCAGCATTAGCGAAAGAGTTGGCGCCAGAGATAGGCTGGAAAGCGGGAAAAGTGAAAAAGTGCAAAAGTGCAAAAGAAGTGAAAATTTTACAAAGTGGCTGGAGACATAGAGATACTTGAAAGAAAACGCCAGAAATTTCAACATCATTGGGTAAATTATTAATAGCATAAAGAATGGCCAAAAAGGATATATAAATAGGAAATATAAATTTTGGCAGAATTACATCAATTGGGACCGGACAGAGATTTGGACGTTGATTAAAGGCCCGTCACCAAGGGATATCCCGGTCAGGGCAGAAGACATTTCATCAAGCATCGGCAGATCTTCGAGCTCGGCCAAAATCATCATTTCTTAATAAGTATAGTCTAAATCTCTAAAAGGGGTCGCCATCCAAGATGCACCCACAGGAATGGGGCGACCAAAGGCAGGGCGGGCTAAACTGGCCACACAACATCTGTGTGCCAACCTTATACTCTAGTTTGCCAATATTACCTATGCAAAGTGAAGGGTTGCAGATATCTCTCCGACGTCTTAGTTCGTTATCGTCAGCACGTAATTTTATATAAATTATAATGTAGGCCTTGGACTTGGCCATTTTAAGGATCACCACCCCTTAGCCGACGAGCAGGAGCCGGAAATTTAAACGTGCGGTCAAGTCCATGAATTCCAACAGCCTATAGGGAATGGCAACCAATTGCCAACCGTTACATACTCGTGCACGATGTGAGTGTATTTGTTTATCACTTAAGTGCAAAAAAGGATTCAGGATGCCAGGCAGCAATCAGACGTAGCTTCAGACGCAGCACATTCCCGCTTGGCAAATGTTGCCATTATTCCGACGGCATCTAACGAGTTTTAAATGAATTAATTCCAAAGCTAAACCAGGAGCTACACGTCTTCTCCTTTCCCCCTCTCCTCTTCCCCTTGCCCCTCCTCTTTCTGCTACTATTCTCTTTTCGGCCACAATGAAATTTGTTCCTGCGACACTCTTTATGGCATTTGCCGCACAAAACTTGTTGATTATTTGCATTTTCCCGTTTGTCAGGTGAAAATGGAAATCCTAAATGCGGTATTTAAAAGATACTGTTTTGGTCTAACTAAAATTCAAATGATAAAGCAATTAGTCGACGTGCTACGTGCTCGAATTGATAGACGGATTAAAGTCTTTAATCATTTTAAAAGTGTTTGCCATAAACTGAAAATCGGATTAGGATTTTCGAAGAAAAAAAAAAAGAAGGATTTTTGAAGGTATTTTCGATAATGCAGAAAGAAATATGAAATATAAACTTATGTTATATATTATAGTTTGTGTTTAAATAAACCTCTTTTTATTGGTCTACCCTTGCTAGTGTCATAAACAAGCAACTTCCATGTTAAATGCATTTTCTATTGCATACCTTGTGGCGCATCGAAATCCGCACGCGCAGTAAACTTATTTTCTGCATAACTTCTATGTTTATTATCCGTTCGCCATCATATTTTCAGATATTATTGACAGGTTTATAATTAATATATATATTATTATAGCACAGCAAAAATGAATATTTTTTTTTTTTTTTTTTTTTTATTAAAAGACTTTAGTAGTCTAATAACTCCTTCTTCACCCTGTGATGATACAATATTATTATGTACGGATTCTTCACTTAATAATAATAATACAAAAAAATATAACTTCTTCTATTCGACTTTCACTGATGTACTTTGCCAAATTCTACAAAAAAATTGAAATGCGCAGAAGAATAAGACTTATTGCTTACTAGTTTATTAGTCTTAGCTCAAATTGTCTGTGAGATTTAGGTTATCAGGCTTTATTTTATTTTATAGTACTGTCTTTTATTTTATTTCTTTTCATTTCATTTGCCATCTCCAGCTGTTCTGCATCTCCTTCCTTCTCTCTCTCTCTCTCTCTGACCCTCGGCAATTGCACACTCCATGATTACCCATTTCTTTTGCCACTAAATCCCCCATTTTGGGTCACAGAACTGTAACTGTAAATGTAACTGTAAATATGTTGGTCCCTCCCGAAACTAATCCGCATAAATTTCACAGCGAGTTTCATTTAA
The DNA here is from genome assembly GCA_018904035.1 of Zaprionus ornatus. Taxonomy (NCBI): domain Eukaryota; kingdom Metazoa; phylum Arthropoda; class Insecta; order Diptera; family Drosophilidae; genus Zaprionus; species Zaprionus ornatus. Next base: position 13,259,751 of record JAEIFZ010000002.1, on the reverse strand, counting down.
AAATTGAAGCGAATTTTCTTTGCATTTGCTGCTCTTGTGCCATTTTTCTATGTCACTTGCATAATTTACATTCTAATTCCGCTGGCTTTGCGCTGTGCAACTCTGTCTATCTGTCTCTCTCCCTCTCTCTCCTCTCTCGCTGCCTTACTGACTCCCTAGTTGAAGACAATTCATCTTACTTATAATGCGAGTGCGAGCTACTTGGCTGGGGCATTATAATAACGAGGGGCGCCCTAGCAGGCAAACGATAGCCCCGAAAAGTATGCAACACTATCAAATTTCCCCTTATGACTGAGAGGGGGGGTGAGAAGCAAGAGAAACAAAGCAGCAATGTGGCAACTTTAATGCGGCGCAAACTTTTCTCGGCTCCTTCTCGCTTCGTCTTTAAGTAACAATGAGAGACAGGCGAATGATGGCAGAAAGAGGAGCTGGAGGAGAATGTGCAATAAAATACGAAAAGGCACAAGCGTATACAATGTGCAAGTGTGTGAGAGAGCCGAAAAAAAGCTGAAGTGTAGTGAAGAGTGACAGTAGAGAAGGGGGAGAAGGCGAGTAAGTGCGGGCAGCGGGCAGACAGACAATAATTTACGTAACTGCACGAAAAAGGACGTACGAGCAGGCAGACAAATGCTGTAAGAGAGCAAAAGGGAGGCAGAGAGGTGCGGGGTGGGGTGGTAGTGAAGGGGGGCGGGGGATCCACATGATTTGTAGCAACTATGCACGTGTCTTTGTGTGCGCCACTTTGGTTTTGCCTTCCGCACATCATCAACAGTTGAAGAGGCAACACGAGCAGCAGCAGCAGCAGCAGCAACAGCAGCCTGTGCTGCCCCCCTCCCCCTTCTCCTTTCCTCTCTCTATCTCCCCTTTTCTTTTTCTCTCTCTTATTCGCTGTGTATTTGTACATCTGTCTGGCTCTCAAGTGTCTGCATGTAATGCGTTCGTTGCCTCTAAATGTTTATTTAAATGCCTCAGCCTCTGCTGCTACTATTGCTGTTGCTGCCACGTTTTGTGGCAAGCTTTAAGCGGGCAATCAAGAAATTTTACTGCCAAATAAATCAGCCAACTAACCACGCCAGGTAGCCGACTTGAGCTTAATGAACAACGCGTATACGCGAGTGTATCAGTTGCAGCAAGTCGCCTGCTGTGCCACTTGCCACTTGCCACAAGCGCAACATAACTTCCAACAGCGGAGCACATTTTAATGAGTTTACAAAACGCTTGACACATTCGCAGCCTCATAAAGCGAGAGCAGAAAGATCAAGTTGAAAGCATTTATGGCCAAGCGCTGGGCGCACGCTGCATATGCGTAATGTGCGTTAACATGTGCTTTATGGCCTCGCTGTTACTACGGCTGCTGCTCCGCTTGCTGTCTTTTATGCCGCTGCTTATTAACTGCGTGTGCAAGGAAATGCTTGTGAGTGGCATTTAATGAGCAACGGAAGGTGGAAAGTCGGGGGAGAAGAGACGAGCAGGAGAAAGGAGAAGGAACAGATGAAGTAAATGCTCAACTTACTTACTTAACATACCATAAGTTTACTTTACGTAAACATGAAGAATGTTAACTGCTTGTTATGTTAATGTTATGCTTAACATAACATTTACTCAGAGCCACAACTATCGATATCGGTCTGTTATATGAAAGTCTTTTACATACTGAATAACAGAGTTCAATAATTTAGCATCACATTATGTTAAATTAAATAAGAATATTACAGAGCAAAATTTAATATAATACATAGTTATATATAAAGTATAGTTAAATATAATATATAGTTATTATATTAAGCGCTTAATTTAAAACAATGTCGATAAAGAGTCTTAGTTCGAACTCAACCGAAAACATTTTCCAATTGAATTTTCCGCACATACTTTCAACTTGCTGCTCTCTCTTTAACCTGTTGCTCTCATCTCATTCACATACGCTTCCCACATGCTTCCTTTTTCCCTCTTCGCCCACTCACTTCTACAAATATCCGGCTAAAAATGCAGCCAATTTGGCTGACTGGCTCGTTTTCAAGCTCAATTAAAAGCATTTTCACGCTAAATTTTGCTTAGTGCGAATTTAAACTGAAATTATCAAACAACACATACTTGCAGCGCCCCCCTCTGTCACCCTTCCTCTCTCCCTCTATCTCTTTCCCTCTCTCTGTGCCACACACAATTACAGAATGTAACAACATGAAAACGAAATGGCTCCCAAATGAAATGTTGTAAATTTATGGGTATTTTAAATTAAAACGGAAGCGTGTTTTCAACGCGCGACTACACACAGATACACCCAGCACACACACACGCACACACACACACGCACACTAAGACACACAGTCAATATATTTTATAGCCGCAGCGCTGCGTCGCTCCCCTGCTTCTCTTGCCTTGCGCTGTTTTCCCCCAACTGAATTGAAGACGCACGTAGCACACGGCAAAGCTGCCGCTTCTTGTTGTTGTTATTGCTGTTGCTGCTGTTGTTGCCGTTGTTGTTGGTGTCAAATCAGTTTCAATGTTTGCTGGCAGCACGCACAAACAGCGCAGCAGAGCAGAGCAGAGCAGAGCAGAGCTTCGCAGCAATTCACAGCAATTCGCGTGGCTCAAGTCATTAAAGGCATAAATAAATTTATGTGACTTTCGGCGCAGTTTCTCTTGCTTATTCTCTGCTCCACCTTCTTCCTGTTTCGTGTCTCTGCTGCCGTTGCTGCCGCTGCTGTTGCTGCTGCTAAATTAAATTTCACAAAATATAAAAAGGAGTCAGCAACAATGGGAAAGGGAAGAGGAACATATAGATTACATTGTCTGGCTTAGTCGGCAGCGCGCATTATATTTTTATTTCTTCGCATTTTCATTTCATTTTTGTCTGCGTTGTCATTGCGACCGGATTTAATTCTGCCAGCTCTTTCTCTCTCCCTCTCTCTCTATCCCTCTCTCTCGCTCCCCCTCCCTTTGTCTTTCTCTCCCTCATTTTTCTATATCATCTATTGGAATTGTATGGCAACTGCAGCTAATGAGCTTAGCTTTGCCTGGCGTTGCACAAGCTAACAAGCCGTCTCTGCCGTCCCTCGCGGCGTATGCGTAATATTGTAAATATCCGCAAGGTAAATGGGTCAAAGTGAAGGCGTGCCAAATGAACAAAGAGAGAGAGAGAGAGAGAAGAAAGAATCTATGTAGTATATGTACAAGTTGAAAGGGAAGAACAAAATTAAGGAGTTGACTGCAACAAAGGACCCAGTTAGCGGACTTAAAGAAGATTACCATAGAGTGAGAGGGAACAAGAGACAAAGAATGATATATGTAGAGAGCTAAGCTCGAAGATATTGAGTGCCAGTTGTCGCAAAAAGCTATGCAGCAGCTTAAAGAGATGAGTTACACAAGTTAAAGCTGCTTGAATCTGAATGAAATTCATGAGCTTTAAAATTGGTTAAAAATAGGTTAAAATAGGTTATAAATAGGATAAAAACAGGTTAAAATAGGTTAAAAATAGGTTAAAAATTGGTTAAAATAGGTTTATAATAAGAAATGTATTTCTGTTCTATAAATACAATCAAATGTAATTTAACACAATGTGTACTTCTCTAATGTTAGCCTCATGTTAAGTTGTGAACATGCTATGTTAACTAACATTGTCTTAACATCATGTAAATGTAGAGCAAGCGATAACAAGCGATATACTTATGCTGCTACAAGTCCTACCCCCTTCACAGCGAGAACTTTAAATTGCCGCATTCACAAATAACTCTCATTATATACCGCCATATAAATTATTTTCCCTTCGTGACTCTCAGAGTGATTTCGCTGGAAATAATTTCTTATAAAAGCAAACAGAGCCCAAGATGACTCCGTGTGTGTGGCAGAGCAAACTTATGATGGGAATAATAAAGTAGTTGGACAAAGACACACAAAGCACTTCAGTGTGTGTGTGTGTGTGTGTGTGTGGTGTGTGGGTTGCGTGTAAGTGTGTGTGTGTGGGTGTGTGTGTTCATTTGAGTTGCCTCTGCCTGAAGTTTGCCTGAAGAAAGTGCTTTGCCTTTGAGTTGCCAGCATGACAATTGAGCTGCCTGCAGCACATTCGCTTATTTGTTTTATAAAGCACACCCGCGGCACAATAAACACACACACACACGCAGATAGAGACTGGCACATACATGAGCAAGATTAAATGAAAGAATAATACAGCTGAAGAACCCTTTTGTCATCTTCACTTAGCGCAACACTTAATTTCACTTGGATGAGGCGCACAAGTTGTGTAAATTGTGCGAACTTTGTTGCCGCTGACGACGAGCAGATAAATATGACACACACACACACCCTCACATACACTACTCTCACACACACAGACACACACGTGCGCATGCCCCGCACATTTTGACATTTAATTTTAAGCGCATGTTGGGGAATTTCTTTTGTACGCCAAAAACAAATAAACAAACTGAGCGACGAAAACAGTCAGCGAAACAAGGAAGAGAAAGAGAGGGAAGAGAGGCAGAGGGAGAGGGAGGGGGGAGCATTGTATGAAAGGACGGTGAAGTAACTATAAAGTTGCTCGAGAGACATTTTATGATTTGAGCACTTGAAGGCAGCAGACGCGCAACAGACACAACAGATTGCCGACTGTTTATTATGGCCAAAAAGACAAGAGTGAGAGCGAGAGGGAGAGAGAGATAGAGTGAGAGTATGCGTGTGTGTGTGTGCGAGGGGGAAAGGGACTGCAAATCAACGTCTTGCAGTTGTAAAAGCACTTTTTGCAGCCATTTGTAAAATTACAATAAGAAGAAAGCTGAAGCTGAAGCTGAAGCAGAATATGAAGCTGAATCTGCCCAGGGTTGTATTGTGCAGTGAACATACTCTGCGGAAGAGTTAACTCTTATTTGACGGGCTATAAAGTAACGGCAAATATCATTGCTTGTGCTGTAGTTGTCACTTTAAAAGTGCATATCATGTGATTTATGGCAATATAAGACTTGGTCTATAAAACTATGAGATTTATTGCAAAGCAAGAGTTTATCTATGAAATTTCATGAGGATAGTTGGAAGAGTCGCAGAGATATGTGGTAAAAATCATTTACAACACTTGGGGGAGCAATAATCTACTTGCAATTCATTTATATGGCTGTGATATATGTAATTCTATTTAACTGTGAAATTTGATGGAGTTAGTTTGAGGCAGTGCTGAGATATATAGAAGAACTGTATATAATTCCTTTATATTCGTTATTTCCATTTATTTAAGATATATTTAAGATCTTTTAGTATTTGGATAAATGTAACATATCAAATATTATGATAAAAGAAATCTTTATAATGTTATACTGTTATCTACACTGTGTAGCTAATATACCCATTGTGCTCTGCAGGGTATCGACAAAGAAAAATAATCTTTTACGCATTTCAATTAAAATTTGCTCACATTTGGCCCGCAATGCGCCCGCCTTCGTTGGGTTTTTGCCAGGCTCTACTTTATCTTATTCTCTTTCTTCTTCTCATGTTTTTCTTCTTCTTCAACTCTTGCAGGTTGTCAATTCGCGGCGCGAAACAGATGCCGGCGTCTACTGGTGCGAGGCAAAGAACGAGCTGGGCGTGGCAAGGAGCCGCAATGCGACGCTGCAAGTGGCGGGTAAGTTGTTGAAAATGAACACCCCTCTCCGCATTCCCACTCTCTGTCGCCTTCCTCTGCATGCCACATGCCCCAAGCATGCTGCCACATCCTTGTCAGGCAACGCTGGCTACGCACGCGTTTGCGTTTTTAATATTCTAAATTGATGTTGATTTTTGCCACAGTTCAGTTGTGGTTGTTGCTGTTGTTGCTGTTGTTGGGTCTCGATATGCCTCTGAGGCAGCTCAGCTCTGCTCTTTTTTATGCCCAGCCGACCGACCTACCGAGGGGGTGTGGCACCGCCCACTTAACTAACTAGCTGAGCTGCGTTTACAAGTTTTCCGCATGAACGCACCCACTTGTCTTGTCTCTGGTCTCTGCTGCCTCGGCTGCTATTAACCCGTTTTAGTTGTCCTCTGTCTCTCTCTCTCTCTATCTCCCTCTCTGTCTGTCCCTCTTTCCCACTCTCCCTTTAACCTTTTCTATTTTTACGTTTTGCCATTTTTTGACTTTTGAAGCTTTTTTTAGCTGGTTAGTTGAGGGTTTTCGGGTTGAGCGAACGGATTGAGTTGAGTTTCCCTTTTTTTTTTTCTCTGTGAGAAATGTGTGTGTGATTTATGAGGTCGAACAGGAGCAGGAGGAGATGGAAGGGGGGAAGTAGAGGGTAGACTACGTGTGCCTTGCAGCTTGGGTTAGGTCCATGAGTTGACAAGTGTTTGTGCTACGACAATATTTTAGGCAATGATCCACTTAAGTACAGCCTGACAAAATTTACAAGTTTATTTTTAGAATGCAGAAAAAAAGAAATATTTTAATAAATTCACATTTATTTTCATTATACGCTGCATCTATTATTTTTAAGTTGCACTTAACCTCAATTAGATGCTGCACACAACCTCAATTGGTGCAGCACATAACCTCAATTGGTGCAGCACATAATCGCAATTGCTGCTGCACTTAACCTCAAATAATGCTGCACATAACCTCAAAAAACATTGCATATTATCTTATAATGTTCCTCAATATGCAACACATTTGGGAGATCATTTCTCATACATTTATCTGCATTTTGGCACACACAGCGCCGCATTTGTAGGCCAACAGGCAAATTTGTGGGCCCCATTTGAACTCCCAATTGCCTTTTTGGCGCCGCAGACCGCCACTTTGTCTTCTCCCGGCTAATATTTCTTTTATTTGCCCCCAACTACCGCTCTCTCCTTCTCCTACATTTCCCTACCGCAACCGAAAGCGCCTCACTCCTCCTGCGGGAAAATCGATATTGTTTCCTGACGTCGGTAGTTCATTCTTTGCTGCCGCTTCTCCTCTTCTTTTTCTCTTCTTTTTTTCACTTTTTTTTCATATTCGTATTTATTCCTCTCTCTGTGTTTAGCCTTAGCCCGTTTGGTTTGCTTTTCTGCGGTATCCTTGGGGAATATTTTTCAATATTTGCATGTAAATCACGAAAAGCACGTCAAATTTGTTTGCTTGGTTAAAACGTCGTTATTGCGACGAGTTCTACGAGTTCTCAAGCACTCGATGGGGGAAGGTGGTTGCCATTGATTGGGTTAGGCAATAAAGCGAAGACTGCTGGCAGCTCTACCTTCTTAGCGCACCCCCTCCACCCCCCACTCGTTCTACACTGCTTTGTCAATAATAAACATAAGTTGTTCATGTTTGCCGTTGTCAGCGCTTTTGCATTACGCATACGCAATGTGTGCCTGGGTATAAAGAGCCGCGCACTCTTTAACATTAATCATCCGCATAGTGCACACGGGCCATATAAATATTGCCTCAACGGTCATTTATTAACTCATTATCAGCGCCTTGTGGCAGTTTGCACCTTTTCAGCGCGTTTTTCCGCCTGACTGACGCCGAAACCGACCCCGGAGCCGAGCACAGACCCGAAGAAGGCCCGCCTGGCCTACAACTTTCGTTTCGGCCAGTGCCACTGAACCTGACACTGATTATGACTTTGATTAATTTATTGATGGTTGGCGTGCTTCCTGCTGTGTCGAGGCAGCTCCTCCTGCCTACTCCTTCCGCCTCCCCTTGCTCCCCTTGTTCTTGTTGCTATTTCGGGGGCACATTAAAAGTTTTGCTGGCGAATTCACTTTCGTGCTCACTTTCGCCATGCTTTGGGGAATAATTTGATTTATGTTGATTTATAGACATCACTTTAAATTTAATAAAAGTCATGCTTGCAACATTTTTGCATACTTTGCCCAGAGAAAGGGGAAGAGAGAGAGAGAGAGACAGAGAGAGAGAGGAGAGTCGAGAAACTCAACTAAAAGGAAAATGCGCTTATTCACTTTGCAGATTAAAATAAAAATATATATGTAAAATATATTCGCATTTTGTAAAGAGTGCAAAAAAGTGAAATTTAATTTACGTAAAAGCTGCTCTCGCTTTAGATTTATTTTCCATATACTATATAGGGATGTTGAATGGGAAAAGCTTGCTTTTCATCGCAAAAAATGTACTTTGCTCCGCTTTTCAAGTGCTTGAAAGTTACTTGATTTATTACACTACTCCCACGCTGCGTCTGCGTGTGTGTGTGTGTGTGTGTGTGTGTGTGTGTGTGTCGGGCGGGGGGGACAAATATTCGCCTGGCAAATTTATAACTGAGCAAATCGAGCTAGAGGCGACGTCAGAGCCAGCAGCAGCAACCAACGGTGCCACGTCTCGGGGAAAGGTGTGCAAATTACAGGTTTGCAATTTGACCACAATCTGTGTGGCAAGAAGGGTGAGGGAGGGATAGAGGGAGGGAATGGAAAAAAGCGAATAGCATGCAAAATAAATGCAGACAGCTGAGTTAGTGCTTAAATCTGCGGTTGGCAAAGCAAAATGTTGATAATGGCGTGATTTACTATGCGCTGGGTTAAGAAAAGCTTTAGAAATGCACTGAAGAGAAGTTTTGAAAGCAGAAATGCAGCATGAATAAATGAGAATATTCCTTTTTCGATTCGAACGAACGTGCAAAAGAAAGCATCGCAAGTTCCATGCGAATTAAATTTTAATGATCTCTTGTGTAGAGAGAGAAAATTCTATTAACAGACTCAACCAAAGAGTATTTCCAGCATCTCTGTATGTAAGTGCTCTCTATTAACTCAATATTTCAACTTATCGATATCGATAAGAGCTGTTGTAAGAGAATTGATAGTTTACAGTATCAGTAGGGAAACTGCAATTAAAAGACTTAACCAATAAGCAGGAGTGCTCTCTGTTAAATTAACATTTAAAGCGTCAAGTTATTGATATCAGCAATGGCTGCTTAACAGCGCGCATCGATAGCTTACAGTAATTATATGAGTTTTCGATAGCTTACAGTAAGTGCCAAAAAGTGCCAATTGAGTAGTTTTCTTACTGTCAATATAAAGTTATCGCTTTTTCACTTTTTTTCAACGTCTTGTCAACTTAAACTAGTCTGAAATGTTAAAACTTGGTGAATTTTCATAAAGCCTGTTAAAACAATCAGTAACTATGGATAAACCAATTGTCTGGGCTCGCGTCGTCAAGGTGCTTGGCCGCACCGGATCCCAGGGGCAGTGCACCCAAGTGAAGGTGGAATTTCTGGGCGAACAGAATCGCCAGATCATACGCAATGTAAAGGGACCTGTGCGCGAGGGGGACATACTGACTTTGCTGGAATCTGAACGTGAAGCTCGTCGACTGCGTTAGCTGGGGAGGATGCAAGCACAGCAAATTGCAAGAGTATTGCAAACAAAAAATAAATGAACAAAGGATGATTCTTGAAATATAAAATGCTCTCTTTTTATTTAAGATGTTAGCGGGGAGAGAAGGTAACATCTTGATTTTCAGGGAATATTGTAGGAATCTCTAATGCAGTAAGCACACAATAGGTACTTGTTATCGAATCCATAACTATCGATATTGTTGAGAGTTCCTCTGGAAGGCGTCCAATTGGATAATGTGTATTTGTTTTTCTACATCACCTTCAGTTTGATTTATTTAAGTGCTGCAGCATTCAATAAATTGAGCATATCAAATAGAATTATATTAACTAAAAAGCTGCGTGCCAGTGCCAGCGTTGCCAGACTTTTTACAAATGAGCGTCGGTCGTTTTTTATACGTGTGTGAGAGAGAGAGAAGGACGGTGTGTGTGTGTGTGTGCGCGTGGGTATGGCGTATAAAAATCACATTTATGCCATTTACCAACAATTTATCTTTGCTGTCAGGCCGCAAACACCCGCAAAATACTCACACACATACACGTACCCCAAGCAGCACATTCTTACACATACAAGGGGACCACACAGCCCCAGGTTAAGGCAGGACAGGGACAGGCATTTATCATGCAAAACCAAGATAATTTATAACCACCAACAACAGCGGGAGGAATCAAATGGACAGAGGGCATCACACAAATACACATATACAGAATGAGCCACACGCCCGCACACCCACACTGAGACCTGTCTCATCACTCGGCTTTCTTCTCCTCCCTTTTGCAGTGCTTCGCGATGAGTTTCGCCTGGAGCCGCAAAACACACGCATCGCACAGGGTGACACGGCGCTGCTGGAGTGCGCCCCACCACGCGGCATACCGGAACCGACGGTAACATGGAAGAAGGGCGGTCAGAAATTGGATTTAGAGGGCTCGAAGCGTGTACGCATCGTTGATGGCGGCAATTTGGCTATACAGGATGCACGTCAGAGTGACGAGGGTCAATACCAATGCATTGCCAAGAATCCAGTCGGTGTGCGCGAATCCTCACTCGCCACCCTTAAAGTACACGGTAAGCCAGTTCGCTCTACTCTCCTACTCGGCCCACATCGGTCTCCTTTCACCTCAAATCAATGTGTCATGTTCAATTTGCTGGAATGTGACTTGGGTCTTGTGTGGCCCATTGGATTGCAGCCTAAATGCCGCTAAGCGTCTCATTATCTTTATTGCAGTTAAACCGTACATCATACGCGGCCCACATGATCAAACTGTCTTGGAAGGCGCCTCCGTCACGTTTCCCTGTCGTGTCGGCGGTGATCCCATGCCAGATGTGCTCTGGCTGCGCACAGCCTCAGGTGGCAACATGCCGCTAGGTAAGTCATAGCACACACACACACACACCCAAGGTTGCACATTCATCTGGAAAATGGTTTTCCCTTCATCTTCAGACCGCGTCAGTGTGCTGGAAGATCGAAGCCTGCGCCTGGAGCGTGTCACTATAGCCGACGAGGGGGAATACAGCTGCGAGGCTGACAATGTGGTGGGTGCCATCACAGCCATGGGCACCCTGACAGTATTCGGTGAGTGATTGCATCCTGCATTGCTTAAAGTGGAGCTCTACTTGGGGCTCCTCGTACTTAGCGCTAGTGCAGCACAGTTAGCTAATTAGTTTACTCCCTAATCCCCGCACACTGTAGCGCCCCCCAAATTCATACAACGACCTGCGAGCAAATCTGTCGAGCTGGGCGCCGACACATCGTTCGAGTGCCGCGCCTCCGGCAACCCCAAGCCGACGCTCTTTTGGACCATCAAGAACAACAGTACATTGATCTTTCCGGGTGCACCGCCACTGGATCGCTTCCACAGCTTGAACACCGAGGAGGGTCATTCGATATTGACGCTGACGCGCTTCCAGCGCACCGACAAGGATCTGGTGATTGTGTGCAATGCCATGAACGAGGTAGGCAGCATTACGGCGGGAGTGCAGCTCACTTTGGACTCCCAGGAAGATCGCCCGCCGCCGATTATCATTGCGGGTCCAGTGAATCAGACACTGCCCATCAAGTCTTTGGCCACGCTGCAATGCAAGGCTATCGGGTTACCCAATCCGACCATCTCTTGGTATCGCGATGGCATTCCCGTGCATCCCAGTGCCAAGCTGAACATAACCACCGCGGGAGATCTAATCATTTCCGACCTGGACAGAAAACAGGATCAGGGTCTGTACACCTGCGTGGCCAGTTCACGAGCTGGCAAATCCACATGGAGTGGCTTTCTGCGCATTGAGCTGCCCACCAATCCGAACATCAAATTCTACCGTGCACCGGAGCCAAGCAAATGCCCCACAGCACCGGGACAGCCCACTGTGTTGAATGCCTCCGCCACGGCGATGACCATTGTGTGGCCCAGCAGCGACAAGCTGGGCACATCGCCCTTCCTCGGCTACAGCGTCGAGATGTATTGCACGAACAAAAGCAAAACCTGGATACCCATTGCTAGCAGACTGAGTGAACCGATTGTCACCGTGGACAGCCTCGAGGCTGGTGCCGCGTATATGTTCATTGTGCGTGCCGAGAACGCGTTAGGTTTCTCGCCACCGTCGCCCATCTCGGAGCCCATTACAGCGGGCAAGCTGGTGGGAGTGCGTGATGGCAGTGAGGCGTCATTGGGTTCGGCAAGCTCGCAACTGCTGCTCAACGATGTGGAGACGCTGCTGCAATCGAATAACATCGTCGAGCTGCTCGAGGCCAATGCCAGTGATTCGACAAGCGTGCGACTTGCCTGGGACATCGACAATGGTCAGTACATCGAGGGATTCTATTTGTATGCACGCGAGCTGCGCTCGGCGGAATACAAGATGCTCACACTGCTTAACAAGGGTCAGGGCCTCAGCTCGTGCACTGTGCCCGGCCTGGCGAAGGCTTCTACGTATGAGTTTTTTCTTGTGCCATTTTACAAGAGCATCGTAGGCAAACCCTCGAATTCTCGGCATGCTCGCACTCTGGAAGATGGTAAGACCACCAGGCTTAGTCCAGTCTCCTCTTGCTAATCAGCTGCCCCCCAGCTGCTACTCTCTCTATTCCCCCACTGGTCCCCTTATACCCCCCATCCTGAATAACTGCTAATCCGTATCTTATTTGTTCTTCCTGCTCTGTTTCTTCTTGTTTGTTCGCCCACACACAGTGCCCGAGGCAGCACCGTATGGCATGGAAGCCATCCAATTCAATCGCACCTCTGTCTTCTTGAAATGGCTTCCCCCGCAACCGAATCGCACTCGCAATGGTACGTACCGAAACAAATCCCTAACTTGCCGTAGGCGCCTAGCTTAGGGTGTGCTGACTATACAATTCAGTTTAGGCAAGGAAATAAACAGAAGTAGGGCTGTTTTTTACAGGAAAGTAGAGGGACATACATTTTATTTTCTTTATTTATTTAGTTCTCTTTTGATCCTTGAAATCCCTGAAATCTGTTGTCTTTGCAATATGAAATTTGTTTGATATATGCAACTTCTTAATAACCTTCATCTACCTGCACTTTATCTATCAGATTGTATTTTATATTATTGTCTTTAAAGTCATTTTCTTGGGAAATGACTTCTACAAGCTAAGATGAAAATGAAAATAGTATATAAATTGAATATAATCAACTCTCTGGTAGGGAATTTGTTCATTCGGTTAAATATTTTCCTGCTGTGCTTGTTAACATTTAATTTCATTTCATTCTCTCATTTCTCCCTCCCATTCGCACGCTGCGTGTGTCATCCCTGCAGGCATCCTCACCAGCTACAATGTGCTCGTCAAGGGCCTGGATGTGCACAATACGACGCGTATATTCAAAAATATGACCATTGATGCGGCGACGCCGACGTTGCTGCTGGCAAACCTCACAACGGGCGTCACCTACTACATTGCCGTTGCGGCAGCCACCCGCGTGGGCGTTGGTCCCTTCAGCAAGCCGGCGGTGCTGCGCATCGATGCGCGTACCCAATCACTGGACACCGGCTACACTCGGTGAGTACACGCAAAGGGGGACAGGTTGGGGCGAGGAGTGAAGGTTGACTGGACTCGGACGTAGACGTGGACGGTTTATTGTGTCATTGTCGAGCTCATTTGACTGCTGCCACTGGGACAAAGCGACACAACAGTAGATGCTGTAGGAGGAGGAGAAGGAGCAGTGCCACATTCGCATCAATCCATTAACAGCAAACGACAATGGGCGCCTCCAAGCTGAGGATGAGGATGAGAATATGGATGAGGATGAGGACATGGACAGCCATTAAACTAAGCCTCGCCTAGGCACGTACTTCCTGGCAGTATCAATGCTCATTCCGCTTCTTTCCCTTCTCTCTCGCCCTCTTTCTTTCTCTTTCTCTTTCCATTCTTTCTATTTGCATTGTATAGCTATCCCATCAGTCGTGATATTGCCGATGACTTTTTAACGCAGACCTGGTTTATCGTCCTGCTGGGCTCCATCATCGCCATAATTGTGTTTCTATTGGGCGCATTGGTTCTATTCAAGCGCTATCAATTTATCAAGCAGACCTCGCTGGGCAGTCTACACGGTAAGTTAACATCCCCTTACCCACTCCCGACTCCCCTCTCCCATTCCATCCCACCCCAAGGTCGTCAATTTAAATATCTTTTTCTCTTGCCACATTTGCTGTAGATTAAGTTTTGGTGGCATCGGCTTAGGAGACTGTGCTCTCTGTCTGGGCAGGGGCTTTGCAGCGGGTGGTAATTGCTTTGTATTGGATATTTATGGGGCAGCTGCGCAATTGAGCATGACCGGGCTTAGGCGGCAGGGAGTCTCCAATAATGGCATAGGATGGGACATTTAGTTAGTCTGCAGATCCGCTTAGCAGTAGGTAATCTGATGATGTATAGTGTTATTATTATTAAATCGGGTTTAGTAAAAGAGGTAAACTCCTTAGGTACTTGTTCTGTTTGCTAAAGACTCGTTCGATAAGTTAGAAATATTACTTGAATAAATACTAAACTTATTACACCTACAATAAGGTGAGCATTTGTTAATCTTTATAGTATAATTATTTCCTAATTATTGTATTATTATTATTATTTCATTGTACTTCCTGTGGCTACTGGTCACTAGACCTCACTCGTTCGTATGCAAATGATAAGTAAATGCAATTCGATTATTTTAAAGTTAGATTAACTAGCGATTGTTATCGATATTGTAGTATGTTAATGCTCTGTTGTGTTAATGTAATGTTAACTCAATTTGGGAATGTTAAAGTTACGTTGGGCTAAAAATCGATGGTTATGGATATCGAAGACTGCACAAAAAAAACAACAGTGTATACACACTGTTTAATTAACTATTTCTTGTTGAGTTAGCCATACCACTTTGTTGCTATACTCCGATCCATTAGAAAAGGGGGTCTTAAGCGCTTCATTATTTGCGCACAAATCTGAACAGCAGCAACCACTTTCGCCTGAGCTCGTCTCGTGTTTGATAAGATAATTTCGCAGCAGAATACGCGGGCAAAGTAGAGCTCATATAAACTATGATTTATGACTCGTCCCGTTTATGGCCGTGCTCAATTAGGCTGACGTTTTGTTAGCCACAAAACTGCGCAACACGCACTCGCCACATTAGCGTGTGGGGGGCGACAGGAGGGTCGCAAGAGGACTAGGGGCAATAAGCTGCGTAGGCGAGACAGTCGACGACGAGTTCGAAGGTTAAGCTAGCGATAAAAAGATAAACTTAACTGGGGGTATCATAGGGTAGATAGGGAATGATAAAAGGGGGAGGTGAGGAAGGAAAGAAACTGCCAGAAACGACAAATGGGCACGTGAAAATCACATCAATTGTCTAGTGAAACTCTAAAAATAAATGCCAACTGGCAAAATGCGAACCAATTGAATATAAAATGTTGTTTCCTCCCTCACTCCCCCGTCTCTCCCACTCCCTACCCCCTCACTCAGTAACCTCGCAGCCTTTTTACGGCTTCGGGAGTTGGCTTTGTAATTGGCGCTGCTAACGAGGATTACTGCCTCACTGGCTGGATCTATTCCACGTGCACACGATATTCGATATACGATACTTTGCTTTTTATTTCAGGCAATCACGCAATCGGCACCGTGCGAAAGTTTCCAACTCTACCGATGAATGGCGGCGGTGTTGGAGGTGGTACTGGAGTAGGAGCAGGCGGTGCGGGCAACTCATGCAGCGGCAATGGCGGCAACTCTGGCTCAGGACTATGGATCGATCCCAGTGGCGGTGTTTGGCGACAGGGCGCCGCATCGTGTACGACAAAGGAGCAACTTCCGGGCTACGCACAGGCCACGGCACAGCAGCGGGCACAGCAGGGACAATCAAACCCAGGAGGACCACAACAACAGCAACCGCTGCCTGATTATGAGAGGTAAGCATGACTAGGCCGATTGCAGAGAAGGGTTCCGTAGAAGGGGTTGAGGGGTTGGTTGTTGCCTTCCCTTGTTTATCAGTGGCGCGCACAGGAAGTTGGCTTAATATCCTGTCTACGCTTCGCTGCCAGTTTAATTACGAAAAATTGCGAGAGCAGCCGAAAAACCACGCCAAATGCTTAAATGTTTTACTACTGTCAGGGGGGGTGGATGGTAAAGAGAGGGGGAAGGGGGCCGGCAAAAGAAAATACGAGTGCCAGAACCCAGCACTATTTACGATACGCTCGTAAAAATTGCGGAGCTGCAGCCGCATCCACTTCACTCCAATAAGCTTCGGAAACCCACCCACCTTCCAGCAGCAGCCACCACGCACCACCCTGTAGACAGACCACCCCCGCCCTCTCTCTCCTCCGCCCCCGCGAACAACAACAACAAACGCCATTAAATTGTTACACTTGAACGGGTTTTACTTTGGGCCATGGCGATTGCCGCAACCTGGTACTGGCCCTGGCTTTATTGGGGTTCCCTTTCTGACGCGGCGCCTTTGCCAAGCTTTACTGCGGGCATTTCTGTTTGCGTACACCCCGCCTTCCCCCCGTTCCCCCTCTCTCTTTCGTCAGCTCTTAATTCATTTCCATATACGCACATGAATTTCATATTTCTCCCGTTGGTTATTTTTAAATATTTGTCTGTTTGGCTTGCGGTGCGTTGCATGCGGGAGTGGGTTGTGATTCTGAGGGAGGGGGCACTAAAGAGAGCCTGCTGCGATTTCTTTGTGGCGCCACACGCGCCACACACGCTTGAGTGATATAAAGAACGAGTGCGCGTAGTGCTAATAGATTGCAATACCTTTTAAAGAAACCTCTGCGCGAGTACTGGAAGCAGATGACGAGGCAGTTACACCAGCGAAAGCAGGAGTAGAGGATTCAATGATGGGGTAGGAGGCATTCTGTAGCTTAGGCAGGAACACTATTAAAGAATCCAAGGAGACAAAGATTAGAGACGCAAAAGAATCAGATCCATCACAAGGCCTGCATCAATCGAAGTTTCTTTTTAACTGCTACGAAGTCAGGTATAACGCAGTGCATATAAGCAAGTAATAGGGATAAGTAAGTGAAAAGTCCTTGAGAGTTTTTACACGCCTACTTATGGGCCAGTGTAGGCTGAAGCCCACCTTAGGGAACTATGCAACATGCAGAACCCGCTAACCTATTGAAATGCAGAGAACTATCTGGCATAGGGGCAAGCACCTTCCCGAAGTTGACAAGATATGGTCAACAAGTGCAGGAAATATTTTAAGTTCCCTAAGAAAAAGTGGAATGAGCTCCTTTTCTTTGTGTTGAGCAAGAACACAATAGGTCTAATAGGTTGCAGAACAGATTCCCCTTATATATCCTTTTCTTTGTGTTGAGCAACAATAGAAACAATAGATCTAATAGGTCACAGTATAAATGCCCTTTATTAAGCAGTATTGTACTTTCAGAGGCATAGGTCATTTTTATATTATCCTCTTACCTCATTCAATATTCGCTTTTAGTTTATGAATTAGTAGTTAGTCGAGCAGTTTCTCTCTGTCTCTTTGTCTTTCGTGCACTATCTCTTCTGTCTCTCTCTCTCTTTCTGTTTCATGCACTATCTCTGCTGCTTCATTCTTGCGTAGCTTAAACTTTTGCTCGCCCTTTAAATCATACTAGTCTCTTCTATCTGAGCAAGTTTTCTTCATTTCTTTCTTGTAGCAGAAGTTCTTTCTGCTTCTTCTGCCTGCACATTAAAAAATAAATATTTTCCTTGGCATTTGCTCATTCATTCAATCCATATCTCTCTTTCTCTCTCTCTCTGGCTATAATCCAACTTTGTGCAAGTTCTGCAACAGTTTGCCCCGCCCCCCAGCACCCCTCCTGCACCTCTCTCTCTCTCTCTGTTCGCATGTTCTTTTGTTTTTACTTCTTACTTGAAAAAAAATTCTACCGTGTTTTTCATGTTTTTCTTCGACTGTTATTTCCCTCTGTGTGTGTGTGTGTTCGTGTTTACTTCACTTTTTTGTCTCTTTCCCTCTCCCGATGTCTCTCTCTTTCCTTCAGTGGCACTGCCAAAGTTTTCTTTAAAGCTTAATGTACCGTTGTGGCAACAATAACCGAAAGGAAAACAAGGCGCAATAAAAAGACGCAACTGCTGGCGACATATTGCGCTCTTCGCTCTGCTCAGCTTGGCTCGGCTTGGCTTGGCTTTCTGCTTTCTGCCCACCACCAGCAGCAGCTCTGATCCATGTACCGCTACCCTTGGCCCAACCCCTCCCACTTCACTGCCTTCTCCCTTGCAGAGTCCTCCTCAAGTTGTGCGTATTTATTTGCGGCATTTTACGCATTTATTTGTTTTGACTTTTTTACAATATCCCCCCTTCCCTCATCCCCTCTTCCCGCCTGTCACGCGCTCACGCCAGTGCAATTTGAGTATTTCCTATACTTTCCGCCACACTTCCCCTCTCTCTCTCTCTATCTCTTCTTCTGTCTCTCTCCCGCTTTACCACATTCCTCTAATGCTGTTGCCACTTCCGTTACGCGATTTTCATTATTTCCGTTTCAATTTTTCCGTTGTGTACTTTGGCAACTTTCTGCTTGTTCGCGTTGTTCTTTTTTCCAACCCCCACCCCCACCCCCTCCCACTCGTCCTCCTGCTCTTCTACTTCTTGTTGTTGTGCATTTTAACAACGTTGTAAAGTCGTAAAGAAAAAAGAACGTAATAACGCAACGTAAGCAAGCACACACACACACACATACACACACCTTCCTCCCCCCCCCACTCGCCCCCTTCCAGCTACGCCTCTGCCTTCGCGTCATTTAAATTTCCAATTAAAATATTTAATTTCTTTTCGGGTTGTCTGATTCTCAACAGTATGGCCAGCATCTTGTAGCTCCCACACTCCCCCTTGATTCCAACCCCCTCCCTGTATTTGGTTTATTAGTACTACGAACATCATTTTCACCGCTAAATTAACAATTAAAAATTGATAGCCCCGCGGGAGCATATGCAAATGCTGCCTCTGACTGTGGCAGAGAGGGGGTGGGAGAGGGTGAGGGGGTGTGAGTGCTCTTACAGCTGAACGGGGACTTGGTGAGCCACTTGAATTCCCTTGTCGCAGTCGCGTTTAATTGCTGGAAAATTTCAAATTCCGTTGCATAATTTTAGGCTTCTTTAATGGGTGAGGCCACCTGTGAGTGTGTGTGTGTGTGTGTGTCTGGCTTAGTCTTTAGGCATTTTGCATATGCCTCAAGAAGACGTGTGAAAAAAGGGCTCAACACGGCGTATTTACGACACTGGCACCTTGTAGCCTCAAGTTTTTTATAGCTAGTTCGTAAATTCGTTTTTGAATACGTTTAAATAGCTTGAGTATTCCTCATGAGCTTAAGCGTAGGTATAAACCATGCTCCGATAATGTGCAAAGCATTAAAGCAGTCATTTCCGTTGCCATAAAGTATTTAGATGGGGCAGGTAGATACAGATTGCTTATATCTTTAATAAGTAAAGAATGCGTGGAGCAAAGTTTAGTGCCTGATCAAGGCAAAGGAGGATTATTTTAATGCTAAAGTTATGTACATATTGGCATTAGCTATTAGAGTATTAGAATGAGAACTAGACAGTAACTTTTTAGATTTATAGCAAAACTCGTAACTTTCTTCAGTTATCTAAGAAATATCTTTATTTCGCACGATGTACAACAATAGGAAAGCATATTCTCGAAAGACATAAGAGAAATCAGTACAAGAATTCATAACTCTTCTTATTACTGCACGCTGTATATAAGTCGGAACGGGCCGGATTGAATATATCGTATATTTTAATTTATATTCTTGTTATTTGTCAAGATATTGTAACCAAAGTTACTGCATCGCACCTCTTCTATATAAACATAATGTCTATGAAATTTCATCAAAATAGGATCACTTTATATGTACATAAAGCTGCCATAGGAACAATCGGAGGCAGATTTTTCCATAAGGAACCGTTTTAATTTAGAACTAACCTAACTTATAAGTGCAAATATGAATATTTTAAACTTTTATATATCACTTGTATAGGAATGTTCGGGGGATATAAGAACCTTCCTTTGGCATGCCGAAGCTAACCTTTCGTTCTGGTTATTGTTAAACTCTGTTTTCCTTCTGTTCTGAACGCCAGATGGCGCCAGTACAAGTGGCTTGTCTACTCCTTTATCAAATACGAGTCGAATTCATATTCAGTTTTTGGCATTTCCTGTACACTCTCCTACAATTCGTAACTTTTCCCTAAGCTGGTCCCCAATTTGTTCATCCCATGCCAGGCACACTAATAATGCTCGTCTGTCTTCCTCTAACTCAATTTGGTATGGGGGAGAGGGTGTGAGGTTTGGGAAATGAGAAAATTCATTGGGAAAGTGCGATAGATAAGCATTATCTCATTAGCTAATTAGTGCACGAGAAATTTGCGCAATAAAAAAACTTTTTGCATACAAAATTTGTGCAACTACACAGCAAACAGGAGAGGAAGGAAGAGGAAGGGGCAGGCAGGAAGAGAGAGGATGGCGGGGAGGGAGGTAGAAAAGTTTTTTTCGCAGAGTATTTTTAGCTTTAGCTTGTTTCGCTGTCGACTAATTAGAAAGTTTAAATGCACGACACGCCCCGACTTAATGGGCAAATGTATTGGCAATTCCGGGGCAAATTCATACGGCAAACTCGTGTTATCCCTCAGTGCCGAAACATTTTTAATGAACTGCAGCAGCAAACAAATTTCCGGGCTAACCCATGCCACGCCCACTAAGGAGGGAGGGGGTTGAGGAGAGGTGGCTGCTGATGTCTGCTAACAAAAGCAATTTCCTTCGATTGATTTATGAAATGAATTTGTGCCCAGACATACGCTTTATGCTTTTTAACCTCCAGTTAATGCCCTGTCTATCTATCTCCCTTGCTCTGCAGACTCTCGCCGATGAACATGCCGGACTATGCGGAAGTTGCATGTTCAACATTCAAAAGCCCCCACAATGGCAGCGTTGCACAAACTTCCGGACACCCCTCATCATTATACGATAGCTGCGGCGCCTATGCCACAACCAATGTGGTCGCCAATGTGAAGCTCTATCAGAATCGTTATGGGACAAAGCCAACGACTGCAGCTGGACTGGGAGTGGGACTTGGAGTGGGAGTGGGAGTTGCCACCTCCACCACCACCGGAGGCAACAACAACAATGGCTCGATGATAGCCAGTCATAATGATTATCAATCGACGGGCATGTACTCGGCACCGGCGAGTGCGCATTATGGTTGCCTGGAGCCAATGAATCCCATGATGACCACATCGACTGCCTCCACGGCCATCGTGGGCAACGGTTCGCCGGCAAAGCTAAAAAAGATCAACATCACAGAGAACAAGTTGGAGCATCTGCAGAATCTGAGCAACAAGAACGATGCTGGCAAGCTGGAGCGCACGAATCCCTTCAATCAGCAGCAGCAGCTGCTGCTCGCCAGCAACGCTCTCAAGCAGGGACTGGGCGCCTATGCCAACACCACACTGGCTGCCCAGATGGCCAGTGGCGGTGGTGCCGGCACACTGCGTCGTCAGCGACAGCCAAAGACGTTGTTCAAGAGCGAAACCAATATACTGGGCAAATCAATGATGGGAACAGGAGCTGGAGCTGGTGCAGGAGGTGCGTCGCGTACTGCAAACAATACGTTGGCCAATGGCAATTTGGACTTCCTCACTGGTGGACCACCTGGCGGGGATAACATCGATGCGGACTTCTCGGCACTGTGCAACTCCACGAATCAGCTGCTCAACGATTGGGCTTCCAGTGCATCCATTGCGGCCGGTGATTACCACTTTGGCAGCAAGCAGCCGAGCAAGCAGCATCTCTATGTCAAGGCCAAGGATGGCACCTGGTCCGCGGTCAGCTCGGAGGCGTATCAGACCTACAAGCAACAGCAGCAGCACCAGCAACAGCAGCAGCAACCTTTGTCAGGTGACATCAACAAGCCCATCAATCCTGCACATAGTTCGAGTAGCTTGGCTGCTGCTGATAGCAAATTCCTCAGTAGTTTCGGTACCAGCGCCAATGTGTAGAGGAACCATCCCCCCCCCCTCCAACCGCTGCTCTCCTCCCCCCGAGGCAGTTGTGTTTTTGCTCAGTAGACTAAGAGTGCAAGGGGAGAGAAGGGTGCGAGCAGAGTAGGTACAGTGAAACCTGCACGCGACGAACCCAAGAGAGGAATCTAAACTCAATTCAAGAATAGATAACTTCTTGTTCTACTCAAGATCCGTTCGTTGTGCCAAGGCTGGACGAGGCTCTTAACTATGAAAGGGTTAGTGAGTGTGTGACAACTGTGAAACGGTAGCTCAGTAACTAACAGTTAGCTGAAAGTTAGGTTAGATCGGACAGAACTACAGAAGAGATGCAAGATGAGATTTTTTTTTTTTATTGAAAGCTCAATATAACTTACAATAGATTTAGGAGGTATAAGAGTTATACACGAAATAAAATATTGAAGCAATGAATCATTATACGATAACTGTAAGCAACTGTCAAAGTTCTCAACTTAACCCTCACTTGCCCCAATATACAACCCATAGTAGTCGAGCTAATCTCGTAATACCCTCGCCTAGACTTTCACCTGTATTGCAAGTTCTAGTATGAAACCCACCCTGGAAAATGGGAAATGGAAAAAGAAAACCAACTACAACGAAAACGGCATATTGGCTTGTAAATAGATTTGAAACCTTATAAAGCATATGGAATATGGCATTTGTCCCCC
The DNA here is from genome assembly GCA_018904035.1 of Zaprionus ornatus. Classification (NCBI taxonomy): domain Eukaryota; kingdom Metazoa; phylum Arthropoda; class Insecta; order Diptera; family Drosophilidae; genus Zaprionus; species Zaprionus ornatus. The sequence continues at coordinate 13,237,317 of JAEIFZ010000002.1, read as the reverse complement.
AAGAAATACACAGAGAGAGTGTTTCTCCACATAGAAACCCAATTAGTACCGATCTAGATAAAAACTAAGTAAAGATTAATGTAATTTTTTTTTTAGTGAGAATTGAGCAGAGTTTGAGCCAAAAAAAAAAGAAAAAAAAAAATAATAAGAGAAAAGAAAAAACAAAAAACAAAAAAGAAAAAGAAATATTAATAAAGATGATTCTAGTAAACCCTAACGAATGAACTCACCAATTTCCACTCAATTTAGAAGTGTAAAATCATCCCGCAGCACTTAAACAATAATTAAAGATTCATTAGCTAACGGTGCAATGTGTAATAATCCCCCAGATAAGCTAACTAAATGCTAATAATAAGGCTGTTAAATGTAAAATATCATAAATAATAAATAATCCGAAAATAAAAGCAAAACAAACACGTATATATCATATATATCTACATGGAGAATTGTGTAATTAAAACCTTTAATAGTAATTTAAAATGCAAACTAGTTTTAGTTCGAGTAGCTCAACAACAGCAGAGACGGAAAGAGAGAGAGAGAGAGGGGGAGAGAAGGTCAATCAATTGATTGTGCATTGATGAATAATGTGAAGTGAATGCTAAAAATAAATACTAACTAACTACTAACTAAGTTAACACCAATTGGATTCACTTTGTATTCTGTTTTTGTTGTTGTTTCTGCAGCTGCAGTTACCGTTTGGAGGCGCCACAGCTGCGCCTACACGCTGCTCGACAATGCCATGGATTTTGTCATCTGAATTCCAGTGCTGCCACGCCCACCTCACGCCCATCGTGGCCAGCCAGGTAAACCGAAGCTATGTCAACCAAGCGGCATGCGTTGCCCAGCTGCACTTCGTAGAGCATGAAAGCAGCAGGTGCTTTGCAGGTTATGCCAGCGAATGCAGCAGCAGATACTTTGGAGGTTACAGTAGTAGTACTAGTGTAGTTCCTAAATGCACTGCATTATCAGCACCTTCTCAGCAGAGGCTTTAGCAGTAGAGCTTATCCCAAACTACAATAGATAGTCCCACTGGGTGTCCAGAAAAATAGCGCGTATTCCTCACTCCTCTGCTCATTCCCTGCCTTTCTCTTCATGCCCCATCTCTCTCCTCATTACCTCCCTCTCTTCTCATACCCTTCCTCTTCCCTCTCTTCCCTTCCTCACCCCCCATTCCCTACCCATAAATGTATGTAGGCTGGCAAATTAATTATGCGCTTTGCATTGCTGCGGAGCCACCCAGCTGCAACAGCAGCATCATTAAACTGAAATGAGATATTGTTTATAGAGCCCATACCCCATACCATACCCCTGCTGTGCCTCCACTAACGTCTGTTGCAACTGTAAACATCGCAATTGGAAATTCAGGATAATCAAATGATTTCCCTTTCCTGCATTTCGGTTGTGCTTTCTGTGTTTTTGTTTTCACATTTGGTTGTAAAACAATTTTACAAATTGTTATTGACAATTTATGTCTGTTGTTCTCTTCTGTTGTTTTTTTCCTCTCTACCCTTTCCTCTTCCCCATCCCCTCTCCACTGTAGTGTGTGCAGACAAATGAAAACCGATGCGAGCAAACGAAGCGCAATAATATTGAAACATTTTTGCTTAATCATTCATTGGCATTATTAGGTGCATTATACGGATGCGTATGTGTTGTTTAATGCGTTGACGGAAGTCGTGCGAAAGTGCTTAAATAGAATACTCTATTATGCCACGCTACATAGTACATATATATGCTATAGATGGGGATTTTGTGTTTAATTCAAATGTGCATTTTATACAATTTTATTTAGTTTGATTTTATTATTTTTGATTTATACAAAGAAAAGTTCTACGATTTGTTATAGAATATCTTTCAGTGCATTTTTTCCGTAGTATTCTTATCTTTTTCATATTGTATCTATATATCTGAAGTATATAAATGAAGTAAACCAAATTATATCAAATTTCGCTTGGTTAGAAAATTTGAATTAAGGATAAGCAAGAGTTAAATTCACGGCGGAAAGAAGTTTATTACTGTTTGTTAAGGGGGGTTGTACGGTGACCTTGTAGATCTACTTTATCGTCTGCTGGGCTTATAGCTACCTAATCCAGTCTAGTTTTTCTAAACAAAACCGTCACTTATCTTGTATTGGTCAATCTTTACTCGTTAACCCCGAGAAGGTGCTTGCATAGCAAAGAAACATAGGTTTCTTTAATTTCCTATAGAATTTTGTTTATTAATTTTCTGAATAATTTAAATATATAGTATATATTTCTTATATATATGCATTCTTTACTTACTATAGAATTTTGTTTATTAATTTTCTGAATAATTTAAATATATAGTATATATTTCTTATATATATGCATTCTTTACTTAATCCAATTAAATTAAATTTATATATTTAATAACGTATTATACAATTTTGTTCTTTCTTTCCTCATGTTTTAATGCCATAGCTTTAATTAAACCTATTTGACACATGGCATAAACCTATTTTATACATGGTTTATACATGGTATATGGAGTCGTATATGCACTCTGCAGCCTTCTGAGCTACCCGGAATATTTGCGTAATCTTCAATGCACTGTTATTTGAATACTTAAAGCCGAAGTCGACAGGCAGAACAGAGAGAGAGAGAGAGCAGCAGCTGCAGTAGCACACAGTAGACTGGCACCCACTGGCTGCTGCCTAATGTAACTGAACAAGCCACGCCATTAGCTACAATAGCCACACAAACACACACACACACACACACACACACATACACAAAGTGTACTCTGAGTTGTACTACAAATAGCAGCAGCTCTCTCGTCTGCCCTGCCTGCCCTGTTCCCCCTTAGATGCCACTGGTCAGCCCGATAAATAAACCCAAATTTATCATGTACATGGACAGGCTGCATCTACAAAGCGAGACGAACAGAGCAGGAGGGGGGAGGGGAGGATGAGGAGAAGGGGGAGGAGTGCGAGTAACTGCTCCATGTTCCATTCCCGGCAAACCATATATCGTGGATATAATAGCAATGCCCGGCAGCGGTCATAATTTTTGGCACAAAATTGTCGATAGGCGTTGAAGCGTTCAATTGAATGTCCTCTTCTCCAGCTTCTGCTCCTGCTCCTGCTGCTGCTCCACAGTTCGTCCTCAGCTGAACCCGAGCAGCGTGGCAAACCTTAGACATGCTTGGCTTCCCCTGCCGCTGCCTCTGCCCGGACTGGGCTGGGCTTCTTAACGTCCCGACCAACACTATTGTATAATCAAAACTAATGGTCTATAAAGAATCAATTCTCAATTTGTTTGGCCCCAGCTGTTGCCCACATGCGACAGCAGGAGAACAAGATGAGGCAGATAAACAGAGAGACGAAGAGAAGGAGATGAAGAGCGAGAAGAAGAAAGGGATTGAAGAACATTTGGCCAACTGTTTTTGCAAATAAAATTTAAATGTATATTGTAAATAATTTAATAAAAACAAACTGTTTTTTTTCATTACTGAAACAGATGTGAATCGGCTTAGGCTCCTGGGTTGGCACTGTTGGGGCAATTAATTGATATAATATAATACTTAGTCGTCTTGAATTATTGAATTCTTCTTATTCTTTTTTTATTTATTGTTAAAAATGTATATAATAATAATTTTAATAAACCAACTTTTGTATTAAGGCTCAGGCTCCGGGTTATGCTTTTGATAAGGTACTCTTTGAGCAATTATTTGATTTAAAATAATCATATCGATTTCATATCGACAATGTATAGTTAAAATGTTATTCTATCGACATATTAGACGATCTTTTAAACGATGATAAAACAACATTGTCTAAGATAAGTCTCCTGATTAGGTACCCTCCTGCATTCAGACATATTTGTCGAGTCACATATGCAATTAGCTGGCGAATTTGTATAGTAAAAATGGAATTTTTTATTATGCCCCCATTGTGTTTAGGCAGTGTGTGCCCAGTGTGCCCAGTGTGACGGGGGGAAATGGGCAACTGCTTGGGAAAGTTTCTGGGGGAAGGAAAGCACTGATTCAGCAAATTGTCGTAAAGTTTAATCAGCAGCTTGGCATCGCTCAAGAGGGTGAGGAGAAGAGGAGAACAGCAACGCAGCCTAGAAAAAAGGCTCGTAAATATGATTCGCATTCAGAAACTTACCCAAACAGACCCCTACACATTCACACACACACACTCACACACACATAACCTACACCAGCACCAGCCAGAGAGCACATCCAAAGTTTTATGCGCATTTGAGTGACCATAAAAATGTCCAGTTGTGCTGAGTCCTCGCATCCTCTGCCTGCCTGGAAGGATGCCTGTGGCCTCGTGGCCTGTGCCCAGCGATGCCTGTTGATAACGAAATTGTGCAGCGCAGTTTGATGAGATTAGCCCACTGTACGACATGCGATACGAGTACAGCCACAGTACATGTACTGTGTACGTGTCTGTGTGTGTGTGTGGACCATAGTCAAATGTCATTATAATTCGATGCGGCAAACGAGCGACTCTACGACAAATTGATTAAAGAGCACAACAACAACAACAATGGCGAGTGTAACCCAAATATGACGGTCAATGTGGAGCAAAGTATTTTACTATCGTCAGCAACTAACGTTATCTTACGATGTACATATATTATAATATAACCCACAACTATTGAAGCTTCTTTTGAGTTAAGAATGCTGAGATAAGCTTTCGTTTTGTATTTGGGTTAGTTATGAATAGCACTAAAATAACAATTGTTAGGTTTGTTATAATATATATGAATATGTTAACAAAGCAAGAGCTGTGCAAGACATTTGCATATCCCTTTTATACAACATTTTGTTCAGAGCATCCAATATAATACGAGGGTCGTTTGATAAGTCCGTGACTTTTTGTATTTGCCGCGCACCTGCTCTAAATACAACACTGCTCCTGTCAGCAGTTATCGATTAACAGCTGACTGTAAAATTTTGAGAAAGCTGCGTTTCTTAGTTTGCGTTTTATAGGCATTGAAAGCAGACGATCTCGTGAATTTTAACGAAAATGGAAAAAAGTGAATTTCGTGTGCTAATTAAGCATTATTTTTTGCGTAAAAAATCCATCACCGAAACCAAGGAAAGACTTGATAAATATTATGGGGACTCTGCACCATCAATTTCAATGGTTAAGAAATGGTTTACTGAGTTCCGTTGTGGTCGTACCAGTACAAGTGATGCCGAACGTTCAGGTCGCCCAAAAGAGGTCGTCATGCCAGAAATCGTCGACAAAATCCATGGAATGATATTGGATGATCGGAGAATGAAAGTGCGTGAGGTAGCTGAGGCTGTAGGCATCTCAACTGAACGGGTACATCACATTTTACATGAATATTTGGACATGAAAAAGCTTTCCGCGCGATGGGTGCCGCGATTGCTCACACACGACCATAAGCGCAACCGTGTGACCATTTCAAAGGAGTGTTTGGCGATGTTCAACCGCAATCCAAACGAATTTTTGCGCCGTTTCGTTACCGTAGACGAAACATGGATCCACCACACCACACCAGAGACCAAAGAACAATCAAGACAGTGGGTTTCTCCGGGTGAACGTGCACCAAAGAAGGCCAAGGTGGGTCTGTCGGCCAACAAGGTCATGGCCACAGTTTTTTGGGATGCACAAGGTATCATTCACATCGATTACCTTGAAAAGGGTAAAACGATCACCGGCGAATATTATTCAGAGCTTTTGGACAGATTCGATATTGATTTGAAGCAGAAACGACCGCATTTGGCGAAAAAAAAAGTGCTGTTCCATCAGGACAATGCACGGGTGCACACGTGTGTAGTCAGCATGGCAAAATTCCATAAATTGGGCTACGAACTGCTACCCCATCCAGCATATTCTCCAGATTTAGCCCCCTGTGACTATTTTTTGTTTCCAAACATGAAGAAATGGCTCGGCGGTAAGAGATTCGGGTCAAATGAAGAGGTCATCACAGAAACAAACGACTATTTTGAGGGCCTTGAGAAAACCTATTATTTGGAAGGAATAAAAAAATTGGAAAAACGCTGGACTAAATGTATAGAGCTAAAAGGAGATTATGTTGAGAAATAAAACGCTTCTTTGACGAAAAAAATATATTTTATTCAAAAAGTCACGGACTTATCAAACGACCCTCGTATCAAATTAATCTAGAAATCAAAAGGTTCATAAACGAAATAACTACTATAATTTATTTTTAAAAATATAAAGACTCAAAAATATGAAGAGAAAGTACTCCTAGTTGCCAGTTTATTTTGAAATAGATTTCATTCATAGATGAATTAAAAAAGTGTTGATACTAAATCGATCTACAAATTAACAAAATCATACAATTTCCGATAGAGTTACAAATTTTTTTTGCTTACCTTTATAAACCCGTTTCTTTTTTAATGTCAACGTTTTTAAAATTCTCTACGAGCATGTGTAACAAAACAATGAAACATGCTGTGGCATATTAAATGTGTGTTTTCATTTGGCAGGACCTTTTATTGCTTCGCCGTTGCTGCTCTTTAATTCCACTTTGTTTTTCTATTCCCACTCCACAGTGCAAAACTGCGAAGAATTAAAATTGCTTTGGCTAAATGGCTGCATAAAACGGAGCAGAACAGAAAAAAATGCGATGCCTGTGAAAGCAATTTAATTTAAACTCCCCGACGGCTGAAACAAAAATGTAAATGCTGCACAGACAGACAGAGCTAAAAATGTGTGTAGGAATTTCAAAATAGTAGAAGAAGGATACAGAGAGAAAGAGTGGGAAAGAGAGAGCACATAAAAATCAAGTGAAGCAATTTTCATTGCGAAAGCAAACATTTTAATTTGGGCATTATGTTATTTTTGATTTTTTGACTACGAAATTGAAATTGACCAAAGCTCCCAAGGGTTGATGAAGGCCCGCTAGACGAGGAGCTCTCTCACACACTCTTCAACCTGATGCACACGCACATAACCTCAAATTTACATACACTCGCACACTAATTGAAGGCCCTGGAAACTTTGACTAGTAAATTTGAAATGTGGCCCTGGCTTTAAATGGACCCCGGCTAAAGTTACTTGTCGAGTTAGTCAAAAAGTTGAAGTTGCGCTGTGGTTTCTCCTTGTTTTCGTGAGTAATTAGTAAAATGCATTAAAATAAATGAGCAGATGGAGAGTGAGAGAGAGAGCACAGCTTACAAAATTAACATTGGCTTTAAGCCAGACTTATTAAAGGCGGAACTGCATATTATAACTTAATTAACTGCCACAGCGAATAAGTTAATTTTATGCGTTATTAATACATATTAAATAAAATGTACTCCACAAATTTCACGCATTTCGTTTAGTTACTGTAATTTTAGCAGAGCTATAAAACTTAACAGCCTATTTACAGCGCGCTAACAGACAGACAGACAATGCTGCTGCTGCCGCCGCTCGTACACACAATATGGCGGCGTGGGTGTCTTGAGTGAGTTCGAGAGAGTGGGAGAGTGGGTGAGCGAGGAAAGTGGGAGAAGGGAGTGAGAGAGGAATGAGAGAGGGGAGTGATAGAGCAGGCAGAACAGTGTGAGGCAAAAGCGCGGACAATTGTGACCGCGCTGCCCGCCGCGACGTCACAGCGCGTTTCGCTCTGCTGCTTCCTTAGACACTTAAACAGGCCATAAAATACATTTTGAGCGCGACGTCTGCGTCGCTGCTTTTGTTGCTGCCTTCTGTTGTTGCTTTTGTTGTTGGCATCTCGCCTTGAGGCGTTGTAATTTCTTGAATGTGTCGGCCGCGTCGTCCGCCTAATTGCAAAATATGGCGACAATTTCAAAGAAGTTGAGCACATTGACGCCTGACACAGACGTCGACGCGGACGCGGACGCAGACGTTGACGCTGACTGCCGCTGCGAGGATAATACAATTTCAACTGGCATTTTGGGTGCTATTATAAATACTCGTTACAGCCAGCAGGGCGAGGAGGCGGGGGTGTGGCAGAGGCGTGTACTGGCCTAGCACTTGAACTTGCCCAAGCTCGTTAGGTGTAATGAATACGAGCAGAGGTACCTGCAGAGGCAGAGACGGAGACAGAAACGAAACACAGACAGACCGAGAAGGGGAGGAGAGAGAGAGAGCACAAAACTATTAACTGTACAAAGCAGCGTGGCTTAAAATACAGAGGGAGAGAGAGCTTAACGTTGCCAGTGTTGAGAAGGGAGTGTCATTCTCCCTTTCTCTCTCGCCCCCTCTCTCGCATTTTATGAAACGTTTTATTACACTAATTTGTAGCCTGGCAATGGTCGCCAGTTTCGGTTACATCGAATGGCAGCAACTAAAAATGGCAATTTGCCATGAGGGGAAAGGGAGAAAGAAAGGAAAGAATGAGAGTGGGCTAGATGTGTAAGGGGGAGTGGCAGGGGTGTGCACATCCACTTCAGTCAAGTCTCTATTAAGCAGACAATGCAGCGTCTCCTAATACATATGGAAAAGGTATTCGAAATGTGCGCATGAAAATTGTTTAACTGTCCCTGTACCTCCCTCCTTTACCCCCCTCTCCATGTAACCCTCTCTCCCATCCTGTACCTCTCTTTCCCTGTAGCCCTGTCTCTGTCTGGCTACACTTTCGTGTGGGGATTTTCGAGGAGATTTCCCTCCTCGGGTTGGTGGAGATTTTATTAAAATGACGTTGCCCGTTTGCCGCAATTGTCGTTACTGGGCAGCGTCAAGTGGGCAACGGCATTTACTCTCTACGCAACGCATTTGCCACAAAACACTCCTTCTTCGGGGATCGTTAGTGTCCTTTGCAGTTGTTGCACTCCTCGGCTGGTTAAGTCCCATTCTTGGTTGGGGTCCAAGTTTTAACGACTTTGTTTCCGTTACGTCTAATTTAATGAAATTCGTTTCGTTACGTTTCGTTTTGCTTTCTGTTTGGTCTCTGTTCTGGTTCTGGTTATGGTTCTGGTTCTGGTTTTGGGCTCTGTTTCTAGTTCTGGGTTCTGTTTCTGTTTCGGTTTTGGGTTTTTGCACTCTCTGCCAACTTTTCTGCATACAAAATTTGCGAAAAACGGCATTCTAATGACTTGGGCGTTGTTGATATGCACTCTCATTGTTGTTGTTGCTGTCTGTCTGTCTGTCTGTCTGCCTGTCTGTCTAGCCTGGTCCTGTTCGGCACTGCGCCTGGTACTGGTCATTGGCTCCCTGGGAACACCCTGTGCGCATTGCAGGAGGGCGTTTTTGAGTTGGGTCTGCGTAATATTTTGTTTGCCTTTTGATTTAATGATGGTTTGTGGTTCCTCTCGTTGTTATTGTGCGGTCTGCACTTGCCCTGACGATATAAAGACATTGATTATAATGATATGGTAGTGCGAGCCTCCTTCTCGGCTTCATCATGTCCCCGTGCACTGACTAGGGACTTCATTACGAATGCACAGGGCGTTTCAATGAACAGTTTCGAGTGTTAATGGCACGTTGAGAATTTTTGGGGGGAAAGTGTTGAAAGTGCTGCGTATTTAAGAGATAAGGCACTGAGCTGAAGCTGGCATATCTCAGTAGTAAGAGGATATGTCATAGAGATATATCATTTATAGAGCAGACTGCCTTCTGTATTTTTGGGAATTTCCTTAACAACTTCGAGCAATAAACTGATAACAAACCCATAACAAACCCATAACTAACCGAGACAAACTTGAGACACAACTTTTGTGGCAGGAGTTATGCAACCTTCGCTGGCCAATTTGCCCCGAGCCACGCCCGGGCCCCTCCCCCACGAAAATGCAGCCACAAAATATGCAACAAATATTCCGAGAGGGTTTTTCTTTACTGCCTCCCCACATAAGTTGAACTATTTGCAAGAAATACGAGCGAAGAAGCGCGTTGCGAATAAACAAACTGATTTGCATTTATGGAAATGCTATTTTAGTACACAGCAACAACACCCCCTTCCACTCCACTCACCCTGTTATTGCCCACCGCACCCTTGCGGGCAGACAACACGTAACGGTAATGGTGTAAAAATGCAAAGGATATATGAATGTCTGACTCGGCTGGGGGTCTTCCATATGCAGAGAGAGAGAGAGAGTCGAACTGCTGCGGGGCACAAAATCAAATAGAAATGTGCAGTGCATGTGTGTGTGTATGTGTGGTGTGTGCGTGTGTGTGTGCAAAGCCAAAAGTAAATATTTATGTTTTATGTTAATGAGAATTTGTCTGACTTTTTGCCATTTGAATATTGGCAAACGGCCGCCGCTGCAGCAGTTGGTTGTGCTCTGCCAGAAGAATGACAAATGCGTCGGGGCGTCGTCGGTTGCACGATGTGGTTAGCACTGCCCGTTTCTCTCAGTGCAAACATCAGCAACTGCAACTGCAACTGCAGTCTGTCTTGCCTGTGGTTTTGTGGATCAAACGATCATGCAAAGGCCAGAGGAGAGGGGAATGAGAGCTGCAGCTGACTTTCGCTTGCTAACACAGTTGTTTTTGCTGCAGCTGCTGCTGCTGCTGCTGCTGCTGTTCGGTGGTTTGTTGACCAATAATTGACAATTTAATTTGCCAAAGTGCTGCAAAAAAATATGCGCAATGCCAAAGTTGACATAATGACGAGTGGAATACCCTAACTGGGTTAAGCACAAGTAGAGCTTATGCTCTGTTAAGCTTATTACCTCTACGGTAAACTCGTTAACCCACGCGCTGTTACTTTAACATTTCGTTATATTTTGATGTTAAGTACTTGAGTTCTGCTGTTAACTTGATCTCAAAAACACTGTTAACTCAGAACACTTTAACAGCGCTTAAGCCAATTTTTTTAGCCTGCTTTTCAGCGCAGAGGGAAAAGGGAAATTAAAAAGTAATTTTAGTTTATTAATTTGTATTAACAATTTTAAATCAAATAAACATTAAAAAAATTATATTTATATTTTATGTTAATCATAAAATATATATGCAACATTTTAGAATACATTATATTCTAATATTTTCCACACGATTATGCGCAATCTTGCCAAGAAATTGCCTGCTATAAAAAGGTTAATCAAAACACTTTTCGTTTATTTAAAAAAAAACCGAAAATATTAAAATAAATGTCGCGAAAATATTTGTATACACATGCATGCATATACAATAACAATAACCATAAAAATATGCCAGTGTTGCAATCGATTCGCATCAAGATTTGCCAACTTTTATGACAATTTGAACTCTGGACAATGCAAAAAAAGAGGAAACTTGCCGCGAATAATAAAATAATAAATATAAATATCGCTTTTTATTGGCTCATACTCTACTTTTTTCCGAGAGAGCATTGCCAGTTAAACCTTTTTGTGTGTGTTTTTCTGGATTTGTCTCTTGTTGCATGTTTAATTAGTTTGTTGTTTATGGCTTCGTGTTGTTGCCTTTTTATAAACATTGTTGTGGCTCTCATTTGGTTTATTTATTTACTGGTTTTTTGTTGTTGCTGCTCGTTGCTGTTGTTGTCGCTTGTTAATTTATTAACGCTGCATGATATGCCGCTTAAGCTGACGTTTAATTAATTCTATTAATTTTTTAATTATGCAAACGCAGGAAGGGGAGAGCAAAAAAAAAATACAGGGAAATGGGTTGAAGAAAAAGTACATTAAAAATGAAATAAACGCGAAAAAAAGTGAGTGTCCAATGAAATTAAATATTTATAAAGGAGCTAGTTTAATGTGTAATTAAATAAGGCTGACAAATGCAGCCGAGAGTAATGATACTGATACTGTTCTATATGTGATTGCTTCATTAACTCATAATGCCAAACAACTTCTCTCTTTCTCTCTCTCTCTTTCTCGCTAGTTAATCCCTTGGCAATCAGCTCAAGCTGCGTATACCCTTTAAGCTGGTTACCCTAACCACTGCTGACCACGTTGCACTCAAAGAACGACAGAGGTTAATGCCCCATCGGACAGTTGTCGTGCCTCGCATTATGTCTCTCATTCAATGCAACCAATGTCGACATCATCATTATCAACATGTCCAACATCATCATGAAGGGTGTGCGTGTGTGTGTGTGCGGGTGTGTGTGTGTGCGGGTGTGTGTGCCGGCATATGACAAAGTTTAAGTGCTGGTAAATCCAGCATAGATTTCATGCTGGCAGCCTGCAAACATGGCCACATATTGTGCGAGACAAGCAACAACAAGAACAACAACAACAACAACAACGACAACAACAGCAGCAACGACAATGGCAGGAACAAACAACAGAGGTGTTGGTAATGTGCTGCAAACATCAACAGTGGCAACAGCAGCAGCAGTAGCAGCAACAACAACAACGACAACGACAACAACAATTGTGCAACAATAGTATCGCATTTCAATGTTTTTAGTGCGGCATAAAAACAAAAGCAAAAGCCGCAGTCACACAGCGAACTACGAGAGAGAGAGAGGGAGATAAAGAGAGAGAAGGAGAGAGAGAGAGAGAGCAGGAGAGTTGTACAAACACTAACAACCTTACTTGCGGCGCAGACTGCAAAAGTTTTTATGCCACAACCCGAGATACTTGCCACCTTGCCCCCCCTCCCCCTTCTCCATCACCATCTCTTTCCCTTCTCCCCTCTGCTGCTGCACGTAATTTTGTTGTGTCGCGACGCAAATATGTTGCCCATGAAAGCCACCGAACCACCCTCGCAGCAGAGTCCACATCAGCTACTCCACCCCCTCTCACTGCCTTCCCCTCTTACACTCCCTTAGCATACTAAGCTTCTACCTTGGCATTATGCAAGGCGCCATCGCCGTCGCACTTGTCACTTTAACCTTGCACGGCCTGTCAGCACAAGCAGCCCCCGCCCCTCTCCCTCCCCCTCTCACACTCGACACCAACCAACTCGACTCGACTTCTGCACCACACAACCCACCCACACAGCCACGCCCCCGCCTCGCCGCCACTGAAAATTTTGCGCAAAGCGGCATGGAAAATGAAAAGAAAAGCCATAAAACCAAAGACGACGCGCAAAGCCAGAATAAAAAAAGAACGTAATGCAAGAAATTGAAGAGACTTTAAGCATAACGCACTAGGGATACCCTAACTGGGAATGCAGTTTAAAAAAATAAATATATTAATATATGAAACAAGAAATAAAGAATTGAACAAAAAAATAAATAAATAAAGATTATGTTTCTCTATGATTTATATATTAATCTGATTACACAAGTTTCTATTTTAGTTTTATATGTGCATACAACTTAAAAGGTGATTATATATAATATATATTCTTATTCATTTAAGATCTATACTTAGAACAGATTTATTCCTTTGCAATTCCTTTTCTCTTTCTGTAGCTGTTATCAATCTCCTCTTATATTCTAATCGGAAATGCCATTAACTACAACTTATAAGTTTATTATATATATATGTAATATATATTCATATTCATATAAGATCTATACTTAGAACAGATTTATTCCTTTGCAATTCCCCTTCTCTTCTCATGTCAGTTTCTATAGCTGTTATCAATCTCCTCTTCTATTCCAATTGAATATGCCATTAATTACAACTTAAAAGTTCATTATATATTATATATATTCATATTCATTTATGATCGATACTTAGAACAGATTTATTCCTTTCCCCTTCTCTTATCATATCAATTTCTATATGTTTCCATATGATATACCATTCATAACTGTATTATAGTTTATAATATATACACAAAGTATATATAATATAATATACTAAATCCTATCTGTATGCATATTTAAGAACACCTTCAATAAGAATTCTGCATAAATTTCCTTAAAAAACTTTCCATTTTAGTTATACGTTTTCCCATACTTCAGAAGTTATTTATAAGCTTATATCTTCTATTCTACATCATCTATATTACTTCATGTACGATCTAGACTAACATCAGTTGAATTTCCTTTCAATTCCCACTATCTTCTCTTTCTTCAGCTGTTAGCAAGCTCCTCTGCTAGCCAATATACCCTAACCTACTCGCACGGAAAGCGAAACGAGCGTAAATATGCCTGTCATCATTTTGACATCAACGTTGACGTTGACTGCGACTGCGACGCTGACGTCGTTGTGGCATTGGAGCCGTTGGCAGCTATAGCTGCTGGATCTGTGGCTCGGGTAGTTGAGCGGGCCATTACCATAACTATAATGCATATTTCAGCATCGGCATCGACGACGACGACGACGGCTGCAAAGACCCCGCGTCATCATCATCAACGATGACGACAATGTCGCAGCCCGTCGTCATGTGGAAAATCCCGGTATCACTTTCGCTTATGCCTTGTTGACAATCTCGGTTTCAATGTGTGCCCAGTACGCCCAACCCCCGCCCAGTCATCCCCTGCTCCTCCTGCTGTACTTAGTTATCTGAGGAAACATGCCTGGGCATATTTATGCCTTGTTTGCAGTCGCATTTGTTGTCGCTTCTGCTGCTGCTGCTGCTGCTGCCGTCGCTGGGCATAATGAATGGCAATGTTTTAGCATAAAAGTTTATTGAACTAGAACTAGAACCGTAAATATGCATAGATCGGACAACACAGCAACCACAGAGCTCGCTTTATGGGTAAATCGAAGGGAATTCCAACAGCGAAAACTACTTTGCGCAAGGTAACGGCAGGCAGAAAGAGAGGGGAAGAGGGTAAGAGAGAACTGGAGATATTCCCTGTGGCATATTCAGTCTGATGTGAAGCTAAGATATTTTAAAATTTTATACAGAAAAGTGCTAAGTGAGAGTCTTTTGTGGCGCGTGAGATAAAAGAACTTTTAAATGGCAGAAAGGAAAAGGAAATAGGATTTTGTGAAGGTCTCAAGGGGTGTTTAAGTGACTTAAGGTATTGATGGAAATATATAATATTAAATATATATTTTTATATATTTTTAAAGATTTCTTACCTATTTGTAAAGGAATTTTAAAGCATTTAAAAGGTACCATAATATTAGGTTTTAAACCTATTTATATAAATATTTAAAATTTCTTTAACAAATCTAGATGCATGATAAGATCTATTGTAGTTTTTATTATACTATATTTCAAAGCATTCTTATGCCTAAGAAGGTAAAGTTTAAAGTTGTATGTAACACAAGCAAAAAGTAATAATATATTAAAAGGTTAAAAAGGTCACTCTTTTAGGTAATTTAAGATATTGATAGACAGAATGAAATATTTCAAAAAATTGCTCACTCTTCTATTGTATCTTATGATCTACTATATAAGCGTATTATTAAAGTCTTAGTTATTCATGACTTAATAAATTTTAAAATATTTCTTTAACTTCAGCTATCAATCTACTATCGGTTATCGTATTCAAATGGATTCTTATGCATATGAAATATGATATAGGGTACTTGTTATGCAGGAGCCTCTGCCTCATATGCAAACCTTGTCACCAGAGAGAGGCCTCTCGGGCATCCCGAATTCATTGATGAGGTTATCAAACAGACTCCCTGGGACTAGTTGACTTGGTTAGCTAGTGCAGTGCGGTGTCTAACGGTTTAGGAGTCCCAAATCAAACATGCAAGTTGCTCAACAGCCTCGCCATATTTGCCAGTTTGCCAACTTCCCTCTCCCCGCTCCTACCTCATGCGCTCCCCTGCCCATCCGAAAGTCCATTTGCCAATTTTGGGCAATTTCAACAACTGCGTTTCGCTCTTGGTCGTGGTCGCTCGTGTAGCTCGTGTTCGTAATCCACGTGGATTATGTCAAAATTGGTATATCATAAAAACGTCGCGTACGTGAGCTGAAAAATGATGAAGCAGACAGCGAGAGGGAGGGGGAAAGAGAGAGAAAGAGAGAGAGAGAGAGGGAAACGCGACCGATTCGAACCCGAAACCGAAGCCATTAAGTTTGCCATGGCTCGCCTTGTGCCTTGCGCCTTGTGCTGGGGCACTCAAACCTTTTGGAGCAAGTGATTAATTTGTATGCGCTCGACGCTGACTTCTGCGGTCTCGGGACAAAGGCCAAAAGTGTTTGGCATGTAACGGAAATGCGCGCCCGGGGACAGTCCGCACTGGGGTCCATCACGCCCCTTTCCCCGGCGATGGCAACACATTGTCCGCGCAAGTGTTGGAAAGTGCTTTGAATATGCAGTGCCATAGGTGGTGGAGAGAAAGAGAGAGCGAGAGAGAGAAAGGGAGAGAAACTTTTGCCTTTGGCTTACGGAATCCGACGGAAGTTTTCCCCCTTCACCGTACCCCGTACTCCACCGCAATAGGAACCCGCGTCATATAAAGCTGCGCGCTGGCTTAGGGCCAACAACTTGTAAAGCGGCGCAAAAACTTCAAATTCGTTGCTTCTTCGGCTTCTTCAATTTCTTTCTGGGATTCTTTTTTCTTGTTACTTTACAACGGCAACTTGTAAGGAGCGAAATAAAATTCATGGCGCGACAATTGGTTAAGGAAAATCACACCCTGTCGTCCAGTTCGTGTCAAGATTTCATTAAACTTTTGCCAAGCAAAGACAGCGAAGCTTGCCCAATCTGCAAAGGGATAAGAGGCGAACCGTTGAAAAACTTGGCTCATTAATTGAGTCGCTCTATTAGGCAGCGAAGAAAGAGGAGCACAAAGAGAAAGATAGAGAATGTGAGGCCAGTTTGCATAAATATAAATAAGCAGCAGGAGGAGAGACTACCCTAACTCCTGCGGAGTTCCCACAACAGTATATACCGTTAGAGTTAAGATTATATCAGCTTTAATATGCGCACAATTTGCAGATACAATTCGTAGATAGGTTTAAAGAAAGGAAGATGGAATTACCTTTTCTGTTCCACAGAAATTCGATTATATTCATATCGAAGTGAAAGATGTCAATCTCCCCTGATGCACATCCCTTTTCACTTAGCTTATCCCCCAGCGAGGGTATTCCGAGCGCTGCCTCGAGGAGTCACTCGTGTTTCCTTTAAGGAAAAACTGTTTCCTATTTCAATTTCTTATATCAATGAACCCTACGAACCCCAACTGTACTGTAACTGTAACTGCGAGTGTATTTGTATCCGTATCTGTATCTGTATCTGTAACTGTGACTGCGACTGTATCCTTTTCTTTTGATTGTATTACCGCGAGTGTTATGCTAATTTCCGTAACCGGGAATGCCGCCCTGAGTCTGTGGTTCGTTGTCCCCACCCGGTCTCCTTTGGCGTCGCCGTCGCATCTTGCGCAAAGTCCTCGGCCCGGAAATGAAATTTAACTGAATTTGCATTGGAATTCGATTAAATCGTTTATGCAAACATTTCGTTTCATTTCATTTGCGGGCTTTTCGCTTTCTCGGCTCGCTAACTGTAAACAGCGCCATGTGAATGTGCGAATCCTTTACTCCCTCCCACCCCCTCTCCCCCGTCTTTCTCTTCTGCTCACCCTGCTGCACGGCAATTTGCGGCCATGTCTCGACTTCAACTTAGTCCCGCACCTTGCGTCCCTCGCCTCACTCATTTTGCGCCATTTGATTTGCCTCTTCGTCGTTTCTGGCTGCTTTTCCTTCGCTTTTCCGCTTCTCCTTTGCGTAGCGGAAAAATTACATTGAAAAGCCTCGAGAGTTGATTTTGGCGCTCATCTAATTTGCATAATTCTCATATGTTTGAGCTTGTTTGTGCCTGTTTGTGCCTGTTTGTGCCCGTTTGTGCCTGCACGATGTGTTTTTGTTCCCAGCTACATTTAATTTCGCGCAATTGTATCTATAAGATACATTCGTATTTATGAATTAATTTCGTAAGCCTTGTAAATGCATCAAGGTAATCGAGTATGCGAAGGCCTTCCCCCTCCCACACCCACTGCCCCCTCTCTGGCATCGCATTAGCATAAGAATATTACAATTGATGGCACACCAAGTGGAGCTCAAGGATGATGGAAGAGCTGGTTAAGAACGCGAAGAAGAATGCAAAGATGGCGAAATTGGTTCACTTGAAATGAGCCTTGCATAAAAATAGAAAGAGATGAATGAGAGAGAGAGACAACTTGATAGATCTTTACTTTATATATCTTATCTAATCTTAAAGACTCTTGCACAACAAGAATTTTTATTGATTCTGAATTGAATCTGTTTTATATACTTAAGATATTTATCTCTATATTTCCTTATGCCTGTCTGGTAAATTTCTTCATATAATCATATAATCTTCTCTCGCGATGAGTAGGAGATATATAGGAATGAGATGAATGAGATTCAACTTAAAATCGAATCTTAAACACTTTATGGTATTACTATCTTCAATTTGCAGCTGATGAATTATAATTGATTGTCAGATAAACCCCTTTTAATCAAGTTAAATATTCATTCCAATTAATCATTCATCTCCTATAGTATATATTATTTTTGTTATATTATACTATATTATATTATATAATTATCCTTATATGAGTATTATTATCTTCAATTTGCAGAAGAAGAATTGTACAACAATTGATTGTCAGATAAACTCCTTTTAATCAAGTTAAATATTAATTCAAATTATCCATTCATCTCATATATTATATATTTTCTATTTTATATTATACTTTATTATATTATTATCCTTATATGAGTATCTTCCATTTTCTAGACAAGAATTGCTATTGATTATGAGTGAAATATCTTCGTATTCAGTTAAATATTCATCTTTATATCATATGAACCCTGTTCTTTGTCTAAACTCATATCACTTAAAGCAACTCAATAGAAATAGAAACAGTATACCATATATACCATATAAAATTAAACCTTATATCAATATCTTCCATACCCTAGATTGATTATGAGTGCAATATCTTCGTATTCAGTTAAATATTCATCTCTATATCATATGACCCCTTTTCTTTGTTGAAACTCATATCTTTTAACTTTTCCAACATGATTTGCATCTCTCGCCAGTTCAGTTTTAAAGCATTTACAGCATTATCCCGTTGATTACCGTCGTAAAAGGGTTGTGCTCTGCAATGTTCTATCTTTCTCTCTTTCTCCCCCAACAGTTGCCTTTTATCACCATTCTCAGAGCTTCTTAGAGCCAGGGCAGCTTGGCACAGTTTTATCTAAGCCCCAAATGGCATTCGAATGCAAACCGCACGAGATGCAAGTCGCACAAGGATGCAATTGCCGAAGAACGAAGCGGCTAAAAGCTGCTCTGGCAATAACCCGCTGCGGTCATACTTTGTCTCTGCTACCCCTTTCCTTCTCCCCCTCTCCCCCTCTCCCCCTCTCTCCTTCTGCCTTCTGCTGGCTCTTTCTTGCTCACTTTATCTCTCCAATTTGGTGCAATGAGCTACCAAAAATGGAGCAGAGAGTCAAGGGAAATGGCTGCTTTATTGCGGTCTCTAGAACAGTTCATAAATAAGTGTGTGTGTGTATGTGTGTGTGTCGGCTGTGTGCGAGTGCATTTGCCCTACTCAAATAGCCGAAGAGTGCCAGCCGTACTCATATGTTAGGTATGCAGAAACCTATTTACATCCACATAACTCTGTTTGCGGCTTTCAATATGAGAAAGAAAATCGAAATGATATTACAATTGCATTCGGTTGTCTTACGATTGTTGCTGTCTTTCTGTTTGTTTGGCTTTTCGGTTTGCTTTTTGCTCTCATATCCCTCTCATCTCCGATATTGCATATTGTGTGCATGCCACAAAGTGTGTTTGCCTTGCCACAAATGTCTCATGAAAGCATCGCAAATGCAATAAAAATCCTCTTGCAGGCATATTTCATTTTTTGCGCCTCTCAAATTGAAATGAATTAAATATTAAAACGAAATCCACAAAACTCTATTAACACCAGCTGAACACAAAGAGAAAATGCCACAAATTCGACTAAGCAATACCCTGTAGCAGTGCAAAATAATATAGATTCATTTACTTATTGAGTACTAAAGCAAACTTCTTTCTACTTCGCATTGCAGGGTATCAGTTGTATAAGAGCCTGCAGGCAAACGTGGCGCCAAAAAGTTTGCGCACACTAATAGACACACACAACATTAGCAACAACGCAATTTTCACTCGCCCCGAAACTTTTTCGAGAATTTCACAACAAATTTAACTTTAATTTGGTAATTTGGCAACGCTCGCGGCGCAGCTGAATGAACAAACGAATGAACGAATGAATGACTGAATGAATATTCAATTTGTATTCGTAAATTTGCCGTTACTTCTGATGGCCAACGGGCAACGCTGTTTAAAGTTGAAAACTCAATAAAAACGAACAGCTTTCAATTTCCTCATAAAACTTTTACTTCACATTGAGTTTCCTTGAAATTGAAATGATTTAAAGAGTGGATTGATTTAATTAAGTGAAGATTTGTACAATAGTTTCCAAGCGGAAATACTTTGCAATTAATGAAAATACTAGGAATACTCGTATTTATATTTTTACACTTATTCTAATAAGGAGTAGAAAGATTACTATGAAACTCTCAGGAACTGGAATAAATATGTTTATAATTTGTTTTCCATACTCATAAGGCATATAATTTATGTATTTTATATAGAAGAGGACTTTATACATCTAAAAAATATCCACCTATCTCTTAAATTCCCCATTAATCTCACTTTACAGTTTCATTTCTCATTTCGTTCTTTTTTCTCTCGCATTTTAAGCCGATCGATGCGCCAATATGCGCCCGTTTTATGGACTGACCTCTGAGCTCCCAAACTTGGCAATCTTCGACGTTTGCCATGCCGAATTTCGCATCCATATTTTACGTGCAACTCAGTGCTCCATACCATACCCAGCAATGAACCAATTCGGCGAGTAAAAAATAGAAATATATTCGAAAATAAAAGGGGAATCCGTTGAAATTTGCCGCCAGTTGCGCCCGCTGTGATGCGAAAGCGAAATGCGGAGCCCATAAATTCGGCCCACTCCCCCTAGTTCCTGATCCGCTCTGTGTCTCTCTCCCTCTCTCTCTCTCTTTTGTCCCCCCTCGCTCATTTGCACAGAGGATTAAAGGGTCTCGTCGGGGCCTGTTCACCGCCATTTGTTATGCCTTTGCGTAGGGCTTTGCTTTCCAATTTCTCTCGTTTTCGCTTTCTTTTTTCGCTCCATTTTTCAGACTAGGCGCCGTTGTTCTCTCCCCTCTCCCCTCTGCCCGTTCCCCCTTGTTGTTGCTTGCAAAAGTGATTAATGCAAAAGTCGCCGGCCATGTCGATGGGCAACCAAACAAATTTGCCAGCACACGAATAGAAAACGCCGCAACGCCGGCATTTTTATTGAATTGCCAGCTTCGGAATGCGCCAGCCAGCCACTCCATTTGAGCCTGGCCACTACCAGGTGCTACTACCTATGCATACAACGGCATGCTGAGTGAATTTCCCAGACGGTTGCGGGGGGTGGCAGGGGGCAGGGGCAGCTACTGTGGGCAACCTCGCTTTGACTACAGTTGCGCGGATTAAAGCACAAAATGCCCGCAAAAGCCGCTTTGGCTGGCAAAGAGTATCGAATATGCAGGTGTGGGAGGAGCGCGTTAAAGCTGAGCTAGAAGGGGCAAAGAGTTAGGGAGAACGAATATTGAATACCTTGCAGAAGAGCAGACGAAGGGTGAGGCAGACAGACAGAGGCACAGAAGACAGACATATCGGTAGATGAGCAGACAGACAGGCAGGCAGAGCGACAGACAGACAGACAAATCAAGAGGGAGAGAGATAGAGAGAGAGAGAGAGAGAGAGAGAAAGAGAGAAAGAGAGAGGGAGAGAGGGAGAGAGGGAGAGAGGGAGAGAGGGAGAGACAGACAGAAAGACAGACAGACAGACAGACAGATAGACAGACAGACAAGCAGACAAACAGATAGACAGACAGATAGACAGACAAACATATAGAGAGAGAGAGAGAGAGAGAGAGAGAGAAAAACGGACAGACAGACAGACAGACAGACAGACCTATAGATGGATAGGTAGACAGACAGATAGACAGAGCAGTAGATGGATTGATAGAGCGACAGACAGACAAACAGACAGACAGACAGACTGAGAAAGAGAGAGAGAGATAGACAGACAGACAAGCTTACAAACAGGCAACCAGACAGACAGACAAACAAACAGAAAGAGAGAGAGAGACAGACAGATAGACAAACAGACAGATAGACAGACAGAGAGACTGATAGACAAACCGACAAATAGATAAACAGCCAGAAAGACGAACAGAGAGAGAAACAGGCAATAAACATACAGACAGAGACACTACAGACAGAGAGACAGGCAGACAGACAGCGCCTTCTATTCAGAACTTAAAATTTAATATATGTTTTTTTTATTTTGCAAATATTTAATTTATTTCCTTCGCATGCACCCTACCTGGCGTAGCAAGCCGAGCAGCACAGGGAGAATACCCTATGAAATTGCCATAAAACGATTTTCAATAAATACGAAACGAGCTGGAGACAATAAAATGTCAAGGAAATCAGTCTCAGACAGCCACCCCCGCTGTCTCGTTGCGGGCTCAGCACTTTGGGGAAATGCTCACCCGGAAGGGGAAGAGAACGGGCCAGATTTCTATCAAGCCATCAAATCGGCAATGAGTTCAGAGTGCCCCGTTCCCCCTGCTCATTCCTGTTGCTGCTGCCGGCTTAGTCAAAAGTCAAAGGAACGCCCAAGTGTCAGTGACATCGAGCTTGAACCAACAGGCAACCACCCACACAGTCGCACATCAACCACCCACCCACCTATTCAGGGCAAGTATTTCAATACTCCCCCTCCGCCCCCCAATCCCCCGGGTACCCTCTTGTACACTCTGCATTATTGATGGTAATTTTAAAACGTGCCTAAAAAATTTTACACATTTGCCGGATTTACAATTTGTGTGCTTTGTTTTGCTTTGCGTTCGATTGACGCTTATCTTAATGGACCAAACATATGGCAAGGCGAGCGAGTGAGGGAGAGAGACTCCATACACATCCCCTTCTCTCTGCCCTGCCCTTCCGTGTCGTGCCACCGGAGCAAACGTGTTGATAATTTAAATAAGCTACTTTGAGCGCTGATGTCTGACATTGCGCATACGCAGCGTGCGCTGTGTGCTGCGCCTGTCGTCGTTACGATAAGCCTTGGTAAATGTTTTGTCGATTTTGTTTTAATTTTGTGCTCAAATCCCGTCGAGATTTGATGCCCTCGATGATGCAGACGAGCAGAGGCTTCATTAAAAAAATATTTAGCATATTCCGTGCATGGAGCTGGGAATGTTCGGGCATGTTTGGGATTGATTGCATTCTGGGATGCCATAAATGTTTGAATTGGAAATGGCAAACATGTAGGTTGGTATATTTTCTATACTATCTAAACAGTTTTGAGCTCGATTATGAATTGAATGCCTCCCCTTGGAAGGGAACTGAAGAGGCAGCTCAGCAGAGAAATGTTTCTTGAAGGAAGGGGAAATAAATAACAATAATAATAAGAAGAATATGTTCCCATTCATTTCGTTCATTTGTTCAGTTCAGTTCTTGAGTTTAGCTCTTCAGTTCAGTTCTGCTGTTTAGTTCTCCAGTTCAGTTCTTCAGATCAGTTCTCCAGTTCAGTTCCTCGGTTTAGTTCTTTAGTTCAGCTCTTCAGTTCTTTATTTCAATTCTTCAGTTCAGTTCCACAGTTTAGTTCTTAAGTTTAGTTCAGTTCCTCAGTTCAGTTCTTCAGTTGAGTTCTTAAGTTCAGTTTTTCAGTTCAGTTCTTCAGTTTAGTTCAGTTCTTCAGTTCAGTGCTTCAGTTCAGTTCTTCAGTAAAGTTGTTCACTTCAGTTTTTCAGTTTAGTTCTTCAGTTCCGTTCTACAGTTCAGTTCTTAAGTTTAGTTCAGTTCTTCAGTTCAGTTCATTAGTTCAGTTCTTGAGTTCATTGCTTAAGTTCAGTTCCTCAGTTCAGTTCTTCAGTTCAGTTCTCAGTTTAGTTCTTCAGTTTAGTTGTTCAGTTCAGTTCTTCAATTCGATTCCTAAGTTCAGCTCTTCAGTTCAGTTCTTCAGTTCAGTTCCACAGTTTAGTTCTTAAGATTAGTTAAGTTCTTCAGTTCAATTCTTCAGTTCACTTCATCAGTTTAGTTCTTCGGTTCAGTTCAGTTCCTCAATTTAGTTCTTCGGTTCAGTTCTCCCTCGCTCTCTGCTCTGCTTTGATTTTGCACCTCGTCCCATGCTGCGGCACGTTTCATTATCAAATTAAAATGCCAGCCCACTTATTACCCGATGTGCCCAGGCATCTACGGCAAGGACTCTGCAGCAGGACACACTGGAGTGGGAGTGGGAGTGGGTGCGGAGGGGGAAGGCAAACACACACAGGCCGAAGTCGATGCCAACAAAAGAGCAAAAATCAAATCAATTTTAATTTAGAAAACAAGCAAAAACGCGTAGGAAAAATGCCAAAGCAAGCGAAAACTTGCACAGCCAGACAGTACAACAAGGCAGGAAAGGGGGGGGAGGGGGAACAGGAGCTGGAGCAACCCTTCGCATGTCTTGCAAAGGAAAAGAATGAAGAGCCAACCCCAAAAAGGGGCGAACTCGCTTCCCTCCCCTCGTTTTAAGGCAAACAGTGTGCTTAGCATATGCGCATAAATCTCGGCCTGGCCAGGGCAGCAGAGTGGCAAAGGGAGGGAGGGCACGGGAGTTGGCTGGCCACCCCAATGCAAACTGGGGCGATTCGCCGGGTCTTCAAGACGACAGCACAATCTAATAAAATGGCTAAACGCTTCAATGACAATTCGAGCATGTAAAGCGGGGAGCGAGAGTTGGGGCTGGGACTGGGGCTGGAGCTGAAGCTGTGGCATGGGGCAGACAGAGAAAAGAACGGTAAATACATGTTGCATGTGGCGCTTAGCCGTGTCGTACACGAGCACACGAGCGCAATCAGACGCAGCCCCGCCCCCAGCAGCATGTAAGAAAGTAGGCAATAATCGTAAGTGAAACTGCGAGAGAAGGAAGAAACAGTGAAGTAGGGGAGGGAAGCAGGGGAGGGAAGCAGCGACTGCCGGTCACCAGCTGCTTAACTGACCTCCCCTGCCCTGCCTGCCCCTGCTCTATTCTAACCCCCCGTGCCTGTATTGAAATGCGCTTTAAGTTGTGGCGATGTGTAATTGAATTAAATGGATTTCAATATGCGGGCGCATGTTTCGCCCTGGGAAGGGGAAGGGGAAGGTAAGCAGCAGTGGAGTTCGATTTGAGAGGGGGGAGAGAGCACTGAATCCTAGAACAATGTACATGCATAAGCAGCTGGCGAGATCAAAGCAATAGTTATAGCAACTTCGGCTTATTATCAGCGCAGATTGGCAAGCTTATAAGGGAAGAAACAGATTAGAAAGACCTTAGAAGGAAGGCAGTTGAGGCACGAGTGCAAAACAAGTTCCTAAATTGGAATTATTTGAAGTTGCAACTGCCGAGTTAGCTAGATTAAAAGCAGAAGTTCGCTTTTAAGACTAAGTAGATGGGTAGTAGGTGGGTCTACATCGGAAGATATTATACAAAAAGTTGAGGAATAAAGCGAGAACTGGGAGAAGCATTGTGGCTTAAAGAGAAGGAGAGAAAGATTTAGATACTCTTGGGATCAAATACTATATGTATATAAATATTTTTAATTGCTTCTAAAATAGAATGAGATAGTCCCTAAGTTCATTTAAGTTTGCTATAATCTGGTATAGTATACTACCTAGTCTTGACTGCATAGCACAACTAGAAAAGGGAGTAGGGCACAAAAAAAATGAATTTGAATTCTAAAGAAGATACTTAAACCAACAAAAAGTGCCCTACCAACATCACAAACTCCTTCTCAAAGTAGAAGATGGTAATCTCTAAGAAGTATATTTTCATTTGGTATATCATAGTCTAGTATATACTAGATTTTCATTAACCTTTGGCTTTACTCAAGTTTTAGACTTGATTTGCTTTTGATGCCTGCGTCGCCGCCGGTTCAAGTGCCTCGTTAACCCCTATTTATGCGCAATGGCGAAACAGGTAGCAAAACTTTGCCAACTTTTAGTGGGCGACCAAAGGAAGAGGGACAGCAAGATAGAGGGAGAGAGAGAGAGATAGAGAGAGAGGGAAGGAGGCAACTTTAATACTCATTCGGGGTAAAGTTTTGGCTACATGCAAACTTCAATCAACACCAGCAAATATCAGGACGAGCCCGAAGACAAACTCAACTGACCAACTTGACCAACTTGACCAACTGTCCCGCATTGTGTAATTTTTCAAGTGGCAAGCGAGCTAAATAAAGCCGAGAGAAGAAGAGAAGATAGAGAAAACTTTCGGTTGACTTCTTAACGTTCTTTTTATTCGGTCTGCGTCTTTTGCTCGTTCATTGTTTTATTTACCTGGCTGTCGTTGTCTCTCTGCGGGTGTGTGACCAGGTGAGTGTGCAGGTGTGTGTGTGTGTGTGTGTGACCAGTTGAGTGTCTCACTGTGTGTGCAAGTGTGTGTGCTTATTTATATCGCATGATTGAATCTTGGCCAACAGCAACTTTTTCTATTAACTTTAATGCCGACAGAGAGACAGAGAGAGAGAGAGAGTGAGATGGAGAGAGAGAGAGGGGTGACCAGCAGGAGTCACAACTATGTGGCCAGAGCTGGAGAACTCTTTGGGGTTTCGTCTAGGCGGCTTCACCTGCGAAATGGTCGCCTCTCTTTAGCTCGTAAATGAACTTGATTTTTATCGTTTGTCTCCCTCCCTCCCCCTTCCACTCCCTCCCCCTCTGCCGCTGCCAATGTGTATTGATTTCCAGCGGCTTCCACTTGGCTGCCTCAACTGCTTCTTTCTCAGTTACTTCTTCACTTCCTCTTCCCTTCTCCTCATTCTCCTCCTCCTCTTCCGCTTCTCAAGTGATTTCTTGTCCCGGCGTTACATTGTTTTTATGCCACGATTTTTGGTTCGTCTCCCTGCGCTAATGAAAAAGTTCAAAAGTCAATGTTTTTTTGACTTTTCATTGGTGCTGCTTCCCTCCCCCTTCCCCTTCCCTCCGCACTCTCTCACAGTTTTCTTGCAAGTTTTCCCTTGCGCGTTTTTTTATTGCATTTCCAGTTGGGGCGATTGACCATTATTGATGACTTTGCAAGTCGCCCCGCAAATATCTACGGAGTCAGTTAATTAATCCTCGCAAACCGAATCACTTCTATACCATAAAGTGTGGCTTGAGGGTTATGGCAAGTGGTTTGCGTTGCAGAGATGTTGTGGATGGGGGTATTTTTAAAGTAATTCAGGTAAATAGGGAGAGATACACCATATATTTCTAATATATATATCAAAAGATTGGAGACTTGAACTAAATCAATATAATTTATAACTCTTTATTATTCTTGTTGTTCAACAATGCAGAGTTGCACAATCTTCTCTCTTACACGTTGCCAGAAATTGCCTGAGAGTTGCCAGATTGTTCTATTTAATCGATTAAGCAATAAATGGTATTTTCTTATTGATTTCATTTACATTGCACAGCTTATTATTGCCTTATATGCGTCAGGATCTTATTAGAATCTTATAGTATTATCTTTATAGGAATATATTCCATTATTTATATATATTATATCAATATTATTTGTTGACATGAGTTCCTAGGAGAGCAGCATGGGGCTGCAGTTGTGGACATGAAATACAAATGTTTAATCAGTTTTATATTGAATTCTTTGTAGGAAAAGTCTTGCCATATCTCTTAACTGTATTCTTATTTAACATCTATATCTCTCGTTGCATATCTGTCCCCATCAATCTCGGCTCCTTTATATATCACCTGAACAATTAACCCATTCCTGTGCTACCTTTGTAATCCTTGCAACCATTTAAAAGCGCTTTTCAACAAATTTGGCAGCACAACGTATAATTTTCTCATTAAGCGCAATTACAAACACACACACACACAAACACACACACACACACACACACACACGCACACATGTAACTATGTGGGTAAGTAGCTGAGTGTGTGAGTGTGTGCGTGCTGTGGTGCTGCCTGTCTGCAATTGTAAAATATTGGCATTGTACGACATGCTCATTAATTATGCTGCATATCGCAGTTTATCAACACAATCGTTTACTTGACAACATATTTCCCTGCACACTCCAGCCCCCCCACCCTTCCCCTGCCCCGACACACTCTACTAAAGGACCCTCGCCTTGAGTTGGCCGTGCTTGCATTTAATTTATAACCCGAAAAGCCCAAAGTTATACATTTTAACAGGATATGAATAAAGTTGAAGACAACAAAGGCAAATAAAGCAGGCAGACAACAGCAATGGAAGTGGGAGGTGAGGAGTAGGATGGGGGGGGGGGAATAGAGAGAGAGAGAGATTCATTATCTAGCACAACATTTATAAGTGTATGGCAACTGTCTGTGGCCTGGATGAGTACTGAATGTGACTTCCTATCTGACACTCGCTCTGTCTGTCCGTCTGTCTGTCTGTCTCTCGATGCGTATGCGTATTTAATGAGCAGACGTGCGTGCAAATTCGGCTAAGCCCAGCTGAGGCAGAGACAGAGCCAGAGCTGAAAGCGTGTGCGTGCTTAGATGCTTACTGAGTGAGGGGGTGGGGGGGAGAGAGACGTTGCACAGTGGTGTAATTAGTGAACTACGTATGTGATTAACAAATATTTAAAGCTAAATTTAGCTTGAGAAGCAGCTACTTTCTTGAAATTAAATTGTGGTAGCTTCTTTTTCAATAGTTTCGAACCACTGTGCGTGCTGCTGAAGTGTAGAGCATGTGTGTGTGTGCGTACGTGTGTGGGTGTGTGTGGGTGCAAATACGTGAAATGCCAAAATTAAACCAAAACTTTTCATGCTTCATCGCTGCGCAACAACAGCTACAAAATAAGCAGAAGAACTAGAAAGCAGAAGCTGTAGAAGAAGCAAGAGTGGCAAGAGGGGGGAGAGAGCGATGCAGAGTGGCAGAGGGAGAGAGCAACAACAATGTTGAAGATGGAGGAAAACGTGCACTTGGCCACTTTTGGTGACTACGTGCAAAAGTTTTTCATTTCCGCTTTGGCAAACATTAAAGCTGCCAGAACGAATTTACAACGAGCTGCAGCAGGCGAAGAAGGAGGGAAGGCAGAGAAAGAGGAAGAAGAAGAGGAGGAGTAGGATACAGATACAGTTGCTGCACACATAGATACAAACCCAGTCGAGAGCTGAGCTCAAGTGAGATAATCAGACATCTAGAACGGAAATGAGCAACTGCAAATAAATCAAATGCAAAAGCCAAGCTAAAAACAAAGCAAAGAAGGAGTGAGAGAGAGAGGGAGAATATGTCAATTAAAAAACTTGATAAACAGATCAAATCTTACACATAACAATCGAAACTCTTTAATTTGGCCAATTGATCTATGCCTTCCCCCTCGGGCAGCATTTTTTTATTATGATAGAAGAACCCGGGGAACTCTTAACTTTTCTGGCCACGCAACTTTTTATTTCTTTGCAGTTTGTTACTGGCTTCAGCTTAATTAAGCGTTTTTCCTTCAGAGCTTTCCCCTTTGATTTTCTTGTTGATTTTTCAACGGGTTTCCTCGTATTCTGTGTGCAATCAGCGAAAGCCAAAGGTAACAACAGTTCATCCTTTTTCAAACGGCGTCTCATGTTTCCATTTGCAAGGAGTTGATGAATACGTAAGGGAAACATGAAATTTAAAACATTTCTAGAGATTTTACAATGTTATAATAAATTCCAATTACATGCTAAAGTTATTTCTCAGTCACACAAATCTTTAAAGCAGCTTAAGGTTTATTCACATTTTATTGTGTATTTAAATGAACTTCTTTACATGTTACAAGTCTTTAGAATATATTCTAATAAATTTCAATTAATAAAACTCTTGTAAATTCTTGAAAGACGATTTAAAATTTATCAACTGCTTTTTCAACTTGAAATTAAATTTTAATTATTATTTTGTTGTCAATGTGCGATATAAAATATTATTAAAATGTGGAAAATGTTTACAAACGTTTTTGGAGTATTTTCTACGTTATAACACATTTGAATTAATAAACTTTTATTTTATAATTTTCTTTTACGAATTTTAAAATACTGTAAGAGCTTAAGAAACTCTTAATAATAATACATTTTAATTAATTATTTTGCATGTCAATTAAATCTTTATAAATTCTCTAAAATATCTTGAGATCTTCCCCAAATTTATAATAAGTGTTTATTAATATCTATACATGTTTTACAAAAATATATGAACTGTCTTTAAATGTCTCACATTTTTGTTAATCACCTTACATATTACATAATAATATATATATATTATCTTCACAAATTCTCTAAAAAATCTCTTGAGACCTTCCCCAAATTTATAATAAGTGCTTATTAATATCTATACATGTTATACAAATATGGTATATGAACAGTCTTTTAAATGTCTTTTATTTTTATTAATTACCTTACATATTATATACATATATATTAATGTATTATCTTCACAAACTCTCTAAAATATCTCAAGAGCATTTTAAATTTTATAGCATAATTCAATTAATTTCCTTACATGCTTTTCTGATCTCTCCAAGGGCAACCTGTTGTCATGTCGCAGTTGGCACTTAATCAGCGCCTGGTAGCCTGGCTAATCCATAATCCCACAACAAACTTTGCCACTCTTCTCCACAGCCTCCTCTTTCTAGCTCCGGCTAAAAATTAGCGCCAGCGACCCTGGCAATTAAACCGTCTTAGGACGCCCAAAACAAAAGCCGCGACGCGGCCGTGTGTAAACAGTTGCCTATTGCCAGTTGCCTGTTGCCAGTTGCCCGTTGCCAGTTGCCAGTTGCCAGTTGCCAGTTGCCCGTTGCCAGTGGCCATAACTCTAAGCCAATAGTCAACACGGCGAAATAAAACAAAAACAAGGCCCAGACCAAACACTTGACTTGGTCTGCCCATGTACAGCAGGCCAAGAGGGCGGCAGGGGGAGGGAGACGGGACTTTCCATTCACGCCTCAAAATTTTCAACAATAGCAAAACGAGGCAAACGAAGCGACGAAGCCACTTTAAGCTCCGCAAATCCATAAAGCAAACAAAATGGTTTTCAAATAGAAACCGCGTCGTGGTGGCAGCAGCAGGGGAAGCAAGGCGGGGGGAGAGGTGGAGTAGCAGAAGGAGGCTGCTAGTCGTGCCGCGTTGGCAGGCAGGCAGCCAGGAAGCTGGAGCAAGTGCCGGGTACATTCGTCGTTGCCATTGTTACCGCCATCGATAATACTGAGCCATATTTTTGTGCAGATCTGAGACGAGACGAGAAGCCCCGACATCAGTTCCTGCCTCTGCCTCAGCCTCAGCCTCAGCTTCAGCCTCAGCTCCAGCTGCCAACGGGTGTCAACATTGCCGCCGGCAGACTGCAGACTTTGGTTTCGGTCTCTCCAGGCAAGTTTGTTTGGTTCTGATTTGCTTTTTCTTTCTTTCTCTCTCGGCTCTGGTAGAAAATTGAAAATTTTCCCTACTAATCGCAATCGATACGCCCTGCCGCATGTCACTCAGCCCAGGGGGGGGTGGAGGCAAGGCAAGCGGGGGAGCGGGGAGATTTTTGTTTGAACTGCGATTGGGCAAACAAATAAATTGAAGAATGCTCAAAATTAAATAAATATTTGGCATTTTCAGCTGCAAATAAATTACAATAATGAATGACTTCGGGATGAGAGAGAGAGAGCAGGGAGAAGGGGGAGGGGAGGAAGGGAGGTCAGAGGAAGTGCCCGTCTATTGGCGAGTGAGAAAGATAAATTACACTTGATTTGACAAATTAAGTTGCCAGTCAGCTTGGCTTCTTTGCCGGCCATAAAACCCGCAAGAATAATCGCACGGAATGCGGAAGAGAAATCTTTGAAATTTCTTAAATTCTTTTTGCACTTTAAAGCGAGGAATTGCTAATGATAAAGAAGGAAATGCTAGGGAAGTTGGGTTTGTTTGTAGGAGAAGGGGTGAGAGTTAAAGATAGCTGAAGTATACCCTGTACTCATACTTGTCAGTATATGCACTGTATTTAAATCTGTCTAACTTATCTCGGCTCATTGAAGGTAGTTCCTATTTAACCAAACTCAGTTGATAGAGCTCCTTAATTATGCATTTTAGAGATTTAACATTATTATGTCTATTGAATTTGTTTGCATTTTAAACAATTTCAAAGATCTAACTTTAATTTGTTGTTTACCTCTCTTGATGAACATTTTTTTTGGGAATTTTTAAAAATATCAAATATATATCGTCACTTCTTTGGTAAGTTCTCCTGATGAACACTATTCCTTAGTAATTTCCAGTATAAATATAAATATCAAATATACAATATATCGTCACTTCTTTGTTAAGCTCTCTTGATGAACATTTTCCCTTATGAATTTTCAATATAAATATAAATAAATATCAAATATATATCGTCACTTTTTTGTTAAGCTCTCTTTATAAAGACCTTTCCTCTGAAGCTTTCAAATATATTTTAGAATTATCAACACGTTCTTTATGAAGACCTTTCCTCTGCAGTATCCATAAATTATCACAGATCTGCCATTAATTTTCAGCTAAACTCTCTTGTTGAAGCTCTTTCCCAGGGAAGAAGCGATATTAAACATAAGTTCCCAATATTTTGATATTTATTCATTGACACTGCATCACTTTAAAGACAGAGTTCCTTCTCTCAGCATATCTGCTTCTCCCTCTTTCACCCTACTACACTTTAAAGACACGATGATTTTTCAATTAAAGCTCAGCAGCGCTCTCGAGCACCTTGCTGAGGGGGGGGGAATGGGAAAGGAACGTTGCCGAAATGAACGAAGTGAGCAGCCAATAACCCGGGCAGCAGCAGGAACAGGAGCAGTCAGGGGTGCCACATGCGTCCATTTATTGCTTCGTGCCACATTGCGTTGCCCCCATTCGGATTCGTGTTCGACTCCTTCAACAAGAACAACACTTCGATGTGCGCATAATTCACAGCTGAGTGAATTTTAAGTGGTTATTGCAAAAGTTCGCACAAGCGAAAGTGTTGCCTGCCCCCTACGAGAGTTGCTCCACCCCCACCCCCACCCCCACCTCTAACTCGACCTCGACCCCTTCCCTACCCCAGCTCTCCATACAGCCTCGAGTCTGGCACACAGCGCTCTGGCATATTGGTTGCCAGCAAATTGGAGCGCAGTTTTTATTGAGTTATATGTCGAGCGCGGGGTGCAGGGAGGGAGGGAGGGGGAAGATTGGCATGTCAGGCGAAGGCAACTGCAGCGAGGACTACGAGGACGACATCGTTGACTAGGCCAGAAATTAGGTTAAGCATTATAAATAATTTGATTAGCCCTAATTGGCGTGAACTTGCAACGAGGCAGTGCCACAGCCGGCGACAGTGCCTGAGCCAGAGCCAGAGCAAAGGTCGAGCTGGCGTCTTGGCAGGCGTCGAAGGCTTTTTATGATTGACAGGGCAAGCGCGTGTGGGCGGGGGGCGTGGTGGATGTGTTGGAGGCAGCTGCCAGACGGAAATGATTATTATATAATTGAAATTGATAGGCAAGTTGGGGGGTGTTAGCAAAGAGAGGGTAGCGGGGACAGTGGACAGGGGACTATCCCTGTTGGAGCACTCCAACTGGCGTCGTTCGCTTCAATTATTCATTAAAAAAATCCCATTTAATTCCAATTAAAGATGCAAAAGCAGCTGCTCATCTAACGATAAACCGACAAGAAGCGACCCCAAATCGAGCAGCTTCCCTGCCCCCTCGACGGCAATCGTCTATTTGCCTTGCAACTACGTGTCCGGGCGAGAAACGTGCTCAAGTCCTTGATTTAAAGCGACGCATAGTGAGGAGAATCTTTGCATTCTTGGCTAAGTTAAGCTAGACGACTACTGCATACCCTGTAATGCAGGGACCTGCTTGCGGTGCTTACACTCATCTGCAGTAGATAGTCACATGCAGGTAGACTAATACGTAATATATCCGCTTAGCCTGTGCACATTAATCCTGAAGTGATAAGCAGAGTTAATCACCCTCCCCATCTTATCAAATACACAAACCTTTTGTTAGCCCTCGCGAGGCACAGGAATACTGTAGGCTTTCGAATCCGGAGCGCCTGCCGACTGGTGTGGTCCAGTACGTTGAGATTCCGTGCTTCCCTGGGCCATATACAGTTGCGGGTTCGAGTCCCGCCTTTGGGTATGGTTGTCTAACACTCTTGTTTGTCCCCTCAAAAACTGCAATATGATGTAAAATACACTGATCAAATAATACGATAATACCTAATATATATATATATAGAGATATAGAGATAATAAAAGGTGTGATGATGAAGATATAAGACTCAGTATGTAGATAGGAAGAATGTGTATATATAAATATTGTAATAATATGTATAATGAATACGTCTCTCTCCTAGTCATAAGGCCAGACATAAGCTGAAACTACTCACTCTCAAATCGAATCAACTCTGATGACACAACACAACTGCAACCAAAAGAAGAACAAGAACAAGAAGTCCAGTCACAAAACAATACAGAAAAGGAACAGAAGAATAATATGTGATGTGTGTTTATACTACTACTACATTATACACAACTCTACAAATAAATCTCAGAATCAGAAACATGTGATGAACAACTAGATATGTTTAAGAGATATGTCAGTCGCGTCTATATTCTCATTCTCCACAAAGAAGAGGGGTCTCCCGTCGTTGAAAACATAAAAAAGTATCTAAAGAGAAAGAAGGAGGTGCCACAGAACAAAACAAGATCAAGTATCACTTTGGAGGTAGGTGGTATGCGGTGGTCCAACTGGAGGAATAATCTCACGATAACAAAGGAAATGGAAATAATAATAGAAATAATAATAAAAGTCGTTTGCGTATGACAATTGTATCGAATTTAGAAAAGAATAATAATAATATTTATTTATAATAATTTTTGTTTTTTTTTTTTGTACAATATAAAATTGAGAATCATCTTTATACCCTTAATATATAATAAGACTATAAAGTCAAAGAAATTATATTTTTAAAATAAATTTGATTAAATATAATTATTCTGAATCTGTCCACGTGTGCACAGCAATATGCTGTATTGGACCAATATATCGTATAGCTGTCATACAAACTATCGGCCGATTTTCTTTATTTGTTAAGATATTGTAACCAAATTTACTACATTGGACTTTTTCTATATATATAATAAGCATATGAAATTTCATAAGAATCTTCAATAGGAATCGGGCGAAGTTAAGGTTTTTTTAAGTAGACTAGGTTTGATTTTGGAAATAACTGAACTTATCAGTGCCAATCAAAGTAAAAAATAATACTGTGCACCATTATATATCACTAGTATAGGAACGATCGTAGAACCTGCCAGGATGGCCTTCGTTCTCGTTTTTACACGTTTTTAATTGTGTGGTAAATATTTCTAAACTTTCAAAAAGCGAATTTCCCGCAAAAATATCGCTGTGTGATTTGATTACAGAACGAGTAATCCATTAGTTTTAATTTTTTGCCATTGATAAATTATTTTGAAATCCACAAATACTTGCACACACTCATTAGGTTCAGCAGGCCGCACACTAATGCAATTAGCAGGGAAACCGATAGAAAAACAGGCGACTCGGCGCGACCAAGAGATACCCTGTAGGTGTATGCAACTTCCTTAGAACTATTTCTTATGGATGGTCAAGCATCTGCTGTTGACTATTACAAAGTAGTTGCCCTACTCAGCTGGACTTGTAGATACCCTGTAGTAGTGTAATTAACACATCAGCCCACCTCACTAATTACAGGGTATTAGTGAAATCAGACTTAGCACACGCCTGCAATTAAGCGTTATATCAGCTTTAAAATAGACCCGCAAATCCTCTCGTCAAAAATCAAATGAACTGATAAACGAATTCAATTCAATGCGCAACGGGGCGTGGCCGCCCTAGGCCTATTCTAAGAAGGGAATGAGCAGGGGAAGATGGGAGGGGGGGGAGAGTGGCAAATTCAAAGTGAAATTTGCACAATCCGATGGTCGAATGCGAAATGCAAATTGTTGCCCGGCGCCAATTACAGAAAGGCGTGTGGAAATGGAAAAGCGCACAGCAGGAGCAGGATGGGAAGGAAGGGGGAGAGGGGAAGAAAGAGTGAAAAGTGTGGAAATATGCACACTGCAGGCTGGGAAAATTGAAAATGAAAATTTGTTAAATTGCAAAACGCTGGCCGAAAATGCAACTAAGGCGTAAGAAAGCTGCCACTCGACTCCGCATCGAGTTCGACTCCCTAACAATGAGCAAACATTTTTGCAATGATAACTAAATAAACTGACAACTGGCAGCATTGAAATCGGAGTTGCAGTTGCAGTTGCAGTTGCAGTCGAAACTGGAATCAGAATCGGAATCGGAATAGGATTCGAAATGGGGCTGACAGAACAAATAAACTGCAGGCAAAGGCTGCAGGGCCCCTCAAAATCAAGCTGACAACAAATCCCAATGACAAAATCAAGCAATTGCAATCGATACTCAGACAGACTCGCATACAAGGCAACTCACACACACACACACCCACACACACACATATAGACTACCCAGTAAATGGTCATGTTTCGGTCTGTTGCCAGTGCGGAGATCTCAGTCAGGTGAGGAAGGAGAGACAGGGAGGTAAACCGAACCTAAAACTCGTCCACAGACAACGCGACATGTTGCTGCTGTGTTCGTTGCTTGCTCTGTCCAAATGTCAATGCAATTGTCAGTTGTTGTTGTTCTTCTTGTTCTTGTTGTTGTTGGTGTTGTTGGTGTTGCTGCCACTCCTGTTGTTTGCCATATGCATCATCAATTTAGTGTGTCCAGCTGGGGCTGGTAGGGGAAATGGGGAAAGAACTTGGCGCATCCCAAACAGCTGCGTCTCTTATTGATGAGCCCCTGACTTCTTTACCCTCACACTGCCGACACTGAAGTGAAATGCAATAAGCGGCCCAATAGTTATGGCGAGCATGTCAGAGAAAGAGGGAGACAGAGAGACAGAGAGCAGGGGAGAAACAGAGCCGTAGGCAACTGTGCCATGCGAATGGGTAAATTGATAGTCAAGGCTTTAATAGAGTCGCACATAATTGAGTGTGAGTCTTAATAGAGTCGGGATAGAGCTCTAAAATTGTGGATTATTAAAGACTTTAAGTGGAGGCTTACTTTGCACTTGCATTGCCAGCACAGCTGAGACTGCCTTCGCCTCTTTATGCCATACCAGACTGTACTAGGAGTCTAGCGGGTGTCGCGGGTCTCGCGGGTTTGCACAGGGAATTCCCGCCGTATTATCGCGCTGTTGCCAGAAATCTGAGCAGAGAAATGCAAAATTCTCCATACGCACATTGAAAACCATTTTCCTAACCATGGCAACCATGGACTACCCCCATGTATGCCCCTCCCCCCCTTTTCCTACTCTCTTCAGCGGGCTCCAAATGCCGACATAAGCCGCTTAAAATCATAAAAAGCGCTTGTGGCACAGGAAATTTTTCAAAAAATCGCACTCGAAACTCATTACAACAAAAGGTGCTTCATCAGGGCAGCTTTCCCTTGCCTACCTCCCCCCTCCCCCCCTTTACTGCCCTGCCACAACAACGGCAAGCAGAGGAGGCCCACTTAAGTCGGCATTGGTGGCCATAATCAACGCAGCCGCCGTCGAACACCTTCAACAGGGCGCAGTCAGTGGCAACAGGCGTCAGCAGAGGAGAGGAGAGGAGAGAAGTGTCGCAGGGGTAGGGGGTGGCAGGGAAAGCGGGTTCTCGGGGCAGCATTTCATTTGCAGCGCACTCGTAAAAAGTGAAAAGAACAATGGCGTGGCAAGTACCAACTGGGAATCCCAGTCGGCTGCCAATGTGCGGGTGCATAGAGAGAGAGGGGTAGGGCAAGAGGGCAGGGGGTACTTGCGGGTCTGGTATACCCCGAGAGTTCTGCGCCTGTCAGACGTCACAATGCCAGGGCACTTAAGCCATTGCTTTTTGATGCTGCTGTCCCTGGACTGTCTCCCTCTCTATGCACGAGGGTGTGCCTGTCTGTGTGTGTGTGTATTTGTGTGTGTGCCTGTGTGTGTGTGTCCTGTTCCAGTTTCCGGTGTGTGTCACAGGATTTTTCTCATTTTGCAGCGGGGAGTTCAGCGTGTCAGGGCGAACCCATTTGCCTGTCTCCCTGTCTCTCCCTCTGTCTCCCTTGCCTAACTCCCTTCCGCCTTGCTGTCTGTCTGCCTGTCTGTCGTCTATGCTGCCGGGTCTGGCCCTGCTCTGCTGGTCATGTAGACAGCTAGCAATAATTCTGATACCGCCAGGGCAGGTAGCACAGCCGTGCTGCTGCCTCCTTCTGCGCCGCGCTGCGCCATTGCACTCAACATTGTCCTCAGCTTCGGGGCCTGACAATGATGGCGTTGACGTCATCGGCACTGGAGATGTAGCAGGAGCAGGAGCAGGGGCAGAAGCTGGAGTTGCCACTGCTGCTCTTGCTGGATCTGAAGCTGCCACTGCTGCCGTTTGTCATTCATTTACTGCCACCTTCGGCTCAAACGTCCACCTCCCACCTCCCTAGCTATCCCATTATTTATGCTTTTTAGGTAGCTCTAGGTACACACTGGAGACTCTTTGCTGCCAGCTGCCTGCACTTGTATACCCCCCTCACCCCCCTGGGATTATGTGTACTCTCTGTGGCACGCTGCCAGGATTGGCAAACACATCTTCAATTTGCACTTGTCGTACATTTTAATTGTTATTGTTTTGCGTGACGAGTCGAGGAGACTGCACTCGATAATCGACAACTCGCTAGGGCAGCTTTAATTCGCTTGACCCACACACACATACAAACACACACACACGGACACACACTGCAGTCATAATTGTTGTTGTTCAACTGATTTATAGTGTTGCCATTTGCAATTACAAATCGTTTACAGGCTCAACTTGCTTGCAATTCCCAAGTGCAATGTTTGTCAGTCAAGTCACAAACCGCGTATGCGATCTACTGCATTTAGCCGAGACACACAACCAATTAATGATGTGCTCTGTGGGAGAAGGAGATTGTGGAGTGTGGAATTACAAATTATTATTACAGTTGAATGGGGTTAAATAATATATAAACTGTTGGTCATCATGGATAGCAAACAGTTTCTATATTATAAGAAAATTTATTTTAGTATTCTATTCATTCAAAATCAAGTAGAAAATGTAGTTCTTAATTGAGATATTTGATCTACTCAGTAGTTAGCAGAGCTTCAAAGTATTTCTATTCAACTGAACATCTACTTTACTCATCTAAGTTTATTATCATTCTATACTATTATGCTGCCAATCAGTATTCTACTTTAAGACTTAAGAAGAGTCTCGAGGGATTTCTTCTCATCTAAACTCTTTATATATATTCTACTAATAAACTTAACTACTTATACTTCTACTGTCATTCTGTTTTATTCTTCTTCTATTCTTCTAGTAGTTTAAAGACCTTCAAAGTATTTCCATTTAACCTTTAATATCTCTCTACTTCTCTACTATATAACATACTATAATTCCTATACTTATTAATCGCCCCTTTTAAGATCTTTCCTTACATACTGTAAAACTGTCAGATTCATTTGCATCGAATCCTTTGGCATCACTTAATCATCGTCAGTTCACACAAACCCTTTGGCTTGACATACTCAACTCAAACCAAAGCCAACTCGACTGGGGGTGTTAAGAGTGGGCGTGGCGTTAAAACGCCCTGCAGTGACCAAAATTACAAATAGCGGTTATTATGAAGCCATAATTTATGCAAATACGTTTGTGGGCGTACGGTCGGTCGGTACGGAGGTACGAACGGAAGAGGGAGAACGGGTATACGGGGGCAGGACTGCGTCAGTTACTTGACGCACAACCAGCTCTAATTGTTTGATTAATGGTTGGGTAAAAACTGAGAACTGAGGCACGTGCTGAGTGTGGCGCTACTGACATCAGACACGATGTACTAGTCGAATTGCAACCCTCTTTCGAGTAGTACTCAGTAGTACACGGACTGCATATCGTGTTACACAGGGCGCGTGACACGAGAGCGTACAAACGGGGGCTCTTTGTTTATGGCTCAGTTGGAGTGGGGGCTGTAATTACCCTGCACCCAAAATAGCAAGGAGTTGAGAAGGAACTTTCTTTTCTTTTTACAATTTTCAACAAACTTTAAAATCGATTTGTATTTTAATTTTGATTAGGTTCATTGATATTGAACCTTATACTCAGATATATTGAATAAATATATATTTGCCAAATCAATAAGGGATCGAAACCATTAACATATGGATATAGAACTTAAAAAGTAGCAAAGTAAGGAGAGTTTTAGGTATAATTTGCTGGTGCATTGCAATCTTCCTTCTGTGCAAGATTCTACAGATTTCAGTTGCATTTCCCTGACCTGCGCTATTTGTCGAGCCGAGCAAATAATGTTTCGATTGCAGAGCTTGCTCGCAACAATTCCCCGCAGGGCACAGACAACCAGAGCAGACGGAACAGACAGAGCAGAACTATCCGACCGTCTCTCTGCGGAAACAACTCACGTATCTCGCGCGTACATATGATATGCACAGAAGCGCATATAGAAAGAGGGGGGGATAGAGAGAGAGAGAGAAGAGGGGGAGAGGGAGGCAGGAATAGATATATCTATGTGCCAGCTGATGCATATATCATGTACTCTGTGCCGCTGGCTGCTTTATGCATAACCCGGCCAAGGTTTCCTCCCCCACCCCCTTACTCTCGGTTCGTCCTGCCCACACCTGCCCTTAACTCCAGTTTGGTGAGTTTCGCAAGTTGTTTGCTGTTTTTCATGTTTTTCATGTTTATGCGAAAAACTTTGCCAAGCTCCGCGCGTTGCGCCTTGAGGCATATTTCGTTCTATGTCTTCCGCTGGGAGCAGCAACAAGAAGCGCAGCAGGGGGGGTTTAGGGGAGAAAGGAGTCAGCCCGTTGGGAGCTGTGCCAGCAGAGTTCTTGGCGGGATTGCATTGTTTGCCTTTTGGCTTCAGCCGCCGTCGCCGTGACGCTGTTTGCATTCTGGTTTATGCTTCTAGTTTTTTATGCAATTTTTATTTTCTCTGCTGCGCTGCCGACACCGACGCTGCTGCTGCGACTGCGACTGCTGCTGCTGCTTCTGCTGCCGTTGCATCCGTTGGCCATATTAAAAGATTTACATAGTTAAGCTCTTCAAATTGCAGCCAAATGGCGTCATATTTTGTTATTATGGCATAAGCCGAGTGCCCAGTCGGGCTAATAGTCGCATCTCTCTGGCCGGGAACTGCTTGGTCAGTCCTCTAACAAATCAGCTGGACTGTCTGCGCCATAAAGTGTGTGCTATAACAATAAATAACATCATTTATGCACCTATAAAAGTGAAGAAAAATTTTAAATAAAATAATTTATGCACCTATAAAAGTCCTGAGAATGTAAAACTAACTTAGGTATAAGGATTAGAGGTATACGTGAACTAATCGTATATTATAGAGATGTATGGAAGAATATAATAGAGTTATAAATAGTAGTCAGAATGTCCTTAAGCTGCTTTCAAGATGTAAGCTTCCTATCTCCATGCTAGCTGATTCTTTATACAGATCAATAGCCCTATAAGTTGCTATAAAGATATGTTAGGTTTGAAGTTATAAGAAAGATTATCACCAAATTGAAGAACTTTAAGAAAGTCTCCTCTCTTTGACCTATAGAACAGTGTGTAATACCTATAAAAGTGAAGAAAAATTTGAAATAAAATAATTTATGCACCTATAAAAGTGCAGAAAATGTAAAACTAACTTGGGTATAAGGATAAGAGGTATACGTGAACTAATCGTATATTATAGAGATATGTGATATTATATAATGGAGTTATAGATAGTAGTCAGAATGTCCTTAAGCTGTTTTTAAGATATAAGCTTCCTATCTACATGCTAACTGATTCTTTATACAGATCAATAGCCCTATAAGTTGCTATAGAGTTTGTAGTTATAAGAAAGATTATCATCAAATTGAAGAACTTTAGGAAAGTCTCGTCTCTTTGACCTATAGAACAGTGTGTAATACCTATAAAAGTGGAGAAATATTTTAAATAAAATAATTTATGCACCTATAAAAGTGCAGAAAATGTAAAACTAAGTTAGGTATAAGGATTAGAGGTATACGTGAACTAATCATTTATATATAACATATATAATATATATATATATATATGTATATTATATAACAGAGTTATATATAGTAGTCAGAATGTCCTTAAGCTTCTTTTTATGATATAAGGTTCCTATCTACATGCTAATTTTATTATAAGTGAAGAGTCCGTACATCGTAATATAGTATCTTAAACATGCTAACTGATTCTTTATACAGATCAATAACTCTATTAGGTACTATAAAGATATGATAGGTTTATAGTTAAAAATAAATAATATTACCAAATTGAAGAACTTAAGGAAAGTCTTTTCTTTCAACTTAAGAGCAGTGTGTAATACCTATAAAAGTGAAGAAATGTGAAGAAATTGGGGAGGATCTACAAATAAGTCTGGATTAAAGATTAGGTATACTACAGATATACTGATATACACAGACCTTCAATAAGTAAAACTGTTAACACTTAGTCAACTCTTATATCTGTTAAATATATATAAAATAGTATTACTAAATTAGTGCAGATCTAGCATTAACCATTTCTCATTTCTCTTGATATACCTATATATATTTATGTATATATCATATATAGATATATATTTATATACCAATCTTATATAAGTAGAGATCTATCCCATAAAACTTTATACAGTTCGAACGCTCTTTCAGTTTCCCTCGTATTGGTCGAAATAGATAACCTAAGTAAGACTTTATACAGATCGGAAACTCTTTAACCTCCTACAAAGATATCTCAAGTCTCCAGTCTGATGAAACTTCCCTTGGCAAATTGAAGAACCTAAAGAAAACCTCCTCTTTCATTGCCTGTGCTGCCTGTTGCTTACAGTTTTGCAACTTTATTATTTTATTGTCTCTCGTTATGGCAAAATTCGACTATAGAGCACTCCTCTGCCCTCTGCCCTCTAGACTCCCTTCCGCCATGCCTTGCTAGGGGTTAAGGCAGCACTCAATGGGCTCCTCGATGGACGACGAAGGAAATCGTCAAAGGACAGACGAAGAGTTGCTAAAGTTTTCAGTTCATATTCTTTCTTTATGCTCCATTCGATTTGGCCAAAGGGCGTGGCCAGGGGAAGGCGGCAGGGGGCAAGGGGCAGGCAACAAAGAGATAAGATAAGATAAAGTTCGGCACAAAAAGTGTATGCAGAAAATTGAAAACCCAATTGAAAGTTATTGAAATTGCACAATAATTTCTTCAATTGCATGCGCTATTGAATTTCTGTCATAAGTTTGCTCCTCTGTCCTGCTTCGTGCTCCGCTCAAGCATCCTTTGGCCGACGAAGACGATAAGGAGAAGGAGGGGCGGGGCACGGTAGCTCTACAAGGCGTGCAGGGGAATTCCAGCAAGCTTTGTTGTATTGTGTGTAATTATGGGCAATGGGAGAATGCTGTAAACTTTTCGGACCATTCACCATTCAGAGCGGGTAATTAATGAT
Organism: Zaprionus ornatus; assembly: GCA_018904035.1. Classification (NCBI taxonomy): domain Eukaryota; kingdom Metazoa; phylum Arthropoda; class Insecta; order Diptera; family Drosophilidae; genus Zaprionus; species Zaprionus ornatus. The sequence continues at coordinate 13,194,027 of JAEIFZ010000002.1, read as the reverse complement.
AATGGAAAATGATGATGGCGTATTCACAAAAGCCAGAGAGCGAGAGAGAGAGGAAGAGAGAGGGAGAGGAAAGTCGAATAAGAGCTTCTATTATGGAGATATTACACTTGGCTGCGTTTCTGCTTTCGATATTCGAAGTAGAAATTTTAGTTTCATTTCATTTTACAAACGAGTTTTCCACAGGGCAGGTGAAAAGTCTTGTGAGCGGAGGGGTAGAGAGGGGGAAATTCACGGCCTAATAAATCGAATATGTTGGGAAGCTTAAATAAATGAAGAGTTCGAACTGAACAGTAAAAAATATCTTAATAAAATACACACTGAAAAGCGTTGAATACGTTCAAGCAAAAACAAAAGCGCTTTAATAAGCATTATCCCCAGGGGATGGCGAGAGGGGGGGCTGGCTGCAGGGGATTGGTAAAGCTGGATAAATGCGACACAAAAACGCTGAATGGCCGCACTCAATCGCATTCATTTTCATTCATATTCGAAAACACGCGTCTCTGTTATTGACATTTTATGCATGACATTCTTTCACTTGCGGCTTGCTATTGAAACCCCGCCACGTTCCACTTAACCCACAAACCCCTGCCTCTGCCCCTGCCCCTTCCCCTTCCCCCTCTATCCCTGTTCGGGACCCCGTTGACATACCCTTGTCAAGAGCAAAAGAGCAGCGGACCACAAAAAATTGGGCGGGCTGCAAATGACGCGAGTTGTCAACGTGAATTAAAATAATTGATTTATTTTAACGCAAGTTAAGCGAATAAACGAATGAGGAGCAAAAACACGGCGAGAAACGGCGAGAAAAGTGAAAAGGGACGCACTTGAAGCTTGTCAGCAGCAGCAGCAGAAGGAGCAGGGGGAAGACAGGAGCAGGTTACTCCTTTTGAACTAATTTAAAAGAGCATAAAACAAATGGAATATGAAAGATAAATAAAAAACCTGTAAGAAAGGGTATTCTCGGTGTGCCCTTGCCAACCTGCAATGTATTCCTACCATTCCTATATAAGATATATATAATGATAACAAATTGTATAACACTGTACTCTGTAATAACAACTATATTATATAATAATGATATATTAATATTGAAACTGGCTGATTTACAATAGTAAATTTGGTTAAATATCTCGAAAATTAACCAAATTGGTCGATGGATTGTATGACAACTCTGTCATATATTTATAAATTTATATTTATATATATATTGAAAATGGCTGATTTGATAAGTTTGGTTAAATATATCGAAAATTAACCAAAATTGGTCGATAGGTTGTATGACAACTCTGCCATATATTGATATATTTATATTCATGTTGAAAATAACTGAGTTAGTAAATTTGGTTAAATATTTCGAAAATTAACCAAAATTGGTCAATAGGTTGTATGACAACTCTGCCATATATTGATATATGCCTTTATATTGATATATGCCTTTATATTAAATATGCCTGATTTGATAAATTTGGTTAGATATCTCGAAAATAAACCGAAATTGGTCGATGGGTTGTATGACAACTCTGCCATATATTGTTTCGATTCGGCTCGTAATGACTTATTTACAGCGTGCAGCAATAATAACAATGTCTGCTAAGTTTCATCAAAATAGACAGACAGACATGGCAGAAGAAGGCAGAAAATATATACTTTACATGCTCAGAGATATCTGCTAAGGTGCATTGCAGACTCCCATCTATACTCGTATATCCTCTGCAGGAGCATAAACATGCCTTTCAGACTAATTGAAAGTCTCTCTCTAAGTATGAAGACAAATAAAGTATGAAAATTAAAACGAAACGCCCCAATAAATATGCAATTAAATATAAATATTTTCAACTTGGCAAAGAGTTCAAGTTTGCCTCCGGTTTGTCAGCAAATCAAAAAGAATTGCCCGTTTGTGCCTCCTTCTATCGGTCTCTCTGTCTGTCTGTCTGTCCGTCTTTCTGTCTGTCTGTTGCCTTATCTTTTGCGCAATGTTGTGTAAATTGTCAAAATTATTAATTGCGGTCATTATTCAGCTGCCGCTGTTTAGCCCGCGGCGCAGAGTGTCTCCCATCTTGAGGGGCAGTTCTGAGTCCGAGTCCGAGTACGAGTACGAGTGCAACCCCAGCTCCGCCTCCGTTTTAATTAGCCAATAAATGGCGCTGTGAAAATTACGCCACAATGAGAATTAATGCCGCCTGTTAACCGTAAGCGATTTGTTATCGTTACAGGGCCGAAGAAGAAAAAATATAGAAAATTTGCCTCAAGTTGTTAAGCTGCCAAAAACTTTGGCCCCCTTTTGGTATCTTCTGGGTTAATCGCTTCTTTGCCTGCCTGCCTGCCAGTCTGCCTGCCCCACGGTCCACTTCTTATGCCTCCCCCCTTTTATTAGGCAACATTAATATTTTTATAGTATTGACCCCCCTCTCTACAGCTCGTTAATAAAGATGGTAGCCGGAGGTTGCCTTATTGAAGTGCCTTCATTATGGCCAGCGTCCGATAAGGCTGCCGGCGCGTGGCATTTCGAATTGTCAATTGAAACGCATAAAATAAATAAATAAAAAGAAAAACAAGCAGCTTTGGCAGCCCTTAAAATGTGACAAATAAAAAAGAAAAGAAAAGAAATTAAAACAAATACAAGAAATGGCAGAACTCTGTCGAATTTATGAATGGAAATGCATAAAAAAGACAGTATAATCTGAGGCTGTGAAGCTTCTTTGTCACATTGCTGATAAGTTTTTTTTTTTTTGGAAAAATAAAAAGAGCTTTTTTCCTCTTTTTTTTTTTTTTTTAGGCGGGTGGAAGAAATCCTTGCTGGTTAAGCTGCTCTACAATAATAGAAAGTATTGTTTAACTGTTTTGAATATATTTATTAATTGTGCACACTGGAAATTAATTAATTAATTCTAGCTTTAAAGTAACGCTTTCAACTCAACTTTTATTGATTTTTAAGCCGAAAAAGGCGTGCACGGATTCTAAAAGACTCTTTAAGTTACTGCAGGATAAGTGAATATCGACACAAAGTTTGGTCAGTTTAGCTCCAACAGACTCTAAGATCTAGATGTTCATACTGACAGACAGACAGACAGACAGACAGACAGACAGACAGACAGACAGACAGGCAGACAGGCAGACAGACAGACAGACAGACAGACAGACAGACAGACAGGCAGACAGACAGACAGACAGACAGACAGACAGACAGACAGACAGACAGACAGACAGACAGACAGACAGACAGACAGACAGACAGACAGACAGACAGACAGACAGACAGACAGACAGCAGACAGACAGACAGAGACAGACAGACAGACAGACAGACAGACAGACAGACAGACAGACAGACAGACAGACAGACAGACAGACAGACAGACAGACAGACAGACAGACAGACAGACAGACAGACAGACAGACAGACAGACAGACAGACAGACAGACAGACAGACAGACAGACAGACAGACAGACAGACAGACAGACAGACAGACAGACAGACAGACAGACAGACAGACAGGCAGACAGACAGACAGACAGACAGACAGACAGACAGACAGACAGACAGACAGACAGACAGACAGACAGACAGACAGACAGACAGACAGACAGACAGACAGACAGACAGACAGACAGACAGACAGACAGACAGACAGACAGACAGACAGACAGACAGACAGACAGACAGACAGACAGACAGACAGACAGACAGACAGATAGGCAGACAGACAGACAGACAGACAGACAGACAGACAGACAGACAGACAGACAGACAGGCAGACAGACAGACAGACAGACAGACAGACAGACAGACAGACAGACAGACAGACAGACAGACAGACAGACAGACAGACAGAAAGACAGACAGACAGACAGACAGACAGACAGACAGACAGACAGACAGACAGACAGACAGACAGACAGACAGACAGACAGACAGACAGACAGACAGACAGACAGACAGACAGACAGACAGACAGACAGACAGACAGACAGACAGACAGACAGACAGACAGACAGGCAGACAGACAGACAGACAGACAGACAGACAGACAGACAGACAGACAGACAGACAGACAGGCAGACAGACAGGCAGACAGACAGACAGACAGACAGACAGACAGATAGGCAGACAGACAGACAGACAGACTCGCCTGCTGATGGTGAATAAGAATTTATCTAGTTTATAAGTTAGCACATGCATATTTATATAATCCGTAACCTGAAATGCAACCCAAAACCTTCTTAAATTATACACATACGTATACATATATCCCACCGGCATAAAGTTCCCCTATGAACACCCCAGGGAGTAGGATATCGAGGTTCCCTCTATGGTAGATACTTTGTTTTATTGCGCGTTGTTAATGCGTTTTTGCGATGTGTGAGGCAAAAAAGTTATCAGCACATAATGCGACGCGTCACATTGACTCAATTACTTCCCGTACAAACAGTAACAACAACAACAATAACAAAAGCAACAACAAGAACAACAACAACAGTGGCACTTAATCAAAATAAACAAATCGGTAAATGTTGCCAAGTTTGAGTTGAGAGTTTCAGTTGCAGATTGAGAGGAAGGTTGCCGCTGACAATAAAGAAAATGCCATTCAGCTGGAAAACTTCGGATAAGGTGCCGAGAATACACACACACACGCAAACACACACATAAAGGGAGCCTCTTATAGGTTATATATTTTCATAAGGAAAAGCGGCGCTTTAAAGGAAATTTCAAACGGAAATTATGCAAGTGCAGAGGGAAGCAGAGCGGGAAATACGCAGAAAGTGGAGGTGGGTTGAGGCAGAGGGGGACTGTCCCCATATTATAATGTATGAACTCATATATATCTTGCTCAGATGTTGTTGAATGGCAAACCAATTCAAGTTAGACGGCAGAACCCTTTTGCCGTTTGCCGTTTGCCAGCACATTATACGATTTGCATATATAAATAAACTTTATCAGAAACATATTCATAGCGCCCGCACATTTGCAAAATGAAGAGGCAGCAGGCGAGTGGGAAGAGCAGGCCGTGTGTGGGGGGGGAGCTGAGCGAGAGCAACAAAACGATTTTCCACTTGACATGTGCTCAAGTGGCTGCCACTCGGAGTTGCGTTTGCAACTGTTGTTGCTGCTGCTGTTGTTGCTGCTGCTGCTGCATGAGGCAACCAGCGCGGAGGATACTCAATCTGTTTTTTCCATTTAAACAATTTTCAAAACTTGTTTATAACTCAATTTTGTAAAATAAAACGAAATAACACTTAAATAAATAAACACAAAGCGCACACACAACAGCATTGAAAGCGAGAGAGGGGGAGAGGTAGAGAGAGGGAGGCAGAAAGAGAGCGAGTTCAGCTCATGAAAATGAACAATTTCCCCATTTTTGGATTGTGTTGCCGCTTCACACGCATGTAATACACAGCAACAACAACAACAATAGCAACAACAGTAACGATAACAACAATTGCTTTTGTTGTTTGCAGCTCTTAACAGGCACGCGAAGAATCCTCCAAACGAAATGGATATATCAAGCGCTTTAGTCCCGAGCGCCAAAGGATACGCGACCAGTGAAATTGCCAAATGCCATTTGCGAGTGTGTGTCAGCATGTGTGTGCGTGTGCGTGTGTGTGTGTGTGTACTTGAGTGCCCTGGATAGCTGGAGGTAATACACGTTCGCAGCAGCTGAAATTTCAGTCAACCTTGCAGAAAAGTTTACAGCAATTTGTGCTTGATTTTGGAAAAACGAAATTCAAATCCCGAAAAGAAAGTGGAAAGCAGCGTAAACGAGATGCGGGTGGAAGTGGAGTACTCAGTAAACTATAATGCCACTATATTTATCGGAGCAGATAGAACTTGAATGTACAAAATGAGTTTACAATGTGTGCATTAGTCTCTTAAACTACTTTATAAGATGACAATGAGCGCCATAAACGACTGGCAGGTAGATGCATATCGGATATATTGTATATGTAGGAGAATATATATAGTACAATTTATAATAGAACATATATTTAACAGATTTGTGTTTCTGAATAGTGATGGCTTTCATATTTATAACAGCTGCCCATGGGGAATTGGAGCAATTTAATTTGAAGCCGAGCTAAAATTGAACTATAAGGCAGAAGCAGGCATCTGCAACCACAAATAGTATATATATTCTTGATCAGCATCAAAAGCCAATTGATATAGCCATATGCGTGCGTGTATCTGTATGATAACCTACATTCCAGAAACGTGGAGAACTACTTATGTATGTAGGTATTACTAGTTCCTGACTCAATGCCGTCAATTGGTCTATCAGTATCCGCATATAGCATAAAGCAATACCCGCGCATATAAGCATATACAATATGTAAGTTATTAAAACAAAAAAAAAAAAAGGGAATGAGAACAAACTGAGCAAAAAATTTAAATCCTTCGAGCCGGATTTGAACCAGCGACCTATGGATTTCAACATATCACGATTCAATAAACTGATGGTACAAGAGCAAGCGCTATCTAGGTCGGTTGTTGTTTGAACTAGAGTCCTGCTACTGCTCGCAACACCTAGCCTCGAAGGAGAACTCTACAGTCCATCGCTCTACCAACTGAGCTATCGAAGGCATTCGCTGGCCGCCGCCAAAGTGCCCAGAAAAGTTGCAAAAGCCTCAGTGCTGAGCTTTCCCTGGAAAGCTTTTGCCCCAACAGGAGCTTTAAATAAACATTGCACTCGGGCACTTGGGCACAAAGTCGAGTGGAGTCTATTTTTGGCATGTCGACAGACAGAAAGAGATGGCATGTGGGAGGAATAATGAGTGAAAATCTGAATATGAGTCAGGGGAACTGAGCGTAAACTCAATTAATGCACTCGCTATCAAGTGCGCGGCATTGATACTTGGTAGAGTAGTCGAATAGCAAATACCTAATGCTGGAGACTCTTCTTTGTTGCACTACCTCGATTAGGGGGACCATGAATACCACAACCACAGTGACAAGAAAGTTAGGGAAATTGGCAAACATTTCAAATTCAATTGGAATAGGGACTGTGTGTGTTTTTGAGATCATCTAGAAGTGGAACCCAAGATGATTAACCATAAAGGTTTCATGAACGAAATCCAGAGAGCTAACTAGCTCCACCTCCACAAGAAAGAGAGTGAAGTAGAAATAGAGAAATAGTGCTTCAACAATAACAAAGCCAGTATTTTTAAACGTTTTGTGTTCACACATAATTTAAATTCGCCGCGTAATCACCAGTTTCCTGTTTTAAAGCTCGCCTGCAACCAAGAGACCTTGACCATCCTTGCCAAGTCTCCAATATGCTGCTCGGCTGAACCGGTTATAGCTTTGACACAGTGTGGGTTGTTGCCTTGGCTAAAATAAGCAGCAAGTTGATTGCCCCACATAAGCTTTCAGGGAATAAAATGAAATTATGAGGAAAAGAGGAATTATGGGAAATTAGAGGGAATGAAGGGATGTTTTTTTGCTTTGTCTTGAAAGTGGATTGTATTGTGAAAAATGAATAATTGTTTTTGTACGCATTGTGGGTTGTTGTCATGCCTAAGTTTAGCAGCATTTGAGCAACCGTTTCGCCGCAAATTCTACAGTAATTTGCAATGGGTAATTATTAAGGGCAATTATTGGCGTATTATGGGAATCTTCTTATTGGTTCGTATTTAAAGTGGATTGTGTTGTGGATTTGAAATTGCAACTAGATTAATATTTTCTTTTATAAAATTAGCATTAAAAATAAATCTTGTTTTATTCTCAATCAATGCAATTTTTCAAAATCTTCGTTAAAATATTGATATATATACTATGCAATATATCCTAGAACAATAAGGAGTGTTTTTCATTTATTTTTCCGTTTTTGTTGCCGTTACTTTCAACTGTTTAAGCTTGTATGGGGAAGTGGGCGATATTATCGTAATATGATACCACTAATAATTCTTTCTAGGTGTACGACTTCTTTAAATTTACTTAACTCTGAAGAGTTTACCAGGGTCTGTAATTCTGTGAGTCTAAACTGCAACAGATTGTTCTGTATTGATTCAGGTAACTAATTATATTAAATATATATATACATATATATTATTATATATTATAATCATTATAGTAACAGCAATACTGCCAATATTGCCAATCTCTGACAGTTCGTAGCACACCGGCTGATTATCATCTCATCAGAAAACAAACAAATTAAAAGAATTCGCCCGCAGTACCATCGATGACGTATGTACATAAGTACAATGTGTACATACACATTTAAACATGTATAATATGTGTAAACAAAAAGATACATCTGAGCTTTGGCAGCGCGCCGGGGAATTTCACAGAGAACAGCGTCTGTTTGTGTGCTTGTGTTTGCGAGTGTATTGATTGCCCGTTTCCCCGATTACCCGATTGGTGGTTCGTCTCCATGTCGAAACTACATTTAAACATGCTCCACAGCGCAGCGAGCTCATTGTGGATCGGAGCGGCGATCGATTCGGTTCGAAACGTCTCTTGTGATCGCTTAGAGCGAAACCGAACCCGAACCCGAAACCGAAGCCAAGCTTGCTAATTGTGCTGTGTGTATTCATTAAATGTGAAGATAGCGAAAGAAAAAACAATAAGCGAAAAAACTACAATAAAATAAACAGCGTGAATCATCCGGGAGCCCTTAATTAAATAAACTAATTTTTTTTTCGCGTGTTTCATATATTGTTGAACAATAGAGTGATTGAAACAAAGCTCGAACATGTCGCGTATTTTCGCTCTATGTTGTTGTATTCTTCAATTGGGTCTGTTTATTAATGCCAGTGGGTAAGTGATTTCTAACCTAGAGTCAACAAGGTTATCAGCGAATTTAAATACAATACTTCTACAATATATACACCATGGACAGTATTTTATTATCTGTTAAACAAAGTTCAAGTCGGGGTCAGGTTAGACACAGACTATGAAACGAAGATTCTGAATGCATTTACAGACAAAGCAAGATAAGGTGTTAACTAAGGAATACCTGTGTCGGCATTGTTGTCGTCCCCAAACCGGTCCAATAGTCGTTAACTGAAGAGTGTATATGCATGGCAATATCACAGTCATGTTACGTTAACGTCAACCTTATCGCGCCCCTTGTTGCAGATACACTGAAAACCTCTTAATTATGCTTGATTGAAAGCGGCCGTTTGCCGGCAATAAAATGTTTGGAGCAACTGATGAGCCATTTTATGGGTTCGTCAACGCTAATTAAATATTTGTGTTGTATAACATATCAATCTGAAAGCTAGAGATGAGGTGAGGTAGATAATGACGAATTAATGATGGATGAGCAGTGAAATTCTGAAACACAGAATATTGCTTTCATTAGGGGAGTGGACACTTGGATCCATAACTGATATACACTGACAAATCCGGTTTGCTTAACTATTAATAACCAATCACAATGGCAATCGACTTGTTTATACTCTGCAAATGCAAGAAAAGAGCAGAGACTACGACTGTAGAAGACTTGGTATTCTTTGTGCTGATTACAAATGTTTCAAGACAGAGACTGTTAAAGGGCAGGACCTCAGCCAGAAATTAAAAATTCCCCCTTTGAAAGGTTATTCAAATTGAGCTCAGGGTATCTCAACGTCGCGTAAACAGCGGCAGACATTTGCATAGAGTAAATGTATTCAGTTTGAATTTGGTTGTGGGGAAAAAACTCCCAAACAATTAGCAGTTTCTCAGAATAATAAAATTGATTACACAAAATATTTTTGTGCATTACAGTCTGTATTCGGTTATCGGACCCGGCACTATACGTTCCAACTACAAGTACAATGTTGTGGTTTCGGTGCACAAGGCCGAGGGGAAGAGTGTTATCAAGGTGGGCATCACTGGACCATCGTACAATGAGACCAAACAGGTCGAGCTAGAGCCGATGTCGACGAAGAACGTGGAATTCGACGTGCCTAAATTGTCGAGTGGCCATTATAATTTGACAGCAGTCGGGGTCGAGGGAGTTATCTTCCAGAATTCGACCAAGTTGAATTATGCCGATAACAAGCCATCGGTGTACATACAAACCGATAAGGCAACCTATAAGCCAGCGGATCTGGTGCAATTCCGAGTGATCTTTCTGGATGCGAACACACGACCGGCAGTGATCGATAGTCCAATTAAGTTGGAGATCAACGATGGCGCCCAGAATCTGATCAAGCAAGTATCCGACATTAAGTTGACCAAGGGAGTGTATGCGGGAGAGCTGCAACTATCGGATCAACCAGTGTTGGGTAATTGGAATCTGGCCGTCAAGGTGGGGGATGAAGGTGCCGAAACAAAGTCCTTTGAGGTGGCCAAGTATGTGTTGCCCAAATTTGAGGTTGTCGTGGAGACAGACAAAGATGTCGTTGCCGATGACGGAGTAATCAAGGCCACGATACGAGCCAAGTACACATACGGCAAGCCAGTGAAGGGCAAGGCTACTGTCTCGTTATCACGCGTTCGCGACTGGTATTCTTCGGAAGAATCTGTTAACCAGAACAAAACAATCGACGTCAATGGAAAGGGTCATGTAGAGTTCACGGGCTCGTTGTCGAGCAGGTATTTATCGCCGCTGAAAGTGTTTGCTGAGGTCACCGAAGAGCTGACGGGCAATAAACAGAATGCATCGGCCACTGTCAACCTCCATGCGCAGCGCTACAAGCTGGAGGGTATCGACAACCCAAGCACCTATCATCCGGACAAGGCGTTCACCTACAAACTTGCGGTAAAGAATATTGATGGCACTCCTGTGCGTGACACGACAAAGAAGGTTAAGCTCTCCTTCAGCTCAGTGTTTGGAATGTATTACCATCATTCGTACCCATACCCTCGCCAACAAGTGCCCGAAAATGAAGACAAGAAATACGAGTTTGAGGCTCCTCTGGGCGATAATGGTATTGCGATATTCAATGTGACGCTGCCCCAACTGGAGAGATCGTATGTTCATGTACACGGCTCATATGCGGATGTCACCTCTGTCGTGGGAATGATGTCCAAGTACGAGCAGTCACGCCAACCCGATAAGCCACTGTCCATTGAGGTCAACACCAAAAAGTAAGTTAAAGCCACCAAATGAATGTGTGCATTCGTCTATATAATATTCCTTTACTTGCTTAGTCCCAAGTTGAGAAAGAACTTTTCATTTGATGTGATAGCCCAAGAACCTATACCCTACTTTGTCTATGCGATTATCGCGCGAGGCAACATTGTAAAGGCCGAGCATGTTGCAGTACCTGAGGGTCGCAGGGCACACACTATCAAGTTCGAGCCGACGTTTGAGATGGTTCCCAAGGCCTCTATCTACGTGTACTATGCTGTGAACAATGAGCTGCGCTTCGTCGAAAAGACAATTGATTTCGATAAGGATTTCGAAAACTCAGTAAACTATCAATATGCCGCAGGTATTAATATAATGTGCTAACTCTGTAAACCGTTTCTTGAACAGATTGAAATCTCTGCTCCCATCGATGTTAAGCCCAGCGAATTGGTCGAGCTTCAGGTGAAAACCGATGCCGACTCATATGTGGGTCTGCTCGGCGTGGATCAAAGTGTTTTGTTGCTAAAGTCCGGGAACGATTTGTCTAAGGATGATGTATTTAATGGCCTGAACAAGTACGACACCTCCACACCCTGGCAGAACGGCTATGGCACTTATCCGGGACAGTCGTCGGGTCTAGTGACCCTGACAAACATCAATTATCCGTATAGCTTTGGTAAGTCTCATGATACAAGAATCATTCGAAGAGGGCAATAGTTTATGATAAACGAGAAGAAAGAGGATTTGTAAATAATGTTATCTTGTGAGTTTGTCGTGGTCAGCAGGATTTGTATTTAGCTTTTGTAGTTTGAATGAAGACTTCTTGTTTTTAAACACCAATTTTAGCTACACGCTCATTTGATGAGTATGATAGCGAGCCCTTTTACATATCAGACGTTCTAGAGGACGATATAGCCGAACTGTCCGTCGAAGAGGAAACAATAACAGAGCCAGCTGAAGATGCTCCACAGATACGTGAGAACTTCGCTGAGATCTGGATATGGCAGTTAAGCAATACGAGGTAGGTGCCTATCTTGGTGGATAGGTCCTTGCATGTTGATCAAACATAAACCTATTAGCACTGTGATTGCACTTACTGAATAAATAATTTTATTGTCTCTAGGACACATCGAGGTTGAGGTATTTCCTAATAGTCTACCTTGACTAACTGTAGAACTTATGGTTTGATTCTCATGCAGATAGATTACCCTATGTCTCGTATCTGTTAAACGAGGCATTTCACCTCGACCAGGACACTCCGATTCGCGAGGACTTTCCTGAAGTCTGGATATTTGAAAATGTAGAAAAGTATGACTCTTTCAACCCCTCCCAGTTTCGGGTAATCTAACTGTGTTAACTGTAATCAATCTAGTGTTGAATGCTTTAATCATGCGAATGGGTCTCTTTATATAATGTATGTACTAAAATTATCAGCTCGGACATAGTTCACAGGTTGTGGGGTAACAAACGGGGTAGAACCAAGTTAAGGATGTTATTACTTACGAGTGCCACAAGTGGTTTTGCTGTTCGAAAGGAACTCCCTACAAGCAAAGCGGGATGAATATATGTATATAGTATATATTCTATTACAGATAATTTCTTGCAGGTTCGGTTTGCTTACACTGCTTGCCGTAATAATCAGTGCACCTCTGTCAGCCTTGATTTTATTTTATCATATTCATTGAGGCAAGTGAAGCTAAATAAATATATTATGATAATACTTTTATATACATACAAGCTGAAAACGAAGCTGAGGATGTTGATTACTACTATCAGCTATTGCTCCCGTTGTATAACAAGAGTTTCTTAATTCAAGACCAACGATAGATATACGTAAAGAGTTTCTTGTAACCCAGATTTTTGTATATTAGGATAAGTGTTAAAAAATAGTAATTCACATTGCTTTCATTACAAATCATCCACACTTCTCATCATCGTGTAGTATTCTATTTCATCTGGATTTAACTTCCAAGTTGAAATTCCCTGCTGTCCCGCAAGTTCGCAAAGAATTCCCAGAGACATGTATTTATCTGAGCAACATAACGTAATTTTAAAGAGTGTTTTAAGATTCCGGATTGAGATATAACTGTGGTAACAAGTTAAAACATTAGAGATTATGATCAACATATTATTACAAATATAATTGAAGGCTTTTTTTGTGAAATTAAGAAGGTCCTTTAGATTTACATTTCATACTCATTCTGGTATTTTATGTGCAGAAAGAGACGAGGATGCCATAGAGTACAGAACATTAATTACACAGCACCGTGGAGATAAACATATTATAAGTTATGCCAGAAATATAGTTGTACGTAAAGAATTCCCTGAGAACTGGATCTTCGAAGACATTGAGAAGTATGCAAGATATTACAGATCAGATAATTGTTTCTTATTGAGTGCACTTTCATATAACTCAACATCAGCCAAAGGCATCCATCAGATTTTATAAATGTTTGTTCGTTCAGTTTCAGTTTAATCTAATACTTTTATAAGTCAGTATTTAATGGTATATTTTTTTTGAAGTAATCGACTTGTTGAAGGAATATAGTCTATGTCCGCCTTGTACTCATCTTTTATTCTATTTGTTCCACAACAAAATTACCCAATATATATATATGGTATATATGTAATATAACAAGTAACCATTAACTGTTTCGATTTCGCCAGTGATTGGTTCTTAAATTTGGCTTTAAACTCTATAACTAAACATTAACAATTACAAATATTTCGTAGAAGAAGAAGAACCAGAAGTATATTACTTACTGTCAAATAGATTCGATACCGTAGACAGTGCGCTCGTCATAGAAACCACGACATCGCAGCCTCCGCCGATACCAATTCGTATGGAATTCCCTGAGAGTTGGATTTTCGACAATGTTGAGAGGTATACAATAAGTTCTCATTGTTGGCTCAACGCTTCTCCATGTATTCTGTCAATCCCCAGCCAATCTTGAATGTCTTAATGAATATCATTTGTTCACGGTATCATGGTTACTGGGTACTCGCTGTCCTATTTCTAATGTTAACTTCCGCTCTACAATACCAATCTAATCACTTTTATATGCATATGAAATAAGCTGTATACGAAATAACGAGCTTCACTGAGGATGTTATATACTATTCAACTATTGCTCCACTAATATACCAAGAGTTTGTTAGTTCTAGACAAACTGTAGATATACGTAAAGAGTTTCCTGAATCCTGGATTTTTGTAAATTATGAAAAGTATGAAATAATTTATTCACATTGTTTTCTTTACAAATCATCCACACTTCAATGTAGACTAACTACTCAACCACCCATTTTATCAAATTGGTCACCATATTTGAATCTTTATTTGCACCAAAACTATTTTTGTACGTCTTATTTATATTGTTTTTAGCGTTAATCAGAAGGAAGATGACTTCTTCTAGAGGCTCTTCTAGAGGAAGGAATTGTCATTCCAACACGTCTTGGGGAAGTAGAAGCTGTCCGCCGACAAGCACCATTCGGCCAATAGCCTATTCTTGGTCAGCCTATTCACGGTCCTCAAGTAGCTCTTGGTCTCCAAGTAGCTATCGAGCATCCAGCAGTCCCTATCCCCCTTCCCAACGTGCCCCAGTTGCATCTATTACGCCACAAATTCGCAAGAAATTCCCCGAAACTTGGATGTTTTCCAGTATTTTAATGTAATTTGACATGAGTTTCTTGTGTACTAGTTATGCATAACGGTAGCCATATAATCCACGCATCGGGCTTAACAATGGCATGAATGGACATTGAAATAAGCATGAAACATATATCTTGTTAGTCAAATCGGGTGCCTAAATTTATAGGTGTAGGATGAGTAGGAGGATATAGTTAACATATAATTTCCTTCATTACCATTTCATTCATCAGGAGTTGTTTTTGTTGCAGATTCTTGTATACTTGATTGCAGAAGATCTTTGCCCCTTAAGTTACATAAGTCATAAAGTCTTAATATTTATTTTCATTTGTTTTGCAATGAACCCAGAACGGTATTTAATCCAACGACTTTCTTGGCCAGGACGTGTGGGAATATTCCGGACCTCGGTTATAGGTGCTCCTAGTCCAGTCTTTTTTCAACATCGGCCGAATATGCGAACGAGTGTTTATCTGCCAGAATTAGTTAGCACCGTTACACCTATTGCGCCTCGAATTCGAAAAGAATTTCCAGAGACCTGGATGTTTTTCGATAGTCCAACGTAAATCCAGAATATTTTTTAATTATCTATGAATGTCTGCGTTTCTGGGTTGTCATCTGCTTTATTACCATGAGGAACATCTAATTATTTTCACATTCAGCAAATGATATTTTAAAAGTGCATGCAAAAGCAATTCTGAATCTTGAAAATGTATAATCATTTTTTTAATGGTAATTATATATAATAATTTTTAGATTTTAATGTTATAGTGCCTTATTCGTTGCTACCAATCCCCTTGCCTCAGTTCGGGCCGAGCATCGTGTTGTATTCTTTGGCATCTGGATTCGATAGGCCAGGTTCAATTTCCGAGCTGAAATTCCCTGCTGCCCCGCAAGTTCGCAAAGAATTCCCAGAGACATGGATTTATCTGAGCAACATAACGTAATTTCAAATAATTAAGGTTTCACAAAGTATTTTAAGATTCGGGATTGAGATATAACTGTGGTAACAAGTTAAAACATTGCAGATACTCATTAACATAATACGAAAATAACTGTAGGAATTTGTTTGTGAAATCGGGATTTCTGTTACACGGGCTTTTAGATTTACATTTCATAATCATTCTGGTATTTTATATGCAGGTAGAGACTACGAACATGACGATTACGATTACGAAGTTGCCATAGAGGATAGAACATATATTGCTCAGCATCGGGCAGATAAAGATATTGAAAGTTATGCCAAAAATATAGTTGTACGTAAAGAATTCCCTGAGAACTGGATCTTCGAAGACATTGAGAAGTATGCAAGATAATTGATTCTTATTGAGTGCACTTTCATATAACTCAACATCAGCCAAAAGCACCAACCACTTTTTAAAACTATTTTTAAATCAATATAAATTATGATAAATAAGTTTTAATTCTCGATTGATCAATTTAGGTTTCGAAAATGTTATTCATACACGTATATCAATTTATATTTAAAGTTCCAAATCATTCACACCTAGAGCCGGAATTATATTTAGAATCTGACATACTGCCGAATAGGTTTGATTCCGAAGAGGGAGTATTTCACATAGCAGCTACGACATCGCAGCCTCCGCAGATACCTATTCGTAAGGAATTCCCTGAGAGTTGGATTTTCGACAATGTTGAGAGGTATACAATAAGTTCTCATAGTTGGCTCGACTCTTCTTCTTGTATTCTGTTAATCCCCAGCCAATCTTAAATCTCTTTCTGAATCCTTATTTTTCCACGGTATCATGGTTATTGGGTACTCGCTGTCTTGATTTCTATATCGATGTGAAAGGTTTACTTACGTTTTACAATATTAATCTAATTTGGTAAACAAATTTTGATTTACGCCCAGGTTATCCTTGGGATGATTTTATTGATATTCGAGAAGCTGTCGCTCCGTATATGTATGCATTTGGTAGTGCTGGAATTCCAACAGCTGCAGGTTTTGGAATTCCAGGACCTCCACGACCATTGTTACCAGCAGTAGCAGCTGGTTCCCCATCTATTCCTCACTCCGTAACACCTCCACCAGTTCGCAAAGAATTTCCTGAGACTTGGATATTTATAGGGAATACTACGTAAATGTTGAATCTTTTTTAATCTTTAATGCTTTTATTAACTGATTTCAAGGGAATATCATTAAATTCATTTTTCAAATGCATCCCATTATGTTGAACTTCCCTGAAAACGTAAGAAATTAACTGAAACTCGAATGATAAATCTAAGAAAACTTTCTCAATTCTGTCTCCTGTCTGCTGCTTCGGCTCTTGGTCTCGCTTCAGAGATCTCTAACACTGTATATTGATCTGTTTTAATTCATTAGAAATTATAATATGTATTGTATATATTCTTCCCTAGTATATTAAAACCTAAATCTTCTGCTTAGGTATGAAATTGTTTTATAGACGTCGGCTACGTCTTCCTAGTCCTCAGTTGACGGTTTTAAGAACAATCTCAGCTGAAGGTGTTCCAATTCCACCCAGCACTATTGGGGCATTTGTTGCACCTGCGATAAGTCCGACTCAAATACGAAAAGAATTTCCAGAGACTTGGATTTTTCAAAACAATATTACGTAATTGTTGCTTTTTCTAAACCTAATAATGGGCATTTGTTTTCCATGGCTGAGGGGTTCAATGTAATAGGATGCAC
The DNA here is from genome assembly GCA_018904035.1 of Zaprionus ornatus. NCBI lineage: Eukaryota > Metazoa > Arthropoda > Insecta > Diptera > Drosophilidae > Zaprionus > Zaprionus ornatus. The sequence continues at coordinate 13,176,719 of JAEIFZ010000002.1, read as the reverse complement.
TCGCACTCAGTTGATTTACTCACACTTTATCACAATTACACAAACTTACTAACTAATTTTGAAATCTATTTACATTTTTTAAGTAAATAATATTAAGAAACTGGAATCGGGTTTGGTTCCCATTATGAAAGTCAGTGGGGATCGAAAAAGTTCAAGCAAAATTCGAAACACAACAACTCAAAAACCACTTGACACCGGACACAAAATTGATGAGACAATTAACACAACGATTTCTGGCACACTACGCGAAATATTTATTGAGACTTGGATTTTTCATGGAAATAACACGAAAAAGTACACGAATATTTTGGCTATAGAATAGACTACTAAAACTAACACGGTATAATGCTTGTATGTGCCCTCAAAAAGTTACATATGTAGAATAATTCAACAAAAACTGGCTTTGGCTTTACTTCATCTTCTAAACTCCACTGTAAATAATCCTCATTCTAATCACATAATGGTTGTGCCTGCAATGTCTGTAGTTCAATGTTTATCGAAGTTTACACTTTGAGGAGTGTTTATAACTCAATTTAATTCTCCTGCTCTAGTACTGATGCTGATGGTTTTAAAGTGGCCAAGAAAATACCGGACACAATCACTTCATGGGTTGTCACCGGCTTTTCATTGAGTCCCAACAAAGGATTCGCTTTGACTGAGAACCCAAGCAAGATACGCGTCTTTCAGCCGTTCTTTGTGTCCACCAATCTTCCTTACTCTGTGAAGAGAGGTAAGAATATCGATTATAGTAATGATTCCTCAGATAACAAACGCATAATTTATATAGGTGAGGTCATTTCCGTACCCGTAATTATCTTCAACTACATGGAAAAGGCCTTAGAGGCTGAGGTTACCATGGATAACATGGATAAGGAGTACGAGTTCACTGAAGCAACTAACGAGGTGGAAGAGAAATCCATTGATGAGATACGTCGGGTGAAACGAGTATCGATACCCGCCAATAATGGAGCAAGCGTGTCGTTTATGATACGTCCCAAGAAGGTCGGAGACATCACACTTAAGATTACGGCAATTAGTCCCCTTGCCGGAGATACAATCCATCAGAAGCTGAAGGTCGAGCCTGAGGGTGTCACTCAGTTCGAGAACAGAGCTGTTTTCGTAAATCTACAGAACAAAACGGATCTCAGTCAAGAGCTGAAGGTCGAGATACCCACCGAGGCGGTATCGGACTCAGAGTACATTGAATTCACAGTGGTTGGAGATCTGTTGGGTCCTACAATTAAGAACTTGGATAACCTGGTGCGCATGCCCTATGGCTGTGGTGAGCAGAACATGGTGAACTTCGTGCCAAATATACTGGTAGTGAAATATCTTGAAGTGACCAATCGTAAAATGCCCAATGTGGTGGCCAAGGCAAAGAAGTTCATGGAAGTGGGATATCAACGTGAGTTATCCTACAAGCACGACGATGGATCGTACAGTGCTTTCGGAAAGTCGGATGCTTCGGGCAGTACTTGGCTGACGGCCTATGTCGTAAGGTCCTTCCACCAGGCTGCGAAGTACACGGATGTAGATCCGAAGGTTATTGTCAATGGACTGGATTTCTTGGCCTCCAAGCAAAAGGAGAATGGGGAGTTCCCCGAGGTGGGCAAGTTGTTTGACAATGCCAACCAAAACGCACTGGGACTGACGTCATTTGTGCTGATTGCGTTCTTCGAGAACGATGTAAGTACCTGATAGATTGTATTATATATATCCAGATTTATTTAATAGGTTTTTTATCCTCACAGGAAGTTATAGAGAAATACAGGGAAACCGTGAGCAAGGCCATCGAATATGTTGCTCAGGAGGTAGACAAGACAGATGATCAATATTCGCTATCGATCGCTGCTGTAGCTCTACACCTGGCCAAGCATCCACAGGCAGCAAAGGTTTTGGCCAAGATGCAGAGTTTGTCTAGGCAGGAGGATGGTCGCAAATGGTGGTCAAAGGACTCGAAGAGCGACAAAGATGAGACTGAACTCCCATGGTATCGTCCCAAGAGCAAAGATGTCGAGATAACTTCCTACATGCTGATGGTTCTGCTCGAGGAGGCACCAGCTGAGGAATCCCTGCCCATCATCAAGTGGTTGATTGGCCAGCGCAACAGCAATGGCGGCTTCTCTTCCACTCAGGATACGGTCATCGGCCTACAGGCATTGACTAAGTTCGCGTACAAGACCGGCTCTGGTACTGGCACCATGGACATTGACTTTGTTTCCTCTGGCGGCACTGAGGCCGACAATAAGGACACAATCAAGGTCAACCCCGAGAACTCCTTGGTACTGCAGAGTCACGTATTGCCGAAGACTACACGCAAGGTGGACTTCACTGCCAAGGGTGAGGGCTCGGCAATGGTTCAGCTGTCCTATCGCTACAATCTGGCCGACAAGGATAAGAAGCCCAGCTTCAAGGTGACACCCACTGTGAAGGACACTCCGTTGCAGCAACTGACTCTGGATGTGTGCGCCGAATTCGTACCCCTGGACTCCAATGAACCCACTAAAGACTCCAACATGGCTGTCATGGAAATTGCCCTGCCCTCCGGATATGTAGGCGATAAGGATAGCTTTGAGAAGATCGAGTCCATTGATAGAGTGAAGCGTGTCGAGACAAAGAACGCAGACACCACTGTGATCGTGTACTTCGACAGCCTGACGCCAGGGGATGTCAAGTGTCTGCCCGTGGAGGGTGTTCGGGCACATGCTGTGGCCAAACAGAAGCCCGCTGCCGTCTCGGTCTACGACTACTACGAGACGGATCGTCGTGCCACCGAGTACTACCAGGTGAAATCCTCGCTCTGTGACATTTGTGAGGGATCTGACTGTGGCGAAGGATGCAAGAAGGAGGCATAAGCTCTGTCCACTCCACTCCACTCCACTCACAATCTTAAGTAGAATGAAATATGCTCTACTTCTGAGTGAAACTCAATAAACTTAACAGTGCATTATATTTGTGTATAAACAGTCTTTTAATATAACGGAGACATCTATTTAGGGTTGCTCTGCGCATCAATTAGACTAAAACAAAGAAGGTTCAGTTTGATAAAATTTAAAGGGACTTGGCACTTACGTTTGCACATTTTCAATCAACAGTTCCACTGAAATTCCCTCTTGGCGGACGATTCTTTGAAAGGTTTTCAGCTCCCTGGGGCTTACCATAATGTGTATTTCTGTGCGCCCCATGTGCCATAGGTTGTACTAAATAAAGTCCGTCAATAAACAAAGAAAATGCATGCGCTACACTTAGTAAGTTAGTTGAAATCGGTTCTCATTGGTTTTAAATAGTTTACGAATCGAAAAGAATTATATGCTGAATATTAATTAGTAAGGTACCTTATCTGGTTGATCCAACAGACTATTGATGATTTGTCGTTGTTCCGGATTGCTTATGTGTACTTTATAGACTGAATAGTTATCATAACGCGTAGGCTGTCGAAGCTCGGTCGGAGTTGCAGTCACATTCAGAGCTGCTATGACAGTCATCACCACGACAAGTCGCATTTTGTATGCACTATTGCAGTGGGTTGACCGGGGAGCGCCTTTATATAGGGCGCCTGTGGCATTCTTCCCACACAGCTGTCGTATTTAGAGCACAAACTTCAAATTGAGGTTAATTATTCAGTTTTTAGACAACAAAAAAACATTTTTCTTTATGTGAAACTTTTTATTTTATTTCATATATTTGTTTTTTTTTTTTTGGTTTCTTTTATGTTTAAATACTTATTAAAATTGTTTTGTTGCGGTGTGTTAGCTTCTGCATTTTCTTGTTGTTCGTATGTGAGTGTGATGGTGTGTGTATGTATTTTTTTTTATTTTATTTACTAAATGAATTTTTGCCATTTTTTTTTTTTCAATTTTTTTTTCTTTGAATGCGACGGCAGCTAACTGTTACTATATATGTATGTATAAGTATCTATAATATAGATGTACGTCGGTGTGTGTGTGTGTATGCGTGTGAGTACGTGTGTGTGTGTGTGTGTGTTTGTGTGTGTGTGTGTATGTCAGAGTGTTCAATATCGCCTTCATTCTGAGCGTTTCTATCATTTATCATATCATATCGCGTTGTTGCTTATCCTTTCATCGAAGTTCTTTAAGTTAGGAATGAAAAAAAATACAAGCAATAATCGTAAAGAACTTTACAAATTACATTTAAAAAGAGAGAGAGAGAGAGAGAGAGACAGACATAGAGGGATAGAGAGCGTACATATGTATGTTCTATGTGAATATGCAGTGAGCGACATAGGGAAGAGAGCATGATGATAGTTAGATTGGCAAAGCTTGAGTGTTTTCTTTTACTTGTGGTGGGGTGAGTTGGTGGACCCGCCTACTTATTTACAAAAATATTTATCCTCGAAACTCTGGCACAAGTCACAGATCAGCTGACAGCAGCGGCCATTGTTGAATCGGCAGCGACACTTCTCCATCTGCTTGAAGACGGTCGTGGTGTAGCCACGCCCACAGCACAGTGTCGCACAGTTGTCGGGATGCAGACACTGGCGATCCTTGGTGACCGAGCAGTAGGTGGGCGAGGTCTCCAGATAGTACAATGTTGTGTACTGCGACTGCTGCTGCTGCTGCAAATGAACAAATAGTGAGTATAAGTTAAACACGCCATGAGTATACGTAAGGTTCGTGCCAAGACTAAGGCTATTTGGTTTCGAACCAAACCGACTTAGACTTTACTTACTTTCTTGCGTCGTTGTTTTGGTTTTTTCATGCGACTCGCCGGAGCCTGACGCATGGTACGCTGCGTAGGTGCCTTCCGTATGGCCTGGTTATACTTCTGACGTAGCAATGTGGCCGTTGAATTGAAGTCAGCCATTTTCTTCCAGCAGGTCTTCATCGAGCAGGAGCCGGAGACGCCGTGGCACTTGCACTTGTCCTTCATCAGCGTGGAGACAGCTTCGATGCCAACCTAGACAAAAATGAGATGATAAGTTAGGCCAATTCTTCAGAGAATCATGAAGAACCAATAATGTTGGGTTCAGTTTACTCACCTCAGAGTCATGTCGCAATATTTCGGTCACCTCGTCTCCACCACCACCGCGCAAGTCCAGAAAGCTACGTGTCACACGTTTTCCATGCTTGAGATTATCATTACAGCCACCCCACTGGAAGTCCTGATCGCCGCGATTCTGTTTGCGTGGCCCACAGCTGCACTTGGTCATCCTGCCCTCGGCGCAGGCTCGGGCTATCGAGTGAGTCATGGCTGCTGCCGTGAGGGCGTGCACGAAAGCCGTCTCCTTGTAGAGTTTCTTGAATATGTTACGCTTGCCACGTGTCTCGATCGAACAGTTCCAGCGATCGTAGCGGAACTGATCCTCACAGTGACTGGTCGCCAGTCGGCGTGCCTCAGCCAGTGTGCCAGGCAGGCCCGATTCCTTGCGACACTGATGATTCTGTCGTCGTGTAGCGGGCATATAACGGCACGGTCCACCCACCTGGCCCTGTGATGTAAAAACAGCCATGACAGTGTGCTCCGAAATGAAGTGTTCGCTGTAGAGAGAAGAAAGACAAAAGGAATAAAATTAAACTTATATTCAGGGGTTGTGTCTAAGATAACTAATAACCGTTTTAAATAGCAACAAATTGAAAATAGTTCAGCTGCGAGTGTCTTTGCTAAGCAGGTACACAAACCTGTTCAGCTGTTGACACAGCGCAGCTGGCTTATATCAAACGGCTCGGATGTGTACCGGATAACCACATTAGGTAAAGCAGTGCACTGCTTGGCTTGCCTGCATTTCAGTGCAATCCCAAGACTCGATCCCATTTTTGTCAAGTCACAACCCCATGTGTGTGAGTCCCGGCTGTGTCTCGGATCGCTTCCGTTTACTTTATTTATTAAGTATTTTTATTATTTTTATTAAGGGAAGGAAGGAATATTCATAAATTAATAATAAATTACTATTTATGATCTATGTATATATTTATTTTATTGATCTATAGTGATTATTATTGTTTTTGCCGTCTCTTGTTTGCGAGTTTTTAAATAAATAAATAAATTCATTTGCAATTGAACGTTTGAATTCCTTCATGAGAAACACACAGAAATACCTTCCATGAAGCAAGTCGGAGTACTTTTGCAGCTGATAAGCCGCGACACACCTCAGTCCACGCAACTGGAAACACTTTTCTTTCTCTGGCCAAGCCCAGAAAATTCTTTTGCTTATCAGTTGACACGCTATGCAGTTTCCCAAGAACCATTGCCGAAACAGAGAGCTTGCGAGAAGCTTCCAGGGAACCATTTACTCAGAGCTGGTGGCACAAAAAGTTTTTATGATGCCGCCACCACCATGACGTGCTTCCTGTCCAGCTTGGAGCCAATCTCACTCTCCGTTTCTGATATGCAGGAAATCTTAAATTCTCATAAAACTTAAGTGCACCGTAAATTGGTGTATGAGTAACGATCTCAGCATTTCTAGCCTATTTCCGTCTCGGCCGCGGGCCAAACAGCGTCGCTGATTGCCTCAGTTTACCTCCGGCGCTTCCCATTTCAATTACCTCCTCCTGCTGCCACTCTCCCTCTCCCCCTCTCTCCCCCTCTCGCTCCCTCTACTGCCTACCTGTCCATTTTGATTTAAGCTCTCTGCCTTCTGTCTAATATTTTCGCATGTAATTTTCTTGTTGCGTGTGGGAAAATATCGCGCGCTCTTTCTCGTTCCTAATGCGGAATTAATTAGCCAGATTTTTGCAATTAATGAATTAATCAAGTGCCCTGAAATGTTTACAAACTGTGCCGGGCACGTACATAGTCTGTTTGTGTACGCGAATTTTTATCTATTTATCTCCCGCTGCTTTATTTCGATATTTGACGTAGTTTTCGATTTGATTAAATTATCATTTCCATCTTGGCGAATCAATCGAATCAGTCGAATCAATCGAATCACTCTTGGCATCTCTTGGCCACATCACCAGTGATTCTTCTCGCCCGGCAACTCGCTCAGCTGGGTGGCCTCATGCCAGAGAGCGGAAGCTCACCTCTTTGCCAGCTCATAAGCAGCTCAAGCGTTTCGCGTCGGTGCGAAAAACATTTGACAGCTGTCAAACTGAATGTGCCACATGTGGCATGTGCTGAGCGTGAGAGAGAGAGAGGGAGTAGAAGTATGGAAGTGGGTGTGAGGGCGAGAGAAAGTCTTGAGGAATGCAGAAACAATTGACGGATGGTACATTTCTAGTTCGCAAGAGCTGCACAATTTGTATTTGTAATTCCGAAGGAAAAAAGAGTCAGGAACCAGTATGAGATGAAAGAACAACTCTAAAACACGGAGAATTGATATTGTTGGAATTATTGGAATTAATAAATGGGAAAGCTACAGTCGATATACCTACATACTAAACATAAACATCAAAAACGTCTAAAATTATTTTTTTTTTGTTTTTTTTTTATATTATTATAAGTGAAGAATCCGTACATCGAAATATAGTATCTTAATATCAGTCTAAAATGATGCCTAAAATATGTATCTATGGTCAGCACATATTGTATTGCATACTTGCAGGCGCCTCATACAAAATGTGCACACCTTCTAAGGTTATTTCTGAAACAACTTCTATGTTTATTGTCCAATCACAAGCAAATTTGTAGAATTTATTCGTAAGGTGACTGCTCATCCTAAAAAAGTATATTTTAGCATACAAATTCACTTGCAATTGGATTGTCAGCCATTAAAAGAGACGCAAAGGGGCGTGGTCAAATTCTAAAATCAATTTGTCTAGGGTCTACTATCAAGAGATTTTCCCGACAAATTTGATAGTTCTAGAGTTCATAGTCTCTGAGAAATAGGTGTTCATACGGACACATGGACAGACCTGGCTGTATAATGTTGCCAGTTGACGTTGATCAAGAATGTATGTACCTTAGAGGGTTACTACTGCCTTGCTGGTATACTCATCTATCCTATGTATAATGGGTATAAAGAGTGTTCAATGGAACATGCAAGAATGTATTGTAGTAGAAATATACAAATTTGTACAACCGATTGAGTGTGCTTATATTGTATATACTTATGGAACAATTCGCTCGTTAAATGTTTGATATATTATTTTCGAATGGGAGCCAATTGAGTGTGTAAATATGAACTTAATGGTCGAACAGAGTGAGTACTTGGGAAATTATTTCATCAATGGGTGCAAGAAATACGAGTATATGAGCTGTAGGACTCATGTGATCGCTGGGGCAAATAAAACACTTGAGAACATAAGCGATCTGTTGATGGAGAGGGAAATGATGAACTTAATATGAGGAAAGTTCTTTAGAGGCAGAGAGAGGGGGAGGGGGAGAGAGAGAGGGAGGGAGAGATAACATATTTAAATCTGTCAAGGAATAACTTCCAATAGGAATATCATAGATTAGGGATTATTGCATCTGTATCTGTATCTGTTCTACAATCTTTGGTTATGTTGAGCATAGCAAGACCTTCTCTGTGCTGTACAACATCTCAATCAATCAATTTCTGGTACATTTATCAATTGTAACAAACCCACAACAACAGCAACCACAACAACAACAACAAAGAGACAATCTTCAATTACAGCTTAAAGCTCTTGTAAGTCGTTGTGTAAGCTTACACAATGTTGCTGTTGTTACACTTGCAACAAACTGCAGAGCAAAGCGCATTAGTCAAAGCCCACACATGAGAAGCTACCTCCTCCCCCTCCCTCCCCCTCTCTCTCTCTCCCTCTGTCTCTGTCTCTCACTCATGTTACCCACTTCAAGTTGGTTAATGTGTGTCGCCTTATGGCAGAGAGAACATGTGGAATTACGAGCTCAGCTTCTGCTTTGGGGGCGGACAGAGAACGTAAGGTAGCAGGGGAAGGAGGAAGAGGTACAGAGGGAGATAGGTAACTTGTCTCCCTTGCCCCCCCCCCCCCTGCAACTTGTCACTTAATCCTTTTGACAAAACGTTTACATGCGAAATGAAATACAATTAGCCATGCAGGTGGGCGTGGCAGAGACAGAAAGGGGCAGAGAGGCAGACAGACTCGGGATTTGTGTGCACTTTAATTTTACAAATTTAGCTGGCAGCAATTTGTATCTCAGAGATACAAAGTAGTTGAAAGCTATTAAAACGGCCGCAGAGCAAAACAAACTGTAAAGAGTTGTTGTTGTTGCTCTTGTTGTTGTTGTTGTTGTTGCTGGCCAAACAACAAATTGATAGGCAGACAGACAGACAGACGGATGTGTGCCAGCAAACATGCCGGAGAGAGAGAGAGAGAGGGAGAGAGAGAGGGAGAGAGGGAGGAGGAGAGGGAGGGGCAGAGCACCATAAAACAAAAGTGTTGATGGATATTTTCCTCGTGCGCTGACTGACTGACGACAACAGCGAAGGCATTGAAGTTGTGCCACATTGATGTTGCACGAGTATACCCTGTAAACAGGTGCATGCTGAGGTGTTCGCAGAGGCAGCAGCAGCCAGAGGGGGCAGCCAGAGGAAGCAGCATGAAGAGAGCAGTGGCAAGAGAGAGAGAGTAAAAACGAATCAACGATTGCCTGCACACTCTCTAGGAGTCTAGGGTATCTGCTAGTCGAGCATATGCTGCACGAGTTCACCTTTGTTAGTCACAGTTGTTGCTGTTGTTCGTGCTGCTGCTGCTGCTGCTGCTGCTTTGAGTGCTTCGCATTTGTACAGATTCATCAAATTTTCAGAAACGTAAAATATTCAACACACACACAGGCACACTCGGACATACATGTGTGTGTGTGTGTGTGTGTGTGGAGAAAAAATCCCTTTGTGCTGTGGCAAAAGCATTTTATGGACTTACTGTTTAAGTCGCCACAGCAGCCAAAGAGCATAGCAAATGTGCAGCAGCAGCAGCAACAGCAGCAGCAGCAACAACAGCAGCAACAACTGCAGCAGCAGCGATAGCAACCGTTGCAGCAGCAACATCAGAAAGCGATTTGAAAGTAGTTCGAAATTGAAATCGACACAGGCCCATAAAATCTTATTTAAGTAGCATAAGCATATGAACTGCCAGTCTACCCCCCTCTCTCTCTCTCTCTCGCTCACTCGCTGGCTGTCTGTCTGTCTGGCTCTTTCTTTTTTATAGACTTTTTACCATTTGCATTTTATTGCCAAAACATAAATGCAGCTGATACCAAGTCCAACACGCGCTGCACTTTATTTATAAACGAGCTACCGATTTGTGGCATGAGCGGAGCATGAGATGTGGCACGGCATACCATAGTACGAGTACGAGTACGAGTATGCCATGTTGTGGCATGCTGTGTATGTCTTGTTGTTGTTGTTGTGTTTGCCTTGCCAGCTTTGTTTGCTTTGTCTGTCACATAATTCAAAAGCAAATTTTCAATTAAAATCTCAATCTGAAGCTGAAGCTGAATCCGAATCAATGAGAAATTGAAACTTAATCGCATTGTTTTGTAATGGAAAATCGCCAATGCCTGCGAGGCACAGACACATAGACATACGAAGATATGCGAGTCATATATGGCACAGTTAGCCATACCATATATATGGGGACTCTAGATAGAGTGTCTCCGAGTTGATTGCGAGATTCGCTTGGCTCGCTTGGTTCGCTTTAATTGATGGTCGCCTAGAGGCGCTGGCTGCAGACTCCATTAATTTCGAATGGGGGCCTAATGAGGCGCCCAGTGCTCTGGCAATGTCTGTCATATTGTTTTGTTTTGTTTTCCTTATACGAATTTCCATTTTTATAGATATTAATGAGAGAGTTCCAAGTGAATTCGTTCTTTATCCTTGAACTGTAATCGGGAATTTGGAGCAGATGGAATTGTGCAAGTTGCCAAAGCAAACTACGGTTTATATATCTTTTTTTTATAGCAAGTGTGGGATATAACCACCGCACGTTTATAGCTACTTATGAGGGAACAGAGATATTGTATATTTATAGTATAGTTTACTACTTTCCTAGAGTTGTAGACGTTGAAAGTAGCTCGATTAATCTCAAACAGACATATACAATAGAAAACTCTATGACTACAACAAATTCTTAAAGAAGTTAACAATATTTTAGATTTCCACGTTTATAGCATATGCTATAATATCTATATTATATTTTCTTGTACAAGCTTTGGCATTTGTCTATGACTTTATGTACTTAATTGACAGCTAATACTTTTATATTAAGCAGTTCTTGGTCTTTCAATGAACATCTTAAACAAGTTCAAGAGATAAATATGTTAATACAGATAAATATGTTCAAGAGATAAATATGTTAATAAATATGTTATTTATATTATATTATTAGGAACTCCGCGCCTGCAAGAGCAGACATGAAAAATATAATATATCCCTGAAGACGGTTACCGAAGTGTAACCGAAATATATCGGAATAAAAAGAAAATATTTATTTTATTCAACTTGATCTTGACCTCGAGCCAGCCACCAAAATGATATGTTATTTATATTTAACATTTAATTTATTTACATTTACTGCTGAATTCGATAACTTTTGTGCCTCTAAAAGGAAGTCTATTTCAATTTAATTCAATTCTATTCTGCCTTGATCAGAGCTCAGTTCTAAAGAGGAACATCTTTGAAGCATTTTTGTTCTTGCTTTGTTATTTTAACTTAGTTCAGATTTTTCCAAATAGAAAGCTACATTTGTTGTAGAATTGGTAAGTGCAGACTCTCCTAAATATACAGAAATACTGCTGCTCAATTGAAGACTTCTACAATTTGCAATTTCTTATATACTCCCAACTTCACATTCAATATCATTCATGTTTAATATCTACCTCGAGACAGTTCTGAAAGTTCTTCGTAGCTTTTTATTCCCTTCTTCCTGCTTTACTTAATGTAAGTTCAGTTTCCCGGAATGAGACTCATTTTAAATCGATCAGGCTGCTAATGCAAACCTTTTACTCGATTGAGTTTTAAAAATAATACTCGTTTTTTATCTGACGATGCCCCCGTTACGCTAATTGCCAGTCGTGAATGTCGTTGCTCATTTCGAGGCAGGGAGAGAGAGGCAGAAGGGAGAGGCAGGAGGGAGATACCAACACACACACACACTCACTCCCCGTATATCATGCGCTTTGGCCATCTGTTTTGGCAATCCCCCAAGCAGCTTAAGAGCAGCTTCCTCCAGCTTGCCCCCTCTCTCGCTCTCTCTCTCTACCCCCCTCTCTGGCTACCTTTGGGAGTATTCCGTTGCTCCCCTTTGCTTGCGTGCGATGTTTTATGGCCCAGTTGGGCGACACACAGCAAAAAACACTTCAAAATGCGTTGTAAATATGCGCTTAAGCTGTTAAATTGCAAGCCGGCAACAGCAGCAGCAACACTAACAGCAACAGTCGCTGACAGGCCAAAAATTGCAAGCGCGAAACCGCAAGACAAACGTCCCGCCTTTGTTACACCGCCCCCAGACAGTGCCCCCCTGCCTACCCCCTCTTACTGCTTGCCTTGCCCCGCCTACTTGTGGCCACCACTGGCAGCAACAGCAACAGCAACAACAACCCCGTGTTTATGAGGGAGGTTGTTGTTGCTGCTGCTGCTAAATGCTGATGTATGAGCTGTTGTTGTTGCTGCTGCTCCCGCTGATGCTGCTGCTGCTGTTGTTGTTGTTGCTGCTGCTGTTGTTGTTGCCCGATTTCGACAGCGTTAAAACATAAAATATGCTGCCGCTCATAGTCTTTTCCGCCTCCGCCTCCTCCTCCTCCCTCCTTCCCCCCTGCAACACAGCCCATGAATAATGTTGCTGCGGTGTCTGTGGTGGGAGGAGCGTGCGGGGGGGCATAGCCGCAGCAACTCGGTGGTTGTTTCTGTTGCAGCGGCGCTTCATCATAAAAAGCGCATCCTTTGCCAGAGCCAGAGCTGCGTCCGAGAGCCGAAGCTGCGCTCAAGATTATCGTCATCAATTTTGGCATCAAGCAACGACGACAAACAGTTGTAACCGTAAACATTGTCAGCTGCTGCTCCCCCAGCAGCAGCAGCAGCACAGCAGCAACAAATGCGCCCCTCGAGAGTTTGCCAAAACGTGGCGCAAGCAGAGGGGCAGGGGCAGGGGCAGGGGGGGCAACGTTAAGGCATTTTTATGGGCTGCCTCATAAAATTTGTGCACGGGATTTGGTTGAGCAGTAAGTAGACAATAAAATGACGTTGCTGCCTCTTTTTTTCCCGAATTTTTAATAAAAGACGCGGCAAATGATTAAAACCGGCAACAGCAGCAGCAGCAGCAGCAGCAGCAACAATAACGGCAGCAACAACATCGACTGCGCAGTAGCAACAGTAGCAATCAATTTATGCCCACCCAGGCAGCAGGGGAGGGGGGGGGGGGCGAGCACACAAAGGGACGGGGGAGACAAACAGTTAGCGAGGGTCGCTGCAGCACTTGTTCGCTCTCTTCTATTTTTGTTGTGTTTCCTTTCGTCTTAAAGCATTTTACGGCTTACTTAGGCAATGTTGCTGTTGTTGCTGTAGCTGCTGCTGCTGCTGCTGTGGTTGCAACCTCGTCGGTTTATTTACTCAATACGCCTCTCTTGCGGCAAACAAATCCAAAATGCAAGCAACGTTAAAGTTTATCATCGCGCTGGCACGTCCAAAAATGCCATGTTGCTGCCGAGAGTCTCAGTTGCTGCTGCTAATGCTGATGTTGCGATTGCTGCTGCTGCTGCCGTTGCCGCTGCGTGTGCGCCATAAAAATGCAATAAAAATCTTTACGACATATTTCGCCCTGCAACCCTCGCATACGTACACTTCACACCTTGGCAACGCATCTCGGGCGCTTCCTTCCTGCCCTCAAGTTGCTGCTGCTGCTGCTGCCGCTACTGCTGCTGCTGCTGATGTGCAGCAATTGCCGCATCTGGCGAGTAAATTTAATGCGACCACTGCCAGCCAAGCAGCCTGCGTATTTAACGCCATTACCGTAGCTCATTTGCCACGCCCACGCCCGTGTTGCAGCTGCTACTGTTGCTGCTGCTGCTGCTGGCGGCGGTCACCCGCTGCTTGTGTCATCAGCAACGTTTTGTTTGTGCTGTTATGCTTTTTATGGGCTTCTTATGCATTTGACAGCTTCATTTTCAAATCGAATTGCAGTTGCCAACAGCAGCAGCAGCAGTCGTAACAGCAGCAGCAGCAACTGTTGCTGCCATTGGTAGTCAGTCGGCAGCTTAGCCCCCCTGCTTTGCCGGCTCAAGTTACCATTTTCATTATTAGTTTTCGATTAATTTATGCGCATGTTGCTCGCGTGCAGCAGCAGCAGTAGCAGCAGCACAGCACAGCACAGCAGCAGCAGCAACATGTGTGGAATAATCACAACATTTACTTTTACAACTTCTCATTAGTGAGAAGATTGGTAGTCTGACGATTGCTCTGCCGCCCAAGTTTGCACAGCAGCAACAGCAATAGCGAGAGCAACATTTACTTGGCACGGCAGCAACATTAGCAGTAGATTGCCAATCAATTGCCAGATGGGTAGTTAGGCGTAGGCTACTCAGCAACTAACAGTTTACGCTCCTCCTCCTTCCTCCTCCTCCTCTTACGCCTCTTCTTCGTCTTCTTCTTCCTTTATTGCTAACTGCAACATTGTTTGAGCACAACAACAGCAGCAGCAACATCGTTCGACTGCCGTTAGTCTGGCAACATTGCCGTGAATTTGACAGGTTTTTTAGATGATGATGGTAACTGCGTAACGCCCACAGGGCCCTAAAAACAGTTGCTATTCACTTAGTTGCCTGCCTCGAGCTGCTGCTTCTTCTTCTTCTTCTTGTCTTCCTTCTCTGCAAATGTGCTCGAAGTGGCAACAATTAGTTCCATTATATAAGGCAGGGCCAGAGAGCTAGTACGCTCCACACTGCACACAATTTCCAATGGGTTGCCCTTTGGTTATTTCAACGCTTCCGCTTTGTTGCACTGTCTGCCCTCACTTGTTATTATACCCTGCACTCATAGGGTGCACGGGTATGAAAGCTTGCAGTGAATAGTACAATAAACTCTTGAACGCCGTCAACAGGCGAAGAAATACAGCCATGTCTGCCTTCCTGTCCGTATGAACTCCTATATCTCGGGAACTAGCAGAGCCAGGGCTACCAAATTTGGTGAGATGAAGTGTCACACCTGGTAGTAAACATTATCATTCGATCAGTATATATATTCTTGATCAGAGTTAACAGAGCAGTCAAAATTGCCAATGTTTGTTCGTATGAACACCTAGATCTCGGGAACTAGAAGAGCCAGGGTTACCAGATTTGGTGAGCATATGTTTTACAACTAGTAGTAAACATTAGAATTCTACCAGTATAGATATTCTTGATCAGAGTTAACAGAGCAGTCAAAATTGCCTTGTTTGTTCGTATGAACACCTAGATATCGAAAACTATAAGAGCCAGGGCTATCAAATTTGGTGAGAAGATGTAATATAAGTATTAGAGGACATTAAAATCTTAGCAGTATATATACTCCTGATCGGAGTTAACAGGCAAGACAATGTTGCCATTTCTGTCCGTATGAACAACTATATCTCGGAAACTAAAAGAGCCAGGGCAACTAAATTTGCTGAGAATATGTCATATTGCTAGCAGTTCATTTTAAAATCTGGACACGCCCCTTGCCGCCCACGTAAATCAAAATAAATGAATTGCAAGTGTCAATTTAAAGCCAGAATGATCCAACTGATTCCCCTTTAAGAAAGTTGAAGCTTTGCTCAGCGGGTATATTTTAGTCGAGCACTCTGCTTTACTTGTTGCTGTTGTTGTTGTAGCAGCATCAACAGCATCAACAGCAACAGCAGCAACATTCATTAGCCTTTATTGCCCGCTGCCCTGTCTGCATTGCCAAACTATTTTTCAGCTAATATTAGCTATTGTTGCTGCTGCCACTGCTCCTCCTGCTGTTGTGTGTGTTGCTGCTGTGCTGTTGCTGCTGCTGTTGCTCGTATTTGTTTCTGCTTCAGCGGCATTCCGGCAATTTGTCTGCATTTCTTTTCCAGCAAACGCATTTTCTTTCCTATAATTCTGTGGCCTCTGCCCGACAGAAGAGCAGGCAAAAGGCAACGGCAGCCACGCCCCATCACAGAAATTTATCAGGTAATTTCTGAATGAGGAAGTTCTTGTCAGTTCTCTAATAAGCAGGCAGCGCTGCTGCTGCCTCTGCTGCTGCTACTGCCTCTGCCTCTGCCTCTGCTCTGCCTCTGCTGCTGCTCTTGGAAAATTCTGTTGTGATTTAATATTGCTGGAGCATTTCAGTTATTTATGAGAAGCCACTTGACATTTTTCCCCCCTCCCTGGGCACCTCACTCTGCACCTCCCTTTGCCCTTCTTTGCCCCTACCCTTGCACCTCTCTTTCCCTTCCCCTTGGCCCTCCCTTTTCTCCTGCTCATTCCTCCTGCGTATTTATAGAAATGTCATAACATTTTCCGCTGCTCGCGCTGCGGCTGCGCTTTTACAAGCATAAGCAATTAAATTAAACTGCTGGAATTTGTTAGCTTCCCCTCCACACTCCACACTCCCTCCTCCCGCTCTCCCTTGCTGCCTTGACTGAGCAACTCATCAAAATTGACATCGCATTTAAATTCATTTTCAGTGCAAGTTTTCTTTTTATTAATGATTAATTTGGTTGGCAGCAGAGATATGACAAGCAGTGGGGGGGGAGGGGGCAGGGAGTGGGCGTGGTCTGTAGCCAGCTCAGATCCTGTGCGCATTAAAATTAAACAACAGCATCAGCAGCAGCAGCAACAGCAACGCCAGCAACATCAACATTAACGCAAAACGCAATCAACATTAAAAGTTTTCCCGGGTTTATGTGTATGCTCCCGAGGGGTGTGTGGCGGGAGGGAGGGAGGTGGACAAGGAGGGGAGGGGACGGGGTAAGGTATGTAAGTATTTTAAGCGCACTTTTATTTGCCTTCATAAAAAGCAAGACTACGTTGTATGGGCCAGCGATAAGAAGGCCAAAATGCGTTTCGCATAAAATGCGTTTTTATGACCATGACGAAAATGCGAAACGCACCCAAAAATAAAGGCGAGATCCCAAAAGCTGAGGCAAAAGGGCACGCAAGCAGAAGAGAACGACGAGAGGGAGAGCGAGAGAGGGGGAGGGAGAGAAAGGGGACAGAGAGAGAGGTAGAGGAGCAGGGGCAGCGTGTAAGCGCCTCTTGGCGAGGGCGAGTCATCAGTCCATTGTCGATACATCAGCAGCTCATTTGACGGGGTCGGGCAATGATGTATTAATGGACGGTCACGTAGCGCACATAAGGATTCTGTAATGTAAAAGCAACCCTCGCAAGAAGCAGCGACACAAGCAGCAGCAGAGGCAGCGGGCCATAAAGTCAGGCAGCAACGGCGACGTCGAAGGCGGCCTTGTGTCAATGGCATCGAGTACTTGCTGAGCGTACGCCATGAATACGTAATTGAGTACTCGCTTGAGTACTGCTACTAGCACTCATACTCGTACTTCTGATCGTACTCATATTAGCACTTATGTATACTCACTAATGCTCATATTTCTATTCATACTAGCACTCATACTCGTACTCATACTTGTACCCATGGTAGTACTCATATTGACATTCGCTCTTATACTTGCAAGCATACTAGCACTCATACTCGTAGTCGTACTCAGACTAGCATTCATACACATATTGATATTCGTACTACACTACTCATACTCGTACTCATACTCGTACTGGCACTCATACTCGTACTTATGATCGTACTCACACTAACACTCATGGTAGTACTCATACACTCATACTCATATTCATACTAACTTTCATACTCGTATTCTCACTTGTAATCATACTATCCTTAACACTCATACTGTTATTCATACTAGCACTCACACTCGTACTCATACTTGTACTCATGGTAGTACTCATATTCATACTGATACTTGTTATAATATTAGCACTCATACTCTTATTCATATTCATACTTTTATTTATAATAGCACTCATACTCGATCTTATGCTCATACGCATACTAGCACTCATACTTGTAATCATACACATACTCATATTCACACTAACACTCATACTCATACTGAGACGTGTAATCACACTACCGGTAATACTCATACTGTTATTCACACTAGCACTCATACCTGTAATCATACTAGCACGCATATTCATACTGAAACTCGCACCAGCACTCATACTCATATTCGTACATACATATATTCGTACTTATATTCATACTTATATTCATACAGATATTCGTACTAGCACTCATACTTGTACTCATAATTTTAATCATACTACTAGTCATCCACATGCTGATATTCGTACTGAGACTCATATGCGTATTCATACTCGTACTATGACTCAAACCTGTATTCAAACTAGCACTCAGATTCACACTTATATTCATACTCCTAGTCGTACTCATACTCATGCTTGCAATCTTACTAGCACTCAAACGCATACTGATATTCACACTAGTCGAACTCATACTCATACTCGTAATCATACTCATATCAAACTAATACTCATACCCACGCTCATATGCCTCACTCACACTCTCTCTCTCTCTCTTTCTCACTCATGCCTCTACTCCCACACCCATTCATACTCACACCTTCCCCCCTCCTCCTGCTGCCACACACACACTCACACTTGTGGCAGCTGTTGCAAGCAGCAGTGTGCTCTCGCTCGGCGCACGCGAACGGCCTCTTCAGCTGCTCATTGAGTGCTAATTAGCCAAATGCCCGCCCCACGAATTGGGGCCAAGTTGGCGCCACAAGTGAATGCATGTGAGTGTGTGTGTGTGTGTGTGAGTGTACTCGTTTGAGTGCTTTATTTTCTAAACAAATCAAATGCTGCCAAGCGGGCACATTCAATCGGCCAAGTTGCCACGCTGCTCTAGCGGAGGTGATAAAACAAGTTCACGTTGCCAGCTATGCAGCTGCCTCTTACACACTCACACACACACACTTACTCACACACACTCACTCACACACACCTCTCAGCTGCTGTTCATCTCCCAAACAAATCAAATAATTGGCTAATTAGTTAAAGACTCCAACTTGAAGCGACCTCAGCGCATTATCTAGCATTATCTCATTAAATCAAAGATCTCCAGAGAGAGTGAGAGGGAGATAGAGAGAGGGGGCAACAGAAATAATAATTATAGATCTGTAAACAATCGGCTACTTCAATGCCATGTTGTATACTCACATATTGAGTACTCGAACTCTGTAAAAACTTGTTGAATTTTCGGGGATTTATTGCTTATTACTCGACTCTTTTTGAGCTTTGCCGCCTTGTAAACACGCCTCCTCTTGTTGATATATCTTTTGAAGTGCGCTCTTATTGTGGTATATACTGCACATTATTGGTATATTTATAATACGCACTCTTGTGCAATATTTTTACGCGTCGCTTGTTTGTTTTCTCTGCATTCCACGCATATTTTCATTGTGCATAGAGAAGGGAGTTTCCATGGGAACAACAACTTGAAGATGAGCAACGAATCATTCGCTTTGAATGTGCTTTGAATATGAGTACAACTATATGAAACTGAGGCGGTTTGCATTCAAGTTCTTTACTTGATATGATACTTTATACGTAGTATATTTCTCTATCTTTTCGTTTTATTAATAACTCGAATTCTTCATAAGTTATTGACGACTTTTTGACTCTGCTAATCTATTAGATTGAGGGTGTAGTTCTAATCATTCTAAAAGTTGTATGAAAGTGAGTAGAAAACAGAGTAATGATTCCTTTTGCATGCCTGATATGAGACTATCTGAAGATTCTAATCGTTTATCCTTGGTAGGTAGCCAGAAGTTTGCAACGCACCTTTTGGGACATCTCCGATCGCATAAGGATCTGAATCAGCGTCAACAGAGAAGTCAAACTAGCCCTGTCCGTCTGACCAGGTGTCCGTCTGTCCGTATATCAGTGTGTCCGTTTATTGCAACTCAAATTAGTCTCTTAGTTTTGGAGCTAGCCTAATGAAACTTGGCATAAATACTTATTATGACTGCATGCTGCAAATAAGTCGGAACGAGCCGTATCGGATTGATATATCGTATAGCTGTCATACGAACTATCGGTCGATTTTTGTTATTTGTCAAGATATTGTAACCAAATTTACTACATCTGACTTTTTCTATATAAATAATATGTATATTAAATTTCATAAGAATCTGATCACTATAACATATAGCTGCCATAGGAACAATCAACCGGAATGCAGCTTTTTGTATGAGACCTTTTCTGATTTAAGAAATAACTGAACTAATCTGTGCCGATCAAAGTGAGACATAATATTGAATATACACAATGCCATTAAACTCTGTATCCTTACATATCATATACATATATATATCACTAGTATCGGAACAACCGGAGGACATAAGAACCAGCAATGGTATAGAACCTTAGGCACACCTAAGATAGTCCTTCTTCCTCGTTTACTACCATGTACTTCGTCATTATAATACTATGCACATACCTTTAAATATCGTCTACTTAAACTTTGTTAGCTTATCCTTCATCGCATGCCAGTTACATTCGACTCCCATTCCTACTGATCTCTACTACAGTTCAGTGAACTCTGCTACCCTGTATTTATTTACATAATTTAGCGAATTTCGCGGCAGATCAAATGCTACATGAGTATTGAATAACACATGCTGGTGGCGAGCTGCCTCGGACTGGCTGGGATCTCAGAGTTATAGCTAGAGTCAGCGAGTCGTGAGTGTCTGCCACAGCTGTGTGTGGCAAGTGTGAGTGTGTGTGTGTGTGAGTGTTAGTGTGAGTGTTGGCATTCCAAATCCGTTAGCAACTTCCGTTTGTTGTATGCCGCATTTCGACACTCTACAAAATTAAAGCCAAACAAATCGCCAAACAGCCCAAAAATGCAAGGCAAGTCAAGAGTGAGAGGGATGGGGGGGGAGGCAGGCTGGCTGCCACAGACTGTGGCCACACAGCCGACTCGAGGCGACTCTGCGCGACTCTGGCTGTCAACGCCAAGATGCGCTTAAGCATTATTAATTGTTTATGAAATGAACTGCGGCCACTAAACAAATGATAATCAGCAGCGAAATATGCAAAACGCTGCCTAAGCACAACGAGCATGCGGCATGCCACAGCAGTGCAAGGGGTGAAGGGAGACGGGGAACGGAGAACGGGGGGGGCAGTATGCAGAGCCAGCTGAATGCAGGCACATTCAGGCAGACCGAACAGAGTCGGCAGGCAATTTTGCATAATTTCCGAAACACATGTTGCCTTCAATCATGCGCGAAGCTGCCACAGTCAGTTGCTGCCACAGAACGAGCCACAGCAAGAGCAACAGGAAGGGGGACGTGCAGGCACGGGTTGTCAGTCGCCCTCGGGGCGCATAGACAAATTGACTAACTGCCTAAGCGACTGAGGAGTCGCCATGCCAAGAGGGGTGAAGAAGGGGGATACGGGAGAGGGGGGTCTGGTCTCTCACTCGCTGAGAATCAAGTGAAAATGTAGCGGAAAACATTTTAATACTAATTACAAAGAATTTGTGCCGCCGTCGTTGGGCACTTTTCCTTTTTACTACACTGCACTGGCTCGCTACACTCTCTTTCTTCAGGCTTCAGGCTCTACAGTTGCGGCACACACTATCAGTTGAGGTGCAGAGACTTGATAAGCGCACTTGAGTGAAGACAAAGGTTTAAAGGTGCCGCGGAAAACATGGAACTTAATCTTCATAAAACCAGAGAGAAGTTCCCATGATGGGGAAAGTTCTTGGTTTGCTTAGAACCTTTAAGTATTCACACTATTCGCAAGCTAGTATGAGATATATGATCCGTATGATATATATGGTATATAGACATATATATATATATAATGCATGGAATATGATGAAGAAAGAAAGAAAGCATTTAAAAACCTTGAGAGGAACTCTTAAAAGTAAAGTCTTTGCGTAGTAGAAGCATTCCAAGTTAATTCATCGATTTGCAGAGGCAGTAGGCGTGGCATTTCAAATTAGAAATAAACTTTATCTGCCTATGGTATACAGTAAGCCCTATACCAACTTTGGTGTCACTAGCTCATACAGTTACTGAGATAGGTGCGTTCATACGAACATTAAAAGGAGAGAAACAGACGAACCTGACTTAATGTGATAGATAAAGGAAATTAACAGATAAATATATATATAAAATGAAAGAATCATTCAAACATTACAATAAACCATTAACAACTCGATCTATAAGAAATCTAGGCATTATCTGCTTCCTTCTTTAATTCTTTCCTCTTTTTTACAGAGCATTGAAATTCGTCTAGATTTTCTGTTTGTTTACAGTTCATTTTCTATGCTCTCTCTCCCTGGTTCACTCTCGCTTTCGGGGCACACTGTGCAGAGGGGTTTTCCCCCCCTAGTTTATTTCGATTTCCGAAAATAAATGTTGGCGCAGCACAGGACGATGAAGGAGACAGAGACGGAGAAAGAGACAGAGACAGAGAGGGAGACAGAGAGGGAGGCATTGCTGATGTATGCCGATTTGTGCTCCGACTGCATTTTAATTGGAAAAGAGTTCGTCCAGGCTGGAGTTGGAGCTGCAGCAAGGGGCAGAGAGGGTGAAGAAGGAGTAGGAGAGAGGGGTAAGGGGGGAGGGGAGTCACAGCTAGTTTCAGAGTCGGAGCTGGCGGCGTTTTCGCTTTAATCAAATCGCTTTATGACAGCTCGAGATATGCCGACAAATGACACACAAGACACACAAACGTCATTAAGTAAACACAGCAGAGCGAGGGAGGAGGAGGTAGGGAGAAGGGAATGGTAGCTGGAGTAGGCAGTAGGGGGGGAGTAGGGGAGGGGAGTGTGGAGTCACAGGCAATGCGGGTGGCAGGTGAGTCGCCTCGGCTGACATTAAACGCGTGTTAATTTCAGTTAATTTGGGGCGTGATTCCGAAAGGGAAGAGAGAAAGAGAGAGAGGCAAAGGGAGCAGGGGTAGGGGTTGTCAGTTGTGCCGTCCATCCATCAACGGGATCGCACCAGCCTTCGCGCCTTTGCGCCCCGACAGCGCGGACGCTTCACTGCATTTGTCAATCAGCGCTGGCCGGGCAGACAGAGAAGGAAAGGAGGGACAGAGAGAGAGAGAGAAGGGAGCAGAAAGAGGAGGGGGGATAGTGGCATCTTTGTGGCATTTTCATGCTTGAGCTGCTGCCTCAAGGTCCATTTCCATCACTTGTCTTGCGCTTTTAGACTGATCTTCTCTGTTTGCTCCCCAGACGAGTTGTGGCGCCTTTGGGGGAGAGGGAGAGAAGAAGAAAAAGAGGCAGGAGAAGTAGGAGGAGGTAAAGCAGAAGTGCCTAGTTGTCTTGCTAGATGAGCTAGAAAGTTGCACTTGCTGCTCAAGTGGGTGTGCGATTGCTAAAGTGATGAATGGAGGCAAAGCAGTGAGAGGGAGCGAGGGAGATGGGGGACAGGGCAGTGTGGGCGATTAATCGAGCTGCACTTGAAGTGTAGAAGAAATCAGGGAAGATATATCTAGCATAAATTGCATGTGGTTATTATTAGATTTAGCTGGCATTGGGGAAGGAAATGGTATGTGCATTTTATAGGAAAGCAAATTCGAATAGAGAGACAAATTGAAATCTTTAGAATGAAATTAATTCTTGAGAAGATTTCAGAGTTGATCTTTAGCATCAGATACAATAAGTGGTGTATTTACAATAAATAGCAGCAAATTAAATTAAATTAATTTTCACGGTGAGTTTCTTTCTAAAAGACCAAACTGGAGTTTATTGAAGACTTTAAATATATTTAGAAATATTTGTTAAAAATCTTAGAAAAGTATTAAATATACTTTACTGTAGACTTACTATAATGGAAATTTCTGAATATATGGGAAGCATACAAAATTATTGACCAGAAAACTGGTTATTATAGAGTAAGCTGAAACATAATGAATATAACGAATAGATATTTGAAATATAAGATAAAAATATTGACTAGAAAATTGCTTATTATAGTGTACGCAGAAACATAATGAGTACACTGAATAGATATTTTTTAAATATTCTATAAAAGATGAAAGATGAAAAACCAAGAAAATTCAACGAAAGTTCTGTTACTTTAAACCTATTTAGTATTGACCTATTAGTGTAACCTATTTAGTATTAAAATACAGGCAAGATGTCCAGAAATCTAAGAAACCTCTGCACAAAGTTACCTTATTTCATTTAATCATGAATTCATGAATTAACTGAATATATTGAAATAATATTCAGACAACTAAGAGAAGTATTCAAGAAGATACCTTACGCTAGACTGACACTCTCTTTCCCTCAGATCTGTCACACTTAGTCCCATATGATGTTCCTACTATAGTTACTTCATCTTCTTTTCAATTTATTGCCAGCACATTTCGATTCTTGAGGAATTCCAATCCCAAAATCTTCTCCAAATCGGACACTCTTCGCAATTGAATTCGTGTATTTTCCGAGAGCTGTAACCAATTGCCGTCGTATTCATTTCATCTTGGGCCGACACGGCGGCTAATTGAATTAAAATACCGAAAACATGTTTTTCTTTCTCAGTTTCGGTACAGATTCCCCTCTTTCTTCTCCCCCTCTCTCTCTCTCTCTCTTTGCCCCTCTTCTCACTTCTCAGCATGTGAGTCTGCATTGCTCAGCGTTTCTTTTCTTCATTTCCATAATTGTTGTTTCTCCCTTGTCTGATTTGCTTTGCTTTATGTTGCCGCCGTCGATTGTTGTTGTTGCTGCTGTTGTCATTGTTGTTGTGTTGTGGCTGTTATACCATTGTCGCCGGCTGCCTTTTCAGGGTCAAATTGCCAATTTATATCGATCTGCAGACAGTTCCAGGCCACGCCCCGCTGCGAGCAATGCACATTAACACCTACGCACGACTGCAGGCGGCACTTTAGTTGTCACAGGAGACACGCAGGGGGGGGAGGGGGTAGTAGGGGAGTGGCTGACAAAGTGACTAACGCTTCGAGCATCAATTAGGCCTTAAAGACGCGCGCGTCTTGACTTCGACTCTTGTCGCTAATTTGCGCAAATTATGTGCGAGCGGAGCCTCTCAAAGTACCGCAAGAGGCAGGAGGCAAGTGCTGGAGTCGGTGCGGAGACTGCACTTGCAACGTGGCCGAAAGTCCAATTATGTCAACAGCAACCGCAGCAACCACAACAGGCGCAACATCAAAGCTCAGCCAGGTGAGGAGCCTGTGTGCAGTTGCCGTTGCCGTTGCCGACAAAGCGAGCAACTGTTGCTCGAGTCGCCCCTCGAGGCGTCGTCGCCTCGTCAAGAACGCTGGCGAAGAGGCCTGTGCGGTGCCTGCTTTTTGTAGGTTAAACCGTTTAACAGGATGTGACTGCAATTTAACCGTTAACTGCGTGTGGCAAATCTCAAACTAAACGTCAAACTCCTTCCCCCCGCTTCCCCCCTCACGACACTTTTCGCGCCCGCTTTGATCTCTTTGATGTGTGTGCGTGTGTGTGTGTGTGTGTGCGTGCGTGTGTGTGTTTGCCTCAAGGTCCGCAAGAACTTCAAGGTCCCAATGCTGTATGCCACATGTGAACGTGAGCGTGCACGTGTCTGCGTGTCTCTACGTGTCTGTTCCTGTGTGTGTGTGTGTGTGTGTTGTGGGGAAACGTTGTTTGTCTTTGATGCAACTTCCTCAATGCGCTGCCAAAACAGACGCAACTTTGGGCATCGCCAGCGAGACGTTGCACAAGATCAAAGGCAGCAACAGCAGCAGCAACAGCAGCAGCAACAGCAGCAGCAGCAGCAACAGTGCCAACGGCAGCAGTAGCAAAGGAAGCAACAACAGCAGCTGCTGAAGATGCAGCCACAGATACAACTCAGCTAAAGTCGCATCTACACTGAGATAAAAAACTTCAAACTAATCGAGAAATCAGAAATGTTTCGCTATTTATAGGTTTTAATTCATAGAAGGGCAGATAAGGATACGCATTGTATACCCTTATACTTATATACATATGCATGTATACATTCTATACCCTGTTCACAAGAGTGTGGAGTATGCTGGGCCTGCACTTCTAAGGCCTTGAAGTTGTTGACATATCTGATAAGGTTTTTGACTCAATATCCTCGCCTTCAAAGCGAGTCACATAACTAGAAACATTCAAGAAAAATTGCAAAACCAAGCAGTGCTTATAACGTGTTGTATAAGACTAACTATATACCCTATAATATATACAATAGAGCATATAAGAGCTAAAAGAGGATTGTCTTAATAAGGCAAAGACTTTCAATTCAATTTACAAGTCTCTCTTCCTTCCCCAAATTGTCTTCAATTTTCCCTTTACTAAATTCATGTTTCTCACAAATGCACAACATTTTCTTTAAGTGTAGACTGTTCTTCACAGCCCCAGACCGTAGTTTATTTAACTTTTGACACCTTGAAGGGTTTCTCTTCAGCGCGTTGTTTGATTTTCATTTTGGGCGCATGCAACGCTTGGATTGAGGCTTGAATTCAGCTTCAATTTCCACCTCAGCTTGATGTTTCCTCCAAGATTTGTTTAAGTCATTTTTGGGTTTAACACCACACACACACTGGCACACACACACACTCGCATACACACACATTAATTACATGAAAATGCATTTTATGTCATGGGAACAGACCAAGTTTTCCATCTCCATTCTCCTCCGCTTTCAATTTCCCATTGTCCGCTGAATGCAACCCTGAGTCGCCTCAGTCAGTCGCATCCTCAACCTCCTTCTGCGTTTTATTAGATTCATCATCATGGCCAATTTATGATGCGATCTCTTTGGGCTTCCAGCTGCTTTTCCCATTCAAAAGTCTTCACTTTTGTCTGTCTGTTTGTTTTCTCTCCCTCTCTCTCCCTCTCTCTCTATTTTATCTCTCCAGTTTTCCACTTTTATTTTTCCCATTTTTATGGCACACAGCTTTGACAAAGGATGCTGCACAAAAGCGATTCCGAATCCAAATCCCGAGCTGGAAGAAGAGCGTAGCTGAGACCCCAGTTTATCATTAAGACAAAAAACCTCGAGCAACGGAAGCAGCTCCGAGCGGGAATGGGGGGCGTGGCAGCAGTTAGAAATGGATGGCAACGGGAACGGCAACGGCAATGGCAACGGCATCATAAAACGCAGCCATCAAAACGACAAAATTAAAAAGTTCAAATGGCAAATGGCAGGCAAATTGTTAGCTAGAAAACGGCTAGCAAAACGCAAATCACTCGAGCAAATTGACAGCACACCGACAAGACGAATGCACTGCGTAACGATTGAATTGATTCAATTGAAATTGAATCACAACTGAATGGAAACATTGTAATGTCAATTGCAATTGTGGTAGCACCAGCAATTGAGGAGCTTATGTGTTAGTAAGGGTATGCCAGCTTGCAAAAGGAAACTCAACTGGAAAAACAATTTTCGATTTGTTGTCAGTAAATTGGTTTTAATAAAATTATTTAAAACTGTATTGTAATAATATTAAATGGAATACATCGGAATGAAAGATATTTGCAGTTCAGTTTAACATACAGTAAGGGGATTCCAGTTTGAAAAAGTAAACTCATTTCAAATCTCAATTCTCATCTGAATTTTAAAGTATTTCAGTTGTTGCTTATAAAATTATTTTTAAGAATTTAGTATTTCTTTCTTATTACCATTAGCAATGGTCAAAGGTCAAATATATTATACATTTTTTAATTTATAAGGAATATGGACAATAAAAGGCTAGTGTGGTTAGGGGAGGCAAGTTAGTAAAGGGTTTGCTTTAGCTCAACTTTGTCAATTGGTTTTAATAGTTCGGGTAAATTAGAAATATTAAAATATATACTATAATGTATTTCTTTATAAGTAGAATACACACTATGAAAGTTCTTAAGTCTCGCTTAGTCGACAGTATAAGGAGACTGCCTTGTAAAAGAAAACTGTAGTCAGCTTGAAAGAAAATATGAAATAGATAATCAAACATATGTTCGACATAGAAAACCTTTTTAAAAAATAATAAATATTTATAAATCAGTCTCAAATGTGAGTAAGAGATGAAGAGTTGCAATAGTAAGGGTAGCCCTGTTAATAGTAAGGATACAAAAGAGAACTAAGAGAACTTTCACGGGGAAAGAACTTGTGAAGTATTTAAAAAAAAGGGTAGATTTACAATAAATAATTTAAAATCATATAATACAAATATTATAATATTACATATTATAATAAAGGCAAAACCCTCCTTCAAGTACAACTCTATACCGAAGTTTCTCTGGCTGTAACTTAAGCAGATTCTTCCATGCGTCACCAACCACTTGACCATGTCGCAATGCCCTCAATTTCTCAAGTACCACCGAAAAGGGGGAGTTGTTGAATGCGGGGGGGTGTGGCAAAAGAACCAAATTAAATATAAGACCACAATAATACAGAAAAACGGAAAAACTTTATGCCTGCAATTGGGGAAAGGGAATCAGCGAAGTCATATGCCAGGCTGGAGTTGGAGAAGGAGCTGGGCACAGGAGGAGGGAATAGAGAGCAGAGGGAGAGTAAGGAGAGTGCTCCCCTCGGTGAGTGCCGTCTTCATTGTCGTTGCGCCGTCGTATTGAGACAAATAAATTTTTTTTCGGTGGTGCCACATGGCGATGACTGCAGCAGAAGCAGCCGCAAAAGATTTCCCGGGATATTTTTAATTTTGCGGCAAAAGAAAAATGAAAACAAGCAGCAACCAACGAAACTTTGCACATAATCGTTATCGTCAATTTCGGGTCGAGTCGGGAGTCGGCAGTCGGGAGTCGGCAGTCGAGAGTCTGGAAAGGGAATCCTCATCATCATCTCTGGTTCCTTGGGAAACCCGAAACCAAACAGAACACATCATTTGCGGCAACAAAGGCTTCTCTCCGTTGTCTCTCTGTGTGGAAATTAACATTTTTATGTTTCCGCCAGGACATGGCAGACACTCCATAGAGATATGGCGATATGCTGCAGATATACTTGTACTCCAGCTATATCCCAGCCAGACTTTTGTCTTCTCAAAGAACTCGCATAGTTGGCTTCAAGTTGGATCTCTTTCGCTCCTTTGTTCCCCAAAGCAAAGGCTGCCCGGGCAACCCGGTAAGTAAGTAAGTTTTAATTACTGTTTGACAAATATTTAACATGCCACAGGGGCAGGGGAGGGTTACAAAGAGGGTAGGCTAGAGAGAGAGACAGCGAGAGAGAGCGAGCGACTTACGCACAATTAAGCAGGATTTTTGCCGCTTGTAAGGCAAATGAAATCACAGCAGGCAAAAGGATTGTCAGAGGCGTAGAAGCCAGAGGGGGGAGAGGGGTGAGCAGTCAGGGGGGTTGGCTACTTTTGGGGTGGCGTTGACTGGCTCTGCTCTTTGTTACCCTGTAACAACATCATTTTGCGCCGTATAATGTCATAAATGTCTGTTAACAAAACAACAGACGTCATAGAGCCATGGACGGGGTGAAGGGGGGCAGGGGGGGTTCAGGGTAAACTGGCGAGGAAAGACTCTGTCAAACATTATTACATTATTTGCCTTTTGCTGAAATTGAAACCAACCCTGCCCCGAAAAATCTCTAAGTTGCCTGCCCCCCTCCCCCTCTCTCTTCCCTCCGCCTCTGCCCGCTTAGTCAAATTTACGTTTAGCTGCTTTTTTTTTCTTGTGTATTTCAGCTTGTTTTCTGGTTTTATTTGACTTGGCTGCTGGTTGTGCTGCTTCTTGTATTACAGGCGGCAACCCTGCGCCGGAGATTAATTGCGACTGTCGAGAGAAGACACGGCCAGCGGGGAGGGGTGGAGAGGGGGAGGAAGAAGGGGTTCATACGTGGCTTTGTGTGCATTGAGTGCCCTCTGATGGCAATTATTAAATTTTCATTACATCCCCTAATCAGCTTTTCTGCATATTGATTCGTGTCAACAGGCACCCCGCCCCCTCCTACCCGCTGCATCTCTGCCCCGCCCGCCTCTGGCCTCGCCTTGATGTGTATTTACATGCGGTTGCCTTGGCAAGCGACTTGTTTAAGCAGGTGTTGAAGTGGACATATCCAACTGGGCAACGCACTCTGCAGAGCATGATGAGCTGAGCAGCTGCGGCCAGCGGCAGCTCATGCTGTGGACAAGTGTGCGTAAAGAGCGGGGTAGGAGGAGAAGGGAAAGGGGGAGAAGGGAAAGAAATCGGGTGTGTGAGCAGCATTACTTCATTGTGGGCTGGGTAAATAATACCCTGTAATAAGTGTTGGTAGTGCGGAATTAATAAGGAATCCGCTAAAAGAAATATGTATTTGATTTGCATGAAAAGGTGCATGAAAATATGGAAGGATTATGAGATTAACTATTTTTATTTATTATTTATTTATTTTTGTTATTTGAAGTTGGCTATAGACCATCGACAGATAGAAAAATAATTGTTCACTTTTGGAAAGATCTTGAATCTGGAACTATTCCTTTGCAGAACAGAACAAGTTATATAAGCATTGAAAGGTATTAAAAAGCTTAATAAAGCCCTGAAGTTTCTTGAAATTGTATTGACAGTACTTTAAAAATGTTAGCAATATTTGAAAATATCTTTTAGATTTTATACACTTATTTTCTTCAATTAAAATTAACAGAAACAAAGTTTGCTTGGGTATCTCTTATGATATTATGTAGGTGTGCAACCAAGTTCCCGCTAGTTCAGTAGATGGAAAATATTTTACTTTTTCACTACCCAAACTAACTCAACATTTCTTTGATATTTTCTTTGATATCTTCGATCTTCTACATTTATTTCAATTAACTCATATTAAGTCAAGTTTTATTCATTATGATATTTTAATCTTTCAGTAGATGGATAATATTTTACTTTCTCAGTACCCAAAATAAGCCAACATTTCTTGGATATCTTTTTTGATATCTTCGATCTTCTACATTTATTACAATTAACTCATATTAAGTCAAGTTTATGTGAGCAGAAGCTTCTAACCTATTCCATCTGTCTTTCTATTCTGTCTGTTATATAATCTTTAAATCTATTGCAGCTTAATAACTAACTGTATCAAATAGTTGAGTACTTTTCTGAGTATTTTCTTGATCTTATTTATTACATGATCCGTTGTAAGCATCTCCCTCTTAACCATTTTAATTCAATCTCGTTTTGCTGCCTCTTACAGTCGATTCGCGTTGACATATGTAATCAATAAAGCGGCGCACCTGCTCGACTGTCCAACAGTCGAAGAGTCCAAGCCAAGCCAAGCCGAGCCAAGTGAGCGAGGAGCCACCGAGGAGGAGCTCATCAGTAAAATGAGGAAAATGGGCAAAGGGCTCCCGGGTAAATAAGCCGATTAATTGTAATCAAGCGGGCCTAGTCGGACCGACTGTGGGGGCAACAGTGGACAACAAAGACTGTCGGTCTCTGGTCTCTAATGGTCTCTCCATCGTCTCTATCGATTTGTCTGGTCCGCTTGGGTCAATGTATGAGAAACTGAAACACTTTCTACCCCAATGCGATGAAGAGCGCAACAAAATTAACAAGGAATCGAGGCATAAAAAAGAATTGCAATCGTCGTTTGCAGTTCTGTCCAACAGGACAGCACAGGGTGACCCCTGGCTGGAGTTGGACTCGGAGTTGGGAGCTCAGCTCGGGTGGTTTTCTAATGACAAATAATAACCGTAGCCCCCTCTGTGTTGGTGTTGGTGTTGCTGTTGGTGTGTGTGTGTGTGTTCGTGTGTCTGTCCGGCATGCCAGGCTGCCCAGCCACGCCCCCTTTCAGTCGTAAATGAATAAAGTGAAGTGTAAGTAAAATTTACGTGGCAGGCGACGCTGCTAATAATCATAAAAAACGCACAGCGGCGATTTTCGACAACTTCAGTTGAGGTTGTGGTGGCGGGGCGGCAGCCACGCCCACCTCCAGTTCTTGCAACAAATGCCTGTCAGTCGCAAAAAGCGTAGCAAGTATAAATAATTCTAGTTTATTGTTTAAGCGCAGCCGCGGGGCATGCAACCGGGTGTCGGCCTGCCTATCCCTCTCCCCTCCCACCCCCCTCTTGCACTCCCCTTTGTCCAGTCAGATCATTTCTGGTGGTCCGTTGCACAGCTATTTACTCAACCAAACCGAGCTCCAACTGCCTCCAGGCTTCGACTTCCACTTCAAATCGTAAGCAAATTTAATAATTGCGGCAAATTTGCAGCACAAACAAAAAGAAACCCGGGAAGATTTACTGGGAAATCGGATAACGATATACTCGTATGCATGTATGCATGTAGATAAGCGAGAGGAAGTCAAAATGGACACGAATCGAGATTTTTTATAAGTTTTTTCTATAAACAAATTAATTACGAAATTTCTTGAACCACGGAAGCTCAATACGGAATATGTTTAAAATATATATAGTGTATATAGTGATATGTATGATATGTAATGTAAGGGAAAAGTATATTCACAGCAGTGTTTAGTATTCGAAATAAATGAATATTTATATTTCTTAGTCATGTTTCTTAAAAAATTCGAATTTATTGTATGTATTTCTTGTATTAAAAGCAAATTTATTTATTATTTTGCTGTAGATTGATATGGTATATGAGAAGCGCGAAACGTTCTTTAAAATAGAATAAAGTACAATATTTATACACTGGTTTTTCTTAAGCAATTCTAACGTTCAAGATTTCTTAACAGATTTTTGAATATATGTCTTGAATTATAGTGAAATGTTTTATGGATTTTGGACTGTTGATTTAAAAACTGAACCCACGGAACTGTGATTGCAAAATAAATACAAAAAATGCAATTCGAACGTTTTAAGAGGATACTTTATAATATATTAAAAGTGTTTTTGTGGTGGTATATTGAGTGAAGAAATAATTTAATAAAACTATTTATTTATATTTCAGATAAATATAGAATATTTCTCTATACAATATATATATATAAAGAGAATAGAATATAGAGTAGTAATATATAAATGCCGCAAGTTTGAAATTAATGATTCATTTTTTCTTCTCGTTTAAATGTATTAACTCAATACATTTTTGTATTCCTTCTCGTCTTGTTAAACCTAAAATACCTTAAGAATTCTTTAAAAGAACTGTAACTTATGTTCTTTGCAATTTCGAACTGGAAAACCATGTTTGGTGAAGTTTTTCTATG
The DNA here is from genome assembly GCA_018904035.1 of Zaprionus ornatus. Classification (NCBI taxonomy): domain Eukaryota; kingdom Metazoa; phylum Arthropoda; class Insecta; order Diptera; family Drosophilidae; genus Zaprionus; species Zaprionus ornatus. Next base: position 13,143,747 of record JAEIFZ010000002.1, on the reverse strand, counting down.
TTTATCGATTTTACATCAAAGTTTCTCCAGCTCAAATCACTTTAACTGATACATCATTTTATGTTATTCCTTTCTTTAGGAACTTGCTCTTCATTGAGCATCTAATAAAATTGATTATGAGCAGCTCTAAATCTTAAATAGTCAGTCAAATTTAACGACTGAACTGAAGCGAGTTCTTTATGTGCAGTACTAAGGTCAAAAGCGATTTGTTGGGTCAGTCTGCGAGTGGAGAGTTGAGGGAAGTTGCTGCAGCTATAAAGCTGATGTTGCAGCGAGTTACAAGCGTCGAGTAAGAGTTGATTTGTGGATGTTTCAATCTGTTTCCCCCTCCCGTGTCCCTCTCTTGTTCCCCTCGCGATCATGTCAGCGGCAATTGGCCTCGTTAATAGGACAAAAGAATTTGACGAGTTGAAGAAGATCTTCATCAATTGATGATAAGATTTCACTTGCTCGTCTCAATTAACTGTTAAATTACTCACTATGGGCTCTGCATATCCATGCCGTCTCCTCCTCCACGTCCAGCCACGATTCCTCCGATTGCTCCTCCGGCGCCAGCATTCAGCATTGTTGCTCCATAGCCGCCCAGGCCGCCCTGCATGCCCTGCAGTCCCTGCATGCCCGGCAATCCCTTGTTGCCCAAGATGATGCCCAGATTGGCCAATCCCGCCAGCGATTGTCCGTGCGAGTGTCCCGATCCGCCGCCGCCGCCACCGCCGCCGTGGCCCATGCCTCCGTGACCCATGCCGCCATGACCCATGCCCATGGGCACGCCCACACCCACGCCCATGCCGTGTCCCATGCCGTTGCCTGGTGGCGCACTGGCTGCTGTGCTGCTGCTGCTGCCGCCGCCCAGACCGGCCAGGCCGCCAAGCTGATTGATCATGGCTCCACCGCCGCCGGTAAGGGGCATGCCCCCAGCTGACCCCACTGACCCAGGTGGGCTAAGGAGCGTGTTGAGGAGCGTGCTATTATGGCTGGGATTGCTCTGCTGGTGTTGCAGGTGTTGCAGCTGGTGGTGCTGATTGTTGTTGTTGTTGTTGTTGTGGTTGATGTTGCTGCTGTGCTGCGATTGCTGCACACTCGGATTGCTGTCGATGCTCGGCAGCAACAGTTGCTGCTCCTGGCAGCGTCCCAGGCGGCAGAGCAGCTGCAGCAGCAGCAGAAAGTTGATGAATGTGGTCTGCATGGTGTTGTTATCGATAACGAGTATCGAAGTATCGGTATAAGTGTATGGCTATCGATCGATTATCGAATTCTCTGTGTTAGTTATTTCTATTTCTGCCCGTTATGGATATAAGTTATTGTTATCGATACAAAAATGATCGTTATCGTTATCGTAGATTGGATTCGTCTAAATGCGTTTGGTTTGCGGCTACTTTGCTACTTTGTTTTTGATTTTTTTTGGCGTGTTTCGAGTGCGTTCGCGCGTAAGTACGTGTTAATTTAAAGTTATCGATAATTAATAAATTACTAAGTGCTAGGTTCTAATCGATAGAATATGTACTTGTATAGATTGATTATATGTTATAGATAGATTATCGTATTTCTTTTATCTTCTTCTTTTTCTTTCTGGTTTCTTAACTGGGTTCTCTTAGGGTATATAAAAAAAATGAAAAAAAAAATGCTATATTGTTGAGATTATGTCAGTGTTGATGTCCGTGTTGATAGTCGTGATATATCGTATATAGCGCTGCTGCCGTTTTCCAATTGGCTTTTCCTGAATGTTTTCTTTTTGGACTTTCTTAATACTTTTCGTTTGATTTGCGCGCGTTTTGTTTTTCTTGGCTACATTTCCCTTTCTACTTCGATTTGTTTTTCATTCTCGTTTTCTTTTACAACATAATTTTCATCAATTTTCACGTGGGCACTTCAAACGGATTTTCCCGAACTTAACGAATTTTCTTTTGTTTTCTTGTGTTTTTTCTTGCCTGTTTTTACATTATCGAAAATTGTTGTTGTTGTTGATTTTCAGTTTTGGTTTATTTGGTTTATGGTTTGGTGATGCCTCCTCCTGTTGATGATCCAGTTGGCTTCCTGGAAACGTTTAGGGCGCAGCAAGATCAAAAGACCAGGGCAGACAGTGCAGACAGTGCAGAGATTCCCCGTCTCTCCTCCTTCGTACCTTCGTCTGTCTGTCTGATCGACGGCGAAACCCGTTTGAACAGACGCTGACGCGCCGCCGCACGCTCACGCCGAGCCATCCATCTAAACAGGCTTAAAAGGTTTGCGCTGCTGCTGGTGCTGCTGTCGCTGCTCAGATAAAAAGGCGCTGGCAAGAGGTGCAGTGTGCAGAGAGGGGGGAGTAGTGGGGGCGTACTAGTGGGCCGGCCGGCCGGCCGCAAAACATATGCAAGAAGATCGAACACGCGTCGGTAAATCGATCACAAACACTCAAGCTTCCGTTTCCGTTGCACTCGTGAGGAAGAAAGAGACAAACAGAAAAAAAAAGAGAGGAATGATTCTTCGCCTTAGTATGAAGTTCTCGTCTCGCAGTTATCTCAAAAAAAAAAAAACTCTTGATGCGACACACACGTGCGTTCGCCAGCTCGTTCGGCACTCGACTGACTGCGCAAAGCGACTGGCAGCAAGCAGGCTGCGGCAGCGACGCCAATGCTTCGTGTTTGCCTGCTGTGCTTCGTGTGCGTTCGTCTCGTGCTGCCGCTGCTGCTGGCTGGCTTCGTCGTTGCGCGGCTCTGATAGGCACATCAAACTCTGCTCGCTGCAATCGACGCCGCTGCCGCTGCGTTGTTGTTTGTGCTGCTGCGCAGCTAGAGCCAGTCGGGGGATGCGTCGGCTGCGTCATCTGCGGCCCATCTCGGCTCATGCGACTCATTCATTAATAATCACGACAACTTGTCAATGCATTTGTCTAATCATTATTTATCAGTAGTGCAGGCGACAAAGTGAGGCTGTTAAGTGGCAACTGTTAACTTAACATAGCTGTGCTAATTTGCAGAGAACAAGTGACATATTTGAGCGCAGATCACTTACTCTTCTCTCCTCAAATCTTACATGTATGTTATATGATTTAGTGCACCGGTTAAGCCGCTACTGTTAGTTAACAGGGTGATAACTTAAAGAAACTGAATATGACTGTTTAGATTGAATTGATATCACTCAACGTCGGAGTAATATCAACTGTATTTTATTATATTATTATTAATTTTGCTTGCCCCAGGTGCATAACCATGTGGCAGAGGTCGCCGCAATAAGTACAGAAACAAATTGGGCTGCGGAGTAAGAACGAGTAGTCAAGTGAGAGTTACTTTTCATACTGATTTTATTTTCCTCGTTGTGGGGTTTATATACACGTTTCTTACAAGCTAGGTATTTACTTAGGTTACATGATACATGATAAAAGAAAAAATGTTAACTATCTAAGTCTAATGATATCTGCTGATTTATGGCATGCAGATGGTGCGAAATCGTGCATCTGCATGCATAGCGATAAAGGGTCCTAATTTACTATGTCCGCCTGCATATTAGCGAACGGTCAGTATTGATTCAGTGCATATCACTAAGGGTCACTGTTAATTTAGGTGCGTGTGAAAACGTACCCTGTCGCCTATCTGCTTACGTCTGCAGTTATGTAAAATCGTACAATGACATATGCAGTTCCATTTTCTTGCCTCTTTCTTTGCAAACTCATGTTTAACTAAGTGAAACTGTTTATTAACCACTGTTAAGTTTAAGTAGTAATGTTAAGTTTAAGTATGGTAGCAGCTCATATCTAAAAAGAAGATGAACATATTGAGCGCATATCGCTTGCTCCAGTCTGATTTTCGACTAATTAAAAGTAACTTATCTTTTTTCAACCATTTCAATAGAACTGTGCAGCTGCTGTAAGTTAACAGTATGTTAACCTTTATGATTTCTTTATTTCAATGGTTTAAGCTGTAAATGACCTACGCAGGTAAGTTTTCTTGCCTTACTCTTAACATACTAAGCTTACATTTAGGGCAATTGTTAATAAGCCACTGTTAACTTAGCCGTCGTAGTCACTGTTAACTTAACAGTCATGTAAATGCCTTACTTCTGTGAGTAACAGTCCTTATCTCAAAGTAAAGTCACCTATATAGCTAGGTATTCTTGCCTTCTTCTCGCCCCAATAATCTTCAAGTACTTCACTCGCATTAATCTCCAATTACACACTATATCGATCAATTATAACCTGATTTCGACTTACCCCACAACAACAGCTGATCTGTATCTCTATCTCGGTCTCCAGCTCCAGCTCCAACTCCGTTTCTATGTGTGCTACTGCACATGCCTTGCTGCACTCTCTTGTTTATCCAGAGATAAACGCATAGTTGTGTTCAGTTGTTGTTGTTGTTTGCTCTTGCCTAGTTGGTTCATCCATCCAGCTATCCATCAGTCACTCAATCTGTTGGTTACACACATGTCTCCTCATGGTTTTCCCATATCCCCGAGCTGCGCTGAGCTGAGCTGAGGCAACTGCATTTTCCACTTGTTGTCTACAAAACTTGAGCGCTGTTTGCTGTTTACCTTCTCTTTCTCTGGTGTCTTGTCTCTTCTGCTGCGTCAACACGCATTCCCAAAAGGGCAAGGCACTCCACACACTCCACACTCCTCTACGGCCGTAACTCTTCTTCCTCCTCTTCCTCTTCTTTTCTTCTTCTTCTTCGTTTTATGGGCCTGCAAATGAGGCAAAAATTGCAGTTACAACTTTTGACCCAAAACCGTAAACGCATTCCCAGTTCCGTTCAATATTTGCTCAAGATAATTACAGAAACAACATAGAGAAGGGGCAGAAGAAGTGGAAGAAGAAGGAGGAGGAGTAGAATGAAGAGGCAGCGGAAAATCATAGTCGCCGTCGTCATCGCTGTCGTCGTCGTCGTCGTCGCTGTCGATCATTCGGCTTGTTTATTTGTCCAAACATTTGTCAATTTCATTGAGCTCTCTCTCTCTCTGGGCAGGCACATTTCCTCGATCGGTCGCTTTGATGGACGTCGCAGTCGCAGTTGCCGTCGCAGTCGACTTCGGTTTCGGTTCCAATTAAGATTCATTTTAGAGACTATATAGAGTGCGATTACTCCGCACAATACACGGCATGATTGTGCACTGTGGCGTTTATCTAATTTACTTTTACTTACACTCGAAAAGTACCACGGGGCGCCTGCGACCCGATAAGTATCTGGAGATGGGCCTAGAGTGGAGTGGGGGCATGGGAATGCGAGAAGACGAGAACGGGAGAAGACGAGCATACGAGAGTCCGCTTTTATTGGCTTGACAATGAGCCCGTGTCGGAGCCCTCCCTCCCTTTCTCCATCACATTTTGAAGGTGAATTGTGAATGTTCCTCAAGTGATTACGCGGGGTATTTTTCTTTCGTAAGCTGAGCGCCCTGTGGCCATCCATACAATGGAATACAGTCTGTCTAATGATTTTCAATGAGCTCCAAACAGCAACTGCTGATAGGCAAATGACACAATGATCACCAGCGAGCCAGAAAGAGAGAGAGCAGTAGAGTAATATTGCCTCTGACTCTGCCTAGTTCAAGTGCCAATAGAGATAGAACTTTGTCAGCTGATGCGATGATTTGTAGCCCGATTTGTAGCCTGATTTGTAGCAGCTCATTTATTACAATATGTTTTCTTTTTTCATTTTTACGATTGCATTTTGATGAGTTGCTCTACAACAACTTTTTAATGTCATATTTAATCTGAGAATGATTCCAAGAAACGACCTAAACAGTTTTCAGAAAGAAGTTAAAACATTTACAGAATGTTCTTACTAAGCAAATACAGTGGACAATTTAAAGAACTGTAAGTATGTAAATGAACCTTTAGATCTTAAAAATGGCGATGAAAAGAGAATAGGTTAAATATAAATAGGTTAAATAATATGAATAGGTTGAATAATATGAATAGGTTAAATTGATACGTATGTTTGTAGTGGTAATAGAAATATTTATATTTATAGATTATATTTACATTTATCTTTGAAATGATGTATGCACGTTAGTGTAGATATTTACAGAAAGTTTCCATCCTTGATTTCCAAGAACCCCTTAGGAAACTATAATAAAACGAAAGGATGTTTGTTAAGCAAATTATGGAGATTTAATAGATATTTATCTTTAAGAAAGTATACAAATATGAGTCAATAAACAAAGTTAAAACCCAAGAGCAATAACATGATGATTCTATGCTTGACTTTCAGAGAACCCCAAAAATACAACCCTTTATTAGAACGAATTTCGCTCTTTCCTCAAACATAATATTCACTACTATGGCATACTCTCCTCCCCCTCTTTAAGGTCATTTGTCGTATGTTTAATGTAGCGTAAAATTGCAATGTCAAATTTGAGAATGTTGTCATGCAAATCACGCTTAAATTTCGGAATACTCCCCTGGTCAGCCCCTTCCAGGGTGTCGTCTAATGTGTCAATGGCATGACTGAGTCCGTTTAACTCCACCTTTTTTCCCAAAAGCTAATTGTCGTCAAGTGAGTGAAAGGTCTTGGGAGTGGGTACCTCTCCACTCTCCCCTCTCTCTGCTCGAAATGTGTCCACTTGCATTGTGAAAATTCGAAAATGTTGTTGCTCGTTTCCTGTATTTGCTGTCGGTCATGAGGTCTCTCGATCTGTCGAGCCGTCAAGCTTTCGGTCTTTCACTCGTTCACTCAAAATGCTCATTCCATTTCCAAACAGCGCAAACACTCCGCACTTTTCTCATTGTTTATGAATACAGCCAATTTTTGGTTTCAGAAAGAAGCATCTTGAAGATTCGAGAGAAGCTGCTGAAAAAGTAACACAAATCAAACACGGGGCCAAGTCTAAACATTTTTACAGACACCTGCCACTAATGACGTCTTGTTTTGCTGTCGGCTGTCGATTCTTATTATACCCCGTGTGGGCTGAAGCGGAAAGGGGTATCCAAGACTAGAGGTAGAGGGACAGAGAAACAGAGAAAGACTAAAGGGGGTTAGGGACTAGAGAGCATAGAGGGACTAGTACCCTAGGCAGGCTAGAGAGTCTAGAGAGATTGGTAAACTAAAAGGAAAAGGAGTTTGGAAGCCTAAAAGAGTTAAAGACTTGGATACTTGGAGACTAAGAGAGGCTAGAGACTAAACAAACTTAGGAGACGAGGATACTTAGACCCTAGGGAGGGTTGGTTGACTAAAGTGACTAAGACTAGGAGAGTAGAGTGTCTAGAGCTACTAGTGAACTAAAGACACCAAAGAATCCAAAGAGACAAGGACACAAAAGAGACTAATAAGCTAGTGAGGCCAGAGAGACTAGAAGACTAGGATACTTACTCCCCTGAGAGGCTAGAAGGACTAATGAGTCTAGAGAGTCTAAGAGATACCAGGCATACTAAGAGACTAGGGACTTCCTAAGAGACTAAGAGACTAAAAGACTGGTAGACTAGGCAACAGAGAGACAAGGAACCTTCTAGAAGACGAGGATACTAGAAGACTACGATGCCGAGAGCCCAGAAGACAAGGAAATGCAGAAAACACTCCGTCTCCATCTCTCTCTCACTTCCCAAGAATATGCAAAATGATTCAATTGACTTACAGGGTATCTCACCCCCAATCACTATCAGCAACTCGTGCTGTCGCATCTGTTGTTGCCTGCTGTTGTCAGTTCTTGTTGTTGGCCTGAATCGCTCAATCATGTGAAGTGGTCAACATTCTCGCAGCTATTCTTAGTTCTTAATTGGCGACTAGGCGCCTCCTGATGCTCCCATTATGAGGCCCCGCTAGTCTCGTCTCCCATTCCCCCGTGCCAGGGACGGCAGGCTGTGCTGCCTGAAACTGCCATCTTTTAATTTATATAGACCACTAACATAAACTATAATATGCTTTTTATTTTGTGGCACATCAAAGGAGACGCAACTTCAAAGCGGACGCAGCTCGACACTGCTCCAGGTAGGCTGTGAGTGAGTGCTGTGAGTACAACGAGTACTCAGTGCTGTGAATGGTGAGTAGAAGTAGTTGTGCCACACACGAGGCACTAACCGGGCATTGCTGCTGTTGCGGGTCGTCGCGTTGCATGCGACATTAACTTCAGTTGCTCTCATCAGGAACTGATGCTCTGCACAGTTTTTGGTTTTTGCTCTCCAAAAATTAATTTCATAGCCAATTGCTTTGTGCGCCATAAAATGCCATTAAATCGCCGGCAGGTTCCCATTCTTATTTCCCATTTACCATTTCTCGTTCCCGTTCCCGTTCTCCCTCTCCTTATGCTTCTCTTGTTTTTATGGCTCTCCGGCTCTGGCTGTGGTTCAATTGGGCAGCGAGGCTGGCAGGCACATAAAGGAACAATTTGGATGCCATTCGCTGCAATTAGTGCGTCATTTATATTTTGCAATTCAAAACTATGTGGGAATACACTGAGTGCCCCCGTCTCCCTTGACCCCCCTTGTGTTTACCACTTACAATGAGCCCGCATTGGCAACGGGGGCTGTCAAACTTATGACAAGTTATGAGCGCTGGCAGCATAAACAAAACAGCGTCGCATCATCGTCATCATCATCATCATCATCTTTGGGCATATGAAAATGATCTTCTACTTAATTGTGGCAAGCTGCAGGGAGGGGAAGGAGGTGGGGGAAGGGACTTGCGTGTGAGGCAGTCGATAAGCGGCGTAGCTCACTAAGCCGCTTATGGCAAGTTATGTGTGGCAGGGAGAGAGGAGAAAATCAATTGGAAATGTGCTTCACCTGAAATCAAATATATTTTTATATCAACTGAGTTCTCTCTCTTTGCTGGGTTAAGCTGGAATTCAGTTAAATATTTGCCTAGATTTCCTTGTTGACTGACAGCGCTAAGCCGCAAAGTATGCTACAAAAAATGCAGGAACTTGTTTCAACTCCTTTTTTGCTGCCTTTCATACAAATTACTTCACCACACACACACGCACACATCAAAGCCGAGAAAGTGCTATTCAATAAACGCAAACATTTCTTAAAGCCTTCCTCCTGCCACCTCTCCTTAAGGACTTCACATCCCGTTCCTGAGGTCAGCTTGTTTATGCGCCAAATATCCATAAATAGTTTTACGCTCTTACGAGTCGTGAGTGCGTCGGCACGAGGGATATAAGTACAGGGTAGACGACGCACAGGATAAGGCGCAGGTCCCCACTCAAGGTAAGGAAGGCAGCTAGACACATTTGGGCAAAACTTTTGCCCCCCTTGCCCCCGACTGGCTGCTGGATTCGAGTTGGTTACGATGTTTCTCGAATGGGAACAAAGGCGAGCAACAAAGGCGCCCGCCAGCTCAAGTACTCCCACTCCTCCTTCCCCTCGTCCTCATCCTTCTCCTGTTAGCAATTTAATCAGCTGCGAGAGGGCAACTGCTGCCAATGATGTTGTCAAATGGCTGCCCAACCCCCCTCTATCCCACTTCCTCTTACTGCCCCCTCTTCAGTCTTGTGTTTAATGTGGCGCAAGCGAAAAATTTGCTCAGCTACTTTTGCCTCATTGCGCGACGCCAACAGAATTTGTAATGCGTGCTCTAATATTGTTTAAATGTTGTTGAATTTTGATTCAATTAAAGCGGATTTCGAGTGTATCACGGCGGCAGCAGCTCCACGCTTAATTAGCGCTGCTTACGGCCGCAGGGCGGGAGAGAGACCTGAAACAAAAAACCCGAGCAGAGGTTGAGGCAACGCAGGCGCGTGCAATGTGCTCAATTAATGAGGGTAGGGAGGCAAGGAGAGCAGTCAGTTTGGGGCATGAGGAGAACAATGAGCCAGCATCATAAATCGAAAACTAATTGGAAACAGTCTGTTTTAGATGTAATTAAATTATTATATTTTATTACAGTTTATATTGCTTTATGTTATTTTCTTAAATTCTTTTTTCTTTTTTAAACTTCTTTATTTAATTTTATTTCAAATTTTAATTAATTTCTCATTTGTCCGCAGGATCAAGCTGTTACCCATAGCATACTTCTAAGCGCTGCAGGCAATGCAAATCATCTTTTAGTTGCAGCATACTTTTAAGCTGCGCACACAATTTAAGTAACTTGCATTACAGCCGTGTAGAGGGCGCCACTAGGGCGTACAACAATGTACGCGAAGTTACCGTGCCGGTTTGTGTCTTCGCTGCGTGTAACAGTGAGATTTCATACTTAAAAGCAGTGACAACTCAAGTTAACAGCATGTACAGGGAAAGCGGGACAAACTGTTTCCGCAGCAAATGGCCTGCAATAGATGGCGCTAACAGTTTTTACAAAACTAATTAAAAGAATATATCTATTTATATAATGTATATAAAATTATTAAATTAATGAAACTTATACAGATATGCATTATTAATGAAGTTTAAAAAGATAAAGGAAATATAAAATAAAAATATAAAACAGTTACACTCAATATGAGCTGCTAGTGAGCAGTGTGAGCAGGACAGGGAGAAGGAGAAGGCGCGCATTTAGTTGTTGCAACTGGCGCAACTGAACTTGCAACTGCAACAGCCACTGCTGCTGCTGCTGCTGGTGCAATCTGTTCAACCGAGCTGAGCCCATCTCAAGCGCACTTCGCAGCACAACGATGAAAATGACGAGATGATGACGATGACGATGATGATGATGATGACGGCAGCTGAAGTTGAAGGATGCGTGCGCCATAATAAGCCACAGCCAGCTCTGCATGTGTGTGTGTGTGTGTGTGCGTCCTTGTGGATGTTGCATGCAAAATGCGAAATGCCTGCGGGCTCTGCCAATGCAGGCACAGCCAGGGATTGGGGGAGTGCAAGCAGGAGAGGAGCGCAGAGAGAGGGAGAGGGAGGAAGGGGGATAGCAAGTGCCCCGGTACACTTGACGCAATCTTAATAACCATGAAGCAGCGTGGCTAATTAGCACAAAAAGCTTGGCAATAACCATGCTCAATGAGGCAGGCAGCAGCATCAGGCAGCACCAGGCAGCACCATGCAGGGCAGGGCAAATGCAGAGACAGAGGCAGAGGCAGGGGGCACCGCAACTGGGAACCAGAAACACAACAATGCCCTGGCGAGGGCGTGCAACACGCGTCGTATGCTCAACGAGCTCTGCTTGTGCAGGGGGTGGAGCGAAGGGGCTGGACGAGTGGTAGAAGGGCAGGGGGTGGCTGGGCAATCTGCTGCACTTGAGCGTGGCAACGAGCAGCGTCGCAGCCGCAGCCGTAGCAGCAGCAGCCTGTGCTGCGTGTTGATTTTCGGTTCTGCTTTCGGTTTACATATCAAAACAATTACGCTTTTTTTTGCGCAGTGGTAGAGAAAGCGAGGAAGGAGGAGGGAGAGGCAAGAGGGGGCACAGGAGGAGAGGCATACAGCAGAGTTGTGGCTGCATTTGTTGTGCGCTGCGGTTGCCCTCAAGGCCGCACTGGCGCTGATGAATTGTCCAGGTCGCTGCGCTGCCTGCACACCCTGTTTGCTCAATCAGAGTCGTCTCCCCTTCCCTCCCTGCCCGTCCCCCCCCTCTCTTCGCCCCTTTCGATTTGTTGCACAATTGTTTACGTGATGTTTGGGCCAAATTAGAAACACAAGTCTGGGCCTATGTGCGTCCAGCTAGATTGCGTATACGCCCTGCATGGCTACGTTACATTTTTTCACACAACTTTTCTCGTAGCTCTTCTCCACTCCCCCCCCCTTCGCTCCTCGAAGTTTGCTCGCCTCAAGCGTTTTCCCTTTCGTACATTAATTGGCGCACATATTGCCAATTAGGTGAGGCACGTGAAAAGCGGAAAATTAATTTGCATTCGATACAGATTCGAAAACAAACTCAGACTGAAATTCAAATTCGAATTCCAAATCAAATTCAGTTGCAACGTCGGGGGTCGCCCAAGAGAAGGAGCTGCAGGGAGGAGGGGAGAGCAGGGTCGAAATGTGGTAATTGAAAACTGGGCCCATTCCGGAGGCAGCGCCATAAATTTTCTGAGAGAGCGATGCGACGCAGTAGCAGCAGCAGCAGCAGCAGATGAGGCTAATGGTAATGGCTGATTGGAAACTCGTTTCCAGCATTAACATAATCGCTTTAAAATTGAAACTGAAACTAAAATGCAGTTAACAACAACAACAACAACAACAAGAACAACAACAACCACAAGAGATGCGCACACTGCGCACATACATTTGTTTAACGATAGCGGATCATTGTTTCACTCCCGCTCCAGATGCACGAGGGCTGCCCAAGGAGTTGGCAAAGCTTTAATTTTATAATTCATAGAAATAATTGAGAGGAAAAACTTTAGTTAATTGAAGAAAAGATTTTTATAGTCTAAATAGGTATAAAAGGGTGCCTATACAGTCTGTCTTTATGTCTGTCTGTCTGTCTATCTGTTTATCTGTTCGTCCGTAAGTCTGTATGGCTGTATGTATGTACTCGTATGTCTGTATCTCTGTATTTCTGGTTGTCTGTCTGTCTGTCTGCCAATCTGTCTGTCTGTCTGTCTGTCTATCAGTCTGTCAGTCTGTCAGTCTGTCAGTCTGTCAGTCTGTCAGTCTGTCAGTCTGTCAGTCTGTCAGTCTGTCTGTCTGTCTGTCTCTGTGTCTGTCAGTCTGTCAGTCTTTCAGTCTGTCAGTCTTTCAGTCTGTCAGTCTGTCAGTCTGTCAGTCTGTCAGTCTGTCAGTCTGTCAGTCTGTCAGTCTGTCAGTCTTTCAGTCTGTCAGTCTGTCAGTCTGTCAGTCTGTCAGTCTGTCAGTCTGTCAGTCTGTCAGTCTGTCAGTCTGTCAGTCTGTCAGTCTGTCAGTCTTTCAGTCTGTCAGTCTGTCAGTCTTTCAGTCAGTCAGTTTGTCAGTTTGTCAGTCTGTCAGTCTGTCAGTCTTTCAGTCTGTCAGTCTGTCAGTCTGTCAGTCTGTCAGTCTGTCAGTCTGTCAGTCTGTCAGTCTTTCAGTCTGTCAGTTTGTCAGTTTGTCAGTCTGTCAGTCTGTCAGTCTGTCAGTCTGTCAGTCTGTCAGTCTGTCAGTCTGTCAGTCTGTCAGTCTGTCAGTCTGTCTTTATCTCAGTATGCACATATGTTCTTCAGTCTGCCCGTCTGTATGAACACGCTGATCTCAGCTATTATAAGCGCAAAAGATACTAAATTTAGCCTGACGGTTCATATATATCCTACACAGTTCGAGTTTATATCAAATTTTAAATGCCACGCCCAACATCCTCATAAATCGATAATTTGCAATTATTAAAAGAGATATTGAAGCCTTAACTGTCAATTATAATTCCATATAAATACTTCATTTAAATTGGACTAAGAGCAGTTCACTGTCCCTTTCATAACTTATTCTTCCTTTGCTGCTTCTCTGCTTAACAACTCATCGTTCCGCCCTCGCTGTTTTGCATGCATATTAACATATCAACATTTGTTAAATGACGTTTGACTTTTGTGTGACAACGCGATATTAATTCCAAAGTGGCCCCTCGACGGCACCAGCTGAGCTGCCCCTGCTCCTCCCCTACACCTTCTCCCCCTTCTTCGTCTCCATCACCGTCTCGATTCCCATCCATTTTTGGCCAAATAATTTATTTAAATAACTCAATTAAGCATAGAAACGCAACTCGACGACAGAGAGCCCTGGAATTCCCATTCCCAATGAAATGCCATGATATATGGCTAAATAACAATAACTGTCAAGCAACATTTTTTAATTAAGCGGGCCACATATGAACTAAAAATAATAATATAATCGATAATAAAATATGCAACGCAACTAAATAAATAAATAAACTCAAGCAAAGCAAAGCAAAGCTAACTAACTGAAACTCAATCAAACCAAATCGAACTTTGTCTTTGAGAACTGAGAAAATCTTCTCTAAAGAGAGAGACCAGACAAGACGCGATGTGATGTCTCAAGGTGTGTCCCAAAAAGGTTGTTCGAAATGGAAATTGGTAACTGAGCAGCGCAGAGTTTATCAACATATAGAACAAATTAGATACAACAATGATAATAATCAGGGTCGTCGGGGATGTTGTGGAGATGCCAAGGCAGACATCGCATATGTTTTATGAATTACATTTTTAGACATATACGATGTTTGTGTTGTGATTTGATTTGTGGTTGGTTCTTAAATGAAATAATAAAAGTTTTAATAATAAGAGTATATATAATACAATGATGTAATGGGAATATAGTTTAACTTACTAAGATTTAAAAAAGGCTTTTAATTTTATTGTTTGCAATATATTCTGGCTCTTTAGTTAAGAACATATGGGTAGATAGTTCTGAGCTGTTCAAAAGTTTATAAAAAAAAAATATTGAATAATACAATACATCTAAATTTTAAAAGAAGACGGGTTTAATGTAATGAAGTTTTCAGATTTAAATACACAACAAAATGTTCTTCAATATAAACTTCTCTCTGAAATCACTATAAAGAAATACATTTGATTCTCATCAGTAAAATGTTATATTTTATTTCTGTATTTGTTCATTAATTTTAATTTTATTTTGTTGATTATTTTTTGTATTTTATTATTTATATTTTTTATTTAAAATTTTATTTATTATTTAAGTCAATCAAGAGAAGTCTACACAATTTTTTGGCACAATTCATTTAATTTTATATAATGAACTCTAGAGAATGAAGTTAAATGGCATTCATTTTGAATTCATTTATATAAATAAGTAGTAAAAATAAATAGTTCATTTTGTAATTTAATTTAAATTTATAGTTTAATTATGTGAGGCAATCTTTAGAGTCATACTTAAGTGTACTATGTAATCTTCAATGTAAATGCTTTAAACTTCAATCTCTATACAAAAACAGACTCCCTCTACCAATGTGTCAGACTGCAGGGCATCAGGCACTTCCACTCAACCCCAGCTGTGATTTGTGCGGATCATTTTAAAGATATGCTAACGATTATGGTCCTAAGGTAATCGTCAGCTTCATAACATTTCGAGCAGAGTTTAAAAAATAGCTTATTAATATGAAATAAATGCTTTGGGCCACCAACGATAGACGATAAATGCGACTAAAAGTTTTTGGCATTTACATCTGATGAATATGCAAAGGCAGCTCTGTCTCTCTCTCTCTCTCTCTCTATATCTCTCTCTGTGTGTGTGTGTGTGCATTTGCTGTGTGGGCTCGTTAATATAAACGTTTTGCATACATTTCGATGATCGTGTTGGGTAGGTCGATCGGTTTGGCTTGGCTGGTCGATCGGAGGCCTGCGAAGTGGTCTCTCGAAATGAGCGTAGCTGTTGAAATAAAAACATTTGGCATTTTATTTGATCGGGGATTATTAAGTTGTATGCATTTCATTACTGACTCCACCCCCTTGCCCCTTCCCCCTCCCACCTTACGGTTTTATAGCAGCGACCTAAAGTAGCCAGCGATAGTTTGTTTTCGCTTTGCTTTGCATCGTTTTCTTTATTTTATGAATCAATTTGTGTGAGTATTTTTACGACTCAATTTGGAGATGATGTCGAGAGTGCCTGATAGAGGGCATAGCTGTGTGGAAACGCATAGTGGGTGCCACAGGGCGAATGCGTAATTGCAGTTGAAGGGAAGGAGGAGATTGGGTAATGTAATGAAAGTTGTTCGAGTTGTCAAAGAATAGAATAGATGGAACAAGATACATTTGTTTTTAAATTTTTTGAATAATTTCAGGCAATTTAAAGAGCGCTTTGAATGCTTTAAAATGTTATAAGAATTGTAGAGTTTTGTTCATTTAAGCTTAAGGGTTTATTACCTGGACTTAATATAGGTTAACTAAAATACATTTTTTAAATTTAACCTAACCTCATAAATAAGTCAATTTTTTACAATTTTCTCATAGACATAGTAAGAAGGAAGCTCATAATATTCAAAGACAATGCACTCTTCCGCAAATAATATTATATTTCTTCTCTCTTTGTCTTTCTTTCTTCCTTAGTCTCTATTCCATAATGAGATCTTCATTCTTGATTCCCTTACAAAGAAGTTTTAAAATAAATTTTTATCTATCGCAATTAAAATGATCTTCACTTCGTGCTCGCTCTCATTCCTCCCGTCTATCTTCTTCTTCCTCTCCCGATACGATCTTGCAGATCTTTACTCACGATCGCAGGAATTTCCAGCCATAGTATTTTTACATATTTGCGTCACCCAAGCGAACTGAAGCGAACAGATCTTGGTATATATATTGTAGCATAGTTCAGTTGCCGTTTGAGCTTAATTAAATTTATGGAGATTTCTAGCTCGACTAATTCCCACACACAGCGCCAGGCGAGAGTGAGAAAGAGACAGGGAGAGAGAGAGTGAGGGAGCGAGCAGGCATTGAAAACGTTGCTTTAATCAAGTTATTAACTCGTGAAATATCAACACATACCACGCAGAGCCCCCAAAAGATTAAATTATAAATATTAAATGACATAGAAACGAAACCAAAATGAAACCAAGAGCGAGAGAGAGAGGGAGAGAGAGAGGGGGGAGGGGGGGGGGAGGTAGACAAATCGACAGCAAATAAATATATGCGATATGAAGATATTAAGACATGAATAATTAATTTCACTGATGAAAACTTAATGAAGAAATAGAAACAAGATAAAGACGCAACAACGATGCAGATGGAGATGGAGATGGAGATGAAGATGGTGATGGCGACAGGCAAATAAATAAAGAGCGGACTTGAAATATATTTGTCATAGTAAAAACCAGAGGCCAAAAGCCGAGTCGATCTACGGCCCGGGGTCGCTACTGTGGCTGCTCATGGGGGACCACACACCGAACAAGATGAGCAAGTTTTCGTTGTGGCTTTTTTTCTTGGGGGGGGGCAATTAATTTATTATTGGCAAGTTGAAAATTTATCGAGGAAAAATGAAACTGAGCGAAAAAAACGCAGCAGCAATTTGTAGATCATAAAAGCGAGAGGGGGAAGAGTATGGAGAGGGGAGAGGAGAGAGAGGAGGGAAGAAGTGAAGAGTGAGGGAAGTGCGGAGCGTGAGTTGAGCTTCCTCTAGGCAGTAACTTATACAAATTTGACATTTTTACAGCCTCAGGCTGAGGCAGTAGCTAAGGTAGGAATCCAGGGTATCTAGTGGGGGAGGGGGGAGCAGAGGTAGCTAGAGGAGCCTGAAGTTGCTCCCCCCCTTTAGCTGTGCCTCGTCTCCATTGCTGCATCCGTGCAAAACAATTTGGATCCATTAAAAGTCGCTGAATGCAGTCGCAAAAAGTGCCGAGTCTAATCAGTCCGGGGCCGAATAACAACTTAATTAAAGACCCTAAAAGCCAACACACTGTGCATCACTATTCCCCCCTTCCACTCTCCCGCTCCCCCTCTTCCTTGTGCCTCTGTCTGTGTGGGGTGCACCAAAAAAGCATTTCCAATTTACACTTTGCTGCTAATTTGCGTTGACGCTTTTAGAACCGCCCGGGGCGCTTCACCACGACGACGACGACGACGACGACGACTTTGGCTCATCAGCAGAGCTGCCCTTCTCGCCTGCCCCCCCTCTCTCTCTCTCTCTCTCTTTGCTCTGCTGCCTGGCGCTGCATTCCACAATGTTGTCCTCGCCATGTCCAAGTGACTGTCTCCGTCTCCCTCTCTCCGTCTCTGTCTCTGTCTCTCCTTCCCCCTGTCTGTGTGTGTTTTATTATTATGATGCATGCGGCGACGTCGTCTCTGCCTCATTGACATGTACCTTGTGCTCGTGCCCCAAGCTCAGCTTGTTGTTGTTGTTGCTGCAGTTGTTGTTGTTGTTGTTGTTGTCATTCAGCGTCATCGTCAGCGTCGAAATTGTTCATTTCGAAAATGCCTCAATAACAATAACAATTGTCGTAAAACTGCACAGGATACTCACAGTCTGTCTGTCTCTCTTCCTCTCTCTCACTCTCTCTCTCTCTCTTACTCTCTCTGTCTCTGTCTGTCTGAGATTGCGTGTGATTATCTATAAAAGGATTTTGAGCAGATTAATTGCGCGTGATTGAAGCGCGCTGCTTCTTTTGTTCTGCTGCTGCACAGTGGCTCGAGAGCAATTTTAATTGCCAAGCAACAACAAGCTGACTGCTATGAAATGTAAGTAGCAGTGTTGCCAGGCTGTTTGTATTGACAGAAATCAAGACGAGAAAAAGACAAAGTTTTAAATCATTGAAAATGTGAAAAAGAAAAGAAAAAACAAAAACAGAAAATTAAAAGAAAAAATAAAATAAATTCTGAAATGCACTGAAAATGGATGCAATATTAAGCTATATTATCACCCAATTTGATAGCTCTATCTCTTATTGTTTCTGAGATCTAAGCTATTATACACACTGCAAATTTGACAGTAAAAAAACTAAACTGTTTGCCCTGGCAGATGTGGAAAGTGTTGCCAGGGCTAATAAACTTAACATATTTTATTTGTCACTTTTGTTATACAGAAATCACTCCTTATCTACTCATTTATCTTATCTTCCGATACTTAAATATTAATATTATTTATCTATGCATAAAAAGAAACGCAACTCAAGCTAAACTCACGTACAAATGCTGATAAGAGTTCGCTGTTCTCTACCCATTTTGTGCCTATTTACCCAAGGTGAATCAGCGAGAGTTGGCAAAAATGACTTTGCAATTCGAGTTAAGCTGAGGGTAAATCTAAATTTAGTTAAATTTCGTAATTACTGAACAAACAAAAAGCGATTTATAGGCCTATAAAAAAGAGTTAGTTGCACAGCCAGTAATTGTAGCCCAGTTCGGAATGAAATAGTTTGCCAACTATTTAGAGTGCTCTATAGAAAGTTAGATATCGAGTATAGAATGGTATATGTATGGAAAATAGTAAGACTGTTCAATGAGAGTTCTATAGAAAATACAATATCAAGACTTGAAAACGAGCATTTTAAAGCAAATACCTAGTAACCTAATCCATGAATGGAAATCGAAGTAAGCTCCTAACTCAACAATTTAGAGTGCCTTATAGAAAATTTAGCTAAGACTAGGAAAAGTGACGTTTGTAGGAATTACAATTTAGAGACTTATAGAACACTTTATAGAAAAGAAGACAAAGAACACTAGAGTATAAAGAAATGTAATAAATACTAAGTAATAGTCAAATGTTTTTGGCTTACCATCTCAACAAGAGTTAAGTTGAGTTTTCTGTGGAAACAACAATGTTGAGACTGGGAAATGAACATGTAAGTAAAGATTTATAGAGATGTAGATGTACAATATATATTATAGTAGTAGTATATATACTTGGAAATGAGAACCTAACAGAAAGGATAACCTACGGAGTTCTTTATGTATGAACTTTTATATTTAAAGTATAAAATACTAAATAACTTCATTGACAAATAGAGGAAGAAAGTTCCTTTAGTTTTGTATCTGAACTAATATCTGAATCATAAGAGAGCTCTGTTCTTTGGATTATACTTCCCATATAGATCTATAATTGTTGATTTAGATAATATATATACATATAAATATATAATAATATAGTATACTAGTATTTTAATGCTATATAGTATCTACTATACATTTTACAGTATCTTAATCAATGAACAAATGGAAATAGTAATTTCCTAAGTTGATTACTTAACTCTTTCACCCTATTTAGGTTTATTTATGTAAATATGTACATATTATTTAGAAATAAGATTTTCACTATAGTACAAGTTTTTAAATATAGTAACAGTAAGCTATAAATAAAATTCTAAAAAAAAAAAATTACTTAATCCCCCCTTTTTCCTAATTGTACTAGCTGGCAAGATTTGGCAATCACTGTGCAATCTCCACTGTATGCCTCTCTATCTCTCTTCGTCCTCTTTCTCCCGACTCTCTCTCTCTTTCACTCTCCCTGTCGGCTCTATCGCGTCATATCGCTGGCAAACATGAATAAACTCGCATCGTATTGCCATATAAGTTGCCTGGCCTGCAGAGGCAGTCAGGGAGGGGGCAGAGGGTGTGCGAGGGGGCAAGTGGAACTCTCTGTGAGCACGGCAGTAATATGAGCAGTAATAAAATTTGAATTTATGACGAGATTCCATTAAAGCTTCTTCACCACACTCATCACACACGCTGCCAGGAGAAGCAGAAGAGAATGAGCAGGAGGAGGAGGAGGGTGGAGGAGGCAGCGGGCAGGCAGGAGTCATGCGGGGAGCAATACAATATTTGCCTTTACTGCCTGCACAATGCGCGATAAACAACTCGACGAAGGGGGGGGATGCAGGACAGAAGGGACAGGGGCAGGGGGAGGGGGTGCAAAAGTAAATTCAGCAGCGCAAAAACAAAACGCAGAAGCAAAACACAAAATCAAATGCAGAGAAAGAAGCTGCAAAAAGGAGGCAAGAGCAGCAGCAGCAGCAGCTCGTAATAATGTGATTTGATGCGGCAGCCCCCCAGCCGGCCCCCTCTGCTGCTGCCTGCCACGCCTCCTTCTCCTACTTCTCACATCATTTGCACGGCAGCTGGACAACAACTTTGTCTGTCCAGCGCAGATACACTTCCCATAACTGTCCCAGTGCGGTGGGGGGCAGTCTTGAACACCCAGGGAGGGGGGTAGATGCAGGGGAAGGGCCAGGGAGAAGGGCAGAGGGGGGAACTGTTTATATGACTTCCATTTCATTACGCGTAAACGAATTGAAATGAATTTTTATTGCGCAACAACAAAACGCGCAGACAACATTTCGCCAAGTTGCTGTTGTTGTTGTTGTTGTTGCTGTTGTTGCTGTTGTTGCTGCTGCTGTTTTTGTTGTTGCTGTTACTGTTGTTGTTGCCTGCTGCTGGCCAGCTGCTCTTATCTTTTGTTTAATGTAAAAACTTTGTTCAATTGAGCTGCGAAATTAGTCGTCGATTAATAATTTTGCACGTTCGTTTCGCTTAAGCACTCGACAAATTAGCAAGAAAGAAAGTTTAAGCTGGCTATGACGAACATATTGATACCCTCTTAACCTATTACAATGTTTTAATTATATGAAAACTACAAAATATAGGTATGGTAGAAGAGCCCATTATACTCTTTATACTACTTATGTTAGTGTAAGGAGTCTATATAAAGTAGACATGAGAATCTTCATTCTTAACTGATTATTCCAATGAAAGTTATGGACTATAGTTATACAATATTTGTGTAATGCAAAAAGTAATATATATAACATTAAAATTAGTGATATACATTATTCAATACATTACTTAAATTGGTAAAGTTATGTTGTCATATTTCGCATAAAATATAGGTTATATTATTATAAGAAAATCACATTTTAAGTTGATAGTTCATACGATAGCTATATGTTATGGTATACCGATTTTGATGAAATGTTGACAACAAATCACAGACATAGTTAAAGTAAGACCTACTCAGTTTGATTAGGGAGTCTTGCAAATTAATAAAAATATCGTATAACTTCTATGGCAGTAATAACTTATATTGCTCTGATTTAGTTTATGCCCGAATTATGTATTGTATATACAGCATATTATATGCATCATGTATATCAAATTCACTATAGATAACTCTAAAATCTGACGACTTATTTGCGTTGTAACAGACACATATGGCTATATCATCTCGTCTGTATATGCAGATCAAGAATATATATGATTATGTTTCATAAATAAATTATATATTATATATTATATTATTTTATGACTTCTGAACTTAAATGTATAATATAATATTAATTAATAATGTATTATAAAATATTAAATATTATATAATATTTGTAATATATTGCAGGGTATTCAAATGCCTGTCACGCCGTGTTTATTTCTCCCTCGATTTCTTTCGAACTTAAATTTTAATTTCATTAATTTCTCTGCTCTTTTTTTCGAAGCAATTAGCATGCGCTAATTAAATAATCACAGTCATAAATACCGACAGGCAGATATGGCAGGGAGACTTGCAGCACGACTCCCACGCTGCGATAAGCAGCTCAAGGAGGAGTTGCATGGCCAGGCAACCCGGCTCCGTCTTCGTCTCTGGCTACGTCTCTGGCTCCCACGCTGCAGATACCGCGTAAATTGTCATCAAACATTGCCGGTTGAATGCGACGATCGTTTCTGGGTTTGCCGCAGAAACGCTTTTCCGGGAATTTCTCGACGCGTAGCTGGAAAAACGACAACGAAACGGAAAATAAGTCAACAAGAGCAGCGAATCATAGGGAGAGAGAGAGCGAGAGAGAGAGAGCGAGGGGGAGAGACGTTGACAAACAATAACAACAAATTGTTAAACAACAAAATATAAATCTTAATTGAATTGTGATACCTGTTAGACAGGTGTTGCCTGATAGCGCAACAGAAGAGGGCAACGGGGGAGGGAAGGAGCGGGAGTGTGGAGCCTACGTGGGGTGTGGACTTCAGACAGTGAGGAGGGGGAACGAGGGGAGCCGGCATTGTGGGTGTGTTTCGTGCTTTTGTTTGACATCGCAGCTATCTCTGGCCCCAAACTGCAAGATACACATCCGCAACTGACGCAGAGACGCACTGGCTACAGCTATAGATACCAATATACAGGTATCTAAACGTATCGAAGTATCTGAGTATCTGTTGGCTGCTATCGCTGCGTGTTTTATAGATGCTTGCATGCTCAGTTTTACGATCGCAGTACACATGTATTTATTAATAACCATTATGGCTCGATTGTTCAAATGTTGTCGCTGTTGTTGCTGTTGTTCGACTCTGGAAAGTTGCAAGTGGCATGAAGCATGCAGTGCGGCCATAAAGTGACTAATTGCTGCGGAATTGCGAGACTTTTTTGTGGGAAAAGACAATATTGAGTTGGCTCCAGGGCAGAGTTCGAGTTGGAGTTGGAGATGGAGATGTGGCTTTGATTGTTTCGGAAAGATTGTTTGAAATCGGTTCTATGATTTTATCTATTGGTAATGTTGAGGTTGTTTTGCACTTGTGCAGACATTAGAAAAGATACGAAAGAATCCTGAGGATACAAGGGTATATTTTGGATATGAAAGTACCATATAAGTGCATATAATAATATAAAGATACAATATTATTTATGTAGATACGTAAGTAACTACAAGATGCAAAATTGTATTGTGAATATGAAAAGATGGAAAGGTAGATAGTTAAAGATACAAAAAGTAAAAAATAATGAAGAGTAAATGAAAGATACAAAAGTATCTTTAATATTCAAAAGTATCTCGTTGAAAGAGAAGTGACTTTTGGATATATAAGTGCCTTAAAGTTGTACAATTGCTTTAAATGCTAGAAATATGCAAAAGTATCTTAAAGATATAAAAGTATCTTGAGGATACAATAGTATCTTAAAGATACAAAAGTATCTTGTGTATAAAAAAGTATTTTGTGTATATAATAGTACTTTAAAGATGCACAATTACTTTCTAGATACGAATATATGTAAGTAAATGTTATATAGATACATACAGAAGTATCTTAACATTGCAAAATAATGTACATATGTATGTATATAAA
This sequence comes from Zaprionus ornatus, assembly GCA_018904035.1. Lineage (NCBI taxonomy): Eukaryota > Metazoa > Arthropoda > Insecta > Diptera > Drosophilidae > Zaprionus > Zaprionus ornatus. The sequence goes on along the minus strand of JAEIFZ010000002.1, from coordinate 13,120,452 downwards.
CCGTATAAGTATTATGAAACTGTCTTAGTGATACTAAGAGAAACTAGAGATACGTAGAACAAGTACCTTGGTATTGTATATAAAAAGAATCCAAAAAAGTAAATATACCATATCTTGAAGAACCATAACTATCTCATAGTAAAAAAAGCCTCAACTTGATAGAAGCATAAGGAAGTATCTTGTCTCCTTTCAACTCATTCTCATTCTATCACAGTTCCTGCATCTTCTCTAGTCATGCCTTACATACACCACTTACATGTGTTTATTAGAATTACTCGAAATATTGTATATTCATATGCTCTACATACAAAGATACAAACGTATCTTTTGCTACTGTCTTCCTTTCACTCGCCCATTTGTTGTTGTTTTTCGCAATCGTTGAGCGTGCGTTTCTTTTGCAAAAGAAAGGAAAATGTCAAGTAGGCTCAGGCTCAGGCGTAATCATGAACTGCAACAGCAACAACAACAACAACAACAAGAACAACAGGAACAACAACAGGAACAACTTAAGAATCGAGAATCGCCTACGGCTTACGTAGCGTGCTTATGAAATAGTCCAATTTCGAGTGCGAGCAGCTCAAGAAGAAGGGCCCGACCGGGTAGGAGAACAAAGCTAAATAGGGCGCACACAATAGCGCAGGGGTGAGGGGTGCATGAGGGTGCGCTGTGCAGGGTTGAGGGGTGAGGGGTGAGGATGTTGAACGGATCTGAAACGTATACACAGATTTGGATTTAAATTAAGCTAAATCCGCTCAAGCGCACAGATGCGAGTGTGCCAGTGTGTGTGTGTGTGTACACGTGTGTGTATTTCAGTGTGTGTGTGGCACGCTAATAGACAACAAAAAGGTACAAAGATGCAGATACATTCAGATGAGATACAGCTACAGATACTGTTGATGCTGCTGAACGGTTACCGCTTAAGTGCCGCTGCGCAAGTACCTACAACAACAGCAGCAGCAGCAGCAGCAACAACTGTAACAACAACAACAGCAACAGTTACTGCAGAGCTCGACAAGTGCCCGAGTCGGAGCTGAGGCTGAGCGATGACCATAAAGTAGGCTAAAACCCACTTGGATGCAGTTCCCTCTCCCTCTCTGTCCCTCTCCCTCACCATCCCTCTCTGTCGCTGTCTCTCTCGCTCTTAATTTGCATAAAACTTAAGATACACGTTGCAAGTCGTCGCAAGTCGCGTGAATGAGCGCACTGTGGCAGCTGCTGCGAGGCGCGCGCGCACGCCAGGCGCAACTTCCTGGAAAAGGACCGCCAAAGTTGCCGCCGATGCTGCTGCCGGTTCTCTTGTTCTTCCTCCTCCTCCTCTTCTTGTTGTTGTACCTGCCGCGTGTGAAAAAAATAAGAGAAAAGAGAGAGAGCAACAACTAGAGTCCCCCTCCCCTCCCTTTCCCCCTCCCCTGGCAGTTGCAGTACCAGTTTCTGTGCTGAGCCGACTTTGAGTTTCGCCAAGTGCAATCGATACTTTTGCCGATGATGATCGCAATCGGAAGATGATAATGATGTTGCTTAGAAGACAAACTCGAGCTCGAGCTCGAACTCGTTACGTTACGTTTGTCATTGACTAAACGGAGGCAGCAAAGCCCGGGGATCATCTGGCGATCTGTCAGCTCATTAAATCTAATATCGTTGCTTATCTTTATGCATCTCAATCCGTAGAGTTGAGCAACATTGTCAACTGCCTGCGCCGCCGCTGGCCATTTTTATGAATGGACCCGAAAACGGAAAGAACACACATCGATCGATCGCAGCAGCGGCGATCCACGCTTAGAGATAAGCCAAAGACCGAGCGAGAGAGAGAGGGAGAGGGGGAGAAGCAAGATGCTGCATGTGCGGCTCTATCAATCTTCTTGGCTCGCATCTCTTTCAGCAAAGTTAATCATTGGAAAATCACATCCTGCTCAGCAGAGGATCACAGATCACATGTGAGAGTGCAGATTAGTGCAAATTTCATTTGCCCAGGGCAGCAAGGGAGAGAGAGAGAGAGAGAGAGAGAGGAAGGGAGAGAGGGAGTTGTATCTATAACAAAAGTATCTTTCGAGTGCATTTCCTGCATCAACTTCAATTTCAACCGCACGCAAAGTGCTTGAGCAAATTTGCATAGGCAACCAAGGGGTAAGATAGATCTACCCCCTGCCCCTGCCCCTGCCCTTGGCCGTTCTGCCAGCCATCCCCAAATTAAACGCTACGTTACGGTTGCCCACTTGACAGCTGTCAAAAGGGCAGGCAAATATTTTGTCAAGACCCTCTAAGGGATGCCTAATTAAGCCATCGATGCAGCCAAAAAATGCATTCCTCTTGTTGTTTTAACAGATTCCCAACTACAGAAAGAGGGAGAGAGAGGGGGAAAGAGATAGATAGAGATAGATAGAGATAGAGAGAGATGTTGTCTGAGATGTTGCACTGTTTGTTTGTCGAATTTGAGAATCCCTTGAGAAACTCACGAGCGCGCGCGCCACGTCAAACAGATTTAACCCTATTCTCAGCGCTCGATCCCCCTCCCCGTTGCACGTTCCCCGTTGCCCGTTGCCCGTCTCGCGGCAGGTAAAAGGTTAAGAATGCATTTTCGGGGCCTTTGTTTGTGCAAGGTGCAACGTGCAACAACGTCGCTGCACGCGCGTTCATAAAACGCATCGGCGAATCGGAATCGAAATTGAAATTGGTAGAAAAATGTTTCTCGACAAACAAATCGCGGGCTCGGCTCTAAAATCTTTACCCGATCTGTTTGCCCACCTTCATGGGAACATGAAGAGGGCCATGGCCCATTGAGCGATCCCAAGTTGTCGACGATCCTCAGCAGAGCTGCAGAACTGCAGAGCTCAATCCACTTGCCGCCGCTTGCTGCTTGCTGCTTGCCACTTGCCACTTGCCACCAACACAGCACTGTGCGAGCACAGTGTGCTGCACTTTACGATATTTGATTTCCTCATTTACGGATTTAATTTTCTTTCAAATTTACCGATCGTAGCCCGTTCTCGAGCCTCAGCAGCCCCAGGCGAGGCTGCTTGCCTCGTCTAGTCGGGGGTTCGGCATCTTCCTCTCTCTCTCCCTCCCTCTCTCTCTCCTCTCCTCTCCTCTCCTCTCTCCCTCTCTCTGTGTGTTTGCTTAGTTTTGGATGTTTTATCGCTTGATTGGTTCGGTTTGCTTTTGCTTTGGTTGCGGCTCCCGCTGTCGACATCGCTCGATGTTGATGCCGATGCCGGTGCCGATGCCGATGTCGGCATGTTGACCCAGGGCGCGCTGCCAGCTTGTGAATTGAGTTGTGCTAGTGGAGCACTTAGCTGACCATGAATTATGCACACAGAGCGGCAAATGGAGGGAGAGAGCGAGAGGTGTGGGGGAAATGGAGTGAAGGAGGGGGAGAGTGAGTACAAATTGCTTGGAACAGAGATATTCTCTTGTAGTTGCTTGTAGATAAAGACAGATTTGTAACTGGTAGATGCCTTTTGGAAGCCATATTCCTCTTATGTTTTATTAAAGATGATAAACTTACTAAGTATATATTGTGTTACTATAATGTTTTCACTATAGACAAAGCTATCTTCAACATACTTTGTTCACTTAATAATATATAAAAAAAAAAAAAAAAAAAACGTACCTTGCAAATATACTCCAAATTCTCAATTAAGTATACTAAAAAAAACTTACCTTTCGGCAGATAGCTTACGATATTTGTATATACGATATACTTACTTGTAAGTAACTACATTGACAAAATCTACTGATAGTTAAGGGAATTGTATATGGTATATTGCGTATTATATATATTTTACTTTAAATACAATATATGTTACCTATAGTATACTTACCCTGCAGATACCGCATATATTTTTATATATATTTATAATAATCATAAATAGTGAATTCTGCAATATGGTATATATGCCTATCATATAGAAACCTTAATAATCGTAAGAAAGTATACAAAATGTATATTATACATATATATATCGTTTCCTAGCAGATATATCTTTATAATAATCATAGTTAATTTTGTAGTCATATTTAATTTTATAGCTATCATATTTATAGACCTGATGTTGTCTTCAAATTGTACTTAGACTTATTAGACTTACCTAGACTTACCTAAGACATACCTCTTACTATTAATACATCTTTCATCTTTTTGCAGTTTCTAATACTCTATTGATATGTCTATAATAATTATTATATTATAATCTTTGTTAAATATACTAACTAATTTCTAGAGAAAGATTCCCGACGTTCTCCCATAAAACATTGCACTTTCAAACTTTCCTACCATTTACTGAGAGTGTTCTTAAGTTACAGTTATTACATAAAGATCAATGACATTCTCCATCATTAAACCAAATTCAACTTATTCTCCTTATAACTTTAACCTAGTTATAAATGTAGTGTAACCTTAACATAGTTATAAATGTAGTGTTCATATAAAGCTGCCTGAAATTCTCCCTTAAGTATTCCTTCCTTTTATTATTACCTACTTACACGTACTTTTACAGTTCATTATAATCATTGCATTTCTTTTACGATATACTCCCTTACCACTGACCCCTCTTAGTTTAGTTTAAGTCTTCCCCTACACTTCCTCAAACTAACCCAAAGATGCAAAGTCCATGCTTGCCACAAGCGAATTCTTCACAAGGAATTCTTCTTTTTCCCAGTCAAGTTATTGACCTCAGTCTCTCTTCAGCTGAAATTTCACGAAATTCCGATACCTCCTTACGTAACAACGCATTGCAAACTGATTAATTAACGATCACTGCCCCATGTTGATCCACACCACACTCGGCGCCCAGCTGGAGATCACATTTCCCCAGCTCCATCTACAGTTCCAGTCCCAGCTCTACATACAGTGATCGCTCCTTGCTCATATACATAACCTCAATTTGTCGCCACATGTCACACCACGAAGCGAAGGCGCCACCAGCTGCAGCCCCTTACCACAGGGTTCTCCTTGGTACCTCCCCCCTCCCCCCTCCCTGCCTCATGTAAAACGCCGTTGATGACAAGCAGGCCTGCCGCCTGGCGTTTCATTTAATTGAGTTCACAGCCCAAAAACAATAACAATAAAAATTAATTCGAAAGCAACAACAACAACAACAGCAACAGTAACAGCAACAATGAAATTTGGAACCTTTTAACCTTTTTCCAGGTTCGGCTTCGCTTTTTTAATGGCCATAGGCCGTGTCAGAGAGAGGGAGAGAGAGCAGACACTCCTTGATCGGATCTTCAATCGAGGAGGTTCGTGTCGCTGTTGTTGCTGTTGTTGTTGGCGCTACGCCGACGCCAACAGCAGCTGCCGTTTTGGTCTTTTGGGTTGTCAATTCAATTAAAGCCTAGCAGGCACAGGGGAATTCGGGCAAGAAGAACAAGCACAAGAAGAAGAAGAAGTAGAAGAAAAAGAGAAGCCGAAGATCACCTCAATTAGAACCTCTTAGGAGCGTGCTCAAATTAAGGGAAATTTAACCAACAAAATGTTACGAAATTAGCTCAGAAAATTCTTGTGGTTTGATTGCTGATCTTTCTCGCCTCTGTCAGTCAGATCTCCGATCTCTAATCTCTCTCTCTCTCTCTCTCCCTCTCCCTCTCTCTCTCGGGGGAGATCTCTCTGTGGTCAGCTAATGAAGCCAATCAACATCAACGCCCGCTGTGACTTGTTGATCTTTTGTCCATTCGCAGCGCTGCAATTAATGCATTTTGTAGATTTATTAATACGGGGCTGCACTTGGTTCGATCGGCGATCAGCGATCGGCGATGAAGATATTTCCTTTCTCACACTTTCCAGTCCAGCAGAAGAAACAAAGAAACAAAACAAAATACAAAGAGATCGAGATGGAGATGGAGATGGAGATGGAGATGGAGGAAAAAGCGGCATGAAAAAGCATTCAGCATACAAAACATGACACGATGACAAGCAAAAAGAAGCGCCAGGCCCAATGCCCGAAGATCGACAGAGAGAGAGAGCGAGAGAGAGAGAGAGAGGGAGAGGGAGCGCATTAAAACTCAGCCAGTTTGTGATCGTTGTGCGATCGTTGTACGGTTCTCGGTTCGATTCGATTCGGGAACAGGTAAGAATCGAGCCAGGTCAGGCCTGAAGCAGAGAGAGAGAGAGAGAGGGACGATCGTGTGATCAGTTGGCGAGATCGTGTGGAGTTAATGCGAGTATTAAAACCTTTTAATAAAAATCTTTAATGAATCAATGAAGCCCTGCGTCAGTCAGTGTGCGCGCTCTCGAATGAATGGACTCACAGTCCACAGACTGATCTACCCAAAAGATCCAACAGATCGCTGCACAATGTTGCCCACTGCCGATGATGATGGTCCATGGTAGATGGAAGGTGCTGATTAGGCGCATTAATCGATTTAAGCCACAATCGCTGAAGCTTCCCCTCCCCGCCCCCTCCTTCTCCCCCTCCTCCCCCCATATCGAATGGAATGTGGGAGCCACATCCTCGGCCTCAGCTTGGCGTCTGGGCTTATCAAAAGGCATTCTTTTTGAATAAAAATTAAATGAATTAAATTAAAGGCATGCAACGCGCTCTCTCACGGCGGCTGCCACATTGCCACACTGCCACACTACCACAACTGCCACGTTGCAAGCTGCCAACTAAAGAGCTGCAATAAAATTGTTTTTAATCTTATCGCGCCAAGTGGACAGCCGAGAGCCTTTTAGTCCGAGCTCGACTCCGACCCCAACTCCGAGTCCATGTCCGAGTCCTCTCACTATCGCAACGTCGACGTTCTCTCATTCACCCCCCAAAAAATACATAAAACCCACTAAATATGCCCGACTTATAGCGCATTATTCGCTGTTGCAGCAGCAGCAGCTGCCAACGGTTCCGCATTGCAAGCGGCTGCACTGCAAGAAATGGGGACAGACTTCTTTTAGTTAGCTACAGTTTGTAGGTTTACCCAAGTAAGTTTTATTGTTCAAGGTTAGAAATGGTTTTAACGTAGAGTTTTATAATAAATTTGACTTGTTTCTTTAATTTATTAAAATAAAAAATAAATAATTAATTTAAAAATTTATCCATCATTTTGGTTAACCATCAAAAGTCGCCAAAACTCTATAAATTAAAATTTAACCACATTTAATTTTTCTAAGAGAAAAAATAAACAAGTTTTGGTTCCAAATCAATTTTAATATAAATCCACGAATAAATTAAATTCGACATACATTTTTATTGATATTCAACAACTTTAAGGGGTTTTTGAAAAAGGGTTTTAGGTTAAATCAGACCAAAATTTGTATTTTAATTATTATAAATAGTATTATTATTATGATTAGTATTATTATTATTATTAGTATTATTTATTTGTGGAGAGCTAATTTGAACAATACGACCTAATTTTAATAATATTTATTTAAATGTAAATTTAGAAATTTCCATTTCAATTCTAGAGCTCAAATCAGACCAAATTGAAAGCATATAAATTTAAGTATGAGCGCGTATAATAATAAATGGTTCTAAAATGAAGAAAAAGATTAGAAAAAAATACAATTTTAAAAACATTTGTATTTTGGCATATGTATTTTGCACAGTATTTATGGGAATTAGAAGTGGGAAACCTCTACAAAAAATGCACATTTAAGGAACATACAACATCTCTTGATTATATCATTGTTGTCTGCCCACTGCGTTTCTCTCAGTGCATGAAAGTTGCATATATAACGCATTGATATCAGTTTAAGTCGCAGCCATTTAGTTTTTAATACTTATGTCCCGGACTCGAGTCGGGTGCGTTGTCGGGTGTTCTTTCATTCTGCCGTTTTTTTTTGTGGCATATGCGGCGCCGGAACTTGGACACACACAAACGGAAGCACATCGCCGGCCACTTGACGAGCAGCTGGCAATTTGCGACTGCCCCTCATAGTTGCCTCTCAATCGCCGCTAAGGTCCTCCTCTGGGTCCGCATCCCATTTATCTAGTCGGGGCGACGACAGCTCAAAGAATGCCATACGCAACGGGCAGTCGCCTTGGTCAGGTTTGGGCTCTGCTGCTGCTTCTGCTTCTGCTTCCACGGAGCTGGGTGGTCGCCCAGTTGGTCGCTTGGTCGTTTGGTCGCTCAGTCGATCGGACTTGGGCTGTCAGTCGCTCGGTCTGTCGGTCTGTTTGTTGGGCTGCTGTGCGGTTGGTCCGACATAGAGAGATACCCACATCATGCACTGAGATCCCAGGGCCATTGCCATTGCTTGCAACGCTCTCTCGCTCTCAATCTCCGGCTACTGCCACACGCGGCATGCGGTCGTCAGCGGACAACGTCGACGAAGTGCTGGTCAAATTGCAGCAGCAGCAGCGGCAGCGGCAGTGGCAGAGGCAGCATCAGCAGCAAATGAAGTGATAAAGCTGCGCACGCCGGGGGATCCCGACTAGAGATGGGCGATGCTCAGGTACTTTGCGAGCAGGTTCTCACAAGGCAGTAGCTTAGAATGAATCTAGAATGATAGAAGATAAAGAGATTGATGTTTTGAATAATATTTCCAATGTACATAAATCTGATCTGAAATAGTTTATAGAATACGGGTTATATGTATATAATATACAATATTATATATATTAAAATCTACATAAATATATCTATAAGTTGCTCTTAGCAAGAATATATAATATATATAACCTACTCAAAAAGCAGTCAAATTGTTCTCAATATTTGTAAATTTAAATTAAAAATTAAATTAAAAAAATTAAAATTAAAATTAAATTAATTAATATACATAGATTTACATAATAAATATTAAATAAAATTTATTCTTTCTTTCAATTAAGGTTTTACTTGTTTTTAATTAACTTTTTAATTTATAATTTGCAATTAATAAGAATAACATTTTCAAATTATTAGTCAGGCGGCTTTAAATTAATTAAATAGAAAAATACTAAGTATTTGTGCATAATTTTTTAAATGATACAAAATTGAATATGTATATGTAATACATACATATATATAAAAATTATATAAATGTAATATTAATTAATTAAATGGTAAGGTTAGTTTAATTAGTTGTAGTTCCTACAATATAAAAAAGAGTTGTTCAGTATAAATCTCAGCAGTTCGTGTCACGCACAGCCTCACGACACGACACGCACTCAGCTCTAGTTGCAACGCCAGCGTCGCTCGATCGACTGCGTCGTCGTCGTCGTCGTCTTGTGCGACATTCCCACAGTGTGCCTTCGATAATGTTAATATGCCGCCTCATGTTGCGGCATTTGAATAAAAATTGTGTCATGTCAATGCAGCAGAGACGGCAGCAGAGGTGGCAGCAGAGGTAGCAGCAGAGGGGCAGCATCATCGGGAGTTGCCTTATCAGCGGCCGAGACAATTGTGGTGCGACAACTGTGGATCGCATTGGTGGGTCCACAGCGGCGTGGCAATTATCAACGCTGTCTTCATCTGCTTCTCCTCATCCTCCTCCGCCTCCTTCTCCTACGTCTTCGTTGACTCTGGGCCAGGCTAATATGTGTAAACCGTGTTAGTTACGCTTCAACAATAATGAAGACATTATTAACTTGTATTTTGGTCGAACTGTGAGACGAGAAGAGCCTGAGCCTCTGCCTCGCTCTCTCTCCCTCTCACTCTGCCGTGCCCCCTCCCTTGTATTTCCTGCCGCAGCTGACAGGCCTTTTACTTACGACTTTCCTACTTTTCCTACTTTCACACACACACACTCACACACAGGCACACACACACTGGCGCAGAAGGAGTTCCTTATCGAGACTGAGAGGCAGAGGCTTCTGTGCCCATTCTTTAGCTGTCAGCCCGGGCTGGGCCTGGCCGTGTCTTCATCTTGAGCATCGTGTGCGATGAACAGTTAGTTCCTTTGTCGGTGATTTGGCTCGGCACATCCTTTTTGCCCAACGTCGACGATGAGGGTGGCCCCTCATGCAATTCCCAACAGCAATTGCAACTGTGCAACTGTGCAACCGTGTGCAACTGCAACAATAAATGTTTTTTAAACGATTTGCGCCACGAGTGGCCACATTGAAAGAAACATGATGATGATGATGATTCTTCTCTCCCTACTGCCTGCTGTCTGTCTCGCTCTCTCTCTCTTACCATACTCTCTCATTCTTTCGCTTATCGTGCCAACCATAACCTCACACAATTTACCATTTGCATATCGTGGCACACCCATTAGGCAGCTCGAAAGCCAGATGGCCCAACCCAGTCCCGCACACATGGCCCGAGCTCGTGCGAGTTCTTACTCCATTTCAATGTCAATTTTCAATTTTCTCATTTTCATTCTCGTTTTCATTCTCGTTTTCATTTCTGGAAATCGCATTGGCAGATTTTGCCTGCCTGCTCTTAATCGATTGCGGCAGCTAATGGGGCGTGTGTCTGCCGCAATGTCTGCAATTTTCAGTTGCCTTCCAGCTCACCTACCTTACCCTCTCCTTTCTGGCATTGCCACATCAAATGTGGGGTCGGTTATTGACGCGGCCCCCCGAGCTGATATGGATAATAGCGTCAAATGGGCCGAGTTACTTTGCAGTTGCGAAAGAAGTTAATGAAGTCGAGAATCGAGACAGCAAGGTGCCTGCACTCTACGGAATGGCACTTTGGAGAATGAAAGGAGTTGATAATGGAATTGAATCGTACAATTTAATGAAATTTTATTCTTATTATGAATGAATCACAAGTAAACTAAGTCAGTATTATAATAATAATAAGTATTATAATTTAATTAAAAGTGAATACATTAAGTAAATAAATATTTATGGTTCACATAGACTTGCCTTATTGTTCATGAATATATATCTATATCTGAGTTATATATAATCTTCAGCAATATACTCTATATATTTCTACATTCAAATAAACTTGTATAATAATTGTAGCTATTGATACGAGTACTTTGGTAGTATTACAAGTTATCTTATTGTAAAGAATATTATTTTATATGGCATATAATACTGATTTCTTATGAATATATATTCCACAGAATTTTACTAGATTTTTCTCGAATATACTCAGTGTAATAAAGGAATAAAGGAAATAGGTCGCATAAAAGTTTAAGAAAAATGACTAGTTTCTAAGTATTTTATATACCAATAAAATACATCCTTTGATTCTTCATGAATCTATGTAATATGGAAACTCTTTAATTTGTCATTAATTTCCTGTATTTCAAACTTCTTTATATAATTCATTATTCCATATAGTTACTGAAACCCCCAGCGAATAAATTACCTCCTTTGATTCTTCATGAATCTATATAATATAGAAAACTCTTTCATTTACCCTTAATCGTCTGTATTCCAAACTTCTGTATTTCATAATTCATCATTCCATATCGCTACTGAAATGGCCAGCGAATTCCCAGCAAACTCTTTTCGCCTTCTCTCAATCTAATTGAAATTTGATTGAACTCACGTAGTTGCTCCCATGAGTGTCTTTCGGAGATCAGCGTCCGAAATCCATTAGATGAATCAAAAGCGATTTCGCGGCAAAAAGCCACAACAACAATAGAATGTCGCTATAGAATGTGGAACCCTCGTTAAAAATGAATGAAAGCTTATTACAAATATTTCTTTATTATTGCAAAAAACAACAGAGAGGGAGAGACAGCGAGAGAGAGAGAGAGAGAGAGAGGGAGAGAGAGTAAATGAAACCTGGTGAGGCAGGAAAAAAACTGGGAAAAAATGTTTATAAAATATATACGAGACGGGGTAAAAAATGGTAAAAAACAGGCGTACAAATGTTAAACATTTGCCACGATGCCATGACGAGAGCTGACTGCAAAGATCGCTCCCGAAACGCTGACTGACAGCCAGTTCGGCTGTCGATCCGTCCGATCCGCTGATGATAATGACAATGACAATGACGAAACGCATGAGGCAAGGCCGGCATTACTGCACCTCTCTCTCTCCCCCTCCCTCTCCATGTCTCTCTGTGAGATCTCTGTGGATCTGCAATGCAAAACTACCGAAATGCCGAGGCTGAAATCCTTAACGAAAGAAATAAATCTCGGAAAGCTTTCTAGTTTTTGCTCGTCTCCAGTCTCCGGAGAATTGCACGCTCTGCTCAACGTGAGTTGGCGACAAAAAACTATGCCCAGTTTAGGTCTGTCAGTCGATCCGATCCGATCCGAAAATGCGTACACAAAAATGCCTTGAGCAACATTTTTTTCAGCTCGCGTTTCTGTTTTTTTTTTTTTTCTCTTCAATCTTCAATCACAGATTTTTTACTGTCTGCAATTTTGCTGGCGTTGTTTTTTTTTTTAGTTTTTGGTTTAACGTGCCCCGTGAAACTGTCACAAAGAAGAAAGATTTTTGGTCAGTGGTTTTTGTGGCCATGGCATATTTAAAATGATGGCCGACTTGGCGTGCTCTTGGATTCGAGGACTCAGATACGGATTCGGAGGAGACGAGGCCCATTTAAAACGTCTTCGAAATTAATATTGGAAGCAAAAACTGTGAAATGCTGTGAAAAGAACGCCAAAGCGAATCCCCGCGAAACAAAAAGCAATTTTTAGCAACTCAAAAACCCTCGGACAAGATCATCATGATCATCATCGTGTTGAGCTTGGGTACGCGAGACAAGCGAATGACGAATAGCCCATGGGCCGTCGGAACGAATGGGAAATTTACGGAATCCGCAACGTTTCACAATTCTGCAAGACGACAATTAAGCACGAACTTAGCCGAAGGGTCCCGAGCTCAGTCCCAGGCAAGCAAGGAAGGTATTCTCTGTCCGCGAGGGCGACAAGAAGAAACTCCCACGGGCCACCCAGTGCTACAATTTTCACTCTTTTCGACACTTTCCCAGCGCCGACTGAGTGCCACACCCAGTCAACACCAACTGCAACAACAGCAACAACAACAGTACGAAAACAAAAAGACTGAGACAAAGCAAAGACAAAAGATCGGCGGGGTAAAAGAAGAGAGACTATAAAATTCTTATGTGCTTGTCCATCCGTCACAAATTATATAATTATCACCTGTATATATATTATTGGATAGGCCGCTTATCTAGCTGCCTAGCCTGGCCATCGCTGCCTCTGCCTCTGCTGCTGCTGCTCGAAATTTTCGATTTGTGACGCTTTATGTCTTAATTTTGTTAGGGTATCTCGAGCGGGTTTCGCCCATGCCCAGCCAGGTGTAGAGCGGTAGAGCGATAGAGCAGACCATGTCGGCGACTCGTCTGCCTTATCTTTCCACGAAATGCCACCCAAAATGTTCATCTTTATAATGCGCCGACGCACTGTCGATGGGGAGCTGAGAGCCGAGAGCTGAGCGAACGAGGAGAAAGTGACGTCGCATAACTTTCATTCAAGGGAAAAGATCAGCAGCAGCAGCAGCAGCTGAAATTATAAATGCAGTTCGGAACTATCTGATAGCATTAGAATGTCAAGGATTTAACTCCCTTTGGGTTTTGGGAAAATAATTGAAGCGATGCTGAGCACCTTTTAGCAGAGGGTTATCTTTATTAAAGGGTTGACTTTGATAGGACTTAACTGAATGAAAGTTATGGGTTCGGGGTTTTATTGAGTTGCATTTAATTTTATTTGTACAAATAATATTTCGATTTTATGAAGGAATGAACTTGCTAGGTACAGTAAGACGTTAATGGCATTGGTCAAATGACTTCCAGCAATAAAATATTTAAGGTAATTTCTTTATGAGAAAATTTATATATTGTAATATAATAGAGACAATATTATCATAATTATTTGAGAGAATAGATATATTGAATAATATTTCATTCTCAATTATATAACTTTCATTTATATATCATTCATCACAGGTCATTCATCCAACTTCTTAAAATTTTATATTTTTTTATGGAGCATATTAAGTTTATCAATGAATTCTATTCGAATTTATTTGGTGGTTAGTGGGAAATTTAACAGGATACTATGTTAATGTTATAAAAAAGGTATAAAGTATAAAAAGTAATATTAATTTCTTTATTACTTCTAAGTATATCTGTTTATTATGTATCAATTATTTTTTTTTATACTTGTTTATCAATCAATGAGTAACCGTTATCATTAAGTCTAAAGCATTTTTCAAATCTAAAACTGAGACTGTAGATTATCATTCAAGGTAAGTTCGTTCAGTTCCCCGACTATCCAGTATTTTATACTTATAACTTAATGTATTCTTATCGGATAAGTAAGCTACATGGCACACCATACCATATACTATATAATTCATATAATTTATATAAATCCCTCAAATCTTACACTTTTCTCCTTCTCTTCCAGCGCAGCACACCTTGTCATGTGCCCACTAGTTCCCCCGACTAGCCTAGAGTCACCAACTCTTTAGCAATTGCCACGCCCATGTCGTTTCTCATCGACTTTGATTGCCTCCCCCTCCGCAACTGTCCACAAGCAGAACTTGGACAAGGGCTTGGCAGCTGCCAAGACAACTGGGCGTGTCGTCGTCGTCGTCGTCGTCGTTGTCATCTTTGTCGCTTTGCTTTTTCATATTGGCGCCATTTTGAAGGCAATTAATTTGAATTTTTCCGCGCGTTAATTGCACAATGACAAAGCTGTCAGCGCCTCTCGCGGACGGTAGTCAGCGCCAGTGGCAGTGGCAGCGACAGCCTCCGTTTGCCTCGTCTTCATTATTTGCTGATTAAACAACGGTTAAAGACAAGTTGCAGCAACAGAGGCAGAGGCAGCGCTGCCTTGGCACGCCGAAAGCACACACAAATAAGAAACACCAGAAGGGGACGGGGAGAGGGAAAGGGAGGGACAACAACAGCAGTCGAGTTAGTAGCAGCATCCCAAAAAAAAAACACAAGTTGGGGTAGTTAAAGGTCGAAGATTAGATACGCTTACAGCGGAATAGATGGAGTATATAGAGTTAAAGATACATATTTTGAATGTGAAGATAGTTTTTGAATCAAGATGCTTTATACACAGTTTATATATCATGACAAAAGATACAACACATTTGAAATCTTTTGTTGAAAAGTAGAAAGAATAAAGCCTTAAAGAAAATACTCGAACACATTAAAATGATCTAAGAACGAATGAAAAAAGGTCAGACCTAAGCTCTTAATCAGTCTGACAATTAAGAGAAAAGTAAAGAAAAGTGTTCAATATGTACAAAAAACTAAAAAAAACTCATAAACGTTAACGTTATTCTGATTTTTAGTTCATTGAAGATGAGTTAAGAATGAACACGATAAATTAATTCATTAGTGCCTTAAGCTTCAATACAAGCTTCATGCTGCACTCACACGACTCTTTCGAAGAGTGTATAAACAGCAATTGACAATTACACTAACAACAACAACAATAGCAACCGTTGCTGCTTTCGAGCAGTTCTTGTTGTTGGCAAAAGCCACTCACAGAGCGTCAACTTGGCCAGTTTGTGTGTTTATCTATTTGTTTATGGCCTTAAGCCAAGCCAAGACAAGCCGCCGTCGCCTGTCAATAAGTGTGGGAAAAGCCAACAAAAGCTGCCTGAGAGAACAAGCAAAGAGAGAGAGAGAAAGAGAGAGAGTGAGAAAGAATAGGGTAGCGATCATAGCGTAAGAGAGTGATCAGCGAAGAAGGAACTTAGCGAATGAGCTGATAGCGACTAGCTTGAGAAGGATAAAAAGCGATCATTGACTGATAGACAGAGTGATGGACGCAGAGAAAAAGAAAAGCGATCAATGACACATAGTAAAACAGAGAGAGAGAGAGAGAGTGAATTAGAATAATTGATCCTTGTAATGCATAAAGAATACTATGATCGGACAAAGAGAGAAAAGGAGATCACGATCAGTGAGGCAAAGTAAGGGAAAAAGTGAGTGAAAAATTAAGAATAAGAACGATCTTCGATATATAGAAAAATATTCAGAGATTACGACGGTGAGTATAGGGAGAAAAGAGAGAGAGAACTCTTATTGATATTTAAATAAAGGAGAAGAAAGGGATTATCGAGAGACACTGAGAGAGAGAGAGAGAAAAAGAAAGAGATCAGAGAGAGAGAAAAGGATACAAATAAAGGTATCATTGCGATAGCAAGAAAGGCAAATAGATGAAGCACAGTGCTGGAGAGTGATCATATAAGGTTCGATACCAGTTCTGCGATCATCAATAGAAAGAAAGAAAGTGATCATCGAAATTTATAGAGGGAGAGAGTGTGAGTGATAAAGCGATCATCAACAGATTAGGAGAGAGATAGCAATCATTGACAGATAGACAGAGAGAGAAATAGAGAGTGAGAGAGGGGGGGAGAAAAGGATAACTAAAGCTATCATTGAGAAATCAAGAAAGACAGACAGATGGAGGAGAGAGATGGAGACCGATCATGTAAGGATAGATCAGCGATCAGCAACAGATATAGTAGAGAGAGAGATTGAAAGTGAGAGAGAGAGAGTGTGTGAATGATAAAGCGATCAGCAACAGATTGAGAGAGAGTGATAGCAATCATTGGCAGATAGAGAGAGAGAGAGAGAGAGAGAGTTAAAGAGAGAATGCGACCATCAACAGATAGAGAGAGAAACGCGATCATCAAGAGTATAAAGTAATCATCGACAGACAGAAAGAGTTAAACCATTCTTCGAGAGAGTGAGAAATCCTTTGTAGATCGAGCGTAATGATCGTGAGAGAAGTAGAGCATAAGAGAGAGAGAGATGGAGCTATGGCAGTGCTGTGATAGACCACCCAAAGGTGGCACTCTTCCTGGAAACAGGACTCACTGTGCATTTTAGATGGCCATGTCTAATTAATATGTGGCCGCTTTTTGGCACAATTGTTGCGCTACCGCGCCGAGGGCAGTTCCAGGAAAAACAGACAAACACACACGCACACACACATACGCACACACACACACAGATACAGGCCAAATAATTAAGTTGTTTTCGGGGTCATTATTTTTCACGGCTTTTGTCGGCACAAGACACACAACAACAGCAACAGCAGCAGCAACAGCAACTGGAGGAGCAGCTGTGTCCACTCGAAATCGAAATCGAAATCGATTTGAGGATCCTTCAGGCGCAACTGATTTGTTTCTCTCTCCCTCTCTCTCTCTCCCTCTCTGTCTCTCTCCCCTCTTGATTGAGCGTCCTGCTACGTGCCCCGTGAGTGCTGTCATTGTCTCTTGCAGCATCGTCGGCGCGGGTCAAAGGTCGTGCAGCTGTGTGGGCAATGCCAGCGGCGACAGCGAGACGCGCCTGGGGCGCAGTTTGGGCGCCAAAAAGTGGCAAGACTGGAGATGATCCCCCTACCGAGTATGTGGAAAATATTTCGGTTATCCGATTCGCACTTCATAAAGTGCATGATCTAATTGCCACGCCCCCCTCCCCATGCGCCGCTGCCACACTCATTAATAAGTGCACCACACACGGCGGCGTTTGGTGGCGCCCGCTTTGTAGTTGTTGCTGCTGCCACTGTCTGACGCAATAATTAAGTCATTTAAATTATTAGATGACAACAACAACAACAATAAGAACAACAACAGCAGCAACAACAACAACAAAGCGTGCAACAACAAACAAACACACACAGACAGGCGATCGCACGCGCAGTCATTGATGACTTTTGACTATTTTCGTCTCGCCAAATCCTCGAGAGAGTTTTCTCAGTTTTGTTTTTCTTTTTTGGAAAATCTCAGCCACAGCACGTTGCAGGTTTTTCACACGTTTGCGTTTTTTCCCCAGCACGCGGCACGGCGACAACTTGACGCTGCCTCACACGCACACACACACGCACACACATTCACAGAGAGTCTCTCGATTCGTGCATCAGTTAATAATTTTCCACATTTTATGCAAGTGTCGTGTAAAATGTTTTCATTTCAAATGGAAATTCTACACTCAGGGAAAGGGAAAACTGCCATTCCGGATGCGTGCATTGACTTTTGCCAGACACTGTGTGTGTGTGTGCATTGCCACTAAACAACATTGCGACTCTAAGTAGGGCTCTCCTCACTAAGCCCCTGTTTGGTTACTTTAGCCATCGTTAGTCCTCGTCTTCCTGCTCTCTGATCCCTCCTGCTCTTCCCTCCACCTCCTTCTCCTCCCTCTGCTTCTCTTTCTCAAGTGGCAACGTGTGGCGAGTAAATTGCAGCTAGATGTCGGTGTTAAGTGCCATAGGAAATCGGAAGAGCAAGAGGAACTGCAGCAACTTGAGAGTAAGAGTAATTTTGGTATTGCACAAGGCAAGCTGCGATTTTGGTTTAATATTTTGAGGTTAAGGAAGAATTGAACTATATAAAGAGTATTTTATTTATAGCATTTAAACTTTATTAAACTTATATAATATATGATAATATAATACCAAGCTGCGATTTTGGGTTACTATTTTGAGGTAAGTTGGAGAGAGAACGAATCTCAATAAAGAGTATTTTATTTACAGTATTTATTGTATTTGTATTTTTATAAAGAATATTTTATTAAACTTATGTAATATAATAACTATATTTTACTATAAATTTATTTACTATGTAACTTTACTTTATGTTTATACTTTATATGTTTCTAAATATTCATATCTGATTTTTTATATGTTTATTAAAAATGTATATGGCATATTATATTGACTTATATTTAAATATATATGTTCTTCTAACTTCTAATAAAGCTAAAGCTTCTATACAGTAAATGTAAGCTTTATACATTCCACCAACTCCTTCCATCATATATAGTCTAATCCTTCCTCTTTCTGCTACTTCTCCCCACCAATTTCCCTCCGGCTAACAAAATTGTCAACACCGAAAATGGCTTTCTCTTGCTAACCACTCTCTCTCTCTTTCTTTCTCCCTCGTTGTCTCTGCCTCTCTCATGCTCTGCTGCTTCTGGACAGCGCCATATTCCCTCTACCTCTACCTCAACCTCCCTCCATTCCCTCTTTCTCTGCTCTGCTATGGCTGCCACTGCAGCAGTTCGCACTTCCGGCGACCGCCAGCGTTGAGATGATAATGCATTATGCATTCCGGTCTTGGCAACGTTTTTAATTGTTATTAGGAAAGCGAAAAAGCAGCAAAGAGAAAAGCACGAGATAAAGAGAACTTTAACACCTTTATGCCTTCCCCCCCCCACCACGTAGCTTAACCCTCGATCGGCCAAGCATGCGAAGATAATTTGGGCATTTTAGAAGGCACTTAACGGGTTCGGAATGAGAAAGGAAGAGGGGAAGAGGGGTAGAAAAGTATAGATAGATGTAGAGTGAGGTACAGGGAGCAGGAGAGAGTGAGAGGTAGAAGTAAAGAGTGAGGTAGGGAGAGGGGGAATGGCGGAGAAAACTAGCCGAAAAAATGCGCGCTCATAATTTTTTGAAACATATTTTCCTCTTCCTCTCGCTCGCACTACCTAGCTGCCACTCTCCCCCTCTCTCTCTGTCTCCCCCTCCCTCTCACTCTACTACACTCTTTCTCCCGCACGGGAAATATAAATTAGGTAAAAACAAAAATTCTACACTGTCATCAAAGCGTAACTAAACGCCCATTTTTCTCAGCTTCAGCCTCAGCTGCCCGCGCCAGAGATACAAGATACAATCGGAGGCAAGGCGATCGTGGAGCGGGTCTGTCTGTCTGGGTCTGGGCAACATGGGCAACATTTTCGGTAGTTATTAGTGGCATATTTTGGCCTAAAGTGCGTGAACCATGTCGAAAAAAAAGAGCTGGCCAAGCCGAGAAAATTTATTGTTAAAGTTAAACAACAAAATGGACCTCCCCATGAGTTGCCTTAGCAGCAACACGCAACACGGGGCAGGGGCAGGGGCAGCGGGGCAGGCACAGCACAGCAATATTAACGCCTCAAGCGACGGCAGCAACAACAACAACAACAACTGTGGTAACTGTTGTTTTGGTAGAAGAAGAAGCCAAACTCGCTTACCTTATTGGCCAAGTCCGACCACCATCAGCGACAGATGAAGGAGAGGTAGAGGGAGACAGGGACAGGGAGAGAAGTAGAAGGAGAGAGGAAGAGTGGGAGAATGAGAGAGAGAGGTAAAAAGAGACAGAGGTAGAGGGGGGCAGAGACCGAGTCGAAGTCCGTTGATGATGGCGTTGATTATGGCTTATTTTCAAATCTCTTTTCATACTCTCCTCCTTTCTACTTCTTGGAAGTGGCCACAGCAGACCAGCAAATTATGTGGAGTCATCGCAATGGCAGCAGAGCAGAGCAGCAGCAGATCGCAAATCTACAGATTGGAATGGGAGCAGCAGCTGGACTGGGACTGGGACTGGACCGGACCCAGAGTGGGTGTGCACTGCAACAATTTCAACTTCGCGATGCCTCTGATTATGCCTAGAGAGACTTCATTCTCTGCCTCTTCTACTCCTGCTTCCTCCTTCTCTTCGCTCGCTCTACCACTATCTATTCCTCGCCCTCTCTCTACCCTCTCTCTGCTAGGAAGTAAGTTGGCAACTAGCTAATGTCGGACATTTTCCCCTCGAAAGTGGCGTCTATAAAACTTAATTTTATTTGCCATAATTATAGCAGAGTCTTTTGTTATACAAACTTGCTATAGGTGGCAATTATACACATCTCAAGAACCAAAGACAGTTTAAAGACAAAGATATGATTGGCTTGGTTTACATTTTCATTTCCAGTTATAAAATTATAGCATAAATATTGTTCATATGTTATAAAAACATAGATTTATTTGACCTAAATGACCTATATACTGTTCTATAATATATTCTAATACTACAATATAAAATATAAGGGATCAGAAAAAGATCAATAGAAAAAAAGAACTAGTTCAATTATTTCACAACTTATACCTCACTTTGAGCTTCTCAAGAACTCAATAAACTTCCTCTTTAATATTTTTCGAAGTGCAACACTTGAATATCTTCAGTTAATCCCATAGATATCATTACATTATCTTGTAACTTCAGTTTGATTCACATTTCCCTCTTTTCTTCCTTTCCAAAAGCCTTTCCCCCAACCCTAACCTCAATATTTAAAGTTGATCGCCATAGATATCATAAATTTCTCGCAGATCTCACATGATCTCATGTAATTCGCTTGTTCCATTTGCACAGCCGGCACTAAATTGGAATTACCTGGCAAAGATGCGCAGATTAGACGTCATAAGTAACGCTTATCCAGCTGAATGATCGTGCTGATCTGTACTGATCGACTGATCGAGCAAACATTTACAATATGCTGCGGGATAATCGCCTCATGTCATGCCCATTACAGCTGCCTACTCCCACACCTTGCTGACGCTCTCCTGCTCTCCCTCTCTCTCTCCTCTGTTCTTCTCTCTCCCCAAGTGATCTTCGCTGGATCGAAGCGTAAAATCGAGTGCAATAAAGTTGCTCGGTCCGGCTGTGGCTCAGCAAGTGCCCAACTGAGGAGGCCAGAGATAGAGGGAGAAGGAGGAAGAAGGAGATAGCGGGAGCGCGAGCAGCGCATGATCGCAGCGATCAGCGGGAACAGCTTGGGCTGAGCGAAGCGTAGCGGAACTGCATTAGCAACAACAGGAGGAGGAGGAGGAAGAAGCAAGCATAACAAACACACAGAGAGAGAGGGAGAGAGAGAGAGAGAGAGAGAAGGAGACACGTAGCGAAGTGTTGCAAATTTTTATTTGGAAGCAATTTTCACACCCTATGCGACATTCAGGCAGTGCCGTAAATCGAACCCCGAACCCTGACCCCTGCAGGACAGTGCCGGACTGCCGCTGACTGCGCTCGGCTGCAGCTACGCTGCTGATGTTGCTGACAGGACATGCAGCAGCGTGGCGAATGCGCAACTGTTTGACAACTTCATGGAGCGAGCTGCAAATGATGCCAAATGATTGCAGACCATATAAATCTCGATTGTAGCTGATTAGATGCGTCTCTGCCTGTACCTGGGCCACGCCCACTCCCCTGACAGCCTCCTGCCTACTGCCCTGCCCCCTGTGTTGCCTGTTGCCTGTTGTCTGTTGTCTGTTGTCTGCTGAAGTCAGTCAGTTTAGTTGCGCTTTACACTGAGATTATTTGCAATTATGAGCTGAGATTTTTACAGTTTAGAGAGGAAGAGGGAGAGAAGGAGGGAGAGGGAGAAGAAGAGTTGGAACTCCCAGCCTCTGCACTTGCAACTGCATTAACTTTGATCTCTAGGAAGACAGAGAGAGAAGAAGAGTAGCTAATTTAAGCGGAGCTTCTTTAAGTTTTAGCCGTAAATCGGCTAGACTTCAAAACAATTATGTAAAGCAATTATTGGTCATACGATCTTCCTGTTTTGAGGGCTTAATTCGTTTATTATACTACACTTGAAACACATAATTATTCTGAAGAGTTTCAAAATGGCGGCTTCACAGATTCTTTAAATAGAAGACTTTGATTTGAAGCAAAATATATCGATAGATAGACAACAAATAGAGAACCTTCGCTGAAAATTAGTCAAGTCTGCAACTTCTACCTCCCCCCTCTGCACTTGTAACCCCGTTGACTTTGTGACCTCTTGCAACAAAGACCTAAATTGACCTTGAGCACTGCTGCTGGTTGACCTTGTTGCGCACTCTGTCCGTGTTAGTGTGCCTCGTGGGGTGTTGTGGGCGCAGCAATGTGGTTGACACTCTCTCTCCCTTCCTTCCTCCCTGTCTAGCTGATATTTTGATGGATTGGCTGCCCTAGGCAGCTCAAGGTCGTTCGCAACTCAAATCGAATTCGCCACGTCTCGTTTTGTGGCTGCGGCTAACCATATCGCATGGCAATACCAATTTATATTGGCCTTCATTATGGCCAAAATGAAGCACAGCTCATCACAGCTCAGACCAGACGCGCCTTTATGATGCGAGCTGCGACAGCGCAGCCAGCAGATGACGGCGACTGAGAGCGGAGCAGAGGAAAGCGCGCACCTACCTACAGCGCGTTTTATGATTTGTTTACTCGACTGCCGTGCAAGACTGTCTCAGTCTCAGTCTCAGTTGCAGTCTCAGTCCCGGGCCTGCAACTGGAACTAGGTTATGTTCTCATCATTTACGGATTTTCCGCAGCAATAAAATTAATAAGAACGCGCTAATTTTGTGCAGCCTAAGCAAACAGTGCAGTGAGTTCCTCCTTCCTCGTTCCTCCAACTCTTTACCCCGCCAATATTTGCACAGGCTACGCCATTTTAATGACATCTACGAAGGATCGACGCGCGAGCGCTGCCTCTGCCTCAGCCTCTGCCAAGTCCTCTGCCTCCTCTCATTAAATAGACACTGACATAACCTCTTCAATTCATTCACTTCGCATGCGCTAGAATGCAATGGCAATAGTACTGCAGAGAGAGAGAGCGTAGGCAGTGGGAGCAGAGAGAGCGGAGGTCGTGGGAGCAGAGAGTGAGAGCGCACGGGCAGCTGCCGTGCTCTGCTGTAGGTGCAAGCAGGCGCGACTTTGTCCAATTAGTTGGAGCTGCGCTCTCTGTGTGCGTGTGTGTGAGAGAGTAGGAGAGCGCCTGCGTGTGCGTGTGTACGTGTATGTGTTTGTTCTGCTGTGTACGAGAGTACATAAGCAGCGCGCGCACTCCGAATAATCATACACACACGCACACAGTGTATTTACTCCGAATGTGAATGGAAAAATTTTGTGAATGGAAAATGTTAATGAACTTTTTATGCAGAGGAATTTTCTTATTATTAAATGCATTTCTGAATTAATCTTATAAATAGGAAAATATGAATGAATAATAAATTTTTAAATTTAAAACATATAAAAGATAATTTAGTTTTTAAACTTATAAATAATTATATGAAGTTTATTTAAAGAGTAAAGTTCTATATAAAGAATATTATAAAATAGGTGATAAAAAATAAATGTAGATATACAACAAATATTAAGAAACACAATATTAAAAATATTTTTGGGAATAAACTACAAAAAAAGCAATAAAAAAAAGTTAAACAAATATATATTTGTTTTTTATGTTTAAGATTTTTATTAAAATATCTAATTTATAAATAAATAACAAAATAAATATATACTATATACATACGTAAATACAACAAAAATAAATTATATTATTAAAGTACTCCAGCAGTATAACAGAATACTTTATACAAGTAAAACATTAAAATTAACTCGTAAAACAAAAACAAAAAAGTTTTTAAATTAAAACATAAACATTTCTCATAATATATCTCATAATAAAACATATTTATTAATTTAAAATCCATAATTTCCTCTAATAACATGGCAAAAATCAAATACTTCAGGAAATAAATTACTCGATTACAAATATTATTATAGTCTACTAATAAAGGTGCTTAGACTGCCGCCCTAAAGCTGTTGATATGGTAATAAACAATTATTGATATCTGTGTGAAAGTGTACAAAATTAGTGTTATTACACTGTGCATAAATTGCCAAATAGAAATAATATAATAAATTCCATTAAACGCGATCGATCCGAAAAACTGCAGTCGAGGCAACGTTCACGAATATTTCCGCCATTTCTTATTGGTCTCTCTATATACCACACACACACACAGACACACATCACTATACCCACACAAAATCGAAACAGAGAGAGAGAGAGCGAGAGAGGGAGAGAGAGCGCACGTATTACATGCACTCTGCTCACACACGTCGCGCCGCTCGTGTCGTTTGTCTGTCGCTTCGCTAGCTGCACTCTTCTTGCGCACGCTGCCTTCGGCGCAGGCGAGAGCGAGCGCACACATTGCTCCACCTCCACGATCGCTGCAGAGCGACAGCAATAGCAAAAGCGACACCAGCGGCAAACTATTGCATGCCGTAGGTAGTGAAAATGGCAGGCAAATTGGAAGGGAAGACATAAAATTGAGTTGATTGTTAGCGAAATTTAAATTAAAAAATTGTAGAACCAAATTAAAAAAAAATTTAACAATTGTTGAATTACATTACACATATAGAATATATATTAAAAATAGTTGAAATAATATTTTGTATACCAGTTATAAGTTATACAATTTATAGAGAAGTGTTTGATGAGTATATAATTAAATATAGGAAATTCTAAAATTGTATTTTAGAAGTATTTTTTAAAAATACTTGAAATTAAAAACGACTTTTCTAATTGTTTTGATAACAGAAAAATATATAAAAATATGTTTAATAAATATAAATTATTTACATTCATAAACAAAACACTTTTTCTGCCGATTGCAATACTATTTTGCCAATATCATAAATTCTTAATGCACAATAATGTAAAAACGAATATTAAACATATATTAATTGGTTTAAATTCATAAATTAAGGTACTAGTTAGCAATTTTCCATATTAGCAAGCTAATTAACACATTTTGAATGTTTTCTCAGCTCATTTCTTACACAAGATCTCTTCGCAGCCTCTTCTATTCTGCTGTTCCCACTGGGCTATCCACCTATGTGCTTGCTCACACGAAGCATCAATTCGGCATCTCGTGCAGAGACGAAGCCGACAACAACAACGACAACGACAACAACGCCGACGACGACTGTCATGTCGTGGGTAATCTGGGGACGACTCTGGTTGGTCGTCGCTCGATCCGCTTTGCTGGCTGCGACTCTCGTCCGTCACTCGCTCATTCGCCTCTCGTATTCGCTGTCGTCAACACACACGCGCACGTAGCAGCAGCAGCAGCAGCAGCGACAGAAGCAGCGACAGCAACAGAGCGACAGCAGCGTCAGCTGAACAGGTTTCAAAATCTATTTGAGTTCGAGTCCGAGTCCGCGTCGACTCGAGCGGGCCAGGTAAAAGAACGCGCCGTGTGTTTTCAGTCAAGCGTTGGCACTGAACCGGGTAACAATCTCAACACTCCTCCGCTCCGCACAGATCGCATCCGAGATCAACAACAAGAGATCGAGATCGAGTCGCGCTGTGTGAAAGTGTTTCAACGAAAACAAAAAAAAAAAACCCAAAAAAAAATAGAAGTGCAAAGAAAGAAATTCAAAAATTAAATAAGAATTGCTAAGGAAAATTCCAAAGACGCGTGTGATCAACTCGAGATCAGCGTAAAATGTTCCAAATAATAACAAAAGTGCGACGACGTTGCTAACGATGATTAAAGCCTCATTTATCGTGCGCTAATTGAACGTGAAATTGCCATAATAATATTTATAGTAAATACTTGCAATCAACAACTCGAGCAAACAGCAAACAGCAAACAAATCTAACAGATTCACGTTAACAACTCTAACATTTGTGCGAATAAAAAGAAGATATTGCCAAGATAAAGCTAAGATATCTATAATGGATTTAAGTTACATATTCATTCTCTGCCTGCTGGCACTGTGCAGCGCCGACGCCGAAAGTAAACAGAAGTCCGGCAGAGGCCGAGGCTCCATGTGGTGGTAAGTAAGAGGGGAAGTACAGCGGGGGGTAGGGATGAGGGGGGTGTCAGCTTGTAATAGTTGACATTGAAATTGTCCGCACGCCCACGCAACATTTGCATAAGTCAACAAGATTCGTTTAGACAATTAGCAGCAGCGCGAGAAGAACAAGCGCAAACACAGAGAGGAAGAAGAGAAAGGGAGGTAGGGAAGACACAGAGCGGGGGGCAGGCGGAAGAGAGTGCGATGCAGTAGCAACAAAGTTGAAGGCACGCGCCACGAAAACTGATGCAATGCAAACGATTTTCCCAAGCCAAAAGTTGCTGCTGCTCTTCTTCTCCTACTCCTCCTCTTCTGCCTCCCCCTTTTCTTTCACTTCTTCTTCTTCTGCCTCAGCTGCAGCGGAAGCAGCTTTAATGAAAGCAATTAAAAATTCTAAAGAAAAGCAGAGAGAGAGAGAGAGGGGCAGAGGGAGCGGGAGCGGGAGCGATGAAAAGCTGACACAGTTTCACAGAGTGCGCTGCACAAGTTCGTTGCCTAAGTCTTTTGTTACAGTGGGCACAAATTAAACAAAAAGTGACCCGTTTTATAACGGCAACAATTTTAAAACAAGAGTGAGAGGGGAGCAGAGTGAGAAAGGGAGAGTGAAGGAGAGCAGAGAGAAAAAAGCGACGCATAAATCATCGACAGCAGTTTATCGATTTTAATCCGCCTGGGAATCGTTGAAATTCGCCGACGCTGACAGCGTTTCTTCTTGTTGTTGTTGTTTGTTTGTTTTTTATTTCTTTGCCTCGTTTTAATATTACGCAATTTGTGCAATTGTCGATAAGCGACAGGCCTTATAAACAATGAAAACGAAAAAAGGAAAAAAAAAAACAAAAAACAAAAAAAAAAAAATGATGTAAATTTTTCCCACCGCAATCAGCGGCCAATTGAATTCGCCGCAATGTTTTTATTTATTTATTCATTTCTGAACAATGCGCACAATTTGTAGCGCAAGTTCAAATAAATACTAAATACTAAATGTTAGTATTTTTTGCGAGTAGAAAAGATGACAGTGCCGACAAGTGTCAACAAATATTTGTCAGTGTAGGGGGTTCGTCGTGTGGACAGTGTGTGAGAGTATGTGTCTAATGTGTGTGCGTGTGTGGTGCATGTGTGTCTCTAATACACATGTGTATGCGTGTGTCCACTGTGCGTGCGTGTGTGTGTGTGTGTGTGTGTGTGTGTGTGCTGCATGCATGAGTAACGCCGGCAATTGACGTGCGCAACAAAAAGGAAAAGCCGCAAGTGAAAAACCAAAGAACAACAACAAACTCAACTCAAGTCAAGTGGAAATAAACATAATGCCAAAAAAAAACACACACACACTGCAACAACAACAACAACAACAACAACAATAGCAAAGGCAACAAATACGCAGACAAATGAAATGTGAAAATGTTGATCCGTCTTTTATTTTTTGAGGTTTTGCGTGTCTCTGCGTGTCCAGCTGCTGCAGATTTCCCCCTTCCCCCTGCCCTACCCACTCTCTGTGTCTCTCACACACTCTCCCATAGTCACTCGAGCATTAAATAGTCTTGACACGCCCACTGTATCTAACCATCTCTATTAACATGCCCAACTTTCTTTCCTTCCTTCCACAGGGGCATCGCCAAGGTCGGCGAACCGAACAACATTTCCCCCATCAGCAGTGGCATAATGTACATGGATCCCGCCATTCACTCCACACTGCGTCGCAAACAGCGTCGCCTGGTCAGGGATAATCCTGGTGTACTGGGCGCCCTTGTCAAGGGTGCCAATATGGCCATTGCCGAGTGCCAGCATCAGTTCCGCAATCGTCGCTGGAACTGCTCGACACGCAATTTTCTGCGTGGCAAAAATCTCTTTGGCAAAATCGTTGATCGAGGTAAGTAAAGTAACACTAACATGGGGGAGAAGTTGAGGAAACTATTGGCATTATTAACAGTTGAGCACAGAGTAATAGTGGAATTCAATGAATATATCAAAATGATTCATTCGTGAAGTGAGTTTGTTGAATTTAGTAAAGAAGTTTAGAAGTGAGTGAAAGATACTTGACTTTGACAATCTTCAGCATTATTCAGCAAACACTTACAGCAATATTTGAGATATAGATGTATATATACACATATTGATCTGTATAATATGTAGTTTCATAAGGAAATCATGTGAACTTTCTTAGGGTTTCTTGAATTTCCCAGCGCTGAACTGTTGAACTGCAGCAAACTGTGGAGATAAACAGCAACTACAAAGTTCTTTAAGTATTTTATATAATAAAATCAAAAAAAGTATTTGATTTGAATAGTTATTTATTTAACAATTGCAGATCTGTTTTAATTAGTTCTTGACTTGTTAAAGTTTTGTGCAAATTTTGATCATTTTTCCTTGAAAATTTCCCTCAACTCTTTCAACAATTTATACTTTGATTCCATCAGTCAGCGCAATATTACAAGCAGAGCGTAGTTTCCTACTCTCTCCCACTCCTCTCTCCCTCTCTTTTGCCTTCCATCTCTCTCTGTCTCTCTCTTCCTTCTTCCATCTCCCTCTCTCTCTCTCTTTTGTGCTGTCGTCAATTGGGTTCCATTACCTCGGCTAATGAAATATGATCAGTGATCTGTTCATGACGAGTCCAAAATATTGTTGTCAACGCCCTCTTGCTGCCTGAGGGGGCACAAATTGTCCTTGTTGTTGTAGCTGTTGTTGTTGTTGTTGTCTTGTTTGGTTTCTTATTTATTGTTGTGAAATGTCGCCAAGGGGGCGACAGCCTCAGTCCTCTTGTTGTTATTGTAATACGATGCGAGCCACTCAATGCACTTCAAACTTTGCCACATGTTGCAATGCGGTCGCGCCACTTTCGCTGCCTGTCAACGAGTTGTGCGATCGGGAGCGTGTGTGTGTGGTTGTGTATGTGTGTGTGTGCAACAATGCCTGCACCTTGTTGCAGCACTTGCTCCACTTGCATTTCAGCGTCTTTATGCTAATTGCAGCAAGTTGACAGCACTGTCAGTTGCTGCCTCAGTTGCTGCCTCTGCCTGCGTCGCTGCTCGCATTCAAATCAATCAAAAGTGCTCGTTGTTCTTGGCCTGCCCGCTGTGACAACCCGAAGCTGCTCCCCGTTGGCAGACGTCGCGCGTCCCTCCCTTCCTCCTTTCCACGGCAGCAGGTCGTGCCTGTTGTCAAGAATAATTTTCATATAAATGTAAACAGCAGCAGCAGCAGATGAAGCTGCCACACGCGGCAGCAGCAACAGCAGCAGAAGCAGCCCCGCAGCCTTAGCCAAAAATTGTCCTGCCGTTTTATTAGCTACCGTTTCCGAGGCAGCGCAGGTAGCGCATCTACTGCCTTATATATATATACTTTATGCCTATATATACCTTATATTGTATATTTAGATATATCTTGCACAGTTGCAGGCGTGCGCAAGAGCGCAGCTGACTTTTATAGCCAACCTCTTGACCTTATCAACAACGTTGTCCTTTTTATGGCTCGACGAAAGGAAAGTGCAGTGGAGTGGAGTGGGGGGAGGGGAGGGGGGAGGGGTAGATGATTGACTTGGTGACAGCTTTTTATCGCCAGCACTTTCATCGGGCTGGTTTTATGGCTGCCCTTGGCCCTAATTAACACCTCGATCATTAACACTCGAGCAGTGACTGTCAAACTGTGAAGGGAATGGCAGAGGAAGGCAGAGGGAGAGGGAGAGGCAAAGGCAGATCAGCTTAGCCAGCAGGGGCTGCCTGCCCCTTAACTAACTTGTTTTCTAATTGGTGACACCTCGTCAATTTGCCATGCCACACGCTTTAATGTGCTCGACTCTCAGTATCTTTTCTCTCTGCATCTTTTCTAATCATGAAGGATGACGAATGAGGCAAGCAGAGGCAGAGGGAGAGGGAGACGGGGTAGGAGCAGCAGCAGGAGCAGGAGCACAGCCTGTGGCCGCCTGTGGTTTTTATATCAATGTCTAAACTATTCCGGGAAGGGCAACCCTCCAAGCAACTAAGCAGCTTAGCTCAGGCTCAGCCAGAGCTACCTGAGCAGAGGCAGAGGCAGAGACTGAGGCAGAGACTGAGCCTGCCTCCGCTGCTGCTGTTGCTGCTGCTCTCAATATCAGTTGCAGCAGCGGAAATCCGTTTAGCAATTAGCCAAAAAAAAAGGAGTTCAAAGACAGCAGAGAAAGGGAGCAGAGGTGGGAGCAGAGAGGGGAGCAGAGAGGGAGAGACAGAGAGAGGGGAAGCTACTCAGATTACACAAGCAAACAAAACACACGAAATTTGTGTGGTGGGCGTGTCTCCCCTCTTGTTGTTTGGCCCAGGCAAATTAAAGAGTATCTGCGCCACACCCACCAGCAATGAATTGCCCATGAATGAGTGTGAGTATGGAGTATGAGTATGAGTATGAGTCGAATGAGTACACTCACTTCTTGCGCCACTTTGAGTTTTCTGCGAAGCATTTGCCAAGCGCAGTCACAAAAGGGAACACAACACACACACACACGGCAAACACTCACACACACACACAGCACACATACACAGCACACACATGCACACACACACGGCACACACACACTCGCACAACACTTGCCACGCAATGTAACGCGAATTCTTGCTAAGCTAATCACCAAAAGTCAGCGTCAAATTGTTGTTACTCTTGCTGCTGCTGCTGTTGTTGTTGTTGTTGTTGTTATTGCAGTTGTGGTTGCTGTTGCCGTTGCTGTTACTGTTGCTGTTGCGCATGCGCCGCCGTCGATGTCGACCGCCTTTGCCTTATCACAGATTAAACAGCGGCGTGCGTATTTACCTTTTACGTGAAATTATTTAAAGAAAACAAAAATGAAAACGAAACCAAGTCACACACACCAATACACACACACACTTGCACACACACACTTGCACACACACACTTGCACACACAGTCAGCAATAGCAACATGCGATAAACAAACATTAAACATGAATTGAACTGTTTGTGGGGGCGTTTTACAATTCCGGGAAATCGGGAAAATTTCAGGCGGAAGTCGAGCAGAGCCTCGACTGGAGTCGCTTGGCATCAATCGTCGCCTGCGCTGACAGTCAATCACAGCGACATCAATCGTCGCTAATGGGTAGCCTAAGTCGGGGAGAGACGGCAAAGAGATCAAATGAACTTCGCTCTAAATCGAGTTAGAATGAGTTTCTTGAGCCCAATAATCGATTCAATTTTGCTATAAATTTGAAATTACTTTCATATGTGTGCTATAAATTTATAGGAAATGTTGTACAACTTTATATTCGAAGAGATAAATCAACGTAGACAGAGAAATAATATAAAGATCCCAGAAATCTTTAGTCAAAAAGAGTTTTTTAAGTTTTCCATAATGTTCAACATTTTCTATAAAGTTAAATTGCAAATTATGCTATAAAAATACCGGAAATTTAAATGAAAAATGTTTTAACATTTAGAAATCAGATTAGAGTAGTCTAAATAAGTATAAAGTGCAATAGGGTATCCTTATAAAAGACCAACAATTTATAATATGCTATAAACTGTATAAACAATTGTGTATACCAGATTTATAGCAAAGAATTTCATGAAATTCTCAAAGAAATTTGTTAAAAGATACATCAACCCAGTTAAGAGCACTCTATTAATGATTTAAAGTAGAAGAAATCGAGTCTCGATTCGGAAAAAATAATCAAAGAAATATATATAAAGTATATACAAATTATCAAGTTGAAATCAGTTATAAATTAATGAAATTTAAAGTAATAATTTTTATATGTTTATATTATAACTCTTTTCAATATTTAAATTTATATTCGAGTGTGTAAATTTGTCAATTGTCAGCTCTACATAACCTCTAATACTTTTTTAGAGCCTCTTATAAAAGTTACGTAGTTTTCTATATGAATTTCAAGCAAGTCAAGCAAAGTTCAGAACACTCAACAAATATGCCAGCTGGGGAGGGAGAGGTAGAGATGGAGGGAGGGAAATACCAAATAGTTGTCATATTCATTTGTCTGGGCACTCATAAATAAGCAAGACGAGTGAGTGAGTACTCGCGCTACATCGTTACATCGCTACCTGACTGCGCTCGTGTGTCATCTAGATACGCCTTGCTCTTGGCTCTCTTGAGAGTTTCCAGCCTCGCGGCGTGGACCCTGGGTCCGGTTCGAGGCACTTGAAAAATTATCTGCAACATGTAAATTCAATTTTCATTGTTCTTTATCTGCGATGCTTCGAAACGGAGGCAGTTACTAAAAATAAAAGTCAAAATAAAACTAAAAACTCAAGAAAGAAAACGATAAAAATAAAATTACTCACTTGAGGTATAAAGTTCTTGTGGCGAGAACGAGGGTCCACTCGAGATGGGGCAAAGTGTTAAGTTGGAATTTATAGTTGAGCGTTTAATCTGTGTCAGCTTCTTCGTCCCGAAGATAACTTGAAGTGTCATAATTGACCAGAGTTTGGAGGACAAGTGCCATTATTCATGGGAATAGACTGGACAGGACTTGAGACAAGATTGAGATCTTGTCTCTGCTGGGGGGTCGCCACCCAGAAGGCAAACAGCACTACCTATCTCACTCACTCACTCATATACTCATCTCTCTCTCTCTCTTTCTTGCAGGCTGCCGCGAAACGGGCTTCATTTATGCCATCACCAGTGCCGCCGTTACCCATTCGATTGCGCGTGCCTGCAGCGAGGGCGCTATCGAGTCCTGCACCTGCGATTACAGCCACCAGACGCGTTCCCCACAGGCGAATCATCAAGCTGGCAGCGTTGCTGGTGTGCGCGATTGGGAATGGGGCGGCTGCTCGGACAACATTGGATTCGGTTTCAAATTCTCGCGCGAATTTGTCGATACCGGCGAGCGTGGACGCAATCTGCGCGAGAAAATGAATCTGCACAACAATGAGGCGGGTCGTGCGGTAAGTAAAGCTATCTTAATACGGCTAGCTGCATTATATATAGAGATAGGTACCTCTAGGTACCTTTAGATAACTCTAGATATCCCCTGGGTACTCCCTAGGTACACTTAGGTGCTCCTAGATATCGCAAGGTATTCCTATATGTTCATAGGTACCTTCTAGGTACACATCGGTACTCCTTGGAGTACCCTCTAGGTACACCTAGATACTGCAAGGTATCCCTAGGTACCCTCTAGGTACACCTAGGTATTCCTAGATACTGCAAGGTACTCTCTAGGTACACATAGGTACTCCTAAGTGTACATAAGTATCCTCTAGATACCCCAAGTTACCCCTAGGTGCCTTCAAAGTGCACCTAGGTACCTCAGGGTACCGCCAGCTACCCCCAGCTAGTTAGATCTACTATCAAATTTGCTTTGCTTTGCTTTGGTTGGCAATTTACGAGTTGGCTAATAAAAATCGATAACAACGATGCTTTGCTGCGCCGATTTCCGCCCCAATTGGCGACGAGGCAACTTGTTGAAGTGGGCGCAGGGGGGGCGGGGCGCTGTCTCCTACTCGCACTCGTTTGCGCTCGTGTAGCTCGTATATTAAAATCGCTGACAGCTTCCAAGCGCTGCTGCTGCTGCTGCTGCACAGTGGACAAAATTAACGCATGGCATGATCATTTATCAGGCGGGTGGGCGTGTGACAGCAGAAAAAATGAGCGAAGATTTGTTAGCTGTGCTCATAAGTAGCTTAGGTTTTCATTACAGGCAGCTGGTGTGCAGTCGATAGTAGTTTGCCATTAATCGATTTATCGATTGCAAATTAAAACTGTTTTAATTGAAAATTGTTTAGGATTAACTGAAGTTAATAATGAAATTAGTCTTGATTTTCAATATCTTATTCTATAACAGACTTTCTAAGACTTTCTTACATTAAAAACATATTTATCGATATACAGAGTTTCTTTTCCTCTCGCTATACCAATATAAATCGTTGATTGACTGTTTTCTGTTTCGATTTTCATTTTATATTTGCACTAAATCAAGTTTAGTCGGCAGTTCTTTATTTGATTCACATTTATCGATAACTCCATTTTATTATCTAATGCAACTGCAATCAAAAATGTTTTTAACTATTGTATATATCGATTTTAGTTGCTTAGTTTCGTGTATTCAAGTTTCCTTAGTCTTATCCGTCGTGTTTTACATTTATCGATAACTTGCGTTTATTTCCCTTCACGATTCCCAGCATAAATCTTCTTTTATTTGCCTCAATTCACACATTTCAACGCCGCAAGCTACCCACTGTGCAGCCCTGCTCCCACTGTGCCCCCTTTCCTGTTCCCCTCACTCCTCCCTACCCCTCTTCCCCTGGCTAGCATAGAAAGTAGCACACGACTAGTCGCAGGCTCCAGCGCCAGCTTCAGCTCCATCTCCGATCCCAACTCCGACTCCGACTGCAACTCCATTGGCATCGCCATCTCCATCTCCGTCTCTTTGGGGGCCACCATCTGTGTTATTATTTTATTACTTGTTATGGGGCTCCAGCCACGACGACGTGGATGATGATGATCATGTGGCTCTGGTGGGCCCCCAACTGCGTTGATTTCTTACTTTTGGTCAGGCCAATTACAACAACAGCAGCAGCAGCAGCAGCAGCGGCAGCAGCAGCGGCAGCAGCAATAACATGCAACATGCGCACAGCAAGTTGCAGCAACATTTATTGATTTTTAATAACTGCAACAACGTGGCAGGCGGGCCGCGCCAATCGAAGCAAGGCAACAGCGCAAAAAAAGCAGCAAAATAATTAAGTGAAAAAGATATTGCAGCCTCAGCAACCTAATAAAGTCATACTAATGAACCCCCCCCTCTCTCTCTTTCCACTTGCAGCACGTACAGGCTGAGATGCGGCAGGAGTGCAAATGCCACGGCATGTCCGGCTCGTGCACCGTGAAAACCTGCTGGATGCGTCTGGCCAATTTCCGTGTCATAGGCGACAATCTGAAGGCGCGCTTCGATGGCGCCACACGGGTGCAGGTCAGCAACAGTCTGAGGCAGAGCAGCAACGCGGTGGCAGTTGTGAGTCCCAATGCAGCTGGTGGCAGCTCCAATGCAGTGGGTGGTGGCGGTGTTGTCATCCCACCCCCAGTTCTCGGGGGCTACGATGAGGAGGAACGCATGCTCAATGATCACATGCCCGAGCTGCTGCTGGAGAACAGTCACGGAAGCAGTAAGCAGCATCATCCCAATATGCCATCGCCGAACAGTTTGCCTGTGGCTGGTGCCAGGTCAAGAGGTCATGGACGCGGCAATGGCGGCGGACGACAGGGACGCAAGCACAATAGGTAAGTAGAGCTGGAGGAGAGAATGAGAGCACAACTAAGGCTCTGCATCGACAACTAGACCCACAACTAACTCTCTGTTTCTTCCCTCTCTCTCTCTCTCTCTCGCAGATACCACTTCCAGCTGAACCCACACAATCCCGAGCACAAGCCACCAGGCCCCAAGGACATTGTGTATCTGGAACCTTCGCCCAGTTTCTGTGAGAAGAATCTCAGACAGGGCATCCTGGGCACCCACGGGCGACAGTGCAACGACACCTCGCTGGGCGTCGATGGGTGTGATCTGATGTGCTGTGGGCGTGGCTATCGCACTCAGGAGGTCGTCGTGGTGGAGCGTTGTGCGTGCACCTTCCACTGGTGCTGTGAGGTCAAGTGCAAACTGTGTCGAACCAAGAAGATCATACACACGTGTCTATAAAGCATCACTCCCCCTCTGCTACAGTCCCCTACCTCCCCTACCTAACCTCACTTTGTCTACAATCCGACCTAACCTCACTTTGTGTATGTGTTACGTATTGTCTACGCTTAGATTTGTTATTAGCATCCCTAAGTCACACAAACACGCCCCCTCTTGCGCCCCCCCCTTTCCGCCCATGCCCCTCACTCACTCTCTAGCAGTATTACGTACATAGTTAGACATGTTGAATCACGCACGATCATGCACAGGATTCGCATTCGCATCGCATCCACGAGGCAAAGTGTAAACTTCGTTTCGCCCAGTTTTTTATAGTTTTAGTAGATTCAGAAAAGCAGCGAGAAATTTTGTAAATTTTGCATTGCTGCCCCCCTTAACCGTTAGCATTTACAGTTAGTATTTAAGTGCTAGAATTTTTTTTTGACAATTTTATCAATTTTACTTAAAATTTTTTTGAAACGCGCCTCCGAAAAAAAAACTTTTTAACGAAAACAAGACTGAAAATTCAACTCGGCGCGCAGCTCTCCCTCTCTCTCTCACTCTATTTCTCTCCCCCTCTCTCTGTCTCTCTCTCTCTCTTGCACAACAACACTGGCAACTAGCCACTGTTGTTGTTGTTGCTCTCTTACATTAGCAGCGACGCTGGCAGCACTGCTTGCATTGCGCTTTGTTCAACTGCAAAGCAAATGTTAAGCATACGTCCGGTAGTCCCCTTCCGCTGCCCCCTGTACCACCCCCCGTCCCACGTGTAAATAACTAAGTTAGGTTCTAGTTTATTGAGTGTGTTTAGTTTAAGTTCAGTGCACGCTAGATGGCGCCACCCACAACATTTTCTGTTGATGCTGAAAATTGAAATTGAAAATTAAAAATTAAATTTAAAAATTAAATTTAAAATATACAAATTTTTTTTTATCGACTTAATTTATGTGCGTGTTGTATTACTAATTATATAATTCATTAATTACAATTAATATTAATTAGTGTAGACTAAGCAAACTAATTCGCATAGTTTTAATTAATTTATATTAGCGCTTAATTAAAATATATATTTTTTTTTTACAACAACTATTTTATAAAGTATTAAAAAAAGAGTTAAAAAAAACAAACAACAACGAAGAATAAGCAGAAGACGAAGAAGAGAGAAAACACATTGCGAATTTTTGCAGTGTGCGGGCAACAAAAATCAATAAAAATAAAAAACTAAACTGAACGTTAAAAAAAAAACAACAACAAAGCGTGTGTGGAATTCATTTTGAGTTGAGCAATTATTTGGTTCAAGTGTGCGGCAATTAGCCGTGGAAGGGAGTGGGGAAGGGGGGGGGAGGGAGCTGCTGACGGGGTCACTTGGGTCAGGGCTGCGCCAAGGTATTTCAATATTTGATTTAAGCAGCGCGAGTTTCCCAAGCGCATTTTTTGTGTCTTGCCTCGCTGTCAACAGCAGCAACAACAACAACAGCAACAACAACGAGGTTGCAACAACGACAGTTGCATCTTTTGTATATCTTCTACCTCCCTCTCCCCCCTCTCTCCCTGTCTCTCTCTCTCTCTTCAGCTCGCGCACAATGCGAACGACAATTCCGCTGTCCGCGCGCTGTCAGCGTCGACTTTCAACTTTCAGCGACAATCAGCAGGGGTAGGGGAGGGGGACAGGTACAGGGAAAGAGGAGAACGGAGGGGGGGAAGGGAGTGTACTGAAGATCTTGGACATGCAATTGCCTGTGCAACTATGCAACTGACAGGCGACAGATCTAGACGAGGCGCTGCGCTGCCATCGGCATCGGTCGCGAGATCAGGCTGAGCAGGAGAGAGAAAGAGAGAGAGAGAGAGGGGAGAAGGCAGTGCAAGGGGAAGGGGGCAGCTCGGCTTACATTGATCCTGATTCCAGCTACTGATCTGCCTGCCTGCCTGCCTCCGACTGTTGCAGCAAAAAGTGATCGTGCTACATGTGTCCGATGCAGTTGACAGTTTTGTTTCGCTTTGCAATCATTAAAATGGGTGGGAAAACGAAACATTGCAGCGAAACAGAAACAGAAACAGAAACAGAAAGGGAAACAGCAACAGCAGGAGAAACAGAAAGAGAAGGACAAACAGCAAGAGAAACAGAAACATCCGGAATGCAGATGGAAGTCAGCGAGGAGATTTGTGCGTTCCGATTAGCCAAGCAAATAGCTTGACATATTATCTATTTTTATAGCACTTGATGAGGAGGCTGAAGAGAAGGGAGCAGGAATTGAGGGTTACTCTCCCAATTAAAAGAGTATTCAGCGTGTGGAGGCATTCAGATTTGCAGCTTAGCAGAAATTATCAATTGAATGAAGAAGTCATATAACTGAGAAAGTTTCTTTCCAATGGAAATAGAGATCACTCTTCATATGATATTCCGATTATGGAAGAACTATTCAAAAGTGAAGAAGTGAAGTGACTAAAGATTAATATGTATCTTCAGTTAACTTCACTTCTTCACTTTTGAATAGTTCTTCCTTATTCTCTATATCTTCTAAAGTGATAGCTTTTTTCACTTATTAAATTGGTATAAAGTTAAGAAATTTAAAGCTAAAGAACCATTAAACAATAGGGAAGAGTTATATGACAGTTTATGGATCTTACTTTAAATTAATGTAAAATATATAGTAGAAATATGATACTTATTCTTTATACCTGTCTGCCTGAAAGTCTCATAAGTCTTCATGTTAGAAATTTTTATTCTTCGACTTAAACGATTGCCAACTTATCTGTTTGATCTGATCTTTAGTATTAACTGTTACTATACACACTTATAATTGATTTTGGCATTTTTTCAGTATTAAATTAGTATTTTTAATACCTGTGGATCATTAAATACATTGAAGATGAGTGTAAAAATATCCCGCAATTATAACAGGCAGAAGAAAGCTTGGCAGACCTTATAAAGTGCCTATATTACTGCTCTATTAGAATATATGTTTGTATGAGCGCGCTGATCTCAGCAATTAGTAGAGTTAGGGACACCAAATTAAACATGAAGATTTCTATATGCCATTTGCATTTAAAGTGTATTTCAAATGTGTAATATTAGAATTTCTCACTTTTTTTTCATGATCTTATATAAATTTATAGTTTTAAATATTTCTCACTTAATTTTAATTCTTCAACAAGTCTCTTTAATATAATATTTCATAGAGTACAAGTCTTATAAGTTCTGTCAATTTATTGCTTTGCTTATCTTGTATCCTTATTTAAATGATATTTCAGCTATTCCTCACAAGACTTACACTGCACAAATTTCTGCTCCATTTCCCATTGTGGCACAATAAAATACTCCCATTATGTCATTTGTAATTAGAGCGCAGCTTCGAAATCTTTGGCAAATGATTCACAAACTGAGCGAGAATAGAGAGAGAGAGAGAAAGAGAGAGATGGAGAGAGAGAGGGAGAGGGAAAGACAAAGAGGCAGATAGACGTCTTGTGGTGTAGCTGAGCATTACCATTACCAATGCGATTACCAATACGATTGCCCACAGTTGGCCATTACCATCGGCAAGCGATGCTAACCCCACGGGGCACACAGCGAGTGTACACCGTAGTTGGGCAGCGACTGCAGACGATGACGATGAGGAGGCATTGTCTGTGGCTCGCAAATATGGCACAGCGAGGCGACAATTGTTGTCTCCGAAGAGTCGTCGCGACATTGCTCCTAATCAATAAAACTAACGAGCGGATTAAGATTATGTTGCATCCACAGAGCAGCGGAGGCAGCAACAGCAGGCACAAGGAGCCCACTGAGGCGGACCAAAAGCGGCGCACGCGCAACCCAAAATGGTCTGGCGGCCTAATGAATTGCAACCGCCAACCGGCAACCGAGCGAGCGTGCAACGTGCAACGTGCCGCATACGAAATCAAAATGCCCCCGTCCCACAACTCAACTCAGCTCAGCTCAACTCATCTCATCTCTTGTCTCGTTGTGGCGATGTGACAATGACAGTTGTTGTTCGTCATGTTTGGTGCATGTTGCATGTTCCGCGCTCCACTCTGGAGTCGCCTCCTTGTGGCACTCTCTTTGTGTTGTAATTGCAGACGCCACACGTCGCTGGTGCCGCTGTTTGATTTGGCAAATGCAACGGTTCGACATGGATATCCATTGCAACCATTGGGCCAGGCTGCAAGAACTTCCCCTACCTCCCTGCCCTATCTCCGCTCCCCCACTCCCTCCCTCACTCTTTGTCTCTCTCTTTCTCTGTCTCTTGTCTGCCACAATCACTTGTCATGCGGCTCACGCGCCAGCTCTGGCATGACAAAACTTTCAGCATTGCGTTGAACGTTCCCCTCACCCCCCTCCCTCGCACTGTCTCTTTGCCCCCTCCCTCCCGCTGGGCAAAAGGGCCGAAATATTTTCGACACATTGGCCCCGGAGCTGAAGCTGGGGCTGAAGCTGTAGCTGTAGCTGGAGTTCGTGTTAATTAAGTGGCAATTGTTGTGCTTGAGGCGTGAACCGTGAGAATTTAATGGATTAGACAAATATCGGCAAGCAGTGCACTGAGAGAAACAGTCGAGTGCATTGTGAATTGAGGCATGCAGAGCAGTCTGAGAGGGTCTCAGTTTAAGAGCTTTACAATTATCAGCAGTATTTCATTATTATTACAAGTATTATTTAGTATTATTTTAGTATTTTTTAAAGTATTTTCTCAGTATTTATTATTTTGTTACTAATTTGAGTACTGCTTCTTTAGTTATCAGTATTAATTTACAAAAGACCAAGTATTATTTCCTTTTAATTCAATATTTTACAGTATTTTTGCAGTATTTATCAGTATATTTAGTAGTTTGTCGATATTATGCGCAGTATTATCGATTATTGAACCCACTTATACTTGTAGTTGAAATATTTACAGTATTTTAGACAGTATTTTTGTATCTGTCGAACATTAAGAATATCGAAATAGTGTTTACTAATTTTCTGCAAGTGTAACGGGCATAAGAAGACGTTAAAGACTCGGTGCAGTGCATATTTTCTTGATCAGCATCTAAAACCGAGTCGATTTATGCAATTGTCTCCTTGCTGTCTGTATGAACGCGCTGATTTCAACAACCGTTAGAGCCAGAGAGACCAAATTTGATGTGAAGGTTTCTATATAATATATGTACATACATATTATATCAAATTTCAAATCACTTCCCCAGCTTCTACGCAAAAGGATAGTTTGAGTTTTCGATTTGACTATTTAGCAATATAT
Organism: Zaprionus ornatus; assembly: GCA_018904035.1. NCBI lineage: Eukaryota > Metazoa > Arthropoda > Insecta > Diptera > Drosophilidae > Zaprionus > Zaprionus ornatus. The sequence continues at coordinate 13,079,425 of JAEIFZ010000002.1, read as the reverse complement.
TAAAGATAGACATCTCTGCTTTGGCATCAGAATAACTGTATATATTGTGAACAATTTCTTCAAATTACAATCTCTTGGGACTATAAATACAAAAGTTATAGCAGGTTAGTAATCTATCCAAAACACTCATAAGTAATTTCTCGCACTGTAACTTCGCTTTCGCGTACCGCTGCCCATTGCCTTTCTGGCTATCAATCATCTGTGCTGCGTAGCTGCCGCTGTTAACTGTTTTACAACTGGCGACAAGTCCGAACTACCAGGAAGCAATGACCAAGCAGAGACCACCAGGCGAGAGAGCGTGGACGTGGCCCTCAGAGACTGCAGAGACTAGACTAGAGTCCGACTGGCATCCCCCTGCACCACCTGCCCCCTCTTCAACTTGCCAGCCTGGCCATGTAATTAACAGCACGCAAAAAGTGTTGCCAACACATACATGGACATTGGCACATCCAGAAAGAGAGAGGGAGAGAGGGGGAGCAGGGAAGGAGGCACATAACCGATGCAAGCCACATTGTGGCACTGTGCGACACGCATGTAAACATTACCATTTTTGGCTAAAGACGCGACAGCTGCCAGAGGGCCATGATGCAGTCCAGGGAGGGGAGGGAGCAGGGGAGGAGGGGCTGCTGCTGGGTGGCCTGTGATCATAATTGAGTTACAATCGGGTTCAAAGTCAAATCGAATAATCGAGTGCGCTCCACTTTCCATTTAGCTGTTTTTTGCTGCCCTTCTTCTTCTTGTTTTTGTTGTTGTTGTTGCCTAATTAGTTTTAGCTTTTTTTCTCTGCTGCTTCTTCTTCTTCTTCTTCTCCACTCTTCGTTGTGTCTTTCGCAAGTGCGCGAGAGTAAAAAGGTTTCCCATCATTTGGCTTCCATTATGCAGCGTTCGCGGCCACCGAATTCCAGAGGTGTGCGTAAGGAGGGGAGGGGGCTGGAAGGGGGAAGAGGGAAGTTATGCCTGCGCCTGGGTGCCCACTACAAATTCACAACGGATGCGCAGACTTGTTGTTGTACTTGGGATGAGGATGAGGATGAGGCTTGGACTGCGTCTGTTCAGCGATCATCTCATCGGGGCGCTTTTGTGTCCACTACAACGCCGTCCTCCCTTCTCCCCTCTGCTCCTCACAATCGACATCAACGCCGTCCTTTGTTTGGCCAGGCCCTTTCAGCAGACCCCGTTACCTCACCACCCTACCCTGCCCTTACCCTACTTGGGTATTTCGCTTCCTTGCTCTTCTTGTCTTGCTGCCGCTGTGCGCCAACTTTGTTTAACTTTGCTTTATTGTCTGTTGTTGCTTTTGTTGTTTCGCCTGCTGCTGTTGTTGTTGTTGTTGCATTTTGTTGGTTTTTGTGGCCTTGCCAAAAAAAGGAACAATAACAACACTAGCAGGAAAAATTGATACCCAGGGGTCATTATGGTTTCATTATGAAATTTGTAATGCTTTCATCAAGGGGGGGAAAAGGGAGAAGAGGTTACTTTACAGTGTTTTCTAGATATTTAAGGTTTTGTTTTAAAGTAACCTATGCAGACATAGTATTATCAGTTTATATATTTATTGGTATTATTTTAATATTTTCTTCACTTAATATTTTTTTAATGATCTACCGATTTGTATATTATTTATATAATATTTATTTATATTTATATTAATGATCTACGGATTTTTATATTATTTATATTATATTTATATGTAAAAGATTGCAGAGAATAGATAAACAAATAAATTTATTTTGATTTATAGAAATGCTTAATTGTTTAATTCGTTAATTGTTTTGTTGATTGGTTAACTTTAAAAAAGTAACCTATTTCAATGCTTTTATAAATGATATACAATGAATTCAATATCGTTTGATAGCTTTGAAAATAGTTCTGACATCTATTCAAAGTATTTATATTCTAAACAAGTGTCAACAGCTCAGAAGACATAGTCAAATAGTCTTTTTGTCCGTATGAACACCTAGATCTCAGAGATTAATAGAGCTAGGGCTCCCAAATCTGGTGAGAATATGTCTTATTAAAGCGCACAGATAAAGTGTATTGTATAATTACACTAGGTCACCTAAGCCTTCTGTAAATCAATAAAAATAACATTGAAATTATAATTTAATATTTAGAACCTTCATTTTTGCGTGATAAAACATGTAAAGAATTCCCATTTGATTGCGTTTAAATAATAAACAAAAGAGTTGCTCAAGAAATAGTTTTAATGGGTGGAAATTTGATGGGGGACTATCGCTAATTGAACACGTTTCCATCATCGGCAAAGTGCAAAGTCCTCTACACGTAATTTAAGTGCACTTCTCATTCTTCATATTTACCCAATTCAGGTGATTCTCGCGTCTTTATGGGTGTCATAAAATCAGGTTTATAATGCATACACACTGGCATACTTGGCTTGACAGAGCAGATAATGATCTGTGCTGCAGACACGCCCCACAAAAATGAGAAAAAAAAGAGCAGAAATAATAAAGCAAAGGCCGAAGAAGAACTCAGATAAACCTCAACTTGACTACAGGAAGTTTTACATATCTCAAACAAAAAGCTCTCTCGAGCCATTCGACAACTTCCTTTATAAGGGGCCTCTCTGGGGGGACGACGACTCTACTTGGGGCACTTGAGACAGTTTTTTGCACTTGTTTGGGAAACAGGAGACGCGACAGGGGCGTGGAGGAGAGCGAGGGGGGGGACATGAGGGAGTTCGGTTTGGCATATTCTGCAGATTGTGAGAAAGATAACAACAAGCGGCAAGGAGACAACAACAGCAACAACAGCAACAACAACGATCAAACAATGAGAAGGCCGCAGGAATTTGCGCGCTGAGATTAAGCCAGTGAAGGAGGAGGGGACAGGAGAAGGGAATGGGGGGACAGGGTCGGTGTCGGGGTCTGGCAACAGGTGCTGCACAAACGCTGCTGCTGCTGCTGCTGCTGGCAAACTATGCCACAAGGTATTGGGGCAATTAGTGCTCAACTAATTGATTTAAGGCATTTCCTTTCTGCTAGTCCCACAATGGCGAAGAAGAGATAGAGAAGCAGATGGAGGACGAGGGGGAGGCAAGTTGCGATTTCCGCATGCAACGCGTCGTCGCCTTGTCTCCTGCTCGCTGGCATTTGTGGCATGCGGCATGTCGCTTTTGTCGCGCAGCTGCAGCTCTCTCTCTAACCATCCATCGCTCTCTCTCTCTCTCTACTTCTACCTCACCAGCTCTTTTACTCTTCTGCTCTGGGTCTCTCTCTATCTATCTGTCTCGCTCTCCCTCTCTCTTTCTCGCTGGCAATTAAAAGCCGCCGCACTGCACTGATTGCAACAATTTCCAGGCTAAATGAACAGAAGGCAAACGATCCCAGCCCGATCGCAGCTCGATCCCGACGCGATCTCGACGCGATCTTCAGCCGATCTTCTCTTGGGCGAGCTCATCCTGCTGCTGCAGCACGTTGCAAGTATTTAGTTTCAATTTGTTGCTTTGTTAGTGCGTGTTTTTTCAGATTTTTCATTTCAAGTCCACTGGAGTCTTCTCTAGTCCTGCACAGTCTGCAGTCTTTGCAGTCTTCGCAGTCTTCTCTCCTCACGACTGATTAATTTTTGCGCTATTTACACGCTCGTTGGGCAGGCCGCAGCTCCAGCCTCAGCTTCAGCTGGAGCTTCTCACTGTGTCTGGCTTTAATTTTGCTGAATTAGTCACGCGATTTTTATGTACTTCGTAGGCAACTGGAGGCAGCAACTGGGAGCAGGTTAACTAGTCCGAGCTGCGCCTCGTATGACAAATGATTTTATTAGCTTAGTTGAGTTAATCAATGTTGATGGTATTTATTAATTATGTTGTGTGTCTTGGCTTCGGTTATTCGATACTCTCCACTTGCCATCGAGCAGGAGGAACGCACATGAAGTTCTAGTTCAAGTTGCAAAATGCAACAATGCAGCAGCAGCAGCAGAGGCTGAGCTAGGTACCGAGTTAGGGGCAGACATAGGTGCCGGGTTAGGTGCCTTTGCTCAAGGTACTGCGCAAATATTTGTTTCGTATGCCGAATTCAAGGCAAAGTCAAATTACACGCGCCAAACCAAATTGAGTTTAATAATAAGCATGAAAAGGGGGGAGGGAAGGCGGGAAGAGTACACGGAACAGGGAAACGGGAGTAGAAACAGGGAAAGTAGGAGATGCAGGGGAAGCTGATCGTTGGTTGCCGACACAGTCACGAAACGTCTTCATTCGCTGGAGACCTCCGGATGCGTCTGCCAGTCCAGTTCAGATAGGAGTCATCAGCACACACACACACGCACACACACACACAGTCCACTACCATCGCCCTGGGCGTTGATTGGCCATGCAAAGAGAGCAAGCACAATGTTGAGGTCCAGGTAGAGTAGTCTCCGCTGGGCACTCACGGCCAGTCACGGCTGGTGGCATATGCTAAACCTGCTGCGAGCTGAGCGCCCCCGCACGCTACAGTCTTAATCTCACTCTACCGTCTCCCCCCCCCTGCCCCTTCTCGTCTACAATCCACAGTCTCCTTCTTTTACAGACCCATTCCGAGTGTGCAGTGCCAATTTAACACACTGTGGCGCGTGAATTAAGGCCAATTTGGGAATTAAGTAATCTGGGGCCGGTGCTCGATCTGTGCCTGGCGCTGGCCTTTGGGCCTGCCCATCCTCATCTTCGCTCGAGTCGGATTCGGATTCGGATTCGTTTGCGGTGGGGCAGCACTAATGTTTATTAGTGACACTCGGCGAATTGCTACAGATATTGAAATTAATGTTGGAATTTCAGATAGTCCGAGTCGAGAACTGATGGAAAACTTTAAGGAGTAGACAGTGAAATTGAACTGGGAATAGTATCTAAGTCCTTATCTAGTCCTTAACTTTACAGACTTAACAATTTTTTAATAAATAATATTTACTCGGATTATTCGATTACAGTTTGAATACAGTAGGAATAATGATGACTTGAACAGACATGATCAATATTTTCAACTTAAAAATATGTAACTTTGTTAAATATTGACCAATGATAATGTTTTCAATTAGTGCAAATTATCGATAGTTTTTTAGCATACTTTAACTTCATGAACTTCAAACTTATCGATTATTTTGAAGAGCTGTAAGCCAATTGCAATATTCACTTTTATTTTAATCACTTTATCTTAAGTAGCTCCCAATAACTCCAACCTAACCTAACTTAACCTAACCTAACCTAACCTATATGATTATTGATGTGCACATTGGAGCTTATCGACTGCATTTGTCACTCCCGATTTGGACTGAGCTGCGCACAGTGACCGCAGAAATAACCCGTCAACGTTAGGACAAAATGCAATGTGAAATTTCTGTGGTCGATCGCAATTTTTGGATTGGGTTACAATTTCCCCATAAAAATGTCGAAAAATGTTAAAGCAAAGCACACACACGCACACACAGACAGACACACACTATGACAAGATGAACCCTTTGCCGTTGCCCCTCGCGACATGGACAAAGATTAGATCTGCCATGCGCAAAAATATTATGATGCGGCGACCGCAAACAAACAAAAGCCAAAGTCGAGAGATATCAAAAGGGCAAACACAACAAATGAAACAAAAAAAAAAAAAAATAAAAAAAAATAAATGCCGAAAAATTAAAAAAAAAACCCAAAAGGGGAAAACGAGTGAAGTCAAAACTGGATGGATGGCTACCACCAAAATCTGATGTCTGCGGCTTCTGCTGCTGCTGAATCATAGAAACATAAGCGATTATAAGCGATCGAGCCGAGATAGCACCATAAAGTCCGCATGAATATCATAAAAATGCTGAAAACTTTGAAGCGAAAACCGCCAAAGATCGCCACGAGATCGCAAATCGGAGATGGGAGAATTCTCTCTTCCTCTTGAAACATTTTTTTGTGCTAATTTGTGCAGGGCGACTGCCAGTAGGCATTAATGTCGCTCAACTGTCCAGGAGGTTGAGACAGAGAGGGGGAGAGAGAGACTGAGAGAGAGAGGGAGGGAGAAGAGGGTAGCCGCCTTGGGTCTAGGGCGATCCACCGTTCGATTCAGTGTGTCAGCTTAGGACTCGAACTACATGCGAAATCGGTTGACAAAGCGTTTTCGCAACTGGAACTGAACGAGAGAACCGGGAGAGCCTCCGCTGAGAACTGGAACTCAGTCAGTCCAGGCATTGAGCAGGGGTTGATCTTCGGGGCCAGATGACTTCATTCGCATTTTGTTCGCAGTGCCAATTTATCGATCAACACGCTTAAGCGCATTTCGACGATGACGCTGACATCGTCGAGGGCTTTAATATGCTACTCTCCCTCCCTCTCTCTCCCGCTTCTTCTACTACTCCCGTGCGGGGTAAGCTTGATAAGCTTTATTGATGCGATTAACGAAATGAGCTTTGCCAGCCGTCGCATCTCATCGAGTCCTGCGTCCTCCTCCTCCTCCTGCCTGAACTGACATCTGACATTTCTCATTAACAGTTCGCTTCTCTTCGGCTATCGACTTGTTGCATTTTGTCAATCGACAGCGAATGAAGTCATCTATGGAATTACCTTGACAAGGGCCGGGAACAAGGTACCCCAAAAAAAGAGGCTGACGTGGAACTGAAGAAGTCAAAGCAGAAGGCAAACAGACTTATGAAGGAACAGAACACTGTTAGTGACATGTATTAGACATGAATAAATCATACTCAACTTACTCATACTGCATCGATACTATACTTACTCATTATGCATATTCTTTTTCCACTATCTTCAGTGTAAGAGATCAATAGTTAATTATCGACATAAATCTAGTTGTCTAGTATAATATCGATTATAATTCATAATTTTCATGAGGAATAGATCATACTATACTTACTCATACTGCATCGATACTATACTTACTCATTATGCATAATCTTTTTCTACAGTCTTTAAGGAAATAAATATACAGTATTAATCGATATAAATATTGTGAATTATCGATAACCTACTCATTATCCATGACTTTTTCTTCTTTTTTCAATGTAATAAATCATTACTTACTTTACATTAAATATATTATCAACTTCATAGTTAAGATTCTGCTTTATAAGATATAACATATATATTCTTGTTCTACATTCTGATTTCTCTCCATTCTCTTTTTTCTTTTCATATCTTACTCTTACACTCCATTTCAACTTTTTATTTGTCGCGCCTTTTATTTTTGCTAGTCTCCCTTCTTTCTTTCTTTCTCTCTTCCTCTCTCCCTCTCTCTCCCTTTCTCTCTTCTCTGCACATGCGTCACATCAGCCCATAACCATTCGAATGACGTCATTAGGTTTCCTCATTCTCACTGATTCACCACGAATCGATTTCAAAAATGCCCCCCCAAAAGAAGAATAAAGATGAAGCATTCCACGTGCCGCTGGCCTTGAGTGTTGCCACAGACCTCGCTGCGCTGACTAATACTTCCTTCCGCTGCCACCGTCGCCGCCGCCTTGCGCAGCTGTAACTAATTGCCGAGCAAGCGAACTGGAGCAAACCCTCGCAGAGAATGAAGAGCCCAAAAAGAAGCCGAAAGGCAAAAGCCAAAAAAAGACGCGGCAGCTAAGTTTTGTAGCTATCAAAAGCGCCGCTAACACATGTACAACTCAAACGGCAACATGCCACACGCACCAGGCGCAGCAACAGCAACAACAACAAGAACAACAACAGCAACTGCGTCTTTAAACTCAAGTCCAATTCAAGATCAAGTCAAGACGCGTCGCTGCCTCCAAAAGGCAAAGGCCGAGATGAGCCGCGCCTTGCCCCGCCTCGTCTTGCCGCGTATGGACCGCAAAAGCCGCAACAGAAGCTCGAAAATTTTCGGTAATAGTTTGTTGTTGTTGTTACCGTTCCCATTCCCATTCCCATTCCTGTTGTTGTTGTCATGCTATTGTTGTTGCCTTCGTTTAGTCATAAAATATTCCATTTTATTTGAAAATAAATGCTGCCAACTCCAGCTTCATTCCCCGGCTTGAACTGCGGCTCATCTTGCCGCTGATTTTCACACAACCTTCGCTGAAGTTTCCGGCTGGGGCAGACACGGCGTGTGGTCCTCCTGATGCTGCCACTGGCCAAGAAACTCAATTAAGTCGCCCCGTTAGACACGCGGCGTGTCAAAACAAACGTTTTGCCAAAAACCGAGAAAAAAAAAGCCACGATCAAATCTGAATCTCCAAATGGGGCATGGCTAGAGAGGCACGGGGCAGGCAGGAGGGGGGCAGCCAGGGACAGACAGTGGCGTGGCATGCGGCATGCAGCGGCACAAGTCCGATTTCGTTTTCGATTTCAGTCTGCTGTGGGGCCTTTGATGTCATAATTCATGTATATTAACTCATAAATAAACGAATGCAACTCGATGAATGCCGCAGCGAGTGCTGTGAGTGCTGCGAGTGTATTTGAGTTCGCTCTGCCCCGACTTTGCTCTACTAGTGCAACCCCCCCCCACTCCTAGCTGGCTCTACCTGGACCTGGTCTGGCTGGCAATGGGTATTTAGTGCACTTAATCTACGCCAAAATACCAACTAAGCGAGATAAATAGCTGCGAAATAAGAATCCATAAAAGCTAAGCAGTGCGAGAGGGAAAGAGAGAGAGAGGGGGACAGAGAAGTAGAAAGAGAGAGAGAGAGAGAGAGAGGGGGGAGGTGTGGTGAGGTAGATCCGGAATCGGAATCGTAGACTGGCGCTCCATGGCGGAGCTTCGAGCCTGGCATGAGGCTATAAAATCGGCACGACTTTTCAATAAATGTTGACAACGGCGGCAAACGCTGTGCGCGAACGTAGCGCAGAGAGTTTTATGATATCCTGAAGGAAGTGAAATATGATATTATGAATCGCCTGGACCAGCTGGCGACAGATTTGCAGAGCACCAGAGAGAGCGAGAGAGAGAGACAGAGAGAGAGCGTGAGTGCGGGGGAGGGTGCTCCAGCTCCAGCTCCAGCTACAGCGCCTGTGCCTGCGGTTACTGCGGCCGGTCAGTCTCGGCCAGCTTCATCTTCCACTCTCAACGAACTGACCAAGTGAACAACAGCCCCTGCCCCCTGCAACTCCCCCCTGCAGCTACCTCTTCCACCTCCTCTTGCACTTCTTGCCCGCATCTTTCCCTGCAACTCCTCCCTTGCCTAGTCAGCACTTGTGGCTTGTGACATTGCGGTTGCTTAACGTGAAACCTGTTGCTCTTGTTGTTGTTGCTGTTGTTGCTGTTGTGTATGTCGCCAATGTTGTATTATGAGTTTGCGGTTTGTCATGTTAAAGTTAAATGCATGCAGCACATGCCCTGCATTCAGCGACTGAGTGCCATTGACAGGCAGCAGCAGCAACAACAAGAATAACTGCAGCAGCAACAGCAACAATAACAACTGCAACAGCAACAGCAGCAACAACGGAAAACCTCTTTAAAAGGGGCAGTTGAAACTGCCGCAAACAGCCCGAGGTCGGTTTTTAGTCAGTCTCGTGTTAAATCAGGTCATTTAATTACTATAAAACAATTACGCAGCACAACAGCAACTCCAACAACAACAACAACACAAGCAAGCAACAGCAAAAACAAAAACTAAAACTAAATCGAGGCTGATCAACAACGTCTTAAGAGCTTTAAGTGGTGCGATCAATTTTCTTTATGATCTTTAAGTATTTGTAGACTAATCGGAGAGTCAGTAAGGCAGCATGATTATTATAATGATTATAATGATTTCAATTAATTAGAAATAATCAATAAATTCTTGAATATTTTTTTAGAAAAAGTCGAGTCTGAAGAAGGATAATTTTTTTGATATTGTAATATATTAAATTATATTAAACATTATATTGTAAAGGTTTTAAGTGAGCGTAGAATAAATCTAGATCACATCATCAATAAATAGTCATTTTGCAAAACAATGATTGATTTATGAACTGTATATTGTAAACATAAATCTCCAGAACTAGTCAAGATCTCTCAAGATCTTTATCAATCAAATGTTGTGGTTGTCATATTAGATATTTGCTTTATTCAGTCAGTTAGAAATAGTTTCAAACATATTTTAGTTTCAAGTCTAAGATAAAAAAGGTAAATCTAACAGTTTCATGTTTTGAAAGTTAAAATATTCCAGAAAGAGGATTCCTATACAAAAAAAAAAATGAGAAATCAATATTGCAAACATAAAACTTATGTTGAAATAAATTTAGAACAAGTTAGATTGCTTTACTGGAATAAGATATCATTTCACATTAAATTCTCGTGATTCTCAAAGAAGAAATGACAGATTGAAGAGGTATTCCTCGATACTTCCGGCAGCTAAATTTAACCGGGTTTATGTCTTCCATACCATCATCAATTGACAGCTGAGTAAAAATAGTTTCACCTGTGTGCAGAGGAGGAACTTGTTAATTTATTAGCGAAGAAGCACAAGTCAATAAATAATTTAAGCACTTAACAACTCGGGTTAATTACTTGGGGATGACCCATTTCGATGCACACGTGACACATCACATGGAAATGCATTGATTAGTGAGGCCATAAACTCGAGCATCGGGAATCGAAAATAAAAGCCAACTCCATTCATTTCCACAAAATGATCAATTAGCGCAATTATAAAGCCGACAAAATCACATGAATGAACTTGAATGGCTTTCGCCTTGAGACCAGATGTCTCTTATTCTCTCCTCTGGATTCTTGTCAGCTCGCTAATCACGTGGCGTATGCGCAATATTTATAAAATAACCTCTACTATGGCGCCCGCGCATACGCAACATCAACTAACACACACACACAGAGGCAGACACTCTCTATATACATGCATAAATTTGTTAACAATTGCCAAGCAGCAAAGTTGCTATAAATTTGTAAGTTTTGCTTTTGAAATTCCCCAAATCGAATCGCAACCTCAGCCTCGACTCGCATCGTAAATTGACCATTTAATGAACTTCAGGTGGCATAAATATTAAAATAAATTCTCGAAAACGCCACGAGTAAAACGGGCAACTAAACAGCCAACTAATGCTGCATAAACAAATCGTTAACAATAATTATAATTGGCCATTTGGACATCATAATTTGTGTGGCGTCGAAATGCGTTTGGGGCAGGAAAAGCGCCAGGAAAGTGTGCTCGGAAAATCGGGAAAAACGAATAATTATGAGCTGACAAAATATAAACAAAGCGCACGCCGACAAACCACAAAGGCACGAGGCACCCTGTTAGAGCTGTGAGGTGTGGCTGTGCCAGGAAGAGATATTGAGAAAGAAAGAGAGAGACAAAGAGAAAGTACTTGATGCCGTATAAGATATATTAACTGAATGTTGCCAGTTCCTAATAAGAGGATGCAATCAATCAATAATGTAACATAATATAGGCTACTTGCAATAGGTTAAATAGGTCAAATGGTTAAATAGGTTGAATAGGTTAAGCAGGTTTAATAGGTTAATTAAATATTGCCAGTTACTTATAAGAGGATGCAATTAATCAATAATGTAATATAATATACATTACTTATAATAGGTTAAATAGGTTAAATAATAAAATAACTAGTGCTCCTCCTTATCAGTCTAGGCTAACACACCCTGCAAGAGTATACAAAGGGTCAACACCTTCTGAACCCGGTCTCTATTTAAGTACAGGTCAAGTTTCCTGTCTAACTTTGATAAGGCGCATCACGCCACACTCACTGACGTCAGCATCCTCGTTATCAGTCCAGGCAATTCGCTATAAAAGACGACAGTCGGCACTGAAAACGAAATAGTATATTTTTGCACATTGAAATGAGGCTAATTTGTTGTCTCAGTCTTTTTCTGGCTTTGCTGCAGGCATCTAATGGATATAATTGCCCGGATCAATCCGATTTGGTGAGAAACTGATGTTGCAGTGTTAAAAAAAAGAGAAATTCATATGATAAAATCGAATTGCTTTCAATTTTATTAGTTTCGTAGGCTGACGGCAGACTGTGGATACTATGCCCGAGAAGTAAAGAATGAAATTCTGGGATATTTCGAGCAATTAACTCAGAAAATTGACAAACATAGTACAGAAATGGAAAGCAAAAATAACCTAATAAGAAGTCTAGAAGAAAAACAGATAAATCATGAAAGAGAGTTGAAAACCAAGAACGAAAAAATTAAACAGCTGGAGAATAGTATATTCAACCTTCAAATGGCGATTGAAATAAACAAGTCAAAGGAGGATTTTGCGACCACAGTACGAGAAGAGCTGGGAAAGATGCAAAAGTTGACAATCGAACAACTACCGAAGAATCAGTGTAAGAAACTAAGGAAGCAGAAAGCTGAACTTGAAGAAGAGTTCTACTCACAAGGCATCAAATTGGCAACATGTATATCCGAATTATCAGCTCAACAGTAATAATTGGGATTTTCTCGTTTTTTCCAATGTTCTGCAACAAATGTAGGATCAGTAATTCTTTGCTATTCTAGTAAATAAATAAACAGAACTCAATAAATTGAAGAAGCTGGAAAGAACGATTTCATAAAGTTTTATTGCCAGAGATCTATCGGCTGTACAAAATATCTAAGTTTAAAAATTTCTAAATAAATTTCCTGGTTTATATATCAAGACTTTCGGCTGATGTTTGAAGAACTAAACACCTGTAGCGGGTATTGCATACCTAAACCCAAATCAAAAGTGAATTCCAGCTGCTTTTTATAGCATGCAACTTATTTATGGCCAGTTTATAGCGAAACTCTCATAAGTAAATGACCAAATGAAGGTCTTAACTTCTCCACAAATGCCCGTGACATATTTAAAGTTAACGCCAGTATCGGACGGGGACCGATTTTTATTAATTTTATGCCGTGTCCCCTCGCTGTGTGGTGGGTGCAAAAAAGTAATTTGTTTTAATTTGTTTAATCGCTTAATCCCACCAAAGGAGAGGATGGAGAAGAGCCAGAGAGGGGGGGGGGGTGTGAGAGGAGGAGGGGCAGTAAACGAAGAGTCGGCAAACCTGTTCAGCAAATTAAAAGGAGAAGCTCGCCAGATCGATGCGAAGTGGCGGCCGTGGTATCTCAGGTGGTCCTGGCGGTCTTTTGTTTTTGATCGACTAGCCCGCTCTCTCTCGCCCTCCCTCAACTCCCTTTTTCTTCCTCTCCCTGTCCCCCTCTCTATCCTTCTTCTCTGCTGTGGCTTAATTAAACTTTGGCACTTTTCGTCAGGCTTTTGTTTTCCCTTTTTCGAAGTTTGGTTTTAATTTATTGTGCTCAGTAAAATTATGTCGAAATTCATAGAGTGCAGGCCTGAACTTGAGAACGGGCTGCTCTCGCTCTTTCACCATATCTCCCTCTCTCCCTCTGTCTGTCTCTTTCCCTTTCTGTTTCTCTCCCTTTAACTAACTGCGAGTGAGCAGCTTGCGCAGCTGACAAAATGAGCATAAATCTCTTTTAGCACGCCGCCGTTGACTGTCGGTTTCAACACGCCTGTCAACACACGCACAGCACCAACTACTCACACACACACACAAATGCATACATTCACACACAGACACACTCGCACACACAGTCTTGAGTAGCACCCGAAACCTCCACTGACAGGGGGCTGCCTAGTAAATCAACTGAATCGCTCGTAAAAAGTCGCGCAGTTGTTTTGTTGCTGCTGTTCTTGTTGTTATTGTTGCTGTATTTTAATTTTAATTATTTAAACAACAATGGGTGCTAAAGCAGATAAATAAATAATCATAAAGCAGCACACCGAAATAATATATAAACTAAGTTTTTATTCTGCTCTAGAGAATCATTTCCTGCGCACTTTCTACACAGTTCCCTCTTCCCTCTCTCTGCACCTCACTCCCTTCCTTGGCTTGGCACATTAAAAAACAACACCAAAAACATTTTAACAACTAAAAATCCAATTAATTTAATAAGATTTTATGGCTGCCGGGTGCAGACAATTAAAGCAATTGAATTATGGAGCGGGGAACGAGAGAACGAATGAGATTGCGTAAATAATTAAAGTGAGGCAAATAATTAACATGGAAGACAATGAGAGGAGTGCGAGAAGAGGGGGGGAGGGGGTAGTACCCGAAGAGTCTCCACTTTGTTGCCTGCATGTCTTTTATGCGCTTTTAATTGCAACGATGAGAAAGTTGCCCCCTTTAGTTGCTCTCGAGTAGATCAGAGAGACGTCCATAAGAAATGTTGCATATTTCTGGGCTGCAGGAGGGTTAAGTTACTCATATAATACAGACATAGGGTATAAAGATATATACAAATATCGAAGCAGCACACAACAGACTGAGATGTAGCCACATGAGAACCCATATATATGTAGCAAGGCAATTATGTTAAAGATACAATAAGTTTTTTTTTTTTTTTTTTTTTTTTGTAATACAATAAGTAGTCTTAAGATTTAAGTACAATTCATAGTCATATATAGAAAAGCTTCCCTGAATTATTCAGTTCCTACAAACAAATCTTGCTGTATTTCCCAGTAAATAGGAAAATTTCCAAGAATCTTTAATCTATAATTCAGTGAGTCAGTTTTATGCAAAATTGTCTGTTTATCATGAATAACCAAACGAAGAGATTTCAAAAGGGTTTCAGTGAATTTGCAATCAAAGAGTGTTTCTTTTAGGAATCTCAACCCTAAGTTCTTTGATATTCAGGTGATCTTTGCATATTCCTCGAACTTGCAAGCAACATAAAAGGAATTTACGACTTTATTGGTTGATTCGTGAAATCTTTTGCAATTTCTCATAAAAGGAATCATCCGACGAAGTAAACAAATGATATATTGTATATTTTTCGAAATGCACAAAGTACTTTCACTTGCAAAATGCAAGAGATTGCAAATCTTTTGAATATGGAGTACATATATGCTTATGTATGATATATAAAGCCATATATGATTATCTGTATGAAAAGTCTAAGATAAAGGAGTATAAATTTCAAGGGAGTTAAAGATTTGAATCTATATATTTTTTATTATTATTCATATTTAAATATCATATAGAATATACTACAATAGATCATACTACATAATTTGGAAAATTAGGTATTTCATTTCTCAATATTTTCATCAAACGATCGCAATATCCAGAAGACTTAACCTACTTCTCTGTCTCTCTTCCTTATCTCACAGTCCACTGCCATTAGTAACTGTTTAGCGCTGACCCAGAAGTAGGGCAACACTGTCCACTTCTCTCCATCTCTCTCTGTCCCTCTCACTGTTTCTCTTCTCGCCAAAGCCGCTGCCATTTTCCAATTACGTTAATTGATCATAACATGACGTTTTTGTTTGTTGTTCTTCAGTGCTGGCAGCTCGTCGAGAGCTGAGCTGTGGCGACTCACACAATCTACGCAATTGTTTCCCCGAAACCAACACACACAACAACAACAACAACAACAAGACATAACATACAGATCCAGATAGATGTATATATATATATATATATATGGCGGAGGCAAAGAGATCTCGCCGTCATGCAACTATGCGGATCGCTTGTGGCTTATTTTAGCTGACTTTAAGTTTATGAAGAATTACGACGAGGCAGGCACTTAAACGAATTGGTGCTGCCTGCGTATGCTGCGCGTTTGTCTGGTCCATAAAAATTTTATGACCCATTGATAGTGCGAACAAATCTACGAACCGGCAACCCTCTCTCTGTCTCTCTGTCTCTCTCTCACTCTCTTGCTCGCCCACCTGACTGGGCAGGTGAAGCAAGTTTGACAGTTGATTTTGAATTTGATTGAAGCCAAGTGCAATTGTTAATCCGATCGAGTAGTACCAAGATTGTTTATGGCATTTCGCAAGCAGATACAGAGAGGGAGAGCGAGAGGGAGAGGAAGAGGGGAGGCAGGGAGCAGGGGGATCAGCTTGGCTGGCATCCATTAATCATGAGCGATGCCTTTCGGATTTTTATTGTTTTTTAAGCAACCCAAGAACGAGAGCTTTTCCCACTTTTCCCTCTGCTGCTGTGTCTATTTTCATTTAATAGACATATTTGCCTGCCTCGGAAAGTTTTGCGCTTTGTTTATTTGTTGAATCAGCGCCGTCAAACCCGCAACACACACACTCACACACACACACACACACCTACACACAGATAGGCAGTCAGTGATCCGCACGTCAGTGTTGGAAATGTGTTAACAGCGTCGAGATAAGTCGGAGAACGCAAACATTTTGACAACTTGTGAACAGTATGTGGAGTATCCCCTAAATATTCACTCATTTCCCTTGGCCACATACGCACAGTGGTTCGAGTATAGACAGTCAGTTCCATAAACCATAAATACCACACACACTATATAAAATAAAAAGAGAAGAGAAACCAAACAATAACAATCACAAAATGATGCCGAAATCTCTTTACCCACTCACAGAATTCAACGAAAAAAAATAACTTTGAAATGTTCTGTAAACAAACAGAAAAACAAAACTGCCCAAGCAACGATTAGCCCATCTATATGCATGGTATATATACTCGTATATGGCAGTACGTAACACTAGAGAGCTATAAAGCTAATCGAGATTATCCAGGAAAGATTGCTGAGTAGGTTGACCAAAGAGTTGCGAGGCATAAAGCTAATCAGATCTATAGGTTAAAGACAAACTCAAGCAAAGATACTTTTTATGGATTATATAATGCAAAAAGCTTTAACAATTGATGACTTATGAAGAAAAGATTGTAAAGATGCTACAAATAGTAAAGTTAATGAAGAGAATGTCAAACATGAAGAACATTTCATAACAAGAAGATCAATAGATCTTTAATTTTGCATACAAAGTAAAATCTTCAGGATTCTTTGATTGATTAGAAAACGAAATATATAGGTTTCTCCTTAGTTCCGTGATTTTCAATTTCTTTCTTTTTCTTCAGCAATATTTTGAGTTCAATTTGATCTTCCATATTCTTTCCATTATAACCTCAAATCTGTTCATGTAGAACAGTCAAACATAGTTTTAAATTTCTCTTTTCTTTCAGTAGTTTTGTCTTCAAGTTTTTATAATTAACATTCATATTCATTTCCCTCTCTTCCTCTTCCATTTCTCTTCTATCTCAGACAGATCACCCTCCAAGCAGAGCAACCAAACTTCGTTGTAAACTTCTCAACTTTGCTGGCTTGTCACATGTTTAGATGCATTAGCTCAGAGGGCAGACGGAGAATGAGAGATGAACTAGTCGCTGGGGGCACTCGGAGGATCGGTGGGGGAGTTTGTTTTGTTGTCGAGGCGCCGTCCGACCCATCAGGCAGCACGAGATTAACACGCCATGCTCTAAATTCAGCTGCCTGTTGACTGACTAAGCTTTTGGTAGCAACTGCTGCTGCTTCTGCTGCTGCTGCTTCTGCTGCTGCTGCCTCCAGACGCAGCGACTCGCAATGAAATCCCATTTTATTGTATTTGAGCATGATTAGCCGGACAGATACGAAGTCGAGGCGTTATTATGCGAACGTGAACAACGCTGTGGAATACTTCATATTGACTACTTCGAGGTATGCAAAGCGAAGGCAGCTTTAGCTCCAGCTCGTCTCGTGTGGCACATTCAACAGTGTGTGGCACCGTTTCACGAGTGCCTCAGTGACTCGAATCTCTTTGGGTCGCTTACCTGCCTGCCTGCCTGCCTGGCACTCGTTGTTGGGCTAGGCCGCGACATTGTCGGACATGGCCAGCGGAGAGACAAAGTCGCTAACCTTTTCTTGGGGTTTTATCGTCGGGGCAAAGAAGAACGACACAGAAGAAAGAAAAAAAGACACAACATAACAAAACAAAACTGAACACAAGGCAGATGACAAGTTTGTCGCGTGTAAACAATTTCGCGGTTGCCCAAAAAGGCGGTGCGGGTGGTGAAAGAGCCAGAGAGAGAGAGAGGGAGGGAGAGAGGGGAAGATGGAGGGAGAAAGGAGTGGAGGGTAGGGGGTGCAGCAGCAGAGGAGCCAAGTTCGGGAAGCGTGGAGATATCAGTGAGACGTAACATATATCAAGAGAATTATTGCCGTTTGGTAAGTCGCGGTTGTGGCAGTTAACAGTGGCTGCCATCAGTATGTGTACAAGGCTAAATGTTGAGGTAGGTGGGTGAAGAATGCGCGTTAAAACTGTTCAATGCAGTTACTAAATAAGTCGATATAGGGTACTATATAAATTGAGTACACTTAAAAAAAAACTTAAAATTAAAATACGGTTTTCATTATTAGTTGTAGTTAATTTATACTTTAATTAATATTTAAATAATATTTGACTTTCTAAATTGTTGCAAAAATAAAAATTGAACATTAAAATTTTTTTTTTTTTAATTTACAAAATAAGTTTATTAATTATAATCAACATTTTGCACTTATTTATTTATTAAAAATCTTTTACTTAAGATTTTTAAAATTAATTTTGGAAAATCAGGAATTTTTTTTATTTTATTTTTTAAAAAAACTTAAGATTAAGAATTTTTCCATATAAAACCAAGTTAAGATAAGTTATTAAATGATATACTAAAACATTAATTAATTATTTTAGTTCACTTTCTGCCCCCATTTGACTTGGTGGTACACATACAATTGGTGGGCACTGTGTGCTCAGTGGGCAGAACACACAGAGTCGAGCGCGCAGTACGTTCACATATCTAACAGATACATTAGAAAATATCTCAAAAAATCAACAAAATAACAGCGAAGTCGACGTCAACGCTGGCGTTGACAGCGAGCAACGAGCAGCGACTGCGAGAAGCAATGTTGTTGTTGCTATTGCTGCTGAGAACGCGCATGAGTGAAATACATTTTCACGCTTCTAAACAGAGCGGCAGAACAAGAGCAGCAGCAGCGTCGGCGTAGCTAAAAGAGACTTTTTGACTGCGACAACAACAGCAACAAAAGCAACAACAGCAGCAACAAGAAGAAGAACAACAACAGCACGATACGCGTCCATTCATAGCCCCCAATGTGCTCCCGATGCCAAACGCAGACGCAGATCAGTCAAGAGTCTCAACGGCAACGTCGCAGTCGCAGCAAGCGTCGCGGCAACAGCAACAGCAACAGCAGCAGCAGCGACAGTGGGCAGCGGCAGCGCAATCGCAATCGCAGCAGTCCGGACGTAGACAGCAGATCGAGACGTAGTCGGGAGACGCAATCGGGACGGGCTGCTCCCCCTGACCGTAGTTGTTGTAGTTGTACTAGAGAATATTGCAAAGTTTTTCGCGTTGCCTTTTTTTTCGATATTTTTTGCGCGAAAAGTGTGCGCCAGAATTTTCAAATCCCGCAGAACATCGCGAGCTGTGGCCGGCAACGGTACGGAACGGAGAAGCAACCAAACAGAAGAAGAAATTCAAAAAGAAATACTAAAGTAAAACAACAACAACAAGAAGAAGAAGGAGAACAACAACGAGAAGAAGGCGGCGAGTTTTGTGTGTGTCTTATCCGCGAGTTTCGATACAGTCTGTGTGTGTGCATTTTTGTCGGGTTCCCAGGGTTCCCGAGGAGCATGGGAAAAACTGGCTAAGGATACACGCCAGCCAAGAAGAACCAGAGAGAGATAGAGAGAGAGAGAAAGAGAGAGAGAGAGAGGGAGAAGAACTGAAACTGGAAGCTGAAGCTGCAGCAGCTTTTAGCTTCATCGACTGCGCTTTGATTAAAGCGCGCGCGTTTAATTTCATTTTTTACGCTACTCTGCAGCCAAGAAGAAGAGGAAGAAGCAGCAGCAGCAGCAGCAGCTGAGGAGTGCTCCACACACACACACACACACACACACACACCTGTGCTCTGTCCCCCCTTCTCTTGGCTTTTTATTTTGGATGCGACTCCACCCTTCTGCCAACTATTTTTCAACATTTTGCGCTTTGATTCGCTGTTCACCTTTTTGGCCGGCGCGGGTCTCTGACTGTGTGGCTAACTGGCTGCCGCTTTTTGGCCTGGCCTACCCTGCCCTGTTCCCTCCCCCCCCCCCGTGCCTTACCCTGCCCTGCCTCCACTCGCCCCGGCTGGACTGGGACAACACACACAGTCGACACGCAGTCGACGGCAACGCAGACGCGCGTATTTGCGACTCCTGCGCTTGCTGACTCCTTGGGCGCTGCTCAGTACGCCGCCAGCTTTCTCCGTGTGCGCAGGCAGCAGCAGCAGCAGCAACAGCTAAAGCAACTTAAGAATCACAAACAGAAATAACAAAATATATAAAAAACATAAAAACCATAAGAGTGAAAGAAACCGTGAGACCATCTGACGATCTTTGCGATCGATCCGTTGATCGCGCGCGCGCTTTTGCGGTGTTCTTCTTCTGCTTCTGCTTCTTCTTACACTGTCGCCTGTAAGCAACGACAACGACATCAAGTGCGTCTCCTGTCTCCCCTCCAGTTTTACCTTAAGCTCAAACTGAACTGAAGTCGGAGACTCAAAACTTTATTTTTTGTTTTGTGCGGAATATTTAAATAAGCATCGCGAGAGTCGCTATAAAAAGCCTTTAACTGCCTACCCAAAACACTGCAACAGCAACAACAACAACAACAATATCAAGTACAGGGCAAACATAAGCCCATAACAACTACAACAAGACCAACAACAACAACAACAACAACTTGCGAGAGACTGGGCCACATTTGTTTGTTGCCGCATTTGCGGCTTCGGAGCGATATGCGGTTATTCATGGTAATTGCAATTCTAATATTCGCAATGCCAATGACGGGATTCGGTTGGTGAGTTTTCCCTCCAGTTATTATAGCTATATTTTCAAACATAGTACTAAGTCAAGATCATTGCAGATCAGTATACAAACTGAAAGTATACTTCAACTTTACAATATGATTTGGCTTCAGTTTATAATAATTTCTTGATCGATCGATCATTATTCGCTGATCATATAACGATCACTATCGATACAGCGATTTTATATACTAATATAATATATGATGCTAAGTCATGATCATTAGAGATCAGTATTGCAAGTATACTTTAGGCTTACAAAATGATTTGATAAACATTTCTAGATCAATCGAGCATATTTTGCTGATCACAGAACGATCGCAACCGATCCAGCATTTTTTTTTTAAATTAGTACAATCCAAGATCATAAGTAACCAATTTAATAAGCATATTCTTATACTGATCATATGATCAGCCTTAAAAAATGTTTTAATAAAAATGTTTAATCGATCGAGCAAAATTCGCTGATCACAGAACGATCGCAATCATTGGTACAATTGAAGATCATAAGATATCAGTATTAAAATTACAATTTAACCATACAAAATGTTTTGATTAACTCTTTTCCAAAGATCGCGCATCATTTTCCGCTAATGATCAGTACCGATACAGTGATATTTTATATATACAATTAAAATAAACCAATGAAATCAATATTTGATCTAAATTAGCTTACTTTGTTTTTAAATTCCCTATTCATACCCCAATTTTATTGATTCCAAGTAGATCACTTGCGATCGGCATTTCGAAATAAACCTATTTACAGCACAAATTATATGTATTGAATTTACGATTTAGCCAGATATATTTTAATGTTTGAGCGCCGTTCTATTTTCAACATTTATTTATTAATACTTTATTACAATTTGTAGATCATTGGCAATCAGTTTTAGGAAAAATATTCAGTCTGAACTGGAAATATATATGTATATGCAGGCAGACTATGCGTATTGACTGTGGGTTAAAAATCAAATGATTTTTTATGATTTTAGCATTTTTAGCAAAATATAAATAGACTTGAAATATATACGCAAATGTTTATTAACTAATAGAGATCAATTTTCCATATAATATTTGTCATCTTGGAAGGCAGAAATAAAACAGATCAGAGCATTGAATTGTATATCAATTTGATTATATTATAATATGATCTAAAGTTCTATATTAAATGATCTTTTCGCATATTATACGATCGTTTTTATTGTATCAGTCTATTTATCTTCACTTGTATAGTTAAAAAACGATCAAAGTTTAATTTTCTATATCAAGCTCAGATCATAAGTCGTTTCAACTGTTTTCTTAAATTATTCTGAGAGATCAGTTCAGTTTGAATCACTTCTTAGAAACAAATGAGTCTGGGGATCGCCATCAAATTTAGAAAGCAATTCGATATTTATTACACTACTCAGCGCGAGACAATAGAGGCGTAATTTCTGTATCGACTGATTTGAAGCTGCTTTCCCAGATCGTTCTGGCTTTTGAGATCAGCCTTATTTATATAGATTGGCAAGCGACAAACTCGTTCGGGGCGAAATTTATGTTTCACTGCGTCGTCGTCGATTTCAATGCCAAAAAACCCATTACAAACACGATCTACGAACGATCTACGAGGGGTGCGGGCACTACGCAATGCAATATGTCAGATCCCATCAATATATGAGCTCGCTAGATTGGCGTAACAGTTTCCGGTTTTGGGGCTTGCTGACGACAACAGTAACAACAACAACAACAACAACAACAAGAACAACAACAGCACATAGAAAATTGCAGTGGAAAATTGCAAGCGACGCTGAGGTGAGTCAAAGCCAAAGTCAAAGCAAATCAAAAAGCGAAAATTTCGGGGCAGAACCAATCGAGCGGACGATGTCGCCGGTCGCGAGGGACCTTCAAAATGTGACGTTTGATTTAGATTTAATTACATGGCAAAATGTGGAACCCAAATGCGAAAAGTGCAGCCAAAATAAATAAAAAACAAGGGGAGGTAGGGAGGTACTGCTGGTACTACTACTCCCCACAACACCCTCTCTCTCTCCACCATACACTCAATTTGAATTTATGCGCGAAATTACAGGCCAAGATAAATAAAATAAGAAGAGCAGAAGACATCAAATAGAAGGAAAAGTGTCGCTAAACAGGTGAGGGGCGGGAGCAGAGGGTACTCCTCTACACTGGCTGCCAAAAGTACAAGCACACGCACGCACACGGCAAAGTGGCATCAATGAATCTGCAACTGCAACTGGCAAAGGTAGAAAAATTGTCGCTGTCAGCGCCAACGAAATTTGTAATGTCTCGACTTTTGGCTAGCGCATTTGTCAAGCGAGCAAGGGAGAGAAGGGGAAGAGCGAAGAGAGAGTACGAGGGAGAGGGGTAAGCACTGCCTGCTTGCAGTTTTTATTGCCGGGCGTGGCTGGGAGGGGGGTGGCGGCGTGGGCGTCGCGTGGCGTAGACTGCATGACGGTCTGTTCGCGTAGTTTGCATATTCGTTTTATTTGAGCTCTGCTGTGCAACTGGGCGTGGCAAAGGAGGCCACCTGCAACATTAAAAAGCTGTCGCTAATCAAAGAAGAGCAGCAGACGCAGCAGGGAGGGGGAGACGGGGGTTAAACGGGGCACTCCGTGCAGGCCGTTTGTCTCTTCCATTAAATTCAATTGAAAACTTTCGCAATAAATTCATTAAATTATTTGAGCTCAAGTTCAGTTTGCCGTTTGATGTCGCCCCGAGACGATCATGATGATCGTGTTGTTAATTACGATGTTGTTGCAGTTGTTTTTACAGTTGTTGTTGTTGTTGCTGTTGCTGTTGTGCCTGCTGACAGGCCACAAAAAAGTCTATAGCAAATTTGCGCCATTTTTACGCTTCATCTGCGCTGCTCAAGGGCGTCGGCAAATGCATACGCCGTGCCGATGACAACAAGCAGGCCGTGACGAATGGGAGCAGAAAAAGGGGGAGGGGAGTAAAAGAGAGAGGAGGTGAGAGGGGTAGACAGTTGAGCTAAGTGGGTAATGGAAGTGTACAAGTGTGTAGGTGAAGAAAAAGGAGCTTGTGACAAGAACAGAGATGGCAAACAGTCGATAAATGAACATGTTATCGATAGACTTTTAATAGGTTTTCGATAACTATCAAAACTGAAATTTACACTTTCTCAGAGAGATAAGAAACATTCTATAGATTATCGAAATGTTATCGATAAGTTATCGATAAACCTTAAATTAATATCATAAATACAACAAAAAATTTATAAAAAAAGATAGAGAGAATAAAGGCAAGATCTCCGTAGAACATTATAGACTACTAACAAACTTAAAAAATATCGATTAATCGATAACTAATTTCATATGAGCAGAAGCCGTATTTCATTGCATCTACAATAGCATATAGTCATCTACATTTATGATATGAAATGTACATTGTACATTTATCGCTTATCAACAATATCGACATCTAATAAACACCTATCGATAAACATATCGTAACAATGTTTCTTCCTGCTTTTTCACTATTCAAAGAATTCGCAATTCCCACTACTTTATATACTATTCTTCCCCATCTACTCGTCCATCTCCCCCTCCCTCCTATACCTCTCCATCTCTATCGTATTTCATCTCTGGGTTTATAGAGCGCCGATCTAGTCAGCTCATATTTGTATACGTTATTTTCCAGCCAAATGCACTAAATCAAACGATCATTGTGCACGATGCGATGCGATGCAAGGCACTGATGATGATCGCGTCGATAATCGCATTGGGCCGGCAGAGCTGAGTAGACGAAAAGCCCTCGATGTGCCGTTAAATGAATGGAAATTCCATTGGGGCAGTCGAAAGCAATTACAGAGAGCTTACAGCGAATTGTGTGATGTGTCTGGAATTTAATTAAAAACAGCAACAGCGAGTCGAAAATCTTGAATTTATGATCTCTATGAGATTTGATCCCCTCTCCCCCCGTCTCGATTGAAATGAGCTCATTTCCGCCGTATGACATTTGCACTCGATTGGGGAGCTTAAGTCTATTTCGGTGGCAGTTTCCTGCTTTTCATTCACTTTTCATTCATTCATTCACATTCATTCATTGGCAACTTTTGGCACTCACAGCAGGCCAAATGGCAATTAAAAACCCGCCGGGGCCTTAATGGGTTAAGCAGCAAATCACACACACACACACCAGGCACACTCACACACACACACACACGCAGGCAGATAGAGAGATCGACGTGCCACTTAGTCTCAAGCTGTGTTGCATTTCGCCTGGCTGCAGCATCGTCACCCTGGGAGGCTAGAGCAACAACATTGCGCATACGCCGCGTGGTGCTGCCCGAATGTGTCAGTGGAGCAAAGCAATCGAGAAATTGGCACACTCGCCACGACTCGCGAACACCCCCAACGTGATTAGTTTAGCGAGAGAAAGAGAGAGAGAGATCCCACTAACAAGCGTACAAACTCGGCCAATTGCCAAAATGTCTTGATTATGAGAGGCTCCTCCACCCTCCCCATTGCCCTCTCCCACCTGGGGCCTCTTTCGTCACTCTGCCAAGCGAAACGACACGGGAAACTGCGTACGGGAACCACTCGCACTACTCGGTTAGTTACAACACTTGGCACGGGCTGCTGCTGTCACCTTTTTGATGCTTGGCAGGTTCTGTTTTAATTAAGAACCCATGCGATTTGTTTATTCTGTTAATTTGTCTCTGCACCTCTTCGTCACGTTGACAGTTTCGTGTCTCGGGCAAGACCACCCCCCCACCCTCCCCACTCCTTGTTCTTCACCTTGCTCGCTCACTTGCTGCATCATAATTAAAACGCATGACCAGAGACAAAGGCAAAGGCGAAGAGAACAAAACGACAACGACATGGGTCAAGTTGAAGGACTGACGAGGGCCCAGACCCCGAGGCTGGCCAAGGTAACTAGGAAATCCTCTTGTCATGTCAGAGATTCATGATCTTGACTCCACATCGAGAGGGTGCCAGCGGGGGTATGGCAAAGTGCTGTCCAGTTATGTGATAATCAATGGCATTTCAGGGTAGTTGATAGAGTATCCAATCGATTGTCTGTCATTAATGCTATAAACCTCATAGATCCCGATTACAATATTTAAATTAAATCCCTGACCTGAAAAACAGATACAGTTAAACTGTAAACTGTTATAACTTACAGTTATGAAATTATTAAAACCGGTATAAATCGATTTGTATTATGGCAACTTTGTATTTCACAGTCGAACTAAATATCGTATATTACTCGTACCATAAGCCTCTCTTATAAAATATAGTTTAAATAGTTCCTTTAAAAACTCTTTTCATTTCTCAGAATTCTTTCTACTTAAGAAACAATAAAAATTCTGCCATAAATCTGCATTTTAGATAAGATAAAACTAAAAGAATTATAGGACTATATCTACTAAAAACTAAAGCAAATTTCTATAGTTCTTTTATGAGATTTCTATCACAAAATACTTCTCATTACTGTGCCTCACAATCTAGTTCACTTTATATCATAAAGTACTAAACATATTGTGCCATAATTCAGCTTATAGCAGCCAAGCTACCATAACTATTGTACATACTATAAACTTTATATTAGTCGTTTATAATATCTAAATATCAAAATGCTATAAATCAGTTTGAACTATATCAAATCTGTACAGCATAATTTACTATAATCCTGTGCTATAATTCTGTTATAACAGCATTGCATATATCTTAATTGATGTAGTACTGTGAAACTGTTATACTTATAACAGATTTCTAGCCCGAAACAGCTCTCATTATAGTGTCGCATAAGCTACTTCAGTTTATAACAAACAGCACAGCTAATGCTGTGCCATAATCGGCTTTATGGCACTCAAGCTACCATAACCGATTCATACTTCTACACCGCAGCTCATTTATCTAATGTCACATAAATTTGTGGCATAACTCAAAGAGGAATCGCGGATTTCTCACATCTCAGCTCGAGTCGGCTTAGCTCTGGGTGATTTAGCAGACGTGCAACCTGGACACGGTCATGGGCGCGTTGCATGTGGCAGGCAACGCCTATTTGAGCCATAATTAAGTTAAACGTTGTCGCAATTTGCGCGCCAGCCACACCGAAAGATTGATGTTGTCTTTGTTGTCGTTGTTGTTATTGTTGTTGTTGTCTCCGTTGTCGTCTCCGTTGTCGTCGTCTTTGACGTTCTCCTCAACTGCTGGCGGGATCCTGCTTTAGCTTGTTAAAGGCCAAATAGTAAATATGGCTGAATTATTAGCTAGCCAGGCGGCAATTGGACATGCGCATGCCCCAGAGCCTGGGAACGTAAACAGGATGCGCATCATGATGATCACAGCCTGATCACCTGATGATCATTAAGATATAGCCTTTTTTTGGCGGCGGCGGCGCTTGTTGCACATGTTAATTTGCTAATTGCTCGACTGAAGGTGCCAAACAGTGCCGCCCACACACGTTGCCACACACGCCCCCGCCCCCCCCTGGGGCGACCAAGTCGTGTCAACAGCTTTGGCGGCGGCTAATCAATTGTCAATGCTGCCGCCCACATCAAACGCCAGTGCCATGTGCCACACCCCCTGGACAGTCTGTGCCAGTCTCTCAGTGTGCGTGTGTGCATGTGTATGTGTGTGTGTGTGTGCACAAGAGATCAGCACTTGCGCTGAGGCATTCTGTGGACAAATATTTGTGCGCGTAAATTGAAAACTGACCAGCCACAACAGCTCTTGAGTTGGCCTAAAGCGATCGACGACGGCCAAGCGATCGACGACAGCAACAACGACGACGACGACGACGACGGCGACGGCGACGGCGACAGCGGCCATTCATTCACTTGTCAACGCTTTGTTTAAATACTCTGCCACTCGCCGTGTTGACAAGTGGTTTAAGTCGTTGATTTGTTTACACTGTGCAACACACACTCACACTCACTCGCAGTCTTGCTGCATGCGAGGTACGAGGTATGTGGCAGCTGGTCGACTCACCAAAATGAGTCAATCAAACGAAGTTGCAGCCATTGTCAGACTTGTCTATTTACATAGAAAACAACAGAGGCAAAGCGAGGCGGGCTAGAAGACGATTAAGACGATCTACAGATGCCCTTTCTAGGGTATAAAACATATTCGAGTTGCCTAAAATACTGATAATGATATTTTAAAATGAAGGGTATAGGTCTAATTGGGCAAAAGACAGCAGTGGATGCACTCAAGATACCCTGTAATAATTCTGAGTTGTTTGTAAATGTTTCTAAATTGAGTTTTTATATATTTTATACTTTTAAAATCAACTGAAATTAAAAATAAAAAGAAACAAAGAAGCTGAGACGAGTCATAGATACCCTACCATTAAATTTATGCCAAGCACATACATGAAAATATGTTTTCCTTGTAGTTGAGCTAAATTGAGATGATAAACATTAAAGTTTATCGATCTATATCGATTGTGTTGAGCAAAAAAATTCAAAATTCAAAATCTAAAGTGTAAACCTATTTAGAGATTAGAAATCTACATTAATGCTTCATATTTCGCGCATGATATCAAACATCAATCGCAATACCTCGATGCGATAACATATCGGCAAGCTATCGATACATTCTTAAAGAAAATGCAACAGATTGACACTCCCTTGAAGCTGTATAAGTCACATTAATCAGTTTACTTAAGATACAATATTTTGATGTACGGATTCTTCACTTAATAATAAAAAAAAAAAAAAAAAATCATTTTTTCCTTAACCACATAAACATAAATATTTTAATAAGTTTTGACGCTTTAGCTGGTCATGCAAATTCCCCAACCTTTCCTACAAAGCCATATACCCTACACAGTGTAGTGCACTTGTGTACCGTGATCGCATTGGCCTGGCATGGGTTGGGTATGGGAAATTTCAACCACTTGTCAGTTTGGCTACCACCAAACCAAACCGGGCACTTTGATCAAAGAAAAAAATCACTGAAAATCCATTGAGGCCTATAACGACACCCAAGCAACAGCAACAACAACTGCAATAGGGGCACACTTGGAGCTGGAAGAGGCTGCTGCTCTTCGCACTCTTCCCTTTCTCGGGTTGTGTGAAAGCAAAATAAAGATACGTCGTCGCGGCCAAGTGTTGCCAGTTGCCAGTTGCCAGTTTGCCTGGACTGGGACCTGGGACCTGGAATCGGGCGACTGGCAGACGTTGAAGTTGTTTGGCCTTTTTGATGTTGCCGACAGCAGCGCTGTTGGCGTCGCTGCCGGTGGCTGCTGCGACTGTTGTTGCCTGCTGCCTGATGCTGCTGCTGCTGCCGATGCTGATGCTGCCAGGCAAACTTCAACTTCAAAAACGAAAAAGTGTCGATCGAGGCAGATCGGCCTCGGCTATTTTCCGCTTAACCAAAAACTCCCCGTGTTTATTATTGTTGTTGTTAGTGTTAGTGTTGGTATTGCTGGTGTTAGTGTGCGTGTTGCTGTTGTTGTTGCTGTTGTTGGCTGGCAACTTGTGTGGTTACGCGCACTGCTTCGCGCACGCTTGAAAGGTGTTTGAGTTCGAGTTCTTTAGATCTCTCCAGTCATCTGGGATCGCATCGCATCGCATCGCATCGACTTGCGATCTCATCATCATCGTTCGCCAGCGAACTTCAATTGTTTCTACACATTGCTGCTGCTGTTGTTGTTGTTGTTGTTGTTGTTTACAAGCGCGTCTATCATTTACTTTTGGCGGCCCAACACATTCAGTTGTTGTTGCTGTTGTTGTTGTTGTTGTGCGTGTGTCTGCTCTATTTGTTTTTTAAAGATTTCGTAGCTATTAAGTTGTCATAATCTCTTGGCTCTCATCGAGATCGAGTGATCGCCACAGGGCCACATAGTAGATTAGAAAAGAAACATCTCTGGAGAGTGAATGAGACAGCAAGACGCGGGACATGGCCACCAGGTGGGCCCATCGCGAACGATCCAGGTGGGCAAATTGGGGCAAACCACAGACAGTTTGGGTAAATGAGGCACCACAGGTAGTCGCCAGTTTCTAGGCAAACTGTGATATCTCTCGCTATAGGAAATATTGAGGAAATCAAGGGAATAAGTCACACGAAATAGAGGAAACTGAGAAACAATGAAAGTTGATATACGATTTAGAAAAAGAGGGTATATAAGGAAGATATTAACATATATGTATAGAGAGAAAAATTAGTGATGAGTATAGTTAGTATATATGTATATGTATATAGTATATATAATATATATATTGTATTATATGTGAGTATATAATGTCAAATTTGAAACACGGGAATTAATTAAAAAATAAATCATAAGAGTTTTTCTTATTGCTTACTTTAAATTGAAAGATACGAGGGTCGTTTGATAAGTCCGTGACTTTTTGAATAAAATATATTTTTTTCGTCAAAGAAGCGTTTTATTTCTCAACATAATCTCCTTTTAGCTCTACGCTCAAAAAATCTATAATAAATTTAATTATGGATGAGCTACTTATATTAAAAATTTAAAATATTAAGGCAACTCATATATCGAGTAATATAATAAAAATTATGGATCTGATATATGATATACAATTATTTTGCATGTGGATCAGTTTAACGATACGATATTTATATACTTTCTATGCTTTCAGCTGATACTGTTTGTTCCTAAACTTAAGATCACTTTTAGATAAAAAAACAGCAATTTATATATTGTATATACTCTTATATATATAGTCTTAAGGGTATCCCATTATCCATACTATATAAGTTGTTTTATACAGTTCTCTTGCAATCTGCATATACCGCTAGTAAAATTAAGATTGTCAATCGTAATACAGTCGATAGATTCTTTGAGATTCTACAACATAAACCTCTTTCTACATTGCAAAGGTCACTCTACTAGTTTTCAGTTCTTTCTGTCTATTTATTTAACTTTTACTACTAAAACTCAAGTTAACTATACAACTTTCAATAAGATACGGGTAAACAAACCATAGATTCATTAGAAAACCCCTCGGAAAATGTCTTTCTCTTCTCCCTCCCTTCTCTATAGGGCATTACTCACTCCAGTACCTTCTCGCAGTGCAATACCATCGATTAGCAATACCAAACAAACAAATGCCATGCAACGTCTATGACCAACACGAAGGGCTTGGCCCTGGTCATATCAGCTCTTTGTCATCGATGAATAACTATGCCACAAAACGGCCAACAGAGAGAGAGTCTCTCGAGAAAGAGAGAAAGAGAGAGAGAGAGAGAGAGAGGGGTGTGCGCTCTGTCGTACTCAGTTTGAAGTTGCCGATTTTTTCGCGCTGCGATTTCTTTTGAGTTAGCTGAGTCAGCTCAGCGCTCAGCGCTCAGTGCTGTAAATTGCCCCATTAATTGCTAAAAATAACACAAATTCCACAAAACAGTACAGAGAAAGAGATAGCAGAGACAGAGATGGAGATGGAGAGGGAGAGAGACAACGCCATAGACTGGCCGCACATCAATCACAGACTTGAGACGCGTCGTCTCTGCAGTAGCCCTATAAAGTACTTTATTTACCCTGTGCAAGCTACTTCCCGCACTCCCCCCTCTCTGTCGATCATCCTCTTCACCCCCCCTTCCACCATAAACTTACACTACACTTCAACTCAAATTGCGCAAAGTTCACGAGCAAAGCAAATTTCACGCGAATGTGCAATGTGAAGAGCGAGAAAAAAGAACAGCAAGGCAGAGAAGAGGAGGATGAAGAGGAAGAGGAAGAAACCTAACAAAAATGCGAACGAAAAACAATTGAGCTATTAAAAAGTCATAAATCTGAAATGGAAAAACATAAATCAGCGCCAAAGGCGCGCACACAAAAACAATTTAAACGCCGCCGCCCAGTGGCTGACACATCTCAGAGAAGGGGGAGAGGAGTAAGGGAAGCATGGCAAGGGGGGGAACGGGAGTCGACCCCTAGGCCAGCAGCGGCAGCAGCAGCAGCGACGCATGCTCACATGGACGGACTGACTGACTGACGGACTGACTGGCTGCACCCACATTGTACGCGGCGGGGCAATAATTATTAATTTTCCAGCTAAATTAAATTTTAACGCTTTTGCTGCAGCTGAAATGAAAACGAAAATTGCATCGATTGGGAAAATTGCTAAAAAGTCAAGTGGGTGTTGTGCACTCGACTCTGTGTGCGTCTGTGTGTGTGTGTGTGTGTGTGCGAGAGTGTGTGTGTGTGTTTGTGCTGGCAATTTTATTGAGCGCCGACGCTTCCAACAATAAACAAAACAAAACGCTAATGTTGACTCTCGCGGAGACTCCTACGCCATATTGCGTATACGCCGCATCGGCCGCACTGCAAAATTTAGTTCAATTGCCGCACGCTCGCATCGTGTTTTCCTTATTCTGCGCAAATAAACGAAACGAAATGAAATGCTAGCTAGAAAACTAGCTGTTTTTTTGCCGGCTATCCGCATAAATAAATGCAACTATTTTTAATGAACTTGCTCGGACTGTGAAGTGATGAAGAAGGCGCCACAAATCGGTTCAATTTGAGTGTGAAAAATATCTTAAATATCGGGCATTTACTCTATATTCAGTTATGAAGAAAGTTGTAATAGTAACTGAAGATTAAAATAGAGATTAAATCTATTATTAGATAACTAATATGAAAAGACTTTTTTTCAAAAAGAATTTTTTAATTATGTCTGGAGGAGTTGATTGTCTTATAACTAAATAAAGCTAAATAACTGAAGACTTCAGCTTCAACTCTATATATTCCGATATATATACATATCTATATATTTAAATATATTATTTATATATTCCAATATATATATTTTAAAATATCTTATCAACCTTTACTCACTTTGTTTTATTTATCAACTCCATTGCAGGGCGGAGGGCACCAATATTTTACTCGATCCAAATCTAATGTGCAAAAAGACACGTCGTCTTCGCGGCAAACTGGCTGAAATTTGTCGCCATGATTCGGCACTGCTCAAGGAGATCATCAATGGGATTAATTTGGGTTTTCGCGAATGCGAATTTCAATTTCGCAATCGTCGCTGGAATTGCACAGTGCTGCGCAAGAGTATGAGGAAAATCTTGATGCGTGGTAAGTAGGCAAAGCTACAATAAATGCATTCAAATAGTTGCACAATAGTCATACTCAAACAAGGGGAAGGGCAGGAAGAAGGGGGCAGAGAAGGAGGTAAAAGAGGAGTAAGCAGCAGGGGAAGCACAGGCGACAAAGGCCAAACGGCGCTGCTTTATTATGCAGCGCAAACTGGTGGCCTGTCAACACGCGCGCTGACTCAGTGAGAAGGGAAAACACAGAGTTGGCTGCAAAAAAAACAGCTAGTTTTGGGAAAAAAGCTAAAAAATGGGAAGATCCGGAGTAATAGAAGAATAAATATTGGTTTCTTTGCTAACATAAACTATGGGTGTCGATTAAATATAGTTCATCCCATACAAATACAATTATCGATTTATTTCACGATAAATAATAAGAAAATCTCTAGATTCAGAGATGCTTGTGCGCTTCGAACTATGAAACTATTGAACATCTTATTCTATATAAGAATATAGGCATCTTATTCTTTATTTTTTATATTAGTATATTGTTGTCAAATATCGATAGATTTCCTATGTAGCATTGCTTAAAAATAACTGAAAAGCCTATCGATAGTTTATCTGATCTGCTGTCAATCATATCTTAAATAATTCAAAGCTTCAGAATTAAGTGTTATTATGGTCAATCATTATGATATATATCTTCAATTTCATATACATTTCTATTAGGAAATTAATCGTAAGACATTTATCGATAAACGAATTTCATAAAAAAAAGCTAAATTGTGCGCCAACACTGAAGGCGATTGCGACTGCAGCAAGTGGGACAAGTTGAGATGAAGATGCCTTACGACTCATCGACTGCCCCGCAATGCTGCCTAATTACAGCTGAAGTGCAGAGTCTTCTGCATGGCAAACACGCAAAAGAAGAACGCGGGAAAAGGGATGGGGATATGGTGGAAAGGAAAGGGAAGGCAAGATTCACTGGGCATGCAGGCGACCGCATCATCCATCAAGTTGCATAATAAAACTGTTGCGCCCGCTGATGAATAGCGCCTGAAATGAGCCTACAAAGCTGTCAATTTTAATAAATTATTACCCGAAATGCGCAAAAGGCACATGCTGAAGAAGAGAGAGAGGGAAGATGGGCGAGAGAAAGAGAGAGGTAGAGTGAAGTCAAGCTTGGATCTCTCTGCAGCTCCTGCTCGGCAATCTGCACTTAATGACAACAATGCGCAAACAAAACACATACCAAATTATATGCAATAAATTCCACACACACACACACACATGTACACTATACACACACACACACACACACACACAGGCACACAGGCACGCATCTTTGTGAACTGCATCGGCGGCCCTGTCAAGCTGTCAGTTATCAAGTCGAGGAAGCCTTTTCGGCCAAGGCTGCGACGCACTGATGCCGCCTGCCCTTCCATTTGGGGTGGTGACTGTTCGAAAAAGAGACATATCACCTGTCCACTTCGTTGGAGCACCCTCCTTCTCCTACTCCTCCCCCCACCAACTGTACACACGACTCGCTCGCATTACAAACGTATGCAAATCGTTGGACGTTGCGATTACAAGTGCGATTTTCGATTTCATTAAACGTGACTGCAGTGACGATGTCGTCGTCGAGTCACACTCCACTCACTTGGCCCCGCTCTCTCTGCGCTTCTCATTTGCATAGAGATCAGTGTAGAGCAATCAGCGATCGGTTATCGCGCTGCGGCAATAAATCATTTTGTCGCCTAAGCTGACAAATTGACATCAATCATGAGACGACGAGGGGCGGCAACATGTTGACAACATTAATCAGCATCGATTATCTATCGATATTAATCGTTATTCGCAAACTCAACTCAACTCGTCGTAATCACCACGAAATTGTCATTTAATGACAGCACTTTATAGGCCCAGCGAAAACAACAACTAACCGCACTTACACCTCAACTATATCACGCTGCTATAAATGTTAATGACACTCGGTGCGGGTCCCAACTAGTTTATGCGATTGTAAACAGAGTGTTATATGGCCACTGGCAGAGGTACTTAATCCCAGCAATTGACTCAAGATTATTCAGCAAATGGTCGGAATTATGGCAGACTAACTGGGCTTGATCTTTAATTGCCCAGTTAATGACTATAATATGCTATAAAAAACTGTCAAATTTGCACACGGCAGTTATTAAAATTATACTGTGGGAAAGTCAGTTTATGGGATGAAGGAATTTTGATGGTAATATATGGTATATGGTATGGGAATCGGAGCTAAAACTAACATATGGTGGTTCAATAAGGTACTATCTTTGTAGCAATTTAGGAATAAAGGGGAAAGGAAGGAAGGCCTAGGCGCCTTTTCTCTTTGTCCTTCTGTGCGTTTATCTCTTTGTGGGTCTGTATGAACGCAGATAACTTTGTTATCGTTCAAACTAGATATAGCAAACTTGGCACACAGTTTTCTATTTACCATATGCAGCATAAGCTTATTTCATACATTAACTGTCATGCCTATTATAACTACGAAACAGGAATGAAAATTTTTAATTTAATTTTCAAGCAAAATATTAGGAATACAACTTTCTACTTCAGCATATAGTAAGTTGGCTATTTCCTCTAAGTTTCAATGTGATCAAAATATAAAGACAAAAGTTATCAAGTTCGTCGTACCGGGCAGAGATGACCAATTCTTCCTCAGCACTTTATTCATTTACATACACATACATATTACTTATCTTACCCCTTTCATTTTCCTCTCTCCCCCACAGACTCCCGTGAAACGGGCTTCGTGAACGCCATCACTGCGGCAGGCGTCACCTACGCCGTGACCAAGGCCTGCACCATGGGGCAGCTGGTGGAATGCTCCTGCGACAAGTCACACATGCGTCGCAATGGCGGGCAGCCGCAAATGGTTAATGCTGCCACAGCGGAAGCTGCACTCGAGCGGCAGCAGCAGAAACAGACGGTCCAGCAGCAGAAGCAGCAGCATCTCAACAACAGCATTACCGAGTTTCTGCTAGGCAGGCCGTCGGGCAGGCAGCGCATGGGCGGTAGGCGTGGCCGGCGCAAGTTTTGGGACAACATCAAGTTCCCGCAAGGTGAATGGGAGTGGGGCGGCTGCAGTGACAATGTCAACTTTGGACTGCGCCACTCACGCGCCTTTCTCGATGCCAAGCAGCGACAGCGACGCAGCGATCTGGGCACACTGGTCAAGCTGCACAACAACAATGCAGGAAGATTGGTAAGCATGCATGGGAGAGAGAGAGAGAGAGAGAGAGACAAACAAAAATTAAGATTTTTCCTAGATGAGAAATAATTATTATAATGATAGATAATAGATTATTATAATTATGATATAATATTATTATTCGCTTTAAATATCAATTTCATTAACATACCATACAGTTATAGTACTAGAACGCCTTAAAAATACTTTATCTAAGATCTTTTCTTACAAAAAAAAAAAAGAAAATCTATTGGGAAGATAGTGAAAAAATTCTAAAAACATAAATAAGAAAAAGTTGTTGCCAATTATTGTTATTATAATAACATACTATAAATAATAAAATAATAACAAAATATGGCAAACATTTTGAAATGAAAATATTGACAAATTTGGATAAGATTTACATCATAATTAGTACCTATAATTATGCCAGCTCCTTATAAAAATCCATACATATCTTTGAAGATCTTCTCAGCTTAAGCGACACGCAAATATCTGCACTTTATGAGCGCAGAGATCGCACAGACAGCCATTCAAATATGCATCAATTTACCAACTTAATTCCCACTCTCTTTTCCATCTCTCTATCCATCTCACTCATTGTTTCTTTATTTTGTGTCTCCTTCTCGCTCTAACCACTGGAACAGGCGATACGCGATGCAATGCGTTTGGAGTGCAAATGCCATGGCCTGTCCGGATCGTGCACGGTGAAAACCTGTTGGCTGAAGATGCCGCCATTTCGTGAGATATCATCACGATTGCGCGATAGATACGATGGGGCACGCAAGGTGGCGCTACGCAACGATGGCAACAGTTTTATGCCCGAAACGCCGCACACGAAGCCAGCGAACAAATACCAATTGGTCTATGCCGATGATTCGGCAGACTTTTGCAGCGCGAATCCAAAGACCGGTGCGCTGGGCACACAGGATCGTGAATGCAATGCCACATCGACGGGACCGGATAGCTGCGATCTTCTATGCTGCAGTAGGGGGCACAAGCATCGCGTGGTCAAGGAGTTGACCAACTGCAATTGCGTCTTCAAATGGTGCTGCGAGGTGACGTGCGAGAAGTGCTACGAGCATCGCGAGGTCAACACATGTCTCTAAAGAGCGACAGAGAGAGAGAGAGGTACAGAAAGAGAGAGGGGGGGAGAGAGAGAGGCAAGATCTCGCTTATTGTAGGGTATTCACTATATACGATACGATACATTTTTTTTTTTTTAGGTTCGGCGCATAGTCATGAACATGATTTGAAAGCTTTCCATTTCGCGTGATACACAAACAGTTGAAACAGAATACACACACACACACACACACACACACACACACAACGTTTCACTGCAGTCCAATTTTTAAGTATTATCTAACACTAACACACTAGTGAACACACACACACACAGGGTAGTAACAAGTTGAGTTGAGTTTTAGTTTGTATGTAAATTAGTACTATATCATCCATGTAAGCCTGTAAATAGTCGTAATAAAAAGAAACGCTAAAGAAAAATCAACGTACTATTTCTTACTTTAAATAACAGGCCCGTAGCTAGGCGTGTGCAGGATGTGTGCTGCACAAGGGCCCCCGCTTGCCAGGGCCCCTGCTAAATAGACGAAGAACAATAATATATATATTTTACTTGGTCTACCACGTCTCCCGCAAAGTACAATTGGGTAAGAATGAATGATTGAATTGGAAATATTATCATTTGCAAAAAAGACAGCCTGAAATAAAGATTTCTAATAACAATAGATGATTTAGCAAGTATAAAAAAAATAAAAAATAAAAATAAATAAGATGTAAATGGTATAAGATTTCTTCATTTTGTGTAATATTTTATGTACTAAATACATTCTACTTCTAAAAGCAAGGAAATCATACTGTGGGCCCCGAGAAGCTTTGCACAACTGCCCTCGAGACTGTCGCTACGGCCCTGTTTATGTACCATTTATAATTATTATTTTATTCTTTAGTTTTCAGCTCGCATTTCTGTCTGCTCAATCCCAAGTTTTATCAACCATTTATTCTAACTCAGCAGACTCTTCTAATTGCTTATTCGATTCCAATTAATTGCAACAAATTGAATATCGAATCAGTTAAATGAGAAATGAAAAATAATCGGGGGCTCTCTGGCTTTATGCTAAACGGAAATGTATCTCTCCGATATCGCTTCGCCCCATTGATTGAAATCTGCATAAATGATTAAACGTAATTTAATGAAGACAACAGCGAATATCGATTGAGAAACAAGTTCACCAAGCTATAGCTACGTATCTCTATCTGTATCTGTATCTCCAGCTGTAGCTGTATCTGCGTCCATTCACGACTTGCTATTGTCGCGTATCTGCAACTGTATCAGTAAATGTATCTGGCAGCTACAGATACAGATACTACAATGGGTGCCCAATGACTTTCCCATAAATTAACACAATTTTATTGTTGTCGACACGAGATTAAAATCAATTCAAAATTTGCCTAAACAGCAACAAAACTAAAAATCGCATTCGATTCAAACAGAAAAAAAAAAACAAAAACAGAAAATTGATTTGCCTGCTGTGCATAAATTATTAACGATTGTCGATCCAACAACGATCGATCGATCGATCGTTGAGTGCATAAATTATAAAATCGTATAGATGTCGCTAAATGCATGTAATTAAGAAACTATCGTATCGGTACAGAAGCCAATGAATCCAAGACGTAAATAACACTAAATCATTTCGAGGTTCTCTCTCTGTGGAAAGTTAACAATTTGATAATAGTCATGGGAATCGATCAATAATGAATTGGTGAGGAGCGATAACTTTTAATGGGTATCTATCAAGTTGTGCATAAAAGTGCGTATTCATTTTATATAGAACAGTTATAGCTCAAGTTCGAATTCAGCCAAGTTCGATAGCTTCACAGCACTCCCAACTATTTCAACTGGTTAATCGCGGCTTAAGATTCCCATCCCAATTCAAGTTTGATATGCCTGAAACGCAATGAAATTCCATTCCATTTGCCTACTGACTGGGCCAGGTCAATCTCAGAAAGAGAGAGAAAGAGGGGGAGAGGGAGAGGGAGAGGAACAAGCCCATGCAACGATAAGATACAGCAGCATCTTCAGCTCTACAGCAACAACAACTAATTAACAATCGCATTCATTTTATTTATCGTACAACAAATGCAAACCGCTTGA
The DNA here is from genome assembly GCA_018904035.1 of Zaprionus ornatus. Taxonomy (NCBI): domain Eukaryota; kingdom Metazoa; phylum Arthropoda; class Insecta; order Diptera; family Drosophilidae; genus Zaprionus; species Zaprionus ornatus. Next base: position 13,040,458 of record JAEIFZ010000002.1, on the reverse strand, counting down.
CTTCCAAAACTGTATCTGCATGCATTTATAAGAAGGCTCTTCTTGGGGATCAGCAGTATCTCTCTCGCTCTCTCTCTCACTCTTGCTGCTGTTGTTGATCGGACAACAGATTGACCAAGCGACCAAGCGACTGACTGAGCGACGCGTCGATCGACGATCGCATCGGCATCAACATCATCGCATCGCATCGCATCGGATCGCCACGTCTCGTACACTTGACTGAACAAAATGTACGGTGAGATACTCGCTTGGAGAAGGGGCAACAGCAGCAGCGGAGGAGGGACTGAGAGGGGGGACTGGGAAGGGTTAGCGGGGCTGAGTTTCGGATTCAGTGGCTTTATCTTGGGCGCGTTAATGAGATTTGCTTGTATCTGGAGCCATTCGGTAGATGCATATCAGCGGGTTTCAATTAATTGTGGCGACGCTTATTAGTCATCCATCTAACAAACTAAACTGGCAATGGACTCTCCGACTCTCTGACTCTGTGAATGCGACTCTGGCACTGTATCTGGCGCTGTCTCTGGCGCTGGCGCTCTGAAAATCTCACTATCAAGGCGGTGAGTGCACTGAAAAAAAGTTTAGAAAGAAAGAAAATGTGAATTATTTGAATCTCATTTGAGAGATCTTTTATAAAACAAGATTTGAAATATAAGTTTTACTGTATCTTTAAAGTCTTTAGACTAAAGAGAAATATCTGAAAGAAACATATATATTAATTTTTTATAAATATTTGGATATTTTTAATAGATATATTGATAAAGAATGAAGTATATTCATTTCTTATAATTGATATTTGCATATATTTAATCGATATATTGATGAACACGGAGATATATTCATATTGTATAATTGTAAAGATATACCGTAAAAATGTATGAATAGAGATATATACATTTCGTATAATTGCTTAGCATGTTAAATACCATAAAACATTCTTTTCAGGTTTATTAGGCCAAGCAAGAAGAATCAAAAGTGTTTTATCGTATTAAGCTGTCACCTATGACGAATATATATGGCAAATATATATAATTACACATATGTATATATATATATAAATATACAATATATATATAATTTAAAATTCTTTGGTTTTTCCTGTTTTATAATACATGAACTGCATTATCTTGAAAGTTGCTCCAATGTAAATATCATCATCATTTGCTTTCTCTAAACTGAATCCCATTTCGAATTTCTTTCGATGTCAACGTGACTTTTCTTGCAGTGTAACCTTTTCCACTTGCCTAGTGTTAAGCCAATGACCCCAAACTGACCTTGGCCAGTTGGGAACTTCTCTGTCCAGCTGTCTGTGTGTGCGTGTGCCAGTTCCTGGCTACCCTCACTCAGTTCAGTCTTATAAATGTGCATTTTATGTTAATAAAAATGCATTTTTATGCCCATTTCTAGATCAAAGTTCCAGCGGGCGGTACTATTTCTTTCAAGTGGCGCTAAAAATGGCGCCAGGCTATATAGCACTGCATCGGCGACTTTCCCATGCGATTTTCGGCAAAAGTAATGGCTTAATTTCCAAACTGTTCCACCTACAGATGGTGCCGGACGGGGCTGCAAATGGACCTGCCTATGCTGGGGCTATCGCAGACGCGGATCACAGCAAACAATTTTAGCCAAATTGCAGAGACAGCAGGAGAGACGGAGAGACGGAGAGAGAGAGAGAGAGAGAGAGAGAGGGAGAATGAGTGAAAGAGGGAAAAGAACAAACGCAGGGCGCTTAAAGAACAACTATTAAGAGCGGCTCGAGCGAGCAAAGCGACCATCGGACGCGTCGTCTCCTCCTCGAAGAACAAAACCTGAAACATGAAATTCCTGCGTAATTTGTAAGGAAAGGCGTGAAGAACACCAACGAAGGCAACACCTTAATTAATGTTATTAAAATGGAACGAACGACCGACGGACCCAGCGATTGGACCTGCACCTCAGACTCAAACTCACAACTAAAACCGAACCCGAGTCCGAGTCGCAGTCCGAGAGCCCGAGAACCCTCGACAGAGACCCAGTGGACTGCAAAAAAAAAAAGAAAGAAAAAGAAACTAAAAAGAAGCAGAAGAAGAAGCAGGCAGAAGAATGTGGCAAAAGGGAAAAAGGGTCGTCCGTCTTTTTGGGCTGTGGCCGGCGATCGCTTTGGCTCAATCGCTTTGGCCATGCACGTTCCGAAGGCAGAGAGGGAGAACGAGAACGAGAACGAGAACAAGAACAAGAGAGAATGCGAATGCGAAAGGGAAACGGGAAACGGGAAAAGGGGAATGGGTATGGGAAATGGCCTGTTGTCTTCATTTGGGGCTTGGCCAGGGCCTAAACGCCCGGTAAAAGTTATTGGGAAAGTGACCGAAATTGTGGCCCATTCCACACTCGGGGCTGGACAATGAGTTGTAATTTCTCAGTTATTACACACAGCAGAACAACAGACTCGCTGTATGACAGTGTATATGTGTGTGTGTGTTGGGTAATATCGGGCTAATTTTTTAATATATTTCATTATACTCATGGCATGTTGTCGAAAACAATTTCGGAAGTCTCAAGTGAAGTTCCTTTTATGGCCAGAGGGGCTACATAAATAATGGAATAGTTGTCAGGAGTGTTAATTTATTTATGGTTATTTCTTATAAATTTGGCGTAATGATTGAATATAAATAAAATGAATATATACATAACTGAAATTATACTTCATTTCGGGACCTAATTTTTTATTAGCATGAAAAAAAAAGATAAAAAATAAATTAAAAATATACTTATGGTATAAACATATGAACTTTTGAATGGAAAATCTGTTTAAATAAGTTAGATATTCGTTTTCTTCTTTAAAATCATCAAAAACTTAAAATCTAAAATATATTTCAATGTAATTTGATGGTTAGCTTGGCTACTTTGCACTTAAGAACGATTTCGAATATATATATATGATAACATTATTTTACAACTTTTATAATTATATACCTATTTATCAACTGTTTTCTTTATACATACATTTCTATATCTTCCTACAAATATCCTCTTAAAATTTGAATATTTCTTTATCTATTTTCAAGTCTCCCTCTCAAGCATATAGAATACTTAAAAGTTTAATAACTTGACTATCTTCTCTCGAGTTTCCCCTTTAGCGAGTGACTACTGTAGTTCACAGTGTTTGTATACCCAAATGTTTAGAAAATAAACCAAGGCGCACATATGTTTGCACATCGGCCACGCTCCAAGAGGCAGCTGGAGGGATCTGCTCTTTGGTTCCCAGCATTGTGTAAGCCGCCAACAGATTTATCACTGGGCACTGAGAGCGTTGAGCGCTGACTACTTGACATATTCATTAAATTTGCCACATTGTTGCAAGAACCGACAGCGCTGCGCAGACAACAGCGTGGAACAGAGAAAGAAAAAGAGAGGGAGAGGGAGAGGGAGATGAGCATCATTTTGACACCTTAATGCGGTAATTAGGGTTTTCTCAGCATCCCAGGCCCAGACAGCAGTAACACCCCTGCCATGCCCTCGTCTCGAACCTCCGTCCTTAAAAGGCGATCATCGTGAGCAAATATTAACACAGCGCGCAGAGACCAAAGGCGCGATCTAAAGGCGCAACTAAAAAGCGCAAATGGTCAGCTGTCTCCCTTCGCTTCCTCTCCCTTTCCCACTCACTTCCTTAACGGTTTACGGCGAATTGGCTTAAATTATTAAAAGATTACAGCCAAAGATCATCACGGCGATCTGGCAGATCCTTGCGAGCAGGCGAGAGACTCAACGATTTGGGTGTGAAGATTATGACACAGCAGAAAATAAAACACAGAACGGTAAAAGAGGCGAACGAGAGAGTCAACGGAGAAGGAGATGGAGAAGGCAGGCGCAGCAATTAATTTCAAATTTCTTAAACATCTCACAATGCACACGAATGTATGGGAAAGGGGAGGGGAAGGGGAAGAGAACGACACAGACAGCTGCGCCAAGCGATCCACAACGAGGAACGAAACGAAGAGAGCTGGAGGAGAAGGGAGAGCGGAAAGAAGGAAGAGAAATTGCAGACAAATTAAGATAAATGAATTGTTTAATTGTTGCATGTGGCGTTCATTTTTATTGTGGAGCTGCTAATTTGGCTTGTAAAGTGAAATGAAAGGGTTTAAAGGGGAATTAATGATTAAACTTACCTGCACACACACACACACACACACACGTACAGATGTTTGTAGGTTTGTGTACATGTATTACACGCATTACAGATGTAAGTCTTGAAGTAAAAGTGGTAGTAGGCGTGGATGAATTCATGAATTTACATTTTGTTCAAGCTAGGCTTGAATTGGCCTGGCAACACTGCTCAAATATGAATGCCAGCGTTGCCACTTTTGATCCTGTTAATCAATATCAATGTTTTCACGTCATATTGGCGCGTGCCCTTGTGATTAGCCGTACAGTGTTTAGAGTTGCCACAGAGTTGGGAATATTAGTAGATTCCCTAAATGTAAAACACTTTTTATCTATAGGTACGGTATCTTTTGGCTTAAAAATCGTTTTGGTAAATATAGTGTCTTTTAGATACCACTGCATCATAAAGATACATTCGTATAAGATACTTTGACTGTAAAGTCTTTCTGCAACTCTGATAGATACTGTCTTTTTGCAACTTTTATTACGTTGAGAGGCTTTTATATTCGTGGGTTAGTTTTGTAACTGAAAAAACTATCGTATCTGAAAACTATATTTGTACTTACGAGCTTTTTGACAGTAAATTCTGCTGTTCTACAATGCTACACAGTGCCAATGCTACCCATCAGTCCCTCACTTGACCGCACTGTCCTACCAAGATTGCAATTAATTTGAGCTCAGCTTGAAATGCTATTAGTTGCGCATTAACACCCATACACACACAAACACACATACACACACGTGCGTATACAGTGATACGGGTTCATCAATCAACGTCCTGATGTCTAAATAATACAACAGGCAATCGCCTCTTGCTGTCTCTCTCTCTCCATCTCTCTGGCTGTCTGTCTCTTTCTCTGTCTCTCAGTCCGTCTCTCTGTCTGTCTGTCTGCCTGTCTGTCTGTCTGTGTCTGTTTTCTGTTTGTCTGCCACAAAGGACTACCGCACTAATTAATACTGCCGCCCTGGCTGACGGATGGGCCAAACACACTCACACACACACACTTACACACACATACACTATCGCACACACACCATTCTAAGCTAAATAAAGTTATTAAGCAGTCCAGAAAAGGGCCACAAGCGAAAAAGCGTTGCCAAAAACGAAAAGGCCCAAAACGCAGCATGTGTTAAAATTATATAGAGAGTGCGTGTGCGCAGTGGACCCCCCTAATGGAGGCCTGCAGAAAGAGAAAGGAAGAAAGAGAGAGAGACCCACAGGGATCTCGGAGTTAATAAAAAACACATAATTGCGTTTGTTTGGACCAGGCTGGGATGCGTTTAGGTTGCCTCGGTTGAGTTTGGCGTGCCAAGATGTCGATTTGACTCCGTTACTGCCCACACCACACTGCAGCAAGCCTCTACCTGTCTCTCTCTCTCTCCCTCACTCTTTCTTTCTCTCTTTCTCTTTCTGGGCTGCTGCTGCTGCCGCGTGCTCAAGTGCGAAGTTCTGCGCAAACGCCAAGCGCCTGTGAAAATATGATTTTTGTTGCCATTTCGTGTTTTGCCACTTTGGAGGTCTTCATCATTTCTTCTTCACCTCCCTCTCTCTCTCTCTCTCGTCTCTCTCTTCCTCACTCCCTCTCCTTCTCTGCTTTGTGTTTCCATAAAACTGACCCCATGGGCAGTGAAATTAAGTTGATTTTTAATGCATTCGAGGTGGGCCTGCATTCGCGCGCGCGCAGCTTACTTCCTTGCAGGCATACGAAATTGAGGTATTTGCAGAGATTGCCGAATAAAGACGGGTCCCAAAACGAAGTCATAATAAAACAAAGGAGCGGCAGAGAGAGGGAGAAGGAGAGAAGAACTTTAGCTTTCATTCGTTTTCCTTTTCAACCTGCAAAAGCTATGCTTAATTTATGTTATGTAAAGCAAACAGTAACAGCTACTACGGAGTGTTGCCAGACTGCAAAACTATCGCTAATTGATAGTTTACTGCAGCGATGATTACTTTTAATGTATTCAGCTTAATTTGGTGCAGTAAATTACTCAATCTTACTTATATTTAAATAGACCTCTAAATAATTATTTGTTTTATATAATTTGATATTCATTTTAAATTGTTTTATCAATTTTACAGTGGTGCTATTCTAATTTCTTTAGTACTATATATTAACCATATTTTCAAATAACGCTACCTTTAATTACTTTCCTTCTGTAGATACTCCCAAAAATTTCGCAATTTGATAATAACTTGTTGAATTATTATAATATTTTATAAAAGTTAATTGAAATATTTATTCATCTTCATTGTTAACTAAATACGCACAATTCATATAAGTTTCTTTCTACAAATACTCCTAAAAATGTCGCAATTCGCTGATGAGATGCTGTATTCAAGTTATATTATGTAATCATAAATTAAAGTTATAATTTATATTCATTACTTATCAATATTATCCTTATTAAGCACAGTTATATTGCCTAATAATAATAAATTGTACTATTGTATTTATTTATATATGTTTCAAATTATCAATATCCTCTCATTCGTATGCCAACTTCTATTAGTTTCCCTCTACAAATTTCGCGTGCTTTCCCATCTTTAAGTTGAGCCCCCGCAATTATAAACTGTTATGTTTAACATATATAATGCTTCTACCCACATCCGACGACGACATTCTCGGCTGCTCATCTCTTGTCCGAAACTATCGAATATCGAATACTTCCGCGCTTGCTCACTGCCCACGTTCCCAGAACGTTGGCCATAATAAATTTCAACTTGTCTACACCTATTTTTACAAACATTTAAAAATTATTACACTGACTTTTTCATTATGCTCCGCGCACAGCAGAGCCGAGAGACCCCAGTCCGGTCCGGGTCCAGGGACTACCTTCGTCCGTCTCCGTATGCGGGGCCTGATGACCTTAAATTAAATGTGCAGCACATGAATTATGTAAGCTGTTTAATAAAGTGATTCCATTTGCATGCAAGAGCCCCGCACGCATGCGCAGCGGGCAGTCTCCTCCCCAGGAGAGGAGCCAGTTGCCAGTTGCCTGTTGCTGGAATGGACCAACCTGGGCAACAACTTACTCAAGAGAACGAACGAACTGGGGCCCCGAAGCGCGCGCTGATTGTCGCTTAATAAAAATGGTTATTGTGTTTTCTGGAGGAGCACCAGAAGGGAAAGAGGGGAGAGGGAGGAGAGAGGTGGAGGGGGCCCTCGCAGATTGCAGCGGCTATTTATGTGTGGCTTTTGTAAGAATTATTAATGTAAATCTTTCATAATTTTCTTAAGCTGTGCGCGTGCGCAGCGCAAAAAGAAGAAGAGGAGCAACAAAAATCAGACGAGGAACTTGAACGGAGTTTACAATGATTTATGGCGCCATCTGGCAAGGCTGTGTGGCATCCTTTGTACTGTGGCAAGCAGAGCTTTTAAGCACACGCACACGTGTGGCAGCACACGCGAGAGAGCTTAAAGCTCAAAGCTCTCACACGTTACCCTCCCTCGCTCCCTCTCTTTCTCTCTCTCTCTTGCTGTCTCGCTCTGGCGTTCATTCGTCATTTGGCTCCACCCACACAATGCGTTCATTTTGTGTGCCGACGCATGCGTCGTGCCCCAAATGGGGGATGCCAACAAAATGAAGTTGCAAGGAGGTACACAGACACTGTCTGTGTATGTGTCTGTGTGTGTATGTGTGAGTGTGTGTGTGGAATTACAAGAACAAATGCCACAGCAGTTTGCAGCTGACAGCAAATCAAAGCCAATGCCAGATTTTCCCCGCGGGGCAAGCACAACATCTGCCCTGCCAGGATGCCAGCCCCAATGAGAATGTGGCAGTTGCTCCTTGGCATGCTGCATGCTGCATGCTGCTCAGAGTACGCCAACTGTTGCCGCCAGCTGCAACTTGTTGTTGCTGCTGCTGCTGCTGTTGCATTCGTCATCTGCAACAGCGCCACATCAACGTCATAAACAGGCAGCAGCTGCTGCAGCATCAGCAACGTGCCACAAATGCATCTCCTGCTCCAACCTCACCTTCTTCTGGTTGGCTGACAGCCACTAAAAACTCAAGATGGCCGCCCATGTCCAACGGGTCTGGGCTGCTGCACTTGAACTTTCATTTTGACGATCTTCACTGTGATATTTCACAATACTGTGACAGGCGCAGTGTGTGATGAAGACTGTGAAGAGTACAATGAACATAACAAAGGCAGTTGAGCAAAGGGAGGGGGATAATAATAGATATTATATAGAGTATGCATATACTTCAATATATATATTATGTATATATGACAATACGAAATTGGCTCGATTTAGCTAAAAGAGTACATGGAAAAAACAGTCCATATATGTCTATAATAAAAGAGATTGACGATAAATAAATGAAAGTTACTTTTTGATCTGTATAATAAATAAGTTTCTATCTATTAATATTTTCTACTTTCTTATCTAATAGATATAGAAGTAATATATAAAAGTAATAGGAAACAGTTTGGAACTACTGCTTAAAATCTTAAGATCATAAATAGAAAGATCTATTGTACATACTTAATACTGTACCAATCATTTCTATCTTGATTTCTATACTTTCAAAGTGCCAAAGAATGTTCCGATTTCATTCAGTAGCTTTGACTCAGCGTATTCATGAATTAGTCACTTTATTGCTCTATGATCTAGCTCGAAAAAAGCTACTTAAGTGATTCAACACGGTATAATTAGTACACGAAAGTTTCCATAGAATATCTCGCATTGTTTTCCTTCCAATAGCCTCAAGCGTATCAATGATCTAATCAATTAATCAAACGTAGATGAAATGATTCACAATGAAAAAGAAATCAAGTTGAATAAGCAATGAGATCAGATTGGCATGGGTTGTATGTCTATAGAGGCTGAGGGAATGATTTCAAAGATATACTTATTAGAATTATTGTATTATTATTATATGGATTACAAAAGGATTTCATGGCATGAAGGATAAACCAAAATTAATTTTATGATATGAGGTTTAACAGCCTAGGATTCTATAATGTTTTGAAAAGGCTTTAATAGCTTCTCTTCAAATTAAAACTTTCTAGGAAATATTTCTTTCATTCTTACATATTTTAAATTATTAAATATACACAGAGATCAAAGTTTTGATTTGGTTTAGCTTAAAACTCCTTAAAGACCTTTAAACTCTAATAATACAAACCAATTATATAGATAAGCTCTAAATTCCTGCACAATTTAACAATTTATAGTGTTTTTTAATTGTTCGCTGAGTTTCTGTGCAACCCTACAAAACATTTTCCAACTCTTGCTTTGGGTTTGTTGGGTTGGCTGTGCTGCGCGCTGCGGTTTGTAAACCACTTGAAACAATTTTTAATTGTAATTTGCGCAAAGCAACGCCCCCTTGCGCAGCTGGGCGTAGTCCCCCCCTTGCCTGCCTGCTGCTCTAAACTTGGTCGAGAGTGGAGTGTGGAAAGTGGAGTGTGGAGAGTTGAAGAGTGGCTTGCATAGTTTAGTTGGAGGCATTGCTGGGATGCCAGCCGCGGCTGCGACGTTGCCAGGAATTTCCATAGAATGGCGCGTCCGGCATGCAGACGCGCTTTGTGCTGGGCGAGATTTGTAGGTGGGCCAAGTCAGGCAGCAGAAAAACAACAACAACAACAATAAGAAGAAGATGCAGAAGTAGTAGAAGGACGAAGAAGAAGAAGAAGAGGTTGCCACTCTCGAGGCGCTCTCGCTTTAATGCAACGCAGTCGCTTTAAAATTTTCGGCTTCTTTCTCGAGTGCAATTAAAAATGAAAAATTTTCCCACACATTCGGTCAACGACGACGTCGACAACGATAAGAGAGAGAGACAGCTGAGACAGCAGAGAGAGGGAGAGAGAGAGAGAGGGAGGGAGGGAGATAGGCAGAGCGAGACAGTTGTCCAGTTTGGAACCCTTTTTGCCCAGTGCGCGCTGCACTGATTTCTTTTTCATGTCAGAGAGCAATGCAAACTGCGTGCACTGATTGGAGGCCAACGGAATTTTTCCCATACAGCGAAGGTGCGTCGCCGTCGCAGCTACCATCTTCCAGCTACCCATCTGCCCAGCTCCTCAGTCTTGCCCATCCCGCTCTCTCTCTCCCGCGCTCCGCTCTTCCCCCCTCTTTCCCTTCTGCTTGCCTTGTGCCACTTTGGAAGCCAGCGGAATGCGTCGAGTTATGTTTGCAATGTCGTAAGGTTGCTTGCAGCGGAAGACGCTCCTCCTTCTCTCCTACTCTTCTCTCCCCTCTCCCCCCTACTTCACCTTCCCCACCCTGTGTTGTGAAATTACTTTGATTAATTTTCGCTTAATTTTTATTTTTATTTCTTACTTTTCGCAAATATTTGTGCAGCGTAAAATTTGCGTCATTTTGAGGATTTATGAACGTCGTCGTTGAGTTAATTAAATTCGAAACTGAAAATTAACTAAATTATGGCTCTACCTTTGTCTCTCGCTCTCTTTCTCTCTCTCTCTGCTCCCCTCCTTTCTGTTTCTCTGGGCGACGCCATTACGTTTGTTTTTCATGATTTTTTCCTTTTAATGAGCACAAATTGTTTTGGACTTTCGGGGCGCACCTTGCGAATCTCAGTGAGCATTGAAAAACTATGAAAATTAATGAAAATAATGAAAATTGTTTCGAGCTGCCAGGCGGGAGGGCCTGTACAGTGGGCGTGGGAAACGTGCGACATGATACGGAAATCATTTGCAGATATCTCTCTCGAAATATCTCCCAATCTCAAATAATGAGCATATTACACAAGCTGATGGTGTAGCACGACATACACACACACACACACTCACACACAGACACAACGCTCAACCCCCCGAGTGCTAATTGACGGGGAGAAATATTGGCAAGGGGTAGTCGACAGTTGAGATACTCTGTAAATGATAGTACTGAGTAAAGTCTTATGTTTCTATTTGTACTTTTAGAAAATGGAAGTTCCGTGTAATGTGAGATATGAAATAAGGAATGTAGACGATGATTATATACTCTATATAGTTTGTTAGCTAAAAGGTAGAAGAAACCGTACATCGAAGTTAAGATACTATATTTCGATGTACGGATTCTTTACTCATAATAATATATAAAAAAAAAAAAAAAAAAATAAAAAAATTCCATGGTTGATTTGAATAAAAATTGTTGATCAATATTAGAAATAAAATAATTCATTCAGATATGAAAATATATGTTTATATAAGACAATGTTTTGTACAGGTATTCAAGACATTCAATACATTAATATATATATTAATATTAATATATATCTATATAATACTGGAGTAAAATTGGTCAATACTCTTTAAAGTATTGCAAATAAATATTAACTATAAATGAAGAACCTTTTTAATATTAATCGCTGCTTCTCTGCCTTCTTCGACTTCCAGCTAATTTTACTCTCTTGCTTATACCCTGTAAATGCAGGAGAACAAACAAAAGCAACCCCCTTTGTCTGCCCTTTAAACAGAGTTATCAACACTTGCCCCGGCAGCGGAAATATGTTAATATCTGTGAAATTGATCTGATTTTAATTTCAACGCTGTTCCCCCTGCTCTACTTCCTTTCTCTGCCTCTGCCTGTGCCTCTGCCTGTGCCTCTACCTCTGTTCTCGCTTCGGGAATTCCTTACAGTTCGCTGCACATTTTTCATGCTTAGCCGCAACAACAACAACAAGAACAAGAACAACAGCAACAACATGAGCAACCCTTTAGCATTAACCATTGCCCGCTTGCAGTACCAATTGCAGTTCCATTTCCATTTTCATTCTCTGTCGTCGGATCTGGTTGGTCGGTTAATCCTTTTGGTAATTTATGCGCACTCCTCGCGCTGCCACTTACCAAACTAATCATCATCATCATCCACATCCACATCCACATCCACATCATGATCATCCTCCGGCTACCTCCGGCCCCGGTCCCACTTTTCTGGCCATGTCACGTGTCCGTCCGTCTGCCTCCCCTCTCTGAGTTGCTGTCATTATGCCTGTGGTTGTTGTTGTTGCTGTTGTTGCTGCCGCTTGTCGTGGTTGTATTGTTTATTGTGACAATTCTTGTCAACAGCGCAGCAAATGTCAACGGCACATTGATGGATGTGCCGCCAGTTCCACAGCCGCGAGCCCAGAACCCGCCAGCCTGAAGCTGAAGCTGAGGCTGAGAATGAGGATGAGGCTGAGGCTGAAGCCACAGCCAGGTGATGGTGATTCATGGCAATTGCATGCGGTAAAGAGATGCTCAAATGTTGTTCTTGTTATTGTGGCTGCTATTGTTGTTGTTGCACTTCTTGTTGTTGCTGTTGTTGTGGTCACTGAACAGAGATAATGCCTGCAGTTGTTAACGCTCGTGTTTAACGAGAACTTACCGAACCCAAATTGGCTTAAATTACACATTAAAGCGAAGAGTTCTGCATAAAATATTGCTAAATTGAAGGGAATTGCAGAATGTACAAAGCTAAAGATATATACTGAAACTTAAAATGATAATATAAAGAAGGATATATAAAAAAACACAGTTTTCTAGAACTTAGTTGAGAAGCGGAAAATTTATAATAAAATGCTTTTAAATTGAAGAGAAATGTTTAGTTTTCTGAAAAGAAACATTTAAAAGTAAATATAAAAAAAAAAGGTAAATAGAACATGAAAGAAAAGAGATATTTCTTGTTAAATTGAAAAGAAAACTTTTTTGAATAAACTAACTTCATAGAATTAAATTGAAAATGCTATTAAATTAAAGACAATTGTTTATCTATCCAAAAGGATATATCGCAGTTGCACTAAACTGTAAGAAAAGTATTGTCATACTCTAAAAAGAAAAAAAAAAAAAAAAAAAAAAAAAAAAAAAATTCTCATAAAGTTCAAATAAAAATTATTGCTATGGAGACATATACAAGTTGTGATAGAATGTAAAATATTGGAGATATATATTTCGAGGTTCGAAACTAAAATAAAAGTAAATGATAAATTATTTAAATTATTTAAATACTTAAGCCAACTCGTGGTCAATGGTCGTACCTATGTATATATGTATACTTACATTTAATTTAACAAGCACTTTCAAATGTGTCGTTATAGCCGCTACATACCTCATCAACACCATTTCTTCAATATATAACTTCTATATTTTGCGTATTTTTCGTTGCATACTCCCAGGGAGGGGCTTCGAAATCAGTACATATTTAGAATTTCTTTTATAACTTCCAATTTAAATATCCGATCGCAAACAAATTTTCAGAAATCATTTGAATGCTCATATTAATTATGTTTTCCAAAACTGAACTGTTCTGCATTAAAATCACACTTGGGATTCGATTTTTTCGATTTAAGAGTGTAGGAGGGGGCGTGGACAAAATCAAAAATAGACTTGATCTGTGTGCAATAAAATATTAACTCCAAATTTGGTACCCTTCTACCACATGGGTACCGGGTATAAAAAGTATTCAACAAATTTGAGCCAATAGACACCAAAGACACAATAATGATAACATTCAGTTCTTAAGAGTTTATTTTTCTAAACCTAAACCTTCTGCAATAATTTTCACAGCATTTTTAAATAGTTTCAATGGTTTGCATAACCTTAAAACCAGCTTGAAAATTTAAATTATGAAAACATAATAGCCGCAATGCATTTTCAGCTTTAAACATTATTGTTACTAAGCTCGCAGCTTGCAATATGTTTCACAAGATGTTGCCACATCAAATTTGTGGCAAAAACAGCTGGCAACAAGTGTGGCAGCCTTTGAAGTGTAACAAGTGAGAAGTCAAAGAGGGTTAAGTTCACATAACCCCAGTCAACACACAAACAAAGAGACCTTCGACCCACATTTGCTGCAGCTTTCACTTGGCTCAAACTAGGAAGTAGACGCGAATCAATTGTCTGGGGTATGTCCCTGCCATGCCACGCCCACCCGCCCAAATTAGCATATTTCAAAGACTAGAAGAACAATAACAAAAGACAACGAATGCAATAATTGGAGTCCTTGAGCTGCGCCAGTTTCACTTTTGCCTCCTCGTCGTCATCGTCGTCGTCGTCGTCGCTTTAATCCTTTGATGTTCAACAGAAGTGGCACTCGGTCGCGTGTGTCCTTGTCTCCTTGTGCCGCCGCCGCCGCCAACAACAACAATGCCACTTAATCAGTTTTGTCTTTTATCGCACCCGTTCTCTCTTTCTCTCTCTCTCACTCTCTCACTCTTGCCTTGGCTTTCTTTTTGCTCTTTAAGGCAGGTGTCAAGCGGGAAGAGGAGGGAGGGCAGTACATGGGTCAACAGGGGTTAAGGCCGCCTTAATCCTTAATGCATTGAAATGCATTTTGGGTTAATTAGGCCGCAAGTACAACAACAAGTCAAGCGAGAGCGCAAATATTGCATGCGATAAATGCACATGCGAAAATCGCAGCCGATGATGCCCTGCCTCAATGTATGGCGCGTTTATTCTTTGATGTATTTGTACTTTCACCAGCCAGTCGCTGCGCAGCATGCAGCAGAAGTCTGACAGACAGACAAACGTACAGACAGACGGACAGACAGACAGACAGGAGCAGCAGCCACCCCAAGGACGGGGCGCAGGACGTCAGTCAAGGCACGCGCATAACGACATCATCTTCATTCATCTGCAGAGTAAACATCATCAACCCCATCTTCATCATCGGCAAGGATAACAAGCCAGGACCTACGACCTGCGCTTGTCAGGCGCCGTTGCTGCCTCTGCTCAGCTTCGGCTTCAGCTTCAGCTTTTGCCTCTGTTTCAATTTTTGATTTTCATTTGCATTTAGAGGCTGTCGCACTCGGCTCTTGCCTCATAGTCGTGCGACGCGTTTCGCTGACAGGACGTTCCAGCCGTGTCCTGTGTCCTGTCAATTCTCTCGGTCTTCCGCTGCGATAAATATAACAAAACAAATAACACACAATAAAATATTGTAATAACATTATAATGATATATTTATCAATACAAGAATAACGCAATAATTCCCATCGTATAAACATAAAGAATAATCAAGTCAATTCAAGTCGCGATTTGTGAAGTGTTAAGCAAATAGCATATGAGTTTATAAGGATTTTAGAATATATTGAACTATACAATATATTAAAAATATTTATAAAATTGAAATTAATATATACAATAAAATTAATGTATCAAAAGTCCCAAAAATAATATAAATATAAAATTTATTGCAGTAATACGCAGTAAGCAAGAACAAACGAGTAAAGAATATATATATATATTTTTTTTTATGTTTAATGTATTTGATAATTAAAAAAATAAATTGTCAAGTCTATTCAAGTCGCGATTTGTGAAGTGCTAAGCTAATAGCATATGAGTTTATAAGGATTTTAAAATATATAAAACTACACAATATACTAAAAATATATATAAAATTTAAACAAATGTATACAATAAAATGAATATATCAAGAGTCGCAAAAATACTATGAATATAATAATTATTGCAGTAATACCCAGTAAGCAAGAGCGAATGAATAACGAAAATATTTTTTTATTTTTTTTTAATGTTTTATGTATTTGATAATTGAAGTCAGGTACAGTTTGTTTTTATATCTTTCGACTATTGAAAATGTTCAAAAAAGGCAATACCAACCATTTTCATCGCTATTTAAAATAGAAAAATGTTTATTTTCAAAATAACTTCCAAGCTTTTACAAGATCAAAATTAAACAAAATTTCATTTTAACAAATCATAAAATATTCATAAAACTAATATAATGTTTAAACAATTAATAAAATATCAGTTGGTTTTTAAAAAAGTTATTAATTTTGAAAGTCTCAATTGAATATGAAAAATCTTAAAAATTATCTTAATGTTCACCTAATTCCGAATATAACATAAAAATAAACCATGAATATAATAATGTTCTTTAGCAAACAGTGAAAATTGAAGTTCGATTTTGTTTGTAAATTTTTTTTCCGTTCTTTTTTATATGTGAAATTCCAAGGATTATTAAATTTATATTCCATTTTAAAACAGTTCACAATCCATGCAGAAAGTGACATTACACAAGAAAATCAACTAAGTCTTGATCAATTTGAGAAACATCAAACCAAAATATAATCCAAAGCAATTATTTAAAATCTAAAAAAACATCTCCATTATCATTCTTAATATGTCCATAAGCAAATCAGGCATATTTCTCACGCATTAACAGTGACTTTTAATAACGTGAACAACATCAAGGCCCGCACACAGCTTTATCCCCAAGCAAAAGAAAAAAAAAGAACGTAACCCGAGAGAAAAACACGCTCAGCAAAAAGTGCAACGAATCAAACTCAGTTCTCGGTACTCCCGTCTCCAATCTCTCGCAAAAGAAAAGCCACCCAGAAGCAAGGTTCGTGTGGATTAAAAATAAATATATACATAAGAAAAGCAAAGCTAAACCCAGAGAAAAATGAACTGCAGACCAATCAGATCACCACAGCCAGAACAGGCTGAGCGCCATAAAAAACGATTGTAAAGCAACAACAACAACAACAACAACAAAAAATAAAAAGGAAGGTAACAAAAATATTACGGGCAAAAAAAAACAGAAAAAAAACAAAAAGAAAAGGAATTGCAAGTCGACTTCAGTAGCCCAAAGAACCGAAACGAACCAGAGTCGAACGATCGCTGTTTATTGGCGCTTTGGTCACGATCGCAGACGGGCATAACCGAACAGTGTTGGAAAAATGTGTAAAATTTAACAGTATAAACAAAAAGAAACTCCAAATTAAAATCGATTTTAAATGCTCCAAAAGGAAAATGCCGCGAAAATGTAAATTGAAAAGCGAAGCGAAGTGTCGCTCTACAAAATGTGGACACAGCAAACCAAAGCAACAGCAACAACAGCAACATCAGCAACAACAACTGATCAACTAAGTTGGGACTACAACAACAACGACAACAACTCGCACAACAATCATGTTTTGCCACTGAAAATTAGGCTACAATTGTATGAAAATTTATGCAAAACAAAGCCAAGCGATGACTGCGTTGCAAGCAACAACAACAACAACAACAACAGTAACATCAGCAGCAACAGCAACATCGGCAACGGCAGCAACATCAGCAACATGCAGCAGCAACGCAGGAAACATCATTGTTACCACACCATCATCGTCGTCGTCGCGTCATTGCCATTTGCATTTAATTGTTGTGATTATCTTGGCCTGCTGCACACGCTGGTAAGTGAGCGAGTATCTTGTATCTCATAGATATGCCAGCGTATCCATCAACACGTCGTCGTACCGTAGTAGTATGTAAAGCAAAGCTCACCATGTGTAAATGGGCTGTCAACAAATTAACCCAAGCTCCAAACTGAGCACTGTTGTTAATGTTGTTGTTGCTGTTGTTGTTGCTGTTGTTGTCGGTGGCAAGTTAATTAATTAAACGACTAGGCACAGCAACAACAACAGCGGTAACAACAGCAGCACTTAATGGTGTCGAGCCAACAGATTAATCAATTGTCTCTGCTGCATGTCGGAAAACTGTCAGCCAAAGGTGTTGGCATAATTAATATTGATCTATCATTAAAGGGGATCAGTTAAGGTAACCCGTGCCGGCTCAACTTGTAGTTGTTGCGAGGGAAAAAGAAAAAAAATTAAAAATCATCGGGTGTTTCAATAGGGATTTTGATGAAATTTTGTGAGCTGTTCATTAAAGGGATTAGCTTCTTATTTGCCAAGTTTCATGACATTATCTTATATAGATATTGAGTTATGAGTTGGCTAATTCTGTTTCGCCCATAACTTTGGTAATATGAAGCATGCCAGAAATCTATTACTCAATACAGCTAGAACATCACTAAAAGTTTATGTATATAAAATTTAATGACTGTAGCTGCTATAGATCCTGAGATATGTGAGAATTACTGATTTTGTATAATTTTTTATTTATAAAAAAGACTAAGGAAAACTTTCTGCCATTCATTATTCGTAAATTGGAAACCTCAGATTATTGAGCTTAAAAAAATAAAGATTTTACTTAGAAATCATGAAAATATACTCGGAAATATCAGAAATATTTCTTATATTCAAGCTGACATCAATAGTTGATATTCTATGAGAGTTCTCGGCAAAAATGGCAATTCGACCAAACTGCGCGTAGCTCTTGGCCGGACAGACAACGCCATTTTGAACAATTCATGGCCATTGCCGGACAAGGCACCCAACCAGAGCTGGAGCTGAAGTTGCAATTGGAGTTGGAGTTGGAGTTGAAGCTGCAACTGGCGCTGTACTGCCCGCGGCTGCAGCTCCCTTTCGGCTGCCGTTGCAGTTGCAGTTGCTGCTGCTGCTGCTGCCAGCCTACACAATTGAGTTGATTTCCATTGCAGGGTGGTCCCCTTATAATGCGCCTGGTGCTGTCAATCGGTCGCCGTCTCCAACTACTACAGTGAATCCCCCTGCCTCTCCTCCATCAGCTTCTTGCAGCGCACTGAGGCGAACGAGAGCTGTGTGTCTATCCGTATGTCCGTCCGGGGTACCAGGTGCGGCTGACTGAATGCCTTGGTTGGTTGACTGGCGAACTGACTGGTTGCCCTGCCTAGTAGTTGCAGCTTGTTAATCTCGTTGTTGTTGCAGTTGCTCTTGTTGTAGTTGTTGCACGGGGTTGTCAACATACTTTTTTGCTTGTTGACAACGTTGCAACGTTGCAGTGGAGGCTCGAGACTGCAGCCCCAGTCTGCCTACCTGCCTGCCTGCCTGCCTGCCATGCCTGGCAGCCTGAAGAGCTGCCTGCAATTCGTTGCTGCCTCCTTGTGGCAGGCAAGCGTCATAATTGCAGCGCATAATGAGGCTCAACTGCTGCAACTGCAACGAAATTTTGCAATTTCGTTTGAAATGCAAATGAAGCAACTGCCATGCCACGCCTTGCCACGCCCACTCCAAGCAGGGCAAGTGCAGTGCGAGTGCAGTGCATAATGTGCAGCAGGCGAAATCCTAATTGGGTGCAACAACACATACCGAACACACACACACACACACACACACACACACACACACACACACACACACACCTGCACACACATGCACTCCCACGCCGAGTGCATTCTGGCCTGCATCACACGCGGCGTATGCGCAACGACTTGAGTTGACTCGTTGACTTGCAACTGTGCTGCAGTGCTGCTACTTTGCCTGCCTCGAGTCTTGAGCATACATGTGTTCTATATGTATATTCCTAAGTCTACCTGGCCACTCTTTAAGTTGCTTGTTCAATTTTTTGCATCTCCTTATTGCGCCACAAACTCGTCTCAAAAAGATCTAACGCAAAAGTTGCAGATTCAACGATTGTGATGTCTTAGAGCAGGTAAAGAAAGATAGCACAAGACAGTCTATAGATTGTGGGCTTGAAGTATAGTAATTGTGTTAGATGTTTTACGAGATTGGTCTTGTTTTTAAACTCTTCACTTAAAGATATGTTTGATTTGACTTTGGAAATATTCTGTAGAATATAGAAAACTACATAAAGCCTCTTTGATATACCATGAAGCAGATCTTGAACCTTGAATACAATAAAGTAATCTTTGTAGAACATGTTTAGTAAGTTTTGAATTCTACAACAATCTCATCATAATAAAATATAAAAAAATAAAATTATAAGTTCTTATTGATGATGTTTGACGAGATTACTCATGTCTTTAAACTCTGAGTTAAGCTTAATTCGATAATAGAAATATTCTGTAAAATATAGAAAACTACAAAAAGCCTCTTTGATATGCCGTAAAGAAGTTCTTTAGCCTATACTGATCTTTGTAGAACATGCTTAATGAGTTTGAAAAACTACAAGAATCTATCTAAATAAAATATACAAAAATAAAATGATAATAAGCTTTTATTAATAATCAAAAGACTTTAATTAGTACTAGAAATCGTATGTAATATACATTATGTACCATCGATTGAGTCAACCTTATCAGCGAGTGGAGACTCCTCTGTGACGCCGCACTCCCCTCTCTACACTCCACACATACGTATCTCAACTCGCTAAAAGACCGCGCTCTATCGTTAACTACAAATCAGGCAAACAAAACTGCAATTTAAAGAGATCCAGTCGAAAGGCAGAGGAGAAGCGGGGGAGGAGAGGTGCAGGTAAAAACTTCTTGGCAAAATGCATTTTAATTGGTCGCAAGATATGCAATGCAGGCCATCGCACAGAGCCATCTGCCAGACGTCTTTCAGATAAAGAATTTAAACTGATGCACATTTTGTTAACAGCTTTATAAAGCGTACGGCTTTTAGTTGTGCTCCGACATCGACTTCGGGACTTCGGGACTTTGGGACTTCGAATTCGAAGTTGTTGTTGTTGCTGTTGCCAGTGAATTCAATAAAACTGATAAGGCAACAAAGTCAAGGAACCGCAATGCGATGGGCTGCGATGCCTTGCGATGCGAAGCTGACTCACCCAGTCCAAGTTCAGGTTGAATTCACGTTGCGATCCTGCGATGCGATGCGAGAACGTCGACGTATTTCACGCGATGCGATAACAGCGCAATTGATTCGCTTATAAAATTTATCGATCTGTTAGCCATGGCTTAAAATGTTGCCAACTTCGCCACTTGGCAATGTGAATACGATATTTGCTTATCAGTAGCGACTAAAGTGTTGCCACGATAAAAAAGAAAAGAATCTGTAAAGAGGCGAGAAGAACTGCAGGAGGAGAAGAAACTGAAAGAGAACAGCAGAGAAATGACTGCAAAAGTTGATTTCATTTTCATAATTTCAGTTCGGTTTCTCACGCTCACAACGTGAGCTCTTGAGTTCTATTGAAATGCCATAAAAAGATTGAAATGTGTGTTGCAAGGCTTTAATAGGCGCCGCCACGGTGAGTCGCCTTCACTCGAAGGGGAATCAACTTTTTGGGGGCACTGTCAAACGGTAGCCCATGCATAAATCAAGGATTTTTCTCTTTTCGGTTTATGCCCCACGTCCACGAACTATATCAAATCAGTTAGCTATCTAAGCCAGTTAGGCATAAACATTGTTTCCCACACACACTCACCACACACACACACACACGCACACACTCGCACACACTCGTCGTACCCCAGTCGAGACGGTACATTCCTGGCCTGCCTGAGTCCGGACTACGGAGCCACGGCAACAGCTAGGAATGCTTTTGATCTGTGGCGACTATTCAAATATATACAGGGTGCCACTGCTTGAATCTCAGCTCAGCTTCGAGTTAGCTGCAATTAAACGAATTTATCGCATTGTTTGCGTTACTTTAAAGCGAACCCAAACTGGCAAAGACGAAAAAGCGAAAGTCAACTTGCTGAAAAGTAACTGGGGAAATTATTTGGAAATTCTAGTGCGCCTAAGCTCTCAAATAGAAATAGAAATTCTACTTTTAACCTATTTTAACCTATTTCAACCTATTTAAACCTATCAAAACCTATTCAAGCCCATTTTAACCTATTTCAACCTATTTAAGCCTTTTCAAATCTCTTTTTTAACATTTTTAAACCCATTTAAACCTATTTAAACCTATTTAAACCTATTTAGACCTATTTAGACCTATTAAAACCTATTTAGACCTATTAAAACCTATTTTAACCTATTTTTTTTTTTCAAATAGAAAAGAAAACTAAAAATGTATGATATTTAGAGGTAAAGAAAAATTGCAGATTCCTTTTAGTCTGTCAAAAAAAGCAATATGTTTTAGATGATTGCAATATTTAATCTATTGTGTCGAAGATTATAGATTCTATGTTATAGATATATACCAATGTAGATATAAAGAAAGAGGTTCAATTAGGTCTTGCTTAGGTTCTTTTAGCGTTTGTTTAGGTTCTCTTAGCTCTTCTTTAGTATGATTATTTATTCTTTTATATGTTGGGTTATAGGTTGGGCGACCTATAGTATACTCATATTCTTATTATATATTTCTTATAACATTACTCTCATTTGCTTAGACTACATTCGTAATACCGAACTGGAGTACTTTATAAGTAACCATAATATAAAGCTACTTGCTGCAGGTATTACCTGCGTAATACTCACTGTAATCTTCTCTGTTGAATCTGCGCAAAACCCACACTGAAAACTTGCACCTCATTAACATGGCTAAACAGTGTGTTGCAACATCTCTTGCTGCCCCATCGCCCCAGCGCGATCTACGTTTCCATTTTCAGTTCCATCGTCAACTGCAACTGCAGCAGCTGTCGAGTTGAGGCTCAGAGCTGAGGCTAATCAGCTTGCAGCCGAAGCAGAGCAGAATCGTTTCGTGAATGGCATACCAAATGATCGTGCTGATGTTGATGATGATGATGATGATGATGATCGTCGTGATGACGTTGAGAGATCCTCAGATCTTGACTTGGCTCTGTTGCAGCTGAGGACGTGTGTGAAAATGGCACGTTTCTACATTTGAGTATTTTTTACATGCGCTACGTGCCCCAATTAACCCCACACCTCCCTCTCCGTGCTCTCTCAGTCTCTGGCAGGCAGTGCAGACGCCAGCGGGCAGCGCATCACGTATACGCGCGGTATGCCAGGCTGCTCTCTGCGTGTCATAGATCAACGCGATGCGATGGCGCTGGATATGCCTCGCTTGTCTGCATGTGTATGCAAGTATGTGTGCGTGTGTATCTGTGTGTGAGTGTATGTAGCAATGATGAAGTTGTTCAACGTCAACTGGCACTCGCAGCAGATCAGTGGCGCAAGATCAGAACACCTCTCCGCTGACCTTGAATGCCATGGCGCGCTCTAAATGAGTTCAATGAGAGCCACAAGCTCCACACTCCTCTCTTGTCTACCTCTCCCTCTCTCTCCCTCTCTCTCTCTCCCTCTGCTTATCACTCTTACTGGCTTCCTCTGTTCTGAGTCATAGACCAAAGATTTATGACATTGTTGGAATTTAATTTAGCTACTGTCCCCCTCCCCTTGCCCCTCCCCCTCTGTCTATTCTCGCTGTCTGCTGCTCTTTTTTGCTGATTAAATCGGCCACAAGCTCAAATTAAATTTCACATAAACAAATCAAATGAAATTAAATTAAATTTGTTGCCAAGCATTTTTGTTATGCTCTTTCTGCTTCTTCTTTTTCCCTAACATTTTTGTGTTTTGTCTGCGGTTTTTTGGCGCTCAAGGTTAATGGCAAAGTTGAGCTTTAATTGTCAGCTGCGGTCAGCTGTAATCACATTTTTTGTGTGCGATGAAAGAGAGAGAAAGAGACAACAAGAGAGGGAAATTGTTCCAGAGTTGAGTTGGCATGTGAATTATATCATGGGGAGTATTGTAGGAAGGCTTAAATGATTTGTTCTTGTTTAGCAATGAATATATCCGAGAGTAGAAATTCAATACAAACAATTTCATTTTAGATTTTTATAACCTCAAAAAAAACATCACCTATATTAAGTGTTAAGTAGTCTTTATATAAAATTTTGCAATTCTGTCTGTGATAATAGCAGAGATCTGCAATATTTAAAGTACCTTTTCCCTGTACTTCAGACTTTTCTAGTTGTAAGTCTGCTTATATATTATATTATATATTGTGAGATGAAAGAGAGAGAAAGAGACAACAAGAGAGGGAAATTGTTCCCGTGTTGAGTTGGCATGAGAATTATACGAGTATCATGGGGAATATCGTAGGGAGAGTTTTAGGCAGCTTCAATGATTTGTTCTTGTATAGCAATGAATATATCAGAGAGCAGAAATTTAATACAAACAATTTCATTTTAGATTTCTATAACCTCAAAAAAACACCACCCTTATTAAGTGTTAAGTAATCTTTATACAACATTTTGCAACTCTGTCTGTGATAATAGCAGAGATCCGCAATATTTAAAGTAACTTTCCCTTGTACTTCAGACTTTTCTACTTGTAAGTCTGCTTATATATTATATTATTTATTATATTATATATTGTGAGATGAAAGAGAGAGAAAGAGACGACAAGAGAGGGAAATTGTTCCAGTGTTGAGTTGGCATGTGAATTATATCATGGGGAACATTGTAGGAAGAGTTTTAGGCAGCTTAAACTAATTATTCTTGTATAGCAATGCATATATCAGAGAGCAGAAATTCAATGCAAACTATTTTCTTTTAGATTTCTATAACCTCAAAAAAAACATCAGCATTATTAAGTGTTAAGTAGTCTTTATATACAATTTTGCAACGCTGTCTGTGATAATAGCAGAGATCTGCAATATTTAAACTACCTTTCCCTTGTACTTCAGACTTTTCTAGTTGTGGGTCTGCTCAACCATAATATACACATGTTATTTATATATTTCTCCTTCATCTACATATAAATCTTCCCTTCAGGCTGTATGGCTTGCCAGACGGACGTGCCACATGCCGCTCGGTGCCGGGTCTGACCAAGGATCAGGTGGAACTGTGCTACAAGGCCAGTGATGTGACAGCCGCAGCCCTAGAGGGCCTGGACATGGCCATCAGAGAGTGCCAGATACAGGTAAGAATCGAATTCTAAATCAAAACAAAACTCAATCCAGAACGACTTCATTGGTCTAATGTTATGACCCACTTGAAAATGGAAATGATCTGAAATTGCTGCACACACATTTCATTTAAGTGCCATTTGACGAAGTCGAAGAGCCAATTCGCATTCGCTTTTCACCATCATTAGCTAATCATTTTATGTTGATGTAGTTTCAGTGGCATCGTTGGAACTGCTCATCGCTGAGCACAAAGAGTCGCAATCCGCATGCCTCTAATCTGCTCAAGAAAGGTGAGTTGCCCCTGCCTTCCCTCTCTCTCTCACTCTCCTAGTGAAGGCTCCCAGGTAGCCAGGCCAAAAAGCCATTAAGCTGACACTAAAATGTGCAGTAAGTGTGGCTCAGCTTTCACGCAAACAAAATCGCTTTATGACCAACAAACGACAACAACACCAACAACAAACTGTCAACGAGTTTGCGGTTAGACGCAGAGCAAAGGCCCACACGCAAACCGCTAGGCAGTACGCAAAAAAAAAAAACATAGAAAAAGAACCGCTAAGTTGACGTAGAGGAAGTTTTTATACTCTTTCAATCGGTTGCCAGCAATAAAGCCAGCTGATCGACCATACAGATAGTAGTAATGGGAGAATCTGTCCACTCTTCCCATTTCAATAACTAAACTGAATTCATTAAAAGTCATATATGAATAACTTCTTTTATAGATCGGAAAGTTATCTAAGTATATAAAGCAAGATGTTATAGCTTTACCAACATGTCTAGAAACTTGAAAAATCATATCAAGTATAGAATAAACTTAGAAAATATTTAAAATATACTTAAATGCCATTCAAATAAGATGTAGATGAGATCTATCACTGGTATCCAACAATCCTCAATATCTTATCTGTCCAAAACACAACTTAGTATAGATTCAATTTTCCACGAATCTATTTCTATATATTCCAGGTACAAATGAAACTCTTGTAAACATATAAGTGATATAGGGCCATTGCATCTTTCCCCTTCAATTGATAGTACCCTTAGAAAAGCTATAGAAAAACAGAGTCTAATTAAAATTGCACAACCCTCGCAACTCACGGCCCTCTCACGACATCGGACAGTGTCCGAAGCTATTAGCCGTCGCATTATTAGACACGCCATGGGACAGAAACCACAGCAGCCCAGAGTCGAGTCTCTTGGCTCTAATACCGTACCTAGCACCTCCTCTCTCCCATCTCTTGCCCTACCATACATGGTTCGCTTGACTCGCCGCAAGATCATGTTTCTAAGTTTCTGTCCCATAGACAGAGAGAGAAAGAGAGAGAGAGAGAGAGAGTGTCGTTGCGGCGCTTGTAATGGACGCACCTTTGTCACAGCCTAGTGCATCCCGTGCTGTGCGGCAGTGCGAACTTTGACTTTGATATCTTAATCTCTTGGCCAGGCATTATATTACACATGATTCCGACTATATGCATACTACTGAGCACGGCGTGTGCCTTATGCCGAACATCTACAAAGACTTTGCCGCTGTTACTCGCTCTGCTTGGCCAGGCAACAAGTAGCGGTAACTCTATGATCACAAGCGCCGATCTACAGTCGAGAACTATATCAGCTGACTACTGTTATGAGCAGTGTCTGGGAAGTAGCTTAAGTTTTGAATAGAGAAGAAGTAGGGATCGTAAGGGAAAAGGTAGTTCAATGAAGAAACAGAGTTTAGTTGGACTTATACAGTAAACTGTTTGATAGGGTTTTGAAATCAGAAAGACTCCTTATATAATATAATATATACCCTTAAAATACAATAATTATATAGACTAAAATATATAAGAAAAGTTTAAGGACCCACAAGAGATCTGCGAAGTATAAAAAGATATACAAAACAATTGGAAAACTAAACTTGAATAGTTTAAAGTTCTTATACCTACAGTTGGTGCAGTTCATCTCTATATTTCTTTACATATCAGAGACTATTTCCCTGAATTATGTCAAGTATCTTAACTGGAAAGAAAACCACATCCATTTAAACTAAAGAAAGAAATCTGCTGCGCTTCGCAAAACCAATTGCTCAGGTGACAATCAAGTCCAACTGAGCGAGGCCGAGAGTCGAGTGTCCTTTGGTATGCACGGACGGCGTTCCCAAGCGCTTCATTAGTTAAATTATGCGTCATACAATCGCTGTAAAAATGCCAAAACAATGGGTCGACCTAAAGCTGCGTCAAAATGGCGGCATGCAGTGCAGATGCAAACGATATCTTTGCCCACAGTAGCAAGAAAGGCTGAAAAGATTTCTCACAAATTTCAATGTGCCTCCAATTGAGGCAGCAGCAGAAGTAGCAGGCTTTGGGGGGGGAGGAAGGGCGGCGGATGAACCACAGAGACAAGCAACAAGGGGAAGAAGAAGCAGCAGCAGCAGCAGCAGTCAACGAGTTGCCTGGGAGACGGTCGGACAAGTAAAAGGGAAAGGCTCGTCTCAGGTCTCAAGTCTCTTGTCTCTCAGCTCGTTCAGCCAGTTCCCTCGCAGTCCGGCGTAATTTATTTGCATTCATCGTATAAATTATATTGTAAGCAAACCACTTCATTCAATTTCAATTTAAAAAATTGTTATCTCTGTTGACGGATGCTGCCGCGGCCACTGACAACGCAACAGCCAAGCCGAGAGACAGCGCGACATTTCGCAAGACAAACGAAAAGCGAACAAGAAGCAGGAGGGACAGGAGGGGGTAGAGGAAGCCCACTCAACAGCTTCGGGGCGGGGAATGGGTGAAAGATGTTGACCGAATCAAATTTGAGCTTGGTTAGAGATGCTGGTAGAATTTAGCGAAGAAATCGGTTTGTTTGTTAGGAAAGTATATGGAAAGAATGATATAGCTTTGATAATCTTCAAAACTTTCTTAGGGAACGACTGGATGCGGAGAGTGAATACTAAATACAGAGTTTATCTAAGATAAATCCTTTCTACTAATTATATTAAATAATATTTTATAATACAATTTCAGATTAGTTTAAAGTATTGTACCTATACCCAAAGTATACATAGATGTTAGGGACTCCACTTAATGTTTATGGCATATATTATACTCAAATTATATATAATTATATTATTACAATAAAGGAACTATTCCGAAAGTATACAGAGATCTTAGGGAGTGCTCTTCTAATAATAATATCTGCAAATCGAAATCATGTTATAACAAAAACCATAACAATACAATACTCTTGACAATGGTCGATTCAACCTATTTCTTTTGCAAACTCTTAGTTTTATAGAGCTCCCTGTTCTATTCTACTATTATTTCCGTTTCTACTTTCCCTTAATATCATAACAACTTCTAACTAATTAAACTTCTAAGCTTCAACCCCAAGTTACTGTTACTACTAAGGCCTGTCCCGCTGCCACTTAGAGCTTCCCCGATGGGGCTCTCGTATACACATTCTCTCGCGATTCGGACAAAGCCTTAAAAACAATGTCATTACAGCATATCTACATATAATTTGCATTTGAGCATAATCTTGGGGCTGCCATCAAGTGCAGCCGCCCAACTTGATCGGGCCAAATACTGAGTCGAAATGAGTCGGGTCGGGTTAAAGTTAAGCTCAAAGTTAACAATGCCAAACCATAAATCTCCAAATGCATGCCACACCAGCCGCAGCCGCAGCCGCAGTCGTAGTCGGAGCAATCGGAGTCGCAGCAGTGCAGCTTCCACTTCCAAGTAAACTCCTCTCTCGACTAGCCTTCGTAGCCACGAATATGGTAAACCCAAGCTTATGTCAGTGACATGTCGGGCCGATCGGGCCGTCTGTTTGTCTGTCCTGCTGTCTGATCGTCTGTTTGTCAACCCGCCCGTTCGTGTGTCCATTAAATAAGGAAGGAAACACCGAACTGAAACTGCACATAACGAGAGTCAATATTGACAGGCAACAACAGCAACGCGTGCAACGCGATTGGAAGACCAGACTTATAAGGGCAGTCAGCTACAGAGGCAGCGGCAGCGGCAGCGGCAGCAGCAACCTGAGCAGGGATCGACGATCGACGACGACGACGACGACGATCAACGATCGACCAAGTGAAACGAAACAAATCAAGTCGGAGAGGCACAATGACTGACAATCGAACGGCGCACGGACAGGTCAACTATTTTGCATACATCTACTATAACTTATGGAACTGCCCGATCGTTGATCGTCGTCGCAGATCGCCGATCGCCGATCGCTGCTGCTGCCGTTGCTGTGCCTGTTGCTGCTGCTGCTGCTGCTGCTGCTGCTACTTCGCCATGCATTATTGTCAATCAAGTGAGTGGGGAACTGCGATCGAGAACGGGCTGTACCAAAGTAGTAAAAGGATTACGTACGATCGTCGTCGTCAGCGATCGACCTTTATCTTAGTCTCTCCCTCTCTCTCTCTCTCTCTCTCTCTCTCTCTCTGTCACTTGGTTTGGGTCGAAAGCATGTGACAACAAGCGAGCGACGTATGTCGCAAACAATTACTTGGGATTGCAACACAAGAGACTGAGACAGAGAAGGGGACAGGTCGTACGACGATCGGAGCTGACTGGACTGGGCTGGCCGGCAGCCTCTCTCGATCTTGGGTTGCCAATTTATGCGCAGTAGAGGAGCACGTCAAGCCACGTCGCGTCGCCTCGCGTCGCGTCGCGTCGGGCCCCAAGGCATTGTCAAATGTAACTCGCTGGCAATGATGTGATTTGGATTTGCAAATGGCCTGTGGGGGGAAACAAAGCATGCATAAATCAAGCGCCCCAATCGACCGATCAGCGAACGATCAGCGAGAGCGAACACAGTTAGCCAGAGGGAGGAGGGAGGGGTGACTGGGACAGGCGGTAGGGGGGCATGAGAGTACTGCTGCAAGGCTGTGTGGCATGGCATGGCGTGGCGTGGCTACTGTGCGCACTGATGCATTGATTGATGGCGTCTTAATCGTCAATCAAATGCGCGCTACACTTTTGCATCGATCGATCCCAGTGCGATGCGATGCGAGTCGATCGCCAGCATTGGCTTTGTAACGACAACGACAACTTGTCAGTTGGGTTGACATTTGCATTCGTGCGCATCCTGCAGACCACTTGACCGTCTGACTGATTGTTTGACAGCTCTAGCGGGTAGACCTGCCTGCAACCATCCCCTCCTCGATCGTCTCTCTCCGAGTGATCACCCCATGACGTTGCTCCGTCACATTGACATATGTACTGTCTCGTCTCGTCTCGTCTTGCTCGCCTCATCTCGGCAAGGTGAGGCGATGCAATGCAGTCTTGCATTGAAGGCGAGATTGAATCTTTTATGCAAAGTGGCGCTGACAATTTGCATGTCAATCGCTTGACAAATGTTGCCAACTTTGGAGCGATTCAATGACGGACCATGTCGATCATGATTAACGTCTGTTTTTGACAGCCGTTTGACAGCTGTTGCATAAGTCGTCAAGCCACCAGGCAGGCAGGCAGGCAGGCAGCAGTACCAGCTCCACCACCCCGGGGGTGGGTGTGGTCCTCTCAATCGCACAGCCCACAAATTTTGCATCATTAAAACTTGCCTGATCGATCGCTGCGATCGCGTTGATCGCTTTTGGGGCTTGGCGGCGGCTTGTCCGGCTGCATGTCAAAGCCAAATGCCGCACGCCTGAGCTATTGATTCCCCAGGGCCAGTTGGCCGGGCTTGGGGCATTCAGTGTTAAAAATAACACTGCATAACTTGCAATAGTTTGCAATGAATCCCAAGTGATATCGAATAACTCTTCTCCTTCTCCTCTCTGCTGCCTTAGGTTATCGAGAGAGCGCATTCGCCTTTGCCATCTCAGCTGCGGGAGTAGCGCACAGTGTGGCTCGCGCCTGCAGTCAAGGTCGTCTCATGTCCTGCGGCTGCGATCCGACCATCAATCGCAAAACGCTCAACAAGAATCTGCGTCAATCGCTGGACAAGGAGAAGAAACAGTTTCTACAATATCTGGAAACCAATCAGATTCTAACGCCCGAAGAGGAGAAGAAATACGAACGCTCCAAGATCGCCAGTCGCTGGAAATGGGGAGGCTGTTCCCACAACATGGACTTCGGTGTGGAGTACTCCAAGCTGTTTCTCGATTGTCGCGAGAAGGCCGGGGATATTCAGTCTAAAATCAATCTGCATAATAATCATGCCGGCAGAATGGTGAGTACGATGAGGGAAATTGATAGTATTGTACGAGTATAGGTATACATAAATTATATATTATTAAGATATATTGGATTTCTGAAAATCTGTTTAAAAAGAAAGACCTTTTTATTCGATGGTAAACATCTTTAAACCAATCAATATATTTAATTATTGTATAATTCTTAACAATTATAACAGATTAATTTCCAACTAAAATTCCAACATGTTAATCTCTCTTCTAATCCACACCTCCCTCTACTTCACTCCCCTTGCAGGCAGTGTCCAACAACATGGAGTTCCGTTGCAAGTGCCACGGCATGTCGGGCAGCTGCCAACTGAAGACCTGCTGGAAATCGGCACCGGATTTCCATATTGTGGGCAGAGTGCTGAAGCATCAGTTCCGCAAGGCAATACTGGTGGATCAGTCGAATCTGGGCAACGGCGAGCCGGTGGTGGTGCTGAAGCGAGCACGCAACAAGAAGTCCAACGGTGGCAATGGTGGCGGAGTCGGTGGAGTCGGTCCCAATGGCGATATGACGGTCGCCGATGTGTCTGGCCTGCTCGAGAGTCGCGACACACAACGCGACGGGGACACCGAACGTGGCACGCGCCAACCGAATGCGGATAAGAACGCTGCGCGCATGGCACGAAAGCTGGAGACATCGCTCTTCTACTATCAACGCTCGCCCAACTTTTGTGAGCGTGATCTGGGCGCAGATATACAGGGTGAGTATGGGGGAGAGAGAGAGAGGAAAGCGAAGCACTGAAAGGGAAAATACTATATCGAGTTTTAGTTTAATCGCAAGTGATATAGGGAAATTTAATATAGGAAAGTTTGGACAGCACTTATATTTAATTGGCAGGAATTAATAATTTATAGTTATATTTTAATATTCATTTTTAATTCGATAACAGGTTCTCTACTGCAACATATAAGATTTATTGTACCCCTGCTCAGCATAGTGCTTCATGTTCAGTACAATATTTTTTATAAACTTTAAGATTTTACCTGAAGTATTTGTCTTTATCTCTACAGTTTTGAAAAAGTTCCTCCCAAATGTGCATTATTATAATTATTATAAAATAAATATAATATAATTCATTATAATTAATGCAAGAATTTCTTTTCTTGTGAGGTTATGTTAAGTTCTGCATTATATCTCGTATTATAATTAATTCTTGTCAATTTAAGCCGCTTCTAATGAACATAATCTCCTCTAAAACCGCTTATATTGTAAAGGTTCTTCATTTCCCCGACATTTTGTGAACAACCTTTTGTTTATTTCACATTTCCATGCATTTTATCGGATTTATCTTCACTTAATCAAAGTACTCGAAAAGGAAATACCATACAAATAATTTAGCTAATTTTGCTGATGAATTTATGCCACTAAAAATTCGGTCACACTGCAACAAGAGTTGACTAATTAAAAATGATTTATTAGTATGGCTTTTGGCGATAAATTTGATTTGCCGCTAATAAATAAATCACAAATGCAAATTAACAGCAGCAGCAGCAGCCGTGCAACAACAACAACAAAAACTGAGATGCAAAAAAAAAAAATGAAAACAAAATAAAAACCATTTATTAACTGAGCTACCAAACATGCCACATAACTCAAAATGCGGCGCGGCGACAAAAGTTGAACGAGGCAGCGCGAGTGCGCATGCGCACGGCACGTACGCGACAGCAACAACAACAACAACAACTACCTGGCAACAACAACAACAACTGCTCGATCGACGTGTACGTTCAACTGCCACTTGCAATTTTTGTTAGCCATTTTGTGGCTGATTCTCGCTAAATGTTGTTGATATTGTTGTTGTTGCTGTCCAGTTGCTGTTGTTGTAATTTTTGTTGCTCGACTGTTGACACATTTGCAAATTATCAAAAGCAACTTCAGCTGCGCGGGCCAGTTTAAAGTGTTAATTACGACACAAATTTATAATTAATCGTTGACTTGGGGCTGCCTGGCTACCCGTTGCTACTGGGGCTACAGTGGCTACCCCTAACCCATCCCCTACCCCTGTACCTACCCCCCCTTTCACCAACGTGATTCATGTGCCGTGTCGGGCCAAATGAAGGCAATTAACGTTGGCAATTAACATCTAACAATTATGATACTTTGCTTCTAGTTGCACTTAATTGTTTATTTATGGTTTTTTAATGGCCGCAACGTGAAGCTGTCGACACAAGACGTGAGACTATCGATAGACAGTTGGTTAATCGAGTAAAAACAAGGCTTAATTTAATTAAATAACTTTTGATTGATATGGCAAAATGTTGTTGCTTACTTTAGATGTCCAAATATTGATGTGGGATATGGAAATGGGGGACGAAAGAGTTATCGATAGTCAGACAGATTCAATTAATATCGATTATTTAATGGCTAGATAGAATTAGGTAGTGTTTCATTATTATTGATATCGATTATTTTTGTGTGTATGAATATAATTGACAGCATTGTGTGCATCGAATATATCGATATACTATCGATAGCAAATATTATATCGATAATGTATTAAGCTCATTATTTCTTTCTTTCTCCCTCCCTTTTCAGGCACAGTGGGTCGCAAATGCAATCGCAACACCACAACCAGCGATGGCTGCGCCTCCCTCTGCTGTGGGCGTGGCCACAGCCAAGTCAAGGAGCGACGAGCCGAGCGCTGTCGCTGTAGATTTCAATGGTGCTGTAGCGTTGAATGCGATGAGTGTCACGTGGAGGAGTGGATAAGCGTCTGCAATTGAGAGACGGAGAAGGAGACAGAAAGAAGCGGAGAGTAGAAGAAGAGAATGGAGCAACGCAAGCAATGAGAACTGAAGATAAAGACTTCTCTTCAATAGCAACAGCAGTAAAAACAATTAAACGACAGTATTATAAAATACGATACGATTAATGAATGCGCAAATTTAATTAGATTAAACTATACACTTAAATTATCGAATAGGAATACGAATACGTCGACTTATTGATCGACTGTGTGTATATTTTATTTTTAGTTTAGCAATCGATTCCTTCCCCCAGAACCCTCAACCCACAACTGCGTGTAAATACAAATAAATAAGACCCTCGACACGATTAGTCTGTCAACCAGCTGACTTTTATTCAACCTAATGCTCTCTCTTTCTAACAGTAGCATTATCTTTCTCACTCTTTAGATGCTAACTGCACGTGAATGCGACTAATTCAATTAGTTGTCTAATAGTTACCCAAGGTGCATTCTGCAAACCCCTCTACAAGTCTGTCTCGGTCTCTTCCCCTCGAAGGGGCTGCTACAGAAGTGCCTTGGCGACCTTGCGGGGCTTCTTGGGGTCTGGTAAAAAGTCCACATTTCCATTTGTACAACTTTCAGTTGGCTTTCTGCAGCGATACGTGTTGCAAGCGTGCGCTCGGTTCGGGGAAACGATAAGAAAAGGATAACCTAAGCAGTTTGTGACAGGCAACTGAGAGAAAGGTCGGTTTTAAAAAATCAAAAAGGATATACGAAAGTTGTTGCTGCAGAGTGTATTAGGTTCTTTGAAATTGTGTGAAGATTAAATTTATTAACAAAATTCGTGCTTTTTTTTATGTGTTCTAACTAAGAATACCTACTATTCTTTGATGTGTTCTGGTTTACATAAGAACCCCAACATAATTAAATCTTCCATGGTCTCATAATTTCCAACACCCCTTTATGGCTGCTACCCTAAGGGAAGCCCCATAGATGAAGCTAATACGCTTTGCAAAAACAACCCAGACAACTTACATATATTCCCCACCTAACCTAACCTCAATAAGGACTACTACAGATCCTTCGATATTCTGCTCGTAATCTGGTGAGTCGAGATGCATTTACCGTACTCACAGCTACCGGATCCAACGGATAAGTTTGAGATCTATGAGGAGATCGCACAGGGCGTCAATGCGAAGGTGTTTCGTGCCAAGGAATTGGACAATGATCGCATCGTTGCACTGAAGATCCAGCATTACGATGAGGAACATCAGGTGTCCATTGAGGAGGAGTATCGCACGCTGCGTGACTACTGTGCACATCCCAATCTGCCAGAGTTCTATGGCGTCTACAAGCTATCGAAACCCAATGGACCTGATGAGATTTGGTTTGTCATGGAGGTTTGTTTGCAAGATCTAACTGCTTAAACTTTGGTTAGCAATGCTCTCTCTAACCCGTTTAGTACTGTGCTGGGGGCACCGCCGTGGATATGGTCAATCGGTTGCTGAAGTTGGATCGTCGCATGCGTGAGGAGCACATTGCGTATATCATACGCGAGACTTGTCGGGCAGCGATCGAATTGAATCGCAATCATGTGCTGCATCGGGATATACGTGGCGATAATATACTTCTGACCAAGAATGGACGTGTGAAGCTTTGCGATTTCGGTTTGTCGCGACAGGTGGACTCGACGTTGGGTAAGAGGGGTACCTGTATAGGATCACCTTGTTGGATGGCCCCTGAAGTGGTTGCTGCCATGGAATCGCGAGAGCCGGATATTACTGTGCGTTGCGATGTCTGGGCTCTGGGCATCACCACCATCGAGTTGGCCGATGGTAAACCTCCTTTTGCCGACATGCATCCTACCAGGGCCATGTTCGCCATTGTGCGCAATCCTCCGCCCACTTTAATACGTCCCACAAATTGGTCACAGCAGATCAATGATTTTATTGCCGAATGCCTGGAGAAGAATGCCGAAAATCGTCCCATGATGGTGGAAATGGTGGAACATCCATTCCTTACGGAGCTCATTGAGAACGAGGAGGAAATGCGTTCGGATTTGTCTGAGATGCTGGAGTTGGCACGCGACGTGAAGACGTTGTACAAGGAACCCGAATTGTTTGTGGATCGTGGCTACATTAAACGTTTCGAGGAGAAACCGGAACGTATGTATCCAGAAGATTTGGCTGCCCTAGAGAACCCCGTGGATGAGAGCATACTCGATTCGTTGCGCAATCGCATTGAAATGGGTGAATCCTATAGCTTCATAGGCGATATTCTACTCTCCTTGAACTCCAATGATATCAAGCAGGAGTTCAGCAATGAGGTGCGTAGGAGAAGAAAGTTCCTTTCTCTTTAATTCTGAGATATCTCTGTTATTTTAATACTTTTCCATTTGTTATTCCCCTTTCCAGTTCCACGCCAAGTATCGCTTTAAGTCTCGCTCGGAGAATCAACCGCACATCTTCTCCGTGGCGGACATTGCTTACCAGGATATGCTGCATCATCGCGAGCCGCAGCACGTGGTCTTCTCTGGCGAGAGCTACTCGGGAAAAACGACCAATGCAAGACTGCTGATCAAGCATTTGTGCTTCCTGGGAGCAGGAAATCGTGGCGCCACGGGACGTGTGGAGAACTCGATTAAGGCCATTCTGATGCTGGTGAATGCCGGCACTCCGGTGAACAATGATTCTACACGTTGCGTGCTCCAATATTGTCTGACCTTCGGCAAGACTGGCAAGATGAGCGGCGCCGTTTTCAATATGTACATGCTGGAGAAACTGCGCGTTGCCACCACCGATGGCAGTCAGCATAATTTCCATATATTCTATTATTTCTATGATTTCATCCAGCAACAGAATCAGCTGAAGGACTATAATCTCAAGGCCGATCGTGGCTATCGTTATTTGCGTATTCCACCAGATGTGGCACCGACAAAGTTGAAATATCATCGCGACGATCCTGAGGGCAATGTGGAGCGTTATCGTGAGTTCGAGAGCATCTTGCGAGACTTGGACTTTAGTCACAAGCAACTGGAGACTGTGCGTAAGGTACTGGCGGCCATATTGAATATCGGCAACATACGTTTCCGTCAGGCAGGCAAATACGCTGAAGTGGAGAACTCTGACATTGTTTCACGCATTGCGGATCTTTTGCGCGTGGATGAGAAGAAGTTCATGTGGTCCTTAACAAATTTCATTATGGTTAAGGGCGGCATAGCGGAACGGCGACAATATACCACTGAGGAGGCCCGGGATGCTCGAGATGCAGTATCCTCCACGCTCTACTCGCGTCTGGTGGACTTCATTATCAACAGAATCAACATGAATATGTCCTTCCCGCGTGCCGTCTTGTAAGTCAAAGTACTGATCCCTAATTGCTCTCTCTCTCTCTCTCTCTCTGTACTGATCACTGAGATACTTATTACAATCACTGATCCCTTTCTTTCTCTTTAGTTATCTTTCCCTTGCTCTCGAACAGCACTGCTCACTGATCTGTGCCTTCTCTTTCTCTCTCTGTACTGAGTACATCTCGTTTTCTGTCTTAGTAATGTTCACTGATCTTCTCTTTTTACTTTCTCTCTCAGAAGTACGCAGTGATTCCTTTATCACTGTCTCAGTACGATCAGTAACCTCCTGCTCTCAATCAGCTTTGTTCGCTGATCCCTTTCGTTCTGCATTTTCTCTCCCTCTCTCTCTCTCTTAATACTAATAACTGATCGATCTCTGTCTTCATTAACCTATTCTTATAGCGGTGATACCAACGCCATCATTGTACACGACATGTTTGGCTTCGAATGCTTCAATCGCAACGGACTGGAGCAGCTGATCATCAACACGCTGAACGAGCAGATGCAATATCATTATAATCAACGCATCTTTATCAGTGAAATGCTCGAAATGGAAGCGGAGGATATCGATACCATCAATCTGAATTTCTACGATAACAAGACGGCACTGGATAATCTACTGACCAAACCCGATGGACTCTTCTACATCATAGACGATGCCTCGCGTTCGTGTCAGGATCAGGACTTGATAATGGGTAAGCTAACCACATAATATATCTCTTATTCTACTCTCTTCCATGGTCTCTTTTTCTCTCGCAGATCGCGTGTCGGAAAAGCACAGCCAGTTCGTGAAGAAGCACACTGCCACGGAGCTATCTGTGGCCCATTATACGGGTCGCATTATCTACGATACGCGCGCCTTCACCGACATCAATCGCGACTTTGTGCCGCCCGAGATGATCGAAACGTTCCGCTCATCGCTGGACGAGAGCATCATGCTCATGTTTACCAATCAACTGACCAAGGCTGGCAATCTCACCATGCCCTTTGAGACAGTGCAGCATAAGGACGACACCGAGCGCAAGTCCTATGTGAGTTTAGATCGATTTCTTACGAGGATAATCCTCATCTACCTCTCTCATACTCACCTTTGCAGACTCTCAATACACTGAGTGCCGGCTGCATCTCACAAGTGAACAATTTGCGTACTATGGCGGCCAACTTCCGTTTCACTTGCCTGACGCTGCTGAAAATGCTCACCCAGAATGCAAATGTTGGCGTGCATTTTGTGCGGTGCATACGCGCCGACCTGGAGTACAAGCCTCGTGCCTTCCACTCGGATGTGGTGCAACAGCAGATGAAGGCGCTGGGTGTGCTGGATACGGTTATAGCCAGGCAGCGGGGCTACTCCTCACGTCTGCCCTTCGAGGAGTTCCTCAAGCGGTGAGTGAGAGCACCAATGTGTAGAGTTAAGTCCGTGAGACCTTTCTTCTCTTCCTGCAGCTATCAATTCTTGGCCTTTGACTTTGATGAACCTGTCGAGATGACCAAGGACAACTGCCGCCTGCTGTTCTTGCGCCTCAAAATGGAGGGTTGGGTGCTGGGCAAGAACAAGGTCTTTCTACGCTACTACAACGATGAATTTCTGGCCAGGTAGGCAGTAATATATTTACCCCCCAATATCGTACTTACTCCCCACTTCGCCAGGCAATACGAGCTGCAGGTGAAGAAGGTCATCAAGGTGCAGTCCATGATGCGAGCGCTGCTTGCACGTAAGCGTGTCAAGGGCGGCAAGGTCTTCAAGAGTAAGTGCCAATATGGAAAGTACCAGTCGTAATCAGTCAAGCTAACCACTCTTAACCCTCTCTCGCAGTGGGCAAAAAGGCACCGGGACAGCATGACGAGGCTGCTTCCAAGATACAAAAAGGTAAAGCAAAAACTCAAGTCGATAGGCTTAGGGAATTCGAGGAGGAGCAGATCGATATTAGCGAGACACCCTCAGAGGCGGACGAGATGTTTCTGGAGGCGCGCAAGGATGAGGCGCTCGCTGCGGTGCGCATCTCCAAAATCGAACAGGCATCGGTCGAAGAATAGAA
This sequence comes from Zaprionus ornatus, assembly GCA_018904035.1. NCBI lineage: Eukaryota > Metazoa > Arthropoda > Insecta > Diptera > Drosophilidae > Zaprionus > Zaprionus ornatus. The sequence continues at coordinate 13,001,763 of JAEIFZ010000002.1, read as the reverse complement.
AGAAAGAGCAGAAACTCCTTTCAAAATATTAAATATCATAATATTTATATATATATTGCGTAGGAATAGTACAGAATACTCTCGTACTCTACCAATATCAATAAACTATCGCATTATTGAAGCGTTATCGAACCACAAGTCCGACTTTCCTGTGGTCTACGGGTCTGTGTGTTACACAAGTGACTTAAGCTGCTTAGGTGGGCGGGCCCCCTTGTCGTAAGACAGCCCCCATTGACGTCTTCTCTCTCACCCACCCCTTTCGATGATGCAACCAATCGGCTTAGCGACACCCACACGCCAGAAGAGATGAATTATAAGTGCTGCATAGAAAATAAATGAAAATTTAATTAAATTAAGGTGACAGCCCACGCCCCCCTTTCGAACCACACCTACCCCTATTGCAACTAACCCATTTACGACTTCTTTTCTTTCTTTTCTCGCTTAGCTTTTCGCGGCTTTCGCGACAAAGTGCGACTGCCACCGCTGGTCAACGAGAAGTCCGGACAGCTTAATGAGAACACGGCCGAGTTTATAAGACCCTATGCCAAGAAGTGGCGCGAGAAGTCAATTTTCCAGGTGCTGCTGCACTACCGGGCCGCACGCTTTCAGGACTTTGTCAATCTGTCCCAGCAGGTGCACAATGAATGAAACTGTTGGTCGATCTGTTCTTCACTCTTATCTCTTCCTGCTGCAGGTGCACATCTACAATCAGCGCATGGTGGCCGGTCTCAACAAGTGTACGCGTGCGGTACCCTTTGAACGCATCAACATGCGCGAGGTGAACTCGGCACAGCTGGGACCGCTGCCTGTGCCCATCAAGAAGATGCCCTTCCGGCTGGACCAGATACCCTTCTATGATACACAATATATGGTCGATCCGGCCAATTCGATTTCACGTCAAACCTTTCCCAATCATCTGCTACTGCAGCAGACCGAGGACGATGAACCCTGGGACAGTCCACTGCAGCGTAATCCCTCGATGACCTCGTGCTTGCTCACCTACAATGCGTACAAGAAGGAGCAAGCGTGCCAGACCAACTGGGATCGCATGGGCGAGAGCGATAACATCTACAATCAGGGTTACTTTCGAGACCCCCAACAACTGAGAAGGTGAGTTGCAAGGACGAGCATCTCTCTCTGCATCTTTCCCTTCACATTGCCATCTCCAATGTCCGGCAGAAACCAAATGCAGCGCAACATGAATGCGTATAACAATGCCTACAACAACTACCAGAGTAACAACAACAATTGGGGAGGCGTACATCGTTCGGGTTCGCGTCGCAACTCGTTGAAAGGCTACGCGGCACCACCGCCTCCGCCACCGCCCATGCCCTCATCCAATTACTACAATCGCAATAATCCCATTCAGCAACAGCAACGCAACTATCAGCAACGCTCCTCGTATCCTCCCTCCGATCCCATTCGCGAACTGCAGAACATGTCGCGACGCAATGAAGGCGATGTAAGTATCCCGTTGCAATATAACAAAGATTCCATTCCACAATCCGTTGCTAATCCTCACCAGAATTCGGAGGATGCACCGTTCAATTTCAAGGCCATGCTACGCAAGACCAACTATCCACGTGGCTCAGAGACAAGCACCTATGACTTCCACAATCGTCACGATGCGGACAACGAGCAGCAGCAGCACACGTTCCAGCCGCCCAAGCTGCGCTCCACCGGGCGTCGCTATGACGACGATCAGGGTCAGTACGGTGGCGGCAATTATGGTGTGTCGCGCAATTTCGGACAGCAGCGTGCGCCGCCACTGCGACAGACGCCAGCGAGTGTGGGTCGCAGCTTTGAGGACAACAGCAATGCACGTTCGTTCGAAGAGGCAGGCTCCTATGTAGAGGAGGAGATAGCACCAGGTGTGACACTCTCCGGTTACGCTGTGGACATATAGAAAGAGAAACATTAGCAACAGAACAGAATATAATCTTAATCGTATTACCCACCATAAATGTAGCTACATTTTAGTTAGCATAACAAAAGGAATTTAGCAATAAATCAATTTGAATTCAGCAAACAAAATGCGATTTATTCTTTGACGCGGGAAAAAATGTATTATTCATATGTATAGATAGATATATTATATATCGACGATATTACATTGCTTTTGAAAAGTTCACTTCACTTGTAATCCTAAAACGCAACAACAATACTCTCAGTATTACATAGACACTATGCATATAATACATTACGTATTCACTTATTTATCTATAGACTGTATAGATCGTATGTATATATATATATATATATATATATATATATATATATGTATATATATATATTTGTGTGTGAGTATAAACTTTTAAAAACTACGCAAAAATTTGTAGGAATGGAAAGAACAACGAGTTACTTCTTCTTGCTCACAGAAGTTTTGTATGTTCTCAAGTAGGAATTTAAGGCTAAAGTAAATATGTAAAGGTTTCCTTAACTGCACACCCAATAGAGACATAGTGCTATAAATTCTTGAACATGATAAAACCAGCAAGCCTTCATCCATCAACAAGAGCAATAGCGACGACCACCATCAATCGTCCATGCCAGGTTCACGCAGTCCATCCGAATGCATTTGCTTGCCGGCAATTTCAAGCATGGCACGATCCTCCAAGTTACCATCGAGTACAGAGCGTTTCTATATAGGAATGAAGATATAATTAGCAAATTGAAACTAGTATGATCAGTATAGGAACAAAGTCATTCAATGAATTTAACCATAGATTGTCACTACGTTAGAGATTGAGCTATTTGTTCAGTCCCATCCAGGCTGACTCTCAAAATGAGTCGCGTGACACCTAAATCCAGTTCGGATGTAGTGAATAATACAATAATAATACATGAAGTTGTCCCAAGCAAGACTGGCCTGCTCCCACTCTACACTTCCTTCTGCATGTGGTTTTTCATTTGTCACCTCAGTCAGCCATTGCTTTGCACTGTTCTTCAATCTGTTATACTTCATACATATCCTCTATAGCATTCCTACCTGTCCTTCACCATCACCATCCTCATCACCCTTAACAGGCAAATCGCCTACAGCCCAAACCTCCAAGTTGCGTATCTTGAATTGTTTACGCTTGCTGAAAAATATAAATTTAATTGAGATCTACTCTCCATAAGGTTTATATTTCTCAAACTTACCTCAGCTGCACATAGTCACCATATGTGGTGCAGCTCTCGACACTCTGACCTTCGCCGAACATGCAGTCCAGCCAGAGACCTGCGAAACAGATCAAACCAATAGAATATATACCAACGAGAGCAACAGTCGAGCGGCACGCGACAGTGGGATACCCTTCGACGTATGTTGCCATAAAAATTATCTAACTGTATGATGCTAATCGTAAGCTACAAATTAATGATAACACAGCAGTGCGCTGCAACCTTGTATAAATTTCGATACGTTGGCAATAATTTATCGCCTCAATTTTCTAGCGTGCGAAAGTCTACAAAAAGCGGTGTCAGCAGTATATATAGGTATTTCTTTATAAATTTTAAATTGACCAATATCGATAACTCGCAATACATCGAGTAATCAAAATGAATATCTATTTAATTGCATTTTATGGTTTTGTATTTTTTACTGACCCTAAAATATGAATTATTAAATAATAATCATATGTTTGACCTACGCATATTATGAATATGTACAAATGCATGGAAAAGAAGAGTCGAGAAACAGTTCACGCTGCGCGCTCGCATCGTTCGTCCTTTTCTTTTTTGCTCACGTAATATAAATATGACATTATCGACAACTTGTTTTCTGGTCGAAGAGTTAAAATAGTTGATATAATAACTTCAGTGCTTATTGTCCGATCGGATTGGCATGTGCATGGAAAAGAAGAGTCGAGAAACAGCTCGCGTTACGCTCTCGCATCGTTTGTCCTTTTCTTTCCTGCTCAAGTAATATAGTTATACCGTCTTCGACAACTTGTTTACTGGTCGAAGAGTTAAAATAGTTTATATAATAACTTCAGTGTTTATTGTCCGATTGTCCGGATTGCAATTTGGAGGATAAGTTCATATAGTACTTATCTAAATATATGCTAAAGCAGAACGTTAAGAAATGAGTAGTTCGTAAATCGCAATGTAAATCAAAATTGTCGGTTTACGGAGCCGTAGGAGTGTTATTTCAAAATGAAAATAAACTTGATCTGCGTATGGTATACGGGAATCTTTATGCTAAATTTGGTGCCTCTAGCTTTTGTAATAGCTAAGATCGGGGCGTTCATCCAGACAGACGGATATGGCTCAATCGACTCGGCAAGAATATATATACTTTGTGGGGTTTACCACGCCTCCTTCTGCTTGTTACATACATTTGCACAAAGTTAGTATAACCTTGTTTGAACATTTTCAATGGTCGAAGGGTATAAAAATGGAAGCATAATTATTCTCTCACTTACCCCAGAACTCAAACTGGCCGCCCATACCCTGTAAAAGGCGCATGAAATTAGTACAATAATCGCTATGTGTGTATATAGACTATAACTTACCAGTCCATTGGGCATTGTTTGTTGGTTAAGATTCAAATACTGATAATGGTCATTGTAGCCAGTGGCGCTGAAGCAGCGCATTGCAGGACTGAGTGTGTACAGCAACGATGTATCGTTGCCAGCGAATTGGGGCTTGAGGGCCCACGATTCGGGTGCATAGCCACCAAATATATACTGATCCTCGTCTTCGATGAAAAACAACGTTGGTCCCTTGTCCAACATCTTGCCCAGCATGGTGGAGAAGCTCTCCCCATGTATCTTCGATGAGAATAGAAAACGCCACTTGTGACGCATCTCGCGAGGTAGCTGCGCATTTATATACAGCACATGTGGCAGCTCGATGATCGGCCTGTAGTGGCTATTTTGCGGTGCATCTGCAGTTTGTGTACACAAATGATAAACGATTGTTATGACTGAACAATATAGTATGTATATATATAGTATGTATATATATAGTATGTATATATATATATAAGTATATATATATACATATATGCATGAGACGTACCGCACAGCTGGGGCAGAATGCAAATTTCAATCTCCTTGACCAGTGTACGCCTGCTGCCGCCATGGCGTGTGTACAGCTGTGCGAATACTTCGCGCCACAACTGTAGAAACTGCGGTGTGACATGCAGCCAACGTTCGAGCGTCTCATTGGGCATAGTGTGCTCCAGATCTTTGCTTAGATTACGCATCAGACCCTTGGCAAAGGTGCAGGCCGAACGTTCTGTAGTAATGAAACCCAAATCCTGCCAATCCTTGATGTTTGAACTCTTTGAGGTGCTCTCCAGGTGCACATAGCTCTTGATAACGGAGTGAATGTACTAGAGAGAGGGCAGAGAAATAGATAAGCTATTACATAACTATATAACGAGTGAGTTGAGTCAGTGATATATGAAAGTTGTCTCCAATGAGAGATAAGATATACATATATCAATCATAAACTCAGTCTTCTAGTTCATTATACCCACCTGTTCCAGTTGCTTGATGTTGAAACTGTCTGTTGAACTGCGTTGCAACGATGCAAGCAGCATTTGCATCTTCTGCTCGATGCTGCCACGCTCCATGATGTAGTAGGGCTCCCCGAACTTCTTCAAGGGTATATTGATGCATGGTTGGCCCGGCTTCGTTGGCATAAACAGAAACTGAGCCGTGCTCTCCGCTAGCGAACGCTCGATTGTTTGTGACCATGCTTCCTGTTTTGTACGGTATCAAGAGAATCAAAATAAATTATGCGATCGTTGGCAAATTCTTTGGGCATCAAATTGATGGACAGAGGGATGGGGGGAGCTCTGATTGCGCAATAAACAATGCTACAGTGCTGAGGTAGTCACACTTATTGTTTACGATAAATTCAATTTTTTGGTTTATCCGCATAATTATGTGAGTGAGCTGAGTGCCCCCATTGGAATCACGATTAATTCGTTAGCAAGCAAATTAAACAAAAGCAGAAAGCAAACAAAAACAAAGCGCAAATGCGCAAAGCAAACAAATTGGACACACATTGCCGCCCGTAATCAATGCAAAGTGCGAGCAATATCGCTGATAACGTCGCCAACGTAGCGGCACTGCCGCTGCTGACGAATGACAATTGCTTTCACCCGTATACGTGCGTATGTATATTATGCGTATGTATTACATACATATGTATGTGTGTGTATCGGTATTTGTACTTCCGTTAAGAAGTCGCATGACAGTGAATTGCAGTAAACCTTGAACTTGTGACCGGGACTGCAGCAGGATGGCATTGATTTTCGTGCTGCTGCAGCAAGTGCAACGACCCAACACACACACATACATACACATAAGCACGCAAACAGAGAGAGACCGAGAACGTACCACCAACCGATCCGAGGTTAGCTTTTCCAATGCACCGCCCGAGGCATTGCGGTACGCTGTCTCCAGAAAACGCAACTCTTCCGATGTGTACACATTGTCCGATTCCTTTTTGCCACTTGCGTTACCCATGACTGTTTTCAACTGTTTCTATGTTTGAGAAAGTAAACACGCGACTGACGCTCGGATTTTAAACTGAAAAAAGAAAACACAACAAAGACACGGCACAGCTGTTGCGCAGTGTGACCGTTGCTCTTTTACTGTGGTCTTCTTTGCCCAGCTCAATTCGCCGCAGTGCAGTTGCTTTGCGCTGTTTACGCTAGATGGCGCTAATGTGGGCGCACATTTTTAAATCGCAAGTGAAGACACATCAAATTACGTTATTACGTTTATTGTGCAAAATAAGAAATTTTTTTTTTTATATCGGTTTTATTATTTTAAGCTTAAATTAAAATGTATAAATTTATGTCAGCAATATTTAAACAAGTGCGGTATCATTTAGATATCACTTCCATGCATTTTTAAATAAATGCATAACCTGTTAGCTATCGGAGTTGTTATCGAGTTCAGCCAGCAGCTATATGTGTAAATGCTCTAATTCGCCGAACCACAACCTCACTGCAACTAGGGCACTTCTATTTTCTCCGCGCGCCATTTGCATTTCAAAACATTCTAATGTAATAACGTAATTTGTATAAATACGCATATAAACAGCACGTAAAGCACAAATACATTTCAAAATTATGTATCATTGTTGTTGTTGAAATGTATCGTTGCCCAGGCAACAACTGTTATTTAGTCGATTATTAACTGGCATTTGAAATTCCTTTACGTAAGCAAAAACATAAATTCCTGAACAGAAAGTTGTGTACGACGGCGCCAAGCAGCAGTGTTAAATGACGGTGACAACACGTTAAACAGCATAAACAATTATATTTGAATAGAGACAGTAATTTTTTTTATAAGAAAATGAATGCGCGACCGCGTCATAAGGTACAGTGTGGTTCCTGTCCGGACCGTTTTAAAGGCGATAAACGACAAGTGGTTGACGATGATTCGGAGACAACCGAAGAGGAATCATCGACAGATGAGGAGGAGCGCTGGAAGGATGTGGCACGTGCAGCGGAAACCCCTGCCGATTATTATAACATACAAAAACTGGTCAAATACATCAAGTCAGGCAATCAGACGGCAACCATTGTGGCCCTGTGTTGCCTGCAGGATTATGATTTGCGTGTACAAATCAATCAGTTTGCCATACAAGATATAGGGGGCCTGGATGTGCTGGTCAATATACTGGAATGCAATGACACCAAGTGCACCCTGGGCTCCCTCACTGTGCTCTCAGACATCACACTGAACATTGATATACGCAAGACCATTGTCGATCTTGATGGCATTCCATTGATTGTTGACGTACTCAGTTCATCCATGAAGGCTCTCAAGACAATGGCCGCCGAGACCTTGGCCAATGTGAGCAAAGTGCGCCTGGCACGCAAATATGTACGGAACTGTAATGGCATCTCCAAGCTGGTCGATCTGCTGGACATCAATAAGACGTAGGCTCATCATCATACACTTTATCTTTATACCCTTGCAAAGAGTATATTCATTTTGGCCAGGAGTTTGCAACGTACCAAAGGAGACATCTCCGACCCCATTAAATATATAATATAGTCGATCTGGTCGTGTCTGGCTGTCCGTCCGTCCATCTGTCCGTCTTTCTATATTTTACGCCATTATATATAACTAGTATTGGAGCAATCGTAGGAGATAAGAACCTGCAAGGGTATAAAACACTCGGCATGCCGAACGTATTCGTTCTTTCTTTAAGTTTTCATTAATTAAGCCACGCTCTCTCTCTCTCTCTCTCTCGCAGCACATTGATAACGCCACGTGAGCAACTCAGCGTGCCGGACATTGAATTTCTGGACATGACACGTGCTGGGGCACGTGCTCTCTGGAGCTTGGCTGACTCGAAGCACAACATGGAACAGATGCGCAAGAGCGGCATTGTGCCGCTCATGGGCAAACTGCTGAAGTCCGTTCACATCGATGTGGTTATACCCATAATGGGCACCGTGAGGAAGTGCTCTTCTCAGCCCAAGTTCCAATTGGCCATCACCACAGAGGGCATGATAGCTGATATAGTGCGCTATTTAAAGATGGATAACATTGATCTTAAGGTCGAGTGTAGTTCGGCGTTGTATCAGTGCGCCACTGATCGCATTGCACGGGATCAGATACGTGAAGCGGATGGACTGCAGCCTTTGATTGCCATTATCAAGGACAAATCGATCAGGGATAATAAGCCGCTGCTGCGTGGCACCACCGGAGCCATTTGGATGTGTGCCACAACCGATGCCAATGTCAAGGAGATGGAGGAGTTCAATGTCATGACTCATTTGGTGGCACTCTTGAACGATGACTGTGACGAGGTGCTCACCAATGTTGCTGGCGCCATTTCCGAGTGCGTGCGCCTCCCGGAAAATCGCACAGCGGTCAAGAGTGCTGGTGGGCTGCCACTGATGGTGGCACTGTTGAATTCATCACATGCACCGCTGCTTGAGAATTTGGCAATGGCCATCAAGGAGTGTGCCGAGGATCACGAATGTATGCGTGAACTGGAGGAGAATGATGCAGTACGTCTGGTTTGGTCGCTGCTGAAGAACACCAGTCCACGCGTGCAGGCCAAGGCAGCCTATGCGATTTGTCCGTGTGTCAAGAATGCCACCGACTCGGCAGAGCTGGTGCGTAGCCTGGTGGGTGCCATGGAGCTGGTGGTGGGACTACTCAAGTCCAAGGAGATTATGGTACTCTCTGCTGTTTGCTCGGCAATATCGACCATTGCACTGGATCAAACCAATTTGGCTATACTCACCGATCTGCGTGTTATCTACAAGTTGTCCGATCTAGTGAATACAACTGATGATAATCTACGCATGTATCTAGCGGCAGCTGTGGCTTCCTGTGCCTGCTATGGCACCAACACCGAAGAGTTCGGTAGACTACGCACAGTGACGCCCATTGTTACGTACATGACCAGCGACAATCCCAATGTGCATCGCACCACAGCCATGGCACTGGAGAAGCTATCGATGGATCCACAGAATTGCATAACCATGCACCAGGTGAGAACATACTTTACTTTCATCCCATTCTAATATCACTTCTTTCCGCTTCTTCCTCATCCCTCTAGAGCGGTGTGGTGCCCTTTCTGCTGGAGTGCATTGGCTCCACCAATAAGGACCTGCAGCTGGCTGCCGCCGGCTGTCTACGCAACATACGTGAACTGGCCCTGCGTGCCGAGGAGTATATGCTCAAGATAGACGACGATTAGTATCAGACTATGCACTTATTTCATGTACTTATTTATACGTTAACTGTTTAAATTGTTGTAGAGTGCAAATAAATGTGTGGTGGGGTAGTGGATTCATTTGGCTACTTTTTTGTGGGTTCACCAAACAAAGAAACACAATCCCGAACAGTTCAGGTAAGACTGTTGCTCTTGTTACTGCCTGGATGTGTTCCCTAGGGAACAATCCATATCTCATATTACTTCCATGCAATACTAATCATAATCAAATTCTTCAAAATCTTCAATTCTTCAGTATTTTTAACATAGTTCGATGGAAAGCTCTTCATGTTAAGACCTATGAGATTTACAGACTGTTACCTGTACAGACTGTAGACCTATGTAAATTTACAGACTGTTACCTGTACAGACTGTTCCTTTGTTCCCTCCTAGAACATGCCATATCTGATGGAACAGCCCTTGTAAGCGTGTACCCTTGTTCTACTTTTTACTACTTACCTAAGTAATTTCCCCAGGGAACCTACCACAACTTAGGATACCTCCCTTCTCCACACACAACACTATTTAACATACAACATTGTTCAACATTTAGCTACAAGTATATTTGGCGCAACATTTTGGACTAACTAATGAAGTGTGCTACAAAAAAAAAAGCTCAGTAACTGGCATTGCTGCCTCTGGTCGAGATGCTCATGCGACGCTCTACACGATTTGTATGCGGCAAGAGACAGCCTGGTGGTGGATAGCGCCATCTTCTTGGACGTGACAACAGTGTGCCATCCGTGGAGGCGCGATTCCGGAATGGTGCATCGATATCGCTGCGTGAGCTGCCCAGACTGCTACTGGCAATGTCATCCGTTGATTCTGTATGATCACCGCTGCTCTCCTCCTGGCAGGCATTCCCAATCAGCAGAAAGGAGCGACGTGCCATGCCCAAGGGCGTGTTATCATAGAAGGAACATGAACCAGAATCGGGTGTCAGATTGCCATCGGCAGCATTGGCCACATCGCTGGTGGAACGTTTGAGCTTGGGAAATTTACTAAAGACACGCCAGAAGCGGAAGACATCGCGGAAGACGTTCTGCACCTGCTGAAGACAAGAGACTATAGCATGCTAAATGGACCTCTTCTCTCTCCACACTCCACTGACCTGATCGACATTCTCTCTGACGGAAATCTCATGAAAGCAGGCACACGAGAGCTCACGAAAGCGACGCTGTCCCTCCTCCAGGCTGACCATACGATCGCCAGGCTGATCTGTCTTATTGCCCACCAGTATGACGGGTATATCCAGCGTATAGTCCTGCAGAACAGACAATCTCATTGCGGAACTCATGCCAGTGATAGAGATGAGGTAACTCACCTTGCTAGCTGAGCCCAGTTTGCGTCTGCGTTTGTTGTAGTTGATGAGGAACTTCAGCCGGCTGCACTCGTCGAAGGAGCACTTGTCTGTGATGGAGTAAACGAGTATAAAGGCATCTGCCCAGCGTATGTTCGACTCTAGGGTAACCCCATCCAGTTCCTGCAAAGCACTTGCTTAGTTACTCATTCCTCATCCATGTCGGATTCACCCACCTGCAACTGCCCAGTGGCATCCAGAATGTCAAACTGTATTGCCTCGTTATCCAACGTGGTTTGGCAGGTGTAGATTTTCTCCAAGTTCGGATCGTATTCACCAATAAATCGACGGGTTATAAAACGCACCACCATAGCTACAAGAAGGTGGAGAAGAAAGAATTAATCAAGACTTTGTTACGTTGTCGTTAAATATGAAGCCGACGCTCACCCGTCTTGCCCACGCCGCTCTGGCCGAGTACCATGACCTTTAGCGTCTTCTGTTTGTTGGTATGCAGGCCCAACTTGACCAGCGATGATTTCGGCGAAGTGGCATTCATGACAGCTGCTAGAGGCGGGCCACAAACTGTTGGAGACTGCAGAGAGAGGGGGAGAGGGAGGCTTAGTACGTTATGCTTCGTATTTAATCCAAGCTGCCCTCAATTGATTGACGTAACCTTTTTTATGCTCTGGCAGCTAATGTGGGTAGGGGTAGGTCGAACAAAGACAGGGTGTATAGTTTTGTGGGTAAATATGCGTAGCTACAGTCGCACTTGACAGTTCAAAAGTTCATTGACCTGCAAGGAATTCACTAATGTGATGTACCTACCCTGCAAGTTGTGTTAAAGGGTATGATGAGCACTCAAATATACAGTTATAGTTGAGTTCTTTTCTTGATTTTGAATCAATAGTTAGAGGATTGTTCAACTTTAAAAAAAAAAAAAAAAAAAAAAAATTCAGCTTTGATACAATGCGTGAACAAAATTATATATTTGGAGATGTTTCGACAGAAAAGGAAAAAGGACTAAGGTGCAAGACTTTCAGAGTTTCCAGACCTGCCGACCTATTTTTCCAGACCTTCCGACCTATTTTTTTTGAAGACATGCTACAATAACTCTCTTAACCTTTTGCCTACTTTACAGGGCAAGCTGTAGTCGCTAATCTTCGCTCGTAGCACATTTGCATGTGTGTGTTAACTGTGCATAGTTCGGTTACCCGTAATCCTCTAATATTAGAGCTGTCATCCCAGCCAAAAGCAAAGGCAGACTAGACCTGGTCGCATATTAAGGGTTCAACTTGCTAAGTTTATTGCATACTTTTGAGCGACAGAATGTTGTGGCGTAGCATACGCCCAGGCGCACAATGGCACACGTATGTGTGTGTTTATGTGTGTTTATGTGTGTGTAAGCATGTGCTTGTGCCTCTGATAAGGTCAACAATGTCAGCAACAACGACAACTATGAAACATTTATTGGACACTTTTTGCGTCGTCCTCCAGGGTCAGCCTGGAAACTATTCATGGCACAGGGACACAAGCCAGGGGAGACTTTTCCATTTCCCCCATTCCCTGCTGAAGTAGTTGTTGCTGCCACATATAATCATCATTATCGTGGCTCCAACACACCCCGGCAATTATCGGGTAGATTAATCGCGAACAATACACTTCAAAATAAATGCAATAAAATATCAATTATCACTCGACTCGACGCGACTCGAGACTCGACTCGCAAGTCGCCAGTCAAATGACGCCCTGTCCAAGTCCACAAGCAGCGAGTGCGCCTCGTGTACATTATGGACAAGTGCATGTGGCATGAGCAGAGGATAAGCCAGGCCAGACCAGACCAGACCATCTGTTTGCCCAGCCGGTGTGCAAACAATGAAATTGCTACCAGGTAAGTTGTGCAGCATAAGCCGCAATTTGCATACTCTTCAGACTTTAACTTTTTCTAATTATTTCCAAATAATATCTCAATTTTATTGAGTTTGTTCGTCGATTTTTAAGAATATTTCTCCACGTGATGTTAAGATAAAATATTATAATGTGAGGATTCTTCACTTAATACAAAAAAAAAAAATACACAAACTAAAAAAAAAAAATTTTTGTTCGCCCCCTAAACTAACCTATTTGTCCCTGACTACTTTACTTCCTTAACATTTGTTAATTAACAAAAGTATTTAATATATTCGGAACACTAACAAGAACTTATTTTAATTTTAGTCAGATAAGCACAATGGATCAGTGAAAGTTCTGATTATAAGAAAATATTTTAGAGAAAATTGTATTAGACATAAAATTATATATTCATATTCCTATCAGAAAAACTTTTGTTATTGAGAACTCTTCAATATAAATATCTTGTGAATATAGTAAAAAATATATCCAAGCTAGAAAAATGTGTATAATGTTTTTTCCTTTTATTATTCTAAAAAGTACAACATATATACATATATGTACAATATCTATTCATATTCAGTTAAGGCATTGCATATGTATATATATTCATAATCAATTAAACTATTACAAATCTCAACAGAAACGTATCTTTAGTAAATGATAATATCTATATCAAGTACTGAGAACTCTACCCAGAACTTATCTTAAGTATATGATAATAACTGCTTTCAATCTAGGCACAACGACTCAATATCCTTGCGCCCTGTAAGTGTATAATAATTACTTCTGCTTCACACACACACACACAGAGACAGGCACAGACTTACACTCAGGCACAACTGAAAGTGGCGTGTGCGTGTTTGTGCATTGCGAATACGTCGCAATTTCCCACTCACACAGCACGAGATAATGTAACTATGTGTATAAGGCATAGTAGGTATTAATGTCGGGTCTCTGCTGATAAATATTCATCAGTAGAACAAAGTCGGCACCGAATGCCAGCCTCGCATGCATGCTGATTATGCCAACAGTCTCAGCAGCCTCGGCCAGAGCAGAAAGCCGATCCCGAGCAGACTTAACCATATTCCGCCGCCTTGAAACATTGCTGCGTAGATTTTAATTAGATGGATTTGTAGCTCAAACAGAGTAAAGCCAGACCAGTGAGAGAGAGAGAGTGAGACTCTGTTGGCGAACAGGTGGAGCAGCCATGGAAACCTTCAAAGCGCGCGCGTGCCTAATGAACCAAACTAGAGTACACGCTGCGTATACGTAACGCCGCAGCAGCAAATTGCCGCTTGTCTGCATATGCATCAAGTGGTTGTTTTGTTGAGGCTTTAAAGCGCCAACCGAAAAGTTTTTCTTTTGGGTCCAGCCCTGACCCTGAGGTCCATTAGTCAGCGTCGTCTGCGTTGCGTCTGCAGAAAAGAAAAACTTTTCCTTTTTTCTTCTCCTTCTCCTTTTCCCTGTTGCCTTTTTTCATGATTTCGATTTAATTACTGCGATTGCCTTTGTTCGACTCTGTGGCATGCTACATGTGGATTTTCACACGCTGTCCGCAGGGTTAGCGAGATTCGAATCAGTCGAGAGAAGGGAGGAGAAAAGGAGGGAGAGAAGGGAGGGAGGGAGATGGTAGATTCGCTTGCGCAAGGTGTAAACAACGACGCTATGCACACTAATGAGTTCACAGGAAACATTATCTAACATCTTCACGGAGTAGGGGTATCCATGCGGGGATTAGTCGAACTATTTCTTCTCTCATCTTTCCTCACGAATTTCATTTGTCACGCAAATCGTTGCAAAACTGTTGCAATTATATGGGATAAAGAAACTTTTCAAATCAATAGAAATGCCACAGCAGTTCAAGTATTCGGCATGATAGACTAGCAGATACTCTGTGTGGAGAAGAAAGAGTATGTAGTGATAGTTTAACAAAGTTCCTGTAATTCATATAGATAATAATTTTTTTTTTTTTTTATTGTGTTATTATTATTAAGTAAAGAATCCGTACCTCATAATATTGTATCTAAACATCACAAGGTGAAATGAAAAACAATAAAAAAAAAAAAAATTATAATAAGTTTATGAAATTTACAAAAAATCTTCCTAATAGTTATACCTAACTATATTATTTTATATAAAAGACTCATATTTATCCAATTTTGTGTTTTTTTTTTTTTTTTTTTTTTTTTTTTTTATTAGAGATCAAAAGAGCATATGTGTCAATATTTAATATTAAGTATCTAAACTTTAAACTTTTCCCAGACTACGTGCAGTTATTCTAAGTAGTTATTGATGTTCAAGTTGAAATAACTTTTAGTATTTTAATAATACAGTTATGAAATATTGGAGACATCTACTAAATATATCGAATAACATTATAAATTTGCAATTTCTTCCTATAACCGACAAATATGATGCTTTATTCTATAATTTCTGTAGAAATTTAAACTCAAAACCATTAAAAATTTAAATTAAAGTAACAAATTGTTTATGACATTCACGTGAGTACCCCTACTGGAACTCAAGTAGCGCATCAGCACATAAGCATAACATTAGCAAGTTGCGGGGACCTTGGCCAAGACATTGGAGAAGGTAAGGTGAGAGAGAGAGAGAGAGAGAATAAGAGAATAAGAAGTGAGAGATATGGGATAGAGAGACAGAGAGAAAGACTAGGCGATTGAATGCATGAGGATTGAGGCGACTGCTAAGGAAGGCACTTTGCCACTTGGACCTGTTGGGTTTGTTGACCTGTTTATGTTTATGAAAACTTATTGCGTGCTACATTTTCTGTAAATTGAGTTGAGATTGGGTTACAAGTTGCCACACAGACAAAGAGAGCGAGAGAGAGAGAGGGAGATAGCATGCGTCGCGTCGCGTTGCCACGACACGTGGCTGCTGCTGCTTAAAATTCCATAGAAAATAAATCAACCTAACCACTGACCAATAACAAAAACATCAATAGCAAAAATACAGTAATAACAGCAGCAGCAGCAGTACCAGCAACATCAATTACAACAGCAACAACAACAACAACCAGTGACAACAACAACTACATCAAGTTGTACTCGATGTTGGGTTGTCATGGTGCCCCTAACGCAATTCCGTTTCCACTTTGACTAAGGTCATGGGAAGCACGGCACTTGCCACGACGCGACGCGACGCGACTCTCTCTCCCTCGCTCGACTGGAGTTGTAGTAGTACCTGCCCTCTCCCCCACCCCTCACCACTCCCTTCCCCTTGGCCTCTGCTCATGCCTCCTCATACTCGACGCATTTCTGCTTGTCATTTCACTTCATTACCAACCATCGACAATCGACCAGTGAGTTAACATTAACAGCAACAACACTAACAGCACCTTACACACTCACACCTCACACACACACACACACACGCGTAACACACACAACTGTTGCCATTGGCTGTTGGCCATGAAATTGAAAATGCGAAATTGTTGCTCGAAGAGTTGACGGTCAGCCTCCTTCTACCAACCCCTCCTCACCCCCTCTGCCTGTAACCCCCGCCCCCCCCTCTCTCTCTCTCACTCTTTCTCTGTCCCTCTCCTACCGCTGCCTGCAACGGCATTTATTTTGTCGCGCATTTTCATGTGGGATGCGAAAGTAACCACGCACAGTCTGCGTCGCAGTACCTTGAATACGGTATTAGCCAAAAAAAAACACACACCAAGCAACAACATTAATACAAAAACCAAAAATGAAATTTTGTATGCGGTTGCCGGGCATTACAACAACAAAAACAACAACAGCAAGAGAAGCTGCAACAAGGTATAGGCAGACAAAGCAGATACCCTATGATTGAAGGGGAAAATTAATGATAAGATTATCAGAAATGAATGTAATTCTACAACTTTGGAATAAAGTTGAGGGATTTAAATATATATATAATATGCATATTAATAATATATTTGTATATTAATAATATAAATGCATATAAAGATGCATTTTCTGATATAGCAATATCTTAAATGATTTCATTATATGGGAAATAAGTATAAAGTACTTTTATAAAATATCAAGTTATTGTTTTGATGAACATATTTAGTAATATATCAATATTACCACGCAATATATCAATATCACAAATATTCAAGGAGTAAAAGTAACTTAAGAAGGAGCAACTTTTACTTTCACTTGAAATATCACTATCAAAATATTAATTAACTTAAGAACTACAGCTCGATAGGAACTCCAGATGCCTTAGACTTCATATACAATTTAATAATCTCTATATCAGACTATGAAATAACTCTAGAAATTTTATTAAAAATGTTATGATACTTAATTAATTTTAAGAAATATTGCAAAAATATGCCATACATATATTATACATTAATATACATCATTAAAGATATATCATATAAAAAAAATAAATATAGATGGGTATATAATATTAGAGCATATCGTATATTGTATGTATTTATTTTTAATATATGATGTATAAATAAATTCATCCCTTCTTACAATCATCCTTCTATTACAATCTCTAATATTCTAAGAAAACCACCTTCGTATATGTGAAATTCCAACAACAACACCCATACTATCCATAATCAAAACTCTCTAGTGGCATCTCAGCTATGAAATCTGCGCAGTTCCAAGAAAATTTCCTCAAACTTCTTTGACAACCTTTTCGCAGAAAATACCAAAAAAGCACCCAAACAATATTTAATTGCTAGCAAAAAAAAGTTGAACAAAATATTATGGAATCATATGCTTAGGCGAAGGGTAGCGCACCCGACACGATATGCCTGGTAGTGCCCCAAAAATGATGATGAACAGGAGCGGAAGCCATTGGCGACGCAAAGAGGCCTTGTTAAATAAGCCTCATAAATACAAGTCAACCGTCATAAATGTCATTTTCGGGGTCCGACACTCTCGCAGACAGCGTGCTGATGGGGCAGGGGAGGTGCGAGAGCTAGAAGAGAAAGGGGAGGCGAGGGGGAGGGGGGAGAGAAAGAGGTGGGAGAAATAGGGCGGGAACGTGAGTGATAAGCAACGTTTGACTAAAAATAAATGCGCGCAGAGAAAAAAAGTTGCAAACTCACCGGATGGACAGTGTTGAGAAACAATGCGAGTAATATGATATAAAAACCACAAGTACCCACATTATACACACACACCAAGGCACACACACACACACACACACACACAGACATGCAGGCAGTGTAGACGTGCCAAGCTGGGGCCAAGTGCTGTGGTAACTTAACTGTTTTATTTAGTTGTGAGCAGAGAACACGTGCCCAAACAGAAGCGAACCCAGTCCTACAACCCAAGGGTGCCTATGCCTTAAAGAATTGAGGTTAAGACTTTAAGGAGCCTAACGCTACAATTTATGGATTAAGTTATGTTTTATAAATAGAATTCCAACTGCTTAGGGCAGTTTGGCGAATTCTTTAGCAAATCAATTTCACATTTTATGCTTTGAGTTTACTTTGCTCATTATACCCCCAATACACTGTGCCCTTTTCAGTCGTAACACATGTCGTATGCGTCATCTACTTTGAATATCGATAACTTGCAGCGCATCCATTTGTTCTACGTTTACGATCGACTCGTAAACGAGCTGGAGACGGCACTCAATCTCAATGAACAATGAATTATGAGACGGCTGCAATGCAGCAACCCCTACTCCCCTCCCCCTGCTCTTCAGGCAGTAAAATTGTAACGCTTTTACTTGTGGTTTAGCAGCGTAAAAGCCGCAAGCGAAAGCCAGCAGCTCCAGCTATCGCATAGCACTTGCAGAGGCGCAACCAGACGGAAGGGGAGGGGGAAGGAGAAGAGAAGAGAAGAAAAGAGAGAGGCTATTAACTATAGCAAGTAGCTGGCAGTGCTTCTTCTTCTTCCTCTCCTTCGCACTGACCTTGCGGCCAAAATTAAAAACAATATTTCAAACAACAAAACAAATCAAACAAATCAAATCTTACAAGTTGAATAGTGCTATATATCGTATACGATATACGGTATACAAATGTGCAAAGATTTCTCATAGTCATGCCGGATATACATGAGATCTATCTAAAGCTAATTAAAATGATTAACAACAAATGAGGAAAGAATAAAAATACAAACAATTAACAGAAGTCTTTATGCGCTCGATGATATAGTAGTTCCTTTATATATTCCTCTCTTATTTCGTATCGCTTTTGATTGCTTTTGAATGGAAAATCATTTGAACGATAAAAATATATTTACAAATCTTGTGTATTTCCAAAAGATAAAACGAAACAAGCAGCACAAGTTTTGTATAATATAAAATCTCT
Source organism: Zaprionus ornatus (assembly GCA_018904035.1). Taxonomy (NCBI): domain Eukaryota; kingdom Metazoa; phylum Arthropoda; class Insecta; order Diptera; family Drosophilidae; genus Zaprionus; species Zaprionus ornatus. The sequence continues at coordinate 12,982,606 of JAEIFZ010000002.1, read as the reverse complement.
TTTTTGTTGTAAACAATTATGAGTTTGCTTCATTTGACTCACACTTTGCAGGGTATACAAACTCAGCTAATTAAGAAAATTTCACCAAAAAAAAGGGCCAAACATATTTGCTTAAATTATGTTAAAAAAAAACACATCACATGAGTCGAGGTCGTTGAATGTGTTAACTGACAACTGCGGGCAGGGGCGCCCTCAAAGGGGGATTAACTTGCTCCCACTTCACTTTAAGAACCCGCAGCAAGCTTATTAATTGGTCTAAGTCCACCCTCCCTACTCACCCCCCTTAACGACGCCACTGCGCACTGAACTGTTTACGAATTTACCTTGCTAAAGCGAATCAAATGTTTCGTAAATTATCTGTTGTTTATTTGTTATAATTGCAATAAATTATGGAATTTATTTTATATTTCCAATACACGCACACACACACAAACAGAGGGAAATGAAAAGCCAACGAGTATACGCACCGTGTGACTGCAGCAGGAAATTATTTATTTACAGCGCACTTAAAAAAAATGTTTATATTTTTTGCACTTTTTTCGTATTTTATTTTGATTATTAATTATTTATTTTATAAAATTTGGATTTATTTTGTATTTGTTATTTACTGTGTTTGTTTTTGTTCTTTTTATAGAACCTTTGATTATTAATATTTTCCTTTGATATTTGTAGATATTTTCATTATTTTAAATTTGATTTGTATTTATTTTATATTTGTTTAGATTTCTTTTAGAACCTTCACGCATAAGTTCCTGTCGCGTATTAAGCCAGCGGCACACAGCAATTATGCTTTTATATGCACATATATTTAAACTGCCTCCCTCCGCCCCCCTCCTTTAACGACAATCCTCCAGTAAGTAGTTCCGATGCGTGTGTTTATTGCGACGCCATTGTAAAACAATAATGAAAAATCGCGCGACAAGAGTAGCCAACAACAAACCGCGAGGCGACTGCGCGACGTTGTCTAACGAAGAACGAGACAGAAAGAAAGAGAGAGAGAGAGTGAAAGAAGGAGAAAGAGTAGACACCTCCTCCTTTTTTGTGCAGTTGTAAAATGCAAAAGAGTTGGACGCGGAAGTGCACAGAGGACGCACACACACGCCCACAACAACACGAAGAATGTACTCAACGGGAGTTTGACGACGCGTCCGTTGCGCTGGCGTTCAAACAGGCGAATAAACAACAGCAACAAAAACATGAATGGCAAACACCGGCAGCAGCAACAGCGCCAGCAGAGATAGAAGCTGTGACGGCGGCAGCAGCAGCAGCAACAGTTTGCAGCGAACAGAAGCAGAAAATTTACTATAATCTGTTACACACACCGAGTTGCCTCGTTATTCAAATATACATTTAATTGTTAATAAAAATTTACATTGTTTCATTCATATTAACAATTAAGTGCCTAAATTTTATAAATTTTACTTCAAAATTTCATTCATAACAGCTTTTTTCCGCTAAGCTTGAGGCAACACTGTCAGTTTGATAGTATGTTATGCTTAACAGAATGTAAAGTTGGCGCGCGCGTATAACATTTACGTTAGCAGGCGTGCATTACGGTTTGAATTGCAGTGTGCATTAAAATAGCTAGAGAATGTTAAAAATAAATAAAATTATTAATAAAAATAAGTAATAAAATTAAATACAATATTTACTTTAATGCAGACAGTAAGTCAATTTGTTCTTTATATTATCTAGATTAATGTTAAATGGAGCTCGACGTGGTCACCAATACAATTACATGCACGTGCACACACGCACACGCACGCGCACAGTTAGTGTAAACAATCTACAGACAGGGGCAACCTGTTGACATCGGGGGTGGTAGGGCACATATCGCTACTACTGACTACGATTTGGGGATACAAGGGATATACGAGTAGGATACGCGTGCACGATGTTGTTTACTCGAGTATTGTGTACATATTAGTGTTTGCGAGTGAGGGAGGAAAAGATGGGGGAGGGGGTGCGACCTTAATTATCATAAACATGCCCACATGCATATCTCAAAAGATAAGTTATTCATTCCAACCGACGTGTGTACTGAGTCCTGTTAAAGAGAATATCGTTAAATGTAAAAAGTGATTAGGATATTCTTATGTTTTTTGGTATATTCATAAATCTTCAGGTAATGAGCGTTATAAAATAAAGCAAAAATACAATCCTAGGTAATATATACGAGTATTTAAAACTTAAAAAAGCGTATTCCCTTTTTGTAGAGTATATAATAGTCTCATATCTGCTGAGGTATAAAAAAAAGCTTTATAAAACAAATAAGAAAACGTTAAAATTTAATCAATATATGGTATATGACTTTATACTTAATATTTTATTTTTCATTGATTTATTTATTAAATATAAATTGACCGATTTATAGGATATATAATAGTCACATCTCTTTTTATATTAATCGTTGTTCGCTGTGTGGGTTGGACCCTGGTCACTAATTGCTTCTGACAAGCACCCATGCGACTCAGTCTCAATTGGCAACTGGTTGAAATGTCCCCGCAGGAGGCACGGGATGCGCATTAAATTTGGTAGCCACTGTTTCGACAGAGAGAGAGAGAGAGGGATAGAAACAGGCTGTACGTGTGCATTCAATACGCTTGACTGCCCTCTATGGGTGCCCACTCTCTCTCCTTCTCTCTCTGCAGGATGCCTACACGTGCAGCTGCTGCTCAGGCTCAGGCGTCACCTTTAACCCGCCCCCGGGTCAAATGGCTGTCGCTTTGCATTCGACTTGTTTACGCATCAACAGCAGCGCCAAAAGGTGTTTAGCACACCTGGAATAACACTCACGCCCCCTCTCCCTGTCTTTAAACTCCTTCGCTCATCTTGTTTACCTGAAAACTTTTGAAATTCCAAGACGATAATCTATTAATCTTGTACACGATTTCCGCAGTAGTTTCACTTTGGGATCACAATGTGAAACAGAGAAAACAATTTATATCAAACTCAAGGTCGAATAACAAAACCCTTAAGACATTTGTCATGCTGTCGAAATTTTAATGAGCAGTGAAAGAGTTAATAATAGCAAGGGGTCACACTTTAACCCTAGAATACAATCAAAATATTTGCTGAAATTTACTTTTTATTATCTTAAGATATTTTCCAAATTGTGCACAAGGCAATCCACTGCATACTCTTGCTTTCTTCTATATTACTTCTTGTACAAATATTATCAATTTTTGATCATTTATTAAGTTTTAACTGAAATATGGAAAGTTTCGAATGCAAATGTAAATAAACAGGAAGAGCAGAATATCTGTTAATACTGTAAATAACTCAAATATACTCTATACACCTTTAAATACTCGCCTAAATTTATCTTATATTATTTTAAGAAATGCTCCAACATTTTCGCAAATCACCCCACTGTTGTTTGGCCTTTCCAGAACTGGCTTGATGACCCACTTTTAGAAATTCAAGTTTATTGATTTATCTTTTTGTAATAAAGCTCAATGCAAAAAGCTTTCTTGCAAAGCTCTTGCCAAATACGCACGATCGTTGCGTTGTTTACAATTTTCTTTTGCCAATTTACGTTGTTGGTTTTGTGGAAAACTTGTCAACAAAACGCAGAAGATTAGAAAACAATAAACAAATTCACAAGAAACGAAAACAAAACAAAAAGTAAGTGTGAAACTTTTGATTTATACCAAAGTTAATCAGTGCAAATCTTCGATCTTCGATCTCTGAATGAACTTAAAGTTTTGACAAACTTGTGCTAATAATTTGACTGTCGTCTGTCTGTCCCTATGTCGGACACTTGTTGACAGCGTGTAGCTCGCGTGTTTTAACTTCGATTAAGCCACATTAGCAATACGATAAAGATTCGATCGGAAATCACCGCCAGCTGTGATTGCCCCAAAGAGGCTTTGGCTTAATTAGTGAGAACAACAGAGGGGGAAGCCTATATAGTATAGTTGTACTACCATTATATGAGCAACTTGTTGACTTTAGATACGTGCTATAGACCAATGTTTGCCGCTGTCTGCAAATATCATGAGTAAACAGTTTGGCCGTTCTCAGCTCTGGCTCTGGCCATGCGGCTATAGCATGTTCCCAATAGATTTGGCCAAATCGAACTGCGTGATTCACATGCAGCACGCGCTAAAGAGTTAACAGATATGCAAACTGGATCTACAATACATTTAAATCGAGACAGTCTTATGACGTGACGTGAGTTCCTTGCAAAGGGGAAACTCCTACAGACATCGCTGATAAGGTTCGCCTCCTCCAACTGTGTCTATTCTTAGCTGGCGTCTGCCTAATCGTAGCTGCAAATAAAGATCGAAATTAAATCAAAAGACAAGCATCGGAAATTTAGTACCCCCCACTGAAGTACACTCAACCTTGGGATCTCTTAGGTTCTTCTATCTGTGACGAAAGCGGTTTAAAGTGGAAAACGACAAGTTACTATGGGTCAATCATTATGCATTGTTTATCGAAACGAAAGGAAAGAGATAGAGAACGGGAACGAGAGAGAGAGTGAGAGAGAGAGGAGGGATAGCCGGGTAGATGGGTGGGTGGATGCATGGGTGCATTGGCACCGCCTTGATGGACAGCATGCAACAGGCACGACGACAACGCATGATGCATTGCGTACAACAGACTGAGAATAAACCGAGTGCGCTGAGTAATTGCCTTAATGGTGGATGGGGGGAGGAGAGTCTTTGTTTCTCCACAGCCAAAGAGAAAGGGAAGCAGAACAAAAGGCGAAAAGTGGATTTGTGAAAATCGCAGGCATTATAAAAACTCAGCTCGACGGTGAGCGTGGACGACAGTGTCTATTGAAGCGTTCAGTGGGTAAGTGGCGATCAGAGCAGAGCTAAAACCAATAACGATCAATAGGAAGAACTATAGAGAGAGACCGAGAGAAAGAGAGGAAGTGAGACAGCTTGGGAGAGCGAGTAACTCTCGTTGCTTGTTTTTTCGCCTTCGTTATCAGCTACAGACTGCGAACTATCTAACCCGGCGATTTTAAAAGCAATCGGTTCTAGTCCATCGCTTCACAGTTCCCACTCAGCTCTTGCCTGAATAACAACTACAATCCCAGCTCATTCCTGGAATTTTTGACTTTCAGTGCGATCTCTTAAATACATTCATCAACTGCAACTACTCATCGTAACGTTGAGGATCTTTGGAAGCGCCGTCGAAATGCCGGAGAAACAAATTGCACCTGTTATCAGTCGATTGGAGGAGTTCGAGCAGAACTTGCCCGGGTGAGTTGCAGTCGTAATTGACTGAATCATCATTATTATCATCATCATCGACAGCAGCAGCAGCAGCAAAAACAGCTGCACAGCTTCGTCATTATCACCTTCGTCATAATCATGCTCGGCATTATCATCGATGTGACCTTGTTTGGGAGAAGGGAAGTCATGTAATGCCAGTTGAGCTGATAAGACAGATTAGACAGAGAAAGCACATAATCTGTGTGTGTACACTGTAAGAAATTCGGTGATTAAAAATAGATAAATATTTACAACATTTTTCAGACTAATGAATACTCATTTGAATACTCAATTATTTTTCTTTTATTTACAAAATATCATAACGTTATTTATTTAGGTATTGAAATTATCTCAAAATTTGTCTGCATAATTGATTTTATAACATCTTTAGAACAATTTTTTAAACCTTCTTAACTTTTTGGAAATATTTCCGCTTACAGTATGTTCTTTTTTCGATTATTGGGGGTTCAAAACAAACCTGATCTGTGTAAAATAAAAAAGAGTCTCATAGATAATTCTGAAAATATCTTAATAGGTCTTTAGAGCTTCTTCCTGCTATTCATCCCTTCTCCTTACCTCTTCTATAGTATATTCTCGAAATGTATCCACTCTCAACCACTTTTTCACCATGTCTTTCCTCTTCCAGCTACCTGAATACACACTCCAAACTGGCAATCTTGCTGGATTATGATGGCACCCTGGCACCCATTGCAGACAATCCGACCAAGACCAAAATGCCCGTCGAGCTGGAGGCGATACTGCACAAATTGGCCAAGCATCCACAGATCTTTCTGGCCGTCATCTCTGGCCGTGCTCTTAAGGATGTACAGAAAATGGTGAACATCGATGGGGTGACCTATGCTGGCAATCATGGACTGGAAATCGAATATCCCGATGGTTCAAGACACGATTACGAGTTGCCTGCGGACATCAAGAAGAACTACACTGCCATGGTGGAGGAACTGAAGCAGCGTGTGGAGAAGAACGGTGCCTGGGTAGAGGATAAGCATGTCTCGCTCACATATCACTATCGCGATACGCCCGTCGAGCTGAAGGATGAACTGAAGACGCTGGCTGCGGAGATTTGTCAACGACACGGATTCCGTCCGAATCAAGCGCATGAGGCCATTGAAGCGAAGCCTCCAGTGAACTGGAACAAGGGCGAGGCAGCGCTCTACATACTCAAGAGCAAATTCGGTGCGGATTGGGCGCAGCAGGTGTTGGTGGTGTTCGCTGGCGATGATACCACCGATGAGGATGCCATGCGGGTGAGTTTGAACTGGGTAAATGCTTTACTGTACTCTCTTAATACTTATCCTTTTCTTCTTCTTCTTCTTAGGTACTCAAGGGTCTGGGACGCTCATTCCGCATCGCAGCCGATGCTCAGATTCAGACCTTCGCCGACTTCCGACTGCCCAAGCAAGATGTAATGACTGATCTGCTCAAATGGATCGCACGCGTCTATGTCTAGAGTTGCCTAGTCTGTACTTAGTGAACTTATTACGAGCTGCAAATCCATTAATGATCCCATATATATCATGTAGTGTTAGTTAGTTTTTTTTTATATTTAGAAATGATTTTAACAGCTCTAAAATTAATTATTATTTTATATGTTATAGCAAATGTTTTTATAAATATTAATAAAAGGAGATTGGAAAAGAGACTTCAGTTAGAATTGATTTTACAGGTTATTTCATAGATTTAAATAAACCCTTCTTGATAGGAATTATGGTTATTAATCTGCAAAAGCCTTCAGTAAATCTTCTTATCGATTTACCTAACCTACCTTTGCTTGAAATTTCTTTGTTCAACCTTTCCACCGATGTTCTCCTCTATCTTTTCACTATATTCCCCATTCTATGCCGAAGGAAACCCTAAGAATCTTCAAGATTTCCACTCAAGATTAGTAGCAACGGATATAGCATATATACAAACTATATTTACTCTATTATAGCTTACAACAATCCATTGAAGATCCGCAGAGGAAGCACTTTCCGGTGATTAATCAGTTTGTCAGCTGATAATGAAATGTTTGTACAATGCGCTAACCCAACAAATACGCGCAGATCGATGAATGAAAACTTGGCACTTGATGCTGTCAAGGAAAGTCAAAATATCAAGACATACATTATAATAATATACTACAATATATCTATGTCTTTATATATGTACATATATTTACAGAGAAGTGTGTCAACTGAGACGATTCCAAAACAGCGACGACCTCAGCAGAAGGTGCATAGAGACGTTGCTGTCGTTCCACTATATAGCAAGATATACTACTATATACTCTATATTTATATATACACCCCATACTCATCTCTCACACACAGATCTACCTTAGCTATATAGCGATCCATTATGGTGTGTGCTTTTTTATGCGCATATGCCTCATAAATAACGTGCGCCATTACTTGGCCAAATTTCGGGGCGACGACCAGAGTTGCCACACACCGAGAGAAGAAGAGAGAGAGGGAGAGCAGGCAGAACTGACAGAGAGAGAGAGAGCGCGCGCTCCCATGTAATACATATAGACGATGCTGCAGCATGGGGCTGGCGCTGTAGCGCCTTCAGCATCAGTATTAAGTCGGTCGAGGTACGTCCAGCACGTCGCACTGTTTCCGGTAGATCGGTAGATACAACCAATTCTTTATATATATTATAAACACATCTAAAATGGCTGAGCAAAAGAAGGCACCGCTCTTGAAGAAGGAGGAGGATTATGTCAAGGCTCTGGAGGGGTAAGGGAATCACTTAGGATTCCCCCTGTGTGAAAGTTCATTCTAACCTATTCCCGTTTAGTTTCATTACACCCGAAACCGAAAAGGTTGCGCTGCTCTTGGATTACGATGGCACACTCGCCCCCCTCACTGAGGAGCTGTCCGTAATGCCCAAGGATACGGAGATTAACATCAAGAAATTGGCCGCCAACGATAAGATCTTCATGGTTGTCTTCTCGGGTCGCGAACTGAGCGAAATCAAGAACCATCTGAAATTCCCCAATGTTACCTATGCCGGTAATCATGGTCTCGAGGTTGAGTACCCATCGGGCAAGAAGTTCAAGATCGAAATGCCCGAGGAACTGCTCGAGAAGCACAACAAACTGGTTGCTGAGCTGAAGGAGAAGGTAAGCAAAATAAAGACAAAGATATTAGAAATTGGGAAAGTTCTTCACATCTCTCCCTTTTGTCCTTTCTGCAGGTTGTCTTGTCCGGTGCCTGGGTTGAGGATAAGAAGATCTCGGTGACCTATCACTACAAGGGCGTCACCGACAAGCTGAAGGCCAAGCTCATTGCCGAGGCCAAGGGCCTGATTCAGTCCCATGGCTTCCAGCTGATCGAGACCCCCTACGCCTTGGAGGGCAAGCCACGCGTCAACTGGGACAAAGGTTAGTGCTTCTATCAACTGAACTATTATTCATTTTATATACTAGATGTACTCGATATACTAGATATTTAGACAACAGACTATATATACTATATAGTATATACTATATATGCATTATAGATTTTCGATTTGCGGCCAACTGTTGCCATCCATTATCGTCTGTCGTCTGTTGCCCACAGTTTCGGCACCTGTTCGAAACAATTCGATTTTCGAACGCGACGCTTCGATGATTTAATTATTGCCCCGTCAGGCATTTTGTTTTTTCCGATTCGGGCGCAAAAATGTATGTGGGCGTTTAGCCTGTCTGTCGTGAAAAAATCTTGAATTATATTTCTCGACAAAAAGAAAAGAAATTTATGTCGACAAACGAGAAATTTCTCAGACCGTTGGCTGACAAACAAGCATAGCAGAAACCTGATGTCAGAAGCGCGCCACTATTCCACTACACTATCGTATATATATCTAAAGATATATATCTGTATGGTTATGTTATGTATGGTATATACTTCCTATATATGCATGCCGTAGACAAGAATTTACTTTTACCCATGTTGGATTAACAAATTCGTGTAATTTTTCAACAAGAAATTTTGACTTATTTTGTCGGCTTTTTTGAAAGACCGAAACTAACGGCATATTCTATAAAGAACGTCTATGTGTTATGCATTTTTTTTAGAACTCAAACTAGGCGTTGCTAATGCCAAACAGATTGTATTAATGATGCGATGCTTCGCAGAGATATTCGAAATTATTTCAAATATCAATAAATTGAGATTAAAGAGCGCAACGGTGGAATCTTCAAAGTTTATATGAATTTATAGAGGACATCTGTTCGTTAGGATCTTTAAAGCTTAACATATGGAAATTTATAGATCAAAATTTGAAAATTTTTGTTCACAAATTGGGTTCATATTTTGTTTGACACATTTAAAAAAAAGTCATTACAAAAAGTACTAAACATTTTAGAGCTCATGCTCCCACACGGAATACTTAAGATCCCAATAGAATTTTCCAAAAAATCAAAGAAAATCAATAGACAGGGCAGAGGGGATGGTGAAGGGGAACTGGGGGTGAGAGACATCTCCGATGAGCTGCGACAAATGGGCATAATTCAAAAGACAAAAAATATTTACGGCTGGCAGATAAATATTAATTATGATTGTGCCCGCCTTCGGGAGCAATAAATTCATAGAAGCAAAAAAAATATTGCACCCGAAGAGAAGCCGAAACAATTTTAGAAGAACGAAGCTCATATTTATTATTTTTTCATTTCATTTTACTTTTTTTTTTCTTTTTCAAAAATGAAAATGAGAATTGAAATTGCTGGCAAGCGCATTGGAAATGGCAACAAAAGAGAAGAAGGAAAGGAATTGTTGGTGCCGTCTGAAAAAAAAATGCCCACAATGCAGGGGAGCAGGGAAAATGAGGTGGGGAGGAGGAAGAGATGGGGGGGGGGAGAAGACGGGCAGCAAGACAGGAGACTAATGCGTCATCAATTAAACAAAAATGTAGCGTTAATAGCATAAACCAAAAAATAATATCAAAAACAACAGAACAACAACAAAAAGCAGCGTACAATTAAAATAATCAAAAGCAGCTCCTGAGATGATCTATAAACACAGCTAGCACATGTGTATGCGTATGTGCATGTGTATATATCTAGCTATATGCGATATTAGTTGAATGATTTGAAGATGTGCGATCTGTGGTCTGCTCACAATTTACTTGACGTGCCGCAGGCCAAACACAATTTCGATGCTCCACGCCCACGCGGTGGGCTAAAAATAATGCCCAGAGCGCGCATAGACATACACACACACAGATATATATATATATATATTAGATAAATCTCTGCCCAGTTTGGGGCCGCTGCAGGCGTTTATAGACTGATATATATGTTTATATATACATTATTAGAACGCGCTAGGCGAGTGAAACGATTCAAAATATTTTTGAAAAACTTGTTGTTTTGCGCCACTTTTAGCTCTGTTTATTCACCCCCGATCCGATTCTCCAGATTGTTTCAATATCAGCGGGTTCAAATGGAAAAATTCTCTCAACGAAAAACAAAAGAAAGAAAACAATCGAAAATTCTTGCAGAATTTTTCAAACATTTTTGGAAATATGAACCGGTTAAGGTTCGGAATGAGAATGATGCAAGGGGATTTTAATGTGTTTGAAAGAACTTTATAATGAAAGTCAATTCATTTAAGCTTGAATTTATAAAGATAATTTATAAAGACATTTAAGTCTATATCAAATTTTAGTTCAATTCATCTTCTTTCAACCGGTTAAAGTTTTATTCGATCCAAAAGTCAGAAGTATATTTAACCAAACCTTCAAAAGTCTCCTAGTTATCTTAAGCTTCTAACAAAAATCTCTTATATGCACAGTTTTTGTAGATACTATAAGAATCATCTAAGTTGATCTCAAACTTTACTAAAATACACCATACATAAGTCAGAAGTATATTCAAAGTATTTTAGCTTGAATTCATTTAAATTGAACTGAAAAATGATCTATAAAATTCCTAGTCCTAAGACTGATCCTGATACTCATCACTGAATGGTTTCTCTCAAATCTTACTCAAATTTACGTTCTTCTACTACTTCTGCATTGCAGGAGAGGGTGCTAAGATGATTCTGGAGAAGCACTTTGATGCCGACTGGGCCAAGAACCTGAAGATCGTGTATGTGGGTGATGACACCACCGATGAGGATGCCATCAAGGTGCTGCACGGCATTGGCAAGACCTTCCGTGTATCGGAGTTGCCCACTCTGAAGACCTATGCCAACTATCAGATCAAGACCGTCGAGGAGGTTGGCTGGTTGCTGAAAGCCATTCAGGCCAACTACGAGAAGAAGAAGAAGGCCTAAGCGTTGAGGCCTCCAGCCCTGTAGCTTAAGCTAATTCCACGCACTCACACGCACACACACACACACATATGCGCATCTTTGCTTGACTTATCAAAAATTACAATGTTTTTTTTTTTACATATTAATATTATTATTATTATGTTATGATGATGTATGTATGTATTATGTATGTAATTCTTACACTGATACAAACAAAAATGTTTCATAATATTTTCTCTGTCCACGATTCGCAATAAAAAAATTTTTTTAATATTAAATTTGTTTCTCAAGCTTCTCTTTCTCTCTTGTTCTCGCTTCCTCCCTTCTTATCTACGCTCCCCCTTGAGAGCTCCGGATCGTCCTGCCCCACTGCGTGCTCCCCGTGGTGCCTGCTTTACAATGGTGGGTGCCACCACAGCGGGTGTTGTATTCGCTGGTGGCTGCACAGCTGAGGCAACCACGCCCACTGGTGGCACAACGGGCGCCTGTACGGCCACCATGCCCTGTTGTGGTGCAGGCGATTGTGGTTCCGCACGCTTGGGTTCACTCATATTGAGGGCCTCATTGAAGATCATGCAGAATTCACCGATCTTGAAGACTTCCCCATTCTTTCCCGAATACAGAGTAAGGCAATGGCGCCATATTGATGCATATCCCTTGGTCAGTCTTATAATGTCGCCGGGTGTTATCAACTTGCCGGGCTCATCCCAAATAGATACATTGATGCTGGCCGTGGGGTCGCCTACCTTAAAGTTGCGCACCTCCCGATTCTCCTTGGTGACTGTGGCCACGCCCACCTGTTTGGTCGAAAAAAAAAACAAGTTTTAATATATAAACAAATAAAAAAAAAACATTGTGATTTGTTATCGATAACTTTCTGCAGACCTCGAGCACAATGAATATAACGTTGATGTTTTTCAGTCCTGGCTTAATGTCCTTGATGGCAATGCATTCTGCGTTGTACATGATAAGTATAAAATTTGCAAAGAAGCTAGAAATTCTATATTAATAATTGTTTGTTATCTTCTTCAATTGGACGCTAATTTCAAGTGCACGTCACAAACACAAACGCAGTAAAACAGCTGTTTGTTCATTTGAGATGGGAGCTCCGTACATATGTACCCGTGACTGTTGACGAGTACCGAAAAGCAGTGACAACGATAAGAGGTTAAACTTTAACAAGTTATTAACAACACATGATAAACAAATTCTTTTAAATTCTACAATACATGTTTAAAAATATGTAATGAATTATCTAAAATAACATTTCATTACTTCATTGACAAGTCACAATGCCGTTAAATTTTCACTTCAGTTTATCGAAACAACCCAGAGCGTTGCCAGACCAATAAATATAAGCATTGCTCAGCTGTGATCCCACTCAATGCCACGGCGAACTAGTTTCAAAAGGAACAACACAATCCAATTGTTCAATGCGGTACAAAAATAATACAAACACAAAATTTGCAAATTAAATTGCAAAAAGAAAGAAAATATAAATATAATTTAGCTACAACGTTATATAAACGTTACCAACCTTGAAGTGCTGCGTACTTAACAACTGCAGCTGGAGTAGGCTCTATTTACATTTTGTTTGTGGAACATGGACAGTGGCAGCAGCTCTAGTTCCACATCAGGCAGCACGTCCACGAGCGGCTCCTCCAGTTGCACAGACACGGGCAGCTCGTCTGATACAGACTCCAGCAGTTCTGGCCCGGCTCCGGCTCCAGCTCCAGAGAAACCTCAACCACAACAGCCACAGGTAAAAACACAAGCAAGTGCTGTGCGTCGCAAGGCGCCCGACAGCGATAAACCTAAGCCCGTAGGCAGCACCAGCAACAGCGCTTCGCTGACGTCGGCAGCCAGCAAAGTGCGTTCGGTGGTAGCGGCAAGTAATCAGCGCAATGGAACCATCTCTAGCGACGACGACGATGATGACGATGATGATGATGCGCCGCCAGCGAAGAAGAATCCACGCACAATGAATAATTCTGTGGCACCGGCAGCACGACGCAAACCCACAACGGCAGCAGCAGTTGCTGACAAAGCAGGAAAAGGTAACACAAGCCAAGCACAGCGCAATGGCGACGACAATAAGCGACCCTCGTTGAGTTCCTCCTCGAACAGCACCGATGACTCTCACAGGGAGGCTAAGAATGGATGCAAGGTGCCGCTGAAGCTGGCAAGCACAGCGACGGCGGTACGTGCGAAACAGATGCGGGCCAAAGCAGTAGTAGCGCAGGCCAAGCCAACAGCGAGTAGTAGCAGCAACAGCAATACCAACAACAACAGCAGCAGCAGCACCAACAACAACAAGAATGGACCCACCGCCAGGCGACGTGGCAAGAGCAGAAGTAGCGAAGATGGCAGCGACGATGACTCTGAGAGCGGTTCAGGCTCGGAGAGTAGCTCCATCAGCGAATCTGAAGGCAGCGACTCAAGCAACTCGTACAGTTCACAGCCACAGACGGCCAAGTCAAAGGTGAAAGGACCTGGAGGAGGAGCTGCTGCTGCTGTTGCTGCTGACAGCGAGGAGGAGCGCAAGGACAAAGCGAATCCGATGCGTAAACTGACACGATCGCTGAGCATGCGACGCTCCAAGCAGCAGCATCATCATCCTAAGCCAAGCAGTGAAACCGAATCGGATGCAGATCTCGACCAGGATGAGCAGCAGGACAAGCGACGTGTGCACTCCAAGAGTCCGGCCAAGAAGCCAGCAACAGCAGCCGGACTAAGCAACAGCAGCAGCAAGTGTAAAGTAAAGAAGGAACCGGGTGGTGGAGGAGCAGGTAACGTTGGCGTTGGTTCGATGTTTGGTTCCCTCAAGTCCCGTCCCGTTTCGCCAGCTGTGCAGCTGGAAAAGAAGTGTCCCATCGAAGGCTGTGACTCCTCAGGTCACCTCAGTGGAAATTTAGATAGACACTTTCTACCGGAAGCTTGCCCCATTTACCACAACATGTCCGCATCGGAGTGCAAGGAACGTGCCAATGATCGCAAGCTACGCCATGAGCAGCGACTTAAGATACCTTTAAACATTGTCAGCGTACCCGGAGGCAGTAATCAGCAGCAGCACACTAATCCCAAAACTCTGACGCCAGAGCAGCGTGAGTTTCTGGCCAAAATACGGGAATCTCGCGCCTGTTTTCGGCCCATTAACAACACCTTTATGAACGAAAAGGTGAGTGAGAAGACTGTTCTATAGATTCGCTAGAGTCCCTTACTAATTCTTCCCTTTGTCAGGTTAAACTAGAAAAAGACTGCACGGATGAGGATCGCGAACCGAATCTGGGTGGGCTGGTGCCCGACTATGATCTACAACTGTTTCGTGAGGCTCAGGCACAAGCCTCGGAGCGCATTGAGGACGAGCTCAAGGATCTGCCCGTGGGCAAGGGCATCAAGTGAGCTTGCACCAGAGTTTCTTCAGTTCATCTTGGTTCATCTCCTTCTCTTACCTTCCCCTCCACAGATACATCAGCATGGGCAAGTATAAGATGAAAGTGTGGTATCAATCGCCGTATCCCGATGACGCTGCCCGACTGCCCAAGATGTATATCTGCGAGTTTTGCTTACGCTATCAGAAATCCGAAACGGGTATCAAGCGACACGCCCAAAAATGCGTTTGGCGGCATCCGCCTGGAGATGAAATCTATCGCAAGGGCAAGTTGCAGGTGTGGCAAGTGGATGGCAAGCGATATAAACAATATTGCCAACATCTCTGTCTGCTTGCCAAGTTCTTTCTGGATCACAAGACACTGTACTACGATGTGGAGCCGTTTCTATTCTACATCATGACTCTGGCCGACGTCGATGGATGCCACATTGTGGGATACTTCAGCAAGGTGAGCTACGGTTTGGAAACTTAGAACATATGATTCTCTATTTAGGTACTACTCTTATTGAGGTCTTCCGTCAATATTTCATATTAGAGAGAGAGAGATATACATAGAGTTCCTTCATCTCGCTCTTGTTTGAGACTAAAATTTTAATCATTTAATTAAGTTTCAATAAATAGTGGTCAAATTTGATTGAATATGATTTGGAGAATAGATTGATAGGTTTATATCTTTGATTAGTTTAGGTATTGTAGGAAAGTTAAAAAAAATTATTATTATTTGAAAAGAAAAGAGAAAATAGTATCTATATAGATATATACGGCTCTTTATGCAAAAACTTAAACCGAAGAAACAGTACGATCTAAGTCTATCGAATTTCTTGACAAAAACGCCACGCCTACTTCGCTTCTTTAAATCGATAAAACACCAATTGTAGGCGTGTTTTAAAGGATAGGAAAGATATATGTTAGAGTTTGGTTGCGAATGGATAATAAGGTTGTAATACGAAATTCGGTAAAATACCAATTGTAGGCGTGTTTTAAAGGATAGGAAATATATATGTTAGAGTTGGGTTGCGAATGGATAAGGTCAGTCTCACTAAAACCTATATGTGATATATGATTCTCTATTTAGGTACTACTTTTATTGAGGTCTTCCGTCAATATTTCATATTAGAGAGAGAGAGATATACATAGAGTTCCTTCATCTCGCTCTTGTTTGAGATTAAAATTTTAATCATTTAATTAGGTTTCAATAAATGGTGGTCAAATTTGATTGAATATGATTTGGAGAATAGATTGATAGGTTTATATCTTTGATTAATTTAGGTATTGTAGGAAAGTTA
This sequence comes from Zaprionus ornatus, assembly GCA_018904035.1. NCBI lineage: Eukaryota > Metazoa > Arthropoda > Insecta > Diptera > Drosophilidae > Zaprionus > Zaprionus ornatus. Next base: position 12,966,456 of record JAEIFZ010000002.1, on the reverse strand, counting down.
AAAAAAAATTATTATTATTTGAAAAGAAAAGAGAATATAGTATCTATATAGATATATACGGCTCTTTATGCAAAAACTTAAACCGAAGAAACAGTACGATCTAAGTCTATCGAATTTCTTGACAAAAGCGCCACGCCTACTTCGCTTCTTTAAATCGATAAAACACCAATTGTAGTCGTGTTTTAAAGGATAGGAAAGATATATGTTAGAGTTTGGTTTCGAATGGATAATAAGGTTGTAATACGAAATTCGATAAAAGACCAATTGTGGGCGTGTTTTAAAGGATAGGAAATATATATGTTAGAGTTTGGTTGCGAATGGATAATGAGGTTGTAATACGAAATTCGATAAAAAACCAATTGTAGGCGTGTTTTAAAGGATAAGAAAAATATATGTTATAGTTTGGTTTCGAATGGATAATAAGGTTGTAATACGAACTTCGATAAAAGACCAATTGTAGGCGTGTTTTAAAGGATAAGAAAAATATATGTTAGAGTTTTGTTGCGAATGGATAATGAGGTTGTAATACGAAATTCGATAAAAGACCAATTGTAGGCGGGTTTTAAAGGATAGGAAAGATATATGTTAGAGTTAAGGTTGTAATACGAAATTCGATAAAAGACCAATTGTTGGGGTGTTTTAAAGGATAGGAAAGATATATGTTAGAGTTTGGTTTCGAATGGATAATAAGGTTGTAATACGAAATTCGATAAAAGACCAATTGTGGGCGTGTTTTAAAGGATAGGAAAGATATATGTTAGAGTTTGGTTTCGAATGGATAATAAGGTTGTAATACGAAATTCGATAAAAGACCAATTGTGGGCGTGTTTTAAAGGATAGGAAAGATATATGTTAGAGTTTGGTTTCGAATGGATAATAAGGTTGTAATACGAAATTCGATAAAAGACCAATTGTGGGCGTGTTTTAAAGGATAGGAAAGATATATGTTAGAGTTTGGTTTCGAATGGATAATAAGGTTGTAATACGAAATTCGATAAAAGACCAATTGTGGGCGTGTTTTAAAGGATAGAAAAGATATAAAGTAGAGTTTGGTTGCGAATGGATAATAATGTTATAATACGAAGTTCAATAAAAGACCAATTGTAGGCGCGTTTTAAAGGATAGGAAAGATATATGGTAGAGTTTGGTTGCGAATGGATAATAAGGTTGTAATACGAAATTCGATAAAAGACCAATTGTAGGCGTGTTTTAAAGGATAGGAAAGATATATGTTAGAGTTTGGTTTCGAATGGATAATAAGGTTGTAATACGAAGTTCGATAAAAGACCAATTGTGGACGTGTTTTAAAGGATAGGAAATATATATGTTAGAGTTTGGTTGCGAATGGATAATAAGGTTGTAATACGAAATTCGATAAAAGACCAATTGTAGGCGTGTTTTAAAGGATAGGAAAGATATATGTTAGAGTTTGGTTGCGAATGGATAATAAGGTTGTAATACGAAATTCGATAAAAGACCAATTGTAGGCGTGTTTTAAAGGATAAGAAAAATATATGCTATAGTTTTGTTTCAAATGGATAATAATGTTATAATACGAAATTCGATAAAAGACCAATTGTAGGCGTGTTTTAAAGGATAGGAAATATATATGTTAGAGTTTGGTTGCGAATGGATAATAAGGTTGTAATACGAAATTCGATAAAAGACCAATTGTAGGCGTGTTTTAAAGGATAGGAAATATATATGTTAGAGTTTGGTTGCGAATGGATAATAAGGTTGTAATACGAAATTCGATAAAAGACCAATTGTAGGCGTGTTTTAAAGGATAGGAAAAATATATGTTAGAATTTGGTTGCGAATGGATAATAAGGTTGTAATACGAAATTCGATAAAAGACCAATTGTAGGCGTGTTTTAAAGGATAGGAAAGATATATGTTAGAGTTTAGTTGCGAATGGATAATAAGGTTGTAATACGAAGTTCGATAAAAGACCAATTGTAGGCGTGTTTTAAAGGATAGAAAAGATATAAAATAGAGTTTGGTTGCGAATGGATAATAAGGTTGTAATACGAAATTCGATAAAAGACCAATTGTGGGCGTGTTTTAAAAGATGGGAAAGATATATGTTAGAGTTAGGTCTCGAATGGATAATAAGGTTGTAATACGAAATTCGATAAAAGACCAATTGTAGGCGTGTTTTAAAGGATAGGAAAGATATATGTATGTTAGAGTTTGGTTGCGAATGGATAATAAGGTTGTAATACGAAATTCGATAAAAGACCAATTGTAGGCGTGTTTTAAAGGATAGGAAAGATATATGTTAGAGTTTGGTTGCGAATGGATAATAAGGTTGTAATACGAAATTCGATAAAACACCAATTGTGGGCGTGTTTTAAAGGATAGGAAAGATATATGTTAGAGTTTTGTTTCAAATGGATAATAATGTTAAAATACGAAGTTCAATAAAAGACCAGTTGTAGGCTTGTTTTAAAGGATAGGAAATATATATGTTAGAGTTTGGTTTCGAATGGATAATAAGGTTGTAATACGAAATTCGATAAAAGACCAATTGTAGGCGTGTTTTAAAGGATAGGAAAAATATATGTTAGAGTTTGGTTGCGAATGGATAATAAGGTTGTAATACGAAATTCGATAAAAGACCAATTGTAGGCGTGTTTTAAAGGATAGGAAAAATATATGTTAGAGTTTGGTTGCGAATGGATAATAAGGTTGTAATACGAAATTCGATAAAAGACCAATTGTAGGCGTGTTTTAAAGGATAAGAAAAATATATGCTAGAGTTTTGTTTCAAATGGATAATAATGTTATAATACGAAGTTCAATAAAAGACCAGTTGTAGGCGTGTTTTAAAGGATAGGAAATATATATGTTAGAGTTTGGTTTCGAATGGATAATAAGGTTATAATACGAAATTCGCTGATAATAAGAGTTACAAATTAATGAAATATTTTTGGTGAAAAGTCCAGTTAATAACGGGCGTATATACTTATAATTCATTATTTTAGTGATTTCTTCCAACAAGTTTCTTCTTAAATTTAATTTAAAGTCAGTCTCACTTAAAACTATATATGATATATGATTCTCTATTTAGGTACTACTTTTATTGAGGTCTTCCGTCAATATTTCATATTAGAGAGAGAGAGATATACAATAGAGTTCCTTCATCTCGCACTTGTTTGAGATTAAAATTGTTATCATTTAATTAAGTTTCAATAAGTTTAAGATACTTCCTCGAACAGATCTATAGATATGTCTGGGTAGTGGGCAAGTTGAATGCCTTGTTGGAAATTATAGAAGACTTTGTACTCTGTTATTTGCAATCGAAATTGAATAATACCATTTCACAGTTTTATGATTCCTTTATATTTTGGAGCAGACAGAGAGGCGGAGTGGTGGACGCGTGTTGGAGTTGCAGCTTAGACAGACAGCAGACCCAAAGTCAAAGGCACCGCCAGCAGCAGCAGCCATGTAATACCAGAACAAGGAGTGGGAACTACCCTATATATTTGTATATATATATATATATATATATAGGTATATGTATATAAGTGTGTATACTATATGTATATGGATATATATGCGGGTTGTAGCCCCTGTCGGCATTCTTGACCATACCCAAAAATTGTTTTGTCAACTGCCTGAGACGGTGCTCCTGCTGCTTCTGCTGGCGGCGATGCCAACTGCGACGGCGACTGCGACTGCGACGGCGACTGCGACTGCAACTGCGACGCCAACTGAGACGCATACATAAGCCACAGACACTATCAGAGGCGTGGCAGGCGAGGCGAGTCGAGAGATTTCCCCAGCAACCCTGGAAGAAAGAATCGGAACAGCATCAACGTGAAGGGAATGGGAATCAAAAACAAAGTACACACGGTTTCTTGACCTCCCCCTGGAGCTGATGCTGCCACGGCGACTGCTGTTGCCCCTTGTGCCGCACGTGCTGTTACTGCTGCTGCAGCTGCATACAAGTTTTTTGGGCGCTGCCAGAGACTGGGTTTGTGTTACAAATTGCGCATGTCGTTGCTGCTGCTGCGCAGGCACAGACATAGGGTAACAGAGTGTGGAGGCTTGTGGCGCCTCCACCCCATGTGGCCATTCATGACGCGACCAGGAGCAGCAGCAGCAACAGCAGCTGGTTACACATACTACTCCTGCCTCAGTTTGGATTGTGTCTAGTTTACATGCCTCATGCCTCATGCTGCGCGCTACCAATTTTCGGCAATGTCCCCCATACTCCAAGTTAAGCATGAGCTCCAGCTCCAGTTGCAAATTCCTCCGGCTTCAAATGGCTGCCAGACAGCAGCCAGACAGGGCGGCTTGGGGCAGGCAGGCAGAGGCGGATGCTGCTTGGGCGTGCACACGATTGAGGTCGTGCACCTCGCCGGCGTTGCTGCTTGTGCGCCTGCTCCAACTCTGTTCCCCCTCCTTGCCACCCCCTTTTCCCCCATTCATATGTGCGTTCCCAGACATCATGGCAGACGCTGCAAAACAAAGCAAAGAAGATGTGATGAAAATCTTCTACCCCCAACTCTTCTCTCCCACGTACATAAATGTATTTCCGAATTGCGAATTGTTGCCCCTCGCAAGGTTCACACCCATTTTGGCATTTTTTGGCAGTTCCCAGACTGCCCCCTCCCCCTGCTCTTGTTGCAACTTGGAAAAACTTGCTGCGTCTCATTGTACTCGGTCTCGCTTTGTCTATCTCGCTCTCTCTCTCTCTCTCTCTATCTCTCTCTTATTCGCTATCTCTCTCTTATTCGGTCTCTCTCTGTCAACAAACATGGTCATGTACAGTGCGTATGTGCAGGGGCTGCAGCTGAGTGTATTCCCTGAATATATATACTGTATATAGATATATATATGTACAACTTTGCTATATAGCAAGATTTACGCACTGCACACAACTCTCTGCAGAGCATCGATTCAATTCGTTGTCGGCACGTGGTCATTGAACTCCCGAAAAAGCTATCCACAACCTCTTCCATCCCTTTCTATCTGATGCACCCAGACCAAAGCTGTGTGACGTGCCGTCTGTCTGCCTGTTTCTCTCTCTACCTCGCTGTCTGCCTGTATATCTCTTTCTCTCTCTGTCTGGTGTCCAGCAATTGGCTTCTTTGTGGGTGAGGGACGCGGGCGAGTTTTGGTTATTGATTTAATTGCCATATTATTTGTAAGTTAAAACACAATTTTAGTAATGTTTATTTTGTGCCATTTTGTGTGCGGTTCGACAAACATTTTAAAGCCAGAATGTTCTTTTATTAGCTTTTTATTTAGTTGGGTTATTTGCAAGTATTTTAAAGCTAAACGTGGTTTAATTATCAATTTATTTAGTTGGGGTTTTCCTTTCCAAATTTAGGGAATGTAGAATGATTTTTTATCTTGTAAAGTGTTCGGTTTTTAGAAAATATTAATAATACTTTAATAGCAGAAGAGATTTTCTGAGCTGAATCAACAGTTTAGGGAACTTTATTCTTCTCGAAAGTTCGTACGTTTGTTTGTATGCAATATGCTAATACTTTGAAATCTTGAATCATTCAGACAAGGCTTTTCCAGTTTATATTTGATTGTACTACTTTAAACATTTCGATCTTTTGGGCACCTATACCTAAGTTTATAATTTATTTATAACTTCAAGTTTACTTATCTTATTAAAATACATGAAATTCATATAATTTTAATAGAGTTAACTTTTGGTTTTACCGAGACAATAAAATTATATTATATTAAAGTTACATACCACCTTATTAAAAAACTCTTCAATCAATAGGAGAGTCATTTAAAAATTTAACTTATTTACGTCAGATTGATTACAGCTTAAACTTTGTATGCTTTAGATCTAGTTTAATACCTTAGGTTCTTTTTATACTTTATGGACTTATCCACCTTACTGTAATTAAAACTCTTCTCTCCCTTTGCAGCATATACCATTTTTGCAAGAAAAAAACTCTTTTTACAATGTCTCCTGCATATTGACGCTGCCACCCTATCAGCGCAAAGGCTATGGAAGGCTACTCATCGATTTCAGTAAGTAATTAAATTGACCTTTTACGTAACTTTACTATACTTGCTGTTATTGTTATTTCGTCAGGTTTACCTAATGTTGGGTTAGGTTAAGTTTGATTTGTGCTATAAGTAAGCCAGATAAATTCAAAGTTAAACTACCTTGGGTTATGTTTTCATTTTGGTATTTCCTTGTTCGCTTTCTATCAGAATATATGCTTGGTATTTCCTGAAATCAAGTATTTTACGTCATTTCATCTTTAATCTTCACTTTGTGCGCTGAGTTCATATGTTAGCAAGAAATATTCCCAAGTTTTTGTTGTACACAATTTAAATTGTGAGTCATCAAATCATATATTAAAACTGAATGACTTGAGTGGAATGTCAAATGAAGACAGATTTAAAAAATTGTCAAGCTGCAAGTCTGAGAATACATTTCTGTTAAGAGACTACTGAACATCGGAAATATTATGATTTATGAACTCTTTAGGACCTTAAACTTTAAGGAAATAGTTTTATTTCTATAGAAATTTTCCAAAAATTGTATTACCTAATTTCTTTGTTTGTTTTTTATTTCCCCGCAAACTTATATATATATTTATATAAATATCCATTTTTACTTCTTAAAATCGTCTTTAGATTCTTAATTTTAAGATCTTTATATTCTCATGATGGGACTATTTCTCTTACGTTATACTCAAAACTACATGCTTTTGCATGTCGAAAGATTTTTAGGATCCTATATAAATAATATATAAAGATAAAAGAGCTTTCTTTTCCATGTCAGTCATTGCAATCTCTTTTGTTAATTTTGGCAATTTAGAACCAGAAAAGCAGGCAAAATTGAAAACTTCGTTAATATTTAACTGATTTTCTGATTAATTATGCGGTTAGTTTGGCTTATAATGAGCTTCGCTGTCGATTTAAGTGCTTGGCGGCGCTCCTCTCTCTGTGCGTGTGACTCATTGGCTTAAACAGGCATCCATAAATACATAAAGATGTGTGTATGTGTCTGCGTGTGTGTGTGGCAAGTGCAATATAGTTAATCATCATTGCATGAGAAAAGTCCAGACAGAGAGACAGACAGTTAGCTCTGCCCGGGCTGCTCCGGACTCCATTCGAGCTTAGCTTTCCATTTTCCACTGCATGCAATTTCTGCATCAATTAAGAGTAGACCAGGTGTGCGTGTATGTGTGAGTATGTGTAATGGTAGCGCATAAGTAATTTTTATCGTTATATTTTTTCTTCACCAAAATTGTTTAAAATTAATCCGCCTTTGAAACGGACCAAGGCAGCGAACGCGCGCCAGACAATAAAGAAAAGAAACAAAGCCGCAGCAAAGACGAGTGGAGGGGGAAGGGGGAGAAGCAGAAAAGAATTACCCCAGACCAGACCGGGGCTTGCTGCACTTGACTCATTGTATGAATGGCGGCAATGGCGGCGGCGTCGTACGTCGCTCTCTATATACAAAGTCGATACATGCAACTGCCGAAAAGTGCAATGAGAGAGCGAGAGAGCGAGAGAGCGAGAGAGAGAGAGAGAGAGAGAGAGAGAGAAGGGGTAAAAAGAGTCACTATGTATAAAAGAGGGGGGCCAAACGAAACGACATTGACCTTACATACAGCGCGGCTAAGGACTGAGTGAGAAGGAGAGAGAGTGAACGATTGAGAGAGTGCTTTAGTAGGAGAGGAGTGCGAGAGCAAACAGTTTTTGTCATTATTAACAGCACCCAGAAATGTGTGTGGCATATCGTCCAGGCAGGTGTCCGGCAGGACGACAGAAGGATAGCGGCGGAGGGGAAGGCCCTTCTCGTCTGGCTCATTAGCAAGCGGGCGGTCGAGCGAGATGGCAATACAGCCAGGTGTAATAACTGCATACACGCAATATGTAAATGAGCAGAGCAAAGCGCAAGGGCAACGAAGCAGAGACCGCAACAGAGGTCGAGGGTTGCCAACATGCAGAGAGAAGTCCGCCCTTATCTACTGACTAATATATTAATTAATGAAATCAAGCCCAGCCACAAAAAAGAGAAAAACCAACAAATAAAAAACACTGTAAAAAAATTCCGCCTTTAAGCTTGACGGCGAAAAATCAAGAATTAAAATTAAAAACAACACAAAAAGCTGCGCAGACAGCGATGCAGCAGCAGCAACAACAACAATGTTTTTGTGTGGAGGGGGAGGTCAGCAGCAGCAGCCGCGCAATTGGCGGCAGACAACAAAGGTCAGCGCAGGTCACAATGAAAGGGCGTCGTCCTCTGCGTGCCAGTGCAGGGTACTCGGTTCGCTAGTCGCAGTAGTCAGAGTAGTCGGTACTTGGTACTCGTTAATCGGGTAGTCGAGTATCGGATACCCGGCAAAACGAGCTTTCGCTAATTGCAACACTGCAACATCATCAACAACAACAATAAAAAACAAGAACGAGAACAACAACAACAATTAGAGCACCGCTAATTGACTGCGATTTCTAAAATTGTTAATTGTTTTCTGGCTGCATCTAAATGCATTTTTGTTGCATCAAACTCACCGCGCGGCAAACTGCAACTCTAGTCGAGGCGACTGCACTCTGCGCCCTGTGGGTATGCAACGCTGCGCAGTCGGGCCAGCAATGCGAATCAAGCGTCGATCGATAAAGTCGTCTCGACGTTGCCACTTCCCTCCCACATAACATTGCAGGACGCGTGAGAGCGCGCAAGAGAGAAAAAGAGAGGAGTGGGTGGGAGTGTGAAAGAGAGCGCGCGAGAGGCGTAGACGGCGGCTAAGAAATCAAAACGCCACCCGAAATGCGACTGCAAACATGAATATTCGCAGCTTCGGTCTGGCACAGTGGAGCAGAAAGCTCATCAAGTGCAATAAATGCAATTCAAGCGATAAATATATATATATATATTAATATTATGTATTCTTCCTCTTTATTGACTGTATAGAGTTTGAATATTTCTATAAAATAATTTTGTTTTTGAGTGCAATTTATATAATTTAAGCTTGTAATCGAATAAGGCATTTACAGCAGAATGCATTATCATTGCACATAGAATAAGTCTTTTTCAATTATGTTAAATAACATTAAAAATAGATTAGTAATTAATTCATTCTCTCTCCATTGTCTGGCTAACATATCGGCATTTCTTTATCCAAAGTTTATCGATGTTATTTCTCATTTGACGGATCTGTTCGGGGCTGAAGAATGTTTCTAGTTGCGTTTCAAGCTGTTTATTATGAAACTTGACCTTCTCCAGTTTATGTGCGTATTCTTTGGCTTCCCTTTTGTGCTTCTTCTGCATCAGTTGCATGTTTACTTTGTGGCGCATATTTTCCAATCGCAAAGATTCACTGCAAGTGAAGAAATTCTTGTGGAATTCTTAAAAATGTAATAGAATATATAGAAGAACTTACTTCTGGTTGGTTAGTTCATCAATTACCGCCTCGGAACTTTCCACATCCAGAAAATCATCCACATGACATTCATCTGATTTTGGAAATATAATTGTAGAACTGTGTTGTGATTGCTGCTCCTCCCCGTAGGGCTCGTCTTCTATTGTATGCTCCTCCTCCTCATACTGCTCGTCTTCTTCTCGTGTAAATTCCGCTTCACTCTCATTTTCTTCTAGGGGATCAGGAGTTCTTGCATCATTTGTTGGCTCCGCAAACAGTTCTAGCATTAACCGCTTGTTGCTATGCTCCGTCTTAACTCTTCTCTTGCGCCGCCCTACAGTTGCCCCCTTTGCGGGTGTCTTGTGCATGCACGGAATGGCGCCAGGCCAGAGTCGACGTCTGCTGCACATGCCTAATTAAGTTAAAGATCGTTAGTAGAATGTACTATATAGAGATAATTAATTGACTGCTCTTCTTTCGCCAGATACAAACCCATTTCAAACGCCAAACCTCCAACAATATCGTCCGCCTTGAAGTGTACCGAACATATGAGTGCAGTTTCTGTATTTATTTTTTGAGGATTTCCACAAAACTGCTGCCATTGTTTTGATAACTTGTCGTTCTTTGGGAACGAGAAGAAACTGTATTCTTTGGTGTCTTTTAATGTGCTATTATCGCAATTCAAAACTGCACACTTCATAATCTTTTTTAGTCTTTCCTTCGTTTTTAGCACTCACAATAATAATAATAAAACATCTGTTTTCTATTATGACGCCACGAGCTCATGTGGCTATCGATAAAATACGTGCTGTCAACTAGTTATCGATATTCTCATCAATTCATCGCACAGCTGAGATTGCCGATGAAGAAAATTAAAAGCAAACAAAGAATCAGAAGGCTTTTTGTTGCAACGCATTTTCGCCCCATAGTACGAAATTTTCGTGCTAAAACCAACAACAAACCGCAACTGAAGCGGTCCCTCTCTCTCTTTCTCAACCAGTTGCAGTTGTGTCTGCCGTTGAGTGTGTCTAGCTGTATGTAATACATACACACGCATGTTAATGAGTATGTGTGTGTCTGTGTGTTGGGTTTTTTTCCCGAGCCTGCCTCAGTGGGTTTTGTGTTGTGAGGGAACCACGACGGGCTCGTCCTCGTTGATTTACTTGCTGCTGCTGCCGCAGTCGACGTCGCCTGCACTCATTGTTGCTGTTGTTGTTATCTAGACTCGAGAATTGTTGCTGCCAGACGACGTCGGCGTCGCCGCCGCTTTGAGCTTTGGGGGTTGAGCTTTTGGGTTGAATGCACGCCAGAACGCTGTTTAAATGCCGCGTCGTCCGCTCATCTTCCTCCCCTCAAGCGGCGTTCGCTACTCGCACACTTTGCGGAATCCTGTCTAGACACAACATACACACACACATATACACACAAATAGACGAGTTCATGAAGGGGTTGTAGGGCGGGGCAAAGTTGGTCACCATAAATAATGCGCCGGAACTTGGCAGCTACGGTTCTATCTATAGCATACTTATGGGCATCTGTTTAATGCGTATCTCTCTCTACGTTCCTCTCTCTCTCTCTTCAGGCTATCTGCTGACCCGCGTGGAGGGCAAAATTGGCTCGCCAGAGAAACCGCTATCCGATCTGGGACTCATATCATATCGCTCTTATTGGAAGGATGTGCTGCTTGACTACCTATGCAATCGTTCTGGGAATACGCTCTGCATTAAAGATGTCTCTCAGGTGAGTGGTAGAAGAAGAGAAAGATAAAAGAGAGAAGCTATATATATTTATCTATATATCCCATCTATAAATCGACAGATAGAGGGAGAATAAAAAGAAGATATATCTATCTTTAAATCGTATATTCTCTTTATATATGTATCTATGTTTCCCATATATACATAAATCGCTCATTCTCCCTACAAATCTTCTTTTTTCTCATACCTTCCCCAGGAAATGGCCATATATTCCTATGATATTGTCAGCACACTGCAGGCACTGGGCATGATGAAATACTGGAAGGGCAAGCACATAGTACTGCGAAAACAGGTGAGTCTACAAGGAAGATTCTACATATATATTTATATTTACAAATGTATGTTTTCCCTTTTCATCTAGGACGTGCTGGACGAGTATGAGGAACGTGTGAAGCGACGCGGAACCTTTCCCAAAATCGACGACTCTTGCCTGCGCTGGCAACCCTTTATACCGGCACAACCGAGCGGATCACCATAACCCCGCAGCTGGAAGCAGGCTCCGGCATGCTTTTTGGACTCCTCTTAGTTCTATAAGTAATAGAGATAAGAACCTTCTATAGAGATTTATAATTAGTATATCTGTAAGAAGACATCAAGAAGTATTTGTTGCTAGCCAATTAATAGTGAAAATTCTACAAAATCTGATACGATAAAGAAAACTAATGAGATAAAGGAAAAGAAAAGATAAATTTACTCGTGAAACTGCGAACAAATGTTGAAAAGCAGCCGCAAGTTGTCTTCGTGTTCTTTTTCATCACTGTGCACCGAGCTGAGCTCATCACTTCAGGGGCCCCCGATCCCAAAGATGAATCATGCGGGAAGAGCGGGTAAGAAAAGCCCAACGCGTTTACATGGTGCCGGGGGGAGGAAGGTAGGCTGAGGGAGTTTTGTATAGCAACAGCAACAGCGCCTTGCAAAAAGTGCACACTGTGACCATATAGAGAGAGAGGGGAGAGCGAGGCCCGGCAGCGCATTGACATTGCCGCCCAGACACTCCTCGACGACGACGACGGTGACGCTAGCCGCACACCAATACCAATGTGCAAAAAACAAAGCGGCAGACAGGTAAAGAGCGCAAAGAGGACACACAGGGAGACCGACAGAAAACAGAGAGAGGGAGACAGAGAGAGAGAGAGAGGAGTAGACACAAAAACTGCAGCCGTTGATGGCGGTGAGTGCGGCGGCTGCACGCCACGTTTATGGCCAAAAAGCATATGCAGCAGCAGCAGCAACGCCAGCAGTGCCAGTGGCAGCGACAGCGACGCAAGCCGCACGCGAAGCAGGCACAGCCAGCGACAATGCCGCCCTGCCAGACACAGACATCAATCCGTCGCACAGTGACACACGCAAGTTTGCAGACAGCAAAGTTTCGCTCTATTTCACAGCAAAAATATGTTAAATGTTAAAAAAATCATTTTATAAAACAATTCCATTGCATGTTTCTTAACAATTAACTGAAATAAACAAATAAATAATTAACACAAGATGCAGATAAAGCCTTGTGACAAAACCGGAAACTATCTGATAACTGATAACTTCTTGTATAATATAATCTGTGCTTTCGCAAGTTTGCTTAGTGATTAGAATCTCATCTTGCAAGTTTCATGAAAACGGTGTAGATAAAAAAGCAACTCATTTCTTTTAAGGTAAACCTATTTAATCCATTGCTTTTATTTATATATAGTACATACTATATATATATATATTACTTTTCAAACAGGTTTCTAAATTAACAGCAATTTTAGAATCGTTTCTAACTGGTTATCATTTTAAAATTAAATATGCAAAATACAAATATAGACAAAGAAAGCGCAGGTATCACACACCTATTAATAATGTACATATAGAATACAAAATTAATAGAGTTTAAAAATAAACAAACCATGCAAAATCATTTTTAACAATTTTTTTATCAATTCTTTCTTTATAAATTTGTTTTTAAAGTCAGCTAATATAATACAGTCGACTTAGTTTTATTATAAAATCAAATTATTATAAAATATATAAATAAAATAAATAATAGGAATAAATGTTGAATCATTTAACCTTAAAAGTTTAAATTCACTTTGGCTTTAAATTTAATTAGCATTTAATATAATAGTAATTTAATTCAACTTGATCTTATCAATGTTCTACACTAATTTCGCCATTGCAATTTCTAGAAGAGAACGTAAACTTGTATGCACCACTGTGCCAGCTTTTTATTGCAGTCGGTTGGCTGGTGGTGGTGGTGCCTGCCAGTTTTATAACAAAGGAACCCCGTGAGTGAGAACTGGGCAAAAAGTATATGCAATGTATGCGTACATGTAAACGTGTGTGTGATTGTGTGTATGTATTGGTGAGCGGAAAGCGCGGTGTAGGAAGCAGGAAGCGAAAGAAACGGCAACACATACGACTGACTGCTACTGTGTGCGTGAGTTGCAGACACACACAGACAGCTGACGACGTCGACAGTGGCAGCCAGCAGCGCCGCAGCGGAGGCAGCAGCAGCAGAAGCAGCGGCGTCAACTTTGTGGCAGTGCGAAATAAAATTCGCGCATTCGGCTTTTGATTAAGCAGCAGCACTGAGCATTTGATCACCAACAGCCGGCGTGCGCGGTTCGCTTCGCTTTCTTTCGCTCAATCGACACAGAGACAGAGAGTTGGCAATATACAAAATATACACATACATACATACAATACATGCAGACACACATAAGTAGCAAGTAGTCAAAGTCAAAATCAGAAATCACAGAACCAAATAAAATAAAAGGCCAGACCGTTTCTAGGCGTTCGCACAGTCGGCCATTTGCACATCAAGTGGCCGATTGTGTCTCTTTGCCTCTCGCCTCGCCTCACTCTGTCTCCCTCTCTCCCTCAGTGTGTGTGATGACTGCATGTGTATTTTGTGTCTGCTTGCGTTTGTGTGCAATGCGAAACGGACAACTAAAAAGCAAAATGAAGTTAAACTTTGCAACGCGCGCGTGTGTGTGTGAACAATTAAAGCAACAGCGAAAAAAAGCTCAAACTGACAGCAGTAGGAGCAGCGCAGCAGCGTCAGTCGCAGTCATCGCAGGCCAAGTGCAACGGAAGTTGAGTGTTAACAAAAGTCAAAAATGAACAAAAAAAAGGAAAGAAGAGCTAAACGGACATAGAGAGAACATATTGTGAAATTCAATGCTTTCAACGGGCGGGGGTGACAACACTGCGACACGATGACAGCTACTACGACACGGCAGAGGCGGCTATAGAGGCAGCAACGGCGGCGGCAGCGTCACCGCCACAAGTAATTGCTTCTAGGTTTTTCTCTGCCAGTTGAACGGAATTAAACGCAGGTCAAAAGCTCGTTAAAAAAGAAGACTTGAAGAAGAAATTGTAGTTGAGGTTGGGTTTATTTTTAGCGTTTTGATATCACAAGGCACCAGCAACATCAAAAACAACAACAGCAACAACCAATCATCACAAAAACAATTTTTTTTTTTTGCTACGCACACAGAAACAAAACGACAACGACGACGGGACACTCACGAAAAAAGAGAGGGAGAGACCGCGAGAGACAACTACAATTCTTGTGGCGAAGGCGGCGAGAGTGACGCAAATAGCAGCGAAATTGTTTGAAGCGGCGGCGACGACCACATGATTCTACACTCTGTAGAATCTACATATTTCCAAATTTCTTTAGCCCCCCTCACACGCACACACAAACAAAAGCTACACTACCACAAACAGTCACATTTTTTGTCGCTCAAATATTAATTTTAGACAAAAATTTAGCCCAGACCCATGACGGCGACACACACACGTAAATTTGACAATGTTAAGTATTAGTGTGTGCAAGAGGTACGTGAAAAAGTGTGGTGTGTGTGTGTATTTGTCTGATCAGACTTTCAAACTCCAACTCAGGGTTAAGGGCGTTCTCAGCATGTGCTTGCATTCTGCACAACTCACAAATATACAAAGGCAGACAGCGAAAGGGAGAGAGGAAAAGGAGCACCCACACAGACACACTGAGAGATAGACATGCACTCGGCAGTTGTCGGCGGCGCATTGTTACTATTTGAGGTTAGGAATGCCCCACCCAAGCAAGACATACTCACACTTATGCACATTGGCGCATATAAAGCAGTCATGTCTGCCAGCCTGCTGCTCATTATATGTAAGTATGTATATATACATACATATATACATAAGCACATATATATGTATGTACATGGTACATATGGTAGCGCCGACATCGCCATTGCTATATTCACATGTACATTCATACACACACATGCAAGTAAATGCCTCGCACACACTCGCACATGCTCGGCTGGGCACGACAAACGACATTCGAACAAAATTCGCAATTATTCACAACGCGCGGCAGTCAAAAGCTGTTCGCGATCGCAGAAACAGCAGCAGCCGTGACACATCACAAATACACATATAGACGCACACACACACACTCGCGGTACACACGCACGCACGACTTGAGCGGCAAGTCCAAGTTCATTATACCACAATCTGCGCGAGCGGCTTAAAAGTTTATGAGGCGTTGTAAAGTACAAAAACGAAAAAAATCGTGTTCATTTAATTCCTTTTTGGCGAAACAGCGTGCAAAAAAGACAAGAGCTAAAGAGAGTGACCGACACAGGCAGAGACTGAGAGAGCGCAAGTGATAGTGCTGCCAGCATGTTAGAGCGAAGTATAGCCAAATTATATAAAAAAAAAGCTGAATTGTACTGAGTTGTAATAAGGAAAATAGCTGATTATATAGAGTTTCAGGTATTAAAAAAAGCTAGCATTTTTGATTGTCCTGCAATTGAACTTCGAGAAAAGCCAGATTTGACGGGGAAAGCTGACTTTGCAACACTGACATGGACAGACATAGAGACTGAGAGAGCGGGAGAGGCGACAAAACTTTGAACGCGTTTGCAAATTCGATTGTATGCCCTCTGCCTCTACTGCTGCGTCTGTGTGTGTCTGCTGCGCCTTGATGTCTGTGTACTTTACACACATACATCTACTTATGTACAAGAAAATTCGCAAATGTAGTGGGGCACGTGTGTGTCTCTCTATATACGTGAGTGTGTTTGTCTGTTGTGTGCGAGTGTTTGACGGCGATCACGCACGTAGCGCTGCTGCGCTTAGTAACAGAGAGCGCGTTCGAGAGAGAGCAGCGGCAGCAGAGAGCGCCGCCAGCAGTGAAGAGAGACACGGCACAAAACGCCGGTTCTTTTTTTTTTTCTCTTTTTTTTATAGTGTTTTTTTTTTTGCAGCTTCTTGGCTTTTTCTTTACAGCATTTCAAATATAGAATATCAAGGGTCTTTGGCTATGGCGAATATGACAACAACACATACACAAACACACAACTGCGAAAACGATGGAAATGTAAAACATGTTCCCTTTTGGCCAACGATGACGTCATATCCGATTCACTGAATCGCTGGAATGGAGTGCGGACGGACTATGTAGCCATTAGCACGTCTGTACATACCTTTGTACAAATGTTTGTGTGTGTGGCAGAAGAATGAGGTGCGCAAAGAGAAACATATGACTAATTTGGCATTGTTATTGCATAAATCTGCGTCAAGAGAAGCAAATTTTTCACAGGCTGCTGTAAGAATCAACGTCGACGGTGCGGTTTAGCTTCAGCTTGGCAGAGCTTACGCATAATGGCCTCCCTCCCTGCATATGAATATATAAAACACATTAATGTGTGTGTGTGTGGTATGAAGTCATCGGCGTCGTCGCGCACGCACACAAAGAGAGCGAGAGAGATCGTTAACCTTAAAGCTCGACATGGACACTGCGCGCAAGGTCGTCAGGATGGCAGTTACTTTGCATCAGTTGGCAACATCTGTTCAACATCGGGTCGTCCGGGCCCCCTTCCCGCTCTCTTTCATCGTCTCTTACCGTGCGCGCTAATCAGTGACCGGGGCTGGTTTTGATTATATCCCACAGTCAGGTACCTGAAGTAGCGCGCGTGGTGGCTAGACACACTCAACAGCACCAGCGGGAGCGGCTCAAGCTCACTCTCCTTCTCCTAGCATATTTGCCATGTCTCCCATGTCTATTGTACTTCATCAGGTGCTCTGGTGTGACAAGTAACCCGGCACATGTTGAAGTACACTCAATATGCGGCGACTTGCGTTTGCCCCCACCTCCAGGGCTTAGTCTGAAAAGTGTTGCATACATAGTATAATATAATATGATATATCAAATTATAAAGAATCAATAAACAGTTAACTTGTATAAGCTAAATAGTATTTTTTCTCTCTTGTTCTGGGAACTCATCGACTGTGGTGACTGGCGAGATATCAACAGGTGGTTTACGCAATATCTTATTTCTCTCTTTATTCCTTCTTTTGTTTGTTGCAAATTCGCGACGGAAACGAAATACGAAAACTAACTATATGCCTTATCTCAATATCTTCTTAGTTGTTGTATTTAAAGTTAAACGAAAGTGACATCAAAGCGAATCGCAAAAATGTCATTGATTTATTCTGTTCAGGAGAACACTAACAACTACAACAGCAGCTGCGAAAAAGTTAACATATCATCTCAATCTTAATTACGGGTTACACTAATAACGATTGGTGTTAGGTTAATTGGCAAAAGCAATTTGTTGCTACGTTTATGAGTTAGTTGCTGAGTTATTAAATTAAAAACAATAGTTTTAATCGATAATTGACAAACTTCAGAGCTTAAAGTTAACACAAACTGTTAACAGAGCCAAGTGAGCAGTTAGTTCCTAACAGTGTTTCCACTGCACGCATTTAAAGTATTTTTACGGTAAATCGAATGCATATGTATTATTATAGGGGCGAACTCAGATATTTTTTATGAATAGTTGTAGGTTAAGTATATTTATATTTTACATACAAGTATTTTGAACTAAAGTTGTTATCCTAAAGAAATATATTCTCTAATTTGATTTTACAGCAGTTCTCAAATGTTAAAACCTGTGTGGAGCGAATATGCAGATGTAAGGAGCAATGCTGTTAATCAATACTGATAAGCAAACAGCCCATCTGTTAGATCTGTACACCTAGGGCTGCAGAAACAGATAGGCGAACAGAGTTGTCGTAGTAAGTCGTGACCTAGTGGCGTTAAATAAGGTCGGCTGTTTGGCAAAAGTTTGTATATAATTTATTTTCGACTAAATTTGACTCGATTACAATATCTAAATTACGAATACGCACAGCAACGTACAGCGCGAAAAAGAGTACGAAGGAAAAAACGTGTTCAATTGAATCTTCTCCTCCGACAGTTATTATTGATAAGCGAAAATTATTACAAGGAAGATGTTGCGCACACTGACTTCATCACGAAAAGAATTGGCCGCTGTGCGGGCTGTCTTGCTTAGGTCTCAGGGTCTCCAACGTTTAACCAACTATGGCACTAGGAGCCTTAGCACCGTCAACTGGCTGGTTGAGTCTAAGAAGTAAGCAATACAAAATACAAATAGATAAATATGTTTATGGCCCGACGCGACGTTGAGGTTAGAAAGGCTGTTGTGTAATATTGCAAATTGCAAGTAGGTGGCGGGTGTAAGATACGAAGAGACGCTCCAATGTCAGGCGTCGCAGCATGTCTGTTGCGGCATCTGCTGCGTGAATGTGTGTGTGTGTGTGTGTGTATGTGTGCGTGAGAGATTGGGTGCGTGTACGTGTGCGTGTCCAGTGCGTGATGCCGTCGATTAGGGCTGCTGATAACGACGGCCTTCGTCGCGTGTCTCAGACAATATTCTGATTGGAAAGAAATCAACTGCAGTTGTTTACGTTTAGTGTGTGCGTGTGTGTGTACATGTGTGGGTTATCGATAACAATCAGCTGATAGCCGATGGCTGTCAATCGAGTCGCATGACAATAACAACAACAACGATTTACGATCGCAGGTCATCACCGCTGACGAGCCGGACGAGTTTCAGGAACCCTCCTGTAATATCATCATGGAGTTACAACTTTGCCCGCGCCTATGCCGACTTACCTGACCATATACGCGTTCCACTGCCCGCCCTATCTCCGACCATGGAGCGTGGTAGCATTGTCGGCTGGGAGAAGAAAGAGGGTGACAAACTGAACGAGGGTAAGTCGAAGCTGTCTATCTCTGGGGATCAATCATTATCCTTCACTCCTTGCAGGTGATTTGTTATGCGAAATCGAAACCGACAAGGCAACAATGGGCTTTGAGACACCGGAAGAGGGTTATCTGGCAAAGATTTTAATTCCTGGGGGCACCAAAGACGTGCCAATCGGCAAGCTGCTGTGCATCATTGTGCAGGATCAGAGCAGTGTTAGTGCATTTGCCAATTTTACCGATGATTCACCAGCACCAGCGGCAGCACCAGCAGCAGCAGCACCTCCACCACCACCACCGCCAGCAGCTGCTCCAGTACCTGCGCCAGCATCAGCTCCAGCACCGCCACCACCCCCAGCAGCAGCCCCTTCGCCAGCAGGTACACCCGCTCCCGCTGCCGCACCCAGTGGTGGCCGTGTCTATGCAAGTCCCATGGCCAAGAAATTAGCTGAAACAAAACAGATGCGCTTACAAGGTTGTAATCACTAATCCCATATCCCGCATGTGTGTTTGCATGCACCGCACTAACTCCACTCCTCGATTGTTCACTAACTAATCCTTGGCCATTTGTTGTGCAGGCAAAGGTTCTGGCGTCCATGGCTCACTTAAATCTGGTGATCTTACAGCAGCACCATCATCAGCACCAGCTCCAGCACCAGCGCCAGCCCCTAAGGGTGCTGCCTACACGGACATCCCGTTGACCAACATGCGCTCCATCATTGCCAAGCGTCTGCTGGAATCCAAGCAAAATCTGCCACACTATTACACCACCGTAGAATGCCAGGTGGACAAGGTAAGCATGAGAGGAATTCTTCAATCATCCTGCTAATTCTATATTTTATTCTTTGCAGCTCATTAAGTTCCGTGCCCAAGTGAACAAGAAATACGAGAAGCAAGGCGCACGCGTCTCCATCAACGACTTCATCATCAAGGCTATGGCAACGGCTTGCCGCAAGGTGCCGGAAGCGAACTCAGCATGGATGGGCACATTTATTCGCGAGTACAACGATGTGGATGTCTCGGTGGCTGTGTCCACAGATAAGGGTCTCATTACGCCCATTGTATTCGGTGCCGATCGCAAGGGTGTCCTAGAAATCTCCAAGAATGTTAAGGAGCTTGCTGGAAAGGCGCGTGAGAACAAGTTGCAGCCAGCAGAATTCCAGGGTGGCACCATTTCTATCTCCAATCTGGGCATGTTTGGTATGACACGCAGTAGCCTAATCAAGTTGATTTGCCTTTACCTAGTCGATTCTCTATCCCTTTCTGTAGGTGTCAACCAGTTCTGCGCCGTCATCAACCCTCCGCAATCCTGCATCCTTGCCGTTGGCACCACAACGAAAAAACTGGTGGCGGATCCCAACAGTCCCAATGGGTAACGAGCTTTAGATCTAATCAATCCATTAAATTGAGTCCTAATTTTGTTGTTCTTTCGCTCTCTTCCACTAGCTTCAAAGAGGTTAGCATGATCACGGTAACGCTGAGCGCCGATCACAGGGTGGTCGATGGTGCTGTGGCCGCTAAATGGCTTCAACACTTCCGCGACTACATGGAGGACCCTGCGACAATGATCATTTAAAGTGTCGCAGTAGAAATTTTACTCGGTCTCGGACTAAACAGGACTGGCATGAAGGCAGCGCCGTGTCTCCGAGTTTGGCCTGGGGCATTAGCTGCCTTTTTGTTTGCGCTACCATTATTGGAGATCATACACACACATACGGACATAAATACAGACTCACTCACACACATAAAATAACACCTACAATACAGACACGTACAGTTAATAAGTGTAAATTTTAAATATTGGATTGCTGCCTTCAAAATGTTGTGTGTGTTACCGACTTAGATCTTTTGTTTTTTAGAGAAATTGAATGAATGAATTGATATTCTATATAAAATTAACTCAATACCAAAAATCACAAATCAAAACTTGTAACTCAAAAACTCTGAACTCTACAACACTCATCCGAGTTTGGATTTACATTATTGTTATTTTGCCGGCCCCAATGTAAACTATCGATCAATATGTGCAAACACAAAACAAACATATTTATATAGTTTTATAAAGTATGTGACTCTTTAAGTTGTATATTATCAAATAATGTACTGCACGCAATTGAAGTTAGCCCGATTGAATTGTTAAACATAATAAACCCCTCACAGTGTGTTGTAGTATCGAATAGCCAACAAGAAAAACACGAAATTTCAATTAAAGTACAAGTTTTATTTATCGTGGATTATCTATTTCTTTATCTACAATGTATATATTTTAGCGAGTCGTGTTAGGGTAGAAGGGTATGATAACACGACGCCAACCGAAAAGGGATGCAAGATACAGAAGAAGACGTCTGTGTTCTTGTTCAGAATGAACACCCGAGTTGATGTAGCTTTGTATGCCCGTCTCTATTTACGTATTTCTCAACTGCTTATAATGGTGTTCATTATATGTATGCTTGGAATAACGACTCATTGCTACACTATATCTTCATATACCTAACATATATGGATATATATGTCTGAATATGAGAAAGTTAATATAGGAAATATTTTCAGTCACTAAAAAAGATTAAGAAGTGTTGTAGATTTGTGAAAGTAACAAATACCTACAGATTTGAGTGGCTTGTTCAGTTTGCTCTCTTTCTGATTCGATCAATCCAGTCAAGTGATGACTTTCTTACTACGGGGAATTCATTTTCTATTGTTTATCTACTTCCTATCTCTTTGGAGTTCTGCTTATGATCTGTAATGAATGATAATGATCGAAGGTTTCTGATGATGATCTCTCAGAAAGCAATTCAATGTAATCTATGTTTAGAAATATCGGAAGCACTTTCAGAAACTGAGTGCTAGCTCTATGACAAGCTACTTAGAAACTGTATTGCTCTATTGAATTTAGAGTGCCATAACGGATATTGATAAGGATAAAGTGATGAATTTCCAAATTTGTTAGTGTTTATTATTCTAAATACTTATATAGATCACGTGCCTGACCTCGACTTAAGATCGCCAATGAATGAAAGATAAACATATAATTGTCGCTTAATACATTTTTAGAGAGCAATGCCAACTATTCTTAAGCTTATCATTATTCTATATAATGACGGTCTATATATAGATTACGTGCCTGATCTCGACTTAAGATGAATGAAAGATTATGACAGAATAGTTCTAGTAATACCTTTTCCGAGACCGATACCATCAATACTGTGGGTTATCATTATTCTTTATCTGAAACACGATTTTTATCAGTTAAAGTTAGTTAGTTTATTGTCAAGAGCTACGAACTAATGAAAAAAATATTTAATAATTAGACAAATGTGCATTAACTATAATGAGGCTTGTATGACAGCCTCCATTTGGGAATGGCATCTACCACTGGGCGGGACCCAGTTCGCTCCAGGTGTTGACATATTCGGCCTGAGCTTCGAGGGTGGGGAACCACTCGGCACCGCCATAATTGATAGCGGGAAGGTTGCCCTTGTAGTTCTCTGGCAACACAGCGGGATCGAGGAACTTGTGCAGAGATTTCATGTCATTACCATGGAAGTGCATCTGAAAGGGGGGGAAGAAAAACCAAATGAGTATCGAGCATCCCACGTGGAAATCACATATATATTGCTCAACTTACGCGCTTGTTTAGCTTCTCCTTGACAAAGGGCTTGAAGAGCGACCAGACCATGTTGAAGATGAAGGGTTGCTTGACGAAGTGCACTTCCTTCATGCGCAGCGGCATCGCCTCCTGGATGAAGGTGAGCAGACGCTTCGAGAAGGTTGGCGAGAGTGCCTTCACCTGCTTCATGCCCAGATCATAGAAGTCCATGATGCAGACAACACCACGCACCTGTGTCTCCTCCTCCAGCTGGGCAGCAATGTGCACCATATAGAGCAGACGGAACATCTCATCGCTGGGAATTTCTGTGGGGTTCCACAGCTTGCCACAGTTCACGATGAGCACACGTCGTCCCTTCTGATCGCAATTCTTCAGGACATTAATGACACTGCCCTTGATGAAGCGCTCCTTAACCTGCTCCACCTGCAGGCCGCGTACCAGATTTGCGTACTCCTTGCGGAATTGGGCAATGCTCTTCATCTGCAACGGAAACAAGTAAATCACCTTGAGTTGATAAACTTCTTGTAAGCTTCCCCCGCCCCTGATAAGAACTAGCTGACCATTGAACGGGATCGTAAAACCCTATCATGATAAAAACGTATCGCATGGGTTTATGGTCTCATTCTACAAGTAGCTCCACGTTGCTAGCAGCAGCAGCAGCCGCAGCCGCAGCCGCAGCCGTAGCCGCGCATGCTTTATGTATTTCTGTTCCACATAACCCACTTTATATACCATGTCTATATAAGTCTATGACAGAGATATATGCACAATATAAAGCATTCTACTTAGGAGGCGCTTATCGCTTGTGTTTTGGGTTTCGGTTTCTCTCTCTGTGTATGTGTGTATATGTGTGTGTGTGTCAGCGGGTTCAAAGCGTATCAATGCGAGAATCGGAATCAGAATCGACGGGAATCATACGTTCCACAAACATACATACGTAGGAAACTCGCCCCTGGCGACAAGTGCTGCCTGCACAGTCTTTGCGGTTCTTTATTCGTTCGATTCCTTTACGTGTTTCATTTTTGCTAGGAGCTCAGATTACACACACACGCGCACTGGAGGTTGTAGACCCCGCTTTGTGCAGTCTGTAGTCACGTCTTGTTGTAGGGGGGTCAAAAGGTGCAGTTGATGTTGATAAGCTGCTGTGAGTCGCATGTTCGAAATAGACGCATTGGGTGGGTGGAATGGGATGGTGATTTCATACGGATTGTATGTGAATAGATTGTATAGTGGATTCTATGTGGGTTGCATATGGATAACATGAAATTTTTATATACGAGGTGTCTTCAAAAAGTTCCGCGAAAGTTTTGCTGACAGTTTTCTTCGATTGCAGGGGCGTAATGCATCAGGAGAGTTCTTACCATATGGTCGCACGAGAAGCAATACGAAGAAAACGTCCAGAATTGGGGAAAACCGCTCATGCCCCTGCTCACACAAAATTCGCGATATTTTTTGAACACACCTCGTATACCACCTTTAGGTGGTATGCGAATTACGCTTGATAGATGTATGCGATTTGCATCTGTAACGTATGTGGATTAAATGTGGATCATATGTTTAGCATCTAAGTGGAATGTAACGGACGTGACAAGCGAATATCGTGCTTACAAATTTAAATTGGGTTTGCTTAGTTGTGGACTGCATTTGTGTATTTTTCATGTCCATTCTGTGGAACGTATTACTGCGGGTTTTCAAGAATTTAGTTTTTAATTTAAAGGCAATAAAAAATATTTAAAAAGTATAAATCAAACTAGGAAGTAAATATCTCAAATTTCAACCGTCAAGCTATTCATACTGAAACCCACAAACACAAATGGATATTTATCAATGTGGGACGTGAGTCCCCAGTTCAATTGCATAAGGGCACTTTTTATCACAGTACATCCGTTGTGGATTCTACTTAGTCACTTCACTTGCAATACACACCTTCTCCAATGCGCTCTCCGGATAAAAGTGGCAGGCACGCAGGAAGACAATGAGGAACGCATCATCGTCCTTGTAGTTCAGCTCTGGCGATGCATGGAGCAGTTCACGTAGCTTCACAATTGCCTCCGCCTTGATCTCATCGGTTTCGCGCAGTTCAGTGCGTGCGATCTCGATAGTTTCGGGCTTCAGGTACCCAATACGCAGATGAAAAGCCTCTTCGCTGATATCCGTCATGATGTTGTTTGTTTATTTTTCGTTGGGGGCCTGCGTGACATTTTTGAAAATGCATTTCGATTAGGTGAGATTTTCAGAGTTGTTTGTTTTTTTTTTTTTTTTTTTTTTTTTGAAAATTGCAGGCAATTTGAGTTGGTAATGCGCATCTTTTTTCGATTTTCCTTGTTGTTGTTGTTGACTGTAATTTGCTGTAATAGCTCAAGCCTTGTAGCATTATTTACCTATGGGCGTCGAAATGTTTAACGGCAATGATTATGTCTCCGTTTCCCGTCTGTCTGTCTCTGTCTCTCTCCCTCACGCTGTTGTTGTCCCTCTCAGTGTTGTTTTTACTGTTCTGTTCTGTAGCTCCAACGGATTTCAATCGCGTTCTGGTTCTGCCTGCTCGCGGCTCGTGCGTTTTATACCAACTGAAATTTGAAAAACCCTTACGACTGAACATGTCGTCTATATGTATTATATATGGCGCGCCAGCAGCGCACCAGGCAAAACGACGATGACTTCGAAAGAGACGAAGTCAACTACGATCGACAGCGGCGGCTATCGCAAATACAAGTACGAATACAAACACACAATTACGCAGGCACTGTGCCGATCCAACGCTGCCGTCGTCGCAGTCGACTTGGGCAGAGCACGCTTCGTCATGGAACACACAAATCTCTATCTCGAAAGTTTTGATAGTTTTCGATCTCAGCTGCGCCTTATCTCAATCTGTCAATCACCCTACGCCCTCCAGAGAGGGCAACTCCATTTGTGTGTTTTGGAAGTCATACGGTACATTTACCTGCTGCGTGATGTTTATAATACTTATGATCCATTGTGATAATTGCCCTCGACTCGGGGGTCTCTGGCGACTTCAATCTTGAACTCTCTAGGGCGGCATCAAATTTGCAATACACGTACATATATGGCAGAGAGTGGACACAAACAAAGGCCACAATATAATTACAACATTCAGCCTTCCTGCCCATTAACTTCGGTCGGCTTGACTTACGTGTGGCATTTCCATGGCGAGTAAAGTCCAAGTTAAACAATTTCTTTAACTGATAAAGGTTGCCCGAAAATTTCAGCTATTATCGTGTGTATTCCGTATACATTTTCTTGTAGTCAACTGTGTTACTGCTGCTGCTGCTGCTGCTGCTGCTGCTGCCTCCGGCTCTGCCCCGGTGTCCCGCCCCCTCTTCCGTTCCTTTCGACATTTGTCCGATAGTGTTGTTATCAGAATCAGCAGCGCGAGGGCGATCGACAAGTGTCTTAGCAGCGACGTTGTCGTCGGCAGCGCAGCCGACTGTAGCCGGCGGCGTTTTGGAAATGTCGAATCTCTCTCAGCGGGGTAGTCGCGGCGTGACAGGCAGCTTGGGACATTAGAGATAAGGCTAAGAAGAAAGAATGGGCTGGATAGATGAATCTTTCAGTTTGTTAGAATATAGAACTGCGGATTATGATGGATTATACCATATAAAGAAATATTAAAGAACTTCGGTTTTTCTAAAATCTTTTTTAAGTTGATCTTTTTAATATATATTTTGGTACAAACAGCGTTTCTTAATAAAAATAGTTTTGAGTTGATATATCATTTCTTTCTTAAATATTTCTATAGTATACTAAATGTTGTTTAGGTTTACAGAGTTTCAATGTTTAAGATATTGCTTAAGTTGCTACAGTTGAAGTGTATTGATATGGATATCATCGAAAGGCGACTTTCAATTGCTTCTGCTTTCTTTTCTTATTTCGACACCTAAAGCTCGAACGGAAAAGAAAGATAAAAGTAAATTCGATACTTCATACAGACTTGTCAACAAGAGATAAGATAATACAGAAGGTAAAATATGTTGTATATCTTGTTGTGCCGGATACAACTTAGACCAGGCATATGCCCGAAAACACTACAGGGTAACACGTAGCACATCAAAAAACTGTGAGTTAAATAAACTCCTTGAGTATTTTAATATTTCGCAGGTTTCTGTTTTGATACTTCAAGTGTTGCAAAAACAGTTGTTGTTATTGTTGTTATATTTATTGGTAGCAAAGATACCGTGTGTGGATTGTGTGTGTGTGTGTGTGTGTGTGCGTGTGTGTGTATGTGTGTGTGAATTGTGTGCTCTGTGGATGTTATCATTGCTAATGCTTTTTAACTTTTTATTATTATTGAATTTTGTCGGGCGCATCGGAACGTGCGCTTTGTGTTCGTACGAATACCACAAATCGGTTAAAGCCAGGAAACATTCAAATGTGTTCAGTGCACACGTATGTGAGTATAGTTGAGACATTCGAATACAACTTGATATCAGTATTCGAAGTCGTTTGGTGTAGTCATAGGGCAAAGTCTTTGCACTTGATTCGATTTGTTGTCATCGTCGTCAGCTTTGCTTTCCTTGCTGTTGTTGTTGTTCTTCTGCTTCTTCTTCTTCTCTTTGTTTTTAAGTGTTTAATGTAGTTGTTGTAATTGTTATACTCGCGTATTTGTTGTTTAGTTGCTGAGTGCGCTCAATTTGTTTTTGCCATATCGAGCTTCTGTTTTGCCATTGTTAATGAGCATTTAATGTTAAATGATAACATACTCATACATTTACAATGACACTCACAATCACTTACTCACACTCACATTCAGTTAGAGCCATTTGCGTACATTTGCATTCATTACAATTGATTCGCTCCCAAAGTCTCCAACGATTACGATTGGCTGATCTTTTCAGATGCGCGAGCTTATGGTTTATGGTGAATCCCAAGCGCACAGTGGAGCAAGTGCTATTAACAATAAAAAGAAATTTGGCTTATAATTTAAATAAAATATTCAGAAATACTATGAATTGGTTTTATTATACTTTAATCGGTTACAAATATTGTAGAACAGAAATAGAAATTAAATCAAGAAAGTTAGTTTAACAGTTTTATGTAATTATTTTTTTACAAAATATTAAATATAGAGTAATAATTCAAGTAAGGAAATCAGTCTTAGTTACTATATCATTTATTCCATCAAAGTTGTTCAATATTCAGTAAACTTATTTATGACATATGATGGAAAATTATATAACTTTGTGAACATTTCGATTTCCTTATTTAGTTACTATATTTCATATATTCCACCACTGTAAGTTATTGATATCTAATTTATTACAGCTTTAAACTGATTACAAGCTGAAACATGGAAAATACGATGGCAAAACATTTCGCATACAAATCGTCAAGTTATCCGAGGGAACTGTGACTATGGTAATTTTATTGTATTGGGTACAATCAGAATCGGAATACTTCACAAGAGCATAGCCTAGGCAGGCGTTCCAATTTAGATAAACAAGCTAACTATGCCAAGTACAAACACTGCTCCGCTTCTTCCGCTTTATAATTATGGGTTCTACGCGACAGTAAAACCCGCTATACTCAGTATAGATATACGCCCAGGGACTTTGTACAGCCCAGCGACTTCATCCATTCGCAAAGAGAGCGACGATGATTTGGCGGATTGGTTAGGAAACTCACTCGGAAATCGTATGATGAACTTTGCAGCAAGTGAACAAATATGCTCAATCAAGGGCTAATGAGTCAAATCATCCAACAGAGAGAGAATCAATTTAAAAGAGAGAAAGAGATAAGCCCGGAGAGTGAGAGAGACTGAGTTAGATCGACAGTTGAAGTGCAGTTGCTTAATCGATGATTTAATATTGTGGAAATCGAGCAGAAATTGCACATATGGCGAAATCACTTTCGACTTTGAGCACCCCTTCGATGACGTCACAGAGAATCTTTGCACAGTTTAAAAAAACCGTGTCACACCGTGCATTGAAAGCAAAGACCGCTAAAAGTTTAACTGATTTTAGCGTGTTACAAGCGAGGTTTGTCTTGACACCTGTGCGTGCAAGTACTTAAGGGAAAATGCGACGGAAGTGTTGGGGAAAAACAATGACTAAGACCCGATTATGTTGACAGAGCTTAGAACAACTCTCGAAAGGGTTGGGTTAGGCAAACTATTAAAAAAGATTGCAATGAAAACCGGGAAATACATTTATTCTTAATCTGTAAGCTCAAAACATTGAAAGCCCAGCCCGATTTGTAGTCGAGATTATCCATCACAATTATGAGCGACCTTTTTGGTTTCGGACTATAAATACTTATGTTTCATGAAGCCAAGCTAAGGTCAGTCACGGATAAGAGATATATGCATGCCTAGTTGCGCAATTAAATGTTATGTACAAGGTTCAGCGATACACATATCTGCTTACATATATTATTCTCTTAATATATCTGAACCCCCACGTACTTGATCACGTAACCAGTATCACATAAGCACCGTATGTGTAATAATACCCTGATATTATTAGTATAAAGTACTAATCTGCAGGTCATTTTATATTTTTATGCTCTCGGGTATTTGCAAATAGAGTTACCGTTCCACCTCCATCGTTGCGGTCGAGCACCTGCCTAATATGATTAGTAATCAATCAATAGAATATTTGGCAATCTTTATGGCATTTGTTTACACGCCAAGCAACAATTAAGATAGCTGACTATAGCTGATAAAGATGTGAAAATATAAGTTAAAAATGTAGGCATGTTGGTATATATAAATAGCTGATTTATAACGAAGACAATTAAGTAAAGAAAATAAAAGAAATGAAAGCGAAGCGAAGCGCAGATAATAATGCAGAATTTCAGTAACGTTGAACTTCACCGGAGACTGGCCTTGGACAAGTTAATGACAATGAAGAAAGGTAAGCATTGCACATTATAATGCTGCAATCGGCGAAAAGTGTTTAAGATATGCCATGAAGGTTAATTCTCTAGAGTCTAGAGTAATCGCCGGCAAGTTTGTTCGGCTAACATAAAGTCCGGCAGCGTTAAGACCCCCTGAGCGGTAGTATCGGCTTATTGATGAGATTAAACAACATTTATAGGACGTTATCAAATACCCAGGGAGCCGTAAAATTCTTGATCATATTTCTTTTGTTTTTTATTTTTTTTTTTGTCCGTACAAAAAAAAGCCAAAACAAAGCCAAATAAATCCAAAGAAAAGCAAAGCATTTTAATACAATAAATTTAGAAAAAGGGGGGAGGGTTGGAATTTTTTATAAATTCAATATGTTTACCAAAATTATAATATATAAAACTAAATAAAGTAAAAAGAATATTTAGTAAAATACTGATTAGAAACTACTCAATTAAAAACGTATACGCTAAAAAAAATAACTATAAAATACCGATTAGAAACTACTCAATTAAAAAAAAAACTACCACATTAAAGAGAATGTCAATAAAAAATACTGATTAGACAACATAAAATAGTAATAATGAATTAAATAGTTAAAACTGTAAAAATATAATGATTAATATACAAAAACAATAAACGTTATAAAATAGTTTCACTCAATTTTCAATATACTAATATTAAATTGCAATAAATCAAATTTATCGATTCATCTCTTGCCCCAGTGTACCAGAATTCACCACCTTCAATTAATTTGGCAAGTCAGCTACATTTTTGGGCATTTTGCCCACATCTGCACAGTTGCAAAGTCAAACAAAAAACTCATGATAAAATGCAAAGTAAAACAAAAGCAAAAGTACACACACACCCAACAAAAACGAGCTTTCGCATGCGTGCTTAGCACTTTCAAGCAAAGCTTTTGCCTTGAGCAAGTTGGCAGCTCGGTGTAAAAGAGCAAATAAGAAAAGCTTTTCATGTGATTATTGAAGCACATTCCTTCTTTCCATTGTTGTTGTTGTTGTTGTCGCTACTGTGTGTATCTCTTTCTGTTTGCCGGCGGTGTTGGCTGCTTTTCGTTGTTGTGTTTGTTTTGTTAAGCTTGACTTGGCCAGTTAATTAATTTTATGAGCGCGCAAGAGAGCTTCCAACTCAGATTCGTTTGAGCCGCGTTGCGATTTGGACGTCGTTTTCGCTCGCTGTGCACATTTATCGTGTTTACTTCGCCTCTTTCGCCGCCGTTCACCGTTTGCCACCCCTCGCCATTTCGTCGCGTCCTGCCCAACGTGCCCATAGCACGCAGCCTTTGTCCGTCAGACGTATCGAATTTTTTTTTTGTAGCTTGCAAAATTCATAGCCAAATTTTGGCAATTTTACGTTAATTTTTTTGCTTGTTATTTACACGTGTGAATTGTGAACAATTGTTGCGGTAAGTTACACTCTGGGTCAGTTGTTATGTTATGTTACAATTGATGTGGCTGCCGTTGTTGTTGTTGTTGTTGTTTATGCGCATGCGCGGCAGCGTTGACACACTTTCTGCCTCTGCCCGTCGGGTCTGCCTCGCTGTCTGCCTGGTTTGCCTGCCTGGCTTGCCACGCCAGGCAGCCATAAGTCTTGCCTGGCATTCAAGTGCCGCTCGAGCGGATTGGCAATAAAACAATTACCACTTGCCGCACACCGCACTTGGCGCTGCCTGCAGCATTTCGTCAGCGACTCCATGCGATTCCATTTGCCCATTCATAATCAGCGCGCGATCAGCTGCAACTTCAGCATCGGATCTTGGCTCTTGGGGCTACTACTAGGGGCCGGCTTGCTTTGAGTAAGCCGATCTTCAGAGCTGGCGATATTATCAGTGCAAATAGTCAAGGGAAACGGTAGTTAAACCTGGTTTAGTTGATTTACACTGCGCGTATTGGCGTGTAGTAATTAAATATAGTCAGTTTGGATGAAAATTAGGCACTATGAATCTTTAGTTTTACTCCATAATTTCTTTTTCAGAACTCACAGACAAAGTGAAGTTTAAGTAATCTTAAGGTAAAACTCTTGTGTAACATGTTCGTTTGCAAAGCCCGCCCCTCTTTTCGCACAGTGTACAGCAGCGCAATTGTTGTTGTTAAAAGAAAAAAGTGAAACAATTTACTTTTATTGTCTTCGCTTTGAAAGTTTCTTTTTCAAGTGAATTTTTGTTTACACAATCTTGCAAAGTACGGGAAAGTTATTAAAGCTTCGAAATGTTCAACGGAAAGAGCTATTGTTATAACTTTTTAATTACAAACTCTTGGAAATGTAAAAGCTATAGATTTAAAGTCAATTCCGGCGATCTTCAGTGTATTAAATTGAGAAATGATATCATATGAAACATATACATACGTGTATGTATATCTTATTGTATACTATATACCCTCTTTGGTAATTGTTGCAAATCAGAGAACCGCGTCAATTGGCTTGGGACCTTTTTGTGCTCTCCCTTTGTCAGGGTGTTCGTTGAAGGTTGTTGAGCTTGACACGCACCGGTTTTGATTGCATACAATTTGCACTTCGCATTGTAAGAAAGAGAAAAAAACAACTAAATAATACAGAAACAAATATATTGTATATGCTGATTCATGGGATCTACAACGGATCGCCTTATAAATATTGCAAGCAGCGTTCGTTAGCTTTGTGCTAATGACGCCAAAAGTGCGATCTTAGACATTCGACTTTAGCTTTAATTCGGCTTTTTATTCTGTTTTTATTTGTTGTTTAGCCAACCAATTAAAGCTTCTTAATACAATCGCAACGATATCAACTTCTATATGCGGCGACCTTGACGACAGGCCTGGTGTACGAGTATATCGCGATGCATTGTGTGCCTATCGATCGTAGATCGTAACATAGATCGTAAATCGTAAATCGTATTTGTAGTCGTATTCGAATTGAATACGCCTGCGTACACTATACTTGTATCATCAACAAAAAGCGCCAAAAAGTGAACTGTCGATCGTCGCTGAAAACCTGTTAAACATCTTTAGGCAGTGTTCCGATAAGCTTATATACATACATCGTATATATGTGTTTCTATACAGTTATATTAGCTTGAAATATGTCTGCAAATGCAAAAAAAGAAAAAAAGATAATATTTAACACAAACATCGCCTTCTATTGAATGTTTTCGTATGTTTATTTTGGTTTTTTTCGGCCACATTGGATACTATAATCATATACAGCCAGTTCGACAGATTTTCGTGTGCCAATACCGTACTTGAGCTGAAGGCGAGTATTTTCATATAACCAAAGAGGGGGCGGGGACACTATACTCATTGGCATTTTGCAAAAACGAAACCGGCTTTGCGTTTTGGTCGATTCTAGAGCATGTTTTCTAGGCCGGCACTATACCCAAATATATGTAATTAAGTTTCTATGCAAATTCCTTTTGCTAAGACCAAAGCGGAGTGAAAACCTATTGAAGTAATCTAAGGCTAATAATGAGAAATTCAATTCAACGTACACACAAAATTGAGGATTATTATGAGGAGTGGTTGTGGTTTTCAGTTTCATATACAAGTTTCTCATTTTAGACATGTCTCTATCTGTTATCTTCTATTATGTGATCTCATTCCACCTGCTCGTGTTTCCTCTCTCTCTCTTATTGTCTTTCAAAACCATAATTCTTTCATTTATTACGTATTCATGGTCACCTTTATTCTTAAACTGTTGTTCATTTAGGGAAATATCTGCTGTTATTTAAGTATTGCGAAATTAATGCTAATACAAAATACTAATTTAAAATAATACCACTAAGCGTGATTTGACACTCCTCTTCTGGCTTTAATCAGGTTTACTTTCGAAAATATCCCACAACTCATGCACTTTTATGGTTTAGAGAACAACTCTAACAACTTTAAGCACATCATGATCTCAGCTCTCAAGGTAGAGTCGAAAGTACAGCCGATGAAAAGATTACTTCTATAATATAGTACCTATTCTGATGGGCGTATATGGTAACTATATATTTCCTATATCACTGTAAAATTCCTTTAGTAAATTACCCCCTTGCAATGGGTCATTTATTGTAAGACCCCCACGATAGTAATAGGCTCAATTTGCATACCGAATAATCATTATCATTTGATTTATTGCTATTATCGTACTGCCAATTGACGAGACACTAGAAAAGTACTCAAAACATGTGTTCACGAATCGTTTTGTTACATTTTTTAAATAGTTGGATATGCGCTTCGTCACCCACTCGATAAGCGGGATATATTGTAGTTAAACAAAACAAGCGAGGCAAGCCCACAATTTTCGCTCGTTTTAACGTCTCTATGGTAATTATCCGGCACGTATCGTGTAACATATACTATATCTCTTCCATATAGCCATTTCGATCGGCTTGTTATGATCACGGGTATGTGATCATTAACGGTTGTGCAGCGTGTGCGGTTCACACCACACAACGATTACACAGACTCGGACATTGTTGAGTCATTGCCAGATGCTTGCGAAAAAATGAGTATTATTATTCACTATATGATTCTGGTCTATGCTTTGTCATCTCCCGCCATCATCACTGCCCGATCAGTTGCAGAGCAAATTTATGCAGATCACGCTATGAATGAATATTTGCAGTGCTCTTCTATGGACATGGCGAGTGCAGTTTTGCTCGTTTTTTGAGATTTTTCCAGTTGCGTTTCCCGGGTCGTAGCACATTTCGAAAACTCATTGTACACTGTAAATAATTGCAGTATGTGTTTGGCATTCGGTTTACTGTTTTCCTAGTGCTAATCACACATAAGTAGCAAAAATAATACGTTATCCGGCGCGGGTACTTAACGATAATCGCCACTATATATATATGTATGTATATATGATGGTTATATGCACTTGTTGATACGATGGGGGCAATCGCACTATGTACAGTGTACACTCATCATATATTCACTTTCGGAACCAGATTAACGTTTGTATACATTTTGTACCCACATATGTATGAATAAATCCATAGTCATAAGTGCATAACGCACTACAGTAGGCGTTGCTACTGCTAGAGATGAGCGCGTGATACGATACTTGCAGTACTTTTCCTATTCGTTCAATCACTACTATAATAACTGCAATTAAACAATTAAGTAGCCCTCAGGTTAAGTAACATTAATTTGCATTCTGTTCCTTTCACCTGCCCCAAGTAAGTCAACATTATATTAACACTATTTTAAGCAGACAGCAAGGTCAAAGTCAGTTGGTTAAATCCATAAAAAAGTCAAGAATTACACACACACAAAACTCTTGCGAATTGTCAAGTGCTGAAGGTCATACGGCAGACGCGATGGGGAATATCAGCGAAATAAACATATATGACATATAGTATGTATGTATGTCGTATGTCCATGTATGTATATATGCCAGACCTTGATTTGCGTTAAGTAATGCACTTTCGTAAAAATTCACTTAAGTTGTTCACATACGTTTAACACCTGGAACTATATTTGCAAAATTATAATAAATATTTTGCAATTTGCACTCCGCATACCTCTGCCTTACGATAGTTTCGCATTCACGCGTTCATCTCTAGTTTCATTTGCGATTTACTGCACTGAGTTCTTTTTGGATTCGCTCGCAGAAATCTTTGTCTGTTTGTAGCACATACAAATACGTATGTTTGTTTGTGCTATATAAGAACAAGTTGTCGATACCAGTTATCAGTATTTGAATAGAACTTCTTAACTACTGCGGATTATACGCAGACGATTTAATGGGGGGACCCGCTTATTTATTGTAGAACAATTGACTTTCGGAACAGTTCTCGAGTTCAAGTCGAAAAAGATACACGCCTCGTTTGGATTGGTTTCACAGTAATTTGAGTCCCAAGTAAGGTCAGTTATAAGTGCAAAAACAAAAAAAAAAAGGAATATCATTACTAGTATAGTATTATATTATTGTGAAACCGTAAGACGTCAAGAAGGCAAACAGCCCAATTAAATTTTTTTAATAAATACAATATCCCGTAGACCTTGATGGGAACTGGTTTAATTGATTTGTTTTGTACTTAACCAGCACCTTAAGTACGACATTAAATGTGGAACAATATTGGGTTAGGCCAGTTCGGTACAAAGTAATGATAGCTGATGAAATTAATTACATTTATGAGTTACTTACATGATATTTAAAATCAAGTTTTTATCACTTGTTTACGTTTGAATGCGTTGCATTTACTCAAACTGGGTGAACAGGTACATATATAAGGATTAATGTAATATGTATGACAGTTTATGGCAGCGCTTATAGTGCTGTTTTAGTTTCCCACTCTCTCCCCCTAATTTTGATCACGGCTCAACATTTCAGCTACAATATAAATTGAAAAATTGTTTAAAAACAGAAGTTTTCGTTTTGTTCTTAAAACTTGAATTAAAATCGAAATATTTCGAAATCTATCTGTCAAAAGAACGAATATAAACTATAAATATATGTTTTTATGTGTTCATGGGAGCATACATACAAAACATACTCTAATCTAAGTCTCTGCATAATTCATAATACAGTTATGTGTGTTAATGGGCGTTTTTTTGGTTTACTTTTTGCATTTTAGCAGATGAATAGATTGTTTTCTCAAGTTTGTCACAATATTGTGTCTATATTCTGTCCTTCGCCATGACTGATATTTTATTATCGATATTCAAAGACCGCCATACTTCTATAAACGATTGTTTTAAGTTCCTTGTTTGTCTATTGTTTGCTTTGATTCATTCTTCGCTTTATTCACGGCTTTGCATTTGTTTTCATTATTTGCCTTGATAAAAGTAGAATAGATATATCCAGCTGAGTTTTGATTATTTAGAATATATATATATATATATATATATATATATTTAGAGTTCTAAAGTTCCACATGGAGTAAAACTAGATAAGATAATTATATTTTCGCATGTTCAATTTACACTCTTAATCAGATTAACACCGTCTCGATGTTTACGATGTTCGTCAATTTTTCAAGATCATTTCACACTTGTTTGCCATTAATTCGATAACATCTGTGGCAGACTGTCAGGCTGCGTATATGATTTATAATAGATTCGCCCTTATACAATGAGAGAAAAACAGGTTAGTTAGATGGTTTGATTAGGTCAATTTTACTGCCAAGATTGGTAATTTACGTGACACTTTGCATGCGGCTAATTGCCTTGTACTTAACCAAAGGTCTAAATCAAATTAACTGCACGTTGCTCTGAGTTTACTTTAGATGTAGTTCAAAATTTATATCCAGTTTTCGTATATTCGTCTTTTCGAATACTTGCCTCACTACGGCAAACAGAGAAGGTCCACGTCAAGTAAGTTATGCGCATAACTTAACGGGCTGTTGAACTCCAAGTCAACTTGCTGCGCCAAGTTAAAGTCAAACACACAATGCCCGAAAATTACAAAAAAAAAACACAATTTACGAAACTTCTGAGCATTTCGAAAACCCGAAAATATATAGTCAACTAAGGTGATATCCATGCGCGTGTGTATGTGGTTTAATGTACTAAAGAAAAAATTAAATATTGATTCGGTCTGGTCGCGCTCTGGCCTTGACTTTTACCTTGAGTGGAGGCAAAAGCATTATCTGCTATATTTACTAATTGCTTGTTGGCCGCGTAGTTAAATAGATTTTGGGTCAGTTGTTGTGGTGACTTGGCTGGGTGATCTGGCCCTCTCTCTCTCTCTCTCTCTCTCTCTATCTCTCTGGCCAAGTGCTGTGACTGCGTTGGAGCATGCGAAGCATGTGTAGCGCCGCACAAATCGCTACGTCATGCTCGACCATGTTGGGCCTGGTTTTTTTTGCTAGCCAAGGTGTTGCCAAGTCGAAAATAGACAAGATAATGGGCTGGACTAGGCGACATTGCCGTAAGTCGAACTTGCCATGCTCTAGAATAGAAATAGCTTCGAAATTTTTATCGAGTATAACAAGTTATAACAGTTTTTTGAAACAGTTTTCTCAGCAGATCTTTGAGGGATCGAAAGCAGCAACTCTAGTTGGTTACAGTCTAGCACAGTTGCTTTTTCTCATGAACTATATGATACCCCAAAAACCTGTACATATGTATAAGACCTTCATTATCTAAACCATTTCCATATTAAGTAAGATGTGCCGTTATAAGCGTTTCTATTTGATGCTTGTCAAAAATTGTGAACTTACCTTTTGTAGAGTATCAAAAACAGACTTAGCGGTTTCTTTGGGTTTTCGGCTTTTGGTGACGTTGTATGACCAGTTTTGGTAACATTGTCTATGTCGCGCTCCCTTCCGTGCTATGTCTATATGTGTGTGTGCGTGTGTGTGTGTGTGTGTGTGTGTTGGCTTCGTCTTCCGTTGTGGGCTCGCTGTGTTAATGAAGATCAGCATTGAGTCATGTTTAGCCATCGGGCAAAGGCATTGAACCGACCAAAGCGATCGTGCGATCGAGCCAACGCGGAGCGGAAGTAACCCAGTTGTGTCAGGCGGCTTTGGTAGACAAAACTCTCGATGTTTATGGAAAACACTTTTATTCTCGTTCACAGCTCGAACAGTCGAACAACAAGATGGGCAAAGCGGAGTGCATTAGCTACGATGACAATCAGTTGCCGTATATTGATCTTGGCACTGCCAAGATTCGCATGGACAAGGAGCAGGCACCGGAATGGGCATTGAAGAAGGCACAAGATGAGCTGCGCGAATTGCCCGGCATCAAGGAGGAGGCTATCAAGGAGCTGCGCGAACTCATTCAGGCTGAGAAATATCTGAACTTGCCACTCGATGATGAATACATGATGATGTTCCTTCGTCCTTGCCACTACTATCCCGAGAGTGCGCTCAAGCGGGTGAGTTGTGGACAGTAGACTCGAACTCTTCTTCATAACTAATCTCTACTATCCCGAATGTAGCTCAAGAACTTCTACAACATGAAGCTGAAGTATGGCCAGGCCTGTGAGAACATTGTGCCCACCAAGCTGCGCAATGTCTTTGAAGCGGATATATTGAACCTGTTGCCCACTCGAGATCAGCACGGTCGTCGTCTACTGGTACTCGAAGCAGGCAGTAAGTTTTCCTCATCTTCCTTACTCCCCCCCTAAATTTCTCCCCCCTCCTACATTTCTCTATATATTTACATAATTTAATTCGCTTTTGTAGAGAAATGGAAGCCATCGCAAGTGCCGTTGCAGGATCTGTTCCGTGGCATTCAACTGACCGTGCTGGGCTCCATGGTGGAACCGTATTCACAGATCTGTGGCGCAGTTGTCATAATTGATATGGAAGGTAATAAAATAATGAGCAGAGCTCACTTCAAAGCTCGTTAACAACAGACTGACATCATGTTAATGGTCTATAAAGTCAGCTCAAATTACCCGTACTTTGTTTTATTATCTTAATCGACATTAACCATACCTTTTGTTGTTGCTTTTTTTTTTAGGGTTGCCACTCAGTCATATTACACAGTTCACACCATCATTTGCCGCCATGCTGCTGGACTATGTGCAGGAATGCATCTGTATGCGTCTGAAGGGAGTGCACATTGTGAACAACTCGTATATCTTCAATATGCTCTTTGCCATCTTCAAGCCCTTCATCAGGGAGAAGCTGCGCAAGCGCGTAAGTAGTCAGACAGTCCTTTAATCCCTGGAGAATTTTGAGCCAACTCTCTTTTTCTTCATCTTCTTAGATCTTCTTTCATGGCAAGGACTGGAAGTCGCTGACGTCGCACATCGATGCCAGCGCACTGCCGCCCAAATATGGTGGCACTGCAACCTATGAGCTGCCCCCCGGCAAACTGCTTGGAGAGTTCTTCGAGTGCTATTCCAAGGACTACGAACGTAAGGAGCTCTTAAAGAAACCCAATATATCATATAAGTAACTCCAATTTCATATCTATTTCACACAGAGGCCGACAGCTATGGTTACACTGAGGGCTACAAGATGAAGAAGAAGTAGTGCGTGGTGGCAACCCAGATCCAGAGATATCTCGTTTTTGTTTTATATTTAAACACTTTAAGTTGGGTCATTTGTGATATTGCAAATATTGTTTGTACCATGTAATAATTAGTTATTTGCTCTGAAATTGTTAATGCCTAAGTATGATACATATTGATGTTCTACATAAGGTCTATGTATATTCTACTTTTGCTAATTATAAGTGTATAGCGTAGCAGTGTATTGTTTATTGTAATGAACATTTATTGAAGCTAAAGCAATAAAAATGCCAATTTTGTTACCTTTTATACGGAAATTTATTGTTATGTTATCAATTTGATCGGTGGTTTTAAAGCACACGAGCTGGAATAGTAATTATCTCAACAGTTTTAGAGTCATGGCGACGGCAAGCAGTGGCCAGGCAGTGCAGTTGCATTGGATTATCTTTGCCTGAAAGCAGTTCAGGCAGTGTATGTCAGCCGTGTGAGCAAGCAGTGCATGCGCCACAGTTTGTGAGTCACTGCAATACTATTCTGCTTCAGAACGACAATAAACAATGAATTTATACATTTTGTACCCTTTAAATAAATAAGATTTCTTGTACAGTTAGTATATAAAATGTTTAATTCGATATTTAGCTAAGACATATTTTCATTTTTTCATACTACGAGTACTTCATATAAAAATGTTATCAAAAATGTCGCTGATCAAAAAATTGCTAAGCATTTCACATATCAAATTATAACTACATGTAGCGACAGAGTATTCGTAAGCTGTGCAAAATGCCACTGAGCACTCCTCGCCGAGCTACCTAATCTTTGGCAATGCACGAGATGAGGGACATGTTTCCTAGATGACTAACTGACTATGGACTAAGTAAAGCACTAGGACGGCTTACTGGCTAATGGAAAGTTGATCCTGCTGTTGATCCTGTTTGGTTTCGCTCCCGTTCTCTCTCTCTCTCTCTCTCGATCTCTCTTTGTCTCTCACTACTCTCGCTTGCTGTCCAGCGATTCGCTGATGGCCGTGGATGCGGTGGCAACACTGTCACCTGTCTGAGACTTTGACATTATCTGTATGGCCTTGCGATTCCTCTCGAGCAGTGGCGAGCTGTCTGGCGTGACGCTGGCGCTCTTCTCACACACCAATGTGGATGCCTTGGACTTCAGCTCCTCGGCACTGGAGCACTGTGAACGATTCTTGAACTGCCCATTGCTCTTGTGCTGCATGTTCACATCGTAGTTGCGACTGCGGCACCAGCCGAGTAACTGTTGCACTGGTGCCCAGAACAGCAGCACAATGCCTATGGCCAGGCAGAGGCCGGCAAAGATGTGACCCGAGAGCAGCACCAGGGGCAGCACCTTCAGCTGATCGGCCAATTCGGCTGTGATGCGCACCTTCTGCTCGAACCAGATGAGTGGGAAATAAATGCGTGGTATGTCCGTGTATAGAGTGATGCCCTCGATGGGCTCCACCAGCATGTTGACCTGGAAACGAGCAGCAACCTCGAGAGGTATCCCTGTCTGTGGCTCCACCACCATATAGAACTCATGATCCTGCTGCTTGGGCTCCAAACCCTCCACCTGATCGAGGTAGTACTGATCGGCGTTATAGAAATGCGGGTACGACATGAACACGGGCGAGTCAAAGCGGCAGGCGGTCACATTCATCACGCCGGAGGGCGAGCACTCGCCACCGCAGAAGCACAGATTCTCCGGGTAAAGTGTGCCTAAGGGAGGTTGCTTGAGATGAGGGGAAAATATTCAAAATGATTATCTTCACTCACCATTATCAACGGATCGCGGTCCACCAGAGAACTTATAGCCCTGTAATCCCTCTACTTCCACCGTCGTGGTGTAGTCCAGAGGCAGGGTGCGGCACATGTCGGGCGTGAAGAGTCCCACACTGCCACCGGGTTGCGCCTGCTGTGGCTGAAACTCACCCGCCGAACCGTTGGTCATGCCACAATAGGACTCAAAGAAACCCGTATGTGTCTGATAGTTCCAGCTGTGCATCTGGCCCAGCTTCGAGAGATCATCGGCTCCAGTGTAGACGTTGAAGACGCCCGTCAAGTCAGCGCTGCCATTGCGCGTGTAGAACCAACCGAACTTGTCAAAAGGCACCTTGACCTCATCCCCAAACAGAGGCATGGCAATAGCCACATCGATCATGGGATCATTGTAGCCCGTGAAGAGCATCTCATCCACCGTTTTCGTGATAGACATCTCCTGGCCGTACATCTTCAGCCCCACATCGACCAGGCCGCGCTTCATGGAGTTCCACTGCTTAGCCTTTGCTGCCGCTGACTGCAAGAGACGTGGAGAGGTGTCAAGTGGGGAGCAGGTGAATATGGGAAGAGGAGTTAACCCACCAGAGCCACCGCATTGAGCGTGGTCACCTCATCATCCAGACTACCAGCACTGCCCTCTGCATCGAAGTAGTAATAGCTAAGGCGGCGATAGGTGACCGAATTATTCGCTGGATGCCACGAGATGTTCACCTTGTCGGGTCGATCGACAAAGCGATAGGGTCCCAACTGCTGCAGTATGGGCTTGCTGCTCATGTTGCCAAACTCCTCGGGATTTGTCCAGTTGTAGAGATAAATATCCAAGTGCAGCTCAATTGGCGGCGTCTTCCAGTTCTCATAGACTTGTGTGTCGGGCGAGAGTGCCATTTCCTGAGCAAAGATCAAGTTCCAAATTGGCATTAATTGAAATCTCTGAACAAGTGTGCACCCAATCAATCAACCAAGCCCGTCAATCAATCAATCAAACAGTTAACTACCAGGCGGCACTTTTGAGCCAGCTGCTTGGACGCGGCTTAGATTGAAAAGACTGTGTGCAGCTGTGGGAACTGTGAACTTGACCAACCTTGTGCTTGATCCAATTGAAGAGATCCTCCCAGAACATGCCGCACACCACGCCAAACAGTCCCAGGCAAAGGCCGAATATGCCGATGATGAGCCCGCGGTTGCTGCGCTGCCCCCACGCTGCATTGTTCTGTGTGGGCATGATGAGTGTTTCAAGGTAAACCAATTGCTATTCTTGGCCTGGAATGGGCAGGGAAGCCATAGTGTATGGAAACATGAGATTATTAAAGTTGCAATGTGTGGGGAATTAGTAAGGGAAAATAGGCAAGCCAGAGATGTATGTATACTAGATTTAATGTTTTCTTATATATGCATAAGTTGTTTTTGAATAATTTTAAATAATGTATCTCATTAAGATACAGAACAACTAGAGACACTTGTTTGACCTATAGAATAAGCACTGCAGTTAGTAACCAAGAACTTAGTTATATTTACTTTGTAAAGTATACTATATCTACACATGTCTATACTATATCTAAACATTAACGCATATATTTATATCATCAACATAATGTACAATATTTAAATTTTTTTTTTTTTTTTTTTTTTAGTACTATTTTTAATATTTTTTAATAATTTTTATTGAAGCGTTGAATCCGTACATGCAGTGATAGTAACATAACAGCGCAATTAAGCAAATAAATATAAGAACCAAACCTCTCACTTATTGTGGGAGGACTTAAATAATCAATTGGTCAGTTTAATCAATTGGTCTGATCTCTTAGCTCGCAACTGAAGTGTTGCATACTTTGCGGGATGCGAAAATGAGTAACCACAGACCATAAATAAAGCAAGTTAATAGCTACTAATTAAACAACTATTAACTGAAGTTTATAACTAAATATCTGTCACTTTAGGTACTTTAAAGCCTGTCAACATGAACTGTGTGTCGTACAATTTGTGGCTTTTACAATTGCTTGCCAACTGTAAATAGTGACAATAATAAGGTGGCTACATTATTACAATATATAGATTGTATACATTTACATGCTATACATTTGTATTTATAGTCTGTCTGTCTGTCATATCAGCATTGATAATTACAAAGCCTCCTGTTGCAGTCTCACATGCGAGCCGGCGTTTTGTTAGTGAGCGATGCCAACTGATGCGTATAAGTAATATGAACAAAGATATTCATGATGAGTGTGAGTGTCTGTGTGTGGCTGCTTAAATATTTTACATTTGCTTTGTTTATATTTTAATGTGTTATTCGAACTCGAGTGAGTCAATTGATAAGCGTACTTTGAACCCGATAAGCACTTTGGGACTAAGAAGAAGGTACCTAGGGCAGGCAGAGGAAGACAGAGAGAGAGAGAGCAACGTGACAAACAAGGAAATGCAATTTCTAATGCCCCACATTATCAGGGGGTATTTCCAGTGGGCAACTGATCAATGATATTGTTTCCTCTAGAACTCACACTCAACGTGCCCCGGGGGCAATTAGCAACGATACGTTTTGCTCAGATCGCGTGTCGCTACGCATGTAGCAAGTGAACATACATATATATATATATACATATATACAAAATATGCATGTGTGCGGTACTCTGTGAGAGATATTGCCATAATTGAGTCTATCAATTGACCCCGATGTGAGCTATGGTTGGGTCTTTGACACCTACAGAGCACACTCACACACACACATATATATAACATATACATATATATATATACCGCATCTATATATAGGGAGAGTGCGAATGCATTCACGTTTGTGATACGAACACAAAGCTGAAAAAAACCTTTCATTTTTTTGCGGATTTCGACGAATTCTGATTGAGTTACAATGGTTCAGTTTAGCAAATAAAGACAGCCTCAACTTCCCTGAGAGAAATTTCTCGAATATGAAAATGTTTGTCGACTTTGACCTTTGATCAATACGCTCTTAGTTTGAAGACATCATTATGGAATCAAGTCAGAATTCTTTCCCAGTTGTGTCAGAGCAGAACTTTGATATGCAGCTTTAAACATACATACACGTATATCATTTATTTTCAGACTTTTATTCATCAGTGAATAAACCTTCGCATGCAATAATTGCTGCCAATTACGCGTGTGTTTTCGTGTTTCGTTTTTCAGTTTTCTCTTTCTTTAAAACTGAGGGAGGCAATTCTCGAGTTTATTGTCGGCAGGCATAAAGAATCGTTCATTATTAAAT
The DNA here is from genome assembly GCA_018904035.1 of Zaprionus ornatus. Taxonomy (NCBI): domain Eukaryota; kingdom Metazoa; phylum Arthropoda; class Insecta; order Diptera; family Drosophilidae; genus Zaprionus; species Zaprionus ornatus. Next base: position 12,921,905 of record JAEIFZ010000002.1, on the reverse strand, counting down.
TAAGCATGTGATGCTCCACTTAATAATAAATCTTATCATCACGAAGCACAAGCGACAAAGCGCTTCAAGTGCAACTGCCCCTCGGGGTGCCAATGATCCCGCAGCGAGACGGTTATTAAATGCACCATATTATAGGGGAAGAATCGTTGGGAGTTGCACTCCCTATGGGGGGTGCCAATTAACATAAACAGCAACCCCCTGAGGGAACAAAATGTTCCGGGTTGACGCCCCGCGAAAAGAAAAACATAACTATCTTGGGGTACAAAAGTAGCCACAGTCAGTCTAATTTTACTATGATATCATCTCAGAGTATCTATGTAAAATAACTTTGTTATAACCCAGTTTAGTTAAGTCTGTTTATTGTTAAATACCACTCTATAACTCTCTTAAACTTTGACACTAGTAATTTATTTTAACCACAGTCAGCGTAATTATTTTACTATGATATCATCTTGAAATATTTGTGTATATGTATTAAAGTTGACTAAGTATTTGGAAGATTCTGTTTATAAATACAAATCTATAAATCTCTATAAATTCGATAACAACTTGATTTGTTTAACCAACAATAATTGCCTTAATTGTCAGCAAGTTTTAATTTATTCTATTTTACAATACCACTGTTCGACAACTTAATAAGCACTTTACTAATACTTACTAAACTTTGCCTTGATTTATAGAAAACTTCAGATATTAAAGAGAGAACAACTTTCAAACTCAACCTAATCTTGAAAACAGTTCAACATTCTTGCAATGTCATATAGTATAAACAATTCTTTAATGCTTTAATTGATGAGTTTGAAATATTGCATACTAATCTGGGGAGATAAAACAATCACACAATTATTTGTTTTTACAAAATTACGAATGCAATGAATAATTAATTCGATGTGTACGTCACAGTGACGATATTACTGCAATTTGATTCGAATGTTGCATATAATTACCCGATCATTCACGTTGTGCGAACTTGATCTGTTCGTGAAGAATTACAAGTGAATCTATCTTTATTTACTTCAGCTGTAATTTCACTCCTAGCCGGATTCCATTTGAATTCTATTGATGCGCCATAGACGTGAAGAACCCCACACTATATACTGGATTTGGATTTGGATTCAGTTTAAGATTGATATGACCGCAAGTGTGGCATTGCGGCAACCACAAAAGATCTAGGCGAGAGGCTAGTTTCCAATGATTTGAGGCAACAACGCAATTTGCATTTATTGTCGCCGATTTGATTGTAAGTATTTTCTTTATATATGCACATAATACATATATCTTATCTTCTCTCAATTTCTCACTGCATTTCCTAAGCACTTTTCTGGCGTGCATTGCTTCCTGACCTATGCAATTCAATTCGTATTTTTAGCCGTCTGTTAATGTTAATGAAATGCGCCTCGGTACTGAACTGAGTTCCCTTTCGAGATACGAGATAGATACTAGTGATTTTGCTAAGTGCTAAGTGAAACCCGAGTTCAAGTACACTAAATTTGTTTAGCTTGTCATAATGTTATCTAAGAGAACTCTTAAAATGAATTAGGTTCATACACAGTTTCAATTTGCACTGCTTGTCGAATACAGTTTGACAGGAACTTGTTCAGGGGCTAATTTCTTTATAAAAAACAATTTACAGCGCTGTACTCGAAGTCACTTTTACTAGCTTTTGTTTAAACAGAACCCTATCGAGTGTTAGATTAACAGTTCAAGTACTTACTACCTATAGAGGGATCTATATATATACATATAGTTCTGTATATTGTTCAGCTGGTGTGTAATCTTAATAAGTCTGCACGCGATTAACAACTGATTGGGTTGTTAGGAAAACCAGGGAAAACTTTGAACTAACTGTGAATACTTTATATGGCCAATCAAATACGCATTGTATACGTAATCCTTTTGTCACTTTTGTCATTGTTGTTTGGCAAATAATAACATGGACAAGGATAACTCACTTGTGCGGAATCTCCTCAGGCGTAACTGGGATGAATACGCGTTACACGGAGCGGATAAAAGACGGATACGACACGCGACGAGGATGTTTGGGGCGCGTGGATATGCGTGGGTGATGATGATGTACGAAAGTCGAAGAAGAGAATCGGAGGCAATCAAAAAAAAAAAAAAATTGCGCCTCGTGTACCGTTACTCGCCAGAGCTCAATTACGACTGTGCGCGCGACACTCTCAGGCCGACCGGGGCTGCCTCTGTGCGGCGTCTGTCGCGGACGCCGACGCGACTGCGGCTACGGCGTTTGTTGTTCTTGTTATTGTTACTGATGAATGTACTATATGAAAGTGACTGCAATGTGCCAAGAGAAGTGCTCAGCGTATCAGCATACGGGCATATATGTACGTATGTGTGTGGGTTAATTTGCGCTTTAGTTATTCCATATCATTGTCATTGAAATATGAATTAAAATGCATTAAAAGACGCGCCAGTGCATACGCAACTGTAGCACAGCTTAGCAAAGCAGGGAGATTAGAGTTAATTAAGGGAGTTGAACTGCTTGCTTTGAGCTTGACATTGAAGTCGATAAACTGAGCTTTTCAAACTGTAAGCAAAGCAGTGTGTAGGCACAGAGATTGAGTTAATTAATAGAGTTGAACTGTATGATTAGAGCCTTGATATTTAAGTATCCACTGAGCAGTTCAACTGTAAGTAAGCTTGCAATTAAGAGTGACAGCAAGCCACTTGATGCCTCTAAAACTGTAAATCCGCCACTCGTTGCACACGATTTTGTTGCTTTTCGTTTCGATTTTCAGCCAATCTGGAGCAATTTTATAATTCTTTATCAACGGCATATTTATGTCAATTTGTGTACGCACTCAATACACTCGATTCCAGACACTGTTTTGAGTGCATTTTGGATTTAAAAGGTATTGAAAAGTAAACAAATCATAAACACAGTACACCGTTGATAGCGGATTGTCAGCGCCTTATCGACGAGGCTAATCGAAGTGATTAGTACTAAGAGAACGAGTGTTTACACATATACGATACACTCACACATTCAATCCATATGTAGCCCACTTTATATGAATGTGAGTGTATGTGAGGACTGTGCGAATATTCAGCAGTCATTTTGCATATCGCCTGTCAATTTAGAAAAGCTGTCCACGCACACACACACGCACACACACATAGGGAAATTATCACCACCCACAGAGCTGAAAATGAAAATGCTACCCGGCTGAGGCAATAAAACAATCAAATGTCGTTGCATCGCGCACGTCAAATGGGGCTCCTTATTGGATTATGTCTGTGTGCGTGTCCGGCCCCGGAGACATGGCGTGCTCCTATGGATTAGTAGGTATAGTACTTATTAGTGGTGGACGCGTCAAAGCCGCAGAAAGTGCTAGCGCGGTTGGATTATGTTGTTGTCTGGCAATTGCCTAAAGCAAAATGTAGAATAGAAATGTAAACTAGGAAATTAAACTAGGACAATTCCCAGTAGACATTTTTCAAAATTCCGTATTTTTAAAGATACGTTTTTGGGTCTTCAACTGTTTAAAATCAATCACATTGCGATCGATTTCTTATCATATTTAATACTTTTGTAACACAGCTGGGAATCTTCTGAAAGATCATCATTTTTCCAATCACTATCAGAATAGCTTTTGTATTTCTAACCATACCTTTATGATAAGCTTTATTAATTAAATAAAAAAATACAATAATGTTCGTTTAATAAATTAAATAACAAAGTCACTAATTAGAAATTAAAAATTCTAAGATATGCAAATTTAACGGCTCTTCGCTGGCAGCTGTTGTGCTGACAAGCAGTGCAGCCAAACACTGCTTGCAGTGGTACTGCCCACTTTATTTAATTTGGTAGTGAGTTGGCAATGCGTTCTGTGAAGTTGGCAACGCGGTACTTGTTTGAAAAAAATGTGTGTAATGCGCAGTTAGTCAACTAATTAATTATTAAATATATAAACGTATATTAATAAACAAAACAAAAAAAGAGAAGAGCACAACAAATTATCATTGTAAATTTGCATGGGGAAACCTTGTTGAGCTTTCTCAAACAAACAAATAAAATGCACTTCTGGCACAATTTGACAATCAAAAATTGGTTTAATTGCTTTACAATTACAAAGGCGGCAATTTTAATGTACTACATATAATCCGTGATATTGCCAGCTCCTGCTTCCTCAATATGATGTGTGGAACGGAACTGTATAAGTATAATAAGATAACAAGTGGCGGCGCCAGTTATCTGTAATAAAATGTGGATAAAAAAAGTCACTCCAGAGGTCATTAATTTATATGACTGTGTAATTCTAACCGTGAATATCAGTGTACGATCCAAACGAAATAGTCCTGCAGCCGTGAAACTTACTTTGCGATGCGACAATTGTAAGGACAGACGAAACAGACGATCTCGCAGGTCGGGTTCATCGGTGATATTGAGAATCTTGTGGACAATCGCCGCACTGCAGCTGCTATGACGGATGGTGCTGCTACTAGCCTCGACAATCAGGAATATGATGACAATATACCATATCATTTGAATCAGAAAGAACGCAAAGAACTCGTCGGCCTCAAAGTTATCCAATCTTTTCGGATTTATCAGTGCTTCCAGTATGTAAAAATCATCGAAGAGTATGAAAAGGAACGAGATGGCAATGATTCCCAACAGCGGATAGGTGAAGTACTCCTCGATTGTTTGACATATGTCGCAAAGCAGGTTGTGAATGTTGGACACCTGTTTGAGTGCATATTCCGGATTCTGGCGTATGATTGAGGTAACACAGTATCTCTGCATCGGAGTGCTAATCAGGTTGCGCAATCGATGTGCATAACGCTGATGATTTACTATGGAATGCATCGGTGATAGCTCCAGAGCACTATTATGCTCAATGTGCGCATCGAGAATATCCTGCAGAATCTGTGGAAGAACATGTGAGAAAACATCTGTAAATCCCAACTATTCTCATAAGATTTTCTCATTTCCCTTTAAGCATTCTAGTGATTTTGATCTATAATCATAGCAACGTTATTCTCAGACATCCAAATATATCTAAATATATGTATATAAACAGATCATATATTTCCTACATTACTGCCACTACAACACAGCGATCGAGTAATGGCGTCTAGAAGTTGTGGAAAGACCCTAACGCTAGCCAATCCGAATATCAAGTCCGTGCGTTTCCTGATAAATGGGATCAACAAGGAGATGGATCTTAACTTAAAGACGCTGGAGCAACTTCGTACAGAAGTCATTTATTGTCAAAAGATGCACAAAATATTTCCAAAAGAAATAAGCCTATCAAAAGTCAACTTAAATTCCGAAATGGAGCGCACGAGCAAATCACATTTTTATTTATTGCAAAAATGTTTGGATAAACTTTCGTCTAGCAAACAGATTTCGAGGAGTAGAGATATTCCTATTACGGAATTAATTTCGGGACGAGGACATCTTGAGTTCGCTCGATGGTTCTATACGTTCTACCAGGAGGTGGCTAATTTCGATTAAACGTTTAAACCGGTCGGGCAAATGCCTAGAAAAAGCTTCAACTTTAATGTCCATAGCAAAAGGTACTTTAAAATCAGATAAGCAAACGCAGGTTAACAAAAGAAATAAAAACTATTTGGAATTCAAGGAGTGCGGCAATGTCTCTTGCCACCGATGGATAATGAGACCGAACAAAGTTCAGATATGAAAACGGATTCCAAAGTAAAACAGAAAAACGTTAAAAGGATATTAAACGGTCATATACGAGTACGGGCAAGTGTTCAGTTAACTAAGAACAAATTTGACATCACAGTAAAACATACTGAAGATCTAATACGCATAGTATACAGACTTTGCGGAACTATGTGTCCAAAAACCCGTAACTAAGATTCATCCCCTGCTATACTTACCTCATTGACCATGCTAAAGCGACTCAGGGCCAGGTGGGTGGTGCACAGAAATTTGAAAACCATCAGGCTGATGTTGATGTGGGGCAGTGCGAAGGCTGTGAAAGTAACAAACGAGGGGGATATCGTGGCACTGATAAGTAATCCATAGCTAACACACAGATAGATCACATTGAAGATAACCATGCCCAGTGAGATGAGGAAGCTGAAGAGTAAAATCCGTCGATAGTCCAATGTCATGCCGAGACGTACAAAGATCTCGTCAACAACAATGTTACACTGTATAATGCTGACCAGTTTCTGACGCTTGAACATGGCGAATCCAAAGATCGTTGACATGGCAATGATGCCTGTCAGTCGCAGTGTGCGATCACCCAATTTGGTAATATATGTCTGAAAGAAGTATCCGATAATGGAGTCACCCTCTCGCACGGATTTCACAAAACACATCACAAAGAAAAAATAGTGCACAATGCCGGCGAAAAACGAATAGTTCGATGTGTGAACCTCCTTATCCGCGTTAAGATTAAGACGAAACGGTGCCAGGCCCACCAGGGAGATGTACGTCAGCGGACGCAAAGATTGGAATATATTATCCGCCTGTGAGATGCGCTCCCAGAGCTTCGAAGCCATGTTTTTTTCAATGTTATAAATGTTTTTATATGTAAATTTAGCGGTTATTGGACGTTTGTTCGTCTCGCTTGTTCAACTTCGACTGACTGCTGCAAAGACTGTCCATCGCCATCATATATCAAAATAGTTAGCACACACCTGAGGCCCAGGTCGTTTGGACACCTGGACATCGTAATAAGTTAATATCAGACGGAGCAAATATTTAATTAAGCTTAAATGTATGGTAAGCCCTGCGGAGGGTGTTAGAGAAAGGGGGGGCTATTTTCACGGCTTTGTTTCTACGTAATTTGCAATAAGTGAATGGCGACCTATCTCAACCCCTTTCCCGTATTCCCATGGCACAATCGACATTAGCGCAGTGGATAAAACGAGTTTAAAGACCTTGCCGTGCCCCCAATTTGATAAGGAAAAAATTTTTGGCTAAATAAGGAAAATATTGGAAGCATAAATATTGTATATAACAATTTTATTCTTATTGGTTCATGCTGTTTGTATGATAATTTGAAAAATAACTTTATGGTACATGTTAAACTTTACGTTTCCAACATTTACTTTCTAGCTACAAATCAATAAAATAGATATATTAACGTATTTTTGAAATTTAATCCATTTCTGAACTGCAAAAAAAAAAAAAAAAAAAAATTCTGAACTGCAATGGAACTTATAATATTAGTTACTACAATACTTTTTATACTTTTTCCCACTGGACAAAATTAACTAATTAGTTTTATTTCGACGATAATCAGTTTATTGCCAATAACGAATCTATTAACATACAATAATATGGAATGCAAAAGCAACATCGGCTAAGGGAAACACTTAATAGTATATGCTGCACACAGTGGGACGTATTTCAATTTCACCAGCTCCAGAGCTACGAACCAGGTATAGTTGAACTAAACCGTGTGATTCGTCATGTTATGCAAAGCCTCGCAACACTCAAAGGAGCTTCCATTCTCACCAGGGGGACTACTTGATGTAAATTGCAGCAGGATAATCAGATAAGTGGTTAGTGCTCCGCTGATCTGAAATGAATAAGAAGGATAATGTTGTTAAGTATTAATGAAACATTCAAGCAGTAAATGGAAGCTAATATCGCTAATATCATATTCTCCTTCTACAGACTCACCGTAAAGTAGAGCGTGCGATCGATATTGAATAGACCTGCTGCTGTAAAATTGATCTTCAGATGCATCAGTTGCATGGAGAACTGTTGCAGCTTCTCACGCACTTCGACGCTCTTCGTCTTGTTGAGCAGCGAGTGCACAATGCCGCCGGTTTTCTCGCTCTTCTTGATTGCCCGATTGCTACCCTCAACGATCGAAATGATCGCAATCAAATAGAGAATCATTTGACAAGAGAAGAAAGTGACAAATTCGACGGTTTTGAATTTGCTCTCTCGCTTCGATTTTCCCAACAGAGTCTCCAGCACGTAGTAGGCATCAAAGACAATGATTAGAAAGGCAATCGAGATGATCGTTAGCAGCTGATAGGTGAAGTACTTGTTGGCCGTGGCAGCAGCCTCGCAAATCAGATGATGTATCTCCATGGATTCCTGTATTATTTCGGCCGGGTCTTTGGTAACAATCGTGTACATCGAAAAGGAGTCGAGACATTGCAGAGATCGCTGCTTCTGTACGGCCTTTAGGCTGCGAGTATCCCACTGATGGGCGAGATTCTTCAGCACCTGAAATGGACAAGGAAAATGGATGTGCATTAGTAGGGTTTTCCATAGGAAGTTTCCTTAATATGACCTCATTTAGCGCATTTATGTAGATGCGCAGCTTCATGAAGAGTGCGCTTACAAGGATGCACACAGCACAAACTATGACATTAGGCGAGAAATAGCTGATAATGGCCGAGTAGGAGATGTATGTTTTGGGGCTTGTGAAGATGATGGTGAAACTGTAGCCGATAAAGCAAAGTAAAGTGCTTAAAAGGAATGCAGCCAATCCGTTCAATTGCCAAGCAGTCTGAGTCTGCCTAATGTTGACACCAACTCGTGGAAATGCCTCGCGTTCGAGGCTATCAAAGCAGATGAGCAACTGCACCAATTTTTCACGATGCAGCAGCGAAGAGATGAGCACCGATATTATTCCGAATATGCCATTAAACATCTCCAAATCAGCGGTTAGTTGTGATAAATTTGTCATGGAAATGCGAACCATCATGGTGCGACGTTCGAAGCTGCTGTAGAAGAAATTCACGGTATATAGGCAGAGGCGCCCAATAACGTTGATCCAACCGAAGCAGGATATACGCAACCTGCCCACGGGCGTTGTTTCCACACTATATGGCACAATGCCGAAAAACAATGCCACACCGAAGGTCACACGGTAACAACCGTAGACGTTTTCCGGTCGCGCAAGTCTATTCAAATACTCCGAGAGCCCCATGGCGTATGAGCAATACGCTCGAGTGTAGAGCGTAGCCAACCTTTTGTTACTCAATACATTTCACATTTCACACCCAATCTCCCGTTTACGATTGTGCCGTGCATTAATTATGCAAAGAGCTGGACCGATAGTGGCAATGCAAACACTCGAACAGGAATTGAAGGGTAATAAAACAATGCGATAAGTTTAGAATATCATTTACACTCAGGGAATACAAAGTAGGGAAATGGTATGTGTCGTATATTATGAATTGATATTGATTTTGCAGTAGCGCGTTAAGGTAATGCGTAAAAGAATGTGAAGAAATATAACTTGAGCCTTTTCAAAACTTATTTGCAGCTGTAACTTATCACTTGGCTCAATCTGCTAATACTTCCGGTAGTTTTTATATTAATAATATACCGTACCATGCTATGACTTCCTTTCAATATTTCTCGCTTTACTACCTTAGCTTACCCTATTGAGAGCTTCGAAGTGTTGCCAGCAACGATGCAGAATAGCTTCGAAGAGCAGCACGATGCTAAGCAGAAACACCTGCGGCACATAGAAGGCCACAGCAGCGGGATACGTGGGATTAACGTCATTCCACAGCAGCATGCAAATGGAGCTTACCAAATAGGCAAACTGTACGCCCGAAATGAGGAACAATTTCATATGTCTCACTTGCATAATGCGGCGATAGTGAAAAGAGACACCCACATTAAGCAGACGATCATCTATGTGAGCAATCAGATCCCAAAGTCGGATGAGAAGACGCACTCGCAGCATACTACACAGGAAAAGTGTGAACATTCCTGTCATTCCGATGAATTTCTGCAGCGAGTCTCCAATTTGTGAAATTGGTGAATTAAAGAAATAACCCACAATACTCTGCTGCTGGATGAGGGCGTAGAGGAAGCAATAGCCGAAGAAACTCAACTGCAGCAGACCATTCAGATAGCCAAGGCGACTCAGCTCGAAATGACGTGCCTCTGCCTCGCCACGCAGCCGGAATGGTGTCAAGCCCAACAGATACGTGAAGAGCAACAGCGTCTGCTCGGCTCCATAAGCGTCTCGTGGACGTAACAACTGACGCCAAATTGGCCACATGAGCAAACAAAGAATGGAAAACTGATTTCTCAAGTGCACCACCAAGCAGCTTTTATATTGTGCTATAGTAGGCTATGATGATTAATTGATAGAGTTCAGAGCGCTGCTCAAACTGCTGTCAGTCATTGCCTAATTGAAAACGTGCCAAGCAAGAAGGAAAGAAAGACAGACGGACAGACTAGCTCACTTCAGTTTGATGGCACCTGTGGAAAGTGCTCTTGTTTGTTATGAAATTGTAAAGTGACCACAGAAGGGTAAACTGTAGAAGAGAGTGTGAAGGAGGCGTGGTGGGTAAAACGTTTACGGGTCGAGTTAATTAATTAAATTGAATTTAGACATGCGCTAATAATTGTCTCACTTTAAAGGCGCCCTAAAGCATGCTACGATTCCGCGTTGTTAGAATTATCCCGCTGGGAGTTATAAACAATGTCCTAACTAGACAGTTACAACAAAATTGGGTTAGTTTTTCATGTGGACTGGGCTTCTTTAGATTTTTATAGAATGTTTAATGTACTTACAGTCAAGAATGACTTAAGTTTAATTCTGAAAAAGTCTATAGAGTTGCTATTAAAGAATTACGGAGAGTTTAATCATACAGTTTTAATACGGAATCAATTTGGAGATCAACATGTGAAATACTGATTATTATTGACCAAAATTATGAATTACTTAAGAATAATAATAGATCTAATAGGTCGTGGAATAATAGATCTAATAGGTCGTGGAATAATAGATCTAATAGGTCGTGGTTATTTCTCCCCCAGCAGATAATAATAATAATGAGGAGGTTCCTCCTCGCAATCGTTACCTTATTGACCATGACGAGTCGCATTTCCACTAGATACGTAAAACAGGAGAACGTCGTGACGGCAATCGCAATCACCGTGTGCTGAATGATGAAGGTGAAATGAAGTGCCCAGGTGGGCGACACATTGGAGTAGTAGAGCACAGCGAAAGTGCCCCACGAGAAGGCACAGTTTACAAAGAACATGGAGATCATGATGGCATAGCTGAAACGCAGCACTTTGCTGTACATGATTTTGATGCCGACACTGTGCAGCTGTAGATCCATGGTGTGAAACTTCTGCAGGCACTGTTCTAGTCGATGTTTCGGTATAATCGCTGCCAGATAGATGACAGTGACACCAATGAGACCACTGACAATCTGCATGAGATCACCAAAGTACGTGATTTGCGAACGAAAGAAGTAACTGGCGACGGACTCGCAATTGTTCAATATAGTCATGATATAGCAGACGCTATAGATACCGATGTGCGCGATGCCATTTACGTAACCGAACCACGACTTCTTGATCTCTCGGTGACCTGTTTTATCCCGACGACTGACATAGAACGATGTCAGGCCATATAAGAAGGTAACATGGAAGAGCGGACGCAGGCACTCGTACAGTTGCTTCGCAGATAACAGACGCCGCAGGCGACGCTGCAGGGGATTAAGCTCTTCCACTTCTACTTCCCCATCGGTATCCTTTTCTACGTCCATTTTCGGGAGTCGTCTGCTCAGCTGGAGCTTAGTGTGGCAACTGAACGCAAAGAGCGCAAATAATTTGCATGTTGCCGGCGACGACGTTGACGGTGACGCCGACTGCGCGTCCGTCTGTCCGTCTGCCCCCGGCTGTCGCCTGTCTAATGAGGCGGGGCTTAAGCATTTCATATTTCATTCATTCCTTTCTATCGCTATTGTTGTTGGTGTTGTTGTTGTTGTCGTTGTTGTTGGCTTTACGTAAATAATTCCTGTATTTTTATGCCGCTTGACAACAGAAGCGAATGTGAGTACACTCGCGTACGTGTGTGAATGTGTGCGTGTGAGTGTTAGCCATCATTTGGCTATTAGCTTAAACTGTTGCATTTTAATTAATGCCCGCTTACAGGTGAACGCTGACTCTCCCCTCTGGGACGCATTTGACCCGCGACTCTAATTAGTTGTGCGATTTACCCACTTTTAATAGACGCCTCAATGTCTGTCTGCCTGTCTGTCAGGATGCCTGACCAGAAATTGCTGTATCATTTGCCTAATCGAATTATAAGCAGGCCAAACCAATTGCTGATTAACCACTCAGTACTTAAGGGGGGCGCAAAAGTAATTCTTAATCCAGCTAAATGAACTCCCAAATTGAATGAAAGCGAAAGGAAGAGATTGGAATACAGCTTAATTTACTCAGACCACATTATCAATCCTGTGAAAGGAATTAAGTCCATCTTCAATCAGGCAAACTTTTGTATTGCTTGGTAAAGTCGATGAGGTTAGGTCTGTAGAGAGATCAGAGGGTTCGGCTTATTGCTTTTGCCTTTAAGACTTTATAGAGTCCACGTTTCCTCCATACTTTCATACTATATTCCATACCCTACTCTGTTTTTAACAAGGAAGAGTTATTCTCGCATTAATAATTTCTAACTATTTCCAGTTTTCAAATACAATAACTCTTTGTTATGATAATTAACTTGTATTTAACATAGTAAACTTCCCAGCAATACCCTATAAATTACATCACCTTGTTACAGCTGTAAGATATTATACGCTATAACCGTAAATATAGTTGAATCTAATGATGTTTATGGGTTCCCGGAACGAACTTCGATATGTTCGCATGAATTTATGTTGATTGTTCAACGGTAATTTAGTAAAAGCGCTTTGTGAGCCGTTGTAAAAGCTCATAAAAGCCATGTAAGATTCGGTCAGTTGTCTTTGAGAACTTGTGAGGTTAGGAAGTGTGCCCGCAATCGAGTAAAGAGCCAAGACCAATAAGAGGGCGCACACAGTAAAAGACCTCATAAAGTAGGCAACAGTTTTTTTTTTGTGGGAATTTGTGTGAACTTCATTTATGATTGCCATAATGTTGATAAAGGAAATTCTTAAGAATATTTCTCCACCCTGTGATGTTAAGATACAATATTATGATGTACGGATTCTTCACTTAATAATAATTAAAGAAAAAAAAAAAATGTTGATAAAACTTTATGAGGGTAAACAGAATGCATGTGATGATGCTGACGGAATGGAATTTCAAATATTTGTATATTCGACTTGTCATAATGGAGGTTAATATATATCTTTGAAGATTCTGAGTAAGTTTCAGGTTGAAATATTGTAATAATCAAGTCCATGAAAAAGATTGTCGATGCGTAATAGAAATATGTCAGAGAAAACAGAAAAAAATGCATCACGTATTGCTTATAGAGAAAATAAATAATGTTAATTTTTTTTTTTTTTTTTTTTTTTTTTTTTTAGTATTTTTATTAAGTGAAGAATCCGTACATCACAATATTGTATCTTAACACATCACAGGGTGGAGAAATATTCTTAAGAATTAACATTTTGTTATTTTTGTTAAGTGAAGTAGGAACATAAGTGAAAAGTTTTTACTGTTGTCCAAGTGTCTTGGCAAAGCCTTGCTGTTTGAGTCGTCTCAGAGGTCGAGCGGGGATAATAATGTTAATAAACCCAATATATAGAAGTTTTTTGAAGTGTTCTTCAGATTACTTTGGTTAACTGAAGTTAAGATTCTCTAATTTACCTTCTTGTCTAAAAACCTATTACTGTATTAAAATAACATTTCTACATATTTCGCATCTTACTAAGTAATTAAACATGTCTAGACGTAACCCAATCTCGAACGCACCCCAAAACTTAAACACGACCTATTTGTATTGCGCAAATATTAACTCAGCCCATGTGCATTGGATTTACATAAATTAACTTTCCACTGAAGTACCTTACTCCATGTAAGGCAGACATCCCAATGAACTCACCTGATTGACGATGCTCAGCCGCCGTTCGAAGCTGAAGGCGATGACACAGAACAAACATATCGCAATGGAGACCACGGAATGCTGCAAAAAGAATGTCATGCAGACGCAGAAGGAGGGCGTGACACCCAGCGAGACAAGTAGCCGGAAGACGCCCACAAAGTACACGCCCAGAATGAGCAACTTGAAGACGAGTAACAGAATCGAATAACGAAAGATTCGCGAATATTTCACACGTACTCCGATGTTCGAAAAATTCGTATCGAGACTGTGTAGAATCGTCAGGGTGCCCAGCAGCTTGCAGCGCTTCAAAATGGCCGACGTATAGATGACAGCACCAGCTATGAGACCATTGAAGATCTGCAGACGATCACCAATGGTGGAGATCTCAGTGCGAAAAAAATAACCCACAATCGATTCACCTTGTCGCAGTGAGGAGATATAACAAAAACCGCACAGCACAATGTAAACAAAAATGTTGAATATGCCAAAGCACGACATCTTCAGATAGGATTCCCCCATCTTGCGTCGCACCACATGGAATGGCGTTAGACCGTATAAGAATGTAAGGAAGAACAGAGGACGCAGTGCCTCGTAGACCTGCGAGGATATGAAATATTTGCGTACACGACGCAGCGCAGTGGACATTGTTTTTTTTTTGTTTCTATTCGATCTGTATTCTCCGACAAGGACGACGCACAACCGTTCGACTCAAAGTGACAACGCGAACTGCACAGCCACAGAGGAAATAAAGCACAGCAGGACGAGCACAGGACGAGCAAAAAAACCGAGCGACGAAAGAGTCGAGTAAACAAAAACATGGAAAACCATTCACCGGCAACGGAAGTGTAAACTGCTCATCCTTTCATCATTTAGTCAGTCTGTCAGTTGCCCGTCCAGCAGGGGGGCGTGGCATGCAGGCATATAGGATTACCGAGCCGCGGGAGCAACAAGTGTGTGTGTGTGTCCTTGACGCGTCGCAGCATAGTCAAGCAGACGCCGGCGTCGCCAATGGCATCGGCAACGGCATCGGCATCGGCGTCTGTGTTTCATTTTATTGAGTTGTTAGCATAGCTCCGTTGTCTCGTCTGACTTCTGAGCGTGATGCTGAGTAGGTAGGGGATGTGGATAGTAGAAAGGGAAGGCGTGTCACAATGACAAATTGCGTATGGAAAATGCAAGCAAAAAAGAGTTGATTAGATAGTAGCTAACGTTACCTGTTCGTAGCGAGATAAAGTAATAATCTGGAACTGATTTAACGAGCTATTTATGATACCGTATTATCTATGCACTATATAATGGTGAAATCTACTATAATTGAGTTATAATGGGTAAATAATCAGGGATTTGTCACTGTGACATTTAAAGTTTTCTGTGCGAAGAGTTTAGAAGCAAATTATTAATCTATGTATTGAGTTCCTTCAAGGCTTCTATTTTGATCTTTCACATATGTAGTCGTATGTAATCTACAAGCGCCTATAATCCCTATAGAAGCACCCTTTATATTCCCACTAGCTGTGCAACATTTATTATCTAGCACATTTATCTCTTATCTCCAATTTCATCTACACTGACTCAACCCTGGTGGAGCCAGCTCCTCTGGTTGGCAATTCATTATCAACACATATGCTTGACACTCATCACTAGACACACACTCATACAAACACACTCACACATGCATACACGCATACACCTCCATTGTCACACTCAGCTGCGTGGCTTACGAGGCGTATGCGCAACATTAGGCGTGAGTCGGGGGAAAAGAAAGTTATCTCCTATCTGCGCCATATGCTGATCAGTTTGTTGTAGTCACAGTCGTTGCTGGGCACCCACTGCGCATGCATAATATATCGCAATTTATGGAGCGTGGCATGCAAAATAAGTGAGTAAATATCGAAATGTTTTTTTTTTTTTTGTCTTTTCGACTTTGAGATGACATCTGAATGGCGTGAGATAAACAGCTTAAATAGTAAGAGAACGTGCTGACTGCGGCAACTGCGTATATAATTCGCACTCAACTTAATCATGCCTAGCCAAGTGTGAGTGTTTCTAATCGTTTGTCCCACTGTGTAAAGGCTATTGACCCATTTCGCGTAATTGTCGACTGACTCAGAGGGAATTCATTTAAATTTGTGTTGCCTACTTTGAGGCGACTACAGAAGTCTATTTTCGTGAAAGTTAATTAAACAAATTAATTGTAATTTTCCACTTGCAATCTAAACTCAACAATGTCATATTAAATGACAAGCAATATATTCTGGGTTCTAGTAAAATTAAATTAAATAGGGATACCAAAATGGGGTTATATATACATTCTTCAAAGAATTCTTCTCTTTCAAGCTTAATACTTAATACTTTAACTACAATAAAGAAAAAAAAAAAAAAAAAAAAACTACAATATAGAAGAACAGAGTAATGAGTTCTCTGGAGGTTAAATACATTTTCCTAAACTTAGTTATATACATTTTGGTTATATATAGTATCTATCTTTACTGTACAGTATGATATGTAGTCGATATGGACTCCTCGCTTTGTATTCCCGTAACTTACCTTATGCAATCGCATAAATCTTCTTCGCACCGACAGCGCTAGCAGACAGAACATAAAGATAGTGATGGATATTGTTATGAGTTCATAGATCATCAGGAAGTAGAGCTGCCACGAGGCAGTTATCTGCAATTTAGCAAAGCACACCAGGCACACCGTGATGATGGTGCCATCCAGAGCGAAGATGATCAACAGTGTCTTGACTGTCTCCAACTGAATACTTGCATAGCTGACAGGCGAACGAAGATCCGTAAGGCGACGATCGATGCGCACCAAGACCTCAATGGAACGACGCAGATATCGACGCTGATAGAGTGGAGCAATAAAGATGACCACCGCTGCCAGAATGCCGCCTACATCGTGAATGCGCGTGCTCATCGCCGAGATGTGGTTGTGCATGAAGTAACCAATCAGCGATTCACTGTGCAGATTCACATGCGAGTAGCAGTAGGCGCACATTACCCAGCGACTGATGGCATTGGCGAATCCCCACCAGGATTCGCGCACTACACGCTCGCCGTGGCCCTCGTAATCGCGTGTTATGTGATACGGCGTAATGCCCAGCAACAGAGCCAGGCCAATTAGCAGACGAATGCTGCTATAGAAATCGCGAGCGCGAAAGACACGATGCCAGGCGCGTTGCCAGGTAATCTTGTCGGGCATCCTTGAAGTTCGGGGCGGCATGTCGCGTCTTCCGATGCGGCTGAAGAGGCACTGCTGAGCATGCTGGCCGTGCCAGCTAATTGTGCCTCCGTTGTGTACTGCTGCCTCTTATCTCTGATGAAATATCGTTGATTGTAATCGCAATTGAAGTGCAGGTAAATCCTCTAATTCCATTTCCAATTCAGCCATATAATGTATTAAATAAATTTTCCATGTACGAGTTTTGCATCGTTATCAGCTACTTAGTACCGTTATTAATGACTAGCGACAGGTTATATACCAATTACTCAATGTTGTCTATTTCATTGAACAATTGCGAGTCGAGCGAGGCGGACAATCAAATGGGAAGTTCAAAGAGAACGAGCTGAGTTGCAAGGGTTCCCTGGGAACTGCGTGTTATTATTGTAGTGAGCCTACTCAAGTAAATTATAGCAAAATGTAATGTATTACAAAAGAAAAAAAAATGATTTGCATATTACAAATTAATCCCTCCAAAGTTTATTAGGCTCTCCCACATTCTGATTTATTGGGAATACATTAAAGTAAATTCTCAAAGCTTAAGTTAATCCATTTTCATGTGACGAAAAGTATTGTATATAATTTTTAAAGAGTACAACAGTAATTTGTTTTGAATTTGCCACAAGTTACTATAGATGATAATATTATATAAAGAATAGGACTGCAATGTATTCAAACTGTTTAGCATTATGCCAAATATAACCCAAAGTGATATGAGTAGAGAAACGAGCACATTCTATGAATTATGGTACTCGTACCATGATGCTTTTTAAACTGCACTCGAGTCATAATTCCGCATGCGAATACTACACATTGTGGCAGTTGCAAGTACTCAATGTTATTACACACACGCACAATTCGAGTTGCCACAGCGTCTCTGCATCTGTTTGCATTTGCAACAATGCAAACGAGGCGAGAGATTGCATTCTGAGAAGAGCTTAATGAGCTGACAGCGTCATCAGCTCCATCTGCTTCATCAGCTGTTTTTGCTTCTTGCAACATATCTTGCGGCTTACTTACAATTTTGTCGCACAATTTGCCAAAGAGTCGCAATGAATATAACACTTGATCCAACAACAACAACAGCCCAACAGCCACAATAACAATAACAATAAACGATTTCAACCGCAGTTGAAAGTCTGAACTGGCACGACCCTCGTCTAAGTCTGCTTTTCTTTGCTTCATCCCAGCACAGTCTGGTCTAGTCGAGCATATCATGACAATGGCGCCTTACGACGCCATCCGAGTTGCAAGTAGCAGCAACCCACACTCGCATTCTGTTTATTTTTGCACACGTGCACGCATCTTAGAATGGAAATCTTTGCCTGTTATCATTATTCCTTTGCATCTACTTGTTCTTCTTCGTAGTCAAAAATAAACGAATGATAAAGGCCGCAACAACATTTTGGATCGATTGCTCGGTTTTGTTAAGCGGCTTAAATAACTTGTGAACATAAACAAAACTTTTGGGATTAGTTTATGAGTTTAAATATTCAAGATAATAAGTGTAGTATCATTTAGGGTTGCGAAGCGTATTGAAACTTGGAAGCAAATTTGGAAAAGTTTTGAAAGCGAAAGATAGAAAATAATAGCAGTCAAATACTGGTTAAAAAGTTAACAAGTTAAGCGCCACCTGGCGACGGGAAAATCCTATAGAGATATCTCCATGTAATCAAGTTTTAGGCAATCAATGAGCATCAAATCATGAAAAATTATGAAATGGGTAATGCATTAGAGGAACCATGAGTTTAACCGTTTTTTTTTCAAACTTGACTGGAAGAATGAGTTCAATTTCAAATTTCTCGATTTATTATTTAAACATACACATCAGTTTCTGTGTGATTTGGGCAGTTCGTAAAGAGTTGTGAGCGTGCTTTTTGTTTATTAGTCCAAATTAAAATCACAAAACCAAAAAACGCTTAAGCCGAAATAAAACAAAATTTGCATGCGGCTGGAAAATTAGATTTTCCGCTAATTTGCACTGAACACTGAAAACATATTGCGCAATCTTCTGCTTCAATGCATTTCATTTAAAAGGGGTAAACGCCCGTGTGTGAGTGTGCACAAGGGTGTATAGTATGTTATTCTCACTGAATAGGATTTATTTCCCGAAAAATAAGAGCACTTTAATTGCAGCCAGAGAATCAACATTCCCTATAGGGTTTCCTTCTTATTTATTGTAGAACTGCAACTGCAACTACAGTTTTTTAACTAATTGTTTACGCCTTCTTTTTTGTTCTTTTCTGAAATAATTTTAACGTACGCGTATTTTAGTCATAATCAAACCGACTGACGACTTTTTTATCTCATCTCATTGGCCGCACTGCCACTGCTGCAGTTGTATCTGTGTCAATGTGTTATGTTCGATAGCTAGCTGCAGTTGCACACTTGTTGCATACAATATGTCTACGCGCAAGTTCGTTTCTTGAGTCTTTTGTACGGCCACTCGACATTTATTTTTGGTTTAAGTAACTTCGGCTTTGGTTTCGTTTTAATTTGTTGTTTGTTCCGCAGCGCAAATTAATTTTAAATAAAAATGTAAATTATTGACTTATAGTTTAAAAATATATTGTTTGTTTAAAAATTATTAATTATATTTTTTCTGTATTATTACTTCTATTCGCAACCCTTTTCTCTCAGTGTTCTGAAAATGTTCAAAATTACAGATTTGTTAACATACACATATGTTTATTTGAACTAATAGGAAATATTTACAAAACATGAATTTCAATAAGTTTAATGGTTTACTCTCAGATACTTGAAAGATCATCTTGAAGCCACTGTCGCGGCAACTGGTAAAACTTTTTGCAATCCAGTCGGTGTCGTCGTAGTAAGTGATGATATCCAAGACTTATCATGTTTCACAAGTTCATCTTCCGTTTTGTCGTTAAAATACCAATGTTTTTTGTTTGCCAAAAATAATAACATCAGAACTGGTAGATGTATCAATGAAAATCGAAATAATTTACGGGAGCTTCCACTGTCAGATTTGGAATTAAATTGGTAAGCTGCAAGCAACAGATACAATTAGAACAAAATAAATAAAAGTAATAAATATAAAGGATTTAACAAGTATTAATAACACATACCCAGGTAACAGAAGTATGCGTTCAGAGGTAGGGTTTCCAAAGCAAACCAATAATTAGTAACATCAAGAACTGGTGCCAGTGCTGATAGTCCACATATCGCAAAGGAATATCGTAATGCAGTTCGACGACAAAGATCTGGATTCGTCACCGCCATCATACGATAGCCGGCTCGTGAATAATCCGGTCGTAGGTTCCATGATAGAGCATTAAAATGTGGAAATTGCCAGGCGTACAAAACTCCAGCAAGAATCCACGCACCTGCATCCAGGGTACCTGCACAACCAGCCCACCCCATAAGCGGAGGTATTGCGCCTACAAAGGAGCCAACCCATGTGTTGGCAATACTCATGCGCTTCATTGGCGTATATATAGAGGTGTAAAGGAAGAGATTTCCAGCACCCAGTGCAGCGGTTAAACCATTGACACCAAAGTAGAGCATACACAATCCCGAGGTAGCTGAGACAACAGCAAAACTAACAGCTTTAAGTGGAGTTATTTGACCTGTGACCAAGACGCGATTCTTTGTCCTCGACATTTGCGAATCGAAGGGAACTTCATGATATTGATTTATCGCGTTCGCTGCTGCCGATACCAATCCTGTTCCCAATGTGCACATCGCGAATGTCGATAGGTCAAATGCTGCAGGTGCCATGGCGTAGCCTCCCATCGTTGTTATTACAACCAGCGCTGTAGAAATCTCTTGTTATTATCTTCCTTTCCATTACTCATATTACCACTTACATGTCAAACGAAACTTTGAAAGCTTCTTGTATTGACTTAATCCGCTTTTCACATGTTCGTGCGGGCTCGGCATCCATGGTAGGTATTCTATAGATATTTTTTGGTTTAGTGTTTCTTTTGGATCATTTAACTGGCGAGCAGCAGCAGAAACAGGCACCGCGAGTGTTTCAATTGAGGCAGCAGCATGTTGTGATGGACGGGGCTTTATGTTATGCGATGTCCTGGTGGCAGTACAAAACTATAATAAATAATAATATTGTTATTCATTGAATTGTTGTTGCATAACTTATGTATTTTCGATAGGACTCACCCTAATCGGAGTAATTTTAACGTGAACTATCTGACTAGTTAAATAATCGCATATAGCTATTTTAGACACCGAACGGAACATATTTCATTTATGTTTTACTTAAAATCACTCGCGAATATCTATATCATTTTAAAGTTTTTATTTTTCATCGAAATAGAGATGTAAGCAAGCCTCATGTGCAAATATTCATATCTCACACGCGTTCATCGCAGTTGTGTATTTTTACCGGTAGTCGTTCCGATAGCTGAGAACAGTTCATAATTAAAACAGTAATCGATTAGTTTTCATCATATGCTTATCTTCCACACATCCTAATGTACAATAATAATACACAAATTTTTAAATAAAAAATATTAGATGAAAAAGGTCATCGTATACTTATGTATTATTAGTACGACATGCAATTATTACGAACTTTATCGATGTTTAGTATTTAAAATTAAAGTGAGATATCGATAAAATACTTGTTGTTCATCGACAGCTTGGTAAAATATTTACAAACAATATACATACATATGTATATAGCTCTTGTACGAAATGAAGTCAGGCAAATTAAAACGGAATTTCTGGCTTACTGCCGAAATTGAGTGTATGCTTAACTTATTAAAAGAAGTTAAAATAACACAAGGCGCCTCACCCACGACGACAACGCATCATACGTTCACGCAAATAGCAAACAAAATGAAAAAACGTGGATTCCCAAACAAATCGCCCACACAAATACGTCGAAAATGGTTTCAAATGAAGTCTGCGTATCTTTGTTATAAAAAAGGCAACGTAGACCGTTTATTTCTTATTCCTGAGAAATTTCGTAACGTAATCGCTCAATTTGTTGAAAATGGTAATAAAATACGAAGAGCTCCGAAACCAGTAACAACTTCACCGCCACCGCCCCCAATCAGCAACGAACGCAAACCAAAGAAAACAAGTAAAATAATATTTAGTAATATTAATTGATAAATTCATAAATTTTTACATATTTCTCTTCAAGTACCAGTCAACAGTGTAACCAGCGTTCCAGTGACTGTCTTGGATGCGTTTCTGGCGGAAGTAAAGCAGAATAACAGTCTATTGAATGCAGAGTTTAACAAATTTGAAGAATCCCTTTTGAATTACGAACAACGTTCGCAATCTATGCGGGACTATAATTTAATTAAGTATTTAACTAATTAATTTTTAAACTAGCCAATAAAATATATGTACACATTCCAAAAGTGACTCGTTTCTATGTAAATTGGGAAAATCAAGAAAAATGTTGGTAAAATTAAAAATGCCTTTAACCACCCACGACTTCCAAGCAAATAACAATAGATAACAGCTTATTTAGGGACTTTAACCCTGTAAGACCCTATGTATTAACTCTTGTAACAATAATACTCCTCTGGTTCGTCAACAGGAAATGTATCCGAAGTAAGTTTTATTCAGATAGCTTACAAAATAGTATAACAAAAAAGATTTGAATCAAGTTTTAAGAAAAAGGTTTATATTTTGTTTGTTGTATGTTACACTTTAAACGTTACAAACTTTTGATGAAGCAGACGATGAATCCGATTGGTCAAAATCAATTTTCGCATATGAAAGTAGTTCAACAGGCGGAGATTCACATGAGGCTTTCTTAAGACATTTCGATGTGATCTGTCCGCTACACTGGGGAAGATCTAAACTTGCGTAATGCAGTTCATGACGATCGCATGGAGCTCCCGATGATGATGATGTTGCTGTTGTTGCAGATGATGCGGAAGTAGCGACCTCATCCTTAACAACAGTATCTGTTGTTGTTTTTGCATCCTTGTTATTGTTTGCTAACGTTTCTGACTTTTTTAAAGACAAAATGATTCGAGTGTTCGCCGACTTGCTAGCAAGCAATTCATCATAACGAAGTTGAAGTGGCCTTAATGATTTCTTTTTCGAAAGCAGGTAACTATCACTTTTGATCTGAAGTATCTGGTAGCCAACATCTTTACTTCCTCCTGCTACAGCAGCGGCATCTGTTTCTGCTGTATCTGTTTTTGAATTAGAAAAATATTTTGAATAGTCTTCGTTACTTAGCGAATGTATTAACTTTCTTCCGATTGGGTTGCTTATATCTAAGGCATCAACTTTCAGTTGTTCCAAACGATTCTTCTGCTGTTTGTTATCAGTGTTATTTAAATGTATGTTGTTGTCTGTAACATTATTAGTTGTTTTCGATGATGACTCTATGCTATTATCTATAGCTCTGTAATCCGCATTCGTATCCACACTACTTTTTCTGGGTGTCACAAGGCGGCTTAAAGCTTGAATTGGAGGAGGCTTGTTTTCAAAAATTTGTGGAATTTTTAGTTGCTGTTGTGGTTGCAGCTGTGAGTCTCTCACTAGCTGTAAGTCTCTCTCTAGCTGAAGTGTTTTCAATAGATCGTCAAGGTCAAGATCTTGTTTGGAATTAGGATTTATGATGCCAACTGGTTTCATTTCTAAATATCCACTATCAGCCGAGTTCTCAAAACTGTGGGCTGCTTGTTGTTGCTGCTTTATAGGCGACGACTCATCTTGCTTGAGCATTTCACTTTGTTGTTTAATATTTCCATTCGAACAAAAATTGGGAATTGAAATATTTTTGCTTTCAGTTCGATTACCCATTTCTAGACAAACTAATTTTAAATTCAAAATCTTTTGCTCTTGTGATGTAAATGTAGTACTGGAAGAATTTGTGGTACCATTGGAAAAATCAATTTCCATTAAATCACTCATGCGATCTGAGTTCATATAGTGTCTTAAATTTAACAATGGAGCGCTTGTTGATTTCATTTCCCGGGAATTATTGTATCCCATAGCATCGTGACTTGCGAACGTATCCATCCATACATTGTGATTGCTTCCTTTATGATTAGATCCCTTTTTGACTTTCGTAAACAGGACATTACGCTGAATTTCGCATCGAGGTATCTTCGACTTTGATCCAACCGAATAGGCGCGTACTCGCGGTGAGGAATTATTAACTTCGTTAAGATTTCCCAGAATTTGGCTCATTTTCATGTGCTCAACTTTACTACCAATTGAATATGCCCTCGTCGGACGTTCACTTCTAATAAAAAAAAATGTTTTTTTTTACGTTTATAAATAAATTTTAAAAAGATTTTCACTTACTGATTATAGACATCGGAGTTTTTCGCCAGTTTCTCGGATGAATGTTCAGGAAAATCAAAATTTAGTTCATCAACATCAGCAATATTTGATCCTATGTTATCATTTAAGTGATTGGCATTCAAATTTTCATGGATTGAGTTGATAGGAGTCATAGAAATATAGTTTGCAAAGTTTTCTATGAATGAAATAAAATGAATTAAAAGCATTTCTTACGCGATATTACCTTGATATGGAACACTACCATTTATTTGCGAAAGCCTGCTGTTATCGGAAGCGAAATCATCCATATTCTCTTCAGGTATAATTCCTGCCGAAGTTCTTGAGCTGAGAAGAGTTTAAAAATTGTTTTGATTGTTTCATCTATATGTAAATAAGGAAACATACCTTATTCGATAGGTTTCAAACATGCCCTTATCGTCACCTTCGTCAATGCTTATTGAAGATTCTTCACTTTCGGAGCATTTCATTGGTGTATTTATTGGAGGGCTATCACTATGTTTTTGAGTTGTATATGGCCGCGAACCAGATATTGTATTACACCGTTGACCATTTTTTAATGCACTATATGTTTGATTACTGCATTCACTTAGCGTTCGATTTCTAGTTGGCAAGCTGTCGCACCTTTCTCGTCCATAACCTTAAAATTATATATACAAAATCAATTAAAATATAGAATATTTCTATTACTTCAGTAAATTTTTTACTTACTATTGTATTGTGGTGAAAAACTATTTCTTATCTCAATGGGATTTTGGCGTTTTTGTAATACATTAATGGGCTTCGAGGCCTCAGTTGCCGATGATGAACGTTTTCGCATAGGTTCATTGTACAAACCTGGTTTCGCCTTATAGACGTTTAATAAGTTCATATTAGACTCCGTTTTGGCTGACATAGCACTAAAAAAATGAAATTATCTGTAAAATGAATAGGTTTTCCATTATTTTTCGTTGATTCCAAACCGTAAGATTGTATCGTGCATATTTTTGGCGATTGTAGCAGTTTCTGTTTCCATCCAAAGCTCACCAGATTTCAATACGCTTTGCCGGCCTAGTTCCATATAGAAAATGCTTTGCGGAGACGCATGCCCACATCTGAAATAAAATTAAATAGTGATTAAATTTTAAAGGTCAACGTCTTTTACTATACCTTCTTATTGTGGTTAAAAGTATTTCAACTCTTTCAGTACGATCTTCACCGTTTGCTGCCTTTTCGGGTCCGATACATATGAAAGTAAGTGATTTTGATGTTAGGCAGCAGTGATATTTTCCAGTTATTCCACCATTTTCAGATAATCCCTTCTTTTGGACAACTACTTGCCAAACGTATTCTAAAAGTGATAAACAAATGTAAAATGAAATAGTATTCCTTTCGTTTTCTATTTCAAATTTACCGTAAGGATTATAATCTTTAGCTAAACTTTTTGCATTTTCGCGTTGTATACATAGAAGAGTATTTAACCATATTCGTAATTCTTCGTCTGAATTGAAGACGATTCCAAAACCACCATCTTTGGATGACAGAGCTAACACAAAGTGATGTTTGGTATCGAACCGTCGGTTAATGTTAAAGCAGCTCTTTAAATAGATAACACGTTTTGGTTCGGTTCTAATAAGGAATTTTTTTTCCGTATCGTAATATTCCAAACGAGCTGCAGCATTAGTTGTCTCTCTATACAATGCGAAATACTTTTTCTTCATTGTATTCAGTTTCTTTTGGTATCCACTTAGCACTAATCCGTTTTCCGACATGGAAGCCATCATGAATCCACTTGCTATGTTATCTGTAATTGAAAATATATAATGTTATTGTACAGAGATTAACAAGAGATAGAAAATACAGATTTACATAGACCATACACAAAAGTTACATATATTGTAGTTTTTTTCTGTAATGGTTAAAGATGATAATCATGTTCTTTTCAGTTCGTGTAACTTTATGTTTGACTTGCTTACTATAACTCTTCAAAGATACTTCTATTGGAGGATATTGCGTACCAACTTTAAAATAGGACAATAAATACATATGCTCCTACATACATACATACATACATATTCTAACGTATAAAAAGAAATGTGTAAAATAAAAATACAAATTTTCAGCCTAAAGGTTAAAAATTAAACAAAACAAATATACATGTTTAACGAAAAACGTAAGTAATTGCTCAAACAATAACAACAATAAACGAATCAACCGTGTAAAAGAAAACTGCGTCAAAGGTAAATTAAGCATGTTTGAGTAACTTTATATCGAAATATTGGATAGGAAACAGCTTGAGATGATTGACACATATAAATTTAATCAAAATAACTCCGAATTAAAGTTAAAAACACGTTTGCATATATTAAATCTGTATTAATTTCTACTGAGAAAAATTCAGTCTTTAAAAGCTTTGCAGGATGCCTTGGCTCATTTGTAAATGAAATAAGATGAATATCAATAATTCAACAGTGTAATTCAATCTTTTAAATTTGTGTCTGCTATTACATTATTTATTTACATTTTTTTGGTCATTGGTGTTGGTAATTTTGCATAATATTATTGTCCGTAGATGGCGTAAGTAAGAAACAAATTTCAACGCTGTGCAAAACATTTTTTAATGGAATAAAACATTAACACATTTCGGAATATGTTCATAAGAACTTACTACGTTGTTCCTATTTGGATATGTATGTATGTACAATATAGACAATGTACTTATGTATGCATAGGTATTACAAACACATACATATGCTTGATTTTTACACATATCAAGTATATATTAGCATACTACACATGTAAAGGTGTATATAAGTGTCTGTAGATATATTTCGCTATAAATAAATGCAGGATACATACTCCGAATTCAATTGGCATATATATCTACGTATGTATAAATTTATAATCTAATGATTTTTTAAATTAGTGGTGGCACTTGCAAGAAATTAAACTTATCGTAGAACGCCCAAAAACATCACTATTATTATAAGACTATTTATCGAATAATCATACAATCATGTGCAAACGATAACATTTTCTTTTCACTAGCTATTAATCGCATCTAAATTAATCGAAACACATTTCAGGAAATGCATTTTTCTTTGAAAATTGATTATTATCGTAATTTTTGCAAGTATCAAGACTAAAGGATTTGTTTCTTTTTAAATTCAAAACCAAAAAGTTAAAACAGAGTATTAATTCTGTATTTAATATTATTAGTTCACAAATTGTTAAACTTAAAAAAAGTTAACTGCTTAGCAACGTATATTGTCTTGAGTATTATTGACGCATTCTAGCAATTTCGATAACACTGTTTTTTTTTTTTATTATTTGACAATTTTATTGTTTATCTGTAATATACATATATAGCTTTTAAAAAAGTCTACGGGTTTCGTTAATAATAAATAATATAACTTGAATAACTTAATTCACTGAAACATGAATTGTATTTGAATTGTAATTAAAGATATTTGTAATTGAAGATTTTGTTTTCGATGTAAAAGTATAGAAAAAAACCAACAAATTCCAAATTAGAAGAAATATATATGTATTTAATATAAAAATTTATTGAATTTTTTACATTTATTGCATAAATACATGTTCTTTAAACAATTTTAGTTTGTTGCTTTTATAAAAGTTATCAAAACGTACTTAGTGTCATATCAAACACGTGAATTGTACTCTAGGTAATGTCGTACTGTCAGTTGAGGTAAAAAGAACTAGTAGTTCACGATATTATCAGGATTTAGATGAACCACTCAATTGGTATTATTTTCAGTGAACAGAATATGGATTGTAAAACAATGAAAAAGTGACAAATAAGTGTTTACATTTGTTTTCTAATTTGTTTTAAAGTTATAATTTTTAATATAACAAATAATCAAAGAGTGTGCAAATTTCATTGAAAGTGGAAATAAATATAAATAACAAATATAATTATGTATAATGTACCACATAAGTATCGCCAAGTTTGTCGATTGTGCCTCACTTTGGTTAATGAGTGCGATATCGCAGATTTACAAATTTATAATAGAGAGGCAGCAAGCTCAAATGAAACATCTAAAACATTACATAAAGTAAACATAAAGCAGTGCAATATCGATGAAAATCTATCCAAATGTGTCTGCAATGCTCTGGACCCAATTACATGTTGCTGCCAAGGTGTTGCTGCTACTGCTGATAACCCGTTATCAGTAATGCAAGTCAATAAGGAAATAAGCCCAGGCAATCGGAATCCTCAACAAAAAAACAATTACACGCCAAGTGTGCCTTCTTCTGCTGCTGCAATTAATGCCAACCCGCCATGCACGACCACTATTACTGCTGAAACTACCAATGTATATGCTCGCATGTTTCCAAATCAGAATCAAAGGCAGCAGCAACAATATCTATCAACAAATTCAAATCAACTACAAACGCAAACGCAAGAGGATATTTGTGAATTAACAAATTCAAAATGTCTGGAGGAGCAACAACAGCAACAACAATTTTTACAAGATAATCCAAAATCGACTTCATCAAAAAACGTTCATCATGAAATCTGCGAAAATACGTCAACCAACGAAATTTACAATCAAGAGCATAAAGATGAATCATCACCGCACATTACAATTCAGATATTCAACTGTCTCTCTATTAAGGTAAGGCAAAGTTGTTTTTAATTCAACACACTTACACAAAAAAACCAACACATGTGCGCGCAATCTGTGCGTGTATGTATGTTACGTGCATACGTGTGTGTCACGTTGTTTGAATGTATGTATGGCTTGTATAGCAACACATTCATACATGTTTTGCTTGTGTGACTGTGTGTGTGTGCGTGTGAGTGTTTGCAATGGTTGTGATTACGCTACCATCGTACATACCTTCGAAATAAAAGAGAGATATCTAAGTTAAATCTTTTCTATGTCTGCATGTTGAGTGTATAAATAGAAATGGTACAATTTACATAGAAATAGTACAATTTTAAAACTAACAAATCTCTAAGAAGTCCATAGAATTATGGCTAACTCTGTATGTATGTATGTACATATGGTTGACTTAGTTACATTTGTATGTATGGCTATACATACATATAATAATTAGTCCACACACATACCTACACATGCGCTCATGCTTGCTAGTGAATGTACAAATATTCAATAAGTTTGGCTTTCTTAAAAAAAAACATATCCAGTCCATAGTTTCAATAAAAGCTGCTGAAGCACCTTGTCGAATGCTACATACATACACACACACGCACGTATGTATCTATGCCAATATGAATGTAGATATGCATGTGTTATCATGAAGGCAATCAGTTTCCTCAGTAGCTCTGTCTTGAAATATGGAGAAATGATAATACTAAAGCCCGAAGCTGCCGATAACAATTGTTTTAAATTACTGTGAAAACGAAAGGCTATCAAAAAAATAGTTAAAGGATTTACGAATTTAAAAGAAATCTCAACAAATTTTGAATGTAATCGATTTCGATAAAGCTCTTTGATGCTCATTATAATTGTAGACAAAACAAGCCCTACTGAATTATTAAGCAGCTAGTGATGTCATATTGATATTAATGTGTCACTACTATAGCTTTGTTATCAATACTTTATCGACGATATTAAAAGAGCGTCATAAATAACAAAAAGTAGCGAGTCTTCAGAGATAGGTATTGCGTACTTTATAGCAATTGTGTTTAATTTCTCAATTAAAGTATAATTTTAATTTTTTTTAAATTTTTTTCAGCCGTTAGAGAATGACGGATACCCTTCTGTTATCTGCCGTGAGTGCCGAAGCAAACTGGAATCGTTTTGGAAGTTTCGCAATATGGCACATAACTCCCATTACGTTTTAAAGGAGTTTCTAACAATATCACAATCTTCGAAATTGGTAAGTTATTAGATCACAAAGTTATAAACTGAAATGAATACTCATTTAATAATATGAAACGTAGTTATGTTTCAAATATTTGTGGTGCTTTTGTATTACGTTTGTGCTTCCAAAATAAACATTTTTTTTTTTCAGAGTTCAAAAGATGTGGAAGATGAACTTGATGCAATTATAAAATCGACATCTGAAGCAATAGCTGCGAAAGCACTGACTGAATTGAGCAAATCTTCAAAAACAAGATATAGCCAACGGCAACCGACAGTTGGTGGCTCCATTTATTCTCAAAAGGATGAGGAGCGCCAAATTGAAACTAACTTAAGAGATATAAAACCTCCTCTATTGTATTCTAATTTATTTGATAAAGTCTTATCACAACAAACATCAAAAGCTTCTCATGATGGGGAAGCTATTATAAACCAGGAGAACATTATGACACCGCCAACAGTTGCTAAGAAAACAGAAAAGATTATTGAATTAGATAACGGTTCGGCGATGAAATCAAAAGATCCAGATGTTGAGCAATACAAGAACTTGCAACAACAACTAGAGACTGCTGCAGTGCTTATGGACATAAGTAAAAAAATTGTCATTTCACCACCATGCTCGAATCCCCAATCTCCTTGTCTTTCTGCTAATGTAGATACAAGTATTAAAAGTTCTGTGATAAAATCAAAACGTCCTTCAATTGATTCTGATGTGCAAGATGGTGTTGAAATTGACTTATCCGTAAAGAAAATTAAAAGTGAATATGGCAGTGAACCGAATGTTGCCCCAGCTCGAAACTCGTATTGTCAACAACCAATACCTGATATCCATGCGAGTCCCTCAAGAATTGAGGGAAACCCCAAAAACTATATTATAACTACTCCGAAAATTGTATCGTCTTGTCAATGGACTGCGACAAAAAAGCGGAATGCCGAAAGTATTACTCCTTGTCTATCAGACTCTGAGGATAGCTCTGACTCGAATAAACTTGAAATGGATATTGCATCTGCCATGAATGATAGAAAGACTCCAGAGAGTGTTAACTCTGATCATACCACAGATGCTGCAACTACGCAACTGTGGCAAGCGTTGGCACGATCGGCTGGTAAGAATATAAATTACCAACATAATACTTTGAATACTTATTATTTATTACATGTCTTGAATTTTCAATTTCAGCCAAGACTAATGAGGATAGCCGAACATCACAAATCTTTAGAAATATGATGAGTCAAACTTTTGTATTTCCTGTGCCGTCAAACATTGCAATGGCAAAAGTACCTGAAGAACCATTACCACTTTTAAAGGTATTACCAATTATTATTTGATTTATATAATATTCTTTTAATACATTGACATTTATTTATACTAAAAGGATATGTCAGAGGCCCAATCAAGTGCTATTAAGATATGTAGAAGAAAGCAAAGTTTCCCTACCAAAACCGATTGTGTCGAGTCTCCAGAGATAAAGGTAACTGACGCATGTGTTCGTTCAGAAAGCGGATCAAGTGCATTGACTGAGGGAATTAAAGATAAAAAGGTAACTATCAAGTCGGAATACACATATATGATATCCAATATTTAATAATAATATAATTACAGGGATTGAAATCTAATAGCAATACTGTTTTATCTACTTCACAAAAGGATATGTCATGTTCAAATTGTGGTACGCTGACTACAACAATTTGGAGACGTAGCGTCAGAGGCGAAATGGTTTGTAACGCTTGTGGGCTCTACTTTAAGCTGCATGGCGTGAATAGACCCCATTCTATGCGACGCGATACTATTCATACCAGACGCAGGCGTCCAAAAGAATGCGAAAAATCTAAAAAGAGTAAGTTTTAATATAAAATGTATTAGTGGATGTATTGGGTGTATAAATAATTAACAAAGTCTGATAACTATAAAACTACAGGAATGCCTATTTTTTTTTTATTTAATATTAATAATTTCTTATTTAAAATAATAAACAGGAAACAGGCAATTACCCTGCAACTCGACGTTAGAATTCGAAACTCATAATATTCATAGCCCTATAGAATGCAAGAAGCTGGATTTGGCGGCAAATCAGGAATCAGCGCTTAGTATTTCAGATATTGTATTTAACGTGAGTATTAATATCTAATAATTCGTTGTATATTGTATTGTTGTATACGTAACATTAGAATGTGAAATTTTAAAAAATCTGTTTCACTTCGTATATTTGCTATTCTCTTAATTACTTTAACTATATGTTTGCTAATTAAAAAAAAATTTCTTTTTAGAAATACAAAACTGATATATCTGACACAGGAGTTGCGGGTACATCACTGAAAGATGTTATTTTAAAACGAAAAAAATCACAATCTTTGCCTGAGTTCAATGATGCCCGCGAAGGCGAGGAACTATCCGTACCTCTTAACCTTGTTTCCAGTGAAAATAATGCAAAGTTAACATACAACGCCAAATAAAATTTATGTAATCAAGCGCACACAATTTTATTTATGAACTCAAAAAGAAAAAATGAAAAGAAAATGAATAATATATTTATTTATATATAAATATATATTATATATTGTAGTGTCACACAAAATATATACTTACATATGTATATACGACATATATACTCATATATTAATTTGTATTCTTAGAAACTAATACCAAAATACTAAAAAATATCGGTTCAAAGTTTTAATTTTTACGGTGAGAAATAAATTAACTTAAGCACGGACAGAATTACTTAATGCTTTTTATAGAAGAAACAACTAAAAATTTAAGCAATTAAAGATATATTGATATTTATTGAAATACATGCTTCAGTATTTTTAACATTAAATGACACTTAAGTAGCTTGGCATTAAAAACACCACACCTTCAAAATATAACAAACCAAACGTACTCATTTCAACTTATTTAATTTAAAGAAAATAATGTAAACGCATATGTTACTTTCAAACTACGAGATATCATGCGTTATAACATTAAAAATGTTTTATTTCAATCGAAGATATGTCTTGTTTAAAATTAAGTTACGAAATTTGAGATGCTTTTTGAATCATACAAAAAATTACCTTGAATATGTTCTAAGTGGGGTATCTCGTAGTTCGATTTTAATCCATGCATTTTATTTTACTTCTTTGTTTTTATATCAAAACTTATATAACTTAATTTAAGTATTCTTATACATCATTTTATTGGATTTGATGAACAATTTTTTTACACGAAAAGAATCATAAATAGGTGATAGTTTTTAATTGTCGTTGCCAGATAAATTGACCTGTTGGAAAGTATTTATAACCATTTAAGGCTTTTAAACCAACATGTATTTTTAATTCAACCACTCAAAAAAAAAAAACAAGAATATATCAGTTTTTGGTATTAAAACTCAATTGAATCCAATTCTGAAAAAATTAAAGTATCACACAATGTGATATCTTATTTAACCAATATATAAAATTGGAGTTAAAACTACTTTTGGAACATTTTGAATTAAATATCTGTCTTTCTAAAAACTAATTAATAAGGCAGCATTTTGATAAAAATTATTGTGTAGCCTATTTAAGAAATATTGCAGTATGTTTGGCAAACAACAAAAAAAAAAAAAACATTTTTATCCAGACTATGTTTAAAACAAAAAAAAAAAAATAATTTATTATTTAATCAACAGATTTATATAGCTAGAAAACATTTGTAAAATCTCTTGCCTGTAAATGAAAATAATGTGATAATAAAATAATCTCCACAATTTTTAAATAGTTAAACTATGCAATTTAAAGCAATATTCATAATACCATGCAACAAGTTTCAAGCAAATATTGAACAAATATTTATATTCAAATAAGAGATTCTTAATATCAAAAGCAAACACAGTTTTCGATCTTAATAATGTAATATTAATTAAATCATTAAGCTAAGATATAAAGTTACACATTTATTTTTTCGAATTTAATAATCTCAAAATCTTCTAACAGTTATAATAAATTAATTAATTAAATTAAAATTGAGAACTTTTCTTTGTATATAGTTGCCTCTATGTTTTACAAAGAGCTGGTTTTACTAAACTGTAAAGGAGTTACCCAGTCGAAATATTATTTATGGAAAAGCTAACAAAAAATTCTTCATATATTTTAACTATCTTAAAGTATAAGGATAGTTAATATCAATATATGTCACAACCCTCGATGTTCTCCCAAATTTTTAGCACATATTGTTTTTATATTAAAATTTTAAATGCTATGAATAATTAAAGAGAACTCAAACACGATATGTATGTTCTCTAAGTACGCACACTATCGATATTATCATCAGATAGAACTATCGATAGCTCATCGGTGTAAACAGTGTTTTGTCAGCTTTATTAGAACGTGATTGTGTAAGTAATGTGAATGTAAACATTTTCGGTGTTTAGTTATTAAATAATATTTCGCCGTTGGAGCCTTGTATGTTTGAAGGTTATTTATATAAAGTCACCCGCATAAGTATGGACTTTATAAAGTATAATTGTTAACAAACACTTATACGTGATCATTTTTAGCAAAACAAAAGTAGAATTTAAGATATTCAAAAGAACGAAATAAGTTAAATGATAACAAACGATTGATGACGGAACTTTTGGATGATAATTGAAATAACAAAGAGACATTTAATTAAAATAATAATTGTGCCGGCTTTTGGGCGGACATCTTATCAAGGCTTCACGTGCTGACAAGGGGCGTTTTATCCATCTGATATGAATGAAAATATATACAAATCAAGCGTAGAAACAAATTATAGTCTCTAAAACATTACATTTTCATTTTTATTCAGGAAAATATGGCTTGGAGTGAACTTATTACTAGCCTGTCAACCAATCCATATTTCGGTGCTGGTTTTGGTTTGTTTGGAGTCGGTGCTAGCGCAGCAATACTTCGGAAAGGTCTTCAAGGAGCCACTGTACTATTTCGTCGTCATTATATGATTACCTTAGAAGTACCATGTAGAGATAAATCATATCAATGGCTATTAAAATGGATAACCATTAAAGGAGCTAGAAAAACACAACACTTAAGTGTGGAGACATCATTTTTACAAAATGACAACGGACAGGTTAAGACGAGCTATGATTTTATACCCAGCATTGGAAAACATTTATTTCGGTATAAAAATAATTGGATTCAAGTCGAACGAACGAGGGAGCAACAAACTCTAGATTTACACATGGGCGTTCCCTGGGAATCGGTTACGCTGACAGCTTTTGGTAATAATAAGCAGATCTATTTCGATATTCTGGAAGAGGCACGTCATTTGGCATTGCAGGCGACGGAAGGAAAGACACTTATGTACACCGCAATGGGCTCGGAGTGGCGACCCTTTGGTCATCCTCGGAGACGAAGGCCTACAGCTTCAGTAGTCTTAGATCGTGGCATTACGGAACGAATAATAACTGATTGTAATGACTTCATCGGAAACTCCTTGTGGTATACACAACGTGGAATTCCCTATCGTAGAGGTTACTTACTATATGGACCACCAGGATGTGGGAAATCAAGTTTTATCACAGCCTTAGCGGGAAAATTAGAATATGGTATCTGCTTGTTAAACCTGTCAGAAAGGGGCCTTACGGACGACAGATTAAATCATCTATTGAATGTAGCTCCCGAACAAACAATAATACTACTCGAAGATATTGATGCGGCATTCGTTTCGCGAGAGTCGACGTTACAACAAAAGTCCGCTTATGATGGCCTAAACCGAATAACCTTTAGTGGATTGCTAAACTGCCTGGATGGTGTAGCTTCTACGGAGGCTCGCATCGTTTTCATGACAACCAATTACATTGATCGATTAGATCCCGCGTTAATTCGACCAGGCCGCATTGATGTCAAGGAGTATATCGGGTATTGTACTCAATATCAGCTTGAAGAAATGTTTAAGCAATTCTTTGGAGGCAATGAAAGTTCAATATCCAAGAAGTTTGCACAAAAAGTGATCGAGTCGGGTCAAACGGTTAGTCCAGCGCAAATACAAGGCTTCTTTATGAAGCACAAGTCTTCCTCGCCTCAGCATGTATTGGATAGTTATCAAACTATTTGGGAAAATTGAAAAGATATCTTTTTTCATAATTAAATTATAAAATATATATTTCAATTTGTAAAAATATACATTGTTATCAAAGTGAACAAAAGATGCTTTTGGATTGTTCATTAAAATTGAACCATAGTTTATTTTGATCACCTTGAAATTGAGCTTATATTTATTTCTATTATGTATTATAAGTACATAGCAAAATTTACAATAAAAACCTAAAGTTTTTGTTAGTTTTATATACAATGAAATACAAATTATTTGGATTTCGGAATGTTCTTGTTTTCATTGTCCTTAGGAACCATCTTAGCTTCTTCTTCGGTTAGTGAATTATGAATAGGTCGCAAAGCATTCCACGGTTGTACTTCTGCGGTTCCAAAGAATTGATAAACAAGATAAGTGAGAATCGAAATAACACCAGCGAGTACAAAATATATTCGCCATGCGTCGATGGAAGTCTGTCGATTATAAATAAAATTTCTTGGTTAACTATTAAATCATCAATCAAATCACATAGTATACCTCTTCTTTTACAATAATTCCAAAGGCCGTGGGTGATAGGAATGATGCAGACATATGAATTGTCTGGCAGAAAGCCAATACTGATCCAGAGTGTCCATAGTTTGGAGCAATATCTATAATATTAGCCATTGCTCCAGCGTATGATGCCGTTATAAAACTGACTGCTATAAACCAGATTATCAGGAGAAAGGCTATATCATCTATATACCCTATACATAAAATAAGCAGTCCTGGAATTATTTGTGAGAGTGCTGTGAATAGTTTTCTAACTCTCGTAAGATTCAGGATATTATACAATAACAGTTTATCTGCAATATAGCAAAATAGTACTGAAGAAACATACGAGCAAAGGAATGGCATTCCCGACAGTATACCATTTTTTCCAAACTCAAACTTCAAAATCTTATTCATGAAAGTTGGTCCCGTTGCAATGAAAACATAATGTACAAATATTCTACCAAAGGTCGTTATAGCAATGGCCCATACTGGCAAAGATTTGAAAATATCCTTCCAAGGAACTGGCAATGAGACTGACATTAAGACATCTTCCCCCACATTACATTCAATATAGTTAAGTTCCTCTTTCGTTATGCGAGGATGCTCTTTGGGTGTATTAAAGGCTAGATAGTACCATGACAAACACCACCCCACGCCCAATAGGCCTGTTGTATAGAAAACAAAGGGCCACCCAAATGACGTTATAATGAATCCACACAACGGATAAGTCAAACCAATCCCAATACTAAACCCCTGAAAGCTTGACATAAAACGCGAACGCTCTGTCAGGGGTATCCAGAATCCCACCATGGCGTACATAGCAGGCCACGTAAGGCCAGAGGCAAATCCCTGTATCGAGCGTAAACCAATAACTACGCTATAGTGAACCTCGGCCCCGATCGGTATAAGGAGACTGCATAATGCCGTCGCCAGTTGCGACCATCCGAATACACTTTTAGTCCCGAAATATTGGGTGGCAATTCCACCAACAACTTGAGAGAGCACGTAACACCAATAGAATGAACTTATTATCACAGATTTAACTAAACTTATCTGGTCCTCAGAAGCATCACCCTAAAACGTAGGACGAAGCTTATATTACATTTCTGTATATAGTTTTAATATGAATATTACCATATTTAATGTGTAGGAATGGTTATTATTCTGTTTTTGCGTATCGTTGCCTGTCATGGCAACGATAGTAAAATTCATATCATTACGCATCATAAATGACACAAGAAAACCGGACCAGGAAAGAAAATATAATACCAATCTCGCCGGAATCTTATCTGTAATGAAAATGTTATTCAAAAAAGAGCATTTATGACATTACATGACTTCAATTATTGTGTATATTATACATATGTCTATGTATTATTTAGGCCGAATAAATTAAATAAGTTCAGTTATCTATGATATATGGTATGATATGGGTTAAGACTCGGTATTCCTCGAATGGTTTCACAATCGTTCGTTAGATATTTTCTGCTGCCGTTGGAGATGGTTATTAGATTTCATGTGACTCCGGTAGATGAAGTGATTTTTAATATGTAGTCTTGTGGCCACAGAAGTCTTACCTAGCAGATTCACACGGTACCAAACCGGTTTAGAATTATGTCCTGGTATGGAATACATTATTTTTGAAGTACGTCTGTCCGCCTCAAACATATTTAATTCTAAAAGAAAGATAAATTGTATGAGAAAAACCTTAAACACAAACAAGAAAAGTTAAGCTTATAATACATATATAATTTTGATATGTTATTTTGATTGCAATATCTTAAATGAAATTCAGCCGATAGCTTCTATGTACGATATATCGGTCCAATCTGGCTCGAACCGTTTTTCGCACATCCCTAACATCTATTCACATTGTTTTGATTTCTAATTTATGGATGCTTTCATGATTCTGATTGGTAATATAAATACACACATAGATGTGAATTTGTTTACTTCTTACAAATGGACGGAATCATACCTTAAATAGAAAATTAATTAAAATATATTTCAATGTTATCAACTATTTGGTGACATTGCAAATATTTAATTGGAGTTGTCTGCGTATGCATGAAGTGGCAGTTTCTGAAGGTTCCGTCAATAACTATTAGCATACGTCAATAAATGATTGAATATAAAACGGACACTAATGTAAATTTTTTAAACAATGATCCGTTCAGCATGTGATAAAATGTAGTTATGATATTTATACATACATATGTATGTATGTTTACTTACATTAAGAATTATTTGTATGCTGTGTAGTTTCATTTATTACTTTGTTTGCCAGCCCTGTTTATGTATGCTGATTTCCGTATTGTTTATTCTCATTTGTACGTTTACTCATATGTGCACAATCGATATTACTCTGCACGTGCTAGCTGACAGTTTAACACTTATTTAATGAATGTTCAAACTTTGATATAAGTACTAAACCCATAGACGTATTTATGTGCAGCTGCACAAACTCATATCAATATGTAAATACATACATACTTTCATACATACATATATTCTCATGTATTTACAGAAAGAGCTTTTTAATTCATATCGATAAATTAATGACTCAATAGAACATTTATTGGAAACTAAACAAAGAATCAATTATACAAATGTTTGAACTTATAATATATGGAAAATCTTATTTCAAACTAAAAGCTTTTTTTTAATAAATCTTGACCTACCGCATATGTATGAAAAAGTAAAAGTAATGTATAGAACTCTTTCGTTTTAGTTTTCGTTTTATTTCCCTTGCACAATTTTATATCACTTTTATTGTTCCCAACAAACTGTTTTGATTTAAACGAAGAAAATTTGGTTTTCTTCTCAAAGCAAATTGTTATATTTTCTTTATTACAAATCATTTATATTTTCAATCTGTAATGTTGTTTCTATTTTAAACCAGTAAAAGTATCTGCAATCCGTAAAATACTTTATTTTGTTGACTTCTGTTAACAGTTAACAGAATTTGTTAACATAACTTCGAAAAAGATGTTGTACCCATTTTTTTTGGAGGTATAAAATTAAATTTAATAAAAAGAGATTAAAAACCGTTCTTAACATTCGATGTTAAAATTTTCATTTATAATATTTAATATTTTTAAATAAGTTTATTTTATTTTAAATCAACCAAATAATTTTTTCTTTCTTGTACTCAAGTTGAACGCATTCATTACTCAGTTCATTGCCTCCCACTGATAATTCCACTAAGCAATTTCGGTTATCGATCACATCATATGTTAACGGCGTGTTCTGTTCCAGTTCTCAACAAGTGTTCTTTGCTTGTAGACGTATCCAACTTTCTTTAGCAATGAGCTTTAAGAGTCAACCTAGTGGATTTTCCACCAAATCAATTCACGCTGGTCAGGACCCTGAGCAATGGAAAAGTGCCAGTGTTATTCCACCGATTTCATTGAGTACAACTTTCAAGCAGGATGCGCCCGGACAACATCGTGTAAGATAAAAAATCTAATAAGATATATATCCGTAAACGTGCAAGATATTACCATACGTTAACATTTCATACACACTCAAGTAAAATATGAACATTTTTATAATATGAACATCTGATTGGGAGATATACATATTTACCGTGGCATCCCGTATATATATATATATATGTATATATATAATATGTATACCTCCCAATCAGATGTTCATATTATAAAAATGTTTATATGCATGCGTAAAAAAACTAATTTTATTTAAGTAAATCATTTTTGTTGTAATTATAAGTGATGAGATTGCATATTTTTTGTCGCTTCAAAACAACGGACATCTGTTGATTATAAATATGATTGCAAACAGAGACTAATCTCCCCAGGGGACTATGACAACTGTTATCTGCAAACCCTATGTGAACTTTTAGATTAATTGGGTTTGAACGTTTGGCCAAAATATATTGGGGATACTTAAATTATTATCAGATTGCTAGTTATTTATATTTTTTTTAAGTATGATAAACTAAATAATAATTTCAATTTTTTGACTTCTTTATAGGGTTATGAGTATTCCAGGAGTGGAAATCCCACTCGCAATGTCCTGGAAAACTGCTTAGCGGCTCTAGACAATGCGAAATACGGTCTTACCTTTTCCTCTGGCCTCGGTGCAACAACTGCTGTGCTCACGATGCTCAATAGCGGTGATCACATAATAATGGGAGATGATGTCTATGGTGGAACGAACCGACTTATTAGGTAAAATTTTATAACGATAATTACCGTTGACCAAAGACTTCTAGTAACTATTATTATTTTAGGCAAGTGGCATCCCGTTTTGGAATTACTGCAAGTTTTGTGGATCCAACCAACTTAGAAAATGTTAAAGCCGCCTTTAAGCCTGAGACTAAAGTAAGTATGATCTGTCTTTGAATGTGTATTGCAAATGTTACGGATGTGGTTTTATAACATATTAACAGCTCGTCTGGGTTGAGACCCCAACAAATCCATTAATCAAAGTTGTTGACATCGAAGCTATTTCCAAACTGTGTCACGAACTTGGAAACGTAATTGTTGCAGTCGACAACACCTTCCTAACATCGTACTTCCAAAGGCCCCTTGAACTAGGTGCCGATTTGGTTTGCTATTCTTTAACTAAATACATGAATGGCCATACTGATGTTGTAATGGGTGGAATAGTGATGAATTCGGAGGATCTTTACAAGAGGTTAAAGTTCTTGCAAAATGGTGAGTTATTTAATATATCAATTTTAAATTACTAGATAAGCATTTACTAATTCATATTTACAGCTGTTGGCATTGTGCCATCGCCATTCGATTGTTATCAGGTGAACCGAAGTCTTAAGACTTTGTCATTGCGAATGGAACAACATCAAAAGAATGGAATCGCAGTAGCTAAATTCCTTGAATCCCATGACTTTGTTGAAAAGGTGTTGCATCCTGCATTGCCTACGCATCCACAGCACGCCATAGCACTGAAACAGACCTTTGGTTACAGTGGAGTGTTTTCATTTTATATTAAAGGCGATCTGAAGCACTCATCGGCGTTTTTGAAGGCTCTAAAATTGTTTACACTTGCTGAGAGTTTGGGTGGATATGAGAGTTTGGCCGAATTACCGTAAGCATAAGTTGCAATACATTTTCAGTATCATTTGCAAAATTTTTTTAAATTAATATATTAATATTTTTGTTAATGTTAAAGGTCTGTCATGACACATGCTTCTGTTCCTGCTGAAGATAGAAAAACTTTGGGAATTAGCGATGCACTTATTCGTTTATCTGTCGGACTTGAAGACGCTGAAGATTTAATTAATGATCTGAAAAATGCTTTGGCTGTTGCAAAGCAGGCATAAACATTTTAAGCCCGTCAAACGCGAATAATTTAATGGCAAAATACATCACATTGTTTGTTACTTAATAACTTAAAATTGTTGATGTTATTATAATAAATCACGTTATCCCATATCTTTGTCTCGTTCTAAAAATACAAAATAATAAAATATGTAGATTAGGTGTACACAGATAAATAACTCAGTACCGGTATAGAAGCACTAAAGTACTTATTGATATTATGACGTGTTAGCTTGCTATCGATAGTGAAAAATTAATAAAAGAAAATATATCGATCCATGCCGCGATATATAAACTAAAACGAATATGTTTTCTATCGTATTCTTGTTCACCACTAAGTCAAGAATCATAATAAAATAAAATACATCATGAAGATGAAATCTGAATTAATAGCCATAGCTTTTGCTGCAATAGCATTTAGATCAATTATATCACTGAACTCTTTCTCTGGGTATAATAAACCGCCGATGTTTGGTGATTATGAAGCTCAACGGCACTGGCAAGAAGTGACAGTGAATTTAAAACCAAGCGAGTGGTATAATAATTCAACAGATAACGACTTGCAGTATTGGGGCTTGGATTATCCGCCTCTGACAGCATATCATAGTTTATTTATGGGTTGCATAGGAAAGCAAATAAACTCTAGTTTTGTTGAGCTAAAAACAAGCAGAGGCATGGAAACGAGAGAACATAAGAGCTTCATGCGTCTCACAGTTTTGTCAGCCGATATCTTACTTTATTTGCCGGTAGTATTGGCTTTGTGTTTCTGCATGGATCGCAGTTTTCAAGGCAATATCAAGAATAATTTATTTATACTTTTCGCTATTTATCCTGGTCAAGTTCTCATCGACAACGGACACTTTCAATATAATAACATATCTCTTGGATTAGCAGCAGCAGCAATTGCGGCGATCTTATTAGATAAGAATTATTTTGCCGCTTTTTTCTTCACTTTGTCCCTGAACTACAAACAAATGGAACTATATCATGCTCTACCGTTTTTCGCATACTTACTAAGTGGGGCATTATCACAAAGAAGGTAAATATTATTTACACTTACATACATGTACTGCATTTCTTTATAGCACAATGCCTTCAGTTTCAGATCATTTGCAACTATTTTAATTATGTTATCAGGCATTGTACTATCGGTGTTCGCAATTCTTTGGCTACCTTGGTTGAACTCTTTAGACAACGCTTCACAAGTTGTGCGCCGTATATTTCCAATTGGCCGAGGCGTCTTCGAAGATAAAGTTGCGAATTTCTGGTGCAGTTTTAATGTCATCTATAAGTTAAAGTAAGTTTATAAGTTATGAGGCGAAAAGTTCACAAATTTAAGTTCTTTATCCCATTTCAAATATAGGAAACATATTCTTAATCATCAGATGGCAATGATTTCTTTGGCGGTTACATTGTCAGCTGCAGTTCCAGCAAATATTCAGCTTTTTCGCCAGCGAAGTAAATATATGTTTATCTTAACTCTATTCAACACTGCTGCTGCGTTTTTCCTATTTTCTTTTCAAGTGAGTTTATAGGCTGCCTAAATCGCAATAAATAATAATTCCGATTTCTTTCAGGTACATGAAAAGTCAATTTTACTTATTTCACTGCCCGCTATGTGCTTGTTTTACTGGTGGCCAAGTGAAATGCTTTGGTTTCTTGAAGTATCCGTTTTCAGTATGATTCCCCTTTTGGAAAGGGATAACTTAATAGTTCCTACTATAGCTTCATTGATTATTTTTAATCTGGCCTTTACATGTAAATATTTTAAGCTTAAGGAGCGGAGTATTTATCAAACAGTTTCAGAGTCTTTTATGATATTCATTGTAATCGGATTTTTAACTATAAAACCTCCCACTAGTTTACCTGACATTTGGCCTCTGATTATATCAGTTGTAAGTTGTGCACATATTGTTGCATTTTTAGGTTGGGGATTTTGTCGACAGTTTTCCCAATATTTAAAAAGACACAATTAAGGATGAATAAAACTTTTTTAACCGCTCGTTCCTAATAACGCTAATATGTTTTTATTTTGCTTATTAAAATTGCATTGTTTGACAAAATGTACTTTAATTTAAATAAATAACTGTATATAATATGCAATTTGAATACTAAAATATTCAGCGGAGTTATATAAAAATAAGTGATATTGGTGTTGCGGTGCTAAGATTTGAGGATTGATCCTTATAAAACTCAACAAGATAGGACGAACATACTATGTAAAATTTTTTCATTTTCCGCTTAGTTTAGGACAGTGCTGCTCAGATCCCTATGCGCAGCGCATAGAAATAGCCTCTGCCCAAGGTCTGCCAACACGCGCACGAGTGTTAACATGTTCGTTTTGACTTTGGCAGACTTCGTGCTTGGTTGCACCACACAAACGCAATTAAAAACGCTGCTGTATGGGTGGTTACCACTGGTTTAGAAGATATAGCGTTCGTCGCGATCTGAAATTTGACGCCCTGGAAACAGCAATCGTGCATAAAAAT
Organism: Zaprionus ornatus; assembly: GCA_018904035.1. NCBI lineage: Eukaryota > Metazoa > Arthropoda > Insecta > Diptera > Drosophilidae > Zaprionus > Zaprionus ornatus. The sequence goes on along the minus strand of JAEIFZ010000002.1, from coordinate 12,877,469 downwards.
ATGTATTTTAAAATCAGAGAAACAAGACATCATACGGCGAAGGTCTAAACTTTCAAAAATGTATGTTATAGAACATAAAATTGTATTTCATCGTTTAGTAGACTTATTTCGATAATTTAGTTTCTTTTGCGTGAAAATCGACGCTATTTTGACTAATCGATAACACGTGTGCCAACTAGCGATAAAAAGACGAACATTCTTTCGGAAACAGCTTAGCAAGTTGTTTAGTTTACATAAGGTGCTAGTAGAATGAACGCGTTGAGGACAATTAGGAACAATTGGAAGAAGAGCCTCTTCGCTGCAGCTGTAGTGGGGTATGGCGTCTCTACCTTAAAAACGAACTTAGAGTATGTAAAAATATTTTGAAGATGCAGCGACATGGTATTAACACAACTTTCATTAAAGGATTAGGAAATATATGGGTGAACTGTCTAATGAAGTCCTACGTACTACTCAAAACAATTCCGGCACCCCTCAAAAAATTCTCGTGGTCCTGAATCCAATCGCTAACAATAAGAAAGCCGAAAACTTGGTATTTTTTTAAACAATAATTTATTTCAACTTATTAAACTAAAAAACTTTTTCGGTTTAGTTTAAAAAGTATTGCGCGCCCATACTACACTTGGCTGGATATTCAGTGGAACTACTGCGTACTAACTACATCGGTCATGCTAAGTCATATATTGAAGAAAAACAAGTCCTGCCGGATGTAATTGTCGTTGCCGGTGGAGATGGCACAAAGTCTGAGGTTATTACCGGCCTGTTGCGTCGCCAAAGAAATGATACGTGTCCGATTAGTTTCATACCTCTGGGACGAGCAGACAAACCGGAGGGAAAGTTCTTCTCGTTAAGTAAAAATCACGAACTAGAATATGTGATTGCATTGTGCAACGCCTTAATGCCATTGTTGAAGAACCAATACAAGTACGAGAGTGTTATCCAATACGATGTACTCAATACGGAAACTAAGGATGAAAAGGAAAACAATTTGAAACCAACTTTCGGACTAAATGGTTTCTCGTGGGGCCTGCTAAAAGAAATTGACCAAAAAAAGGAAAAATATTGGTATTTTGGACCACTCAAGCATCAGTTTGCTGCATTTGTGAGATCCTTTTCGGGAAATGAAAACTGGAATCTGGAAACTGATTACATCTATACACCTCCCTGCAGTGGCTGTAGTAACTGTTATTCCCAAAAAGAAAACCCCTCACAGCCCTCTGGGTTTTTCCTTAGTAGACTGGTTGCACCGAAAAACAATTCAGCAGTTTCAGCTCAGAAGACTATAAAGAATGATGACTGCGATACCAATCTACATGGTTCAATTAAATCCAATCAGATTAATATTTCTCTCAAGCAAAACAAAGAAAACTTTGCCCAATTGGAGAGTAAATTTATCAATTCCTTACAACCAGGATGGGAATTCATTAAAACAATCCCGAAAATAACTAATAGAAGTATCGAACCTAATGTGATAGTAGAGAGTAGGACTATCAAGCTTATTCCATCGGAAAGTACACCCAACATTTTCTATTCCATTGATGGAGAGGAATACGAGCCCCGGCCAATAAAAGTCTCTGTTGTCCCCAATGCTATTAAAGTATTTTGTTAAACAATTGTAATTTAGCATTTTTTTTGTTGAACATATATATCTATTCTTGAACGATTTAGTATAACATGACACATTCACAGCAAAAATTTACAGCAATCTCTTCCCAAATCCATAATTGTGTATAATCATTGGCATATTCATCGGAGGTGATAAAAATTAACTTTTCGCTCACGTGTATGCATGATCCCGGCTTCCGTCGGAGAACTTTGATAGTGAAAGACTTGGGTTTACACTTGAAATGGCCGTACCAACACTTCTTGGCAATGCACTCTATGGAACGGATGTATCGTGGAAAGTAATTTAGTCCTAAGTCAATCCAATTTATTATCGAAGAACACTCCCAGGGTCGGGTCTTGAAAATCTCTGGCTTTGCATGTGCTCCACTGGAATCACCAAAAATATTTCTTTTTTGTATGGATTTCTTTTTCAGCGTGTCTTCTTCATTCTTTTCTTCGTAATACGCGAAATGGTTTGTCTCCCATGCAGGCAAACTACCTAATGAAACAACGTCGTTGTCGGCATAGAATGGTATATCAAATGATGACCTTTTATTTCCATATTTGGTATTATCCTCCTTAGAATGACTTCCTCTGGGTGCTTCGATACTCATGTAACGTGGGTTAAAGGCTTGACCCAAGATCATGCTGAGTGATTTTTGCGACAGTTCCGTGCAATAATCCTGCTGCACTGTACATAATAGTCCCACTGTGCACCACAGCTCACAAATCCAAAACAAACTTAAATTCTTTTGCGACACAGATATACTCATATTGTCATCAACATTGATCTGAATGTAAAGAGAACACACAATTTGTTTAACTTATAAGGTTCACTATTTAAACTATAATTGCATTATTATTTTGAGAATACGAATTGTTTTTAACACGATATTTTCTTACATATTTTTAAAGAACTTTGATCAAATTAAATATCGAACAGCATTTGATCGTCAAGTTTTGTTTTGGTTAAAAAATAAGGATCTAAGGATGGTACGCACCTCTCTAAGTCCATCTTAAATGTATTTTTAGTTACTGACTTTTTTCGTTACAATGACAAGCTCAAATTAAATCAATATATTTTCTCTTTTTCTTAACATGATTTTCGTATTTAAATGCCTATAGTCGAGCAACCACGAAAATAAAGTACCAGATATTTCTAAACAGCAAAAATTCTTCTGTCGCTTATTCACACTGACGAAGAATATATATGACTTGTGTAATATATATATATCGGGTGTTAGCCTGCCGTGCATAAATGAGATCAAACGAGAAAGTAACGACGCGACGGTCAAACGCGACTCAGTCGATATTCATACGTCATAGAGACAAAATTTTTAAGCAGAACAACATTTGTCCTCGCACTATTGCTCGACTAAATTTGCTTCGCATTAACAAATGTGCAAGACTACTTCTTAACATCGATTTTCATTGCTTATTAACACTGCCGAATATCTCTTGTAAAGTCGCTATGTATGCAAGACTTGCTAGTGGAAGCGATCTATTAGTAACAATTTTGTTTTAGAGTAGTAATAAAAAAAGGAAAATTCACAAAATCTAATGGATTTTCTTTTTTGTTCCATACCCACATTCCTTTTTATTTTTTAGTATTTAAATGCAGTCTAATCATACCACAGAGTCACAATGGCATTTTCGATAAAATAGTTATCGAAAATACTCATTTGATCAAACTGAATTGTCATTGCCTAGCAAAAACCGACTCGTCAAGCTTTATTCGAAAATGGTATGTGAAGTAAATAATATTAATTGACAATATTCAAAATATACTTAATTTTGCAGTTTCGGAATCAATACGACAGTGATGTTACCGTGTGGAGCCCTCAGGGCCGCCTACATCAGGTTGAGTATGCTATGGCTGCTGTGAAGCTTGGTACCGCTACGGTTGGCCTAAAAAATAAAGACTACGCAGTTCTGGTTGCCCTTTGTAAGCCAGCTTCAGAGCTATCTGCATCTCAGCGCAAAATAATCCCTATTGATGATCACTTGGGCATTTCCATTGCTGGCATTACTGCAGACGCTCGGGTGCTGAGCAAATATTTGAGGTCCGAGTGTTTGAGCTACAAGCATTCTTACGGGTCAACATACCCGGTCTCGAGGTTGATTACCAATTTGGGAAACAAAATGCAGACCACAACTCAAAGATACGACCGTCGTCCATATGGAGTCGGTTTGCTGCTTGCTGGATATGATGAGAAGGGACCACACATCTATAAGGTCGAGCCTTCTGCCAATTATTTTAATTGCAAGGCAATGACAATCGGTTCACGATCGCAAAGTGCTCGCACATACTTGGAACGCCACTTGAGCACATTTAATACGTGTTCCAAGGATGATCTTATTTGCCATGGAATTCATGCTATACGCAGCTCATTGCCGAATGACGAGCTTGTCAAAGATGACGGTGCATCTCAATTGGTAATACACTTCTACTTTTCATATTACAATTCAATGCTATAAAACTATCTTAATCCTTGTTAGAACATCACGGTGGCTATTGTTGGAAAGGATCAACCATTTAAGATACTGAACGATGACGAAAACCTTAAGTATCTGGAGTTGGCCAAGAAGCGAGGAACATCGATTGTCATTCCAAAGTCGTCTGGAGATGATGATGATGATGCACCACCACCTGAAGACCTTCAGGGTCCATCCAGTTTAAGCGATCCACAAGTTGCAGTTGCCACAATGGAACGTCCTTAATATGTAAATGTAAAATCAATGTTAAGAACATCGAGAACATTAAATAAAGAGGACTGGATTTCTTATTAATATTTCATAAGGTTTCACTTCGAAATGATTTTATTTAATTGATAGTTACAACATGATTTGCATTTAAATATTGAAACGAAAAGCTGCTTAAGCAAATACAAAATATATTTACACCTAAACTGATCCCTAGGTATTGTGCGATTGATAGAAAATTATTTATTTGCCTTATTTTATTGCCCAACTGGGCACCCGTAAACAAAATTGCGATGGGGACAATAAGATTTGCTGTACTATTACCATATTGTAGATCTTTGTAATAGAAAATTTCGAATAATATACATAGGCCAACTGGGACGAAAAGGAAAGTATAGGCATATTGTGCAAGAATATATCCTAGAAGTGAAGCTATAAATATGTGGATCTTATTCCTAACCAACACATTTTTCTGATCGGACATAACTGCCGAGGTATTTGTTGGTGAATAAAATGGATTTTTAAACGGGACATCTTGCAAAACTGCATTTTCCACCAGAATGTTAGGTTCCACTTCCGGATCTGAATATTCCAAAACCTCGGCTGGGGAGGTATCTGCAAGTAATATATATTTAACGTTATTTATCGATTCAATGAATAAATTAATTATTAATTTTCCGATTTACAGGTGCGGTGGAAATTAATTACGACTGCTTCTTACCAGTATGATCAGCCCCAAGTGCTTGGGCTTTTCCGTTCAGTTTTTCTAGACGCGATTTAGCTGTTTCTAATATTCTTTTGCGGCGTAGCTCTCGCCGTAAATCTGTTGTGGTTGGTTGAGAAATTTGTCCCATTTCCGAACTCATCGTTTTATTACTAAAATTGCCTGATAATTGTACTTGATATTAGAGATGATAATAAACACTGTCGGTAATATTGATAAAAGGAATGTTATCTGCTATCGATAGCCTTATTCATTTTCAATTTATCGATTAAATAATAATAAAAAGGAAAGTTATCGAACATTTTCGTGATATCTTTATAAATAATAATAATAAATATATTACGATATATGAATAACTAATAAAATTTATATTTCTCTAAGTTTGTAAAGGTTATTATAGAAATCTACAATTTTATAGTCAGTAATTTTTCATTTTGATTTCAACTGAAATTTTATATATATATTAATCATACCAGACATACTCGCTTCATCAAGTTTCTCATCCTGAAAAGACAAAGAATATACCATTCTATCTTACCAATAGAACAGTGACTGGATGGAAAATTTACCAAATTATTAGCGCAACCAATAAATGTTTTAAGAGAGCCCAAAAAACAAATAAAGGATGTAACAAAATAGTTAAATAAAATTATACCTCAATAAAATTAAACATATAGCTTGAAATAAATATTAGCAAAATAAATATAGTTTTATGAAAAGTTACGGGACATATTTTTTAGCAGAAATTACATTTTTTGTATGATTGTTAATTTAATGTGAATTCAAAAATGTAATTTATCGTTATCGAGAGTAACTAGTGTAAACCTTATCCTAATTAAATAAACTCATCCATATGATCTACTCAAGGAAGAACAAGTTCCACAAACAAAGACTGGCCACCCTAACAGAGAACTTTTGATGTACATACAGAATTCAAGCTAGGTTGCGGTGGAAAAAGTATTGATTGATTAATATCTTAGCTTCTACAGATATATTTATTTATTCAACATGACTGATCAACGGGGGACTAGAGTGTACGTCGGTAATTTAACAGATAAAGTTAAAAAAGACGACCTGGAAGGTGAATTTACAAAGTATGGAAAATTGAACTCTGTGTGGATTGCATTTAATCCACCCGGATTTGCGTTTGTTGAATTTGAGCATAGGGATGATGCCGAAAAGGCCTGTGACGTATTAAATGGTTCCGAACTGTTGGGTTCGCAATTACGAGTAGAAATTTCAAAGGGTCGACCACGGCAAGGCAGACGAGGTGCACCCGGAGACAGAGGACGCCGTGGAGATGTCGGTCGGCACAGTATAACAAACAGTAGCGGTGGATTCAGACAACAACGCGGATCGAGTAGCTCCAGTGGACGTCACATGGAACGAGCATACAGCTCAGGTCGTTCCAATGCCGGCTATGGTGGCAACAGCAGGGATGGTGGCAGCAATGGATTCAGTCGACGCGATATTTACAGTGGAGCTCGTGAGGGCAGCCGGTATGTTGGCGGAGCCAGTTCCGGTTATGGTCGTAATGGAGGACAGGGTGGAGGACGTTTTAGATCTCGTTCTCCAGTTGGTAATCATCGTTTTTAATAAAAAACCAACCATACAATTGCCGCAGCTATTAAAAAAAAAAAACAAAAATTAAAATAAAAATGAAAGTGCGATGCAGATGCGATTCAACAAAGCTACAATAAGGAAACCGTTGCTTATATGTACATACATACATATATTAAAATATATATATCATTAAGGAAATATGATCTTTTAAAATGTATTTCTACGCTAGGACATCAGCTTTGATATGAAACAAAAACTATTTATTTTACACAAGTTGTATCAAATAAACCTATAATTTCAACGGAGAATATTCACATTTAAGAACTAAATTAGCCAACTATTAAAATTAATTAAGATACATATATTTAAAAAGCAAATATATACCGACTTAGTTTTACCGAAAAAATAGAATACATAATTCTAATAAAATGTCAAAATCATAATTTATCATTTTACATGTTAATATATTTGTCATATTGTTCGTATGTACGGACGTACCACTTTAAACAATTTTTTATTGTTCAAAATTTGTGAGATGTGGGGTAAATACCGTCAAATAAACAAGGTGGTTATAATAATTAATAATTTGTACTGCCTACACGCATGAATTAAAGTCTTATCAATTTTCTTAACATAGTACTATAACAGAATCTTCTATATTATATTATTCAAAAAAATTTAATGTCCAGTTGTGACAAATTCACTTATTAATTAGACGAACCTTCCCATGAGCAGCCGTGATCGCCTAATTTATTTATATGCATTGTATTAAATGAATATTAATAGCATAGCTACATGCATAGGCCCAAAATTTCAAGTTCAAAGCAATAAAAGCCAAAAATGAAATTAATTTTAAATACATTGATGTTGTTTCTCAAATTTTCAAAAATCAGGTAAGGATATTTTGTGAAGTTTCCTTTATCATCTTTTTATGAAAATTACTTGAGGAAACTAAGTTTCTTATTGGAAATAGTTTTGTGATTACTAATGAATATCGTGTTCTTTGTTTCGTCTATTTGAATAGCCACTCTATTTAATATACTCGATTTTGATTTTATCATAGCCGTGACAATAGGGTAAGGTTCCTCCACTCGCAAAAATAAATAAAAAAAAACAAATTGGATATCAATTTGTTAAAAAAAACTAGTTTAATTTATTAGTATTCTTAGTTGTACTTATAAATATAGCGAAACTGTTTCTACTTTTCTATTCAAAAATATTTTGTGATTTGTTGTAAAAATAGCTAAATGGTTATCACTTCAGCAAGAAATGAATGTTCCGTAACGATAACTTATCGGATAACCTTTGTCATCGTTAGATATGTCTTGAATCACCCTGTGGACTTCACGCTTAGATATTACTGTTGGCAGATACACTAGAGAATATCTCTTAAAGTTCATGTTCTATTGTTTAGGTTTATTTTTCTTTTATTTAATAAGCACAAACTAACATAAAGAAATTGTATTTGTGCAAATGAACACCATTACTTGTGATTAAGTGGTATATTTATGTTTCTCAAGAGATAAAATGAGTTAACTTCAAATTTTAAACAAGAATGTTGACGACAATATTTGAAGATCCAGTGTTTCTAATGGAATCCTCCTAAAAATAAACCTACAACATAAAAAGTTGGTGTTAAAACTTGCCAGGCGTTTAAGTGTCGTTGGAGTGTGTTACATGTATGTACATACATACATTATTACAAATGTATAATGGACCACAAATCTTTCTCTAATACATACAATATTCATTTCTTTCTATTATTATTTATTAGCGCACGTTATTTACATATGTGCAAACCGAGTGTCAGCTTAATATTGATTGCGTTTAGTTTTACATTAAATGTTCAAATTGGTCATAGCATTTTGGTTATTATTGTGATGACTGCTGATACATATGTACATACATTTATGTACACATGCATACATAACATACAACTCGTTCCTTCATACCATACATATTTACATGAAACTAGCTTATACAAATGTATGTATAATTGAAAGTAACTAAAAAATATCGTGTTTATTTGTCTTGAAAATTAAAAAAGGATAACAAGCCCAGATATATTCATGAATACGTTCATTTCTTTCTAATGCATACATATCCCTACATTAGCGTATGTATGTAGTACATAGATTCGTAAATAAGGACTGATTTTGCATATAAATGCATAAAATTCCAATCAATATCAAAAGTAATTTCGTGAACGATGACACAAATGTGTGAGATCCTCAGATGTACATTTTTAATTTTGCAAAAATTTTTTTATTATATACAATTAAAAAAAACCCCCTACCTAAAAGTGTTGTGTTCGTAGTGGCTCCGTGAATAAATATCAAAAATTGTTCTGTATCCTTGCTCTTCTAAGTATGTGAATATTAAAAACGGATTGATTTAGTTTTGCTTTCCATTTGTAAGAAGTCATAATGTGGAGAATATAATTTCTTATTTAAGGATTTATAGTTATTACGTGTATGGTAATGAAACATATAGTTTATTTGAGGGGTAGGATTAAATTGGGACTTTTCACCTGTCTCTGTGAAATCAAGAAACTCAGTAATATCCACCGGTTCTTATCATTATTCCATACCCAAGTTGCGATACTTTCCTCAATTATAAGAAGAATATTTAAATAATTAAGTTAAAATTTATATTACAAAAAAAAACTTTTAAAAACATTACAATTTCTTTTTTCAGGTGCTAAGATATTAAATGTGAAAATCATTTCAGTTCATGATGGTTTTTTTAAGAACGTTCATAATAAAAATAATGATATGAAGGGACACATTAATAATGAAACCGAAATCAAAATAAATACTAATTATAAGATAATAAATATAATTAATAAAAGACAACCTACACCATATTTTGCGACTAATATGGCAAACACAATTTCCATTATGTCCAATGCCATACGTAACGCAGTGAGCAAGAAACGTATACGTTATAAGGAGAAAGGATATAACTTGGATCTTACATGTAAGAATCACTTTTTCTTATCTTTCATTTAGTTTCCTTAACTACCAAAACTAATTTTATTTTTTACAGACATTAATAATAATATAATTGCGATGGGTTATCCCGCCCCGGACAAAATAGAGGGCATTTACAGAAACCGCCAAGACGATGTTTTAAAGTTTTTAGATGAAAATCATGGCGATCATTATAAAATTTACAATTTGTGTTCAGAACGCAGTTATGACATCAGTAAATTTCACGGGGTAAGTTAACACTTTGCATAATTGCAACAGACGACTCCAACTTATATATTTTTCTACTTTACAGAGAGTTGCAATTTATCCTTTTGAAGATCATAACCCTCCTACGATTGAATTGATTCAACGATTTTGTCATGATGTTGAGTCTTGGCTTAAAGCGGATGTCTCAAATGTTGTGGCCGTACATTGTAAAGCTGGAAAAGGAAGAACTGGTAAGAGGCAAACGAATATGAATTCTAAATTATAATAATTTATTATTAATTATTACCAAGTTTTTGTAATTGAAGACTACACAAATTATAAAATCGAAAACTATTTCGGTTACCTACTTTGTATTTAAATAAATAAGATAACAATTAGATACATATATTCCTAGTAATAAATTTAATAATAATTATAACAATTTTCTTAATTGATTACATATTTAATACTTGCAGGGACCATGATATGCGCATACTTGGTCCATTGCAGATTCAAGAAAACAGCAGATGAAGCACTTGCTTGGTATGACGAAAAACGTACGAAAGATAGAAAGGGAGTTACAATTCCATCTCAACGTAGATATGTTCAGTATTATTCAAGCTTAATCCCAGATGGTCGTTATAAAATTATAAGTCTATACGTACGTATAAATAAATACATTGCTTTTGTTCAATAACGTATTGACGTTTGTGTTCAATTCGTTTTTTAGGTCTGTGAAATACGGTTTGCTGAGACAAGCTTCTTACAAAATCTTGGCACAGTGCAATGCTCGATTTCTAATATACAAGATTCGGCAACAGATAAAGCTAAGGCTCAAGTATGTGTATATAGAATTGTCTTTTCTAAATACGACAAAATTAACATAACATGTATCTGTTTTTATTTAATAGCGACTGAGAACTTGGACACTTGATGCGCAAAATTCGTTTATCTTGGACTTAAGTAGTTCGCCGTTAATTGTGTCTGGTGATATAAAAGTTGAGCTTACACAAAAGTCATCAAGGAAATTGTTATGCCACTTCTGGATTAATACGTTCTTTGTGCAAAAAACTGCTGGTAAGTTGTATAATTCTATTAAGTTTTTTGTGTTTAAAATATTATTAAAAACTTATTACTCATATATTTTGTATTTTTTACTTTTTAGTTAGCGAAAACGATGGATCTAATGTCAAGCTTATGTATACTTTAAATAAATCCGAAATTGACGGTGCACATAAAGATAAAGATCATAAAGCGTTTTCAGAAGACTTCAAGGTAATAAAATTCAGATCTAACTAATTTTGAGTTATCTGTGTCTATATTGTCTTTGCATTATTGACAATATATTGTTTATAAAAAAATGTATTGGGTCGGCAATGTTTTATTATTTGAATATATGTCATTTCAGATCTCTCTTATATTTGAAGAAGAAAAACGTTCTGAGCATATGGATGCTGAAACATCAGTAAACAATCGATGGAGCAATAAAAGAAATTCAGATTTTCCAGATGACAATGATAAAAATCTAAACAGTGAGGGATCTGAATTAAACTCTCCATCATCAAGTCGTTTTTACGAACGGAATGGTTCATTTTATACAAATGATAAAACAAGTGCAACAAAATCTCATCAAATGGAGCTTGATGGAAAACTTGTAAGTTTAAAACACATTCAACTTTACTAATTGATTATTTTTTTAACTTAAATATGTTTTTATATTTTAGGCTAAAAATCATTATGAAAAATCAACTATCTCAAAATTCTCTGCGATGCCATCTAAACGTAAACAGTCTTCATCAAGATCCATCTTATTAACCGTTAATAATACCTCATCAAGCAAAGAAATCAAAAAGCTGCATATTTTCAACCAACCGTCCATTACTCAATCCGGTTCAATAAAGTGGCAAAATGATCCAAATTTATTGTGTAAAAACAGCTATGATAGTCAACGTAAATTCGATCGTTGCAATATTCCTAAGCCTACTGGTGGATCTGATAAGATCTTTGATCAGGAATTATATATTAATTGTAATCAGTTGCCACCAGATTTCATCCTGGGCAGTGAAGAAGGCAACGAAGATTGGGAATCCGGTGAGTTAATTGTCAACCTCATATCAAGCTCAAACATAACTTTCCATATTCCATATACCCCTTGTTAAAAGTAGTTAAACTAAACTAAAGCAGATGTTTCTTAAAAATTTATTGTATTGTGTAATTTATGATTTGCAGAACATTTAAATATAAATAAATCTTAACATATAAATCTTATTTTAATTTAAAATATAATTTCTAAGTGCCATTTATATCAAAACAATATTTTAATAAGATACCCTATTCGTTTATTTTATTCATTACAAACAAAAACCGAATACTTTTTTGCAATGGGTGCATCAAACCTGTTACAACAAAAGTCAAATATATTGTAAGGAGTAAATAACAATATAAGGTTGCATTGGACTCAGAAATTTGCTACTTAAAGATTTCTATTAATTATTTTAAATGTTTATGCTAAGATATTCCGAAAAGGTAGAAGAACATTACATCACATTTAATCTATTGTTTGAATGTTGTATTGTTATCTCCAAATATTTTAAATATATGTAGATAGATTTAGTAAAAGCTTAAACCATTAAGATATTATGTGAGTGTCAATCGACTTTAATATTATACATTGTAAAAGTTATATTTATATAAGTAAAGAATTTTTACTTATTCCATAGTATATTATTCGCGAGCGGCTTATATGGTACAATGTGTAAAGACCCGTCTGTCTGTACATATTTTTTTTTTAAATTACGCCAAATTTTTATTTGATGGAACTGACATATTTTTGGGTTATTTTTTCTTTCTGTGTTTTTAGGCTCTACTAAAGCTTCGCATACAATGCGTTTGATCTAAATGATATTACAACATTTTAAACGTGATTTTTTTCTTTAAAATATTATGGCCTGAGTTTGAACTTCTGGTGTTTGGCTTCATTTGGAACATTACCACCAACTACCGTTTTCCTATAATTGGGTTAAACTTCGTCCATTTTATGATCGGGCTTATTCCTTGCTTAAAATGTGTTTATGTAACACGTTCTCATTACAATATTTTTTAATAAAATAACCGGAGAGTTGCCGAACAGAAATTTATTCTTTAGTTCCCTGCAACCGTCATCTTCATGCTTTGGCATTTAATGACCTCTTAAAATAATAACAGACAGCAGTTAGTTTACAAGATATTCTATCTTCCATTTGCTGATAAATGTGTGTCGACTTGTCATTGTTTAATGTTTCTCTGTTTTAAATAGAATATGATTTTTTACCCCGAATTAAACGGTTGTCTGGGGGATCAAACTAGTATACTAAGTGCAAGTGTAGCTGTCCCGTGTGTGGAGTTGGACCAAATATTGTGAGTTCACCTAACCTGTTCCTGTTCAATTATCACCATTTTAGGTATCTAAGTCAGTCATTACTCATGGATATTGGCAGAATACTTCAACAAATCTTGTATAATAAATCGAATAATGGCTGCTGGAATAACTACGAACTAATAATATATGTGAGTCTATTGCGTGTAGACTGTACATGTATGGTTATGTATTGCACTACAGACGTTATTAATCGTTTTTGGTTTTACCAACGTACTACTACATTTTTATAAATGTCTTTAAATTAAAGTTAAATTAATTTCAGATACATTTTATGGGTGACATCGGAAAGTCCACCAATAACAAGATGGGACAATATACCTATCAACACTTATTGTGTGCCATATTGTTATTTTTAAGTCTGCATTTTAAATATAATAAACATATATTAAATTTACAGAAATTGTAATTCTTCAATCCATTCAACATTTTGTGTGAACTTACAAAAGTTATGTCTTCCTTCTATACTTTTTAAAGTAATATGTACTTTCACTAATAGGTCTAAAGCGGTTGGGCTTATGAGAATTCTTCAGATCTTAAATCAGAAGTGTCCAAGAAAAAAGAAAAATGTATCCCTTTTTTATGATTCTGGTTCTTTAAGTTTAAAACCACCTATTAAATTTCTAATTTGCTATAAAGATGTATATGTCAGCTTTTCCCTAACCTCTTGCAGTTCAACTAGACAGGGACAGCCAGGTCAACTAGCTGATATTTTATTATAATGCAACTTATACTGTACATAGGTTGAAGTATCCTGACCTTATCTTTGACCATGTGTATATGTCTGTTTATATGATAACTTGTCTTTCGGTTAACTGGATGAAACTTTGAACGGATCCTTCTTTTTGTTGCAGGCAGTTAACATGTCAGAAGCGCCCGGATCGGACCACCATAAAGGAACGATCGATTCAAAATTGATTTCTTGTATGAAAAATTTTTTTCTCTTCCAAGATAATTCACCTACTATTCCCACCAAATCGGGAAATAGGACCCACTGTATCATATAGCTGCCATAGGACCGATCGATTAAATGTTGAGTTTTTGTCTCTCATTCAAACTCAAATAGTATATAGATATACAAGGTATAGTAGTAAGGTTACCACATACATAGATGAAATAATATGTCCATCCAAGATATCGATTAGCGATCACATACTTAGTTTTATTTTGTCCTACCATATCGTAATCAAAAATAAAAGAATATATTTTTAATTTAATAACTAATATTATGTATTTTTCTATATATTTTCAGGTGAATCCACATACCTTTAGTTAAACGTATATTAAACCATCTATAATTGGAGATCTACGGAAAATTAAATTATATTCGCTCACATTTTACATAAATGTATTCGAATTTGTAAATACAAATTTTATAAAGCATAATTAAGTAGGTTTTTATATTATGAAATAGATTTCTATATGAATGTCTACTCTACGACCTAAACTTAAAAATAAAAATAACAGTAATTTGTTACATATATTTGAAACAATTGGGATTGTAATTTTTTTAGTGTTTATAAATCGAATAAAGAACAGAGCTAAAAGCAAAGTCGATAGAGGCTTGTCATTCCATGCGTGAAAAAAGATGCTCTTATTTAAAACATATGCACTGTGTCTAAAATCCTCTGTAGAGAAGTTTATGCATACACCACCGTAAAATCATAGATTTTTGGGCCTGCAATAAACTGATAAAATAGAATTCGCCGTTCCGAACATGTTTATTGTGGAAAAGGTCATCATTATTTATTTTTCTAATAAAATATATGTAAAAACAAGTCTTATGTTCCCTTTTCAACGTTCCAATTCGCTGCTATCGTTCACGACTATCGTATATCGTGACGCATATCGCTATTATTCGATGAACAAAAGGTTGCTTTGTTCTTTTAAATAATATCTGTACATCGGTTAGAATAAGTTGAACACAAATTGTAATTATAAAAAAATGGTATGTAATGAATTCGCCCTAAAATTGTATTAAAAAAATGTGAATTATTTAATTTTAGCAAAAAGTACCACCAGCACTAAAGGCAATATTGGAGCAAGATGTTAAACTTACGGATCGTTTTGTTTCTTTCTTGCTCCAATTTGCTTCGTTTAAATCTTTGAGGATTCATTGTAAATTTCTTGAAGTATCTTGTGATGGAATAGCTTGGCTTTGTACATGGATTGCGTTTATATGGCTATTCAATTCAAAAGATTTATATGCAATGCAAGTAAACATGCTTGTCGGATTGTTATTAGACATTGTTATTGTGGCACTTTTAAAATCATATGTGCGGAGACGAAGGCCAATGCCTGCGACAGATACTTTGGTTATTGGCCCGGATAAGTTCAGTTTTCCATCGGGACACGCAACCAGAGCCTTCTATGTACTTGTGTTTTTCACAAAGCTGTTTCCACTTTCTATTATTTTCTGGATGCCAATTACTGCGTGGGCTGTTAGCGTTGTACTTTCTCGCCTAATATTGAAAAGACATTATATATTGGACGTTCTTGCTGGGTCAATAATTGGCATTCTCGAGGCATTGTTTCTTGGATTGATATGGATTGGTGACGACTCTGCTGCATCAATTATTGGCTTCTTATCCGAAGACAAAGTCTTTAGCGAACCCAATTGAGAAAATGTCAAAAAATACAAATCAAACATAGCACTAATATACCATTGTTTGCTTTATTGACTAAGTGTTACGCATATGTTATTATTTATTACCCTGTGACTCAAGATGGTGACTAGCTGCACAAAGTGTTATAAACTTATTTCATCAGAGAATACCAAAACGGTTAAGCATACAATTTTTGAGGTAAATGGAGGTAAAAGCATTTACTAGGATGTTGTTTATTTTTAAATTTACCACCAGCAAAATTGCATAATTTATTCAAATAGACATTTTTGATAATACGAAGTGCTGTTAAACGTATGATTGTAAAATATTTATGTGTAAATAAACTTATTTTGTAGATTAAACCTAAGCATGTTGTTCCTGTTTTAGTACACCAATCTCTTTTAGCAATTCATCAATGTCATTGGGAGTGTTATTCTCATCTAAGCGTCTATCCCATTGCATGTACTAGAAATAAAGTTATTTTTTAAATTCGATTTTCAAGGAACATTAAAATATATTAACCAACTCGATCCAGTTCAGCACGCAGGGCTATAACAGCCTTCTCACGATCTGCAACGAGTTCTTCAAGATATTGATAGCGAAGCTTCTTTCGTGCACGACATTCCCTTGCACTTTGTCTGCTACGTTCTACAAATTACAAATAAAACAATTATGATGCCGTAAAGATTGTTCGCACTATTTCTTACCCAGTTTTGCTTTTATGTCTACTTTTTCTGAAGATGTCTTTCTACCAGGCTTACGACCTCTTCTTCCAGATTCCTTTCGTTCCTTAAAAAATATAAAAACAATCCGATTAAAGTACAATGCACAGTCAGCATTACCCTTATCTTTAAGGGTGTTTGTTTTGAAGGGTGAGAGAGACAACAAGAAAGAACCCCTAATATATATTCTTTTAAATTACTGCTTTGATTTGATATAAGGGATGTAAAATAAATCTCGTAGCATCTTCGACTGGACTGTGCTTTCTCAATAACTATGTTCTACTTATTATCTTATTATTATTATTTAAAGAATTAATTTTGGTGACCGAAGGCCTTCATACATCTTGTCTTCATTCGCTTTGCTTTGTTTACATATTCGATTAATGTATGTTATGCATGTATGAATGTACACACATTCATTGACAAAAACTACTACGCAATAACTAAAAACATTGAAAAATAAGTACAAATAATAATTTAGTACATACTGTTAAATTTGTTTCCTCTGTTATAGCCATTTGCATGCTGTCGCAGTCCATATTAAGAAATTTAAATAATGTATTACCAACAAAACAAATATATCTTAATCGCTGTGGGATAAAAACAACTTTAATATTCCAGTGATGTGAAAACAATTACAATAGAGATTCAATGTCATCGATACATATCGAGATACCGATATAAATACCGATGTATTCTTAAATACAACCATCTCCAAACGATAGCTTTCCCTCAGAGCGCGTAAATTTGAAGTTCACATATTCTTACCCAATCATTTAAAATAGTTTTTGAAATTAATAAAACAATTTGTATTATATCCGTTTTCAATGAAGTTTATTGAATATGTGGACAATGAGCTTGCAACCAGAAATTAAAACAAGAATGTATCCTAACTCTTCTCTAAGCGTCTAGGGCCATATAAAAGGACATATGCGCAATGCCAGTCGCCACCTCCTGAAAGTCGCAAAATCTCGTCAGTTGTTACAGATGTTACATCATCATCATCGAATTTAAACCAAAGATCACCGCTGGAACGAACCCAGGCCACATAATGGCCCGAAGAACTTGAGCGTCCCTTGTGGGTTAGCACGGCTTTCAGAGTATAAAACCCGGAATTGTTACTGCCCAAATCATCTTCAAACGAGAAATCCTCGTATTTCGTATCGTCAACCTCTGCATCAGCATCTGGCGGAGTCTTTGCTGTCTTATCTAACTGAGATTTAACATCCATTGTTTTGTCATCATGCTCTTTAAACTTGGCTCGCATCGGGCATAGCTTGTTCTGCAAGTCGGGTGTACACAATTCAAATGCATCAAAATCAATTGGGAATTTAATGTCCTTCAACACTTTTGCGTTAATTCCTTCCTTTCCCTTATACTGAAATCGCACAAACTGTACCGTAAGATAAGCTGGAAGTCGGTTAATTAAATACTGTAAAAGAAAGAAACATTTTTTTATCTTTGTTTAATTTTTTTCATTTCATTATCTTACGTTTCTTGTATAATGTGCATCACGACCAAGGGATTCCGAGTTCTTAACCAGTTGCTCTTTCATTTTCTACATTCCATAAACAAAAGTAAAAGCTTTCATCCGCTCAACAATTTATTAATAATATAATTACCGATTTAAGACCACTCTGCATATACTTCACTTCCATGGATATAAAGCAACTAAGTTGCAAGAAATTCTCCTCTGTAATTGTGGCAGGTTCTTCGGGAACTTCATCTGCGGTCATTTTGACCTGAAAGGTTCCCCCGAAAAATTGTTCAATAAATGAGCTAAAAAAAGATATGTAAACATACAGTGTTATGCGAATTGATATGAAAAGTATATTATATTAAATAATATATAACAGAGTGCTCCCCAATGAAGATCGAGTAGTTCTTAGACTATAACCAAGCCATAATACGATAATTATTTTCTTGTATTGCCAGTTTTAGTTGATTATATATGCTCTTGTGCTTATTAACTTACCTATGAGTCTTCTTCGCAACGGTCCCAGCCGACTCGGGATTGATTGGAGAAAGTTTCTGTTGCAGCATCTTCAGTATCTCTGACCAGCACTCATTGGCATCCTGCTGCCTGTAGGTGCCATTCTCGCCTGTCTGTGCAAACTGAGGCGATGCACGGTGTAGAGCTTGCAACAATACAATTGGCGTAACGGTAGCGCCTTTCTCCATTTGTGAAAACACAATTTTCATAGCAGACGAAATGGTAAATGCTGTTGATGTGGAATCAGAGCCATCGTGACGGAAACTGTCCAACGCCTTGCGAAGTTCTGGAACAGCTCTCAAGCATTGCACGGTGGCATTCATATAACATGTATTACCCAGATTAGTTAAGCCGGCGGGAATACGCATCTATAGATAAAAAAGAAATCAATTAAAATCAAAAATATGATATATTATTTAAAATTTTTACCGCGGTCATTGCTTCAGACTCGTTCATGTCTTCAATAAATTTTACTGGGGTTTGAGGCACCTCTGGTACTTTTTCCTTGGAGCCCAACAACAAGACCACGGCTCCCTGTAGAAAGAAAATTATTAATGACGTACGTCGTCTAAGCTTAAATTAAGCTTACATCCTTCAACTGCAAATTCCATTCATCATCTTTAAGTATTCCACCTTTACACATAATTTTTTGACGTTCCGGTTGAACGCCAGTTAAGGCAAAAAGTTGAGCTTTAAATAAAATAGGCTCTTCATCGGTATTAACATCTATTTCTGGGTACACTTCGCGACCCCACTTCACTTTAACTAAAAAAGAAAAAGTTGGTTTTTATCATTACGTATTTGTTTATTAAAATTCAAACCTTTGAAAGACGGCATTTCGGTAATAAAAAATCTGAACTAATTCCTTAAGAATATCAAAGTCATTCTACAAGAGGAGAAAGTAGAGATGACAGCTCAATTGTTCGCTTTGAATATATCGATATACCGATATAAAAAACATTTTTTCTGTAAGGTGAAATGACACTTTGATGTATGTTGCGTTTCATTCCGATCGTTTCTTATATATTAGGTTAATACCATAAAAATATAATAAAAAACAAATAATTTTAACTTTTTTCACTTTAACGGCCGCCTAATTTAACAGATTATTCCCACAAAATTATAAATTTGATACAATAGTTATTTTTTTTTTTTTGTTACTGTTGCTGAGTTTAAGTAATTACAGATATACTCACACAGAATAAACGATAAACTTTGAGTACCATCTTGGTCATTTTTTTTTTTATTTTCAAAGAATATATTTCTTTTATAAGTCAGTGATATATAAATCATTGTAGTAAATTGAATATATGCATATATTTGAAACTGTAAAAAAAAATTCCCTTCTTTATATTATTGAATTAGGGAGTAAAATATTTAAAATCAATATTTTTCAAATGTAATTTTTGATCTATCCATGGCCTAAGGAATGAAACACTTGCGTATACTCCAGGTATGTCTTCTTCGCCACAACCGATTCCCCAAGCAACAATTCCGGCAGATTTATAACGATCTGGTTGCCCCTTTATTGGGCACACTAAGGGAGAGCCGCCATCGCCTTTACATGTGTCTTTATCCTTTTCGCCTCCAGCACATATAAAGCTATCATGCAAAACAAAGTATTTGCCAAGTCGCGTCTCACGCAAGTTGGATTGGCACGTAGCTCTTGCTACTACAGGTAAATCAATTTTCTTGAGAATCACTTGATATTCTCCTTCTTTTCCAAACTTATTCTTTCCCCATCCAGTTGCATAGCAGCGCTCGAAATCAAATTCTTCTCCTGCAGTTGGCAAACATATTGGCTGAATACTACTTTGAAGAGTAAATGGATTCTCTAAAAACAGCAAGGCCACATCATTGTAAAGCGATCCCTTATTAAAATGTTCGTGGTACACAATATCCTTAACATATCGATCTTCATGTGGAATAACTTCATCCTTCGTTTGCGTGTCCCATTCACCTGCCCTGACTGATGGATAGATTGAATTTTATAGTTGAGTTCCCAAATTGTAAGATGCTTATTAACTTACCGACAAGAGATTTGGGATCTTTATTATGAACGCAATGAGCAGCTGTCAATATTACTTCTGGTGTTATTAGAGCACCTCCACATTCATATAAATTCAGTTGGGACTCCTCTCGCAAGATAGCAACCATCCATGGAAACTCGCCAAACTCCGCTTCTTGATTGATAGCTCCGGTTATCTTGAAGCCAACTCCATTGGGATTTTTATATCCACAACCTCGATCGGTGTCAACTGGTGGAAGTTTAATGTCCGATTTATCCCGCTTCAAAGAAAGATATCAAAAGATAGTATAATTCTAAATCATTATGAACATCATTTAAGGAAAATACCTTATTTGGAATGTCGCAACAGGTTGTCAAGTACTTGCAAGGGGAACCCGTGTCTATGCGAATATCGATTATGTTTTCTCCACTAGTATTGATTGTGTCATTAGAGCACAGAAACCGGGGCACACACTCTCTTTGATCGCCACACGATTCGTATTTGGTTGAGTCCGGTGATGGCGTATTTTTAGGCTGTGGTGGTGGTGGATTTGTTGGTTTTTGTGGTGGTGGAGTTGAACTGAATGCGGAATCATCTTTTGTGAAAATATCGGCAATAAGATCGTCCAAGGATGTCTCTTGTGCTTTGCATGTGTATAGTGTAAGACACAAACACAATATAAAATATTGAAACACCAGCATCTAAACAAAAAAATAAAAAATATTATCCTAAACGAATTTTTTAATATTTTAAAAGCTTTCCCTTTATTTATTATATTTTTGAGAATTAACTTTTAACAACTTTTTGATAAGTAACAATTAATTCTAGACTGATTATTTTCATTATTAACTTAAATAATTAGACTAATGCAAAATCATAGTCCACAAATGTAAAATCAATGCACGGAAACAATCAATTAAATTTAGATTTAAAGATACTTGCTTTATTTGTCAAAATATGTGTATGCATAAAAAATCAGGGATTTTTTATACATACACATATGTGTACATAGTACACAACTCGTACTAAGTAAAACCTGTTATCTGTTTCTATAGAATTGCCTTGTACATGTTGATGTACATACATATGTATATACACATGTATGCGGATGTTCGTGCATATATTTTATAAGCATACAATAAGTATTGCTTCACTGTGTCAATATTTAATTATTGATAATTGAATTTTGATCTCAGCCCAAAGTGGACATGCAAGATAATGGGGGTTTTACTCATCATTATTTACAATTATTGAATATTTGTTTGTTCACAAAAATGAAAAAAACTGTTACGTATGCAACACACTGATGTAACTATGTATGTACTTCTGTATGTTTATTTACATACATATGTATGGAGGTATGTACGCTTATATGTTAATGGGAATTTTTAGATTATTTGGAAATTTACTTTCGTAAGTTTTAATTCATTTAATCTTTGAGAAAATGAAGCGCAGCTCGTACTTCTCTGCTAGGTCTTAAAAACTGTACTAAACGCTGCTTTAAAGTTGACATTAAACTTGAGCTCTAGCACTTCGAACCAGCTATCAACTGAGATCAAGCTAGGAATCAAGTTTATGCCTTGGCCGGCTTCACTCAATATAGTAAAGCAAAATCTTACTCACGCATACATAAACAGAAGCTACCAGTGTAAGACGGTTTTGCTCGTGTTTGACTTGTGACTTACTGTTATTATTATTATAATTGTATACTTTATTCATTACGAAAAAAACGTGAATCAGAAATACCTCAAAACTATATTTGCATAAAAAAATACACGTACATATTATATACATACACCAAATAATAAAATTTGTATTATGTCAAATAGAATTGGGAATTTTTTATAAGAAATTCCCTGCTGTCAATGACTTGGCTCCTCAGAACATGTTCTGATACACGAAATCGCCCATTTTTGATAAACATTAAATAAAACAATGCCGACATTTGCTAACATGGATGTCACTTAAAAAAATATTTTTAATTATGCATTTGTATACTATATTTTTTGATAA
Organism: Zaprionus ornatus; assembly: GCA_018904035.1. Taxonomy (NCBI): domain Eukaryota; kingdom Metazoa; phylum Arthropoda; class Insecta; order Diptera; family Drosophilidae; genus Zaprionus; species Zaprionus ornatus. Next base: position 12,854,937 of record JAEIFZ010000002.1, on the reverse strand, counting down.
TAGTCACAGAGGAATATTATTGTGCTAAGTACTGTTGAAAGATGGATCTAGGATAGGTGATTTGAACGGAACGGGATGCAACTGAATGAATTCAAAAGGAATTGAGAAGGGAATGTTTTTGTCGTAGTTCTGTGTATTAAAATCGAATGCAGTATTATTATCGGCAACAACAATGTTGAGAGGAGCATCTCTATTTAAAAATTGTACTGGCAAAAATTGACTTTCAGCTGCGCTTTGTTCCATTTGATTTCGTTTCTGATCCAAATCCGTATTTAATTGATGATCAATCGGCGGGTTAAAATTGTCAGTGTCTATATTGCTTGGATAATCTGTGTGCTTTAATGGATTAAATCTATTAAAACCGGGATTTTCAGGTAGGAAGCTTGGATGGCGTGTAGTATCACTTTGTTGAATATCTGATTGGGATTTAATAAGATCTTTTCCCCTAAAGTGTTTAGTATAGGTTTCTTCATATTTGTATGGTTCTGGAAGATATACGGGTACTTTTCGTTCAACCTCCACTTTAAAGGGCACTGGAACTTTCTTTTCGACAGATACCGGTACTTTAATTTCGACTGGATATGGTACAGTTCGTACAACAGGATATGGTTTAGGTACGTGCACTATTTTCTCCATTACCTTTTCAACTACGTAGGGCTTAGGTATATGAACAGGTTTCGGAACTTGAACAATCTTTTCGATTATTTTCTCTACAGGCACGTGAACTATTTTTTCAATTGTAAAATTAACAATTTTCGGAACTTGTACAATCTTTTCGACAATTTTCTCAATCGGAACATGTACGATTTTCTGAATGGTGTATGGTTTTGGCACGGTTTTAATAACTTCCTTAATATGGTTATGATGATGATGGTGATGATGATGCTTTACTTTGATTTTAATAGGGGCATGTTCTTTTTCCTTTTCGTTATGCACAGTGCCAGATGAATCTTCTTGACTTTCATACCTCTCAGAGGCTTGATACTGCCCATCTTGCTCTGCTGGCTCATTGATGTGCTCGTGTATTTCTTCATAAGTTTCGTATGTCTTTACATGATCTTTGTCCTTTTTACCAAGTCCTTTGTTTTCTTCATGATAATGCCTATTATGATGTAAATTCTTTCCATGGTGGTTTTGAGATGGTCGTGAAGAGTGAACATGGTGATGGTGTTTCTTTTTAGAACGTCTCTTCTGGATTTCATAATGTTTGCGATTAATGTGAACGTTAGCATCTATTAACTGACTCGAGTCTTCGAAATCAGAGGGAGAAGCTGCCGAATTATCAATATTCGTCTTACTTCGCTCAGCTATCAAGATATCCGGACTATCCATAGGATTTGAAATTGATTGTGCTTTGGCCACAAGAAAAAATAATAAAATGAATAAACTTGCACATACACAAAAAATCTGAAACATTGTTTTAAATAGAATTACTTAATCCACGATCATTTTAAATATCACAAAATCGTATCCTTACCGACATGCTCTTAGATGATATAACTATTTAAAATGCTCGATGTTACCAATTCAACAACCTTCAAGAGCAATGAAGATCTTCATCATTGAATTCGGTTTTTAAAGACGATATCGCACTTGCCTGCGATGTATATTATGTATTGTATACTCCCTGAACATCGTGTATGTTTTGTGCCTTTGTTGAGAGTTATTACACTTACAACACCCAAAATGATGGACCGACTAGGACATTCCCTGTTGTGCAAAACGATTTCTCTCTCGTATATAATTTCCCTCATAAGTAAGTTATACAATCCATGGAAATTTCAGACTTTTTTGAAATATTAGTCACATTTCTAAGTTGTTCAGATACATATAGAAAACAAATGTGTGTATAATTTACTAAATATATTTCAATAATTGAAAAATAAGTTATAAGACTTGAACTGAAATTTCAAACAGGGTAACTAAATATATATTACTTAATATGGAGTAGTTGAACTTACTTCAAGTTTAATTCAAGTTTAAAAAAAAAACAAAATTTACACGCTTACAGCACACGATCGCGTGTCTTTTTAATAGTCTGCTAAAACCATAAAAAATACACGTATAAACACATACATATAGTATATTTGTAGTCAAATACGCATGGTACATAGAAAACTTTTCTTTCATTACACGCTTTTTTTCTTCTATAGCATGTTTGGAAAGTAGTATAAACTTGTATGCGTTCAGTACATGCAGTACATAGCAATCATGTACGGTTGGCTAAATGTGTTATTTCCTTAAGATTGGATATTTGGTAGCGATACTTTTAAACATACTCCATAAATTTCCTAGGAAAAGAGAAAATTTTAGGTACATCCTCAATAATAATATGTTTGACGTAGTATATGCATTAAAATAAAACACCTCAATTGCCTTTTTACCATTCAGCCTAATTGTGTAAGTTTATAAAACTGTTAGTCACATTTTCATAAGTTTTTGTTAACTCTCTCTTGAAAAAAAGCTTAGAGATATCAATCTTTAAGACAATCTGCTGCTAGTGAGTGTCTACCGTTCTCAGGTTAAAATTTTAAGAGAGAAAAGAAACTTTATGTTTCCTTAACTAATATTATATCTCACACAATTAACTATACTGTGTAAATGTAGTAAATGGTATGATAACAGAATATGAAACTGTATCTGACTTTGAATATTGTTCCAGAATTTTTTCACAAGGAACTCCGTCTATCCAACCTAAAAAGAGTTATCCTATATTAATTCTATAAGTTATGAGGAAGTACAAATATTCATTTATTTTATTTGTTATCTTTTTTCTGCCAGAACAATTATCCTATTAATAAGCAGAGTATTATAAAATAACAAGTTATATTAGTTTTGAGATTTGGTATTTATTTGGTATTTTAAAGTACATATATTAATATAAATATTTAATTTTGCTCTGGAACTAACTCTGATGCCCAAACGTCTTGGGGCCATCCCGTCCGTCCTTTTGATGATATATAGGAAGAATTCTGAAAAACAAATTCATTTCGGAGAATTTCAATTTAAAAACTTATAAATACACAATAATACAAAAAGCATATGAATTATAGGCGTCGCATCAAGTGCTTATGCATTAGGGGATTAAAAAGCATTATCTTTAATGTTTTCAAAGGAAAACACTTATTTAATGGTGCATGATTGTTGTTGTTGCACTTGTAGCTTCGGTCACCCCTCTCGCACTTGTCTGAATCATTTAGATAAGTGTATAAGTATGTATACGTGTTCGATAGCATGTAATTGGGCCATGTGAAAATGTTGTTGAACACCCGGTCCCGTTACATTAAGGGGTGGGTTCCAAGGAGAAAGAGAAGAGACTGTAGATATTTTATACCATTGTAAAAATGTTGTGGTTATTGTAATTTTGTGTATGGGTCCATTTGATATGCTTGACAAACTCGACACTCGAGATAAACTTCGCAGTTTGATAATATCATTTGTATACTATTCTAATCAGTATATCGTTGAGCTGTCACCTCTTACATAAAAACTCAATTTAAGTAAGTTTAATATCTGGCATGTAATCAATTTAAGAGTACTTATAAATCGGTGCCTAGGGGATAGCTATTGTTTTTTTTGCTTGTGTGACATGATAAATATTTGATAAATTGTGTTTTAAGAGGCGTAAATTAAAAAATGTAAACATGGTTATACAAACCTCGATTCTTTGCTTTCTTTCAGTATAGGCCTTACGATTGGAAACCTTTAGCTCGGCCTGAAAGCCACTTTTGGGGTCCTGATCACCATCCAAAACGTCTACTAGGTATTTTATGTATAAAATTGCCAATTTCAAAGTTTTAATCTGTTAAGTTTTCAAGAATTTTAATGGAATGATTCTTATTTTTTACTAAAGACCCAATTAAGATTGTTTACTTATTCAGGAAACTTTTAAAATATTTATAGTACTTAATATTTACCTTAGATAACTTTGTGTCTGAAGGAACATTTGGAATTCTACCACGCAAGCTAGAAAATGCGGTATTTATGCTTTGTGTGCGTCTGCGTTCTTTTTTATTTGCAGTATTTCGTTTCTTTATAGTTCGAACTGCTGGATTTTGATTATAACCTATTTTATTAATCGGTAGAAATAATTCATCGGAAGTTTTATTTTCGGAATCTGGAAAAGAATAGATAAAGATAAATGTTTAATTCTCACTATGTTATTTAAAAGAGCCGTCGGGGGGTTTCGATTGTGATTTGCCCCCTCCAAACCAACCAAAAAAATTAAAAATACATAACCGTTTATTACACATTAAAACCATTTCTGGAATTAGGAATGTTGTTTAAGCGAAATCAAAAGTTTTTCACTAGAGTCTCTAAGACCGTCGCTATAACCCTGATAGGTTTTTCGTATTGTTTAAATGGGTAATGATCTCAAAAATGTCATCTGCCGTCGCGACTTTGATACAACTATATATGTATGTATATATTTTCTTAGGTTACTTTCGATCTGTTTTATTTATTTAAGGAATTTCTCAACTATTTGATAGTGACTTAAAAGCACAGCTTAAAAATAAGTTAATTTGTTGAATTCAATGAAATCCAAAAAGGGGGGGTGGATATTACAAATACTATATAAATATTTAACCAATATACATATTTATTCGCAAGATATTCTATGAAAATTCACTTCTGACTGAGTTCTTTACTGATTAACACAATTTTTTTAGTTTGCTGATACATTTTTCAGAATTATTAACTCAGAGCTCTAGAATGTTTTACTTTTTGCTTTCTAACACTTCTGAAACGTATTTTATAATATTACAGAAAATTATGAAATTCAAAAAGGCACAGAGTGTATATAAAACAGATGTAAAGGGTAATGATAATTTAATGATATCATATAGGCGAATACATCTGCAGATCTCCTTACTTTTTTCATGTCTGTACATACAGTTTAGTGAGTTCATATCCGAAATTGGTGAGTTATAAACACTATTGTAATAAAATTCACTGCACACAGGATTTGTATACTCAGACATTGTACTAGTAAAATTTGTAGACTTTATTTAAAATATATAAATATATCACTTCACTTCATTACATACTTAGTTACAAATGTACACATGTATGAGTGTATTTATCTTTGATTATTTATGCACTTAGGACCGACCGATGACGAATGAATGATTTAACATGCTTTTATTCTTGAGAATTTATCTCACTACTGGCTAAAATGTAACTAAAACTCAAAAAGGAATATTTTCGGATTAAACGCCCTTTTGGATATGTACAAAAACCCACCACCACATAAAACACACCTCTCAATAGAGCACAGCCAATAGAAAATGTTTATCTTGTGGTTAGGAACGAACCAATCACAGCCCATGGTGAAAACAGTCCAATTCATAAATATAAATATAAGTGGATGGGGTGGATAACGTAATTGAATGATGTAGAACAAAAGAGGATGGAAATACTGAGTGGTCCAGTATCGAATTAAATTTTACTTTACTGAAAATTTTGAATTGAATTAACAGATTTATCTTTTCTTGTTTAAAAACATTTTTTAATTAGGTATTATTAATATGTATTATAGTATGTGTTAGAATTATTATGATTATTATACCTTTGCAAAGGATATTTTAATTTTTTCCAGGAGTTTGCAACACACCTTAGGAGACATCTGCGACCCTATAAAGTATATTTATTCTCAATAAGCATTACCAGGGGAGTCGATCTAGCCATGTCTGTCCGTCAATCTGTCTGTTGCAACGCAAACTGGTCTCTCAGTTTTAGAAATATTTTAATGAAACTTGGCACAAATGCTTTATATTGACGCACGCTGTGGATAAGTCGGAATAAGCCGAATCTGACCAAAATATCGTATAGCTGCCAAACAAACTATCCGCCGATTTTTGTTTTTTGTTGAGATATTCTAACCAAATTTATGCTTATAATATGCATATAAGAATCTGACCGCTATATTAAATAGATGCCATAGGAACAATCGTCCGAAATGTCCTTCAAAGTGAATATACACAATGCCATTATATGACAATTATTGGAACGATCGAAGGATTTAAGAACCTGCGAGGGTATAGAAGTTTTGGCATGCCGAAGATAGTTTTTCTTTCTGGTTATTATTTAAGAATTAAAGAGAACCCTCAACTGCCCAATAGTTTTTTAATTAATTCTATTATATGCATTATAATAACACTGCTTTTCATTTAGAAACAAAGTTGTTTTTCTCTAGCTATTGAGTTTTTTGTGTTTATAGGTGAGTTTATTCGCTGGAGCGCCTAGTGTTTAGAATAAACACATAAGTACCTGCAACACATACGTACATACATCTTCATATATACAAAAGTATCTAAACGAGATAGTCAAGTGCTTCTTTTGTTGCACGTGTTCAGAATTTATTTATAGAAATAAACAAACAAGTACATTTTTATATGCATATGTATGTACATTACATACAAATGTATATATGTAGTGGTTTATTTAGGTGCAGGAATGCGGCATTCTTAAAGTAAAGTATACAACTATATGGAATCATATCATCTATTTTTTATATTAAGATACTTCAAAAATACTTATATGTATGTATGTATATGTTTCTAAATATTGTTTTGTACAATTGTAAAGCAAGGTCAGAAGTCTCATTAGCCTTTTCGAATCGTTTAATTTACTCTGATCGTGTAAACATCATACCCGACAAGAAAGTATCCTAAAGAACTGAAATTTATAAGATATTCTTTTTGAAATTACATACGGTAATGCTTTTTAAGGAAAAGTTTCAGGTTATACAAAATCCTTTAGCAAAATTGTATATCAATCGAAAAAAAAAGAAAATAAATAGATCGTAAAATCTATATAATAATGTCGGGTGAAGAAAAATCTAAATCTATTTGAAATAGAAGCGTCTTTCGATAAACAGGTCTGAATTTACTAAACATGATTTCAGGCTGATTACACGTGTAAATTGTTCTTCGTAACAAATAATCAAAGAATCTGCAAAGAGCCAAGTTTTAAACATTTGAAAAGGGAGAAAAAACCTTAGATCGTAAAATACCTATTAATTTTAATTATGGTAAACTCATCCATTTTTAAAAATATGATTATTTTTTAAATTATCAATATAAATATCATGAATATATCAAGATTCAAAATGACATCTTTGTTTCATATTTCACCGTTTCATTTAAACTTGAAATACATCAGTAAGCTTAGCTGCCATTACCATTATTAATAAAATATCGACTACCAGCATCGATACTAAAAGCACATACATATGGACAATATCTGATTGAAACTATCGGTAAAAACATCGATTTCTTTTCAACGGTAGTTCAACTGTATCGGCTTAATTACATCCCTAGTTTAATATGCTTTTTTCCGATGTCCAGGCTATAAAATTCTGATAAACAGAAGAGAAATTACCTATTTTAGTCATGGAGCCTTTTCCACACACTGAAAATCGCGATGAATTAATCATGAAACAACAGCGTGAAATTGAAAAAGAAGTAAGCACAATGTTAATGCCAATTACATGGTGCAATGCATAATTTGTTTGTTTTAGATCAATGAATCAACGCCTCTCGTTAGTGAGCAACTACCGCTATCTTGCTTGCGGACCGAATATGATGGCGACGACATATTTACAGCAAAGATAACTGAATTATCAAAAAAATACAAATTCATTCGACGCACTCGCCCGGACGGGAATTGTTTCTTTCGAGCATTTGCATATTCATATTTAGAATATTTAATAACCAATCCTAGTTCTTACGAAGAATTTAAAAAACTTGCCGAAGACTCTAAAAGTAAACTTGTAGAACTTGGTTTTCCAACTTTTACATTGGACGACTTTCATGAAACTGTAAGTTGTCTACTAGATATTTTATAATTGTATATAATATAGCTTTCCTCTTTTAGTTTATGGAAGTCATAAAACGCGTCAATCCAAATAATTCCGAAGGAACTGAAAAGGTTCAAAATGAACTTCATTCGATCTTCAACGAACAGGGATACTCCGATTATGTTGTTGTCTATTTGCGCCTAATAACATCAGGAAAGCTTCAGGAGGACGCCGACTTTTATCAGCATTTCATTGAAGGAGACTTTTCCATAGCTGAGTTCCGGCATCAGGAAGTCGAGCCCATGTATAAGGAATCTGATCATATACATATAATCGCCTTATGTACAGCGCTTAAAGTTGGAGTCAGAGTTGAATATCTAGACAGAGGAGAAGGCTCTCAGGTTAAAGCACACGATTTTCCAGAAGGAACTGAACCAACTGTTTATCTTATTTATAGACCAGGACATTACGATATATTATATCCCAACTGAAAGGTTAAGAGTGTATAATTATATTGTAGTTTCAAATATTCTAATACACGCCGCATATGTAGTCAATAACTGCAATCATCAAAAATCTCAACAAAGTTATTATTATTTTGGATAATTTTAGTATCAAACCCTACACTGTCAATTTTCTGATTCTATGCTTTAGTTACTCATTAAGCTTCTTTATGATTTCAAAAAGGGACTCTTACTGAGGGAATGAAATGTAATATCATTAAAGCAGGTCATTCCAGGCCTTGAAAAAAAATCATTTATATCAGCATGTGTAGCTCTCAATTATCTATTTCATTACCGTCTTAGGGATTTATTTTTTAATTTATTTAGAAGAAAAATCAGCATCAAAAAAAGATTTGAAATACTTTTCTACTTCATCAAAACAACATATATCCTATAACTTGCATAGGAACAGCCAGTCAGGATTTTTTTATTAAATTTAAACTTTACAACTATATATAACTGGCAAGGGTCAATCAGTCAAAACTACCGCAAGATACAGCAAGGGTATATAATAAAACCCCAAAATAAAAGTTTTTAACATTTCCTTTGTTTTAATAACAATTTGTAATTACATTTAACAATACTGTCAAAATCATATTGTCAATCCATTTCTTGTAAATTAAATCGGTCCTAGACATTTTGCTTTGGACATTAACTAAAAATTAAGAAATAAAAAAAATCCAGGCTAAAATCTAAAAAAAAAAACTCTTATTATTCAAAATAATGCACATATAGAATAACACAGCAGTAAAACCCGAAACACAGTGTCCAAAACGTCAGAAAAAGTATTTTATTAAGGAATCCTTTTAATATTATACTTGCCAGTTTCTATACATTGTCCCAATTATAAATATAACTGGCTAAATAAGAAACTTTATTATTTATAGTATTTACAAAATTTTATTGCAATGTTCTACATGTTTTTTAAATGCATATCTAACACAATTAACACAAATCAAGTGCGGCTAATTCAAAGTCTACCTCAAAATGATGATTAATTAAACCCTCTACGCAGGCTTTAGTTGCTCACAATTTTGAGTCCCGTTCGTCGGCTAGTCAATTCGAATCTAACACGGACAAAGCCTCATTCTTTTCCTCTTCCAATTCCTTAGCAGTCACATTTAACTTGGACTTGCCGAATTCAGTGATTGCTAGACCCTCCACAATTTGCCATTTCTTATTCTTAATCTCGACTGGGAACGAGAATACCACATCCTTAGGCGAACCATAGCTACCATCTGAGAATACACCCATGGAAACGAACTTTCCGGGTGCTGTGCCGTTCCACCAATCGTGCATGTGGTCGCATGCGGCCTTGGCAGCCGACATAGCAGACGACATCTTGCGAGCTGCAATAACAGCTGCACCACGCTTCTGCACAGTCTCAATGAACTGTCCTTGCAAAAAGGCATCGTTGTTGACAGCCTTGGCAATAGAGATCCACTCATTGTTGATCTTGATCTTGCCCTGCGAAGCATCTGGGAATTGTGTAGACGAATGGTTACCCCAAATAATAATGTTGGAGACATCCGAGATGGAAACACCCAACTTAGCAGCGATTTGAGCAGAAGCACGGTTCTGATCAAGACGTGTCATGGCCGAAAAGTTTTCCCGTGGAATCGATGGAGCATAGTTGGCACACACCAAGGCATTGGTATTTGCCGGGTTGCCAACGACGAGCACTTTCACATCCTTCTTCGCCACCTTGTCGAGGGCTTCACCCTGCACTTTGAATATTTTAACGTTAGCCGACAACAAATCCTTGCGTTCCATTCCTTCTTTGCGGGGCATGGCGCCAACTAGGAAGGCGGCCGAAACATCTTTGAAGCCAACCAGTGGATCCGTTGTTGGGACAACTTCCTTCAGCAGAGGGAGAGCACAATCAGCCAGTTCCATGACAACACCCTCGAGTACGCCAACCATGGGAGGAATATCCAGCAAGTGCAAAATGAGCTGCTGATCCTTGCCAAATACTTCACCCCTTGCAATCATATAGAGCAGGGAGTAAGCGATTTGGCCAGCAGCTCCAGTAACGACAACTCGAATAGGTTCAGCCTAAAAAACATGATGTGTAGCAATTACTTTGGAAATTCACAGCATAGATAGTTAATATAATAAAGTGCACATTTATATATGCATGGGTATGTAACTGGCAGAGGCAGGTGCAGAAGCCAAGCAGCCGGTGTACACTTTACAGTTTATTTCAAGAGCATACGATTGCTTGCTTGTGTAAGCTATAAGTGTCCAATCATGAAAATACATATAAGTAATACACTAATGAATACATATGGCTCAAAGTTCAGGCTGTTTTCTCTATTCTTATCTATCTTATAGATGAGGAGCATACGTAGTATAGCGCCAGGGCAAATGCACCTGATTCGTCGACAAATTTTCCATGGCCTGCGTATATAATTACGCGTTCATGGTATGCATGTGTATCTATGGATTTTAATATGTTATGCATGGAATATTGCAATCATAAAATTTGCATTTGCTTTCATATGCATGTGTTTGAATATGTATGCATTTAATTGTAAAAGAAATAAAAGAAAAACCACTGTCAATTAACTTATCAAAGCCGCCTCAAAATGAAAGCTTGCATTTGCAAGCAAAACAATTATACACATTTATGTATGTATGCATTTATCTTTATATTATACAATATATAAGATAATGCTGAGAATGACTTTAAAAGGGTGAAGGTTAAATCAATGTTAAGAGATTCTTCTTTTCCAGTGAGTAAATTTTATAATTCCATAACTAATATGGCGATATTTTCTTTTTGCGTATAATATAGGAACAAATTTTAAAATTTTGTATTTATGTATATTTATTATTTAGATTAGCTCACCATTTTTACAAGTTGTTGCGTGAATCTGAATCAAAACTTCTGAATAATAATTAATAAAGTAAAAAGTGATCGACTTATCGATTATTTTAATCGTGAAATTTTCTGGAAAAGACCGATTATTTTATTATTTATTAATGGGGATCGATAATAAATCGCAGGGGATCTTCAGTTCGCCAATAGATAAAATACAAATGTCTTTGTTTAAATATTATCGGGGAGAGTGCAGTTTCCGGAGTTCTAAGATCTGACGATTGTTTCTTATAAATCTCTACGTGATAAGACGAAAATAATAAGTAACAATTTTTCGGGTTCGGCTCTCTTTAGGAAATATAGCCTCCGATAAGTCCCGATATCCCAAATAAATTCTCAACTGAAATGGACAGTGTGATCAGGTTGCGAAAAGTAAAATCATCCATGTTTTGATAATATTATTAATATTACAATATTTTTTTTATACATATATTGTATATAATCGATAATTTTTTGTGCAGTCAACAGTGGAAACGCTTCAACGCAATACGCCATTGTTCTACACTGGCATATTTTCCAACACTTTATTCAGAATAGTAAATAAGACATTCAATAATAATAAAATTGAAAATAGACGAATTCTAGTTGGAAAAAAGTTACCTATTGAATTCATACGGTGAGGGAACTAATTGTAGACTATTGATTTTAAAAAATCTAACATTGAATGCGCGTTGTTTGTTGTAGCATTGAACATAAGGTCACAAAGATGTCTACAGAAGAATTGCCAGATGACTTGGATAAACTAAAAATAACACCAAAACACGAATTGGTTAAATTGCGTGATAGAAATCCGTTTTACACTAGTTCTTATAATTCAGCAACTTATAAGGAGATAATTCAAAACAGAAAACAAATTGCGCATAGCAAAATGCGTCGAAAAGGTCGTAAATGTATTAACAATTTTAAGGACCGCGATGCCAAGCAAATTGACTCTCTATTTGCTGAGGATAATTGTGATATTATAAATCCTTTACGTTGTCTATCTGGAGTGCAAAAATTGCAGGTGAAAAAAGGTAAATCAACCGTATCGAAGTCGGGCTTGCTGAGAGAACCTAAATTGCGAATTGTAAACGACAATATATGTAAGAAATGTTTAGTTGGTACTCGTATTAATCAATCGATTCCAATAAGTTCCGATGAAGAAATTAGCTCAAATGCGCAGAAATCTCCAAGTAATATCAGCGATGAAACCAGTCTAAATAATAGTTGCAGTTTTCGTGACCTTGTTGATGAACTTAATATTCTACTTGATGAATCGAAATCCAAGAATACTTTGGACAACCCCCTGCCCCTATCGAATTCCAATTTTTCAAATTGGCAAAAGGATCCGAAGGATTCATCAAGGGGTACGGCCAATAAGCGAGAACACAAAGATGATGATCAGGGGCCTAGTTGTCGCGATCGTCCTAGCATTACTACACCCCTGTCGTGCTCCCAGGAGGCAAGCAACACTTCGCCCAACTCTAGGAATTGCGACGATGTTACTATAGTTGAGCTGGCCAGCTATTTCGACACAATGGTGCACATTCCGAAGAAAATGTCGTCGATGGCCGAAATGATGTATATATAAGATCTTTGTAGACACATATGTATGTAGATATGTACCATATATTAATCAATATGCACACTCGTATGTAAAAATAAGATGGAAAGTAATTCATATTTTCAAAACGGGAAATGCTATTTAATTTAAACAAAATCTATATGTATTGTTATTTCAATAAATCTAAATACATTTTTTTGTCGTCTATGACTGCATGGAAATAAGTTATTTTGCTCGTACGATTGCTACAATGCTACGAAATAGTGGGCACAAATCCGGATCGACAAACGGGCAGATTGAAAGGAACCCTCTCCAGAATTTAGAGTCAATTGGTAATCTTAATTTTGAACACAGTAATCTTCAACATCAAAGGCAATTTATTAAAATACGTGTTATAAGTTTCACCACAAAATTATCGAAATAATTCTTTAAGAAATTGAAAATAATAAATTTATACGTAATGTACAATATTTCGGATAAGTTGAATTGTTATTTCTAATAGTATTTACATATTTAAAATTCTTTTCAATGCTCTAATTTTGATTAAAATTACAGGATATATAATTTTTAATTTAAATGAAATCCTTTTTCTTTCGTTGCTGTTAATAACCGTTCCTTCATTATCTCCTCAGACGGGTAGTCGGGAAGCTTTAAGTAATGAACACATGTATTCACTGACGGATAGCTTCCCTGTCCAGCGTCGACCTTTCTCACTATTGTTAGTCTAGGATGCAAATTAGCCAGTCCTCCAGGTGGTAGGCTACTACATCCCGTTGTGAATTGCAAGAACGCTTTTCTCTCAGCACCGGAAAAGCTTAACAAAACGTTAACGAAACGCAAAAATCCAGGGCTGAAAGAAGATACATAACAATAAATATTATAGTAAATAAAAATATCATGTATATAAAGTTTTATATTAAACAGATTGATTGTTAGAATTGAGATAACTTACCTTTCTTTGGAATATCCCAATTTGGGTTCAGTGTACGCCATAAGATCTTCTCGATTCCACTGAGGATACTGTTCGCCGCATATCATCATGCGTGCTTCAGAAGGATTAAATGCTGCAAGTTTATTCAATGGGAAAACTTCGCAGAAACCGTCATGGAACGCTTGCATCTGTTTAGCAATACCATCTTGTAACATAAAATTGACGAGCAGCTCGCAATATTCTTCTAGGTTGTCGATATTGACTTCAATCGCTGAGCCATTCGGCAAGAGGTCTGCATAAGTGTATCCATAGACAGATGAACTAGGTAGGTAAGTGAATGTAAGGGCTAATTCATCCAATGAGACTTCTATATCATTCTTAGTGCGCAGCTTTAAATTTTCTATTTGTTGTTTTTTGTCATCTAGAGACAGACTGCTGTCGGCATCGATTGCATGCTTGCGCGCCAACAAATCGTGTAATTCGATTAAAAATTGATACCTCATTGGATCGATCTCTTTAAGATTTTCAATGTTTAGGATGCCACTAAACCAATTAGATTGTGAATAGTCATCGCCGCTTAGAAGCTGTTCGTTTCGTGATAACATTTTATGATGACAAAGTAATTGCAAAAACGATTTAGAGAGTGGCATGTCAACAAGTCTCATATCCTGCAATACCTTGGCAATAAAAACTCCGAAGAACCAAAAGTATTTCGACACCTGTTCACAGACCTCAGAGTTTTGTGGCAGGGGTGACGGAAAGAGTCCATGCTCACGCCTATTAACGTAATAGCCAATCGGCTTCGATGAGTCCGTTTCTGTATCATCATTAGGAGATGCAGATTCATCTATGGTCTCATTGTTTATCTCATCGTCACAGAGCCACATGCACAAATCAGATCGTTGAATTTCTGCCGCAACTAAAGCGTAAAACTCAAGAGTGGGACCCAACCCGGTTCCTTCTTCATCTAAAAATTCAATCTCAAGTACAGATTTGCGATTACAGTGTGTTTTCATTACTTGAATGGCCCATTTAAGGAGATCTTTGTTGCGGGGCACCTTAACTCGCTCATGCTTCAATCGTCCTACCCGGAAGTCATGTTGATCGTCCCGACGTGGGCTCATGATCGGGATTCTTTGGCGTTCCGTTGTTATATCACGTTGAGATTGCAAGCATACAATACTACGGGATGCTCCAAACGCGGTACAGTTGAAATACAATTGCCTTGTCTCGAATGGGAATAAAAATGGACAAGATTGATTTAGATCTTCACACCAGTTCGGTAGTGCATTGCTTGAAAGAACCAGAGGATCATGGATCTGCTGTTGTAGTTTATTTGTGATTTTCTTACTCATGAAAATCTCAGGTGGTAGAAAAGAGCTTTCCGATAAGATAGAATTTTGATCCTTGCTTTCAACTTCATATTGATTAAGAGCATTAATTTGAATAAGTAAATCAAGCACATCTTCAATAGAGCACAAGTTGTTATCGCTTGTATTCAATCTACCATGAACTGGAGAGTTAGGAGACAGTGTAGATGCCCCACTTCTTGATGAAACTCCTGGAGTATTTTGACCCTCTTCGGATTCAATATAGCTGGTGTCCTGAACTGTTGGAAATATTTCTCGATAAATAATTGTGTATGTTGGTTCCCACAACTTTCGGAATTTATCGTTTCTGTTCAATTGACTGTTCTGCAATATTTCCTGTACTGCTCGGAATATAGTCCAATCACTATTATCCAGATCGATTTCAACATCTGGAACACCACCCAAACCTGGTCCACGTAACTTCAATCCAAGCATTGTTTGCTCCGCATTCACTTGTGCATTTGGATGAATAGTTTGCAAATCTGCTTCTGGGGCGCAAATCTCCAAATCAGAAGTTTGATTAACATTTGTTCGGCCTGGTCTGGGATCAAAAGCAGGTATAAGTGCTGAAAATTGTCTTTTAAGGACAAATTCGTCATCCCACGATTTGCGTTTGCTAACACCAGCCAATCTGTTCTCTAGTGACTCATCATCCATGAAAGTCAGCAGATTGCGTGAGACCATAACTTGTAAGAGTGTGTTGCCAACTTCTTCGTATTCATCCTCGTTTTCTTCTTCATCATTTTCTTCGTCCATGTCGTCTTCATCTTCCATGTCACCCAACAATGTTGGTGCTCTGCAGCTTTCCAAAAAGTCTTCCAAAGACACTTGTTCACTATCGCTTGATGTGGAAGTAAGGCTCATTGTTAGGGTGGGGTTAATAGAGGGCGTGGGTTGTTGGCAAACTTTCATGTTTGTTGCATCGGATGTTGTGTTTGCGCCATTATTAGACGAGAGACTGGGATAACTTTGTGCGGTACTCAATAAGCCCGAAGGAAAATTACTGGACAAAGCTAGTTTCACTAGACTTGTTACAGAGTTGGGTCCCCTTGGGAAGAATGAATTCGCTGCGACATTCTGGTTGCTATGTTCATTTTTGTTCACATTTGCGTTATTTGGTTGGTTTCCCTCGTTGTTTGTTTCGTGCGATGTTCGGCGACGAGCAATCGCTGCAAATGTTTCCAGAAGCCCGGTATGTACAGTAGCTTCTGATGTTGAAGATATTTCAGAGTTAGATGTAGTTGTTAGGTTCGGCACACTAATGCTCATTTGATTAGAAACGGCCACATCATTAGATGCTTGAGGATTCATAATATTTTCCAAGTCTCCTTGGAAGGAAGAATTTGCTGGGTTAGCATCTGAACCAGAAGAATTTGGAGCTGGTATTGAAGGTTTAGTCGAGTCAGTGTTACCCTGTGTTTTTTTTTTTATATATTTTTTTTTTTACCTTTGTTTCTGTTGGAAACATTAGAACGATGAACATGCAACTCATCGGCAGATAGTATATTATTTGTATTGTTACGTATCATGTCGGCACCATCACGCACCTTATCAATAAAATCTTTTTTTTTTTTTTTTTTTAAAAATTTTTAAAAAACCTTTAATTTTTTTTTTTTTTTTTTTTATTTTTAATCCTTTTTTTTTTTTTTTTTTTTTTTTTTATTTTTTTTTTTTTTTTTTTTTTTTTTTTTTAAATTTTTTTTTTTCTTTTTTTTTTATAATTATATTTTTTTTCCCTTTTTGGGGATTTACAGGAGGGTTTTTTAATATTACTCTCCTTTGAAATTTCAACAATGGAGAAGTTTTCAGAAATGGTAGCAAGTTCTGACAAATTATTTGAGTTGATTGAAGACATTGAATTGTTCATTGTAGACAGATCGGCGATGTGTTCTAATTCTCGAATCAAATATGAAGGAACATTGGTTTTAGTGGTTGAAGCTTATTCCGAATTGGATTCAATAAATCGAGCTTGACTTTTGCCAGGTAATGCCGCCTTCGATTGGTTGCTAGCAATCTGAGTTTTTGATGAATTGAATACAGTTTCCACGATGATCTCCACAGTTTGTTTCTAATTTAGATTATCTGCTGATACCGTTTGATTGGAAGCATCCCCTGCAATTTGGTTGACAATCAACACCGCGTACAACTCGTGCACCAAAAGTTATATGTTTGAGTTGTGCGCAAATTTGGCGTCGTTCGCGTCCGTCAACATTTTGCTAGTTTTGCATCTTCGCAGATTGTTCTTCCAGTAATTAACAGACAATACATCTTCTTATATTATTTGAGAAAGACAAAGCATGTTTGACCAGTTGCAATTTGCATCCACACGTTGCTCCTTTATAGCGTGCTTGATTTTCTTCACGATACTTGTCAGTTTTGCCAAAGCGCCACGTCGAATTATTTAAGCAGATTTAAAGTATTTATTATATATTGGATCTTTTGAAAATCCGTCTTAGGCTTGATGCGTTTCTTATTCTCTGTTGCCCAACCGGAAGCAAAATCTGTGCCAAGAAAAGTTTTTGCTGTGAAAGAGTGCTTTTTTCCCGTATTGCTTTCAAAGATAAATCCTTGCAGATCCTCTTGCAATATTGTCACTTGGTGACCTTCAGTATTATGAATTTGCAATTAATTCTGTGGGTAAGATAGGCTGCGATGGTGTTGCAGGAATTATACTACACCTGGCACGTTCAAGTTTTCCGAAAAACTCGCCACGGTTTTCTAAAAAAAATTTAAAAAAAATAGAATATATGATGATAAAAAAAAAGTCGTTATTTCGTCACTATAAGCTTTATGACTTGTATTATAATTGGAAAGCTCCAAAGCTGGAGAATCCGACCAAACATATAGACAATCCTGGCCTCGGCAAATACTCTAATCAGATATTTTTTTTTAAAAAAAATAAAAAAAAAAAAAACAAAAACCCCAAAAAAAACCCCAAAAATTTTAAGTTTTTTTTTTTAATATTTTTTCTAAAAATAATAATATTTTTTAATAATTATATTAATTAAAAAAATAAACCTATGTTATCTAATTGGAACAGATATAAATCTTGGAAGCTTGTTTTGAAATGTTTCAAGCTATTTTCATCACTATTTTCAGTAAGAGCTTGAACCTTTGAAAATACGCCCAATCTTGCGAAATTGTAGATGAATTCGTCTTGTGTTTTACACATCAGCTCAATAATTATATTCAAAATGATCAAATGCCCATCTTCGTCATCCTCTAAGGGATATATTTCTATAAATAATTTCTTTTGAGTGTGAAAAAATAAGCCTCATATCTCGCTATTTAATACAATAGCAATGACTTCGGTTAGCAAATTTTGAGCAGCCATTAATGTTGTGGCTTTAGTGTAAATACTTTTAAGTACCGAAGGATGAGCGTATTGAAAAATTTTTTTAGTCTAGGCTCAAACTTGCCGTTTGATCGGTTAGATCGATTAAATTTGTCACTCAGTCATATGTTCGTACATACACGTATATATGTAATTATTACAATTAAATATGATGAAATTAAAACAATCCTTGAAATATATCAAACTTTCGTTAAATTAAAACATGTTTGTACAAATATTGCCTTAATAAACATTTTCATGTTATGTTTGCCTATACCATGTTCAGAATTTATTATGTAAATAATTTAATGAGCATGCCTAAAATTATCTTCATGTTTATGGAACTTGTTATTATGTGTATTTAATAATTTATTCTCCATAATTAACAGACAAAACATCTTCTTATATTATTTAAGTATTTATTATATTGGATCTTTTGAAAATCCGTCTTAGGCTTGATGCGTTTCTTATTCTCTGTTGCCCAACCGGAAGCAAAATCTGTGCCAAAAAAAGTTTTTGCTGTGAAAGAGTGCTTTTTTCCCGTATTGCTTTCAAAGATAAATCCTTGCAGATCCTCTTGCAATATTGTCACTTGGTGACCTTCAGTATTATGAATTTGCAATTAATTCTGTGGGTAAGATAGGCTGCGATGGTGTTGCAGGAATTATACTACACCTGGCACGTTCAAGTTTTCCGAAAAACTCGCCACGGTTTTCTAAAAAAAATTTTAAAAAAATAGAATATATGATGATAAAAAAAAGGTCGTTATTTCGTCACTATAAGCTTTATGACTTGTATTATAATTAAAGATATACCGGAGCTATCGTTTCCGTTCTCTGGGCTTCCACTGGAGTACATTGTAGCTAATTTCTCATCGAGAATAAATCTAAACCAACCATTGAAGCCATTGGAAAGCTCCAAAGCTGGAGAATCCGACCAAACATATAGACAATCCTGGCCTCGGCAAATACTCTAATCACGCCAGTGATATGGCTTTCGTTGCAATATTTCTTCAACTAATAATAATAATTTACTTAATAATTCGATATTGAATTAATGAAAAATAAACTTGCCTGATGTTGATCTAATTGGAACAGATATAAATCTTGGAAGCTTGTTTTGAAATGTTTCAAGCTATTTTCATCACTATTTTCAGTAAGAGCTTGAACCTTTGAAAATACGCCCAATCTTGCGAAATTGTAGATGAATTCGTCTTGTGTTTTACACATCAGCTCAATAATTATATTCAAAATGATCAAATGCCCATCTTCGTCATCCTCTAAGGGATATATTTCTATAAATAATTTCTTTTGAGTGTGAAAAAATAAGCCTCTTATCTCGCTATTTAATACAATAGCAATGACTTCGGTTAGCAAATTTTGAGCAGCCATTAATGTTGTGGCTTTAGTGTAAATACTTTTAAGTACCGAAGGATGAGCGTATTGAAAAATTTTTTTTATTAGTCTCAAACTTGCCGTTTGATCGGTTAGATCGATTAAATTTGTCACTCAGTCATATGTTCGTACATACACGTATATATGTAATTATTACAATTAAATATGATGAAATTAAAACAATCCTTGAAATATATCAAACGTTTATTAAAACATTTATATGTATGTATGGTATGTACAAATATTCAATTAATGTAAACATTTTATGTGTGATATTTGCCAATGCGTACTTCAGAACTTGTTATGTAAAAGATTTATTGGAGTATAAATGAACTGCCTAAAAATTATCTTCATGTTTATGTATGTCATATGTGTTTAATAATTACCTCAAGCATTATATTTTCACACTGAACATTTTCGCCCAACGTGTGTTGTTTAACCTTCACTTATATGCACAATAATCAATTTTTACACAATATATTTTAGTTTAATTTTATAATTTGCTATTGGCTAAGCTTCAATGTCTATTGAAAACACGCATTCATATGCAAAATTCACATTTATAGTAGAGCTGGGGCGACCACTCACGATAGTATCGACGTATTAAATATTTATTTCTCAAACCACTATCGAATATTTGATTTCGATAGTGGACGATAGTGTTATCACCACATTTTCGCAAAACCCACGCATTGGTAAAAAAGTGGAATTGGCGGCGTTTCAGAGATAAATAACATGGATAAATTTGCAAGTGCAAGTGTCAAGGGTAAGTGACATTAATAACTATACTATTTCCATAGATATTAATTTTTTGTTTTAATTGCAGGTAAGGAGAATGAAGCAGATAAATCGTTGAGACTCAGCAGAAGTGTTTTTAATACTACTCTCCTTTGAAATTTCAACAATGGAGAAGTTTTCAGAAATGGTAGCAAGTTCTGACAAATTATTTGAGTTGATTGAAGACATTGAATTGTTCATTGTAGACAGATCGGCGATGTGTTCTAATTCTCGAATCAAATATGAAGGAACATTGGTTTTAGTGGTTGAAGCTTATTCCGAATTGGATTCAATAAATCGAGCTTGACTTTTGCCAGGTAATGCCGCCTTCGATTGGTTGCTAGCAATCTGAGTTTTTGATGAATTGAATACAGTTTCCACGATGATCTCCACAGTTTGTTTCTAATTTAGATTATCTGCTGATACCGTTTGATTGGAAGCATCCCCTGCAATTTGGTTGACAATCAACACCGCGTACAACTCGTGCACCAAAAGTTATATGTTTGAGTTGTGCGCAAATTTGGCGTCGTTCGCGTCCGTCAACATTTTGCTAGTTTTGCATCTTCGCAGATTGTTCTTCCAGTAATTAACAGACAATACTATCTTCTTATATTATTTGAGAAAGACAAAGCATGTTTGACCAGTTGCAATTTGCATCCACACGTTGCTCCTTTATAGCCTGCTTGATTTTCTTCACGATACTTGTCAGTTTTGCCAAAGCGCCACGTCGAATTATTTAAGCAGATTTAAAGTATTTATTATATATTGGATCTTTTGAAAATCCGTCTTAGGCTTGATGCGTTTCTTATTCTCTGTTGCCCAACCGGAAGCAAAATCTGTGCCAAAAAAAGTTTTTGCTGTGAAAGAGTGCTTTTTTCCCGTATTGCTTTCAAAGATAAATCCTTGCAGATCCTCTTGCAATATTGTCACTTGGTGACCTTCAGTATTATGAATTTGCAATTAATTCTGTGGGTAAGATAGGCTGCGATGGTGTTGCAGGAATTATACTACACCTGGCACGTTCAAGTTTTCCGAAAAACTCGCCACGGTTTTCTAAAAAAAAATTTAAAAAAATAGAATATATGATGATAAAAAAAAGGTCGTTATTTCGTCACTATAAGCTTTATGACTTGTATTATAATTAAAGATATACCGGAGCTATCGTTTCCGTTCTCTGGGCTTCCACTGGAGTACATTGTAGCTAATTTCTCATCGAGAATAAATCTAAACCAACCATTGAAGCCATTGGAAAGCTCCAAAGCTGGAGAATCCGACCAAACATATAGACAATCCTGGCCTCGGCAAATACTCTAATCAGATACAGATATAAATCTTGGAAGCTTGTTTTGAAATGTTTCAAGCTATTTTCATCACTATTTTCAGTAAGAGCTTGAACCTTTGAAAATACGCCCAATCTTGCGAAATTGTAGATGAATTCGTCTTGTGTTTTACACATCAGCTCAATAATTATATTCAAAATGATCAAATGCCCATCTTCGTCATCCTCTAAGGGATATATTTCTATAAATAATTTCTTTTGAGTGTGAAAAAATAAGCCTCATATCTCGCTATTTAATACAATAGCAATGACTTCGGTTAGCAAATTTTGAGCAGCCATTAATGTTGTGGCTTTAGTGTAAATACTTTTAAGTACCGAAGGATGAGCGTATTGAAAAATTTTTTGTATTAGTCTCAAACTTGCCGTTTGATCGGTTAGATCGATTAAATTTGTCACTCAGTCATATGTTCGTACATACACGTATATATGTAATTATTACAATTAAATATGATGAAATTAAAACAATCCTTGAAATATATCAAACGTTTATTAAAACATTTATATGTATGTATGGTATGTACAAATATTCAATTAATGTAAACATTTTATGTGTGATATTTGCCAATGCGTACTTCAGAACTTGTTATGTAAAAGATTTATTGGAGTATAAATGAACTGCCTAAAAATTATCTTCATGTTTATGTATGTCATATGTGTTTAATAATTACCTCAAGCATTATATTTTCACACTGAACATTTTCGCCCAACGTGTGTTGTTTAACCTTCACTTATATGCACAATATATTTTAGTTTAATTTTATAATTTGCTATTGGCTAAGCTTCAATGTCTATTGAAAACACGCATTCATATGCAAAATTCACATTTATAGAAATTTTGTATGTTTGCAATTGTTTCTAATGGAATCTTCTTTTATCCATACAAAATATGCGCTGGTATCGCGACAAGTAGAGCTAATAACCAATTTAAATTCTGAAACTTCTTTAAACTTTGGTTACAGATTTAACGACACAAACACACACGTTAGCAAATATACAGTTGTTCCTGGAACATTAATTAAGATTATTGAAACTTTTGACACTTCTGACAGCAAAAACTGCATTGTACAGATAGTCAATTTTCATAATGATAACAAGCGTTGTTACATATGCAATACGAAAAACCTATTACAAGTGTCCGAGGATATTTGGCCCTATGTGATTAGTATTCAGAACTTGGACCGCCGTTTGCGATTTGCGGCCAATAAAGAACAATGTCTGTGGTTACTTAGTTTAAAAGTAAATGACCTTATTGCTGTGCAAAGTGATTTGCCTGAAAAGAGTAATTTGAGCTTTGATTGTATTATACGTTACATAGGTCCAATCGAAGAATTGAGCTCAGTTGGATATTATTTTGGGCTGGAAATACTAGTGAGTATATAATTGTAGATCCTATAATATATATACATACATATATAATAATAATAATAACTCTTTGCATTTTCAGCACCTTAATAATGGACACTCTCCACAAGCAGACGACATTCCATTTGCAATAAAATATATGCAATGTGATCCATCGCTATCAATATTTAGTACAGCAGATCGATTAGCTCCCATTTCAAGTGAGCTGAGTCATCGAGCTATTGCTAAAAAATTTTTTAACGATGCTATTGAATGTGTGAATACAACCATCGTTCCAGCAGTATTAAACGTTTTCGAACAACAAGGTGATAAAAAGTACAAGACACAACAGGGCACAAGTCAGTTTTATGTTGCAAGTTCCATACCAACCTTGAAATCAACTGATTCTGAAACAGAAAACTGTGCTAAGTCCATTAATAACATTCCGGTAACTACGGACCACAAAGCTACAAAACATCTCATTAATACGAATACGGAACATTTCCAAAACAAAATTCCACTTCTAGATGGTAACAGGAATATATCTTCTACAATGAGTAACAAAGGCAAAGAAATCATTGTCATAAATAAGGGCGACATTGAGGAGTCCACTAAGAACGAGCATAATGTTGTCGTTGTTAATAACCCTCAGGAAAATGTTGACTTAGCAGATCTATTGGGAACAAATTGGCCAAAAAATGCTGGAGGGGCCGCATTAATGTTGAACGGAACACAGATAACTGTCAAACCTAAAGACAATAAGTTAGAAAAATGGGAACCATCTGAAGGAGCGCTTAATAAGGAAGTCCCATCGGCGGGTAGTAATCAAGGTATGAAATATATTATACAATATACGTATGTGTTTAGAAATAAATATAAATATTTGTCTACACGACAAAAGGAAGTGAATATATAATTAAAAACATTTAAAATTTATAATATTCTATACAGAATCATATTTAATACTAACAAACATTCAGATGTACATACATGTCATACGTCATTTATCGGTATTCACATATGTATGTATATTCAGTGTGTTTTTCAGTTGCATTCGTAAACAAAATGTCGAGAACTATTTTTAAACGACACACACATGTACATATTTACATATATATACGTAACTACACGTATGCTCGCGATAAAATTAAACTTGTCGCGTACTTTCACAGCATGTCTGTTTTTTTTTTTTTTTTTACAAACTTACGGAAAAGTTTTGTCTGCCGTTTTCTCTCAAAGTCTTTGGCATTTAAATAACATAATAAATTTGTAGAATTACAAATATAAATATTATATGCAGACTTTTGTATATCTAAATAGATATTTATATAATAATGTATAATATTCCGTTGAGTGTTTTAGAATTTAGTAAACTAGAATTGAATGACTTTGAAGGTACACATAAAGGAATATCTACTTTAAATATAATTTTTATTTGTATATGTTTTGTCTTTAATTAGATGGAAACGACTTTAACTACCGGGAGTTACATGAAATACCAGGAACAAAACTAACAATTGGTTCTATGGTCGAAGTGTCTGATTCGGAAATAAATTCAGATTTATATGGTGTGATTCGTTGGATTGGATTTCCTCCAGACTCATCAAATGTTATGGTTGGCATCGAAGTTGAAGATGATCAAAACTTGCGAGGTCTTTCGATATCTGATGGAACATATAATGGAATTCGGTAAATTCCTATATTCAATTGAAATTAAATCGAGAATGAGTGCGAAGTTTGTACAGTTTGTTTCAGTGTCGCGAAGGTGGAGCCATTTTTGTTCCCTCCAATAGGTGTGCAAATGACAAAAGGTTTGCTGACATAGAGGGAAATCATTCAGCAAGTACGATATCATGTGATAAAAACGCTATAAAGTTCGGACATGTTAAGTGCCCTTTAGTCTATGGAGCAGTGCCGCCCTTGAGTGAGTTATAAGAGATTAAGATTCATGGGACCTTATACACATTTAAATGTCGTTTTAGGAGTATACAATACAGATGAACTTGATGAAATATGCGGAAAATTTAAAGGTATTCAGGGTCACCACAATTCCTGCTATTTGGATGCAACATTGTTTTCTATGTTTACTTTTACGAGCGTATTCGATTCGATACTATATAGAAAGCCCGATTCGCAGGTAATGTGTTATTTATAGCTTAGCAAACTTAATTTGATATTATTTGTTTTAATGTTTTCCCTCAAGGATATTGCACAATATAGCGAAGTTCAAAACGTTTTGCGGAATGAGATAGTGAATCCTTTGCGCAAAAACATGTTCGTTCGCGCCGATCGTGTTATGAAACTACGTAAATTACTGGATCAACTGAGTTCGGTTAGCGGCCTGACTAGTGAAGAGAAGGATCCCGAAGAGGTTCTCAACAGTTTGCTCTCTCAAATAATGCGAGTGGAACCTTTTTTAAAAGTACGCGGGTCTTATTAATGATACACTTTATGTAAACTCTTTTGTTAAGCCTATTTTTAATTTGGTAGCTAAGTTCCGGGCAGGATTCATATTTTTATCAACTGTTTGTGGAGAAAGATGAGCGACTGACATTTCCAACAGTGCAGCAACTTTTCGAACAAAGTTTTCATTCATCCGATATAAAGCTAAAGGAAGTTCCATCCTGTCTCATTATTCAAATGCCTCGCTTTGGAAAAAGTTTCAAAATGTATCCACGAATTTTACCATCGCAAGTGTTGGATGTGACAAATATCATTGAGGATTGTAAGTTGATTGAATAATGAATGTCCCATTGAGATCGAGAAGTTCATTATATTCCCCCTATTTCAAGCACCTCGTCAATGTTCTGTTTGTGGAAAATTAGCTGAGTTCGAATGTTGCGAATGTTTTGGTAATTTGCAGGCAGGAACCGGATTGGATTGTACAGCGTTCTGTCAAACATGCCTGAAGACTGTACACAATCACCCAAAAAGGTATATACTACTCAGAATACTACGATAAAAATATTTAATGTTGTTCTTGTTTACAGAATCAATCATGTTTCAAAACCGATATATGTTCCAAAAGATTTCAAAACAATTGCTGATCACATGACTTTACCTAGACTCTATATGGAGCTATTCGCTGTTGTCTGCATTGAAACATCACATTATGTGGCATTTGTTAAATCAGGATCTGGACCGGATGCACCATGGTGTTTTTTCGATTCCATGGCTGATCGTAAAGGTAATGTATTCATACCGTTATAATTTTGTTAACTTTAACAATCAATCCAATATTTTACAGGAGAAAAGAATGGGTATAATATACCCGAAATGATATCTGTACCGGAGCTACCGCAGTGGTTATCGGATGATGGCTCTCGAGTTATTATTGAAAAATCCATTAAGGATAAAGTCTTACCTGAACATGCAAAGCGTCTGTTTTGCGATGCTTATATGTGCATGTACCAAAGCACGGATGTTATGATGTACCACTAACACTAAATGTTGACATAATTTATAAAATAAAACGCATATATGGACAACCGTAATTAGACCCTGAAGTGTTTCAGTATGAACTATCATTAAGATTATTCATTCATGTAGCCTCCCTCCTTATAAATTGTTTTTTTTGTATCATTTCTTATCCCATAGACAACACAGCTCAGATAGTATTCATACAAACTTTAGTTTATTTGTAACAAATTCTGTTTTTTCTTCTTTATATTGTTTTTGAATAAAATACTTGATTAATAATGTTACCTTTGTTAACGTACATTTGCTTTGCTGACTCTCAGAATCGTGTAAGTTTTGGAGAGTAGTTGAATATATTTATTTGCTCTGAATTAATAGCATATTCTACCAGTAAATGAAGTGAAAATTACTCTTAATTTTATGCATATGTACCATATATATGTAAGAGCATAGGGAAAATATAGTCCGCAGACCATAACTATATTTAGTACAAATCTTCTTCCATAGAAAAATCAGATGTTTCCCCAGCATAAAGTGAGCTGCAAAAAATGTAAATTCAAAATTAAATATGTTCGATTATAATTTATGGGAAAGACTATACTTTACGGCTCGGCTGGTAAAGAACACAATGCGTTTTAACCTTTTGTTGTAGAAAAAATAATTAAAAGACCACAAACAACCAGGTTCTCCAAAGGGATCGGAGCTTAGGTCCGGGTTATAGCTGTATATGTCGCATTCCGATAAGTTAACTTCGTCGTCGACGGCAGACCATAATGGTTGTCTTAAGGCTTGGTATTGTTCCCCAGCTAAGGCCGATAAGTTTGAATGAACTGAATTCATCACCCATTGTAAAGAAGGTTCCTTGCTAAACTCATGAGACTACACAATAGACAAAAATAAATATAGTAATAAAATACGAAACAATAGAATACTCATTCAGCATATCATACCTTTGCATCAGAGAAATCATAATCTGGCTCAAATGAAGCATTTAAAGTTGCAATTAAATAGAAAAGAGTTTTGCGAGAAATTGTATCGCACAGTATTACACCCTCATCCCCAGACTGACTGTTATTACGATGAAAGTTGGGCGAAATATCCGACAAAGTTTGTGGAGGAGATAAGGCCTGAAGATCATGACCATGAGTCTCGGCTGTAAAGCGTTTGTATAACACCTTTTCGGCAGCAACCATTTTACTGAGCAAAGAAAAAATATTTATAAGTAAACTGAATAGATTAAGTTCCCAGAAATATAACATACCAGGAGTAGCTTTCGATGCGTCCACAAATGGTAACGCCACTCGTCTGTATTGACAGAGCATTATTGATGGCCTCGAAACGGGAGCTCTCAAGTAGCTTCATGTTTAGCTTTGTCACCTTGGCCCAAAAAAATATATAACTCAAAGAGCACTGTTGATTTATAAATCAAATTGGACTGGACAATCAGAACTTGAAGACTTTGAAAACTCGTGACAAGGGAGCGACAAGTGAATAATTAGGATTTTTCCAAATTTTTAAACGTCGCTTAAATTTGTACAAATAGGCCTTCTGTTTTAAGCGGTCGGTCTTATTGATATTGTTGGCGTCGTCTTGATGCTTCGCGGTTGAACTGAAACTGATCTTGTTCCTTGCATTGCCCAGAAAGGAATCGTATGAAGGAATCTAAAGTTCTTAAACATGGTACTCGGATGAACTGATATTCTCTTTCTTACTGCTTCTCTTTTGTCGATGGTGTTATATATTTGCTGTAGTCTGCACTGCTTCAATAACATTACACTTTCACGAAGAATTTTTGTGATATTATATAAATTTATCACTTGCGCTTATATTGGTGACGCACTGCAGCCGTTTTTGTTTATTATGTATTTGTTATATAACTTGGTATCGTTATTTTATTTATTTATACACATAGACGTGTATGTGTTTGTTCATATATGTGTTTTGTATATTATTTTGTATAGATGTATTTATGTTTGACGGATCGTTCTTATTTATACGCACATACATGCATATACATACATAACAGACGCAGCTGTGTTTGTGTATACGACAAAAGGAGAATTATAAAGTGCGTCCGTGTGTGTGCACAATGACTTTGTATCAAGGAATACACAGAAAAATGGCGTCAAATATTCTGCGTATAGCGTCGTTTTGTTTTCTCCCAAAAACTGATTATGTGAATCAGTTATTTACAGCTCGCAACACACTTTTTACAAATGTTCAGAATAAATTAGTCGATACATTTTTATATATATTGGATTCACCGTATTCACATTGAGATCATAAATATATATTTATTAAGCTGATTGTCGCTTATCGAATAACCGAATATTTTCGCAACTTTTTATATTTTTCACGTTTCTTATTATATTTGAGCTGTTAAAACACACAATCTTGATCTATTGGCATAAATTCCACGGAAAGCTGTAACTACACTTGCTACTCTACCAATTATCGATAGGTGTTTCGATATTTTCTTTTATGTGTCACAATAGCGCTTACATTTGCATATGCTGGGTTAAAACTGTTGGCATCTTTTCTATAATTTTCTATATCATAATAAAAAATTGAAAAAACAATGTTAGGCATAAATTTTCAATAAGAATAACAGTGATATCCGCAAATACAATACAAATACCAAATACATATTTTTTTTCAAACAAATATATGGTTTAATAATCGAATCACGATTAACTTAGGTCCAGAAATATTGTATTTAGATCAGTTAATTAGGAAAACATAAACTTTATTCACCCCGCAATCTTTCATTATTTATTTGCAATCATTCGATAAATTCTGACAATCGACTATGTTTGCAGAACCGATGTATTGCACATCCCTATATATATGTACATATTAATGAATCGCAACTGTGTAGATGAATAAAATAAAAAATTGTCAAGCATATTAGGCTCGTTACAATTATTAGAGATTAGTGTGAATTCATGTGTTATACAGCATTGAATTAATTTCATCTTTCAAGCCGCAACAAAAGTTCGTCAAAATAGACAATCAATTAAACGCTACGGGTGTTTTCCCTTTATAGTATACATATACAATTTTTAATATTTTTATTTAATGTAAATTCAAGTAACTGTCATACAATTTTTTCACTTTTTTTTTTAATTACTTTAATTTAAGTGCGATTATAAAATATCAGTTTGATGTTTTATCATTTCAGAAAATTGTGTACATAGAATGGCGGAGGAAAATGCAGTTGGTGCTGAGGGTGCTGTCGGTGTGGATGTGGATGTAGATGCCCCACATCCTAATGCTGAAGTTATACGGGGACAAATATTTGAAGTCGGGCCAAGGTATAGGAAGTTGACATATATTGGGGAAGGAGCATATGGCATGGTGGTGTAAGTATAACATCTAAATGCTATATTTTCTGTAATGTGAAGCATTAAGTAAATATTAAACAATTGACATTACATACCTATATGTATATAAAGATGTACATATGTATGTACAAAGGATGTGATAAATAGTTTGTCGAGTGGCTTTTAAGTAAGTTTTGCCACCATTAGTAAAGTCAAATTGAATTACAATATTCAATAAGATTAAATTCATAAAAGAAATTCTTGTATTATATTTTAGATCCGCTGATGATACATTAACAAACCAAAGAGTTGCTATTAAAAAGATTTCTCCTTTTGAACACCAAACCTATTGTCAACGAACTTTAAGAGAAATAACTATTCTCACAAGATTTAAACACGAAAACGTAATTACATTATCAATTTAACCATAATCATAACCATATGTTAATTAATAATATTTTTATTTTTCTGCAGATTATTGATATTCGAGACATCTTGCGAGTTGATAGCATAGAACAAATGAGGGATGTATATATTGTACAATGCTTAATGGAGACTGATCTTTATAAACTACTTAAAACGCAGGTATGTTAACCGAATTTATTTCAATATAAGTTGCATTCTGATGTAAAATTTATTTCCAACTGTGATTAATGTTTATGGTTTTACATTTGCTATTTACAGAGGCTTAGTAATGATCATATCTGCTACTTTCTGTATCAGATATTGCGAGGTTTGAAGTATATTCATTCGGCAAACGTTTTACACCGAGATCTTAAGCCGAGCAATCTGTTGCTGAATAAGACATGCGATTTAAAAGTAAGTTCCAAATACTAATCTATATTCTTAAAAATACATTTTTAAGTTCAGTTATATCTATAAGTTCTCTTAATATATAAGGTAATAAGAGAGTAATAAATTGGCTAGAATTATACGATTCATATAAATTGTTACTTATAGATTTGTGACTTCGGATTGGCAAGAATTGCTGACCCTGAGCACGATCACACTGGTTTTCTCACCGAATATGTAGCAACAAGATGGTACAGAGCACCAGAAATAATGCTTAATTCGAAAGGATACACTAAATCAATTGATATCTGGTCCGTTGGATGCATTTTGGCCGAAATGTTAAGCAACCGACCAATATTTCCTGGAAAACATTACTTAGATCAACTGAACCACATTCTTGGTGTGCTAGGATCACCATCACAGGAAGACCTTGAGTGTATTATCAATGAAAAGGTAACATCTTCTAAACTTATATCAAGAGCTGAACAGGAGTTCATCAATTTGGTACTTTCAGGCACGGAACTACCTAGAATCCTTGCCTTTTAAGCCAAATGTGCCATGGTCAAGGCTTTTCCCAAATGCAGACGCTTTGGCCTTAGATTTGCTTGGTAAAATGTTGACTTTTAATCCGCACAAACGAATTCCGGTTGAAGAAGCACTTGCACATCCATATTTGGAGCAGTATTATGATCCTGGCGATGAGGTATAACTTAGTCATTTAATAAATATTATCGTTTGTAATTTGGTTATATTAAATTTGTGGAATTTTCTGTTTTTATAGCCTGTTGCTGAAGTACCATTTCGTATTAACATGGAAAATGATGATATATCTCGTGATGCATTAAAGGCATTAATATTTGAAGAAACCTTGAAATTTAAAGAACGACAACCAGAATAGGCGCTTTAAATAATTAAAAAAAAAAAATAAAATAACTCACATTTTAAACTATTGGTTTTATTTTAAATTATTTGTATTATATCCTTCACGTTTTTTTTTTCACTTACACTGCTTTATATCTTTAATGTTTTAATATACTATATACTTATTTTAATTAAAAACAATATAACCGTATATATATATACATGTATATACAATTTATATGTATCTGCATAACATAACAAGACAATTGTCAGTTTTCATTGTTGGTAAATCAAAGTAACCTATGCACTTGCATATATATATTGTCTGTATATGATTGTATGTATTATGTGTGTAATTTTCTGCAACAATATGTACCTTGCGCATTTACTACATGTTCTCACATAAGAAAACTCTAGTTTTACTTTACACTAAACGGTTTTTTTCATTTTCAAATTTAAAGTTATCACACTTATGTAAAAAAATTTCATTTATCATGTTAAACAAAAAGAGTTTACATCATAGATGTAAGATAACAGTTAGTCTGTATGGCAAAAAGAAATGTTAAACAATGTCTATGTTGGTGTTATTTATACATATGATTCATCAAAATTTACTAAATACGTACATACATATATACATATGGTTGTCAAGTGTTAGGAGTGGCTCATAAAACGCATCTATACGAACTATCATTGTTTTACATTAAATTTTACGAAATCATAAACATCACAGATACCTACGATTTTTCTCGGCATATGTCGAAGATGTTATATTATCCTTGCAGTCACCCGCATGAAAATTCGAATTTCCGCAGAGCTGGTAGTTATATTAGTAATGTTGTCCGATCTTTGCAAATTTTGTAAACCAAACTTCTGCCCGCAAATAATCAAAAGTAATAAACCTTCGGTACGAAGCTCATTATACATTTATGATTAAAAAATCAAATCTCTGCAAGGATATATAAATACGAATATATAAAGGTTACACTTTTCT
The DNA here is from genome assembly GCA_018904035.1 of Zaprionus ornatus. Lineage (NCBI taxonomy): Eukaryota > Metazoa > Arthropoda > Insecta > Diptera > Drosophilidae > Zaprionus > Zaprionus ornatus. Next base: position 12,822,336 of record JAEIFZ010000002.1, on the reverse strand, counting down.
AACCATATTGGAGAATTTTATGAATTTAAAAATTTTTATAGATGTATTTGTCGATTTAAAAATAGTTAAACTTAAACGGTGCGCAAAATACATTCTTACAATTAAACATATAAACAATTCGGGAATGTGTTACAGTAAAGGCGAGTTCGCTGTAATATATTCTGTACTCGATCTCAGATCTCTGCACAGGCCTAAAAAACGATGGTGAAAACTTTTTTGAATAACTTGTACTATGTTTATTATCCGGTACTATACAATTGCAGAAGGATATATGATTGTAAAAATATGCAAATATGGGATCATCAAATATGCAGGAATTATGATTCCAAATTTATTTATATCTAATATAATGTATACTTATTTCATAAATCTTCCATACTCTATATTTGAGCATAAATATATGTAGAATGAACTAGGATCTCTTCAGTATGAATTCATAAATGTCTTTTTGAAGTCTACAATTTAATTAAAGAAAATAAAAAAGACGGCTTAATTGTATTGATAATTGTTCATTAAATATTGTTCAGGTGTTCATTATTTCTTAAACTAAATCTTGTTTAATCTTTACTAAGCAATTTCTGTGTATAATAAATAACTACATATATGTATGTGCCAAATTATTTCAAATCAAAAAAGTCACAGTCTAACAAGATATACGATTGGTATATCTTTAGAGGATATCAAACAATACTATGTGCTTATTTTTAATTGTTAAACAAAAATAAAGACGTATTCAGTACATATATATTCTATTTACGCTTCTATGTCAGTGTCGAGTATTAATATTTAAATAACACTTGGACTAAATCAAACTACAATTTTTTCATACCCGATTACCGGATACCGAATACAGAAGGAGGCTTCGTAGACCTATCAAACTTTACTTATTTATTATCAGAGACGATGTCTGTCTGTCCGTCTAGATCGGATAATAAATACAAAAGTTATTCAAAGATTAACAAAGGAAGTTCAACTAGAATCCAATTTACTTTGTCTGAAGGGGCTTTGAACAGTCGAGAGAGCTCGTGTTAAACTTTCCCTACTTGTAATATTTTTCATAAACCTTTACATTTTTAATAATAACTTGAACGAAGTCGAAAAGCACATTAAAATGCTATCATATTGTTTTGAATGTATGAATGTTTTAGCTGTGGTTGTGGTAGGGCCGTATCTGTTGGAGCTGGAAAAAAATCAAGCTTCCAAGGCAACTACAGTGCTCTTTACCACTCCAATAAAATCATTCTCGTGAAAAAAGTGTCCACATTGGCTATGATTAATCGAATGAAGTGCATAAACGCAAAATTTATTTATTCCTTTAAAAAGTTTATAATTTTAGTAAAGAAAGCTTTTTTATCTGGATAATCGTTTGTTAGGGTTTGAACCACTGCCATGAGAGACTCGTTCATTTCAATTTGATTATCAAACTGTTGCTGAAGTGTAGTTTCAGTTCGAACCTTCTTCTGCATTCCTTGTGTTTCGCTAAGCTTTCGGAAGGCTTTTGCGCGATTCTGTTTAAGAATGATCTGCTCTAAATTGTTATGTTTTAAGAGCATAGCTTCATCGATTTGCGTTCGAATTTTGTCCTCTTTGGCCTCAACTTCCTGCAGGTCACATCGAATTCTTTTAACGATGTAAATCATGCGCTCAATATTTTTAATCAGTTCGGGTATATTCGTTTCGGTTAGAAACTCTATATCGTTTTGTATAATCTTCGTTTTATTGCGTATTTCCTCGATTTTCATCTGATCTTGTGATGAGTTCTTATATTTCTTCTTCTTCGCATTAACATGTTCCTGGATTGTTGAATTAACAAAGATTTGTTCGCGATGCATCACGCAATGCTCCAAGTCCTGCACGAGCTTTTCCTGTGCACGTTTCAATTGATTGTAACGAATTGTCATACGATGAATTTCTATTTTCATAGCTCCAATTTCGCCATTCAATGACTTCTCTGTCTTCGACCAATCAATTGTTTCCTCGATTAGTTTAGTTTTTGTCTCCCACGATAAAGCCTCTCTATGCTTATCTAGTACCAAATCCTTATGCAATTCTATTTCATTTTGCAAGTCACTTATGTCTTTTTCTAATTTCAAAGTTTCCTGTTCAGAATCCTAAAAATGAAGAAATTCGTTAAGATTATAAAATCTAAATGAATACTATTCCCTCACTCACCTTAAGTCTTTCGGTAAGTTTGGCCTGCTCGTGCTCATATTCACTTTCTTCAATATCGTGACTCTTTCGCTTCGTGTATATTTTTTCATTAAGTAATTCTAGTTTTGATGTGTACTTTTGAATATCCAGCTGAAGATCCCTTGTCTTACTTTCAGATATCTCTAGCTGTTGATCAACCTTTAAGGATTTCTGCTTTATGATTGAAAGTTCTAGAAACATGGGAAAATTTATTATTATTCATCTCCACAACTTTGAGCACAAATATACAACGATATATGTTTAAACGATAATACTCACGTTTACGAGTAACTTGATTTTCAAGCAACTGATCACTTCTTTTGTGGGTCAGGTTGACATAATGATTTTGAAGCATAATCCAAAACTGTTGGTGTTCCCTGATTTGATGTTCACCGGTTTGAATTTGCTTTTCGATTTGTTTTATCTGCAATCGACAAGGGGATAAATAATATTCAAATTCAGCATAGCAATGAGAATTTTACCTTCATTTCAGTAGGATTTCCTCCATCTTCGCCATGGGTGCTTACGATCTCTTCAACTTGGCTATTAAGCCTCTCGAATCGTTGCATTTTCAATTCAATTTTGGAATGCATACGTTTTAATTCTTCTTCTAAATTATCCGACTTAGCTTCAGCTTGATCAACAGTTGCTTGTATTTCGTTATTTTTAGTTTTAGTTTTGAATACTACACTCCGTAGTTTTTCTACATCAAGCATTGCTTGTGCCAATTGATTTTGAACTTTTGATAACGAACAGTCGACGTTACGTCGCTTCTCTTGTGCTTGATTCAATAGTTTCAAGCGATAAGCACTAGCCTTATCGCTAATAAGATGATCCTGAGCTAGTTTTAAAATATCCTCTTCAGTTTTGAATTTCTTTTGATAGTTTTTAGCAAGATTATAATCAAGTCTACGGATTTCTGATAATAATTTTGCTCCTTCACGCGATGCTTCTTGTAAATCGACTTCAGTTCGCGCCAAAAAATCAGGGAATTCATCCAGTTTTGCTTGTAGCCCATTAAGTGTATCCATTTCTCGTTGACCTTAAATAATTCAAACGCCATATTAGCAATTGGTATATTACAATATAATAATTACTTCTCTATCTTACAATCACGACTGAGAACATTCATTTCATCTGCCATTCGCTGTCGAAAGGATTCTAACTTTTTATTAAGTTCCATTTCTCGTGCGATTTGCTTTTTTATTGCATCGATTCCATTCGAATTCAGTTTTATCTCTTCTCGTTGTTTTCTATAAAGTAAGTTACAGTGGTAAACAAGTATGATTGGTTTTCTTAAAGTACCTACCGAATATTGTCTTGAATTTGAAACATAATTTTATCTCTTGCCTGTATTGCGATAATAACTTCACTCCAGGCCTGCACTAGTCTCTTATGTTCATTTTGCAGAGCTTCTAAATCGGTGTTAGCGTCTGCAATACTCATATTGAGAACATTAACAACCTCTGTGATTTGTTTTTCATCTTCGACTATATTTTCAAGCTCGCCCTCTTTCTTTTTGACTTCCATTTCAAGTTTATAGAAAAGTATATCCGATTTTCTCTTCTCCTCGGACAACTGCTTCTGCAACTGTGCATCTCTGCTAACGATCCGTTTTGCATTCTTTACTTCATCTTCGACCTCGTAGGCCCACTGTTGGATGTTACTACGTAGGGTTTGCAGGTCTTCCAGCTCCATCATTCGATTGTTATAAAGGGTTTTTTGTATTCTTGTTAGTTTTTCCTTTTCGTCAAACTCTTTCTTAAGCACTTCTACCACAGCTTCTTCCTTCTGTCGTTTTTCAATTTGCTCATCAATTTTAGCGGATATATCTTTAATTTGACTCTCTTGATATTCAATTTTAGTTTGCATATCATATAATGCCAATCCCTGCTGTTCTCGCCGATCTTCTTTTTCTTTAACACGATATTTTATTTCAGTTATCTCATTTTCCAACTTATTTTTGGTACGTAAAAGGTGCTCCCTCAAAGATAGTTGGAATCTACGCAAGAGAGGATGATCTGGTGGAAGGATTCCCATTAGCTCAGGTTCCAATTCCGGTTCGGGAGCTGCGTCCGAAATATTTGCGAAATTGCATGACTCTAAGTCTTCAACCATTTTGAATATAATCTATTTTACGTAGATTGCTTTCAAAATATGCTTGTATATATTTGTATATTTGACTGATACTGAGTGCTGTAATAGTATTAAAGTGACTGGTATAGTTTGACAAAAATAACAAAAGCATGTTCGGTTGTTATGCGTAACGGTTGCTTATTCCCATTCCGTTTGATTTATGTCGTAATGTTACCATGCAAACATAATAGGTATTTGACTTATGTTTATATGAGTTATTACATTGTTATTAACATTTTTATGTGAGGTTAATATATAATATGTATATTAATGAAACAAATCTGTTGGTGCGAAAGAACCTATACCTAGGATCGATAAATAAGTGGAAGCAAAATACGGAATTATCGATGACCGGATTATCAAGCATCGATAGAATAATGTAAATGAATCGATGTATGATATTTAATTTTTGTATCCAACCCGCGCATGCGCTCCTTAACTTTGCCTTAGTTTCAATGTGCGACAAATGCGTTCATAATCAAGCAGCTTTTATACAAATCTTGGTGGATAAAATAATTTAAATTTTATTGAAGTACATTTCGTTTTTAACTAATGAATATTTAATAATAAACTATACTCAGGTATGTAAACAAATATTATTTAATAAAATTGGATAAATTTAGTGAATATAAATACATTTACATATAGATATGAAAAAGAACTTGCATATATCGTATATCTATCTATAAAAAATACATTTAACTATGTGTGACAACTTTTAACAGATTATGATAAAAAAAAGGAAAGTGCAGAATTTGATTAGATATTCGCACAAACAACAAGAAAGAAAACCGATGAGATTGCTAAATTTTACACTTTGGAATTTATTCATCCACACCCATACACCCACACACATATTCATACATGCAGTGCAGCTGGCGTCTCTGCTTTAATTTATTTTTTGATTGGCTTTATTTCTGGGGATGGGGTCAATAACGCAATGGGGCCCAATAAAGAGTATTTCAAAATCAGTTAGAAATATTTAACAATTATTAATTAACATTATTTTATACTCTATTATCATAGGAAACCCTTTAATTATGGATAACATGGGTATATCAACAGAGCCTAGTTTTCTCGAAGTCGAACTTCCGCAGACACTGCTTGAGTCGCCGTCAGTATCAAATTTTTTGCCAGATGAGGAGGCCTCCATTTGTCCTCTACTCTCCAGCAACGGTGGCCCTGTGCTATTGTCACATCCATTAAGCCAAAACATTGCAGCAAGCGATTTTAGCTCATCGAATATCAATAGCGAAGATTGCAAAGCGGAGACAAGCTCCTCTGATAGTAGCACAGGAATCGCCATAGATGCTCTGGAAGCGACATCGACAAACCTCTTTAACAAAGTGAATTATCATCACTTGCAGAACAACAACATTGTGACAAATCAGGTTAATAAGAGTAATACAATTAATACTTTACATATTAAAATCTGCCATTTATTCCCACTCGCAGGATGCCAACGGATGCTCAAGGTCTAATCGCAGAAAATCAAAGGAAACACCTTTTTTTGTTTCGTGGAACTGGAATCTTATTCGAAAGTGTACATTTTTCCTATTTGTATCTGGAGTTTTGGCAATGTGCTCGATAGTTGTTGCTCAAATACTGAGTATGCCTCAATATTGCAATCCAAAGTGAGTAATTTGAAACCGTTTAATGTATACATATGTATTTATTGTATTTTTCATAGTACTGTTTGGTATCGTGGAAGTGTCTTCTACGAGATAAGTCCAGTTGATTTTAAAGACTCGGATAATAATGGAATTGGCGACATTCAGGGACTCACAAATGACATTCGGGAATTTGCGGATCTGGGTATCTCGGCAGTACGGCTGAATTCAATTTTCCCAACTGGAATCCATTATACTGCTGGGAAAACGAATTCTTCGTCTATTAAAACTATCCGACCAGAACTAGGTAGTCTCAGTGATCTACGATCCTTAGCAAGCGGCTTGCAAGCACACAAGATAAATTTGCTATTGGATTTGCCGTTAGAACACATAGTAGTGGCAATTGATGAAAATGACGTTCTTAGTCTAGTTGCTGATGTGCTGAATCATTGGATTGATCATGGCGTACATGGCTTTTATCTTAAAGGACTGTACGCTTTTCCAAAGAAGAAGCTGATAAGTTGTCTGGCTTCATGGAAACGTATAGTTGGCCCAAATAAAATTCTTATTGTTGAAGAAACTCTACTTAAAATGCAAACTCAATTGGAATTATCCCAAATGCTGGATCATATCGATGTTGTTGATGTGGTACTTCATATCGAAAATGAAACACAAAGAATGAAAAATCGTATGGATATGATCCTTAACCAGATGCCCCTTGGAGATGATAAGATTTCGGTGCATTGGTCCCTAGCGAAAGGCAGCACAGAGTTTAATGAGAAAAAAGTGCTTGCAGCAACAATGATGCAACTTACATTACCCGGAACCCCGAGCATTCGATATTCGCATGGACAAGCCATAGCGCGAAATTCTCCAAATTCCACCGAACAGCACACTGGCTCTAAATCGACATATAATATTGAAATGGTTAAGCAAATGATATCGTTACGCAAACGATCTCCATCGATTTACAAGAATTTTATTTGCAAGGCAGGCAGCAATAAGGCAAACACTCAAATAATATCCTACAGCAATTCCCACCTTTTATTAATCGTCAGGAACTATCCCCGAAAGAATTCTTTTGTATCAGTTTCCAATTTCGGAAACACTGAGGTCAATTTGGACTTGTCATCAAATTTTTATAGTGGAAACTTAATGTTCGTTAATGAATCCACTGATAAAATTTTTTTTCAACATTTATTTATGAAATCGTTTGACACGATCATTGTTAAATTGGATAAATAATAAATTTTGTTGTGTATGGTATAATATGAATAAAAAATAAATATTCTTATAATATTCAAAAATAAAAGTGTATTTTTCTACTAATGCCAATTAAACCCATTAGAATTACAGAATGCATGTATGTACATTCACATGTATATACTACTTAGGTATATGGGCCGACCTTTAAGTTTTTTCAGGAATGGAGAATATGAGGAATCCAAAACACATGATGAGAACTTATGATAGTCAATGGATGAATCAATTGTTATTGATTAACTTTATTGAATCTGGAATCAAAAACTGAAAAGCAACAAAATAATATAATCGTATTATTAATAGTTCCCTAACGTATCAAAATAGATAAAACATATAAAAATGTATCTAATGCATAAATACAACAATAAATACAATTACTTACATCTATCTGTTTTTTTGTTAATCGTTTCTTTTCTTTTGTATTGCCAGGCAAAAATCATGTGAACCCTTAAAATGAAATTGATTTATTTTATTTGTTCAAAAAAATAAGGAATAGTTAAAAAATGTTTGTTGTAATTATAATTACACCTGAGTATAATCTAGATGTAAAATTTCTAATCACCATGTACATATCTTAAAATATATATAATAAACTAAGACGACGTCTTCGAAGTATCCGAAGCTCACACATTGTACAAAGTCGTATGTAAAATTTTATATTTGATTTAATTCTCCAATATTTTCGATATATATTTATATATATACACACACACACACACATAAACACATTATTAATGGCGTGTAATGGAATTTTCATACTATCAATCGAGGAAAATGAGATTATCTTATCTTGTTAACCTTGTATACAGAATTTACTATAAAATTGTTATTATTAATAGTAATAAACAACATAGCCTAACGATTGCGTTTATAATAGACTAGAGTTTTGACTGGATGAAAATCAAAAAATGAACGAAAAAAGCACCACTGCCATCTGCAGATAGAAACTTGCTACATTGTTGTATTCTTTAGAACCGGGAACCGTTTAGATTAAAACATGCTTGATTAGTTGAGCTGCCGAAATATCTGAATAAATGACTCGCAGCATTAATATCGTTCGACATAAATGAAAATATAAACTTAAAAGTGGCGGATACAGGATACAAAACAATACATTTAAGAACTCGATTATTATATGTGTTTGTATGCTTTTAAAATAGGTGAAGTAATTTCTTATTCCATTTATTACGTTTGTTACTAGAATACTGGGATCTATACATTTGGAATAAAGTTAATGATGATAATGATAAATTGTCGATAGCATTTACATTGGCAGACTGTGCAGTTATTGTTATTATTAAGCTAATTCGAGATTTGATTTTAGTTATAACAGTATTATATTCTCATATATCTATGAATGTACGTATGGCTATAGTTAAATAATATTGAACACTAAAGTGAAAAATGTATTGCTGTTTCAGTATAATTGAATACATTTTGAGAAATATAGTATTACATGTGTTACCCAGTTCTTATATTCTCGTATAAATTATTAAAAAGTGTTTTAACATAATTTTTGAACAGGATGTCGAATATTTGATTTGGAGAAATCACTACTTCTAATGTTAATAACAAAAAACAATAGGCTGGACTAGAATTATCACCACATTCATATATATATATATATATTGTGTAATTGTAATTGCAAAAACATTTGAAATTTAAAAATGTCACAACGCTTGTTTTAGTGTAATCAATGTAAACTAATATATATAAGTTTCTTCTTGGAAGATTCAATAATGGAAGCATTGCGTATCCTCCCAAAAAGAACGAGGTTTAAGGAAGATTTACACGTAAAATGGGAAAGATATTTTCCATATTTTGTCTTTGCACAAATTTCGGTATACATACATACGATTACATTTATTTATCGCATCCTTTTTAGCCAACCTCCCCAAAACAATACAAACAATTTAGTTGTATTAAACAAAAAATAATCGTTTGTGTTACTTGTCATTGAATCTTGTGATTACATCATTTTTAGCTTTAAAATTTCTGCTACTCAGCAGGTACCATATTTTGATCTAAATCGGGCTTAGTATCATCTGGATCCAAGCTTAAGCACTCGGCAAAGTAGTGCTCCATGGATGAGTACACGTGCTCCAATACTCCATTGAGTTCGTGACCTTCGTCAGCGTAGGTCTGTAAATATATTTAACATATTTGCGATTATAAAAAAAAAATAATAAAAATATAAAAGAACGTTCAAATCAATACAACAAATAAACAGTTACTGAAATAAATTTAATGCAACCCTTTGATGATCCCATCCTTGTAATTTTAATTATTATTTTTTGTATACCTCACCTGATATCGAAATAATATATTTGCTTCGGTTAATGATTTAGCTAATTGAACACCGTGCACATATGGTGCCGTCGAGTCTGCTAGGCCGTGGATTAGAAAAAACGAATTTGATTTTATAAGACGTGCTCGTTGCGTTGCATCAGCTTCTACGTATCCTTTATAGTTCTCAGCAGGCAGACCTAGTATTCGCTCGGTAAAGGCAGAATCTAAAAATAAGAATACTTTGTAATACATTTTTCATATTTTTCATAGAATCTACTAACTGTAATACAGCCAATCTGTGATTGGGGAGATTGATATTCCACACTTGAAGACTTCTTGTTGCGTCCCAAGAACCATTGAGGTGACATATCCGCCATAGCCCCAGCCCCAAATACCAACACGGGTTTCATCTAAAAAGCTTATGGTATCCAATAGATATCTGTGCACGTAATTAAACAATAATGAAACATTTTTTCTCAATACTTTCAAAATATTACTAATACCTTAATACGGAGATTTGATCTTGTACCTCCACGCCTCCCAAATGTCGATATAGAGATTTTTTGCTTTGCCCTTTGGCACCTCTTACATCCAAACGTACATAGATCACGTCATTTCTGGAGGACATATATGTACCCCAGTCTATTCGAAATTTTTCCGAAACTGATTCTGATCCGGGACGTCCGTTTCTATATAAAGCAGTTAGTGGAATTTCAATTAAATATTTTTAATGAATATTAATAGTACTTACACTTCGACTACGACTGGGAACGCTGCATCTCGAAGCTCTTCTCTCCAGCTTGGCGGTAGGAGTAATTGCACCTGAGCTCGACTTCCGTGCGGTAATGGTATCTCAAATGATCTTTGAATGGGTAATGCCAATTTCTGTAGCCTTTCCGTATAAAATGGACGAGTATCGTATAGGATTTTCACAAGACTGTGGGTTTTTTGCATATGAACTCCTGATACAGGCAGCCCGGGACCTTGACATTCTAAAATGTAGTATTCAATTCCATAATTCGCTGCAAGGCCAAATGATGGGGTTATGAATGCGTCGAAATTTGAGCAGTTCACGTAATAATATCTGCTACTCCAAAGAGCTTCACCCAAATCACAAGTTATACATTGTGGCTCACTTCTGTCGATAGAACAACTTTAGATTACTACTATTGCAAGTCATGCACACACATATATATTCCGTCAGACTTACTTTCTCGTGTCATCGTGAACAGGATCTTTAACGGAATACAAATGTCTTTGACCAGGCTTTTTGTCTTGTGTAGCAAGATAATATACCATGTGATTAGCAGTATCCCAACATAAGATTTTCAAAACCTAATTGAAATTCATTTAACAGAACGAATAGAAAATAGAAAATTATTTTTATATTTTATAATTGCATACAACCTTACCTCATAACGGCCATGGGATATTACTGAAATTCGTTGATGTGTAATTGTTATGTGCTTGATGTGCGTGAAATGATCGTTTCCCGCCTCCTGAACACTTGCAAGCAGCAAAAAGCTGTTTCCATCTGGTGCGAATACGGGATGTGGAAAGATATCGAGCCATTCATCTTCGGGAGCACGCTCAGAATGAATCTTAAATGAGATACATTAATTCAACTTAAAACGTTCTCTATATGATAATTAACCTAACTTACCTCTATGCACATCCAGTTTTGATCTCTTGAGCACGTAGCAATAATACTATAGTTTTGAGAACGCATCATAAAAACTACAGATACCTGATTATTGCTATTTGATATCCAGCCCGCTGACGTTAGGTAATAGTCCCTATTTTAAATGACAGATTTTAATAAATATTTGATATATAGAATGTTATCGTTAGCATTTTACTTACTGCCCATTTAAAGTAGGAGGCGGAGTTAATTCGTATTTGGATATATCCATAAAATTTGTTATGTCAACTACCCACAACTGAACTTCGGGATTGGCAGTGCCTGGTGTGGGGTACCGTACGTTTTTTGTTTCAGGAAATGAACTTCCCGATGCCATGCCGCTACCGGCAATTATAGCTCCAGATGATAACCATGGATATGTCATCATTCCGACATGGGTATCATTAAATAAGGCAAACATGAAGTGGCTACCATCAGTTGATGACCAAATTGCTTCCGGAATATCGAAAATTTCCTCTAAAATATAGTATAATTTTAAATAATAATAATAGCCCCAAAACAAAAGAAAGTTCTAACAAATTAATCTAATTTCAAGTAGAAGGATAGGTGGAAGTAAATCAACTCATATCATTACCCTGGTAGAGCCAATCTGGAATTCCATTGTATATATTATTATCATGCCCTGTTGTAGTAATCCTTATATCCTCTTCCATTGAAGGCGATTGTCGTACAAATATATCATTGTCAGCAACTATAATGATTGAAGTTGTATTTCCGAGCCAGGCTGCATATTGAAGACGTGTTCTTTGTACCTTGGAAGAGTCCTTTAGCTTCACAGGCATATGGTGATCATTATCTACATCATAGATTGTGTAAAACGCAGTAAACGATTTCTGAAAAATCTAAAAAATAAGAAGCAAATTATCTTTATTCGAACAATTAGAAAACGACCCGCATTCACTTACTTTTTTAACATTATGACTGAACAATACGTATTTAAGATCGTGCGAGCATTGATATCCCCGAACATTAAGTTGGCGAATTGTGTGATTTGTGACTAAAATATTTATTGAGTTCAGCGATGTATCTAATATGGAAAGCCCTCCATCGTCTGATTGGAATACATATTTTTTCGTTGTTACCCAAGAAGGTTTTAATCTCGTTGGAGTCAATTCTCCTTGTAAATATTCATCAAGAATCATTCTACGACCTGACCAGTATAAAAGTTCATCAACATATCTAAAAAATACAATATGATATTCAAATTTACGATTGAATAATATAACCTTGTTGTGATTTACGTACCCCAAAAGGTATATGGCTGTTATTATTCCAGCTATTACAAAACTAATAACTAGTAATGAGAAAATAATACTGCGCCAGTTATGTCCGTCCTCCAGATCCAATTCTGTATCTTTTTGTTTGGGATCTTGAACTTGTAGAGTCTCATCGGGTGGTAATCGCCATGAACCCCCACCTCCTCCACGATCAGAACTTATATTGGCATGCATTTTTTCAAAAACAAATCGGCACGTTTATTTCAAGCCAAATCCTTGAAATGTAAAGTTATGTCAAGTTCAAGAGTGCCTCGGACGGTTTTGGAAGTAAGAAGCTAAAAATTAGAAAAATACCTTAGATATGTAGATCATTCGATCTAACTAATACTGCAGAAAAGACACTTACATTGAATTAATCATTATGCCGATGCTATCTCTGTCATCGGTTTCTGTTGTTCAGTGTTATTTGGTGTAAGCAATGTCCTACTAACCAATTCAATTGAATACCAGATTAAATCTTGTTTTTTTTTTATACAATAAAAACTTGTATCTTACCGGCATACATTGATTATAGTATGATTCAATACTTTTCTGGGAACCCAAAGATAAAAGATGCGAAACGCAGATACATTTTCAACTTGTTTGCCTCCATAAAGCTTGAAATTATGATCACAGATCTGCTTGATAGCCTAGCATAGAGTTTAATCTTTTGTAAGTGTGTTTGATCGGGTAATTATCTTAAATTCAAAACTTTTGACTTACATGAAATACATACTGTTGCTTTTAAAGGAGTCGCTGTTTGAATGATCGTTAGTTGTAGTTTCTACTATTTCACTCGTTGTTTTGTTTGTATTTTTTTAATTTGGTTGCTTTACCTAGAGACACAGTTAAAAAACATTGTGCAATATTAGCACGAATGTACACATGTATGTAGATACATATGACATGACTATATAAGAGAATCTAAGTCTAGCCCCACCATACTTAATTTGATTCTATGCATAGTTCCTGTCAGCACCGAGACTATCTTACCCCACCTCCGCTGTTTGCTGTTTAATCCCGTAAATTATGCCACACCTTTGTAAATGCGCTATATACATACAAGCATATGTACATGCATACACATAGGTATGTATGTATGTAAGTACATTGCGTGAGAAAATAACAAGACCCCCCGTTCAATAGGTAACAAGTAAGCGGAAAAACATCATTTGTTTAAAGAAAAGAAGGTAACAAAATAAAGTTCAGGATAAAAATCGACAATGACCTTTAGCGGACTTCCTTGGGTCTATAAGCTTGCGAATAAAATGGATTTCAATGTTTTGGCGGCTCCCGTTGATACTTTTACAAATAATTAGGTATGTCCTTGTGTGTACGATTGTATGAATGTCCATGTATGTATGCATGTAAATATCGGTAATATTTACTTTCGCTCACTAACACAATTTTAGGTTCATGCTACTTTGATTCGTTATTGGGAAATATTGCACAACAAACACACACACATGCATATGTATGTAAATATGTATATGTCCGTTACATGAATATTATCTTGTGAACTCTATTTCAGAATTTTAAGTTATTAATTATTATTATTTAAGATAATTATAACAAGTTTGTTAGCAAGACGTGTTGGTTTATGAGGAATCTCTGTTTTTGTCACAATTTTGTCTATTACATAAATGGCCTCGGCATCACACGAATAGTTGTATAAATACATTAAGAAATAATAAATAATTAATAAGACACTTTAAAAAACATAAACTTATGCACACACATTTGTATTATTTATACAAGTTCAAATTATTACATTACTTGTATAAATACGGTTATTCACGAGTATTCTCGAGCTTATATATTTATAATTGTTTATTAATAAATTTATTTATGAATCGAAATTATTTTTATGCACACTTAGTTAGGCATTGACATTCCGAGTATTTTTATATGTGCATGTTCACATAGAAAGAAACAGAGAGGCTTTTATATTTTTGCTACATATTAGATACAACCTTCAGAATGTACATGGGCAAACTTTTGTGTTCGTATGTATGTATGTATGTATGTGTACACGCATATAGTACTTTCTAACGACAGCAGTGGAAGAAGACCGAACTGACTGTTGGTATCTCAGTGGTATTTTAATGGAAGACCATTACCCAGCGACTGGCAACCCGGGACTAAAACCTGCCTTGACTGCCGCGACAAGAATTGCGAACAATTTTGCAGAGAGGATATTTCTGTGGCGTGTGATTATGCTACTGTAAATACACGTACAAATTCAATGTGGGACCAAAATTTGAAAGCCTGCAGAAATATTACAGAGACATCTTTAATTGATAATTTAAAACAAATATTCTAATTTATATACTTTACTATTAATTATTTTTTTAGCTAATATTTAAATTTATAATTTATTTTGTGGGTGAATCTATTTGTTATTTACTATTTATTTCTCTCAGTGTATAAATAAATACCGTTAAGCAACCAAATCTAGGGCTGGGAAATATGTCTTATAGTAAAATACGTTTTTATACCATCAAAATTAAATGTTAAGCAAAATGTTGAATTTATATCTGACTAATTCATCTTTATAATAAATCTAAGTCTGTTAGTTAGTTGTACAAGTCGACTCTTGGGAATTTTTCTCTTAAGTCAAGAGAGCTACCCTCTCTTATGTCAATGGGGTTGTATATTGTATTGTATATTAACTCAATGAATTTACAATCGATTGTACTACTTGTAAGCATCTGAAAATAATTGTTGTATCACGTGTTATGTATTCCTTGAATTTAATTTCAGAATTGAGAATGTTTATAATTGTATATATCAAATAGTGATCAAATTAATCGAAATATTTTCAACCCATTGAACTAGTCCATACATCGATAACAATCGATGACTAAGATCTTCGAGCAATCATCGCTATTGTCAAGCATGTCTGCGCGTTAGTCCATTTGTTTTAGTTTTGTTTAGTACTTGACGTCGTTGTTTTAACAATTGGAAATAATTTTATTTATGTAAGGTTATAATTATATTTTAGCAATAAATTAATTCAGTATTAATCTTTGTTTTTTTTTACAGATTTGCCATATTTTTCTACAATGCGCACAACCCGAAAAAAACCTGAAAAAATTAGTCATAAGAGGCCTCTGAATTTCCCACCTCGCCAAATTCCCAAACATGTTCTTAAGCGAACTCTGGAGATTGTGAACAATTCAAATGATGAGTTCTGGTTAAACAAAAGCTCCTCATGTAGGGTGCCAATTAACCATGAATCTAATGACTTAAGACAATCAGATTCTGTTAAGAAGCTTAATATTGCTCGAAGGTGCCTGTTGACAAGGGATTGGAAAAACTTGGCCAAATTATTAACATCGAACTTAATTGGAGACAGTTCTATTCAGAAAAGCTCATTTCACATATTTTCAGAAGTGAGTAAACTTAAACTTATTTAAAAATGAATATAATTTAATTTCATCTTTCATTTCAGTATGCTTCAGTTTTGCTAACACTAGAAAATCCAACGCTGCTTGAGAAATTACAACAAACGATGACACCAAACCCTAATCATGCTTCTAACAAGAGTAAACCTGAAAAGCCAGATGCTGCAGATAAATCTATATTAAAAGAATAATCTAACGTTAATAATTTTTTCTACTTTAAATATTTGTTTACTTCAGATTATAAAATAAACAATAACAAAGCATGTAAAGTCAGCTGTTTTGTAGATTTTAGCAACAGGGGTTTTCGCCAACCCTAAATAGATTCATTTATCGGAGCAGAAATTCGAAAGTGAACTACTATCGATAAAAATAATAGTACATATTGTATGTAAACAACGCTCACCGCTATTTCTCATCGTTGCGTTTTTTGTTGCTAATAGCGTGAGAGATTATAGTATATTTTACAATTGTTTTATCTCTTGATACAGGAAGAAGATACAAATTACATACAGGAATTCAAACCGGATGCCTGTTGTAAAGGAAAATCAAAAATATACTTCAATACCATGGATGCTTTAATCTAACATTATCGCTCCGGTCCCGATGGTTTCTATTGTTTGCAGTTCTAAAGTATAATTTAAAAAGGCAAGTTGTGTTAAAAATTGTATTTTGGTTAATAACATAACATTTAATTTGCAGAAGTTAAAATGAATTCGCAGAATATATCATTAGACGCTAATATGGCTAACGAAAATGTTAATTTGGATTTGAGTTCGGAAATGGTCCTGGACCACTGTATAAAAAGCGAAATAACTTTCGAAGAAGAAAGGATAACAGACACAAAGTTCTTAGATTTACCGCTGGAAATGGTATATCAAGTTGAAGTTGGATGCACACAGGTTGATACGTCTTTTTCAATAAACAATATTGGAGAGATGTGTGAGCTCCAAAGCAATCCAGAAGAACAAACTGCGGAGGTAAATGAGTCGGTAATGTCAGATGCATTAAATGACCACAATTACACTTCCCAAGAAATTGTGCTAAGCCAACCAAAACTCGACAACGTTAAGGACGTACTCTTAAGTCATATATTCTCAAATGGTCAATATGTCGAAAATCTCCCAGTAAGTGTGTCAAACTTCATTGATAACACTATAAGCAAAATTAAAACACTGCGTTCAGAGTGCATAAATAAAAATACAGAAGAAACCATTCCAACCGAATGTTCATCAAAAAATAATAATAATGACAGTAATCTTCCGACAACATGTTCTGAGCCACTTGAAATTGAGCCCTATGATGAATATTTTGAAAATCTCTATAATAACATAAATGAAGATAAATCAACGCTTACCAAATTCATCGCTGAAACAAAAGATTGTGCCAAAGAAATTTACAATGAATGCAATTTGCAACAAACAGAAGAAGAATTTAAAGTCTTTATATTGGAGAAAATTGGAAAGTTAAAAAAAATTGTTAATGTTATAAATACCAGTGATCAATCTGTGCAAACAATTCCAACAAGCCTCTATAAGAAGAAACACCGCCTCAATTATAATGCAAAAAGAAGTCTTCAAGATACATCTGACTCTTCAGATATGAAAAGTGATCAGGCTGTCAGCGACATTGAATCGAAAAGCGATCCTATTATTAATCGTAACTCTTGTCAACGTATAAATAAGAAAAATGATCCTAAAAAGGAAATCGTATATGATGATGGTATAGATCTCTCTAAATTTATAAAATTCGAAATTACCAATAGAAAACTCCGACTTTTATCTTCTGAGTTCAAATCTGAGGCATCCACCTACTCATCAGACGATAATACGGATAAGGAAATTGAAAGGTTTGCTGTGATTTTATTGCGTTGCTTAAGATATATACTTATTGAAATGAGTCTTTTTTGAACAGGTTAACGAATTTAAGTGGCCTAAAAAAACGCCATGTAATCAATGCCACACCGAAACTCACGAACAGAAGCAGGCCAAAGAAGTTGCACGTGAAAGACGTAAATTCCTTGAATGAATCGGACGATGATTCAGAATCAAATGATGCCGCCAGTTATAAAGTTGTAAGTACTGGAAAAACAGATATTAATATGCCTTTATATATTTTATATATATTTTATCTTTCAGAGCGACGACGAAGTCATAACGGAGGATCAATATCTTTTACGCTTCAATGAGAAAGTAAAAAATGAATTATTAAATGAATCAAACAGTGACTCTGGGCTCTCAGATCAAAGTGAATACAATCTTTCCAAGGAATCTTCTTCTACCGAAAATGAAGAAAAAAGAACATGTATTGTGGATAAATTTTTAGAAGTCTTTCAGTCAGAAGATGATGATGATGATGATGATGCTGCTGATGATGATAATGATGAGGATGGTGATGATAATAATAAAGATGAGGACGATAATAATGATGATGACGATGACGACGATGATATTAAAGATGAGGGTAACAATGAAAACAAATCAGAAGTTGAGCAATTGAAAGAATCAGACATTTTTGATGTAAGTGATGAATTATTGAATGATAATTGTATTCAAAAAAAGAGATCTAAGAAATCATTGGAAAAATTAAGGGCTGAAGCGGAAAAACGTAATCATGATGAAGAAATAGTTCTTAGTTCAGAGAGTGAATTTTCGGAAGCGGAACCGGAGCCCCAACAAGAGAAGAATAGACTTATTAAACCAATGCTGCGCCTTGATCAATTGGCAAGCGAGACAAGAGTAGCCCAAAAGTCCGAAACCGAGAGAATACGAAGGCTTGAAAAAAAACATACAATACTATCAAAAGCAATTAAAAATAGTTCAAGTCCTGTTAATAAAAGCAGCTTAATACTCGACTACATTGAAAAAACGAAAACATTTATCAAAGTCGACGAAGAAATTCTCAAATATTTAAAGCCTCATCAGATCGATGGCGTAAAGTTTATGTACGATTCATGTTACGGCGGAATTGATCATACTAAGAAAAGCTCTGGTTCCGGGTGCATTTTGGCTCATTGCATGGGTCTGGGAAAAACCCTACAGGTAATATATTGTTATAAAATACTGCTTTAGTAACTAACAATATTTCTTAATTGTAGCTGATTGCTTTGTTACACACTGTCGTTTCATATAAAGAGCTAAATACCACTAAGGTTCTTGTGCTTTGTCCGAAGAGCACAGTTATGAATTGGGCAGATGAAATGCACCGCTGGTTGGGTCCACTAAAGCGCAAAACTCATATGAAAGTTTTCGTATTTCCGGATGCATCGTAAGTTTAGTGAATTTTCCTGTCTTAATTATTTTTGCTGATACTTTCTTTCTTTTTGTTAGAGATATATCTGAAAAATTACGAATATTAGAGGAATGGTCAACTTGGTCTCTCAATAAAGCGGGTTGCTTATTGGTTGGCTACGAGGCTTTTCGGACGCTTGTATTTTATCACTCCTACAAAAACAGAGGGAATTTGAGTTCCGCTAAGTTGGAGATAATTCGCGATAAAGTTACTAAATATTTGCTCCAACCTGGTAAATATTAAAAACGAACAATTAAATTTAATATAACAAATTTTAATCAATTTGAACCTCTTCTTTTCAGGTGCTGATCTCGTTGTTTGTGATGAAGGTCATGTTATAAAAAATAGCAAGTCTGCTATAAGTCTCGCTGTTGCTAAAATTATAACACCGAAACGTATTATGTTAACCGGTACTCCAATTCAGAACCATTTAAAAGAATGTGTGTATTTTTATATCCGCTACCCATAGGGTAGAAGGGTACTGTACTATAAATAAATAATATACTTTGCATTACAGATTACAGTATGGTTAATTTTATAAAGCCACTGTATCTTGGAACTGAAAAGGAATTTGCCAACTTATATTGTAATCCCATCAAGAATGGCCAGCATAAGGATTCAAGTAAGAAGGATATTACTGTGATGAAGCAAAGATCTTTCGTTCTGCACAAAAAGCTATCGAAATTTGTTCAGGTATGTATCTTAGTCTGAATTCTTAATTTCTGAATAATAGTCATTATAAAATTTGTATTTTTTTATAGAGAAAGGAAGCCGAGTTGTTAAAGACATTTTTGCCACAAAAATTTGAGTATGTTTTATTCATTCCGATGACTGCAGTACAGGTAACAGTATAATAACTCGTATAACTATAATTATCTATATGAGTATTTATTTATATCCCTTTTGAAGAACACACTTTATGAATATATCTTGGAGGCTATAGCAAGCCGTGGAGATAGTCGTGGCAAGAGCCTTATAACAGATTACACTGTCTTAAGAAAGGTAATAATCTAAATTTGGAAAATACAATTAAAATGAATGAATTTAATAAAATATAAATTTATGTAGATATGGACACATCCGAAAGTTTTGGAGGATGCCTGGAAAAATGCAAATATGGTAAGCATACCAACATCATTATTAATATAACTTCATACGACTTTGTTATAATTCTAGCAAAAAAATAAAAAAGATATTAAAAAACCAGGATGTCCGAATTCCGATGATGATCAACCTGACGACATTTATGATAGTCAAACTGGTCTTATTTCTGTGAATAACGATTGGTGGCGGAAATACCTTTCGAAAAAGGATTTAGAAACAATAATGCCAAGTAATAAGCTACGCACAGTGTTTTCTATCCTTAGAATGTGCGAAGAGAAAGGTGAAAAATGGTTGGTTAAAAATATACTCTACTGTCAACACTTTGATTAATTTCTTATTTTTAGTCTGATCTTTTCCGCTTTTGTTGCTGTGTTAAATGTGGTTGAATACTTTTTTAAGAAAATTACTCAAAATGATCCTGAAATATTACAACACCTTTGTAAGTAATGATATAGTATCAAATTTCATTATACCACCCATTTAATTACAAATGAAACTTTAATTTGTATAATTTAAATAGATGTACCTTCGAACATTAAACCCGCAAGTACTTGGATCAGTGGTCAAGATTATTATCGACTCGATGGCAAAACCCCAAAGAATATCAGGCATGAAATGATAAAAAGGTTCAATAGTGAAGCGAATAGACGAGCCCGCGTATTTCTTATCTCAGCTAAAGCTGGCGGCCAGGGAATAAACCTGATTGGAGCCAATAGAGTTATAATATTGGACACATCCTGGAATCCATCTAACGATCAGCAAAATATCTTTCGCATTTTCCGTCTGGGACAGAAAAAGAATTGCTATATTTATCGATTGATTGCAATGGTAAGTTTCATATCGGAATCAAATTGAATTATTAAAGCTATAAGTTATTTCTGTGCAGGGAACCATGGAGGAAAAAGTGTACTCTCGCTCTGTGACGAAGCAAGCTATGAGCTTCCGAGTGGTTGATGAGCAACAAATTGATAGACACTACAATATGGCCGAATTAGCAGAACTTTATACGTAAATGCATAGAAACTATATACCAAAAGCATTCATTTTAATTCAGATTATTATTAATACATTCTCCAAATTCCAGATTAACGTATCCCAAACAAAGCGAAAGACCTTATCCTTTACTTCCTAAAGATACTATATTGGCTCACCTATTGCGGCAATCCGAGTTGGTTTATAAGTACCATGAACATGACAGTCTACTGGAAAATAAAGTGGAGCAAGAATTAAGTGAACAAGAGAAAGCTGATGCATGGGACACATATGAAAGGGAATTACAAATGAATTTAGGTACGAAATTTACAAAATAGATTACATAGACAATTAATAATATACAATTCATTAATTTCTAGCACAACAAGAAGGAGCAAATGCAGATAAGTAAGTTATATAATATTAATTTAATTAAGATTTATAATAATACTAATAACATATAATAATTAAAAAATAATAATAATTTAATATGTTTTCCAGAATTCCGAACTCTGTTTTGCCTTCAAAACTTAATCCATATTTCGGATCGGTTCCTCCAGGTCTTGATGTGAGTAATTTTTTTTATAAATTTTAATACAGAAGATTACGAATTTTATTTTATTGATTTACAGATGCAAGCGTTGCTGAATTATAGCCTCCAGTCGTCTTCCCTTATGCAGCCGTATAATTACGGTTTGAATCAAAATTATTTAGATTATTTAAACTTGTATCAAAAGTGTTCATCCCTCCGTTATCCAGATATGAACGCCTGTCTTAATGACACTAGTCTAGCTGCCTCTCTTTTTGGAGTTGGCACTTCACCGAGCCTTAATCACATGCAATCGCCTGCATCAATTCTATCAAGCATGCAAAGCCTTTCTAGCTCAAAGACACATCCAAAGGACTTCAGTATGTTTGATTCTCAAAAGAGCCGCACCAACCCTATAGCTCACCCCGCACTTCATCCAACAACTTCGACAGAACCAACTGCGAATCTAAATAATATTGTTACAAGCTTGGGTCAATATAAACATTTGCTTGATAATCCCTTAGGAAATCTATTAAATTACTCGAATCAATCGTATTCTACGCCAGGTCAAGCAGAAAGTTTGCTTTCAAATATGAAAGCATCCCTTCCCGGCGAACTTTACCCTGAAAAGATACTAGAAACCAGTGTTACAAAGGATAAACCAGCCAGACCTAAATCTTCGGGCGATCAAGGTAGTATTAATAAGGGTTCGATATCACAAGATCTGAGACCCACTACAACAGTCGATCTTACACCGACATCCACACCGAGTTTGGCTACTATCATCCCGTTGGACAGAAATATGCAAGCTTTAAGAAAACAACATCCACTTTCCACAACATCCGTTGATCTTACCATCAACACTTCTGTAAATAATTCATTACCCTCAAAAAATACTCCCCCTCTGCCAACTGTACAACGACAAATTAACTTAGTAAATGATGAGGATAGAAGTCACAAGAATCAAAAGATGGGAAGCCCAAACTTCCCATCAGGTTTCCCTGTTGATAAAGGGTCATCCATATTATCGAAAGCTTTCCCCAAAACTGACATGCAAATAATCCCAACGAATAGCCCACCAGGCACGATTAGCATTACGAAACAGCTTAATGAAATGTCTCCCAGTATTTCCCTTACTGCAGTTAACTCACCCAATGAAAAATCTAGATCACAAAGTCAATTAATTGATAAAATGGATAAATTGATAAATAACGGGACAACAATTTCAAGTACAAGTAGTAGGCAGGCGACAGCAAATGTTTTCAAACCAAGAAAACCCTCGAATCCGAATGTATTTCCATTGCCGAAGGCCTCAACGCTAACCAATTCCCAAAAGGTTCTTCCAGGTAAAGACAAATCAATACCAATTTTAGTATCCCAGACAAAGAAGATGATGAAGGAATATTCATCCATGTTAAGGACAGAAATTGGTAAAAGTCCTGTCACAAAAGCCCCCTCCAAGCCTGAATCTTCATCATCCAGTATAATTGGTAGTATAGACCCCAAAACCTTAAACCAAAAGAGCAGAACAGAAACGGGATTAAGTATTACTAAAGCGTCCTTACCATCTCAAATATCGAATACAAATACGCCAGCAAATATTTGTACTAATGTGAAGGTAACCACTGGAACAAGTTATAGCAGTACCCCTGTGGCAAACATACGAACAACAAAAGCAATATCTGGCGAAAGCGGATTCACTTCCAACGATCATAGAAATCTTAATGTAGTCAATTTACCAGGGTGAGATTCAAGAACTTATTTTAAATAACCCAAATTTAACTAGTTTTTTTTTTACAATTTCAGAGATAACCAACACATTTTAGCCAAAAAGAGGCCATCTGAAAGTGCGGGGAATCTTAGTATTAAGCGAACTAAAATATAAATAATAGTAGAATATGTAAATAAAATGACCTTTAAGCTAACGTTTTATTTATAACAAATATTTATAATATTTTTTTTTGATTTTCTAACATAAATTTATTCTATCCTATACTACTTTGGATGCGGGGAATCTTTGTATTAAGCGAACTAAAATGTAAATAATAGTAGAATATGTAAATAAAATGTCCTTTAATCTAAAGTTTTATTTATAACAAGTATTCATAATTTGTTCTTTTTTCAAATATGAATTTATTCTATCGAGCGGTGTTTCCTAAATTAGTTTGGATGAACTGATAACTAACCCGATTGCGTTTATCTGGGTATTGTCAGGGGTTTCATTATCCCAGTTTAAATCAAATTGAATAATAATTATTTTAATTTTTTAAATTTTATTAACCATTTGCAAAACAAAAACTCATTTTCTTTTCTTCAAATTGTATACATTAATTATGTTCATTTAATTGTATTTAATTTAAATGTAATACAATTTTTAAGTTCTTTATTTTGGTTGATAACTGATAGTCGTTGACATTAAATAAATAAATATTTTTAATTGACAATCATCTAGATAAATCCGCGAAGCAGAGACGTAAAATGAATACTGATAACTGATTTAAACAACACAATTCTCTTACGGCAGACGCAAGTCGAGCTTTTGTTATACAAGCTTTGCACAGCGCTGCTGTTATACACTCTGGCAGTGCAGATTGCAGCATCTGCGCAGAGGATATGGTGCACATGGTACTTCCTTAGCTCGTTCTCTCTGGGGATGCGCACCATGAAAACGCAGCTTTTGAACTTGGCAGTCATCATAAAGTGGTCCGAAGAGTTGGACGTTCGCGCATGCAGTAAAAATCGGAACGCGGGTCGAAAAAACAACGCGAATTTAATATAAATTTTATGTCAATGGATTGAAAAGCCCTAAACCTGCAAACTCAAAAAAGGCAAGTTTGCTCTATACACATTTTTTTGTAGTTTTCCACTTTTAGCGCGTTGTTCCGTCAATTGTTTATTGTGTTTTACAATTATTAATAAAAAAAGGGATGCACCGGCAACGGGACGTTTTATCGCCTTATAATTTAATTATCTTCAACAGATACTCAAAGTGAAAATCCTCGAAAAACTCGAGAAAAATTTGACAGAGTGCGAAATGGTTGGTAAACAAGTGATAAGAATTATGATAACAGCGTTTTGATTATCGCGTGTTGTCACATGCGAGGCATAACTAATTATTATAACGGTTAATAGATAAATATTTCTCTCTCTTTATGCCTGTCTTTACCTATTTAAAGGCGCTCTTTGCTAAGAGCACCACTCCTGCGTGTGTATGTACATATGTGTGTGCGTCAAGAATTGCAATGCTCATTAAATGTGATAAGAGAAAATATGATATTGTGTTTATGAAATTAAAATCATCTGTCGCGTATTATTATTATGAGAGAAATATAATATATAAATAAACAAATGAATATACAGTTTTTTTTATCCAGATATATTTTTTTTTTTATATTAAACGATTAATATTTTTATATTTGCGATTTAAATATTTTATTAATAAAACTAATACCAAAAATAATTGTTCGGTTTCCAACTTCACTTCCTATTAAACTCTTAAAAAAGTGGTTCTGCGCGTAGTATTCAAGAAAGTATAACGTAAGTATATTATATGGTATAACAATATAATTTACATCTCTTTATAAATTTATTTTGACGGCTCTTAATTTAGGAGCCAAACTCTGTCTGCAATATTGACATCGGGCAAACAGCTGTTTTATGAATTAAATATTCAACGGACCTGCGCAATTCGCAAAATTCTCAACTCATTTTACTCATAAATACACACCCACACCAACAGGCATATGCTGCAGGCAGAGCAAAGTATTTATAATAATCGTGTTCTCTTGCCATGTTAAGAGTTAAGTGCATTTTGATAGCTTCTTATGACCAATATTTGGCTTGTGGGAGTCGTCAGCTTTTTATGTGGAGTCTCGAGTTTGAGTCTACAAGTGCTTTATGCAGTTTCAGTATTATGTACTTTGGTTTTTACGTACAATAGAGTATTTCATCTTTCATAATATTTAGGCGGTAATTCTTAATTTCTTATTGCAACTCAACAGATATTACACTGAGTGGGACTGATGGAAATAGTTTTGGATAAAGTCCATTGAGTCAGATTGATTGAATTCTGATCTTGAAATACTTTTGATTTATGTATTCTTATTATTTAATTTATTTATTTTTGAATTATTATCTATTAAGAATAATAGCTTAATTCTTGTTTTCTTATAATTCCGTAGCCGGTCTCAATCCTAGTAAAAGGTCTTTTCTTCGTTTTCTGAACTATCTTGAAAACCTTTTTCAATTCCCTTTTAAACTACCTCTTCTACATTTCAAATTATTTACTTTATTCCTTTAAATTCCTCTACAATCCAAAATCTTTCCTATAATACTTTCCAGATAATTACTACAACCGCTACGATTTTAGGTTATATGTATTTGATATTACACTGGCTCTACTTATTCAGCTATAAAAATGATTCGGCTTTGCGATGAAAAGTGGACGCCGTTATTCTTCATTAGCTTTACATTTACTTTATGCTACACTGCAGGAGCGACAGGTATGCACTGAGATTATAAATGCTTTATATAATGTTTTTCAAATTTGAGTTGAATGATATCATTATATTTCGATTCATTATGTTTCGATTGTCTTCCGTGTTTCACCAAAAAAGATCTTTCGAACTATATTGACACTCAAGGACCGAGCTTTTCCCTTGAACCGCCAAGTAGAATTGAGTTTATGAACACAGCTGGAAGCACGGCAAATTGTATAGCTCTCGGAAATCCACCACCCACTGTTCAATGGCTTGATAAGGAAAATAATCCAATTACTTCCATATCCAAGGTAATTAACAAAGTTTTATTGTATATTACTAATGATCGTTGGATGGATCCATGTTGCCTTCATTTGCATTTGTGTATCTTTCAGATCCGACACATTTTGGCTAATAATTCATTACATTTTCCGCCATTCTCGGCTGAAGAATTTCGACAGGATGCGCATTGGTCAGTATATCGCTGTACAGCATCAAATAGCGTGGGTACAATAGTATCTAGAGATATTGTTGTTAAAGCAGGTAAGCAAGTTTAAAGGGAAAGGAAATTACATTTTAGTTATAAGTCAAGCAACACTCGCAATTGATTTTCATTTCAGTGGTTTACCAACATTACGAACCGGAGGTTCAAAATCCCGGTGGATTTATTGGTAGTAATGTTTTGATAAAATGCAACATCCCCTCCTTTGTAAAGGAGTATGTTACTGTAACTTCTTGGTTACAGGAACCGAATTTCAACATTTATCCATCACTGGAGGGCGGTAAGTTTATTTAAAGTTATATTATTCTATTAGAACATCCGTTATTTATTTAACACGTTTCGTATTTATATTATAGATGGAAAAAATCACATGTTGCCCACTGGTGAACTCTTAATCTATAATATAACAAAGAATGATTCGCAAAAGGTTTATCGTTGCCGAACACATCACAAATTGACGCAGGACTCGGTAGTCAGCAGCAACGCGGGCAAAATACAACTAACAGGTGAGTTTCAGTTAGATGAATATTAAGTTGAATGGGTCAATATATTTCGGAAACAAGTCTACTAATATAATATATAAACTTTTTCATTCTTTTAACCTTTCAGAAATACGTGAACTTGTTCCGCCGATAATCAACGATAAACGAGTTTCGCTAGTCGCCCGAGTTGGAGACCCTTTAGTACTTGCATGCATAGCATACGCAAATCCAAAGCCAACTTGCAGGTGAGATCTACTTACAATAAATGATGTTAGCTCTAATGTGATAAGGATTAAGATAGATTTAAGATTTAAAGTCATTAATTTATATAATATACTCCGTAACTCCGGGGACTCGATATGCCGGGACTGTACAAATTACTTTTATTTCCCTGCCATTAACTTGAAGAACAATAACCATGACCTTAAGTGAGTACTTCCTTTATCAATGCCCATACTCGAGCTTAATGGACGCGATGCGGTGGTGGATCCAGACTTGAGTACTTAAAAAAAGGGTGCTCCGAGCAGTGGTTTGATTCTTGCTCCTAAATACAGGCATACACAATAAGAATTTTTTCTGCACATGCATATCGAGTACATACACATACATACACGTACGTACATTTACACATGCATACAGATGTATATTATTTCAGCAGCAGGGCAATGCTCTCAAGCAAGTTATCTGAATTTGCTCCATTCCTTGATTCCTTCATACAAATATGCATGTATGTAATTCATTTATGCATACATATGAATGTGTGTGTTTGTGTGTGTGTGTGTTCTTAGACTTTCATCTGCATGTAACAGTACTCACCAATTTGTTGCACACATGCATACAAACAGACGTATGCATGGTTGGTCTAGGTCGCATCCGTTTAGGCAATTTCTCCGAGTCCGATAGGTTAACTCCCCCTCTCCAATCCGGCAACTTCACTTTAATGATGTGCCGGTCTCGACTTGGTATGTGCATACATGCGTATGCATGTAAATGCATGTGTGTTTGCATGTGTTTACCATGCACAGTGGCTCACAGCATCATTTTCTGTTTTTAAGAAGAGTAACAATTTAAGCGTCATGGTTTCAAATTAAATATTTAATCTAAAGAAGTAAAAGTGCGATACTCAATACCAAGATGCCTCATCCCTAACACAAACACACACACACTCCCATGTGGAAATATCCGCTACAACATGTATGCGAAATAAACTGTAAGCCACTGTGTGTTTGGAACAAGTGTATAAAAAGTATGCACACACATACTCACATGTACTCACATACATGTGCAAGCAAACAAGCATCCATCCATATGAACATGCATACATACCCTTGTGCAAGTTTAGTCGGCACTGGCGCACAGTGGGAATCCTGGTCAAAAAGCGTTTTAAAAGAGACGCCCCCACTGCGTTTGTTTTAATGCACACACAGACTCACACACTTACCGAGAAACTCACACGTAATGGAGTCTTTTAAAAGATACCCTGTTTCCCCGTGTACTTACATATGCACGTATGTTACATACGTGTGTGCGTGTTTGCACGTGGCTATACAATTCACGACAGTCGCCTCGTGTTTGTTCATATTTTTTATCTTCAGTAAAATGAAATTTCTTTTAGCAATTTTAGAATTACGTTTATCAGAGCATCTTTTACGCTTTCATATACGTATACGGAACGATTGCGTTGCATTTCAAGCGCACATAAATATTCTAATTACATTTTTTGATCCAAAAGAGAGTTAGGAGGCCCCCTGTGCGACAATAGAGTTTTATTTGCCTTGTTTGCGATGCTCTCCTCTTGCATTTTTTTGGTGTGATGATTTTCTTTGGTTTGTGACTTGTGTGGAGTTGAGAGTACACATATATAAGCACACATACATATGTACATACTCCGTGCGCGTATGTGCACATATGTACTACGTACGTACATACATACTTACAATGATACTCGTATGTATGTTTCGAACCAAATTGGGTACTGGGCACTATACTACAATGTTATAGTGCTGACTAGGCGCCCAGGCCACTGACTTCGTTGCTAGCGAAGCGAAATTGTACATACTCACACACATGCACACGTACAATGTATGTTTGCTAGTAAATATGTAAGTAAGGAAAAAATAACAGCGTGTGGTGCGGAGCTTTCAATATCCAAAATGTTGCTAAAATTCTGTTACGGTACAAGCAAAACAAGTAAAGGGAAAATTAAAAATTTGCATAAACGAGTTATGAGCGAAAAAAGGTAACAGCATTTTACATACCCTGCTCTTAGTGGAATAGGGCATACAACTTTTGGCTCCTGAAGAGACGTCAGGGGATGTGGCAGTTCAACCATATAAATAAAATAGTTAACTTTAAAATATAGAGAAATTTCATTAAATAGTGCAGTTTTGCCTGAATTTTTGAGCAAAGAATATGAAAAAAGCTAAATTGGAGTTTCCGGTATAAAAAGCTAAGAGTTGAGAGAGAGGCGAGAGATAAGAGTTTCGTTAGTGATGTAGTCTTGATAACTTGGAGATATGAGTTTGTCAATGATAGTTATTGATAGCCGAGATAAGTTTGCAATATTCTGTTTTGATATGTTAGTGATGTGCACCTGTCACGCAAACTTGTTTCACTTACTACAGATGGCACACAACACGACAGAGTAATGAGGAATCCATGCAGCACATGCTTGCTACTGGGCGTGCAAAAATCAAAGATGGCACTCTCATTCTATCAGCCGTTGCGAAAACTGATAATGGTGCCTTCTACTGCACCGTTTCAAATTCCGAGGGTAGTGAGACGTTGGAGGTGAATCTCTCAGTATCATCTGCTTTGGCAGCAAGCTTGCAGCCTAA
Source organism: Zaprionus ornatus (assembly GCA_018904035.1). Lineage (NCBI taxonomy): Eukaryota > Metazoa > Arthropoda > Insecta > Diptera > Drosophilidae > Zaprionus > Zaprionus ornatus. The sequence continues at coordinate 12,792,291 of JAEIFZ010000002.1, read as the reverse complement.
CATACAAACTGTTAATCTTGGCCAAACTGCTGATTTAGTGAGTAAAGTGACCTTAATACAACGTTTGTATGTTTGCCAGAAATCTTATCGGGGATTTGTAGATTTGCAGCACTTCCGGATTTCCAAAACAACAAGTTTCATGGTTTAAAGATGGCAAAACACTGCGTTCGGGATCCCGAGTGCGTCTTTTATCAAAAGAACACATACGCATTACGTCCATCGTCAAAGAAGACAAGGGAATGTATCAGTGTTTAATTAAAAATGATTTTGAGTCGGCTCAAAGCTCAGCGGAATTGAGATTAGGCGGTATGTAATACTACCATATAGATGTATTTGCATACATGCCTATTTAAATGATGTATTTTTACACTCTGTAGAAGTTGCGCCTCAGCTGCTATATAAGTTTATAGAACAAACTATGCAGCCAGGACCAACGGTTTCTTTAAAATGCAGCGCCAGTGGGAATCCTACACCGAAAATTGTATGGCTATTGGACGGTTTTCCGCTTCCTAATGTGAGTAATGTTAATGTAACCAAATTAATTCCCATAGGAATGGAAAAGTTTATTCCTAAATCAAGGAACTGATTTGCACATATGTAAATATAAATACTATTATATTAGATGGATCGTCTTATGATTGGACAATATGTGACGGCATTTGGTGATGTCATAAGCCATGTAAATATATCAGCAGTAAAATCGGAGGATGGAGGCGATTACGAGTGCAAGGCAATATCCCGAGCTGGTGAAGTTGCGCACTCTGCCCGGCTTAATATATATGGTAGGGCTCTAATTTTTATTACATTCCTAGCCTACTGTTAGCTAAGTACGTGTGAATATATTATAGGGATGCCCTATATACGACATATGCCGAAGTTATCTGCAGTCGCTGGAAAAATGTTTGCATTAAAATGCCCGATTGCTGGATATCCCATTGAAAGTGTATATATCGAGAAAGGTGTGTGTGCCATTTTTGATTACTGTCTTAAACACATTGATCATTGTAAATAATTTGTAGACGGTCTGAGATTGCCTATTAACATGTGACAGCGTGTGCAAAACGCAACCCTCATTATCGAAAATGTGCAACGATCTGCCGATCAGGGCACATACACATGTATTGCCCGAAATAAGCACAACTACACATCGCAACGCTCCGTAGAAGTGAAAGTATTAGGTATGTATATGTGTACTTCATAAATCTCAATTTGAACATTAATAATACATGCTGCGAGACGATTAAATATATTTTTCTTTTACAAATAAGTATCAGTTTTTATAAGCTGATAGACCTGACTTTATGACGGGTTTGCAGTTTCTTCCTATAAGTCATACGTACTATCAACAAATATCATCTTTGCTGCCTACATATGGTGACAAACATATGTAACTGTATAATATGCATATAGAATTGACAATATTGCCCTTCATTACATTTATAATAAAAAAAAGCACGTGCAAAAGGGTATATATATAATCTTAAGCAAAAGTAAGATACGATAAGCAATGCACGAATGAGATCCAAACATATTTGCATTTTCACGCACGCAGCACGTTTCTCCTTCCAGATCTATTATCAGATTTAATCATTTTCATCCTAAATGGGGATTCCATTCAGAGGACATACTTTGGGGTTCTCTACGAAAGAATTAAAAGAAGCTTGAATTGAGTCTAGTGAAACTATATAATTTTATTTATTTTATTTTTATGAATAAGCACTCTGTCTAAATTTAGAAGAAAAGCATATAACTGAAACTGAGGGTATCGCACAATAAGCTTTTAAGTCTTGCAAGGCTACTTTTCTTAATATTAAGAATGTTATCTGTCGTATGTCTTGCCCACAAAAGCACTCAACTTTTTATATAGTTTTGTAGACACATTTTAATTTGGAAAACATTTTTTTTATCTCAGCACAGCTCGATCATTTACACTACTGCACTACTGTAAATTGCACTCGCATTTGCATTTGGTATATTCACATTTGCACCTGCACTTTTTTGGCATCCGCGGAATTCATTTCAGAGTTTCTGTCGCCACAGTTGTGAGTTGTAACAGCTCTCTATCTTTATAACTGACTTGTCTTCAAGCTGTTAGCCAAAAGTGCTATTAAGCGTCAATTTGGCGTTTTGAGTTGGGTCAGTTGATCATTCTTTGTTGATGTATTTATCAGTAGTTTTTTTTACATTCGTATGCGGACGCATATCAACTATAATCAATAACTTTTGCTTCGGCTATAGTTTTCTACTTTTCGTATTTTGTTTGAGTTATATCGAAAATATTGTTTTCCTAGAGGAAGAGTTGGCAGAGTTGTGGTTTGCCAAATGGACTTCCAATTAGCCGCAGAACTTACGAAGTGAAATCACAAATTTTCTTTTGAGTTAAAAGTGGAATGATATAAAAAAAAACTACATAATGCACAAACAAACGAATATTAGCTGACTCGAAATGAATATATCCGTCTTTATCACCACTGGTATTTCTCCAACTGACTTATAATTTTCAATAATAGCATCTCTGCGGAGAGATTCCCGTGATTACTGTATGAAAATGTTGCTCGTAAAGCGCTCGCGACCAACAAAATTCAATTCATGTTTCAATCATGTATTTTACCTATGTCTCATTGAAACATACTGTTAAAAGAAATATTTTGCTGATTCGCCAAATTAACCAATTTTGTTTAAAATAGGTCATACATTTTGCTAAGCTCAGCTTCCATCCTATACACAACGGGTTTTCTTAGATTTATGATACTTCATGATTATCGGTCAAGAAAGTTATATAATTTTGAATTTTAAAAGTTACTCTTGTTTACTATCGATAAACGCAGTTTCCCCAAATAAATATTCAAACAGCATAATTTTAGTCACAAATTTGAGTGTTTTATATTTCTGAAATTGTTGTACTTTAATATTTATTTAACATCAACATTCAGTTCCACCCAAGATTACACCATTCTCATTCGCACGCGATCTGAATGTGGGTGACCGCACAAGTATTCAGTGCGTTATTGGCACCGGGGACCTACCGCTTTCATTTACTTGGCTAAAGGATGGAAAACCTCTGCCACCGGCAGCCTCGGCCGACAGTGTCAGCGGTGGGCTTAAAGGTACCGGTGGCGTTGCTGCATTGGGTTTCGGCACCGGATCAATATCGCAGTTTTCATCATCGCACATGTCACCGATGGCCTCGGCGATAACCTTCACAAATACGAAAGAAAACTTTGCTTCGAATGACAATGGTCGTAATAGTGGTGAAAGTAGCGACCAAGTGACAATTCGCCAAAATGATGATTTCACCAGCGCCCTCAGCATTACAAGTGTGTCGAGGGACCAAAGTGGCACTTACACGTGTCGCGTTCAAAATGATGCCGCTACTGTAACGCACTCTGCACAGCTCAAAGTTAATGGTACTTGCAATGGCTTGATTTCCCCTATAGTATCGTAGTGTATGTACTATGGTTGTATAGTTAGAATGCAATATTTCGATTTAGATTAAATTAAAACCTATCAAACATTGTATATATATTCATATCTTGTTCGAATTTTATTATATGTTTTACATTTTATTTGAGATTTGTGTGTTTATATATCCATGAAATAAATAAGAAGCATTTATTTGCATGATTTAGATAATACAATATAATTAAAGTATTTAGTTGAACTATTGATATTATGTAAATAAAATAAATAAAATAATTAAATAATTATTTTATGTGTTTGTGTACAAATGTACATTTGTTAAGTTCTTTAATAATTATCCTGTATCTATGTGTATTCCCTTGTACATTTTCAAATATTTAGGATTTTCTCAAATTTAAGAACCAAATTAAATGAATTAACTTAAACATATAAAATGAATTATTGACTGTCATATATCTATTTATATAAAATTATCTTATTTATCATTTAAATCTCTATACATCACAACAATAAAACAGTTCAAAATTTTAAACGCGAATCTTTTTAGAGAATTTGGGAAAAGAAGTAAAGCATCGGAGATAGAAGATCATAAATATGTATTTGTACTTCTCGTCTTTTACTTCAGATCTATCTCTTACGCACCTTAGGAGACTTCTCTGACACTATAAAGTATATATATAGTATATATTCTGAATCAGGATGAACAGGGGAGTCGAATTAATCCGTCTCTCCGTGTATCCGAGTTTGATTGTGTCTGTCTGTTGCAACGCAAAACTGCGTGTATCTTGATGAAACTTAGACAAAACTTATATCATTACTTATCAGTGCAAAGTTAGACAGTAATCGACGTATTATTAGTCGAGTCTGCACTATTATATGTACATATATAACTAGTATAGGAACGATCGGAGAAGATAAAAACCTGCACGAGTATAAAACCTTCGGCATGTCGAAGGTAGCTTTTCTTTCTGGTTTTATAAATTTATGAACATCAAATATTAAAACAGTTAAATGTTTTGTTTTGTTTTGCTTGCAACTATTTAGTTCCTCCGCGTATTTCCCCTTTTGCGTTTGAAGATGAGATAACTGAAGGTATGCGGACACAGATAATGTGTTCCAGTAGCCAAGGAGATCAACCGTTCAACATAACGTGGCACAGAAACAATATACTTATTTTAAGCAACACACCCATTGCCAATAGCAATACTGCTGTCATCAAATATTTGAGCACGACCTCAAAGCAAGGCGAAGAGTTTTTACCACCGGATCCGTCGTTAACAATCAATCAGTATACCCCATTTTCAAGTATATTGTCCATACATAACGTCTCTTCATCGCATAATGGTAACTACACCTGTCGTGTAGCCAACCACGCTGGCACTGTCGAGTTCACTGCTCCTCTTTCGGTTTCGGGTAAATCAAGTGTAACTATAGCTTTATAGCGCCGACTAATATCTACTAAATTCAAACGTACCTTGCACCAGAACACAACTCTCACAGTAAAAATTGTATGTAGAAAATGCACCAGCAAGAAGGGACATCTAATTCGATTTTCAGCGTGTGCATGGCCATCACAATCTGTTGGTTTTAATTGATTTATATGTACACACATGCATATAAGAAAAAAACATGACTTACAACATCCTGATGCTTAAAAATCAATAGCAATTTAGGTAAAATACATTTTAACCTGATTTTAGTACATACAAAGGTACACAGTGTGTACACACCATGTGTGTACGCTACATTCAATGTGTGCCAATCCATTCTTACGACAAAAAAATATTGTCGATTGTTCATTAAAGGAACGATATTCAAAAAAATATCGATCAGTACAATAATAACGGGACAACTCTAACGTACGTTTAGCTTAGTGATTTAGGCAATTAGCATATTATGTATTTATGCGTGTTTGAAAAGATATTTAATTTTTTCAATCTTAACGTCGTACCCAAGCGAAAAAATGGGAATGTTGGTTTCTAGGTACACATTAACTTTTTTCAATGTTTACCTAAGCGACGTCACATTTTGTAACAGGTAAGCACACGAGGGTTTGTTTAAACAATTATGATTATGTCAGCAGCCGTTACGCGATAAAGAATATTGAAATAAACTCGGCAAGCTCTGTAAACGCGCATTTTTAAGAAAGTGTACACTATAATGATAATTTCCATGTGTATCTTACCCATACACACAATCAGGATTAAAGCTAGCGCACAATGCACCAGCACCTTTGCACACTCACCCCGTATACCTGAGAGGTAATAGCTAACGCGAATGAACGACTAGCATGTACGTGTACAATTTTCGCATGTTCTAATGCATGTCTACTAAACTGAAATTCAAAGAGTTCGGTGTCTTAGCTACGTACCTTTCCCCATGTTTAGGATAAAAAAAAAACTGGATTAAAGGTGTACAAGATGATAAAAAATTGTTTTCATTTTTTGTGGGTTTCACATTAATGTCTCTGTTTCCATGTTTCTTTTAATAGGTTAACAATATCTTAGTAGCACGTCTTTCTTCAATAGTTCATATATTAACTTATTTTAAGGCTGGAATACCTATACAAATTGAATCCATCTGTAAAATAGATACAAACATATAATTTATATATATTCTTGATGATTGTCAGCTTTTTAGTGGATTTGGCTTTACCAAATCTATCCGTCGGTCTGTTTTGTGTGTTTAGTAGAATAAAGCTATATATATATCTTCATATATACTTATATATCGATATAAACCATATAAATTCGATATGGACTCATTTTTGTATATAGATCATCAGTATATAATGATTCAAGTTTACATACATAAGATTTTATTACCTAACTGTTTCACAAATATATGTACACAGTATGATATGAAATTGTAGTGAATATTGCATGTTTATCTATCTAATTGTCTATTTATTGCATGTGAGTCTTGCATTCTAAAAAATTCTTTTAACATATTGTCTCTACACACACTAAATAAAATTTTGAAAAAGTACCACCACGCTGGATTGTAAAACCCACCGATCAAGATGCTATCTTAGGAAACGCGGTAATGGTATCGTGTAAAGCCGATGGATTTCCTGTACCAGTTATTCAATGGAAACAGTCAATAGGTAGACTGACTTATATCTTATTTATATTATATATACATTTAGATATAAAATGATTTATTTAGGGGACTCTGGTGAATATCGCGACCTTAGCATTGCAACGGACAATGGAAACTCACATTCTGTTGCTGTAGCCAGTTCAAATGGTTCACTTATTATATCCAAGGTCAATCGGGAGCATGAGGGGAGCTACCTATGCCAGGCCACCAATGGTATTGGTGCGGGCTTAAGTACCCTGATTAAACTCACCGTGCATGGCAAGTATAGCCTATAAAATATATGTCTATAATTTAAAAAAAAATTATGTTATAATCGGCTATGATTGCTTTCAACAGTGGGTCCTTCGGTGACGGTTACCAAAAAACAACTATCAATACGACGGGGCGAGCGCGTTACACTTCGTTGCGAAGCCAATGGCGATCAACCCTTGGAAATATCATGGAGGTCGAAAGCAAGTCGCATTGATCCGTCCTATGATATACGTTATCATATCAAAAATTCGCCGCTCGCACGTGGAGTTTCATCCGAGTTGACCATCTTGCAAACTGTTTTAACGGATAGAGGAGAATATACATGCATTGCAAACAATGCCTACGGACGTGATAGAAGTGTTATCCATGTTCAAGTACAGGAGCCACCGAACTTTCCAGTGAACTTACACGTTCGTGACCTCGGAAGCCGCTCAGTAACGTTGGCCTGGTCTCCCAATGATCAGGATTCAGTCATATTGGGTGGAGGCGGCGGAAATAATCGAGACTCTCAACCAATATCAAATTACATTTTACAGTATAAGAAGGCTGGAGGTATTTATATTATAATTCAACCTTCAACAAATATCTAACTTCTGTTTTACCTTTTCTTAGATGTTTGGCATGAGCACAACAACCAAAAGCTTCTTCCTGGCGATAGAACAACTGCACAATTGGGGTCCTTGCGTCCGGCAACTGTCTATCACATTCGGCTCTTTGCCGAAAATCATTTGGGAACCAGTGCGCCGAGCGATGTACTGTTTGTACAAACCGATTCAGAAGTTCCATCCGCGCCACCGCAGGATGTGACTTCGGAACCCTTAGGACCGCAGCAGGTTTGTCTACATAATATTTCCATATTAACTCATACTTATATAGTCATTACCTTTTGCCTTTTTAGTTACTTATAACATGGCGCGCGCCTGTTCGAGATTCATGGAATGGAGAGTTGTTGGGATATACGATATCATACCAGAAGCAAAGTAGCTCACATAGTGTACAGAACCACACAAAGGTTGGAACCCTAATTACAGAGGGCCTCAATGACTTTCGCTTGATAGGATTAGAGAAATATACACAGTACGGGATAACTGTCTCAGCGTTCAATATAAAAGGTGACGGTCCCCCAAGTGAAGTAGTTCTGGGACACACACTGGAGGATGTTCCCTCGGCTTCACCTCGTTCAGTTACATGCATTGCGCTCACTGCTCAAAATATTCAAATATCCTGGCAATCTCCACCTAAGGAATTGAGTCATGGCATCATTCAGGGATACAAAATACTCTATGAGCCAGTCTTACTCGAAAATGAATATAGTGGTCGGGAAACAAAGATAACATCAGCTTTGAGCACAGTTCTTCACGGTCTTCAACCATACACAAACTATAGTGTTCAAGTACTTGCATTTACACGTGCCGGCGAGGGAGTTTCTAGCCCTCCCGTGGCATGCATAACAGAGGAAGCCGTACCAGATGCACCCGAACTCGTTAAGTCTGCCGTTAGCACTGAATCTTCTGTGATTATCAGTTGGTTACCGCCTAGAAGACTAAATGGCATTATTTCTAAGTACAATGTCTATATACGTATACTTGAGAAGGGTCAGGAATTGAAAATATTAAAGGAAGTTTTGCCAGCACATAACCGGCAATTTGAAGCAAAAGATTTGAATTTTCGAGAGACATATGAGGCATGGGTCACAGCATCTACAAGGGTGGGGCAGGGTCCAAGCACACCAGTCATTAAACTGGTGCCCAGCACATCGATACCCGCTGCCATTATATCGTTCAGTCAGACCTTGTACATCAATTGGCGATCCGATATAAAGTTAACATGCATTTTCGTCGGTACACCAAAACCCAGTGCCGAATGGAAAATACTAAATACACGTTCCAAAAAGCAGTTTCCGCTAGAAGTCAGTAACGACAACACTCTCAGTCTACGTAATATTCAACGATCCCATGAAGGAAATTATTCATGCGTCGTCAGAAATCCAATGGGCTCTGATCATATTGTATATCAGTTGTTTGTTCAAGGTAAGTAATGAAGTTATAACAAGAAATCAAAAGATTTAAAATTTACTGTTCCTTTAGTTCCACCATCTGCTCCTATTGTCACGGTGAATTCGGTTCAAAAGAACTCGGTTTCAATTCAATGGAGAGTTGAAGATATTGGAGGCGCACCAATAAAAGGTTTCACATTGACTTATAGACGTGATTCAGCTGAATGGGAAGAGATTCAGATAGACCGCCGTATTACCTCATATATGCTGGAAAACCTACAGTGTGGTACCAAATATAAATTCACAATGAATACCTTTAACAAAATAGGTACAAGCATCTCAAGCGACACAGCCACGGCACAAACCAAAGGTCAGTTCCAGTCGCGACTTTTTATTATGTAAGGAATAATAACAAAATTTGTTCTTTTATTGTTCAGGAAATAAACCTTTCGCACCGCAAAAGCACAGCTTTCTCCGTTCGAATACAACTTCGGTTATACTGGATTTGTCTTCGTGGCAAGATGGGGGATGTCCCATACTTCACTTTAGTATCGAGTTCAAACATTACAAGTCATCTGGAGACTGGATTATAGTCTCAAATAAGATTGAAACCAATGTCAGTTCAATTCTCTTTAGATTACTTGAGCATTAGTTATAATATATTTTTGTGTATTTTTGATTCCAGAGCCGATATAGTATTGGAGACTTGGAACCCGGAACTGCGTATAATTTACGTGTCACAGCCACCAACAATGCTGGCTCAACTACAAAGGAATATTTATTTGAGACACTGAATTTGGTTGGATTCTCTAGTGGATTGGACACAGAGGAATTACCTGACGAGCAAGTCGTGTTGAGTGATGCCCACCTTATCGCTATGATTATAACATCCATTTTTGGCACTATTCTAGCCCTTATCGGAGCTTTTATATGCTTTAAGAATTGTAAGTGCCAAGCCAATGCATATTGTCTTAATATCCACTAAAACTCGGAAACTTTATTTTAATAGATCCACGTACTATGTTCTCGAATAACCTTGATTCGCTAAGGCCACAAAGTGGTCCAGATGGAAAGGATATACAGAACCGTGAACACTTTTATGGTACAGTACGAAAATCTTGCCAGCAATCTCCACCAGAATCGGTTGCTGGTCTTGAGCGTATACCTGAATACTCAGAAGACATATATCCTTACGCTACCTTCCATTTACCAGAACATGAAAACCAAGCGGGAAATATTCCTTTGAGCTACACGGGAAGTTCCTCGAAGCACGACTCCCGCTGTGGCGATGATAATACTCTGTGTAGCTCGGGCATGAAGGGAAAGCGTTCCGCCTCAACAAGTGCAAATGGAAGGAGCTCAAGTACGAATCTAACAAACGTTATAGTCGGTTCACCAGATAAGAGCAATCATTTGAATACCGAGAAGCGCCATAAACGTCGTTCGAAAATAATAAAATCCGAATCGGAAGAGTACGATAGCTTGAATAGTGACAGCGAAATAAGCGGAGAGCGCATTAGGGATGACAATCGTAGTGGACGGGAGACATCTACATTCATTGAGGACGAGGGACTTACAGGTATATTTTCGTATAATAATCACTCTCCGGCATAAGATATACATAGTTCCCAAATGTATGTATTTTCAGTTCATGCCAAGAAAATAAGAAGTGGTGGAGGAAATAGTGCTGATATGACCACGGTATTTAGTAGACCTCAGCTACATAGTAAGTTAGTACCTATTCGTATCTTACCTTACCAAATTAATTACGAAAGTTGAATTATTGTATTAATGGGGATATTTGCATTTACTTATATCCTTAGCATCTTGGACCCCGTTTCCATCGAATACAGGTTCTTTGAGCCGGCCCCCAAGCAACAGCGGAAATCAACACTGCATTGTGATTCCCAGCGGAAAGCTCTCTCAATTGCATCTGCCAAAGATACAACCACATGTGCAGATATGTCCCGAGGTGGTCTATCCAGTTGTGAGCGATTCAAAAGTTCCATTAATAATACCAACAACAGCGCCATTGGTTGCGATCACGGGGAAAAAACGTGCGTCGCCAGACCAATTGCCCCAACGCCCAAACATATTGAAAAACTAAAACCAGAGCAGAAAGATCAATTCGCTCATATGTCGACGTCACGTAACGGAACATTATCGATGAAAACCAATGATGATCAACTTGAATTTATACGTCATCATGGCCACATTTACAGTATCGAGCCACATCACTTTGTGGACGTATCGAAGGAATCAAATAAATCACCCAATTACAATACCATGGAAACTCTGAGTAACGTTGAAACACTAGCAATAGGCTCTACAATGATTGATCACAAATATCAAATGGGGAATAGTTCACAAAATATATCATCAGACTGCAATAATATCCTACGCAAAAACCACAGTAGTGAGCAATCAAAAAACATTCACAGCAAAAATCGTGTTAGTCCTCCTTCGGCATTTATCGATAGGGTAGGACAAGTTTAAAAATAGCATAAATATACAAGAGAATTATTTAATCTTTAATTGTAACCAGTAAAAGTGAAAACAATTAGGATATGTCTATGTTTATGGTATTTTATTTTTTTGAAATATTTGAGTACCCTTTTAAAGTTTGTGTGCTGTATTTATATCTACAAATGTCGTATTATCTTAGCTTAAATCTATAACCAATTTGATATTTTGCCAAAAAAGCATTTATCAAATCAAAATATTAAGAAGGAGGCGAAGAATTAGGTGAAAAATCTAATTTATAGTAATATATAGGATGATACTATTGATATGCCATTATCCGAGTGACTTACGACTTTATAATAAATATATACATGAAAGAATATGTTGAAGAACTTCTGGTTGCCGAAGCATGTAACCTGAATTCGAATGTATTGGTTGGTATATAATTTCAAGTATATCCAATATATATATGTATGGAAATGAAAACTTGAGATATCTGCAAAATGCAATTGCATAATTTATTATTTATAATTTGTCAATTAATTGTTATAGTCAATTAATTTGAAGTTGATAAAGTTTAAAACCATTATAATGTTTATATTTAAGTACAGTAATTAATTAAATGAAATACTTTATACAACGAAGAGAGCTCGATATGAAATGAATGATGCAAGAAATAATACGAATACAAAACTATTTAAGCGCTCAGAACTGTGTGCATGCATTTATTGTCAATAAATATATATGTATGTATATCTATATAGTTATACAGACATATAAAGATAACAAAAGGAAAACAAACCTAAAATGTCTAACTTCGGGAAGCCGAAGCTTATAGACCCTTGCAGATCGGTTGTAGGGCGGCTTGAATACGATTTTCGGTATATCGTTTCCACGAGAGCTTTATCATTTAGTAATCCGATCCTAGACTATTGCGCTAGTTCGACCCAGATAAACCTGATTAATTCTTTTTGTATAATTTTCCTTTATAATAATTGTACCCTCTGCAAGGGTGAAAAATATATGTATTTAAATAATAATCATTTTTTTTGTAGTCATGTATAAAATAAACAGTGAGGCAGGTACTTGGATCAATGTCATTAGTATAATTAGACTGAAGCGTCTTGCTATCGAGAATATTTGAAAAAACATATATGTATGTAATAACATTGAGATAAATCAGTAACCCTTTTTAGCATTAAAAAAAAAACAAATACCGCTCGTAGTTCGTTCGTAATTTTTAAGTAATAAAATAGTTTTGTATGTTACTGTTGCAAACAGACTTCAATAAGCAGAGAGAAAACAACAGTAACAGTAATATTATGGTATATGTATCATCACAGCAACATTAAAGAGTTTAAAAAAAGTAGACCACTTCATGTACTATTTGATATAATTGACATGTATTCCACATGGATTCGAATTAAGTAATTTTGAAACTCAAAATCAATTTGTACTGTCAATTAAAAACGATGAAATAAAAGTTGACTTTCTTGTGTAGTTTTTAAAGTTACTCTCCTGTATTTTATCTTTTGTCTTCTCAGTATTATGCGCGTATACTTAAATGTAATTGGGACGAAAGAAAAAAATATCCCAGTTAAACACAACAAACGAGATACGAGACAAAAGGTTAATTTGGAGTTGGTACTTAGATCTCATCGGAAGATGAATTTCCGCCTGCAATATTATGTTACAATCTAATGTGTTTGTTTAGTTTCGCAGCACAATGGTAAACATATTCGATGCGAGACACAAGTACGCCCTAATATAAAACGATTTGTCATGTGTATCGGGCGAGTCATTTTCCTCATCATTGAGGAAATTCAAGAAATCGACTAGTGTGTGAGAGAGTTTTTAAATTTGTCCTAAGCAAAGACTTTTTTTTGTGATTTTCAAAGAAGTTTACTTTTCGCTTTGACAGACAAAATAAGTATGATAAATGATAGAAATGATATCTCACTATATTGACTGCAGCACCGGGGTACTACGCACTACGTGTTTTGCGAATTTACCAACTAATTTTAAATATGTTATGAGAACAAAAGGAATTCTTGCGTGAAGTGAATTTTGAAAACATTGAAAAGCAGGCACGCAAACCGTAATAAGCTCTGTCAGCGTGACCAGCGGCGAAATCCCCCATTCTCCGTACACCCCAGCCCCCCCCCCTGCGACCAACCTCACTTCCCCCGTATAGCTATGAGGGTGCATAAAGTTTACAAGCCTTTCGTGAATATTTTCAATATTACAACATGCACATATACATACATACATAGATATTCCGGTACATACAGACAAGACGCGCGCGTGGTTGTCCTCTTACCTGAAGCATACTAGATAACTCAGGTCGGGCAAGGAAAGGCAAGGCGAGGTGAGCATCCTTCAGCAATGTGTGCACGACAAATATTTGAAGCAGAAAATGCCACCAAAAGAATTCGTATAAGGGACTACATATTTTATTTTACTGTTGTTTCACATTACTCGGCATTTTGCTCCAAGTAGCAATAGCCGGGAGCTAAGAGCAAAGCGCCACGAGCGCGCTGACACATAACTTAGACACACCAAAAAAACAAAAAAAAAAATAACACAAAAAGCATCCATCACATCACATCGCAGCAGCAAAACCCTTCTCATTATATTACAGTCTCTGACCGACTGGCATAAATTGGTGCTTATTACGAAGGGTCTAAGGATTCGTTGTACAAAATATGCTAAACAATTTCTAATAATAAAATACGATAAAACGATCTTAGTTGGGTTCACCACCAGAGAAATAATTTTTGCTACATTTTAGTGAGGTTCCGCACAAATACTAAAATAGTAATCGATATTAATATTGTAGTCACATAAGCGATAGGGGGACTCCCCATATAAAAAAAGGATTTAAAAAATCGATAGTTAAATATGACATTATCGAGGTCAGCCACCAAGCTAAGTCAACACATTCCTGGAGAGTAGCTTCTAGTTATTTTTATAGTTTCAAATATTTTGCAAAAATTACAAGGCATTTGCATAGCATAGTTTGCTGCAGTTGCAAACCTCAGTGCCCTGCAGCAGTAAAGAAAAGTCAAATACGAAGAGCCTGAGAGTAACCAGAGCGCTTACTTCGAAACTTATTTGGTTTGTGGAAATGTCAACAAACATATTGTCTTGAGTTTCTCACTCATTGATCCTGCATACAATAAGTACATATACTATGTATTTGCCTATAACAAAAATACCAAATGCAAAAGTAACCAAATCGTTATTGGCCTCTTCAAGTATCCTCTCATTGTTATGGAATATAGAACCACGCCTTGTTTCAAAGTCTAAGTCCACGCAACCCGCACTTCCCCCTGCTCTGCTTATCACTATGGCAAATAGTTTCTTGCACAAGTTTTGTGTTTATTATCCGGATTTCAAAAAACAATGCAAAATCTTTAGTACTTGCCAAAGTAATCCATAAGAGGGGGAAAGGGGTGCAAAGGCTGGAATATTCCTCAAAACATGAAATACATAAGCATAAAGTCGAGTTGAAGTAGCAAACCTGCTTGTCGGACACCCTGCACCCCATGGCGTATATCAAGTTTACTAATGAAACTGATTGAGAATAATCAACTTTCGCAAACCAAAACGTACTTATAAAGTTCCCAGAATAAATTGAACCGATTCCAGATATTTCAAAAATGTTCTGCATCCCCCACATCCCCATGTGAAATTTGGTGTACTGCGGGTACTTCGTCAATTTAATTCTTAACGCTCGATTTGATGCAGATACGCTAAACGAAAAGTCGATAGCCTGACAAATTCCCATACACGTTCATTTGTACGTGTATAAATATGTGTAGAGTGTATGCTTACGTTGTGTGGATGTGCAATAAAACCTAATTCATTTATTTCATCCAATTTTGTGGGAACTGCGTTGGACACATCATAACTAATGTTGTGGCATGATTAATAATACAATTAAAGAGCCAACAATTTGTGCAGGTTAAGTTATGTTTTGAAAAAGCATTTGTGTACTTGATATCGTAAGAATGAAATCTTGTTCTAAAATATACAAAATCTTAATCTGCATTCAGCCAGCGTTTCTTTAGTTAACTTAAATCTTAAAATTAAAATCGATACTTTCTTGAAAAAGCAACACAATCCTAGGCGACAATCGCAGCTTGCACCCTCACACAGCCAGTTTGGGTTCAAAAGTCTACGATAATAAGCATAAAATTTTATGCCACTTTGAATGGAGTTGAGGGAGTAACTTACTCCCGCCCCCATTAACATTGACTTACAATTAAAAAGGAATGTAAACTCATTTCGGTAAATAAAGTTTGAAAATTTCCAAAAAACAGTCGTAACTCAACAAAGTGCCGAAGTTACGGCTCTAATTAAAAACGAAAGTCGCAAGCAATTTGATTATAATTTGCCAAAAATTGCGGCACATACAATATTGAGGGCAAACATATGTATGCGTTTATATATGGATACATATATATATATAGTAAACATATCTAAAAAGCTGAACGACCTATTTATGCGATATGAGTATTTTTGCAAAGCTATTCAGCTTCAATGCGAATTCCAACCGAAATATTAACATCTGGTGTAGCAAAAATACTTACATAATAAATATACATACATACATATAATGTGAGATCATGATTCCTTTATTTTTTAAAACGTACTTTTATTTTATTAATAATAGTTTCTTATCAAAAGATCGTGTAGTACAAATGAGTAATTGATTGTTAACGAGCAAATACATAATTTGAGTATTAGTAGTCGAAATAAGATATTATAACTCGCCTTTTTTCGAAAGAGACTCCTTATGAAAATGTCTGTAATATTTTCCGTAATCTGAGTACATATTAGTTTAGTTTTTCCTAGGAACGGGATTTATGGAGACGAGAATTTACACTCGATAACTCTGCTGCTCAAACTCACAGAGAACACTGCAAATGCATTAGAAACTGCGTTGAAGCATGTTTTCCACAGTTCAAACATTTTTTTCATCAAACTGACAACCGTCTTAGGATTTCATGTTGACAGCGGAGCGAGGTAAGCGGCATATCTACAGATAAGTAACACACGTATGAGTGTGTGAGTGTGAACGAGTGGGTGGGTGAGTGTGAGCAAGTGCCCAAACTGTGAGGGTTGCTGCCAAAGCGCAAAGCCCGTATTAAGTAATAGCGTCAAGCATGCCAGCCAGCCCAGGAATAACATACTAAAATGCGCTGGAGCTGACACATGCGGCTCACAATGAAGCTTCTTGTGGTCGAATACTCGTTTCGTTTCGTTTCGTTTATAAGGATGCCACATAACGACAGCGCACTATATACGGTTTTCCCCATCCCATTTCTCGACGTTTTTTTTTTTTTTTTGCGCTGTCAAAATGCTGTCAATTTTTCTACAAACATTTTAACACTAAATTATTGAGTGTGCCAACTGTCGGAAATATCGAAATTAAACAGAGCCAGCCATGCATATGGATGGATATATGCATATACAGTGTACGCAAAACGCCTTCCTTCCTTTGTAGCGCCGTCTCATAAAAACCAATTTACTGAAAACCGAACAAACCTGGAAGATACAGTACTTTAAATAAACTTGTCTTAGTATTTCATTTCGTTTCTATTTTTTTTATCGTCTATTTTAACAGTATTAATCATCGAATTTATTGAAAACTAAATTAATACCAGATCATCATCATGATCGATAACTTTGTACTTTTAGTAACGACTCAATTACTTATCGAAAACAATTAAAGAAATATAGATTGAGTATATTGGGTCTAAGGTGAACCACTTCTGTTAAAGACTTTCTGAAGAATCTCTAATACATGAAAAAGTTTTAAATTTCGCGAATATTTTGTCTGGCAAGTTTCAAAGTCACGTCTAAGGTAAATTTTAGTGGACTTTTGTTTTATCGACAAACGCGTCGCGCCGCCAATAATAACTTAATGCTTAAAAAGTAGAAGAGAAAATCCACTTTGCTTGGACATCAGAGGTAAATCGCTAAGTTTACTAACAACTTGAGAGGACACTTAAAAAGACTAGCTTTTTATATGCATGAAAGGAATAGTGTTAGACATGCATATATTGTATCTCGAATATGGGCTTACTTCCTTTGTTTCTCTCTTCAAGTTGTACAGAGTTTGTGCAAAGATACAGGTACTCTTTTCTTGAAAAATTTAGTCTCACAACGGTACTTTCTATGCTTTTATGCTTTTGTGAAGAATTATTCTTCTTTTTTTGTGTACAGGTTTTTTCTATCTTAGGAACTTGCACTTGGCAAGTCACATCACGACAATTCAAAAGTGCATAATGTCAGGCTGTTAAAAGTTTCAAAGACCTTACAAATAGGGGTGAAGAATACAAAGCCAGTGGAAAAGAGCTAAGTAAAACAGGTAGATACCCAGTAAAAATAAACAAACCGTTAGTAATGTATAAAGTTTTTTAACCATAAGCCTTAAATATATAATTGCATATATATTTTAAATTAATTAACAATTCAATTTGTAAATTTTGAATTATCTTCTCAGTTATTAATTCAGTTAAGTTACAAGTACTATGCACTATGTAGAATCTGAAATGTAACTTAAAATGTTATTTGAAATTTCGCAGCACCGTGAAAAACTTCATTCCTTTATTTGCTTTGCTATTTTTGGTGCGTTCATGCAGAAGGAGTGACAGCCGGACATGACCTAGTCGACTGCTGTTGATTTCCGAAAAAGAATAAATACGTATTTCTCCCACCATTTAATATATGGCTATATGGTTATGGTGTGTGCATATAATAATCATGTGTGTATTTATTTATTTACGAGAATCGGATCCGCCTGCGTCAGCCTGTTACAAGCACAAAACTTTCTGCCGCATTTTCAATTTGCTTTCATATTGTACCCTATAACACACATATATGAGTATTCATATGGAGTGCCGGCTGTGCTGTGCTGCCTAGAGATCATCACGTGCCACCACAATACCATATATATATATGATGGTATATTAAAATATCCCTAGTATCGGCACGGCCAAATTCAATTTAAAGCAATCAAATCATCGAGAGTAGATATAACTGAATTGTGTGTGCGTTTTCGTGAATAAAGAGAATGATTTCTGCCACAAATTGACACCAAATAAAACATAAATTTCTCTCTTCTAACAAAGTTAGCAGTCAAAGTTAGCTTTGCAGCCAAACAAAAACGATTTAGCTCGGGATTTTTGAAAATCCCATCACGTCGCCGTATAGCGAGCGCACCCACAGCCAGTCGGGTGTGTGTTGACTGGTTGGTTGGTGTGTTGTCGCGTTTGCTTCTAGTTCAGCAAGAGAGAGTCAGTCGTCAGCGTTGGAGCTGGAGATGATGATGGCTGGTCGGGAGTCTGAGGGAGGGGGGGTCCTGGGGTCGGGGCAGTAGTTGCCCGCCAGCTACAATTCATGTGCGAGATGAAAACTCATCCGAGCGTATGATTTATCATCAATGGTCTGCGATTGCAATTTTAATTTATGACATCAATAGCCAAGTTGTTCGGCCCGGCAGCGGCAGCGTGTTAATGGACACTATTGTTGCTCTGTGTGTGCGTGTCCCTCTGTGTACATATGTATGTATGTGTGCGTGTATGTGGGTGTGTGTGCGTGCGTACGAGTACGTTTCGCTTTTCGCAAACTCTACGATTTTACTTTGTCAATAAGCATACTGCATTGGCTTTATTTATTATTTACCCAGGCCCATTCATCGTTGACCTCAGCTGTCGCGGAAATCTGAAATGAGTTAATAACATGAGAGATGAATTCAAGGACGTGAACTGGGGCCACGCCCCCTTTTGTACGTTTTAAACGACAGTTCACGGTTGTTTCATCGCTGGTCAAGCGTACCTGAGAATATGATTCAGCAGAATAATGGGTATCTTCGGGTCCAGTTGATTCCCTTTTTAGACTTTTGGTCTATTCATAAGCTTTATCTGTATTAGAAATAGGTCAAAGGGCGTCAAAGGGATTGCATCAGACAAATTTAGGCGAAACAATCAAATGTGATTCGAATTTTGGGGTAGATTGAAAAATTGAAGTTCGCAATAATTTGAATGTTGAAAGATTTAAATAAGGATTATAAGAATTCGTAGAAAAAATTCTAAAACGAGTATTAAGAGTATCAGAAAAATATTAGAATGAAAACTAACTTTTTTTTTTTTGTTTTTTTTTTTTATATATTATTGTAAGTGAAGAATCCGTACATCGAAATATACAATAGTATCTTAACATCACATGGAGAAATATTGTTAAGAATTGCCAAACACTATATTAAAGTAAGTGATGTAGGAACATAGGTGAAAACTTATAAAAGTCGGAATTAAATGTCCTAAAATATAACAGATTACTAAAGTATACATGTAATAGGGGTGAAAGCAATATTATAACCTAAATTAAAAGTATACTTTCGTTATGTATGATAGTTCCAAGTGAATTATGTTAGTACAATATCTGTTTTTATTCACAGCTATTCGAGTGATTTACCCTTTCGTCCGGGGAAATCCCAGCACAATGAATTCAAGAACAATTCCTAAACTGAACTGAGCAACTGAGATTTTATTGTGCTTGCATAATCACTTTTAGGCAGGGCGCTCAACACCCAGGACCATTGAATTGAGGAGGCAACGGCGACGGCGAAGTCAAGAAGCAAACGCAACATTAATGGCAGCACGCAACAATAACTTTTAATCACTTTAAATAATAAAATCCAAAAAACACTTTCGGATTTACTGAGTTTCTTGTTGGGGGGATTAGCTCAGTGAATCCCCGGCGGCTTAGTGCGAATGCCTCAGCGCACTAGACTCTATCGTGACTCTGCCGCGCTGCTCTTGCGCCAAAGACCACTTGGCATTCAATCGTATATGTAAGTATGTACTCGAAGAGAATGTGGGTTTTCGCCGAGAGTTCCTCATCCTTCTGTCGCTGCTACTTTGAGGGGGAGACAGACAACGGAGAGACAAGGCGACTTTGCCGGCTCTCGAATAAAATTCAACTTAGATGCTCGGCTGATGCCGGAGCTTCGATGTGTATGTAGATAGCGTCGTGCGACGTCTTCAGCGTCTTGAAAACACACAGCAAACTGTTATTACTAGATGCTTTGATAAATGCGACTCTGTCACAATGATGATAATCGCAACTAATGAGGAATTAAAATTGGATTACAGAACTCGCTCTAATTAAAAGGATTTTGTGAATGCGAACGCAACACAGAGAACACACACACACACACACTCACGCACACACGCACCGAGCACACACAACGCACAACATCATTGAGGATAATACGGACTATAATATATTAATCAAACTTAGCCCTGGTATTATTAAAAGTTTTCAGTGATATAGGGTATACGTTGTTCTTGAACTTGAAGTTGACTGGATAAGGCTTCAGACTTCCTTAGATCATTTTGGACTGTCGAAGGGGGAAGGACCTTAGGACTTGAGTGGGACAAGAAGTGACACTCATCGCCCTTTTTGAAGCTTTTGCAGTTATTCAGCTGCGGCTAATTGTGTTCTATGCGAGGCAAGTAAACACACAGGAGTAGAAATAGCAGGAATCATTGTAATCGCCACCATTAAAACACTGTCAATCGCTCAACAAAGCAACCCTCTTAGAGCAGTTGGACGTACTGCCACGCACAACGTACTGCCAAACCAAAAGTAGCAGCAACAATAATAGAAGGAGAGAATATTATCTTTGGCATGCTGAAGCTTGTATACACTTACAGTCGTGTTTCAATATTTTAAAATATTTTTTTTCAAAACATTCACTTTTTTTAAAATTTCTAAAACTTAAATGCAGAATGAATCTAGCAGATAAACCATAAATAAAATGACCTAGACGACCAAAATCGGATGATTTTTAAGGAATTTATGAGAGTTAGAACATCTGGAATTAGGGTATATTATTGATATTTTTCAAAATTTCTATCGGAAACACTTTTAGAATGATATTTTATATTAGTCATGACTAGTTCTATGAATTAAAGTCAAAAAATTAAGTTTCAAATTTTATAACAATTTTGAAAATTGTGTAAGGGGTTAGCATGGATTTTTTTCAATAAAGTCACTTTTTAAATTTTTCTAAAATTTGATCGCAGAATGAATCTAGCAGATAAACCATAAATAAAATGACCTAGACGACCAAAATCGGATGAATATTGAGGAATTTATGAGAGTTAGAACATCTGGAATTAGGGTATATTATTGATATTTTTCAAAATTTCTATCGGAAACACTTTTAGAATGATATTTTATATTAGTCATGACTAGTTCTATGAATTAAAGTCAAAAAATTAAGTTTTAAATTTATGAAAAAATTTTGAAAATTGTGTAAGGGGTTAGCATGGATTTTTTTCAATAAAGTGACTTTTTAGATTTTTCTAAAATTTGATCGCAGAATGAATCTAGCAGATAAACCATAAATAAAATGACCTAGACGACCAAAATCGGATGAATATTGAGGAATTTATGAGAGTTAGAACATCTGGAATTAGGGTATATTATTGATATTTTTCAAAATTTCTATCGGAAACACTTTTAGAATGATATTTTATATTAGTCATGACTAGTTCTATGAATTAAAGTCAAAAAATTAAATTTTAAATTTATGAAAAAATTTTGAAAATTGTGTAAGGGGGTAGCATGGATTTTTTCAAAAAATTCACTTTTTCAAAATTTCTAAAATTTGAAAGGAGAATGAATCCAGCAGATAAACCATAAATAAAATGACCTTGACGACCAAAATCGGATGATTATTGAGGAATTTATGAGAGTTAGAACATCTGGAATTAGGGTATATTATTGATATTTTTCGAAATTTCTATCGGAAATACTTTTAGAATGATATTTTATATTAGTCATGACTAGTTCTATAAATTAAAGTCAAAAAATTAAGTTTTAAATTTATGAGACGAAATATGAAAAAATTGATCTGTTATGAAAAAGGCAGACCAGCAGACCTGTATGTACGGTATTTAAATTCGCTTTGCATACTTATTGGGGTCGCAAATGTCTTTTTCTACATGTTGCAAAATTTTTGGCCAAATAAATATACCCGTCGGCAAGAGTATAATTACATTCGCAGCACCGAATGGCGAATGGTGAATGTCGACGAAACAACAGAGATTATTGTCAGTCAGTCAAGTGGCATGCTGATGCTTTTCAAAAAAGACTTTGAACAATAAATGATGTGAAATCTCCTGAAACAGTGTGCTTATTGTGAATGTGCGAGTGAGCGACTGGGTGAGTGGGTGTGCTGTATGAGTTGTGTGAGTGAGTTGCCTGCAATTCGCGAACGGTGTACGACGACGCGCATTCCCATTCGCAAGCAGGTTGCCTGCTTCTTGGCTCCGTCTCCGGCTCCTGTTGCCTGGCACTTCTTGGTTTTTTTTTTTTTGCGCCATCTCTCCATCAAAGCCGTAGCTGTTGTCGTTTCTTATGCATGGGTGCCTGGCTGTTTGGCTGTCTGGGCCTGTTTGCCTGCAACAACATCCGTTTGTTTTTCGGCACCGTGTGCGCAGCTTGGTAAGCGTAAGCCAGGCTCCTCTTCTTACGTTTTTCGTTGAAAACCAAAGAGCAAACTTTTTCTCCCTGAGACACTTGACTTGTACAAAGTAAATCGGCTTTCGATTGTATTTGAAGTGGGGAGTACACACACTCACACACACACACGAAGAAGCCTCATTGCAAGGTATAGTACTTATGCTTATATAACTCATACGTACTCGAATCGAAGAATCGTTAATGTGTCTGGCTGCCTGTTTGCCTGCCGTAACAGAGATATGGCCACCATCGACGAACTCAAATCGAACAATAGAAACGGACTGGGGCAAATAAGTAATTGACACTGTTCATGACCACTTGTGATTTTTCGATAGGTTACAAGTTGATACTTAGTTTCGGCATGAACTTATACCCGCTTCCTGTGGCATTAGTACATACTCTTTGTCCAAGATCTGGTCTGACTTTTCAACATAGATACTACCCAGCAATTGGTAGAAGCGTGAGATCGCTCACCGATTACAAGAGAAATCCAATCATACCGATAACTAATAACTACCTTTTCCACCGAATACAAAGCTAACTTAATGCTTATGTTGGTCTACTGAACTTTGGCTTATACGCTGGCATCGTTTACATGCAATTAACAGCTAACTAAACTTAATATTCCTCAACAACACTCTCGATTGTAGCCACTTGTGCTGTGAAATGTTTCAAAATTCCTTTTTAATAAGTGAAACATGCAATCTGTAGTTAGAAATTCAGATTTCTAGGTTGCTCTGCTTGGGTTGTGCCATGACGAATCAGCTGGGCAAAGGGTTATATATGTTTACAGACATACTTGTCAGTCGAGTGACCGCAAATGCCACAAGCACAAACACACGCACGCACACAGTTAGGCTGAAAAAGCAGTGGCAGATTCATTGCTTCCTCTCTCTGTAATAAATAAACCAAAAGAGGACCTTGAAAATGTTGAATGAAATAATTTCGGAGACTATTCGGAAAAGAATTTCAAAAATTTAAAACAAATATGCATTTCAGTTACTTTTTTGGACATATTTTTGTTTGTTTCATGTTGTTCATGTTGTTCGTTATTTGTACAAATAATTCTTGTGGTGGAAAATTTAAATTCATGTTCCCTTGTTTGCTGAATAGCATTATCAGATGTAAATTGTATGTTACTGTGAACAATTGTTAGCAATTCTAGGCCATGAATTCATTACAATTGTATTGAATACATATAGTATACATTATGTAAAACTAAAAGTGCTTAGTCAGTTAGGCTATAGCTTTTTCATTTGTTATGGAAATGCGTTAAATACAGATTCAACTAGTAATATCAGATTCGATACAAAAAGAAAATAAGGAACCTAACTTTTCTTACTTTCTGTCGGTAAATTCACCTTTCTTTTTTTTATTTATATGAATTCGACTAGGAGTAGTTTACTGTTCTCTATACAATAAAATTAAATTTAGATTAAGCACATTTAAATAAAAGAAAAATTATTAAAAGGAAAAAGAACCTAATTAAGGATTAATTTAAATTAAATTAAGCCTTAACATTGTTGTGTATGTATTTTGCATTTAAATAACTTTAATTTATGAACAAGTGCTTGTATCTAGTCATTTGTAAGCTTATCCAACAACTGAGAACTGAGAGTATTTGAACTAAAGAAGTGTTGGAAAATGTTGCTCTACGCAGACTCAACACTCTTAAAGTAATCCCTTTACTTATTAATAGAATAGTATTATACCATATTAATATTTCATATTTTAATTATCCTCCTAAAAGAGTCGGGCTTCATTCAAATTGTAACGAAGTGTTGGAAAATGTTCCTCTACGCAGACTCAACACTCCTAAAGTAATCCCTTTACTAATTAATAGAATAAAAATATAATATATTAATATTTAATATTTTAATTATCCTCCTAACAGAGTCGGGCTTCATTCAAAATGTAACGTATTTGCAAATAAACTCAAAATACCCCTGCATACGCACAGATCCAGAGAAAACAGGCACGATATACGGCCCACAGAGGCACGTGGTGGAATCCATTGCATCCATCTCAGTTACTCTCGCAGGCAGCAGGACCACATTCGGTACAGTTTCTCCATCCCCTGTCGCTAGGCCGCCAATAAGTAAGCAGCATACACTCTCTCCGCCCCATTGAAGGGGCAAGATTGTACTTCGGGTACCCGAACGTGCTGGCACGAACTGCAACAACCGAGCGCTGTGCAGCACTGACATCATATCAGTAACAGCTTAAGCTTCAGTTCCAATCAGAGTTTGTCGCGCGACGGTCGAGTGTAAGTTGAACGAAATTAAAATAAATAATAATAGAAACCAAGCGAAACAATTTCTTAGCTCGTACCCAAAGCGTGAAGTTCCGTCGTTTGTGTTAATAATTAGCTTAATCTCATTCGAATATCCTTAATATTACTAATCGGGAATGCGGGTTTGTGTTAAGAAATAATAAAGCTTAGACTCATTTAACGGAATCATACATACATAATAAATAATTCGATATTCATCGAGAAAAGATCATTAAATGGTTTTCAATGATTCATTCGTTTTCGATAGGCAACGCGAAAAGTAGACAAATAACTATAACTGATAATGGTCTCATAAGGAAACCATAAATTTTTTTTTATAGTTCATAGTGGTCCAAAACTCAAGAAGCGAAATACATCGATAGGACCATTGCGAATAGTTGCTTTTACGCCATGGAAACAAATTTTATGCAGGCAAATAACGTGACAATAAATACCGTTATTTTAAGCGAGTTTTGAAAGTAAGCCAACAATTATTTAAGTTTCTTGTAATCTAAGTTCAAAGAAAACTGAAGCTGCCAAACTGATCTTAGAATTTTTATTTTCCAATTACTTTCCAATTTAAAGCTAAAGCGAAGTAGCTGTCTCGCCTGCCAGACATCCTGTATGCATTCCAACTCAATCGTATGTCATTCTCTTCCGTGCTTACGCATATTGCATTTACTCAGTCAAACACACACACGCACACAATGAAAAACATTCGAAATCCGACCGTTACAGCTTGCCGGCGCTTCTGCACAAACTTCAAGATATGTTTTTAAACAAGCTATGCGTTTATTATTTGATCTTATTGTGAAATCTGTTTATTTTTGTTATTATACGTATGTATATTGGTAGTTTTTTAGCTTGGTTTCATATTCGCATTGCATTATATCCGCAGTAGATATGGATCGCCATAAATTATTATATCACTTTTAAATCACATAAGCTGAAAAATACATGGCATACATTTGTTTAAATAAAGTTGTTATTAAGGACTCGAAGAGAATCGCTGCAAATTTTAAGCCAGATAAAAAATTAAAAATAACTGAGTCATTCCAAATTTATTTGATTTATCTTATGTGCGCAAAACAAAAAACAGGATGTGCATTATTCTGATATTGCGACAGACTTTATGGACAATAACTGTAGATAAGGACAGACGCGATTAGAGTTATTTCATCAAAATATTTGTGAAGCGGACCGCGGAACTTATAAACTTGCTTGAAGACCTTCTTCGTCCATGCATAACGAACCTATAGGCTTCTTCTTATAAAGATCACCTCAAAGATTCAAAATTGAATGAATTGGGAAATTGAACTTAACAAAAAAAAAACAATATATTATAAAACGTAGAAAGGTTTAACTCACTAATAGAGTTTGAAAAGCATTTTTTTTGTTAAAGATCAGTTATTGTGCGTTGGAATAACAGTTGTTAAGCGGTTTGGCTTTCTATAGTTTTGCGCGCTAATGCGACCACAAGAAAGGCTTGAATGTAGCCGATCTACCAAATCATTAATACGTAGCTAATTTTAATTAAAGTACGAGCAACTGTTTTGTCAAAATTCTCACCTTTTTTTAGCAATCATTTGAGTTGCGAGACATTCTTATTGCCTCACGGCTAATTCAACCAAACTATCGGAACGATGCATAAATATCGATAAGCTCATATTTACATTTAATTTACAGTGGTGTCTGTAAATTTAATCATAACCCTTCATCCAATGAAAGCTCTTGCTCTGTATGAACAACCGAGTCGATTAGTTTTGGTCTGCCTATATTAAGCAAATAAATTTATATTTGAGAATTCGTGCAAACTCAAAATATAAATACATTAAAGACTAACCTTTATACAAACAGCATTCTAATTTGTATCACTTAGGCAAAAACAAGCGAAATAGTTAAGGTTCCCCGCAGTCGACTGCAATATACCCAGTAACTCATATTGCACACAAAATAGAACAGAAAAACAATTCATTTTTTGAATGTGTCTGAGGCAGGCAAAGCGAATCGAAGAGGAGGTCGATAGATATTAAGAGCATAAAATGCAAATCACTGAATGCATTCGTTGACGCAAACAGCCAACACGCAAGTCAACCATACACATACATACACATATGTACACTTGCATGTGTGTGTTATACTCACTTCTAATGCAGAGGGACGTTGACGCGTCAGCTCTGATAAATTATTTGTTTTCATTTGTGCAGTTTGAATGCAATCATCAATAGTCACAAAGCTTAGGCAAAGATTTTAATAAAGCTTAACGTGCTGGGTTCGTGCATATTGCCAGAATTTTTGAGAGGATAAAAAAAGCACATAGTATAAAGTTAGAAAAAAAAAAGTTAGAGCGACACATTCGTTCCATTGTTGGAAACTTTCAAATAAGCTAGATGTGACGGGAAAAAGGCTGAGTTGGCAACACTGCTGAGCACGATCTCTCCATATTTTAGTCAATGGAGGCGAACACTTTTCTGGAGCGTATTTTAATCAAAAAGAGTTGTTTTAAGTTTAATAAAATTTATAATATCGCGTATGCGATATTACTTACAGAAATGTAGCTACCCTGTGTATTTGGAAATTCCACTTGGTATTATAATTATTTAAATACATAGAACATGAAAATTATTGTTTTCGAAGTATTGATTTGTGTACTCTGAAATTGGTCAGCTGGAATAAACGCACATACAGACAGGAAGACAGACATTCAAAATTGGTACAATTGTACAAATTGAAATGCCTTTAGGGAACATTTGTTAAAAGCATTAAACAATTGACCTTCCCAAACGCTTTTAATTCGTTTCGTTTGAGGATTTTTATTGTGCAACTCGTGACCCAATGTTGGGGGTAACATCTAAGTCGGGTTGAGAAATATGTAAATTAAAATGCCGCTGGCTATTAAGTGCTTTAATTCCTCGAGAAGGAGAAGGCTCCCAAAGTAGTGCGCTCAGCTGTCATCCGACCGCAGAATCTATGCCTGGCCTATCGCACAGTTCCCATGCAAAAAAAGCAAACCAACAACTTATAAAACGTTCTTGGGCGAGTTCCCCCTTCTCATAGATATGAAACCCCAGCACCAGACTCAAACCCAGCCCCGGCCTCGTCCTTGTATTTGTTCGTCGTATCTAATGTAATTGAATTAAGTGGCGACTTGTTGATAAGGAGCAAAGTCAACAGACACGGCACGCTTCACAACTCAATTGGGCACGGGGCACACGGGGCATGGGGCATGGGGCACGGCGTACAGAAAGCGACGTGACGGGGTGCAGAATTAGTTTATGAAAAGCGTAACGGCTTGAGGACTGCCAGGAAAATAAGCATGTATGAATGAATGTATGTATGTATGGCTTGACTGTTATACAGACAGACACCAACAAATACATACATCTATACGTTAGTATGTGTGTTTGAATGTTGGCAAATGAGCTTTTGAATGAGCGGCTCCTTTTATAGATACTACATACGTGTATGCATGTACGAACATTTATATATGAACATGCATAGTATCTACATGCTGTCATATGTAAACATGTTGTATGTACCAGATTGTATACATGTATTCATAATAGTGGTCTATCTTGAAATCTATATGTGAATATGCGTTCTATTGTCAGGCCCATAATTGGGAATTTCAACGAGCAAATGCAGGTCTCCAGCGTAATTACAGCAAAATGCATCACGCATGCCAGGGCAAGCATGCTCCAAATCTGATTTTAAAGAGATTCAAAGTTAATTTTACTCTTTACCGATTACGCACAATAGAGGTTATTTCATTTCGGATTTAATCGTATGCTATCGATAGCTCTAAGCGTGAATCCTATTTGGGTTTCAATTGCTTGAAAATTATAATACACTTCTATGCTAAAGGTAACGTGTATAAAAACTATGCTCTGCGTGGCAGACACAAAAAATCTAAATCAAAACTGCAATCTTGCCTAAGCATTCGCTAACGGCCTTCTGTCAGGGGCAACAGCTGATCCTGCATCCGTTGTCGTATTTCCATTCACGTCCCCAGTCGCGTACTGTGCTCAGCTGGCAATTGAGTCGGCCTAGCGTAGGTGGCTGTCTGGCTGCGAAAACTGCATGTCGAACTGTCATGACCGATGCGACGTTGAATGACATCTTATATTCGACCCCACACATTCGACTGCACGCCGGTTAACACCGTCAGCGATAAATCTGCCCATTAGTAGACACATGTGCTGTACGATCTTAATTTTCAGTTTCTGATTTGTTAATTTAACTTATTTGTATCAAGTATGTTATTGGTGTGCGGTTTGGTACTTTTATTTATTTGTACAATTGCGCTGTTATGTTACTACAATATTATTGTTTTGTATGGATTCATCGCTTCTACTTAATAAAAAAAAAAAGAAATAAAACGTTGATTATCTCAGTTAGCCAAGTTTCTGGCATATTAGTAGTTCTTTTTCTTATCGACTACAATCGATTAGTATCGGCTCATAAATAACGGATTTCTAGACAAATTAGTGAGAGACAACAACAACAGCATCAACAAGGAGCGCCTGTTGGTAGGCAGCATAAATGGCACACGCAAGCTCTCTCCCTCTTTCTCTATCTCTTTTGTTCGTGTGCAACCAAATGCATGTGGGCTAGTGATGGGGCATCTCACAGCTGGCACACGATAACTGACGCACTCGACTATAACATTCCGTACTTTACATAGGATATAACGCCTTGTGGTATGGGCGAATTTGAAGCAGTGCGGCATCATCAGTCAAAAATAGACAAGC
The DNA here is from genome assembly GCA_018904035.1 of Zaprionus ornatus. Classification (NCBI taxonomy): domain Eukaryota; kingdom Metazoa; phylum Arthropoda; class Insecta; order Diptera; family Drosophilidae; genus Zaprionus; species Zaprionus ornatus. The sequence continues at coordinate 12,762,491 of JAEIFZ010000002.1, read as the reverse complement.
TTGATGGCTGAAGAATAATATTTTGGTTTTTAAGTATCGAGCGATGAAGCCGATAGCTTATAGGCATCTAATATGGAGCACGATTTGCCAGGCCGATTTTTTGCATAGCCGCCTGCCCAGAAATGACAGCGACAGCAGCGAAAACAGCAGCTGCAATAAAAACAAGAGAAACAAACAATAAGAAAAACCACAAACAATTTAAATGGATTATGTGTTTACACTCAAAGCGGGAGGCCGGGAGGACTGTACACTGACAGTGTGGGCGACTGGGTAGTTGGTGGAAGGAGGGGAAACAAGGCAGGCCAGGCCAGGCCAGCAGCAGTCCAGGCAGTGCGGGAGTTAAGCGGTGGCAGTGGCAGTGTTGCAAATTGATGGTAGCTCTTCGTCATCAAATGGACAAACAGGCGGGCGCACTACGCAAGCTGCTCCTCCTCGCCTGCTTCTGCTCCTGCTGCTCCTGCTGCCCGCCTCCCAAGCATCAGTTGGATGAACGAACTGACAAGTTCAAGGCAGTGGCTACTGCACTGCGGTGGCGAGGAGAGAAGGGAATGGGGACTGGGGGAGGGAAGGGAAGGGAAGGGAAGGCTTGGAATGGGAGGCATCTGGGGCGCTGGTATTGGTAGTAGCAATAACAACTGTAGGGATTACGCTTTAACACAAGCATTGTGCTCATTGCCAATGCGTGTGGATGGATATGTCCATGTTTGCGTGCATTTGCCTGCTCCGTTGTCCGTCGCTCCGTTCCGTTTGTTTTTGTATGTTTTTACAAACGGAATTGTTTTTAATGAGATTTCAGACGCAAATCTTTTTATTTGAATTTTTATTTTAGGCCGCTCGGAAATGCCGTCGACCACACCAGTTACTTCTGATTAAAATTGTGGTGCATGGAATTTCGTATTACCCCGACAGCACAATTTCGAAATTCCGCATCCGTATCCGACTGGATGTACGTACGTATCCGAGTCTGTCTGTCTGTATGAATGTACATACATATCCCTCCTCTTGCCCTATCTCTCTCTCTCTCTCTCTCTCTCTGGTGCAATGTCCAACTGTAGCCAAGTGTAAGCATGGAAAGCTTCGCCTGGTCAGTAACTGTTGAACTAAAGCCTGAAGCTGGCCAAAACTTAACCCAGCAGCAACGGTTCCATGTTATTTCTAGCCCGAAACTGCATATGAATAAACGGATCAACGGAGCAGCAGAGCAGCAGAGCAGCAGACTCTTCTCTTTATGGTGATGGAAGTAATGTCACGAAAGTAACTGAGTTTGGTTTGTTGCGGTCGACAGACAGACAGCCAGCGTTGGCGTTTGCCAGTCTGAGTACGAGAGCAAACATGAAATGTGGTTAAAGCATTTTATGCAATCGCAATCGCAATCGCATTGCCTGCCGTCTCTGCTTTACCAACATAACAAGCAGGGCCGACATGCAGATGCAGATGGGTTCGCTCGCGTTGGTCATTTGTAAAATCCTTTGATTGCAATCGCTGAGAATTAAAAATTCCAACAGAATATTTTCTTTATTTAAACGCGTACTGCAACTGCGGCGATTAATTGTTAATGGATGACTATTACGCCGATGTACTACATATGTACAATACATATGCACACTATACGTGTATGTGTATATACATATGAACATACGTTTGTGTTTGTCTGCCTTTGCAGTGGATTCGCTGCCAAGCGTAATTAATGACAGTGATTTTTATGTGCGGTATTTTGCATACGCATTGTCGAAAACACTTATTGGAATTTTAAGAATAGCAAAGCTCTACAGTCATTATTGTCTACTTAGTGACTCCAAAACCACATTAATTAATTCGATTGCGAAAAACGTAATGCAATGACGGTTACATTACATTTCGATAACTCATGTGCTCGATAACACTGCGAACTTTATTTCCACAACAGCGATCACAGTGAATTCCATTTTAAGTTGTTTCCCTGTTTTGGTGTTTTTAGACCACCTCGAGAAAATATTTGAACATTTGCTTACATTTATACAAAACTATAAATTCGGTAAATTATTTGGCAAAATGAAATGCGCGACGCATTCCGCATTCCAAAGGAATTCTGTATCCTCTTTGTTTGCCCTTTCGTTTTATGGCCCTCTTGTACCAAATCTCTTTCCAAATAAAGATAATAATTACTTACATAGCATAGCATAGCATGAATGTTATAGTCCTTGTATGCGTTAATTGTACTCTGTACCCTTGAAAAGGGTCAATAGAGACTTTTATGCGTAATTGTCTGAATACCTTTTTTCTTTTTCCAGATATAGTTTGACAAAGTTTTAGAAGAATATTTTGTGATGACTTGTTAACACATGACAATACTGGAGGTCGGAAATGTTAAAATCAAATGAATAGCATAATTTCGCCTAATCAAGGGATCACCTCGAATAGCGAGATTTTTATTGAATTTAACTAAGATAGTAATTTTGGAAGTACCTGAAGATCCGACGATCAGAAGCCTATAGATTAAAATGAAGACTGCCCTAATAACTCAAATCATTTGTTGGGTAAGGACTCTAGCCACCATCACATTTTTGTTACTCTCTGCGGCGTTATGTACAAATGCAAGTCATTTGCTACCAAATACACAAGGTAAGAAATAACTATAATTTTTTTTTATTTTTATTTTTAATATCTGTATCAAAAATGAATAGAATGAGTGAAACATCATTCCACTGTGCACTTGTGCAACATCTGCTTTTTCGTATAGTTTTTTCGAATGGAATTTTAGTTGTCGCTTTTTGTTTGCATTCCTTTAACGCAAATTGTGCGGTAAGACACACCTGTGTCCACGTATTTTTCTAATTATTTTTGTATATGCAACTGAACTATAGGTCACAGCGAAACTGATGAAGTGGGACCGCAGTTTCTGGCACAACTTACTAATATTACTGTATCGCAAGGACGAGATGTATCATTCACTTGCGTTGTGGACAACCTAGGACAATATCGGGTAGGTGTTGGCAAAATTAGAATACATTATATCATTAATTTATCCAATATAATTGTTTGGTATCACATAAAGAATAAGAGAGTATACCAATTGTGTACAACTTGGCAGAATATCAAGTATTTATTTTTTTTTTTTTTTTTTTATATATATAATTATAAGTGAAGAATCCGTACATCGAAATATAGTATCTTAACATCACATGGAGAAATATTCTTAAGTATTTAATGCATCCAGAGATTGATTTTATGTAAATGAAATTATTTACCTATTTAAAAACAAACTAAAGACGATTCCACTTTGAAAAACATGCTGAGCAGTAATCAAGATAAGGACAAGGAAAAGTTTATGTCTTTGAATTGACCGACATAACGTAACTTTCGAAACGCACTTATGGTATAATCACACAGAGTAATGACATAAAACTTAAGAAAGTTAGTAAATCATTAAGGTCCTTTGGGATGGGACACATTGAATGCACACACATAATACATAAGGAGACACACAGACACATAAGCTTCAGTGTAAACAAACTCAAGAGACTCACCAATCCCTCTATGCTTTTTCAATTTCAGGTGGCATGGATTAAATCAGATTCAAAAGCAATACTTGGTATACATACACATATGGTCTCCCTAAATCCAAGATTATCAGTGACACACAATGGACACAACACCTGGAAGCTTCACATATCCCACGTGCAGTTAAACGATTCTGGCAGTTACATGTGCCAGGTGAACACAGATCCCATGAAGAGTCTGGTAAGTCAGCCAAGCTACCAACCTACCCACCTACCTAACTACCTATGTAGCTTCCCACCTACCCCTGGCCAATACCATTGACCACTGGCCGTGCAGCAATCCCATTTGCGAATGACAGAAGTGGTTTGTTTAGGTATCTGGCTGAGACAGTAATCTTTACGCCATATGCGTCTGAGTCCAAGCTTACCGAGCCAGTAATGTGTACATACATACATTCGTTTGTGTGTATGTGTGCTTGGGATTAACTAAGGCGAACTTTCTTATGAAAGGCATTATATTACATTGCTCTGTTGCGCCCAAGAAGCAAATTTTATCCAACAATATTAAATTATGCCCTGAGTAATAAGCCTCTGCACAAACCTTGAAACTTTTTTATAAAGATTATTAATTCTCTCATGTTCCTCAAGCCTCGAGCACTTCATTAACTATTTCTGTAAATATCTCAACCAAGCCGGTGCACTCTCACTTACGTTTTGAAAAAAAAGGCTTGTGAGTATTGCGAGTTACGGTTGTTTGAAGGCGCCCAAGACATTTTTTTGTTTTGTCCAAAGACTCTGTAAATATGAGAGTAGGACTTTAAACTTTATAATGTGGTATGGGGTTATTTCTACTAAATTTAAATGTGATTTTATATAAGATTCTTATTCAATTGAAATTGTACACTTTCTTTTTCAATACAATAACTTATTTATGTAATTAACTTATTATGTAATTATCATCTACATGTTTTTAACACATTACTATCCCATTATCTATTTTCAGTCTGGCTTTCTGGACGTTGTTGTGCCACCGGACATTTTAAATCATCCCGATCAAAATGTCGACGAAGGTGTCAGCACCGAGGGAGGTAGCATCTCCCTACTTTGCAGTGCCACAGGTATTTATTGTGAATTTATGAACTTTTGCAGATCAAATGAATGAACCACAAGAAATCGGTTTGCAATTGGAAATCCATTTTTACCATGCCTGAGGTCAAGTTCATTCTCAAAATTTCGAGCTTAACTGAGAAAGTTTTGAAGATAAAACAGTCTTTTTTGTCATAAGCATAGTTTCCCTCGCTCGCACACAACTCAACCTAATAACAATATGATAATAAACAGAGAAGTTATTTAAGAAATTATTTTCCATAGTTTTCAGCAGCGGCGGCTCCGCGTGGCTTAAGCGCTTAGTATGTTCGTGGGTGTGTATGTGTGTGTGTGTGTGTGTGAGAGCGGGCGTGAGTGCATAATCATTATGAGTGAGCATGAATGAGAATACATTGGTTTTTTAGGCTTAGGGTCGAGTGCACTCAACTGAACTTTTTCCTACTTGTTTTATTTCCATTTACGAGCTATACCAACAAAGTTTTCTACTCCGCACCCATTTAAAGTGGTTAAAACGAAGAATACAAAGCTTGACCAACCCCGTTAATAAAAAGATTTGTATTACTCTTGCATCTACTCAAACAGGTGTTCCAGAGCCTATGGTGCAGTGGCGACGAGAGGGTGGCAAGGACATCGTGCTTAGAGCGGAAAGCAGAGATAAACAAGGTGAATAGCTTATGGTATAAAAAATGTACATTTAACATTTGAATGTATATATCTTAAACAAATACAGATTTGATATACCCAATTCTATACTATCCTTCCACTCTTTTATTTTATCGTTCTAGCTGTAAAAACGGTAGAAGGAGACCGACTTGTTTTAACCAACGTACAACGTACCGATATGGGGGGCTACCTTTGCATAGCCTCAAATGGAATCCCACCTTCAGTCAGCAAGCGATTTGATGTGCATGTTAACTGTAAGTATCAGATAAATAGTGTAAAATATATGTATATGATACATCTGCAATGGACTGGGATTTATGTAGAATTTAAGACAGTGAGCAGCTTATGTATGGTCACTCTAATAATTAACTGCCCTTGATGGAAGCCAGTTAAAGCCTTCTGCTGCGAATGAAACGAGACGCAGCTAACTGTGAAAATTTCTGCATAAAGAGCGGAGAGCCTCCTGTTTCTGGTGCTGCTTGAACATGCCGTTGGTGTGGCACAAGACACAAATCAACACCATGAGATTGTCAAGTCAAATTCAGAGAGACCAGTTGTGAAAAGTTGCGATAGTCGCACTTCGGGCATCGGGCATCGGGCAATGGGGCTGCACAAGCAGAGCATATCGAGTGTACATGCAATTGTGTGTACGAGTATGTGCTATTGTAATAACCACTCGTAACTAGCATAGCAGGAGCACTACGAGCGCAGTAACAGTACGAGCTGTGGAGCTGGCAGGCAGCACACACATTGACCTATTGTCATGAGCTGTTGCCTGTATTATTCTGTTTACTTCCTACTCTATGTACGGCGGGCTGCATGTGCTATAAGTATGTAGGTTTGAGAATGTATTTAAAATGTTGTATGTACGAGCGGGTCCTCGGAACCATCTAACATTTTACCATGCATAGCCTCCTTCTAGCCTCTTCCCCCCCCCCTCCGACAAAACGAAGCGATACATGGGCAAAACATTGGGTAACTGCGACTGTGTGTGCGTAGTAAACATTTGAAAGGCACAAGGCAGTCATTGTCTGTGACTGAGCTACTATTCGCCACTGCCGATGAAAGTCATCCAAAACAAATACAACAGTAACATTTTTGGCAATGCGTCTACGTCAAAATCAGCAAATGCAAATTCAAATTTAGAAACTACCGAAATGTCCAGAACTCACACTGGAAATGTGTCTAGCTGCTGGGATTAATTTTTGGATTTAAGAACGCTTGTTGAACAGATTCTTTTACCAGAGGATTTCATTTAAGTTACGCTGTCATCGCTTGTAAGAGTAAGACACAAATTTCTGTATCATTTGAAGATGGAATCTCTATCTTTAATATTACTATTACTTATTATATAGTACACAATGCAGCTGCGGATATGAATGGTACCCCCTACGCAATCTCACGCTTGCATATGTACATTTTATGTACTGCATGTAATATATGTTAGTCACAGTAAGAAAACTCGACGCAAACTGCATGTCATCTGTCATCTGTGTGGGGTATACAGGAAACTGCGTTCTAAACTTTGTGCCTTCACTTAAGTTTCTAAGATCTAACTGTTAGTGTATGTGTGGAAACAATACAGTATATATGAATATAAGAATGCTATTCCAAATGCGATTGTTCATTAAAATTACTTGTCTTGACTTTGGCAACACTAATTCGTAACTTACTTTAAATTCCATACAATTCTTTAAGATGTTACTAAGTTCTTGACAAGATTTGTAGCAAGTCACGTAATTTGTTTGGGGATACAAACAACAATATAAAATAGAAAATAAATCCAGTACATAAGGGTCCATCATTGATTTCGCTGAAAGCTTTAATAATGTTCCTGTTCCGGTTCCTTCGTGGGGGAAATAACAGTGGATGAAATCTATTTTGATGAGCGGATCGTTGAGCTTTAATCCATTTTATTTATGGCTTAAAATTATCCTTTAGCAACAACGGCAAACAGTGCCATGGCGCAACAACACCCAGCCCACAGAGGAGATAGAAAGAGAGGAAAAGTAGCGTGAGCCTTTCCTGCATTGAAACAGAGTATTACAGTCGTCATTCGCACACACATCTTCTCAAACATAGACTCTCCAACCATAAGCATCCACATTCGCACACCCTTGGCTCCCGTCTAGCCATCCAACTAGCATAAAATAAATCTATGAAAGCACCACCTCATCACATCCCACGAGCTTAGCCTGCGACTCACCCATCCACTTGCTGTTCTCTCGCGCTTAGAGGACTCCCCCTAGACAGTGTAATCTGTTGGGAAAAATACACACACTAAACTGGAAAATAATATCATTAAATATAGCGACGCAGAAATACGCTCATTTCTCGAAATATATCTCAAAAAATAAGGGTAATCCTCAAGTACAGAACATGAAAAAAAAATATATAAGGAATAAGGAATAAAAATATAAATAAATATGGATTTATTAGATAATGTAGTGAAGAGGAAAGTAATGTAAAAGACAAAAGTTACCACAGGTTTCAAAAAGCTGAGGGCAAACAAAAAAACTTCTTACTTTTAATTCTTTCTCTCTTTTCAATGCTTGTCGCGCGGAGCTAAGCTGGGAGCGAAACAATCAAGATTGTAATGAAGTGAAAGAATTTATATTAACAGATTCTACACAGAAACTACACAGTAAGCAAGACTCTATTAACGGGGCTCTAGAATGAGTTCTTGTCCTTGATTAAAAATTAATAATGAAGTCAAACTTTCATTTCACATTATCAGGTTAGGACCCTGATAGAACCCTAATCGGATCATTACTCTATCAGTAGGCTTTCTATATTAACTCTTTACCCTTCATAACTTTCTTAAATGAATTAAAACAAGGTCAAAAGGCGCTTTTGACATTAAGATACCCTTCACAAATAAAATCAATCTGCAGTTTTAAGCAAATCAACTATATTTGTGCTACCTTCTCCGCAATCAAGCATTAAAATTGAAATTTATCGATTGTTGACGATTACTGTCAAAATGGTGCAGTGAAAAGTCGATCAAGCTCATTACGAACATGCTAGACACTCACGCAAACATATCGAGCATACAACGACCAAGTTCACTGATGTGGCAGACATCGATTGACTGGTAAGGGGGGTGTGAGGCAGACAGCTGGACAGACTTAGCTTGTTTGTCTTGGTCAAGAATATGTATTATGTCCGATGTGTGACAAATCACATAATAAATGAACATCGTTATTAACTACCTTACTTAAGGCATCGATTGTAATGTGTATCAGGTTTACAGCGAATACAAAAGTCACTGAGGTCTACTCCAATGACTAAATGTCACGATGGTTGGGAAAAAGCGTAAATAGGGTGGCCACACCTCCCCATTGAATTAAAGCTGCGTGTAGTGTTGTCTCTGTGTGTGTGTGTGTGTGTGTGTGTGTGCAAAATACGAAAAGTTTGACTTTGAAATGAATGCAGTGGAGTCATTTACCGAAGTTACGCAGCACTGTGTCTGTGGCGACTGATAAAGGGAGTGAAATATAAGTGAAAATGAAAGAAGAAGCACAAACTACTGATGGAGCATCAAAAGATGTACTTTGTAAAAATATTGTAGAAATGTAAGCTAATTAATACTCATGCATAACTAATTAAGTTAAACTACAATTATTTGAAGAAGGCGTTATATGATGCAATGAGAATATATTTTATATATATATTTTTTTATTCCGCTTTTTGCAGTTCCCCCAACTATCAAAGCTGTAAATCAATTAGTGGGCGCACCTGTGGAGAGAGAAGTTACACTGGAATGCATTGTCGAAGTGTATCCCAAGCCACTTAACGGCTGGTACCGTAACGAAGGTACTAATGAACATATAATTTACATACATAATTTAACTTAATTTAATTTTTGTTGTTTAAATTATAATTATATAATTTACATACATAATTTAACTTAATTTAATTTTTGTTATTTAAATTATATATTAATGTTATGTTTATTTTTTCTATTTCTTTCCAGGCAATGTCAAGCTGCACAACGGCAACAAGTACAACATCTCCGAGGCGATGATTAACTTGTACATGTGGCACCTCAATTTAACGATACGACACCTGACTAAGGCAGACTTTGGCGCTTACAGCTGTTCCAGTGTCAATGCCCTTGGAAAAAGTGAAACGAGAATACGACTTCAAGGTAATGAAACTCGATAAATTAATTTCTGCTTCAATGCAAGGAAAACATACATTTATTTTCGCACAGTGGGAGACATGAGACAGTCGGCTGTGTAGACTAAACGAAATAGTTCTTAAAATTCGGAACATTAAATTCTCTTGACAATGAATAGATAGTGGAGTGAGAGGGGGGAGGGGGGGAGGTAGAGAGGGAGTCGGGGGGTGCACGCGTATGTGTCTGCGTCGCATGTGTAATTCGTTCAGTTTCAGTTTCCATGCAATAAATTACCTAGGATTTCCGTCAGTCTATTATTTTTATCGATCTCATTTAAAGGCGACCGAAGAAGCTTTTATCTATCTTTCATCTGTGAGCCCTTATCCCCAACCCCAACCCCATCCCACATCGCATCGCATTGCCATCGCCCAATGGCAACCGAAAATAGAGTTGGAAGCGCAGAAACTAAGCATGAATTATTGCACAATCAGCGAAAAACTTTCTCTCTGCTCGCATCCACACTGCTTGCTGGTCTGGAGAAGCTGCAGCAAGTTCGTGGTCGCGATTTTGACTTTCATTCGCGACAGTCGTCGTCTGAGCAGAGAAGAAACCAAGAATAAACTTAAAGGTTTCAAGATCTATTAAGCTTATTACATTTAATTATTTCTTGTACCCTACACCCAAAAATGTGAGCATATTTGTTTGGAGATTATGCGTGTAACTGACATCAAGTGTGAGCAGGCAGACAATTTCAAATATTCATTCCCACTTCTCTGTGCATGAATAACTCACATCATTATTATGAACTATCGATAGCGATAACGCAACTAAGTGAAAAGACAAATTAAACATGAAATTGCGCTGTTATTTTAATTGGCCTGATTTGGTTAATTAGCAAAATTATTTCATTTAATTTGTAAAAAAAAAAACAAATCATTTATGTGTGTATGAGCTTTATGCGTTAATTGGCATCTAACTGTCAATTGCCAATTGCGAATATCGCCCGCGGAACTATCGTTTGCTTTAGAACATATCGGGTTGCCAAATCAGGCGATGTTGCCGCAGCCTCATTCAATTTGAATTGTAATAAAATGTATAACAAAAATATAAGGGAGTGCACTTGAGAGCGAGTCAAACATAAAGATCAGTTGCAGCTAAGGGTCTGGAAAGTAACGAGCAAAACGGAAACGGGCAATGTCACAAGAGATTTTGTATTTAGGTTTGTTATTGTTTTACTGTTCATGTTTTATGTGCTTGCTTTTACCAACCCATTTGCTTTGTTTCGCTCGCAAGCTCTTGCTGGCCAGCCATGCAAAGAAGCATTCGGCCTTTCATAATTGGTGCAATTTCTTGCAGAATTACGATTACCGCCCAAGTCAACAACGACGCCAACACCTCACGTGCACACTACGACCAAATCGCGTCGGAAGCAGCAGCCCGGCCACAACAAGGGACTGAACGAAGTGGTGCGTGCCAAGGAAACCCATTTCTCAAATCAAATGCAGCAAGAGAACGATGTATTCGGCGGAGGGATTGGTATGCCCCACAGCACCAACGGCGGCGGCAACGGTGGTGGTGGTGGTGCTGCTGCTGCTGGCGGTGGTATTGTGGCAAGTGGGAACGTCAACGGCATGATAAACGGAGCGGAAGGTAAGTTACGATTTAGAAAATTCCACAAGTACATGCAGCAAGCACAAGCATAGAATGAAGTCAGGCATGAGCGGCAGTTACAAACACACACACACACACACACACAGACATTCGCAGCCACATACACTCGCACTCACACTCGCACACTCATGCACGCTTACATCCACATCGTAGTGGCACAGTCGTGATACTCTGCCCGGCATCTATGAGAAAGCTGCTTGCCCCTTTGCCTTGGGAATTTGTCTTGGGCCGCATATAATGTCGCTACTCTAGTGCTGGCTGCTCTTATAAGAAACTCTTGGTGGTTTGCCTTCTTGGCGTCTTGGCACGACACGAGTCTACGATCTAGCGCCAAAAATGTTCAACATTCGCTATATACCATCTCGCCATCTCGCCGTCTCGCTCTCTTGCAGGCTTGCCTAGGACTCCTCCTGGACTTAGCACTCGTGCAGCTGTCGGGCGCACTGATTTATCAGTGAAGCCGTATTTTGCTAACACTTGTTACTCTCCAAATCCCTTTTGAAGTTAATTTTCCAACCAGTCAGTTTCAATTTTAAGTGTGCATTTTTGTCGCTCTTCTCTTCAAGTCGCATCTGCGTTCAGGAGCACAGAGAGAGCAGCCCAACAGCATGGCCAGAATACGCTTATGCTGAAAATAAAATTTATTGGGTCGGTTACTTGAGTATTAGAGACAAAACCAATAATGAAGATGAATTGGGCCTGTATGTAAGGAATATAATTAATCGCGTTAGCATTTCAACACTGCACAGTTTTCTAGCATAACTTCCATCTCTTTAAATTATAACTTAATCAGGCACATTTCTCCACTAGTGCTGTTTACGGGGTATTCGACAGTCAAGTACGCTCACCTCTACGTTTTTTGTTTACTTGTTTTTTGTGTAATCCTCAGGGGAGGCGGGAAAATGTCTTAACTATATGTCCGTCCGCGTACATGTGCGGGGCGAGCTAGAAAGCTGAAATGTTTACACTAGCTCCCAATTGGGATAAAAGTGCATACTAAAAAGGGATTTCGAACAAAGAACCACCCACACTTTGTGTGTGCGCCTCCAGTGAAGAATTTACCCCATATGAGCGCTGGAATGTATGCTATATCTTTAAAACAGTGTTTTTTTTAATCGAAGGAACACGATCACTCACAGATGTCACTCTCTTGATAAACCCTTCTAAAATTATTACAACTATTCGTTGAAGTTTTATTAACAATTATATTCCACCCCTTAATGCGTATTTTCAGTGCAAACGCAACTTCCAAACCGGAATGGATATGAGAAAACATTCAAGTCCCCCAATGGTGGCGTGGTACCATCGCCGCGTTCACCCTGGACTTTCGCAAATGCGGGGTCGCAGCTGTTTACTAAAACTACGATAAAGACAAACGCCCTGATGGCTTTTTTCTGCATACTGTCTGTGCATTTTTCGCTTAAGCTCATTTAAAATTATGATACAAACAGGAACATCCACACAGGGTGCAGCATTGGTTGGGTCTACTGTATGCTTGCCTATGTCTTAAACTATATATACATCGAACAGCTTCAACCTTTAACTATTATTAATATTCTTTTTAGCTAGATCCCCACAGATAAAGAGGTATAATCGATTTACTGTTAAATTATCGCTTAAGTTTCCAGATATTTTTTATGTTGTATTTGTCGGATACATCGTTTAATTGTTTCCAGGTTTAACAAAAGGTATATTTATAACCCGCTTCTAACCCCCACTCGTTATAGTTTTATGTGTGGAGACTTTAAAGCATGAAATTTACGACACGTTAAGTGATCTATTCATTGTTTACTCATTTATTTGGTTTGTCAACTCCCAAAAAAAAACAAAAAGTTCAAATACCAATGAAACTAATAACAATGAAATATACATACACAGTGTGTATTACACACACACACATACAATACATACATATACTAACATACATATAACCTATGCTTGTACGAAAACAATAATTATACACAGATGAAAATGAATGTTAACGAAACTTCTTGTATTTAAATCATATTATACTGAGCTTATTTGCTCATCATATCTTAAGAGGTAACAACTTATAGACAACCGATTAAGTAATCAAAAGTTATTTAATAATAATTATGCAATACAGAAATGTCTTCCGATAAGAATGATAAACGATGATTATATATGGTCTTTAAATGATGAAAAACTTATATAAATACTTATAATGAGATTAAAAATAATTTATACATCATTTATTTGTCATATAATGAATATATGTATCAATTGATTAAACAATTTGCATGCCAATTTACATACTACATATGTAAGTATGTATATGTATATGATAAATAATTATAGTTTTGACGCAGATATAACAATTATTATAAGAAACCATGAATTGAAATATGAACAAACATGTTGATAACCACAATTCACTGTTCCCATGTATTCTGAATCGGCAAAGTATCTTATTGTCGCCCTGTTCAATTTGAATTTGAGTTAAATTCCATAATGCTCTATGATGTTATGCTGGAGTGGTTTTTAGCATAATTTTCAAGACGAATATAATACTTCAGGTTCAATAGGGAGACATATACTATATATACACACTCTTCAAATACCAACTACTGTACATTCAGCGATCATTTCCATTTTTATTAGTGATTAAACATCTTTATTGTATTCATTGCTCAAGTATCGATTTTATTCGTCACTCAACTATCGATAATTAATGTCTAGTAACGCATACTTCGTGAACAATTCAAGCTTCAGTTGTTCTAAAAATGTTCGCTCAGTGTGGTATTACTTGCATTATGTACGAGTATGTAATGCACTTATACTTGCCCGATTATGTATTTCCATTAGCATATACATAGCTATGTACATGTGTGTGCGTATGCGTAAGTACAGACATATGTAGCTATTCGGAGATGCACTTGGATATTGAATTTGCATAAATGCATGCGATTGAAAATGCCAAAGTGGCTGCTCCTGCTACTGCTGTTGCATTGCAAACGCAACTGCAACTGCAGTTACCAGAATCAGAGCCCGGACCCAGGGACATTAACAAAACGCGACAGCTTCGGATTGCCGCAATCTTGGTGTCCATGCCGAGAGTCGAGGGTGTCTGCCCAATTTGGGGTCTGAACAATGCGGGGGTTCATGCGCTTTCGACTGCCTAATAAAAGTGGTCGGTCTGGGTGCGATGGTTGTGCTGGATGCGCTTTTGTGCAACGGACGGCGGATGCGGCTAGCCGTTGCTACCGCCCTTGCCATCCGCTCTCGAGCTTTGCCCTTGTTGTTTATCGAGTCTGCGTGGACAACGGACGATAAGAATAAAACCTTCAAGTGTGCTTAATGCAGTCGCGATAACCCGAGTGCGAGCGAGACAGTGCAAGAGAGAAAAACAATTATATCCAGCATGTACGCATGCATTAATGAACTTGCATGGCATTTACCGTTGCGTTCTCGCAGTCATTGTCACTAATTTAGGCGGCTGCAGCGGGCCAACGGGGGAGGAGGCAAACAGCAGCTCCAGCTTAAATTTACGCGCACTTGGCCGCGGAGGCAGCTCACCCACTCACGCACCCACTTGCATATGCCTGTCTTTCCATTTAAAAAGCCCCAAAAATGGGCTGATTCGGCAATTGTCCGATGTCTCCACGCACACATACGAGTACATGTACGTATATGTATACTATATGTATGTGTATATATGTAAACGCATTCGCAGAGGGAAAGTACACACGTTTGTTGCCGAATCCACACTTGAGTCAATGCCGAACCTGGGCCTGATAATGTTTTCGACATTAAATTCCCATTAAATTCTGTTATATTGCACTTGAAGCTGCATGCATAATTTACTCGCATCCTGCCACGCGACGTCGAATGAACGGGCGAACTTCCATTGCAGACACTTCCACCACACATTTTCATTCATTCATTCGTCTGTACATCAAACAAACCTATATAGTACTATATGTATGTGCCAGGGGGTTCTGACTTTCACTTTTCTGACATTTTCGGAAGTGAGCTAAAGTGCAAATTGGCAAAATTTTCAACGAATTCAATATTAATCGAATGGGAAAATAATTTAGACAGCAGCGCTTAGTTCAGAGTGACCAGAGATGCAATAGATTGGCAGATCACCTGCACTGCAGTCAAAGGGGGTTCACGGTAAGACATTTTATTTGGAAACTGCCATAGTTGTCTAAACTTTAAACTTGGGGACTGAAAGTACACCAAAGAAAGTTTAAAATGTCGTTAATGCCAATTAGGTCTTAAATTGGTATCTATAAAGGTCGATTTCTCACCATTATTACATTGTTTCCCTCTTCCTTACTATAATTAAAATAACAGTAAATCCAACTAGATGTTACTCGAGCCTTAACTACATACATACATACATGCAGCATTAACATACGCATAAACAAGTATTTTCATCATTTCATTTAACCGTAACGCATATCCCATTTATATCAATTAAAGTAAGGTTTGTAATCATATACGATAATGTATTTATATAAATCATTAATGTATGTTACTTACATTCAGATATATGAGCAACCGTTAAGTGTATAAAAAAGTATATCAGGGAACATCTGCATAATAAAGCCGTTAACAACGTGCATATTATTACAATAATATCCAAAATAAAAACATACATATATAAAAGACTGCGATCATTTGATCTAACCCTTTTTTTTTCAATAATAATATCACGTTTTAAAACATTAAACGAGAGAAGCTCTAGAAAAGTCTACAAAATTGTAAGTGTTTAAGTATTGACGTAACCACACGCACACGCACACACACACACTTACCATACACGATATACAAGTGCGTGTATGATTGTAAGTGTGTGAGCTATGGTTGAACGTTTTGAATATGGGTACGGAGAATCCCACAGTCGCACGTGCTCTCGAACTTCTCTGACATGTTCTCTTTCACCAGCATACGTATAACTGAGATATCGAGCTGATTGCTTAAAAATATACATATACTTACTATATAGTTCTTTAAGGAGTTTCAAATTATGTGACAAAACAATAAAATCTGACGGGTATGAAAAGTAAACAATGAGGCTATGACCGAGCGGTAGATGCCCTCGAAATTTCGCTCGATGTTTGCTGTTTGACATAAGGCTTTTTAAAAGATCGTTCATTGTATGTGTTTGGTTTTTGAGATTGATTTTATATTAAACGTTCATTCAAAATTTTCAAAACTTTAAAGCTCGTTTTCGTATCATATTTGGTTTCTCAATTGCGTGAGAAAAATGAGTCGCAGCCTTATCCCAACTAAATGTAATTAAAAATTATTAAAACAAGTTGAAAACGAATAAAGTTAAAACTAAAAAAAGGAGTTAAATTAAAGTGGGGTTTTGTGAACAATAATATAAAAAAAATCAAATAATTTGACAATATATAAAAACATATATTAACAGACGAAACTAAAACATAACTAATAATCAGATATTAAATCTATACTATAAGTTTACCTAATCAAACAAAAACAACCCGTAGGTTACAAGTACGTATACTTACATACATATACATACATATACATATATATAAATATATACATATTTAACTGTTAATTAACAAGTGAAATACTCAGAAATGAATTACAGGACAATAAAAAATACATATTGACTACTCTACAAATTTGTTGTAAGTTAATAAAAAGAAAAATTAAATAACAATGGAACCAAATTGTTTTCTTCCGAAATATAAGGACATTTTATTGTGGCTTACAAGTTATGAAAAATATCTTTATGGTTTAATTCTGCTTCCAGTTGCTTTGCCATCCTTAGAAATTACAAGGGGTCTGCACCAGGTTTGTCCTTCATAGAGAGAGAGAGAGAGAGAGAGTGAAAGATTGCCCCCCGGAATAGACTCGTACATATTTTAATGCAGTTGTAATAAATTTGTAGCTGCTGTAATTGTAGTCTGCATGCCACAAAACAATACACCTGCAATACACACACCCAACACACAAACATCCAACACACAGTAGCCGCCATTTGTTATGGTACACCTGCATTTAAATAACACAGGTCATCTCTGTACGTATTATTGCTTCACAAACAAAAATACTTCGTAATAATTATAGTCAACACTCCGTTAAATTGCAAAATGCGGAGTGCATTAGCTTTTGCGGGCAGGAGGTGTGACAGCAAATTAAGTCTGTTTTCCATAGTATAGTTGTATACAGATAATTAAATATAGATCGAAAGATTTGTTTGGGTTTGTTTTGTATTCGTGCCACGCCTATTTCTTCCTTAATATGTGCAAAGATATATTACGACGAAAGAATTACCTATTTAAGTCGAGCATTTTCGTCTATTTCAAACTATTTGCCATAGTAACAGTCCTCACAGAGCGCCGTTATAACTTCATTTGTGGCACTACAATGTAAGTCGGTGTGTGTGTGTGTTTTCCACACAAATGAGAATACAGAATGTACAATATTTCTTAATTTGGTGCAGGGTTCCTAGTGCTTTGGCCGAAACTATAGAAAATAGTTTTAGCTGTAATTTGAGCTCGACCGAGTCATTTTCGATACAGTGCACAGCGTACTCGACTGTAAGATAGCTCAGCTCAGAACGGAAGTGGATTATTTTGCTTTCTAACTAATGCACTTACACGTATATGCGTAAATACTCTCAGGCACAATCGATAAGTTCCTTCAGTGCTGGAATGGTACGCTGTGCCATGGGTTGGTGTTGCAAAATACTAATTTGCATTGAAGCGTATTTAACGCCTGTCATGAATATGTTGAATATATTCACAGATTTTATCTTATTTGTTTTCAGAAATTTTTTATGTGATACTAAAATCCCAATCGAACTAAAGTGACATTAATAAATACGAGGACTCAAAGCCTGAAAAAATTAGTGCAGAGTAACCAATTTTTGTTTTCAGTGAGGCGAATGTTGGTATATCACTTTCCAATTGTCGCCATGTGCTATCGTCAAGCCAATTGGAAAAAGAATGAAAGTCGCCGCACAAAAGCAGAACAAACAGGAAAAGGAAAAATCAATCCAGACAGCGTAAAAACGTGAAATGGGGAAGAGAGAAGAGGCAAAAGAAAACCCAACCGGCTGCACGCTGTGTGCACTGTTAAGCGATTAGAATGTCCGTGGTCCCTTTGTGGCCCGGCAAAAACACTTTTGGTTCGATAGGATTATGAAATGTGACGCGCTCTGTATTGTTCTAGTGTCTTGGGGCTAAAACAGCAGCAGCTAACGTTAAATCTGGAGAAGGGCAGATAACACGTTGCGTATTAATATTTGCATGTGTCTTCATACAGTGAAACTTGCCTAGGTCGACTCTCATTTGCAACAGATTCTAGCACTGACCTGTCGATCTCAGAAGTGCTCTAAATAATACCTTAGTAGTCCTTAAAGTTTTCAGAGTGAGGTTATGGCCGAAACCAACTGGTTTGCCGCAAGCTTGAAGTAAAATTAAGTGCATACAGTGACTTTAAAAAAAAATCCCGTTCTCTCGATCAATCGCTTTAATTCGTGCTTCTTTATTTTTTGTGCAACTTATTTAATACGGCACAATTATAACGCCGACTTTATGGCATAATGACTTCTGTTCCTTTTCACGTAGCCTAGGCATGCTTGCAATAATTGTATTGTTGCCTTTTGCCCATTCAGGCTGTGCAGCAATTAGCGCTTTTCAGCTTAACTTAGCGCTCTATATTATTTTTTTTAGCACTTTTCGACGCCCACAATCTTTGCTAGCGTTGGCGGCGACCGGATGAGCTTTTGACTTCTCTTGCTCTTTCCCTCATTGCTGTCTCCTTTTCGCTGTGCCCAATTATAATTATAATTGCAGCGTTTTAATTGCATTTTGTAAACTATTTTGCAAGTCATTTCCCGCACCTAATACGATAAATACAATTTTTACTTAAAAATGTTGCCAAGTGCTGCAGCCTAATGCGTTCGGGGAGTGTGTTAAAGAAAACAACAAGAAAATCATGAAATTAAATGCACATGCTGTATGTATGGCACAGTTTCTTATTCGATTAAATTTTTTAACCTCTTGTACATTTAGAAAATGTGATCATATTAAATTGAATAATGTAAAGAGGAATTTACTTTGGGAGATCATTTGGAAAGGATTACTCAACACTTTTTGTATTTTGTAACGGTTTTTACAATATATACCGGGTCAGTATGCATCGTACAGTGGGTTAGATAGCAGGCCCCCTGTTTGGCTTTCGTGTAAATAAATTAACACAACAAACGATAACAATGTTTTTCAAGCCACTCAAATGGTTGAATAGAAATAAATAAATGCACACAAGTATGCATATTTAAATAATTTAAAAGCTGTCCAAGAAATGATATGTTTATATTTATTTATTTATTTATTTTTTTTAATGCGAATAAATGCTACTTATATGCACATATAGATACAGATACACATGTGGCTATACATACATGCATACTTCTACGTATGCATGTGGCGAAGTATGTGTTTTAACACGAGAATTTGCGACGCCTCGCACATGTGCTTTTTTATGAATCCCATTTTCACAATTTTCTCGCCCAACATTCAGCCGGCATGCGTCACCCTTCGATATCGTTTTCCTGAAACGACCACTGCACGACGTTCACTATATTTACTGGCGCTGACCAGTTGTGTCCGGAATATTTGCAGCGTCAGGAAAAACATACAAAAAGTCTGTTTACATACATATGTATGTAAA
Organism: Zaprionus ornatus; assembly: GCA_018904035.1. NCBI lineage: Eukaryota > Metazoa > Arthropoda > Insecta > Diptera > Drosophilidae > Zaprionus > Zaprionus ornatus. The sequence continues at coordinate 12,742,766 of JAEIFZ010000002.1, read as the reverse complement.
TATGTGCATATATCTGGATATCTGTAAGTACGTAAGAATATGTATGTTTGTATATGCGTATCCTCCTGCAGTTACATACATATGAACAAATACATATATGTATATTCAGCTTCATATGAATATTCACCATGGACAATGGTTCAATTGCGCCAATTATTGAAAAACATAATCCAGCTCAATCTCAAATAGCTTATAATAGGGCATTTTAGTGCGACTACATTTAAGTACACTACATTTTCATTATTTTATTCATTAGTTCAGACGCAACTGAGATCAAGATTGTTGTTTTTCAATGCTTTTCAGGAAGTATCATATATAAGCTATGAGAAATGTAATTTAGCATGCAATGGATGTAAATGTCCCATGGTAAAATGTCCAAATACGAATTGTCCTGTTAACAGTCTTTGGCCTTCTTGCCAAGCAGCAGTTGTGAGGTCACAAATCGCAATCGTGGCGGCTGCAATAGCCGCGGTTACACACACATATGTGTGAATGGGGACCCTCGTCTAGTCTAGTAGCTTTTGGTAAAGGAAAACGTTGGGTAACGCAAAGGATATCAAAATTGTACCATCAAATAACAATTTTCTTCTAACACTGAAGTGGTCGCATCTGACAAGAAAATTATCCACAACTTTTAATCAAATTGTTATTCTGATGTTGAATGAAATCGGATATGCAAGGTGTTTGCATTATTAATCATGTCCTGTTTGTCTATCATAGCATATTTATATTCGTGCCAGCCTTTTGAAAAACAATCTCGATAACAGTCGCTTTATAGCCAACTCGATTACAGTCTCTCAATAGCGGTCTCTTGATTGGTTCTTTGAGTTTGCGGCTATTTGGTTCTTAAGCTTTAATCTTTTGATTTTTGACAATCAAATACACTTGCACACATGGCAAGTGATATTTTGTTTAATTTGCTATTAAAGCACACATATTTTCTGCATATGCGATATGTGCTTGTGTTAACAATTATAATGGCCCATTTGCCAAGTATGCATGATTGTGTGTGTGTGTTTTTATTTATGCATGTATGTATGTATATGTACATACATCCACATGTATCCTTATCTTCATTTATGCATGTATGTATATGTATGTATGTATAAGCATATGTATGTATGAATATGTATTTATGTGTAACAAATATTTTTATTTCGAGTCAACGCTCAGCTCCCGCATTTATTTACTTATCCATTGTTTTGGTTTCATATAGAATTTTAATTGTGTAACATGAAACAATTTCATCCGCTTGGTTTCGAATTGCATCTGACAGACAATTTCACTGTGGAGGCTGCTGCAGTTGCAGCTGCTGCCGATACTGCTGCTGCTGTTTCTGTTGCTGTTGCTGCTACCGCGATAACACCCCATTTTTGCCAACCCCCGAACCCCCGAGCGCCGGTGCATTAGCACAACTAATGATGACTGTGGAATTGCATCCAACGCGTTTGTCGCTTTCCACAAGGACCCATTGCTTTATGCGCTCTCCCCCTCACTCTTCACTCTTCTTCCACCGCCCCCCCCCTTCCCTTTGCATCCCCCTTTATCTGCTTGCTGTGGACGCCTCTGTTAAGGCTGCTGATAGACCATTGCATTAGCGCGGCAGAGCGCAACATAATGTCGTTGTGCACTTTCCATAACAGTTGCTGCGGCAGCCATGAAGCCAACGGAGACTGCGACAAAGCAGTGCAGGGTGGGGTGGAGTGACAGGGACGCGGGCGTGGGTGTGTTGGAAACGCAGCTTACGGACGAAGCGTCGCCTCAGTTAGGCGCTGGCATTCCTCATCCCAGCCATGGGAATTTCATAATTACGTGCGCAGAGTGCGATTATTATGATTGTTTCTTAATTCACATATTTACAATATGTGGGTGAAAATGTGCAAGTGTGTTTGTGTGTGTGTGTGTGTGTGTATATGTGCATAAGTAGTGCATGTATGTACCTACATATATACATACATATATCCCTGTATGTACGGCTTAACGTCATCTGCACACTGCCGCAAGAGTCTGGAAGAGTCGCTGCATTTCGCATTCATCTCTTTGCCATTCATGTGACTCCTCACGCTATGCGATTATAAAATCATTTTAAATACCGCAAAGCTGCGAGTGTTACATTTGAAAATTATTCAATTACACTTGTAAATGTATCCACATAGACTCGCTGCGATATCCTGCGGCTGGAATTATCGAATATGTTTCACTACTCTACAGTTAATCATCGACTCTGCAGCATATTAGTTACCCTGTGGCTAATAAGATGCACATGCGACACACGTTTACCCGTCTGTGTCCTGTGGCAACGAATATCACCCGAGTTACCCTGTGGAAAACATGCTTTGCAATGTCTTATCTTGCATGCGACCCAGTGGAAAATCAAATTCACAATAAGTATTTTATCGAATTTATTAAAATATATATGTATCATATGTGTGCATATGTATGTTTACAAATCCGTTACAGAACATTGAACTTAAATGCAAGTTGTAGGAGAATCGCAATAAATGGTATACGATATATATTTGTAAAAAAAACACTTCAAAAATATAAAATAGTATTTCTCTTATCAGGCTACTTTCTTAAACCAAAACTATTGATATTTATTTATTTGTATGTATTTGTTTTTCTTGTTGTTTAGGTACTTCACTTTTTGGTTAAATTTGAATTCGCAGTCACTTGGTGCATAAGGAGAGGCGACATAATGCTATACCCATCCGGAGTAATGGGTGAAAAGGAACTATTGCTGTCTGAACCAAATTCAGAATTGGGCACTTGCTTTGAATACCCATTCTCGATGATTTCGGACGTGTGTGTTTTGTTTGCATTGTTTATTGATGTTGATAAAATGCTTAAGGAGTCTTCTTGGGTGAGGGAGAGAGATCTATATTCCTTGGGGAATAATTCCATCTCATCGATGTCTGTCTCTGGCATTTCTACAGCGGTCTCAGGACAATCCAGCGATGGAGTCAGTAGCCGTGGATAATTTGAAATATAATCGATAACTTCCAGTGCAGTCGGGCGTTTGCTAGCATCCGAACTCCAACAGGCCTTCAAAAGACCTTCCAAGTGAGGTTTAACGCCGCTCGGAATTCGCAGAGTATTGCCGCTCTTCACATAGTCAATTACCTGGTTGTTGCTCAATCCCTGATAAGGATACGATCCGAATGTAATTACTTCGAATAACACAACTCCAAATGCCCACATGTCGGACGCTGGCGTGTAGAGTCCCAACGATAGAGTTTCGGGTGGTACCCAACGCACAGGGAATAGCTTACGGGCCCCCTTTCTATTGAAACAATAATAATCGCTCTCGAAAGTAGGCCGAGCCATGCCAAAGTCTCCGATTTTGACAACACGATGGGAGCTGACCAAGCAATTCCTACACGCGATATCCCGATGGACATATTTCTGTTCCGCCAGGTAGGCTAAGCCCCGTGCCACATCCAATGCGTACATGGTAAGGCGCTTCGATGAGATATCCGATTCATCAGTTATCTTCTCGTTAACCATATTTCTTCTTGCCAGTAGGAAAGTTTTCAAGTCCCCGTAGAGCATGAATTCCATTATAGTGTATATTGGCTCCTTTTGCAGGCAAACCCCTAAGAGTTTAATAATATTCTTGTGATTAAATTTCTTCATGGCCTCCGCCTCGGCCAAGAAGTCTATGCGATCCTCAGTTGATGCACCTGACTTCAACGTTTTAACAGCGACCGCCGTCCAATCTCTGGCACTAAACTTCGCCTCACCGCCATAAACTGTACCAAAGGCGCCTTCACCCAACTTGCGATTGATCACGACATTCTCCTTTGATATTTCCCATTTATCCAAGGTATTTAGCTTATTTCGCGAAGGTGAAATTAGATCGATACCGAACATTTTCATTATTTCCGCAGATCTTCGGACTTTGCGATCATAACGTTGTCGCCAGAAATAGAACGATAGTAGAGACATGCATATAATCACTAGCAGGCAGATCAAGATACTAAATGTCATGGCAGCCAGATCACAATTTATGTGAAACAATCGTGCTATGCCAGAAAACTTGCAGTCATACCGTCCATCTTCGGGTATTCGGCCGTTAAATACATCTAAGGCTTTAAAGATGAACGCAGATGTGTTAGGTTTAAATGCTCCGACTTTTACGAACGAACTGTTTCGCCATTGCAAAATATCTAGATCAATTATTCGTGAACCTCCTGCGTCGAAACTAACACGACCAGATAGACCCTGAAAGTTTGTGGTGCTAATTATTTCAGCGTACCGATGTGCTGTTCTTTCGTTTCTTAAACTGTTTATCGTATACGAAGCATTTGCCAGTAATTTGTGCGCTGCTAACGCGTATACCCAAACTGCATCGTAAACAAATCCCACATAGCTTGAGAATTCCGGATATTCCCTTTCGTAAGAACCTAACCAGGACTCTATGGTATTTCCCTCCTGCATTGTTTCCTCGGGTCTTCCAAAGGGTGTGTGTCGTATACTCAAATGACCTTCCATTGCCTGAAAACAAACGTAGAGCTTGAACATAGTTAAATGTTATACTATGTTAAATCGGCTTACTTTACGTATCTCCTGGGCAGAACATCTCCCATACACTCTTTGCTCCCATAGCTCAAAGTTTTTTGGTAGCCACGCAGGAAAGAACCAAATAAATCCTTCATCTCTTGTTATCTGTATTCCAAAAGGTTATATATAATATTTTATGTATTGTAATACTTAAAAAAGAAATAGCTCCACCCACCTTCAGTTTGATAGCTTCACAAAGGGCAACAGCTGCATTATCTAAGTGAAGCTCCGCTACAATGATCCTCGACTGCGCCTCTTTTAAATGATTTAAATGCTAAAGATAAAGAAATGTATTACTTAGTATATAACTTATTAGTTTATAGCCCACCAACCTCTCCCATATCGATAGCTGTCATATTACTCTGAAACTTTCGACTAAAGGCCAAGGTAAAGTTGTGCAGCTTCAGTTTATTCTCCATTTCCGATATATACTGCGTGGATTGCTGATCATCTTCGGTTAGCACTGAAACTCGATTCCAGCCAAGTGCTTGCATGATTTTCACGTATAAACTCACATATTCGCTATTCGATCCAATGGTACGAAAGAAATATGGATATGAATTGCGATCAACAAAGGAACCTCCATCGGCCGAATAAGACATTATCATCATATTTAAATGTTTCGATATTCCCGCTATGGGCTCAACAGTTTCGCTGCAAGCAGGTCCCAAGACTCCCAACATATTCGGTGTTGTATAGTAATAGATAAAGGACTTCATTACAATATCTGACTTGCAATTTCCGTCACTTATCATGACCTTCAATTGATGATCCGGTAATATTGATTTATTTTCGTTAATTGCTTTCTCTGCTCTCCTTGCTGCTCCAATGATATTGTGATGACCGCGATCGGTTATATTGATCGGAAAAATGCCGCCAATCGATAAAGTCTCTTTTTCCATCAGTGCTGGTGATATCCACTTTTTGTAGGTTGACTCATTATTCTGCAACCATTTGCAGGCAACTTTATTGTATACGAATTCGGAATTATATCCCGTAGTCCTCTGAATGGCCAATTCTCTTTGAATGTACTTCAAATCATAATTGTTAATAAAGAACGATTTTAGCGCATGCGTTAGCTTTTTATCTCTTTCTAAACTTTTTGCATAGTATTTCAGAATGGGAGTTAGCTCATATCTACAATTGGTTCCCTGTATATCCTTAGAGTCTTCACATCTCGGCAATGTTATTTGAGTGAACTTAATTTCCGCATCGATTATCTCCGATGGTATCCAGTGTAAAACAATAAATCTCCTGCGTCCATTAGGATAATCAGTCCTGTATTTTTTATCTAGTTCAGTTATAGTGTTGCGAAATGAAGATCCCAGCCAAATGACATTCAGATAGCTCTCTTTCAATTCATGTTCAATAAAATAGGAATCGTTGCGAAACTCTGCCAGAAGGGTAGCGCACTTTCGATTTGTGCAATTGGGATTTAAATATTGTTCAACGCTAAATTAAAGAAACAATATAAGAAGATGCGATTGGATACCAGATAGGGAGAAAAGAAATTTGTCTTACCTCCTACTCTTTAAAAGTTTCATTATATGATCCTCCATAACATACAGATCATAGTGGGTATTATTTAACTCTCTGAAGACCTTGTAGTCCAGACTACAGTAGCTGGAATCAGCGGGAATTTGTATACTTGGTACGAACCAACTAAATCTACCCGGAGATATTGAGGCACCAGCACTATCTATGTACTCCATCGGGGACTTGAATAACCTATAGGTCATCCATACTTCCAAATTGATCATGCTAATATTGGGAAGATCATCATATGATCTGCAATACATGGTACATTGTAGTACTCGATCAACAAGTAGAAATTATATGCATATTTACCTAACGTATTGAAGAGTTTGCAGACCATTGCGTGGATCAGTTCCGTTTTTAAAATGTATTGGAATTAATTGAACGTCTTTGTAATCAAGAACCTCCGTTAAGAACATTAAGAATATGCGACTCATCACCTGATGTGTCGATCGGTTTGTAACTTGAATTCCGAGCCCACGTTGTTTTTCTTGAATGCCGAAATCCGAAACCTTGTCTGAAACAACAGTCATTAAATTTTATGGAAAATCTATATATAATATTTCATATTACTTCTCACCATGTTGTTTTAAACATCGAAATGATGCGCAATTTCCAGTCAGGAAGAACAGCAACAAGACAACCATAAGTTGTACGGAAGAGAAATATTTTTGATTGAACATTTTGTTACGCTTCATGGCGAGTAGAACATTTTCAGTCTATGTAAAAATTATATGAAAAACAAATCTTTTATTAATAAACTTTAAGAAAAACAACAACATACACGTATATGTACATAAGTATACATAAGATGACATAGTGGGGAAAAAACTTCTTAAACAATGCAGGGTATTTCTCTACTGTGTGTCAGTTACAGATATTCTTATCTGTTTTATGCATATTTGGATATGCATTCGATTGTTCATATAAGTTCATATTTACACACGTGTTGTAATTTTTTTCCGCATCTCAAAATAATTTCATGCTACACAAAAATACTGCACCCATTAACATTTTTACACACATACACACAAAGAAAAATATGCAAATGAAACACAAATCAACCGACAACACTTTTGTTTACCGTTTAACGTGTTTTGTTTCGTCGTTTTTGGTCAACCAGTCAAGTTCGTTAGCCCACAGTTTTCTAAATTTCCGTTGGACTTCCCCGTAGAGTGAATTTATGTACATACATAGTTTATTGTCCAGCTATGATCAGTATTTATATTTATTTATAAATATGGCTTATTTTTTATTGTTTGTAATTATTTATTAACATTTATAGTACTTTGCTGTTTATTTAATAGTTTATACTGACTGTACTTTTTATAGGTTTCGTTTTTATCGTTTAGATTATATCATCATCTCATCGTCATTATTTATTAACAGTTGAGAATTATTGTTTACTTTTTTATTGATGATATGAAAATGCACGAATTTCAAAAAACGTGTTCCTCTACTCGAGGGTATCATCATCTGCAGCTTTCATTCTGTTTTGCTCTCTTTTGTGCGATCTTAACTTGTTATGCTTTATTTGGGCCGCGCTCTTTTTATCAGTATGTGAATAACAAGTCCATTGTTTGATTTGCTAGCCAAAATGATTGAATTTTAAAAGTTTGTTGATGATTAAATTTGTGTCCGACATAGTGCATTTTGCGTTATTGATGAAGGTTTTGGAAGGATATTATAAGGTTTTTTTAACTATCTCAAGAAATATATGGCTATATCTTTATAACCCTAAGTAGTCACATTATGAATTACCAATTTAAACAATGTTTTAGTTTTTACTTTGACACAATAACCGTAGCCCGTCTTTGGGCTGTCTTACAAAAATCGTAAAAATATTAAGAAATATTCGATGGCAACACAAAGTTTCGCTGTCTGGCATAACGTCACCGTTAACCGCCGAATCAAAACTGGCAGCGAACGCAACACTCTTCGTGTATCAGATCAACACTTTCAGCGAAACAATGCCGAATAAGAGAATTTTGTCGCTCTTAAAAATACCAAAATAAAAAAATAAATAAAAAAAACTGAATATGTATGAAATGTAAAAGAAGCATATTTATGGCGAATTCAGCAAAATTCAGCAAAAAGTGAATTTCCATATTTGCAAATGAGCTAGGCACATACACATACATATGCACAATTGTATATCTTTCCCGTTATGATCTCTCATCATATCGTATTTTGAGTTTCGAGCGAATTACTAAATAATAGCGACAACGTGTAGAGCATAAATGACGAGTTTGGGCGTTTTGTGTGTGTGTTTATAAATTCATAATAGATTTTATCGTCTGTTGAGGCTATTTCAGAGTCAAGTGCACTCTTTATTATAATAGACTTGCATAGGGTATGTATTTAAATTTTAGAACGAGAAAACCGGTTTAAAAGACATTTTGTCTTTTATAAACCATTGATGATTTATAACTCTTGAACAAACTTACCAATTTTGCATTTTAATCAAAACAATCAAAACAGTCTCTGCGAGATGCTTTAAAGCCAATCCAGTCGAAGTATATACTCGTTTCGGTGTGTCGTTCTGTTTTGTGTGTGTTGGTTTTCAATATGTTAATTTTGAAAAACAACGCTCATTTAGATTAAATAGGAACCAACATTTAGTTGCACATATAGTTTTTTATGCGTGTGTAAGTTTCGACCAAAATAACTATATTATAAATTTACATAGACCATTCAAGAAATGCATATAAATTCCATAGTTCGTTTTGGCTTCGGGCGATAAACGCCCACACGACTGAGGTCCCAAAAATAATGCTTGGTGAAACTCTTATAATTCTGTTTTTTTTTTTTTTACTTTTTATATCCGAATAATAAATACAAACAGGTATATTAACTTAAAGCAAATGAATGAGATCGTCAACGCGAACTTATAAACTCATCTGTAAGATTTACAACTTTCACGCTTAAACTTAATGAGGAACTGTTTTTCGTTTTTACTACTTGCAGTCCGTACGATATCAGAAGCGACTGGATCGTGACACTGTTCTATTAAACAAAAGAGTTTAATTTTGGGTTATCATAGAGAAACGTTTTTCATTTGATTTTCAGTCATACGATTTTTATTTTAATATACAAAAAAGTTTATTTATAATTCGCAGAGCACAATATTTTCTAGCTAGCATATAAACGAACTCTTAGGGTATGTAAGCTTCGGCACGCGCTATATCTTTTTATCATCGTATATATTTGTATAATATGAATTCTATACATATGTATTACCTATTTTTTAATCTGTGACAAAAATATTGCACGCCTTAACATGTGCACACGTTATATGAACGAACTTTTGTTTACCTATGTATTTACGTCTTTTCTATTGCGGTGATTTAAATATATTTCATTTTCTGAATATGCAGTCATTTCTCTAAGAACACAATAGATTGCACACATCCATATTCATTCCCATAATTAACCATTTCAAAAAGGGAAATTAAATATTTTTTTCGAAGCCTATACACCTATATAGATAATTTGAAAATAGTCTTTTAGTGTTATATTCTTAATATATTATGGCTCCTTTTGTAATAAAATCACTTAATCACAGACTTAACTTATAAACCATAAGAGAACTCAACATTTTCACATAACATACTTTTTATGATTTGTGAGAGTATAAAACAGTCGTTGATAGCCGCTTGGGTAATTAATATTCTTTACGTATGACAAGTCACTTTCTACGCAATTATTAGTATTCTTTTAGGGACATTCCAGAGAATCCCACAAAAGAAAGCAAAATCTTAAACCGTCACTACTAACTGTCCCACCCGCACTGACGGAAACAATGGCACTGTACAGTGTACACTCTACGTTTTCCCGATCAACACTAACGGCGAAAACAGTTTCGAATTCACTCGACGCCAATAAGAGACTAATGAGACTCTTAAAAATACTAAACAACCAGACAAGCCTGTTAAATGTATACATATATAATGCATTTAGGAATGCATAACGTGAAAAAAGCATATTTAATTGCAAAATCAGCAAATTTTGTAGAGAGCAACATATCAAGTTCGTTTCTATGTACGCTATATGTTTTAATATAAACAACAACGAATGGTTGTTACAGGACCCGAAGCTTAAATACTCTACCAAGTTGCTTGTTTGTTTGTATACTTTGTCGAACGATAATCAAGGTACAAATGGAGTGCTAACTCATCGAGATTACCTTAATCAGTTATAGGTTTTGTTTCTATAATATATATACGAAAAGAAAAGAATGGGGTATGAGAGAAGAAATGCAAAGAAAATAACCGAACAAATTGTTTATTAAGTTCAGTTTGTGAATTTAATATATTTCGTGAAATATATTTTAATTAAGTGCATCATAAACATTTGACCTTTATTAATAAAAATGCTTAAATATCTAAAAATCACAAGTTCCAAAATTTTGTATTATTATTTCCAATCACTGGTAAAACATTCAAATAAAGCTAGCCTAAAGGCCTTCGTTGCTCTGGCTATATTAATGTACTATAAAATTTATTTCTAAGTTACAATTAAAATAAAAAAAATTAAATAAAATTCAAATAAATTTTGCTTAGGTTATTTTTGTCTTTTCCGATTCGATCACTTAACTATCGATATTAGATACTTCAGTATTTTTACTTAACAGGAGCCAAAAATGCGTCAGTATTTTTATGCTAACAGTCACACTTTTATATACAAAATTGAAAGCGGGCAGCTTGTTGCTGTAAAATGAAATTTGGAAAAAAATTGTTTTGCAAACGAAAAGACATATATATTTTCATATAAATTTTGTGTAAATAATATACTATTGCACCGCATTTTAAGACAGAAACACGAGCCAACTGTTAAGTAATGCAAGATGGATGACACTTTACCAGACGATGCCTGGAAAGACTCATTTGATAAGCTACTGGACGCTAGACCGTAAGCGGAATAATAATATTGATTATAAATTTACCATTCTAAGCATATTTTACACTATAGAACACTTCGGGAACTTAACATAATCAAGGAGAATGTGCGCGCTTCTTTCAATATTGATTCCAGCGTGGATAATAGCAACGCAAACATGGATAGCTTGAGCGAGTGCTCCAATCAAAACTTACTAACCATAGGTCCAGGGTTAGGGCCCATTAAGAAGGGCAACGCAATCTCAACTCCATGCGTAAAGCGACTAAATCGATTTCAGTGCGCACTTTCACCAATAACTGGCATGAAATTGGACGGACTGCAAGTGGATATTAAACGAGCAGTGTCGGAAAATGGTAAACTAAATACGATACCATATAGTTTATCTTTGTAAATTCTTCATCTTGCAGATCAAATACAACCGCGAAAACATGTTTGCTTTGAGCAAACTATTTCGGACACTACCGAAAATCAACCAAAACGTTCGCGGAAAGCATCAAATGATGGTAGGGTATCTTCCCTAGTTCTTCAACCGGGTAAATGGCGCAAGTCTTTGAGCACCTGGCGACGTACAAACTTGGACGAGGCAGCAGCACCACGTGATACAAATCAAAAAACGTCGCTGACGCGAGTGCCGTCACTAGGCCCAAGAGGTTCTCAATTAGCACAACGTAAATCGATCTATGTTTTGGGAACTGTTGCGGAAAAGATCAATCCTGAACAGGAAGTACTTAGGTACTGTGGTCAAAAAAAAGCACTTCGTTTCCATGCAACCTATACAAGTGCCAAGATGAAAGGTGCCTGCAAGATCGGAGAAGGTGTCTACGGCGAGGTATTCAAGTATATACCGAAAAAATGCTCAAATATCAATGTTGTACTCAAATGTATACCCATTGAGGGTGATATAGCAGTTAATGGCGAGCCACAAAAGACCTACGAACAAATATTGCCGGAAATAATTATTTCGCAGGAGATGAGCAATCTGCGTAATCATCCTAGCAATTCTACATCCGGATTCGTTCATATCCATAAAGTGAGATAATATTTGTTTTATTCCTGTGATTTCTTTAATTCATTTATAAACTTTTAGGTGTCCCTAGTCAAAGGAAAGTATCCACATCATTTGATCAAGCTTTGGGATGACTTTCACGCTCAAAAAGAATCTGAAAATGACCATCCAGAAATATACACAGACTCTCAACTATTTATAGTCTTGGAGTTGAAATTTGCAGGTAACGATATGTCTGAGTTTCAATTCTTAAACGCCGAACAATCCTTTTACGCACTGCAACAGGTAAGAGGATACTCTAAGCTTAAATTATCAATTGTAATGAGGTATTCTTCTGTGAATTCCATAGGTCATCCTTACACTAGCAGTTGGAGAAGAGGCTTTTCAATTTGAGCATAGAGACTTACACATGGGAAATATACTTGTCGAAGAAACCCACGAAGAGTTCATCACTTATAAACTAAGAGGAAACGACATATCGGTGGCTTCAAAGGGTATTAGAATAACCATTATTGACTATACTTTATCACGAGTAACTGTGGGGAAATGTTGTCACTATAACGATCTCTCCAGCGATGAGGAATTATTCGAAGCTACAGGCGACTACCAATACGATATATACCGCATGATGCGAACTGAACTCAAGTAAATAAGTTGTTTCTTTCTTCGCTTTCTTCCTTCAGAATAATATTATCTTATTCCTTTTACAGCAACGATTGGTCGAAATATGCCCCGAAAACCAATGTACTATGGTTATCGTATATAATTTCCAAGTTAATCGATGGTGTCCACTATATAAGCCCCAAGAGCAGAGCTCATAAGAAATTTATAGAGAAGCTTGAAGCTTTTAACACGATTCTGCTAGAATTTGACAATGCATTTTCATGTGCCGCGTATATACAAACCCAAATTTAGCTATCTAAAGGACATACGTATATTTATGAATCTTGACTATATTTTTATTTTTAAAATGTGTTCTCTATTTTATAATTTTTATCAATAATAATATTATATTTCGTAGTTCTTTTAATTGAGAAAATCATCTGTGTTTACATTCAAGACCAAAATCTTTCGCGCATGTAAAGAACGCTTTACGGAAAAGCTCTATGGGAGCTTTCTCGCATGGACGAATTTCAAAGGACTTCAGTTTTCATTCGTGATTAATTGAGAAAATCATCTGTGTTTACATTCAAGACCAAAAGCTTTCGCGCATGTAAAGAACGCTTTTCGGAAAAGCTCTGTGGGAGCTTTCTCGCATGGACGAATTTCAAAGGACTTCAGTTTTCATTCGTGACTTGTTTTTAACGACGGTAGTTCCGACGAGAGTGCTGAATTTTCGATGTTTTAATTTTGTATACACCCTGATGAATTACAGCTTATGACTGCATTAAATACTAAACGAAGAATTTAAACAAAATTGGTTTCCTTGACACTTTTCTAAATTTGTATAAACAAGTGTACATTAATAAAACGAGTTGGGCAAATAAAGTGCAGACAGAAACTAAAAATCGATACTGAATCATAATTCACCAGGCTGGATATGCCAAACAAAACAAACTAAAAGAAATATTAATTCGTATGTGCATATAAAATGTGTACAGATGTGCGTACTTGAATATTCATAGACATACAAGTATATGCATGTGTGTACACAAAATACTAATTGGAGTACCATTTATGTAAATGTACCTACATGCATATGTATATGTATGTGTGTATTCCACATTCATATGTACATACATGCGTGTTGATTGCATTCCATTTTCATTGAAATAGTGCTAAAAATGAATTAAATATCAATCGAAACATACATATAAAATGTATGTGCATTTTGTAAATATGAACAATTAAGCGATAAGTCGGGCATCTCTATTCGTTAACCCATATACAAGGTTAGTTGCAATGAGAACACTATGCACACATACACAAACATGCATACATGCAAACGTGAACACCCAAAATGGATGCATGTACATGGGTAGAAATCACGTCTGTGTACATCATTTTCAGTGTGTACATACATCATATGCGCTGAAATTTATGATTAGAATTTTTCTTATTAAAACAGTTTATATATAAGGGGTAGTTGAAGTCATCAACATTATTCTAAATGCATACACATACCACACATACATACACTAATGGTACATGTGAACATACACACAAAAACATACATATCTATGTATGTATAAACGAGTAATGCAAGGACAGCCAAGCCAGCGCACCGTTGTCATTCATTCATTCTCAAAAGAGTTGCAAATTAAATTCACCAATACATACTTACTTACACATATACATACACATGCATACGGCGACTGAGCTTTTGTTAATCATTATCAAAATAATCATATACAACGTATTAAAAATGTGCGAGCTCGTACGTTTGCCTGTCACTTAAGGAAGCAGAACCTTAAAACACCCCCGTTTCATGAATAATCAATGATTGCCGGCTATAAGGACCTGTTGAAGTAGGGACAATGGTATTTCCCAAATAACAAACATGCAAACATACACACACATGAATACATACAAATGTATGTGTGTTTATTAGTATACAAACCGTCGATTTCAGTTACCTTTTGTTGTGCGTACTTAAATCAAAATTGGTTGTAGGTCTTAAATTATTTATTGTAAAAAGGGACTGCAACAATGTTGCGTGCTCTCTATGGTTTCCCTCTATTGTTTGTGTGTGTGGTGTGTGTATTTTTTAAAGCGAGTATTATAGTTGGAAACGTATTATGGGTTCGTGCAAATTGAAAATATATGTAGTTATTCCCAGCGGTATTTTATAAGCAGGTGCAGGGTATGCAGGGTCCCTCTTTAAATGTTTTTATTAGTTTGGTGAGTTTCTATATTCATCCCTAAGATGGTAGCGTGGTCTGTGGTAAAATTTGCTTGAACTTCTGTATTGCAACAAATTTGCCCTAAGATTATAATAGATGTGTACAGTTGAAGGACATCATGATGCGTGACATAAGCGTCGGGCGACCTGCAATAACCTGCTGTTGTCCAGACTGCAATTCCACTGGGTATTTTGCATTATTTTTAAGTACTATCCCTGGCATGCGGCTTTGGTATTTTGGAGAGCACGTAGCATGCACATAAACTGCAATTCACCCCCACTAGCCCCCCTCCCATCCTAACTATAGCTGTTATCTCTATAGTAATATGTTTTCAAGCTCATGAGTATCATTATTCAACGCTTTAAGACGCAATTTTCCGGAATCGAGGATTAAGTTTCCGCAATAAATAATATGTAATTTTTTTTAAACTTTTGCCATTTTCATATACGCAGGTTCAATCATGCATTCTGTTGGAATACATTCCGCTATGGCGATCAAACGCCAGCGAAAGCGACGGGACGAACAGAAAAGGGCCAGAGAGAGACGGTACAGCACCCAGAGTTCCGAGAGTGGAGAGACCTTCCACTCACCTAGTGGGTCTGTAAGGCGAAAGTATCATCATCCACATCATGCAGTCAAACAACCAGGCATGCTTGATAGTCAGGTAAGTCCAAGTGAATATCAAATGATTATATAGCATAATAAAGGTTATTTCTTATAGGTCGTGACCAGCATCGGAATGTTGCATATTGGCATCGTATTCATAGTTTTTGGAGTTTTTCTATGTGGTGCCGGGATAATTCCTGATGAAACCATGTCTTGGAATGTATTTAGTAAGTTTAGTACAATGTTAAAGTCGGGAGTAAGTTTATAATTTGTCTGATTAGGTTCCAGTTCCGCTTGGTGGAATGAAGTGACATGCACAGGCCTATTTTCGTTTGGACTAGGATTATTTTTACTAGTCTTGAACTGTTTAATCAGCCGCAAAGAGGAGGAGGATCTCGAGGATTATGTGCAACGTCAGCTGACAAGATCACGATCAGGTAAGGTCTAATATACTTGCCAACATGCACAATTTCATAGTTGTTATTTTCATCAGGACATCGTCTCGAACGAGATGTTGAAACTGGAGTATTAACGACACGACATGCTCGAAAAGCTGTGGCTTTACAAAAAAACGGTCGCAACGGAACACCTTCAACAACCGATGTTGCTGTCGTGCATTGTGGATCGGTAGAAAATATATCGAATGGACAGGTAGTTAGCCGTAATGGTAAGCCACATGCCTAGTCAAAGCTTTTCCACATAATCCGTTTTTATTTGCATTTCAGGACTAAATAACTCTGGTGATATACTTCTCGAGAAAATCGTTGAAGAGGACACCCCATATTTAAATGACCACAGTGCGGGAATATCGCCAATCGAAATCGAAAATGATACAAAACAACTTCTGAGAAGGGAATCAATAACAGATGCAATCAACATAACACGCATATAATATTTAGATTTTTACAATCGCTATATTTCAAGATTTAGGTACTACTTACTGATGCTATTTTTTTTATTCAAAATAGATGTTAAAATTTGAACAATCCAAAAAAAAAAAAAAAATTCCAATAATTTTATAACGATAGTAAGAAGTCTACATAAAATACTTTTTTAAATATCTTTTAAAATATTTTACAATATAAAGCATTACTTATAACTATTAATTTAAGTAAATATACATATAATGTATTTATTTACACATAATGACTACTGACATTTATTAAGAAAAAAAACTTATGATCAAATATATATATACATATATATATTATTTATTTATCCAAGCAAACACTTAAGGACTATAGAAAAATTTACAATTTACTCTAATGTACATAAGAATGTGTGTATAAATTTGACTTACTGTTTTTATACCTATATATCAAGATAATATAACGTAAGCTATCTATAAAGGCCACAAGAACACAACTTTCTTAATTTAGAATTATTAGCATTAAGATAACTACTTATATTGTATGCAGTGATTTACTGAATTCAGACTAACCCACAATTAATGCTTACATTAATATAACACTTCGCAACAGCCAAAAATTAATAAACAATTTTTTCTGATGCATTGGGGATTCCAAATAACGATACAAATTTAGCACTGTCTTTTATTTCGAAAGTTTATCAACATATGAAGCCTTGAGTATTTTTGAGGCAGTAAATAACAAATATTTATTTGTATTTAATATATTAATATATTATATTATTTTTTAATAAAAATAACGTGTCAACTTATTGCTGATTCATTTTATTAAAACTTGTATTTCTTATCGATATATAACGATGTATGCGATTAATACTGCAAGTATTCGATAGCTGTTTTCGATACGTGATTGTCTCACCGATAGCATCGAGTCATACTTGGTTTATTTTGTTCGCGAATCGAGGAATAATAGCAATAATAATGTTGGCGATCAATTACAATAGTAGAGCAAACGTATAAATTAAATGTATTAACACAATCTATAAAAAAGTTATTTGCAAGTGCAGACCACAGATAAGATAACTGCGACCAATATTGTTCACAATGAGCAATATTGACGGACTAAAAATCGATCTTCCCCCTCTCTCTTTTGAGAAATGTAAGCACAATAAACACAATAAGTCATAGTACAATTGTAGCAATTAAATATTAATATAATAAAAATACATTCAACAATAGGTCCAGAAACAGAAGAGGAACGCAACAAACGAATTGAAATAGAGGAGTTATTAGCACAAAGTCCGGATAACCTGATACCCCTCAATGAGCTTCGTAAACTTGCGCTGAGTGACTTGGGGTTGGTAAACGATGATTTAAGACGAATTTTGTGGCCACAGCTGGCAGGTGTGGATGTTGCCAATCTGGAGCGTGTGCCCACACTTGAAGAACTACAAAGCCATCCCGAGTACCATCAAGTGGTGCTCGATGTGAATCGGTCGTTGAAGCGCTTCCCTCCTGGTATTCCTTACGAGCAGCGTATTGCTCTGCAGGACCAGCTGACAGTTCTCATTCTGCGCGTCATTAATAATTATCCAAATTTGCGATACTATCAGGGCTATCACGATGTCGCAGTCACATTTCTCTTGGTTGCTGGCGAAGAAGTTGCTTATTCCATCATGGAGCATCTTTCCACAACGCATTTCTCCGAATGTATGCAGGAAACAATGGAGGCAACATCGCGACGTCTTATGTTCATTTGGCCTGTCGTGCTTTTCGAGAACCCTGACCTGTTCAACTTTCTGCAACGCTCTTCTGTAGGCACTTTGTTCGCGTTGCCATGGTACTTGACCTGGTTCGGGCACAGTTTGAATTCCTACAAGGCAGTGGTGCGATTGTATGACTATTTCCTTGCTTCACCCATATATACACCTATTTTTGTGACTGCTGCAATAATATTGCACAGAGGGGATGAAATACTGAAAGAGGACTGTGATATGGCTTCAGTGCATTGTTTTTTATCAAAGGTAAGTTTACTTTAGCTAAAAAAGGAAACAATCTATGATATAATTTTTAACATTTTCAGTTGCCCGATGATTTACCATTTGAGGACCTATTGGCTTTTTCGAGTGAGCTCTATGGGAAGTACAGCATGACAGTAATAGAAAAGAAAGTAGAGGAGTTAATTGCGAAAGAGTAAGTACTAATAATTATAAACAAATACAGACGTACTAATTTATTGTTATTATTTTCATAACAACAGAAAAGAACAACAGAAGCTGGAGGAGAAACGCAATCGGTATCCACGTCCGGTACCATCGAAGCCCACAAATAGTTTAAGTAAATGGATTTTCAAAGTTTTAACACCCAAGTCGGTTATGATGACAACTGCTGTTTCGATCGTGGTAGGCGTATGTGCATATTACTACAAGAATCAGTATTTGGCTGCCGGAATAAGCTGAGTCACTGAATACTTTCATCCAACGTTATACAATGTATTCCGTTTTCCACCAATTCAGCCAAAATTTGGTTGCATGGTCGAAGTTTGCCTTTATTAATTATCTTACGTGCTTTTAAAAACGCATGTTCACAACATATTTATGTATATACCCAAAATTTAAGTATATTGCAGAGAATAACTAAAAAGTTGGGAAAGTCGTAATTTTAATTGAATGAATATAAATGTAAAGCTGCAAGTTATTTAAATAATAATATTAGTGAAATTAATTGTTCGAAACAGTTGTTCATTTCATTTATGAAACAGTTTGGGAACAATTTAAGCTGAATATTATATGAAGTGGACTTTGATTTGGGCGTATACCTATGCCAGAGTATTGAAGAATTCGTATGATACAGATCAATTGCTTCACACATGAGCTTCTCGAGATTGACAAGCATCTCTACACATCTGCTTCTGTCCACAGTATTTATGCTTACTTGGATCTCTATATACGCTTTCTAAGATATTCCTCTTAATGTTGATGCCTTAGAGTAGCGTCTATAAGGGAATTCTTTGTATACGAATGTTTCTCCAAAAAGGATTACCATAAATATGTCTGAGATCTCATAGGTAAGACAAAATCTTGAAGTATCCCCTTAAAACTTCTAGTAATTGTCCACGAACTTACTTCTACATACTGTAAATATGTATTTTACAATTTTGCCATTAAGTAATTATTTATTTTGTAAATTCTTGATCTTTTTTTAGAGACTTTTCTAATACTTCAATGAATGCATTCAATTTGTTCAAGTCCATTTCAAAATATAGGTTTTCGTTTCTTAAATGGGATCGACAGTGTAGATTTATTGTGGCCACTTGACGCACATTACTTCGTATACTGCTTTCACCCAGTATCAATCGTGTGTCCCATGAAAATGACTCAACACACTTAATGCTATTCGTTAGATAATCCCATCTGCTGAGGGCATATTCCACTGCATCCAGCCTGGCTGCAAGCACAACTGGAACAAGTTGTCTCAACTCTTGATTGAGAAAAGAGAATTTGTCAATAAGTTCTGTGTCGCCACCATCTGAACAGGAATTTTTATAGTATTTTGATATTGTACGCGTGACAAGCAGAAAGTCCTCTGGATTTTGGAATCCATACTTATGGGATAACCGAAGAGCCTGTTGATCATTAATATTTCCAATTAAAAAGTCTATTGACAAATGGAGAACCTGCAAAAACATTGTATTAGTAATCACTTGAGTGTTATGACAGTATGGATTGTTGTAATACCTCCATAAATATTTCCTTATTATGAATACTTTTTAATAACTCCATTTCAGCTCTACTGAACTTAAAGGTAACAATAGCAATAATACAGACATTTGTGTTTATGATGGATATTTTGCATTTAATTAGAGATGTCAACTCTTTGTATTGACATTTACCGCAGCAACAGAATTTATACACATATCGATATTTACTTAAACAACCGATATTATACTCGATTCTTCTGCTTCTTTTTTAATTCAAACTTTTCTATCGATGAATGCTAATCGAAAATACAAAAGTAATTTTAAAAGATTAATTTATTTTTATAATAATGATAATCATGTATATATATTTTTTTTCAACAAATATTATAACCCTAAAATATTTTTGCGGAATATGTTACATTATGGTCCTCACTTTCATTTGCGGGATAAGGTAAATTTGACACACAGCCCTCAGGGTCTCCACGACAAAATAATTTGTCATTTGTGTTATCATGATTAATATTTGTGAATTTATCAAGCACTGGAGCTATTGGCAAGCTATGGTACTGCTGATTATGTTCATTGTCAGCGCTGAAATGTAGCCGCAATTGTTGCTGCAAGCTCTCCTTTTCATAGGCACGATTCCGTTGGAAGTCTTCCTCTACCCTAAAACGAAACAGAATTAATTTAAGAATCAAGCTTCATTTAATGCATACTTTTTAAGAGCTTCCAACTCCTCTTCTAGTGACATTTTCATTTTATTATCCTTGGCAGATTTATCGGCATGTAGCTTCTTCTCCAAAAGCCGAACAGGATTGGTGAAAGAAAAACGTTGATGGAATGGCCTATCATCATCCAATTTTAGACTGGGTTCATTTAAGGACTGAAATATAGAAATCAATTAAATTTTCCATCGGAGTTACACCATATCGTTATACCGTTATTGCAAAAATTGGAGTCTTGTCTTGTAAGCTTTGTGGTATGTGTCGCTGTCTGTTCTTGAAATGTCGAGCTTTTTGTCTCGTTTGAACATCTGCTTTAGGTTCTGGGCTCATTACATGAGGTTTCTCGTTGCATCCTGGCAGATACATGACATGTTTACCGCCCGTCAGAAATGTTATCGATTGCGGTTCTATCGAAGCCATTCTTTGTCTACTCTTTTCATACTCAAGACTTTTCGTATGTAGCTCCACGCTGCTGACGTTCTTATGAAGCATCCAATTATTTCCCTCGAGTTTATTAAATCCAAAATTGTCTGGCTTTGAAGTCCTGTCGTAATTTGCTTTGGGCTTTTGGAGGCTTTTGTAAATGCAAACCTTGTGGGGAAAGAAAAGAGCTTAGGTATCTAAAAGGATAAGTTAGGATCAGGCAACATATACATACATCGTCTGCATTAACAGAGTCCAATCCCCGGGAATGTTGAAGATGCACATCCCTCGGAAGCGATAGACTAAATGTGTGAACAGGCATAACGTTCTCCCGGTTCGGTGTTTTTGTTTTACTGCCGTAGAATAATAAACCATCCGTTCCATTGGTCTTAGACCAATACTCATCGGAACTGGAGTCGTCTTCACTGTCAAGCTCTTTTGCTCTGTCATCGTTATCATCGCCAAGGTCTTGTTCTGGAGTCCATGTTGTCAGCTTTACATTGGTTGATCTGTTGCCCCTTTGAACTTGTAACATTTGATTTGGTTGTATAGGTCTCTCAGTAGTTGGATTCTCTTTCCAAACGCTGCGATTCTTTGCATTTCTTTTCTCTATGAAATCCAATTCTTCCATGAGCGAACGCCAAGCTAATGTTGGACTGAAGAAAGGGGTTTCGACCTGACGTCGGGGAAGAGTGGGGCGTATGTGCACCAGTAATCCATTGTCATTCACACTTTCTCGCGGGCTAGAAGTGTTTTTGTATTCAATATCATCCGCTGGAATACTTTCAAATGTTTCGGCCGCGTCTTCGTCAGCTGAAATAAATTAATGATAATACTGAAGGCAAATGCTATATCTGATATATAACTTACCTGATTTCAAAGGATGAGTGGGTTCTGTTGGTTCCATCATTTGCATGCCGAAATAAAAAGTTCGTTGAGTTTTATTCGCTTGATCGGTTGTTATTGGTTTCTCCCCCAGGGAAATCCCCGACAATCTTTTAAGCTGCATATCGCTCTGCTGTTGTTGATTTTTTTCATCGTCTTTTTTTGCAGAAACTTCGAGTTTCTCGGGTTTCCGACTTCGCAATATAATGGCATCAGAGCTCTTCTCTCGACGATAGGTCGTCTTCGGGATTCCATTCGAATTATTCTGGGAGGGATTACCATTTATAGAGCTACGCACTATGTTAGCCCTATGAAATGTGCAACTTTGGTTCTGCTCCGCAATTGCTTTCGGTTTACCAAGCTTACTTAGTCGATCCGAGTTTTTAGCAAAGTGCGAAGTGGGCTTAGCATTATCTGTTATACTAATCTGAGTATTATTTGGAAGACTATGCCTTATGTTTGCAGACGCAGATGGAACCGATGCTAATGGTGGTATTTCTGGAGCCCTTCGCTTCTTCAGATACTTGTTGCGATTACTGCTTAGCCTTGATGGGGGCAAATCCTTGGTAACTGCGGGTTTTTGTTGAGGACTATTTACTAGTTCTGGTTCTGAATACGTATGTCTTTGCATACGTGATAGATTTGAGTCCGAAGTTTTGGTCTTAACTTTGATGTTAAGTAAGGTTTGTGATCGAGTGAATTCGGTTTGAATATGTTGTTGTTTCTCTTTTAAAGCATCTGATGAAGTTCTTATTGGGATGCACTGCGTTTGTCCCTCATTCAGTTTCCTCCCACTAATCGTACCTCCTGAATTGAGAATAGCCCCATTTGTAGTTGCCTTCAAATGCAGTCTTCTATCCAATTCGGGCAGGACTTTGAAAGGTGTTTTCGTTTGAAATTTGAAATCTTTACTGTCATGGGGAGATGAGTAGGAGCGCCTACAATCGGATGTCTGAAGAGTACGCTGAGGATTCAGAGGATTCGATCCACATCGACTCAACTGATTCTGGGGGAAACTCTGACCCGACGGTCGCTTGAAATTTGTGTGAAAATACGAATTTGGAGCGATGTCCGATCTTTCGTAATTTATGTTATGAGTACTACCCGAATTTCCCATTTTAAGACACCTGCAAAGATATTAGAAAGACATGAAGTGAACAATTAATAAGATAAATGAGGGTAAAAACACATATTATCAGTTCATTATTGTGGGACATTACTGAACTAGATCTTAGAAAAAAAAACCTCTTGGAAACGTGACATTTGCAAATTCCAGTTTATATTGGTATCAGGGCCATTCATATCTTCACAGCTGTGGATGCCGCCGATTAAGAACATGTGTGTGCACACTTTACTGGGTCAGAGATGCCTCCGGCAACCTGTTGCGAGCGCGTATTTTCCGATCCCCTTGACGAACACAAACAAAATGAAACCCGATTTCAGCAACAACAACAACTACAGATACCTACATATCATATGTACCCTGAATATGCGCAGAAAGATAAAAAATAAAACATTAACAAGGTAAATATGGTATATTCGACACTTGTGGTTAGCTTTTTCAGGAATATGCATTGTAAGATCCAAAAATATATATCCAAAATAATCACAGGCCACTTTTTTTTTAGGCAGGTAACTTTCTTTTTCACATCAAATTATCATTATTTTCATTCACTTGGCCAAAGAATGCCAAAATGCACATCTCTAAACAAATGCAGGAACACACACACATACGTACGTTTGCAGTTGTCATTTGCGATCGAAGCTATTCGATTGTTGCATTTATTGTAACAAAGCACAATATATTTGTTGTTAATAATATTTTTTTGCCAAATAGTTTGCTGGCTTTCTGTAGCTTTCCGTTTTCTTTTATTTTACTAGACCCGCAAGACACGCAGACGACGGCGAACAGAGGCGCACAACGCGCTTTCACAACAACATCTTGGAGCTCGACTCGACTTGACTTGTTGCGGTGAGAGTGAGAGAGCGGAGAGTGGCAAGAGCCAAAAGCTCTCTCGCTCTTTAAACCAAATATTCGCTGTGATTTGTGTGTGTGTGCGTGTATGTGTGAGCATGAGAATTTTACCAGTTCTTTTTCATTCATAATAATCAATTTACTTTAACAACAGTGTGTGTGTGTGTATGTGCGTGTGTAATTAGTGCAAGGTATTTATGACCGGCCTTTGGGATCGATTTCATGTGTTCTTCAGTTATGATTAGTTGAGAATTGTCAAAGCAGATCGCAAAATCTGTGAATTAACCTGAATACTCTTAAGTTCAAATAATTATACAAACTAGTTTCAGACAATGTTTATTTTGACCATAAATCACATGTAACTTTCGGTATCGTTTTGTCCAACAAGGTGGCACTTGTTATACCCACTATCCACAGGGTAGAAGGGTATTATAACTTTGTGACTGCCGAAAGTGTAGTATGTAAGTGATAGATAATGGCATCTCCGAGCCCACAAAGTATGTATACATAGTATATATTCTTAATTAGTGTCACCAGCCGAGTCGATATACCCATGTCTGATGATTATCCGTGGTAACTGTGCGAATTATTTCAATCTTAACTACTACTACTAATTTAATGGATGATTGCTATATGAGCCCATCCTACAAATTACAGTGAGACATTAAACACAGATGTTACTGTTGGAAAGAATTTGTGAATAATTTGCTGTTATGAATTATACGATTTTTCAATACTGGACGAGGGGTATTTTACTGTAGGGTGCACTCGACAGTAGCTATCGTTACTTGTTTATCTTTTATGTACCAATTTTTACATAACTTTATTATTCATAAAAATTCGTCTTGCAGCTATGCGACTTCAACAGCATGTTAAATAGTCTGTGTTAAAGCCTGACTCTAAGAGAAAGCCCGATTGGAACTGGAGTTAAGCTTCATGGATAGGCTTTATACTGACTTTTGTGAGCATAAACATTAAAATATTTATATTTCTTTATTTATAATTATTAATACGTTTCTCTTTATGAATGATCAATTTAAAACACATCATAATTTACATACATACATATACTGCGTTTCCGTTGAGTAGATTTCTTTTATTTTTATTAAAAATAAAAATATATAACGTTACAATTTCAACATTTAAAAAATTCTACAATTTTATCAAATTTATTTTTTACCCACTTTGAACTTAAGTAATTGCATTCAAAAACTCATACTGCCATGAATGTTTCATCATGTGGTTCTTGTCATAGCAACCGTTTCCGATTTCGATTCCTGATGAGGACTGCTGCAATTGACGTTGATACTGTCAGTCAGAATCGTTAATAGCTTTTTTTCTCTTCTTTGCTGCCTGCGTGACTTTGTGTTTGGACCAATCCTCCTGAAATTGATCACAATTAATAATATATGTTGCATATATTACGTAAATAATTGAGTTGACAAGCTTTAGTTTTGTATATAACCTACCTCACTAGAGTTTTCATCAGAAGAGTATATTGTTTTAACTACATCCGAGTTTTTCTTATTTCCGGCATTATGATTATTGGGATCCTTTTTACCAATCGGTTGTTTACGTCCTCGACCGCTGCCGCCGCGACGACCAACTGCAGTTGTCTCATCCTCAGCGGCCAAGGCAAAAAGGTCACTAAATTGTTTCTACGCGAGAAAAAAATATATATTGATTAGTGTTGATATATTTATTTTAAGTTCTAATGGACTCTACCTTTGTGCATTCATTGCTATGTGAATAAGCTGATTGTAGCGCCCGCTGCATCATATCGTGTACATAAAGCCCTGTACCAGTTCCATGCCTACAACTTCTTCTATAGTGCTCTAGATGATTTAAAACCTAAGACATAAACAAGGCAAATAAGTTGATATATGATATGCTGATGATATGATATATTAGGCATAAAACTCACGTGATCAGCTGATGGAGCGCTGCTTGCAGCGGAGCTACCTTTGGATGGGCGCTTTCGCTTATTGGGTGATGAACTGGGGTATTTGGATGTGAGCAGTGATGCTATAATTTCTGAGAGTTTCTCCTCACATCGTTGACACCAAAACCTACAAATAGAGGGATTAATATAATTCAAGAAATAATAAAGATATATTATAACTCAATAAAACACACCTTAGGGCAGACGTGACAAATGGATCTCCTCTGGATTTAGCTTCCCTGCTGAGCAATAGCCTTATTATTTCATTTGTAGGTTCTTCATTCTTCAATAGCAACAGCAAATGGCTTAATGCTTCTGGATGATTTGCAGCTTCCAGTTCGGGAAGTAGATCCTTAAAAATTGGAAAAATACAGTTTAAAAATACAATTAATATTATTTAATATAAGTATATCAACTCACCTGTATACATTTCAGAGGCACATCGTGTGCCTGGATCAACTGCCACAGACAGAACTGTTCATATGTCTCATACTCTAAGCTCTCGCGTATACAGTCTATAAGTCCGTCTTGCTTGAATATAGTAAGCTTGCCCTGAGCAATTGAATACATAATGTCACGTACGTTCCTGGCATCGATGCAACGTAGTGTGATTCGCAATAGATCTGTATTATTAATGGCTATACTTTTGAACTCTCTGTAAATGTCCGGTAACAGCCACAGATATATCGTTGTGTTCTCTTTCTCGAGTAGATCCAAATCACGTACTAAACAAACGCCGATCTTCTCATCTGTTGCCTCACAAATTTGTCTATAGACTGTTGTCTTAAACTGATACGATTGCTGTGTGTTCTTTCGCGTCTGCAACTTACAGTGAACCTTCATGAAATACAACAGCAAATACCCAGTTTCAGTCAAACGTTCACAGATCTCAGACAGCATAGTTTGGAAGGGTTTTTTACTCTTGTCTTCGTTCTCGTATAGAAACCGAAATAGACCGTACAGCGGATAGCTGATACTCTTGGCGAGAAACTTCTCTTCGGTCTTACTCTCCGAGAAAACATTCTGTTGTGGCAACGTTTCGCGGAGAATAAGAACCGTATTTGAGATCACATAATTTAGCTGGGCTTCATCTAAAGCCGAGGCGGGCAGTGTACGAAAGTCCTTGAGGAAAGCCTCCCACGTAAAGGAATTGCGCTTTGTGACGAATGTCTCGAAGGAGTCGGCTATCGCTTCAGGTAATTCTACTTTTTCTGGCACTGGTTTCTCCTTAAGCCGAACCTAGAAAAAGAGTATTCATAAAATATGATAATTATGGAGACGGTATAAATATATACTTTACTCACTTTTGACAGCGGTAAGTCGTCATCGTCATCGGTGTTTTCGTCATTTTTACTGGTTTTACCTGGATTCTCAGCATCTTCATCGCTGAACATAGCTTCACTTTCATGATCCTCAGTTCCTTCTACCGGTACCGTGGCTACCTTGTTGTCCTCGTCCACTAGCGATACAGCGACACTGATAGCCGCAAATGCTCCGCCCACGTCCATGTTATCTAAATATTCAAAACATTATAATCGGCTCTTAATAAAGTATAGTATATATAGTAGTACATACCACCCTGCATCATTCGCTGATCGGCTTCCTTTTTAAAGATGGGTGCCTGTATCGAATATGTGGCTGGGTACATGGACTGAGAGATATTCGTGACAGGCGTCACAAATTCTCTAAAGTTCTCACGTATTAGATTGCGCAATTCTCTGTCAAGTTTAGGCGATTCGAAGAGCGGATGCAAGTTTGGAATGACCTACAAAATAAAATGTTTGTATATTAAATAACGAAGGTGCTTCACAATTAAAAATCTTACTTGTTTATCAAGTATCAACTTTAATGAGTTGTATACGCCCAACCTTATTTTGTCCTCGTGTTTAACATAGAAGTTCTTTGTTATCCGGCACAGAAAATCAAGCAAGGTGCTGCTTACAAACGGATGATTGCGTATAGAATGATACATCACGAGAATGCCGGGCTCGATGTTCATAATATTATCCTTCGAGGGATCAAAGAAGAGCCAGTCATAGAACAGCGACAACTTGGCATTGGCCGATGCAATTGGGTTTGTGCATGATGATATGAGCCAGCCGATTATTGCCCAGCGCGGAATAATGTCCGAACATAGCATATCGTTGGTCGGGTGTATAACGTTGATAATGAAACGTATAAGGTCAGACCTTAAGCTATGGGATTCGGGTGTGGCAAAGTACTTGTCCTGAAACCAATCCTGATAACGTTTCTGATTGCCAAACTTGACAGACGATGCTAAGAAATGTAATTTACGTTCCATTTCTGGCAGCAATCGACACTGGAGAAATCGACGGCTAGTTCGTATTTGTAGTAAATGCCAGATGCCGTTGAACGTTGGATGAAGACTTTTTGGATTATTGAGAATATCTCGCCATAAGAGTTCAAATTCCGGAATGCGTGCAACATTTTGCAATAGCCTAAAAGTAACATTGTAAGGTGTTATTAGCTTGGATTAATAGAATAGATAGAAATCTACTTACCGTACAAAATCTCTTCCCAATGGTATAATATCATGGAAACGATCTCGTATTAGCGAAATTGTAAATTTAACTTCTTTTTGACGCAGTGGCATCAAGGCAGGGTTGGCATGGTCCTCTATAAGACGTACGAAACTGTAAACAGTAGATTGCACAAGGAACGGATTGGTCTCCAGCCAAGCCCGATACTCGATAAATATATCCAGCAAGCTCTCGACAAGAAAGAGATTCTTGTGTGATACATCACCGCCTCCCGCCTGACGCAGGCAATTCCAGATAACATTTTCCACACTTAGAACCTGATGCTTTACGAACTCTCGGAGCACCCAGATCAGCTGCCTGCGGGCTGTCTCCGTTAGTTTTGTATACTTTTCAGCCACCAGAAGCGTTAGATTTGCAACGATTACATTCATGCCATCCCGTGATACAAGTGTTATATCTCGATATGTTTTAGGAGCCAATGTTGGATCAGTCAGTATTATGTACAGAAACCCAATGGAAATCTCCTCGTGCTGCTTTTCCTTGCATACGAACTGCGAGAGCATGTCGTGCATTTCCTTATCACTAAGGCCTGCAATTTGTTGCTGCAGGTTCGTATAGGACCGTTCGAATTTCTAAAACCAATACACTTTGTTAGACATATAAATTTCAGTTGCTAATTGATATATATAAAAACCTCTTCGATCTCATCTTTACAATCTACAGCCGTGCAGACAAACAATTTAGAGACGTGAGATGCGCTTTTTTGTTGCTGTTGCTCCATTTGCGTGTATGTTATCTTTGTCGGTGTTATGTGTGAGTATTTGCCGTAATCACTTGATTCGCTTGCAATTCAGTTTCATAATCATACAGATACAACAATTTATAGAATAATAAAAGACTAATTTTGTGCAGTAACATTTAACCCATTACTTTGACGCGTTTTCTGTTTTTGTTGGTAGACAGAAAAAATATGGTTGCCTCAAACAGGGTTGTCAATCCTCGATTTAACTTTGCCAGTGCAAAGTGCTGCCAGACCAGCCAAATGTTTAATCAGCGAATTATATTAATTAAAATATTGAAATAAATATGAAGAATTAAAAATGTAATAAAATAAAATTACATTATTCAAGATATATATTTTTTTTGCTGTTGAGTTAAATCTCTTCTCAATTTATTTTTCTATCGATGTCCAACGATAATCCAATAAGATTACTTATCGATACTTGGCAAGAGCTAACAGAGCTTGAACGGCACTAAACCTGCAGTGTGTAGGGGCCCATCTTTAATTCATAACATTTTCCTCAGAAAATATCGGTAATATAATAACATCTCTCATCACTGTTTTTTTCATGCACAAAGTGCTATGTTATTGTTGTAACAAAACCCAAAGACATATGTAAATAAGCGTATACAATTTATTGTGAAATTCAGAAAAAAAAATGGAGGAACTTTTAAACGAAATTGTGCCACAAGAAGACTTGGAGGTGAGTAGAGAAGCTTACAAAGCTGTTGTTCATGTAAAGAAAATTTGTTTTCGTTTCAGAGGTTTGAGAGGAAATACCACCAAGAACTTGAACTCGATGGGGAGGTCACAACAGAGACAAAATTTGAGTACGTCATAATTAAACTGTGTACACAAAACCATTTTTCTTAAGAAAGTTTTGTTTTTTTAATGTGATAGATATGCGTTCTGTCTAGTGCGAAGTCGTTATACCAACGACATAAGAAAGGTGAGTCAGTTAAACACACACATACACTTAATGATACTATTTACTTACTCACACATAAACACGCACACAAACACGATTCGTAGGGTATTATGATTCTAGAGGAACTTGCGCGCTTACATCCGGACGGACGAAGGGATTATATCTATTATCTTGCCTTTGGAAACGCACGTATCAAGAGCTATAGCGAGGGCCTGAAGTACTGCAGAGCTTTCCTGGAAATCGAATCCAACGACCAAGTGCGATCCTTAGAGGTGAGTTTCATGTAGAGTCTGATTCAATAGCTATATATGGAACTTGTTCCTCATTTTTTCAGGAGTATATAAAGAAACAGAGCGACAAAGAGGTTGCCAAAGGGATGGCTGTCGCTGGCGGAGCTGCCCTTGTGCTGGGAGGAATTTTGGGGCTTGGGATCGCCATGGCCAAAAAGTAAATTATAATTATAAATTGATAAAATCTCCCCCATCTCCCATTATATTGTATTTTGTTTGTGTACATAGCTTCCTTAAACGCATACATACTAAATTTTATTAAATTATTGTTTAGTTGTAGCCCAATTAAATTAAACGTATAAACTGTCGTTAAATTAATTCCATCTTTTATCTTTTATTGTAGTAAACATAAACGAGAAAAGCAGTGAGAAAAACTAGTCTCGATATAAACGCGTTTTTAATGGAAATCAATTCTCTCCCATAATGTATACATACGTACATATATGTTCTAATATTGTACATATATTGATATATATCACACGAGGTGGACGTGGCATTAGCACCTTATGTCGATTACGACTATATTTCCATTATATTTTAAAATATTTACGAACTCGTTTGTTTGCTCTTTTCTTGTAATTAATATAATAGAGTTAAGAAGAAATTGTTAGCGACAAAACTATTGTATTTTTATGCGGTAACACGCCATGTTTATCACTTACATTGTTAGTCCAATAAATCGTCAAACTGTTATGCTCTCTAGTAACTGAATATACTAAAATTCATATTCTCTTGCAGCTCATCTGTTTTTAAACTAATTTCGCCACGATTTCCACAATCCCAATATTAACTTTGAGTTCCCAAATCAATTGATAATTTAAAATTGCGTATTTAAAATTTTTATTGCTGCTGATTCCAGAAGAATCTATAACAAATCACATGGTTGTTAAGTTTGATTCTTGGTCAAGTGTCTTAGATAGTAAATAAATGCATCCGTTCCGTAGAGTTCTCAAAATTGCTAAATTAATAGTTTACGATGTCCTTAACAGCCGCCAAACAGCGATGTTTATCGGGCAGATAGAAAGGCTCAAAGACATGGGGGAATGGAGTGTCCCAGCCCGTGACTCGCTTGACGGGCGCTTCCAGGCGCAAGAAGCATTTTTCCTGGATATAAGCTGCCAGCTCGGATCCAAATCCTTGCGTGAATGGCGCCTCGTGGGCAACTATGACACGACCAGTTTTACTAGCAGACTAAAATAGAAATATCATAATAGTATATTGAATATCTTGAGATTCTCTTGACGATCTTACATTGCAGACTGTCTGCGTATCCCAGGGCAAAACGGAGACTAGATCGATGACTTCGCAGTCTACATTCAATTGCTTTGCTGCAAGTTCGGCAACCTGGAACGATATGCTAGATTAGTATATAGTTTGATTGTGTAATTCTGCACATTCTTTACCTCCAAGAGAACATGAACTTGAGTTCCCCAGCCGATTAGAGTAACATCTTTGCCACTGCGCAGTATCTCTGCTTTACCTAATTCGTCTCTATATGATGCAGTGGGTACCTCCTCCACTGCTGCGCGGTATAATGTTTTCGGTTCAAATATAATGCAAGGATTTGGATCTTTCACACAAGCCAGGAGAAGACCTTTAGCCTTAATTGGACCTCGGGGAATCTACAGAAACAGAGAGCGAAAGAGAGATAGAGAGAGAGCGAAAGAGAGAGAGAGAGAGATGGAGAGATCGAACGAGAAAGAGAAAGAGAGATAGAGAGACCGAAAGAGAGAGTTAGATAGACCGAGAGAGAGAGAGAAAGAGAGTTAGAGAGACCGAAAGAGAGAGAGAAAGAGAGTTAGAGAGACCGAAAGAGAGAGAGAAAGAGAGTTAGAGAGACCGAAAGAGAGAGAGAAAGAGAGTTAGAGAGACCGAAAGAGAGAGAGAAAGAGAGTTAGAGAGACCGAAAGAGAGAGAGAAAGAGAGTTAGAGAGACCGAAAGAGAGAGAGAAAGAGAGTTAGAGAGACCGAAAGAGAGAGAGAAAGAGTTAGAGAGACCGAAAGAGAGAGAAAGAGAGTTAGAGAGACCGAAAGAGAGAGAGAAAGAGAGTTAGAGAGACCGAAAGAGAGAGAGAAAGAGAGTTAGAGAGACCGAAAGAGAGAGAGAAAGTGAGTTAGAGAGACCGAAAGAGAGAGAAAGTGAGTTAGAGAGACCGAAAGAGAGAGAGAAAGAGAGTTAGAGAGAGAGAAAGAGAGTTAGAGAGACCGAAAGAGAGAGAGAAAGAGAGTTAGAGAGACCAAAAGATAGAGAGAGAGCGATTAATATGTGTAAATAAGTATATGCTGTACAGTGTATACGTGGATACTTACCACCACACGAAGACCAGGCGTATGCGCGAAATATGCCTCAGGACTCTGTGAATGATATAACGCACCATGTCCCACGGCGCCACAGGGCACTCGGAAGGTCAAAGAGCCACAGTCAAAGAGACCACCGCTTCGGTACCGGTATTTGGCGGCCTCATTAACAATCTGGTCAAAACTGGGAAAGATATAGTCGGCAAACTGTATTTCAGCTATGGCAGTAGCTCCAGTATTTGCCACGCCTATCGCGAAACTAAGGCAATGGGAAGTATTTTAAAATATAGTCAGTTAAATATAATACTGATTTTGATCTACAGTCTTCCATACTGACCCAGCGATTCCTTGCTCGCATAACGGAGTATTGAACACCCGATCTTTTCCAAACTTATCCCGCAGATTAATGGAGCATCTAGTGGAGTGAATAGTTGTTATAATATAAATAAATAAAATAATAATAATAATAATAAATATAAATAACAAATACAAATAAAAATATTATACAAATATAAATAAAAATATTATAATAAACTAAGGTAAACTAATTGAATTTTGGAATATATACCGAAAGACTCCACCGAAACCAACGTCTTCACCGAATAACAATGCCGACGAGTCTTCTTCGAGAGCCAAGTCCATCGCATTATTAATGGCCTGGAACATGTTCATTTTCTGAACATCCCCGGTGCCATTGGTGGGTTTAGTCGGGTAATAGGTAAAATGAGAACGGGTCGACGAGCCCACGTTCAATTTTAATGCATGAAACAAGCCCCGAGCAAGAGATTTCATGGTAATTGTTTGTTGACTAAATTTAAGAAACAGACTAAATAATTCAACAGCGCTTATCGCTATTGCGCAACTAAGCTTTACAAACGAGCATGCATGATACAAACACATGTATGCCATAAGCATGTATTTGTACGATCAGATGGTACGTTGGTTGTCATACTTGATATTTTCTAAAATACGTTTTATTAAGGGCATTCCCTTCCCATGCTTTATAATAGCTATCGATAATTGATAGTTGATACGAATACCGTTTATATAAATGATTGTGTCTAACTAATAAATGACTATTTCTGCTGCGTTTAGCGTGATGCCAAGATCTTATAATTTATCTGAATAGAACTCGACAAAACATGACGAGAGGTCAAACAATATTTTTCAATATCTTCCTTAGTTTACGAGATAAGTGCGATAACCCTTATTTTACTTATAGTTTGTCAACCAAAGTAATTAGTGTGACCATGTTTCAAAATGTATGATTACTTGTATTTTGACAACTCAAAGATTCATAACTCTGGTTCCACTGTTAATCAGATGAGTTTGCTCACGAATTGCGTTTAAAATGTCAATTAAGGCAGCCCACACAGTGAGTGTGGGTGTGAGCGGGCACAAAATTATTAATTTGATTAAACCTTTTCAGCTTATTTCTTGAGTTCTAAATATATTCAAATATTTCAATCTTGGCGCCACAATAACCGCAGTACTGTTCATGTTCTGATTGTCAATCAGCTGCGTCATGCAAAGAATGTGAGTCCCAGCCTTCGTTTGAAAAACATCGATTTATCGATAAAAATAGTAAACTATTCAGAGCAAAATTAAAACAAATATTAATGTACAATGGATTTCACTGATAAAATGGATCTGGAGAACGAACGTGTACTGAAATTAATATTTCCAGATGGGGTTCCAGGTATGTGAATGTGACTACCTTTAAGAACTGCATTAAAACAACTGTTTTGTGATACTTTCTGCAATTGTAGATAATCTGCGTGGCAATCCGGAGCTAGACAATTATTTGGCCAAACTGGGAACTTGCAAGGTGGAGCAACTGAAAAAGGAGCAAACCAGATTGGCAGATGAAACCAAGCGCATACTGGAACAAACACAGGAGCTTGCCATATCGAATTATAAGACATTTATCACGACCGCAGAGAACTCTCGTTCGATATTCAACGAATTTCAGAAGGCCGAGGAGCAAGTGGACACGTTGATAGGAAAATTGCCGACTTTCAGCGGCAAGTGCGACCAGTTCCTAAAGGATTCGGCGCAATTGAACGAAGAGCGACGTCTGAATAGCACTACTCTGCATAAAAATGCTCAATTGCTAGAGATTCTGGAGCTGCCGCAGCTGATGGAGCGCTGCATTCGCGAGGGACGCTACGAAGAGGCGCTCGAGTTGGCGAGCTATGTGCAGCGACTGGGACAGCACCAAGGACATCTCATACCGGTGGTGAATGTGAGTATGGATAAACGCTGGCTAAAAAGTTGTTTATAATATTGTTGTATTGATTTTTCCGTTCCCCAGAGTATTGTGCGCTCTGTGGAGGCATTGTGGCATACGATGCTCGTGCAGCTAGTGGCACAGTTGCGCATGGATTTGCAGCTGCCCAAGTGTCTGCAAATTGTCGGCTATCTGCGTCGCATGCAGGCATTCGGTGACAACGAGCTGAAGTTGAAATTTCTGCAGGCACGGGATGCTTGGTTGACCTCCTGCCTGGAGTCAATTCCTACAACAGATGGTAGACATTAATATGGAAATAATATCATTTGGCTCTATAACATTTCTGACTTGCAGCCCAGCAGCATCTTACCAAAACAATTGAAATAACGCGTATCAATTTGTTCAATATTATAACTCAATATCGCGCCATCTTTCCGGAGGAGGAGGTTGCTCCTAAGTTGGCAAATCTAAAGCCCCTCCAAGGCGTCAGCTGCAACGGGGATAGACTATTTCAAGCCTGGCTGCATAATAAGGTCAGTGAGAATTACTTCAGTTATACAGAATGTTGTGCATTCAGTACTTTCTTTTACAGATTAATGGATTCCTGCAAACACTCGAAACGGATCTTAGTCGTGGAGTAAGCTCTATTGAAACGGTCCTGGGTCAGTGCATGTATTTTGGCCTATCCTTCAGTCGTGTTGGCGCCGACTTTCGTGCCTTGATTGCGCCCATTTTTGTGCGAGTTGTGCGCAACAAGTTCGAATCGAGCATTTCCCAAGTGAACGAGCATTTCAAGCAGGAGTTGGACAAGTTCACATTGATCAACAAGGTGACTTTGCACAGTCGCAAGCAACTGGATACAGCCGCGTTGTCTGTTGGTAGCGAACCCAAAGCAGAGTCATATGCGCCGCCAGAGACATTGCTGGACTTTTATCCACTGGCCGCACTCTGCAATGGCTATTTGAATGCACTGAACGAGCTGCGTCTCTGTGCACCTTTTGCCGTGGCCACCGATGTGACCAACTGCTTGCAGCAGTCACTGCAGCTAGTCGCACAGCGTGTGCTCGCCTTCTATCGCCAGGAGCAGCAGGCGTTTACGGGCAGCGAACGCGAGACGTTCGTCAAACTGTGCTCCTGCTTTGCCTACGATCTGGTGCCCTATGTACAGCGTTGCATCCATGGCGTCTTTCCGCCCCAATCGATCACAGTGCATCTGGGTATTAGTTTACTGCAATTGGAGCAAGAACAGCTGACCTTCTTGCAGCAGCCAAAGATACTAGAGCCGCTCAAGCACTTGCTACCCAATAAAGTGATTCTGCAGGCTGCGTCAGTAGCAACACCTGTCGTGGAAGCAACTGCTAATGCACCCATCGCAACAGAGGGATAGGAACGCACTAGGTATCTGCTCTGGCCAAAGTGATAGTTGTATTCCAAACACACAATCGAACTGTGGCATAACAAGCTCGAGTAAAAGCACAAGGCTATCAAAATGAAATGAGGTACGGTATAGCGCAGTTCGACTGTATTAACTTATATGCAATATTCTATAAATAAATACATTATATTTAGTCTGATTAAACCTAGGCTGTATACATATGTGTAGTTATTCTATACGCGCTGTTTGATCAGCTTTAAACGATATCAATGAACAGAATTGTTTATCAGTCGGAGGTATTTCATTTTTTAATTGAGTTCTTTTGTTTCCTTGTCCTATATATATATCGATATAACCTGTAAAGATATTATAAAGCATTTTTGTCAACATGAAACTAGTTACTCTTCTGCTGGTCCTCACCGTAGTCCTCTTTGTTAGCGTCTCGGTGAACGCTCAACGTTGCCAAACCATTTGCCCATCTAACTTTGATCCGGTTTGTGGCGCAATGAGGCGAGGTAGCAGGACAATCCGTTGCACCTTTAGTAATCAGTGCGAATTCAGCAAGCACAGATGCCAGACAAGACAAAGTAAGTGCTAAATGGAATTATTACTGGATCAGTGGGTAATATATATTTAAATTTTTCGCAGGATGGTCTTCAACTAGAGGACGCTGCGCGCGCCCAACTAGAGACCAGGGGGTTTGCCCGCAAAATCTTTAATTGTGTAAATTAAAATTTAACAAATAAAAATAAAAAACAAGCTTATAATACCTGCAATTTCAGTATCGATTTCTTTATTCTCTCATTAATTCTAATTCTATGTTGATTGATTACAAATTTCATTACAACGATTATATTTCAATTGCCTCGTGGATGAATCAACATTTTGATTGTTTTGAGAGAGTAATACTCATACCACCAATTGGAACGATGATCATGCACCTCCTGTTGATAGTATTTTCCATTTAGGTTGCTAAATAAAAACAAATCACAGTCACAAAATTTAAAAGATATATATTTCAACATCAACAGATTACTTACCAATGTATACAAAGCTTGTGCCACCAGCCAGCATGAATAAGTTCCGCGCAATGGATTCCCTGATACTTGTCATTGTCGCTATCGAACGTGGAAAACTTTTGATGTTCATGGCTTCGCATTCTGTCCCTGCCAGCATTCCCAGAGTATGATCCCAAACTAAGCAACCTGTACTTATCATCTTCTCCTGCAATTCTAAAGTTGTCATAACGAGCGAAGGAAATGTTCCCATTGAATCTCTCCATATGTATATAGAGCTCGTGAGGTTGGTCGTTGGTGAGCCGATGAATCTTCTCAAGACCGAGAAAGAAGTCGCCTGTGAAGGCGCCAAAACCATTCTTATAAGTTTCCCAGTTCCTATTAAAATCCTCTTCTCCATTAATCTGCTGTTGAATAACTGTCCAACCTGGACCAGACATTTCACTATAGCGCAGTACCGCAAAGGTGCCAAAGTGCGGTATTGTAATGTTATGAATGTTGATATTCTGCAAAGAAAAGGTTACAGGTTAAGCTCTTTAAAATAAATACTCTTCATGGTTTCATAGTATACTAACCTCTGTTGCAGAGCTGCCACTCAGAACGAGAATCCATACAAAGAGTAAGGTTATGTTCATTATGTTACACTTTCGTTTAATATTATTACCGAACACGAAGTGATTAAACGTTAGACTGAGCTCACAATTGGACTAGTCAAATGGGAAAACGGAAAAAAAAAAACACTAAGAGTGATAAGGGCTCAACGTAAGCTCAGTTTCTAAATCGTAAATTTGCATGCTTTGCTTTATCAGCATGATCATCAGCATAGCATCTGTACCGATAGAAAACTGTCTATTTCTTTAGAGATATTTTGTTTCAGTTTATGAGAAATATAAGCTATTCTAGGCATTCTATCTAGTTTCTTTAAATTGTAATCTGTTCGGAGTTAAGTGAAAGTTGAGTGTTGTGTAACGAATTTCTAATGCTTTTTCGAAAATAAATCATGATACTTAAGTTGCTATATAGTATAAATCGTTTTCAATGCTGATTTTCTATACATTTTATTAACTTTTCAATCAATATTTTTAAGGACATTCGTTGGGAGTGGTAGGCACATCGCAGACTCCCAGCAGCGCGCTCCACCCTGTGAAGAATTGCAAACACATAAAATATCAGCATAAATATATATCAAATGTTCTACTCACTCTCCCGCCTGTTGCAGGCGTAACGTCTTAGGACACATTGATTGCTGAAGTTGCAGTAGATGCGTCGACCACGTCGCACGGTGCTGCCACAAACCGGATTAAATTCCATTGTGCAAATTTCGGGGCAGCGTTGCCCATTCGTTGTATGGTCGGCCAGAACGATCACACTAAGTACCAGCAGTACCACAATCAGCTTCATTTTTGTAATATTTCAACTGTATTCACCTTGTAACTTTTTCGACTTATATAGCTGCACGTAGGCGAACGAACTTTATAAAATTCGGGAAGAACAAAGAGAAATATTGTCTGGTAACAATAAAAAAACTTTATAATCAACTTTCAGAAGACAAAAACGTTGTAAAACATCTGGAAGTATATAAGAAAATTTTAATAGTTATGCTTGATTACTTTTAAGCAGTAAACACATCTGATATCTTTTAACCTAACTTCTATCTTTCGTTCTTGTTTCTCATGAATTAAAGGAAGAATTCTAAGGTAACTATATTATAATTATATATGGATTGTCGATCGGACTACAATTTAACTACTACTTGTCCGATTCGACAATAAATATACTTTACAGCGTCGAGAAGCTAAGCCAGCATGATGTCCTGGTAGTGTTAAGTGTTGTATAACAGATTTCTAACAATTTTTCAAAAATAAAATAAAATAAAATATTTATAAGTTGCTATAATAATTGTTTTTTAATATATTTTTTTGCACATTTCATACATGACATATTTCAAATATTTTGCTTAAATTCGTGGACATTCTCTTGGATTAGTAGGCACATCGCATACTCCCAACAGCGCAGCCCATCCTGTAAAGAATTCCAAACACACAATAAGAGTGACGTAAATATGTATATCTAAAAGGTTCTACTCACTCTCTCTCCTGAGGCAGGCGTAACGTTCCATGATACATTGATTTCTAAAGGTGCAATTGATATCTTGACCACGTCGTGTGGTGCTGCCACAAACCGGTTCCCAGTTATTTGGGCAATTTCGGTTGCAGCGTTGTGCCTTCGCCCCGTGATCGGCCAAAAGGATCACACTGAGTACCAGCAGAACAGCAATAAGTTTCATTTTTCACGTAAATCAACTATACTTACTCTTTAGTTTCTCGGCTTATATAGCCAAAGACTGAATAAAACCAGATTCAAAAAATAATTATAGTTAATAAGGAGAAAAGAAAGGTAAAGACATTGTCTGACAACAAAAAATTCGAAGGCATTATATTGAACTCTCCGAAGACAAATACGTTGACTAACAGCTGCGAATTTCAATAAACAATTAAAGTTAAATAATAATGCATAGTAACCTTTAAACAGTCACATCCTTGTTATTAATGCATTTTATTTTTTTTTATAGCAATAATTAATCTTTGAATAATCTTTCAAAAATTTCCCTGCGAACGGATAATAATCTTATAATTTATTTCAGTTATAATTTTAGTAGACGTGTAGATTTTTAAGGAACCGCTGGCAAGTATGCAACATAAAATACGCTACAACAGAGGATATATTCATTTAGACCAGAAGGTTGCTACGCAAGAAAGACACAGTTCCGACCATAGGATATTTATCGTTCTTCAATACATTGTCATCATATTGACTACATCGGCCATGGTCAATGTAATTTTTTTTTTCAAATCATAACACTATAACATACATACTATATACATAGCTGCCATAGGAGACCAGACCAAAATAACTTAGCTTATCAATATAAAGTCGGGTAAAATTATATGCAAGGGTTTAAATCATCGGATGACGAAGGCAGTGGGTATATATAGAGTCAAGCACTTTTTAAAGTAGGTTTCATTCCATTTGTTTATAAAAAAAGAGAGCAACAGTCGAGCGACACGCGACAGTGGGATACTCTTCGACCTATGTAACCATAAAAAGTATCTAACTGTATGATACTCTCTACCCTTTAATATATATAACAAAATCAGAGCTTGTTTATAAAATCTAATGTTACCGCTTATGTTATCGTAAGAAGTATCTCTCTATA
Source organism: Zaprionus ornatus (assembly GCA_018904035.1). Classification (NCBI taxonomy): domain Eukaryota; kingdom Metazoa; phylum Arthropoda; class Insecta; order Diptera; family Drosophilidae; genus Zaprionus; species Zaprionus ornatus. The sequence goes on along the minus strand of JAEIFZ010000002.1, from coordinate 12,702,159 downwards.
TCGGTGATCATGAGTAAAAATATATATGTATACTTTATTGGGTCTCTTACGCCTTCTGCTCCCTGTTACATACATTTGCACTTTGCACAAACTTAGTATACCCTTTTTGAACGATTTTCGAAGGGTATAAATAAATAAAACAAACTCTACAGCTCCGAGCAACTTAGCCAGTATGAAGTTGAATATTGTGTAACGTTTTTGCCATCCTATTTTACAAAAATAAAGAAACTATTTTAAATTGCCTTTAAAAATTGTTTTTTAATATTGTTTGTTTACATATTTCATCAACTTTTCAATCAATATTTTTCACATGTTTTCAAGTATTTTGCTTAAGTTCGTGGACATTCTCTGGGACTCGTAGGCACGTCACAGACTCCAAGCAGCGCGCTCCACCCTGTGAAGAATTGCAAGGTCGCAATAAGTACATTAGGCATAAAATAAAATAAAATGGTCTACTCACTCTCCCTCCGGTTGCAGGCGTAACGTTCCATGATACATTGATTTCTAAAGGTGCAATTAATGCGTCGACCACGTCGTGTGGTGCTGCCACAAATCGGATTCCAGTTATTTGGGCAATTTTGGTTGCAGCGTTGGGCCTCCGCCCCGTGATCGACCAAAAGGATCACACTGAGTACCAGCAGAACAGCTACAAGTTTCATTTTTCAGGTATTTCAACTATACCCACTCTACAGTTTCTGCCGCTTATATAGCCAAGGATTGAATGCAAAAACTGCACAAAATAATCTGCACGATGAACAAAGACAATGACATTGTCTGATAACAATTAATTCAAAAGCTTTTTAATAAACTCTCCGAAGACAAATACGTTATTAAACATCTGTTAGCTTAATAAACAATTAAAAGTAAATAAGAATGCTTAATTACCTTTAATTAGTCACATCCCTTTTATAAATTCGGTTTAAGGTCTTTTCATTTTCTATTTATAGCTTTAAATAATCTTTTAAAAATTTTCCTGCGATCGGAGAAGTAACATACGTGTATAATGTGGTTTAGAAATAATAAAGATTTCCAAGGCGCCCCCTGCAAGTTTGCAATACAAATACGCTAAATCATGAAAGATATATATTTATATTCTTGCATTGAATATATTTATTTAGAACAAAAGTTTGGAATGCATAGAAGGAGAGATATCTGATCCTATAAAAGATATATACCATTCTCAATCAACAGCAATAGACGTGTTGCTTTGCCTTGCTCGTCAGTTCGTCCTGATCGATAATTCATATAGATGCGATACAGCTTATTGAATAAGAGATTTTGTATGAAGATCTGACCAAAAAACTTGGTTATTCACCATAGAATCAGGTAAGTTTGGGGTTATAAAGCCATCAATAGACAAAGGTGGACTTTATGTCTTGTTAAGATACTATTTGATTTATGGCAGTTTCAGTACGTGTCCATCGTTAAGTATCCGAATTTATTGAAACCAGTCAATGGCCTTTCCTTTGTTCAATTTATCGGAGATTTCTCAACTTTCTTTCCCTTTGACCAACTTTGCACCTGAATTTAGCTGTCAAGTATGTGGTGGTCGATCCCTCTACTGCACCATTAGGATGCCTTCTTAATAACAACAAATAGATTGTTAACTAAGAATGGTTATCTCCGAAATGTACTTTGGTTGTGTTTTTCCAATCCTTTCTGATTGGATCGCAGTTCGAGGACGATGTGATTGACCTAAGAACAGAGATTGTCCAAGAAACATATGATAAACTAGTTATGGATACGTTTTTCAGTTTTTTTATTGAATACATTTTTTTGTGAAAATTTTTAACTATACCCACTCTGCAATTTGTCAATTTCTGCCGCTTATATAGCCAAGGATTGAATAAAACCAACTGCACAAAATAATTTTCTCTATGAGCTAAGAGAATGACATTGTCTAATAACAATTAATTAAAGAGCTTTTTAATAAAGTCTCCATAGACAAATACGTTGTTAAACATCTACTAGCTTCAATAAACAATTCAAGTTAAATTAGAATGCCTAGTTACCTTGAATCAGCCTTTTATAAATTCGGTTTAAATCCTTTAGTTTTCTATTTATAGCTTTGAATAATCTTTTGAAAATTTCCCTGCGATCGGATAAGTAACATATAATTCAGTTGAGATATTATTTTAGTGGGTGTAAAGATTTCATGGGAGAAACATATTTATACCTATGCATATACGAGTAGTATATTTATTTAGAACAAAAAATTGCAATGCACACGATAGATCTCCGATCCTATAAAGGATTATTCTCAATCAACATCAATTGAGGTGTTGCATTGCCTTGCCCGTCTGTCATTCTGGACCGATATTTCATATAGTTGCGATACAGCATATCGAACAAAATATTTTATATGAAGACCAGACCAAAAAACTTGGCTTATCATTATACCAGTAGAATTAGTATGATGTTGGGAATTGTGTAACGTATTTTCCATCCCATTTTACAAACATAATTAACTGCTTATAAATTGCTATAAAAATTGCTTTTTAATATCGTACACTATATAAATTTTTAAATCAAAGTTTTTCACATATTTTACAATCGTGGACAGTCTCTGCGATTATTGGGCACATCGCAGACTCCCAGCAGCGCGGTCCACCCTGTAAAGAATTTTAAACAAACATTACATCAGGCATAAAAATATATGTATATCAAATGTTCTACTCACTCTCCCTCATGTTACAGGCGTAATTATCCATGATACACTGATTTCTAAAGGAGCAACGAATTCGCCGACCACGTCGAACGGTGCTGCCACAAACCGGATTCCAGGTATGTAAGCAATTTTGATTGCAGCGTTGTGCCTCCGCCCCGTGATCGACCAAAAGGATCACACTGAGTACCAGCAGAATAGCAACGAGTTTCATTTTTCAGGTATTTAAACTGTATCTCCTCTGTAGCCTTGGCCTCAGTTTATATACCCGAAAATTTACGGAAACCAGCTTCAATAAATAAAGTTCGGGAAGAACAAAAAGAAATCCATAAACAATAAATAAAACCATCCGGTTAACAAGGTATAAGGTAATCGACCCAACTATTGAATAAAGTTTATTCCAAAAATTTTACAAAATACTATTTGCTTTATGGCAGTTTCAGTACGTGTCCATCGTTAAGTATCCGAATTTATTGAAACCAGTCAATGGCCTTTTCTTTGTTCAATTTATCGGAGATTTTACAAACTTTCTTTCCCTTTGACCGACCACGCAGTGGATGTGCAACGCTGCAACCAAGTTTGTGCACCTGAATTTAGCTGTCAAGTAACATACGTGGTGGTCGATCCCTCTACTGCACCATTAGGACCAGTGCCTTCTCAACAACTTCATTTGCCACACTGGAGAGAGTCAGTTATAGATTATTAACTTAGAATAATTATCTCCGAATGTACTTTGCTTGTGCTTTTCCAATCCTTTCAGATTGGAGCGCAGTTCGAGGACGATGCGATTGGCCTAACAACAGAGATTGTCTAAGAAAGATTTGATAAACTAGTTATGAATACGTTTTTCAGTGCATATTTATTGAATACATTTTTTTTATGATCAACACACAGTAAAATGTTCTTCTTCTTCTTCCATGTTAAGACTTTGCTGGTTCGGTTATGTTAGCAGCAGGAGCAGTACCTGCAGCGACGCCCAAAGCCAAGGTAATTGCCCAGAGATAGTTCATTTTACTTCTTCGTTTGACTTGTGATGTAGACTGTCAGAAAAACAGATCTATTTATATGAATTAAATACGGAAACAAATTGAATGTGTAACGAATTCATTTTTTCCACTCTATATATTACTATAACTTATCAATTGATGAAACGACGTGGCCGCTTTTGCAACAACTTAGTCTAATCTTGATTTCAAAGTCTTGAGTTTGTATAGCTAGACGATATAAGTAAATATATATATGAATTTCTATATAAAACGAAATATATCTTAGTTTGGGAATAATTGCGGATATTGGGTTTATTGCCGATTTCGTAGTTTTTCATATGTATAGCACAAACTTAAACTTTTAATTTCAAATTGGTTATATAAGCGTATTTTTTTCTATTAAATTATTTGAACCAAAATTTGCTACCGAATCAATAGTAGTAAACATTTTTACGTAAGCGGACTTATTGACTCATCCATCAATTGATATACTTAGTTATAGTTATATATTAAGTGAAATTAATTAATTCGCTATACTTTCTACTTATTTCCGGATTTAATTTCTATAAATAGATCTGTTTTTCTGACATCACAAAACAAACGACAAAGCAAAATGAACTATCTTTGGGCAATTACCTTGGCTTTGGGCGTCGCTGCAGGTGCTGCTCCTGCTGCTAACATCACCGAACCAGCAAAGTCTTAACATGGAAGAAGAAGAAGAAAATATCTTGGCGTGTTGAACATAAAAAATGTATTCAATAAATATGATTTTTGAATAAAGTGATTCTTTATCTTTATCATTATTGTTTCCAAATTATTACAGGGATATAGCCATGGGTAAAAAATGGATACAAAATGTCAACAGCATGTCGTCGTATTATGTTAGGTGATATGTTTATTGTAAAAAACATGATAAAAATTCCCCTATTTTAATTGACCAAACCAATTCAGTACTTTTTATAGAGTTACTCGTAATTTACTACCATTATCTTTGGACTTTTGTTTTAGTAATTATAACTGGCATGATCCTTTCCGAGTTCTCTGTGTTGATTACAATAGACTATGTAGAGTATTTAATTAAGATTATATCTATTGTTAATTACTGAACACATCATCCTAACAACTAACACGAATCTACCGAATTGATTGGATTTTACTGGGGTTTCCCCAATCGTCAGCAACAATACTTGGATCGGCTATATTTTATAATGCCAGTATAAATTTAAATCAAATTAAATAATAATAATTTTAGAGTTTTTGTTTTTAACTTTCAATCTATCATAAAAACAGTTGTTGTTGTTGTAAATTTTAAATCAAGTGCGAATCTGTTTTATTGTTGTTTTTGCTTTAACAGTAAAAACGAAACAAATATTCGGTGGACGTTAAGCCCAAAACCATTAATAACTCTATTTTATAAAATTATACTAGTAAAGTTGAAAAGGATATCGTTAATATATAAAGAATTTTGTGTTTTTTTTATTGAATTATTCAAATAATTATGCGAAAAGTATACTTTAAATGTTATATAAGTAATCATGATGTAGGGTTGCCTTTGAGAAGTCAGGGTTACAAGCCATGCTTTCCAAAAATAGGTTTATACTTGATCTTTGATAAAGTGGTCAATGTTTTGTTGTGATATATTGAAAAGTATTGCGTGATCACAGTGTCCTACAGGCTTTGGTTTGTTTGAGATATTCACGCATGTTGCACGAAAATGGTCACAAATTTATTAGAATTACTCCTGCGTTGCAAAGCAACGCTTAAAACCAAATAGAATCCTAATAGGTACAAGAGCTTCATTCTGATTTCAATTGTCAATATCTGAGGGACAGATTTATTTATAGCGGATCTGTGAAAAACGGACTTTGCTATGGTTACAAATCCATTTTCTCTACTTAATTGATTATATTATATAATGCTCATATTTTTAATGTTGCGTGTTGCGCGCATCTCCACTGTAAATCGATCATAAGTATTAAAAATTTAGTATTTTAGATTTTGATTGGACACATAATATATGATAATATATGATATAGATAATGTTCCTACTAATTGTAATCTGATAGTAATTAAGAAATTATTTAAATAAATATCAATCACAATTACCATTGAAACTGGTCTAAAGTTCCGCCTTAAGGCTATATAGGATATATGGGTTAATGGTACCTTTGGGCATGTATTAATGTACACATTTCCAATTAGTCAAATGTTATTGAAACTCCTTTTATGAAACTGATTTTTTATGGCGTTTTATCTATTGTATAATGAATTGAATTAAGTGAATAAAATTGAGATTTTAACTTTCAATAAACCGATATAAATGGAACTGATTCTCAGATATTTGCATCGCGAAATTAAAAGAAGGATCTTTGGATATTCTATTTGGCTGTTATCATTGCTCTTCCTGGTGCGATGTTGGATTTAATCACCCCAACCCAGCATCTCTAGTAGATGAGTGATCAGCATATAGTGTGTGTTGAATAATGCAATCTATAATAAATATCAATAATAATCACTTTGTATCAGATTTCTTTTTTGTTATTAATTCCTTCTTATCACAGAGCTATACTCATGGGTAAAGAATTGTAGAGGATCAATCGTAACCGCAGGTTTTCAATAAGCTGTGGGACTAAAGAATAAGTTTTATAGTTGTAATTAGTTGGAATGGTACATGACGATATTTATTTATTTTAATTAGCAAACTATTGTTAGTTATATATTCAAAAAATGTGTTGATTTTAATCACAGCTTCCTACTTTCGATTTTAAACATCTTTTGTTGTACACGTATGCCATAAACTTTAACCTTGAGTCACCTTGAGAATTGTGATATAAGCAGTGTTTAGTACCAATAAATGATATGGATCGAAATAGGTTATCGACTCAAGATTGGCATACACTTTTACGTAAGACTAGTTGTTCCATTATTATTAATAGACGTAGTTATACATATACACTTAGTTATAGAATAAGGTCGATTAGGTGGAACAAATGAATTGATTGCAGATTCATTTTGCTTCCGCCGCAAAGTGATATAAATAAACCTGTTTTTCTTTGACAGATTCATCAGAAGACAAAATGAAGTTTCTTTTTGCATTTGTGACATTCGCGCTTTTGAGCATTGCTCTAGCTGGTCCCCCAGCCAACAATGCAAGATCCCCTGACGCTCCTCCCCCATCAGCAGCAGAAAGATCCCCCAATCCTGGACCTCCAGGAGCAAGCGGTTCATCATCATCTAACTCCAAAAGCTCAAAGCCCTGAAACACAAGGTGATCACCTAACATTGTGTGATGAACATACAAAAATGAGTTGAATAAACATCAATTGCAAATAATTTGTTTTTTGAAATCTTTATAATAATTGGTTCTTTATGATATCAGTTATATCCATAGGAATCAAAGTAATAGACGTAAGAGGGTACCGTCGTATTTGTTATATTTGGATTGAAGGATTACAGTTGAAAAACTTTGACTGATTTTATGCGACTTATAAGGTAGTCAATAAATAGTTCAAGTACTATCTGTGCCTCTAAAATATATTATAAATGGTTTTACAAGTTCATTCATCAGGTAAATTACTCTCAGTAACATCCTATTTGCGCATGGATCTAACTACAAATAATGCTGTGAAACAGGCAGTCATCAAGAATAAATAGCGATACTTTGTGGTTTACAAGTGACTAAATTCACGATTGAGCACAAAGGCAGCTGTGGGGATTGCTGTGGGACGGACATGTAACGGAATAGAGACGAGGCTAGGTTCATTTTTATTGGGCCTCTTGCTCAGAGGCCGCGGGAGTGCAATAATATTTTTGCGCCAGTTCCCGAACGATCAAAAAGCGGCTCTCTGCGGTCTGCGAACCACGAATGCCGAAAGGGGGGGTCGAGGTGTATGAGTGGGAGGTGGCGAGGACTCTAGCCGTGTCCAGTAGCTAACGCGTCGAAATGGCAGGTCAGATTGAGTGCGGTTAGAGCACCGCCCCAATGGGGTATGGGGAAGCTTGGGGAACGGCGACCCGACGCCCCGGCGCCGTTTATAAGCAATTTCGCGAACAATGACTAAATTTTCGAGAAAACCCGTGCGAGTATTTTTCTTTGTTAGTGTTGTTTTTGCTGTTGCTGTTGTCGCTCTCGGCCAAATACGAATCCGAATGCAACGCACTGTGCTGAAAATTGGAAAACATGGCAACTCAATGGACAAGAACATGGCAGTGCATGCACAACTACACGGCGAGAAATCAGCAGGTGAACGATTCCGAATTCATTATTCATTCATTGAACGTTCAGCATTAAAGTCCTGGAGGAACATGAGACGGAGAGATAAAGGAAGACTATGATAACCTTATTTTCTCGATTTAGCGATCTTAACCTCAAAGTAAGTTAATTGTAGTGGCTGTTAAGGATGTATCGTATCGTTCAGATTGAAAATAAGTCATTCCATCTATTGTACTCGTATTATTATTATTTGTACTGGTATAGCAATTTTTTTTTTTTTTTTTTTTTTATATCTTATTATAAGTGAAGAATTCGTACATCGAAATATAGTATCTTAAAGGTATTGCAATTGAGCTTATAAACTTCAATTTGTTACCCTAAATTTCAATATAAAGCTGCTGCTACTTGACTGTGTGTGTTGCTGATCCTGGTTTTTCTCAGTGTAGATGTGTGTATCGGAACGCGGTCGTGGTAGAGAAGCGGCATCAGCGTCGGCTTATCGTTCAACGTCAGAGGCCGGACATACGCAGGCCTGGTGGGAAGGACGAACGGACGGACATATGGAGAGATGGGACGGGACAGAATGGAATGGGATAGAGAGATGGACGCATTGGCGACCACGTCTTTTGTGGGAGCGCGGGTGTTTCTGTATTTTTAAGTCCACCACTAAATACAAACGAAAGCACTCAAGCACAAGTTGGTCACGATTGGGACGATTGGGAACTAACCACGGGCCGGACAACGGGACAAACGGGTCAAACGGGACAAAGCGGGGCAAGCGGGTAAACGGTTAACGGACAGCTGTGTGCTGTGCCACCTTTTGGGGGCAGAATGCAGAGCAGACACAGCGGCAACGTGGATGAGGAGCAAAAGCAAAAGCAAAATCGGCCTACTGTCGGCCCAAATGGAAGTTGGGATTTTGATTGCGAATCGAAATAGATTTTGTGGTATTTTCGAAAGCAGTGTGACTCAATGCGTCTATGCCCATGTGATTGTGTGTGTAGGTGTGTGTGTAGGTGTGTGTGTGTCTGTGCGTGTGTGTTCATTTGTTACTTTGCTACTGCATGCACAACATTGCGTATACGCGTTTTGTTCGTTTGTTGATTGATTGAGTCAAAGCGAGCGACGTACTAGAAAGAGAGAGAGAGAGAGAGGGAGTGCGTGAGGGAGAGGGAGAGCGGGGCTGCTTTTATACGCTCACTGGCTTCGTTTTGAAAACCTTTCGTTTATTTTGCAATTTGCATTGACGTGCGAGCTCAACTCGCAGTTGTCCGTTGTTCCCCATTGGAGGCACCGGTTAACTCCCTCTTTGTTCCTTCTTTGCTGTTGCTTTTCCATTTTAATGCGCCGCTCAGTGCATCTGCTAACCAGAAAAGCCGATTTTAGCTTGAATAAAAATTGACCATACTCGGAGAACTGATTACTTTTACTACGAGTATATTGTAAATTGTACGAACTGAAGGTTCCTTGAACTGTCTGCGAGATTTTAAGATAAGTAAGCGAGGATCTTACTCTTAAGTTGTAAATGATCCTTTCGGTATATATAATGGTATATTAAGTCGTACATAGTAATCCGTACTATTTATCAAGAGAACGTAAGTAAACTACTCTAATTTGAAAGTAAGTAAACTATTTTTTTTTTTTTTTTTTTTTTAAATGTAGTGTTTGGCAATTCTTAAGAATATTTCTCCCTGTGATGTTAAGATACTATATTACGATGTACGAATTCTTCATTTATAATAATATAGAAAAAAAAAAAAAACTTGCGCCTCTTTATTTTTCTGCTTGAAGCTTTTAAAAACTAAATATTTATTTCCATGTTATATAGTTCTAACTAGTCAAAATATACGTCTAATCACTTGTTGTTGTCGTTGTTGACTTTCTTCTGGTGGTTCTCACATTCTCAAGCTTTGAATAAATATATTGTATTCCTGCAAATCGAGAGAAACTGAAGCGAAAGGGAAACTGGGACTGTTTCTAATTGTTTGAACGTGGTTTATAATCGGCATATAAGGAGACTATACATAAATGAATCTGTGTGAGTGTGTGTGTGAGCTCTAAACGAGAATAAATTGGAACCCGGGTCTGCATGCCATTCTGTAACCCCTCGCATAATTGTCCTCTCATTCCCCTCGGGCTGCTCCTGCTCCCGGCTCGGACGCTGGGCTCGTTGTATGGCGGCTAATTTATTGGGATAATTGCCAAATGAGCAAATGGGGAGTTTTATTACACGAGCTGCAGAAATGATGAGGCAAGCAGAAAACTGCCCGCTGCCCGCTGCCGCTGCCAGTTGGCAATTGTCCACTCTGGACGAGACACCCTCCATCCTCCTGCTCCGTACAGTAACACCACCGTAGCCAGACAGCTACAGCCTAAGCAATTGAATGGCGAGGGAGACGCCACTCCCGGAGTGTCGCCATGTGGCACGTTGTCTGATTTGGGCTACTTTGCTTGGGGTTTTTAATTGTAATTTCCAAATTGGATTTGCGGCCAAATTACAGGGTATCGCAACTGTAAGTGTAAGTGCGGCAAATTGAATTCTCCGCTGAGTGACTCTTTTGCCTCCATCAAGACGAGTGAAAATTCAATTTGGATATATTTCCTTATACGTTATGTAAAATTATTGACAGCTCGCATTGAATCCTGTCAGCCATTCAGTTATCCTGGCCACGATGACGGCGCTTTTTTTTGGGGGCTGCTCAACGAGTTGGAAAATACCTAGGGAGTTGGAGCTTACACCTGGTCGGGCATATGCAGATTCGCATACGAAAATCACTTGAGCACTCGCCAAATGCCCCCGGGGGGGGAATCCTTTAGTTATCCTTTAGCGATTTTTCAAATAAACACGCAAGGCAACACACACGCACACACACACGCACACACACACGTACACATACACACGCAATGTGTTTTATTTTCGTGTGTTTTTGCTTTCTGTTTTGCCTGCGGCTTGAAAAAGTTTGACGCGAATCTTGTCGAGACGAAAAGTATCCGATTTCCTCGCACTGAAACTGAAACCCAAATTCGTTTTGCAGAAATCTAAAGGAATTGATACAATTTTCTATTCGTCTTTGTTCCCCTGATTTGGCTTTATTGACAATGTCGTTTCGCACCGATGATATAGCGACAATGCGCCATTGCGCCGCGCCTTCAGGACCTTCGCACTGACATCTGCGAAAGAACCAACCCCATTCGCCCTTAGGGCTGCCTCTGCCTGAGCTAATGTTCCCCATTTCCCCTGTGTTTAAATGCGCGTGACTTTGACAGATTTTGTCAAAAATGTTTGTCAGATTTGCCTGATTAGTTTTTCGGGTTTTTCGTAAGAATCCCAAATCAGAACATCAGACTGAAACTGTTAAAATATTATTGTAGTGATGCTTTATTTAAAGAAACAACAAATCAGAAATAATAAGTCTGAGCGCAGGCAGCTATGTTCAAGAATATATATAAGCATTATGTGGTCTTTCTTCTGGTACATAAAGTTACCTATTATTGACCATTTAACGATATGAGTACACAAACAAATTATTGATCGATATTTATTCAGAGCATTGGTCGATGTTCAACACATTCTAAGGTTTATCCAACAATCCCTGTGGACCCTTTACTGTGCACTTCTGCGCAAATCGCTAGAGTTAGCGCCGTGAATAGCCAAGACTGCCAAGACTGCCAAGAATGCTCAAAGTTACTTCATTTTGGTGTGTGATGAAACTGCATGACAGGAACTGATGAATCATCTACTTGTATCGGTTTGCAACCAATTCATTTGTTCCACCTAATCGATCTAAGTGTGCAATATATAACTACGTCTATTAATAACAATGGAACAAGAAGTCTTACGTAAAAATATATGCCAATCCTGACTCGATAACCTATTTCGATTCATATCATTTAATGGAACTAAACACTGCTTCTATCATAATTCTCAAGGTGACTGAAGGTTAAAGTTTATGGCATACGTGTACAACAAAAGATGTTTAAAATCAAATGAGAATAGCAAAGTATAGAGCTTTGATCCATATTGTTATAGAAAACGAACTTCAAACACCCAAAATTGGCGACGGGGTTTACGGGCAAGAAGAAGGCTCAAGCTATCACACCCTACTGATCTGCCTAGCAGATTTATCTAAATGTATTTAGGTTTATTTATGTAACTATGTACATATTATTTAGAAATATTCACTTAATAATAATAATAAAAAAAAAAAAAATTACTTAGAAATAAGATTTTTACTATAGTATAAGTTATTAAATATAGTAACAGTAAACTATAAAAAAAACTTAAAAATAAAAAAAAAAAATAATAATAAAAATGATTTAGAAATAAAATTTTTACTATAGTATAAGTTATTAAATATAGTAACAGTAAGCTATAAATAAAACTTAAAAATTAAAAAAAAAAAAAAAAATTGATTCATATTGTCATATTTATTTTAATATACATTTAGGCGCCCAAATTTAAACACAGTGAAGCACATCTTAAAGGCGAGATGCAGCCATTCCCTTACTTCATTTTTCATCTCAAAGGAAAATTGCCAGACATTACTTCGACAATGTTATATGCATATTATACATATAGTAATAGTCCGATGTGTTTATTTTATTGCAATAACTAGACAAATACGAGTAACAATAATCTTCCGACAGTTTGTAGGGCTGGCAATTCTTAAGAATATTTCTCCGTGTGATGTTAAGATACTATATTTCGATGTACGGATTCTTCACTTATAATAATAAATAAAAATCATTTGGCGCCCAACGTGGGGTATTTGAAAAAGTTTGTACGGCAGTTATACGATATATCGCTCCGATCCGGCTCGTTTCGACTTATATACAACGTGCCGCAATAAGAAGCATGTGTACCATCAACAGCAACAGACGGACAACCAAAATAATATACCCTCTGCAAGGATATAAATATATTCAATATATTCATAGTTGATTATAACTTTCCAACTGGTTATTTTTGTCTTAGTTGACTCTAAATTAATAAATTAAAAATAAAACATTAGCGAAGCAAATTATGCTGATTGATATTTATTCAATAGATTATGGGATGATCAACACTCAATATTTTTCCTTTCCCTTTCCTTTATTATTTGCGATGGCTGGCTCCCGACGGAGGAGGATCAGCGGACCATCATGCCGGCTGAGGATCAGCGGATCTTGCTGCACTGCTATCTGCTGGCAGAGGACCATCATCGGATCTTTTTGCTCTGGACGCTCCTTGCGCCTTAGCGGATGATCCTGCCGGCTCAGGATCAGGGGATCTTGCTGCACTGCCATCTGCTGGCGGAGGAGCATCATCGGATCTCTTTGCTCTGGACGCTCCTTGCGCCTTAGCGGATGATCCTGCCGGCTCAGGATCAGGGGATCTTGCTGCACTGCCATCTGCTGGCGGAGGAGCATCATCGGATCTCTTTGCTCTGGACGCTCCTTGAGCTTTAGCGGATGATCCTGCCGGCTCAGGATCAGGGGATCTTGCTGCACTGCCATCTGCTGGCGGAGGAGCATCATCGGATCTCTTTGCTCTGGACGCTCCTTGAGCATTAGCGGATGATCCTGCCGGCTCAGGATCAGGGGATCTTGCTGCACTGCCATCTGCTGGCGGAGGAGCATCATCGGATCTCTTTGCTCTGGACGCTCCTTGAGCATTAGCGGATGAACCTGCCGGCTCAGGATCAGGGGATCTTGCTGCACTGCCATCTGCTGGCGGAGGAGCATCATCGGATCTCTTTGCTCTGGACGCTCCTTGAGCATTAGCGGATGATCCTGCCGGCTCAGGATCAGCGGATCTTGCTGCACTGCTCGATCCTGACGGAGGAGGATCATCGGATCTCTTTGCTCTGGACGCTCCTTGCGCATTAGCGGATGATCCTGCCGGATCAGGATCAGGGGATCTTGCTGCACTGCTATCTGCTGGCGGAGGATCATCATCGGATCTTTTTGCTCTGGACGCTCCTTGCGCATTAGCGGATGATCCTGCCGGCTCAGGATCAGCGGATCTTGCTGCACTGCTCGGTCCTGACGGAGGAGGATCATCGGATCTTTTTGCTCTGGACGCTCCTAGCGGATCAGCTAGAGCAACGCTCAAAGCCACAAATGCCACGAATGCAAAAAGAAACTTCATATTTTCTTCTGATGAAACTTTCGGACAAGCGGATTTCTTTATATATGTTTCGTGGAGAAACAAATGGAAGACATAAAATATCAATTTGTTTCACTTATTCCAATTTATTATTTAACCATGTCTGTAACAATTAACAATGTACTGCAAACGATGGAACCATGAGTCGGTTTAATTATGAGTGTTATGCAAATTTTCATTCGAAACTCTTTTCATTCAAATCAGATTGACAAAGCACATAGCTTAAAAAGGTATTATAACTATGTGGTAACCGAAACTGTATCTGAAAGGATGTACAATAGAAGCTATTAAAGAAATAATTTAAAAAGGGAACTGATTTCCAAGCCGCAATTTACAAAGTATACAACACAAAGTACGCTAAAAAAAGAAGTTAAATATTTTATATATCGAGCATAGTGGACTGCAGCTGTCGAGCATATTTTCTATTAGCATAACCTATCGTATATCTTCTTATTAAATTGCCATTATGATATTTGTTTAATAAGGATTCGATCGGCCTCAGTGGAACATAAGCCAGCAAAATGAATTAACTTTTAATTACAATTTAAATCATCCAATTTATTTTTATGATAGTCATGAATTTGTTGAATATTTATACTAAAATTAAGTTTCAAATACCAAATAAATTTTTATTATAACTATTAATAACATAAAATATAATACCTCATATTGTATCTATTTCCTTTTTTATTTTTTTTTTCCATTTATTTTCTACAAATGGCAAATGTATCTAATCAATTTTACACTCATAATTAAATTGGTTAGACCTTATCAAATGAATACAGGAAATCTAGTTGCCCCATACGAAGTTAGTTACGACATTCGAATCGGAATAGCGATTATCAACTTAATAATCGAATTTAGTTTTATTAAAGTAATTTGCATAAGATTATATTTTCTACAGGGTACAACTTGTCTTCTCATTATCTGAACTAGAGTTGCTCGTTGCTTGCATTTCCTTTTGCTGCTCAGGGGGGGCGTCGCCTCATGACTTAATTAGGAAATTTTCTTGACAGCGCAAAGCGAAGACACAAAAGCAGCAGCAATCAATATCCAAGTGCAACGCCCAGGATTGTGCGTCATTATGACAATCTCAGGCGCCTTAGGTTGCCATGAGTTGCTTCTCCGTGCTTCCTCAGTGCCTTGTGCACTCACTGCTAGCTCCTCTCCTCCCTCTCTACTTCACCTCACTTTCCCAATTTATTTCATCCAATCCGGTGTGGGGAAAGCGCAGCGAAACTGTCGCGTTGCAACAAAGTTGAGAAAAGTCTGTTGTCCCCGTTAGCCTCTTCACTGGCAGCATACTTCACCTCGACCTCTGTCCACGATTCTTCTTTCCACAGCCTCTGCTCACTGGCCACGTATCTGCTCATTCCATTCGTGCCATTCATTCCACTTCGGCCAGCTCAATTTTTTTGCACGTTCAGTACGTTTATTCCTACTATTTTATTCCTTTTAATACCCTGTTGCTGTGGTTGACTCAGTGTGTGACTTGATAACGCAGCATTGCCTGTTTTGTAATATAATTTAGCTTTTTTTTTCTTCACAAATGCTGGCAATGCTGATGTACACAGGTGATCGTCGTGGTACTTTGCTCTCAAAAGTAGGCAACACTTTTTTTTAAAGTGAATTGCAGCTGATAATAGCCAGATGTGGCGGGAAAATAGCTGAGTTGGCTAACAAAGAATGTAACAAAGGATACATTTTTTTCGCCTGTTTCGCTGGGTATCTTTTAGTCGCGCATTCCCTAAGAAAACTTCAACGGATTTCTTCTTTTTGTTTTCGCTCGTGATATTTTTTATTTCACAATTTTTATATCGCACATACATAAGTAAGTGTGTGTGTGTGTCAAACAGACTGTGTGTGTGTGTATTATATGTATTATTGCAGCGCGAACCAATAACGATTGACCGGGCAGCGCGCTTCAGCTTCGCCATTGGTTTGTCCTCGTCCTCTTCATGCCGCTGCGTCAGACTCCTAAGCTGCTTCACAGCATCAGCCGCAATAGCAGATTCAGGCTGTAAGTGTGTGTGTGTGTGTGTGAGGGGCAGCAGGATGGCTGACCCGATTCACCTGTCGCCTCCTTCTTTGTATTGTGGTTATGATAGCAAAAGGTGCCAGCAAGTCGAGCCACAGCTTGCAAGAAGCCCAGCCCCAAAATACACCTCTCGCTCTCTCTATCTCTCCTGTCTCCTGTCTCCCCTTATCCGACTTCCTGTCTGCCCATCTATCCGTCTCTCTGCCTGCTGTCGAGGTCAGCGCCAAACCATTTTTATACGATCCGCTTTGGCTTCGCTGTCCTGACCAGGCAATATAATTTATTGAAGTTCTGGCATTTTTCAAAATGAAATTCTTTTTAACGATGATTGAACTACGTACGTGTGTAGCTCCCTCCCTCTTGCCTCCCCTCTCTTTCCATTTCTCTTTCCCGATCCCCTCCTCTCAGTATAGTGCTATCTCTCTTTGTATGTGTGTCCATTGTTATGGGGTCCGACTCCGTGTCCGTGTCCGGGCACGTTTGGCCTGTCCATTGAACGCCATATTATTGGTCGATTGAAAAGTAAAACATTTTTTATTATCCGCACGTGTGCAGCCTCCCACAATCCCACAGGACGCCCCCGTTACCGCCCACGTCCCTCCCCTTGGCCATACACAATGTGCCATTTTATGACTACAAAAGGAATACGTATGTATAGGTGTGCTAGTGTGTGTACGTGTGTATTCGTTGTAAGATACATAAGCGTAGCTGGTGCGAGGCGGATCGAATTGGGTGGGTTAGTTGGGTCGCTTGACCGCCTTACGACCCGGCCCCCCCTCGCGCTTCTCGCTCACCTGTCGCTGTCCATAAAACTTTGGACTTAACTACCCTTAGGTGCGGCCAAAGCTAGGTGAGCTCATGGCTTTTATGATGCCCCCTGCCCCCGCCGACCCACTTTGTGTGCTCCTTCATATTTGATAAGCAAGTTTTTCTCTGCTGCTGCTGCTGCTGCTTCTTCTTCTATCTTCTGCTTGCTGCTTGCTGCACGCCATCAATATACTTGCCCTCTACCTTCTGCCCTTCCGCCCCTCTCACTCTGTCTCTTTCTTACGCACGCTCGCTCGCTTCCTTTGGTCTGCCCCACTCGCGCTCTCTTTCCTTTGGTTATAAAAATATTTCATTCAATTTTTTATTTGTGCCGTGCGCTCTCGTTGCCTCTCGCTCAGTCGCACGTGTGGACAAAGAGAGAAAGAGAGAGAAGTAGAGTGTGAGAGGGAGGTAGGTTAACGGGGGAAGAGCTCCTGCTGTTTCGCTTGCACGTTCGTTCGCTCCGCTTTTATGTCCAGCGATTTATTTGCCCAGCCAGCGGACCACACGGTTTCTCATTTTTTTCTCCATTCTTTTCGTTTCGTATGTTTTCTGCCAGTGGCCACAGGTCGACGACGCCATCGTCATCGTTTTCTACGCTTTCGTCCTGCTCGGAGGAGCTTCATAATTTTGCACTCTCTACCTCTCTTGCTCTCTCTCTCTCTCTCTCTCACTCTCGCTGTTGTTCTCTTGCCCGTCTTTATGTCTCAAGTGAACATTGGTCAAGACTGAGCGAACTAAATTTCTTTGCTCTCTTCGCTCTGCGTGTGTTTGTTTGCACTTTTATAACAATGTTAGCGTATTGGTTGGCAGCCCCCTTCCCCCTCGCCGTCTACTTCCGTTCCCTTTTTTGGCTGAGACCTGCTTCCTGCTGGGACTATTTCTGGCTGGGTGTTGACTCTGCGGTTGCGTCTACAATATGATGTCATGTTTTTTTATAGTTCTTTGAATTACTTTATAAAATGCGGCCATCTGGCTATTTCTTTATTTTTATGAAAATTGTCGGGAAATATCCAAAAAATATGTATATATGAAACTGAATGCAAGTAACAAGATGTTCGCTTGGCTATTGCATACTTTTGTGCGCTAAAATTAAAGTAGCCTGCAGGCAAGTCTGCCAAAATAATTGCCTACTTTTAAGCTGCATGCTAATAATACTGTTTAGTCGTTAGTTTAAATAATATTAATTTGTTTGAATAATATACGAATTAAATGTTCATTCATTCATTGTAACGAATCGTTTGAAGATGCCAATTATAATCCTGCTAGTTGTTTAATAAACATATCTACTTATAATCCCAAGGTGCTTATTAAATACGTAGCATACTTTTCAGAGCTAGGCAAAATGCCTGTAAGGCAATTCTCGATAAAGCAAAAATATCTACACACACTTGCTTCCCAGTTTGTATGTATGTGGTGGCCATTTTGGGCTGGGCCAGTTTTGGCAATTTATTTGAGCCATTAAAATTGTATGATAAACCGAGGGCCATTAATTGTGTTGCTTAATTTTCGTTTTAACGCATTTTATCAAGCAGAGCCCACAAGGAGAACGGACTCGAATGGACTCGCAACTGAGAACTACGGATTACCTTGGCGTCCGCCTGTGACCAGTGTGTGCGCGTACATGTGTGCATGTACGTGTGTGTGTGTGTGTTTTGTATGCCTGTGTAAGGGCGCATTTGGAATTGCTTTTGCTGGTTCTCAGCCCACTATCAACAGTGGATAAGGTTCAGTTCTTTCTAATGTGTTTTTATTTGTGGCAAATGCGCAAAAAATCAATGGACAGTCAAGGAACATGGGTGCTGCAAAATGTCTAGTGGAGGGCAGTGGTGAGTGGGGTAGGGGGAAGGGGGCCGCCTTCGAGCTGGGAACTGTTCACTGGACACTGGTCAGGACGGGGCTGTCATAGACTGCGCATTGTTCGTAGCGGTAATTGCGCTGCCGCAAATGACACACACACTCACAGAGAGAACGAGGGCAGCTTGATAAGTTATAATGCCCTTGAATTCTTTTAATTGGAGTATTACGATGTACGGATTCTTCAATTATAAAAATAAAAAAAAAAAAAAAAAAAAATTTTATTGGATTAAGTCTAGAATAATAAGCATACAAGTAAATTTATTTTCCACATAAATTTAATGTGAATAATATCGAAGGATATAATTTATATGAATTATGTGTTATTTATAAAGGAAGTCTCGATTTACTCCTAATTAATTAATTATTTTTATTTAAATTAAGTACTATATTACGATGTACGGATTCTTCACTTATAATAATATATCAAAAAAAAAAAAAAAAAAAATAATTAAATTAAAATTAATTTAAAATGATCACAATTTTAAATGTGTTTCAACTATATACGTGTATATGTAAATAAATTAAATAACATCAAATACATTTTATTATTTGTTCCATTAACTTCTCTGCTGCCCCTCGCATCTAATAAGGTTTAAGGCGGAGTGGACAGAGCTATCTAACATAAATTGAATTTCATAAAGGATACTTTTCTGACCATTATGTATTTACACGCACACACGAACGCACACAGACACCCACATATACACACACACACACACACATGCAGTTATAATGTGGCATTTGGCAAAGGCGGTAAGAAATGTTCTGCACATAAGCAGCAGAACAAGGCTAAGTCGTTGTGTGGGTGTGTGTGTGTGTGGTGTGAGTGTGTGTGTGGGAGTGTGAGTGGGTGTACGCCATCAGAGCGCTCATATCTTAACATTCTGCGT
This sequence comes from Zaprionus ornatus, assembly GCA_018904035.1. Classification (NCBI taxonomy): domain Eukaryota; kingdom Metazoa; phylum Arthropoda; class Insecta; order Diptera; family Drosophilidae; genus Zaprionus; species Zaprionus ornatus. Next base: position 12,682,552 of record JAEIFZ010000002.1, on the reverse strand, counting down.
TTACGTTTCATATGAGTATATAGCAAAAATATATGTGTATGTTTATATAAATTTGTGTGCATGTGTGTGTGTGTGTGTGAGTGTGCACGTGCGTTTAACATTAGGCGGGGGCGAGACAGAGCTCTCCCTGTGGGTGTGTGTGTGTGTGTGCAGGGTATTAAAGTAGGTTGGTGGCATGAATTGTACTCGTCCTCGCACTCGTATATGATTTTTATTGTTATTGTTTTGTCCCTCTTTTCATATAAATGTGTGTGTGTGTGTGTGTGTATTTATTTCGAGGAAAATCGAAGAAAATACGAAAAAATGAAACAATAACAAAACGACACCCGCGACAGACAGACAGACAGATAGTCATCCGGGGGGAGGCAGGAAGGCAGGACGAGCTGAGTCCGAGTGGAAATCGTTTCTCAAATGAGCTCGCCCGCTTTCCTTGCTCTCCCTCCCTTCCTGCACTTGCCAACCACCCACACTCACTCACATACGGTTATAATTGGGTGGCATTCGTGTGAGTGTATCGCAAGGGTGCTGCTAGGGGTGGCGCGCACTGCTCGGCGTCGCATTTCACCCCCCAAAACGGGTCGCATTTTTCTTTGCCCTTCTTTGTTGATTTAAGCGCCCCCACAGCGAGTGCAAGTCCCTGTGTGTGTGTGTGTGTGTGTGGGTGAGCACTGTTGGTGTTGGTTTTTAAGGGCTGCTCTTGTTTGCTCACGACTCCTCACGCTTCCCTTGCCACCTCACCGTCCCCCCGAAGGCCAGCGATTTCCTTGTGTTTGTGGTTGTAATTTTGATGCCAGCAGCAGCAACAACAACTACAACACACTCACACACACACACGGTGTTATTGCTATACGGACTATATAGGCAACTTTATGGATTATGATATACATAACTTTATGTAATAAGCAACCGCCGCTTCCGACTGGGCCAGGACTCGTTGTGCGATGTTGGGTGTGTTCTGTGTTTGCCTTGTTGCTCGCTTCGCATTGGCCCAGTTTGTGACGCAGACGCGCTTTCCACCTCGACAATTTTCATAACTTTTGTGGTTACTTTCATAATTCCGTTTATGAAAACGGGGCGTGTCACATCAAAATGGCAACCTGCGTTGCGTATGCGCAATATTTGCAGGACTAGCACATGTAGAGGAGTGACTTGGGGGTTTCTTTAATTTTTTTTTTTTTTTTTTATTAGTATTAAGTAAAAAATCCGTACATCATAATATTGTATCTTAACATCACAGGGTGGAGGGTTTCTTTAATATTATTGAGTTGAATTATTATTCAAGTGAATTAGATATAATAGTAATTTTTTTTTTTTTTTTTTTTTTTATATACATTATTATAAGTGAAGATTTCGAGGGAGAAATATTCTTAAGAATTGGCAAACACTATATTAAAGTAAGTGATGTAGGAACATAGGTGAAAAGTGTTTATTTAGTGTTTATTGTCTTGAATTCATTCGAGTTGCAAATGGTCTAAAAGGGATATACTAATTCTGTGCAGGAGACAGAAGAAGGCTTTACAGACATCGCAAATGAAATATATTCTTGAACAACATTAACAACCATATCAGTTTGACAAGTCTGTCTATCCGTCTGCCTGCCCGTTTGAACTTCAATATCTCAGCAACTATTATTTATAATATAAATAAATAAATACAGTAAATAAAAAAAAAAAAAAAAAAAAAATTCTATGTTATTTATCCCACCAAAACCAAACTTACTTACTCCCCCTATATCATTCGTAGTTTCAGTTTGATTCAAATTTATTTTGCTGCAAATCATTAAATTATTAAAATAATAAATTAAGTCACAACTTTAGGCATCGCCGCGGAGTTCTGCTGCGGCGACAATGGATCTTGCAGCGTTAATAAGATTGCTTGCTCCTTCATCTGGGAAACCTGCCGGAGTGGCGTCTGCTTCCGCAAGAACGTATTTGGCTGCAGCGATAAGGGCCCGTGGTGTGATTTCAGGGGATCTTCCCGCGGCGTTTGGGGTTTCTTCAACGCCAGAAAGAGCTCTTGCTTGGAGGGCAATGCTTCTTGCTATGGCGATAAGAGGTGCCGAAAGTTCTTCTTTTGGTATTGCAGTTTTTGCCAACGATGGAGAGTCGATAGACTTAGCCAGAGCAACGCTCAGAACAACGTATAATGTGAGTGCCCAAAGATACTTCATGTTGTCTTCTGATAAAACTGTCCGACAAACAGAACTATTTATATTGGTATTACGAAGAATCGATTTGCAGTCGAAACAAATCAATTTGTTTCACCTAATCATACGGATTATATACCGGCGTATATCTTATATTATATATAACGTAATTGTATGTGTGTAAAATAATGGTACGCCGAGTCTGCTTTCATTAGTATTCATGCTACTCTCGATTTGGAATTCTATTCTATATAAATCAGTTAGAGGAAGATACACTTTGTCTTTCTGTTTGTCTGTATGATAAACCATATCCCAGAGACGCAAAGAGCAACGGGTAACAAGTTTGAAGACAATATATCTTATTAACCAATTGTGACAATTTACAGGGTATACAATTCTGCGACTTGGGGTTGAAAATATAGACCAAATAAAGATATCCGTTTTTTTTCGGTTTTATTCACATTTTTCTTGCTGCAATTCCGTAAATATTTCAAATAAGTTTAAGGCACAACTTTAGGCATGCGGGGATCCTCCTGCGACGATAATGGATCTTGCATAGTTAGCAAGATCTTTTGCTATGGCATCAACGATACTTGCCGGAATGGCTTCTACGAAAAAGTATTTTATTGAAGCGCTTTGGGAATGCGATGGGTTATCAAGAGATCTTGTCGCGGCGTCTGGGGTACTTGCTACGCTGGCAATGTTTCGTGCTATGGCCAAAAAAGGTTCTATAACGCCATTCGAAGTTGCATCCAAGATCGCGGGCTCAGCGAGTCCTACAGCAACGCTCAAAACTAAGTATATCGCGAATGCCCAAAGATACTTCATGTTGTCTTCTGATAAAACTGTCCAACAAACAGAACTACTTATAGTTGTATCAGGAAGAAGCAATTTCCAGTTGAAGCAAATCAATTTGTTCCACCTAATCATACTTTTTATTTATCTGCGTATATCTTACTTTGCATATAATCTTTATGTTTGTACTCAAATAATAGTACGGCAAGTCTGCTTACATCATTATACATTCTACTCTTGATTCGGAATTCCTTTCGTTCAAAATGAGTTTTATATAGTTGCACCTTTATAAGGAAATACATTTTCTAAGATCTAATTATTTTTTTTTTTTTTTTTTTTTATTAAATCTATTGTAGATCTAATTGGATGTAAAATGATAATTGAATTGGAGACGTAAATTACCATAAAGAATATTCATGTTAGATACACACAATTATGATCTGAGTTCAAATGATTTCTGAAAGTTTGCTTGTGAAAGGATAATTGACATAGAAGTTATTAAAGAAATATTGTGAGTGGGCGAACAGATTTATAAAACGCCACCTGAAAGTATGCTATGCAAAAGACGCAAAATATAGTTTTTTTTTCTTTTTTTTTTGAGATTGTTATTATTACAATATTATAGTCATTGGGAATCGTTCAGTTCCTTCTGAACTTAACCTAATGTGTAGCTTAAAAATAATATAAAGGATAATGGGCCTTAATAATAATATATAAAAATGTACAATTGAGGGATTAAGCTATCTTACGAGTAAAAAGTTATTTGTTGATTTTCATTAAATAAAATATAGTAGTTATATTTGGGATATAATTCTGTTAAATTACCAAGTGACTAGCGATTAGTGGGTATATAACTGTCGAGTCTCCTCGTTTTTTACTTGTTTTAAACTTGTGGGAGGGTATCTCACTGTCGTTACTTACTTGCCTTTGCTGTCTTTTCTCTTTGCTACCTTCTTCTATTGTTATTTGTTCGCTTTGAACTGGACATTGCTTTCGCACATTGCACAGCCCTGGGAGAAGGGGCGGGGGGTTGGGAAAGCGTGCACCCGTGTGTGTTCGTGTGACTGTGCGTATTTTTCTTTTCATTTGATGAGACATCCGGTAGTTTTTCAGCATTTTCTACAAAAAGTAGATTTATTATACGCGGCACTCAGAGAGACTTAGAGCGAGACAGAAAAGCAAAGAAGAGAGAACAGAAAGTGGAAGGAGAAAGAGGATAAAGGTAGCGAGGGAACGTACATATGTACGTGTATGTGGGTGAGTTGAAAACTTTTCTACGTGCCACAGCACATGCTGCCACTTGCCACACACACTTACACACAAATCAAACAGTTACAGTCTACAGTGTGGTACATGCAGGTGTATATAAAGCTGGTCTGAAGTGCTTCGAAGGTGCCTACAAAGTATAAGCTATTGTAGATCGCGTTGTACCTAATGCAAAAACTGTTGCATACTCTTAGGCATAACTAGAAAAGTTACTTTGTTCTTGATAGAGTACTTTAAAAATATATGTACTTTTATTTGTTATATAAAAATGTAATATTTAAAAAAAAACAAAAAATATTTTAATGGAAATAGAAAGTTTCGTCTTTGCAGAATTCTGAACTGAAAGAGAATCACTAAAAGCGCCGCAAATAAATCATTCATTCTTATCCTTTTTAGCACACACACACACACACACACACACACACATGCACGTCATACGAGTGTGGCATGGTATGAGTGACTCCGGAAAAGGGCAGCGCACCGCAGCGCTTACAGGTGAGCGGGAATATTTTTTATACGATTTTTATTTGCCCACAACGCTTTGCGTTCTCAGCTCCTGTTGCCTTTTTCCTCTCTTTCATTTCACAATTTTTTTCACATTTTTGCTGCGAAAGGTGGAGCACAAGGCGAGTGTTGCAAAAACAAATTCGCCGCAAACTAAATGGGTTTGTGGTGTTTGATACCGCCTTGCCGCCCACTGACCAAGGTGAGAATGAGAAACGCGACGAAATAAACGTAGAAGTAAATGAGGAAAAAAAGTAAACGCGGAACGAGAAGAAAAATTAATTTCATCCTTTCCATTTCCAGTGCAGCGTTTCCTCTCTCTCTCTCTCACTTATTCTTTCTCTGTATGAGTGCAAATCTTGTGTGTGTGTGTGTGAGAGACTTTTTTTTCCTCATGCTTATGTGTGGGCACCTTGGTCCGCTTTTCTCTCTAGTCTCTACTCTCTATCCGGAACTATTCGTCCCATTCTTTGTTGCCTTTTGCATTATTTCAACGCGTATTTCTCTCTCTTCCACTTTTTGCATTTTTTTTCCTTCTACCTTCTGCTATGAATCTTGAGGTTGAGCACACAACTGGACGCCATTTTTTTTATTTTTTGCACCTCCGGAACGTTCATCCGACAGACTTCGCTTATTTTTCAATACTGTCAGTTCTCTCTCTCTCTCTTTCTTTGTCTATTTCTATCGCACTTCAGCTTTGGTCAGTCAAGTCGCTGGGGAGTGGACATCAGTCCAGGCTCAGATTGCAAAGGGTGAAGGTGGAAGGGGAAAGGAGTGTGGGTAGTGGGTAGTAGAGTGGGCTGAGGGGCTAAGAGCTTCGGGTTGGCATATAAGTTTTATCTGTGAAATAATTTATAGAAATGGACAGTGCTAAAAGGGTTTTTCCTCTTGCTGTTTTTCATTTCAGATATTGCGAAAATTCGATAAGCGAGAGCGAGGCTCTTGTGAAGAAAAGTAGATCGATTTTCAAACATGATAGGAATGCCCAACCATCATCATATTTCATGGTAACTCGATTCTTTCTGATAAAATTATAATAAAGTAAAGGAATGGATTTAATTTTTTTTTTTTTTTTTTTTTTTGTATTAAGTGAAGAATCGTACATCATAGTTTTAAATGAAATCAATAATTCTTTGCGAACATTTCAAGTATATCATGTGGAAAAGTAACTTAGTACTTGTGTTCAGCATACTTTCAATTAAATATAATAAAATATAATATTATTTAAGATTGATGTACATACTACAATCAGTTAAGTGCACTAGATTGAAGAGCCTTTTCCATGTCATTTTATTATTTATTACGTGATTTGAAATTACTTTAATTACTCGAACAGAAGGACAACAATTTACCCAGACAGATCAAGTTATCTTCCTTGCCAAAGTACCGTGAATACCTTAGCGATTTATAGAAGTTTATTTCATCAGCTCAGCAATTAAAATATGGTTCACTGGGAACCCTTTGTAATTGTCAATGCGCCACAAGGTGCTGTCAACTCAGTCAACATTTTCCACGACATTTTCCGGCGCAAAAGTTTTCTACGTCTTGTGTCTTCATTTGTTTGACTGTCACTCCGCCACGTTCCAGTCATTAATCCGCCCATTCTCTTCTCTCTTAGCCCCCCTCTTACAATTCAAAGAGGGTCCGAGGGGGGAGGGTGGAATAGAAAGGTTTTTGTCTTCGTGCAAAAGGTATAAAATTATGTGCACAATGTTAAAATTTTAATTTCAAATTTGAACGTTCGTTTGCCTGTCTATTTTTGCAGCCTTAACGCAAGTTTGTTCATTTCCATGCCAGCATTTTCCTAATTTCCCGCCACTTTTTCCATTTGCCTGAGCGTGTCTCATTCGGAAACCGCTTGCTTTGCGCTTCGTCGCCATTTGACGCCTGCCACTTGTGAGTTCTTTCTCGAATCGAGCTAAGTTCCTGCCAGTCCCTCTCCCTCTCTTAACACCCTCCAGACGCCTTATCCTTATCGCGACTGAGACATCTACCAGAAGGCAAACCAAGGCCGGAGTGAGCTGAGGGTCCGCTCTGGCAGCCAGCAGGCATTTTTTGGCAAATGCCAAAATTACATCAAAAAGTGCCAGAGGAATGTGGAGGACAAGACGGACAGACAAGCAGACAGACAGACAGACAGACAGGCAGACAGACACTGACTGAAAGAGTGAAGAAGTTAACGGATGGAGGCGATGAACAACGATGGCATAAGGCAAATGAATGGAATGCCTGAGCGAGTTCGCTGTCTACAAGTTGTGTGCATAAATGTCTAGATTCCGTTATAATTGCCGGGATATCTAGCATCTAGAGTGGGGTTTGCTATCTTCATAATGACTTTGAAGTGTCAAAGGTGTAGCTGAAATGCCTCACGAAGGCATAATTTATAATTTAATTGAAATCAAATTGCTTTGTCACTTTTGGGAAAAGGTCGACCCCAATTGCCTGGAGGGGGGAACGATGGTGTCTTTTTACAAACTGTCCACAGTTTGTACTTACTCAACCTTCACGCAGTCTAGTTCCTCCCCCTCCTTCTCCTGTTCTTCCTCCCATATGAATGCCTGCCATAAACCCAACTATGAAAAGGCAAAATGTGCTTAAACATTAAGAAAAAAAAAAAAAAAAATAAAAGCAGAACTTTTACCATGTCCCAGCAAAATCAATTTAATTTTTACTCATGTTCCATTCGGCCAGCTGCACTGCCCCGAGCTGCGAAATTTCACTTAAGTCACTTTGAACTTTCGCCAAAGATGTGGAGAAAGTTAGTCGTGAGTTGAGTCGAGTCCAGTCGAGTTGAGTCTAGTCGAGTCACTGGCTAGTTTCTGGCTACTCAGGGCCCTGGGGAGTGGCCATTAGAGGCTGTATTTACATTTTGTCTATCCATGTGATGTGGCGACATTACAAGAACTGCGACCCACCACCACCTCAATCGAACCCTAGTAGTTACTTTGTTCTATGTTTTTCTAAGAAGTTACCATGAATTTTTCATAGACTTTTTCCGTAGACTTTTGGTTTTTGTTTGTAATGCCGAACGAGAGAAACAGGCTGAAGTTTACTTATTATGAACTTCACTCGGAGCAACACAACAAACTCTGAGAAACCACTTATTATGCCATCTGAGTGTGTGGGGCATATAGTAGATACTGCTTTTTGCGCCACTCAAACCTGGATTCCAGTTTGAAAGGAAAGTGTAGACTTTACTTTGTTTTACTCTGGTGAATAAATTACCCTATGTATAGTAGGAATGCGTGTTTCAGCTAATAGTTTTTAGCCAGTGTATAATAATATAGCTTAGGAATATAACTGAAGTTCCTGGGGTTTCGCTCTTCACAGTTGGTAACCTTTTTTTATTCAATCAAGTGGGATAGATTGTCTTATAGATTGAACTACAGATAGATTTTGTTGATGTTTCTTTGTTCATAATAAATGATTTTAATAACTACGTAATTTGCTCAAAAATCGAATGCAAATATTTTAATATTAAGAGGAAAATAGAACCTGAAAGAATTACAAAATTTTAGAGCTATTTCTTGAATTTTAAATATATGATATATATATATATATATATGATATTTATATATGATATATATATTCAAGAAATCCGCTCTACAATTTTTTTTAAGAAAATACCAGTTCTGTAGTTAAGACGACCGTACTGTAAATAGCCTTTAAAGCAGTTCGAATTGATTGGCTTCGAATATATATCGAACTAGAACCAATCAATGAACTCTTTTCGTCTCATTTGGTTATGCAAAAGAAGCAATGATAGATCTAACAAGTAACACAAAGTCTTCTCAAAAAGCTCAGCAATCTACACACATACGAGTATATATAATACAATATATATAAAGGAGACCTTACTAACGTTCAACTTGGCACACCAAGTCTTTTTAAAGTAAGAAGAATTGTCGTTGAATACCACGGTAAATTTATCATGACACATTTTATATATCTAATAATTTTTTATTCATTAAAACTATTATAGATTTTATTTCTTTCAAGCTATTACAAGCAAATATAGCCTATGCCAGCACAATTAGTTCCCGTAATTTATTATTAGGAAGTTGGATTTCAGTTCTTCTAAAGTCTTATAAGGTTTCAAGCGAGTTCGAACTAGGGAACCGCTTCGTGGCTGGCCAAATGGGACACTTGTTGTGTACATGGAACATGGAATGAAATTGGAAAAAGCCCATCGTACAACGTATTTGGTGTCCCTGCTGCTCAGCTCTTACATGACATGACAATAACTTGACTTGACCATTCGACCGTTAGTCATATCTGGCCAGAGCGAGTCCTGCTTCCCAGCAGCTGCTGTCTGTCTGTTCGTCTGTCTGCTTGTCTCTTCTGTCGCTGTCTGCATGTTTGTTTGTGCTGCAATCCTGTCAGAGCCAGAGAGGGGGAACTGAGCTCGTGCGGACTGAGGTTGTTGCTTGTCGACGTCGACCCCTCGGCAGGTGGAGCTTCTTCTGCTTCTTCTTCTTCTAGCACAACTCATGCTCGTCCAGTGTTAAACAAAGAGAAATATTTATGTGTTGACCAGTTGCCATGTACATACACGCCTGCGGGCCTGCACAACACTGCCCGATGGAAAGCCAAAAATTCCAAATTCAAATCCAATTCGAAATCAAAGTCGAGCAGCCACCACTTTATGATGAAAAATGTCCAAGATTCCAACTCGGGAGCATCAATTGGCATTGGTGAGGCGGCATCTGTGAGTCTATGTACACACACACACACACCAACATGTGTGTGTGTATATGTGTGCAGACACATGTTGACCTTTTTTGGCCGAACATCGAAAGGGTCAGTCCGAGACAGGTCGACTTGAGTTCTGCATTAATATTTAATAACACGAATTGCTGATTGAAGCATTTAGAATTTTCTATGGCCGACAGCAACAGCAACAACAACAACAATTTGTTCATTTTACTACTGTTTGTCCATGTCTGGTGTCCGAGCATGTTCATGTCCCAATTCACCAGTTACATCGAGCTTTGATTTTATTTGTTTATTGGAAATTGTATTCGGAATAATTTAGTAGCTGTTCTCCATGGCATGGGGAAAAAACTTCAAGAAAAATTTCGAATTAATTTATGTATGTACAGTGTACACACACACACAAACACACTCGCTTGGTCATGTATGATTGAGGCAGCCTGAAATGTGCAGGCAAATATTGTGATATTTCGAATTAATCTATAAAAGGAAGAGATAATAAGGAGTTTAAACTTGATTTGTACTGCAGCAGAAGGAAATCAATTGATCCTTATCTGTGAATGTTTATCTTCCACGTTCAAACTTATTGAATTATTAGATGAAAAGTAATACTCATATGTGTGGTATTATTTGATTTATTTTATGACTTTTAAACATTGAGAGTATAATCCAGTAATCCATGCAACACCAACCCGAGCATGCAAAGCGAAGGGCATCAAAAGGCGTCTATTACGAGAAGTGAGCGCTAATACCAAGAGTAGTGCCAACTTTAATTTCATTTTGTTAATTTCAACTGAGATTTCGAAGACTGAGCTATAAATACCACTTGGAACGAGAACATATCATCTCTAGTGTACAAATTGATTTGTTTCACATAATTACGTGTATCAAACCAAAACTAAATCAATTTACGATATCTGTTCGTCACATTTTAAAGTGGATGTTTATGTAATTGAGGGAATGACAGGTCTAACAAGTACAGTCTAATCAAAAAGCTCGAATGTATGTAATGCAGGAATACGAAACTACCGAAGTATGGTGGCGTAATTATCGCCGACTAATTCGAACAGAAGGGCCTCAGACCACAAATTTGGATTAGGTGCGCCAAATGTCGAACAAAGGAACACAAATGGTTCTGCATGTTTATGGAAATACAAATGGCAAATTGTGGAAATGGAAAACTGAAAATGCTGAAAATAGTGCTGGCAATGTTGCCAATGAAGTTGGAGTTTGGTTACCGGTAGTTGCGATGTTCGCAGGTTGAATTGTTTGTGGGCCGTGCTCTATCAGCGATAACTGGAATCAACCAAAAATTAAAACCACTTTTACTTACAGCTTTGAAATAGCGGTATATCGAACTACTAAATAAAAAGATACAACTGAAAAGATGCGTAACGAAATCAGAAAACCACAAAAAATCAAACATATTCACATACGATATTAAACACATCTTATTTTGGCAGGAATCTGGTTGAAAAAGTTCAACAAATTTGTACAACAGCCCCAATAAAAAAAAGAAAATAACTGTAGAGCTCTTTTTTTTAATTTTGTTTTTTACAATGGGCTTTGAAACAATGATTTTATAATACAGTAATCCATGCAATAACAAGCAGAACTTGTTACGCGCGGATCTTAGACCAATTGGGTTTGGTTTGTCTAAATCGGTGGGCTTCTTAGAATAACTATTTCTAAGGCTAGCAACACCCAACGCTATAAATACTCTTTGAAGGAGAACAGACTAAGTCCGTGCTACAAATTGATTTGTTTTAGTTAATTCGATGGAACCAGAACTTAATCAATGAAATTAGTTCGTCATGGTGATTATGTCAAAGAGGGAATGACAGATCTAACGAGTACAGTCTAGTCAATAAGCTCAGTAATATATGAGCATCAAATGAAATGCAATTCAAGCGAAAAGAGAAGATCCTTAGTATATCAGTCTGTTTCAATTATATATAGCATGATATATACCTACCAGATATCCACTACTTATTAATTCTATAAATGCCTTTATGGTTGTTTTAGAAATATATTAATTTATATATGACATATATTCAATTCAAGTTTTTTCAAATGAAAAACAAATTTTTGCATTATGAATGTATCACTTTTTTGTCTTTTGTCATTCCTTATGCCTTAGTGCGTTCCCAATCAGGTGTAACTGTACTGATTTTTACCCACCTTTGTTTCCATCTAGAGTTAACCCAAATGGAAATTCGATTCGTACAAAGCATTTCATTACGCATACGCCACGAGGTTAACCGAAGCGTTGTCGATTAATGTTGCGCCTGGCATTTTCGTGATTGAACGTTTAATGCGCATCGATTAAATATATTTTAATTTGACAGGCGAGCTCGACGGGTCTTTCGGGCCATGGAATGCTTCCATAATTGGCCCTACGTGCGCACGCCAAGAGATACAGACAGAGACAGGGAGAAGGATGGGAGCCTGAGAGGGCGAGGTGGAACGATTGTTGCCAGGGAGCCGAAACGGGGCAACGTGCGTTATTTTTTCATTTGTTAACTTCCGGCCTGGGGTTGTCCGGGACGCATACGATCGTAATTCTAGGGGACCCGGGGGCTGCCTGACGTTATTTTAATAACGTGCATGCTGCGCATTTAGGATAACATCTGAATTTATGTAACGGCGCACAAACAAAGATGGCAGGCACGTTGCAAACTGGGACGTGGACGTAGACGAGAGCAGGCGCACAGACACACACACACACACATACACACACGCACACGCGAGCAGAGACTGGCGACAATGGCGATGTCCTGGGGTTGCTGTCGGGGCAAACGTAGCGCCCCGAACTGTAAGATTCAAATGAAAACTGATGCGGATTAGTATTTAAAATAATGTCCTGCAGGGATATAATTTTTTTCTTTCTCCATCCTCCAGCGCATTTCTGTCGCAGTCACTTGCCGTTATTTTCTTCTTGTTGCTCTGTTTGCTTTTTTCTGCTTTTTGTTTTCTCCGTTTTCTTCGCACTTTATTTATTTATTTTTCTTTTTTTTTGCGTAGTTGTTGTTGTTGTGCTTTTCTCATTGTCGCGTTGTTTTAATTCCTTCGCTCTGTTGGGGAATGTTTCATAAAATTTATATTTGCAGATACGCCCGGGGCCCAGGACATTTTTATTACAAGACAATTTACATATTTTCCTTGTAAAAATTCCACCCAAAGACGCTGAATTGTCATATGAATGTGGCCCCCATCACCAGCACTGCCCCCTCTTTTGTTTCTTGTTTGGAAATTAATGTTAATTTTTTTCTCCACTTAGATTGTCTCAATCGTGGGGCCTTCGCCCCATTTGAAACCGAGCAGATGCCAGTGGAAAATGTTAATAATAGAAAAACAAAGTTCAATCGAAAAATAATAAAAATACATCGAAACCTGTCGACAGTCCAGTCTCCTTTTCCCTCTCACTCTCTCTCTCCCTCTCGTTCTCTATCCCATACCTGGTGAACTGACTCGGCATGCTCATTAGGTATTCCCAGAGCAAATTCCATTAATTATCGTTATGTCCTTTTGATGGGTGATTGGGAATGCTTCCTGCTGTTCGTTAAGCGCTCGAATGTCGGAACTTTGCTATTAATACAATTTGCATGGGATTTTCCTTTTCATTTTGAGCTTCTTTCGTTCTTTTTAATTAATTGAGTTTGCCATAAGAATCAATGGACAACATGCAGACTAATTTAGGTACACATTGCAAGCTAATGCGTAAACAGATTAACATTTGTATATATTTACATTTATATACATGTATAGTATGTTGTGGAGATAATACTTTGTTTTATTTTAATTTTTTAATGTCTTCGTACCATTTTAATCTATGTATTCTCAAACGAAAGTGACGCTGTCCCTCCATTTTAGCATTACTTAACACTCTTTTATCGATAGGGGTATCGAGAGGGTAATCGTTCACCATTTGAACTTACGATAGTGTATCGACTAAGGTCACACTTAATTAAAATAGACTTAACATAAGAGTATATAACATGTATTGAATGTTAATCGATGCTTATCATCATGATCAACAGTATTAATAGTCTGTATTTATGTCATTGTTATTAGTTACTAAAGCAGAAGAGAAGGCACTAAGTCATTGTTTATTTCTTGCAGTGTACCCTGCACACATTTTGATTGTATATTTAAACGCATATATATGTATGGTAAGTACACTTAATCTCTTCTATGTATCCTGCATACGGACTGACAAATTTATTTTGTACACAATTTTGAAATTCCAAATTAAAATCCTTCAACGAAAGTTATTACAATTCATTTAAAACTCGTTGCACAACTTAGGCACATCATAATTAATCCCCCTCCACACACACACTCACACGTACACACACAAACACACACTCTCAGTGCGGTTGAGTGTTGTCTGGCAGTGTCATATAAATTCCATAATACGACGTAATTAAATTTGGCCCCAAACTAACGTCATGCGACGACGTAAACGCAACGACGTAAAGCTCTCCATAATTGAGCTGCGCATATGAGAAACAGACCGTATCAGGCTCTTTGGGGGTTGTGCCCCACGAAAGTGAAGCCTCAACCGTATTCTGGAGTATTTAGAATGCTCTATGAAGTCATAAAGCAAGTGCGTAATTAAGCCGGGTATACCAACTCTTTCTCGAGGCAGCTTTGTTTGGTATTTTCAAATGTAATTTATCACGGTTTGCTTGCCTTTTCCCGCTCCCCCCCACATCTTCCCAGTCCACACTCCTTGTTCCACTTTGTTTTTTTCTGTAAGGTTTTCTAAATTTTTATTGGTTATAATTTCCAGCGCGACGCACGTCAGAGACTTGTCTAAAAGGGGCGAGGGGTTTGGTCGTTTGGACATGGCAACCTTTTTTTGTTCTCGTGAGCTGTCCATTTGCCTTTTCCGGGACTGACCATCGCCGTCGGGGCAGATCTCATTACGGAATGTTGCCGCGCACCGACGACGACTGTCAGTTACACATGAAAATTGCACAAGTTTTGTCTTATTACAGGAAAATTTACAGCGCAAATCTTTGGACAGCCCTAAGCCCCGCTCCGAGGCAGCCTTGTACATTTTTCTGTTTTCTGTTTCCGTTCTTCGACATTTTTTTTTTTATTTTTTTGTTTTTCGTATATTTTTTCCCCATTGCACGCTTCATTTTAATTTTGTACTTCGCTTTCGTCCTTCGCTTTATTCTAATTAAATTTTTTTTCTGGCCTCTCCTCGATGGTTGCGACTTGGAGGAGGATGGTTTCGGGTGCCAAACGGAAAACAAGGCAAATTTATTCTTTTGTAAAAACAAGAAAAATTACGCAAAATAAATAAATTTACATAAGCTGGCAGAGGGCACAGGGAAGCAACAACAATAAGGAAACAGCTACATAACAATAAATAAAATTGCATTTTCGTTTTTGTTTTTCTTTCCTTTTGCTGCCTTTCATTATTTTTTCTTGTGCCTTTTTTCGGGTTTACCTTGTAAATATTTCGCTTTGTTTTTGTGCGCACCCAAGAAAAGGGTTTGAAATTGAGTTCGCTTGGTATTTGTTTGTTATTCGAAAGTAATTAAAATAAGTAAGCTCTTGAGCTGTGGATCACAGGCAATATTTCGAGAGACTCTGTGGGGAGGGAGAAGCTCCCAAATATATTTGTAAAAAGAATTATATTGATTGTCTATGACTGTCTAATATAAGTCTTTATTTAGTATAATAATACTTCGAATTATTCGATTTACTTTATTATCAAGTGAATTATAACAGTTTTTAGAGTACCCATTATACATTTCTTAAATACTTTTTATAGTGATGGATGCCAAGTATAAAAATGAATGAATGAATAAATTTTAAAAGTCTTTCTTTGATCCGGACTAAGAGAATTATGAAAATTAACACTTTACTTAAAATAAGCAAAAAAAAAAAATAAAATAAAAACATCATATCCTTATGTAGGCTTATTACACGTAACAAAGAATTAAAAAAGAATTACGAATTTGTATTCCCCTTTCTTTGAAGTGGTTTTGAAAGTGCAACTCGTAACTGGACGCTCGAAAGTATGCAACAGTTCACAAAGACTCGAAACACTTTACACTTGCACTCAGCTTGAGCCTTATAAACTTGGAGTGGGCGTGTGAGTGTGCGAGTGTGTGAGTGGCCGAGTGTAATATAAGTCGCATTCATGTGGTGGGTTAATTGAAATTTTTATTTGGTACTTTTCCAATTTAATTACTTGTACTGAAGTCCTCCAGGCTACTCGGTCCTGTTCTCTAATTCATTGTTCATGCCGTACTTGCCGTACGGCTAATGGACGAGAGAGATAAAAATGAAGGCACATTTCTAGTAAATTCAGCAATAAATGGCATAATGAAGGAATTAATGAACGGACGACGAGGACGACTGCCAACTGCCGAGTGGCAACTGGCGAAACTTATGCAAATGCAAATGAAAATTAATTTAATCCGCAGTACGAGTAAATTTTCCATTTTAATTTAATTACATGGACGCTGCCTACGTGAGCGACAGCTAACCAAAAAAACGGACACTTCCGAGTGGCCATTTTTGTGTATTTTTTCTGGCTACTTTTATTTTATTTTCCCAGTTACTACGACCTACTCCAGCTGCGGCAGCATCCGCTTTTTTTCCAGGCAGGGGCTTGGGCTTTCAGAGCACGCCTCTCTCTCTATAACTACTGTGGACTGTTTTAAGCCAAGTTGGCAATTATTTTAAGCCATCTTGCCTGTTCTGCCTGCAAATTATGAAGGTTCATTTTGAGCTTGTGGTTCACTCGTCGGAGTCTGGCAATTAGTCTGGTCAGGCGACTTAGGATAAATACTAAAAAAAAAATGCCGCTTATGAAATTAAAATGCAATTTTCTGTCATTTCATTTGCCCTCATTTGCGTCACTTGCTTCGAATACTCTTTTTTTTTTAATTTTCTGCTTTATTTAATTATCCATTTTGTGCCTACGAATGACGCAAACTCGTCCCTAATGGCGAGAAGAGCCGGAGTCGGAGACAGAACCAGATGAAGACTAACTCAAAGTCAAAATAACAAATTAATTAGCAAAAAGGCAATTACTTCGCCTGCGCTTTGGCGTGATTCATTCGCATTGAAGGAAGGAAGGATCCGCCAATTGGAATCTACTTTTTAAATTGCCCACGCGAATTTATGGCTCGACTGAGGCAGATTACGGCAATTGAGATAAAAAGTAGTAGGATTTATTTCCTAAACAGATTATTATTAATGTATATTTTCAATTTATGTAGATCTTTTATAGGCATTTATTTATTATAGTCTTAAACATGCTGAATATAATCATACTCTCTTCATAAGTAATTCTCTTTTTTCCATTTTTTTCAATTTCAATAAATTTTAATTTAATTGTATTTAGAATTTAAAATTGCTCACAGTTATCTGTGACACTTGACAATTGTGAATTAGACGGAGATCACATACCATTCCATATATCGTAGTATCGCATTTGCCTGGCAGTTGGGAAACCCTCGTTACCAATGTTTACGGGCATAAAGTATGACAATGGTCAGTCGGAAGGTGAGAACTGTCCACCTACACACACACACACACACACACACATTGAACTGCCTACACCCCTGGCCATTTACACATGCCTACATGAGTCGCAAATATGTTTATGCGCTTTCCCTTCGGCGGTCAACGAAACTCCATAATGCTCTCACGTTTCGGTTTTCGCAACCCTTTTCCCTTATCTAATGTGAAAATGTGAATTTTTGCTCATCCGCAGGGGGTTGTCAGTGCTGGGGGAGCAGCGGGAGAGAGAGCTGGAGGTGGGGCAAGGGCGGATGGTCACACCAATTGCAAAGTGGCGGCAACGTTATGTAAGAAAAATGCTAAATAAGCGCTTAATGCATAATCTGTTCGAGGTACATAAGCTCAGGGACTGGGGGGAAGTTGGGGTTATGGGCCAGACTACAACCCTTTTATAGCTAACTCCTGGTAAAGCGAGGGGGAGTGGGAGTGGGAGGAGGGGGGGAGAGGTCACAATGGACAACGGGCAGCGGACTAAGGATAAGGGACGACGGAGGCCGGACGCCGGAGCAGATATGGACATAATGTATGACTGCCATTTTATATGCTCCTTTTGAAAAATGTGCTGACACTTCGAGGCCGAGGGAACAGGAGCTTGAGGAGCAGCAGCGGTGGCAGGAGCAGGAGGCAGTAGGCAGAAGGAGCTGCTGCAGAATGATGGCGTTCGTGCGAAAGGGTTGACCCCGAGCGCAATTGACCACGTGTGTCCGAGTTGCCAGGAGTTTGTTGTGGGCGGAGGTGGAGCTGAGTGTGGCATGGGAGGGGGAGGGCGGGGAGGGTGTGCGTTTAAATCCTTTTATCATTTAAATGGCATATGGCAAAAGGCAGGTTTTATTTTTATAGTCACCCTCCCGCTGGCCACC
The DNA here is from genome assembly GCA_018904035.1 of Zaprionus ornatus. Classification (NCBI taxonomy): domain Eukaryota; kingdom Metazoa; phylum Arthropoda; class Insecta; order Diptera; family Drosophilidae; genus Zaprionus; species Zaprionus ornatus. The sequence goes on along the minus strand of JAEIFZ010000002.1, from coordinate 12,664,714 downwards.
CGCTGCTACCTTCGCTCTTCGCCCTTCGGCTTTGCCACGGAAATTGTGGCAACAAGAACGGCACAAAACAAATCACACGAAATTTGTAAATGTCCCTTGTGGAGCGGCCGCTCTTCGCGCCTTCGTCTTTGCAGTCGATTTATTAATTTGCCTAGAATAATTTCTGCAAATCCTACGACACGACAATGTCATGTGCCAGGCGGTCTGCCTTATCGCAGTGCTCGCTCCGTAACCGTAATCCGCCTCGACTGATTTCCCTTTTGCCACACCCCCCGCCCCCCTGCACAGCAGGTGAAAGCGCAGGCGACTGCTTTAATGAGAGAAGGCAACGCTGGCCGAGGGGTTGACCAGCGGGAGAGGAGTACAAAGACAGTCCACCCATTCCAGGGCGTCATGCGGTGACAATTTCTGGCGTCAATTTTCGTTCGTCTCCCCACATCGATTGGCGGCCATTGCGAATTTTATATGTTACGTGTCCTGCCGGTCATGTGATTGATGGCCTCGACGTGATCCGGCGACAATATTTGACTAAAAGTTTTATGGATTTATATTAAAAACTCGGACAAGTCCAAAAGGGGTGGCATTCTTTTTAAATTGGAAACTAATGGAGGTTTTTGACAAGTAAAATCTGAAAGACATTGACGGGGAAGTCTGGAAAAATTATATTACTGACTATATTGACAACTTCGATACTATATCGACAACTTCGATACTATATCGACAACTTCGATACTATATCGACAACTTCGATACTATATCGACAACTTCGATACTATATCGACAACATCGAAACTATTTCGACAACTTCGAAACGGTAACTATTGGATCTTTTTGTTAGGATTTCATAGTTGTAAAATCTCCTATTTTGTTCTTTCTTTGACTTCTTGAAGAGTTTTATAACACTGACATAAATTAATGTTAGTTTACGATATTAATATTGGTTACGATATTCAGAAAACTTTAACTGCTGAAAGCATCGACAGAGGACTAAATATTTTAAACTATCAAGAAACTTAATTTAATTCCATTCTCATGTCTCCGTTAAGATATTAAAATGTTAAAGAAACTTCAATCGTAAATATTGTAATTCGAAGGTGCATCAGTCCTCTAGAAGAGCCAACAGAGCATCATATATTTTATATTCTGTGTAATATATACAATAGTAAATAAATATATAAAAATGTAGACACTGTTTGCCAAAACTCTCTTACATACCACATTTTCTTCACTTCCTATCAAGTAAAGTTTAATGACATTAACCAAATACACTACATCCAATGCAATTATTGTTCCTCTCGCCATTTCAGTCATTCTGCTGTGCTTAATGTTAGTTACATAACTGATCATAAATCACATTCTTCCACCATACCATGCCCACATTTATGCCCATCTCTTGTCCTTGCTTCGTGGCAAACCCTTCCAAACCCCTGCCCCGTGGCTAAAGAGACAGAAATATCAAAACAGATGCGGCAATATGCACCTTATCGCTGCCAATGCCCTGACTAATGATGTGCCAACAAATTTAACGCAACCGGTTGAATCTTGACTCGGTACCCGGTCCATGTTGCCACACCCCTTTGCGAACCAGTTGACTTTGCAATGGAATGACAAAGCGTCTAATTCACTTAACGCTAACAACAACAACAATAAGAACAGAAGGAGAAGAATGGGAGGAAGAGCAGGAAGAGCGACAAATTTGACAATGAAAATCATATGTCATCATTATTAACAGTAAAATGATTTCATTTTCCGGCACAATGGGCGCACATATGCCCGTGAAACTAAGCGGATAATTTCGAAATAATATCATAATCATAAGCAGGCATCTCTGTTATTTCAACCCTCCTGGGGGAGGGTGCCATACACCGCCACCACCACCCCGTACACCTCCTCCTCATCCTGCTCGAGGCATTTCAAAAAGTCAACCTGCCGACTGCGTTCGAAATTGCGCACTTGGCAAGGTGGCAACCCCGGGGGTGGACGACCCTTTAAAATCTCCACAATGAAAAGGGAAATTATGGTAAGTGATGAAATGAAAATGGAAAATGAAAATATGTCAAAATGTCTCCGTGTGTTTGTGTGTGCGTTAACCCTCGTGCACACTGGGCCCTTCTGGGGCTGGCTTCTGTTTTTGCATATTAAATTAAAATAATGTAATTTTGAAACGCTTTTTGTGCCTCGAGTTGCTGTTGTTGTTCTTGCTGTTGTTGTCATTGTTTACGTTGTACGGCAATAAATGGACCACTCGGCACTGCGCAACATCCCCGAAAGAGTCGCAAATAAAACAAAGCAATCGGAAAATTATGCACTTGTTCCCCTCAGTAGACCGCCCTGCTCCGCCCCTTTGGAATGCTCTTAATAATCAGCAAAGTGTTGAGCTGCTGTTTAGGGTGCAATCCAGCCAGGCTGCTGGGGGCGTGGCACTGCCCTGGCCTTGTGTGGGGTGGGGGGCAAGAGAGATTTACATAAGCTGTCATTATAGAGTGAGCATATTTTGGGATTCAAGTTTTTTGCCGAGAAAAGCAAAAGTGTATTCTATAATCCTCTGCAGCGAGGTGCGATATGTCGGGGGATTTTCGACCGAAAAGGATTTTCATGCTTTTTGATTAATCTTTTCTTGATCTTAAGAAAATCATAGATACAACAAAAATATGAGTTCAACGTAAGAATTGAGTAATAATACGATTATTCAGGCTTCCATTATATTATCATATAAAAATAGTTGCTGAATCAGATATAGTATAAATAAGTAGTAGTTTCTTATAGGGCATCGCAGTAAGTATTTAGCAGTATATATTTATGATAATTTCTTATCTCTTCCACATCAAATTAATTAAACCTTCAGCATTTCTAATTCATAGTGGTCAGATTCTTATGAAATTTTGTTTGCATTTTATATATATAGAAAAAGTCCGATGTAGCAAATTTAGTTACAATATCTTAACAAATAACAAAAATCGGCCGATAGTTTGTATGGTAGATATGCGATATATTGGTCCGATCCGGCTCGTTCTGACTTATTTTCAGCGTGCAGCAATAAGAAAGATGTATGCCAAGTTTCATTAGGATAGCACCAAAACTGAGGTTGATTCACAATATACGAGTATACTTTATGGGGTCGGAGATGTCTCCTAAGGTGCATAGCAGACTCCTGACCGAAAGTAATATATCCTCTGCAAGGGTATATCGATCGGACTATAAATATAACCGCTAAATCTAACGAGCGAGGTCAGTATGGTTTTTACAGTTAGAGAATTAGTCGTATAGGATATTCATAGCTAGCTAAATAATAACAGATGCTAAAACAAGGACCTTAGCTAGGTGCTTTACATTATTTTCAAAACCTATTTAATCTATCATTATTTAATTTCCTCAACAAAGAACTGTCATATCAGTTACCCATTTCAATTCAAAGTTAGTCTGAAGTTAACAGTTCCCACCTCCAAAAACCCTGTAAAATATCTCGTTCATGCCATCTGCGATATGTTTTGCATAAGATGAATACATACATCTATTGAGTTATCGCCAGTATACGCCCTCAACGTGTTGGTCTCTCATTTGATTAACTTAAAGCCCAAATTATTCCATTAGGGCCGTCAGGGCCTGCGGCCAGGACATAAGCTAGAAATCGGTCCAGTAACTCAAAATCCGCCCCCAGCTGACTGACGATAATGCTGATGCTGCTGATGATGATGATGATGATGGAGAGGGAATTCTCAAACTGCACTTGTCGAAATTCCCAAATGTCTACTTTTTCAACATGCTTACGATTTTTAAGCCGCTTTTAATAAATTCGACACAAAATTGAATTTTCATAACGGTTTGTCCTCGCACTTGTCCTTTTGACACCACCGTTACGGACACCGTCAATGGTGTGAACAGGGAACTGTGAACAGGGGGTGAGGGAGAGACACTCACTTAAAAAGTGATTCATGGACAAAGTCACCCCCGATAAGGGACGCTCGTGCAGGGACATTCTCTGTCGGTTTCATCTGTTTGTTTATTTTCCTAGCGTAGAATATGGCAAAGGAATCAGCCCAGAAGGTGGTAGAGCTACAAAGAGTGATAAACTTTAAAATATACGAGCTAACTCAGTTTATATTAACTCATTTATATATTATATTATATTCAGTTATGTTTATTTCTTGTACAATAAAAATTGTATTCAAATATCTTAAGATATATAATAACCTTTATTACAGTGGTTTATTACAATTCAACATCAACTCTAACCTCACTTTCCTGCTACGCAAATATTTATCTAGCGCTTATTGCTTCTGCCTCTTTTCCGGTTTTCTTCATATTTCCCAAAGCAAACAAAGTCGCAATTTGTCAAAACAAGTTCATCAACTTGTTTTATGTTCATAAAGTACGAAACAGACGGATGCATTCGTTCACCACCCAATCAACTCATATGCTGAGGCGTGCCTACTGAGTGTGAGTGAGTGTGCTTGAGTGTATGTGTGTGTGTGTGTGTGTGCGAGTTAAGCATTAACCTTTCACGCGCATATCCGCTTCCGTGGCAGTGTTTAATTCAGCCCCAAGGCCAAGGCAGGGAAGAGAGCAGAGCAACCCTTAAGCCTTATGGCAGGTTGCAGGCAACTCTAAAAGCCGCAAATTTTGGGGTTAAATTCGATAATGACTCCCTGCTATGTCGCCTGATTCGATCAAATTGAAAGATTGCCATTTCTTTGAACTTTAGCAAACGAATTAAAGTGAAGTCGGAAGATACTAAGAGAGTTTATGGGATGTTTTATAAAAGACAAATACTATTAAAAATGTTATTAAATTAAAAAAAAACTAAAACTACAATACTTTATAGTAAATGATAGTGAAAACTTAAGATAAAACATAATTAATAAAGCAAAGAATTAAAGACATGACCTATTCAAATTCATTGACTGATTATAAGCAATTAAAAGATATTAAGAGGTATTTTTAAAATGCACAAAAACATATCTTATAAATTTGAAATAAAACATAATGAATACAAATACTTTTGGTTACTTTTTTACTTAATCAGGTATTATGGGAAGCAGGCATATCCTCTGACTTCGACAATATTCAAATGGTGCATATCAAAAACATCAAACACAAACATCGAATGCCATCAATTTCTCAGTGTGAATATCAAAGGAATCGAAGTCTTCGGCACGTCCTGCGGACGGGCCTATTGTGTTCGTGGCTCGGGACTTGAGCAGTCGCACAGGAATTAATGGCTGTGAGTGAGAGTAACGCTTATAATGATTTCGACCCCAATTTATCAAGCGATTTTCCAAAAAACGAAAGCGAAACATGAAAATGAAAACGAGTCTCGCTGCCAAAGTGAAAAGTCGCTGGCGAAAGCCACCCCCAGAGTGGGGAAGGCGAAAGAAAAGTTGGGGGAAAACACATACATACATATATACAGGATATAAAGCACGAGTAATCAAACAATGATGATGCGCAAGAATTCACATTTTCAAAATGGATGGATGGGCAAATGAATGAATTATATGGAAATATGCGCCAACTTTGAGAATGGGGCGTGCCAGTGCTGGAGAGAAGAAGGAGATGGAGGCATGGGTAGCGGGAGGAGGGGTGGGGTTACTTGGCAAGACTGTTGCGAACAGCACGCCATGTCAAAAAGTTTCTGACTTCGGGACTTGAGGCATGTTTGTTATCATTATCATTAGCCCCGGCGAGGCAGCACATTTTTCACAGTCCTCTGACTGGGCGGGGCGGCAGTGGGGGCGGAGTCAGTGGGTGTTCTTGTACTTTGCATAGCTGGGACTGAGAGGACGGGCCAGGTCGGAGTGGCAGACGTTCATGAATTATGGCTGTCAGTTTTTCTTAAGGTGCTCCGGGCCGTAGGACGGCGAGGCACTTTCATTAGCTTTAATTTTCTGGAAATATTTTTCAGCCCACTCTACGCTTTTCCTTTGCTTTCTTTCTCTTCTCTGTCCGCTGGGGGCTGGGGGCTGGAGGATTTGGGTTTCGGTCTGCTGTTTGTGTTTTTTTCCCTTGAACGCGTCTTAAGTTCTTTTTAATTCGGTTTACAGATTATTAGCTACTCATCGCTTAATGCAAATTTGATTAGGCAACTCGCGGAGGTGTTTGCAGTCACATTCCAATTATTTCTATTTGCTTCGTCTGTGTGTGTGCAGTGGGGAAATGAGTAAATAAGGAAATTATTTGGAGAAATTGTAAGTAAATATTAAATTGATTAAGAGTAGAAATAGGAAAGGCTCTTCTTTGATTCTATATGTACAATAGTCTAATTAATATTAATAACCCTGTCGTTGTAGAGGTGTCGATTGAATATACTTTAGGTACCTATTCGAATACTGCCTACATGGGTAGTTAACCTATTCACCCTACGGTGAGGGAATACACTTCCACTGAGCGTCAACTCATTCACTCTAATCATGGGTATCCCAGTATCTACGACCTATATAAGTACTCCAATTATAGATACCCTGTTTTCTTTTAGTGAAACGAAATGACAAAGCCATTGCTTAGGGTTTGTAAAGTAAGTAGAGGTAATTCCTCAGCAAGTACTTATTTTACTAGCTATAAACGATCAGTACTATAGGGAATAACTGAATAGAGTTAATACAATATATAAGGCTTTAAAATTATGTTTTACTTAATGCTTCATAGAGTTTATCATCTGTAAGATATGGAAGAGTTGATCTCCCTGTCTGTTCCTAAAGGTCTCTTCTCACTCTCTCTCTTTCTCTTTGAAGATCTCGCCCTAGGCATTATCTAGTTCTTCTCCCGCGCTTTTTCCTGAATTTATGTTATTTCATTTTAATTTTTGGAGACATCGACAATATTTTAATGCCCTCCCCCAACTGCCAGTCACCTACGTGTGATTTACAGGGTGCGATAGGCGGACAGTCTAAGCTACGCGGCAAGCACAAGGTCCAAGTGTGTGCACGTCATATTCGTCCATATGTATGACGAGTCGAGCGCGTGCTGAGCTGTGATTCTCGGAAGAACAAGTCCGACAACGACAGCGACAACGACAACTAGGCCCTGGAACGTGTTCAGGTCGAGTCGTTCGTTTGATGTGGCTACCAGACCAGGGGCGTACCAAGAGGGGAGGGGGGTCTGAGTCGCGCTTATGACAAGTTGCATGTTCGTTCAGCGTGTTCCACATGCGACATACACATGTCCAAATATGGAGGTGTATGGCAGGAGGTAAAGAGGGAAGACAAAGAGAGAGAGAGGGAGATCGGGTAGGCGGTAGAGGGGGGCACACGCACGAAAAAAAAACGCTCGTTGAAAATTTTCATAATTTTATCGCTTTTCTTATAAACGCGGCCGGTTTATGGCGCACGTACCGCTCTGGCACTCACCTGGGAAATTATTATGAGAAATACCCATAAAAATTGTAGCCTTATCTGCCCGACTGGATTTGTTTTTTATGACTTGAATGCATAAATTTGCTGCCAAGGTACTTGCCGTACCGCGCCGCACCGCCAGAGGTACTTGGGTCGTCGGCAATTCGAGCGTGTCGATAAGTCGGCAAGGTGGAACCCCAAGGTGGAGACCCTTGATAGTCCCAACATTCTTCTGTGTAGGCATATCATTAATATACTATTCACTATAAGTAATGTGCTCTATGGCACACAGGGCAACAGTAACTTCAAATTTGCTTATCGTGTTGTGGGGGGGGAAACCTCTACTTAATAAACATATGCACCCAATTAACTATGGAAATGGAACAGTTTCTGATTTTCATTTTCCAGCTCAAAGCGTGCCTTATATAGTAGATATACACATTGCCATATTCATATAGATTGTAGGGTAGTGGGAGATTATCGAAAACTTTAGCAGTATTGGAGTGAATCCTATAAATAGGTCATAGAATAGGTCATTCTATACTGTGTTTTCTTGGGTTATAATCATTAGTGCTCTATAGAGTATGATGCTTTCTACAGTACCTAAGTTGGGTAGGTTATTTAATGATATGAAGGCTATATTATATTGGAAAAACTGAGCAGAAACTAGCTCTACCTTAGGTTTTGTGGGTTACAGTAGATCCTTAATTTCTAACGGCTTAGCTCAGTTCTTATCTCAAGCACCATTCATTTATGTATTTGAGAACAGTTAAGATAATCATTAGCTAACATTATTATTATATGAACATATACACTATATGGTACATTGTATTATTCTTTAACAAAAGTTTAGCTATGGTTAAGAAATGTTTCTTTAAGCAAAAGGTAAATACTTGAAAGAGAACACCCCTACTACGCAGGTCTCTGTGAGGTGCCAAATGAAGAGTAAACTTGCGTAGTCAGTTAATGAACTAGACATAAGACTGCAAGGGTTGCAGCTCATTAGATAGATCTAGAGTGGGGGGAGAGGGTAATTAACTGGACTAGAGCTAGGGGCACCTCGGGAGTACCCGCTTCAGCGAAGCCTTGTGCCATACCCTACAAGAGTGGCAGACCTTGTCTTTGACACTGCACGGCAAATATGAGAAGAGAGTAGGAGAGGAGTGGCTAGAGGGGCGGGTAGCGGAGCTGTCTGCAGCTGCCACTGATCAATCGGCAATGCGACAAAGACCACACGCAGTAGCAGCAGCAGCGACCGCAGCAAAAGTGACAAGCAGCGACAGTGTGTTGCAACGCGGCATGAGGCAAGAGGCACGCGGCAAGAGAAGTGCGTGCAACGAGTGAGCAACCATCTCGCGTGCCCCGTAGGGACTTGGCAAATCGAAGGCGATATCCAAATTATATGTCAACTGGGCAGCAATCAGTCGAGTGGGGGGAGAGAGAGGGAGAGAGAGAGAGAGAACGAAGCGACGCGTCGCTTGATTAGCCAATTTATGGCACGTTCCGCTTGCCATGGCTGGAGCAGGGGGGGTTGGGGCAGGCTGTGAAGGGGGTCCATGAATGGCTTGGTATCTGGCCGAGAAGAATTTGGAGCGAGTCTCGGGCAGCACATGACCATAAAGTGCTGCACTGCAGCGGCGGTGGCGGCGGCAAATTGCGGCAAGAAATGCCGACGCAGGCCAAAAGCAGCGCAGTAGCAGAGTGGAGGGGAGCGGGAAGGGATACAGAAATTATTTCATACGCGCAACACCCCACCAGGTCTCCCCCCACTACTCCCCCCCGCTCAGTTGGGGCAGTGCACGCCTGTGCCCGGCGCATGTCAACATGAGTTTCATAAATGGCAGCGGCGGCTCGCAGCGTTTTGTCAATGCGTTATGTTCTCCTCTTGTTGTTGTTGTTGTTGTTGTAATTTATTTGTTGTAGATGTTGCCGTTGTTGTTGTTGTTGTTGTCGCTTGCATCGCTTATGCCTTTTTGTGTCGCTTCGGTATTCAGTTCAATTTTTTTGCTCAATTTTATTTATTTAATTTCAGTTTCTGCTTCTGCTCTCGCTTGCTCCTGTTGTTGTTGCTGTTGTTGTTGCTGCTGCCGCTTGGCTTCTGTTGCACCTTTTTTGGCAACTGGTTATGAAGTCTCATTTTCGTATTTCTCTTAATTAAAAACTGCACTAATTTTTAATTAGACGCATTTATATAATGCACAATCGAGTTTGGCAACGCGGGCTTAATTGGCTTCGCCTCTCGTTAACCATTTATCGCGCTTGCCACTTGCCACTTGCCACTTACTACTTGCCACTTGTCCGCCGTCGCTTTGTTATTCATTATTCATTCAAGCATTCAAGCATTCAAGCATTCATCCATCATCATTCGCCACTTACCATTTACCATTATGACTATTTATCGTCGATAATAACTTGGCCGAGTGCTCGAAATCCGTTCGGTTAACCGGTCTGACTGGCGTCCACAGATGGATCTGACCACGCTGACACTGAATACATAACGAGAATATATGTTATAGAGATATAGCCGGTCGCACTTAGTGCGGTATCTTTGCCATGACAGCGACAGGTCTTTAAAAGTCAACTACGTCGATTAATAACTGAATTGCTTAGGTCTATTTGGAATATATAATGGAATTTCATTGCGGAAGAAGTTATTAATTATGAATATGATCAACTTTACATCTCCATTATGTAGACAGCTATAGATATAAGAGATATAAGCTATAGATTAGTCACGGGATTATCTTTCAATAAGATATTAAAAGTTTTCTATCCTTAACCTTCTTTATTTAAATAAAAGAAAACATCTTTAAACTTCTTTATCCTTACTTAAATAGTTAGGCTAAGGATATCAAATCATATAGGCAGCTGTGTGTGGTATATATATAATTATAATCTTATTCAAGTCAATACTATGTTTGGCATAGCGTGAGAAATTTAAACTTTAGGTTTACTTACCCATCTAAAGAGAAGGCTTTTCTTTGAGCTGAGAGTAACGAACACAAATAGAGATATTACTCTTTCTCTCTTTAACCCTTCTCAGCTCATTATATAGTATTCATGTTTAATTTTATTCGAAATAACCCACTGCAAATCAATCACTCTTAGCTTGTATCACGTATCATAATCATCTCTAAGCGAATGTCTTTGGCAGTCTCAGTTTTATTGCCGCTCCGAGATTTTCAGTTGCTGACCAAGGAGTTTCCAAATACATCGTATTAAAAATGGAAAATTAATCACATCAAACCGAAATGGAATTCAGCTGTTGAAGTTGAAAGATTGAAACATTAAAAACGAACCTAATCGTTTTCGTGTATACATCACAAATATATTTTATGGAGCCCATAAACTCGAACAATAACAGTCGAATGGCAATGCAAATGGAACCAAAAACAAGGCGAAATTTGAATGACAAAGAGCGAACAGAGAGACAGAAGGACAGAGAGAGACAGAGAGAGAGAGGGTGGGGGGGGGGAGATGAACATGAACTGTATTCGAGTGGGAGGCACAAGACAAGAGACCCTCGAGACTCCACCAAGATCTATTTTATTTGACCAATTAGTCGCTGGCAAGTGATGTTAGGCGAACTTCCGTTTCGAGCTGCGTGGGCGTGGCAATCGGCGCCCCAGTTCGACAACGATCGATGGCGTAAATCGATTTGAAAGTATTCGCATGCAGTGCGTGTTACACGCAATTTAACCAAATTGGTCTGTATACGCTGCGTATACGCAATGCCGACAACGATATAAATCATGTTTCCATAAATACCGAAAACTGCAATGCGATTTCCCTAATAATAGTCAAATGTGCTCAATAAAATGATCACGTACGAGGCGATCTCTCTCTAGCCTGAGCTGTTGTCGCCAATTTTTTATGCTTTGCGCGAACCGAAACGAACCGATCCGAACCGAACCGATCGGAGGTGACACAAATTTTGAACTTGTTTTTGATTTATTGCCAAGCTCGGCTCGGCTCGGCTTTGGCTTGGCTTGGGTTGACTTGGCTCAGTGGGGTTCGTCTAATTTAATAAAGTCAAATCGGTGCGTAGAACTTTGCATCATACGTCGCCAGATACGCACTACACGCTACGAGATACAAGATACTTTATACTTGATGTGAGCTGTGAGCTACTTTCGGGCCCCGCAGCGACTCCGTAATCCCAGCTATGCATCCATGTCAGTATTGTCACGCCAGCCGCACCCGAGTTGTAGTTGTTGTTGCCGCTGCTGTTGTTGCTGCTGTTGCATTTGTTGCAGTTGCTGTTGCAGTCGCCGTGGCATTTCCATTTCGGCGCGACAGCCGTCAATCAATTTGTAAGCAGCGTCGTCATCGACAGAAAGCGCGTTGTAGACTGTCATTAAACAAATGACGGCTGATTTCCAAATTTGTTTGAGTAATTTTGCTTAATTTGTAATATTTCGTGTCTAAAGTGCGACTACTGCCATGAAAATCATTGCTAAACACACACACACACACACACACGCACACATACACACAGTCTTGCAACAACTCGTGTAATCGCATGAAAGTCAATCAATAAGTTACAAACGGTTAGTTTTCTTTAATCTTTAATTTCTTATTTACTCGTATTTCTTTCGACTTTAAGGAAAGGAAACGAGAAAGAAATACTATCTTCGGCATGCTGAGGTTGCTATATTCTTGCAGCTGATCTTCGATCGTTGCCATACTAGTTATATACGACGGTTCTTTTGGTCAAAACTTAGCAAAAAATCGCCGAGCACGCAAAACACTTATAACCTTTACGCCTCTCACAACCAAACAAAAAATGTCATTCCCTTGAATCTTGGAACAGACGTTTGGGAAGATTGTACCAACATAACAAAACAAAAAGATCGATAATCGAAAGCACTTTTGAAAAGTCAACTTACTTTTTGAACACACCTCGTATAATGCTGCAAAGTTTATTGGTATTGTGTATGTTCAATATTATGTCTCAGTTATTTCTGGCCAAAATGAATATACCCTCTGCAAGGGTATAATGAATATAGCCCCTGCAAGGGTAGAATAAGGTAGTAATGCTGGATGCCTCCACCTGGCTCAGGCAGTGCGAGTGGCCGGCAAATAAATCAGGCAAGTGAAGAGTGAAGTTGGTAACAATGTTTCGTCCTTTTGACGACGTCTTGGCCAGACAATGGCGATGTCTGCGAGAGGAAATTAATTTTAATTGCAGGAGGTGCGTGAACAGAGCAATAATTGGCAAAGGACATGAAACACAGAGCAGACGGCAGAGAGGAGACAAAAGAGGAGGCAAAGACAAAGAAAGATGACACTTGAGACGAAGCGCATAATTTGCCGAGTGCAGAGCGAACTTTTGTTAAATAATTTAAAAAGTTTTCTGCACTCGCTGCAAGGCGGCCATAATTGAATTAGGAGTGTGCTGGGCAGAGGGGGGGAAGAGCCAGCAAAAGGCTCTGACTGGGATCAAAACAAGTGTCAAAGCGGAAACGGATGCGGTGCCCGAGCGCTGACAGGCAAAAGATTTCTATAAGAATTTGATTTGGCCAAAGCGAAGCCGCACTAAAGAACTGGAAGACGGGCGAGGGTTGGTACAAGCAAGAGGGGGAGAGGGGATGCCATAGCCACAAGGTTTTTCAAACTTTACTCATTTTCAAAATTACAATGTTGCCACAAGCGTGGCGCTTACCGCAGCAGCACAAGGAAGGGGGATAGGGCAAGGGGTAGGGAGAGGGGTAGGGGTAGAGGAGGCAACGTAGCTAGAAAAATCTAAACGTAAGCAAAGTCAATCGGAAAAGTTGTCGACGCCACCAACAGCGGCAGCTTCTTTGAAGAAGACCACGAGCTGAGAAGGGGAGGAGGCGGGGAGGAGGGGAGGAGGGATGCAGGCAAAGGATGCCATTGCGGCACAGCCACAAGACGCCTTTGCCAACAGCCTTTGCCGGCTCTACTCGTCCTTAGCAGATATTTTTCCCAGCTTGGCAAAAGTTTGTTCTTGGCACAACCACTTGACGCTCCTCCTTGGTTACCTACCACACCCCCTGCTCCTACTGCTACTGCTGCACCTCCCTCCCTGCTCCCTAAGGGATAAAAATATTGCACGCATTTGCCAGGCACGCGCAAGTTGCGCAGGAGGCGCTGCGGCAGCTGCGGTAAATCAATTTCTGCAAATGAGATTTTTCAATTATAAATCAATTTTCGATTAAAATTACTTTTACGCATTTTCCTTTATGCCCCAGCAGATTCCACGGCTGCTCTATGTGTGTGTGTGAGAGAGTGTGTGTGTGTGAGAGTGTGTGTGCGGCTGTGTGTGGTGAAAAGTTTATGCGGCAATCGAGCGTAGCAATGTCTGAGCAGGAGCAGCACGACAAAGTATTAACCAAGAGCTTAAAAGTTCGTCCCCCCCTGTGGAGTATTATGACATTAAAGAGATCCTTCCATCCCCAGTTCTCATGGCAAACAAGGAACCACAAGAGCTTCGACTTAATTGATTCGCATTTTTGGCCTGCAAATTACAAGTATTTTCAAAGTTTTCCATTGTTTTTCATACTTGGAAAGGCGTTTATTGGAAAAAGTTTGAATCCAAGATGAGTAAAGAGTGAAATCATGTGAGTATTCAGAAGGATTTAGGCACTTTAGAAGTATTCTGCAAATATAAAAAATAAATAATAACAAATAATATGTTAATGCAAAAAAAATTCTACAATAAAATACTGCACTTATAATTTATTAAACTAAGAATATAAATTTAAAAAAAAATTATAAATAAAAAATCATAAACAAAATTTATTTTTTTATTAAAAAATCTTAGAAAATTAACAGAAATCTATTTAAGATTTATAAATACACAAAAAAATTGTACAAATCATTAGTATAATTCTAATTAATATGAAAATATTTTAATTTATTGTTTTTATTAATTCATTAATATTACAATTCTAATAAATGTGGAATTAATATTATATGATATAGTTTTCTCTTTAGATATGATAAAAGAACATGAAATAAGTATCTTGACAGCGAATACTTTCTTTTGTATTATTTATAAAACTAAAATCGATTCCTCACAATAATTAGTGAATTTTTTAATGATCGATTGCAATCGATACTATTTAATAAGTCAACAAAATCCGCATCTCTCTTACTACATCTCTCATTTCTTAGTAACTTGTTTTCTTAGCTATAAAATATATAAATTATAGGACTCTCACTAACTTTCCATCTACGTTTCCTGATAACTAATTACAGAGTATCAAAAACAATAACAATTCAGATAAAAATGCATAGAAAGTAACGATTGTCATGGCTGTTGAAGGCACAGTGATGCAAAACGATATTGGATACGGGACGATGCGATGCGATGTGATGCGATGCGATGCGATAAACCGATGAAGGATGAAAAATAAAATGCACTTTGCTTTATTTGCGACTCTTAATTAAATTGTGAATTATGGCCTTCGATTTGGCAAACGCCATAAAGGCCACAAAAATATGAGAGAAAAGAGAGTGGAGGAAACTGCATCTCTAGCGGCCCATAAAGCGTCTCGCCAAACGAGGCTTGCAGGCAGGCAGGCTGGCAGGCAGGCAGTCGGGGCATAAACTTTTACGACGCACTGTGTGTCCCCAGTGCCGTGCAAGACTGCACGATGACTCCATCTGTCCAGCTGTCCAACTGTCCAGCTGTCCGTTCATCCATCAAAGCGAAGCGATGCCAACACCGTCCGTTATTAAATTATAAATGAATGAATGCAGTAAATGGCCGAGCACAGTTGGGAGCACTGTGTGTCGCGTTTCTGCGAACGAGTTGTCGTCAAGGCTGGCACAGTGCGGCGCGCAAGTATGCGGCCAGACAGACAGCGAGACACACTGACAGATCGCAGCAATGCGATTTAATCGATTTGCCGTATGATTGCCAACTCTTTCCCCCGCCCCCCCCATACTCGTTCCCCATCTCCATTCCGGGACTGAGTTATGACTAAGACAAAGCCAGAGCGAGGCCAGCACATAAATCGGTCAGAAGGAGCATAGACCGTACGCCGCATGTGGCAACAGATCACAGGCAGAGAGGGACTGGGGAGAGGGGTGCTCCTTCGTCATACGTCATAAAGTGCTCGCAAGTATTTATGAGACGCGGCAATTAATAAATTCGTGGCTAGTTGAAAATAAATCTCTAAAAACGGCCAATCAAATTCTTTATGGCTGAGCGCAGTGAGAAGTATGCGCAGGAGGGAGAGAGGGGGCAGAGTCTGCGACGAACTCCTGCCAACTTTTATGGCAACAACAATCAAGCGGTCGCCTGTAAATTGGCAACAGGCCTCTGCGCTTGTGTTCTAGGCAATAAGCCTTGAAGCATGATTGATTCCCCTCAATAAAAATGCAACCGCAAAAAAAAGGGAAATTTAAAAAATACCAAAAAAAAAGGGTTCAACTTGCGAGTCTATTTAAAGCGCACGTGGCCACAATTGGCAGTGCCACGGTGCAAAGGTCAACTGCGCCCTGACCATAAATAGAATATCCCATAGCGTGTGTGTGTGTGTGTGGTGTGTGTGGGTACGCTCAATTCCACCAGGTAAAGTCAGTCTTCCACTCCCTCTGCCTCTCTCTTGCACACTTGCCAGCCGATCAATCACAATTCGAGTTTTTTACGTTTCATTTTTTCAGCTTTCTTTGAATTACTCTACAGCAACTAAGGGTAGTTCGCTTGCTTGAAGCAGTATGTAACGCCAGGAGGAAAGTGATGTATAGGTAAGAAAGTTAGTTCCAAGTAACATTAATATATTTAATGCTTAACAAATAAATGATATGTTTATATATTTAATTTAAAAATAAATAAACATATTTAAGAATAACTAAACATTGCATATGCAGTGAAAGAAATATTAAAAGTTTTCGAGGGTTTCTAAAAAATAATCAATCTTGAAACCGTTTAATGAAGTTAAGAATATTATATGGTAAATTTTCATTATTTTTTGTAATTGCAAAAGCAAATATTTAATTCAGAGTAAAATTAAAAAAGATTTAAAGAAAAATTATAGAAATAAATGAATTTATTCATATATTTATTTATTCATATTTTAAACAGTTCTCATAAATACAATAATTCCCATAAATTCTATATTTTATTTCGACAATTTACCTTCGACAATCAAGTGCTTCTCTCAGTGTAAACAGATCAAAACCGTTTTGAGAGTATCAGCTCGTCGATCACTTCGCAGTCATCTCGATTTTCTTATTTTCTTTTTTTTTGATAAATGTCGCACGCCGCGTGCCAAATGTTTTTTCAGCTTCCCCCACAAAAGTGAAAACTGTCGCATTTTCTTAGAATTTCCATAGTGACTGCAGCAGCGCGACAGCGGCGGTGGCAGCAACTGGGGCAGGGGCAGTCTCCCAAGGATACGCCATTACACTTAGAGCAAAGTGTCCTGTCTGCTTTCGGGGCCTGTCATTGTCCCCGAGCGATTTTTTGTTATATTCCTTTTCCTTGCCGCTCTCTCCCATTTCTCTGCCATATCACGTGTCGCTCTGCTGAAAGAGGGAACATTGAAGGGGACGGGGAAGAGAATAGAGGGAGCTCAGCTTGCGAGTCAAGCCTTTAATTTATGCAGCCCTGGGGAGATTTTGATTTTTTAGAAGCGGAAAACGCTGAGCTAAATTGCTCGTAATTAGACAGAACTAAGCTGAGTTCGCATAGGTCGCTCAGTGTAAGTGAGATCGGTGAGAGTCGGGAATAAACGAAAAAACAACAAAACATTGACTGAGGAAGAAAGCAATTAATAAGTTGTAAAAACAATAGATATATTCAGGGTGAGGAAAGGGAATATTGGGGTAGCTAGAGAGGTTTATTAGAGAAAGTAAAAATATATTTGAATATAGTAAGATATTAATATGAATTAAAATAAATTAATGAAATAATGAATGAATATGAAATAATGAATATAAGCTGGCAGTATATATAGGGTTCTTATAAGGTAAATATACCAACATCATACTATATCATTATTTATTAATAGTATTTTATATTATTCTACCCTGAAACAGTTTTCATAGGAATAAATAATAAATAAAATAATAATATGAATTCGTGAATATCAGTTTTTTTTTTTTTCAAATTAATATGTATTTTGTAGATTTAAAAATATTGATTTATATTGTTGTAAATATGATTCTTCTAACACGATAATACTTATAATAAGACTGCCAAGGTATATAGAAGTATTTCCAACAAATCTCTTATTAATTCCAATAATATTAATCTTAATTTATTAAATTATTGTAAGTTTTCTTTTATTCAAAAATAGGGTTTTCATTTTGAAATTTTCTATAGGCATCTCTGTAACTTCAGTACCATTTACATACATACTATATCTCTGAATTGGTGCAACAAAAGTCATGGCTATGTTTCATTTCATTGCTCCACAGATGCCCACTCACACTCACCTAGTTATACTATATATAGAGTAATATCAATACACACACACAGTACACACACACACACACACACACACATACTCACTGCGTATCCGGAGGATTCGTCAGTTGCTGTCACATTAACACATCATTCATAAGGACATGTGCCAATGGCTTTTGGAAATATTTGCAGCAGGAACCGGAACGGAATGGCAACAGGCAAGCAGAGAGAGGGGGGCGGGGGCTGGAAAGCAGGGTCTGCTGGCAATACGAAATACGTAAGAGGGAGGGGGAGGGGGGAGGGGCGAGAACAACGACCTCCCAAGCGATTTGGCGTCCTCCTGTCGCTATTTCTGATTTGGATTTGCGTTTGCCAAAATGTCAATAAACACGGACGTGCAAAAGGACGGACAGCTGACTATGGTATTGACATTTATTTTGCTTTTTATTTTTCCAACATACGTGTACATACATATATATTTATTTTTTATTTTATCTCTTGTGTGTGTGTGTGTTGGTGTGTGTGTGTTGGTGTGTGTGTGGCTGGGAAAGTTTCTTATTTTTATTTGGCTTGCTGAATTTGCTTTTATTTTGTGTTGTCAGATGCCGCTGACAAAATTTTATGCGAATTGGTTTCGCATTTTGAAATAGTTTCATAAAAAGCAAATGCCACTCTGCAACGAGGGTGTAGTGGGGTTGTGGAGGGCAGGGGGTTGACGGGGGAGTTGGTGTGCGAGTGATTTCCATTTGACATTGATGATGTTTATTTATTTCGGTGAAAATGGAAAATATACAAAATGCAAGAGAGACAGACAAGTGTGTGTGTGTGTGTTGGTGTGTGTGTGTGTGTATATATTGTATAATTTTTCTTTTCTTTCTCCTCCTGCTGTTGTTGTTGTTGTTCGTCTCGGTTGTCTTTTGTTTTGCTCTGTTTTGGCAGCCCGGAGACATTGACAGCAGCAGCTTATCGTGGGTGCCTCATCATCATCATCATCTTCCGCCTCGCATCCTGGCTGGTCTGTGCTCTCTGCACAGTCTGATTCTGGTTTCATTCATTTTTTTTAGCCACGACTGCGACAAGTTTGACTTATATGAAAAAGAGATTGATTACCCATAGATGCTGTCGGTGAGCTGTGAGTGGTTTTGCATGTTGTCGCAATTTTTTGCCATTTTTAGGTGCTCTTGTTGTTGTTGCTGCTCCTTGTTCTTCTTCGTATTCTTCTTCTTCTATTTTTCATTCTATTTTTTGGCTCGGCCATTTGGCAGTTTGCAGTTTGCAGTTTCTCTTTGTGTGGCCTTGTGAAAATATTTAAATTCGAAATTGCAACCAATCAAACAATTTTCCAATCCAGAAGCCTCGATTCGGGCAATTTTGAGTCTCGACTTTGGTGCAACTTTTGCACATGTTGCATAATTCAACAAAGAGTCGACAAGGAACGCACAGCTCCACAATGGACACACACACACACACGCACACACACGTAGGCACACTTATACAGAGTGCACCTGTGCTCGCAAACAGGCCGTGGTCCAGCCCTTCTCCACACGTAGTCGACGTCCCTTTCATTTCGATTTTGGAGGCTACTGCGACTACGCAATTACCATGAACAACAACGCATGGCGTAGTAGCAGGAGGAGGGCAAGTGGGGGAACGGGGGAAGAAGGGGGTGCGGGGAGAGGAGTACGGCCTGCGTTGGAAAAGTCGTAAATATTCCAAATGTCATTTTGAAATCCTAATTTACGCTTCGTCGATCTAAAATGCACATTTGCCCGAGTCGCAACGAGAGAGAGAGAGAGAAAGGGAGTGGGAGAGAGAGCGACGCACAGTGCACGCACTGCAATTTGGCCTCCTCCTCCCGCTCCTCCTCCATCTCCTCCCGCTGCTCAAACTGTGCAGCAATCTTCAGCGGATAGCACGTCCTCCTCATCGGGATTGGCATGCCTCATCATCATCATCATCATCATCACCGTCATCATCATCGTTGGCATCGACATCGCCAACGTCAGCATCAACGTTCGCTTTGCAGCGCCATTTTGTATCGAAACATGCAATCAAAATTTTCAAATTTTCTCTCTCTGTGTGTGCTGTGCGGCAATCGAAGAGAGGAGGTGAAGTAGGGGGGAGGGGGGTGGCTACTGTGTACCCAGCTCAAACAGACACACGCACCGAGTGAATTACAATCAGCACACAATTCAACGAAAAATGCCGTCCAATTTCTAAATTGTGAGCCAGCTCCAGCTCAGACTGTAACCCATTACCCATGGCACGCTACACCATCCCTCCCCTCCCCTCCCCGCCCCTCCCCAGCCCTGCAACTGCCAACTCCCTTATCGGACCAGGCTGCATCGCATCGCATCGCATCTCCTTTCGCCCGCCCCCCTCTCCGTGGGGCGCGTTAGGAAAATTAGTGCATTTTGGGCCCAAAAACAATATGTTTTCCAAAGCGGCATTTCCATTTATGTTGCATGTTGTGCACACATTTCCGCAAATGCAACGCAGCTGCCTCACCTACCCCTACCCCCTCACCCTTCCCCCCTAACCTTCCTTCCTCGCTTGCTGTAAAAGCAACGCCTACACCGACCTCGGCTACACCATTTGCACATATTTGCACTTGTGCCTGCTGTTTGGATATCGGCTATTGCACTGCGATTTGCCATCGCACCCTTCCCGCTGCCCCCCCCTTTCCTGCACGCAGCACCCCCCTTTGCTCAGTGCCAACTCATTGGCAATTCCGTTTCGGGGCTCCTTGATTGCAACGTAGCGAACCGAACCGATCGAGTCGGAAACTTATCAGGCACTTTTCGCTCATTTTGTCAGTGATTTATAAAGTTTTGCCAAGATATTCACAAATGAAGGGTATGTTTTTGGAATTCAAACCTTCTCCCTACTTTTTAAAACCCCCTCGAAGTAGATTTTACTATAAATAGTTTGCCTTTAATAACTTTTGACCTAACTTTGTGCAAAGGTATGTAACAGGCAGAAGAAGGCGTAGGAGAGCTCATAAAGTATTGTATATATTCTTGCTAAGGATTTCTATTCGAGGTGATTTAGCCATGTCTGTCCGTCTGTCCTTCTGTCTGTCTGTCTCTCCTTCGGTTTGTCTATCTGTTTGTCTGTTTGTCTGTCTCTCTGTCTGTCTGTCTTTCCTTCTGTCTTTCCTTCTGTTTGTCTCTCTGTCTGTCTTTCTCTCTGTCTGTCTGTCTTTCTGTACATCTTTCTGTCTGTCTTTCCTTCTGTCTCTCTGTCTGTCTGTCTGTTTTTCATTCTGTCTGTCTGTCTGTCTGTCCTTCCATCTGTCTGTCTGTCTGCCCGTCCAGTATTAAACACAGATCTCAGCTATTATAAAAGCTAGAGACACCAAATTTTTCACAATTTCAGATTGAGATATTGGTTGAGCCTACTTTTAGGATAAGTATTCGCAAGGAAGTAAGTTTTTTTTTTTTTTTATTATTATTAAACGAAATTATTTAATTGACTAGCGTACTATTACCCTTCTTGGACAACTTAATTTAATCGCAATCAATTTAAATGATTCTTAATGTCTAAGTTATTTACAAAGATTATATGATTATGAGTATTAAAGATATATTAAAGATGAAATGGAATGTTTAGGTAATAAAATTTAGAAGATCATAATTAAGTAGGATTTATGTCAAGTCCCAGTCAGTCAGGCCTTGAGGGTAGTGAAGTAAGTAAGTATTTGTAGCATGAATCATTTATATATGTCAATATTGCTCAAATCTAAAAGTGTTCTATATATTTTATGTGACATCAAAACTTGCGTTTTGCTGTCAACTGAATTTGTGTCAGATTTGACAGCTGCAAAAATGGAATGCAAATCTCAGTGAAAAACTGAGAGAAATCTATGAATTGTGCCTGCAGCGGAGATGAGGTACATTAAACTGGCGGAAAGTGCGCCAAATCCTTTGACAGATGACATGAAAATTCGCTTTTGAACACGTCTTTGGGGCGATATACCTAGCTACCGGGCTAAAGTAGATGCGTGACGAGTGAGGCAGTTGAAAACCCTTTAGCGCAACCCAAATATGGAGCATGTTATATCAATCTCATGTGTGCGATGCATCAAGGCGAATTGACAACGCATCGTTCAGATCAATAACGCGCTGCGAAGTCGTCTATAAGGTCGAGCAACCCCCGAGCCGAATTGGTGACAGTTACAATTCGAACAAAAAGCGAAATGATGCGAAAGAGTTCTTCTGTATGTTTTTTTCTATCCGATATATGTTTTTACTTTTTCGCAACCCTTTTGGCAAAATGAATTCGGAACGGCGTAAAAAATTGCGCCACTCGAGGGCGAGCGGAACAAACAAGTGTAGAGTGGGCAGGGTGGAGGGAGGGAGGAGTGGGGAAGGGGATGGGGATGGGGAGGAGGGAGAATGCTGTGAAGCGGAAATGAAATTAAGCGAAATATGCTCGCGACCCGCCAACATGGAATTAATCAATTTAATCTGTTAAGCTAAAGGGTAAAGGGAAAGGGAAGGCAAGGGAGGGGAGGGGAGGCTATGGGAGAGGTAGTTGGAAGGGGGAGGAGTTACTGGGGCTGGTCGATCGACAACGTGGGCTGGCCATTAGCATGATTTAATGCCAGCTCCAAGGCGGGTCGACTCATTAGCATAAAAGTTCTTATGCGTATTCCGAGAAACTCTCCGAGAATTGAAGCGATTCAAGCGATTCTCTCAATGCTTGAATTTACAGCTGACAGCTTGTGAAAGTATCGTAGTATCTCTCACCATCCCCCTGTCCCCCCCCCCCACACCTCCCTCTCCCATCCACTTTTACTGTTGTCCGACTACTATCTCAATCGGTTACTGTATAATTTTTATGATATTGCGCGAGTGTGTTTTATTTTTTACGATTCTTGCCTTGCTCTCAACATTTTATACTCAATTAATTCATCATTATTCGAGTTTTTCTTTGCCGCCTTTTCGTTCCTCCCTTTCTCTCTCTCCCTCTCTCTGTTTCTGTTTGTTTTTGTCTTTCGTTACAGCAGCCACTTTGGAGCAGATGCCACATCTTCGTGTTCAAGATCTGTGTAAAACGAACCCATCAAAATTTTGGTCGTTTTTATGATTTCAAGCGAATTTTTCGTTTTCTTTAGTTTGTTGTTTTTTTTTTTGTTTTGGGCCTTTGTTTAATTTGAATTTATTTACATTGAAATTCAATATTTGGTAAATGTATTTTTAATTTTATTGCCCCTGTTGATTATTAACCGAAAATGGTGTTGTATCAAATCGTCATCGTATCGCATCGTGCGATGCAGAGGAATGTCCAATCGAACATTTCGAATACCCGAAAAAGCTACAAAGCTGTTGAGGCGACCTTATTGCATTATATTGAATATAGTATGTCATGTCGTATTTGACACATCTCAGAGAGCTGTGAAACTCTTATCGACCCGATCTGTCTGGCTAAGCAGTTAAAGTGGGAATCACTTCGGCCACAGATTGATTTTTCTTCAGGTTCTAATTGGTTGGAAAGGGAGTTGAGCTATAAAAAAGTGGGATATATTCAGGGAGTTGAGTGAAAAGTAGTTCAGAAATTAATATTAATTAAAGAAAGTTTACAATTTGATAAGCAGTGTGCATATAATATATATAAGAACTGTATTTATTATTTATTATGCAGATATTTGCCGAAGTAACAATTATGTTATCACAGACAATTTCCTTGACATCCAAATTTATATTTATCCCTTCTCAATCATTCGTTATGAACATTGTTCCTCATGTTATTACTAATATTTCGTCAATTGTTTATTTACATTTGTCATGTTGCCCAATGGAAATATTGTCATAGGTTCTGCACTACCCGAGTACCCGAGTAGCCCGCGACACCCTGTCGCATGTTCCAGTTGTATTTGTGTACTCAAGTGATTTGGTTCGGCATTCGGTCGAGTGAGTGACTCGAGTGGGGCCCTCGTCTTTCAAATGATTCATAAATTGTAGGCAACCCACTTGAGGTCGTGCCAGAGGTAGACGAGCCAGGCAGTGATGGTGGAGGGGCAGAGGGAAGGCAGTCGATCTCTCATTAGTTTCCAGTTGTTTGGACTCAACACATTTGTAACAATATTTGTGAACTAATTTTAGAAACGAAGTCAACTAGGAAAGGAACTGTTCCTCCGGCTGGCGGCGGCCAAATTGACAGCTCAAATATTTCAGGACAGATTTTTGACGTGCTGCCCGTGTTTTGTCATTGACATTGTCGTGAAGGGAGGAGTGAGGCAGGGAGTGAGCCAGAGAGATATTGTGGGCCTCCCCCGATTGCTGCAGACAAACGGGCTGCACTTCATTTGTGCCGCATGGATAAACAAAGCAGACGCAGCTGAGTCGGTGGCTGCGGTGGCTACATCCACCGATCTGAACGCTCCGAGTGATCCGAGCGATCTGACGATCCTCTGCCGCGTCATGCGCCATGCGTCGCCACATTTTCTAATTGATTTTAAAATGTTTCAGTTTGTATAAATAATTGCGTTTTTGACATTCCCATTCCCAGTCCCAGCCCCCCCTCCCCCTTTGTGCTTGTATTCCATATTTTGGTGGCCCCGACGAGGGGCCCCGTCCCCTTGGTCCGTCCTCCTCCCTGGGGGGACTTTGGTTAATTGCGCGACAGGCGCATTTCGGTTCGCTTCGGGAGCTTACGACAAAATGCAATATTACAATAATTTAATTTATGTTTGCCATTTATTATTTTCTAAATTGTTTTGGAACGTGCCGCCAGCAGTTTGCCGCGATCCATTCACATCCCCCTCTCCCACACGCCTGCCATAAATTTCGGCAACTAATGATTTGACTATTTTTGGGCCTCTTCGAGTGCAGTGCATCTCATGGATGCATCTCGCCTCGCCCGCACCATAATCCGTGGCAACCTGAAAACTAATCCTTTGCCTGCGTTCCGAATGGGAGGTTTACGTGCCGAACTCATAATGGAGGCCAATTAATTGAACTCCCCGGCATCACCACCCCCACCCTGCCCGCAGCCGGTAAATGCCTTCGAATGAGCTGAATGATGCGCCCAATTCGTGGCTTGAGTTATGGAAATGACTAATGAGTGCGCGACTGAGTGATTCGAATGTAGCGGCAAATGCATTTTGAATTGGTTTTTATTCTATATTTACCATATAGTCATGTTTTGTGAGGAATATGACTGGTTAGTTGTATTTGATCAGAGCTAGTGGCCTCCGGGGCAAGTGGAGCTTTGTATCTCAGCGAGAGCTTGGTAGTTTGTGATGTCTTTGTTGATGATGGTGATAGATAAAGGTATAACAGGAAGATCGTTAGAAATGCAATAGAATTGTTTAGTTAATACATGAAGACTGTTAAAAAAGAGAGAGGTAGGTTTAGTCATGTTTTTATCGAAATAATCTCACTAGATGAAGAACTCATTGTAAGGTTGGGATCTTCAAGAGAACTTGACATTATATAAGAGCTTAAATTGCATCATAATGAGGGTATGTCTCCTTATATCATTGAATAATTTTTAAAATTTTATAAAGTTGAAAGATTAGTAATATAGAGCCTAATTTTCTGTGGAATCTAAAAGATTGTATATCATTTATAAACACTCTACATTATAAACTCTTTTTACGAATTAAACACTAGCTCTACAAAGGAAAAACCTTATCGAAGTTTCTATACGAGCATGTGAAGAGAAAGTTCTAAGTAGGAAATATTTATTTTTAGTTAATTATAGAGTTTTGGCGACCTTTATTTTTCATCATTTTAGAATAAAATTAAATTATTAAATTAAAATTATTTTATTCAACTTGATCTTGACCTCGAGCCAGCCACCAAAATGATTTTTAGTTAATTTCAAATTTTTGATTTATTACCAAATTTAATTTTCAAATCTAAATCTTAAACTTTTATTTTTTATTTTTTACTTTTTCTTTTTTTTATTTTTAATAATTTCTAATTTTAATTTAAAAAATATAATCTAATTTTAATTTGAAGTCGACTGTCTTAGTTGCCGTTAAATAAAAAAATTAAAAAAAATAAATAAATGTATAGTCAAATAAAGTATATTTCAATATATTTCTTCTACTTTTAGCAAGGTGAACATATTTTCCTATGTGCCCAACTAAACTTCAACATTTAATGAGAGAAGGTAAGAGAAAAACAGTATAGAATAAGTCAGAGCTAACTTAAGGGCATTCAAGATCAAAATTCAAGATTGAGGATCTCTCTTAGTAGATCTCTCTTCAGTTCTTTATATATAATTGTGCAGGTGAAGTTATTTATAAGTTCCTCAACGATAGATACTTGAAAGCAGCACTTAGACCTGCCCAATTGTTCTCTCTCAAATCTCCCTCATATCTTCTGCAAATACCAATAGCTAGCTTTGTAATTGATAAATATCCTTGGCAGACACACACTGCCAATACACACACACACCCCCCACCCCATCCCCATACACACACCTCATTCTAACTGCAGTTCCTCGATTTAAACATTGGCTTGGGCAGGAAAAACATACGAAATGCGATGTCGTCTTGGACTTTGTTTTCCAAGGGATGAATCAATTTGCTACCAAATGTATAGGGTAGCAGGGGGAGAAGGGAGGGGGATGGGGGATAAGGGAGCGTGGCACACAGTTTGTTGACCCAGCTCCAGAGTCTAAGAACGAGAGGGAAGGTTCAATTGGCACCAGCGACATTTTACACCACGACGCCTTGTTTACATGCCACCAAAGAGAGGAGGACAGGGGAGGGAAGAGAGAAAGAGAAAGTGGAGGCGAGTGCAGCAGAGAAGGCGAGGGGGGAGCCCCAGCTCAGCTTAGTGTGGAGCGAAAGTGAAAACACTTGAATGAAAATGAAAATGAGAAGGAGGAGGAGAAGAAGAGGGCAAGAGAGGGGGGGGGGGAGAGAGGAAGAAGCAGCATATAACGCCAACGCCAACAGATGCGTCGCCTGATGCCACATTAGAAGGAGAGCAAGAAGAAGAAGTAGCAGCAGTAGAAGACGTTGCTTGCACCCCCAACTTGCCACCAGTTGAGGCTACTCGCATTTCACTTAGGCTGCACTGCAACAGCTCTAGACCCTCCCTCCTCCTACTACAATCACTGCCTTCCTTCTCTGCAACTCCCTTCGTCTCTTCCCCCGCCTCCAACTAACGAATTCGGGGGCAAGTTTTGCACTTGAATTGATTTGTCGCCGGCAACTGCAATTGAAAGCAAAGTAGCAGGAGGCAAGTTGCTTGCGAGGGGTGTGGGGGTTGGTAAGCAGCGGAGGGAGTGCGACTTTTTATTGCTTCCGCTGCAAACATAACTGCACGCTCCAAGGCGCTCAAAGGATTCGCAGTTGCCTGCTTGGCTCAGACCAAGGCCAATATTTGCTTTGGCCACGAAATCATTTCATTAAATCAGCGCCATGTGGGGCAGGGGCAGGGGCAAGGGGTCATGAGGCAGTAGGCATGCGGCAAGTGCTGTGTGTAAACAAAACGCCTTCCTGCCGCTTGCCACGTGCCACGTTCCTGCCCCCACTTGCAGCCGACGACATTATGTAACATATTAATAATGAAATCGCTCATAAAATTATAGCAACACCCTCAGAAGGAGTGAAGGAGAGAGAGAGAGAGCGAGAGAGGGTGCAAACGGGACTTGCGTGTTGCAAGTTGTTCATGCCACAGCGGCGCCTGTTCGCACATTGTCGCGCCAGGCAGTGGCGTAGAAGGGGGCAACCCTGCACGAGTTATGAAATTATTTTCCATAATGAGCGTGTGTCTCGTGTCGCCTCGTTCACCCCTCGTCGCGATAATCTTTTGTGCACCCAACAAAAAGCAAAGTCAACATATTTCGATTTCGATTTCCATTATTTCCCCTTCCCCCACTGCCTCCTCGTCGCGCCTTCGTTACAGTTTTTAGCCGGAAAATGTGCGCCGCGTGCCGCTATTTAGCGTCGATTATGGCAGCGAACATATTTCTCACCATCCTCCCCGTCTATCTGTCTGTCTGCATCCTGTCGGGCTTTGCTTATCCTGTCATCGCTGGAATATGCTGACGCAAAGATGATTTCGTTTTCCGTCGCCCTGTCATGATACACCATAAGTCTCCCAGCCGGAAGAAATCCCAGCAAAATGATGCCCATAAGCGGAAACGGGTTGGTAGCTTACAACTGCCATAAGGACGAAGGATTTGTTTAACATATAATCCGCCAACTAGCTGGCATTTCTACACATAAATCATGCTACTGTGCTGCGGATGATATCATCTCCATGTGGCTGGGGGAGGGCGTGAGATGTTCATGGTGACTGGTGAGGAGATGAGCTTGAAAAGTATTGTAGAAGTTGTAAGTTGTGTATGATATAAATATATGTATATAAAAGTATTATTAATATGTGTATTACTATTTCAATATCTGGGATTTATAATACAGTATAATGTGGAATTGATCTTGTTCAATTGAAAAATGTTGTTGAAGGAAAAGAACACGTAGAACATTTAAAACCCCTATTGATTGGTGTCTATATAACCTTAGCATACAGATAGTAACAGTAGAGCATAGAGATACATATTCTATATAATTTGAACTAATACTTATGTCTTTATCTGTCTATATACTATTGTACTCCTAAATGTACCTGCAGTATATTAACTAAATGTCAACAGAATTCCTTAACAATAAACCAGAAGTATAATTCCTTTTACCTTTATATATTTTCTAAAATAATTAATGTTTAAAGATAATTTATCATACAATAACAACCTGATATACCACATAAATATAACACTTTTTAGATGCTCCTAACCTCAACTTTATCCATAAGATGCTCTTTAACCCAACTACATCCAGAAACAGAAGAATTAAAATAATTATTATTGTATTTTAACATATAAAATACTTTGTTTTAAAACCCTTTCACAACTAAAAATCCTTTTGGTAATTAAACATAGGTAAGTTAAATAAATGTTGCCACTATTTGGGAAATATACGAAATATCTCATACATAAGGAAAGAATTCGTCACGCTCAGCTGGCGTTCTTGCAGCGAGCACGAACAAAGGGTTTGTTTGCCAATTAGAGTTGTCCTTGAGGGCGATTTCTCCATTCCTTCTTCGCCTTGGACTGCACTGACAGATTTCACGCACAGATATTGAAAAATGATGTCTGTCAATATTTGCATATCATTCCAAGGAGGAAATATCGAACGCGCAGCGTGACGACATTGATATTGCACGAAGCGCGATGCGAGGCATGTTCCGTGGAACTGTTCGGGGAAGGACAACAGGCAACGCCCACTGGCAAATCCTTTGGCAACAAAAGGGTAATGGCTGCAAATCCGGTACGCTGTATGCAAATGCTCGATGACCAGACCCGACCGGACCCGACAGGACCTGGGCCTGGAGAGAGGTACCGCTGTAAGCCGTGCTTAATTAGTACGCAAAATATTTGCCTTAATTGTCGCACAAACAGGACGAGAACGCCGAACGCCGCTGCGGACGACAAGAAGGATGAGAAAATATAATCCCTTCGATCGGATTTTCCGGTCAGCGAGTGGCCGAAGACCGGACCCGACAGTGTCTACCTGCCCTGAGGATGAAGAAATTTGCACTAGTTTTCGCGCTTGATCCGGCAGATCTCAGTGTTCTCGGCTGATTGATCCTGTTTGCGGGACATTTGCCAAGATGCGGTGAGGCGGCTCT
Organism: Zaprionus ornatus; assembly: GCA_018904035.1. Classification (NCBI taxonomy): domain Eukaryota; kingdom Metazoa; phylum Arthropoda; class Insecta; order Diptera; family Drosophilidae; genus Zaprionus; species Zaprionus ornatus. Next base: position 12,635,345 of record JAEIFZ010000002.1, on the reverse strand, counting down.
AAAGCCAACAAAGACCGCCGCCCTAGTCCATTGTCCATTGTCCCGCTTGTCTCTTTCTCTCTTCTTCCCTCTTCAACCGGTTTAGCTCCAGCTGTGCCTGAGCCGACTGGGTCGGATTAGTGCAAGCACCCGACCGATTCGTAGGCGTTGCTATTGAGACAGTTTACCGTACACTTAGTTCGGCTTTGTTCAGCGTCTTCCCCTCCTCCGCTTCCTCCTCTTCTTTGCCGTGCCTGCTCGATTGATTTGTCAAAAACCGCACTAACTGCCAAAGTATTTCATTGACCACCTACCTGCCCGAACTACCGCAGCCCAGGCAGCCCTCGTAGAGAAGCCGCCCGGACTGCAGTGGAGCCTAACCAGTAGCGGAGTGCAAGTCGCATGCTCCAGCGGCCTGCCGAAATAAATCAATCAATTAAATTTTTATAAACATGGAAAATATGCGAATGCTTCAAAAAACATCTAAAGTGAGCAGCAGTGGGGGCTACTCGACTAAGAAATACCCTGTGCAGTACTAAAAAGAGGCATAAAGTTGCTTCACCCCTGTGTAATATAATGTCGAGCACTCTAAATACCTCGATCTCTGATTATACCTTAGACACCCCTTCTTCTGTTAACTAAGATGGTAACCCTAAAATGAAATAACTTGCATAACTTCTATGCCTATAATCCGATTGCACTGATTTTTTTAGAATAGTTTCATATCATAAGTATCAAAGCCGACACCAAATTTCAATATTATAATATTGTAACCATAGTTAATAAACCTATTTTTCGATTTTCAGGTTATGTTCACTTGGCAATCAAAATTTGAAAAATATTTTAGCTGCGTATTGAAAAGAACAGCTCACATATTAAATTTAATGAATCTAACTCTTATAACAGTTGAGATCTGGCAGTTTTCTTATTTAAAAAAGAGATAAACGTACAATAGGCCAAGGTTTTAACAAGAATAAAAAAGTATTTGAGTACACTGTATGTACTATCATGCTTTTCTTAATTTCAAAGATCTTCACCAACTGAGTCTACCCGCTTATTAACCAATTCCAGTGGGTACCGCGCATGAGATCGCCGCAGAAGTCCACTCTCCAGTCTGTAATTAAAATTTCAGCTAATATATCTCCCGGGCCGAGGCAGGCCTCGCTTTTTTGGCCAGCGTGCGACAAGCATATGACAGTTTGACAAAGCGACGCTGACAAGTGGACCCAGCCCGACGTGCAGCCCCAAACGATGCGTTTTGGAATTCGCGGTATGTCCGTCGACATTGGGGACAAAAATCATATTAAGACAGGCACATTATAAAACGACATGAGTGGTCAGGGGCGGGGTCAGGGGGCTGAGCGGGCAGCAAGCTGGCGGCAGGGCGCATAACTTGGCTTATTAAAAAGCAGCAAAAAGCGCCCGCAAAATTGGGCCTGAGAAATGCCCCAAAATGGTCTGCAGCGAAGCGCAGTCTAAGCGCCACTTAAGCAACGGGTTTGCAGAGGGTCCCAACAAGAGAAGAGGAGGAGGAAGCGGAGGGAGAAGAACTGAGGGGCCAGTCGCATTTCGAACGGCGCCATTCATTGTCCGAGCACATTCTGCCCCGAAATTGTCATTGAACTTTTCGCCGAAATTCTTCTCGAAGTAGATCAGATCGCAAGATCGTCTTGCGCTCAACTCACGATGATCTTCAGCTGCGAAATGGGAGTATTTTGATGAGAAACTCGTTGATTACTCGCAGCATTACATGGCGAAGGGCTTCACGTCAGGGTCCCTCATAATCCCCACCTAATTATGCGAATTCTGCAGCCAGTAATGCGAGCAAATTGAACCATTATCCGTTTAATTATAACTCATTTTCATATGTTTGCAATAATTGGCGATAAAAAGGCTAAATTAATTGCAGTTTAGCTGGCACTGCAATTAACTGAGTGCAATTTATTTATGCTATGTGAAATTTGCTTAATTGCGAATCATTTTTCAAATCAATTATAATTTGCTTGCCTTCGAAGGGGTGGGCAAGAAAGGCAGAAACTAATGTAACCTATTCAAATTTATTTAACCAATTCACGCTTAAACTGCAAATAATTGTGTGAATTAATAATACATAATCAAAATTTAAAAATAACAAAAATTAAACTTTATAATTAATTTATTTATTTTTTTTTTTTTCATTTGATTTTGATTGAATAAATTTGACTATATGATTTGTTTTAATTATAAAGTTATATACATTTGGTTACATTTCAATTATTTGCTACAATTTTCATGCATTTATTATATATTCAAAAATCCAGTCCTAACCAATTATTCCTTATCTGAAGGCCCCTTCTATCGATTAAAATAAAACTATTTCCCTTTCATAGTATTTGACAAACTATGGTATACCATATACTATAAAAATACCTCAAACAGTATAACCATAACCATATTTCATAAAAATAACCTCAAATTCCTGGTAATTAAATAAGATAAGAATCGTTCAATACTCGCTCCAGCTGCTGCCTTGTCCACCCCTCCACCCCACTGTGCCGCACACTGGGGCGATTGCTTGCACACAAATGCCATAAATATCGCGGCCGATCGGCCAGGCATATATGATAATGATGACAGGAACACAGAGAAAGAGAGAGAGCGAGAGGGAGGCAGACACATTCTGCGGTGCCGCAGGCGCAGGCAGTAAAAATTTTCAAAAATATCATAATTTTTGATTCCGACGAATCGCGGGCCACGTTCGGGCCATTAAAGGGTTCGAATGAAGCCGTAAAATGCAACAATAAATTATGCTAAAACTAACATCAATTACAGATCGTAAAGCCCGCCACTGGAGCAGAGATCGGAGGGGGGGCAGTACGGGGGCAACTGCAACTGCAAATGAACCACAATAAAACCGAAAACGAATACTCGAAATAGACATAGATCGGGTGGGAATATCCATATGTATATGGTGCGTATATATACAATGCACCCGATCGGGCGACTCGTTAATATCATATCAAACTCACAGTGAGAGCCAGAGGGGGAAGAGATCGAGCCGTAACCCGTATCATCATCTCTGTCATTGTTTCAATAGAAAACGCATAAAACTTGAGAAAATTGAAACAAATTTTACAGAAGAAAAACAAATGGAAACGCGCGCGAGCCGCGCATGCCGGGAAATTGTCGATGAAAAGCGCACGATTTTATGGATATTTGTTTTTCGCTGGTAATAATGCCACCAGTTGTACGAGATAAAGATTGAATGTGTGAGTGAGATGGGGCTAGTCGTGTCATAGGGTTGCATTTTTATGGCTTTTCAAATGTTTCCGCAACGAGGCCCACAGAGAAATCTCTCTAAGACGATCATAAAATTTTGATTTTTCCACAGAGAGTCGCGAGCGAGCTCATCCTTGGCCTTGGACGGGCGGGTATGTTTACCAATAATAGAAGATAAATTGTCTGGTTTACATTTAGAGCAGACATCACAATGCGCGATCAGCGACCCGTAACCCATGACCCGCGCCTCGACCTGCCTCGTAAACACTCGTTTTATGGCCCCGTCTCAGGCAGCCCTTGCCTGCCCATTCGTTGCATCCTTTCCAGGATGTCGAAACGGTACCTGGCTGAGCCCATCATCAAGTGTCTACTTCGTCCATCCTTCACACCATCCTCCTCCTCTCCCTCCCTTGCCTACCCCCTTCCCATGCCGCCTTTCCTCACGACACGCGCTCGTAAAAACTTTCGATCGCAACCTTATCGATATTTCGAGATGCAATTAAACCTAATTATAGCAAACCCTTTTCGCAGTTTCACATCTCTAGCCGTCTCTAACCGTCTCTAACCGTCTCTAGTCGTATATCGTCTTATCGGCGAGCTCTTAAAATTTTCTTCTAATTGCGACTAATTGTGCGACTAATCCAATTCCCACTTTAATTACTCCAAGACGACGCGCCTCGAGCGCCTTCTTCGAGCTACTGTGCGGATCGATAAAAGAGCACAACGATTCGAAAGTTTATGGGTATTTTAATTCACATTATATCCAGCATATTCCTATGTATCATATATGACTTCTGGGAAAAGCAATCTTAGTTTGTTTAATTTCGAAATATGTGGCAACGAACTTCTTAGGGGAGTAATTTAGACTAGTATTTGGAGATAGATCTTTTAGGGAATAATATAAGTTGTTCTTTTATGTAACCAATGAATTTAAATGAAGATAATGATTTAGATTTGGTTTTAAATATTGAGACTTTTTAACTTTTATGAATATATTGTGAAATCTGCTGTGTTTCTACAGTGTCTCTTTAGGATTTTAGATAAAGTTGATGGTTGATAGTACTTCTAGGGAAGGTAAGTATATATACATCATTGGTATTTGAGGATAAGTATCCTAACTTGCATAGTATGTTTGAATTGTTAAGATTTCAGATCTTTCTTTGAAATTGTTCATATTATTTATGCAATTTATCAACGATTTAATGTCTCATACTTTTACAATACTTATACCATAACCTCATTTATTCCCCTTATATGTTTTATCGCTCCTTCAATTCAAAATAAATGTTCGCTCTCTCATAACTCTCAGCATAATGAAAAGCTCTTAACTTTTCCGTCCAAGTTAATTTTCAACAATTCCGTCCGTTTTCATTTTTTTTGCAGAAATTGCACACTCGCTGGGCAAACACAGAGGGGCGTGGCAAGGGGAGGCATTGTCAACAATTTGTGAAGTGATTTTTTGCGGGCGAATGCAGAAGAAGACGCTGAAGAGGCGCGCAAATTGTTGAACAGTGTTGAACAGTGAAATTGTGCAAATATAATGTTCACAGAAAATCAACAAGGGAGGGAGGTAGAGAGGCGGGCAGAGGGAGGTAATAGGGAGGGGTGCGTGCGCGTTAAGTGAGTGCAATTGACAAAGGAAGTTGGCAATGAGAGTCGAGGGGCACTTGAGAAATTATGCGTGCATGCGAGGCACAAGGCAGCCGCAGAAGGGGAGTTGTGATGGTGAAGGAGGGAGCGGTAGGCAGGGGGCGTGGCATGCGGTCGCTGCGTACACTTGAGTTTGCCAAATGAATTGATTCGATTTGGCATCAAATTGAGCATTATCGAAATAAGACAAGCTCGAACAGGATGCTACATGCACGCACACGCCAGGATGCCGAGTGGCGCCAGTTCCCATGTCCGTGTCCATGTCCATGGCCATGTCATGTGATGTTATGAATTCTCGCCCAGTTGCACCTTCATCCTTATCGGGCCAACGGGGCAAGTTATGAGGCAGGCGGCGCCTCACGTCCTGCAATTGTATCTGTACCTGCAGTACCTGCACCCCTGCCCAGTTGAGTACCCTACTCTCATCACCTCTACTCTCTCTCTTTCTCTCCTCTGCTCTTCTCTGTCCACGTTTTTTGTCCACTTGTCGCCAATTCGGTTCTCTGTTAGATTTTCATTCAGGTTCTGCAGGTAGAAGCCAAAATTGACTCTCAGTTTTTCCTCTTTTGTTTTTTCCCTCCTTTATTTTTTAATTATTATTGCCTCGGGTCAGGGCACACACACACACACACACACACGCACACAAGGAAATCCTTTTTTAATATCGCTCAGTCAAGGGCCGCTTGCACAATTTATGGCATTTACTGTCTCGCTCCCACTCCCTCCTTCTCTCTCGCTGTCCTGCTCTCGATGAGTTGTTGACATTTTCCTTATCTGCGTCTCGTAATTCCAACTTTACGCCGTATCCTACGCTCTATCAATGAAATATTGATCGACTCTCAGGTCTATGTATGTGTGTGTGACAGTGTGTGTGTGTGTGTGGCTCTATGAAGATATCATTATGCATTGGAAACCTTCTCTGATTTATGCGTAATTACAAGATTCCAGTTCGGGCTTACCTGCCACAGTTTATATACGGGAATATAGGGGAATATTTAAATATTGTGCTATAAAAATGTTTATAGGGTATCACCCTCACCCTCTGGCAGTTTATTAAAGGACACTCTTGACCAAGTCCATAAATGTTATTCAGGTTTTTATATCGCGTTGATTGAAAGATTTATGTTGCGGTTCCTTAGAGCTCTTCCTGAGCTCCCTCCAGACTCTTACTGACTTCTCTTAGAGTTCTCCTTGAGTTCTCCAAGGTTCTCCGTGACCAATTGATTTGGCTACTGATGACTCTCAGTGGTTGATTGATTGACACTATCAGAACAGAACAGAAAATCTCATTTAATGAACTTCCCTAATAGTTAAAAGGTAAATATATTTTATTGCTTTTATATGTTCTATTAAATGATGTTGAGTTTAATTAAAACTTTCTTAATTTTGAGAAATACTCAAATATTTTCAAAATCAACCTTTATTGAACTATGGGAATGTTTTTATTACGATTTGAAGATCAACTAAGATTTTTCAATTGATATTTAAATTATATTTTCAATTGATTCACTTTTTTATTTCATTATTTCTTTTATCTTTGTTTAACAAAAATCATCATAAAGTAAGTTTCAACATTATTCCATTGTTCATCGATAAATTCTTTAGCAGATCTATTAAGATATTGAGATCAGTTGAAGCATTCAACATGAATGAACATTAAAATTTATTTTGTACTAGTCGAAGAATATCGTATGTGTAAAAGTATCTTAAAGAAACAATAGTAAGACAAAGCTACAATAGTAACTTCAAGCTTCTATGGCCAAAACAATTTTAAACAGTTTCCCAGTATTCCCAGTATTAGATCTATAAGATATGTTAACCTTCCCCCTATCCATCCCACTGCTCTTTATTCCTCCCACTCTAAGCCGATGATCGTTTGATCTTTTCAGTGCACTTGAAATGCACGTCGAATCGTCGAAAAAGTGGAACCAACTGCTCTTTAATAAGCCATAGAGGCCCCCAGTAGCCCCAGTAGAACTCGAAGAGATAGGGAGAGAGAGGGAGAGGGGGTGCAGGGCAAGGGGCCTGTGAAATGAGGTTCAGCTCATAAAGCAAACATGAAACGCGTCTGTCAGCGATTTAAATGAGTTCGCGTTTTGATAGAAATTTTCAAGACAACATGCTCGGAATGCTAATAGAGATCGGAGGTACTACGACTTGAGGTCTGGAACGTATCGGGGTCTTCTATTTTGTGGGTCTCTTTCTTGGGCAGGCGGCGAAAATGTTCAACATTAAAATCAAATAAAATTTTTGTAAATTGTTAAAGTTCTGAAAACGAGAGAGGGAGAGATAGGGCGAGAGAGAGAGAGAGAGAGAGGGATAAACGTGGTCATAAAACCCCTCGCCCCTTCCCTTCCCTGGGCACGTTTGTATGCACAGTGGAATCACTTGTTGAATTTGCCATAATTTTTATAGGCAAAGTGTGAAAAACGCGGAGAGAACAAACGGAAAATGGGGAGGGGAAAATGGAAAATGGAAATTCGTAAGGAATGTGAAATCCTTTTTAGAGAGCGGAGGATCTGAGAATCGGCGTTTACTTAGGCTCCGCTTGGCCACCATAAAATCCTCTGGATAAACATTGCGCATGCCCGACGCGAACTGACCATAACTTTTATTTATTTACTTACTATATCTTACTTGCTCTCTCTCTCTCTCATCCACTCTCTTCTTGCCTTTCTCTCTCTCTTTTCTGTGCTCCTTTGACCCCGAACCGCCTCATAAATTTGTTGCCTGCTAGCGGAAGCGATTCCGTTTTTCCATGTTCGATTGTTTTTCGTGCTCTTCTTCTCCCTCCTTCATCTCCCCTCTTCCCTGCTTCCTTCGCTTACGTTTGCATTTTGTAAATTATTTTCTATTGGACTTATTCAACTTTTTTTCGATTTTTAATTAGATCGACAAAGAAGCCGCTCGATCATTAAAATGCGATGCTTTCTCCTAGATCGCAGCGCGGCGATAAGCAGAAAGGAGAAGGAGAAAGAAGAAAGGAGGAGAATTAGAAAGTGAAAAAGGGTATTAGAAACGGGGTGACAAAATCAGACTGCACGATTGCATATTGATTAAGGATGTGCGGGACAGAGAGAAGAGCGTGAAGAGAGGAAGGGAGAGGGAAAGACTGTTGGAACTACATAGCGGAACCTTCAATGAGAAAAGGCGTGAGGAACACTGGAAAAATAAAAAATTAGGTTTATTCCTATAATAACATAAAAACCTATATAGAAAATGTTCTTGTTTTCAAATATTTTCAACATGAAAGACAAAAAGCATACAGTGAAAATATTGTAGATATATTGTAAATTCTTTGCTTATGAAGTGTTTAAAGTCTCTATAGCGATTTAAGATTAGAAGAGTTTTGTTAAGAAATGTTTAAAACGATTTCAAGTTTAGAAATAATTAGAAAGTTAAGAAACATGAAATATTTCTAATAATAAACTCTTAATAAATAAATAAATACTTGAAAAGGGAATAAATCTCATTAAACAAATAACTTTATATGATTTCACTGAACAAATTCTCAAGAACTAACGAACTCTCCATTAAGTATTATTAAAATAAAGTACAATCTTTCCATAAACAAAATCAACATGGAATGTGGATTGAAATGCTAAAGAACCACCAAATTATTCATTCCTAGATATAACACCAGTATACTCGTATATACCTATCTCATCTTTTGTACATACAACACATAAATACAACCTTTCTATATTCCAATCTTAAACGGAATTTTGAATCTTTAATTTATTCAGCAATTGTTAAGAAATAATTAATTTTTATTGTCTTCGCATATAATTAACAAATTTGAATTAGCATTAAAAAAATGTTGTTATTCCTTGCGGTTTTTGTCGATAGTAAAAAGTATTTTATTGCCGCAATTTTTGGAACGCGCGGGCGCATTAAATAAAAATCGCGCTATTCTTTATGGCTATAAAGCTAATGGAATTTTGAATAAACAACGAAAAAAAAAATAGATTTACAAAAATGTTTTGTTTTTTATTTTAAATTTTGATGATCTACTTGAGCGATTATAACAAGCTGAATATGCATGTACGCACACACACATGGACACACACTCACACAGGTATAAATTGCCTGCACATAAAAATAACATTCATAACATACAATTAACATTCGAAGGGGAAGCGCTGTTAGCATAGCATTGCACGTTAACATTTTCGAAAATGCACTCGTAACAGCGTATAAGACTGTTAAGCTAACAGTGCGCGCATGTCAGTACGAAAGAGCGCGACAGACAGAGCGTTGTCCCTCTGCTGCTGCGCTGCTGCTGTTGCTCCACACAGAGAGCGAGTGAGTGAGTGAGCAGGCACGAGAGCGGGAGCAGCACAGAGAGCGAGAGAGAGAGAGAGAGAGCCAAGCAACCTGTAAGCATTCAATGTTGTTGCTGTTTTTGGTTATGATTATGAGAGTCTATCAAAAACTTGATGTGCGTCAGTGAGCGTATGTATGTTGCGTGTGTGTGTGTGTGTAACTGTATTGGCGTATCACATTGGAATATGATGGCAGCAGATATGAAAAGGGCAGCTACACACACGACGACGTCGCTGCCGACGCGCGGTTGGCTGCCTTCGACGGCGGCGGCGCAAGATGAGCGAATATGAGCGTTATGAATTATGTATTTGTTTTTGTATGTATGCATGGTACATAAACAAACCCTCACACACACTTAGGCACAGGCACGCACACGAGAGCGAGAGAGAGTGCGGGCAAGAAGGCGTATCGTTGTTGTTTTTGTTGCTTTCTGTTTTCTTACTGGTGCGCAAGGTGGCGATTGGCGTCGCCGTCGACGTCGCTGTCGCTGCTTTTTTGCGCCTCTGCTCGCATTGTTTTCTTTCTTTCATTTCCGACTCCTCTTCGGCTTGCGTATTTTATTGGCGCGCTCTTGCACTCTCTCTCTCACGGTATTTATGACAGCCCCCTCCCCACCTCCCTCCACACAACCCATGACGAATTTGACTTTTCGCTCTGCAGCAAAAGCGACGCCCGCTGCGACTGCGGCAGCTTTATGAATTGTTTTTTCTTTTCTTATTGTTATTTTTTCTTATTGGCTGCGCTGCTTGTTGAGGCAATTGTTGTTGTTGTTGTTGTCAAGTGGATTCGTTTACTGGGTGGGGTTTTCCTGTTTGAGGTTAAGGAGAATCTCAAGTTTTGTGTTTCGTTTAAAATGTCTGAATCTGGGCTAATTTAAGGCGGAATCCTTGCTATTTTGAACATGGGCTTGTCGAGGGGTAAACTGAAGTAGAAAGATTATTGAGGTTATGTGTGTAATTCGTAAGTATTCTATTAAATATCCATACATCATGTTGAACTATAATAAATTAAAAAAAAACTAATTCTTCTTTATGTTTATAAAAATCTTCAATAAATATCCACATTTCATATACTCTAAATCATTATCTTTATTTCTTTATATAAAACAAGAGATGTATATGTTGTTACTTAAAGTTAACTTCACTTTTATAACACTATATTTGGAATGCCTCAACAAAATCTTGAAAATCACTCGATAAAAAGTTAAAATTGTCTTAAGAACAATTGAAACTCTTATAAATGTTAAACTTTTGACGCATTAAGTGATTATCATAATATTTACGAAACTTAATTGAAACTGAAAAGGTTTGTTCGGTCAAAAAATAAAAAATAATGAATATTCATTCATGAAATACGAATAAATCTTGTGAGTACAAATTTCAAACCATGTTTCGCGACAACGAAGAAACGTAACTGGTTTTACGATCTGCTTAAAGCGGGAACAATCGATTAATAACGATTTCTGAACGCTCTGATTTATGAGTGTCGTGTAGAAATAATGAATAACTAAAGTGAATTGAACATTGAATCATGAAAACTGAATCATGCGCAAAAGTAATTCAACAATTGTTTCAAAATAATTACACGAACTAAATCTGAATAATACACTTTATAATGAGTTCTTTATAGCGTTATTTCCTAATTAACAAGGCCCCGAAATTATTTCTATTTCTGCTTCGATTTCTAGTTTCTTTATAAAAACCAGAAGCCCACAACTTATCGCCAGATGTGCGACAACTGACGCATAAAGACATTCTGTCGAGTATACCCTATAAAGATCATATAGGGAGGGGTGGGTGATGGGGGGAGGGGGGTAACTTAAAGACCAAATTAATCTTAAGTTTTTCTGAAATTACTGTGGGGTAAATCGATATATGAGGCAGAGTTAAGTAAAGTAAAGTAAAATAAAATAAAAAACAATAAGAAACAAAAAGTCAAAGAAGATGAGGAGGAAGAAGAGGAAGAGGGGGAGGAAGCAGAGAAACAACGAAGTGGGAGTTGCCAAAAGTCAACGAAGAGAAAAAGAAACAAGAAATGAAACATTTTGATGAATGGCTCATAATATGCCTCACACACACACACACACACACATACACACACGGGCACACACACCATTGAATTGACGAATAAGCGAAGCACCCAAAGCGGTCGCCGATAAGAAGGAGGGGGAGGGAGGCACGAACAATAGCAAAGAACCGAAAATCTTATAAAACCGAAATTAAAAAAAAGCAACAACAACAACTGAAACGGCGCTCATAACTGCGGCAAAGAGAGACAGAGATAGCGACCAAGAGCGAGCGAATGTGTGTGTGTGTGTGTGTGTGTGCGAGCGAGAGAGCGAGCGCGAGCAACACATGGCTGGGGAGCGCAGGCGTGTGAGTGCAAGCGAGATGGCAACTATCAAAGGGCCGTACGATGTAGATAGGAGGAATGAGAAGGGGGATGGGGAAGGGGGGCAACCAGTTGCCGTCGCATATGAATTATGATAAATTATTAATGCAGAGAGCGCAAGTGCGAGCGAGAGGGCAAGAGACCGCGCGCCTCAGAGCCGAACAAAGACGAAGGCAATGACGAAGATGAAGACGAAGGCAGAGACGAAGATGAACACGCAAAAAAGTGCCAAGAATACCGTTACAATGGCGCAAAAGGTGAGCGAGCGCGATAAGCCAAAACCAAAGCGGAAGGAAGTAGCAGCAGCAGAGGCAGCAGCAGAGTTAGTGGCAGAGGCAGTGACAGAGGCAGAGCCAGCGAAGGCAGCAGGCAATGCCGACACGAAGCTCCACGAAGAGACGAGAGAGAGCGAGAGTGTGAGTGCCTTGTGTGTCTGTGAATGCATGTGTTTGTGTGTGTGTGTGTGCGTATGCGAGTGAGCGTCTCATAATTTTCCGAACAAGTTTCATAAATGTCCGTGCTGCAAACAGGTAAGCAGCGCCGCAGCCGCAGCGCCAGCAGCAGCAACAGCAACAATAACAGCAACAGCAACAGCAACAACAGTCTGCGCCAGCCCTAGGGAGAGAGCGCATAAGCCAGAGCGAGAGCGCCAGCCTGTTGTGACGGTGGTGAGAGGTCGATGGCAACAGTAACAGTAACAGCAGTCATAACTGAGAGCGCAGGCGAGAGCGAGACAGCAACAGCAGCAGAGGCGAGGCGAGGCGAAATTTAATAAAAATTATGATGAGAGCGAAGTTGCGAGTGTGTGTGTGTGTGCTGGGAGAGGGTGAGTGCCAGAGTGCGTGCGAGTGGGAGCGAGAGAGAGACAGGGAGAGAGAGTGATGGTATATGAAAAATTATATGAAATGTGAGCGAGTGCGCGGCTGAGTGTGTGTGTGTGTGTGTGAGCATAAGGTGGGTTGGTTGACTGAATGTCAGGATATGCTGTTGCTGTTGTTGTTGGGCAGTAATAATAAAAATGTTGCACACACACACGCACACATACACACAGAGAGGCCTGTGCATGTAAAAATATTGGTAGTAAACCGGTCGCGTCGTCGTCGTCGGCAGCAGAGCCGACGCGCTGCGTTCGTGTGTTCGGCCTCGCGCACGTGTATGTGTGTGTGTGAGTGTTTATCGTGTGTGTGTGCATGCCTGAAAGTATCTCAAAGATATTGTTTGTGTTTTGTGTCAGTGTTATTTTGACGCGCGTGCTGAACGTTCGTGCCGCATCGAGAGCAGATCGCGCCTCCTCGACTCGACCAAGTTCCCAAGCGACGTTCACGTTCGCGTTTCCCGCATTAACGTAGAGCGAACTCAGTTAAGAAACGAATTCCAATCAGAATTGAGAACATAATCGTGCTGCTTCTCTATATAGTATAAACTATATATCTCCCTCAACAACCCGTGGAAGATGATCAAACTAAATTCGATCGGATTTTGCGAAAGAGTTGCTTAGCCGACGGCAAAAACAAAACCAAACGCGTGCGCAAAGTAAAGAGAAAAGTTTAAGAAAAATCTAAGAAAAAACTCAGAAAATACGTACTTTTTTGTTAAAGTGAAGAACCTGTGCCAGACAGTGATAGAGATATGGAACGAGTCCTGACCGAATGACAAATGTTCAATTTCCCTTGGCCAAGTGGCATCAAAACAAAGAACAGTTTCTTCTCCATTCCCCCCTCAACCCCAACACACACACACAAACACACACACGCAGAAACGCGAAAATAATGTTTGAATTTTGCTAAAAGAAAGAAAGAAAAAACTACAAAAAAGTTGGAGAAATTCATTTCGATTCTTGATGAAAAATCACTTGTCCAACGTTCTGTGTGCGATGCGTAGTGACTTCAAGGATAATCACCAGGAGACCATCAATAAAATGATACAGTTTGGTACCGTTAAATATGGCATTGTCAAACAGCTGAAGGATCGCGCCAGAAGCGCTGACAAAGGTATGTGACAAAGTTTTCAAAGTGTTTCCTTCATAAGAAGAAAGATACGAAAGTTTTCTTGAGAAAATTTTGAAAATATATCGTAGATATCTTGAGTTTTATATAAAGAGAAGTTAACAACATTCAGAGCAGAGTTGAGTGAGTTCATTCAATGAGAAATTGTTGATATATGATGGGAAATATTCGAAGTGTGATGAATATATTTGGCAAAGTTTAACTTGTGATTGAGAAAAGTGTTTTGAATAGTATCAATTATTGTTACAGTGTTTATAAGTGTTCGGAAATAATATTCAATTCCATTAAGAAATCTTAATTAACTACAGTCATTTAAAGTATTAAGAAATTCCCCAGCCACGAGTTATTTCTATTATAGAAATAGTTATAAATAAAGTGGAAAACTTTTCCGTTTCGATAATAATAAATTTATGAATAATTAAAATCTCTCTCGTGTCTCGAGCTAAACGATCGATCAATTTAGTAAATTATACTTGAGATCGTATAATAAAAAGTCGTACAATCATTTCTATAATTGTTTTCACAACAATTTCGCAAGTGTTGCACAACAATTAAGAGTTGCGATCTTTAAGAATGAATCTATTCACATCGAGTGAGTTACAAATCTATTCGAATGGGTCTTATGAATGGCAGCCAGTTTAATGTATTTATTGACCACACACAAACCATAAAACTACTGTATTTCTCTAAGCTGGTTCTGAATTTGGATTCGGATTCGGGTTTCAATGATATTTCCATATATTCTTTATAGTTCGGGAATATTTTATTTGGCATTTCGAATTGTTTTCTAAAGTTTTATGTGTTTATTGCTCAATTTATTAACTGAGGGGGAAACAATAAAACTACCGATATTATGAAAGCTGTTTTTGAGTTATGAACTTGATGACTTCCCGTCAGTTTTGGCTTTTTTGTGGCTAAAACTAACCGTTAAATCATAAATAAAGCCAAAGCGACATGCAACACAATTTTAATTAATTAATTTGGTGTTAAATGCGATCGAAACCAAGTCGAAACGAATCGAAATGAATCGCATCGAATGGCTTCGAGTGCTTCTCGATTGGATTCACATTTTTTTGTGGCCGTGCGGGGCAAATGGCGTATGCAAATGGCGGAGCTTTCAAAAGCCATTAAAGAAACACGCCGAACCCGGAGAAGGCCTCCAAAACGCGATCTCAAATCATTTTCGAGCTTTATGACACGCTCGAGACTCGGCATAATAAACCAATCTATGGAAATATGCATACGCTTTATATGGTATATGGTATGATATACCATATATACATACGTATATGGAGTATATTCACATCGGGCAACACACGCTTCAATCATATCGGGAAGCTCGTCTCGAAATCGTTTTTTGATTTGCCATTAAAAAAGATGGGTCCACTTTGGGTTCATAATCGAAAGAGAGAGAAAGAGAAAGAGCGAGAGAGAGAGAGAAAGAGAGAGAGGGGAGAAGTGTAGCCTCATCTTAAATTGAGAAACTGGAAATGCAAAATCGAAAATATAATTTATATACGATAATAAAACTGGTGCACAGTGGTGTCGCATTGATTATTATAATGAATTATAATGATTTTTCTCCATTTTTCCCTTTCCCATCAGACCGAATACAGTTAAATCATTTACAAACAGACCCAAATCAAGGGGCAAAAATGACAAATTTGTTAATTAACAGAAACTGGTTCAGTTATTCGTCTATCTACATAAACAGATGCGGAAAAACTCTTTCAATTCTGTGCGATAGCGGAAAATGGGAACTTTCTAATTTTCTATATTATTGAAAATATATAAAAAAGAAGCTGTCGATGATCCCATAAATATTTTATTTATTACCCAGCTGTATTTTACTTTAAGAGCCCATGAAATTGGTATAAACTTTGTGACGAAGTTTTACTACTTGATTAGTCAGGAGAGTTGGCAAGATTTTCTGTGGTTGTCCATTTAGGTATAGAAAGTACGCATCATTGTAAATGAAAATATAAAATAATTAAGTAAAGAAATATTTAAAGATTTCAAATATTTCACAATATTTATAGGAAGTTATTTAATTATCACTTTCTGCCATAATATTTCTTCGCGCAATACTCATTCATATCTCAGAAATCAGATTTATAAATTTAAAGATTCCTTCGAAAATCTCATGCGATTAATTACTAAAGAATTTTGATTCCGTGCAATTGCTCTCTCAACCAGATCGGCGTATATTCATAAATAATACCAATACCCTGCGCAGATACATAGTTCAAATGTGAATATACTTGGGGCATAATATATGAATCTACGCATGGTATATGCTCGATTTTGATGCCGAATGAGCTGGCATATAAATTTTGAATTTTCAAAATCGACCATAAGCTTTTAAAAGGCGATAAACGCGAGTTGCTTCGCCTCCGTCTCCGTCTCCTTCTGCTGCTGCTGCTGCCTTTATCAATTTATTTTTAGTTGCTTCGCTTTTTATTTATGCGCGTGTGTGTGTGTGGGAGTGTGCGTGTGTGTGTGTGTAGTGTATAACTGTGGCATTTACTAAAGCTGCTGCGGGGCATTAATAAATGTTCAGTCATTAGTGCGGAGCACAATAAATAAAATAAATATCGAAAAATTGGCAGCGAAAAAATAAAATCATGCGCTGATTTCCATATGATTTATATAGACTAAGCAGATGTACACACACACACACACACACACACACACGCAGACACACTTATTGTATATACATATATAGTCTGTCTGTTGTTCGGTTCGCCAAAGTCGATGCGCATAACTTAATGACATTAATTATTTAATTATTTTTATTTATGCTATTTTTTTCGTTTGTTATTTTTCCAGTTTCAAGTTCCGTAGGCCAATTTCAATTTCACAATGCGCTGTCGTGTCTGTTGATACCCAGCAAACATTGGCAAATCTATAAATAGTTGTCCCACACTCAGATACGTATATAGCAAGCTGATCTTGAAGATATAGTAAGCTTTCTATACAGTCTCGCTATGCTGAAAATTTCATGATGATCGCATGAGAAATATGCAAGTTATGATCGTTCTCTATGCTGCACAGGGTATTCTTGCGTCGTTCAGCATGCCGCTTGTACGTTTGCCTGTCTTACTTAGTTATGTATGCCTGAAATTCATGTACATGAAATTCAATTTGCCCTCTCGGTGTCAATTTATACCAAACTCGCGGAATTCGCTCATCGAAATCGAAATCGAAATCGACGCTGGACTTGGATATTATTAAATTATGCGACATGTCCGTCCCTAGTCTGACCACATACCCATTGTTGTTGTTGTTGCTGTTGTTGGTATTTTGCATTTTCCAACTGGCTGCACAATTTCATTTTTGTTGCTGTTGTTGTTGTTGTTATTTTCACCTCCACAAAGAGCGGGGAATAAATTGTATCGACGTCAAAACGAAACGACTCCCCCTAGCTGCCCCCCCCCCTTAGATGGATTTGCATATTGAATATGATGATGGAATAATTGAAACTCACCGCGTAACAAGAGTCAAATGAATTCTACAAAACCAAAAAAGTCTGAAGAATTGAAAAATACCGAAGAATCGGAGTAGAAGACGATGACAAACTGTTCGACTCGAGTTCGTTCGGTTCATTCGTTAGTTTTGCATTAGCTAACAAACTTACATTATCATATAGTATGCCAGGGGGAAGGAGGGGAAGGGGTGAGGATACGTACTCGAAATTGTATAATATTTTATGCAGATGAAGAGGAAGTTGGCTACCTAAATTGGGTGGAATGAACTGGGGAAATACATGATGATGATGATCTATTAACAAGCTTAGCTCGCCACTCGTTTTGCACAGTGTAGAGTAGCCAGCTAAAAGCAAAGTCGTAAATATCATGCAAATTTAGCTGGAAGGTCTATAAAAATGTATTCCAAAATTGATGAACTTGCAATGCAAGTCAATTATTTGTCACAGTGTACGGCTAATAAATGGGAATATTTGTTTTTTATAATGCCATGAAGTTATAAAGAACTCATATCGAATGCAAACTAGTTTGTGGTTGCAATAATTTAATTACAGTGAAATAACATTTGGGCGGATTTGGAGACTGAATAAGAATGCATATAATATATACTTATATAATGTATATTTGTAACTATGTAAACTATATTAATTAATATCAGAGGAATGAGTTACTTTCCAATATTTATGCTCATCTATATTTATATATATATTTGCATATATATTTTTATAGTATGAAGGATACTTATAATTTAATTATTTGCACTAATTAATTTCGCTCTGTGCATAATTTTGCGGCCATCAAAAATTGATTTGCTGAAAGCTGAAAACGCGAATGAAATTTACTAGCTAAAACAGCAGACAGACAAAGAGACAGGGAGAGCGAGAGAGAGAGAGAGATGGGAGAGGGAGAGAGACAGCCAATTGTTGCTGGTATTTTGACATGTGTGTGCGGTCGAGGTGACAGTTTAAATTTGCTAACGACAAATGTGATGTGTTTCTTTTTTTCTTCTGTTTTTTAATAACGGGAAACGGTTTCATTCTCATTCGTTTGGGCTAATCTGCAGTTCCTTCAATGCTTCAATTTGCGTGAATTTATAGAGAGCACCAGTAGATATAGACAGATCTATATGCAGGGGGGCAATTATACAGATACAGATACAGATGCGTGTATAATTCATTTGAATTTACTGCTCGCTTCACATGCGGATTTATGGCTTGACTTAATCCACCTTTAAACTTGTACAATTCAATTTATATTTATATTTATAACGTCTCTCTTCCTGTCTCGCTCTAACGAACGCTCGCCTGCTTGTTTGTTTATTCGCGCCTAACACAATGGGAAATATAATTTCCTGTCCACAATTTTCATATTTATTTATCTGTCAGTCTGTGGGGCAAAATAAGTCTTAAAACGGCGCACAGGTAGCGAGCCAGAGCTAAAGATACAGATACAAGCTACAGCAACATTTGCAGATACAGATACATCGACAGCTCGTGCAGATGTTGAGTTACTTTTGCTTATTTTGCTTGCGCAATGCGAAAAATACCGAAAATAAAATATAATTACAAAAAAATACATACAACAAATTGTTGCAAATAAAAACTACAACTAAAACAAACTCAGATGCGGTTCGACGTCTCCCAAAAACAGAGAGACAGAAATACACTGCAATAACAACAATAAGGAAATTTATTGCCGATTGCAAACTGACTTCGATTACTCGACAATTTTATGGCCATCATAATTCCCCTGCCCAGAGTTGATTTGCATTTCCCTTCCATCGTTCCCCTCCCCCCCTTCAGTGACTAAACGAGGCAACAACAAAGGCAGCCGCCCGCCAGTTTATGGCGCAATAATTACACTTAACTTTTAATTAATTAAAATAACATTCACTCAATCAATAAATCAATAATAATTATTAGAATGTTGCTCGCACTCTTCGCGTTGAACTCGCCGAGCAGAGAAGTCAGCAGAAAATGTGAGAGAACGGGCAAAAAAACAAATATTATTATAATAATGCACTGAGAAAAACAATCAACAACTTATGTTGATAATATACACTGCAAAAAAGTCAATAAGAGTGTATTATTCAATGATAAGTGCCATAAAAATATTAAAATATTAAAATAACCTAAAATAGGCAACAGCAAAAAATATTTTAAATATTAAAATCCAAATTAAAATGTCTTTAAATAATTATAAAAATATTTACACTGCTCAAAATCAAAGAATATACATGACAAAATATAATTAAATGTTCTACACAGCTAAATAATATTCTCGCTAAATTATTAATGCGATCGATATGCAAATGGCGCTGATAGCGCGCAACGTAGCTGCTGCAAAGTATCTGTATCTACAGTCCGAGCGCTCTCAAAGTATCTGTATCTCTTGCTACGTATCTGTAGCTTTTTTTTGTTGTCTGTTGTTGTGCAAAACTCGCTCGACTCGTTTCGATTTCTGTGCAGAAATATGCTTTATTATAGTCAACTGTAGGTGGGCAGAGGGAGGAGCGAAGGGGAAGAAGGGGATAGAGGAGATTTATCTCGTTTCTTTGGGTTTGCGCTAACTTATCATAAATTATGTTTTATGGCTGCGGCGCATGCGAACCAATTTGGTCGGTTATGCGAATAATAATGAGATAGACAGAGATGGGGAGCGAGAGAGAGAGAGAGAGATAGAAGGGTAGACAGATTTGGGTTGCGATTCGCCGTCGGGGCTGCACAACAATTGTCAGCTGTTTTTTTTAGCCTTTTTTACGGCAACAAACTGTTGGCAACAGGTGAGAATCAGCTGGACAACAACAACAACAATTGCTAATTGCTGCGACAAACACACAACAAATGCTTGATTGACAGAGGGGGTGTGGTGTGGTGAGGAGGGAGTCAGGAGAAGGGGGCAACTGGTTCAGTGGCTGCTGCTGTTGCTGCCACAAGAAATTGCAGTCAACACGCTGCAACAGCAACAACAGCAGCAACAATTGCAGGCGATTAAGTCATATATGCGACAAGGCAATGGTCAGCAGAGCGAGGGGAGAGTGAGAGGAAGATGTGGGAGAGCAATAGGGAGTGAGGACGCTGGAGGAGTCTCTGCTCTGCTCTGTCTATTTCTGTGTTCACTGCCAGAACACAACAAGTTGTTGTTGCTGTTGCTGCAGTTGACGTTGTTGTTGCTCATGTTGCTGTTGCTGTTGCTGTTGCTGCTGCTGTTGTCAGTTGTCAATGCTGCACAGTGGAAAAGCGCAAGAAAATTCGCTGAAAATGGCAAAAATAATTGAAATATTTCTGAAAAATGCAATTGCAAAAGGGAAGGCGTATTTCTCCCCTCTTCTCCTCTCCCCGTCTCCTCCTATCCCTTCTCCATTCTTTGTCATGCCCATGACGCACAGTGGAACCACTTCAAGTTGTTTGTGATTTCTTTTTAATTTGCTGCAGATTCGCGATTCTTTTGTGCCCTTAAAAGAATAAAACACTTGTTTCGCCTTCAATCAAATCGAACAATTATAAAGCATGAATAAAGCCGATACAACTGAAGCCTATGACTATGAGCATGGCAAATCAAGTGACTAACTGACTTGGCAATTGTTTAATTGCATCAGCACATTAGTTGTAAACAATGTGTAGCATTTATTTGGGTTCGATTCAGGTAGGAAGCCAAAAAGTTGACTTTACGTTGGCTAAGTGCTTCAGAAATTAAAAAGAACTCGAACTGAAAGGTATACAACATTAATTGCGACATACGCGATATATATTTTAAATATTTAATATATTTAAAGTCAGTTTTATAACAGGATATTATGCGATCTTGACAGTAAACGAAAACGTTATTCGGCTGCATCCTTTAAGAATGAAAACTGTAGAATCTATGGAAGATATATATACCACAGTTAATAATATAGTATATAATATATATTTTATATATACACAGTTATAGTATTTATATATAGATCAATCTCTTTTAATTTTTTTTATAAATATTTCACTTAATAATAATAATCAAAAAAAAAAAAAAAAAAAAAAAAAAAATTATGAACATAACATGAAATATCTTCCTCACGACTCTTCTAACTTGTACTCTTTCCCCACTCTTCCCCACCCTCTCTATCTCTGTCTCTCGCCCCCTGGCA
Source organism: Zaprionus ornatus (assembly GCA_018904035.1). Taxonomy (NCBI): domain Eukaryota; kingdom Metazoa; phylum Arthropoda; class Insecta; order Diptera; family Drosophilidae; genus Zaprionus; species Zaprionus ornatus. Next base: position 12,614,124 of record JAEIFZ010000002.1, on the reverse strand, counting down.
GACATAGTTAGTGATCAAGAGGACAATGGCGCCTGCTCACCGCTGACCACAGTGACCAGGACCAGCGCCAGCCCCAGCCACAGCGGCGACAGCGAAGCCGAGCGTGAGCTGCCACTGCAGCTCAAGGAGGAAGTGCGAGAGCAGGAGGAATTACAGATAACAGAGCAACAGTTGCCGCTGCTAGAGGATCACAATCATAACAATAATAACAACAACAACAGTAAGGAGTCGGTCATGACAAAGCCGCCCAAGGAGGAGGAGGAGGTGGAGGAGCAGGGGCAGCAGATCGACATCGATGACAGCGCCAACTCCATGCCCAACTCGCCACAAGCTGCTGCTGCAACTGCCTCTGCTGCTGCCTCCGAGCAGGATGTGGATGTGGAAATGAAGGAGCAGCATGAAGAGGAGCGGGAGGAAGAACGAGAAGATGAAAGAGAGGAGGCACGGGATGAGCAGCGTGGCCAGACCACAACCTCATCATCACCACCTCCTACAACTTCACAGCTTCCAGCAAACCTGCTTCCTGCCGCCGGAGCAGCTGCCCCCGTCACCCTGGAGGCCATACAGAACATGCAGATGGCCATTGCACAGTTCGCGGCGAAGACCATCGCCAACGGTGCCAGTGGAGCCGACAATGAGGCTGCCATGAAGCAACTGGCCTTTCTGCAGCAGACTCTCTTCAATCTGCAGCAGCAGCAGCTCTTCCAGATCCAGTTGATACAGCAACTGCAGTCGCAGCTGGCACTCAATCAGGTGAAGCAGTGCGACCAGGAGCAGGAGGAGCACGACGAGGAGGAGGACGAGGACGAGCCAGAGGCAGAGCGGGAGGATGGCGAGACAGACACGTACGAGGAGGAGGAACGCATTGCGGACATGGAACTGCGCCAGAAGGCAGAGGCACGCATGGCCGAGTCCAAGGCGCGACAGCATCTGATCAATGCTGGAGTACCGCTGCAGTCCACGGCCGAGTCCAGTTCGTTGAAGCGACGTCGCGAGGAGGAGGCAGCAGCTGCCATGGAGGCGGAGGCGAAGGCAAAGGCGCCTGTCAGGAAGCTGGAGTCGGCGCAGGATGCGCTCTCCAAGCTCAAGGAGATGGAGATGGACATGCCGTTGCCCTTCGGCTCCGACTTGGCCTCCAGCATCATCACGCACCACGATCACGATGCCCCCACGGCACCTAACTCCCTCGATCTGCTGCAGAAGCGCGCCCAGGAGGTGCTCGACTCAGCCTCGCAGGGTATACTGGCCAACAACATGGCTAACGATGACTTCGCCATGTCTGGCGAGGGTGGAGGCAAGGGAGGTGCAGGCGGACGCAGTGAACCATTCTTCAAGCATCGCTGTCGCTATTGCGGCAAGGTGTTTGGCTCCGACTCTGCTCTGCAGATCCACATTCGCTCCCACACCGGCGAGCGGCCCTTCAAGTGCAACGTCTGCGGCAGTCGCTTCACCACCAAGGGCAACCTCAAGGTGCACTTCCAGCGACACGCCCAGAAGTTCCCACATGTACCCATGAATGCCACGCCCATTCCCGAGCACATGGACAAGTTCCATCCGCCGTTGCTCGATCAAATGTCGCCGGAGAGTTCACCCACACATTCGCCAGCGCCGCCAGCGTCGACTTCCTCATCTGCCAGCCTGGCGCCGCCTCCCACACAGGCCACGCCCCCTGCGTATCCCTCGAACCCCGCCTTCCCCGGCCTGCAGGGACTCTATCGTCCGCCCATGGAGCTGCTGAAGTCCCTCGGCGCAGCGCCCTTTTCTTACCCACCCAGCCAGGACATGCCCACAGATCTACGCAAATCCTCCGCGCCCAGTTCCCCCCACGACGAGCAGCAGCAGCAGCAGCTGGAGCGGGAGCGGGTGACCGTCAAGACGGAGCTGCTGGAGGAAGAGAAGCGCGCAGAGTCACCGGAGCCAGCGCAGGCAGCGCAAGCTGAGCCAGAAATGGAGACGGAGCACGAACCAGAGCCAGAGCCATTGCCCCTGGAGGTGCGCATCAAGGAGGAGCGACTGGATGAGGAGCGCGAGCAGGAGCACGACCAGGAGGAGGAGGAGCGGAAGCAGCACCAGGTGCAGTCACATCGCAGGAGTCCCTGCTCGCCACCACCCCCACCGAGCATGCAGCCACATCACCGTCATCCGGTACTGCATCCTGGCTACCCGCACATGCCTCTTCACCCGCCACCCGGCATGTCCATGCACGCACAGTGCGCCTCCCCTGCCGGCTCGCAGTCGCATCTGGAGCAGTTGCCCACTCCCGGCCAGCTGCCGCCGACGCAGCTGCACCAGCGCAGCGAGGAGAGCTACTTCGCCGAGAGATTCCCCCTCAACTTCGCCACCACACCGAGCAGCAGCAGCGCCAAGACCCTCTCCCCGGAGCATCATTCATCGCCCATTCCAACGGGTCCGCACATTCCGCGCTCGCCCTTCTTCAACCCCATCAAGCACGAGATGGCCGCCCTGCTGCCACGCCCACACAGCAACGACAACTCGTGGGAGAACTTCATTGAGGTGTCCAACACATCGGAGACCATGAAGCTCAAGGAGCTGATGAAGAACAAGAAGATCAGCGATCCCAATCAGTGCGTCGTCTGCGATCGCGTTCTCTCCTGCAAGAGTGCCCTGCAGATGCACTACCGCACCCACACCGGTGAGCGTCCCTTCAAGTGCCGCATCTGCGGACGCGCCTTTACCACCAAGGGCAACCTGAAGACCCACATGGCCGTGCACAAGATCAGGCCCCCCATGCGCAACTTCCACCAGTGTCCCGTGTGCCACAAGAAGTACTCGAATGCGCTGGTACTGCAGCAGCACATCCGCCTCCATACAGGTGAACCCACCGACCTGACCCCCGAGCAGATACAGGCCGCGGAGATACGCGATCCTCCACCCTCGATGATGCCCAGTCACTTCATCAATCCATTTGCCGCGGCTGCCTTCCACTTTGGCGCCATGCCAGGTGCTCCAGGTGGTCCAGGAGGTGCTCCTCATCCCAGCGCACACAATGGAGCTGCTGCCCTGGGATCGGAGTCATCGCAGGGTGATCTCGATGAGAACATGGACATGGACAACATGGACTACGATGACGAGGGCTCTTCGGAGCATCTGTCCAACAAGGAGGAGGAACGTCCACGCTCTGGCGACGACTTCAAGTCGCTGCTGTTCGAGCAGAAGCTGCGCATCGATCCCGCTGGAGTGGTCAACATCCATGGACATCCATCGTCGCGTCCGCGCTCTGCGGCCAATTCGGTTGGCTCCGCCTCGGCCTCAGCATCCGCTTCACCTTCAGCGCCGCCGAGTCCCAGTTCGCAGCCCAAGCCCAGTTGCTCCCCGGTGCGTTCAGTGTCGGAGGCATCGCAGGGTGCACTGGATCTGACGCCACGTGCTGCACCAGCGGCGGTGGCAGCGATGACGCCGAATTCCCCGCCAGCGCCGCCCACCTCGCTGGCTTTGCCGATGCCCGCAGAGCGCAAGGAGCAACCCTCGGCGCGTAGTCCCAATGCTGGCGCCGGCCTGGGTGTGCCCGGCATGGAGTGCCTGCCCCCCGGACTGCAGCATCACCTGCAGCAGCAGCACCAGCATCTTATGCAGCAGCAGGCAGCGGTGGCGGCGGCAGCTGCTGCCCAGCATCATCATCATCAGATGCAGCAACATGCCGCTGCACTGCATCAACATCAGGAGCAACTGCGTCGCGAGGCAGTGCAGGAGGTGCAACAGAAGGCGGCAGCAGCGGCGGCAGCAGCAGCAGCAGCGGCGGCGGCGGCAGCAGCAGCGGCAGCTCAGCGACAGAATTCGCCGCAGCCATCGCCACGCAGCGAAGTGGCTCCGCCTCCGCCACCCACCAGCAGCATGGGCGCCTGCCCGCCTGCTCCGCCACCGAATCCGCTGATGGCAGCACGGCCGCCCTTCGGCATGTTTCCCAACCTGCCGATCTTCCCGCCGGCTACCACGCAGAACATGTGCAATGCGATGAATCAGATCGCGCAGTCCGTGATGCCGGCGGCACCTTTCAATCCGCTCGCACTGAGCGGCGTGAGGGGCAGCACCACGTGCGGCATCTGCTACAAGACATTCCCCTGTCACTCGGCCCTCGAGATCCACTACAGGAGCCACACCAAGGAGCGCCCCTTCAAGTGCAACATCTGCGAGCGTGGTTTCACGACCAAGGTGAGTTTAGTTCCGTATTGATTGGGGATTACCAAGGGGAAAGGTGTCTCTCTTTTTGTCTCAGGCAAGACTAACTCTTCTTCTGCTTCCCTCTCTCTCCCTCTTCCTTTTCTTGCAGGGCAACCTGAAGCAGCACATGCTCACGCACAAGATACGCGACATGGAGCAGGAGACCTTCCGCAATCGTGCCGTAAAGTATGTAAGTCTTCCAATCATCGCCACCACACAGTACAGCTGCAAGGCACTAGACGATAGTTATCGATAGTTTCGATAGTATAGAACATAATTGTAGTCTGAACTTCCATTTTCAATGATTTTGTATTGGATTTCCGAGTAACTTTACTCAATAGTAAGCGATAGTTATCGATAACAGTGATAGTGAATAGTAAATTTCAAACAATTTCACACAAGAGTAAACTATTTATACTATCGATAGTACCGTCTATTATGTTGCAGCTTAATCTTTTAACTACCAAGCCATATATCATTAATTGTGATACTTATAAGCAATCAATTATCGATAATTATCGATGATTGATATTGCTTAAAGAATGCAAAGAAACTTAAGATACTCATTTCAATGCTAATTTATTTAATATATCGATCAGTATAATCGATAACAGTTTTTCAATTTAGATATTCTTCTTATCGACACCCAGTTAATGATCTAATGACTTGTCATCCATCTTGCATTGTTCAACACTGCTCGATCGCTTGTTTTTACTCTAAACTAACCACAAACCTTCCCTATTTTTTATTCTTCTTCTTGCAGATGAATGAATGGAGCGACGAACGCGAATAAGTTAGATAATTATCGATAAAACGATATCACGAACAACAATCCAAATAGCGGCAATCGGCCGTGCAAATAGACTCTCGCAACCAAATGATCTCATGCAGTGTTGTAAAGCGCGAGTTGGATAGAGAGAGAAAGAGAAAGAGAGAGAGAGAGAGAGAGAGAGAGAGAGAAAGATGAACGAAGATAGATCTGCGACCACAGCGAAGAAGGAGAGAGAGAGAGAGAGAGAGAGGGAGAGGGAGGCAGCTGCAACTGGTGCGTAACAGAGCAAAGAGAGGCGACAACTGGGTTGGGAAACGCCTCACAAGGTACTTCGAAGTTGGAAACAAGAAAATCCCATAAAAACCGCTTGATGCGTATACAAAATACAAAAGGAGAAGAAGACGAGAGAGAAGCAAAGAAGAAAATCTTTATATTTGTAAATTTGTTGCCCACAAAAATATTATTTGATTGTTGTTTTAGGGCAAACAAATTTTGGTTTTTTTTTTTTTTTTGTTTTATGATGATTTCTTTCATAAACAATTTTTATGAGCTCTCCCCGCGAAAGCTTGGGAAATTATCGAAAGCAGATGAGACGAATTGGCATGAAATGTATCCAAAGATGCATCAAAAGCAATTTTCCAGCTAGAGAATCCCCCATCTGGATTGCTTTGAAATGAGACTGATAGCGTTTCAGGCCAACTACCCAACTATATAGTATATAGAAACCCCGATTCCCTGAGCCCCCTTCACCACATAAAGAGACCCAATCAGAAAGAAACAAGAAATCGAAATCAACTGAAGTCGAAGGCGTAGAAAAATCAAAATTCGAATTTAAAAACCAATCGTAAGGTATATGATAATCGAACTAATAGATATACAATATATATATATATATATATGCTATAAAATGGATAGATCATAGGACACACAAGTTGACACACTTATGCACTACTCACACACACACACACACACTACATACACATATACCATAATATGAAATGTGCAATAATCATATGACACGCTATAAATTAGGTTAAGTCTGGCTTTTTTTTTTTAGAATATACTTTGTAACTGTTGTACATAAATTGCGATTGATTCAGGCGGAAATGGAAATAAAGAGAGAACAAACAAAACGAAACATTTGCTTTGCTTCAAGAAATGAATGAACAAAAAAAGAAAACAAAAACAAAAAAAAAAGAAATTGTGATATTAAATGTAAAAAATGTTAATGCAAAATGCTTTCCATATCACTTCAAAAAACACATGGCAAATGATTAAAAAATTAAAAATGAAAAAAGGATAAATTATAAAATGAATAAAGAGAGAAATCCATTCAGAAAGAAACAAAATAATACTAAAGATATTTAACATTCATAGTTAATTCAGTTAGTAGCGCGATGCCGCGAGGGGATTGTCAAACAAACACACACACAAACACATACACACACACACAAACAAACACACACACACACTATACACTATGAATACTATATATAAATTCTAATCTAATTATTTCACAAAACCATTTAATTAATTACAATTAACGTACGTTGGTTAAGTTGACGACAGGCACGACATAAATTACGCTGCAGATACAAATGTATCTCAATCTGTTTGTAAGCATAGTCCCATAATTTATTACACTGAAGAAAACAAGCAACGAGCTAAAGAAAAACAAAAATGCAAATACAAAAAAAAAAAGAAGTATACAAAACAAAACTATGAAAAAACCGAAAGAAAAAAGAAAATATATGTATTTAAGTTATGAAAAATTAATAAACCGACTTGTGTTTTCATTCGATATATCGCTTATCGAGATCATCCACAGCGAGCGTTCCAAGAAGCGTCACGATTTCGTGGTAAAAGGCCATGGACCCCCCGAACCACGATCCCAATGCAAGAGCGGAGTGGATCGTGTTGAGGTATTGTAATAAAAATGATTAGTCAAGTTTATTATCGTCATAATCTTTTAATTCGAAATCGAAACGGAATATCGACAGCCAGCTGGTGTCGTGAGTGTGTGAGAGCGAGATAGACGACACTCCGGAGATCTGTTGAAATATTTTTATTGCCTTTTAAATTGATATTTTACCTTCAACAGATTTTCGCTGCCTGCTTGAGTTTTATTCTTTATTCGGTGTTTTGGTGACCAAAACTTGTAGCTTATTTTACTTTTTATTTGTTTGTTCTTATTTCGCTCTGCTTCTCTTTTGTTTTTGGTTCTCTTTTTGTTTTCTTATTTGTTATTTGTTATTTGGTTTTGTTCTCTTTTTTGTTGGTATTTTTGGTTGCTCGAATTTGGCTTGTTGGCATTTTTAGTCGTTAATCAAAAAATTTCTTGTTGACAACGCTTTGTCATCTTTTTAACGACGAACACCCGCTGTGCGTGTGTGTGTGCGAGTATGTGTGTTGGCCTGCCATAAAAATGTCTGTGATTGATTTTTGAACTGGTTTCCAAATGTCACATGAAATAATTTAATTGCCTTTTGCCTAGTTCCAATGATTAGCGCGAAACGGCAGATCATTTCTTAGATAGACGCTCTCTGGGGGAAGAATATTTCAGGTATCTTTGAGATGACGAAGGTTGCTGTGTGGACGAAGATAGTTGCCAGATGTATGTGCTAGTCAAATCATTAGCGAAAACAAATTTAAAATGATATTAAAGGAAATAAAATATAATAATATATAACTTGAATAGATAAATTAAAAGTAAAAAGACTCATAAATATATTTAAATTTTCAAATAAGGTTTAAAGCTATTTCGGTCTTCCTTTATTACACATTTAATGATATATTATATATATTTATATTTAAGTATTAAAATCTGCCCAATGAAGTTTCAGTTCTTTAAGTGCTGTCAGCATTCTCTGATAGTTATTATGTATTGTATATCGTATTCTTATTTCAATTCTTTCAGAGTTTCTCAAAGTTCCACTTACTTATTAGTTGCACTTCCTTTCTCTCTCACTCTCTGTGTTGATCTACTGAAATTGTCGCGCATGTATTTATATACCGACAAAGAGTAATTATGCCGCGATATGTCAAGATATTTGCCCGACTTGCCACGGGCTGTCATCGTCTGCACGAATACAACATTCCTGCATCCTGCTGATCTGTCGTCGATCGTTGTCGTTGCTTCTGACCCAGAAGAAGCCACTGTCAACCACTGTCAGCCACTGCCCCGCCCCGCTTCGCCCTTAGGGCTGCCCTTGTCTGTCAACGCGCAGCTAAGCCACAGTGCGGGGCATGCGATTAGGGACGAACCCTTTGGCCAGGCCAGGGATGGTCGCTAGGGGTGCCTTCTTCTAGGGGTTGTCTGAATTGTCTGACTTGAATGATTGTTGTCGCGACGATCCGACGATGTTCATGTTAATTTGCTGCGTGTAATTGCCGAACTCATTTCCGTAGTCTACCTCAACTGTTGTTGCTGTTTATAAGTTCTCAACAGTTTTGTCACATTTCTTTTTTTTTCATTTTTAGTTTTCAGTTTGTGCGCTCTTTAATGGATTTACGACACGAGACTCGGGTAAATGTCTCATTTATGTTGCTTATAAAATGGCATAAAATTTTACTGCCATATAAAGTTGGCTTAGCATGCACTAACTGTGCACAGTGGGAACGAGAAGAACAGCAACAACAACAGTTGCAATAACAATGGCAACAAGAATCGCCTGATAACTATTAAGATAACTGCCCTGGTCCCGTTCCCATATTCAGGTTGGGGCTCTCTGGCAAATCCTTGAAAACGTTTGCAATAAATGCAAAAATCCTTACAAATAATATGAGAATGGTTATGGTCGCTGTTCGAGCTTATCGCAGGCATAAAAACACACACACACCCGCACACACACACACACACACACACACACATACAGACACATAGAAAGGCATTGGGAGAGTGTTGGCAGCAAAACAATCTAAACAAGAAAAATTGCACAAATTGCCCGGCTTCGGTTTCGCTTCTAAACAGCGGCAGTAAACGGCCACTCGATCCGACAGATACTGCTCTATACTGTTCCGTATCGGCCCAACGTCATCATTGCGAGCGCACAGTGGGCTGCTTGCTATTTGCACGGGACGAAGTGGCGCAAGCCTATGGTGGCTATGGAAATGACATCGTTGTGTTTATTGGGAATATAATTAAATGAAATTATAAATGTATTTATTTTTTGTTATAAACTTATTATACATTTTAACTGTAAAAAATAAATATATTAAATAAGATACATTAAGGCAAAAATTTTATGATTTTGTTTCATGAAAAACTTGTAAAAAGTGAAAATTAGTAATTTATTTTTTAATATATTAGTTCAGTTTTACATCATATTTTCCTGCATATAGTATAATATATATTTATGTATAATATATAATATAACGGAGGTCTAATATTGTAAAATACGTTAAACTTTATGAATTTTGTGAGTACTTATTTTAGCTAGTATATTTATCATTTTAATAACTACATATATTACAAAATATTAAAAAAGTTGAAAGTCAGTTTTTCTTTCAAAATTAAAAAATTTCATAACATTTGCACAACTTTAAAAATATTAAAACTCTTAGCAAATTTAGCAAATAGTTTGCCAAACATTCCTCCACTGTGCGCCTAGACAAGAGCCCAAACAACAGCAACCCGAACAGCAACAACAACACACACGCATACTCACTGGGTACAGTGGAAACTCTTCAATACGAAAATCTAACGATTTGTTTGCATTTTTATTATTTCCTGCTGCTGAAATTGTCACAAAATAAAAATAACAACAATCGGGCAATAGCAAGAACAAAAATAATAGCAACACGATGCCGCATGCAGCTAGTAAGACACACAAACAGACAGAGAGACAGACAGGGAGACAGAGAGACAGACAGGGGGAGACAGAACAGTGAGGAGAATAGTTGGATAGAACCGAGCAGGCTCGACCCAAGCACGCCTCGTCAGGGCCTTAATGGTGTTTAGTGTTTGGTGTTTGGGTACCCACCCAGCGGACACCCCTTGCACTGCACTGTGTCCCATTCTCGCATAGAGTATCTCGTATCTCGTATCTCGTGTATCTGCAAGTGTCAGTTTGGCACATCATTTGGCCGACACAATGGCAGGCGGCGGCGGCTGCCTTTGCCGTCGCCTTGCATTTTGACGGCGGCAGATTTGGAGGCGCAGATGGATATGGATATGGATATGGACACTTCCCTCCCCCCCCCCCTCTCCCCGTTCCCTCTCCACCTCCTCTCTTTCGCTCCTCCCTCCCTGCTTGACATGCGCTCGCATTTAGGCAACATTATGCACAGGATTAGTTGACGTGCTCGCCACACCGCCAAGTCCAACTCCATCTCCAATTGCCTTTCCCATTGCCAGCTTAGCTGCCTTCTGCTTCTTGTCTTGGGGACACGTGCATGTTGCACGTTGCATGTTGCTGTGGGCCGTGTGGGTGGGCGTGTCTTCTTCGGCCTCTGTTTGTGTCTGGGTAATCGACACCGAAATCAAAATATTGCCCAGCCATTGGATTAGTTGTGATTGTGTCTCGATTGTCCTTCTCTTGCCACACCCCCTGTCCCCTGTGCGACCGCATAGCACACGCCTCGTCGTGGCGGCAGAGTTAAGCTGAAAGATGCACGTCGCAACTTGCGTCGGGCTAATTTATAATCCGTTTAACAACATTTAATAAACCCAAAGCGCTTTGGAGGCGTGTCTTCTGCACATTGCCAAATGGGCAGGAAAATATTTGCAGAGCTCATACCCTGCATCAAGGAGATGGGGAATATGAGCTGTGTTGGGTGTAATAGATAGACCATACTACAGAGAAAGCAATCTATTTGGATGATAAAATAAATATTTGGGTAACTCTCTTCTCTATGAGCTATACTTTCACAGGGTTTATCAATTTTAGGTGCAGTTTATAACTGCAGGAAATATTTCTAATTTATCAAGCATTATATGCTTCTTTTTTGGATAAATATACTTATTTAAAATAATTAGTTAATTAATTAATCAATTGAAATGACTTTTGCATGAGATATTCTAGCTATGAAAGAGATAAAGAGAAATATTCAATGAAAACTTAACTTATTCAAAGGAAATACAATATTAAAACATAATGTCAAAATATCTGGCAATCCGTCATGATTTCATTTGAATGTTGGGCCCTCAAATTAGGCAATAAATCTAGCTCCTGTGATGTTAAGATAAAATATTATGATGTATGGATTCTTCACTTAATAATAATAGGACAAAAACTAAAAAAAAAAAAAAAAAAAAAAAACTCATGAGAAAACCATAAAATTCGTTTGGCAATTGAGAAATTTGCTGTAATTTCTTGAGGTTATTCTATATCACCAAGAACAATAGACATCCACAGACAACTTGGTGTAGCTCATAACCAAATTCAGAAAGATCATTTATTAGCTAAACTGTATGAAATGTAAATCTAAAATAGGTTTCATATATATTTTTTTTATTACATAAATATATATATGACATATTATGTGAGCTACTGAAAATACCTTCTTACCCGCAGTACAATTACCTTAAACTTCGCATGTGGCCGCCATTTTGGCGAATATGATTTGTGTGTGGGCGGTAGGAGGTACTCGTGGGCGTGGCAAAGAGCATCATTTCAATAGACAATCGATGGTCGATTGCATGAATCGACGCAACTGAATACCATGAGACTCCGTCTCCATCTCCAGTTGGCCCGGGCCACAGTCTGTTTCGGGATAATTTGCCTTGCCGTTGCAAATGATGAAGCATTAATCGGTGCGCTTGGGCCCTGCCCCGTGGGCGTTGACCAGGCGAACGGACGTGAAGTAACAGATTACAGTTACTTCTTGACAGACCCCAAGACGACTTGTCGTGGTAGAGTGGGGAAGGGGGGGTTGTCTCTTCTCGTTGTCGTGACATTGCCAACCGCTGGACCAACTGGCGCAATGGAAGGCGACGCGATTTGCTGCTTGGCTGCGCTGCCTTGCCACGCCTCCCCCTTCACCCTGAGTCCCCCTTTAACAACACCCTCTCCTCAATGGAGGCGGCAGTGCAGTGATTACATGAAAAAAGCTAGTAGATTTGGTTTGTTTGGGTAGGCAGGACTAGGCAATACCCTAACATGGTAACTTGATGTGGAGGGCAATAGCTTCACTTACTATGCCTACATAATTTTGTTGGAATTAGATTAATAATTTATTAGAAGTATATAATAATAATATAATGAATATATAATATATAATATATAATTATTGCCAGGGTTTATTTATTATTTAATTTTTATATGTTTTTTATGTATATAAGTCGATTCTGCCTGGAGATAAAACTTGAGTAATATGAAGCATACGAGGGTCGTTTGATAAGTCCGTGACTTTTTGAATAAAATATATTTTTTTCGTCAAAGAAGCGTTTTATTTCTCAACATAATCTCCTTTTAGCTCTATACATTTAGTCCAGCGTTTTTCCAATTTTTTTATTCCTTCCAAATAATAGGTTTTCTCAAGGCCCTCAAAATAGTCGTTTGTTTCTGTGATGACCTCTTCATTTGACCCGAATCTCTTACCGCCGAGCCATTTCTTCATGTTTGGAAACAAAAAATAGTCACAGGGGGCTAAATCTGGAGAATATGCTGGATGGGGTAGCAGTTCGTAGCCCAATTTATGAAATTTTGCCATGCTGACTACACACGTGTGCACCCGTGCATTGTCCTGATGGAACAGCACTTTTTTTTCGCCAAATGCGGTCGTTTCTGCTTCAAATCAATATCGAATCTGTCCAAAAGCTCTGAATAATATTCGCCGGTGATCGTTTTACCCTTTTCAAGGTAATCGATGTGAATGATACCTTGTGCATCCCAAAAAACTGTGGCCATGACCTTGTTGGCCGACAGACCCACCTTGGCCTTCTTTGGTGCACGTTCACCCGGAGAAACCCACTGTCTTGATTGTTCTTTGGTCTCTGGTGTGGTGTGGTGGATCCATGTTTCGTCTACGGTAACGAAACGGCGCAAAAATTCGTTTGGATTGCGGTTGAACATCGCCAAACACTCCTTTGAAATGGTCACACGGTTGCGCTTATGGTCGTGTGTGAGCAATCGCGGCACCCATCGCGCGGAAAGCTTTTTCATGTCCAAATATTCATGTAAAATGTGATGTACCCGTTCAGTTGAGATGCCTACAGCCTCAGCTACCTCACGCACTTTCATTCTCCGATCATCCAATATCATTCCATGGATTTTGTCGACGATTTCTGGCATGACGACCTCTTTTGGGCGACCTGAACGTTCGGCATCACTTGTACTGGTACGACCACAACGGAACTCAGTAAACCATTTCTTAACCATTGAAATTGATGGTGCAGAGTCCCCATAATATTTATCAAGTCTTTCCTTGGTTTCGGTGATGGATTTTTTACGCAAAAAATAATGCTTAATTAGCACACGAAATTCACTTTTTTCCATTTTCGTTAAAATTCACGAGATCGTCTGCTTTCAATGCCTATAAAACGCAAACTAAGAAACGCAGCTTTCTCAAAATTTTACAGTCAGCTGTTAAATAATAAAACAATAGAAATATTAACGAGTGATAAATGCGTGATATCATAAACTGTAAATATTACCAGTAAATATAATTTCAAATTAAAGTAAAACTCACTCCGTCAACTGTTTTCATTTCACACTTACAGGGTATATCAAACTTTCAAGCAATTTTTGCCAGGCTGCAGTGCAATGCAGAAAATTACTACACTTTATGCTCGTACGGGAACATGACAGTGGGAAAGTGGGAGAGAGAGAGAGAGAGGGTGAGCCAGGGGGTGAAGGGGTCGCCACATTGAAGCCTCGACCCGAGTACAGTTTTGCAGTCTGCTGCTTCAATAATACCCGCAATCCCAGCAGCAATTTTCAAAATTTCAATCCCATGTCTCTAATTCGCCTTCACTCTCCACTCCCCTCTCTACACTCTCCTCTCAATTACATTCTCAGTGATTTGTTTGCTGCATTTTGCCATTTTGTTGTTGTTGTTGTTGTTATTGTACTACCTCTTGTTGTTGTTGCTGTGGGTTGCTGCAATGCTGATGATGAGTCGATCTAATTTCTCATGTTGGAATCATCGATTCATCGTTTTGTGCTGTTCCCCCCTCTCCCCCCGCAGCGGGAAAAGAAGCGCCAAATGCCGGATGCAAGTATCGCTGTTGCTGACGGGCCCCTCCCTCCATCGCCTCTTTCTATCTCCATCTTATTCCCTGCAGCTGAGGCCCAATCAATCCAGCTCGACTGCAGCGAAACCACCCACCGGTCGGTCGTGTTTTAATGCCAAATCTAAGCGGTTCGAATATATTTTCCCCCGTTTTGGGAGCAGAAACGCGGCATAATTGCCGTTTTGTTCAGTTCCAAGAGAAAGAGAGGGGGAGAGAGACAGTGAGAGAGAAAGAGAGAGAGAGCGAGAGAGCATAGACGAAGAGTGGCACACTTGGCAGTGGGAGGGAGATAGTGAACGAGCAAAAGGGGCAGCTCCAAACAAAAATTGCACAATTTAAGCAGCCAATATGTATGAGTATTTGTGTGTGTGTGTGTGTGTGTGACTGTATGTGTATTATGTTTGTGTGTGTGTACGTGTGTTGTCTGTTATTTTTTTGCAAGCGACTGTTTGGGTCAAATCAAAAAATCACAACAAAATTACTCGCCTGTCATGAAATTTGCCTCGAATTTTTTCTCTTTTTCTTCGACTTCTTTTTTTTTGCGCTGGTGATGCAAAACGTTTTGCTATTTTACTTTTGTCTTGCCCACAGTCCCCCTGTACAGCCCCCATCCCCCATACGAGGCCGAGTGCAAAGTGTTCATGTGCTTTGCTATTGCTGCCTCGTTTTTTTCCTCCACATTTTGTTAACTTCTTTTTTTTTTGTGTTTAATTTGAATTTACAGTCAGTGGGACGCCTTCCGCCATGTGAAATCATTGGTGTACAGTGGGACGGAATCACTTTTAAACCTTTTTGGGAGAAATTATAGAGAAAGTATAAAATATGACGAATAAAATAGCTCTAAAACTGTTGGACTAGTTTGCGTTGCAACAGACGGACACAGGGATACACGATTCCTAGGCTAGTTCGATTCCTCTGCTGATGCTGATTCAGAAGATATATACTTTATGGGGTCGGAGATGTCGGTTATGGTGCGTCGCAAGCTCCTAGCCATAGTTAATATACTCTGCAAGGGTGTCAATATATAAAAAGCTGAGGGTAATTTCGATCTGGCGCCCTATACTTTTAATAAACTTTGCTGAGAGTTAGAACATCTGGAATTGGGGTATATTATTGATATTTTTCAAAATTTCTATCGGAAAAACTTTTAGATTGATATTTTATATTAGTCATGACTAGTTCTATGAATTAAAGTCAAAAGATTAAGTTTTAAATTTATGAAAAAATTTTGAAAATTGTGTAAGGGGGTAGCATGGATTTTTTTCAACAAAGTCACTTTTTCAAAATTTCTAAAATTTGAATGCAGAATGAATCTAGCGGATAAGCCATAAATAAAATGACCCAGACGACCGAAATCGGATGATTATTGAGGAATTTATGAGAGTTAGAACATCTGGAATTGGGGTATATTATTGATATTTTCCAAAATTTCTATCGGAAACACTTTTAGATCGATATTTTATATAAGTCATGACTAGTTCTATGAACTAAAGTCAAAAAATTAAGTTTTAAATTTATGAAAAAATTTTGAAAATTGTGTATGGGGGTAGCATGGATTTTTTTCAAAAATGTCACTTTTTCAAAATTTCTAAAACTTGAATGCAGAATTAATCTAGTAGATAAACCATAAATAAAATGACCAAGACGACCAAAATCTGATGATTATTGAGGAATTTATGAGAGTTAGAACATCTGGAATCTCGCACCACTGTGCCTGGCTTCCAATCAACGTGACGTATGAGTGTTTGGTTGTTTGTCAGCTTCGACCGTGCTGTGTGTGTGCCCAACTTGAACTGGCTGCGAGTTGAGAGTAATTTTGAGCCGAGCAGAGGCTGAAGACCAGCTTCGACTTGGACTGGGAGTTCGGTTGGAAGTTCTGCTTGGGGTACGGCTGCGGCAGTGAATGAGTTCCCGCTTGAATTGGTCGGCCTCAAAACGAGCCTGGGCGGAATATGCAATTATGTATTTTTAAGTTCATGTTTTTACATTTGCCAACTTTGTCCTCCTCTTGCTCACTCCCTCCCTCCCTCTCACCCTCTCTCGCTCTCTCTTTCTCTCTCTCTATCTCTTTGCTTCGTTGCGGTTGTCGTTGCTTGTTATTGTTGTTGTTGCTGTTGCCGTTGCTGCTCGCATTTTGCGTCCAATTGCTGTAAATGTAAAATTGCAGCAATTTTCTATGACTCCTCGGCTCGATTAGACGTCGACGACGCGAACAGCGCCAGCGCCCTGCCTGCCCCCCTGCCCCCACACTCCGCTCCTGTACTTGATTGCGAGCGAGTCTAACAAGCGCCCTGTGGGTGGTAGCGGGCCCAGTTATTATGAATTACAGCAATTTGTTGGCTCAGGCAACGGCAAAATGGCCGAAGTTGAAATAGAAGTTAAAGTTGCAGTTGCAGCTGAGGCTCTCTTGCGATAATCGACCTTTGAGTGTGTGTGTCTGTGTGTGTGTGTGTGTGTGTGGCGGCAACTTAATTGAGTTGGCCCGGGCACACCTCTTAATTGATCGCAACCAAACATAGAAATAACCACAAAATCAACAGTTAGCCAAAAATTCATTCAACAGCAACTTGCAACGTGCAACAACGTGCCGCGCGGTCTCCCTCCGACTCGGACTCCAGCTGAGCCCCGGCGCGAGCTTGTGAGTGCTGCTGCCTAACCCAGCAGCAACAACAACTGCAGTAGCAACAACAACAACTACAACAATGGCAACAATGGGCAGTCGACAGTGGCAGGTGATGGAGGAGGGCGGGAGTGCAGCGAGGGGAGCTCGGTTCATTCGAGCTTTTTGGGTGTCAACTACAAAATAACAACAAAATGTTTCGCGCTTTCATGAATGTGAAGGTTTTTTTTATCCGTTTGTCGTTTTTGTTTTTGTAAATTTGAGGAAAACGTGATTGTTGTTGTTGTTATTGCTGTGTGCGGGAAGTGTGCGATGTTTAAACTAATTATAAGCTAATCTCTTAGTGTGCAACTTCCAACGTGCAACGTGACAGCTGACAAACATTTGTACTCAGCACGAGCCTGTCTATGAAGCTTGTCTATCCGCTTTCTGTAGGGTAGAAGGGTATTATATATATATATGTATTATATATAATCTAGATATCGGAGACTACAAGAGCTAGGAGTACCAAAAAAAAGCAGATCAAGTTAATTTTAGATTTCGATCAGGGTCTATCCGCCCCTGTAAATCGATGGAAAAGGAATTCCAAGCTTAATTTTAATGTATTTAAAGGCTAGTGGGTATATCACAGTCGAGCACACTCGACTAAAGTATTCGTGCTTGTTAAATATACTTATAATCAGTTGAAGCGGAATTACTATCGTAATTACTATTGTACATATAGAGAGAGGTCTTAGAAATATATATAAGCAGAAATAATTTAAATCGTTGAGCTAAAGATACGTCAATAATCGTCAATTTTAATTATAAAATTTGTATAAGCAGTGGAATTATGATATCATCCTCTAACATGGTATTTAGAATCCTCTTAGAATAAATATATCATAAGTGGAATACTCGAATGTGACAAAGTGTATGGAATATACCACGTCTTCTAGACTTCCAAGTCGTGAGGATATTTTTGTACCCTTCGACCATTGAAAATGGTCAAAAATGACTGTACTAACATTATTCTTTTAGATATCATTGCATTTTCACAAACAAAACACATTTATTTACAATGTTAAGAAATATTTCTTCGGAGCTCTATCAGTTTCTATGCATCGCAAGACAACCAGCTATATAAAGGCGCAATGTCGAGCAAAATCAAGTAGAATGTTTGGTAACATAATATTTGCTTGTAATAAAAAGACGCATTCGGCGTACGGAATCGATAAACGATAATTGCGCGTAGTTGAATAGAAATTAGGAATGAAATGAGAATCGAGAATGGGGAATGGGGTATGGAGAATGGGCAATGGAATGAGAGGCATTCGATGAAATACGAAAGAATTACTGCGGCAACAATAATAAAAACAAACAACAAATGGCACGTTGCAATAAAAATCGGTTCACAGATCAAGATCTATATGTGTGTGCATAAAGACTGCAAATCCAAATTTAAATTGTATATTTTCAATTGAGTTTGAGTTTTTTGTGGTATGCAACCGTCCCCCCCCTACGCCCTCGATCCCCAGTACCAGTGCACAGTGCAATTTTCGTAATCGATTAAAATGAAATTCGTGCAGAGTTTTGACTGGAGTTTCCATTGGGTTGTTGTGCGATTGTGCTTGGGTTGAGTTGCTCGATTGGGCCGATTGGGTTGTTCACTGGCCCCGACAAGGTTTCACTGGCTTCGTGGTACTTGCAACTTTACATACATATGTATGGGGGGAAAATTCCTAGAACCAAAGTGGCCAATGTGGATGATTTTGCAAATTTTTTTGTGTCTCGTTTCTGAATGAAACGCAAAAGTGGAAAATTTACTGAATTAAATTCCTGAGCTCACAAATCACAGATTTGCATGCCGAAATCAAAGTCTTTTGAAGCACTTGTCCAACTCGTATCCAAATCCGACTCCGAGTCCACATCCAAATTCAAATGCAATGCTTTTCCCTCCGAATTTCAAATTAAGAACACAATGCGATTGCCTTTTTTTTTTCTTTCAGTTTTTGCAAATTAAAAACTCAAATGTGTGTGGATAAATTGATTCGAAAACCACATCCCGTCAGCATGTAAATTAACCACCGATTGTAGTATTTTCTAGAATTTGGCGAAGGTTTGTACAAGTAAGTATATTATAATATATTAATGCATATTGAATATCGAAGCTTGTATTATTATAATAGTATTTGGAAACCCCTAAGTTGAATTAACAAAACTGTGTGAGGCTGATTTCATGAGGTTTTTAAGAAAAGGCATGAAATATTGACCATAATAATAAAAATCTTCCACTGCTACAATGTGTTAAGCTTATTGAAGTAATCTTAAGGGGTAAGGTCAATAAAACTGTTATATTAATTAGGTTTATTTGTAATTCAATACAATAATAAAATTATTGGTTCTCGCTGCAAATGTTTGACCTACAGCGAATAAATAGAAAATCCCGATGATGATTCCTTAGTTTTTTGAATTAAATGAGATAATAATGAAAATTCTATATTATCATTAACTTCTTGTAATCTGATTTTCAATTTTTTAGAAGAGTTGTATAGATATTTGACACAAAAAGCTTATGTTTCAATGCAAATTTCAATGAATTTAATTAATTCTTGAATTATGAATAGTCTTTACAAACAGCAATAGTAAAATTGTAATTTAATTAATATTTGATTCTATTTGATAATATTTCTTGTAGAAATTCATTCTTATATAAATATTGTTGGCATTTTCCTTAGGAAAACTAAAGTAAATAGAAAAAATCGATTGCAAATCACTTTGCAGATTAATCGTTAGCTGAGTGCGCTGAATTGTCTTGCTCTTTCTCTCTCTCTTTTCTTCTCGCTTTCTCACTCTCTCTATCTTTAATTTACCCCTCTCTCCACACCGCTTTCAATCTTGTATTTTGTTTTGCACTCGTTTTTCTCGATTTGTGGCAAATGAAATGCACTTTATGCACTTTTTCAGTGTGTTTTGTTTTCCTGCTGCTCCGACGATGTCCGGCTTGGGGTTCAGGAGGTTCAATTGAAGCCAACTGGACGTGTTTTTGTTACGCTGCACCGATAGATCCGTGCGGGGAGGCTGCGACGTCAACATCGACTGCGCCGGCGACGGCGATGGCGGCGGCGCCGATAACAAATCGCAGATACATAATTAAATTACAGCGTTTTAATTTCTGTAATTAGTCACGACTTCTGTCGCAAGCGGAGCGCCGAAGTGCACAGGAGCAGTGACAGGGTCTCAGTGCATGGAGAGGGGGTGTAGCTGAATCGGCGAAGGCGAGGAGGGAGGCCTGACGGCGCCAAGAAGCGACCGCGCAGTCGCAGTGAATTCAAATCAAAGCCCATTTGCATCTAAGCAAATCGTATCTGAATCTCGAGCAAGTTCGCTGCCAGCCTCGTTGTGACTCCGCCCCTTCCCACCGCCATCTCCTGCCACTGCTCTGCTTGGGTCCTGCTGGAGTAGTTGGTAATCGGATCAAGGAAATGATCTATTTAATACGATCGTGGGCCATAAATTGCCGACGTCGCGTCGCTGAAAGCGAAATATGCAAAATATTTCGACTTTTGCTTTGCGTGTCGCCCAAATGCGCCAGCAAGCGGGAAGGGGAAGAGAGGAGGTGGGTATGGGGAGGGGGGGTGAGAGTGGTGCTTGGTATATTGGTGACTGAGCGTGCGCATTCACATATAAATTAAAAAAACGTCGCACATTTCACACACGCCACGCGGGGCGACTTGATTCATGAAATATGCGAACCCAACGGCAGCAACAAGTCAAGTAATGTGGCTCAAAACAGGCACAGCACAGCAGCACCAGCACCAGCACCACAACACATGCTTGTCGTCGTCATCATGATCATCATTAACATCATCGGCATCACCATCATCATCATTATCTTTGTCGTGTAAACTCATTTAGACTCATTTGAATACCAAAACGCGCAAAGCGCTCTCCAAGTCCCACTGACGACAGTTTCTAGCCGACTGCACTTATTTACGACTATATCTCAGTCCATGGCCGCATCGAGAGCCTCCCCGTCGAGTGGCCCACACTGAGGCCCCAAGTCCGGTAGCAGTTTTTATCAGAGGCCCGCTGAAATCATGAAATGCAACAAGAGTTTTCTCAGCAGCTGCTGCAGCCTGCTCTCCCATTGCGCCTAGTTGGCCACCAGGAAGGCCCACTAAGGATCCAGACAGATGTGGGACTAGTTAGTTGATGAAAAGAGCTAGAAGAAGGCGTGACAGACCCCACATACTGTATATATACTTGATCATCACCAGTAGCCGAAACAGTTAAGCCATCTCTGTTCATCTATGTAAGCATCTATAAATGCTAGACATGCCAAACTCAAATCAAAACGTATTTCAAAATTGGTTTTTAAGTTGTTCACATTTTCGGACAAGTTGCACTGTTACCTTTATAGTTAAGATCATGTGACAATTTAACAATATCAATATACAAAGCAAATTAGTTTATTATTATCATTGTTACCTTTCGCTATATGAAGAGACTGGATCAAATCCCCAATGATATATCCATGCTCAGTATATTTACGATACATACCCCGACAGTTGGGTCTGCCAAAATCTGAAACTGAAATCCTAAAGAGAATCTATAGAAATAGCCAAAAGAACAGGTAAATAGTCTCAGAGTGTAACTGATTTATATTTTTATATATACAATATTTATTTGGGAACTGTATCTGTAATTTTCTCAATTATTACACATTTTTTACGTTGCTGAATTTTAAATTCTTGATTGAAATTTATTTATTTATATAGCGTCTATATGACTAACAATATTTAAAAGTATAAATTCTAATATTAGAAATAATATTATTAGAAAGTTTAAAGTTTAAAATTCAGACTGGGATGATAAAAAATCAAAATAAACCGATTCAACATTTGTTGCAAGCGATTGGGGAAAACCCAGATAAAACCCCAATCAGATTAATCATTATACAAGTTATTTAATTGACTCGCGGACGAATCATCATCTTGATGGTTTTCAGAGAGTAATGATAATACCACCAATTAGAATCTTTTGCGTCAACCTGGTGCTGATAGTATTTTCCATTAAGGTTGCTAAATAAAAGAAAAATCACTCTCAATCAATTTGGAAGATACTTATTACAATCAACCGATTTCTTACCAATTTGCACAATCATTGTACCACCAGCCAGCATGGTAGTCTTGCGCGCAACTACCATTGTGTGCATCGTTGTCACTATCGAAAGTGGAGAACTGTTGATGCTCGGTATCTCTCATTTTGTCCCAGCTTTGTTCTCCATACAATGATCCCAAACTGAGCACCCTGTACTTATCATCTTCTCCTGCAATTCTGAAGTTGTCGAAATGCGCAACCCAATTTAACTTCCCATAATTTCTCTCATGAAATGCCTCCATATATATATAAAGCTCGTGAGGAGTGTTGTTGGTAAGGCGATGTATTTTCTCAAGGCCGAGAAAGAAGTCGCCTGTAAAATTGCCAAAACCATTCTTATAGGTCTCCCAGTCCCTGTAAAAATCCTCTACTCCATTTATGCGCTGTTGAATGACGGTCCATCCTGGTCCCGCTATTTCACTATTGCATAGTACCGGAAAGGCTTCGAAGTTGGGTATTTTAATATTGTGGACACCGTTGGAATCACCAAAAGAAATGCAATTAGTTGGAGTATCCTTCAGTGTTTCAATCTCTGCTGTCAGAGCAATCTTTTCAGTATTTTCGGAAATGATTTTATTTTGATTCTCTAACTGATGTTTAAAATCTCGAATATTGAATAAGACATTCAAACTAAATGCAAAACTCTGCAGTCTTTCTTTAATTGATTTGAGCTGTTCAGTATCTTCTGCAATAGTTTTCGCAATAGTTTTCTCTAACTGATCCTTGAAACAACGCAATTTGGAAGCATTTGAATTGATTTTAGAGGGTTTTGATTACACTTTTTGTTCTAAGACATGGTTGACATCTTGCAGTTCAGAAGCACTTGCTTGAACTTTGAAACTCTAACAAAAGAAAGATAAGGATAACAAATTAACATGACTTGATTAAACACGAAGAACACTTTGATGGACACTGATATGTTAAGTTATTTATAAAATCAAAATTGGTCTTCATACAAAAACCTGCATTCAGGTCGAATATTCCTATGGCAGCTACATGTTATAGTGCTCAGATTCTTATGAAATTTCATATGCATTTTATATATATGGAAAAAGTTCGTAGTGGTAAATTTGGTTACAATAGCTTAACAAATAACAAAAGTCGGCCTATAGTTTGTATGGCAGCTATACGATATATCGTACCGATCCGGCTTGTTCCGACTTATATACAGGGTGCAGCAACAAAGAGCATATATACCAAGTTTTATAAAGATAGATCTGAAACTGAGAGACTAGTTTGCGTTACAACAGACGGACACACGGGCAGACAGACACACGGACAGACGGACACACGAATACACGAACAGACAGGGCTATTTCGATTTCTCTGTTAATGCTGATTCAGAAAATATACACTTTATGGGATTGGAGATCTGTCCTAGGGTGCGTTGCAAACTTCTAGCCAATTAATATACCTTCTTCAAGGGTATAAAATCACTACTGAAGTTCATAGATCCTTATCAGTGGGCATTTCAAGCGTTCACGGGTCATAAATACTGTATACATATATCAGCAATGTTGCAAGGATTTGTTGAAAATGTCCGCAGACACTTTCAACATTACAATTTATATAGTATATTTCTATACTTTGGCGTTCGATTTACACTGTTTTTCATCAAGGTGACAAACTCACCTGACTATTGTCCGTTGCAGTAGCAGAACAGCCGCTACTCAAGAAGAGAGTCCACAAAAGGAGGAAAGGAATGATCATAATTTCACTATTTTGTTTGAGGTTTTATATAGTATGGTATAACTGAACCGCACTCGCACTGATCAAAGTTAGACTGAATTCATCTTACGATCGCCAAATTGTATTTATTAATTAATAATTCGACTAGAAAGCGAATATATAAAACACTGAGAGTGATATAGACTCAAATCATGTTAAAAGCGCTCAAAGAAAGATCACAACGAGAAATAAACTACTCAAAATCGTACGGTTGCCATGCTCAGCGTTATCTGCGGGGTCACGGCATAGACGTAGCTCTCGAACCGATGCGTCTGGAATTCTATTTATGAAGCATAGCATGATCCATGTTGAATGCCGTGAATCATATATACTATAGAGACTCACCTATTTCGATCCGACTATTCCAGCAAAGTATTGGATTATGAATTTGAGGCTTCATTATATAGTCTACCTAAAATCATTGTACATATAACCTTGCGGAGGGTATATTTATTTTGGCCAGGAGTTTGCAACGCACCTTAGAAGACATCTCTGAGCCCATGAAGTATATATTCAGAATCAGTATTAATAGAGGAATCGAAATAGCCCTGTCCGTGTGTCCGTCTGTCCATGTGTCCGTCTAGTCTCTCAGTTTTGGATCTATCTTTATGAAACTTGGCATACATGCTTCTTGTTGCTGCACGCTGTATATAAGTCTGAACGAGCCGGATCGGTACGATATATCGTATAGCTGCGATACAAACTATCGGCCGACTTTTGTTATTTGTTAAGCTATTGTAACCAAATTTACCACTACGAACTTTTTCCATATATATAAAATGCATATGAAATTTCATAAGAATCTAAGCCATAGGAATACTCGGCCTGAATGCAGATTTTTGTATGAAGACCAGTTTTGATTTTAGAAATAACTTAACATATCAGTGTAGATCAAAGTGAGACATACTATTAAATATATTCATTCACCTCTGCACCATATATAATATGTATTGGAACGATCGAGGGATATAAGAACCTGCAAGGGTTCAAAAGCTTCGGCATGCGAAGGTAGCCTTTCTTTCTGGTTTACTCTTCAATCCACACCAAATTGTGCAAAGTCTGCGCCAGTTTTGAAATTTGCATTATTTTGTTCAGATGAGAAATTGCATTATCCTCCTGTAGCTTGCTATAATATAAATCTAACTGAATTATTTATGGCTGCATTGGAAATACACTTAACCGTTTCGCTTTTCAACTCGCCTCGGGTTGTAATCTAACGGCAAACAATGTTAACTAAGTACGAAAAGCTGCCAAGCGTATCAGGTGTGTATGTGTGTGTGTATGTATGTGTGGGGTATATATGTATATGTATGTATGTATGCTGTATGAGTTGTTAAAGTTTTATAAATAAACGAAATGCGAACTCAGCAGAAATTCACGTCAGGATATGAAGAAAGTCGAGTTTACTATATAGTATATACATATGTATGTAGCTGTGCAGTATCTCTGTGCAGCCATATGTATCCATATGTAAGAGTATGTATACACATACATACACACACTCGTATAGCAATTGCCGTAAGTACATTTGTGTTTGTGTTCAACGTGGAAGTTGCGAGAACATAAAGGTCAAAAGTTTCTCGTTTGCAGTTGAAACTTTTTATGCAGTTTTTTCTTTATCAAGCGTGTTGCAGCACACACAGCACGGAACGTCAGGCACACAGACACACCCGCACACACACACACACACATACTACTTGCCATACCCAGGACCTTCGCTCTGGTCGTACAGTGCGCCTTGAGTGCGCCACATCCTTCTGGTTAAGGTAGTTTTCATATTTTTGGCGATAAGCAGCACGTCTGTCTGTGTGTGCGTGTGTGTGTGTGTGTGTGTGTGTGTGTGTGTGTGTAAGGGTCCTGCACTTAGGCAACGCGTCGAAAGGGCGCTCATTCGCCCAGGTGGACCCTCCTCGCACGGCGAAACAAAAAGAAGAAGGCGAAAGAGCAAAAAGATTCGCTGCAGCAAATGGCGAAGCATAAATTTATGTAAAAAGATCTGTGATTTATAACGGCAACCGGGGGTAAAACTTTTATTTCGCCCCACAATGGCGATGACTGCGAATCGCAGCTACCCCCAGTGCTACCCCATGCACGACTTAGAGAAATTTCATAGTACGAAACTAAATGAAATGCTTGAGTTGAAGTTAAAGAAGGAAATGAAGGAAGGAAAACCTTCGACCTTAATGCTTCTTAACTAACAATACTCTGTCAATATTATTGTTATTATCATTATTATTGATTTATATACAATATATCAAATCATACAAATTTTAATTTATTTTTTTTTTTTTTTAAATAACTTTTACAACCAAAGATTTCTTCAAGTCTTTTAATAGGTTTAAAAATAGGTTAAAAGAACTAGTTTATTTGGCATTATATTTTATCTACTTGAATGAATTAAATTAATTAAGGTATTATGTATGTATTTTAAATTACTTAAATACTATTCTAATATTAAAATCACGAATTTCTTGATTTCTATTACTATAAACTATTTAGAAAATAGTTCCACATTAAAATGTTTATCAACTTCAGTAAATATGCAGAAATAGTTAAATATTACAATTTAAATCCTTGTTACAGGGTATCAGCTAGTCAGATATTTGCCTGGAAATAGACTCCTCTTTGATTTCTTGCAGTGTACGTTTAATTTATGGAATTTTAGTTTCGACGCCGCCGCAACTTTTGCCTTCTCATGTTTTACGCTCACGGTTAACGTTCCATTCTTGTTGTTGTTGTCGTCCTTGTCCTTGTTGCTGCTGTTGCTGCTGCTGTTGTTGTTGTTGCTGTAGCTTTGCAACTGCGTGCGCCTGTCACACGTGTGTGTGTGTGTGTGGCACCGAAGGGGAAGAGAAATGGGGTGGTGGGGCAAGAAGGGGAGGCAGTGTTGGGTAGTCTCGGGTCTGTCCTTAGTGTGGAGGCGTGCAAAGTTGAAAGTTCCAAAAGCACATAAATCAGATGCACTTTCGGCATTTCCGGACACCGAAAAAACTCCATGGCAGCAGGGAGGGGTGGAGTGGTAGTAGAAGAAGGGGAGGGGGGGGAAAGCAGCTGCAGCAGCAGGAGCAACGCAGCTGGCCAAGGACCTGGACAGAGTCCGGAAATTAGCCGGCGATTTTACTGGTCAGCCTCGGAGTCCGCTAACTGCATCGATTGCAGCGTTATTGCAGCCATTTGTGTATCTGTAGCAGCAACTGCAAATGTATCTGTGCAGTGTATCTATAACTGCAGCGGTTACAGTAACTACATTTGTATCTATAACAGTATCTCCGGCTGTACATGTATCTGAAACTACAACTACTTTTGCAATTTTAACTTTAACCGTATCTGTATTTGTATAGCTGTATCTGTATATATACATGTATCTATATATATATCTATCACTGTATCTGCTACTGTACTAGTATTTCTGACTTCAACTCTATATGTATCTGCAGCTGCAACTGTATCTATAACTGTATCTGATGAATTCGAGTCGTTTACCTTAAGTATCCTTCGTTTTTTCCTTTTTGCATCCTCCTAATGACAGACGATCCACGTCAAAATTCAATTAGTCGCTAGGTTTCCCCCAAAAAAAAGATGGAAGTACCCAAGGCAGCAGTTTCGTCTCTCCCCTACCCCCTTACCCACCCGCAGCACCCTCCCATCTGCGGGTACTCATAAATGATGATGACGCCGAGGGGCGCATGAAATATAAAGCAATTTCGCTAATTGCCATTAGGAATTTTGTGCCCCCACGCCCCCCTTCCCTCTGCCCCTGCCCGCCCCCTAAGTAACTCCAGTAGCTGCTCCAGTTTAGCCTGCGCTAATTGAGCGACTTGCTCATTAGAGTGCCACGCGGAGCGACTGAGCCAAAGGAGAAGAAGAAGGTGGGCGAAGGCAGCCAAGCGAGGCCATAAATTACGCACACACATAAGCCCAAGCTACGCATCCGATAGCGCATGCTGCGTATCTCAAAGATACTTTCGCTCATATTTCGTGCAGCTAAGCCTGGCCCGACCGTCGAGGCAATCGAACTTACCAAATCCGCTTTGATCCCCATATGAATCTCGCCACGAAGTGTCTGAAGAGAGAAGAACAGATAGAAAAAAAGCGAAATGAACTTTCAGCTGGCGCCGCATCTGGTCAAATATTTGCGCAGACTTCAAGAAGAATCCACTTGGCATAATCATCCATCGCTTGTTCCATCCTGGGCACAAGTGTCCATTTAATTTTGCTCAAGTGTGTTTAAAAAGTACTCTATAAATACACTTGAATAATAAAAAACAGCGCGAGGACCTGCTGACAGGCCCGAGCTCTACCTCTCTCCCTTTCTCTCTCTCACTCTCTCTCTCTCTTTGTTTGCCTTTGTCCTTCTGTGCAACACGCGACAAGTTTGTCGCTCGCACCCCTCATGGTGCTGCGGTCTCAGGGTGGCTTCTGCACTGCCCCCTGTTGAACGGGGTGTGGCAGTAGCTTATGTTGTTGCGAATCACAGTGACAAGATAATAAATAAATATCAAAATATGTCATAAAGAGATTTCCAAACTGACAATCAACTGCATCGCACTCGAGTGTGCTTGTCCCTGTCTCCCTGTCTGTCTGTCTGTCTGTCGCTTGTCGCCTGTTCGGGTGGTTGTCGCCTGATGGTGTCTGCCCTGAAATTGAACATAAGGTGCTTGTTCCTGTAAATATTTGCAACCAGCTTTGCCTGCTCGTGTGAAACTGAGCGAAAGGTGATTAAAGCTCCCCGAAAAACGATAGAATTATGCGTCGTATAATGATAAGATGTACGAACTATATAGTAAATGGTATATTGTATTTATAAGACTGCTTTAATAAGTAACTTAGAGATTCTATAATAAATATCAATTAATGATTTATTGTCAATGATGGCACACAAATTATATTACAACTTGAATATTTAAAGTTGAAAGTTGAATATTAAAATTAAATTCCACTGATACTTATATGATAATTATTTATACATATTTCAAATAATTTTAGGTTAGGTTATTTCTTCAGGATCTTTGTTGTTTTTTCAGCAGTAAAGTCCGATTAAAAAACGCACTATATCTGGTAAGTAAATAATATAAATTATTAGATTTACTGCTACATAAAAATATTGACTCTTTCTTGAATTTTGATTCATTCATAATTGATTCATACAATTTAAGTAAGAGGCTTTCTCCAACTCCAGTTTTGATAAATATTAAAAAAACATAACCCATTGTAATTATATGAAATATGACTAAAAACGGCAACTCTTAACTCATTCATGTATAAAAAATAACTTTAATAACTCTAATTTATCCAGCTTACTCCATTCATTTAAAAAGTCACAGAACAATCTAAATTAATCAATTAAAAAGTTGTCATAATTGACCGAGTGCAGTCAACCTCAGATGGCATAGGAACCCCTTTCCTTATGAAATTCGAGACGCCTCTTGGAACTGGTGCCAGGTCTGGCTGGTAACCAGTTAACTGCCTGCTAAATGGGTAACCCTATCCCGTTTGCCAGCCCGATGATGACAGTCAACAAAGTGCGAAACGAGCTCAAATGCCACTCAGTGTTGCAACTCTATACGCACACATGAGCTGCAGCCTGGCAACCCTGAAAGGGGTTAAGCGACGCAGTTGTCTCAGGGCAGCAACCCTCGGCAAGGACTCAAATTGGAAATGCTTGTCATATCCTTCATTTATCTGCCTTGATACATGGATTTTTCATTTTTACACACACACACACACACACACACACACACACCCGCACACACAGACCGACAGAACTTATTTCATAAATTATTTGTCACAATTAATTGCATTGTGTGTGTGCGGGTGTGTCCTGTGCAAGGAGCAGGTTATCGTAGATGGCAAAAAAAAAAAAAAAACTGAGAAAATCCCATATGAACTCAGTCCCCCAGAAGGGGAAACTTTTCCCGATACATTTGCAACACATTTTCAGCAGTTTTTGTAAAACTTTGTCACCACTAAATGTGCGGCGGGTCGTCGCTGGGCGGGTGGGCGACAATTGTCTGTCTGTCTCTCTCTCGCTCCCCCCTTGGCTTGGCAGGGACAAAAGGATGCGCCTGGCTGACAAATAATATGATGAGATACGACATATGTGCAAACAACTTTTGTGCGGAGCTTGATATAATTGAAAATCATACAGATCCACATCGTCCGTATATAGAGACATAAAGAAGAGGAAGAAGACTGAGAAGGGAAGGGAAGGGTCTATAGCGCCGTTATGTTTTGCGGGGCAATTTAGAGGCCAATATCCTGCTGTGAAATATGCCCTGATTTCCCGGCCACTTTGTCCATTGTTCATCGACCTCCGAGCTGGGTTGCATTAGGCGTCGGATTTAGCGCTCAGAAATGATTTATGATTATGACAAATTGTTGGCAATGCGTATTGACTAAAGGAAGGCGGGCTGTTGGGGGGGCGGGGCAAGGCCAGGCAGTAGCTTTAAGTCTCTTAAGATACTCGAAGTGCGTTCAAAGATACTTTTCAACTCTGCAAATCTAAGCGAAATCCCCTTCAAATTTATAAGTTTGCCAGGATAAGGTTCATTGATAAGATTGTGTGAATTTTTTTTTTTTTTTTTTTTTTTTTTTTTTTTTGTTATTATAACATTACATGGAGAAATACATTTATGTTTTCTAGATACTTTTCTGGAGAATATTTCAAGTTACCCAACTGACTTCTCAGGTCAATCAGTTCTCTAGTTTCTGGTATTTAAATTTCCATTAATGTTTTCCACTAACCACAAATTGCATTTCTTCGATCTTTCCCATTGTCGATTCCATGTAAAAGTCGTATATCAAAGTGGAAGAAATCGAGGCATTTAAATATATATTATTTTCGTTTTATTTTCTCGAGTCTGGAGATCTGATGGCAGGCTAGAAATAAATCAGAATATGCTCATTAGACAGCACGGAATACGGAATAAGGAACAGTCTGATGACGAGGGGGGGAGCGAGCACATGCAATTAATGCTGATAATAATCAAATAATTAACTTTCTTAATTGAAAACAATGAAAAGAGTTTTATGTTGCGGTGCTAGAAATGTTTTGGTAACATTAACACTTTACCTAGGGCGACGATGACGACGACGACGACGACGACGACTATCGCATTGTGTACCTGGGAGTCTATTAAAGTCGTAGTCGTAGGTTCTTTAAGAACACATTAATGGGCCCCGAAGACAATGGGCCACAGCACATGAGCTGCCGTTTATCGCTCGCTCGCTCTTCGGGCCCTCATAATAAAAATGGGAAAAATGGGAAAATAATATAATTTTATCCAGGAAAAAAACTAAATAAAAATCGATGCCATAAGGCGGCAGTGCCATAAAAATGTGACAAGACATAAAGCAAATGTCCAAACACACACACGCACTCACACACACAGAGAGAACGCAACATGCGGCACAGGAAGGCGGCTTGTGCAGGTGAAGGGGCATGGAGGGGGCAGCCGAGCCGAGCAGGACGAGCCCGAAGAGGTCCAGAAGGAAATACAATAAATTACTTGACGGAAAATATTGATAAGGTGACACAGAAAACGGACAGAGTCAGTCCCTGACACCGAAACGGACACTGCGACAAAGGCGAAGACGAGACGAGACGAAGACGAAGACGTCGCCGAAGACGGGCCTCAGTCTCAGTCTCATTCTCAAACTCAGTCTCCTGCTCCGTCTCTGGGCCAGACACGAGATGACACCCAGTTGATCCCAGTCGGTGCGCAGCCTTTCGTTGGCCTTGCTGCTTTTTATAGTCTTCGGCAACTTCGTCTCTGTCTTCACCTTCACCTTCGTCTCCCTCTACCTCTCCCTCTGCTTCACCGTCTTCGTCCACGTCCCGCCGGTGTCGCCAAAGATGACGCATGTTCCGGTGGCGGTGGCCCAAGTGGCCATCAGGCCGAAATGAAATGAGTTAAACGCTGCAGGTAAACCCGGCTACATATGCTGATAAGCCTGGATATGGGTGAGCAGCAGACTGCGAGCATCAGTCGTCGGGGTGGGGGTAGAAGGGCACCAGTCTTGGGCATGTACATTCTTGCATTCGTAATCGTGTGTTACTTACTCTGTGTACTTAGTACTGTTAGTGTACGAAGGAAATCTAACGCTTCTAATCTTTAATTTCTCTATAAAAGGGGTGTATCATGTACTCAAGTACTTTATTTTCAAGTGATGTTTATTTTATTGCAGATGTTACTGTTTTTATGGCGAGGAACTTAAGAGTAATTATCTGTTTACTTATTACAATTCGAATAGGTTTTTTCTTTATCCAAATTTAATAATACTTCTACTAGAGATAACACTACTATTGCTCATCGCATCACAGCGACTTCTTCTGGTATTATTTCTACTTCTTATCTGTAGATCTTCTCTATAATTTATTAGTTAAGCGAATACTAAATCTGGAATTATTAAATGCAAATAAAAGTAACAAAAAAAAGCTGAGCAAGCACAGAAAGTTGCTGCCGAGTATGACCGACTGTAAGACACCCTGCTACAAATTGTGCAGGCCTTACTGCACAGAACTGAGCATGTTTTGAATATTTCTGGATCAGATATGTGCATCGGTGGTATGCAACTACTTGTGAAGCACGTCTGAGGCACTCACTTCATTTGCAGTTGCATCACTAAACGAAGCTTCAACGAGTGAAGCATGTAAGAGAATGAAGTGACTTTAACTTCAAATATATTACGAGTACTGCAATGAAGTGATGCTACGATGGAGTGAAGCGTATGCAGTACATTCAACTTTGTTACAGATTATATATGTATGTTATACTCTGATCAGATTGCAATGTGAAGAACTTATTATAGCTAGTTTACAGTGCTATAAAAAGGCATACAGAATAGCATATATAAAGTGTTTCATAGTATTCATAAACCGATACGAAATACATGAAAGGAAGTAAAGTACACAGAAATCTATCGAGTAGTTTACTATAAGTAAGACCCCACTGATAACGCTAAGCACGAGGTTAGTTAGTGTTCTTTGTTTGTTGTCTCTATATTTATAAATAAAACGCTCCAGACAAATTCGAAAACTTTGAACTTGACTCAAGATCAAGTTATTCTCAGAGTTTTATATGTGCTCTCTCTCTCTCTCTCTCTCTAACATGAATATGTGCATCTTTACATCTTTTTTTGATTGTTCAGCAATACATCGAATAAGATATATCTAATATATATCATCCTATAATAGTTTCATTGTAACTATCCTTGCATAAACATAGCATACCCTCTTTTGATGACGAGCAATGGTCGTAGGGTATACCGAGCATATGAAAAGGAATATGCAAATGAACCTTAGCGATAAGAATCAGAGCAAGATACTTAACGAGTCTCACAATCTATGAATATTGATAATGATGCGAGGCTGATTAGTGTAAATTATAATCAAGCGAAACTGGTTCCGCCGTGGACTGTAGAATGATAAGCTCGATCAAAACTCTTGTAGTTATAATCACAAAATGTGAAAAGTTACAAAGAAATAAAACGAATTTCTGACATTGCCAGTTCAGATCCGCAGGGCGATAAAACAAATTAGCACCTCGATGGAGTCGCCAACGTTGGGGACAGAAACGAAGACGAAGACGGACACGACACACGATCCGATGCGAGCCGAACCGAACGAGTTGTAATAAGCTAATAATTTATAAATTCAAATTGATATTCAGCTGGCATAAGACTGCAGAAATAATTCCCATGATCGGGGCGAGGCACAAATCATTCGGCGTGTATTGCCGAATCCGAGTTCGAATACGAATACGAATACGAATACGAATCGGAGGCAATTTCCCAGCACGTTCGAACCGAGGCAAACTCATTAATTAAACTGAGTTTACATAGGCATTCCTGCCTAGACACAGAACGGGCCCCAAAGAATGACGAACTATGGCGACAACTCTGGCAATTAAGAAATTTATAATTCCCAAACGTTTTCAAATTGGCGACGGCGACGGCGACGGCGGCGAATTAAAATTACACAGACAGCGCAATAGATACACAGATAGATATAGATAGATAGATACATAGATACACGGATAGATAGTTAGATAGATAGGTGGCTATATGGATAGATGGATGGCTGGTTGTGTTCGACTGGATCGGGACGAATAAATAAAGGTTCAATTTTGACGTCATAAAAAAAGCGTTAGAAACGTGATTGAAATCTGTGAGAAATTTCAGGTACGCGCAACAACGGAGGCGCCTCGAGGCGACAGATATCGCACCATGGACGTGTCTGCCACGTCTGCGCATGCGCACAGTCTCTGTGCGTGTGTGTGTGTGTGTGTGTGTGCGTGTATATCTCGTATTTCATATGCCGTTTAAGCTAATTGCCGCCGAGTTGCCTCGCTGGCTTCGTGTATGAAAATTGTCTTGTTGCTGTTGTTGTTGTTGCTGTTGCTGTTATTGTTACTGCTGTTGCTGCTGTTGCTGTTGCTGTTATTGCTGTCGCTGACAGTTGAGCAATAATAATTGTCAAAGCTCTGACTTAACTTGACTTATCGTCGCCGTCGCCGTAGCCGTCGCCTGCCCAACTTCTTCCCAAGGTGTTTCCTCGCCCATTCGGACTCAATTAAATTGTCAAAAGTTGCCGCACGAAGGAGCGTGGTAAGGGAAGACGGAGGCAGGAAGGCAGCGAAGACAGTAGCGTGTCTTCTTATGGCCCTCTGGCGCCAAAGTTCCCCCCCAAGGGACAGTCTTCAATATCAATTAGCGCCACCTGAAAAGCGTTTTTCAATCGCTGTAAGTACAATATTTATGCAGTCATAAACTATTAAGCACGCCCCCCTCCCCCTTCCCTCCCTCCGCTGTCACACGACTCTTCCCCCCGCTGCCCCACAGTGGGTGCATAAAATTTGTCGCCCCGCCTCGAAGTTGTCATTAAATGTTTATGAGTTTCTTTCTCAATATGCGGAGGAATTCGTTTGTAGAACGCACATTGGGGAAACTTTTTTATATAAAAAGGCAAAGATTGAAGTGTTAAATAATATGAAATTATTAATAATAATATATACGAAAGTGAAAGTAATTTAAGAGCTAAAAGCAAAGGAAAAGGTCTGTATTAGAGCTGAAGCAGAAGTAGTACAGGGACGGATTCAGCTTCACTCTAAATGCAAATGGAATATTGTAAAAAATTATTGTTTACAAATAAAAAACGAAAGTGAAGCGCGCTAGCAATGCATAAAAAAGTGAGAGAAGTGCAGGCAGAAGTAGAGACAGTAAGATAGATAGATAGACAGACAGAGAAAGAAAGAAAGAGAGAGAGAGAGAGCGAGTCAGCAAAGGGCACTGTCGAGCTGAGTGAGATGAAGCTGGTCCAACAATTTGTTAGCATCCATCGTGGCCCGTTGGGGGTGTGGCAGGTGCAGCAGCAACTGAAGTTGGTCGTCGTGATGTGGCGCAAATGAATTGTATTGGCAGCTGGCAGACGCCAAGCAGAAGGCGTGGAGGGGGAGAGGGAGGGGGATAAAGTGGAAAAAAGCTAGCGAGCATATATTATAAATTAATGCGGCTGCGGATGTGCAACGACACTAATTAATTGGGCATTTCATAAAATCTGCAGTAGCCGTAGGGGCAGGGGGGGAGAGACAGAGGGGAGAGGCACAGACAGCCTGTCTCTTGTGCTGTGTCTAACCAGGCTTAATACAGATACAGCTACAGCGGGAATGGTAGATATAGATACATATACAGATACATCTCGAGCTGCAGATACACATATGTAAGTATATCTAGAGCTACAGACACAACTACAAATAGAGATAGAGCTGTATCTGTGACTGCTCCTGCTGCTGCTGCTGCTTGTAGCTGTATCTGTATCTGCTGCTGTAAATGTATCTGCATCTGTGTACAAGCTACCGAGCTGCTCATGTCCCGCCTGAATGTCTTACTCGGCTCGGAGCTCGCAGCTCGCAGCTCGCATCGCGTCGCCCCGTCGATGCTTGATTGCTAATTGCAATCGCAGTTGTCAGTTGCTCGTCCAGCGGTCTGTCTAGCTGATTGCCAGCGACATAGGCCCAGCCAGGTCCCGGGCCGGTCCCCAGCTGCAGGACCAGGCAAGTTTTTCATCTCGCTGCGGATTCAGTTTAGTTTTTTTCAGCTTTTCCGTTTTCACTGAGCGAAGATTGCTCGGTGTAACAACAAGTCGATTTACAATTTGTGATACTTCCCGTACTTCAACAACTAAATAAATATCCATCTATCGCAAAC
This sequence comes from Zaprionus ornatus, assembly GCA_018904035.1. Classification (NCBI taxonomy): domain Eukaryota; kingdom Metazoa; phylum Arthropoda; class Insecta; order Diptera; family Drosophilidae; genus Zaprionus; species Zaprionus ornatus. The sequence continues at coordinate 12,578,301 of JAEIFZ010000002.1, read as the reverse complement.
AGCTACCCCGCTCTCCCCCCTCTCTTTCACTCTCTCTCACTCTCTCTCTCTTTCTCTGTCTCTCTCTCTCTCGGTTTTTGTGCGCGTTTGTTGGAGTTGGAAGAAATCATGTCAGGCGTCAATTTGAAAATGTTTAAGTGATTTGTTTACACGCGGCAGCGTCTATTAACGAATTTATGGTAAACAAAGGGAAGTCGTTTGTTCAGCCCTGCCAAGCAGCCTCGAGTTGCTCGAGTATCTTCAACTTGTTGTCGAGTATCTCATGCGCCAGGCAGGCAGGCAGGCAGGCACACACAAAGATACACTTCATAAAATATTAATCGGCTGATTTATGTTTCTATTTTCCTTTTTTATTGGAGCGCATGTGCCTGCAACAACAGCAACAACAACATCCACAGCCCTCTCTCGTACTTTGTTTATGTTGCAGCAAGGAAAGTGGCAAAGCATCCAAACACGCGTAAACATCTTGAAAGATTGTGCAGCAGGCAAGCGATAAAATGTGCAGCTTCTCGCCGGTGCCTGTTGCAACAACATGACAAATTATTTAATATATCACTAGCATGTATCTATACTAATTACAGTATGTTACAACTCTTTAAAGTATTTATGCTGGGTATATTTTTAAATTCTTATTTTAATTATGATTTTTCTTTATTTGAAGTTTATACGATGTTTGTTTATAAGGTAAGGTATTGCTAGGTGCATTTTGATAATTTATAGTGATAGGTTTAGGGTTTTAATTAGGTTGGAAATATGAATATGATAGTGAAGTACATACAGTAAAGACCATATAAAAGGAACTTGTTCTGAATTGTTTTTAATTATAATTTATTAAATTTTAATGAGATTGAAAATATGAAATACGATAATATATTGTAGTATGTACAGTAAAGGATAATTTTTTTTTTTTTTTATTAGTAAAAGTTAGTAAAACTAAAGGAACTTCTTATGAATTGTTTTTAATTTGAATTTATTAAGTTTTAATGAGATTGGAAATATGAAATACGATAATATAGTATGTATAGTAAAGAAATATTTTTTTTTTTTTTTTTTTTTTTTTTTTGTAAAGGATAGTAAACAAAGGAACTTCTTCTGAATTGTTAATCATTTTTACACAAAGAATCTTGAACAACTCGAAAATAACTGTCAAAATAAATCCTACAATCTTCTTCAAATTTAGATACATAATAAATATTATAAACATATAATCTAACAGTTAATTTATAATTATCTATTCACTATATCTCCGATGAATGCCTCTCCCTAGTAACTCAAGCGCTTTTCTTGGTATTCCCGTGGCGTTTCTCGATATGTCTTCATTAAAATAGAACTTAAGGTCACACAGCGCAAAGCTGATAAAGTTCTAGTGGAAGTATCTAAATTTAATCAGTTGCACTTTGAAGTTCCCCAAGATTTCAAGAGCCTGAACACGAATCCTGCAATTTATTGGGCGCGCAGTTTCCGGCTTTGATCTCGCACCGTATAAACCCACGGGGGGGCCTCAGTTCCAACTATGCAATGAAGATATAATAGACACACTCACACACACACACAGAGAGACACACGTGGTATCTGCATGTAAATGCAAATTGATTCTCACATAAATCGGTCCGTTTAGCTCGGCAGGGGAAACGGGGAGTGAGGGCAGGGGGCATGTCCAATGGCATTTGGCGATAATTCATGCGCCAAATTGCCAACGAATTACAAATTAATTTCGAGGCTCAGCCCCGAGGAAGGCCATGAAATTTCGGCTTTCGTTGGGCAAATCGAGCGAAATGAAATATTCAAAATTCTGGCAAAATAATAAATATCGCGGAACTAATTTAACTGCCTGACTGGCTGGCAGAGTCTCTGTCCCCTGCCTTGCCCCTCTCCCTCTCCCTCTGCCTGTCTCTGTGTCTGTGTCAATATTTGCATAAATTAGCAACGCTTCGCGGGTCTCACGTGCGCCCGAGCGACGGAGCGTCAAATGCAGCCAATGACAAGCAACCCCTCGGGCTAGATACCCTGTGACTGCCCCTCTCCCCCCCTTTGGGCTACCCCTTTCCGTCTGTGTCTCGGCTGCATCCCTTGCCAGGCTCAAGCCAGTCCAGGATGTAATCCTGCGGCAGCGTGACCAATTAATTTGATTGTAAAATGTGAAATTCGTATTAAAATCAAATACTCGCAAAGGAACAACAAAAATGACAATGCGTATGACGGGAATATTAAAAAGTTGCTGCGCAGCCACCACCAGCAGCAGCAGCAGCAGCAGCAGCCCAAGGATGCTTCCGTCTCGCCTCCTTCCCTCATCTCTCCACTCTCCTTTCGGTTTTCATCTTTTGTCGACTTTTTAAAGTCACGCACGGAGTTTGCGCGATTTTTATGATAATTTTCAGCTACGATTGGACCGTTCTGGACGCCATTGCTGTGCGAAAGCTACTACCCCTCCCCCTCCCCACCTTACCCTTTCCTAGTTGCCAGACACACACACAAACTGGGGAAGGGGAGGCACATGAAACTGGTCGCCCGAAAGGGATATTTGACGTTTTTTAATAACAATTTCCATTCGAAGTCATCGAATGAATCAGTGGAAATGCAAAGCAAGAAGGTAGTTCCTCATTTCTTCTCTTCTTCGCTCAACCTTTTCATTATGCCTTGTCATCTTTCACCGGGCACCGACTCGACGTTCTGTCACTGCCCAAAGTTTACGCTTGAACAGCTGATTTGCATATTCCGTAAAATTAACGACTTGAAAAATTAGCATTATCCGCTCGTGAGTAAGCGAAGGGATTGCGAACTTAGTCTGTAGAACGGGAGAGGAGGGTGGAGAGGGGGATGGAGGCTGATAATACATTGAGTGTTTTCTGTGTTCCAGCAACAGATCAAATACTCAAGAACCTATCGCTAAAATCCACGCTGATAAGGCTGAGCGTGCAAAGTTTATAATTTTGAGTAATTCTTTGGGAGAAAGTTGAGAGAGGCAACTGAGTCCATTTTACCCTCAGAGCTTTGTAGATCTATTCTATTTGGAAGTAATTTAAAATCATCTGTGAGAGTGCAGCTTAGTTATGTAATTCATATTAATACGTACATATATATTAATACGTTAAAGTCTGAAAATATTATCATTTCTTTGCTCTTCTTGTGGATTCTCGTTCTGAGTAGCGACTCTTTTGCTACTACAACGTACAATAGTGAAGTAAGTTCGCGACATTTGACCAAAAATAGTGCTAATCGAAAGCCAAAGTATAAGTTGATAAGTGTAAGTAAGTATAGAAATATTCTACATAAATTTAAGCTCTAATATTGCAAGTGTCTGTAGAAAGTTTAAATAGTTTGAATAGCTTATTGGTAATTGAAAAGAATACATAATATAATCACTCAAAGTATGCAGGCACGTGAAATGATAAACTACTCATGAATATTGATCTATGACCATCTATGACTATTTTAAAATATTTATATTTATCGGGGCTCATATTTTATTTAAGGTTATGCGCAGCGAGTCATAATGGATTGACGTTCAGAGATTTATTGAACACAACTGCTCTCTTTGGTCATCATGCTGTCATAGTTCTCTTTGATAGTTTTCTTTTTTATATTCTTCTCCTTTGGTTCTCTTTTTGAACCTCTTATTTCTTCATTGCACCACTCTTAATAGACTCTTTCACTCAATAGCCTACTACGCATTTGTTAAATAATCACACAATCTGATATACTCATTGCTTTCTTTTTATATCTTTGGACCATTGAAAATGGTCAAAAAAGGGTATACTAACTTTGTTCTTTAATACAGTTTACTACACATAGTGCTTTACAGTCTAAATAATAATAATAAATAATATCTATGCTCCGTCATATATTTATATGTGTATATATATACTCGTTTTATTGTATTTATTATTGTCTTATTATTCTGCAAATATGAATTTACTGTGTATTTCTAAGTATTCTTTAGCATTTCAGCTTGAGCTGTTAAAAGACATTACCATCGGGGTAAGTATGGTAAGTATACATATACAGATGTATCATTGAGTATTTGATTCTATTCTCCTGTTTGAGCTGCAGACAATGATGACAAGAATAACCTTACTTGCACTATATGGTACTTATATATACACTCAACTTTAATGCAGTTTATACAAGAACATTATATTCATAAGACCCTTCAAACTCGTCTATGGGCCAAGTGCATTGGTTCGCCCAACTGCCTCACATATACTCGTATTCACATTCGTATTCGCATTCACATTCGCACCCGCATTCACTTTCGCCCGTACTTAGAAGAACGTTTCGGTTTTGTCTACATAAAAGAACTGAAAGAGCGCGACGTGTCTATTACCCGAGCTAAAGTTATGGCCAGTATCAGGGGCTCTCTGCTGTGGGGGGGAGGGCCAACACGAACGGGCCACAAATAAAATTCTCTTTATATGCAGTCCAATAATATTTCCATTTGGCGAATTGCCGGTTCAGTCGTTGCCACGCCCTGGCCGCCCACTTTAACGTTTTGATTGTGATAACTCCCAGGAGAGAAAACAGAAATGAACTTGAAAACAAAGACGAGCTCGAACTGCATTTCTGCCCCACCTTCTCTGCCCCTTCCTCATTTCTGTCTCGTTTTGTCTGGCGAATCATGGCATATGATTTTATGAATGTGTCGCAGGACACGGGACACGGGACAGTGGACAGAGGACAGAGGACACAGGAGACGAGGTGGGACCGTACGGGGTGTGAAGAAATCCGTTTTGGCACTCTTCGGGAAAATTGCTTGGGAATTGTTATGCGCATTTCGTGACTTTGGGAATTACCTGAAATATGTAGCAAAAGAACCTGCAGACTTTGCAGGTCTTAAAGCCAAATCAAGGAATCGAACGGCAGATGGCAGTGGAACGGAGAGTGGAACTGGAACTGGAACACATTATTGTGTCACTCAACCCCTTAGCAGACCGGCGAGAACCCTTCACTTCCGACAGGGCAGCAATTATGTCTGGGGCAGGGTCATTAAATCATTCATTCCGAGCCATTTAATAATTTCTACCGAGCAACGAGAAGGCGTGCGCCTCGGCCATAATAATTCATTAGTGTACAGGAACTGGAGCAGGAGCAGCAGCCGGAACAGAAGCCGGAGCAGGAGCCGGAGCAGGAACAGAGCTTTATGTTCTACTCAACTCATAAATGCTGCGCAACGAAACAATAACTTAAATAGAAACGACTCCACCCAGCAAAAACAGTGAACCACAATGTGGGCACTCGCAGAGGTGAGCTACAGTGATTACACTGCAAGAAAAGGGGGGAAAAAAGAAAACCTTCAAAGAAGCAAATTCATATTCAAGGTGTGATATCAATTTCTAATAAATATTGTATGATTTTCTGTTACATAGTTATAATATATGTTTTAGATAGTGTAGTAAGTATAATATTTGTCATAATAGATCATACATTTAATATAATAACTGTGAAATGTATTAGTGTGTAATAATTATATACAATTTCTTTACTATATTTACCCAAAAATTGTTATATATTGAATAAAAATCTGGTATAATATAATTTATATCAATCAAGAAATTCTCAATCAATAAACTACCCTTTTTTTCTCTCTGTGTAGTTAAGTAATATTACGAGGGCTCTCTCAATAGATTGCCAGGAACAACGAGAAACTGTGCAGAAGGTCAAAAATGATAAACGGATATGAGCAGAGGATATTTTTGTACGCCTTCCGCATCCTTCTGCCGATTGTTACTGGCTTGGCCATTGTCGTTGAATAATTGCAAGTCGCAAGGAAATGCGACTCCGGCTTCGAATCAAACTCGGACTCGGACACGGACACGGACACAGAGTCGGACAAGGACTCTGCCTGAACAATTGCAGACGGAACAACAGCAACAAGAAGAAGAAGAACAGCGAAAAGGAAGGAGAGTCGAGAAAAGAAAAAAGTTTAAGCTGTCAATATTTTGACTTTTCCTGCCTCGCTTTGTGAAGTGGGCGTATAATTAATGGATCGGGCGTTTGCAGCCATCAATGGAAAAATATTGTGAATGCGAATGTGAATGTGAATGCGAATGCGAAATGGGGCAAAAAGGGTTCAATGGAATCGATTGCTTTATTTATGGCGAAATAAATTGAAATGTCAACCGGGTGGGTGGAATATCATATTCGGGGCCCAAAAGGCATAAAAGTATGAAAGGCCCGCATTGTGTAAGACGCGAGCAATTGCAGATCCGAGTGGGTTAAACTCCGACTCAAACTGGACGCGATTCAATGTTTATTGCGAACCCGAGAGAAACTACACACACACACACACACATGCACACACAGCCCTGTTCCGTACCGGAGGTCGCTCAATGAGCTTCAATTACACTCTCGAACATGGGCGGCCCATAAAAGTTGCGACAATGGGCCAAAAGGGCGCATTGTCCCACAGCCAAAGTGGCCTGACATTTGTCTAATGTAATCGAAACAGATTGAGATGGATACAGATACAGTTACAGATACAGGGACATAGAGGTTCTTAAGAGATTGCGCTTCAGCAGCAGAAAATGAAAAGTACTCGTATAGTTTGAAGTGGACATTTGCTAGATTGAATCACGGCCACGAACTGTTCAAAGGCTTGAGTACTTTTGACCAAAGAAGTACACGGAATATCTTTAGAGTGTGTAAAACATTAGGAACCGTAATTGGTGCTCGAAATTTTAATAACTTTCGAAAGAATCAACTAACCTAAGTTAGGTTTATTTTATTAACCTATTTTAAACCGAATTTTTTAATATTATTTACAGTTAAGCATATTTTAAGTACATCAAACTAATGCTTTGCAACTACTTAACGAAAGAATACCTTGGTATTTCCATTATTGTTTACATATATCGTGTTTAAGGTGTTACGAATGTAGTTGAATTTCAATCAAGCTGAGTTCAAATTGAGTTTTCATAAATCAATAATAGTTATTTATGGTGTATTGCTTTAGAAATCCCTTAAGGGCGTGGCACTTATTATTGTATATGAGTCGGGTATTGTAGACTTTGGCTGGAGGGGTCGTAACATTAATTTATGCCCCCATAAATAACAGACTCATTACATGCCCTACAGGTGCGCAGTGTCGTGTATTCGCGTACTCATAACACGACACATAAAAAGCCATCAAATCGAATTTCATATTTCATATTGCCAGCAGATATCGGGGGATTCGCATCACGTCGCTTCGGTAGCCTCGTCGCGCCCACATAAAGTACACAGCGCTACCGGGAGTCGCTACGGTGGGGGAAATATCATAATAATCATGCATTTAAATCATAAATTCATGATTACCACGCAGCACTATCAAATTCCAAGCAGGCCCGAGCCACCGCTCCCTGCAGACATGTTGGCTCGGACACGAACTGGAACTGGAACTGGGGCTATGCCGCGGGCAGGGCCAGCTCTCTTCAAGAAACGGCCTTTGGCTGGGTACCATCCAGCGCAATCATAACAAATTTGATATATTATGCGACAGTTACAACTGTTCGACCTGCATGACAAGTGGCTTTCTCTGAGCTTGAGTATGGATGAATGAGTAGTGTAGTGTGAATATCGTAGGATATAATGCAAGTATATATATAGTATATAGAGAAACATAGAACATAGAACATAGAACATAGAACATAGAACATAGAACATAGAACATAGAACATAGAACATAGAACATAGAACATAGAACATAGAACATAGAACATAGAACATAGAACATAGAACATAGAACATAGAACATAGAACATAGAACATAGAACATAGAACATAGAACATAGAACATAGAACATAGAACATAGAACATAGAACATAGAACATAGAACATAGAACATAGAACATAGAACATAGAACATAGAACATAGAACATAGAACATAGAACATAGAACATAGAACATAGAACATAGAACAAAGAACATAGAACATAGAACATAGAACATAGAACATAGAACATAGAACATAGAACATAGAACATAGAACATAGAACATAGAACATAGAACATAGAACATAGAACATAGAACATAGAACATAGAACATAGAACATAGAACATAGAACATAGAACATAGAACATAGAACATAGAACATAGAACATAGAACATAGAACATAGAACATAGAACATAGAACATAGAACATAGAACATAGAACATAGAACATAGAACATAGAACATAGAACATAGAACATAGAACATAGAACATAGAACATAGAACATAGAACATAGAACATAGAACATAGAACATAGAACATAGAACATAGAACATAGAACATAGAACATAGAACATAGAACATAGAACATAGAACATAGAACATAGAACATAGAACATAGAATACGAAAGTAGAGATGTCATTATTTCATTTGTGCATAGATCTAAGTGCATTCATATTCAGTTGTTGGTCGCATTTCCTTTCCTTTGACTTATTTGTCGGTTATGGCAAATAATTGCAACTGCAACAATTGTAAACTACTTTGCATCATAATAAACATGTCCCACTGGGCCTCAGACTCTTTACGGTTCGGGGACATAAATGAAAATTGTGAAAATGAAATTTCATTTCACATTGTGGTTTCATTATGGCCAACAATATTTGCCACTAATATGCGGCAGTGGCCGAGGAGAGGCAGCAGCAGGGCAACAATAGAGTCGCCTCTGCAATGCATATTTATGAGCTCTGCAACATGCGGCAACAACATCGCAATGGGACACAGCCTGATGCACGTGTGTGCAGTCTATGTGTGGCTATATGTGTGTGTGTGTGTGTGAATGTGTGTGATTGGCAATTTGCATTTTGGCCAAGTGCCTAGCCTAGACACAATTCCTCATAATTCCCGCAATATTCGCGCCAGTGGGCCGAACGGTTAAGCTCTCTCTTTTCAATACCCTACACTTGCAGTGTCATAGGGGGTATATGGGACTTGTGCGTATTTGTTAAAATATTTTCGGTAACTAAGTTGAAGTTTAAGATACATTTCTAGATTAATTTATGGCATATTTAAATAATAATATAATACTTTATTTCACCTCAATTTAATTTATAGGGTGTCTGGCTAGTTGTGTCTTTCTGCTTGTCACTTGCTTTGTTTTGATTGTCGTTGTGCCTGTGGCACATTGACTATTGTTGTTGCCACAGCCACATGTTGCAGCACGTACTTGACGCTTGGCAAAAATAAAAACAGAATCTGAATTGAAAATGAATTACGCTGAAATGAATGCAAAACTTTTATCACAAAGTGAAATCTATAAGCCACACGGGCACGCACACACACGCTGACCTCCTCCACCTGCCTTCCCTCCCTCTCTCTCTCGCTCTCTCTCTCTCATCTCTGACTCTCTCTTGCTGTGCATTTGCATTAGACGTGCTTATAAAACTATTTACTCGATTGCAATTCAATAATAAATAATAAATATGAATCAGTTGGAGCTGCACTTGAGTTTATAGCTGGAATTCCCAACTGGCTCAAGCCTTAAGCCAGCTTAGAAGTTCCACAACTCTTCGTAGGTCTCTTTCTGCTTCTCTCTCTCTTTCTTTCTTTCTCTCTCTCTCCCCAGTTGGCAAATAAATTCACCGCATACAAAAATTTATATCGCCAACTTTTCTCATTAAATTTTATAAAAGCAGGCATATTTTAAACTTTTTCGACTATAACGGTATTTTCTCACCTGCCTCCAGTTGGTTAGCAAAGTTGCCTTGCATAGGCATAGCAAAAGGGTACTCGAGAGGGGGCGGGGGGCGTGGAGGAGGCTCTGCCGATGGCAATGCAGTAGTTTGGAGGAGCGCTCAAGCGGCAACGAAACTTAATTTCTATTCATTTGCTAAAATTCATTCAGACAGAGAGAGAGAGAGACAGAGCAGCATTGCGAAAGAGTGAGAGGGAGAACGAAAGATGCGGTACATACAAATGAGCAGGTATGTGCGTAGAAGACGAGGGGAGAGGGGGGAGGGTGAGAAGGGGCATCCAGGAACAGAGAGAATTCCCTCTATCTGCAGTCATATTGGCAGCGGAAATTGAAGCGAAACTTTTGTCTTCAGACTCGTGAATATAATGCCACGACAGAATGGATGAAATTAAGAAAACTAAAGGTAAGCAGATTAAAGAACCCAACCGTGGTAAAGCGCCCCCTAAGCTGGTGGCAGCGGCAGCGGCAGCAGGAGGCGGGCCAAAAAATAGTTTTCCAATTAAACTTTATCCTTTTGCTTTAATTTACTGGTTTCATGCCTTGTCGCCTCTTTTAACCGCAGCAGCCTGAACAGCCTGAACAGCGCAGCAACAAAATCCTATTTTAAAGTTTTCCATTTTCCGTTTTGGCTTTTCATTTTTTTGCTCCAGCCTGGCAGCGATTTCTTTTGATATCGTTCGTGTATTTTCCAAAGTTTTGCCTGGATGCAGCCTCGCTTTGATTTCGAATGCAGCCAAGGATAAGCGCACCTTGAATGCCTGCCCCAAGAGGCAAGGCAAACCCAAACATAACCAACTAAATAAATAAAAAAAAAAACAAACCAAATTGCATTAAGCAGAGATACGAAAGGAACACGCAGAAGAAACGAGAAGGAACAAAGAGAGAGAGAGAGAGAGAGGTAGAGACGACGACAAAAATGTGAACATTTTTCTCCCAGAATTGTTTCATGTATTCCAATATTAATTTGGTCAATTTATATTTTATTTGGAATTTTTAAATTGGTAACGTTTTTGAGCCCGAAAACATATCGCGCTGACCCATCGCAAGCGGACAGGCTCGATCTCTTTGCCTGTGTGTGTGTGTGAGTGTGTGTGTGCGACAGTTAAGTGGCTTAAATGGATCGAGGTTCGCAGGCGAAGATCGTCATAAGAAGGATGATAAGGGAGTGCGGCAAGCGGGTGATAAACGAGAGGATTCCACACTGCGAGTTATTTGTAGTGTACTAAAAATTCAACAATCACTGAAAATAGTTAGATACATTAAAAAATATTTGTAAAAGTTAATTTTAATTAAATACAAATTAATAAAAAAAATATTTTTAAATTAAATTAAATTCTTCAACATGACAATGTACTATATTCTTTTTCACGCAGAAAATGTTATATAAATAATATTTGCAAGTATTGAATGATAGGAAAATATTTCAAATCATTTTATATTTCATTTAATTTATTAATTTTATTTTATTTTCGTAAAATTGTGTACTCTATTAAAGAGGAAAAATTATTAAATTTATATAGACTTTTAGAAAAATAAAACCTTTTTTAATTATGGGAAAACATACGTAAATATGAAAAATATATATATTATACATAGTAGGTGTAGGTTTGAAGAAATGAAAGTTAATTTCAATATATAAATTAAACCAAAGAAATTGAGGTCATTTTAAAAATACCATATCTACACGTGTATTAATTATTTCTTATAGTAAACTATTTTTTTTGCAGTTTGAATTTAAATTAAACAACATATGCACACTTATTCGATTATTTTTATTCATTAAATAATTAAATAAATAAATTATATACATACAATAAATATTTACAATATAATTACCAAAATTCTTGCAGTGTACCCGCTGACATTCTCCCACACTGTGCGTTAGATACAGTCACATCTGTGGCCCTGGCTGAATATGCCCATTGTGTGCCCGCATATTGGTTATGATATTGTTGCCGCCTTGCCACCGAATCTGGCCCAGACCGCATTCGCATATGAATCCATCCATCTGCAAGGGCAACCACTTCGCACACTCCCCGATCGTTTATCCTGCCCAGACTCGCGCAGAGTCACGCAGACTCGAGCCTCGACCGGACTGGGGCCTCATCTGTGCTGCGCACAGTAGCATGCCAGATAAATCAATGTGTCAACACCTCTTTTTGTGCTGTCAGTTTTTTATGGTTTTCGATGATATTTCGCCTATTGTCAGGCCGACGCACGCCGGCAAGTTGCCCCCTCCCCTGGCCCCTCTGCAGTTAGCTGACCAGTTTTGGGGGCATGTTTACCCATTTGGTTAAATCGCACTTGGACGATGCGGCTGCTGCTGCTGCTGCTGCTGCTGCTGCTGCTGCTGCGAGTCCAGCTCTGTCGCTGACATGAAGCTTTTTGCCAATGACTTGGCTTTTTAGCACAAGAATTATGGCCTCCCCCTCAGCTGTACAGCCCTCCCTCCTTTGCCATCGTTCTTGCTTCCGCACCGAGTTGCATGATGATGAAACATTTCGAGCGATGCGAAGCATTCGCAGCCGCTGCAAAACTGCTGCAACTGGATCAATTTCAGTGGCAAAACGTGTCGTTGTCGTCGTCGTCGTCGTCGTCAACGTCCCAGCTCCCTCTACCGCTACCCCCTGCCCACCACCTTTCGCACACTCTCCTCCTGCTCCATTCATGCCATTGCAACCGTATGCGGCACATTGCACGTTGGTTTTTGTTGTTTTCCGCCAGCCGCTTGTGAAATTTGAATTGCCTGCATTTTAGTGAAGATTTATGGCAGCCTCGTTAAATTTTAATATGAAATAAAAGTTTTTAGAAAATCAAGCCAACTCGCAGCAGTTCCTGCGTCTTCTGGTTCTGCTTCGGCTTCGACATCAGCTTCATCTCCGTCTTCAACCTCAGCTTCCTCTCTTTGTCTTCGACTGCGACTGCGACTGCGACTGATGCTTCCTTCGCAGTTCGATTGACATGCAAATCAAATTAGCTGACCATAAATCGGAGGTAAGCAGCAGCAGGCTTCAGTTGTGGCAGCAGTAACTGAACCAAGGCTACAGCATACCCTGTACTCCCACAGGCAACTCTTGACCTGAACATAACTCATCTATTGACTATTGGATCTTCATTAAATTTAGCAGATAAACAACTTACACCAAAAAGGAACAGAGAAATAGAGTTTCATTTAAATATGTTTGGAATATATAGAGATATTACCATACAAAAAATGATATTTTCTGTAATTTGGAAAAAATCCTAAGCAAACGTTAAGTGTCTCTTTAATAAGAATTTAGAAATGTATAGATAAGAAATGAATTTGAAACGTATATATAATTATTGCTTATACTGTTAGTGCCACCCATTTCTATTCATCATACCCCACACTCCTGCTTCTTAGAGTATCAAAAAATATTATTACAAATTTACAAGTGGCCAAGTAAAAAGCTCAGCTCGTAAAACATCAACTCCAACATGAGGTGTATTCTATCTACTTGGCTCATCCTCAGCTGCCTTGAAGATGGTCAATTCTTAAGTACATTTAATTGCACAGTGTTGCTAATAGCACTTAAAGTAATTCTTAACAGCTATAGCAAATTGTTCAATTGAAAAGGAACCTCTTTAAAATATCTCATTATATGTTTTCTTGTTTTCACCAGCCCCGCAGGGATCGGCATTAAATGAGGCACTTCGATCGATCATTTGCAATAAATCAAAGTGTAAATGGATGTTCACAATATCCCCAATGATGGAATAAAGGGTATTTATAACTCGTTCTCTGCTATTGTATTGAAAGAAGGCATACATTAAACGAGGATTTGTTTCTTTATGTGCTAAAGGAAAATCTCTAGATTGGATTAGTTTGATCATATTAAAATTGAGCTTTTATTGGTATTAATCATATTCTAGAACAATTTTGAAGAATTCTGTATATTCTATATTACATATAGACAGCAATTAGAATACTCTAGCTGACCCTATAAAAGCTACTACTTTTTGTTGGCTACCTCTTTCTAGTTTATTCAGATTAAGCATCAATTCAAGTTGCCCCTTTTAGAGACGATTTCTACATTCATAAGATGCTTCCCCCCGAAAAGTAAAATAAAAACGCGGTGGGAGGGGGGCTGACAGTGAGACGGCGGCAACTTCCGTTTGTAGTTCGGAGTTGGGGCCGCGATGTGCGATACGAGGCGGACGTCTGACCGAGACGAGGCACGCAGATACAGAGGCAGAGGCAGAGGCAGCTGGAAGTTGGCTTATAATAATTTCAAATATGTTAAGCAAAGAGAAACATTAAAAACGAACATGGAAATTATTGTTGGCCCGGGCCAACACTCTGCACACTCGAGGCCGATAAAAGTTTTGTCGATGGGGCCAGTGAAAATGCCACAAACAGCTCATTACAAGCGTCAAAACAAATTTATGCAAATAGCTGGAGAGCTGGCCATAGAGACTGCTCCGATCTCCACCAGAGATGGGAGTGCAAAGAGAGCGAGTGAGAGGGATGGAGAGAGAGGGAGGGAGCAGAGGGGGAGAGAGCTGGTCCGAGCTTGGCAATTAACATTGCGCCGTGCGTTGAGCATTAATCATTTTAATCGCAATTTATGTGTCGTCGACGTCGTCAACACCAACTCGACACGATAACGACAACGACAACAACAACAACAACAACAACAACAACAACAATAGCAACTACAGTGGCAGCAGTGGCAACCAGAGCCGCAACCTTGCCTCGCCATTTTGGCCACAAATGAGCGCTAAACGCGCGCGAGATTCGCCAAGATCGGCCAAGAAGAAAGCCAATTTTTGAATTGAGTTTTTCGTGCCACGCTCGGGCGGTCTTTCAAAAGCGGCCGCACGCACTTTTTTACCACTTTTATGGCACCTTTCCTCTCACTCCTCCCCCTCTACCAGTCACCACCTTCAGTGACACCTCTCGCTCAGCTACCTCAGCTACCACGACTGCCTGAACTGCCTCATCTGGCGGTGTCAACGTCAACACGGCATTTGGCCCGATCAAATTATGTTTCATAAACGATCGCATTTATGGCGCGTTGACAACGGGGGCAATGATTTGTTACACTTGCCAAGTTATTTGAACTTTTTCCTCAGATTCCAAAGACTGATTGGACCCGCGATCGGTCGTGGCTCTCGAGGTGTCTTGGTTGCTTAGGTCGCTGAGGAATCGCTGCGAGTATCTTCCTAATTGGCCAATGCTTGCTGGTAAGGGGGGTACCGTGTTGGGTTATGTTGAAATCAAATTGAACATCAGGAATACAGAAGTGTACAAAGGTTGCTATATGACTTTACTTGGTAACGATAAGTTAGGTTAATTTTAAATACAAAAGAATTATTCTTTATAAAAAAAAATTCTCATTTCGATAGATTGTTAATATGGCAGCTATATGTTGTCATATTATTCCAATTTTAATGAAGTTTTACAAGCTCATTATATATATTTCAATAAAGAATAAGGTCAATTTAGTTAGTTTGGGTGACCTATTTTACAAAATAACAACAATAGGTCAAAATCATGTTTAATCATATTCATTCATTTTATTAAAATATTTTACTGCTCTAAGAAAGTACTATAAATCTATCTAAATTTATGAATATATAAACTAAATAAACTAACTTTAATTTTCCATTAGAGCTTTCCCCAATTAACAAGAGTCTTTCAACTACCCTAAGTTAAACTGACTTCTGAACGGAGCTGAGTTCCCCAAGTACCCCAGTTCCAACATATCCACAACTACTCAGCCTTATATGACCTCGCAACTTAACCCATAAATAACCCACATATAATGCACACATATCAAATCGGATGCCGAGCTGACATAAAACATTTAACCATTGGGCTGGAACTGGAAAAGAGGCCTGTCTATAAAGCGCTACCCCTTAGCTACCTAACCCTCCTCCCCTCCCGACGAAATCGTTTGATATGTAAATTGCGAGTGCTCTTATTGTTTATCGCTGACTTTCCATGACGCTGCGCAAGCCGAGTGTATCTCACAGATACAAATGTATCTACTTGGGGCGTGATCGCAGCAAGCACAAAGAAAATCAATCAATTCGATTCGTTTCGTTTTCGATTACGAATTTTATATTTAATTTAGTATTTCCGATATTCAAAATCGAGCGAACAAAACAGAAACTATACGAAATCACCTGCACAATAATTTAGTAGCTGCACCCTAAACTGTTGTTGCTACTAATCATTGTTGTTGTTGTTGTTGCTGTTGCTGTTTACAGACGAAAATTTATAATCACAATAACAGCAAAATTGAACAATAATATTTGTTAACGCTCGAATAGCGACGCGCCCAATAATTTTATTGAATCTCAAATGTAAACAGCGATGCACACACACACACACACACAGACACACACAGACACAGGCATATATACACTAACAGCCACACATGTGCAACAAAGCCAACCTTAATTGCCAAAGCGAAAACAAAAGTTGCAGCTACCGATAGAGATACACCTCAAATACAGATACAGATACACAGTTACAGATACACAGATACAGATACACAATTACAGTAGCGAAATTTATAGAACGTTTGCTTTCGATTCATATAAAATTAATGAATATTTAAATTGTGTGACGTCGCTTCATGGCGAATGCCGCCGGAAACGCGCTTTGCTGGAGCCACCTGTAAATGTATCTGTAGCTGTGCAGCTGTGTATCTGTATCTGTATCTGTATCGGTTGCTGTATCTGCAACTGTGTGGCCGGCCGGATGCGTGGATAGCACACACCCACAGGCAGAGCGAGTCACGTTCCGTTTTGGCAGCTGAGTATCTTGACCAAGGTTTTCATTCACAAGCATCTCGTAGATTCGCCAGCGCCCGCGATTGGGTGTAGGAACATGAACATGAATGAACGTGTCGACGATCGGCGCATAAACAAACGATTTTACAGTTCATAATTTGAGATCTTACAGATACACAAGCTCTGCCTCGCCCTCTTCCTTCATCTACAAACGAATGTTTCATTCAGATACCTTGCAACAGATACGCGACGCACTGTGACGTCAGCTTGAGCATCCGCAGCATGGACCATTGGGGTATCTAAAGTTGGGCATAGCTGCTGGGCATGTATGTATTGTAGCTTTACGATGGCAGAGATCAATTGTTGTTGTCAGTTCGACGGGGGCGATTTGTTTGTTTATTCATTGGCCGTATTGGCGATCTCTTTATGAATGAATCCATGAATAATTGCCGTCGTCGTGCCAGTTCGTTTCAATCGATTTGATCGATTAATACCCCTGCTCATTGCTTATACACCTGCCCAACTTGTGTTCCTTGCCCAATGAGCCCACTCAGCTGCCAATCGCCGAATAGTTTGTTCCACGCTTCGCAGATGAATTATGCAAACTTTACGATGGCCAACATATTGAATTTCTTTGAATACCCTGTGGGTGCGTTGTTTAGGAGAGGGGCATGTTTGTTGCAACTTCATATATACAATATTATATATCTTTATATGCAAATAAATCTTTATTTATCTAAGCAAACGTTCAACTTTGATCAAAAAAAAAAAAAAAAAAAAAATATTTTGCCGATTTTTATTCTTTTTGAGCAATTTGGTTCAATATTTTGCATATAATTGGTAGCAAATAAATATATCAAATATTCAGACATCTGTAGAACGTATTTTATAGTAGAATATATTTATATAATAATAATAAAAAAATAATAAACAAACTTATATAAATAGATTATAAATTGTAATAATTTCTTAGTCATCTCAGACCTATTTCTTTTTGAGTTCACAGGGTATCTTGAAGTGTATACTGAATTGTGCTCTTTCTCTTTCTTATTCAGTCTTATATTTTCCCTTACAGGGTATTTCATAGCTCATCATAAGCATTCATAGTTTATATTAACATGTTTATCGGTGCGTTATGGAAAATTTGTTCTTTGTGTTTATCGCCAGATGGTTCTCGGACTATAATGAATTTGCATCTGTAGCATATGTAGTTCTGGCATGTTTGAACAAACTCAAAACTCACATAGCACTACACGTGTATCCGAATTAGATAAATGGAATATTTCTCTTTGAATTGCAGTTGTGCTTTAAAATAAACTACGTGGATTTAGTACATATAAGGGGAATGTGTTTAAAAGAGCACAGAGCAAAAGAATTAAGATCATTCTTAAAGAGTTTCTACATAATAAATTAACAGCTTAATATAATAAATAGAAATATGAACATAATATGAATATTTTGATATTTTTAATTAATAAAATTGAATCTCGAATTTTCAATCTTGAGCTAAACAATTCAAATTTAATGAATTAATTTTGTAGTTGAATTGAAATTTCGCATTGCTAAACATTTAACAAACATAATTATCAATTAATTATCAAACAGTTATTGCAACAGTTAATTGGTTAAATAAAAATGTTGTATTTAATTTCTGTTGTGGCAGCTGCAATTATCAAATTGCTGCATATCATTTTGATTTGTGCAGCTGTCAATATCTTCGATTGGGGGAACTCACACGATGTACATCGATTTTCACGTAACGCTGACATTAAAATGAAAATTGCTGCGTGAATTTTTACAAGTTGGCAACATGTTGCCGGCGTTGCACGTCGCAAGTTGCTGGGGGACGAGGCGCAGAGAAGATGCAACTGTGGGACGATGCTCGATGGTCGTGTTCTGACAATAATTGCCGCTAAGCTGCAATTGTGCCTCCGCCTGGAGCTGGCTGCAACAAAAAGCTGCTGCAATAGAGAGGAATAGAGGAAGTTGCAGCTAAGCCAGACTGCAACTGCTGCTGCTGTTACTGCTGCTGCTGGCTCCAAAAATTGTTGCTATTGTTTGGGGCGACGTTGTCCGTGTCGGCAAATGTCGCCAGAGTCGCCTTCGATTGTCTTGTAGACGATGTTGTTCGAATGAAATTCACGGCTTGCATTTTGTTACGTTTCGTTTGGCTGGCAACTTTTTGCTGCAGTTGCAGTTGCCGCCGTTGCTGCTGCTGCTCTTGGTATTGTTCTGTGCACTGTGTCTGTGTCTGTGTCTGTGTCTGGGTCCCTGCTCTGCTCTCAGGCTGGGAAAGGCCTCCCGATAATAGCCTGTGCGGTGCCTGCTAATGACAATCTCATAGACGTTTCCACAGTTTGTCCAAACTGTTTGTCGCCTGTCCAAACGAACATGATTTGAAACACAATTTTGCTGCTGCTGCTGCTGCTGTTGCTGCCTCCGCTGCTGCTGCTGTTGCTGCTGCCTCCTCCAGCTTTTTATTTATTTCGCGGTAACAGAAGCTGCGCAACCTTTCAACCCATTGCCAGGGCCATTTGCCACTGCCATTTGCCTTGGCCATGGCCAATTGCTGTTGCTGCTGTTGCTGTTGGCGGTTGGTAGCAATAGTTGATCATGTCCTCGCGAGCTGCAGCGCCAGCTCAGGCTGCGTTCGAGCATTTCAAGAATTTCCACGAGTTGTGTTGCGCTGACAACAACAGCAACAACAACTGCACAACAGCACCAGCAGCAGCAACTGTCGCCGTCGCCAGCAACCTGCTGACCTGCAGCAACAGTCGCCGCCACTGCAATCGCTTGTTGCCCAACTTCAAAGTGTCCGAGTGGCAGCAAAGTAGCGGAGCAGGCAGAGGGGGGAGAGGGGCAGCCACAACAGACGCAGCCACAGAGACCATGCCCTTGCCCTGGGCACGCATGCTGGGATCAAATCGATTGCCAAACAGTAGCCAAAGTTGTTGTTGTTGTTGCTGCTGCTGTTGTTGTTGCTGTGGCTTGTGTTGCTGCTGCCGTCGCCAGTTGCTGTTGTGTCGCAGGCGCAACTTTGATTTGTGCCTATGCTATAATGTTTTTCCTCTAATTATACCCTGTAACAATTGCATTGCGCAGCAGGCACAGTGGGATCAGACGGTTAGAAGAATGAGTAGTTGGCTTGGAGACAGCGGGAAAGAAGCTATTGTAGTATACTGCAGGGATATCGCTTGTCTGGCTATATATGAAAACAAGTTGATAATATGAGGATTATATGTATACAAGGCATGAATAAAAATTATTATATGTATTTTTTTCTTGTTTAATGTATGAAAAACATTTATTGTTTAATATTTTAGTAACTTTAACGTTTACAGTATTTATAAAAAAAAATTAAGCTTTAAAATCAATATAATTTTCAAGAATTCTCTTTTTTTATAGAGGATATTTAGAAAAGATAATTAAAAGCATATTTCGATTTAATATATTTTGAGTACATCAATAAAATATAATTATTTTCACTTATTACATACTGATAATTATAATAATAAATACCTTAAATAAAATATGAGCAGGTAGGAATGATATTAAACAAAGTATTAAATGTGATATATTATTGTATAATGAAAATACTAATGAACTTTTTAATATTTCTTTTAAATTAATATTGTACATTGTATTAAATCGATTAACTCCGCAAATTACATTTTAACTAGGTATTTTTACATTTTAATTGCAAAAAAAATTATATTTATGTATTATTAAAATTGAATTACAAATTATATTTTAAATTTGTAGTTAAAGACTTATCCTGCATTTATTGTTCTCTAAACATTTAAATTAAAATTTAAATAAAATTGTTTATATAATTCCCAAGTTATTCTTCACCAATTTAAAGTTGCCTGAGTCGTTCTCATTAGGCTTGTCCGTCTGCAGCTGTTGTCAGGCCCCTCTCACTACCAACGCATAGCATCACGCGCACTAGCTACCTCTCTCTCTCTCTCTTTTACACACACACACCTGGGCAGTTTAGTTAATCGCGATATTGCCCTCTCGCATTGCTGGCCAGGGCCAATGCCAACGTAGAATCGCAACCATATTTAAATTATGGAAAACATAAGCGAACATTTCTCAAGCGACAAACATGAACAAAATCAAAAATTCCAACAAGTTACAAAAATAACTCGCTGCAGTTGCCCACTTAAAGCCAAAGGAGCAGCTCTGCCATAGCAACAACAAGAACAATAACAACAACAACAGCAACAGAAACAACAGGAACAACAGCAACAAGCAACACGACCAGTTGAAGTCGGAGCTGAGCGAGGAAGAGGCGAGGAAACGCAGAAGAATTCGCGCTCATTGGGCTACGACAATGGACAAGAGTCCGAAGAGAGTCGAGGATGAGTTGCAGAGACTGGGGAGGAGGAGGCTGCGAGGATGGAGACTGTGGACGACTCTCTGTGTATCCTTGTGGCTCTGACTGGCCGCGACAAATGAAGCTAACAACTTGGACGGCGTCTGGCAGTCGTCGTCGGCATTGCGATTGGCTTTGGGCTGCAACAACAATTGCAAATAGCAACGGCCACGACAACAACAGCGGCAGCAACAGCAACAGCAACAACTGCAACAGCAACAGCAACAGCAACAGCAACAGCAACAACAACAGCTTACAACGACAATTATAAAATGATGACAATAAGAACAACATGCGATGATGCTGTGCAGGCGCAGCTCGCTCAGCCTCCTCCTCCTCGTTCTCCTGCACCTCATCCTCCTCCTCGATCCAAGCCTGATGCTCTCACGATCTGGACGATTGCAGGGCCGGGCCCAGGGAGGCTGGCAATGCGGAGAATTCGCCGAAACAGCCCACGAACTGAGCCCAGTCACCATGCTTGCTCTTCCAACTACTCCCCTTGTTGCTGCCTCTGCTCCCGCTTACCCTCCCCCTACCCCTCCTGCTGCTGCTGCTGCTGTTGTTGGCGGGCAGCGACAAATGTGTTTTCGATTGGTGGCCCTGGGTTACTTCGCGGCGCCACAGCCAGCAAATAATGTTCACAGCAGATCCCAGCGCAGCGTCTACCGAAAATTAAAATTTTTCTAGTCTCCCAGCGACGCCTCAACATCCTCCCCCTCTTCGCAGCATCCCCCTTCCCTGCATCCTCGGAGCCACGTCCACTTGTCGCGATTAATCGCCACAGATCGACGCTTTAGTTAATCCGCACTGTGTGTGGGTGGCTCCAACTGACTCCAACTGACTCCAACTGACTCCGACTGAGTGCCTCCAACCTGGTTGATCTGGTTTCTCTTAATTGCCGCAACTTTTATGAGGCGACATTAGCATTGGGGAGGCGGCGCTACCGATGCCACAATTGACTAAGCGCTGTCCCCTTTATAATTGGATAGTTTGTCTTGCGAAGAGAGCACAGGAAGAGGGGAGTACGAGGCAAGGGGGCAGGCTCAAAAGCGAACTCAAGCCTAGGCAGCAAATTGAACGAGAGTGTGATAGAGTTTGGCATATATAATGCATATATTATCCGGTATTTCAAATGAGTATTATTGCTGGAGATAAAGAGCAAGACATATAAGGAAAGCGGGTTTTGTACATTTGGCTTAGGTTGTAAAGATGGAGATAAACATAAAAATGTATCAACATAACTTATAAAATGTTCAAATAATGAAATGGAATATTTAATGTTAAATATTTATGTGCTATATATGATATAAAATGGAATGAGTTATGAAAAATGTATAGTATATTTTCATCTAACCTCAAACATGATAATATGTACTTATTACAATGTATATATACAATATGATAGATATCATTACTGATTTATTGAATTCTTATATATATGATAGATATCATTACAGATCTATTGAATTCTTCAGAATCGGAAAAACATCTAATTTATTTCTTAAGTAATATTTATAATTTGGTTTATCCACCAAGTCATCCTCGTCTATATCTATATATATGTGCTAAAAGTGTAACGGATTCTTAATGTTTTATGAATGTATATAAATCTATCCCTTATACCATATTAAGACTTTATTGCAATCTCATTACAACTCCAAAAACCGATTAAAAAATATTTCAAAGAATTTAAAGAAATCTATTATATATCTACCTCTTATCATATATGTGCAAGTATATATGTATTTGTACATCAACTGTAGCTTAAGGGGATCTCACTTAGAAAGACTATTAGCTCAATGGCTGTTCAGCTTAGTCGGATCTCTTCGATCGCATACAATTAAGTGGGGACTGTGTGTGCTGGTTCTGTGCATTGAACTGTCACAATCGTTAAGAGAATACTTATAACATATTTAAGCACGATCATCGGACAGAGCATAATAAACAAGCCAACATGCTGAGAGAAAGGCTGAGAGAGAGAGAGATGGGAGTAGTGTGCGAGGGAGAGAGCAACAATGAATCCTTGAATCGGTCTCTTCGTTCACATTGGTTGTGTGTATAATAATTTTATTTTATTTTGTTTTTAATCCCGATCCCGACAGCGACAGGCGCGCATCAGTGAGGGGGTGGGGAGAGGGGGATTAGCGGGGAGGTCCGACGTTGTCGAATGTTATGTTGTCACGATATCAAAGCATTTTAATTGGCCGATTTATAGATTTAATTACGTATTCATGCGAAACATCGAATCCGTGATTCGTAAAAACACACACCGCGCAACGAGTCGCAGCAGGCGAGGGAGACAGCAAGAGAGAGAGATAGAAAGAGAGAGAGACAGAGCGCGCAGGCACAGACAGATCTCAGGCTGATCGCAGTGCGAGCAACGCAGCAGATCTTAACGATCTTGGAATCTCCTGGAGACGACCGACCAAGCGAGCGAGCGACCGCCAAGACTGGAGGTGGAAGACACAAGCCAAAAGCAACATGATCTTCTGGCTGCGATCGTTGCCTGCTATCCCCTGCTCTCCCTCCCCGCCTTACTGCCATCCGACTCCAGTCGCAGCCAGAGTTGCAACTGTAGCTGAGCGCCACACGCCGACTGAGATGGAGATGGAGACGCAGACAGAGCGAGACAGAGACAGAGACAGAGAGACAGAGAGACAGTCGACAGTCTGCTGCTCGTACATATTCATTTGGAATCGGTTCACTGCGGTTCGGTTCGGTTCAGTTTCGGGCATTATGTATGCCAGGCATATGCGGGGAAAGGCCCACAGTCCGTCCAGGCCGGAGCGAGGCGTGCGCAGTGCCATTTATGAAACCATTTCGGGGGCACATTTCACATTTCATGCGCCGTTTTTAATATCTTTATTGGTCATCATCGTTGTCATTAAAACCGACGAATAATAAAATCATAAAGTCTCTCTCTCTCTCTCTCTCGAGTGCAAAAAGCGAAATTATTAAATTTTCTTGTTGTTGTTATTTTGGTTTTTTGTTGCCTCCCAACCTCCTTCCTGACTCGCATTTTAAATGTGCGCACGCATTTTAATTTTTGTTGGTTGCCGTAGCACGTAGCACGTAGCACGCACAGCTGGGGCACACGGTCGATCCTCCTCCGCCTCCAGTTTGGGCCACTTAATTAGAATGAGTTCACTTTGGGCAACGGCAGCAAAAGTTGCCATAAATTATGCACAGCAAGTGCGATTCTGCCCACTGTCACCTCTCTCTCTCTCTTTCTTTCTTTCTGCTCTCCCTCCCTCTGTATATCTGGGGTCCATAAAGCCGGCGAAATTATTCAATATGACAGCCGTACATGACAGTTGAGTTCGGAAATTTCATCATAAATGTCAAAACTGAATCGTTCCGCTCGTAGATCTTATCCATGTTGTGTTTTCGTCGCTTTCTGGCACAGCTACTGTCTGCATACGATATATGGGTATTATGTATATTGTGTGCTTATATGCCAATTTCATATCGCATCGTGTCCGGGCATATCTCGGCCGTCGTGCCAAATTACAATATAAAAGCGATTCGAATTATATATTTTATATGCCCGAGAAGTGTCAGACCTCAAGCGATCGTCATAATATATTTTCGTACATTTTACATTTTACAGTGCCCATTTCTCGAGCCTCGATTCGCGATCGTGAGTTGTGTGAGACCATCGCAGACTTTTGCTCAGGCAGTTATGGGTTTATAGAAATGAGAAGTGATGTATTTTTAAATGTGCGAATTAAATAGCACGTATATAATACAGTTTCATAAAGATTTCTCTACACAAATTATGCATTTTATGATATATAGAAAAGACATATAAAGTATTATACAGTTTAATGTAGATAGGTCTAGATATACTTATGATAACTGTTGAACAATTTTTTACAATTTTTAAAATTTTTTCATATATTAAAAACTTAATTTTTTGACTTTAATTTATAGAACTAGTCATGACTAATATAAAATATCATTCTAAAAGTGTTTCCGATAGAAATTTTGGAAAATATCAATAATATACCCTAATTCCAGATGTTCTAACTCTCATAAATTCCTCAATAATCATCCGATTTTGGTCGTCTAGGTCATTTTATTTATGGTTTATCTGCTAGATTCATTCTGCATTCAAATTTTAGAAATTTTGAAAAAGTGACTTTTTTGAAAAAAATTCATACTACCCCCTTACACAATTTTCAAAATTTTTTCATAAATTTAAAACTTAATTTTTGACTTTAATTTATAGAACTAGTCATGACTAATATAAAATATCATTCTAAAACTGTTTCCGATAGAAATTTCGAAAAATATCAATAATATACCCTAATTCCAGATGTTCCAACTCTCATAAATTCCTCAATAACCATCCGATTTTGGTCGTCTAGGTCATTTTATTTATGGTTTATCTGCTAGATTCACTCTGCATTCAAATTTAAGAAATTTTGAAAAAGTGACCTTTTTTTAAAAAAATCCATGCTACCCCCTTACACAATTTTCAAAATTTTTTCATAAATTTAAAACTTAATTTTTTTATTTTAATTTATAGAACTAGTCATGACTAATATAAAATATCACTCTAAAAGTGTTTCCGATAGAAATTTTGAAAAATATCAATAATATACCCTAATTCCAGATGTTCCAACTCTCATAAATTCCTCAATAATCATCCGATTTTGGTCGTCTAGGTCATTTTATTTATGGTTTATCTGCTAGATTCATTCTGCATTCAAATTCCAATTCATAATTGGAATACATTTAAAATTTATTACTTCATTTTCTTTTTACTTCGACATGGTATATCATGTTCTCAAGAGGTAATAATATACAATATTTATACTCGATTTATATACTGAATATGTATACATATATACAGTAAACGTTAAATATATATTCTCCAAACTGGGAATATCGTATTGAAAAAAACAGATTCTACTTACTTCAATCCGAATTTCAAGTTCAGAAAGTCGTCAACTGGGAATGCATATCGCATTTCTCCAGATCTTGATATTGATTCACAGCGAGTGAATTGTGGTAACCCTTCTCGAAGCCAAAGCGATACTTCCGCAGCATATTCTCAAGACACTTAGGAGTCTGTCAGCGCCTGTCGACGTGTCCTCCCGGCGGGTATCGCATGACACGAGGGCGCAAAAGTTTTCGTCTCATAACCGCAGAGTTGCCACCCGATGCGCTGGGAATTTTGGCATGTTGTGGCTTCATGAATTAAGTAGCGTTTAGGCAAATTGACCGCAGGGCCAGAGAGTAGGAGCGAGAGGCAGAGGGGAATCCCACAGTTATATTAATTATGATATATATTGCAAAGAAGCCACAGGTATGGCAACGTTCTCCCCCCCTCTCTCGATCGCTCTCTGTTTACCTCTTTATCTTTCTCTCTCTCTCATTATTACGCAATAATTACAGTTTCGCAGTTTCAATTCTCACCGTGACGATCGATTTCAGGTGCATCCGGTAAGCATTCGTCCAGCCCTCCCTCCCGCACAGTGCAGACTACGCCCCTGGCTGACCACAGCAACGGGTCAGTTATGCGAGTGTTGAACAACGTTTTGTGCTCTTTTACACTGCGGATATGAATGCAATTGTTGCCCTGTCGGCCTTTTGTTGTTCTACCAGACTTGTTGTTGTTGTTGTTATTGTTGTCGTTGTGGTTGTCATTGTGAATAAACATATCATGCAGTGAGTGAGTTCTGGGTGCGGCGACGTTTAATGTAAATCAGAGCAGAGTGCTCATTAATTTCAGAAGGAAGTCGCACGGTGAAAAGCCTGTAATTGAATATGATAACTATACACACACTCTCTCACACACACACACACACACACACATGCGTGCGTTGCCTGTAATGGACTCTTGGACCTTTGGTCTGGGCCCAAAAGGTCAACCTGGCAGCTGGCAATCGAATGGGTTAACTCAGCATTAAGCTGGGCGCGACAATTCCCAACGGAAATCAACGTCTTTGATTTCAGCATATCAATTTCGTAGCTTAAACCATTTGTGAATTGCATGGGCAAGCAACTGCTGCGGGAGGGGGCGTGGCACACACAAAGGGCAACTGACAATGTCAAATGTTTGCATTGCGAATGTCTCACGTTATTTGCCAGTTACGCCGACTGGCTTTATGTCTGTTTAATCAACGACGTCAACTGTAAACAACGGTCAACGAAGCCAGATATGGAGAGACAGAGACAGACTCACATACAGAGAGAGAGAGAGAGAGAGAGAGAGAGAGAGGGAGAGATAGCAGGCTGTGTCTGCCTGCAGTGGGTTATTTTCGTGCATCTTGGCTTCTTGAGCTTTGATGAGCCCAAATATTTGCACTCGCTTGCATCCTGCAAGCCAACAACAATTATTCAAAACCATAGTTCGAATACGTTGTGCAAATATGGCAATACATGTGCATATACACAGTTATGTATGTGTGTGTGTATGCATATTCAAATATAATAAAACATATGTGATACTTTGCTTGGTCAGGAGTCAACTCGAAACTAAATGAATTGATTGGCCTGAAGTTGAAGTTGTTATTTCAACATTTTTATTAAAATAAACAGTGAGGAATCTTTTACTAAGTAACAACACTACACAGCAAATTTTATATATATTTTATACAACGCAGACTATTTTTACAATTGCGTTTATTTAATTTTTCAGATTTGCTATTAAACTTTTAAGGAGCTTTAATTTTAAAATCTTAGCTCGAGGTATCCAAAATTACAGTCGTTTCTCTTGTTTTATACTATGGTCACCCTAAATGAATAATTTTTTGTTATTTATGAAGACTGTCATTATTTATTATTTTGTCACAAAGCTATGTATAGCATGGTCACCCTAAGAAACAAGTCATGGAAGCAACTCTATAGTACTACAATTTCTGCAACATTCGGCGTATGGTATGGTCACTCTTGCACAAAAGTTATGATAGTAAATAGTAAGTTGTAGCAACCAAATCCAACAATTTCACTTTAAGCATAAATAAAAGAGAATTCTATTTTATTTCCTACGCTTCCCTTTATCGATGTCATCAATTTTCCCCAAAAACTAAAGGATTTTCCCTTCTGAAATTTCCCTCATCTATTCGGTTGGGTGTGTGTGTGTGTAAGTATTCTTTGCACATGCAAATCGAAATGAACAAATAACAGATTTAGTTTAATTGAGGCTTGCATTCGATTGTCATGCGATATTATCGGTTGCTCGGTTAACATGGGTCGAGTTGGGCGAGTGAGTGTAGTGAGTGTCACTCATAAATACACGAGTGTGTGAATGCGTATAAGATTCGCACTTGTCGACAATTGTAACAATTGTTTAGGGCTGTCGCTGTTGATTGCTTCATTGTGGTCGGACCAGTGTGTGTGTGTGCTGTGTGTGTGTGACTGTGTGTGTGTGTTGGCCACACAATAATAATAGCATATCCAACACAGCAGCAACAACAGCAGCAACAACAAGAACAGCAAGTTGCATGGCAAACAAGAAGTAGAATATAATTTGTTGCCTATAACTAATAGACACATGCAGCATGCATCCATATTGCAACTGCCACAACGGCAGCAACAATAGCAACTACAACTGCAGCTGGGCAACCAAACATGAATTTAATGATAAGCATCACAAAGGCCAATTTCAATGGCTGCCCACTGTCTCCCCCTGCCCCTCTCTTGCCCCATCGTGTCCTTCTATCGAGGATAATTTGGTGACATTTGCATTTGGAGGCACAAACAAACACACACACACACACACACACAGTGTTGCACTTGTGTGCGACAGAGAGAGCTAGTTTGCGGCCCTTTCGATATGTAAATTTTGATATTGACGCATTGATATAACAATCAATATTTAAATTGCCTCGCCAACCTCTGTCCCTTGATCTGAGTGGTCAACTGAGCGAAGCCAAGGTACTGGTATCATGGGAATCGATGCTGGCTTGGAAGACACTTTCCTCGATTGGAGTCAACTTGAGAGAGTCTCCTTCAGCTTCAGAGCTCTATTGGTAACAATATGTAAATATAAATAATGAAAATAAACTAATATGTATAGTTCTGGCATCACTGCTTGTTCCTTAGCTAGTAATGACAATTTCTAGCTCATTAGCAGCGACAGAACAAGAATATATACGCATATATCTCGATACATTTTTATAATTGGCAGAGTTCCGCTGCTATATTTTGAAAATACAGTTAGTTAATTTAAAGCCAATTTTTTCTATATTAACTACTATATATGGGTTATATATGTGTTATTTGATTATTCTGTTAATTTGCAATATCTTAAAACGAATATACAAAATTTGAGGTTAGATTCAACGACAGTTAAACCATTCCTCGGGCTTACTCCCATATCATATATCTACATTTTTATCTTATTTAAATATTCCCTCATAAGAACTGTGAACTTCATAAATAAAGTGCTGCAGCAAATACTTTTGACATAGACTGTAATTGATTAGACCTTCGTCATGTCGAGGGTTATTTTCCGTTCGTGTTTATGCGATATTATCAATTTGTACTGTAAATAACTTTATAATTTTCATTGAGTTACACGCAAAATTTCTGTAAGCGATAAACATATTTCTGAAGTTGAATTTAATTGACTTCGACCACGTGACTCCGTTTCTGCAGCAGCAGCAGGTCTTAAGGACTTAGGAACCCCTGGCAAACGTAACCCCAGTGGCAAATTGGCAGAAAAACTGTCAATGTCATCGATATGCCTTCGCTTCGACTGGTTGCAGCCGGTGGCGAAATTCCACGAGCAACTTGTGCTACTCTCTGGCAAGGCAAGAGAGAGAGAGAGAGAGAGAGAGAGAGAGGGAGAGAGAAGGGGGGGTACGGGCCAAGAAACAAGCTAATTATGAGAGTTTGTCTAATAGGCTTAAAAACTGTGAAAGCCAAGACCGGTGCGAAGGGTCATGGTTGAGCAACAGTCGCTGTGCTGAGTAAGTGTGGCGGGGGGGAAGGTGGTAGAGGGAACAGAAAGAAAAGAAAGCAAACTTGGCAGACAGACAGAAGGGTTAATTAGAAGGATAATTAGTGCGTAATCCGATATGTCAACAATGAGAAAAGCTCCAGATGGGGGGAAGTTAGAGCGAAGTTCGAAGTAAAACGTAATGAAATTTGGCTGCAAGAGGCGAAAGACGAAGAAGACAATGAAGAAGACAACGACTTGTCGTGCAAATACCTAGAAAATTATGATGTAAATTCCTGGGCAAGTGTCGCTTGAGGGCAGCCAAACGTAACCTTAAAGCGCAGCTCGAATTTCCTTCAGTTATCTTCATGCTTTCACAGTGAGGCACAGCCAGGAATTATGAATAGGGAAGGGCAACCCGATTCCTTGGGCCTTTCTTTATGACGTTGGGCGCCACCCAATTAAAAGCCACTCCAGGGCCATTAAACGCGTCGCCCTGCGCAACAGTTTGCCAAGTTCTTCCAAGTTCTCCAAGTTCGCAGTATTTTTTGCAATTAGAGAATTATTAAAGTGTCGTTAAACGGTTGGGCGCCCCTTGCTGCAAGCAGACATGCCTCATCTCCCCGCTGCCTCTTGCCCACCCGTTGCGCATATGAATCATGGAATCTTTTATGACGGCTGCCAGCTCGCGAGTATTTATGGCCAAGGAAACATGGGCAGCGGCAGAGGGCAGTGGCAAAGGAAGGGGGAAAGGAAGTGGGCGAATGTCGTGAGGCAGTGCGAGGGAAGCTAAAGGGGAAGTACGGGGCAGAGGGACCACATCAATAAAGTTGCGCTTTCTGTAGGGAAATGCAATTGCAATGCTGGCAGTTCTTCAAATTCCTTCAATTTTCAGAGCTTAGAATGGTATTCTATGTAGCAAGCTGAATGAAACAGGATAGAATATGTTTTGAATAGTATACGACTTAACTTTGAGATAAACTTTTGACCAATTGCTCCTATGGTAATCATAGGTATATGTAGCTTAAACCAATGTGGTAGTGGTTAGTGGTATTCAGTTTAGATTAGACTTCTTTGAATGTTCTTTGAATGTCAGTTATTTGTTAGTAGAAACATTCTTATTTTTAATGATTTTCATGACTTTATAACAGATTAGAGACATCAGTGCCTTTTTGATTTGATTTCCATACAAAAATAAAAAAAAAAAAAAAAAAATTGATTTCAATGAAATTTAATCAGTATATAGTGATAAAAATAAGTTGTTTAACTTAAGTTTCACTATCTTAAATCTAATTTAATTTTCTTTGTGTATATTTAGTCTTATTTGATGAAATTTTAACTGCTACGAAAAAAAAGAAAAGTGAATTATTGGCAAATATCGTTAATACATTTAAATCATGAAAACTATACTATAACATAGATCAATTCAACTTATACAATAAATATCATTTATTTTAACTTTCATTTATAATACATGAGCTGAATACAAGTACTAGTACACATTATAAGTAAATTAAGCACAAGTTCTAGTCATATTCTATAGCAGCTGAAATCTGATCCGAAACTGAGAGATGTATGAGAGAGTATGAAGTTAGTAGAGATGATACGAGTAAAAGTGGTATATTATTACATATTATAACATATACGAGTACCATGCATTCACATACATACATTCTTTCCACAACTTACTCAACATAATGTGAAGGCATCACCTTATCAATATCCATACATCTGTCCACTTCAGCGCTTTCATTACTCTCCACTGTCCGGCCAATAAAATTTTCGGCAAATCAATAGTTTATTTATTTATGGCTTCCTCAACTTTGATCGCATTGCTGAGATATGTTGCGTGGAAGAGAGCTCCCTCTCGATATGCAGTCGAGCGAGACGCAGAGATATGCATCGCCAGCGAAAGCCTTTTGATGGCCTCCGAGGTAATCCCGGAGTGGGGGAGTCGTGATTTACGTTCATTTGCCGTAAATATTGAAATATTATATCCATATTTATTCGGGGCAACGCTGGCCAGGGCCAGAGCTGGCGAGGAAATTGAATCAATGAATTTAGTGCGACCATCAGCAGAAATTACTTTTATGATAAAAAAGTCGAGGACACACAAGCAGCACACACACGAGCAAACGAGCAGAAGTAGAAAAGGAGAAGGAAAACAAGCAAAGTGACTGACCCGCACTGGGAAAAAAAACCACCCTCCTTCCACTCCTCCTGGGATATCGTGTGGCAGCAAGGACAAAGCGTAGCTGGCGAGGCTATCTCATATCATAATAAGCGCTCATCAATTTCCATTAAATTTAATATGTCACTTCTGGCTCAATGGGACGTGGCAGGACACTGGCCAGACCAGAGAGACAAAGTACATTGAAGGTCCTTGTTGGCTCTGCTTCCACTTCTTCTTCTTCTGCTTCTTCTTCTGCTCATCATCATCGTAAAAAGCGTATGTGGCCGTAAAAAAGCTTTTTCATAATTTCACTGGCGGCACTCACGAAGCCGGAAATAAAATATGATATGAGCTTGTAATAGATTCCTATCACAGTCTCGAGTGCCCCCCCACAATGGACAGTGGGCAGTGCGAGAAGGAGCGAGGGGGCGGAGGGGGAAGAGGACTCTACTGCGGGTCATTGAAACAAATGAGCGTGCTAAGTGAAAGTTTTGATTTATGCGCAAATAATATACGCCAGGGAACAGAAGCTAATGCCACGTGGAATGCCAACTGAACATGCAACACGAGTCGAAGTCAAAGACGCATATTGCCACATTGCAGTGGCAGGCGCCACTGAGCGCATGAGTCAGCGAGAAAGCGCAGACTTCTTGGGTGGCCCCCGGCGTTTTTGGGGTTGGTAAATCAAAATTAATTAAGCCCGACTCAAAACACCATCGACAGAGGAGACATCCAGCTGGCTGCAGGCCTTGACTTTGTCTCATACTTCCATAATTGAGGAATATTCCCCGCCTGCAGCCTGATGTGGCCAATAAAAACTTTTATTGCACAGAAAATGGCACATAAAACGTTGCAGCTTTTCAGGGAATCAGCCAAGAGAGGAGCAGGGGTGCCAGGGGAACGGGACTGTAAACAGGTGACTGTGTGTTTTCCATAATTGATTAATTAATTCATTTTCAGTACCATTTGCGATCCTTGCCAGATATCGAACTGAATCCATTTACCCTGAACTGGTGACAATTCTTTAACGACCGCCAAACAAACCATAAAAATTAGCACAAATGTCTGAAGAACTCCATCGGAACTGGCGAAAAGGTGCAATTCTGCAAATTAAAGATCGACTATAAAACTCTTTTGCATTTAACTGATAGGTATTCAAGCTGTAGACCAATCTATATGACTGAAGAGTTCATTTTGTGTATATTATCTTAAATTGATAAACTTTGTGCTGCTTGAGGTTGGTAAAGGTGACTTACTCGACTGTTGTGTACCTTGCAGTTCAATAAACCAATCCCTTTTAACTGTTGGGCAAGGAGTTTGTCTTTATACATGGTATAAGTTCATTAAGGAATTAAAAAATTTAACTTTTTATGATATTTGTAACACAATTTGAAGTTTATACCACAATCACTCTTTGTTTCTTCAAATGCATTAATATAAGTTTATTAAGAGTGGAAGATCTCTAAAACAGTTTCCTTTACTGACAAAAAAAACATTTTTTTGAGAAATTTCTATTAATTTAAATAGTGAAAAACAATAAATCAAATATTCAGATATATTTTTAACTACGTAAGGTATTATTCAGTTTATATACAAAATTTAGTGTTGAAAGCTCTGCAAATAGTCAAGATCTACCCTTTGTTCTAAGAGATAATTTAAAAAACCGATCAATAAAGCTAACAAAACTATTTTTCTTAACAGTTTCAAATATATATCGACTCTATCAGCATTTATATAAACTTAATATACCCTTCTACATCGATTTTCATTAAAGGCAGGGTATAAATAATTGAATCAGTCTTCTTCCTTAAAAAGGATTCCCTTTCACTCACATTTCTCTGTTCTCTGTCTCTACATAAGTGTTCAATAAGTATATTTCAAATGGAATACGCGCTGCAAATACTCTCGCAATCGATATTAGTTAATCTTGCTGTGGGATTTACTTAGTTAGTGGTGACCATAATTAAGGTGGAACACAAATTAGCACTTATTGCGGCGATGGCATTAACATTCCAGGCGAGGCGACTGATCGCAGTCCGATGCGATTCTCTCACGATCATTATCCGGCTAACTGGAGCGCGGCTAAATGAAGAGGCGACCTGAGAGCAATGCTTGTGGAGTAGGGGGAGGTAGGAGGTAGGGGCTGCGATGTTGTTGGTGCGACAAGAGCAAGCGAGTAACTGTCACTTGCAACAAATTTGCAAGGCAAGTTGCAAGTTGCAAGCTTTTCGCGATCCTCGTTGCTCCAGTTAGAATTTTTATAACCGAATTGCAAAATGCTGGCAAGGCAGCTGTGCCTCGTGTTGCAGGGTGTTGAAAAATTGCCGGCACCTCAGAGATGCCGCGCCACTTGCCGCCTCGCCGCCTTGCCGCCTGCTGCCTGCCGCCTGCTGTTGCTGCTGCGTCTGGGGCTGCCCCGCCCAGCTGCGATCGGCATTGAGTGAGGCGTCGTCGCCTGCTGCATCGCACTTGTGTCACGATCGCCTCGTCCATTGTTGCATCTAAGCAGCAACGTGCAACGTGGCGAGGTGAGGCAAGGCAACGTTGTTGCAACTGCGGCTGCGGCTGATCTCACAGAGATTGCGTCCGCGTTGCAGCGCGGCACTTTTGGGGCTGCTGCGACTGCCGCTGCCGCTGCTGCTGCTGCTGCTGCTGCGATCATCGCGACATCATCGCGAGACGAGCGAATTGATGACCATTGCCAGCTGTGAGCGGGAGAAAGGGGCAGGGGGGAGGTGTGGTGTGACTGTGGCAGTGACTGTGCCGCTGCAGCTGCGTCTATTTAAGGCCGAGATTTGATTGTCAAGCGAAGATATGCCAATTCCGCAGTCGAACCTTGGCAGCTCACAGCTTGTCGGACATTGTTCTCGCCTATGAGTGCAGCGTGCAGCATGCAGCATTCAGCATGCAGCAGGCAGCATGCGGCAGGCAGTCGGCGGTCGATTGATGCGATTGCCGCCTGGTCAAGCAGCGAGTCCAGCGAAAGTGTCAATATAATTGGCCAAATTGATGTTGCCTGCTCTCGCGTCCAAATTAGGCAACAGGCCAGAGTTGCGCGCACTCAGCAAGGAACATTCAAATGCGCGTCTAGAGTTGTCACCCGCCTCGAGGATGCAGGGGTCCCAGGTGGAAGGTGGAAGGTGGGGAGGGGGGACACATTTCAATCAGATTTCATTTGTTTGTGGAAAAGCGATAAATAAATGACAAAATCCATTTCATAAGAGAATGAATGCCGCGCGCCTGCCACAAGTTGCACGCTGCACGTTGCATGTCGCATCGCCTGACAGCGTGCAACACTTGCAGCAGCAGCCGGCAGCAGCAGCAATTGTTGCCGTTGTTGCTAGTGGCAGCAGCAGCATAAATGGAGCTTCAACTTGCAACTGCTTTGCATGCCGCGTCGACTTTCACATTGTGACGTATTTATGGATATCAAGTGCCACAATTTCTGCACTCGCGGATTCATCTTTGTCTTTGTCACACACACACACACAGACACAGACACACACCAACAGACATGCGCATAGAACCGCCAGTTGCTGTAGAAGGAGAAATCCAGTTAGTTATGTTTATGTTTATGTTTCTCTCTTTGCTGCACCCTCCATCTCTCTCCCTCACTCTCTCCCTCTCTCCATTTCCCTCTCTCTTCTGAGCTGCAACTTCCACACAAATCATTCACTTCGATTTCCGTCTTCGATATATTTTGGACCTCAAACTGTTCATGCGATGCAAAATGCTTGTTAGGTTCCTCAACACAGACAAGGCAGCAAGAGAATTGTGTAGAAAGTATGTTATGAAGAGAGTTTTCAAAAGAGTAGAGATATATACAATAGTATATAAGTAATATTTTTTGTTATATTAAGCAATTGTTTACTGATATTATTTAATGAATAAAGCTTTAACGAAGATTTAATGATCAGCTTTACTTTGACCAACTCAGATTAATTCAAGTACAGCAACTTCTACTTCTGAGCACAGTCCGACTTGAACGATCGACGTTTTCAAAAGACTCATCGACTTATCTGTCTTTTCAATAACTTCTTTAAAGACTTTCTTTAACGACTTCTCTGCGACTCTCAACTACTCGATAATTCCTGTCAACGGCAACCCTGTACCTATCAAAAGTTGCCTGCAGCGTTGCCACCTGTGCTATCACGCTACCACTACCATCATTGTTTACATATATATGTATATATATTATTAATAATATATTAATATAGTAAATATATTTAATAATATATAATTCATTTAGTTATCAGCAAATCCATAACAAGATTATCATTTCCAATGTTATGAAAGCTTTTAAAGGAAGTAAGATCATTTATAATTCAAAAGTCTATACAACATCTACAAATACAGCAACGAATTATAGTATTCTTTAAATTTCCCATTCACTATAACAAAAGTTTAATACAATTTACTACAATCCAGAGTGACCTAAGTAGTCTTACACTAGTATTCAAGGCGAACATCTGATAACAAGATAAACTTACCATGAGATATTAAAGATAACGATGCCATTCTAAATGCATACAAATTACAATATAAACTCTACAAATCGGCGAATACTATATATTATTTACATATTAATATATATATATATATATATTTCTACACATCTCATTACTCCTCTAAGAGAAACTTGAAGTACAATCATTGCTCATGGATCACATCAGCGAACTCTCTTTGCCCACAGTTGTAACTCAATTCTTCTTCCCTTTAGACTGCAGCTAGTTCCCCTGGGCATATCACAATATTATCTCACCTTAATGGGTATTCAATATTTTGACCTGCTGCCTGGAAGCTGTCGCCAGTCAGCGAAACTGAACGATGTTGTGACATTTGCAGCTGATAACCGCGAATTATGCTGCAGACCCAGCGCCGTTCTTCGTTCCTCACGTTCCACACTCGCCTGTCTTCTGCCATATCCCCCCCTCTCTCTCTCTCTCCCGTTCTACCGGTCTCCCGTTTTACGTTTTCCATTCTGCAGAGTGCGATCATCGCGGCGATGTCAGCGCTTGGCTAGGCTTGAATTGCATGTCTCGAATCTCTCTCTCTGGGTACGGCCCGAGAAGGTGTTCAGCACAAAGTGTGCATAATAAAAGTTTGAAGTCGCGCTAAATTGGGTGATAAAGTTGATCCGGGCACGATAAGGCCATTATAAATGCATTTAATGGCTAAATATTAAATGTATCTTCGTGTCGTTGTCGTGCTGTCCCTCCCCCTTCCCCTCTGTACCCTCTACCGTCCACCTTTTTCTGCTCCTCCTCCTTCTGCTTCTTCTGCTCCTAGTCCGACTCCATCTGTCGCTCCTAGACGTCTGCCTCGGTACCAGCTCTGGGTGTCAGGTGACTCTAAGCGATCTTGTTGAGTTGCCTACCTACCCCTTACCCCCTCCCTCCCCTCCCCTACTTGGTTGACTGAATTTATGAAGTTGTTTGCGCTTATTAAATTTTAAGTTGAACACTTTTCGCGCCTCGCACAGTCATGCAACGGCGCAGAGCGCAGCCTGCCACTTGCCACTTGGCGACAACTTGGCGTTGCCTCGAGATGCACAGATAAGATTCTGTGACTGCGACTGCGACTGCGACTGTGACTGGTTCCCAAACGGAGCGCTGGACTCGCAATTAGCAGCGCCGCTTGAAACGTGTTGAAAGATATTTGATGAATGGATAGCGTGCCTGCCTTCCGAGCAGCTCGACTCGGGTAATTGCGCGATATTCGGAACCTGCCCGCGCACACACACGACACACACACACGGCCAACAACAACAACAACCTGCACTCCAAACTGTACAAATTAATGGCAAATTTTGAATATGCCGAATGTGAGAATGCGTATCAAGATGTGAACTACTTTTATCTCGAGATAAGCCATACTTGAGATAAGTCTGCAAGTCGCGTTGGGTAGACAACTCTTTCGTTGGCATAGCAAGTTGAGAATCATATACAGTATTGATTGACAGACGTACTTCATGATTTCATTAGCAGTCTTTGTATTTTTAGACCTTTGCAGAGGAAAAGGAGGTTGCTCCGACCTCATCACGAGGTGCAGCCTCAAATTCATTGTTCTTCTGATCAATGCGGGTGCGGTTCAGTTATATTTCGTGCTGGTGATTATGTTTATCTCCTTCCTCTTCTTGTGGATAATCGTTCCGACTGACGACTCTGTTGGTACATTCTGGAATAGTGTTAGGAAAGGAGTTTGCAACGCACCATAGGAGACAGCTCCGACCTCATCACGAGGTTTAGTCTCGAATTCATTCCTCTTCTGATCAGTGCGAGTGCGGTTCAGTTATATTTCACATAATTAGTTTATCTAAATCCAGCGATTATGTTTATCTCCTTCCTCTTCTTGTGATTGCTCCTTCCGAGTGACAACTCTGTTGGTACATCTCGAATAGTGTTGGAAAGGAGTTTGCAACGTACCTTAGGAGACAGCTCCGACCTCACCACTAACTAAACCCGGCGATTATGTATATCTCCCTCCTCTTCCGTGTGGCGACTCTGTTGGTACATTTAAGAATAGTGATGAGAAAAGGGACTAACCACTTTCCATTTGAATTCTTCTGCTCGTTTCGCAACCTCATGTTAGAGAAGCCTAAGTTAGAGCAGCTTATTAGCATAGCCATTGCAAGAGAAGCCGTAGATTGTGTATATGAACAATAAGCATGTACTTTACCTGGTCTTGCGTCTTCCTTATAACCTCTGACCCATTCCCGGCGCAGCTAACAATGCAGACGGCCGACTCGCGACTCTATTAGACTCGCCCCCGAGTGGGGACAGTCAAATAAAGATGTCGCCGTGAATGAATTATGAATTATATCACACGCTGGCAACCAAATTTGGGCAAATCCGGAAAAGAGTCGCTGAGCCAGACGAGTCCAGGAAGACAATGCAGAGGCCTGGCCTGGTCTGGTCTGGCCCGGCTCGACCTGGCGCTGTATGCGGAACACAATGACAATGGCCATGAGAGCAGCACGAGCAGGAGAGAGGCCCGAGAGAAGAGGAGTATGTCTGTGTGTGTGTGTGTGTGAGCATATGCCAATGGCAACTGGTCTGGCATTGTGTCGTCGTTTTGGATATCTTCATATGGCCGGCACGCCGCGAAGCATTTAGTTGCATTTATTTGTTGCTATTAACTGGCGCGCTGACGCTTATCGAGCCTGGCGAACGGTCTGGGCAGCTACTCCTGGTCAGGCTGGCTGGCTGGCTGGCTGGACTGGCTCCTAGACACGGAAAAGAAAAGCGCACGCGGCGAGAACAATTGCCTTTAGCCGCCGCCAACTGGCAACCGGCAACCGGCAACCTCTAACCGCCCCCGCCCTCAATATGGGCATGTCCAGCTGGGGTCGCAGACGAGGCTGGTCGTGGCGCAGCGAGCATTGTTATCGGCTGGCAGAGATGTGACCAGAGGCAGAGGCAGCCGAGAGCGAGGCCCAGTCGCAGTTGCAGACCGAGTGCATTCTTATGCTATATTTCGCGTTCGATTCTCCCTCTCCCAACCCCTCCCTCCCCTCTCTCACTCTCTCTCTGTTTCTCCTGCTGGGGCAGCGGCTACTGCGCTTTGGGCAACGGCATGTTCATATCTCAGAATTGGTCTGCGGCTTTGCCAGCGCATGACCCAACCACAGGCAGAGAGTGGGAGGGAGTAGGGACTAGGGGAGGTGTAGGGGCAGGAGCAGGGGCAGGGGATGCTGCCTTATAATGCGCCTGGTAATGCTCATCGTAATTTTTGCACATTGACGCTGCTTTTTCAGCGCTCTTTTGGCCATCTCGCTGCTTTAATCTGCATATCTTCATTTGAGTCCGCCGCGCTTGGCTCTTAAATGCTCCGCGGTCTCCCACCAGGTAACCAGCGCTACCCGACTACTGTTTCCCTCCTCTCCCCTCCCTATCCTCTTGGGCAACTGTGGCGTTTTTAGCAAAATAATGAGAATCATGATTTCTGCTCTCGGGCTTCGTTTCCACGGGTCTCTTCCACGGGCTATTTTCAGTTTTTTGCGCCATTTTCCTCTTTTCGTTTTTTGGTTTTTCTGTTGCTTGTTTCCTTTTTCTTTTATTTCCCCCCCCATCCTT
This sequence comes from Zaprionus ornatus, assembly GCA_018904035.1. Classification (NCBI taxonomy): domain Eukaryota; kingdom Metazoa; phylum Arthropoda; class Insecta; order Diptera; family Drosophilidae; genus Zaprionus; species Zaprionus ornatus. Next base: position 12,538,354 of record JAEIFZ010000002.1, on the reverse strand, counting down.
TTGCTTTGTTTTTCTGTGTGTACAAATTGATATGCAAATTTTTGAGTTTGCGCTCAAATGCTCAGCTTCAGTTTCTTCTTCTTCTTCGTCTTCTCCAGCGATCGAGGCTGCATTTATCGCAGCTTCTGCAGTGCCTTCTGCTGCAAACGAACCTTAATTAGCCCCAAAGTGTTGCCAACTGCAGCGCCCTTCTTTCCCCCTCCGCCTCTCCCTCCACATCCCTCTTCCTCGGATATTGCTGACGATTTGGAAACTGGTCTAGTTCATTAGGAGGAGGCGCATCCCCATGTGGGAAGACTTCGATACTAATGGGCTTCGAATATTGCAGAAATATATAAGGTGGGTATGAATAATGTACGAGTAATATATGGGGAATATAGCGAGGAATATAGGAAAAATTAACATATAAATTAAGTAAAGTTCTATGAAAGCATTATGGATATATTCAAGTGTCATTAAGAATGCTTTATTATGAGTACTTCACAATTTGCTTTAATAATATTTGAGTTAAGTTAACTTACAATGAAATGTTTGTAAAATTAATGTATAATTATAAAATTTCTTGAGTTATTTCAGACTTTTTATTTGACTTTATTGCCACAAACACTTAATAATTTGAACTAATATTTATGAGAACCCTTTATAAGCAAAATCTTATTTATTGTAAATTCAAATTAAGTATATGAATAATAGAAATGAATTATAAATTGAGGAATAAATGTAGAATGCATAATAAAATACTATATTTACAGACACAAAAGGTAAGTTGACGTTATGAAATCTTCTCAATTGAGCATAGTAAATGAACAGGTAGTAAGATCTTCCTATTTAGTAAGATCTTATTATTTCCCCTTTCGACCATTGAAAATGGTCAAAAAAGTATATACAATACTAACTTAGTGCACATGTATGTGACAGTTAGAAGGAGGTGTGGGAGACCTCATAAAGTGTATATATTCCTGGATTGAGCCCTGTCTGTCCGCCGTCTGTCTGTTTGAACGTCAAGATCTCAGCTATTAATAAAGCTATAGACTCCAGATTCGGCATAAAGGTTTAAGTGATCTCTCCACAGAAAAAGTATATTATTTTTATTTCATTACTTTGTATTACTTATTTATAACGATGATTATTATATATGTTATTGTTAAAATGTAAATAAACTGCCATAAAATTAAAACGAATTCTTGACAATTTATTTGTATACTAAGATATATTGTAAATCTTTTATCTTTCAGGTACAATAAGTTTGTCTCTAATAGTTAAGCTCTCCTGAGGCACAAGCTACAGAAAGAGTCAAGTAAAAATAAAGATATGGCACAAATCGTTAGTAAACAGTGTTGGTAAAGCACATATCGTAAGCATATTGAATGTTCTTTCTACTTAACCAATTTCGCTCATTGTCGCCGCAAACCTCCCCCGTCTCATCAGCATCAGGTCGAGCTGTGCCGCTTGCAGCATCCATTTTGCAGCATCCACTTTAAATACTCCCCTCTGCCTATCCCCCCTCTCTCTTACTCTCCGTCTCCCTCTCGCTCTCCCTCTCTCTCTCTCTCTGTCTGCGTCAACTCCAACATGGCCACAATAATCTGGACCTGCCCCTGCCCCCCCTCGTTGGCGGGGCAAACAAGTTTCTGCACTCGCATAATCTGCATGAACCATAATTTTATTGAGAGCACGCCTGCCAATAAATAACTCGACCCCCTCGTGCCCCTTGGCCCCGCCTGGCATGCCACAGCAGTACGATCTCGCTGGGGCACACAGATGCCTTGGCCATTTATTAATATGGAAATCTACAGAGAAGCCGCAAGCAAGCTGGGAAGCTGCAAGCTGGAAGTGCTTCTGTTGCCTCTCGCAGCCTCTAAACACATTACACGATAGCGTCAAATGGCAGCCCCAAGCACACTGCACCTCCCCCTTCCCTCGTCCCCTCGTGCCACGGCACTGTGCCTCTACGCTCCCCCCTTCCAGCGTCGCTGGCTCTGTCGATGCCGCCATCGTCATCATTGTGCTCGTCATGCGGCTCGTTCGCATTGTTATCGCCATGCCGTGGCCAGCAGAGAGAGAGAGAGGGGGGCGCAGAGGTAGACGAGGCTGTGGACGCGGTTGCAAGCAGTGGAACTGGACTGGAGCTGCAGCTGTGGGTCGTCGGCGGGCACAAAGCGCTGGCGACGCAGTCGAACGCAATTTCAATTTCATGTTATCCGCAAAATATTCATTTTAATATCTCCTCAATCCGAGGAAGGACGAGCTCCGGCTCCAGTGGCGACTACTTACAGATACATCTCAGTGTGTGCGTGTGTGTGTGTGTATGTGTGTGTGTCTGCTTGCCTGCTATCCATAAATATCGCTAATAACCAATCCGGGCTGCTGCTCAAAATGCAAATTCCAGACCCGGGGGCGAGCCTGCTGTGGTTGGTTGCTCGCTTTGTCGGCTCCTGGTTTTGCATATGAAATGTCTTCCCCACCACTCCCCTTCTACGTCTGCGTATAATACCCTAGACAGACATGGCCTGCCCGGCAGAGGGGCATAGAGAGACGCGGGGGTGGCACATTCGGCATAATCATAATGCAGCCAGCGAGTCCTGTTGCGTTCCGCCAATCCTCATGCCTGCACTCCCTGCAGCCACAACTGGCATGCCCCATTGCTGTTTTTGTCCTGGCTACAACAGTAATTTCCTACCCCTTTCCCCTTTCGCCAACCCCCACCCCCGTTGCCATTTGCATCCCTGGCCAACTGGCAACTGCCCTGCAAAGTTACCGCTGCGGTGCTGGCGGTTTTCGTTTTCATTCAGCCAACGCATCGCACCCGGCCACATGGCAGCACATAATCCCCACACATCCGTTAGAGCAACCTGCCGCACAGATGCTTTACCGACTGCAGCAATCAACGAGAGAGAGAGAGAGAGAGGAGGGGAACCGCTTTAATGGCGTTGGAGGCAGACGAGTCAGCTGATTCTTTAATGGCACTTGGTATAGAGTTAAAGTGGGTCTTATTAGCAATAGAATTTTAGAAGTAACACTAAGATTAACTAAACTCTAGGTAATCCCAATCAGAGTCAGTTGAAACTCTACAAATAACTTTAATCTGGCATATAAACTTATTCAGAGCCTTCACTGTTGAATATATTCCAGAATATATTACATTTTTATGAATAAAATATATATCAATATATCGTAGAGCTGCCATACAAACTTCTTACATTATATTTAGATATATCGTAGAGCTGCCATACAAACTTCATCCATGATATATCGATATATGGTATAGCTGCCATACAAACTTCTTCCATGATATATCGATATATGGTATAGCTGCCATACAAACTTCTTCCATGATATATTGATATATCGTAGAGCTGCCATATAAACTTCTTCCATGATATATCGATATATCGTATAGCTGTCATACAAAATTCTTCCATGATATATCGATATATCGTATAGCTGCCATATAAACTTCTTCCATGATATATCGATATATCGTATAGCTGTCATACAAAATTCTTCCATGATATATCGATATATCGTAGAGCTGCCATATAAACTTCTTCCATGATATATCGATATATCGTAGAGCTGCCATATAAACTTCTTCCATGATATATCGATATATCGTATAGCTGCCATACAAATTTCTTACATTATATTTAGATATATCGTAGAGCTGCCATACAAACTTCTTCCATGATATATCGATATATCGTAGAGCTGCCATATAAACTTCTTCCATGATATATCGATATATCGTATAGCTGCCATATAAACTTCTTCCATGATATATCGATATATCGTATAGCTGTCATACAAAATTCTTCCATGATATATCGATATATCGTAGAGCTGCCTTACCAACATCTTTCTCGTTTTTCAATAGATTATAACCAAACTGACCAAATCTTATTTTTACTATGTCTTTTGTCTGAGCTTGAAATTTCCTCAAAATTAAGACATTATAATATAGAAGGCACATAGGAACAATCTGCCACAATGTTGATTTTTGCAAAGGAACAATTTTTGCCAGAAAACTTCAACCAAACTGTACTTCTCAAAGTTGTTTATAATAGTGATAACATGTAATATGATATAGTGATAACATACTTTTCGATCTTGCTCAGATTTCATCCAAATAAGGTAAGAGCAACCTTATATTTATATCTTTCAAATGAAGAATCTATTTAAAATACAATGCAAATCAAAAGAAGTCACCTAAAATCAGTTCAGCAAACAATCGATAGACTTTTACCAACTTTAAGTTAACTTTTCTTGTTAAACTTCATTTTACGTTTATGTTTTTACCTTTAAAAATGTCCGAACTATACTTGGATAGTTAAATGAATTAATCAAGCTCTTAACTCAAGTGCAGCAGACCGTTAGTTGGAGTGACCAATGCATTATAATCACACCTGTCGTAAATATCTAAGGTAGCAGACAGAACAAAGTTTAAACAGGACCTTTCCACGCTGTAATTGCCTCAACCTCAACCCGAGTGAACTCTGCAGCTCTCGAGGCCTCAACACAGGCGCTACAAGATAGTGGGGAATTAATGCCAAAACTAACATTGCCCTGGCAACTGACAATTTATTAAAAGTGCCGTTTGCTTTGTCAAATTAGAATATTATTTATTTAGAGTGTAAATATGAACGGGCAGCCACAGACGGCAAATTGCAACCGCAAACGGAGTGTGTGTGTGTGTGTGGCTAGATGTGTGTGTATGAGTGTGTGTAAAATGCAAACATTTGGCGTTACGCACATTTGTTTCCTTTTTAGGCCCCTCCAACTACTCCTGCTGCTCCCAACTCCCCCCCTGCACTATGACTATAGGCCTCTGACTGCATCTGCCTCTCTCTCTTTCTCTCTCTCTCTTTGTCTCTCCCACTCTCCCCCTCCACCCTCTCTTGCTCTGTTGTTTTTCTCTCTCATGCAAATGCGGGTTCGACGACGTCATTAATATTTATACCCATTCTGTAGGCACTCTGCCCTCCCTCTGCCACCCCTCCTCACCTCCCCCTTTCTCCATCTCTCTGTCTCCCCCACACACACACAACCTAACTGGCGAGTACATTAGAAATGTAATTATTATTTTAATTGGACTGCAGTGTGCACATTGCGAGCAACGAGGGGCGGAGGGGGGGCGTGGCAACATCGGGGAGCCACAAATAATAAATGACCGAAAACTTAATTGGCTTTAGCCGCGTCCATTTTGTCCTCGTCCATTTCGTCCACTGCGTTGGTTAACCGCCTCACTGTAAATATGAATAATTTCGAGTACTCGCCCAGCAACGAATTAGCATTCATTGCGTTCAACACACTCAACACGCGCAACTCATCATAAAACAAAAACGAAATTGAAACCGAAAAACATTCGAATGTTTTGCTATTTGCTGTAGCTCTTGCCACGCCCCCCTCACCTACCTCACACACACAGGCCAAGCCACATTCGGTGCCTGCTCCAATCAGCATGTGGCTTGATTGTAGGTACATAAGAATTCTATATACAATATTATCTGGCATATCTACAATATAATGAAATCCTCATCTCCAGCGGCAATTTGCAACCAAAATGTACAACTCAATTGCAACTGGCGGCCAAAACGGCATCGCTGGCTATAAAAGGGAGATACCAACACACAGACAGACTCACACACATACAGACACACACACACGCACACACACACACACATACACACACACCTGCAGAAGAAACATAAATTCACTATGAACTTGTGAGCAGAGGCAACCAAATCGCAGACTAAGCAGCTACCACCGGACGCAATGCGATCCACTTGTCGCCATTGCTGCAAGTTGCAGTTGCAGTTGCAGTTGAAGCTGGAGTCGGTCTCTCTCTCTCTCCCTCTCTCTCTTTCTCTGGGTTGATTCGCTGTTGTCATTCGTTTTAATTTCATTTATTTTGCAAAATACAATTTAATTTGATGCGAATGCAACTGACAACTTGCAACTGGCAACTTGCAACTTGCAACTGGCAAGCGACAAAAACGGCAAGGCAGACGACTGTGTCTCCCTCTCTCCCCCTCTCTCTCACTCTCTCTCTCTTCCTCTGCCTCTCTTCCTCTCTGTCTCCCCGCAAATATTGAACTACAATAATCATCAACATCGACAACAGCAGCAGCAGCAGCAGCAGGAAGGGGAGAGGGAAGGAGGAAGGAGGAGCAGCACGGCCATATCAGCGACATCCCCGTCAGCGGTCGCCATTTCGTGCCGTTCTCAGCTGCAGCATCGTGGGTTGCAGGTAGACAGGCAGGTAAGAGGTTGGTGAGGAGCAGGTGAGGGGGAGGGGGAGAGGGGGGACACAGCTGAAGACAATCAAGCGCAAAAACGAACGAGCAATTGTGGCACACGGATGAGCCAGGCCAATGATTGTCATGTAGATAACAAAAGTTGCCTTTTTGCATACCAAACATCGCCAGCAACAGCAACAGCAACCAGCAACAGCAGCCAGCGAGCAGCAACGACAACAACAACAGCAACAACATGTGCACCACAGCAACATGTTGCTCAAAACTAACAAAGTATTGATTGCGCCGATTGCAAGTGGATGTGGATCACTCGACGTTGTCGTCGACAGCAACATGGATTGTCATCCGACTTCAACAGCAGCAGCAGCAGCGGCAGCAACAACAACAACAGCAGCAGCACCAACAACAACAGCAGCAACAACAACAACAGCAGCAAGCAACTCCAACTTCAGCAGCATCCTCATCCTTCACATGCAACAAAAGTCATTTAGTTATTGTTGTTGCTGTTGCTGTTGTTGCTGCTGCTGCTGCTGCTGTCGATGCTCAGATGCTGCAAGATACTCCGATGATGCCGACGACATTCTCATCCGCTTATCAAACTTCAAACAAATCATTTCGTTGGCGGCCTTGCACAGCGTACTCAGCCGACTTCTCCGGCTGCTCCACTTGCCAAGGCCTTCCCTGCAGACAGGATACGGGGTGGAAGGATCGAGGGGGACACCAGGAGGTACTGCCAGCAACTGGTTATGCTGCAAACACAAACACACATACCTTCATATACACATTGAAGTATATATAGAAATATGCAAACATCGCATCTTGCTGTCGCCTCGAAACTGAGCTTCGAATCAGTTAAAAGATTAGGAAAATGTTTAAGATGACAAACTTTTATTATACATAGAAAGTGAAAAGTATAAAGTTTATAGATTTAAAAAAATAAATATCTGATTTAATTCTTAAAATGATAATAATGATTAACTCTTACAACTGATATTGAAGTTTCATTTAATTTTGTAGAGATATTTTACTTCGTTTAACCCTCAACCATCGATAGTAATTGCACTCTATAGTTATGATGCACTTGCAAAATATCTCAGTCGATAGTTTCAAATGTGTACACTGATTTTTATCTTGTGATGCAGTCTGAGCTGTTAAGTATAAGGTTGGATTAGGATTAAAGGGAATGGCAGCACACTGTATGTATGAGCATACGGTGAAGTTGTTTTACAAAATCTGTAAAGACAAGAAATCCTAAAAAAAAAAAAAATTAAACCAAAAAATAAAGAAAACTATCGGCATGCCGGAGGTTCTATTCCCTTGCAAGGAAAAAACTCCTCCGATCGTTCCTATACTATATATGTTATGGTATATGGTATATAATGGTGCAGAATTTAATGGTATTATGTGTATTTAATATAATTTCTCACTTTGATCAGCACTGATAAGTTGAGTTATTTCTAAAATTAAAATAGGTCTTTATACAGACCCCTGCATTCTAGACGATTAATCCTAGGGCAGCTTTATGTTATAGTGGTCAGATTCTTATGAAATTTCATATGCATATTATATATAAAGAAAAAGTCAGATATAGTAAATTTGGTTAGAATACTCGTACCTTAACAAAAAACAAAAATCGGTCGATAGTTTATATGACAGCTTATCGTATATATGTTAGACCGATCCAGCTCGTTCCGACTTATTTACAGCGTGCAGCAATATGAAGCGTGTATACAAAGTTTCATTAAGATATCTGAAAACTGAGAGACAAGTTTGCGTTGCAACAGACGGACAGACGGACACAAGGATGCACGGACAGACGGACAGAGCTAGTTCGATTTCTCTGCTGATGCTAATTCAGTATATATAATATATACTTTATGGGTTCGAAGATGTCTGCTAAGGTGGTTTGGCCAACATTAATGTACACTCTGCAAGGGTTTACAAATGTATATATCTTAGTATGTATCCCAGTGAGTATCTATTGAGACTACTTGAGTAATTATAAGTAAGTAGGTATATATAATAATATGAATATATATCATATATATTAAATGAAGAAATAAGTTTGCAGGAATCCCAAGTTAAACTTGCACCATTCAGAGGTATCTCTCCTGTAGTTAATCCCATTATTAGTAACTGATCTCCATGATATTGGGTATATTAATTCCCTTGTATCCCTCATATTGTTAGCACTCCTCCAGGCCATTCGATTGGAAATAACTCTATATACAGCATAGACAACGACTATAACTCAGCGTAATTAATTGACTGCAGCACATCCGATCTTCCCTATATGGAACCTTTGGCTTTGGTGCCATAAACATTGGCGGTCTAAATTTAGTTGCGAGTGTAGATGATGATGATGATTGGCCTGAAGAAACGGGAGAAATCAATTTAATGCCAGAGCGGGAGCGGGAGAGGGAGAGTGGAAAATGGGAAATTGAAAATTGAAAATTGAAAAAGGGAAAATGATGAGTTCAAAAGGTGTGAAAATACCTACAAGAGAGCCAGTCGATTGATGTGGGCGCTGAAAGAGAGTGGGGGAGGAGGAGAAGGCGTAAGACAAGGCAGAAGCTGTGCCACCCAATGTGGCAGGCAGGCAGGCAGAGAAGTGTGCAGAAGGGAGGGGGAGGGGCCTGTCATTAGCGGTATTCAAATCATAACATAAATACACTTGTCGTCTACCGCGCGTAGAGCCGCAAGCGAAGCAGCTCGCTTGGATTATGACAGTGGCGTGGCAGGAGAAGGGGTCGCAGAGGGATCTGTCTGGCGTTGTCTGGCAGCAAGAGAGAGAGAGAGAGGGGGGAGGGGGGGGGCAACTTGTTGTTGGCTGCATTTCATTTTGATAACTTGTCAAAATAGTCTGCTGCCGTCTGCAAGGCTGACGAAGACGTAGTCGGAGTTGGAGACGGAGACGGAGACGAAGCTGCTGACGGAGACGAAGACGGAGATGGAGATGGAGACGGAGCTGGGACGTAGCTGTTGCCGGAGCGGGCTATGATAAATGCGGCCAGACAGCGAGGCAGCCGCTGACAAAGTGTTGAATGTTATGCCACTTTATTATTGCCATTAAGTGTGGCACACACACACACACACACACGGCAGCAGCGAGAGGCAGAGACAGCAAGAGAGTGGGAGTGGGGGAGGCTGCTTCACCTTCCAGTTGCTGTGGCAGGTTGTCTCTCTTTATGACTCTGCTGGGGGGTCGCATAAAGCTGTCGGGCAACGTCATAAAACTCATCTGCACCCTCAGGACTCGACAGTGTACCTTGGCGATATTCCCAAAAGTGAAGGCCACGCATATTTCTTCTAATATCTGCAACCCTCCTCCGTCCACAACCTCCTCTTACCTTCCTTCCCCCACGCATCAACTTCGACCTAGCATTGACCTTTGCGCCAGTTGGTTTTATGTGCGCGACTGATTGGAATATGATATCGAAATTGCTTTCCATAACCAGCACTTCCCCCGTCCCCCCCTCGCCGCATCTCCCTGCCTTCGCGCCTGTGTCCTGCTGCTGCTAATAAAGTCTTCGCGCAGTCTTCGCCAGCTGGACACGGCTTAATTTGTTAGACGTTATCGCTTCCGCTTTGGGGCAACTTCTGCGGCAGCAACTGCAACAAAATGCACATTCAGCATCCGCTGCAACTGCAACTAGTTTCGGGATGTGGCAAGGTGGAGGGGGAGGGGGGGGACTCCTGCTGCAGGCACGTGCAGTTGCCAATAGGACAGAACTCATTCGCATGTTGTGCGATCGACTCGCCTTATCGATGGCTGCGTGGCCTTGGCACAGCGAGTGCCGCAAGACGACACGTTGCGCGGCTGGGCTGGGACGGAGCAGAGTGGGGTGTGGCAGCCTGCTGCCTCACAGGCATAGGCCAAGTTCATGTGTGTGTGTGTGTGTGTAAATGCCTGTGATGCTGCCTGTGTGAATGTCTTGAAAGGGTTTCGAGTAGAGTTTCCTTCTTACTTAGTGAAAGATATTTTGAAATGGAACGATAGCTTAAAGAACTATTTAATATTTGTGTACATATGCTCACACATACATACTTACTGTAAACAACTATTTTATGAAATACCAGACTTAAGTTTGTTCTACAAAAAGATACCCTCTTTCCATTGAAGAAACTATACATAAACTGTAGAAACTAAACTATATTATACGAACGGGGTATGAACGGTTTTTCCCCAATTCTGGACGTTACTTCTCGCAAACTGCGTATAACTTCAAGATAATACTGTTTATTGACCGTACGACCATATGGTAAGAACTCCTGATGCACCACGTCCAATCGAAGAAAACTGTCAGCAAACCTCGTCACCTCGTATACTATATAAAGTCCAATCGGTTGGCAGTTCAAGCAATACGAGGTATTAAACAAGTCAAGTAAGGTACTCTCTATCAAATTGGAAAACTTTGGCAACAACAACAATTATATATATAGTGAAAATGTAGTCAAACAAAACTGATTTATCATGGCTGTTGTTGCTCATCTTTCTATGCTTAATAATCGAAAGCTGAAATGATTATCAGGTATCCGATTATTAGTACGGTCGCCATGCGCCAGGCTCTGCTGATAACTGAGTTGAGATTGCTTAAACTAGGATCTTAAGTATTTTGTTTATTCTCTTTTTTCTCTCAGCTCATAAATGTGCTCGAACTTGAACTGAGCTCAAAACTACTCTCAGTGTTTTATATATTCCCTTTAGAGTTGATTAAATATTTTGTTTAAAGATGAATACAGTCTTTAATTGATAAGTGCGAGTGCGGTTCAGTTATATTTTACTTAATATAAGTTGATGATTCGTAAATCAACACAATAAATAATAAATAATATTTGAAATGATTCAGATTCATTTTGCAAATAATTGAAATATCTCACTAACTCCCTGAGACTATTTTCTTATTCTGTAAATATGAATCTGTTGTATATTTTTAAATATTCTTTTAAACATTTCAGCTTGAGCTGTTGAAACGCGGAATCATCAAGCTGAGTATAGCAAGTATACATGGACATATCATTAGACGTTTGTTCCGCTCTCTTTTGACTCAAAAACAGGTACAAATGAGAACAATAATCTGAATTGTAATATACGACTATATATGTCGATATCGAAAAGTATCCCTGAGTGTAAATCAAGTAACGAAAGGAACAGTCGGGCGACAAGATACCCCATTTAGAGAATAGGTTACCAACACTCTAACTCAAAGAACAAGTCGAAGCATATCATTTCACTTCATATGAACATATTTGTATCAATCGATCTCACTTTAGCCGGTAGCCCAAGAACGTCTTCTACTTATCACTAATAGATCACCCATAAATATGGCAGTTGCTTGGCTTGGCCAACACATCCCTTCCACCAATCTCAAATATTTCCATCCGTGTGGTCAACTGCAACAACAACAAGAACTTAGCATAAGTGCCCGACAAGGACAACAAACATGAATAATCCATTTTTCGAAACACTTGTATAGCTCGATCCCGTCTCAGCCTGCCTCAGGTCTGGCCTGGCCTGGCGACGATCATAGATATAGGGAGGGAGCGCTCGTTCCTCAATCCGTCGCCGAGCGCGTTGTCTAGATCGCGGCCACGCATGCGGCAAACTGCAGAAGCTGCGGCAACAGGCAGCCAGCTAGTTGCAACGTCGCGTCGTCAAGGTTGCAAGCGACACCAGCGCCGAGATTAAAGATTCCACCATAAACAAACAAGCGAAATAATTGAGGCAAAATTGAAGCAAACTACTCGAACTCGCAAAAGGAGGAGAAGGGGAGGGGAGGGGAGGGGCAGCACGGCACAACTTGCGGCAACACTTGGCGATCTTGCAATATGGATATGGCCATGGCAATGGATCGGGGCCTCCTCCAGAGGCAGAACCAGTTCCCAGTGCAACAATTAGCACGGAATTTGTGGGTGCCATAAAACGCGCTACACGATGGCCGCATGTTGCGCTTGCGCCCATTTCCATTCCCATTCCGAGAGGTGGGCGATAAAACCGCAGAGTCTATGGCCTGGCGACCCTATCCCCCCTACCCCACTGCCTCCGCAACCCACCTTACTACCCTTTCCCAAGTATGTGCTCTAACGGTACCCCCACGTAGCGTGTACAAGCGCCGCCATTCAATTAGAACCACTTCAAAGTCAACTGTAATCCATCACAGGCAATTGACGATGCTCTGCCCCCTCCAGGTCTTCCCATCTTCCCCCACATATATCACATGATTCCCTTTATTAATATTCATATATTCACTTTCTCTTTCATATTTTGCTGCATTCGCAGACGACGCGAAATTATGCGATGAGATCAAACAAATCGCATGCAACATAAATATGAATTGTAGCTAGAGCGGAGCGAGGAGACGGCGAGCCACTTGCCAGATCAGCTGGCGGAACGGAGAGAGTCCATAGGATTGAGGTTAGAAAAGTTCTTAGACGACATATGGCAACAATGTTAAGCTGATCGACACTTAGATATGTCAAGTTATCACAGGAAAGGTATGAAAAAACTTTGGCTGAGCACTCGCTATAAATGCTATATCTACATTGGTTACAATCGAATATTGCTCAAATTTGGTCATTGCTTGTAGAATATATAAAGCTGTATAGTTGCTGACTTTGACTACCATATCTATTGAAACAGATGAGAAGTTTACATTAGCTAGTTACTTTGGGTTTCCTTTGGCAACTATATAATACAAATATACCTATGCTCAATAAATATTTGACATATCGATATTCTCTAATACTGTTAAATAATTTTAACTAACTCTACATTATATGTATATTGCTACAGACTTGTGTAAGTCAATAATACCAGTCAGATCTTTAGGGAGATATATCTTTAATAAAGATATATCTACTTTTTGAACCAAGAAACACTTTTGACATTTATTATTCGATTACAAGTAATATATTGTGAACTATACTATACCTATCGAAATTCCTATTCTTCTAACTAGTATACAATCTGACCTACCTTACCTGATTATACACAAGTAATATATTGTGAACTATATTATATCTATTGGAATTCCTATCATTTTAACTATTATACAATCTGACCTACCTTACCTGATTATACACCTTGCACTCCCGCATCTAGATGCATGCAGGGTATAATTATAAACATTGAATTTGTTGTCTGCACACAGAATCTTGATCTTGAAATCCCCGCCTGGCTGCACCCCAGACATGGCACAATTTCTCATCGCTCATTTCGATGCAGGAGGCCAGATTCGTTAGCGACGCCACCGAGAAGGGCACACACTCTCATCCCCCAACTCCACCTTCATGGCGAGCTCACTGCGTCGGCATTTAATAGTTCACATTTCGTTCTGGGGGCCTGTTAATAGTTCCAATGGCATGGCCACTTTCCCCGCACCCGCTCTCTAGTCTGACACTTTACGGCCGTGTGTCCACGCCAAAAGCCGCATATGAAATATGTGCATCCATGAAATGAGCACAATTTCCCTGGAAAATCGCAACATTGTGGAAAATGGAAAATTGCAAACAATACGCCAGACAGTTAGGGCCATACGGAGGGAAAGGAGCTGCAAGTTTGGGCAATAAACTAGTCCAGAAGAGAACTGTACAAGTCGTTTCCTCTCTCTTGTCCCCTCTCTCTCTCTATGTCTTTCTCTTTCTCTTTCTCTGTCTCTCAGTTGAATTTACAATAGAAAAATACACGAGTTATCTATGAGATTCCCTCTTTCTTCGCACTGGGCCCATTCGCACTTGTCATATTCGGCGAACGTTCAAGATTCACTGCGACATTAACTTGCTGCGGTCTGGCAATTATAATTTCTTACATCGGCCGACAGAGACGCTGCCAAAAGATCCAACAACCTAATTAATAATAGATATATAGATACATGGTCTCATAGAGACGGCATACTTGGCATGCCGTATGATAGATGCGCTTTATGAATATGCCACAAAAATTCCCTAAATTTCGACTATGAAATTCTGTCAAGTATTCAGATTGTCACATTCAAAATGCTTCAGATATCTTAAGTTATCCCAAAGAAAGTAAATTTATTATATTTTGCGCAGGCCTTAACTTTCCCACTATTCATATTCCATCTCAATATTTAATTGAAACAGAATTTCAAGAATTATTTTGAAATTTAATTCTGGAATATTTGTAAAAGATTCAAAGACTTCTTTGCATAGTTCGGATAAGTTATAAAGCTACGATATTTTCATTAGGATGAGGCCTGCCTTAAGCAGCACTGTCTGGCCGGGGTCAGAGTGCAGTTCGAGCCAGAGGGAGCATCTGTTTCTAAGGGCGTGTCGGAAACGAGGCATGGCAAGTATGATGAATGTGCGGCGCGTGGCATGGCAGACACTCGCAGAGACTCTTCAGCGGCAACTGTCAATTTGCATGAATTTATTGAGCACAGCATCGAGAGAGAAAGAGAGAGAGGGAGCAAAGGAGGAGGAGCAACAGGGGGGGGGGTTGGTAGAGATACTGCTCGAGAGGAATGCGACCCACTTCCCGGAAGAGAAACGTCAATTGTTGTTTGCAATTTGCGCACGCTGGCTTTATTTTTGATCATTCGATACTCGATTTTCGATTTCGATTGCGATTTCGATTTTTATATGCAACTACCACAGTTTACATTAGGTGTATCTACTTCTGTCTGTCTGTTTATATATATTCTATATATAGGTTTATCATGATTTAAGTATATCGTAATGCGTAGCCAAAAAAAATAAGTTAAGTGTGTAAGTGCTGGCGGATCATCGATGCACGGCTGTGACATCGATAGCCCGGTCGATATTTCGATATTTATCGATTAATGCTGCATTCCGATTCCACGTTCCACGTACTGCAATTTATACAACTTATCGCTAGACTTAATGCATTTAAATGCCCACAAGATCGCTATCAATTAATCATACTATATGTATATAGACACAAAGGATATATTCGTATATGTAGTACACCCACACACACACACACACACAACCATACCCTAGCCTGTATGTGAGTGTGTGTGTGTGTGTGTGTGAAGGTGTGTGCTAGATCAAGCTTAGCGTAGTGTAATGCTCAAGATATGTTCTCCACAAAAACCATGTGTGTTCCAATTGGCCAAATCATCCCTATCTATCCAACTACTTCTTCTTCAGCTACTTCTCCGACTCCTCGCCCTCCGCTTCGGGCTCTCCGTCCGCATCAACCTCTTCGACCTCCTCCAGTTCGTGCTCTGTTTCGTGCTCCATCTTGTGCTCGTTTTGATTGTTTTCCATTTTGATGCTACTCAACGGATGCCAAATCCCCCCGCCGCCACCATTTGCCCCCATCAACGTCTCATCCTCACGCGTCGGCGGACTCTGTGCCGGCTCTGATGTTGGTGATTTGCTCGTACTGCGTCGATCCATGGCATACGGATGCTGATGCTGCCCGCCGCCCAGAAAGCCGGGAAAACCAAGCAGACCCGGTGGATATGGATACTTGGCGCCATTAGCGAAATGCGGTGGCGGCAGATTGGCAAAGGCGCCGGGACTCAGCTCACCAGGCTACATGATAAAAGGAAAATGAGGAGAGAGAACGAAGAAATTGCGAAGATTTTTTGAGGTTAGAAAAATACTATAATACTAACCTATTTACTATAGAAAATGAGGTAGACTTTAATAAAACTAAAGTTCAGATAAGTTAAAAATAAAATTGGGATTTAAGAAGGGAAATTGTTAGAAAATTATTTTCTTGGTATAAAAAGAATTATTTAATAAATATACTAACATTGTACCTATGCAGGAATTAATATAGTTAACTAAGAAATTAATATTTCTATAGCTTAAAACACTTTTTGAATTATACTAGTTCCTTCCCTCTAATATGAGTGTTCCCCTTCCTCTGTAACTCACCTTGGGTGGCATGCCATTGAAGAAGGGTGGCAAATAGGGAAAGAAGAGCTCGGGTCGCCGCTGCATGAACTCCTGTTCGGCAGTTGGCGCTCCGCCTGGTCCGGGTCCAGGTCCCGGTCGCATGGGCAACTCCAGTGACATGCGACGACCACGACGCGATGTGGGATTCGTCCACATGTGGGTGCCCATGTGCACCTGCAAGAAAGAGCAACAAGAAGAGGGAATCGAGGGGTGAGCACTGGCAGACAGTAGTCGGGTGGTGGGCAGCTGTCGCACCTTGAGATTCCCCTTGGTGGTGAAGGCCTTCTGGCAGACGTTGCACTGGAAGGGCTTGTCGCCCGTGTGGGTGCGCATGTGAATCTGCAGCGCCGAACTGGAGCTAAAGTTACGCCGACAGACGTGGCAAAAGTGCTTATTGTTTACCGGCGGATCCAGACTGGAGCTGGGCGGTCCGGCGGACATAAGCGCCTGCTGAAAATCCAGCGGACTAGCAGGAAAGCGATGAGCATCTGTAAAGGGGGGTAGAAAGGGGATTGAAGAAGGTCAGGCGTGAATATCACTCAAGTTACGCTAAATTGCGCCGATAGTATGCACGATAGTTTTGTTGTTTTGTGAAATATATTTAAAATTAAATACATAGTTCAAACTATATATAAATATACTATCGATAGTAGCAGAAGTAGACTAGTATCTCTATTGTTATGCCTATTGTTAGCCTAAGTCTCTTCCATTCACAACTATCGGTAAGACTATTGCACACTAACGCACACTGACAGCAATAACGTAAACGGTTTTGTTTCTTTGCGAAGCTATCAAAGTTATAAATTTATGAATTTAAGTAGATTATTATGTGCTTAATTCATATTTATCGATTAATATTAAGAGCACAATCGGGATCGCTCATGAACTATCGTATAATATATAACATAACTGCATGCATTACTGACTTCCATTCAAAACTATCGCATGTGCTTATAGTATACTTCTTATGACTACCCTCGCTCCACTTGACTATCGTTACTACTATCGCATGCAGAAGTACCACAAGCTACAGCTATCGATAGTTATCGTTACTTACGCAGTTGCATCTTCATCAGCGATTGCTCTGCATCGGCTGCTGCTGCCGCACTCTCCTGCTGATACGCGACACTGGCTGCGGCTGCAACTGAGCTGGCAACGCTGCCACCCTCGCTGCCGGCATCCTCGGCCAACAGCTGCTCAGAGTCGGGTTCCTCTTTGATGGTGGCCGCCACAACGGGCAACGGGGTCGTTGGGGCAACTTGCTCGGCAGGCGCCAGTGGCAGCTCCTGCACGGGATTCGGCTTGGGCTTCTTGGCAAACAGATTCGGATTGAGCGTCAGCTGAAAGAGGCGGAAAGGAGGCCGCGTTAATTTCTTAGCATTTGCCAGCTAATGTGGCATGCAACGGACTGCAGACTCCAACCAGACGTGCGTCTCTTAATTATCCGATTTCGTATAAACATAATTTACAATCTTTGCCATCTTTCTATGCCAACTAATTATCTCGCACAGACAAAGTCGCCGGGTCTCATATTTTTATGGCAAAACAATTGTTCCGCGAGGGGGCAAACACATACAGGGGGATAGCTGGGCGGGGCAGGGGGAGGGTGAGGACACGCAATGGGACTGTCGCCCCATCCACATGTTGCCACACAGTCGACGCAGATGGCGACGCGCGACAAACAAAAGATTAAATAATTTTGCATAAAGCGTAACATAATTTATTTGCATTGAATGCATCGCACACGCCGCCACCGATCCGGCACACACGCCCCTTGGCCACGCCCCACCTCCTTGTGGTCGGATGGGATCGGATCGGATCGGGTCTGGTCTGGTCTGGTCTGGCCCTGCTCTGTTCTGCTCGGGGCACTCGTAAATTTCGCATCATCATAATGCATTCTCGTAATTACTTACAATTTTTGAATCATTTAGAAATTTCTTCGGCCCCAAAAGATGATGCTCTCCCTTCCCCGTCCCCGTCCCCGTCCCCGTCACCGTCCCCTTCCCTTCCCCTCCCTTTCCACCCATCAAACAACGCCCCTTTTCTGCTGCTGTTCACTGCAATCCCAACCCCTGCCTGGTCTGGCCTGGCCTGCTCCTCATCGGGAATGTGTTAAGCGAACATCACGCACCACAGGCGCCCCCTTTGGAGAGCACTCTCTCCCCGCTTCCCCTCTTCCCTTCTCCCTGCCGACTGGCTGGCTGCATGGCTGATTACTGGCTGAAAATGTTATGACATTTACACTGCAATCGCATATTGCGCCAAAATAAACCGCAACACAGGAGCGGTTCTGCCGTAACGGGGGGAGGTTCTCTCTCAGAAAGAAATAAGTTGAGGGAATATTAGAGACAGAAGATCAAACAGAGAATGGATAGTTATAGATTGCTAGTAAAGAATATCATTAACACATAAAAAGACTATTAAAGCAGACATCTGTATAAAAGATATTACTTCCTATGAAATTAAAATAATTTAAATCAAATAAAAATTGTAATCAAATTTTACATTCACTTAATCTTCTAAGAATGAATTGCTCTCATACTAAAGCTGCTTTGAAATTTTCCCTATTAAATCTAAATAAATATACCTAAAATTTTTTATAATAATAAACAAATACTCGACTTATTTCTTCCCTTAAATTTCATATTCAATTTTATTCTGTTTATAAATAAAATTGGAATCAAATTGACATTTTAATCATCTTTTGAACTCAGTAAATTTTCTTAGGATTAATTGATGTTCTTATGATAGAATTCCTTTTCAAGTTCTTCCTTATTTCTAAAGGTAGCGAACAAATACTCAACCTATTTAACATTTGGTCGAATCTCCTACACCCGATTTAATCAGACTCCGCTACCGTGCAGTGAAATTCACTTCGCATTTTGGAAATACTCCAAGAATGTAAAATATAATGAACGATGTCATTAGTCATAGAAACAATGCAGCCAGAGACTGAAGCAGACGGAGAAAGGAGGAAGCAGGCAGAGGCAGTGTCAGAGGCAGAGACTGAGGCAGAGCACGAGGAGCTGCGCACATTCTCAAATATTAATACTCTCGCATTTGTACTTAAGTTATGGCCAGGCACATGCGTTGCCCAGACAGGCCTCCCGATTCCCCCCCCTTCCCCCTTTACTCTCCCCACCAAGCATTCCTAATATCATCAAACACATGCGAGCAGGCCGAGGCCGAGGCAGTCCGGACTGGGGCAGGCAGGCAGGCGAACGCACTTTAATAAATAATTGGCATTGTTGTGCGGTGTAATCCCATCGCTTTAAGACGACCACAAGGCAAATGCCTGCAGTTCAATCTGAAACTGGGTTTCAACCTCCATACCCTGCCCCTGTCCATGCCCCTCTTGCCCACACTCTGTTCATCAGCTTGAAGCTTGCGACTTCTTTTAGCGGCAACCGCTAAGCGGAACGTGAACAATTAAGGCAAACTATGCAACTTGCCACAATTTCCTCATAATAATGCCAAGACTCGTCAGAGTGCTGACTCGGCCGAGGGCGGTGAGCGGTGGGGAGGGCAGAGAAGCCGGGAGAACGCGAGAGATGAGCAATTAATAATAAGCTCATAATTTGTATGGTTCTGGCCTAAACGGGCCACTTGCTCAGCTTGCCAGCTCGCTAGCTCGCCCAGCCTTATAGGGCAGGCCCACTACCGACCTGGCCATAACAATTTAATTAATGATGCTCGGGGCAAGGCTGGAGGCGACACAAAGCTCACTTGCCACAACAGCTGTCCGCAGTTCTCATCGCGCTTGGCATTGAAGTTGAGGTTAAGGCGAATTTCGATCTACTACTTTACGCCTAACTATGTGAGGATGATTTGGAATAAGCATGTCGAGTGTACTCATTAGTAGTAATAGAATAGGCAAAGGGCTTAAGGCATAATCGGTAGCCTAATACGATATTCATGGTCATCAATATGGCTATCGATAGTTCTATTTGCGTATCGATTGAGTGACAGTGCGTGAAGCTAAGTTTGATTTATTTGGATTATCTTAAGAACCACTGATTCTTAGTTCACTTATACAATATATATTAAGTCTCTGTCTGTCCGTCTATCTGTATGTCTATCCCTTTGTCTGTCTGTCTCGCTCTGTCTCTCTGTCTGTCTGTCTCTCTCTGTCTGTCTGTCTCTCTCTCTGTCTGTATGTATGTCTCTCCATCTGTCTGTGTGTTCGTCTCTCTGTCTGTCTGTCTGTCTCTCTGTCTGTCTGTCTCTCTGTCTGTCTGTCTCTCTGTTTGTCTGTCTGTCTGTCTGTCTCTCTCTGTCTGTCTGTATGTCCCTTTATCTGTCTGTCTGTCTGTCTATCTATTTGTCTGTTTCTCTATCTCTCTATCTGTCTGTCTGTCCATTCGTATGAAACTCTAAATCTCGCAGACTGTAACAGCTAACAGACTGTGGCACCTATTGTTGCATTACCTCTTCAAGCTTTACATTAAGTGAGGTTAGGACTTACCTTGGCTCCATATGATGGGCCCGTGTCGTTGTGGTTGTGGTTGTGATTCCGGGTTGGGGGCATTGCCACCTCTTTGGCATGTTCGTTCTGCAGATGAGTCTCCAAGGCGGCCAGGCTGGGCAGCATCTTGAAGCACAAGTTGCAAACATTCGGGGGCGGTTGCAGACCTGTCTCGCCGTAGAGTCAGAGAGAGAGAGAGAAAGAAAGGGAAGAGGGAACAGAGATAATCGAATGAAAAGGAAGAAACATATTCTGTCCGATTCGGATATGGGCGATATAGTCGTAATAAATTTCCATCAGCGTGAAAATGTTGTGACATAATGACGGCGTAATTCATTGAGGGAAGCACGCCCAAGGCGTAGCCCTCCACCCCTACCACTCAACACCCCTCCCCTCTGCCATTGTGCTTGTGCCGTCACCGATCGCGCGATATATTGGAATCGAAAATGCGCGAAAAGTTTATAAATAAATTGCGGAATTTTGGCATTGCCAGACAGACGTGCCGCATAATGGGGCAAGTGACAGCAGCAGGGGAAGGGTAATGGGGAGGGGCAGTAGAAGGGGCGCTTTGTCTTGCTTCAATTGAGTTATGTCGCGCCAAGTGCGCTGCAGATTTATCGCGCCGCCGCGCGGGGTCAAAGTTGACAGACAAAGCGACTTTGTCATCTCAAGCGACAGACGAGGAAAGCGCGGAGAGGAGCCAGATGGGAAAAGGGGACAGGGGAGAGACTGCTAGCAAACTCACCCATAAATCCAAGTGGTCCGAACGGCAACAGTGGAAACTTTGCGTGCATCTCCTCACGCGCTGCCGCCATCAGCAGCAGATTCGGTGGCAACGGCGGCATCCCTAGTCCCAATGGCAATGCACTCGCTCCAGCTGAGAGACGTGAAGGCGATGGCGATGACAGATCCATGGGTGGTAATTCGCCACCACTAGCCAGTGGCACGCCCACACCGCCGCCAGCACTCTCCCGCCCACCACCTCCACCGGCACTGTCCAGCTCGGAACGACTGCGCTCGTCTCGCTCCCTGTCCCGCTCCAGAGCCAGAGCCAGCGGAGTGGCACTGCTATTGTCCCGGGAGTCATCGGTGCTGTCCATGGTCAGCTGGAACTCATCGAAGTCGCCGCCCTGTGACTCCGACTCCGATCGTTGTCCCGAATGATCCGATATGGTGGTGGAGAAGTCCAGTGTATCCGATGTGCCCAGTGACTTCTGTGAGTTCTGATCCTCTGCCTCTGCCGACTGAGCCAATGCCGACTGATTCATCTGCCCTACTGCAGTTGCACCTCCTCCTGCACCCCCACTGCCATCGTCCATGGTGTGTATGCGTATGTGCTGCTGCAGGATGATGCCATTGGAGAACTTCTGATGACAGACGGGGCACTTGAACTGGCTGCGCATGGGCGGCTTGATCTTGTGGATGCTCATGTGGGCCTTCAGGTTGCCCTTGGTGGCAAAGGCACGTCCGCAGATCTTGCAGCGGAACGGACGCTCCCCGGTGTGTGTGCGTATGTGCATCTGCAGGGAGCTGCGGCAGGACATCACCTTCTGGCAGAAGATGCACTGATTGGGATCGGTCAGTTTGTTCTCGATGTTGTCCACCAGCTGCTGCAGCTTCGATGTCTCCGATGTCTTGTCGATCTCGATGAGATCCTCCCACGACTTGTCAATGATGCGCTCCATCTGTGCCAGCGAGTAATCTCCGCCTGCCACGCCTGCTACGCCGCCTCCATCGCGACTGGCCGAGGAGGAGCGTCGCACCAGCTTGGCCAGATGCACATGTTCCGTCGCCTCCAGGCCTGCCTCGCCAGGGGGACTGCCCGCCTGGCTGGTCTGGCGCTTGCGCACGCTGCCATTGCGACGATTCGAACCTGACCTGTTGGCACTCTCCTTCTGCTTCTCCAGCTTGTCAGGCGAACGGCCCAGCGGCTCTGGGGGTAGCGAGTCCACTGGCGATGGCGGCGGGGATTTCTCACGATGAGCCGCCGGCTTGCTGAGATCTTCTGCTTGCTGCACGGGTAGAGGCACCACAGGTGGCGTCTCTTGCTCTTGTTCGCGACATGGAGGCGGCGCTGGAGGCGGTGCCAGCGGTGCAGGCGGCACAAAGGGCAGGCGAATGGGCGTGAGTGGAGCAAACTGTTCTGGTTGAGATGGTGGCAAAGCAGGCACTGCTACTCCACCCCCTACTCCTCCTCCTCCTCCACCCCCTGCGCCCCCATTGACCACCGGAGGCAGCAGCATGGGTGGAAAGATCTGCGTGTGCCGCTGGTAGTGGACCTTGAGGTTGCCCTTGGTGGTGAACTTGCTGCCGCAGACATTGCAGTGGAAGGGTCGTTCGCCGGTGTGGGAGCGCAGATGGATCTGTAGGGCCGAGTAGCTGCCAAAGATTTTACCACAGTATTTGCAGCGATGCTTGAAGATCTCGCCGCGACTCTGCGCCTCCTTGGAGGCATACTCCGAGTACTCCTCCTGCATCTGGGCCGCGTGCAGGCTCTGCGAGGCGGAGTCCAGCACCTCCTCGGTGCGTCGCTGCAGCATCTCCAGGCAGTTGGGCTCGTTAGGCGCCGGCGGCGGGTCATGGTTGGTGATGATGCTCGACGCCAGGCTGGAGCTGATGTCACACATCAGCGATGAATGCTGATACTCCTGCTCCTGCTCCTGCTCTTGCTCCAGTTCCAGCTCTGGTTCCGCTTCCACTTCCAGTTCGGGCTCCTTTCCGAGTCGATGCTTTCTATTGCACTCCGCCTCCTCCTTGGGATCAGTCTTTGAATTCTCCTCGCGCAAACCATTCGGACGCGGCTCCCGCTTGACTGGCTGCTGCGTCTGCTCCTCGTCCAGCTGCTCCTCATCCTCCAGCTCTTCAGCCTCCTCCAGCTCCAGCTCTGTCTGCTGCTGCTGCTCTTGCTCCTCCAGCTGCTGCTGCTCCTGCTGCTGCTGCCCCTGGCGACTGAGTGCGGCGACCACGCCCCCCGCCCGCTTCAATTGACTCTGTAGATGCTGGATAAGCTGCAGCTGCATCAGATGCTGTCGCTGCACATTGAAGATCGTCGACTGCACCATGGCCAGATCACTGGCATCGGCAGTCCCGGCCAGCGCGGTGGCCGCAAACTGAGCCACCGCCACTTTGGTATGTTGTAAAGCTTCCAGTGCCACATGCCCGCTCGTGGGCAACCGGCTACCCCCGCTGCACCCACTACTCCTGCTGCCCCCGCCTCCACCTCGACCATGGGCACCTCCCCCCTCGGCTGATGCGCCCATGCCCGAGATGACGGACAGATCCAGTGCCTCGTTGCTGTTCTCCGGCTGCTGCTCCTCCCCAGCGTCCAGTGAGCTTTCCTTCAGCATGAGCGCCTCTTCCACCTCCCGCTCTGCCCGCTCGGGCAGCTCCTCCGCTGCACTGCCATTGTTGTTGCTGTCTGCATTCAGTTCCTTGGCCAACAGACTCTCCGCCGAGCCCGTGCCTGCGCCTGCACCGGCACTGGCCCCCGCACCGCTGGTGGCGCCTCCACTGCGCGTCCCTGTGCCTCGGTAGTTGATGCGATTCCGGAATATCGAACACATTCTTCCTTCCCTGCAGCGGCCCCGGCCGAATGCTCCGTCTCCGCCGGCTGTCTTCAATCTCTGTTTTGGGTGCTGGCTTGGTAGCTGATTCTGGGTCAGTTTCTAAGGATGTCTCCGGTTTTCAATTCGCGGGAAGTGTGCTCTGAAGAAAGGGGAAGACAGCAAAGAAAAGAGGGTTGGTGAATTAACTTAAATTAAATTAAATGAACTATGCTTAATTTATTTACTATTAACTAAAACGAAAAATTAATTAATTAATACACACTAAGTAATGAATTTATCAATATAATTAATTATTTAATTATTATTAATAATTAATTTAATTAAATAAATAAGCTATAAATATCATTTATTTAATTGTTAATTAATGACTTACAGGCTTGCTCTGTAATAGTCTATTTAAAAAAAATATTTAAATAAGATCCATTGTACATTTTAAATTTAAAATTTAAATATAAAATATATATTGTTAAAATAATTTTATTGAACTTTATTGTATTATAATTTCAGTTTTAATCAATTGAGCATTTTAATTAAAGTAATTGAATTTATTTTAACCTTTAAGGTATTTGCTTTTATTGCATTTTATTATTTTTTGCTTAATACTTAATTATAAATTATGAAATAAGTATAAACCAATAGTTTGTAAGGAATTTTGCAGTTATTTCTTAAAAATTAAATAAATAAATTAAGTAAACGTTAATAATAAAATTACATTTTATAATTATATAAAATTCATATCCATTAAAATTAAAGTTATAATTTGTTATCAACTTTATTTTCTACAAGTGTATTTAATTATTTAAATTGTATTCCCTTTTTTTTCTTCTACAATATAAAAAACACTAACAAATATATACAGATGAATTAATTATTTACAGCAATTAATAACAATTCATTTAGTTAATTTAATTAATAAAACATTCAAGTATTTAACTTTAAAGATAATTTGCGCAAATAAAATAACTTTTAACTCCTCAAATTAAATGAATTCCCAATCGAAAGTGTTTTAATTCTCGCAGCACAATTGCAGACAAGTTATACGCTAGTATAACCGAAGATATACTGATATACTGACTTCGATTCTGATGCCGATGTCGATGGCGATGTCGATGGCGATTGTGTCACGTAAGGAGGCTCCGAGCCGGGCTGACTTTATGATAAATTTTTGAATATATGAATAGCACGCGGGTGTTGCGACCCAAAGGCGTTGAATAAATGAACAGATTGCATTTTATTAGGGGCGTATAACTTAATTTTGGCCTAGCCGACGAGATTTTGGACTCCTTTCCGCGTCGGATTATTGAACTGGCCGAAGCTGAGATTCAGTTTCAGTTCCAGAGTTTTGCATGAGTCAAGCCAATGCATTGGCTTGGGTAATTTATTGATATATTACTTTGGAATCACTCAGCATAACTTTGTTCTGCTCCCATTTGATTTATTCCGGCTATAGCTAATTTACGGCTACCCCTCTACCTTTCCCCCCAACCCAGCTCCCACACTCTCCCAGTCTTTGCCCCACCATTTCTAGGGACATCGAGCAGGCGAGAGATTGCGATATGAGTGTCGTAACACACGGAAATAGTGCGGAACAACCAATTCGAGCGGGGGAGGGCCCACAGGGTGCTCATATTATTCAAAGACTCACTTGGCTATTCATTTCTTATCGCACACTCTATACTGCTATTACGCCACATATTTGACCCGCTTGTTCTGATTATATTCACTGATCTCTGCGTATACTCACGGCTGTTGCTCATGTCTGCCACAGGTAACTGCACCCGGTTCACGAAGATATATCGCGTAGACAATATGTATAATGATAATAGATTCTGGACTTATCAATACTCAAAGTTGCCTGAAAATTGGCTTATCTCATCCGACAGTCTACTTCCATCTGCTTCGATCTTAAAGTTATATCTAACATAATCTGAATAGTTCCGAAATATTATAACATGAAATATGGTATGTATATGAGGTATGTCACGTGTTTCTATATGGTTATGGATATTTATACGATATTTATATAGATATTATATATTATATAAGTTACTAAATCAATCAATCAAGTGGGGTACCTGAAGTGAAGTATTCTATATCCTTCTTTATTTAAATACTTTTTTTTTTTTTTTATTTAAATACTGAATATAGATTCAGAATATATATAATATATAGAATATACTTTCTGTACAGTGCTAATTTGTTAACTAATTTATTCGTTGTTCTATTAAATTTTAAACTTTCATTTCTAATATTAAGAGAAAATGTTGTAATCTTTTTATTTCTTTTGAGAACTGTTTACTGACTTTCCATAATATCTTCATAAAGTGTCCTCTTGCCTCAGCTTTTCTCTGCTGCGTTTCTTAATGTTTGTATATCGCTTAAGCTATTAAATCTGCTCAGATTTACCTCAGATTTCAATTATTCCCGTTTTCAACTTGAATCTTCTACGTATGCTTTAAGTTTCTTGGCTAATCGATGCTCGCTCGGCAAGGGGCAGCACCGTGTGGCAGGCACTTAGTACTCAGAGTACATAAATTTGGCATTTGGCATCGAATCGATTTCAACATATAATTCCATTGAATTTGTGAGTTACATTTGCCACGCACTCCGAGATTCGTAATCTCACATGAAATTGGGCAGAATATTTCACAATAATCGATGCGAACGTGAGCCAAGGAAGTGCGATGATGGGGAGTGCGGGGAGCGGTGCAGGAGGGAAAAGCATTCGCATTACGGCCGATTGCTTTATGATTATTTCCCGGCAATTAAGTGAATTTATTGGCGAAGGTAAACACAAGTTGCGCCCCGAGTCCCGAGACACAGCACCCTCTCTCTCCCACTTGCCTCCGGTCTGCCTGTGCCCCCGCCCCACATACAGTATATATCTGTATCGATTGGGCCGCACTCGGACTCATCGACGCACACACATCGTATAGTATTTCTATCAATGGGCTCATCCGAAATCAATTTGTTTAATGCAGCAGCCGACGCGCCTGGGATTCCGATTTCGATTGGGATTCGGACAGCGGACAGCGGACAGCGGACAGCGGGCCGTGGACAACGGACAACGG
Organism: Zaprionus ornatus; assembly: GCA_018904035.1. Lineage (NCBI taxonomy): Eukaryota > Metazoa > Arthropoda > Insecta > Diptera > Drosophilidae > Zaprionus > Zaprionus ornatus. The sequence continues at coordinate 12,511,107 of JAEIFZ010000002.1, read as the reverse complement.
AGTGTGGCTTGTGGCTCCGACTTGGACTCCTCCGCAGCAGCAGCAGCAGCAGCAGTGGAGGGGGTATTGTGGCTGGGAAAGTGTTGAGCGAGGAAAAGTCAAGAAAAGTCAAGTCGGCAGCCGCAACTTATTCCACTTGAGCTGATTTCTTGAGCGATTTACGCACAGCCAAAAACATAAAACTTCCGCAATTGCCTCGGCAACGAAGCGAAGTTTTGAGGCATTTCCATCTCCAGTTCCACCTACACCTTCCCACCCCTCATCCGGTTTTGGGGAAAATTGGGCGCACACAAGAAGCTTCCTGTCAGCAGGTGGTCCGCGGCTCGGGGCGGCCAACTTGAAAGAGGAACTCTAAATCTTTTTGGTTCGTGTTACATTTGTGGTGTATAAATATTGTATCTGATAGATACACAGGCAGCTGGATAGATAGATATATGGATAGAGCAGCTATATCAAATACAACTACAGCAAGGCGTCAATCATTCAATCGCTCATTTGTTTTATTTGCCGCCTCATCCGCTGCGGATGCGTATCAAAATTCTATGCAATTTTACTGATTGATTGATGGCACACACAACACTCACACGCCACACACACACATACAGACACACACCAGCACACACACACACACACACACACTCGCATAGTCATCCATAAATACTGATGTATTTGGCCGATTCCGTCGTGAAATTGGGCTGCATGAAGGCAAATTGGCAACGTGACGTTGGAAAAACAATCGACTGAGTGATTCGCGAATTGAGATATTGATTAAGATTTCTGGTTCCCATCGAATCGGAGTGATGTGTACAATCGCATAGGATAACAGAAGTGCGAAGATTTGAACTGGCATTCGGATTCGCTTTGACTTTGACATGATTTGACTCGTTAAAGTGAGAAGAGTTAAAAGTTAGAGGAAGTTAAGGAATGTTCCAAATGAATATGGATCTATTAGCTTCCTTTTCCAGCATATACTATATGTACATAAGCAACCATAAGATGTATATATGTTTCATATAACTTCTTTCAGCTCTTAAAGAAACTGAGTTTAAGGTCACCTTTATCTAGACTCTTACATAGCTTCAGCCTGAGAAGAGTTTTAAAGAAATATGCTCTAAAAGAAACTGGGTTTAAGGTCACCTTTATCTAGACTCTTACATAGCTTCAGCCTGAGAAGGGTCTTAAAGAAATATAGAATAACTTCAGAAGACGTTAATAACTATGTTATTTGTTGGCATATTCCTGTTCCTTAATATAAAATTAAGACTGTATTCTAGTTTATCTGGTATGGTAACCCTAATATTAAAATTCACATTCAGAAGAATAGCAAACAAATAATTACTTATCTTACTTGTCATGCATATATAGTATATAGAGTATATGGAATATATATTCTATTCTATTCAGAAACTAATTATATTAGCATTAAGCTTATTAGGGTAACCTTAATAAGGTTCCTTAAAAAGGAAAAGGCCGCTTGTGCTGACTCTGCATATCTAAAAACACAGATACAGACATACACAATATATAGTAAACATATATATTTCTCATCCCCAAACAGACAAAAGAAACTTCACCTTAGGCATTAATTAAGGCAACCCTAAAGTAAACTTCAATTCAGTTTGAACTTATGTAGATTACTTCGATAAATTTTCAGCTACCTTAGTTCTTTCATACATCTGTATATAGTATATAAATTCCTCCCTATAATGAGACTTGTTCGCGCCAAAATTTATGAGCTTCGTTGCTGCTGTGAGAAGAAAAAACATATATAACGATATGGGAAAGACAGGGAAGGGGAGAAAAAGTCGTGGTTAAAATCACTTGCAGTATTTAAAACTGCCAAGAGCAGAGCAAGAGAGACAGAGACAGAGTGGGAGAGAGAGAAACAGAGAAAGAGAGAGAGAGAGAGAGAGAGGGAGAAGCCTCGGCCAATGAAGACTCAAAGTGGAATTGAAACTGCAACTGGGCATGGGAAATGGAGCTGGGAAACGAAGGAAATACGAGGAATGGGGAAGGGGGGAGGGAGAAGGAGAGGAAACGAGTCGAACAAAATGTCTGCAAAATTTATTAAGCTGAAAAAATTTTATGAGTTGAATTGGTATAATTTTCATATAATTTTTGAGAAAGAAACGAAATGGAACGACGACGACGACGACGACGACGATGACGATGACGACGGCGGGTTTCAAGCCAGACATAGCCGGAAAGGGAATGCAGCCAAGAGGAAGAGAGGAAGAGGGGGGGAGGAATGAGGGGAAGCTTGGTCAACCAGTTGAGTTGAGCAGACGCCGCGGGTGGTGACGTAGCACAAGGGGGCGAGGCAGGGGCAGGGGGCAGTGGCAGAAGGGGCCAGGGCAGGGCGAGGGCAACAAGCGCCACACACACCGTTCAAGTGTGTGTGAGAAATGCAAATGTCTGCGTGTCAGACAAAGTGGAAGGAGAAGGAGAAGGAGAAGAAGACAGAGGGCAATCACAAGGCAGGACAGTCGCATAGAAGAAGAGACGACAGAGAAGAAGGGATGAGGAGAAGAAGAGGCAGCCAGGCAGGCAGAGACCAATGCCAAGTGGCCGAAGCGTGTCACGAGGGGGAACTGGACATAGCACACACACACACACTCTCTCTCTCTCTCTCTCTCTCTGGGCCTTGTCGATGAATTTGTATTGTTTTGCATTTGCTTTTGGGGCGCTACTTTGTTTTTGCCTCCGCTTTCGTTTTTATGCCTCGTTTTTTTTTGCTTTGCCAAAGGAATAATAAAGGCCAGTTATAGCAGGGGCGTAGCAGGAAGGGGGTCAAGAAGCGAACCAAGGGAGGGAGGGAAGGTTGTTAAGCTGCCATTGCAAACAATTAAAATCATAAGAGACGCACATAAATTATTCATGGCTTAATCTAAAGTGGACAATCTATGCAAAGTACTCGCACACACACACACACACACACACGCACAGACATGTGTCTGTTGTGCACACTCCCCCTCCCTCCCTCTCACTGTACTCCTTTGCCCCCATTTCTGGCTTTTGTTTTCGCATTTCGCATGACTTTAACTTTAATTACTCATAAAGTAAACAAATTACTTTGTTTCTCCAGCTTATTGTTCTATTTACTGCCATCGAGAGTCATTAGACATTGCAGTTGAATATATATATATATATATATATGTATATATTGTAAATAGAAGAATGCATAGAACAGCAGAAGAACGCACCATTCAAGTGTCAAGTTATACATATATCTCTTAAGATTCCCTATTTTAATTGAATTAAATATCAAAATATATTTGTAAATTTCTTTCGCTTTGTTTCATGATTATTTATTTAATGCAAATTTAAATATCGCTCTCTCTATTATTTCTTATTATATCTGACTTAAGTTCTAAGAACTTGTATATGCACAAGATTTGTTCGGTATAGTTCTATTGATTCCAAGGTTCTTCAGAAAAGTTCTTAAACTGAATTTAACAGACAGAAGAAGGTGTCGAAATTGAAAAACCTTATATTATATAAATCTTATATATAGTATTATCTCAGAAAATTATAGTGAAAAGGTAATTATGTTTAGATCTCAGAGAGTATACCATGTATGCACATGAAATTCCGCCATCAGTTAAAAGTTATAGAAAGAGTGGAAGGAAACGTTGTAGTTCATTAATAAGAATCTAATATAATGATAAATAAGGAATATATGAAAATATAGGAACAAATAGACAAACAATTGTTCAACAAATATGTGTAAGTTGCGTCTGTAAAGTTTCTTTGGTAGTTCGCAGGAACGTAAAGAGAATGAAGAAAGCTCCTTCTCAAGGAACTCTTTAGTACTGTTAAACTTTAAAAAAGAGAAGCTCAAACGATAACTAACATTGGGAAAAGATTTGGAATTCTTATTAAAATAGTAAAGACAATATATTAATTGTCGATTCCCATCTAAAAACCTTCAAGAATTATTCTCAAATTTAAGGAAAACTAAAGTGAATTTCAAATGTAATAGTAGAGGAAACTATATGCTTTATATATATGTACATACATAGTATAAGATGTAGTATTTCTAGTATGCTGTAGTATAGGATAGTACATATAGTATGGTATTATATAGTGCTTACTACAGTTAAACATGGTTTATATAGTGCATTCATTTAGTTTGATTAAAACGCGACGCATTTTCAGCTCTGCCATTGAATTTGATTTCGTTGTTGTTTAATAAATATTCGAAATATGCCATAAAAATTGCAGTATTGTGCGGTTTATTGAATTGGCATTTCTAAAATGTAAATGAATTTATTAAAAGCGCCGGCCGCAGAGCTGAAAGACCAAAAATCATCATCGACACATGCGAAATGGTCTAATAAACAGATGCAGATACAAATGCAGCTACAGATACAGTTGATAGTGTAAACTGTGTGTGTGTGTGTGTGTGTGTGTGTGTGTGTGTGTGTGTATCCAATAGATTCACACATTTGTTGGCATATTTTCAAACGTGGCCACAGTTTACAATAAAACAATCTTTTTGGCAAATATTTGATGAGGGAGAACAATGAAGGGGGGAGGGGAGAAAAATTCTAAATGAAAATGATGAAAAAGCTGCAAAATCAAAATCGCCTGGCGAAATGTATCTGTAAATTTAGCTGTATCTGTATCTGTATCTGTACATGCGGCTATATCTGTGTCTGTATCTCTAAATGTATCTGTATCTGTAGCTGTCATGTAGACAGCTTCGCAAGTGTCGCGCACATTTCTGTCATAACAAAAAAAATATTTCTGCGGGCAAAGTTCTCCTTACCCCCCACCCCCCCTTTGGCAGCGCCCCTGTGGCTGCTTTGTGTTGAGTTTATTAAAATCAAAATAAATATATAATAAAAGTGTGCAGAAAAAAGAGACAGTGGGTGGAATGGGAAAGGGAAAAGTGGGAAAGGGGGAAGGGGGATGGGGGAGGCATGTTTGGCGCGAAAAATGAAAAATGAAAAATAAACTGGCGCATGAAACATTTCGAATTTTATAAATGAAAAGGGAAAAGAAGAAATATCTAAATGAATTTATTGTCGACAGCGACTGTTCGAGATGATGATGATGAAGATGATGATGATGGCCATTGGCCATACACACGTTGAGATACAAGATACATTCGCTTGGTGTAAATGAAATCGCGCGACTCATAAATTAATTAAGGCAATAAATGCATTAGGCAGCAGTAGAATGAGAGAGAGGGATGGGGGATGGGGGATGGGGAATGGGGGTAGGTGCTGGTGCGGGTGTTGTATCTCAATCTGTCTAGCTGCAACTGTGTGTGTGCATGTGTGAGTGTCTGTGTGTGTGTGTGTGTGTGTGTGTGTGTGTGTGTGTATCAGAGTGTTGTTGTGCTTGATTGAGAATTACACTCATGCTGACATTTCGACTGTGCTGTGTATCTGCAAGATACAAGATACAAGATACAAGATGCAAGATACTCACGTAGCTGACACCTGTCATCTTTTCGTTTAACCTACGCCCCACACACGCACACACACACTCTGCATTGCTGCTGTGCTAATTTTACTCGGAATTTGGTTGTTGCTGTTGTTGTTGCTGCTTTTGTTGTTGTTGTTGTTGTTGTTGCTGTTGTGTGTGTGAGTGTGTCGTCTCGTGCCCATGTCAAGACCTCAATAATCCCACTTCCCCCACTTCCCCGACTCCCCCCACTCTCCTTTCTCCTGCTCTCGTATTTATGTTAACTTTGACATAAGCTCGACATGCAACATTCTGTTGCAGTTGTTGTTGCTGCTGCTGCTGCTGCTGGTTGTTGTTGTTGTTACTGGTTGCATGTCCTCGCCGAAAGTGTCAAAGTTAAATAATCGACACTCGTGCAACAGCAACAACTGAGCCTGAGAAACGCATCAAATTTTGCACTCTCCAGGCAGACATCATTCAAAAGCTGCTTGCTACGAGACAAGCAAAGACTATGGGATTAATCCTTCAAGGCAATAAATCTCTCTCGTTTGGCTTTTCAGTTGAATTTGAAGTAACTGAAAGTTGTTCGTCTTTAAAATGGAACAACTTTGAGCTGCCCTCTATTTATTTGTATTTGTTATTGTGATTTATTTGTGATATATTTGGAATTGCAATTAATTGTTCATAAATAACTATATAATGATTAAAAAAAACCGACTATATAATGTGTACAGAGTCTATAAAAGCGATAACTACAATAGTTTTGTATGCATTGGTGCTTAGAAAATATAAATCAATAAATATTCCAAATTAAGGAAACTTCATCTGAATAATTTAAATAATATATAACTTCTTTTTTTGTATATATAGGAGAAAATACTGTACTTTGCATATAGATCCTAGAAATATAATATAAAACACTTTTGACAACATTTGAAGCTACTATTTCTTTCCTTATTCAATTGTTGTTAGGCTCATAACCAAGGAAATAAGTAAAAATATATAAATATATGTTTGAACATGTTTGTTTATGTTTGTTGTTGGAGCAAACAAATTAAAGTGTTTATGAGCACTGAGCACAGCATATGGATTACATATACACTTCAGTATTAGCAAACTTAAATAATTTAATATTTCTAAAAAAGAATTAAATAAATTGTGTACTATTTTTGAGGTTAAAGTTAAGTTAAATACAAAATATATTTTAAATAAGAAAAAATAAATAGGTATACGAGTTTGCCACATATTATTGTATTTCCTTAAGGTTGCCGAATTAAAGTTTACTTGGTGAATTCAAGAGCATTTTTTCACTAAAGAATTGCATGTACCATAAGAATACATAGTTTATTTTCTGTATTATATATTGTATTTTATTCTACATAATTTTGACATTGCATTATCATATTGCAGATGATATGTGAATATTGTATAGCTCAGGGAACTTTTGAGATGTATAATAATCAATAAACTCTTAAATTCTTAAGTTTTTAAGTGAAATGAATATAGAATTTAAGAAGTAAACTCACTTTGATGGCAACTGTAATTGCAAGTCTCCACCTTCTTTATCGGTTATCCGCTTTGGCTGCGCATTTCTTCAATCACGTTTTCTTTTCTAGCTGCAATTGCCGTCGGCTTTGATTTGTTTTCTTTCCTATTGCAGGACTCGCGTTTTACAGTTATATCGCTGTCTCTCCTACTCCCTCCCTGTCTCTATTAACTTTACTGTACTTCACTTCACACGCCTCGCTTCGCATCTTGTTGCGGTTCGCGGTTATTGCACATTTTTGATTAGTTTCTGCTGCTGTTTGCCCACTGTACGCTCTCGCTATCTCTCTCTCGTGCGTGCTGAGAGGCTGTTGTTGTTGCCTTGGCCATTTGCATTTTTGTTCTTCCTTTATGTTTTTGTTGTTTTTATGATTAATTAAACACGCGCGCGACCACAAAAACTTTACGCGTCTCTCTTTCTCTCTCCCCCTCCCTTTCTCTTTATCTCTCTCTCTGCCTAAATCCCCCCGCCCCCACACACATCAGCACAATGCTCTCGCACTCACACACACGCACACACACACACACACACACTGGAAAAAAATGAGTAACGTGCGTGAGCTGCGACGACAACGACGACGACGACGACGACGGCGACTGCGGCGGCGGTAATAAAAACCGTTAGCTGCCCACTGTGGCGGCTGTCAAATTTGTTGTTGTTTGTTGTTGTTCTCTTTTTTGGCAATAATAATTGCACGTTGTTGCTAATGTTATTGTTGTTGTTGTTGTTGTTGTAATGTGAATGGCAAATTAGCTGTAAACTAGCAACGGGCAATGTGGCAAAGTGGCAAAGTGGCAACTGGCAACGTGCAACTGGCAAAGCCAAGAAGTGGCGGCTTCTGCTGCTGCTGCCTCTGCCGCTGCCTCGCTAAAACTGACGCTGGCGCTGTCGTTGGAGCTGTCGTATCGTATTGTATCGTATACGGTATACGATATACGATATACGGTATAAGGTATCGTTGCTGTGCTTCTTGTTGTCCGTGTCGATGTCCGTTCTGCCGTTTTGCCGTTTTGCCGTTCGCCGTTGGCCGTGGCGTTGGCCGTGACTGGAGCCGAAGCAGAATGAAGAGAAGAATGTCCTTTATGGATTTAACGAGCAGCAGCAGCAGCAGCAGCGGCAGTGGCAGTGGCAGAGGCAGCAGCAGCAACAGTGGCAGCGCTAGCAGCAGCAGCGAATCGAAGTGTTGCTAACGTTCAATGCGCATGGAAGAATGGAAAGGGGAAAGGAAGGGGGGAAGCAGCATTGCAAAAGCTTTAGAGAGAGTGCGAGCAAGAGACAGAGAGGGAAAGAGAGAGTGAGAGGGAGAGAGAGAGAGAGACTGCGTGTGTGCAACAACATTTTCGAAAAGCAACAACAGACAGGGGCATAACGTGTATAAGACTGTTAAAGCGATGTTAATGCTTGGCACACACTGTTAAGCCAGCGCTACACTAGCTGTGCTCCTCTAACACACAGACAGACTGCGGCCATTTATGATGCGTCTCAAGTGAGTTTGCCTGTGTGTGCATGTCTGTGTGCCATAAATCAAAAAGAGCAGAGAGTCACTGTGTGTGTTGTGTGTGTGTGTGAGCGGCTCTCTCACTCTCTCGGCTGGCTGCGCACAAATCGATAGCAGCAGTCGACGCGAAGCCAGTGTCATCTTCGGGCACAGTGTAGCGTCATTCTCGCTGCCGTTGCTGTCGCCGTCGCCTTCGTTGCCATCGTCACGGCTTATCGACAAATAAATAAAACGCACTGCATAAGCAAATTATGACAACTTTAGGCGGAGCCGACGTCGACGTCAATGTGGTCGCTGACTGTTGGAATTTTTATTTTGTTGCTCTCTCTCTCTCTCTCTCTTTCTCGTTGGCTGCGCTCAATCATATTTTACTTTCACTGTGTATGTGTGTGTGTGTGTGTGTATAGGTTTCTTTATTTATCCATATTTCCTTTATGTGCACTTTGTTTTTGCCTGCCGCTGCTACTGCGCTGCCTGCGCTCCTTCTCCTTAACCGTTTGTCCTTTGCCGACGGTGAAAAGCACTTGAAGCTTTTTGTTCTTGTCTTCAAAATTATTTACAATACGTAAACAAAACCTAATAAACCGTATTTTAATGAAGAATGCATTTTCCAATGTGAATGCATAAGAGTGAGAGTGAGAAAGCAGTACTAAGGGAATGAATCTGTGTAGAATTCACACCTGAGATTAACAAGTATGCTAGCCTGTTTAGAACGGCATTTCAATATTCCACTTAGAGACTAGATCATGTTCCCAATGATATGGGTATCTATATATCATTCTACATCATATACATATTTACTTACCATACTTACCCCGATGGGTACGTCTGCCAACAGCTCAAGCTGAAATGCCAAAGAGAAGAATAGAAATACACAGCAAATTTACATTTACAGAATAATAATTCCCAGTGAGTTAGTGAATGTTCCATTTATTTGCAAACTGAATTTGAATTATTATTTAATTATGTTGGTGATTTACATATTTATTTATTCCGATAACGTCTCATTTGCCTAGCGGACGGATTAACATCTTAATTGTTTTGAGAGAGTAATAATGAATCCACCAATTAGACTCCCAATGGCCAACCTCGTGGTCAACGTATTTGCCATTTAAGTTGCTAAATAAAAAGAAATCACAATCAATTTGAAAGATACTTATTACAATCAACCGATTACTTACCTAAATGCAAATCCCCCGTACCACCAGCCAGCATGGAAATATTCCGCGCAGTTTCCTTTTTCCCATTCATCGTTGTCATTATCGAAAGTGCTGAATTGTTGATATTTGTCATAGCTCATTTGGTCCATGTCTTTAATCCCAGAGTATGATCCCAAACTGAGCAACCTGTACTTATCATCTTCCCCTGCTATGCTAAAGTTATCGTAACGCGCAAAGAAAGATATGTTTGGATAATTCTCCACTTTAAATGCCTCCATATGTATATAGAGCTCGTGAGGAGTGTTGCTAGTAAGGCGATGTATCTTCTCGAGGCCGAGAAAGAAGTCGCCTGTAAAGCAACCGAAACCATTCTTATAAGTTTCCCAGTCCCTGTAAAAATCCTCTTTTCCATTTATTCTCTGTTGGATAACGGTCCACCCTGGACCAGCTATTTCACTATTAGACAGTACTGGAAAGGCTTCAAAGTTTGGTAGTTTAACATTGTGAACACAGTTTGAATCACCGAAAGAAGTCCAACTAGTTGGTATCTCTTTACACTTTCTCATTTTTTCTTTCAATTTCGTTTCTTTCTCTTCCATTTGATAAATGATTTCTTTCTGCTTCTTTAACTCATCTTGATTCTCTTCTAAGTTCGCTTGAGTTTCGTTTAGTTTTTCCTCCTTTGATTTAACATCTGTTTTTAGTTGAGATATCGTAGCAGAATTTAAGGCAATGGTTTCATTTTGATTTTTTAACTGACCTATATATTCTTCAACAACATTTTGGGTCTTAATCAAACTTATTTCACAACTCTTCAGACCTACCTCTTTTGATTTCATGAGTGCTTTCAGCTGATCTATTTCGTTGTTAACAGAGTCAACATTTTTCTTTAAGACATGATTGGTATCTCGCAGTTCTAAATTTGTAGTTTGCAGGTCTTCGATATGAGTTTTTAATGCAACTATTAGTTCTTCGTTTAATTTCCCTTCTGCCAGTTTCAGTTCGAATTTTTTGATCTTTTCTCGCAAATCGTGAATTTCTTTCTTATCATTTTCAAATCTAAGCTGCTCCTTTTGCAGTATATCGACGTAGTTTAAGATTGGCTTCACAGATTGGAACGTGTGGGTTCCACACAGATCGTCTAGTTCCTTTGAAGCTCTGCAACTCTAATAGAACAACAAGAAAGCACAAGAAAACAAGTAAAAGTGATTAAAGTAAATACAAAATGGGGTCATAGGTAGGGTATATCGAGGCTTGTGACCAGGGGCCCTAGTATAGCAAATAAACCTGATCTGCGAGGGATACTTAGAAAGGATACTGAGATCTCTCGTTCAGTCAGTCTGATAAATACGGCAGACAGACGGAAATAGCTTAATCCACTGAGCTAGTGAGTAAGAATATATATGAATATATAACACATACGAATATATAACACACATGATATATAACACATATGAATATATAACACATATGAAAATATATAACACATATGAATATATAACACATATGAATATATAACACATATGATATATAACACATATGAATATATAACACATATGATATATAACACATATGAATATTTAACACATATGAATATATAACACATATGAATATATAACATATAGTACTACTACTACTGGGGTCTACCTCGCATCGTTGTGCCTGAAGTTAGTATGCCCTTCATGGATATCATATCAAAGGTATCATAGTGTCTGTAAAACGAACACCAAAGTTGCCTTCAATAATAATCATCTCTATTGGAACATTACTTTTAAACACGACTATCTTCTACAGTTGTTGTTGTTGTCATTTGAATAACATGCGAAACCAAATCAGTAGAACTAAAATACACAAAAGGTGATAACAGAACGATCGGCAACCTACCTCAACAGCAAAAAAGAAATGTATGTATGTTTTCATGTATGTATGTATGTTTGTATGTATGTATGTATGCATGTTTGTATGTTTGTATGTTTGTATGTACAATGTATATATGTATGTATGTATGTATGTATGTATGTATGTATGTATGTTTGTATGTACAATGTATGTATGTATGTATGTATGTATGTATGTATGTATGCATGTATGTATGTATGTATGTATGTATGTATGTATGTATGTATGTTTGTATGTATGTATGTATGTATTTATTTGAGTATGTATGTATGTATATATGTATGTATGTATGTATGTATGTATATATGTATGTATGTATGTATGTATGTATATATGTATGTATGTATGTATTTAAGTATGTATGTATGTATGTATTTATTTAAGTATGTTTGCATATATGTATGTAGGTGTTTATGTATGTATGTATGTATGTATTTAAGAATGAATGTATGGATGTATGTATTTATGCCTGGATGTATTTATGTATGTTTGCATGTATGTATGTATGTATGCATGTATTTATGTATGCATGTATTTATGTATATCTGTATGTATGTATGTTTTTGTGTATATATATGTATGTTTTATATGTATGCATATATGTATTATATGTATGCATGTATGTATGTATTATGAGTATATATATATATATATATATGTACGCATGTATGTACATACATATGTATGTACATATGTTCATACTATATATGCATTCCACGTCAGCAGCCGCAAAGTCATGAAATCTGTGCACAAGGCGTGCGATAACAAAGCTTAGATCTGAACGTATTCATGTACATGTGTGTGTACATATGTGCCTATGCATGACGTCACTATAGTGTACAGTCAATCTCATTACACGTCGGCATATATATGAAGTGTTATAGAGCATAAGCCCAGACTATTCAGCAATGGTTCTTCAGTCCTATTAAGAGTTTCCAAGGATACTTTTAGCAATAGAGCCTTAATTTATATAGTGTTTATACATATATAGTACATTTAAAATGACAAGTACATATTTAAATACACTTCGCAGACGTTACACAGGCAGGGGAACTTACCTCACTGTTGTCTATCCCAGTCGCAGTAGAGCCTCCACACAGGACGAGCATCCAGAAAAAGAGGAAGGAGATATTCATAACCACCGACTTAGGTTGAACTAATTTAGCGAAATATAATTGAGCCGCACTCGCACTGATCAGATGAAAAGTGAATTCATGTTCGTGCTGCGCAGTCCGAAATTAATTTAGATCGACAGAGAATACACAATATGTATGTATGTGTAAAGCACTGATAGTAATTTGGGACTCAGAGGTAAAGTTCAAAGTAGTCAAATCTTTTCAGTGCTTTTATTAAGACGAAAATAAAAACAAAACCTTTGATAGGAAATTTGGCATTTCCAGGGTTATCAGTGGTATTGTTAGTATAGCAACCGAATGCTAACATATGTAGGCATGATCGGCAGAATATATACATAATTCTCCTCTATCTTTTTCAATATTCTCGAACATGCTTTGTTTGCAAACTGTTCTTATCAGCAGAGGGGATAAATACATATATATTTATATTATACGTATAATTAAATGCCAAATATATAAATTTATACATGCCACAGGCCAAACGGTACAGCGTGGCAACACCAATTGCATTTCATTTGCAGATGCGCTGTGTGTGTGTATCTACCAGATACATTTATGCATCTAGTGTATATCTAACTGCAGGGGCAACCCCTTCCCGTTGCGCCCTTATCAACTGCAACAGTTCGTGCGGAACAGCTGCATGCTCTGTGCGCTTATGAATTACTAAAGAGAACTTTAAAGACAACAACAACAACAAGGGACACGAAAATGATATAAAAGCAAATTCAAAATGGTTTCGAGTTGAATAAAAAATGAAATGATAACAAACAGCAACAGCAACAGCAACAGCAACAGCAACAGCAACAGCAACAACAACAATGACAATGCCAACAATGAAAAACTGCCACCCCGTTCCCGAATAAGGATCAACTAATAACTAACCCTATTCGGCACTTTCATCTCCCTCTCTCAGTCTCTCTGTCTCTCTTCTGCTCCATTCCGTCTCTCTCTCACTGCTATTGTTCGAAATCATTTCGAGTGCATTTCCCTGTTAAATGTCGAAAAGATCAACGGGCAGAGAAGGAGAGAGAGAGAGACAGAGAGAGAGGGAGGGAGAGAGAAAGAGAGCGTGAGTGAAAGAGATATCGGGGTGGGCAGCCAACTAGTCTGAGCTAGTCGAAATTTCCCAGACATCATGTCGTTTATCATCGTGCAGAGCATCCCAAAGAAACAAACGCTGGGGGCCCCCAAATGATACTGTGGGAGCGAGACAACAACAAGTGGAATTTGGTATGCAAATCGAATAGGGAACCCGTTCTCAAAATGATTTGATGACGCCGATTTGTCTCAACATTCATAAAATGAAAAACCTCCACAAGCATTCTCCACTCCCCCCTTCCTATACTCTCGGAAAATCAATATCGAATTCAAATTCAAAGTCAAAGACGAAGCCGACAGAGCAGAACACGAGCGACCCGAAACAAAATATAATTAAAATCGGAATAAATTATTATGCACATTTTATTGGTAAATGCGACAAATGTTCCCTGATTCCTAAAAAAGAATTAAAGAGGAAGAGTTGGGAGTAGAAATAGAAGAAAAACAAAACGAAGAGGAATAGGTACCATCAACATTCATATACATTTGTTGACCAACGTGAGTTAAAGAACTGTTCTAGGGATCTAGAAAGAGATAATGTGTGTAGGATAGTAAACTACATACACACATATGTACATATATATGTATGTATTGTAAGCATCGTATACTTCAATATTTATAATATGGTATCTTGAATTGAAGGAGGGAAGAGAAGATCTGTTAGAAGAAAAATAGAAAGTTCTACAGCATAAAATAATACAGAGTCTCCTTGGAACGTTTTGAAGTGGTGAAGAGAAGATTTAGTGATGCTACAAAATAATCAATTGATAATATAAAGTACCATATCTACTATGTATGCATTAATTACAGACTAAATTCAGTGGGAATTTTTCGATTTTGTGTGGTTAAAATAGGTTAAATAGGTTAAAACTGAACAATATTGTTGGTTAATCATGTACAGATAAGATTAAATTCTCAGAAGAGATAACTGACTAAATCATTTTAATAAATCTTCCACCTAATCACGTGGATGTTTTATGGAATAAGATAAATTATTCTATACAGGAACAACTTAATACTAAATACAATATATAACCAACTTATCGCATCTAAAAAACGCCTCAAAACTTCCCTGTGATGAAGTACTTATTCATCATACTAAGTAACTTTAACTCTCTGCCTCTCTCTCTCTCTCTCTCTCTCTCTCTCTCTCTTACTCTTTCCCACTCTTTCCCACACTTTTGTATATTCTTACTTGCCCTCTCTACCTCCTCCCTCTTGAAGAGTACCCATTGAGTCACGCACTTTAGTACTAAATACTGGAAATGCAACTCATTCCGAGGTCGAGTCATTAGGAATACTTTAATTTAATGCTCGAATCTAATAAAACTTATTTATTTAAATGACAAAGATCGTTAACTACCCGAGCAATAAAAATCGAAACACACGTAGTACCCGAGCGGAGGCGTACCGGGCGGGCATCGAAGGGTTCTCTAAGCCACGTCCAAATAGTTTCGAAAATAAATAAACAAAAATATACACAATAAAGAGAAGAGGCCGCAATGCGAGTTTGAATATCATAAAAACTGAGTACTTTGGACTCGCGTCGGGCATAATTATACCTTTATTTTCAAGAGACTGACCCCAAGAGAACCTGAGAGCGAACCCATTTCTTTCGCATCGAATGGCTTTTTGATTTGTCTCTCACGTGATTTATATCCCGACTCCACAAAATGTAAATCAATCCCCAAGTTTGTCATGAGAGTGTGGGAGCCCGAAAACGAATCGACTTTTTATTTAGTTTCATTTCTCGCTGTAATTTGTATTTATTCAGTTCGATTTGATTGTAAACCTTTTTTGTAGATTGAACAGACAGTGTTGATATTATTCAGTTTGGATTCTGATACGAAGTTTTAGTCCTGAAATGTTTTACTTTGGAACATGTTAAGGTGTTCTCTGTTTTATGTACTATTATAATACTACATGATTACACATTCTGTAAGACATTATTTTGTAATATTTTTAGTTTTTATATTCACATTGAAAACTCACAATGAACTTAACGAACTTGTGAACCTTTATAACTCTACTTAGCAAAAGCAACCTTAATGAAAAGTACTTTAAATTGCAAGTTTCTAAACTGAGTTCACACTTTTGATACCTTAGAAAAGAAACACAATTTGATCAGGAATATATATATTCTATGCTTCTGTGTGATGCTATAATATAGTTGTATGTATACATTTTCAAATGCAATAGATCTGTAATACCACAAGAAAATAAAATATATTTATTCTTAAACAAAATTTGCATATCTTGAACCTTTTAAAAAATTGTAACTTATATTCCAAGTATATTTAAAGAAACTCACTCGAATTGTTCGCATTTGCTGGCACTTGTTTATTTTCCTTTCAATAAATAAATCAAAATACTTGAAAATATAAAATAATTCGAATGCGTTTCACTGCAAAGGAAACTTTGCGGAGTGTATTTCTTGTAAACTGTTGTGTTTATTTTGTCAGTGCGGGAAAAATACATTTAATTTTCTAACCGAATTTAAGAGTTGACCTTGTGCCAGCTAGAAAAAGCAGGGACTGACACAGAGAGAAAGAGAGAAAGAGAGAGAGAGAGGGGCAGCCGCTGGAGGAGCCAAAAGTTTGGGTCATTTGCTCTGCTCGGTTTTGCGTTTAATCGATTTCTTTGTGAACTCGCAACCAATGTCAACAGCCTGCAGACACACACACACACACACACACACACACTCACATATATATGTGTGTATATGTATATATCTAGCCAGACTGGGCTGCGGATACAGTTACACAGTTAAAGAAACAGATACATTTGCAGAGCGCAGGCAAATTTCAAGCGGCAACCAAATAAAAAGCCGAAGGAATTTGCTTTTTTGAACTCGAAGCGAGAAAACATTTACACACTTAAACGAAGCAAAAGCGGAAGAGAAAAACGAGACAGAATGAGTAAGAGAGAGAGAGAGAGAGAGAGAGAGCGAGAGCGAGGGAGAAGGAGAGAAAAAAGACAAGGAAAAACTAAGAAAATTCAAAGCGCCAAGCGAAGGCGGAAGCCAAAGCGAAGCGAAGCGAAAGGATGCCGGGCAGGACCAGCACAAGAACGACGGCGATGACGACGAGGACGATGTTGGCTTAAATTTGTTGGCTGTCGCTTAGGTAAATAAGCAACAGTTACACACACACACACACACTTACAGGCAGACATATGTGCCCACGCAGAGAGACAGAGCAACAGATACATTTGTATCTATGGGATACACTTGTGTGACGCCTTGTCCTTGCAGCACATAGAATTCTGTAAGACCAACCTCCAACCTTGTCTCTTCTACTATCACTCTGTCCCCCTCTCTCTCTCTCCCTCTCTCTCTCTCCCCCCCTCTCTCTCTCGCTCCCTCTCTCTCTTCCCCCCACTCTTTACCCACTTTAAAGCACTTTCCATTGATTTGCTTCCCGCTTCAGTCATAACTCAAGTTTAGTACGTGTAATTAACACGCCCCCTGCCCACCGCCACGCCTCTTACTTCTCCTCCTCCCCCATATTTATGTGGCATTGCATTTGTAAGCCTAATGAAAATGAAGTTCATAAAGTGAAGCATCGTCATAAATCCTGCTCTGAAACTGCGACTCGTGCCACAACGATCCACCATATGCAGTTCATACTGTGTACCCACCCCCCCCCCACCCCACAGAAAAAGAGGGTATATAAGCATGAGTTCCATTTAGGGTCTCCTCCGAAACAGATGCGTGATTTACAGTCTGTTAAGTGTACCAAGAAAATATTCAACATAAATTAAAAGTTGTGCACAGAGAGTGAATGAGAAGGAGAGAGAGAGAGAGAAAGATATATTATTTATATACAGATATAATATATTATCAAATGAACATAAAAGTATTATAGTTTCTAGATTTTGATGCCCAATAGAAGGCGTCTCTGATCTTAGATAGTACTATATATGTATTGTACAATACATATATGTATTAATGATCCATGTCTATATAGTCATGTCAGTCTGCTCGCCCGTCTGTGTGTCTGTATGATATCCTTGATCTCACAGATTTTAAGGTATTTAGCATTCATTTAAATATTTAAGTAATTCTTTAAGTATTTAGCCACGCCCCCTTTGCACTAAAATTAAATAATGATAGAACACTTTTTGAACAAAATGAAGAATAAATTCATGTTGAGAAACTTCTGAAATCTTTAATAAATTATACTGCAATTGTTAATGAGCTTAAGAACCTAATATAAATACTTCTATAGATCACTCTTTAAATATAATATCGTTGACTTCAACTTTAGCTTTCAATTTCAAACATAATGTTAACACGTAAGTAGTACAGAGGAGTCTTGGTATATTCCAATACCATATATATGAGCTTATATATATATATATATATGAGCTTAATAACATAATATAAATACTTCTATAGATCACTCTTTAAATATAATATCGTTGACTTCAACTTTAGCTTTGTAAAATATCAATTTCCAATATAGTGTTAACATATATGTAGTACAGAGGAGTCTTGGTATATTCCTTAACCCTTCTCTTACTTGCCATCCTTCTCTGCTTTTCTATCTCTATCTACATATGTTTCTCTCTCTTATCCTTTGATTCCTTGTTCCGTTTCTAGGTTTTCTTTTTCAGCTTTAATAAACATTCAATGCCAATTGTTGCATTTAAATGTTGCTCCATTTCGTATCCGAGTTCGATTGGGTTGCCAGGGGGAAGGGGAAGGCGTCTGTTCCCGTATGGGTCCCCAGCAATAGTCGATAGTGTCCCACCAAATAGACAACATGTCTGTTCCTGCTTCTTTCTGCTCTGCCGATGTCACACAAGATGTATTAGTCGCCTTCATTATGAGGCGAAAACCCGCCTGCCCTTGCCCCCGCCAACTCTCTCTCCTTTCGTCTGGGTCTGGGTCTGGGTCTGGTGAAAGTGTTGTCCGTTGTCCTGCTAGACACACACATAGATACTATTATATGTGTGTGTGTGTGTGTGTGTGTGTGTGTGTGTGTGTGTGTGTGTGTATCCTTTCATTTGTGTGCTTCCTTCTGTTTTCGGTGACAATTTCCGTTTGCTCCTACATCTCCCCCTCTCTGTCCTTCTTCTTTGCAAAACTTACTTGATGCCCCTTTTGTGCCACGCCCCCGCCCTGTCTGACTGCCTGTCTGCCTTTTTGTGCCGCCTTCGTGCCGCGCAGTTTTCACTTTTTGCGCTTTCCCACTCGAATTTCCACTGCGTTTATAGGCGAATCAAGCATGTGTGTGCATGTATTTATGTGTGTGTGTGTGTGTGTATGTGTGTATGTGTGTATGTGTGTGTCTTAAAGCTGCCCCAACTCGTTGCCAGAAACATTTATAAACAAAACTGCGGGCTGCATTTGCCCTCAGCATATGTTAATCAGGTCAGTGGCACGCCCCCATTGTAATGCTGTGGCGCCATCTAGTGTTGGTAATACAATATTTGTATGTTGTACAAGGTCTTTACATTCGTGAGCTTGAGAAAAGAAGAGGAGGTGCAAGCGATAGTGAGGGAGATAGCGAGTGACCCATTGATCGCACGCTCTCAAGCGATTTATTTGTTTAGCTGATGTGACACAACACACACAAACACTCAGGCCACACACACATACACACACACTCTGGCAGACACAACAAACAGCACACACACACACACACACACACACACACACGCCACACACACTCGCAGACCTCCTTTTGTCATCTGTTGTTATCTGACATGCCGAATATCCCTTTATGATTCTAATGCGAATTTCATATCCTGCTGCGCGATCGAATGATTGCTCTGTCTCTCTCTCTCTCTCCCTCTCTCTCTCCCCTTCTCTGTCACTCTGTCTATGCCTCGGGCTATTTGTTGTTTTTGGGTTTCCTTTTTTTTCGCCATCGTCTGCCTGCTTTGTCACGTTTATTGTTATTTCTCCTGCGGCTAATTCACATTCGCCTGCCTCTCATACTGCCCCTGCCCCTGCCCCTGCCCCTGCCCCTGCCCCTACCCCTGTTCCTGTTCTGTTATTTAATAAATATTTGACTGGTTTCGTGATCTGCCTTGGTTGGTTTTTCATTTGGAATTACCCGAAGATTTGTCACAACACATGACAGAAGTATCTCAGCTGCTCACGTGTATCTTTCCAGCTATAAGTTTATATTCTGCAATTGAGATTCGTTTTGTTATCAGCCAAGCTGTAATAATAATCTCACGGCTTTACTTTAAGCGAATATGTTTTGTACAATTCATACTCAAGGAGATTATTCAACTGTAATGAATATTACAGTTATATATATATAGATTATATATAGATAGATTAGATATAGATGAATATTATATATATATATATATATATATATATATATATATAGATTCTCTTATCTTACGTGCATTCATATTTACAATTTAATATGTATCTATATATACATATGTATCCCGAGTCAGTTCTGGTCACAATCAGATGAAGTCAGGGCTTACATGATATGCCAGTTTTGTTATGAGCAATCTTTACAAGAAAGCTTTATCAGATGGATTCATACTCGTATTATGGAGAGAGTATTCCAACACTGGGTTAGGTGCATACGAAATAGTTGTGTTAACTGCCACGCCTTCTTTTATAATAGCTATTTCGACTATTTGCTGGTTACCTTATTAAAAGATTGAAGGGTATATAAACTGGTAATTCCATACATAAAGCCCTATCTGAATCTCTTCAAGGACTTTATACTCGTAGATACAAGTACAATATATTAGGTATACATTCGATACAGCTGAATACAACTCGTATTCACGAATGAAGATTCAAAAATGTGCCATATTTATATTATATGACTATTATAATTATATAGTGTATACTAGTATACAAAGTATATAATATATATAATGTAATGTATACTAGTATACAAAGTATATAATATATATAATATAATGTATACTAGTATACAAAGTATATAATTAATACAATTGAATATAGCTCGTATTCACGAATGAAAATTCAAAAATGTGCCATATTTATATTATATGACTATTTTAATTATATAGTGTATACTAGTATACAAAGAATATAATATAATGTATACTAGTATACAAAGTGTATAATATATATTATACAAAGAATAATCGATATAGCTGAATACAACTGGTATTCATGAATGAAGATTCAAAAATGTGCCATATTTATATTATATGACTATTATAATTATATAGTGTATACTAGTATACAAAGTATATAATATATATAATATAGTGTATACTAGTATACAAAGTATATAATTAATACAACTGAATAAAACTCGTATTCATGAATGAAGATTCAAAAATTTACCATATTTATATTATATGACTATTATAATTATATAATGTATACTATTGTTTTATACAAAGTATATAATATATATAATGTAATGTATACTAGTATACAAAGTATATAATACATATAATATAATGTATACTAGTATACAAAGTATATAATTAATACAATTGAATATAACTCGAATTCACGAATGAAGATTCAAAAATTTACCATATTTATATTAAATGACTATTATAATTATATAGTGTATACTAGTATACAAAGAATATAATATAATGTATACTAGTATACAAAGTATATAATATATATTATACAAAGAATAATCGATATAGCTGAATACAACTCGTATTCATGAATGAAGATTCAAAAATTTGTCATATTTATATTATATGACTATTATAATTATATAGTGTATACTAGTATACAAAGTATATAATATATATAATATAATGTATACTAGTATACAAAGTATATAATATTGTATATATTATACAAAGAATAATCGATATATCTGAATATAACTCGTATTTATCACTTGAAACTCATAAAATCTCATATATATCGTGTTTTATATGTATTCTTCATGTACATTCAATTTCATGGTCTCATCATGTGAGATGGCAAAGAAACAAGCATAAATCTGAAAGAGAAGCAAACTCTTGCAACCCTGGCTCTTGTTGGTATCTTATGGCACCCGCATCAGTACCTTGTCCCTCCCCCACACTGTGCACAGCTCGTCTCGAGGGCAATAATTATGTATTTATGCAAAGTTGCAAGTTGCCGCGCCGCGTTGCCTTCTCGCATCATTTACCATTTACGGAATTGTTTAATTCAATTATATAATTATATGCATATGTTTTTGTAGCGTGCATGACACCCTCGCACACACACCCCCCCCCCACAAACATACACACACACTCGCGCAGTACATTAAAAAAGTCCTTCTTCTGCGCCTTCTCTTGCGAATTACGAGCGAGAATAAACTTTGTCAACGTTGAGCTGTGTAGTGGGAGATGGGGAAGTTTAGTGTGTGTGTGTGGGTGTGTGCGTGTGTCTGTGTGCGTGAGAAAAGTCTTAAGCCTGCCGAAGGAGTGTGCCGCCCTTAGCTAATTCATAAGCAAAGCGCTGTGTGTGGTGTGTGTATGTGTGTGTGTGTCTTGAGTGTATATGTGTGTGGGTGTTGAGTGTATTTGTGTGTGTGTGTGTGTGTGTGTGTCGTTGCGTATATAACACAAAATTCATTTGCGTAATGCGTGAGTTGAGCTCTCACTTCAAGGCGTCAGTGCGATGTCGGGAGTGGGTGGATCGGGGGCTGCCACAAGGGGGTGTAGGGTAGCAGGAGTGGGGCAGGGGTAGCGCGTTGGCAGATTTGACAAGCTCATATGAAAGTTTATGCTCGGGATTTGCGTGGTATTTTTATTCGTGTGCGCCTTTTTGAAAGCCATAAGCGAAATTCAATTCCGCATGCAAATCCTTTTATGGAACACCTTAAGGGACTTACCCACACTCCCGTCAGCCCCCTCCTGCCACGCACCAACCCCAAAGCAACCTGCTGCCTGCACGCCTCTCCCCAAGTCTTGGGTATTTATGAGCGAAATGAAAGCGAAGCCGCTCAATGGGAAAATTTTGAAGAGTTGATGGGCCAATTCACACACCATTTGTCTCTCCCCCTCCCCCTCCCTCTCCCTCTCCCTTCTATTCATTTAAATGCAATGCAAGCAGGTGAATCTCTCTCTCTCTCTCTCTATTCCTTCTCTCTCACTCAGTCTGTGCCAGATTTTTATTAGATTTTCATATAATTTGGATTTTGATTGAAATTAAAGCTGCCGCTCGCGTTTTGCATGCCTAATGTGAAAGTGGAATAAGAAGGGGAATAAGTAGGGGAATAAGTAGGGGAATAAGTAGGAGAGGGAAGCAAGAAGAAACAGAAGCCGCAGCCGACACACGCAACAGTTTTTTTTTCGAATTTTCCCGTGATTCTTGAAGTATTTTTGATACCTTTTTAATGTGCTCATTAAACGATCTACGAACGTTACGTGCATACAAGATTTGATAACTCAAGAGAACTGAAAACTGTTGACAGATGCCGTCAAGTGGACATTTTCATGTACAACAGATAGGATATTAATGGAGAATGTTTTATACATTTGCAGGTGCTTATCTCCTCCAATCGTTCCAATACTAGTTATATATAATGGTGCAGAGTTTAGTTATATTATGCGTATTCAATATTACATCACAATTCGATTGACAAGTTAAATTATTTCTATAATGCACACTGAGCGCATACAATAACCTGCATCTCGGCCGATAGTTCCAATGGCAGCTATATGTTATAGTGATGCGATTTGTACGATATTTTATATGCATATCATATATAAAAAATGAGATTTGGTTGCAATATCTTGACATATAATGAAAATCGGGCGATTGTTTCGACGGCTGCTATACGATATATCGGTCCGAAACGGATCTTTCCGACTTATTTACAGCGTGCAGCAATAAAAATTATCTGTGTCAAGTTTCATCAAAATATCTTCAAAGCTGAGACTAATTTGATTTGCAACAGACAGACGGACGGACGGACGGACAGACAGACAGACAGACAGACAGACAGACAGACAGACAGACATGGCTAGATCAACTCCCGGTTCATGCTGTTGCTGAACATATATATATAATTGATGGGGTCAAACTGCTGGCCAAAATGAATATATTATATCATCTGCAAGGGTATATAAACTATCGTTTAATTATTTGGAGACTTCAGAATACTTTCGATAACTTTCTTTCTTTCTTATTTTAAGCTTGAGAACAGAAAAAATCTAACTTAAGAGCAGATGCTCTAAGTACCTTTTATCATTATATACTAACATTATATTATATACATATAGTGTATAAATAGTGTTATATATAATATAAATACCTCTCACATTCCCTAATCTCTCAACAATTGCAGAGACCGCAAACATTTAAATTCCAATAAAATATGATCGCTTCCCGAAAAAGTAATCGATAGCTTTCTTTCAAGGGGGAAAACAAATTTCCTGCCGGGCGACAATAAATTCAGGCAGAAAATATCAAATTACGCTGGCGCCAAAGAAGAAAACCGAAAAGGAAATTAATGTAAAATCGTCAGGATAATGCAGGGATAATGCAATTTTCCACAAATTGCCAAAAACACTCGCAGACCCCGATAAGCGACTGCAATGACAAATGACAGACCAAAGAACAGGACAATTTTCTGGGACAAAAAGCAGGCAAAGGAGAATGAAGAAGCAGAAGAAGAAGAAGAAAAGATATCGCAGCGAACAATGAAATAATTGATATGTAAAATAATATGCGATGCCAGACGAAGAGACAGCTATATAGAGCGAAAGATAGAGAGAGAGAGAGAGAGGGAGACAAATCTCTAATGATCCTCGGCGATCTATTGTGAGAAACGATCGCTGTTGTGCCCCTAATATAATAATCATAATAAATCCTTAATAATTTCACGATCATCAAAAGAGAGCGACAATTCACAGAGGGGGAAACCGGGATCTAGCTGGGACCGGGCTTAATGAACTCGAGCCTGACAAAACGCCGGTTGACAAATTTTCAGCTACCGATCCTTGCTGATCCTCTGCACACACACACTCACACACACACAAGGGAGAGAGATTTCATTAGGTTGCACAAACAAAATGCGATCCTCCTTTGTTTGAGAAATTGCGGTTGATTGCACACGATTTGAGTCAAAGATGAAGAAGAAATATAAGTCGCAGACAGAGAGAGAGAGAGAGAGAGGTGTGGGGGGGGGGTGCATAGACTTTTCTCTCTCGACTTTTCCCGACACTGCAACAGTAGCCATTGTCATCGGTCTGTTGTGAATCAATTTCGGAATCTTCTTTTACATCTTACTGCACCGTGGTACAGTGATCCCTCGCACAGTGGTCCCCTGCACAGTGCGACATCTGCGGCCGGCCTTTCTTTTATTGATATTTAATTTATGTTCTATTTGCGCTTGCCCTGCTCGACGACACAAATTACACATTGACACGCTGATGGTTTTTTAATATGCACACAGTGAGGGCGGCTTCAGCAGTAAGCGAGGAGGGGTGAGGGGAACGGGGGGGGGGTGTTAAGGGATGGCTCAGCTGACGCAGTTGAAACAATAAAAATGAAATTCATTAAACGAATTTATACATTTAATTTATTGACGCGGTTTTTTATCAAATTTTGATAAAGTTGATGTACACAGACGGCATACCTCCCCCCCCTTCCCCTTGGCTGATCTCATTCCGTACCCAGCTCGTTCTCTCTCTCTCTTTCTCTTTCACTCTCTCTTTCTGCCGGCTTCATTGCACACAGTCGACTGCGACTGCGACGCTGGCGCTCCCTTTCCGTGGGCATTAACAGATGCGGTTATGTTGGTTAACAAACATTTTATTGGCAGTTCAATTTCCAATTCGATTCGTAATTAAAGCGTGAAATATTTCTGACGTCATTCGGTCAAAGTAACGGCACGAGACAGAGACAGAGAGAGAGAGATGGAAAGAGAGGGAGAAGGGAAGGTATGGATCGGAAATTTGAAAGATATTTAGTATGATAGAAATATGGCTGCTCTAACTGAATCTAAACTAAACTAAGTAACAATTCATATTAAGTCGATTAAAGACCATTTGCATTATTACTATTAAGTCTATAACATCTGAGATCCACCAGACGGACAGAAATACGGCGGATAGATGAGAGACATATGTACATAGTTATGTATATTATGCTCTTTGAATTCCATTTGATGAACTTAGCTGTGCAAAAGACAAAGCTGAAGATCCGGAATACATATATTGTAGTAGTACTACTCTCTATGTTTTATAATCAAAAACAAAAAAAATACGTTGAAATTATTTCAAAGGTCACGCTGATAATCCAAATATATTGTATGATTTTGTGTTGTCTCTATGCTCGTCCGACTTGTACACAACACTCTCCGATGAGATTAGTTACTCTCAGTGTTTCATATATTCTCATTCGCATTAATATTTCTTAAAAATTTATTTTATTTATTTATTAAAGTTAATTAAAGTAAGGACGCTCATATCAAAGACCTGCAAACAACAAATTTAGAACTGCGAAAGAAAAATGTTGACTCTGTTAACAACGAAATAGATCAGCTGAAAGCACTCATGAA
Source organism: Zaprionus ornatus (assembly GCA_018904035.1). NCBI lineage: Eukaryota > Metazoa > Arthropoda > Insecta > Diptera > Drosophilidae > Zaprionus > Zaprionus ornatus. Next base: position 12,484,888 of record JAEIFZ010000002.1, on the reverse strand, counting down.
ATCAAAAGAGGAAGGTCTGAAGAGTTGTGAAATAAGTTTGAGTAAGACCCAAAATGTTGTTAAAGAATATATAGATCAGTTAAAAAATCAAAGTGAAACCATTGCCTTAAATTCTGCTACGATATCTCAACTAAAAACAGATGTTAAATCAAAGGAGGAAAAACTAAACGAAACTCAAGCGAACTTAGAAGAGAATCAAGATGAGTTAATGAAGCAGGAAGAAATCATTCATAAAATGAAAGAGAAAGAAACGAAATTGAAAGAAAAAATGAGAAAGTGTAAAGAGATACCAACTAGTTGCACTTCTTTCGGTGATTCAAACAGTGTTCACAATGTTAAACTACCAAACTTTGAAGCCTTTCCAGTACTGTCTAATAGTGAAATAGCTGGTCCAGGGTGGACCGTTATCCAACAGAGAATAAATGGAGGAGAGGATTTTTACAGGGACTGGGAAACTTATAAGAATGGTTTCGGTTGCTTTACAGGCGACTTCTTTCTCGGCCTCGAGAAGATACATCGCCTTATAAACAACACTCCTCACTAGCTCTATATACATATGGAGGCATTTAATGTGGAGAATTATCCAATGCTATCTTTCTTTGCGCGTTACGATAACTTTAGCATAGCAGGGGAAGATGATAAGTACAGGTTGCTCAGTTTGGGATTATACTCTGGGATTAAATACATGGACAACATGAGAGTTCACGAATATCAACAATTCACCACTTTCGATAATGACAACGATTTAGGGGAAGAAGGAAACTCCGCGGAAGATTTCCATGCTGGCTGGTGGTACGGGCTATGTGGATATAGGTAAGTAATCGGTTGATTGTAATAAGTATCTTTTAAATTGATTGTGATTTGTTAATTAGCAACTTAAATGGAGAATACTTTGACCACGAGGTTGACCATTGGGAGTCTAATTGGTGGATTCATTATTACTCTCTCAAAACAATTAAGATGTTAATCCGTCCGCTAGGCAAATGAGACGTTATCGGAATAAATAACATAACACCAACATAATTAAATAATAATTCAAATTCAGTTTGCAAATAAATGGAACATTCACTAACTCACTGGGAATTATTATTCTGTAAATGTAAATTTGCTGTGTATTTCTATTCTTCTCTTTGGCATTTCAGCTTGAGCTGTTGGCAGACGTACCCATCGGGGTAAGTATGGTAAGTAAATATGTATATGATGTAGAATGATATATAGATACCCATATCATTGGGAACATGATCTAGTCTCTAAGTGGAATATTGAAATGCCGTTCTAAACAGGCTAGCATACTTGTTAATCTCAGGTGTGAATTCTACACAGATTCATTCCCTTAGTACTGCTTTCTCACTCTCAATCTTATGCACTCACATTGGAAAATGCATTCTTCATTAAAATACGGTTTATTAGGTTTTGTTTACGTATTGTAAATAATTTTGAAGACAAGAACAAAAAGCTTCAAGTGCTTTTCACCGTCGGCAAAGGACAAACGGTTAAGGAGAAGGAGCGCAGGCAGCGCAGTAGCAGCGGCAGGCAAAAACAAAGTGCACATAAAGGAAATATGGATAAATAAAGAAACCTATACACACACACACACACACATACACAGTGAAAGAAAAATATGATTGAGCGCAGCCAACGAGAAAGAGAGAGAGAGAGAGAGAGAGAGCAACAAAATGAAAATTCCAACAGTCAGCGACCACGTTGACGTCGACGTCGGCTCCGCCTAAAGTTGTCATAATTTGCTTATGCAGTGCGTTTTATTTATTTGGCAGACGTACCTATCGGGGAAAGTGTTGTACGTATGTATACACTGCTATAATACTAGGGAGTGTAGGTAAGATATGAAACAGAATACATTTGCTGACTTGGTGGTATCTTTATATCTAATAAAATGTCTTTCATTTTAAAATTGCGATAGCTTCTTCTTTCACTTCTTGATCGACATTAAGATACTATTCAACCTTAGTTTAGTTCCAACTTGAATTATTCTATTCAACTTTTGCAGGACGATTTATTTCTTTTCTGCTTCGTTATCCGCAATTATTGTTCGCCTTGAAGCTGTTCTCGTTTCTTATGCTTATCACATGTTCTAAGCCCACACCCCACCCTCCCAGTTAGCCCCGCCCCTTTACCAGGCTCCCTTTAAGCTACATGGGAAATCCAATTAAGGCGCCAAATGCATTTGTTTTGATATTGCAAGCTAACAATAAATACAAAGCTAAATTACAGCAACAAGATTGACGAGAGCAACCATAAAAGCAACAACAACAACAATAAGAACAACAAAGTGAAGAGCAACCACAAGAATATCGATAACAACGAAAACGAAATGCAAATTAAACGCCTCGAGGGTTGCATCTTTAGGGCTTCCCTACAGCCTGCTGTTTGGACAGAGGGGAGAGTGAGGGGAGCATGGGGAGTATATTCCATTTAAATATGGTATATAGAGAAAACATATACATACATATATGTATATATAACTGTACTGTGCGTAACTGTTGTGTATAACTATTTTTCTATGCCTTGAATTGAATTCGATAAGTGGAAAAAAATACACTGACAGAAAAGAAAAACAACAAACAGCAGCGATACAAATGCGATTAAATTACAAGCCTACAAGAGAGAGATAGAAAGAGAAAGAGGAAGAGCGAGAGCGAGAGCGAGAGCGAGAGCGAGAGAGGGAGAGGGATAAACATTTTTGCAAAGTCGGCGCTTAAATAGCAAAATTAAAAATCGATAACATTAAACTGCAAATATATCGCCTATAACCTGAATGGTGTGAGGTAGGGCGTGGGGCGTGGCATGACGTGTGGATTTCATGTTATGCTATTATTCTTTCTCTCTCTTCCTTTTTCTGTTTTAATTTCCACTACTTTGCCTAAGGTAAAACAAAAACTAAAGAACTTAAGCGTATTAAATTGGATTTGCCCTCAAAGCTGCAGCCAAACCAGGCGACAAATGCGATAAGCAATGCGAGGGACAGAGAGAGAGAGAGAGAGAGAGAGAGAGAGAGAAAGACTGTGTGTGTAAGCTGGCTATACATATGCATGAGCTGAACATTTCAATATACATATATGCGAAATTATGCTAAAATTTCCCAAAATGCATTTCCATATCTCCCCCCACCCCAAGAACACCTTATAAAGTGCTGGATGCCATCAATTTCATACGAACTGCCTCAAGTGGAAATGGAAAATGCATTAAAAATTGATTTACGACACTGTTTACGCTCATAAATTTGTCGCTATTTAGCGGCAGCCCACAAAACGACAACAACAAATTGTCAACAACGATGCGAGAGAACCGAAAAAAAACGAAATAAAAACTGAAATATTACACTGGAATATTAAAAAAAAAAAAAACGAAGAAGACGAAGAAGAAGCCAAGCGGAAACAGCACAAAAAGCGAAAAGAACAGAAAGAGGGAAAGAGAGGCAGAGGGGGAGAGGGGGAGAGCAGCAGCAGCTAAAACAAGCCAAGAACAACGGGAAATAAAACATAAAAATAGAATTGACAACGCGTTGACAGTTGAAGGTACTTTCGCTTGGGTTCGGGGGGAGCTGAGGGAAGGAGAGGCACGGCACGGACGACTTGCCCGCAGGATATGTGTTATGTTTTCTATATATCCAGATATTTATGTATGTCTACCCGTCTGCAATAAGAGACAGAGAACTACGGGTGCTTGAGAAATGACTCGTAGTCGCAGAAGGAAGAGATGGAGAGAGAGGCAGTGAGATGGGATATATGGTAGAGAGAGGGAAAGATATGAATAGAGAGATAGAGATATTATTTACTATAGACCAACAAAAGGCATATTTAATACATATCAACTTGGTAGTTCATGCTGATCAAGAATATATATATATATATATATTTTGTATGTATAACGATACCTTCAACTGCCTGTCAGACTTTGACTTGCGATATGCATCGGTATAGTCGTATTTGCCTATATAAATATTAATACAAATAACATGTATTTCATCATATCAGAAACTTATTCTGTTCTAAATGAATATTTACACTTACCTTCGCCTTCCCCCTGAAGTTGCTCTCTAAAATAGCGTAGTACCCCGGAATATGCGTCGCAAACTTATCGTGAGGGGGGGTCTCTGGTCCTTTTATTGTAAAACCGAGACAAACAAAAGAATTTCTTTCCATTTTTCGAATCAATGGCAATAAATTTGATGACATTTATTGGTTTTTGCCGGCCTGTCATGCGACAAGAACAGCAACAACGGGAATTGGGACAAGCAAAGGGCATTCCTTGCGTCATTTCGAACCGGCTTTATGATAGTTGACTCCTTCAGCAGTGCCAGGGTGAGGTGGAGGTGGAGTTGGAGGGGGAGGAGGTCATCTGTGTGTGTGCAGTGTCCATTTCGGGCTCGTGCGGGTGTCAGTTTTGGGCTCAATGGCTCAGCGGAGTGAAGAGGCACTTGAGCAGGCTTCCGTTCGGGAATCAGGGATCGTGGATCGGGTCGAGCCTCGTCATTAGCCGAGTGACAAAGGCGACGGTGGCAGGCAGCGCGTGCCGTCGTTCAACCCCCTCCCCTTCCACTCGCCCGCAGGCCATAGAAGTGCAAGGGGAGGGGATGGTCAAATAGTTCCGTTTGACAGTTGCAGGCAACACACACTCACACACACACACACACACACACACACACACACACACACAAATAATAACAATAACAATAAACCGGACGAAGCAGGACAATGCATGTGGTGAGAGAAGAGGGAAACAGCGACTGAGAGTAAAACAGAGAGAGAGAGAGAGAGAGCGAGTGCGAGACTTTGGACCTCTGCGGCGCCCAATGCAAAAGGGGGTTGGCGCTGGACAAAGGTCAGCGGCAGTTTAAATTGTGTCATGTTCGCAAATTCCGCCCCCTACCCCCTCTCTCACTCTGCCTCACAGCAGCTGTAGTTGAAAAATTGAAATATTACACATTTTATTTGAAAATCGTCAGCAATAACTGTGAAATGCAGACAATAAACTACGCCAGCGACCTCCTGACAGATGACCCAAATGACCTCGGGCGTCGTAATGCGCTATCTATGAGTGGGTACTGTCACATCCGATTTCAATAACTGCCCTAATGACCCCGCGACGAGCGCCGCCTTCTTCTGCTTCTCTTTCCCCTACTCCTTCTCTTTTTCTTGTAAATTCCATTTATCAATTATTTGCAAAAGCTAGCAGAGTGTACAGTTCACTTAACACTTACTCTAGCCAGACAGATGTGGGAATTACTCTCTTTATTGGTTATCGATAAAGTTATAATTAATGCGCTCACACACATATACACACAAACACATATAACTTTGCTCTGCCTGCTTTCAATCGGAGAGTAAGTATTTTCTGTTCCTTTTTGGCATTCATCGAACTCTTTTGTTCATCTGCATGTACTGGCACCACACAGCCTTGTTGTTGCATTCACTCACTTTAATGCGCTCTCTGACTACTTAAAGAGAGTAAGTATGCGTCAGTATACTGTGCTGTTGTTGCTTTCTAAGCAAATTGACAATTGCTCTCTTTAAGTTTCTTACAAGATGAGAGCAAAGATCTGTTATTGAGCCTGCATTCTGTTTTGCGCTCTTAGAGAACCTTAAGCATACTTGTTGTTGTTGAAGTTGGCATTGAGTGAGGCGCAAAGAGAGCAGATGATGCAGCTTGCATTGAATTTCTCTTCACTTAAAACCTTATTACTTATCAATTTTGTATTATTCATGCGTGCTTTAATTAAAAAATATACTTTAAAGTGCAGTGTATAAAATAAATTGACTAATTTATAAAATGATCAAATTCTAAATAAATAAATAAAAAAAAAAAAAAAACAACAAGCGCAAATGCCCCACCTCCTTTTACTGTGCTCTCACTCTCTCGCAATCGAGAACGATTTATTGAGATGATTTAATTGAAGAGCATTTCATATTTTAGCCAATTAGAAGAACGAGGCGAAGAGCGCGGAGCCCCAACAAGCGGCACTAATTGGCAGGCATTTAACACTTTTCCCCCTCGTGCGCTTTCCCGTTTTTCCCGAATGAAAACCTAATCGTGCCCAGCTGCCACTGGGCTATGGAGATCGTCATCATCATCAACAGCAGCAAAGTGAAGGGGTCGACGTTGCAGGAAGAGAGAGAGAGACAGAGAGAGAGAGAGAGAGACGCAAAAAGAGAACTGTTCCCCCACGCGCCATGCAATGGCGATGATTAATTGGTCTGAAAATGTTTTGTTTTCATAAACAATTTTTTAATAGGCCCTCGCATGTCTCGTTAGGAGCCCCCGAGATGCGAGTGGGTGGGGTCGAAGGGGTTAAATCGTTTCGAGTTGTTCGATTTAATACCGATGACTCTGATGACTCCGGGAGTGTTGGGATACTGAGAGAGGGGGATGGGGAGGGCGATGCTTTCATGTTTGGAATGTAAAAAGAGTTGATAAATCAAAATGTTTTCGGGAACAGCATTAGGACGCCCCCGGGTCCAATTCGAGTGCGCCTGACAAATGTGCTTGGTTACCTCTCGCGGAGCGGGGGAAGGGGTAAGGTGTTAATTGCCGGGGGCAATATGGGAAGAGAAAACCCAACGAAACTCTCCTGAAATTCATAATTCTGCCAGGGAAATCAATTCTAAAAATACCGCCAGAGAAAATAGTATAAAAATACAGAAAACGACTGAAAAAATACGAACAAGGGAAAATTAGGAAAATGCTGAGTAGAGAGTTTTTCCGCGCTGACACTGACACTGACTGTGAGGCTGCGTGGCACGCGTCGCGTTTTGGGGCGTGTGACAACAATGAGATTTATGAAATTTTCCGACGCTCGACACATTTCCACATATTTTCAATTAGAGGGATAAAAAATGCTTTCAACAGGTGACAAAACAATTTAATGGTCGGAAAAGCGGAAAAGCGCGAGAAAAGCACGCGATGTTCTTGTTATATTCGGATCCATTCGATATTTCTATCACTTTATGACTTTTAAATTGAGGCCTAAAAAGCAACGCGACATCTTCGTCTTCCTTTTGGGCCATAAATCTTTGGATATTGTCAGGCTCTTCCAAATATTGTTGAGCGTAAAAAACATGAAGAGCTCTCCACACAAACACCGATCTGAGCAGGTAGAATATGACACTATAATACAATAGATGGATATAGGACAGTTCCTTCGGTTTGCACAGCGGTTGCATTTGTCGTTCGAGGTCAATGCAACACTTGACCTCTGCCCTTGGCATTATGAATATGCAGCAATTATATGTTTATGAACCTCATAACGATGCGATTTATGAGGTCATTCTTCCATTGTCCTCTGCCTGCAGCAGGCATTGCCCATTGTTCTTCCCTTTCACAGTCACTGAGTGCGTCGACAATATATAATATAGACAGATAATGGACGAGGGACCTGTTTTCCAGCCAACTGAACATCGCACAGCTGCGGCGTCTGCAGATGGAAATGGTGATCTGTAGAATCTATTTATAGGACATTTCAGATAGAATTGTGAGAGTTCTAATAATGCTAAATAATCTAATAATATATGAAGATATTTTATGTAAAGTCCTAGATTTTGTTCTTGTATATCTATTCTATTGTATTCTTCTTTATTAATCTCTCAAAATATACTAAATAAAGTCTTATACTAGCTAAGCTTTAATACATTTCCATATTTGATCGTAATATTCTCTCCAGTTATAGTTAAGATTGTTGAATTACCTTAGATTATTGATAAATCTGTGTTATATATATTTAAGGTATATTTTGTTGTAAGGAAAACCTTCAAGACCTTCATTTTTCAGATGAAATTCTAGAAATTCTTCGAATATAAATCACTTTGATTGGTAAATCAATCATAAAACAATAAATTTAATTTAAAAACCTAGCATACCATTATTAATTATTATTATTATTTTTCTATTAATTAGAACCTCTCTCGAAAATACAGAACAACGGTTATAACATTTCATCAAATCCGCCAGTTATTTGGATACTCTTGAGTTATAATATTGTATAAGATGGTAAACCATAATAATTGCATAACTAAGCTGTTTCTTCAAGATTTCCATAAGTAAAATAGACATACACAACTTATTACATATTATAAATTTCATATATATAATTCATGAGTTTTCAGTTTATTTTTCTATTCTAAGTTGGCCTGGAAAAACTTGTCAACCTCTCGCAGAGGCTAGGACTATTTTGTAGAATGGAAATATAGTCATTCGAATTCAACATTTCTGTAGACAACATTTTGATTTGTAAAAATCAAAAGAAAAAATTATTGAAATTTTTCGAATAATCGTTTTGGCCCAAAAATAAAAAAATTCGCAAAAAAAAAAAATCTTAAAAAATACAAAAAAAATTTTAAATTACTTAGACAATATGAACTACGGTAATACAGGTGGTGCAGAGTTCAACTGGAACTACAGTATGGGTGGTAATGGTGGTGGCGGTGCATCCCCCATGTATCCGCAGGTGAGTCGAGAGGATTAATCAATAAATCGATCGATGAGTTATTATCCCTCGAATCCCAGATGGGCCAGATGAGCAACAACGCCGATTATGGCGGTGGATCGCAGTGGCTGCACTCGAATCAAAGTCACGGTGGAAATCCCGGCTCTCAATCGAACTACCAGATGTCCCACATGGGTCACGGTCAATCGGGAAACCCCTTCGACGATTACAACCAGTCAATGATGCGCTATACCAATGTATCCAAAGTAGATGGTAAATCGAATATGTAGTAAGTGCACTCCTGAATCTTTTGCGATTCAATTCAATCTAACCTCACTTTACTCCGGAACTTACAGTGGATCTGGCATGGAGCAAGGTCAGGGAGCAATGGGCATGAATGCCATGGGCAACAACTATGGTGGATATCAATCCGCAATGACGCGCAACGGTAAGCCTGCAATGTATAAATATATCTACATACAGAGTAACTGTAACTGTATTTCCCGCTTCTAGGCTTAGGAGATCCAAACGTTGGTATGGGCGGCATGGGTGGCGGCATGAGTGGCGGCATGGGTGGCGGCAACTCTGGGTATGGCGGAGCTGGTTGGTGATAATTGCCGTTGATTTTTATTCATTTCCGTTTTGCATGAATCACATTTAGTCAAATCGAAATTATCCTTGCTAGTGACAAATTTATGGTTTAATAAAAGTAAAACCAAAAGTATCTAAATCGTCAGTTTCATATTTATACAGTTAAAATATATATGTAAAATTTATTTAGTATTATTAATATCATCTCAATTGTACCAAGTGTGTACGAGTACTTCGGGTGCCGACAAGATCACTTGGTATACTTCCATCAAGGTTATCTAAAGAAATCTGTTTTCTCACTCTACTTTACCTTTGTAGCTAACCTATAAATCAAGAAAATACTGTCGAAAAGTTACCATCTCATTCATTCTAAATGATAATCTATTCTGATTCTGTGCGATCGATTCACACTGCATGTAATTTATGTTTCCAATTCAAATTGATCTCATTTGGGGTCATCTATAGGGTACTCCATGTTAGATTAATCAACCCTGATTCGTACACCGCAATCGATTATCGTGCGTAATCGATATTCAAATGTTTCGCCCTGCTACGGTCGGGTCAGTTTCGGCGATTAACCTATGATTTGGCGGGTGTTGTGACCTCTGTCAGTGTGGATCGTTAGCTCAAGGATGCCCTAGCGGACTGGAAGGGAGGGTAGCGACAGGGTGTTGGGTATGCAGGGCGCATAAATTACCCAAGCAATGCATTTGTATGCGATGTATGTATAAATTATGATGATTCTATTAGTTCGCATGTCTCGGCGACTGCGCTGCCATAAATTACACTGCAACAACAACTACACCAGGGAATATCGTCTATATCGTCTATGGTATGGCATATCGTGCTACAGTATCTGGCTGCGATGTAGCTACACGTGTAGCGTTCCACGCACACTTCGCGACATCCGCTCTTTGTTTTTGTTTCTGTTTTTTTTTTTTTTTTTTTTGGAGCATTTTTCTTTATTAATAAATTTGAATAGGGAAGTTTTTTCTCCGGGTTGGGTTTGGCGCTGTCTGGTGCGCGCGTGTGTAATGATCTGTCGCTCTGGATCAGACTGCGTGGATTAATGGTAAACCGAAGGCATTTTTCATCGAACATTCGCTGCATTTTCCAGCGCGTTGCGCTACTTAGTTTTTTCTTCCGATTCTAAAAAACCACGCAAGGAAATTTATGTTGCCGCCATTTGCGCCATGCGCCGAGTTCACTCAACTATCGAGTCGGATTCGGTCTTTGCTCCAGTTATGAGACCATTCGTTGTGCTCCGAATATTTTCGAGTAGCGGATGGGGTATGACTGGTGGGGGAACCTCCATCATTGCCACTGTTGGTTCAGTTGTTTTGGTTCCGCAAAACGTGCCTCAACACCCCGTGACACCGTCTTGCTCCGAATTCGAGTCACGTCGTCGGCAATTACATCGGTCAGATATGCAGAAGAATAGAGCGGCTCGCGACCAGCGACCCTCTCACTATCTCACACTATATGTACAAGAGTACAGCAAATACCCTAACGGCAGGTGTAGTGGGCTGGCGGGAAGGACTTAAAATATATGTATTATTAGAGAAATGAAATGAAATATCAAAATAAAAATTAAATTTATTTTGATTGTAATTCTATAGTATATGTAAATATTCTTAGAGTTATGATTTTATATTTTAAGTAATACAAATAAAAAATACAACAGACTTTATATGTTCTCGTATATGTATTTATTACTGTCTCAGTACTTTTTTCAATTCTTGCACTTATTTTTCATTTTTAATTTTTAAAATATTCAATTAATGTAATTCGCTTATTTCCCTCTTTCAACTATTGACAAACTGATCAAGAATTCTTCCATTAGAGTATTCATGTTCGTTTTGAACTTCACATTTCCTGACTTACCATTTTGATGGTGTGTTTTAACCCAGGTTTCCCGACTGTCGATTGTCTTGTTGTTTCGTGTTGCCCTTTCACGTCGAGTACTTGAGATTTCTTGGTGTTATTTGAATTTGTGTTTTGTTTTTTATTTTATTTTCGTTGTTGTCGTTGCCCGTCGCTTCTTTTTTCAACGCATTTGTTTTCCATGCACTTATTTAATTGTGTTTTTTGTTGCTTGTTCCCTCAGTTGGTTTTATTTTGATTTGATTTGATATTTATTATGTGCTCGTCTCGCATTGCCTTTCGTAGTGCCACATTTGGGTAAAAATGTATTTTTAATTTATTTCGTAGTCGCCTTTTGTCGCTTTATCGAGCTCATCAAGCTGAAGAGGTTCAGACGAGGAGGCTCCCGCTCGGGTTGGGGTTCGGATCGGGTTCGGGTTGAGAGTCGGCTTCTACATCGACATCGACATCGACATCGGAATCGGAATCGGAATCGGCGATAAGCACGCACCACAATTTCGGTGGTTTCTGTTGGTTTTTGGCTTTTGGCTTTTGAATTTTAATTGAGTTTTTATATTATTCAGCTCGGTTCGGTATGGTTCAGTTCGGTTAGGTTTGGCTTTAGTTCGGTTTTAGTTGCCTTCATTGCGGGGCTTTTAGGGCCGTGTAATGAAGTTTTTATGGGGCGGTACATTAACATTTTGTGTAAGTAAACTGACCGTTAAACTACATTGTGCCCTCTTTATGCCCTCCCGGTGACTGGGCCTCAGACTGTGGGTATTATCACGTCCAGATATAAATATAAAAAACACTTTTTATGTAAGCGGGAAAAGCAATTCGATTCGAGTCGTGGAGCTTCGCTGATATAAATTAGACTATATAAAATACTCATTAGTTTTGTTGCCACACTGATGGATTCGATTCGATTTAAGATCTAGCGGGAGGTTTAATTTTCCCACTTATGGAAGGAGTTTGAGTTTTAAGATATTGCATGGCAATACTTGAATAAATTTGAATAACTATTTAATAATAAAGACAAAATTGTCATAATAATTATGAGAACATATTATTATTGTATATTCCAAGGAAACCACTTGTCAGGCCAACAGACAAGTCTGATAAGTCATAAATGTTAATGCTCTACATTGAGAAATTCCCATGATTGATCAAGAGAATCGAAATAGCTGAGATGAAATACCCAGAAATCGCTCACAACGAATATTATGCCCCGCCGATAGAGCTGAGCATGAGTATTTTGTGCTACTATGGATGTATATGTATTATTTTAAAAAGTCAATATGATATGTTATATATGTTTATTAACTGTGCCCAGATATACAATACAATGGACCCGCCTCATGCAATTCCCCTTCTAGCAATACCTTTTTTCTCCTCATACAATCAACTGTATCGTTCTCCGAGTGCAGATAACGTTCAGTCGTGTATCTCTATTCTACGATATATATAGAAATCATGTTACCGTTACACTTGACTTGATTCAATTGGGTTTTGGGCTGATTTCGTGGCGCAAAAAAGCGTCGGTTGTCCGTAAAATCAACACTTCGGTTAGCAAAACAAACAGACGACAACTAGTTATACACCTGGCCAACGTGACAACAACACCGGCGTGTGCATAGATATAGTGTTGAAATGGGCGTGGCACTCGCATCAGCAAATAGCCACAACAGTGAGTGGCAAAAAAATTGCAACGTGTGTAAAACATTTTTGTTAAAAACCGCAAAAATCAATTGACAATTGAAGCACCAATTGATTGTTGGTGTGTGTATGTGTGTATGAGTGTGTGAGTGTGTGTAGGTGTGTACAAACCTGTATGTGTGTGTGTGGGCAACTGTTTGAAATTAATATGCGACGATTTTTAGTGACTTTTCCATTGAGCATAATTGAATCATAAAACAAGTCTGATCGGAATACCCTGTAAAGAACTTAACAAAAGGGTAGTAGCAATATGTTTGCAAACTTTGTGTATATTTTATAATATTTTTCAAGTTAAAGGTAGGTTTATTCAAATATTTAAAATGTCTTTATTATAATTCAGTACTGTATAACTTAAGAAAACTTGGACGTTGACGATTTATGATGAAGGCACCTATGAAAAATAACCTATGTTTACTAGTATAGTTTATTGTGAATAGCTGTAAATACACAAAGAATACCAAATTGTTGTTTCTTTCCAGCTGGACTTTGAAATTCATTGCGACAATTGACAACTCTATTTCGGACCTCGCCCCGTCGGTCCGCTTGGCACCGCATTTATCACTCGCACCGAGGGCGGAGTGCCGTCTAATCCAGTTGATAACAGCGGGTGGTACCCCTGCCCCGCTGCCCCGACACCCTGCCGCCGATTAACCCGGCGAAGTGCCCAGCGGAGTGGTGTCATTTTAAAGTTGCCATTAACACGCCATTGTTCGGCTTTTATGGCCAGTCCCAGCGCAGATCCCTGTCCAGTCCCATGGTCAGCTACGCCACACCCCGCTCGCAGCCCGCTCTTGGTGCGATCCAATTTCTTAGCGCCTGATTGATATGTCCGGTGGCGATTCCGATTCCCAAATTAGACCCTACACAGCGTGGGCCCAGAAGGGGGTTGCGTTGTACACTCACAACTGGCGGTCAGTCTGGGTAAGTTTTATCTTCAATTCCATTTTCAGACTGCGAAACTATTGGGAAAGATAATGTAAGATTTCAGTCAATGGGAAACTTTAAAGTTGAGAAATTATGGGGCGGAATCATATAAAATGTGCTATAAAAAAGCCAAGTAACTGCCCTATTGTAGGGGAATCGGTTCGAGGAAATAAGTGAAGTAACTTCAGTTTATGGATTGGATTTAGGTTTGGTAAGCTAGAACCATTCGATGTTACTTAAAGAGAGGTTCATCATTGGGATTCGGTCTTAAAAAAAAGATAGATAGTTGCAACGAAGTGGATTTGTATTTTGTTGTCTCTAAATAAAAGCTTACTCGATAGTTATATCCGCTTCCCAGGGGGTAGAAGGGTATAATAGCTTCGTGCCAACCGAAAATGAATGTAACTGGCAGCAGGAGGCGTGGCAGACACCACAAACTATATATATTCTGAAACAGCATCAACAGACGAGTCGATATAGCCAAGTTTGTCTGTCTGTCCGTCCGTATGTAAATCTGGGGATACAATATTTGGTATCAATATGTGTTAATATTGTAGATCAAGTTCATTTTAGATTTTGGCCACGCCCACTCCAGCCCCGTAAACAGAAAAAATCGCATACTAAGCGTTATTTCAATCCAGGATAGTTCATTTTTGATAATCACAATAACTATAAAAAGCAAAATAATTTCAGCAAATTTGGTTGCGATCGAATAATTAAGATACAAGTTTTTAATGATGTTCTAAATATGTAGTCATTTAAAAGCGCCTCCCTGAAAGTATGAAGCTATAGATAAGTCGGTGCAGTAAAAAAAAAAAAAAAAAAAAAACCTGTGCAGCGGGTATATCAGAGTCGAGCATATTCGACTGTAGCTTTCGTAATTGTTTTCTTAATTATTCCATTATATATCTCAACATCATGGCAAAAGTATATAGTATATATATTTTCATATGTTTCCGTGCCTCTTCTATGGCAAGTTTCCCTACTTCCTTTTCTAGGTAATTCTGAAATTTTCATAGAAATAAACAAACAATATAGAACATATGCAGCAGAGAAACTTAAATTCTTCTTGGTCTTATCATCATGACAGCTTCCTTCAATGAATAATTAGTGCCGTGCCAGGTATACCAAATGATGCCTTTGCCATATCTGTCATCGTCGTACACGCCCATCAGGTTACTGAAACGGGAACATTAAGCAAAGGTTGTGCACCTAAATTAAATGTATATTTACCTATCAAAGCAATACTTATACCACCATGCACCATGGTATGTAATTGCGCAATTTCGATAGCTTCTATCGTTATGTCGATCTTGAGTTGTGAAATACATTCCACGGTGAATACTTAATGAGTCTCCAGCAGTTCCAGAGGCCATGCCCAGAGTATGCAACATATAACGATCGATTTCGCCTGCGATTGCAAACCTGTCATAGGCCTCATACCTACGTTCACCAGCCTTATCCGTTAACAAAATGAATAATTCTTGTTGTTGATCGTAGGTCATTGCATGGATCTTGTCCAGGCCCAAGAAGAATTCACCCGCCAGTTGCCCAAAGCCCACTTTGTAACTGTGCCACTTTCGATAGAAGTTTATATCTCCATTCTTTCTACGCAAAATAATCGTCCAATTACCACCACGAGTCCACGCGTCGCAAGCCACTTTAAATGGCTTATCACTGAAGTGGGGAACACGTATTTCATAGATTCCACTGGCTTTGGTAGGAGTTATAACTTCAGCACAGCTTCGACCTTTGCGTACTGGTTGCGGTTTAAATGTTGCCTTAGTTGTCGACTTGGTTGTCGACCTAGTTGTCGACTTGGTTGTCGACATAGTTGTCGACTTGGTTGTCGACATAGTTGTCGACATAGTTGTCGGCATAGTTGTCGGCATAGTTGTCGGCATAGTTATCGGCATATCTATCGGCTTCTTAGTCAACAAACCTTTCATCTTTTTTTGACCCCTTGCAAGCACCTTCTGATCAGATTTCAGATTTCTGATCGTTTTTGTTATTTTATTATAAACGGAAAGTATGTTCTTCAAATCGATTAATAATAGTCTTAAGACAGTGGTTATCCCTTCATCTGTTATGCACTCCCGACTAACAAAAGTTTAAAAGAAATTGAAAGTAAAGAGTACTTCCAGCAGTTCTGAAAACTCACCCTTCATCGATATAATCTGATTTCAAGAGAACTTTCGGCACTTCGGACTGCGACAATGTCGAAGAAGCTATAACGATTATATATGAGAAAAGTAACGACATGTTACGGTGTCTGAAAGAGAAACTGTGTAAGTCGTAGCTAGGAATCGACTCAGACCCAGCAGACCCAGCGTTATTCCATTTAATTTTCAATTTATTGGAAATAATAAATAGTTTATGGTATGCTCAATACGTATTATCTTCGGTCAAAAGCCGTTTCAAATAGAAATAAATAAATAAATAAGTCGTAACGAACCGGATCGGATCGATGTATCGTACAGCTGCCATACAAACTATCGGCCGATTTTTGTTATTTGTAAAGGTATTCTAACCAAATTTACTATATCAGACTTTTTCTACATATATTATTTGTATATAAATTTTCATCAAAATTGAACCAATATAACATATAACTGCCAAAGGATTAATCGGCCGGAATGATGGTTTTTGTATGAAGACCTATTCAGGTCTTAGAAATAACTCAACTTATCAGTACCAATGAAAGGGAGACATTATATTGCACTATTATATAAAATTTATATTAGAACGATCGGAGGTACAGACAATTCAGCCGAAGGTGCCGTTTCTTTATAGTTATACTTTGAAGAGAGAGATAGTTCTTTTTTTCTCATATATTCTTTTTAAATAAGTTTTCCCCGTTTTGTATTCCACCCCCAATTTCTCGACTAATTGCGCAACCGTACCCTGTTAAAATAGAAATTAAAAGCGAAATTCTTTGGATTATCCATAAAATGCGATTTTCATAGGAAATAATCAAGAAATATTTTCAATCATTTGTAACGACGTTCGCTCGATATCCGCCTCGGACTGACCAGTTCGATGTAGTCAGGGTAAATCGTTAGTTTTATTTGTGTTTCACATATCGCATTGTTTTATGTGCACTTACGGGGGGGTAAGTAGGCAAAGGGGAGGGAGGGAGGGGAGGGTTTAGAAATGCCAACAATTGCGCTAATTTCGAATTAAATTTTTAATCTCCAGCGACGACGAACAATGCCAATTGCAGGAGGTGGAGGTGGTGGAGGAGGAGGAGGAGACGCGCTCATGTCCACCCACATGTCTTGATGTGTCACCCTGTCTGCGGGTCTAGGGATGGTGGCAGGGATGCTGCTGCTGGTCAAGCAGTGGCGTATGGGTGCAGGGGGGACAGCTGACCCTTGGCCTTCAGTCAACCCTGGCAACAAAAGAGAAACGTCAAAACTAACGAACGATTTTTGGCGATTTAACGCTCAAAAATGTGAAGCAAAGATGCGAGAATGACTCTATATAGCAATAAGTGGCAGCCTGTGCCTGTGTGCGTGTGTGTGTGTGTGTGTGTAGACATATGTACCTCAGTGTGTGTGTGTGTGCGTGGAAAGGCGAGTCGAGGTCGAGTTGTAAGCGGATTTGGAACGCCCACAACAATTTGTAACGGGGCAATCACAATGACCCTCTCTGTGTGTGCCTGTGTGTGTGAGTGTGTGTGTGTGTGTGTGTGTGTGTGTGTGTGTGTCTGTGTGTGCCTGTGTGTGTGTTTGTGTCTGCATTAGGTGCCAGTCAGAGACAGAGGGACAGCAGCAACAGCAGCAGCAGGCGGTCAGCGTGAAGGGTTCCCTGGAACTGACAACAATTCACGCTTACCCCCCTACCCCCGTCACATCCCCTTCCCCTTGGCTCAACACGCGCCACACACTCTTCCTGCCTGCCTGAGTTTTACCCACTTTTCCTCTTTTCTTCTTTGCTTTGTTTGCCACTTTTATTTGACGCCCAAATCTGTCCGCATCCCTACCCGATCACGACCAAAGTCAGTCCAGCAAGGTGTTCCCTTTGTGCCGATTCATTAGTCCTGGCACCTACGCCCCTGTGCACAGGACACTGGTCACGCGCCAGACCCAATTCCCGATACGCTTCCGATGCAGAACAATTGTTTATTGTTGCTCTTGGTTTTTACAGTGGCTCGTGAATTCTTTTAATTACTTTTGATTGAGCGAGAGAGGGGGTGGGGTTATATTTCCCAGATATTATCAACTATTTAGTGAACTCAGTTGCTTTATTTGTTGCAGTGTAGAGAGAGGAAATAAAATAGATTAAAATGCCACGACTGCTACTACAATCTACTGTATACAATCTACATATGGACACCCTGTGTCGACACCCCTTGCAGACTCGTTTGGCTGTAACTGCTGATGGGTTTGGCAACCCTCGTAAAGCAGCAAAGTGCATATAGACGTCAGGCAAACTCATAAACAGAAAATAAAATCGAATCGAAAAAACCTCTATATATATCTGCAGATATAGCTATGCATAAATCCTGACGGGGCAGTGAGTGAGAGGGGGAGGGTGTGTGGGGTCTTGCGCCAAAAGGGTGGCAACTCTTGGAATATCTTATTTCATAAGCAAATAAGACATAAAGTAAACTCGCAACTGAACCCTTTAAGCACACACATGCATCCCCTGCCCTGCCACGCCCCCCGCTCGCACTACGGCACTGCCAAAAGGCAAATATATGTACGGTTAGATTGAGGGGAGGGAAGGGGAGGTGCGCAAAGTTTACGCAGATTTTGCCGCAACATCCTTTTTTGGCGGCGAAAAGCCAACGCAGCGCGGCGCACTCCCCCTTCCCCCTATCCCTCTCCACCACACACAAACCCCATCAAAATTCTGGCCACAGAGCAAGCCGCATGAAGAAACCTCCTGCCCTGCCCTGCCCCGCCCCGCCCCCTCTCTGATTTGGGCACGTACACAGCGCCCCCCGGGGGAGTTGCCGCAGCGAAAAGGTTGCGGCTGCACCTTGACAAGATGCTTAGACGAGGCCGCTGCTCCAGTCGCGGGGATTGCCGAGAGCAGCCAAGGAGCTAGAGGATAGAGGAGGGAAGGGGAAGCGGGTGGTGCCAGGCGAGTTGACAAAAGATTTCGACTTACGGCGCCAAAACTTCGACCAGAAATATTTGGACGGCGAACCGCCGCAAAGGGGTTGAGTTTGTGACGGGGCAACCCCACAAGCAATCGCGGGACTTGAATTAATAAATACACTTAGCGAAACTGTAAGTAATTATGTTATGAAAATTGAGTTAACAAATCAATAAAGTGAAACAAGAAGGAAAAGTCAACAATTATTGTTTAACATTTTTTGAATATAAAAAATAGTTATATTGTAGATAGTGTTCAATAATTTAATAAAAGTAAAACAATTATTGTTTAACATTTTTAAATATGTTGAATATGAAAGATAGTTATAGATAGTGTTCAATAATTCAATATAAGTAAAAGAATTATTGTTTAACATTTTTGAATATGTTAAATGACAAATAGTTATAGATAGTGTTCAATAATTCAATAAAAGTAAAACAATTATTGTTTAACATTTTTTGAATGTGAAATATAGTTATAGATAGTGTTCAGTAATTCAATATAAGTAAAAGAATTATTGTTTAACATTTTTGAATATGTTAAATACGAAAAATAGATATAGATAGTGTTCAATAATTCAATAAAAGTAAAAGAAATTTTTTTTAAGATTTTTAAATATGTTGAATATGGAAGATAGTTATAGATAGTGCTCAATATTCCATGATTATTTGTATTTTTTTTTTTTTTTTTTTTTGTATTTTTATTATTAAGTGAAGATTATTTGTATTTATTTATTTATAGCAGTATCCTTTACTGGTTCTTAGCCAGGGACTCATAGTATTCAGTTAACTACTATAATACTATTACCTCTTATAAGTACTGATTTAAATTTGATGGAATAGGTCAATTTGTTACACGGAATTATTCTGGGAATCATCATATAGTTTCATGTACATTAAAGTCTTCAATTCTAACTATTTGTTAAGCTAGGAGACATTGACAAAGGTCTATTCTGATTTAGATCAAACTAATACATATAGAAGACACTACCCTCCTTATGACAGCCGAGTTTAGCTACTATACCTTCAAAAAAATAAGATCGATATTTGGTTCAAAATATCCTATATTGTCTAATCTCTTGTATGACAGCTACATAATATATTATCACTTACTGAAAAGGTCTTCTAGGCATATATAAAGTTAAAGATTATGAAATTTAAGATGTATATATTTGAAGTTCTTTTTTTAACTTAAGTCTTCATAAATTATTCTCTCTCTTGATTTTCTCTCAGTGCATGCTGCGTTGGGGGCCTTGTTTTTGGGTGGGCTTGCGCTGTCTGAGCATGTCTGTGCGTGTCTGTGCGTGCAGGCAACGAGTTAATAAACTTGTCAAAATCCACAAGAGGCAGCGAAGCGTGCCCCGTGCCACATGCCCCGCACTCAATGCCAAACTGTTGCAGGCAGGACGGGAGTTCTTCTTGTTGCTGCTATTGTTAGTGTACCATAATTGTTGTTGTTGTTTCTGTTGCTATTGTTGTTGTTGTTGTTGTTGTTCCTGCTGCTTCTGTCCTGTGTCCAGTAACGGGGGCTTTGCACCTTTTGACCTCAGCCGGCTGCTAATCGATTTCCATGACCGGCGGCTGTCACCTGCGCGAGCAACAAAGGATTACAGCGATGTGGACGCGGTGCATCTGCGCAAAAGGGGGAAACAAGCAAGAGCCGCTGCTCAGCTGGAGGCGTTGGCTGTGACGCCTGCGCAGAGAGACGAAAGGAAGCGAGGGCAGACGGGTGCGGGGGCGGGCAGAGGGAGAGGGAGGGGGTCGGTTGCAGAGCACGACGAGAGTCGCATAAAATTCAAATAAATTTTCAACTCGTTCGTTGAGTTTCATTTTTCATTTGCCACTCGGACAGGGGCTTAGACTGAGGGGACATGGCGGGGGTGAATGAGCATTAACATTAACACTCGCACACACACACACACACACACACACACACAAGCCGGCCTAGGGCATGCTCTTCCTCTTCCTCTCACTGCAATTCACAATTTTATTACACGAAACAAAGACAAATTACATAAAATATGTGAGCGCGCCCCAACTGTGTCTGCAACTGCAACTGTTTCTGTATCTGTATCTGTATCTGTAGATCGGCCAATGAATGAGTGTACCTCATGGATACACACACATACACACACACACACACATACACAGGCAGAGACAGAGGCAGACAAACTTGGCCCACACCTTGAGCCAGCAGCGTCTGCGTCTGCGGCTTTTTATGTAAATTGTGCCGCCAGCGAATACGCATTAACCAAAATGCCAACCAGGTAACAGCCCAGGTGACTCGCCTCCAACTCCAACTCCGAATTCGAGTCCAACTTCAACTTCAACTCCAACTGTGACTGCGACGCCAACTGCGATTCGCGGTGAGTTCATCGCGCCTGAAATTGCTTAAGGAAGTTGTTACTTTGTAATTAAAATTTGAGATTGATTAACTTATTGTTCGTGTGAGTTTTACAACCCCCCCGTCCACCCCCCCTCCCTTACCCGCCACTGGCTCACCATCTCTGTCTCCCTCTCTCTCTCCCCACTCTAGCTTACCTGTCACTTGCCTACTATCTCTTTCTCTCTCTCTCTCCTTCTGTTTTGATTTGGAATCACTCCAAGTCGCGCCTCCTGCCTCATTTCACGGCTACTTAATCCCTCCCCCCAGCCCCCATGTGGGGCTATTGAACCCTCTTTGGAAAGAGTGTTCCATAGAGCTATCCTCGGCACCTCAGCACTTCGACTCTTCGGCTCTTTGAGTCTTTAATTGTGCCCACAATTTATAGCTGCGCATTTTAATTGTGATTTCACGTCGAAGTCCCCTTTCGATTAGCTCTAACACTCAATGCCCAACACCTGCTCCAACTAACCACCATCTGTGCCAGTTAAGAGTGGAAATTAGATATATAAAGACTTTACTCTAGCAACGATTTGATGGCACTTCTTTATTTAACAGTTATTGGTTACGGGTTAACAAAACCATTTGTACACAAATCTGATTACCTTTTCTAGGTATAAAAGTGAGTAACTGTATCAACTCAATGTTCTTCGCCCCACACCCTAACTAAGATGAATGTTTTATATATATATATGATATATAAAGTTGAAAAACTCTATTAGCATCATTCATTTATTTAGATATTTAATTATCTTTGTATGCACGTATATCATTTATTACACCCTTGTAGAGGATATAAGAATTTTGACAAAGAGTTTGCAACGCACCTTAGGGTGCGGCCCCATAAAGTATATATGTATTCTGTACTAGCAGCAGCAGAGGAATCGAACTGTCCCCTGACCGTCTGTCCGTGTATCCGTCTGTCCGTGTATCCGTCTGTCCGTCTGTTGCAACGCAAAAAATTCCCTCTGTTTTGGATGTGAAACTTGGCATACATGCTTCATATTGCTGCACGCTATAAATAAGTCGTAACGATCCGGATCAGATCGATGTATCGTATAGCTGCCATACAAACTATCGGCCGATTTTTGTTATTAGTAAAGGTATTCTAACCAAATTTACTATATCAGATTTTTTCTACATATATTATTTGTATATAAAATTTCATCAAAATTGAACCAATATAACATATAACTGCAATAGGATTAATCGTCCAGAATGCAGGTTTTTGTACGAAGACCTTTTCTGATTTTTGAAAAAACTCAACTTATCAGTGTCAATCAAAGTGAGATATAATATTGAATATACACGGTAAATTTTGCATTATTATATATAACTAATATTGATACGATCGGGGGATATAAGAACCAGCAGTGGTATAGATCCTTCAGCATACCGAAGACAGCCCTACTTTCTGGTTTTATCTTAACATAAATCAAATATCTGATATACCTGATATCTGAATATATATATAATAATGATTACAACAGACAAATATTGCCAACGTACTTCAAACTTTAATTGCAGTCTAAATTGTAGAAAGCTTGGATATAATTACAATCTATTAGTATATTTATTGCTCTATCTTTCGCCGTCTCGTATTTCCTTTTAATACGAGTTGAATTTAAAGTTTCCTTGAGTTGGTCGCTTCTTTGAGAGCGTAAGCGGGGTCAAATTTTAGCGAAAGCTTTTGAGTTGCTGAGCTGAAGCCATAAATAAGAAATTTTTATCTGAAGCAAAGTTTCGGATGTTGTGCGCCCAAGCGGAGAGTTAAAATAAAAATGATGGAAATAAAATAGGAAAAGTACGAGGCGGGTATCAGCCAGGAAGACAGCAGCGAGCGACAGAGAGAGGGAGAGAGAGAGAGAGAGGGAGAGGAGGGAGATAGCGAGCGAGTGCAGAAAACTTTTCAGTCACGAACGGAGCTCATGTCCTTGTTTGTATTAGGCGTACGTGTGCCAATGTATTTGCTGCAGGCTGCAAGACATGGAGATGGGGGTCCGAGACGGAGATGGAGACGAAGTCCTCCTCCGGCTGGACGGCGTCGTGTCTGCTCTGTGCTGAGAGTCCTGAGATGCTCAAGATGAAACTTGGGCTGTCCATCAGCTCAGGGCTTATTGCTTATCTGCCAGGATGAACGTCGGCCAGCAGGACTACTTCTCTCGCTTTCCTTCTCACTGTCTCGCTTGCACTCTCGCCGGACTTATGAAATACTTACTAACGGCTTTATTTGACCAGCTCGCCACTGGACTGTTGATGAGCAGCGTATACTTCACCAGGCATCCAAGGGTAGAGGGGGGCCAGGGGGGGGGAGGCGCAGCACCACCTTGAACGCTGTGAAAATATTTGCTGAGCAAACTCCACTTTACTTCTGTGTGTGTGTGTGTGTGTGTGTGTGTGTGTGTGTGTGTGTGTGTGTGTGTGCGTTCGCTGTGTTCATATTTTATTTATGTTTACGTACAGAAATCAATTCGAACTGAAACCGTTCGAGCAGGATATGAAAAATCCTTTTATGCTTTTTTTCCCAGCTGCAAAATCAATTTTTAAACTTTTCTCTGCTCCAACTTGATGCCTGGGCACATTTATTTGCCATAATATGGTCCGTTCGTACGTGACACCCCAGCCCCATCGCCCCCTGCACTTCGCTGTCTGCCCTCACTCAAGAAATATTGAAGCGAAACTCAATTTGAGTCGGTCGTGTTTGCCCAGCATCGTCAAAAGCGCAGCACACGCCCTATCGATATCGATACCATATGCGATAAATGGCCACATATGAATAATAAATCGTGTGATTGATGCGCAGTTAGCCGGAACACGCTTACGGCCTTTTAGCCTAAGTGATTTTATGTTCTCTCCTCTCCTCCACTCTTCTCCGTCTCCATCTCCCTCCCCCCTCCCCTCACACATTCTCTTTGAAAATACCACAAATTTGCGATTTTGCGATTGCAGCTCATAACATTCATATTCGGCAAATGCGACGGGGAGAGGCGGGTTCAAATTTGTAGTCCATTCATTTTTAATGTGGAAAGGAACAAGAAGAAAGGTTCTTAACTTAGATATACATTTTGATTCAACAGTATAGAGTGTACATCCTTAACAACAGAGATGTGGAGACTCTCTCTCTTTGATTATCTATGCATGTTTGCATACTTACGTATAACTTAATATAATAAGCTTAATATAATAAACTTAATATAATAAACTTAATATAATAAACTTAATATAATAAACTTAATATAATAATAGGTATAGAATAATATAAAATATAAATTTCTCCTGAACTTAGTAACTTTAATTTGCCTACTTACCCTGAAATAATAATTGTTTTCCCACTCAACAATTGATATCTGAACTCCATATGGAAATTCCGCATTTATGCAATTTCCTCTTTCGAATGTAATCCAATTGTCATTATTTTGTTTATTGACGGATCCCATAGTTATTATCCAAGTATGCTTTTCAAGTGATTAACCAATAGAAAGTCGTGTCCATCAATTGGCTTGATTAATCACTCGATCGATTACTCAACATTTGCCAAAACAACAAACAAAGTCACGAAGTATTTTTAATGTGTTAATGATGTGTTTTGCCGTCACTGTCGCTGTCATTGCAATAAGCAGACATATGTATACACGATAGATATACATATATATATATGCAGATAGATATATCTATATAGCCGACTATACTATATATGCATTTGCATATGGGCAAATCGGCGTGTTCGCTTGTGTGTTGTGTGTAATTTTTTGAAAGCGACTGTAAAACGCTTTCTTATAATTGCTTTTCGATTGCACTATTGAATTGAAATTCTTCAGCGCGTTTTTTCTTTCTTTTTTTTTTTTTATTTTTATTTTTTTCTTTTTGTATTTTTTATTATAATTGAAATTGCCGTGCATCGATTAATGCCAACAGAAATAATTCAAATAAATTAAAATGCAATTAAATAAATCGAATCGAATCGGGCAAGCGAATGAGAACGAATCGCAATCGCGAAAGAAGTCGTCTGTAACGAGCGGGGGGGGGGGGGGTGAGCAAAAAGGGGGGAAGAATCGAAAAATTGTAGACGTGCAATATTTTTTATGTGCTGATTAAAAAACATTCCTTGGATATTGGCCAAAATATGCAGCCATCCCTTCGTCCCGCTCCCCTTGTCCATTCCCCTTCCCCTGCCCGGGGGCCAATTCATTTGCATTTACAATGCATTTTTCGGTTTTTTATAGCTGCAATCCTCAGCTGCAGCTGTAAATGTATCTGTAGCTGTATATACATATATGCATGTACGTTTCTGTATCTGTATCTCTGTCTGTATCTGTATCATCGATTCGGATTGATGGCTCGGCAATTGTTCTTGTTTTTCAGCTTTCATTTAATGACAGCTCATTGGTCTCTTTGAAAAGCATCAGCAGCAGCAAGGAGGATGGTGGTGCGGGCAAGGGCGGGATGAGGGGGGTGTGGCTTGCTAGCGAGTCTGCAATTAAGAGTTAAAAATATAATTATTGCAACTACAGTGCCGACGACGCCTTTAAGAGCCTCCGTCAGCAGCTCGAGAAATTCGCCCCATCGATCGAGCATCGCATCGAGCGCATTTCTGAGTGCATAAATCACTCGTAGAGCAAGAGATTCGCGTGATTCGTGAATGGAAGCAAATGTCAGGCAATGCATAGGCTTATCCTGAAGGCAGACAGCACTCCCCCCCCCCTCATTCCCGCTGTGTCTCTCTCTCTCTATGTATATATATATAGTATAGTTGCGTCTTCCTATTCTATTTATCGCTCGCTAAATGCCAACAACAACAATTGGGATCGCAATTATATCGCGACTATATCGATTTGTTTGCCTTACTATATATCTGTCTGTCCGAGCATGTCAATTCAAATCACACATTCCTCTTGGCTGCCACTCGACATTCTGGCATTTCGATAAACAAATGTCGCACCGCGACAAGGCTCTCTCTCTCTCTAATCGGAATATGGCGAAGGAACAATGTACAAAAATGTAAGAATTGCTTATAACGATAACTGTCGGAGTCCAAAATGAATCGAGTATTTGTGTCATATGAAACTGTCCAATTTTAAATAATATAACACTATTTTTAAATAAATATTTTAACTATCACAATTGGATTATTTCTTAAATATTTCTTACAGATTCTTAACACAAATATAACATTTTTTTTTTTTTTTTTTTTTTGTGTTATTAATTTTAAGTGAAGAATCCGTACATCATAATATTGTATATTAACATCACAGGGTGAGAAATATTCTTAAGAAAAAATATATACAATAAAAATCGAATGTAAATGATATAAATTTAAAAGGATAAATTAAATATTGTGAAATTATGGTAGGTTAAGTTTGAATTGAAAGAAAATCGAAGGGGATTATGATGACACAATATAACACTAAATGATTATTGTAGGTACCTTAATGAGCTGAGTTTGTAAATATAAAATACAATATTTATTAGTTATTAAATATTGAAATGCTCTTAAAATCTATACAACTTTATTGAATACCTTAACTGTCTAAAATTCAAAATTAACATAGTTAAAATATGTTTTTCAAGGTGATCCCCAGTTGAAAGTACTCAACAGTCGCTGCAGAAAGTACTTTAGGTAATTTACCCCAGTCTAGGCATGCACTCGTTGCATAAACAATGTGCCTCTTATTATTCAGACTCTGACTATTATATTATTGTTTTATGAACTTGTCGATGATGGGGATAAAAAAGAAATTCACAAGCGAAATACTGTGGGAAATTTGCATAAGTCGAACGCGAATATGGTACGAATGCGATTGCCAGTTCGGGTACTCGAACAGTTTATCATGCTAGTTGGGGTCATACGTGGAAGCGAGCATACATATATACTATAGTATATGGTGTGTATGTATATTATACCATATACATGTGTGTGTTGAGGGGGCCAGCATGAGTGCGTGTTGGTTTTGTTATTCGGGAAAGAGTTTTACCTCGTACTTAGACCAAATTGCGACCTATCGAAGTCGAAGTGTCTGCACATGTGGGTAGATGTATGTATGTTTGTGTGTGTGTGTGCGAGTGTGTGTGTAATTATGCATATGTATTTTATTTTAATTTCGTTTTTTATTTCATTTTAGTTGGCAATAATCAACGAAGGCGCGTTTTGCATAACAATTACAAGCGACAAAGCAATGAAACCGACCTCCTTCTTTGCCCCTTCCCCGCATAATTCTAATGGCAGCTCTAGCCGACACACACCCGCACACACACTGGCACACAGAGTGGCACACACGCAACCAGACTTGCCAGACGCACGTTTGAATTAGCCCAATTTCGTGCGGGCAACAAAATATGTAAAAATGTTCATAAATGAAATGTGAACAGAGAGAGAGAGAGAGACAGAGAGAGAGAGAGAGACAGAGAGAGAGACAGAGAGAGAGAGAGAGGGTAAAGGGGTCTCTGACCATGTGGGAATGGTGGCAAATACACATGTCCACTAAGCGCGACGATTAGCTACTCGAATTCGCGCACACGTACGGGCCATAAAAAGGCGTCTCTCTAATCTCCTATCAAATTTTTTGACGAAAACTGAATTAATCGCCGCCTTTCCATATCTCTAGCCAAATATCGTGTGAACTAACTTCACATAACTCCCGAAACAGTTCAAACTCTTTCCTCTCCCCCCTCCCACCACTCCCCTGGCTACTTAGTTTGATTAGCACTCAAAGACGACACGAAAAACAATCATGTGTGTACTTTAAATTCGACAATGTCGAGCAAGACGGAAGAGAGTGTGGGGAGGATATTCCCACTGGGCGAAGCGAGACTTTCGTTTTAAAGAAATGGAAATTGAAACTCTCAGGCAATGAAACATTTCCGCTGGCAGATCTTACGCCTCGACTGAAATGAAATGAAATGAAATGAAATGAGGGCTGGCCTGATCACCTGCCATTCGTCATGGAATATAACTCCGACGGCGGTGACTTCTCCAACTTCGTCGACTCACTGCTCGAGTCTACGGCCACGGTGCATAAAAATCATGTGCGAAACATAAAAGTGCTCAAGCTGAAGGCTTCTGCTTTAAGAACCAGGGCTGCAAAAGTGCCAGAAGAATCAAGAAGAAAGTGTTTAAGAGAAGGAAAAGGAATCATAACTAGGTACATAGCTAAAATAGGTCGCAACCTATTAAATACATAACTAAAATAGGTTATATTTGTTCTCGAAAAACTGCGACATATTTTACGTTAAGCATTTAAGATTTGTAAGATTTCAAGAAAGAGTCCGTTAGAAAGATTTACTAAAATCCTCATATTGTCTAGAAATTATTATAACTTATGATCATACTCTATGGTATTCTCAGCTATCCCTGGTACAATTTGCAATGTGTTACCGAGTCTAAGTGAAGATTTGATAAGTCATAACTAGGGGCAGCTGCTGGAACCAATAAAATGGCGAAGTCTTCACGCAGAAGAATTGCAAAGAGTGGGTGGCTCAGGCTCAAGAGTGAAGCTAATTGCAGACAAGCTGACGAATCTGACAAACAGAAGAGAACCAGCAACGAAGGCAACTGACCAGAAGGCAGTTAACCGATTTTAAAATATGTTTGGCCCTTTTTTATGGCCCTGGGAAGGGAGACAAGGACAGCAAGAGCTATTAACTGCTCAGGCCTAGGGCGAAGCCTAAGAAGACGAGTCTTGCGGGCTGGCAGCATGAATGGCTCTTCTCATTTCGATTTCGATTATGGCCATTTGCTGATTCGGAACTAATTAGTCGAGCCACGCCGAGAGAGGACCCTATACCATTTATGTATTTATGCTTTATGCGGTCGCTTTCCGAACAAAGTGCGAAACTTTAAGAGCTTTTACATGTTCGACATAACTGTAATTTGTGCTGGGATGGCAATGCGAATGCGAATGCATTTGTGAATATGCATATGAATATGCGCATTCACTCAGCATTCTCGAACAAATGAGTAATTACGCTGCCCCTATAAAATAAACCCTTCGGGCATTCTTCTCATTTCCCATTCAAAGTCAAGAAATGTCATTCGCATTGTGATTTTGTTGAAAATGAACGGCACTCAGATACCCTGTAAGTGTAGAATGTGAGTAAAGTCACAAAAACTGTCAAGAAATATTTCATTATTATAAGTTTGTTTATTTTTAACTCATTACACGATTAAACGTCTTATAGAATAATTACTTGAGCAGTTTGAGCTTTGATCTTGAGTCTATTATAATTTACTATATTTGAACTATATAAAATGATTATATTATATTACAAATATTATATAATTAGTTTAACATATTCTTAATCATGAATACATAACCTACATCTGGGATCATATATCATATCATATTGTATATAATTAGTTTAACATATTGTTAATCATGAATACATAACCTATATCTCGGATCATATATCATATCATATTGTATATAATTAGTTTAACATATTGTTAATCATGACTACATAACCTACATCTGGGATCATATATCATATCATATTGTATATAATTAGTTTAACATATTCTTAATCATGAACACATAACCTATATCTGGGATCATATATCATATCATATTGTATATGTTGTTGAGCAATAATGACCATTTTCAGTGGACAAACCTTGTAGCTACATAATATAAGTACTACAATACATATATATATCATTAATCTCAAGCTCTGACCAATTTTTTCCTTTTTTTATGGAAATTTAAATATTTCTCATATTATAAATATGGATTTCCCTGTTGTTTCTTCACAGAATCGATGCAAAATCCCCCCGATTTGTTAGGTCAGGTATTTTCCAAAGAACATGTCGATATGAGGCTCGACTGGCAAAACAATGTGAATTAACTATCTTATAAATAGTTATTACTTGAGTTAGCTGAAATTATGGCTATAACGACGCGCTTGGCATTCGTGCATTTCAAATGAACGACAAGTTATAGATAGATAGATACAGATACAGCTGTAGCTGTAGCTACAGATACAGATGCAGTTGCAGTGGCAGATACATTGCATATACGGGTCGAGTCGTATGCGGATTGTCATAACTCTTGATGTCGGGGCATAACTCACGCCGGCCTGACAACAAACAGAGGGGTAGATGGAGTGACTTAACAGGTGCGGGGAGTAGAGGGGAGTCCAGGGGAGGGGAGGGGTGGGGTTTCGAGTTGGATGTTTTCAAGGCAGTTGGTTAGCCAATTTATTGGCGAGCTGCATCGATTGCCGCTCGATAAACGCGACTCTCGATCGGCTAGCGACAAGTTATGAATATAAACAATATGCACAACAATGTGCAACGACTACGCCGACGAGGGACAATCGGAGGGACAAAGGTGAACGCGAATGAACACGAATAAAGCATGTCAACGTAATAATAAAAAATAATATGGCAAATTATTAAACAAATGCAACGGGCAAATGCAAATGCGACTCGCCTCGTGTTCGACTTCGACTTCGACTTATCTGCAATCAAAGACTAGAAGTAAACGCTCTAAAAGTTCCCCCGATCCGCTCTACAGCACCCCACCCGCCTCCCTCAATTCAACGGTCGACTGTGCCCGGTGCACAGTCTTTGGTCTTGAGGTCGGCCCACATGAACATTTTGTCTGCTCTTGCGATACGATTTCATTTTCAGTTTCAATTCCAGTTTCGGTTCCACTTCCAGTTCGAGTTCGATTCGCTTTATGAACAAAGTTTTTTCTGTTCTTTCATTCTTTTATTTTGCTTTGTCTGGGCCGCCGCTTAATTTGTTTGTTCTACAAATCGTCGATGCCGTATCCACTCACTACTAAACCCACCTCAACTGGGTGTGTGTGTGTGTGTGCTGGGCCTGGGACCTGTTCAACATGGAGTCTTCGACTTCATCTCAATCTGCCACGGCGAGTGGGTGGAGCAAGCAACTATAACACTAAAAAGAACAACAACTAAGTCATCATTTTGTTTTTTTTTTTTGGTTTTAAATTACAGAGCTGTGAATAGATATATTAAGATTCGGATATAAAGTTGAATCTTTCATATGAAATTTGTATAATTATCTTCATAAACGATTTCACGTTTGTAACACTGGAAAACTTACTGAGAAATCTACAGTTAAATCTATAAAGTTTCTCAAGCTAATAAATCATGTTATATAATAACAAAATATAACAGTTTATATTCCTGGTATCGTATCTTATAATAAACCTAATCTAAAGATATTAAAATAAAGAAAATACAATGTTTTTGAAACAATATTTACATAAAGATAAAAGATACTCATAAAATGTACAGCTCTTTAGATTGTTCTCTATATATATATATGAAATATAGTGCTTAAATTATAGTAAGTAATTTATTTTATAATACTTATTCCTTTTTAAATATTTCTTTTTTTACTGCCCACCACACACACACACTTTGATTTCTTTCAATCAAAACTCGCAGGCGACCTTAAAAGGAAATTCCATTTCCGATTCCAATTTCTTGAGCAGGCCAAAATCATATTTGAAATGTCGCATTTTTAATTCGCATTCGAATTCGGGAATGCCATTGATGAATTGCTGAGTTTTTTGTGGCCCATTCTCGAAAATGGTTTCGCTGGCGCCTCCGCTTATCGATTGTGGAAAGCACAACTGGCTTTCTGTCAAAGAACGAAGTCTTTTTCAGTCTTTTACTTTTTTTTGCTTTGCAGACTTTGTGTTTACTTTTCTGCAGTTCGTGCGCATTCCGCAGAATTCCGCGTCCAAATTGATGGCGCCAAAATTCAGTAGCCATCGCCATCGCCGACGACGTCGTCTTGTGGCAAGTCGAGTCGAGCCGAGTCAGTCATTCATACGCGTCGGCAAGGAGTGGAGAGTAGCGCAGAGTACCGCATTTGTCCCATAACTGTCATTCGCGACTGTCATTCGCGACATTGGACTTTGCCTGGGGCCTTGAGTGGGGGGCTCTACTGATTTCTAATTCTAAACACAGTCGGGGGCTTTATATGAATTTTGAATATTTGATTGCAAAAGTGTCGCAAAAAGAGAAAGAGAGAGAGAGAGAGAGAGGAGAAAACTCAGTGCTGGGTGTGCGCTTAGTCGGTCACTCGGGCGACCGCCTGTCGGGGTCTGTGTTAGGGTCTGTCTCGGGGCCTCTCTCTCTTGATTCATTTATAAAAATTATGTCGGAATAATCATGCCAAATAAGTTGACTCTTTCGTGATAAATGAATCCGTCTCCTTCACAAGTTAATTACACGTTCAAATGTTCGCTTAGGTTGATCATTAGGTCGGTTTTTTTATTTCGGCTCCCGTTCCGGTTCCGGGACCATTGACACTGATCCGATTGCAGTGCGATCATTAATTATTTTATTACGCAAATCAAAATGTCAGAGTTCGCCTGTCAACGTGTCCGGCGTATTCAAAATGTTTGCACTCGGCTTGCTTCCCCCGGGGGTTAGGGGGGGGAAAACCCATGATAACTCTGTCTCGATGTTTACATAATGTGGAAAATTAATGATGAATTTGTTGCGCATGTCAGCAAGGGGCGAGTGCTGAAATTGTTTTCGCGCGACGACTAAACAAAAAGTTCTCAAATGAAAAATCGTTTCCATCAAATTTTGAGACGTGTTTGCCATCAAAAGGGGTAGATAGCGCTGCCTTATATATAGGATAAATATAAGGAGTATAAGAAGAAATAAGACTAGTAATTGAATATAACTACAGCTGTTTAAATCATTTTAATACTTTATTTTAGGCAAATAAAAAATAAAAATTAATAAAAATTTAAAATTTAAATATTTTTGATATATATTAAAACATCATATACAATTGATCTTTTTTAAATTATCGTTATTTTACCTATAAGTATCCGCTTACATATTCTCAAAATTTCATCAAAATATAACCACTATATATACACCACTTGTACGTACTATATAATTGTGATTTGTTTTGATTCGCATTATATTTTTAATAAAGCTACTATTACAAAATTGTTCAATTAAGTTATCTTATAACGCTCTTAGCTATCATATAAGGCAAATAAGAGTTCAATCTAAAGATTCCTTTCATTTACAATCTATGAAAAAAGCGACTATCTGAAGAACCTGAAACTGCTTTCGAATCATCTTAATTTGCATAAGCGCCGCGCACAAATCCGCGCTCCAAATTCAACACGCGATGTTCGCAGCGCTGAAGCAGGTCTTGGTCTGAAGGGGGGTGGGGAGGCTGCAGACGGAGTTGGAGTTGGAAACGGGTTTGAAGCTGAGGCTGGACGATATCTCATGTCGGGGACATTCAATGTGCAGGCATAACAAATGAATTATTGACGTTTTTAAGCAATATTCGTGAGAGGATGAAGAGGCAGAAGAAGAGAAGAAAGAGAGAGGGCGAGAGAGAGAGAGAGAGGGAGAGAGGAGCACAGCGATATAAAAATTGTCAACGTGGGCTTTCATTTGCTTAATTTAATTTCGCATTTCGTTCGTCGCCTTTTTGTATATCGCTCGTCTCTCATTTGTTTTAACGAGGATGTGTTCGCCAGACAGACAGACAGACAGACAGACGGACGGACAGACAGAGAGACAGACCCAGGGGAGACGGTCTCTTGGTTGTTGTTCATTTCTGGTATGGCAGGGAGTGGGAAGACGGGGGATTCGAGCAGAGCAGGGTCGTAAAGCGACGTCGCTCAGGTAAACACACAAGCTCCACACGAGGTTTGTATGTAAATTCGGGACAGAAAGAGCCAAGGCTCATTAATGAATTTAAATGGTCTCCTTAATAATATTTAACGGCTTCTTTGCAGCGCTTTATGATGACAATATTTTTTGGGTATCCCTCTCCCTCAACCCTGCATCCCCCTTCCCCCCCCTTCTACCTCATCCGTCCTCGTGTGTCCCTGGCAGGCAGTTACTTATATGGGTTTCTCTTTCTTAATGGCTCCGCATCAGCGTTTGACAGTTGACAAGTTCTTTTTGTGTTCGCGCAGACAGTCCGTGGCAGGTTCGAGGCGAGCGAGAATATATATGTATATATAGTGGTATACGTATGTGTGTGTGTTTGGCAGGAATCAGGACAGCAACAGGGACAGGGTCGCACTTATGACGAACTCAGCCTGCCCAGGCGCGATTAATAATTCCCTTTCATAAGGAAAGTTGCACAAGTTTCTCTCTCTCTTTTTCAGCATTTTATCCCATAAATTCCATTTGATGCGCAGCCACCTCCCACTCTCCCCCTTCCCACCCACTGACTTGTCTCTAGCTAGTTATATCCTCTTCTACAAATCGATTTTTGATTGAGTTCATTAGCCGTTCGAGCTGGCCAAGCTGATATTATCGCCATGTGGCAGAGACAACACACACACACACATATATGTATACCAGATAATGCCTCCCAGGGGCGGAGCAGAGAGAAAAGAGGGCACAGGGCACTTGGTTGAATCATTTTTGTTATTAGCGCAAATCGCGCTGAGTGATTTACTTCCACTTTTCCTTTTACTTTTGTCTTTGATTTCTGCACATGTCTTTCGTGTGTGATGAAGAAGGGGAAGATGCTTTGGGGGCACCGCGGGGGTAAGGTAGATGATGCGTTATCATGTCCAGAGCAGGCAGCTTGGCATCCAAGTGCCAAGTGTATTCGCGCAAATCCTAATTGGATTTATGTGTAGAAATGGATTATAGCTTATGTTTTTCCAACTTGTGTTTCGGCTTTCTCGCTATTAATTGGAAACGACGAGCGAAAATCACAGCAGATCCCTGGGGAAAGTTCCTCAAGTGAAGAGAAAGATTTCAGCAATTTAACCTACTCCATATAGGATAACAATATACAAAAGAAACGTATTGAAGGTTCTGAAATGCTAAATGATAATGTACTTCGGAAAGGAATAGTAGAGAATTAAACTTATTATAATTAAAACAGTTTCCAGAGATTCATAATATATATGACCTTTTTTTACATTTATAGTATATGTAGCTTTGCATCTTATCGAACACGAACATATACCATATATCACAAGAATGTTCTATTCAAATAATATATAAATAATATATATATAAAATTTCAGCTGATATAACTTTCAAATATCTGTAGCTATAATTTCAATTATTTCTCAGCTTCTCTATAAGTTTTTTTCGGATTAATGTTTTTTCATACAGATTTCGTAAATATTATGCCTTTCGTCGCCTTCACTTAAATTGAGCATTTCTTTTGTTTAGCTTCTGAATTTCTTTGTGGACAGTTATAAATAGATAAAAGAAAGACAGAACCTGGAGATGCGATTGACAATTTATTGCCGCCCCGTTCTTATCGCGTTAAATTGTAAACTTGTTTGGATGCATTCCATAAGTGTGTGTGTATGTGTGTGTGTGCTGCGATCGCGATGAGAACGAACGATCCAACGATTCTTGCACATTAAGAAGATTCACGATATTTCCCCCATGGATTTTCTACGGGTTAACCAAAATGTGAGCATTATTAGCATGTATCGAGGAAAAGACGACGGATAAACGAAACCCAACTAATAAGAACGCTCAGATATTTATGACATGATATCATCTAAGGCCGTTCGGCCTGTGTGTGTGCTTCCCAGAGACCAAATGTCTGCCGCGAAGAGAAGTATGCGAGCCTATTAAAAACCGAACCGAAGAACGAGAACCAGAACGAGAGCCAAGTGGAGATGTGGAGAGTCAAGAGTCAAGAGTTATGCCTCGCATGAAATGAGTATATAAATATTTTATCAGTGGCCAGAAATCAGATATCTGTTTGATTCATAGAGCTAATTTATGGCTTCCTTTTGTCTCTCTCTCTCGCTCTCGCTCTCTCTCTCTCTTGCCCCGACTAGTCAAATCACAGCCAGACCGAGAGACACCAGCGGTCCCCGGTCCCCCGTGCTGTCCCCATCCCAATTTCAGTTCCAGTCCCAGTCCCTGTCCCTCATTATGAACACACAAAAATCAATAAAAATATATGCCACAAAATTTGACTGGGTGTAGAGCGAGTCCGAAACGGAACCCGACGCATTCCAACCGAAGCGCAACATAAACAACGAGTCCCAAAAACGAACAAAATGATCTTCAGATTGCCACATTGCTTCTATCTGTGTGCTAGTGTGTCTCTGTGCATCTGCGTCTATTTCCATTAATGAGTTATTTAGAAGCAAACGACGATAATGCCACGCATAACGTAATCGTTATCGTTCCCGCAATGCCAATCGATAAGTGCAGAGATGCGCAAAGACCGGAAGACGCGACCAATATTCAAATTAGCCTCAGATCCCGTCGGGCAGGCCTCGCTACTCTAGGCTAGTTGGCCATTTGGGCCTTTCTTTCTATGAAGCAGACCATCGTCGTCGTCGTAGTGCAGGGCGCATCTCATTGATTTGTAATTCGCATGCGCAGCATAAATTTAACATGTGAAATCTGAAATGTGATAGCCAGGCCAGGTTCAAGTCGAGAAGAGGCTATGTACCCTCTGGCAAAGGGCAGAGCGAGTGGGGTAGGCCATACAAAAAATACCTTGACGATAGGTATGCTTGGAACCAAAGACTATACGAGTATAACCTTTGTAATAATGATTCGATAGGATACAAAAGAATCAGTTTTGAAGACATGAAACTTATAAACCAAAGATTTGATAGGATAAAAAAGAAATAATCGTGAATTCATATAAATAAATTAGTTATCAGAATAGGCTATTAGTTTATATTATATATATTCATATATTTAATTTTTAAATTAATATTTTTGATTAAAGTATATGAAGAAGATGATTCCCGATATTTTATCTTTAAATATTTTGTATAAATTGGTTCATTTAATAAAACTTAGATATGTTGAAAATTGAATCTGTAATAAATGCATGAATTTGATATGATGAGGAACAGTTTTGTGTATATATTCGATATATATTCAATAATGAATGAATTTATCTTACAATATATCAATCCACATAACATATTTATCTAAAAATATCTACAAAACCGAACAAG
This sequence comes from Zaprionus ornatus, assembly GCA_018904035.1. Classification (NCBI taxonomy): domain Eukaryota; kingdom Metazoa; phylum Arthropoda; class Insecta; order Diptera; family Drosophilidae; genus Zaprionus; species Zaprionus ornatus. The sequence goes on along the minus strand of JAEIFZ010000002.1, from coordinate 12,447,934 downwards.
AATAAGTAAACTTACTCGTGGATTAACAAAAAATACTTGATTCCGAACTTATATATATGATACAGGGTATATAAATGTCAGTCTACTTCAGCAATTGTCTCTGATGCTGCCTGTGGCTGGCTGCACCGGGAGGCACGCTGAAAGATCATTTGCACCTCGGTTGCAGGCAACAAATCTCCGCTTTATTCAATGTGTGTTCCGTGCGTAGGTCGCACTCGCATTTGCATAAGGTTTTGCGAAGTGAGACGAGGCGTGGTAAGGGGGGGGGGCGACACGAGCAGGGAGATCGGCAAGGCAGGTCGGCGCGGCAGTTCGGTCTGGGCCGCATTTATGAATCAACGCCAGACACGCCGTTTCATTCAATAAAACACGTTACCCCGCCAGTTGTGTATGGCTGCCCCCCCCCCCGTACCTCTCTTCCCCTCTTCTCTCCCTTTACGTGGCCAGCTTCTCCTCTCGTTTTGAGCAATGTTCACTGCACGACAACGACAACTCGTCGTGTTTGTTGTCCCCATTGCTGTTGCTGTTGCTGCTGTTGTTGTCGCCTTAGTTGTTGCTTATTGTTGTTGCTGTTGTTATTGTTGTTGCTAATTCGCAGCAGAACATAAATATTTCGACACTTTTGCATGCGCGACAAACATGTGCGCAAAAATGGCATAAAAATATGGCAGCTCCAACTGGATACGACTGTCGGATCCCAACAATCGCTGTCCGATGGTCACATTTAGTGTGGATTGAGTGGATCGACCAGCTGAGAGAGAGGGGTGGCAAGGGGAGGGTGCATGTGTTTTCTTACATACTTCTGCTCATAATTCATGCAGCAAATAAATGGACAAGCTAAGGTTGAAGTCCAGCCTCATGAAGCCCACGCACTGTTGACTTTGTGGGCAACCAATGAAGCAAGCAACCAACCGGATGCAGGATTCGCTAGCTGTGTGTGGTGCCCACTTAAAGAGTGTATACGAGTATTTGCATAGAGTTGGAGATATCGATTACAATTAGCAACACATCGAATAAGGTAATTATAAGTAACTTGATCTTGGCCCTATCTGCACAAATTATGGTAATTAACTTATCTTTATCTATGTCATTTCTGTTCTAATTATTTATCTAATTCAAGTTCTTAATAATTCATATAATGAGATCTGTCATACTGATCTGTCATAAAGACGGAAAGATTATTGTATAAGTTTGCATATTTTGCATTGTATACTATTCATACTAAAAAATATCAAATCACGATAGATTTATGAATATATATAATATATACATATATACATATGAATAAACATTTAAACTTCTCCTTTAAACTAAACAAAACGCCATAAAAAAGGTCTAACAAGGTTACATTTATTATCAAAAATGAAAAAAAAAATAAAATTTTTTAAATTTTTTACTCTTTATCTTTCTTAGTTTCTCTTAGAATATATATATACAATATAACGAGGAAGATTTGTTAATCTAACATAGGAACTAAAAGAAACATCAATGCTATCAGAGAAAGTGAAATGTCACTGTATAATAGTTATTTAAGAATTTTTTCTTTGAAGACCTCGCAAAATAATTGGTTGTTTATAGGTACATCCAACTTTAACTTCAATATATCATATATTCTATATTCAAATACCCTTAAGATGATATAAGATAAATAACGAAACAATTACTCCACAATATCTGACTTCAAAACAAATCTAAACAAAGCTTAAGCCAGATTTATTGACAGCTTCCCCCGCCCCTCTTAACGCCTTGAAAACCTGAAACTGAAGTGCAGCCGGACTGACTGCGACCCGGATCGAAGCTACTTAACGTTTCAAACGGCAAACCGGTAGCGCGGGCAGCCACCACGAGACGGTCCAAAACAAATGTAATAACCGATTAAAACATCTTCGGGCAGGCGATTATCACAGCAGGAGTGCGGAGAGCCGGAGTAGCAGATCCGAGTGGCGACTCCGACTACGACGATTCCGGTAGCCCTTGTTGGCGCCTCGTTGCGTTTACACCTTCGCTCTCACTCGACACCACATGGGGTCTGTGCCTTCTCGATTTCGACCCGGTTCCGTTTCGCCTGCCAAGCGGATTACCGTTTTCCGTTTTCTTTTCTTCAGAAATCTCTCGATAATTTCATAATTTATTCCTCATTGCATAAATCTCTTTAATATTATTTTGATAGGACCGCCTAATTGCCGTAAATATTATTTCTGCGGCCGTTTAATGCGCCGCTGAATGGCTGGGAGAGTACTTCAAGATTATACGAATATATAGCATCTATATAGCAAACGCACGGCGCCCGGAATCGTTTGTTTATTTGTGCTCGACTCGGGCAGTTGCCGTGTTTATTTGAAAAGCAATTAGAATTATTATGAGCAGTATATTTATTGCACTTGGCCGACGTTCGATTGTTTTTCCAGTCGGAGTGAAATAAATTAATGGACTGCGTGTAAAGCCGTATAGGAAGCCAGAAAGATTGAACAATAAGCAGACGGGGAATTTCGAAACAGCAGCGGAAGAATGGGAATCGAAATCTTGCAGAATGTCTTGAGATCTTTTCAAATCTTGCATTCGTCTTCGGGCTTATTATCAATCCATCTAAAGTCGCGCTCAAATTGCAGGTGCCGCATCTCCACGAAATTATTTACCTCTCTCTCTCTCTCTCTCTTTCTCTCTCGCTGCTCCATTATTCTCTGCTGAATTCACATCGAAAATTGGCGAACTTGTGATCTTTTGTTCCCATAATTTAAATGTCAAGTTTTGTCTATATTAAAAATTGTTTGCCGTCTTCGTCAGCGTTCTCCCTGTTCTTCTTCTTTATCCCCTTCTTCCTGTCTGACACTTGTCTTAGACCATCTCGTTGCGATTTCGGTGCTATATACAGTCAGTATGAAAAGTAAATTGCCCTCATTTCATTTGACATGCATATTTCCAGTCGACCAATTTGCGGAGATTTCATTTCGCTGGCCGCGTTCTTCATGCATCCCTTTAGCCCTAATGACATGGTTCTACAAGGTGCTCAAATATATTATTATATGGTTTATTATATGGCTTGTTATTATGCATTTAATATTCTTCAGACATGTCAAGGAACAAGGAAAGATCTCATTGAATTCGAACTTCTAATTTCAAATATATACACCTTAAATATATATTTAATTTTTTTTTTTTTTTTGTGACATACGTGTATATTTAATATATATAAATATAGCTAGATGTAGTTGCTTCAGTTAAAGGGAAAGCATAAAAGTTGTAGTCATCGAGGGATCACTGTACCTCACAATAAGGTTAAACGATGGCAGGGAAACCTCTTGGCTCTAGCACTTAATTTGCCAGTACAATTGGCCAACTCTCAAACGAGTCAAGTCAAGGGACTTGACTTGGGGAGGGGGGTTTGCTGAGTCGTACGGTCCCACACAGCGAGATCAGCTCGGCGAGTCGACCCCGCAGTGTTTACAACTCGGTTATAACTGATATTCGCGCGCAATCTGATGGCAACATGGCAATTTTCATGTTGTAACTGCTGCGAGTGCAGCGAATGGAGACAGAGAGAGAGAGAGAGAGAGAGAGAGAGAGAGAGAGGAGGGAGATGGATAGAGAGTGGCACAACCGACACGAAATGTGCGCCAGGCCGCGATGATAATGACAAATCAAACGATGACACACAAAACGATCGTGTTGGAAAATTGTCGACGGGGCCAGGCGAGGAGAACGAGCAGAATGAGGGGGGCGAGGCGAACGAGGCGGACGAAGCGGATGATTGGCCATTTGGCTGGAACGGATGGACGACATGACGAGCCAGGCAGGCAGGCAGGCAGGGAGCAGAGAGGGAAGAGATTGAAGGAGGCTACCCCCTCGCAAGAGGAAGTGCAACATTTGTTTTGACTTACAGACATGCCAAAAAGAAAAGAAGACGAAGAAGAAGAAGCAGAAACTGATGAAGAAGCAGCAGGAGCAGAAGCAGAAGAAGAGGAAAATACTTGAGCATATTTTGCGACTCATGCCGCTGTCGAGGGTGCCAGTGTTGGCAGTATTGTCGGGACCATTATAATTATTTTCGTTATATCCAACTTGCAACATGCTCACGGAATTTCGCCCGCTTCGCGTTCGCAGAAAGGATCGCTTAGTCGATCCGACAACTGTCCTGAACAACTGTTGAGTACCCGGCCAAGGCAAGGCAAGGCGAGGCAAGTCAGGCAGGCCAGGCTGCTCAGAGCCTGGGAACCATATTCATATCGCGCCTCATCTACAGCCAGAACACATTCCCCTTTTGCGACAGTCGCCTCGAGGACGAGCTCGGGCCTCAACTGTGCCTCACGCTTAACGATATTCAAAATTCATTACAATTGATTCTGTTCCGAATGCATAAATACAAACAAATGGGCATGCCAGCCTGCATATACAGTCCACTCCACGCCAGTCCTGTCCAGACCGGGCCAGGACAGGCCAGACTCCCAGTTGTAGTCGAACTCCCGATGCCATCGTATCAGCGAGCAAGCATCAGTGGGCTATACGAGAAATAACAATCTTGCTAATTGGCCGATTTTAGCATAAACAAATGTATTTTAGCTCTAACTAAAGCCCAGCAACAACAACAACAGCAGCAACAGCAGCAACAGCAAAATAACCATCGTTTCTTCTGGCCTGGCTGTGGGGCCAATCGTTTTGTACTCCTCCTCGCATACTTTGCATACGAGACTCTTCTTGGGCAGCTCCCAGGCAGTTGAAACGATTATGGGAATGGAAATGGGAATGTGAATGGAAGCAGAAATGAATAGTAGCTGAGCATCCTGTAGACCCCCGCCCGCAACTCGTAGTTAGATGTGGCATTAGAACTGACTGAAGAATGAAGAAATGGTGGCTTATACAACTGTGTTTGATAGATTAGACTATAGTATACACAACTGTGTGCTACAGTACACAACATATCAATTTCATAAGCTTAACTTTAACAAATAATTACTATGTTCACTATATCAATTAGTTATGTATGTATTCATATAATTTATAAACCTTTGAAAATGGTCAAAAAGGGTATAACTAACTTTGTGGACAAAAGGGGGCGTGGACTCCAGACTCCATAAAGTATGTATACTATATGTATGGTATTCTTGCTCAGTATCCCTTGCCGCGTCGATTGAGCTATGTCTGTTTGTCTGTCTGCCTGTCTACCTGTCTACCTGTCTGTCTGTCTGTCTGTCTGTCTGTCTGTCTGTCTGTCTGCCTATATGTCTGTCTGTCTGTCTGTCTGTCTGTCTGTTTGTCGGTCTGTCTGTCCGCCTCTCTGCCTGTCTGTCTGTCTGTCTGTCTGTCTATCAGTCTGTTTGCCTGTCGGTCTGTCTGTCAGTCTGTCAGTCTGTCCGCCTTTTTGCCTGTCTGTCTGTCTATCTGTCTGTCTGTCTGTCTGTCTGCCTGCCTCTCTGACTGTCTGTCTGTCTGCTTGCCTCTCTGACTGTCTGTCTGTCTGTCAAATTGTCCGCCGGTTTGCCTGTCTGTCTTTTTGTCTGTCTGTCTGTCTTTTTGGCTGTCTGTCTGTCTGCCTCTCTGTCTGCCTCTCTGTCTGTCTGTCTGTTCGTCTGTTAATAAGTAAAAAAGCTAGAGTTGTTCAAGCTCGATGGTATATACCCAAAGATTCAACTATTCCCACAATGAATACCGTGAGTGAATTCCCCTCTCCTGAGTGAAACGATAAGGTAATGAGTTATTGAGCAGCTTCCTTCGTTCTAATCTCTGCGATTGTAAAACTACTCATTCTCTCTCCGCCTATACGATTTAAATTCAGTGACTCTTTATTGTACTCATGTAAGTATGCATGTATATATGTACATATGAATGTGCAGCTTCAGTCGAAAGCTCAATCGACTGCTGCCTTATCTCATTAGGAACCATTCATAATGTGATGTGGTCATACGGGGCACACACTGGGGATACAGCCAGTCATAATGAACTCTTTGGTTTTCACTCATAAATATTTATAGACGATGTAAATGGCGGCGGAGTTGGGGCAGACGCGGTAGCGCCACAACTTGTGGGGCCGCAAGAATTACGAATTCTGAAAAGCAATCTCGAGCGAAGGCAAAAGTACAAAAAGAGTCAAAGCGCCTCATTTGGTAAGCCACCAACTAGGCGCACCGCAAGCAGTCAGTCAGGCAAGGGGGCAGTTAGAGGAGAGTGGAGAAGGCGAGGCGGAGCAGGAGGAGGTGTAGAGGGTGGCGGAGGGGCTTGTCCAAGTGGGGAGCGGCAACTTATGACGGCTTCAAACGGCAGCCGAAAGCGGCGGCAAAAGCGTCGCATAAATTGCAAAACGCTTTAATAATTCACCTCGGATCGAGTCGGATCGGGCGATCGATCGATCGATCGTTCAGTTGGTTCGCCTTGCCACGGCCAATATGGGCAATGTGGTCAGTCGGGGGCGGGGAGGGGGGAGGTGGTCACGTCAAGAGAGTCATACAAATCACAGTTATGATTATTGCCACGATTAAAAACTGTCGACGCCGCAGCCACAGCCACAGCCGCCGGTGGTCGCTGCGCGTGCGGCACTCAATCTGTGGCAAGTCGATGACAACGACGACGACGACCACGACGGCAACGGCAACGGCAACGGCGGCGGCACTGGCAATGAGTCTATTCGCCGTTGTTGATGTCGCCGCTGTCAAAGTTGCCATAAATATCATCTTTTTCGCAAATCTCCAGCTGCGCACTTGCAACTTGCAGTTCTTGCCTCCACAAGTTGCACAGTTGCAAGTAGCCCGTTGCAAGTTGGCCAACCATTTGTGCCCCAGCGGTGATTAATTAAACCGACTGCAACCGCAGTTGCAGCTCATGATTTATAATGACGAATTTATTTAGGCCTCGCTCAGCTCACTGCGACTCACATTGATTCACTTTGATTCACTTCGTCTTGCCTCGATTCGTTTTGATTCGATTTCGTTTACGGCTCGCGCTGTCGGCGCCTTTTTCGTGACTTTTTTAGCCATAGCTCAATCGACAGTTTGCAGAGGAAAGGGTATTTAAAGGGGTTTACTGGAAACCAGTATAACTTGTACTCTTAGGAAAACAAGTGATCAAATACGTACAAAAAAATACCCTTCTGCAAATTGTTGTATTACCAAGGGTATTATTATGCCCGGTACCTATAGAGTAGAAGGCAGAAGGAGTCCCACAAACTATATATATTCTTAATCAGCATCAACCGAGTCGATATAGCCACGTCCGTCTGTTCGCCTGCAAGGATTATTGGACACAGATCAAGTTGAGGTTGTTTCATATTATGGCCACGCGCCGTAAAACGATAAAAACCGAATGCCAACCGTAATTTTAATGCAGAACAGTTCATTTTTTACAAACAGATGTAATTTCTAAAAATTTGGCCGCGATTGGAAAACTAAGATGGAAGTTATTTAGGGAATTCTAAATATGTACTGATTTCCAAGCCCCTCCTTGAAAGTATGCAACAAAAAAGAGGTTAAACATAGAAGTTATGCACATTTAAGAAATCGTTAAGCTCATGCGGGTAGTGGGTATATCACAGTCGAGCACCCTCGACTGTAGATTTCATACTAGTATTAAAAGTTTTTTTTTTTTTTTTTTTTTTTTTATATTATTATTAAGTGAAGAATCCGTACATCTTAATATTGTATCTTAACATCACAGGGTGGGGAAATATTCTTAAGAATTACTTTTAAAAGTCAAATCGAAAACATCCGAATCTTCGCGGCTGTTGTTGCTAATCCAAAATATATAGACAACAATGTATGTATGATAAGCTTAATCTAAATAGCTTACATGATATCAATCGATCAGCTGCAATCTATCAGCTTCAATGCAGTATTCCAGGCCTCGCTACGTCGCATTGTTGTTTCCAATGTAATATATAATTATATACTATTCATATACTATGAATACTCTCCAGAGAATCGTTACAGCTATTCAAGTTTATAGCCAATATTGCTCTCAGTGTTTAATATATTCAGCTCATCATCACAGTCTGCACAGTCTGACAATAAATTCAGTCTTCATTCGAACATTTCAAGTGCGGATCAGTTGTATTGTATATGACAGACTAAACGAAAGTCTTGAAAACATGTACATTCCGTTCCTCTTCTTGTGGATTCTTATCTTCAGAGGTGGCTCTGCTGATACTGAAACAGACAGCAGTGAGGTAAGTTCCCTGAATTTGATCAGAAATTGTGTTGAAAGAGTGCCAAGGTGTACAAATACATATAGTACTCGTATAATATATAAATATACGCTCCAATGTTGCAAGTGTATTCGGAAAGTTTGAATAGGGAATTATGAGCTTAATCAAGTGTTTATATACTTAAGTTACTGTGGTGACACGAGATCAACTTTTCAACTTTATTTATTACAATATATAAATTGTGTATTTATTATAATCAAATTTGTTCGCTTGTCATTTGTTGTTTTTATGTTAGCAGTGCCATGAGTCCAAGAAACTGGACAATCTATGCGGATCTCATACGTTCCAAACTGTGAAGCCAATTTTAAACTATGTTGATCAACTGCAAAAGGAACAGCGAAGCTATATAGAAGAAAGGAAAGAGATAAACGATTTGCGTGAAAAAGTTCAGCAATTGCAAATGAAAATATCCGAGGGGCAATCTAAAGACGATCTAATCGTTTCATTGAAAACTCATATAAAAAATCAGGAAACTACAATTTCGAACCTTATGCATAAATTTAACAGCGAATTAGTTGAGCTAAAAACATTAATTAAAGAAAATACTGATGTTAAATCAAAAGAAGAAACATTTGAAGAATCTCAACAGTTGCCAAGTGGTTGCACTTCTTTCGGTGATTCAAACAGTGTTCACAATGTTAAACTACCAAACTTTAAAGCCTTTCCAGTACTGTCTAATAGTGAAATAGCTGGTCCAGGGTGGACCGTTATCCAACAGAGAATAAATGGAAAAGAGAATTTTTACAGGAACTGGGAAACTTATAAGAATGGATTTGGTAATTTCACAGGTGACTTCTTTCTCGGCCTCGAGAAGATACATCGCCTTACTAGCAACACTCCTCACGAGCTCTATATACATATGGAGGCATTTAAAGGAGGGAATTATCCAGAGTTATCTTTTTTTGCGCGTTACGATAACTTTAGAATTGCAGGAGAAGATGATAAGTACAGGTTGCTCAGTTTGGGATCATACTCTGGGAATGCAGACTTAGATAGAATGAGATATCACGAACATCAACAGTTCTCCACTTTCGATAGTGACAACGATGCATACAGTGGCAATTGCGCGACTGATTTCCTTGCTGGCTGGTAGTACAACAATTGTACCAGTTGGTAAGTAATCTGTTGATTGTAATCTTACAAATTAATTGAGTGTGATTTGTATTTCTTTAGCAACCTAAATGGAAAATACTATCAGCATGAGGTTAAAAATTATAATGCCAATTCTTGGATGGGATACTTCTCTCTTGAAACAATAAAGATGTTAATCCGTCCGCGAGACAATTGAAACTTAAATGTTATAAATAAATTTGTAAATCCCCAACATAAATAATACTAATTGAGGTGATTGCAAATGCAGTTTACTAATAAATGAAATATTACTTGAATTACTTGATTGTACTTCACTTATTTTGATATAGTGTTTTGTAATTCTTAAGAATATTTCTCCATCCTGTAATGTTAAGATACAATATTATGATAAACGGATTCTTCACTTAATAATAATATAAAAAAAAAAAAAATTTATTTGTAGTTATCTTATTCAAAATGTTAACTATTTTATTCAGCTACTGATCTGGAGAGGAGAGACAGTGTGAGGTGGGAACTCTGAAGAGAGTAGGGGTAGAGAGTAGCAGTCTTGTCCAGTCTCTGCCTAGGCTTGTCATATTGACTGAGCACGAACAAAGAGTGGCAAATAAAATTTGTTAGTGGCTAAAAAACAACAAATTGAACAGAGCTTCTCATATGCCGGCAGGGCTCCAACCCCACAAATACCTCAGGAGCCCCCCTTGGGAGCCCCCTTAGACCCGCCTCAGACAATTGGACTGAGCGTTGGCGTTGGCAACTTACATAAGGCGAATTAAACGAGCTGCGCACACAAACACACACACACTCACACAGTTGCTGTGAATGTGATCAGGAGTGCAGCGAAGCAGTATGAGAGGGTGTGGCAGGGGGCGGCTTGGAGGCGACCCGCTGAGCGGCCGCCGTTCAAAGGCCCCGAAAAGAGTTAATTTGCATAATTACGTTGGCAGCGAGCGGCCGACTGAGTGTGTGTGTGTGAGTGTGTGTGTGTGTGTGGGAGGAGTAGAACTGCCTGCTAATAGTGGCAGGGGGAGGGGGTAGGCGAGTGGAGGGTGTCGTAGCAGCGAAGCACGAAATGAAAAAAATAAAATGAAGTCGCTTTATCATTTTTAGCTTGCGGCGCTGTTTGCTCAAAGTGTGGAAAATAAATGTATGGAAATTTGCATACGAATTTCGAATGGCTTTGCTACCCAGCACACCTTCCTGCCCCCCCCTGTACCTCCTACCCCGGTACCCCTGTACCCCCAGTGCACCCTCCTATTAGTTTATCCAATGGCGTTCGCTGTTTGGTTAGTTTGTTGTTGTTATTGTAGCCGACCATGGCCACGCCCCCACGCTGCTCGGGCACAGCTGACTATGCTGCCTGTACCACTCCTCCCTCCGCCCCCCACTATACAGGCAGGCAGACATCATTAAATTTATTTATTTATTATTGTTATTATGCGCCAAAGGAAACTGAAGTAGCGCGGGTCGTGGAGGAGGGGGCAGAGTGGGAGGCAGTCATATACGCTTGTTGCTGTTGTTGTTGTTGTTGCTGGTGTTGGATTATTGCGGTCTTTGTTGATTTAATTAATTAAATCGCAGTTGTTTTTTTAATTGATTGACAGATTAAAAACAAAACCAATTAACAATTTTAATACAAAATGACAACCGCATAATATGCTGTAATAAAAGTGGGCGAAGTGGGTGTGACAAGTGACCACATAAATGTGCATATGCGAGACGAGTGCACACACACACACTTGAATGGGATGTCATAATCCGTAATCCGCAATACGCATTAAAAACGATTTTAATTAATGAAATCGCTCGAGGGAAAACGTCGATTGGCGGTCGCATCGATGTGTTCCCCCCCCCCCGTTGCTTAAATAGTTCAAATTAAAGTTGAATAATTAAACAATTACAGTGCATAATGGTGACAATTAACTGAAGTATTAGTAGTATTAGAGATTATGTACTAGTTGCTTAGGCCTGCCCAGACATGACAGCATCTACGAAAAATAAAGTAAATATATAAAAATAAAGTATATATAAAATAATACAGTAAATATGCCAAATAAAACTAAGAGATTCGTAGGATCATTGTAACAATACTCTGAATTATAAAAATAAAAATTAAAGAATAAATAAATACAACCAAAGTACATTGATAGTTTTGTCTAATCAATAGTCTTTCCTAATCCTATTTCATTTCTATAATAATCTAACGCAATTTCTAATAATCGTGTTACTCATTTAGCTTATCAATTTCCAACTATTTTAAATAGGTTTCTTGCTGACTGTATCTCATTTAAACTTCGATTCTTGCCCTTTCCCACAAGATATATGTATATTCCCTAGATACACTCTTTCGCATTGAACCAAATGCACAACGATTTGTCAAATAGTCTTGCGCGATTGGCAATTTCGCGATATTCGCACAGTGTGTTCCAAAATGCGATCAATAAATATCGATCAGGTGACGGTGTTGGTTAATGAAGATCGATAAATTTGCGTGAAATGACATGGGAATCATGCGATTGCAGAGTCCACTGGGAAGATTAAAATTCATACAGATTTTAACATACAAATAACTACTTTCAATTAATAGAAACAAAAGCGAATCGCCGCGCGAAACGCGAATTAGCAACAAAAGAGTTATGCATAACGTATCATCGAATGCGATTTGAATAAACAGATTCCCACGACGAGTTCAAGTCAGGTTGAATTCACAAATACAATATTCGCTCAGCTTGTTTGCGATTCATAATTTCTAGTTAGAGATTGACATCGATGTGATTTAGAAACGACCAAACGGATCGAGACAAGACAACACGAGACGACAGGTGACTCATGAACGAGTACCCAAAGACTAGAACAAGTTCCGTGCGATTGTTAGATGCCTGAACTGATACATCTTCTAATGGTTTTGTTTCTTTTGTATACCCAGCAGCCTTACAGACTAGGTGATGTGGTCTTGAGAAGTAGATTAAATAATATACTGTTGTTTGGTATATAGAGATCGGTTACTGCGTTAATGCAGCTGGATCTCTGGCGCTATGAAAGCTAGACCTAAGAAACTTGGTATATAACAATTACAAATACTACAGCACTTAAACTTGGAGTATTTAGAGTAATATATACTGTCCTTGAATATATAAAATTTAAACAAAATTGATGCATAATCAAGTCAGTTAATGACAAAATATTATAAAGTGCAGAACGAACAGCCGTTGATGATATACTTAAGAATATACTATACATACTATGAAGTCTGAACAATAACTGTAAGCAAGCGATGCAAGCCTCGCTGGGTATTTACTAGTCGATCAGATTCGCTCCGTTTCGCACTTGTCTCTTTGCTGAGCGTGCCGATAACTCAGATGCGCTGTGATACATTCTCATGGATATATTTAGTGCTACAGTTGGCCAGTTGTTGCCGTTGTTGTTGTTGTTGTTGTTGCTGCTGGCATTTCATATGCAAAGCAGTGCCCACTGTGGCATCAACCACAGTGGCAGCAGCAGCAGCAGCAGCAGAAGCGGCGGCGGCGGTGGCAGCAGAACGAAGATGTCAATAAATCTGCCGCTTTGGCCTTGTTTTGCATTTCCGCTAACAGAAACCCAAAGCCAGTTGCAGACTCGCACGCAAGTCAAAGAGGAGAGTGCGAAAGGGAGAAGAAGAGACAGAGGTAGAGGCGGAGAGACAGAGAGCGAGAGAGGGAGAGAGAGATGCAGAGAGGGAGAGCCAGGCTGGTTAACCCGATGAGCCTGGGCAGCAGCAGATACAGTAGCCCCACGTCAAAACGAGGTGATTTAGAATTGTCGAATTTTATTTAAATTGGATGCAAACATGCGAAATTTATTGTAGAAAATCAATAAATAAGAAAATCACAAGGTGAGCGAGGCGAAGACTCCCGAAGAAACTGGATCGGGCTGCGGAATCAGCAGCGGGATCTGCGAACTGGAAACTGGAGAACGCATGTGCGTACTTATGACTGCCACTGTGAGTGTGTGTGTGCGAGACTATGTGTGTGTGAGTGTGTGTGTGTGTGCATGTGTTTCTCCTCTTCCTTTCTGCATTCACAATTTGCATGCGATACAGTGGCGGGTGAAGCAAAGGGGGGTTAAGGGTAGCGGGGGCCAATCCCTACCTGAGCACGAACCTGGCTTCGATAATTTTCTACCTCTGCCGGGACTCTTCTCGGCCTTCTTCTTCTCCTCATTACTTTATTTCTTCGCTTTACATTTTATTTTTATATCGATTTTATTTTTATTGAATCTTTTTGCAGTTCATTAAAATTCGTTTTCGGCTAATAAATATTTCGTGGGTATTCAAAAGGTTTTGTTCCCGCACACACTTTCCGCTAAGTTCGAAGACTCTGAGCTGATGTAGAAAATATAATTGGGAATTAGAGAGAAAAATAATGCATATGATATATCCATATGAATATAGAGTTTTTACTAATTAAGAAATATACTCGTAAATAATATTTATTTATTTTTTTTATTATGGGGGAAATAAAGTATTTAATTAAAATTACAATACAAATGAATTCGAAGTTTTCAAATATTATATATATTCAAATATTTTAAAACTTACTCAATCATTCTCTTAATTTATTCAAGAGTACCCCATATTCGTCTCTTCTTGGTTGCTTTCTCCCTTGATTTGCTTGTTTTTTTTTTTTTTTTTTTGGCTACAGGACACTCAACATACTCAAAATCGATGGCTGCGATAGCAGGAACCCGTCAGAGTGGTTCCGTGGATCGGTGGTTCCTTAAAGCTTCGCTTCGTGTCGTGTATCTGATTGTCGTTGACATTTAAAGGGCCCCTGTTTAATTAACTCGAATTAGAATTTCTGCACAAAGGAAACGTAAGTATTGCACAGAAATATATATGGTATACTCAATATAAAGAAAAGTATATGTACGCTGACTCAAATTATGGTATTAATTGGTTGTTTTAAAATTAAAATATTTTTAAAAACTTAGCTAGAAATAAATTAAATGTTATTATTAATAGTAATATTTTTATTCTAAATTTTATATGATTATTTTAATATAATACAATAAAATATAAAAAGATAAATAAATAATATAACTAAAAATATTATTTATCTAATTTTTTTTATATTTTACTGTATTATATTATTCATTTTTTATTGCAAATTTTATTATATTTTGAGGTTGCCTATAATCAAGAAATACTTTTAAAGAACATATCTTAAATTTCCCCGTACTTCAAAAATTAAACAAATAATTAAATGATCATAGGGCAATAAAACATTATAGATTATAAACCATAGATTATGAGACTGAAAACTTGTGAGAACTCTTCAGTAAATTAAGATCAATGTAGTTTTTTTAGGTAACCCTGTGAAATGCTAAAATACCCATTTATAGCTCCTGCTGTGACACTCACATTCCTCATCCCTTCTGGAAAGTGGAACACGTGACTCTACGTAGAATAGCTGCATGCTGGCATTAGCATTAGTTATTATCGTATTGGGGGCATATGTTATGCATTCGCACGGGGCGTTGCCCGCACAGCTGGAGACGAGGTCGCACTTGGAGGTGTTCTGGGCGGGTTCGGGGAATGTCGCGCAGGTTCGTTGGGTTTCTAATTAATGCACGCACCTTAAAAGGTGTTAAGTGACAAACAAACCATAAAACTCTGATAACAGTTGACGCTCCAGTCATGCCATAGATAGCAACACATTCTACATATAAGAAAGGATAGAGAAAGTGTGTAAGGTATGCGGAATAAACACGGCTTAAACAGGCGGGTCAGAAGCCTGAAAATGATATACGAGATGGTAAAGAGGGAACCGTTTGCTCGTTTGCTCGAATCGCCCACAAGACACGGGTCGAACAGGTGCACGATCGCAGGACGACAGGGCAAGGTAGGGAAGCGAATAGGGTATGATATAGGGGATGGTATAGGGGACTTGCACAATGCGCTTATCGAGTTGTCATTGCGCTGACGCAGAGCTGGAACCCCTTCAATAAATTAACTCAAGGATCAGGCCTGATGCCTCCTGAGAAATGACCAAACATGCACTTAATTAATATCGACCCGCAGGCGAGTCTTGTGCGCGCACTTCCGCAGGATCGCTGGCTGAGACAGAGAGAGAAATAGAGAGGAAGAAAGAGATGCTTATCTCGAGCATTTGTGCAATTCGCGCGCTTGTTGTTCAACCTGGCACAGGTCCTGGCCATGGCTACCGGCATTTAAGCCCATTTAAGCTGGCCAAGTGATTTATGGCCAACTAGGCACAAGCTCAGGCACAGGGCAGGTGGTAAATTGCCAGCGATCTCAGCTCCGATCGGGCACAGCCCACGCCGCCAACTCATCAGCTTGGTAACAGGTTGCATGCATTCCACGCCGCCTCCTATCGCCCATTCTAGTGGGCGGGGTGAGCAACTCTCGGCATAAATCAAGCGTCTAATTAATGCTGCATTGCGACAGCTGATAAGGCGCCAGAATTAGAACTCGCTCGTGTTTATCAATTATATTTTCTCTACTTAATTTGCGTCTCTTTCATCCGCCGACCCTCTTGCAGTCCACTGCACAGACTTCTCTCTAATCTGCATGAGTTATTCCCGCAAATATTTCCATATCTTCTGCATGGCGTTTGCGACGAGGTTACCTCCTGCTCCCTCCCTCTCCCTCTCCCCCTCTCTCTCGTTCTTGGGCTGGTTCTGTAACCACTTTCTTGGCCGACCCAGCCATGAGATTGTCTGAAATATGCGAATGTTAAAGTATTTCTCGGCTCGCCTAATGAATTGTCCAAGTGACTAATATGTTCCTGATTTGCCACATCGGGTGGCAGCTCAAGAACGTGCAGCGTCTCGTCTTCTGTCTATGTAACGCGATGTGTGGGGTGAGCGACTGTACTTAGTACTGCTGTAGAACTATCGAGAATACTATCGATATTAACGATCTTTCTGAGTAATAGGATAACCCAAAATATTTTAGTCATATTAATAATAAGAATAAATCAATATATATATGTTGAGGAATATTGAAAATATGGTCACTCTAAGATCAGTCTACAATAGATCTACAACAAATAAAAATATATAAAATTTCTTAAATTAACTAAAATTGTTCTTGAGGAATATCCTCTTATTTCATGAAAATATGGTCACTCTAAGATCAGTCTACAATAAATCTACAACAAATAAAAATATATAAAATTTCTTAAATTAATTAAAATTGTTCTTGAGGAATATCCTCTTATTTCATGAAAATATGGTCACTCTAAGATCAGTCTACAATAAATCTACAACAAATAAAAATATATAAAATTTCTTAAATTAACTAAAATTGTTCTTGAGGAATATCCTCTTATTTCATGAAAATATGGTCACTCTAAGATCAGTCTACAATAAATCTACAACAAATAAAAATATATAAAATTTAAAAGAACTAAAATTGTTCTTGAGGAATATCCTCTTATTTCATGAAAATATGGTCACTCTAAGATCAGTCTACAATAAATCTACAACAAATAAAAATATATAAAATTTCTTAAAAGAACTAAAATCGTTCTTGAGGAATATCCTCTTATTTCATGAAAATATGGTCACTCTAAGATCAGTTTACAATAATTCTACAACAAATAATAATATATAAAATTTCCTCAATTAACTGAAAATGTTAATTGTAATAAGCTCTACAATATCTGCCAGACTGCGCATTTATAGGGCACTTGAAGAAGTCTCTTCTTCTCAGACTTTATAGCAAACTGATCTAGTTAGATATTCGCAAAGAGCAGCTCCCCTATCAGCGAGTCGATCGCTGGGCATTGTGGCCCATTAAAGTGACGCGACTAGTCAAATATATTGTGGAATATCTGAATGACTTTGTGAATACCCGAGCGACGAGGGGCAGCCCAGTTGGCTGATTAACGTGCAAGACGTGATCCGGGCAAAGGCGTTGCCATAATTTGTCAACACCCCAATATTTTACGAGCACTCATTGCGATATAATTGGAGCTCGTTGGGGCATGTTTTGGAGCTGGAGCTGGTGCTGGAGCGTTGTACATTTCGCTTCGTTTCGTTTCACATTTCGCATTATTGCGCATCATAATGGCCGCCATATGTCTGGCGCGATTTACGGTTAAAGAGGAGACCCTAAGCCAGACAAGTGTTGGCCGGGCTTATGTTTTATGTATCAGAGCGAGCGACTGCGAGCGAGTTATGTGTAGCCACAAGACGCACAGATACATTCACAGATACAGATACGCATACGGAGATACCGAATCCATATAAATGTATACTGTAACACGT
Organism: Zaprionus ornatus; assembly: GCA_018904035.1. Taxonomy (NCBI): domain Eukaryota; kingdom Metazoa; phylum Arthropoda; class Insecta; order Diptera; family Drosophilidae; genus Zaprionus; species Zaprionus ornatus. The sequence continues at coordinate 12,430,386 of JAEIFZ010000002.1, read as the reverse complement.
CGTCGACCAATCCATTGTGTCAAATATAAATCAGATCATTTTTTCCGCATACAGCAAAAAATGTGAGGGCCGTGTTTTTGTTTTTTTTTTTTTTTTTTTTTGTATTTCTTTATGGCAATTTCGAGGCGGAGGCAAAGTTGGCAAAGTATAAAAAAATTTTGACAAACATTTTGGGTGCGCATATACACATATCCCGCCATGGGGTTTTGAAAGTTTCGCTCTCGACCGATTGAATTGAAATTCAACACGCATTAAAGACGACAAAAACGAATCAAAATCCGCGTCTCGAGTACATTAAAAATCGTGCCGTATCCGCGGAGGAGAGTTGCGCACAAAATGCCCGAAAAAAAAACGCCAATACAAGCCATCAAAATGTAGATCATATGTCATTGAGGGTCTGAGACCCCATAATTTCGATGGCAATAAATAAGTTTAACACCCGCCGCATAAAACAAATCGATGTTGTTGCTGCCCTTTATGGGGGACTTCGTTTATTTCCAGACAGTTCGCTATGAGAAAGTCACATGAGGTGGCCATGATCGGTGGAAGGTGAGGATAAAGAAAGTGGTGTTATATATTACAAAGACATTATAGATATTATATTAATATTTTTGGAAATAGTTGTAAGTATTTTACAGATCTATTATAATATTATAAAATACTAAATATTACAATTAGAATTATAATCGAGTGAAAGCAATAAAAAGAGAGAACAAAATTTGAACCAAGAATATTTTAGTGAGATTTCTATATTAAAGTTTTAATTTTTTTTTTTTTTTTTTTATCATTATTAAGTGAAGAATCCGTACTCTATAGTATATACTCTCAATTTCCACAATTCTTTCAGAATATTTCTAGGTAACTTAAGAGATTCCCTGAATGCAATCCGATTAGCAGAAATTCGGCTCATCGAGTCCTCGGCGAGGTTCAATCAAATTATTTGCAGCTTAAATTTCGCAGACATTTTGATTAATTTTGCAGCAATGAAAAAGTGCGAAAGCGAATCCTTTGCCCCACAAAGGGCATACAAAATGTGAGTGGAGTCCTTTCAGGAAACGTATTAAAAGAGACAGAGCTCAGGAGAGGGCGTAGTACAGGTAGAGAGGTGCAGAGGAGAAACAGCAGGCTGGGCAGCGCAGGCAAGGACTCGTCGGATCCTTTGACCGACAGGCGGGTTGACCAAAAGCAGGCGGATACTTCACTTCACCTGTATACTCCCCCCCCCCCTCCTTGTTCCCCCCGCTGTGCTGCATGCTGCATGGGGCACTGCGCAGAAGCAGAATCAATGCTTTGTGCCCGTGGGATACGTAATCCGGATTTCGCCATTCAGAAAGTGTAAATGAAAAATCTGTTTTTGGGCGCATTTTAGCGTGAAAATGCAATATTGAATTCATTTAAATTCAACAGCAGCGCAAAAAGCAATTACACGACAGGCAACCAATACAAGCTGTCCCTGCCCCTGCCCCTGCTCCCGCCCCCACTGCTGTCTCCCTCTCGTTACTCGCCGGGATTTACAGTCGTAGTGAGGGGAAGAAGAAGTTGAAAAAAGCTTCATAAAAATTGCGACAATTTTTTATGCAAAAAACCCGAAGCCAAAAGGATGCGCTCTGGCATAAATAATAAACGAACTGGGAAACAGAAGAGGCAACTGCATCCGTGAGGGGGGCGTGCAGGAGGAGCAGGCGATGGGCAGGACATGTCAACAACAGGAACAGCAGGAGACAACTCATAAATTGCCCGCTCGAGCGTACGCTGAAAAATCTGTCACCTATCAAAAATACCCTAAAAGGGCATAAGTTTCAGCCCCCTACACCCCCTCCCCTATGCTTTTGCGGAGTCTGTTGCCTACGCCACTGTGATTGTTGCGCGTGCGCAGCCGTCGCTGTCAACAATCGATGACAATCAATGTTTGCATTGCATTATTATTATTGGAATAAATGAATAAAGTATCGCGACGAGCCTCCGCATGCAGTGACAATGGCTACGGCTTCCACTTCATCTCCAGCTTGGACACATGCTCCTCCTGCTGCTGCTGCTGATGCTGCTGCTGATGCTGCTGCTGCTTCTGCTGCTGGGGGATTTATGTATGCCTCGCCTCAGTTCAAGGGAATTGTCAACGCGTCGCGGCAGCAGTCAAAATCGGCATCAAAAATCGAGAGATCGGTAACAAGATCGGCGAGCGGCAACGGCAGCAGGGGCAGCCCCATCCGAATACGGAACAGGCATTGCGGCTTAAGCAAACGAAGCCAAATCGTTCCACATTCCACGTCCAACTGTCCGCAGTCCTTTTCCCCTGGCTTCCGCTCGCTCCTCCACCTTAGCTGCCTTCTCTTGCTGTCCGGCGTGCAATCATATTTTGCTTGCTACATTTATCGAGTACAGTGGATCGACATCAGTTGGCAGTTAACTTTATGTACAGTGGTGTGAAATGATTGATGAAAATATACCCTTTAACTGCACTATGTACCCCCTTGAGTGGACAAACAATACTTTTGATATATACAATTTGTATGTATTGCAATACATCTTAAATATGTATGTAAGTATCATATTCCCTCCTTCCTACGATAACTCAAATATTGTAATATTTATTATTACCTGCTACATAATTTATACATAATGTAATATAACATAATATATATATATATTTTTTTTTTTTAATTTAATAAATAATAAATATATAATCGATCATATATAATAGCATGTAATCAATTTAAGTCAATAAAATGCGTTTGTTTATTTTAATAATATATTAGGTATGGTAATAAAATTACCAGTTTTACTTATAGCTGTTACTTACTTCAAATAAAGTTTCATGGATAAATGAACTTAACTCAAATACATATAATACATATAGTATAATATTGTTTTTACAAAATCATTTTGAGTAATTATAAAATTCACCAAGTTTCCTCCAATTTCCCATTGAGCTGCAACCAATGTGCCTCAGCTATTTATGGGTATAAAAAGAATACTTTCAAGAAACGAGATCGAAGACAAACAAACTGCATATGATTGTGATTCTTCACACCGAATACCAACGGGCAGTGATCGTTCAGCTACCGATCCCTACTGGAAGTCTCAGTTTCAGTTCTGTCTCTCTCTCTCTCTCTCTCTTGCTCTCTCACACTTTTCTGTGAAGATTTCTATCATATTTTGCATAGAATGGTTCGATTAGAAAACAAACTTGGTTTCTTTTTCGTTGTGAGTGTGTGTGTGTGTGTGTGTGTATCGAGAGATGTCATACATATGTAGGCACACGATGCCATCTCGACTGGCAGCATATGGAATCGACTTGGATCGCATCGCATCGGATCGTCGAACTATTTTAATATTTCAGTTCAAGTTGAGTTGGAAATTTAAATCGTTATTCGTGTTGCTGTTCCTGTTGTTGTTGTTGTTGTTGCTTTAACAAACACTTTGGCTAATCATGCGAGCGAAGACAATGCGACGCTCCAGTGGCCCCTCTCTGCTCTGTACTCCGCCCCTGGACAGTGCTCCCCAGACGCGCCTTGGGGCCGCCTTTGTCTCGCATTGCCAGACAGCGTGTCGTCTGCGGCAAGGTCCGGGCTTGTTGCCTCATTTATGCAGCAGTCCGCGGGCTTTTTGCGCTTCTGTTGTTGAACAATTTCTTCGACACCTTTTTGCCGTACACTGACGAACGAATAAGCGGGAGCAGGGTAGAACGAGTGCGAGAGGGACGTACTTTGCGCGGTGTGTGTGTGTGAAAAATGGAAATTCCCATTTCTGGCGATTTTTGTCGCCTTTTAGGAAGCGCTAAGAGCAGCCGCCAGCGGACTGAGGACAACGCGATGTATCGCCGAAACAGCGAGGCATCCCAGGCAGCGAAGCATCCAAGCCAGCGAACTGTCAGATCGCCTTGCATATTTCCACTTACAAGCGATGTCCTCCGCTTTGTCCGCAGACATCAAAAACTGAATAATATTTATGATCATTGCGATATTTTTGTTGTTGTCCGTTGCCTATAAGAGAAAGAAACAGAGAGCGAGACAGAGGGACATATAGAGAGAGTGAGGCATACAGAGAGAGAGAGAGAGAGATCGTCTCTCTCGACTTGCAACGTTTCTCTCCTTGGAATGCGGTTCATGTGACTGTCGCACTGATTTACAGATATGTCGCCTGAGCGATTCAATGCGATTCACACACTCAACAGAAACAAAGTGTGTTTTGTGATTGGAAATTGGCAGCCAGAAAAATTTGAATGATTTTCGATTCTTTAAAATAAAAATAGTGTAGTAGAGGAAAAGCAAAACAAACCTTAAGCTGTACAACCTTTACACCACCTGAACCTATACCAGGAAGCTTTCTCGAACGCTGCTCTCAATTCTTTTGAAGATCAGACATTTTACTATTATCGGGTTTGGTCGGCTACCAGTTGATGGTGCAGAAGATATTGTACATCTCTCTCTATGTGATGTATACTTACTTAAAGAATCTACAAATAGTATATTAAAAAAGGTAGATCTCCAGAACAGCAAGACATTCTCAGAAAGTAAAAAACAAATTTTTCGTTTATTTATGCTCCTGATTCTGCAATATTTTACATTTTTATGTATTGTTTATGTTAGTAAATTACAAATTTCTTTATTACGATTACGTCTCATTTGCTTCGCGGACGGATTAACATCTTTATGGTTTTGAGAGAGTCCCATGGCATCCAGTAATTAGAACGGATATCGTTAACCTCCTGCTGATAGTATTGTCCATTTGGGTAGCTAAATAAAAACAAATCATAATCAAGATACTTATTACAATCAACCGATTATTTACCAATGGGAATAGGGACCGTACCACCAGCCACCATGCCAATGTGTCGCGTAAGGACTAGTATCTTTGTATCTACCGAAAGTGTCGAATTATTGATGTTCATTATATCTTATGTTGTCCATGTTTTCGATCCCAGAGTATGATCCCAAACTTTTTTTTAATTTAATTTATTTATTAAGGCATACGGGGAAATCTTGGAGCCCCTTTGTGTCCTTTTTTTGTCTATTAATTCAGCCCATTTGGGCGCGCCGGCTAACTATAGTTAGGTTTTGTTCATAATAATTTTACTACAATAACATAACAATCACAGATAACAAATAGGATTCAAGATAAGCATCAGCTTCTGCTGACCCTTGTCAAAGGAGATCGGGAAATGAGATCCCTCGGTTGCCTTCTATTGAGCCTCCTTGGTGGGCGAGATCTGTTTAGAGCGCTGGCCAGCCGATTTCTGTGGCGCTCCAACCTGTCATGGTATCTACTCGAGTGCTGGTTTATCTCGTCAAATACCGTTGCGAGTTTCAGGTCTCTGGTGCTTCGTACAAACCACTCGCAGCCGGTGATGAGTCTTGCGACCTTATATTGGATAGCCTGGATCCTTTTGATTTGGCTGTCGCATGCCAAGCCCCAGATTTGGCAACCGTACTTCCAGTTTGGTGCTAAGATCTGTTTGTAAATTGTCAGCTTGTTGGATAGCGACAATTTACTGCGCGAACAAAGTAGCCAGTAGTGCTTCGCCACCTTAGCACGTAGGCGCGTTCTGATGTCGGTCACATGCTTGGCAAATGTGAGTCTGCGATCCAGAAGCACTCCAAGGTACTTTGCTGCGTTCGGCTGTGGTACAGGGGCTTCCTCGATGTAGACGGGCGGTGGCGTTCTCCGCTTTAAAGTATAGCAGACGTTGTTGGATTTACTGCTATTGATGCCAATGTTCCAACGTCTTGCCCATTCCGAGAACCGATCTGCAAAGTCCTGGATACCATCGGCTGCGCCGTGCTCGCATCGGGACCTGTAGGTGACGCACACGTCATCGGCAAATGTGGCCAACATTGATTTCCCGCAAAGGCTTACATCCGGCTGCGGCATGTCGTGGCTATACAGGCAGTAGAGCACGGGGCATTTTATTAGATATAAAGATACCACCGAGTCAGCAAACGTATTCTGTTTCATATCTTACACTCCCTAGTATTATAGCAGTGTATACTTACAACACTTTCCCCGATAGGTACGTCTGCCAAATAAATAAAACGCACTGCATAAGCAAATTATGATTACTTGAGGCGGAGCCGACGTCGACGTCAACGTGGTCGCTGACTGTTGGAATTTTTATTTTGTTGCTCTCTCTCTCTCTCTCTCTCTTTCTCGTTGGCTGCGCTCAATCATATTTTTCTTTCACTGTGTATGTGTGTGTGTGTGTGTGTATAGGTTTCATTATTTATCCATATTTCCTTTATGTGCACTTTGTTTTTGCCTGCCGCTGCTACTGCGCTGCCTGCGCTCCTTCTCCTTAACCGTTTGTCCTTTGCCGACGGTGAAAAGCACTTAAAGCTTTTTGTTCTTGTCTTCAAAATTATTTACAATACGTAAACAAAACCTAATAAACCGTATTTTAATGAAGAATGCATTTTCCAATGTGAATGCATAAGAGTGAGAGTGAGAAAGCAGTACTAAGGGAATGAATCTGTGTAGAATTCACACCTGAGATTAACAAGTACTTTATGCTAGCCTGTTTAGAACGGCATTTCAAAATTCCACTTAGAGACTGGATCATGTTCCCAATGATATGGGTATCTATATATCATTCTACATCATATACATATTTACTTACCATACTTACCCCGATGGGTACGTCTGCCAACAGCTCAAGCTGAAATGCCAAAGAGAAGAATAGAAATACACAGCAAATTTACATTTACAGAATAATAATTCCCAGTGAGTTAGTGAATGTTCCATTTATTTGCAAACTGAATTTGAATTATTATTTAATTATGTTGGTGATTTACATATTTATTTATTCCGATAACGTCTCATTTGCCTAGCGGACGGATTAACATCTTAATTGTTTTGAGAGAGAAATATGGCCTCCACCAATTAGACTTGTTATCGTAAACCTCCTGGTCAAAGTATTCGCCATTTAAGTTGCTAATTAACAAATCACAATCAATTTAAAAGATACTTATTACAATCAACCGATTACTTACCTTAATCCACATAGCCCGTACCACCAGCCAGCATGGAAATCTTCCGCGCAGTTTCCGTCTTCCCCTAAATCGTTGTCATTATCGAAAGTGGTGAATTGTTGATATTCGTGAACTCTCATGTTGTCCATGTATTTAATCCCAGAGTATAATCCCAAACTGAGCAACTTGTACTTATCATCTTCCCCTGCTATGCTAAAGTTATCGTAACGCGCAAAGAAAGATATGTTTGGATAATTCTCCACTTTAAATGCCTCCATATGTATATAGAGCTCGTGAGGAGTGTTGCTAGTAAGGCGATGTATCTTCTCGAGGCCGAGAAAGAAGTCGCCTGTAAAGCAACCGAAACCATTCTTATAAGTTTCCCAGTCCCTGTAAAAATCCTCTTTTCCATTTATTCTCTGTTGGATAACGGTCCACCCTGGACCAGCTATTTCACTATTAGACAGTACTGGAAAGGCTTCAAAGTTTGGTAGTTTAACATTGTGAATACTGTTTGAATCACCGAAAGAAGTGCAACTAGTTGGTATCTCTTTACACTTTCTCATTTTTTCTTTCAATTTCGTTTCTTTCTCTTCCATTTGATGAATGATTTCTTTCTGCTTCTTTAACTTATCTTGATCCCCTTTTAAGTTCGCTTGAGTTTCGTTTAGTTTTTCCTCCTTTGATTTAACATCTGTTTTTAGTTGAGATATCGTAGCAGAATTTAAGGCAATGGTTTCACTTTGATTTTTTAACTGATCTATATATTTTTTAACAACATTTTGGGTCTTAATCAAACTTATTTTACAACTCTTCAGACCTTCCTCTTTTGATTTCATGAGTGCTTGCAGTTGATCTATTTCTTTTATTTGAGCTTCTAATTCGGCTTCTTTCCTTCCCTTTTGTAGAATGACATCCTTTTGTTTCTTTAACTTATCTTGATTCTCTTCTAAGTTCGCTTGAGTTTCGTTTAGTATTTTTTCCTTTAATTTAATATCTGTTTTTAGTTGAGATATCGTAGCGGAATTTAGGGCAATGGTTTCATTTTGATTTTTTAACTGATCTATATATTTTTTAACAACATTTTGGGTCTTAATCAAACTTATTTTACAACTCTTCAGACCTTCCTCTTTTGATTTCATGAGTGCTTTCAGCTGATCTATTTCGTTGTTAACAGAGTCAACATTTTTCTTTAAGACATGATTGGTATCTCGCAGGTCTTCGATATGAGTTTTTAATGCAGCTATTAGTTCTTCGTTTAATTTCCCTTCTGCCAGTTTCAGTTCGAATTTTTTCATCTTTTCTCGCAAATTGTGAATTTCTTTCTTATCATTTTCAAATCTAAGCTGCTCCTTCTGCAGTATATCGACGTAGTTTAAGATTGGCTTCACAGACTGGAAAGTGTGAGCTCCGCATAGATCGTCTAGTTTCTTGGAAGCTTTACAATTCTAACAAGATAATAAAAAAAGCAAACAGAACAATTGAAGTCGATTGAATAGAATACACTCATATACATACGAGTATGTATACATATGATGGTAGTGACAGCGTACGTATTGAACCGGTGGCAACGCTGCAGGAATCGCTGCAGGCAACTATCGACAAGATCAGGGTTGCAGTTGACGGAAATAATCGAGTAGGTAAGGTCGTTAAGTTAAAGTCATGTAAGAACTTGAAGTTAAAGTTGTCGTTGAAGAAAGTCGTAAAAGAAGTTGTTGGAAAGGCGAATAAGTCGGTCGATCGGTCAAGTCGGACTCTTCTCGGAAGTAGAAGTTGTGTCGCGCGAATCAATCAGAGTTTGTGAAAGTAAAACTGACCATTTGACTAATTTGTACTAGCTAAAACTTTCTTCGTTAAATAATATCAATAAATAATACATGTACATATATAAGTAATATTGAGATTAAACGAAATACTAATTAAAGCTCAAATGTTCATAGTATTGTTTACTTGTGTAGCACTGTCTTCAAACAAAGGGGGTACTTACTTCACTGTTGTCTGTTTCAATAGCAGTAGAGCCACCACCAAGGGCGATAATCCATAAAAAAAGGAAAGGAATGTTCATGATGAACCACTTTCGTTTTAATTACTCGTTTTTTATACAGACAAAACTAAACCGCACTCGCAGAGATCCAAATAAGACTGAATTCATATTCGGTTTGCGCTAGGGAAAACATATACACGAGAGACACAATATATAAAACACTGGGAGAGATTTGGTCACAAGTCATGTTCAAAGCGTATTCTATATATTATTCGTATATATAATAAACATAATCACTCAAAATAATCAAATCACTCAATTTAAATTTAGCGACCTCAGCCTTATCGCTGTTCTGTGGCAAGCACTTGAATATGGTCTGAAGAGCATTTCATCTGATCTTTTGTGTTTCTATTTATGAAATATAGAAACTACTCTTCACTAAATCAATACAATATATATATATATATATATTATATATATAAATTTATATATATTTAATTGTATAGAAGTAGAAAGTATACAAATTTAAATTGTAATTGTTAAATTAAAATTTATATTGCTTTAAAAGTATTTTTCAACTCTAAACAATTTGCTGAAAATACAAGAAATACTTAAGAGAGATTACCATCTACTATAGGAATTACAAGAGAATTAAGAGCTTTAAAAATGCTCTTGCAATTCTTATGGCATACTTGAAATCAATTCGTTGACCTAATACTCTCTCTCCAGTCAAGGAAATAATTCCATTTGATTGTCACGAGACCTATAGCAAAGTATATGTACAATAGAAACATCGAATTGAAAGCGGCCCTTGGAGTTGCTCAGTTGAATCTTCTGATCTGGAACTGTCAGTCGCAGTATAAAAAGTTGCCCCGAGGCAAGCAGACGACGCTCCCCACAGCACATGCCACGCCTAGTTTCTGTTAAGTTCAATTTAGAGGGGGGGGACAGGGGCGTAGAGTGTGCCCCCTTTTGTGACTCTGGCGTGTGTCAAAAACAATAAAAGGCGACAAAGGCAAAGGTGGCAACTGCAAAAATTGTTATTGAAAATTTATAATTGAATTGCAAAACACACCTGAGGGCACCTCACCTCCCTTCCTCCTTCCCCTCCGCGGGGGGTGGCAGCAAGTTGCCCCGCCCACAATCGACGGGGGCGATGTAATTGAATTTGACGTTCGATTGTCGCGCAAAACGAAATGGCAAAACGAGCTCAAGCTGCGCCTATGGGCGTGGCAGCCAGACAGACAGACATACACACACACACACACACACACACACACAGATACACGCAATATACTTATGTGCAAGTTTTTGCCTGTCGTGAGAGTATTTAATAGAGGAATATCCGAAACAGAAGGATCTGAAGAGACAAAGCGCGGCAGGTTAATGAATAGGGGCGGGGAAGGGATGGGGAGGGTCAAACAAGGCACAGGAGTCGGGGACTGTCGGCTTAGTTTCTGGCAATAAGTAACGGAATAATTGAACAATTATGTCCAAATGTCCGACTGCCAGTCATTATGATAGACAAACCGTGGGGCGGAGGCAGTAAGGGTGGGAGGTTGCTGAAGCGCACGAAGGACATTTATAATTACCTCGGGGTATTTGGGGAATAATTTGCTCGTCCATCTGCCCCAGAAACCATACCCCCCTCCCCCCTTCCCTGCCCGCTTCCTGGGCGTCTTAGTTTTCTGGCTAATGGCCGCAGCACGAAAGCAAAAACGAAAGAAAAATTTCTGCCCAGATTTCCACTCGTCCCCCCGCCCTCCCCCTCGCCAGATCCCCATCGGACCACAGCAACACCCACGCTGACCAATCCATCCCCCGTCCATGCCGTAGCTTGGCTTAATGAGCCAGCTCCCTGGGTCTGACGAAGAAGAAGCCATCATCAGCAGCTTTTGTCCATTTTTTTCTTCTTCCGTCTCTCTCTCTCTCTCCCCCTCTCTCTCTCTCTCTCTCTCTTTCTTGCTTCTTTTGCTGCTTTCTTCTTTTGCTTTGTGCGCGTTTTTCTTGCCCTGCCAACTGAAAAATGTTATTGGCCGCAATTTATATGAAAACTGCGAACACGTACAGACTACACACCTCCCTCCCTGCCCCCACAGACACCCTCCTCGAGTCGGGCAACAATAATTTGGTATCCGCCCCGCAAAGAAAATGAGCAAATTTTCTAAATGAATAAACTTTGCCCACTGTCAGCAGCAGCAGCAGCAGCAGCAGAGGGGAAGGGAGAGGGGAGTGTGGAGTGAGGGAAGCTGGAAAAACAAAAGGCGCATCTCGATTGTCAGCATCGTCGTCGTCGTCGTCGTCGTAGTCGTCTCTGATGAGGCCGTAGAAGGTGGAGATGAAGCTGAAGATAAAGAAATATTACCAACGACTCGAGCCGGGACTTGGACACCACCAGAGGTGGTGGTAGTGGACAGCGCCAGCGTGTCTACGTGAAACTACTCGAAACGTGAACCCGATTCTGAGCGTGGACCATGCTCGGCGCACAGGGCTAATTCTCATGACCTCGCAAAAATTAAGAAATTAAAAAATCGCCTTTGCTGGCGTTCGCTGACAGTGCGGAAAATTCGCAGGGTGTTTTTGGCATTTGACAATTGCTTGGCGGCGGCACTTGAATAATTGCATTCCACGGAAGATAGTTCTAGGGTGCAGCCCAGCCGGATGCAGTGCACACTCGGTGGAGAGTGGGGTGAGAAAGGGGGCACCCGTAAATGGAAAATGAAAATATGTTTGTTTGGTATAGAAGAAAAGAAAGAAAAAATGAATAATATAACCTTTACAGTATAGACTGATTTTGGTGTCTTTGTTTCATCTACTAGACTCTGTTTTCCAATATATTACGTTCAATTTAAAAATAAAAGCTATTTATAGTTACATTTAAAAAGAGAAATCTGAATACCAAATAGAAGAAAATAATTATCATTTATGATCTATTGTACATTATTTACTTAAGATCTTTTAAATACTCTTCAGGTTCTATAAGCCTTTCTGTCTTTCAAATCACTTTATAATATTTTGTATTCTTTTCTTTTCGACATTTCTCATTGTTACCTTTTTGTTTCTTCGAAAATACTCCGTAGATCAATTATACACGGTTAAGATCCCATATTTTTAAAGCATACTTTTTGGTGCTCTGTGAAATTCAACAGATCTGGATGATATACGAAAATATACAGGAAATTAAAACAATAATATCAATCTTGTTTACTCTATCTTCAGCTACAACAACATCCTCTGCTAAATGGTTTCATTTTCTACCATATCCAAAAATCTTTCGTTCCCACAATGCCATAACTCGAAGTACAGTTAAATTCTACAATTTATGCCGTATAACCCAGAGAGATTTGCAGGAGCCGACAAGCCGGAGGAAAAAGGGTTGTGCTTTGCGGCTTATCCAAAGCGAAATCGCACGAAATTATTAGAAACTTCAACGTAATTTAAACTTTTACCATTCTCCCCTTGACGTAGTGGTTGAATCAAGTAGCGTATTATATGACTCGTTACCTTTAACTGCTGATGGAGCGCAATTATTTCAGGAGCTCGACTATGAAGAGCGAACATGACAATCGGCTCGGGCTCATCATTAAATAATAATCAGGGTGTTGTAACCCACACCCCCCCCCCACCGCCCTCATTCCCCTCTCTCGGTTTAATGGTAATTTGTTACGCCTAAACGCGGGCACGCGTGCTCGCACTACCATCAATAATATAGCTACCTCTCTCGCTCTATCCCTCACTTTATCGATAGCTCCTTCCCTCTGGCAACGGGCAACTAACTTTGCAACTAACCGCAGGTTGCACGCAACGCGGCCAAGGACGCCAAAGCATTTCGTGACTTTATGGCTGACGTGTCGCGGTTTTGCTCAGAAGGAGGGTGCTTCAAAAGGGAAGACGTAGTTATAGTTGTAGGGGTAGGCCTGTCAGGACCTTGATTGAGCAAGACACCCCTTGTTTGCATATTACTTAATGGCCAACGCTCTCGAAGTGTGCCAGAAATTACCTGTCCGTTGGCAATTAACTTTTTAACTCATTTCCCCAAATTGTTGTTCACAAAGTTTCCCAGTGCCTCATAAATGGTGTGTAGGGGTGTGAGGGTAGCTCAAGGGGTACCCTCGCGAAACGATCAATCAGCTAGAAGTAGCCAAGTTTGCCCGCAACCGTTGGCTAGTCAACACTTTTGCCGAGAAGGGTCGTGATTTGTTTGCACCACTTGAAGACGCCCCCCCCCCCTCCCTATCTCAAGAAACCCCCTTCCTTGCCCACTCGTGCCTGAGCTAGACAATTGTAGCATATGTTAATTCAAGTGGAATTAATTGTTTCCGGTGTTTAAGTTTTTCCGCAAAGCGAATTTTCCACTAAGCGGCGCCTCTGTTAGCCTGTTGTGGTTTTTCTCCTACACCCTCATACCCCCCTTCTCTACGTCCGTGCACTCTGTTTCTCGGCTTCGATGAATTTTTGACTTTTATATTTGATTTGAATTGTTGTGGTCCGTCCGTGTTCGGTGCCTTTAATGAGGTCAGTCGAGTGGAAGCAATTTCCCTGGCTCGACTTTTATGGTATATTTCTCTCTTTGGGTTAACCACGAGTACGCCAGGTGGCGCCAGGTGGAAAACGGTGCAAGGTTTGATTACCAAAAGCCAAAAGGTACGGGGGAAGAAAAGGCAGAAGGAGACTGGTGTATTTGATGTAAAAGAAAGGAATTTTAGTTTGATTACCTTGATCTCTTCTGTGGTTGAATCTGTTCTAATACTGAACAGTAATAATAAGGCAAACAAAGTACTCAAGGATTCGACAAACACATGTAGACAAGCTGACCAACAAAGAAAGTTATCTATCGATAGTTTTGTAGGATTCTATCGATTCTAAATAGAAATAGGCCTATTCAGCACCTGCAACATGCTCATCTTTTATGTGCTTTTCAAATAAATCCACATACGAAGACCGCATTTCAGCGTCTTTTAAATCTATCGATTATTACGATAGTTACATCGATTGTTCCACTCTCTAAATCCCATCGCAAGTGTCTCCCTACGGTAGCTATTCTAAAAATGTGTCCGCATCGCGATAAATTATTATAATTATAAATTATTTCCCTTGCACAGTGTTGGGTAATGCGATTAAATAATAATACGAAAGTCCATTTGGGCGATTAATGCGCTCGCTGTTCGCTTAATTGGAATTTTAATTAGCACAAATTTATAAAAAGTGCTCCACTCTCGCCGGGACCTGCGCTTGAGCCAACGCCTTCTGTCGCATTCCTTTTTATCCTTTTCCACTTTCGCATATTGCCAATTTTTCACACACTTCGTGGCGGATTCAGATTCGCAATCGTCTGTGATGTGGATGCGGTAATTGTGATTGATTTCGGTGTCTGCAGTTTGATGTGCTTTTAATTAAACTTTTAGTGATATGCATAAATACGTGCAGGCCGTGAAAGGAGTCGGATGGGCAGCGCACTGCATGGATTGATTGTATCCATATCCGACCACGTCGCACTTTTTTTTTTTTTCGTTCGCGCTTCACTTGCGAAAAGCGATGGAAATCTCGAATTGAATTTAAGTTTTCTGTCAAATGAAAAGTAAACAAATTTCTCGACTCAGCGGGGTGGAAATGGATCATTCGCACACCCCTTTCTGTGATGCGCTGCCGTTGATCCGCGTCTGATGTTTCATGTAGCAACCCCCGACCCTCGTACATGACGACGATCCTGGGCATTGTCTCACTCCTTGTTTGCACACATGTCATACGGCGAATTTTGACAAATCGTTACAAGCGTGTTAATATCTGGCCCGACAAAAAGTCACCCCAACCCCGAAACCAGACCCCGAACGAACAGGGACCCTGCCTCAAAGCGAGGCGAGGTCTTTGCATATGGCTAATGGTTAATCGAGGGGAATATCGGGGCTGGTTCATCTTCGCACGAGAAAGCTGACAGTGACATGACAATCGATCGTCGCAGATGTTTCTGAGAGATAAGCGAATGCATTTCGAATGACTGACTGAGTACATGAGTGGAAATAATGTGCTCGACTAACTCTATTACATTTATCCCGTCTATTCTATAAGTTTGTGTTATAGTTATGACTATATCATTTGTTTGCCTATATCGATATCTTATCGAATTTATATATATTTAATAATAATTTCATATAATATCTATTTAAACTATTTCAATTTATCGCTTTATTACATATTATTCATTACTATGTGTGCTTCCTTTGATTTTATTAAACATATTCACTTAATAATAATAATAAAAAAAAAAAAAATTAAACATATTCTATATTAATCTATACTCTTACCAGTCCCGGAATTAAAAAGAAGCATGTATTCTCTAAACCAGAGAAAGTCCTACACTCTTCTGTTCCTAACCCACGCAACTGCATTCGGATATATTTCATGGTCCCCTGCGAAAGCTTTTAAATATTTTTCAAAATGTTTTTTTCTCTATTTGGGAAAAACAAAATAAAAGCAAAGTAAAATGGAAAATGGCAAAAATCTATTTAGCGTAAC
This sequence comes from Zaprionus ornatus, assembly GCA_018904035.1. NCBI lineage: Eukaryota > Metazoa > Arthropoda > Insecta > Diptera > Drosophilidae > Zaprionus > Zaprionus ornatus. The sequence continues at coordinate 12,414,924 of JAEIFZ010000002.1, read as the reverse complement.
TCTCAAACTCTGTTTGAATTGAACTCGATCCGCAATCTGTTTTCAATTCGTCTGTATACGAGTGTATATGTTAAATGTATGTGTGTGTATATAGCATGTTTTCTGCTATAATCAAACAGCCAATTCGGGGCATAGTTTAATTTAATTCCAACCCGTAAAAATCGCTCGCCATGGCAGAACATTTATTTTAATATTCGCAAAAAACTCGTCAAACTTCGAAACGGGAGAGCAGAAGAGTGCAAGAGGGGGAACGGAAGGATATTGGCCATCGGGAATTGATTGAGGCCGTGTGTGGCAAATGCCAGTTGCCCGTTGCCATTTGGCAGTTTCGAGTTTTGCAATTTCGCAATTGAAATGCAACATTGATTTGAGCTGCAGACTAGAGAGTTATTAAGGTGCATCTCGCCCTTTCCTCGCATCGCGTTGCGCCGGCGACTTCTCGTCGCTTTTTTTTATAGCAGTTATTGACACGTAACAATTGCACCCTCCCCCCCCACTCTTCCCTCTTGCTGCTGCCCGACACAATTCATGACACAATTCGCGCTGACGTGGCCATAAAATGGAAAACAAGCAATCCGCTACTGGTGCGATGAGCCTGTCCAGCATCGTGTCCATGCACACGTATGTATCTAGTATTTGTCCAGCCAGAAAGGTCTATGTGTAGTTGTGCATACCCTAACCAGAGTTGGAGGCAGTACGAATAGCTGAAAATCGAAAGGTTGAATAGTTCACTCATTCAATTAGGACTCGCAAGTAGCAATAATCTTTGTAAATCTAGAGTAAATGATATAATATTTATAGATATACATATATATAGTACTGTATCTACGGTCTATTGAAGACAATGTGTTTGTAATACACGTTTTATGTATAATCCAGAGTTTCTAGTATACTTATTGTACTTTTCCTTAATCTGTTATTAATTTCAATAAAATTTCGAGAAAAAAAAAAAAAAAAAAATTTAATTTCATCTATAATGTAGTACTTATCGTGTATTTTCGATAGACTATAGACATGTACTATATGTACATGTATTTATTATATTGTATATTATATTTAATATATTATATTTAATACCCGCTACCCATAGGATGAAAGGGTAGTATTAATTCTATTACTATCTAGTATTTTTAAATAATTATCCATCATATTTTAAGTATAGTGTTTCTTTCATAGTGCATAGTTTAAATATATAGTATATTGCAGTTACCTAGAGATATACTATAAATATTGAATATATTTTCTCTATGCTCGTCTTCAGTTTGAGGAAAGTGTATTCAATGTTCCCCAAGTTCGTCAAGTGTCGTGTTTCTGTTTTTTCTTACAGTTAGTTTGTCCAGTTGGTAACATTTTTTCTTCACTTTTTTGGCGCTTCCGATTGCCGCCGATATTCAATTTTGTTTGATTGCAGTTGTTTTTAGTTCTACAATTTGTCGACTTTTCGCACGATGTTTACATTGAAAAGTCCAAAGCGCGGCAATATTTCAAATCGATTTCGCCCGTCAATATGCCATATCCGATGAAGAAGAACTAGAGACTTCTCTCTCACTCTCTCTCTCTCTCTCTCTTCCTCTCTCGTTCTTTCACTGCAGCTGCAGCAATGACTTTGCCGCATTGGAATAATTGGAAAACCATCGCAAAAGTCGCGTGACTAGAACATTTTCCACTCTTGGGCAAAAAAATTATGAATGAAAAGAGTTGCGAGGGTCGGTCGTGCCTTAAGCGGATTACCATTAACACGCTACTGTGTGGCACGCTGCATGTCGCATGGCGCATTCTCTCTTGGTGTCGCATTCCATGCGTAATCCGAGGCGAAACGTGCCGCGGCTCAGCTTGGCTCTAATTATGAAATTAAATAGAAATTAAAATCACAAATTACCAAGGAAATATGCAGGTTGCCAGGACAAAGTAACCCAGTCGAGCTTATCATTACCCTCCCTTCCGCTATACTCCTCCCCATCCCTGACGCCTTCTCATCATCTCGAGATTTTCAGCGAAAACATTATGCAACATTTAAAAGTTTCGCTTCCGCTTCCGCTTTGGAAACTGTCTCACGCTCCAGTTGATCGATGACGCCGTGCCTCTCCTCACTCCATCTCCTCCTTCTGCTTCTGGTTATAGCTGGTATCTCTCTCTGTCTATCTCTCCCAGTGGATTCCACCCTCTGATGAGCGTCGGGTGGCCGCCAGCACTTGGCATAATAAATTTAATTCCGCTTCTATTTTGATGGCACTTGTCAATTCAAATACTTTTGTTATTTTTTTCGCTCTTTGTTGCTCAAGTGCTCGACAGACTGCCACGCCCTGCTACCCGCCCGCCGCCCTTTCCGGCAGCTCATTGTGCGCGCAAATACTGCGAAAAGTTGAAGGATTTTGACGCTTTAGAGTGCTGCAGATGGGGAGGGGAGAGTGGGGAGTGAGGAGTGGGAAGGCAGGCCGAGGGGTTGCGTCTCAGCCTCAATAATGACACCCATTAGAGGAGGGGGAGAGAGTGAACGATAGAGCTGCTCGCACACCTGCAGGCAAATTAATGCAATTGTTATTATTCTTCTGCCTCAGCTTCCACTTTGCTTCTTCTTCATCTTTTTCTCCTTCTCCTGCTTCAAAATGAAAAGTGGCGAAATCCGAAAGCTTCAGCATCGCCTTACGGTTATTGTATACGCCAGGGGCGTGGCCGTTTTGCTAGAGTTTCCTTATGAAGGGATAATTTACCTGTTTATCCTTGCGGTACATTAGCTTTTTATTTATCGTAGCAGGGTGGATACGCAAGGATACGTATAATATTTGTAGAGTAATGAAGGTCTTACTATATCTTATTATATTAGAGTTATTGATTTTGAGATTACTCATATTGTTGCATACTTTTAGGTCGTGAAATATTGGATAAATTGATTTAATGATAATCATATGATAATATATAAAGTACCATATAAGTCGTAAGTCCTCCCACGATAAGTGAGAGGTTTGGTTCTTATATTTATTTGCTTAATTGCGCTGTTATGTTACTATTACTGCATGTACGGATTCAAAGCCTCAATAAAAATTCAAAAAAAAAAAAAAAAAAAAAAAAAAAGCCATAGAAGTATTATAATATTTGAGATAAATGAACAAACTAATTTTAAATATGACTATTAAAGAAGAATCTTTAACTTCAAACAATCTTCTACAATTTAACATTCTCTTACTCGTAATAATAATTAATTTTTATATAGTAATCTAAATATTATTATCATCAACTTGCAAAATATATTTAATTGAAACTCATTTATTAATTTTATTATAACTATTTGTTTCACATTCCTTAATATATTTTACATAATAAAATAATAAAGTTCTTAATAGTAACAAGTCTGTTCGTATAATAAATAATAGCAGAAATAATTTACTTTTAAAATTAAATCACAAAAGTTAAAAAAGAATATCTGCACTAAAAGATAATAGATAGATAGTAAAACTATGAGACTTAGATCTTTTAAGGATATAATCCATTATATTCGTTCCAAATCATTTTTTTTTTATTTTTTTTTATTATTATTATAATATAATAATAAATATAATAAATATAATATTAACATCACAGAGTGGAGAAATATTCTTAAGAATTACCAATTCCAAATCGTGTTTCGACATCTAAATGTTTCGAATACTATGTTTTATTCAAAGTACAAGTATACAATATACAACTCAAAACCTTATTGCAGGAACTCACATCTTGTGCCCCACTTGAGACGGGACAATGCGCAAAATGCACCCGAAAACTTTGGTCTGGCTTTAAACTGACCTCGAGCCGAGGCTGATTGATTCCCCGGGGATGGACGGGGGTATGTTGAGGCAGCAACTCGACAAGGGGCGAGCCATAAAAATGATGACTTAATATACGAAATCGGAAAACTGATGGATTCCTCCAGGGTGTTTTTTACATGACAACTCGCGATTATTTTACGCTTTAACATGCTCGTACTCTTGTAGTCTTTCCCTCTTTTCCTCTTTGTCTCACTCTCTCTCTCTCTCTCCCCCTTCCCTCTGTGGGTCAAAGTGACAGCTGCCACTTGAGTGGCGGACCCGCGGGACAGACACGCTGCGACAGCTTCCGGAACGAGGACAAGCAACGCGTGGTGTCGCCTCGCCTCGCCTCGTTTCGTTTCGTTTATTAGTTATTAAACGGCGTGATTTATGCCCGCAGTGGAAGTGAGGAGTGAGGAGGGAAGGGGCAGCGGGAAGTTGCAGCTACAGTGGCAGTCTTAATGAGCTGGACAAGGCCAGGACATCTGTGGTCAATGCGCTGCTTCATTAAAACGCGACAAGTTGTATAAAATGTCATGTAGGAAAGAGAGAGGAAGAGCAGAGAGGCGCAGTAGCGGGGAGTGGGAAGTAGGGGGTGCCTGACATGTCATTCGAGTGTCCTACCCACTCCACTTGAACTCCTGACTGACTGCAACAATATGCATTGTCTTCAATCACGTTCAACTTTAAAAAAATGATTCAACTGGCCACCCCCCGCACAGTCCTCACACCACCCTCTGTCTCCCCCACCCCTACCCGGTCACCCCTCAAGGCTCGTCCCATTACTCTCATTTGACTTCGCACTGCGCGTTTTCTATTTGTTTATACTTATTTCATTTTCACACTCACCCTGCCCCTTCCCTTAACACCTACCCCCTCTCCCATCATTGCGCTCATCATGTGCCAAAGCGTTTTCCCGTTTGAACTTCGCCCCCCTCCAACCCTTCGAACTTGAGTCCGGGTTGTCTTCTCAGGTTACTTTGTTTTCCTTTGCTCGCTTTGTTTGTTTTCGTTTTCGTTTCCGTTTCACTTTTCGTTTCGTTTTGTTTGTCCTTTTTTGAAAAACCTTCACTGCAGCCGCTTTTTAAATTCAATTGCGGAGTGCCGCAACCACCCCCCACCCCCCTGCTCAACCCACTTCTGTCCTGCGTATTCAACCCCTTTGAAAGCGCGTCTAACACTCCTCCCCCTCCTGGGCCCACACCTTCCTCCCCCTAGGGCTAATAACTGCACCCTCAGTGGCTGCCTCGACAAATTATGGTTTAAAATTTAAACACAAATTTGTCAGCAACGGGCAAATCACACGGCATGAAGTCCGCCCCGGGGGCCCAACGGGGCGTCAAAGTCGTTTTGTGGGTGTAGCTTAGAGAGAACCGTACATTAATCTTAACTGATTGATGCACTGAACTTTCTCATAGACAAGCTTTATTTGAACATTTGAACATCTTTTATATGACTTCAAAAATATATATTGTATTGTATATACTATATATATATATATATATATTGTATATATACACATGATGTATATTCTTTATAAAGTACATATGTATATATAATTCAAGAAATACACACATATATAGTATATAGTACACACAATATCACGCACTTCATTTCAAGTTCTCTGAAGTAATACAGATGGCAGAGGTCCTTGCCAATTCCACTTCTCTAAAAACAATATGATTATAAACTAATAATAATAACACAAAATGTATATGGCCGAACGTATTTTACAGTAAACTTTAAACTTTCTCAGTTCCTAGGAAGTTTTTTCTTTCTTTATTTAAAAAAAAAATCTAACTAGCACGAAAGCTACAGTCGATTATGCTCGACTGTGATAGACCCGCCATAAAAATGACAAGACCGATTTCTTCAATATATGAATTATATGTTTTTCGTATTGCATAATTTCAAGAAGGGGCTTCGATATCGAACATATTTAGAATTCCTTAAATAACTTCTATATCAATTATCCAATAGCAAACAAGTTTTCAGAAATCATTAAGGTCTTCAAAGTTATTGTGTTTACCATAAATAAACTGTTCCGCATTTCAATTACGCTTCGAATTCGATTTCGATTTAAGGGGCGTAGCCAAAATCTGAAATAAACTTGATCTGCGTGCAATAATTGACACCAAATTTGGTAGCCCTAGATCTTATAGTCTATGAGATATAGGTTTCATACGGACAGACAGACAGACGGACAGACAGTCGGATAGACAGACGGACAGACAGACAGACGGACAGACAGACAGACGGACAGACAGACAGACAGACAGACAGACAGACAGACAGACAGACAGACAGACGGACAGACAGACAGACAGACGGACAGACGGACAGACAGACAGACAGACAGACAGACAGACAGACGGACAGACAGACAGACGGACCGACAGACGGACAGACAGACAGACAAGCAGACAGAAGAACAGACGGACAGACAGACGGACAGACAGACAGACAGACGGACATACAGACAGACAGACAGACAGACAGACAGACAGACAGACAGACAGACAGACAGACAGACAGACAGACGGACAGACAGACAGACAGACAGACAGACAGACAGACAGTCAGAAAGACAGACAGACAGACGGACCGACAGACGGACAGACAGACAGACAAGCAGACAGAAGAACAGACGGACAGACAGACGGACAGACAGACAGACAGACGGACATACAGACAGACAGACAGACAGACAGACAGACAGACAGACAGACAGACAGACAGACGGACAGACAGACAGACAGACGGACAGACAGATTGACAGACAGACAGACAGACGGACAGACAAACGGACAGACAGACGAACAGACATGGCTATATCGACTCGGCTGTTGATGCTGATTCAGAACATACTCGTATATAGTTTGTAGGATCTGCCACGACTTCTTGGGTAGCTCCTACAGCTAGCGGGTATAACAAGACATGATATATTGAATTTACTTTTCATAAAAATAATTTCCTAAAACACTTTCTTGTTTTCTCTTTTTATATTCAAATTTGTATATTTCTTTTATAGTCTTTGTTTATCTTCAATGATTCACGTCCCTCATTAGAGGTTCACCAGTTTCAGAGAGAGTGAAAGACTTTCAAATTTTGTCAGCCTCAATTTACAGGGAGCTAAATCAAGTCGGTTCACACATAAGTCAGAGCAGCGAGAGGTCTCTCGACTTGTGCTCGTATTACATTTACAGTTAATCCTTTTCGATGTAATCCCGCACGTGCGAGCGGAGTTACATGCTGCACCCTTCCCTCACTATCTTCACGTAGTATTCGTGCTTTCTGGGAGAAGCGGAAACCAAAAACGATGCCAGACGATTACCTTCCCCTCGCCTTACCCCCTTCTGTTGACAGTGCACAAGTGACAGCAGGGAGGGGGGAGTGGTGGAGGTGCTGGGACAGTTGTGCTCCATTTGTCATTTTCATAATGGGCGCAAAGTCAGACAAGTCGGAGCGTGTCTGTGTCGAGATATATCACGGATTACCAGACGAAAGAGGCGCGATACACGTGCTGTGCACAAGGGGAAGGGAAGCGGGAAGATGAGGTGAGCTGTTGCCAGAGATCGCAATCAATTGATGCACGTATATTTATGTTCATTTAAGACGAGAGTATTAACAAAACGATCCCAACCCCGGAACTCTGCCTGACCCCAGCACCGACTGCGTCTCCGTTTCCTTCTCCTTCTTCTCCCACTCACACTCACACTCGATCCCAATTGAAAGTCCTGTTAATGACACGTAAACCAAATCTCAGAGCTGGCTTAGTCCGTTGTCAGTTCACGTTGTGCTTATTAAAAATCATCGCATACTTGCAGATCCTTCTGGTAATTTATGCGTAGCACCTACCAGGGGATGGGGCTAGACGGCAGGGGCATTGGGGGTTTGCTGCTGTCAGTTCCAATTTGGACGCATCCAAGCTAAATTGATTGATTTATTTTGGCAATTATGCCGATTCGATTACAAGTTCAACTCGAAGTCACGCGGTGCTCGCTTATAATACGCCTGGAGGGGAGAGGGAAGTGGGGAGGGAAGGGACAAAGCTTTGCCTGGCAACCCACTTCTAGAAAAAGAAAGCACAACGAAATGAAAAGAGCAAAAAAAAAAAACAACATAAATCCCTGAAATATCCCACGGAGCAGAGGATTACATGGCCATGAATTGAAAACCAATTGCGCTTGGAATGAAAAATCACGCTAACAAACACAGCGGGGGAGGGGGGGTGTGAGGGATAAGAGGAGGGTGGTGGTAGCCACAGCAGTCGAACTGGGTCTAGAGCTGGGGCTGCTCCTGGGCCTATTTACATCGTCGCGATTTGGACAAGGGGATTTCTTTGTTTTGGCTCGTTTTAATTTCGAGCTACGAATAAATTAAATCGACCGACAGTCGCAATAATTGCCGGAAATTGCTGACAACGTTGATTCGGTTTTATTCAGTTTCGGTTGTGAAACACAGGACACTGTGCAATCCGGCATAAACCAACGGAGTAATGAGATTAAAAGGAGCCTTAGCTACGTAGCTAAAGCATACTTCCAGGCATACGATCTAAAAAGCAGAGAAAGTTATGTGTAACATATACATATAATATAATAATATATATGATATAACATATATACGTATAACATATGTTATCATCATAGATGGAAAAATCAACTATAAGAAAGTAAAACATATCATACGGCTACAGTAATTTTTTTTTTTTTTTTTTTTTTTTTAATATTGTTAAGCTACAGTAATTGTAAGTCAAATATCTCTGACTCAGAATATATTCAGTAAATTCTGTGTTTCATAATCATAATATATTCAGTCACGAATTTTGAGAATTATATTAGTTTCCTTTGTAGGTTTATTATTATAAATATAAACTTCAGAAACATTTTAAAGCTTTCATATCAAATTATGAACACTAAGAATATGATTTCAGTCTTATTTTGATCAGATCAGGATATACATACATTAGATATCATTAACAAAATTACATTAAAAATGTATTTCTTATACTACATACTTTGTATGAGTTCTCAAAAAGATATTGCAAAGAAGAAAACTGACATAAAACTACGAATTCATAACCATCATCCTCATACCAACACAGAACAAAGCATCAAACTTCTGATTTTGATAATAAACTTGGGCTTCCCATGAGGAGAAAACTCTCCCGTCTCTTAATGCGCACATTCTTCTATGTTCTTCTACGGACGGGCTCACAAATCAAAATAGTCGAGTAATAAATTAAACAAGTGCTAATAATTACTTTGTTGCTGCTGTGCTTCCTGTTGCCTTCTCTCATCTTTATACAACTGTCCAGCCGTCGCTCCCCTATCATCCTCCGCCTCCGACTGCTTCTCCCCCGCAGTCATAGTCCAGCTGCAGTCCCAACTCAAGGAAAAATGTAAATGAGTCTCCAGCGACTAATAAATTGCCAATTACACGTCGACTTGACCGGCCAAAATCGCCGAACACATGAGGCGACCCTCGTAAAACCCGGCAACGGTTCAATCCTCCCCCAGAAAAAGGCCAATAAACTAAAAAGCATAAATTTCTGACGACAACAAATGCATCGGTCTACCCCGCTGCGTTTTCCATTCCGAAAATATTTTCACGCAATTTTTGAAGGAACAAATCAACGAAAATATTTCGAAAGATGGAAAATCAACACGGCAAACATGGAAAATCACAATTACAAGGGTGACCCGGCGGGATCAATGGCAACGACCTGCCCACTTGAACCTTGTCCCATGGCCAATGACCAATTATTGAAAGCGCTGATGGCGCAAATCCAAACATCTGCGACCTCGGCAGGGAAGCGTGAAAGGTGCCCATTAGTTCCGACTCGGACTCGGACTCGGACTAGTCGAGTTCGTCAAGTGTAGAAGATTGATATCCGGTGATATCAGATGTGCCGTGGCGTGTTCCCAACGACAACTATAATTGTAATTGAAGCCATTAGCCACAGTAGAAAAATCGGAAATCGGAAATCGGACGAGGCCTAAGGCGGAACATATGACAGCGGAGAGTGAGGTTAAGTAGCAGGGAAGAATCAGTCGAAGCGGGTGAATGAGTATATAATGTTAGAGTCGAAAGGGGGAGATGCTCCTAACAATAGACTAAGCTAATGATATAATGGATTAAAGCATTTTTTAAAAGAGATATCATGATATTGATGATGTTATTTTTGAAGATATCAAGCACCCAAGCTACCTCGTAATGCTTTAAGTATTTCTTATTTATGATATCAAAATTTTATTAAATTATTGTAAGTAAAGTTATTGTAAGTACTGCTATGCAATTTATATAGTGTTGAAATCTATTCATAGTCAGATTTAGGCAGAATTTTTTTTATATTTTTGTAGATCTTCATTTAAGTTCTATAACTTCTGTGACATTTATATACAATTTTTTTTTTTTTTTTTTTTTTTATTATTTTTATAAAGTGAAGAAATAATATTGTATCTTGGGATCGTTTATATACTTACTGCTAAGGATATTCATGATAATATTACTATAATTATGCCTAGAACATTAATGATATATGCAAAATAATGATATACTGTAACAAAGTAACTACAATATTTTTCAATATTCTCTACAATTTTTATTTTTTTTTATTAAGCAACTTTAAATGGGAATTTTAAGTTCATTGTATGATTAACATCGAGTTAAAAGTTTCCTCAGCAGTAAACCGAATTCCCCACTTACATGTCTGCATATGTATGTGTACACACACACACACACACCCGCTTGCATGCTTGTTGTGCCTCGTTAAAATTCCAACGAAATCACAGCGAAAAAAAAGAATGAAAAAGGAAAAAAAAACGAGAGAAAATAAATAAAAACACAAACAAAATTCGCAACGACTTTTCAGAGTCTTCTTCATGTTTTACGATTTTTCCTGCACATTTTCAGCACGTGTGTGTGCGAGTGTGTGTGTGCGAGTGTGTGTGTGTGTGTGTGCTATAGTCTGTGTGTATTTTCCCAGCTCATTTTTGTATGCAACGGCCCCAATTGCTGCCAGCTCAGGTCCTTTTCCTCTTCGCCCCCTTGCCCCTTGCCATACCAACCCCTCAGGCACGTCTTCTCCTTGCCCCCCCTGTTGCAGGATTGTTGGCTTCTTTGTTCGTTTTATGCCTTTTTGCATACTTTATATATATTTGTGCAGAATTTATGTGCGCTATTGTTTTTATGGCATGCACCCATTTTTCCATATGCCTTCAGATCCGGTTCTGATTCGGTTTTCCCCTCCTCCCACCTACCTCCTCTTTGCCATTCGCATTCGCATTCCCATCTTCATTTCCATTTCCATTGCGCCAACATGGAACGAAATCCAAGGCTGTACAGGCAGTCGAATCCGAATCCTTGTTGAGGGAGTATGGGAGGGAGGTGTGTGTGTGTGTGTGTTGGGGCTGCCTTCAGCTGTGGCACTTGGCTGCAAATTATGGCACATGGGGCCACAGCAGGCGAGAGACGAGTAGGGAGCCAGGCCCGCCTTGTAGTCAGCATAATCAGCCCGATACTAACGTCTGTCTCTCTTCCTCCTTCTCTCTCTCTCTCTCTCTCTGTTTCTATCTGTATATCTGTCTCTCTCTCTCTGTGTGTGTTGCCACTTAAGCTGCTTATGTGGCAAATACATAAAATAAAAAGAAAATCCTCACATAACGAGCATTTCCTTCTGCCATATTTGCGTTATTTTATTATCATTTTTCTTCGTTGTCGTCATTCGCAGTGTGTGAGTGTGTGTGTGTGTGTGTGTGTGTGTGTGTGTGTGTACAAAATGGCGGCGCTTTTATATCTGTCAGATATGAGTTGCCATAAACTGGCACACACACACACACACACACATATGTGTGTGTATATAGCTCTGATACAAATCCAATTTCTGTGCGCCACAATAAAATTCAGCCCTTCGCTCAGCCTTGTGGGCGGGGCAGAACGCCGCTGCCGCCGATAAGCAGCCCAAAATGGCGAACTGCCTTATGAGGCGATTTAACGGGATTCCATGTGCTGATTATGGGCATAAATACAGCGTGAGAGACAGGGAGAGCGAGTGAAAGAGGGGGCAAGAGAGAGAAGCCAGAAAGAAATTTAAATAAACCGATAAACGAATCCCCGACTAAGCCCCAAACGTCGTCGTACTCACAGTTGCAGACGCAGTTGCTCTTCCCCTTCCCCTCTCTTCTACCACTTCCCCCTCCCGCTCCCCTCCTTCCACTTCTTCTACTTCTTCTTGCCTGGCAGATACAAAACTTAAGACAAGCCAAAGCGCTTTAATTAAACTCGCAAAAGAGACAACAAACACAAAGCACAAAGAGAGACTGAAAGAGAGAGAGAGAGAGACAGAGAGAGAGAGAGAGGAAGAGTGCAGCCAGCGATGCCGTTGCGCTCCACATCCATCGCTTGTTTATGACCTGCCGCGGGCACTGCGATCAGATACAATATCTTCACCTGACACGGACCAAGCAGCAAGCAGCTCCAACACTCCGTTCCCTCTTCCTCTTCCTCTTCTCCTCTTCCTCTTCCTGCTGCTCCTGCCTGGCAGTGCAACCGATCTGAGTCGGCGGCGTGTTGACAATTTATGACGTACAACGCGCAACGCGCGGCAACAAAGTCACGACGCGACAATGCAAATCCAGCCCAGAGCAACGACAACCAATGGAGGAGCCAACAGCATGGAAGCTGAAGCTGCAGCGGCTTATGAAAATCATAAACATTCGCCGACATACGCCGAGATCGGGATGACATTCGAGCAACGAATATGCATTTTAATAAAATATCCTAAAAGCCAGATAAATCACACAGCGAGCACATCCAACTCGCAGACGCGTCTCGCTGCATCTTCCTCTCTCTCTTCCTCTCTCTCTCTCTCTCTCTCTCTTTCTCTCTCTGTCTCTCTCTCTCTTTCCTGCACACCTCTTGCCGCTTCTTCTCGAGGCCTTCCCGTCGCAACTCGTCACACTCACAAGCTCTTTGTCTCCCTCCCACCATCTTTGTCTCCCTCGCGACTAATTGAGCTTTTATCACCCATAACGCTTTGTCCTCCTGCTGCTTGTTTTGAGACCTCTCAATGTCAAATTTATATATGTTCAATCGGGTATATATCGGATATATAAAAGCGAATGAGATACGTTATTATATACCGTGTTGCCTTATACACTTCACAAACTGCGATTACTTCCTAAATTATACATAATTTTCCCCTTTCGTAGGTCCCGAAATAGTATAAATATATGGAGCCTATATTTTATTAAATAATATTATCCTTATTGCATAAATACCTATAATATACTTCTTATATGGTTTTGGCGACCTTTGTTTTTCATCACCTCATCGAGCTTAAGGCTCGATATATTTCTATACGAAAATAGGCAAGTGATGATAAGTAAAAGACAAGTAACGATAGCTCCAGTGTCGTGTGCCCTATGTTAGGGTACGATTGGATCCCGTCCAATAAAAACCATTAGTTAATACCTGCAAAACATTGAGCAGCATCTTTTCTCAGAACTACTTAAAAGCGAATGATAGCTTGTATTATATATGGAATATTGTAGAATAGATCTACATATATAATACTCATCTATAACTCATTGTATAAATTGTAAAAAACCTTCGCTCAAATGCTTCTTCTGTTCCAATAATCTTAGGTAAATCCAATTCAAAAGCCAAACCCCTCGCACATGTTCCCTTAATTCTTTAATAAGAGTATGAATTATCTTTTAAGGCAAGTGCCTAATTCACATGGCAGGCAGTGCCCATCAGGTGTCAACTGTCAAAACATTCAAATCGGTCTAGACTACAGTTGCCTCGGGCATTATAATGTGCTTAATGCAGAACACTGAGAGATTCGTTTGGCCAATTATCGGGAGATGAAGGCGAGCGTTGGCTATAATTATGACATATGACGGACGCGCAGAGAGAACCCTTGTCAAAAGGGCAATACATACATATATACAATACATAATATATATGCTGGGATGTGGCCCAGTCAAGGTCCCGTGAATAATGATCTTGACACATTCGGGTGCCAATTTAAAAGTCGCACACATGGCTGAGAAAAGGGGAGAGAGAAAAGGCTGCTAGAGGAGCTGGCAGGGTACACACTCATATTAGGTAAATATAGTATGTATGTATATGCGATATGTCTAGTCAGCATTTGTGTCTGGGGCTGCCTGCTGGCGCTTTTATGGGCCTCGAATAAAATGAAATGTAAATACCAAAATTGAAACCATAATCAACATGGCACAGTGTGAGCATCTTCGCCCTGCGTCTTACAGCTGGCAAACATTTAACGATAACACCCAAAGATATCAAAATCGAAATATCGTTAGACAGCACAACCCCATGCACCACACCACCCCCTCCCCCTCCCTGCACCTTCTCTGGCTGCCCCCTTCGCGTGTGCAAACTGCTTGACAAGCATAACAAACAGAAAGTACACGACGTTGCCGCAACTTGACTGGGTGCTTTCAGGTCTCGCTCTCCATACCCTGCCTCCCCTCACAAGCCAGCGTTTTTATGACGCCCGACACAGCCACCCCACAAAACGACCCCCCCCAAGCCGAGACCCAAGCTAGCCCAGCCCAAACGCCCATTCAACATGGCGTCGTTCTCTGTGCTGTGTTTCCTTTTGGTCCTGTGCGATATAAACGAAGTTTAGCAAATAAATAAAAGCGTTGTGCCTCCCTTTGCCTGCACTACCGCCCCGCCCCCCTTCCCCTCGGCTCTCGATAGCTCCCCGATTGGGTTGCAATATATCGCGTACGTGCTGGCATGCCATAAATACGTTACGATATGTATTTATGTGTGTATGTGTCAGTGTGTGTGTGTGTGTGTGTGTGCAAGGCAACAAAAATTATATTTCTGTTTGTATTTGCAACAATTTATTTTCCCTGCCTCGACACGCCCAGCCGCCCACAAGGCAAGCGCTATAGAAATATTCCAAGGCGATGCTATGCGAAGACTTGCCACCATATCGAGATTATAATGACAAAGGCATAAAATCAATAATGCCTTATCGACTAAGATGAGGTTTCGAAAATAAACAATGGAGCATATACTACTATGTTAAGAGAACCATAATAACTATATAGTACTACATACATACATACATATAAAGTTTGTTGAATTAGAACTCTAGATCTCCGTCTTAATACAAACTAACATTTGATATGTTCATGAAATATAGTATAGGTACAAGAAACAAAAAAGAAAGAAAGAACATCCATATATATAAAAATGTATAGACCTACCAGTCTTATAGAGTGTAAGGTAAGGATATATATGATATATATATATATATATATATATATATATATACTTACGCTTAAATGTGTGTAATTACTTATATCATAGTAACCATTGGCAAGGAAAGATGATGGCTAAAAGATCAGAGCCTAAAAGCTTCCACAGCTTTCAAATTCGTCTGAGTTTATATATCTGATAGATCCATTCTTTATAGTCATTCTTTATACACAGTAGCAAAGATAAATCAGCTTGAAGCTGCCTCCCAATGATTTGTTGAAGTCGACTGCTGGCAAGAAGAAAGAATGTGGCACCTGTCGCTTGGTCAAATGCAAATTTGATGCCAACTTCAAGCAGAGCAGGAACTTGGTAAGCGAAGACGGGAGCCAACCGCAGCTGCCACTCAAAAGTTTCAACTGCAACTGCAGAGTGTGTTGGCCGAAGAAAGATGGGAGAGCTGAAACGGATAAAGAGGGAAGCAAC
Organism: Zaprionus ornatus; assembly: GCA_018904035.1. Classification (NCBI taxonomy): domain Eukaryota; kingdom Metazoa; phylum Arthropoda; class Insecta; order Diptera; family Drosophilidae; genus Zaprionus; species Zaprionus ornatus. The sequence continues at coordinate 12,399,415 of JAEIFZ010000002.1, read as the reverse complement.
GTTCGCAAGGGCACTTCAAATAGCTGCCCATATTTGAGCAACAGTTGCCAACATGTAAAAGGAAAAAACCAAAAAAAAAAAAAAACTATTTCAAAATTCGTAAATGTCTATTAAACATGATGGTATTTTTTATATATTTGGTATGTATTTTTGACAGTTTGTATGCTTGCGGTATCAGTATGAGGGCGTAAAAAGTGTAAAAAGAAATTAAAGAAAAAATATACTAAAAATCAAAGCATTTTACAAAGGTAAGAACACATTAAATCTTATGTATTTGAATACACTCATAAACTACTACATAAAATACATACATAAAATATATTATTTATAGATTGGGAGTAGTTTTATGACTTATAATTACTATTACCTGAGCAATACATTAATTAATTAAATTCAGTGTAGAAACTGATTAACCTTTTTTTTATAATAATAATAATTATCAATTAATTAATTAATTATTATTATTATTCTTATTATTATTATTATTATTATCATTAATATTATTATTATTATTATTATTATTATTATTATTATTATTATTATTATTATTATTATTATTATTATTATTATTATTATTATTATTATTATTATTATTATTATTATTATTATTATTATTATTATTATTATTATTATTATTATTATTATTATTATTATTATTATTATTATTATTATTATTATTATTATTATTATTATTATTATTATTATTATTATTATTATTATTATTATTATTATTATTATTATTATTATTATTATTATTATTATTATTATTATTATTATTATTATTATTATTATTATTATTATTATTATTATTATTATTATTATTATTATTTTTATTATTATTATTATTATTATTATTATTTTTTTTTTTATTATTATTATTATTTTTTTTTTTATTATTATTATTATTATTATTAAATATTATTTATATTGTATTAATACTATAAATAAATCACTTTATCACTCTCAAATCTACTCGATTAGCACAGAGTACATACCGGCCAACTTGCTGTATATTTGTTTTCAGTGTAGGAACTTGGTAAATATGCCAAACTCGTGGCAACACGCTGGAACAAGAAAAACACAAGCAGAGCAGGAGAATAAATAGAAGGAGTAGCACAAGAAAAGGTAAGCAGCAAGCCAAGGGGTGGGGTAAGGGCGCGGGGAAGTGGAATAGCTGCCAGCCAACAAATTTAAAATGTGAAAAGTTTTGCCAGTAGTTGCTGAAAATTGGAAAATGGGAGACGGCGAACCGAACGAACCGCAGCTAAAGAGATAGAACAAAGTCGTCTGCGGCAATGCCGTTACTTTCTTTGTCTGCACAAGAGAGAGAGATAGAGAGTGTGAGCGGAATGGGTGCAAAAAGGTGAAAACAGTGCACAGATATAATAGAGATACGAGATAGAGACACACCAGATACGGGCGAACGGAGGACTTGATGATTTGTTATGGAGCTGCCAACTGCCGCTGAGATTTTCTTTGTGGTTTCGACTTCTTTTGATAAAGCACAGCCCCCTCGCACCCGCCACCACCTGAGTGGTACCCCCACCCCCACTCCAAAGTGTGCTGCAGTTGAAGGCGTCTGCCAACCCTGCGAGCAACTTCAAAGAACGGCAACCAAACCTATCGCCATTTTGACAGTCAGCGGGCGACGCCCACGCATCCAGCCAGGGCGGGGCAGCGGGAAAACAAGGACACACATATATTATGAAATATGATGAAATATGAAATGATATTCCACCCCGGCAGTTTGCGCAATCGCAAAGCAAACACCCTCAACCTTCTTAGAGACAGGGCAGTACTTTGGGCCACTTTAGGCCACTCTTGGTAGATGCCAATGAAATTGCGGCTTAGCTAAATATTATTACAACAATGCCACAAAGTGATGTCAGTCAGTCAGTCGTCCGTCAGTCGTCCGTCTGTCTGTCCGTCTGTCTGTCAGCATCATCAATCAAACGCACTCTCGATAATGCTCGAGAGCATCCATCGAATCATCATCCAATCACCGAATCACCCAATCGCTCAGCCGTAATGCTCACTACGCCACTAGCCACAGAACAGAAACAACAATTTTCCAATTAAGCGACCAAAAATTTGAGCATATGATGATTATTGACGATAAGAGGCCAAATGAGATGGAGCAATCCAGGAGAAGAGATGAAGAAGAGCAGCGCCTCGCTTCTTGTTCTCTCGTAAAATGTGCAAATAAATCGCACAATTGTTTTCCCTTCACCCCTCCAATACCACCCCCGCCCCTCCCTTACTCTACTGAATGAAACTAAAAGTTATCTGCGGCCAAAGCCAAAACAAAGAAACTTTCATTTCCAATTTTCTTGATGTATTCAATTATTTACGCCCTCTTGAGCACAGGATTTGGTCTGTGCGTGTGCCAGCTGCACACACACACACACACACACACACACACACACACACACACACACACACACACAACACACACTCACACATGTACATAATACATACGTGCACAGCAGAGACCTGCAAGTGGTGCCTTTATATATTCTGAATCTATACTAACAATGCAGTCAAACTAGCTATGACCGTCATAAAATATACTTTTGTCGGTGGAAGAAAACATTCTCTCCTTTCTCTCAAATAGTTTTTAGCATATTTTTTTTGCGTCATACTTTCAATTATTTTTGAGTTATTCTACCCTTGCAGAGGGTATATTAATTTTAGCTAGAAGTTTGCTACGCACCTTGAGAGGCAGCTCAAACACAAATTATGTTTTGTTCTGAATCAGCATCTGCAGAGAAATCGAACAAGCCCTGTCCGTGTGTCCGTGTGTCCGCGTGTCCGACTGTCCGTGTGTACATACGTGTGTTGCACGCAAAGTAGTCGCTAAGTTTTGGAGCTATCTTAATGAAACTTGGCATGCACGCTTCTTATTACTGCACGCTGTACATAAGTCGGAACGATATATCGTATAGCTGCCATACAAACTATCGGCTGATTTTTGTTATTTGATAAGATATTTTAACCAAATTGACTATATCGGACTTTTTCTATATATATAACATGCATATAAAATTGCATAGGAATCTGACAACTATAACATATAGCTGCCATAGTAACAATCGGCCAAATTGCAAGCTTTTATATGAAGATGAGTTTTGATTTTAGAAACAAAGTGAGACATCATATTAAATATATACACATTCACGTTTCAAGTCATACTTCTAACAGCATCAACAGCTAATTAGGATAAACTAATCATTGTGTTATTGTTTATGTATTTATATATAAACATATTAATAAATGTAAGTATACATACGTACTTCAAATACGTATATATATAAATTTCTATAATGAAGTCATAAAGGAATTGCTCAGTGGTACTCGTACTTCAGAACAATCTTCACATTCAAAGTGTACGGACGCGAATAAGTGTATACAGAAACCGAAACAAATTACTAAATGTTCTCAAATTATTAAATGTAGTATTAAACAAAGTAATACATCAGATAATAAATGATTTGAGCATTTATACTATATATTACCCATTCATTGAAATGCGTAATTTCTCAATTTTACTGCTGATATTCGTCGTTTTTTTTAACTTATGTAAGTATGGGTTTGAATAATTATCATAGGCCGTTATCAAGCATCAAGCATTCCCTATATAAGGGCTCCTTCATGTAGCAATCGTTAAAAAACACTTCGCAATTGTAATCACCGCAATATATATTTAAGCATCGACACAATGATCAAGAACCGCAATAAAATATCACCGAACAATAACACACAGTTAAAAGATTTCAGAATATTTTAATTTATATATTTTCGCTTGTTTCTTCAAGAAAAAAAAGAACAAAATTCTATTTATCTATCCATGAGAAATTGTCCATTTGGGATCCACTTGAACGCTCAAAAACAATTTTATTCTTTCTATTTGCTTCAAAATCCAATTGAATGACTACAATATTGCCCTTAGAAATTATAAAGACAATATGGATTAATAGTCGATCAAACGCTCTCTTTAAGAATCGTTGTTTGTATGGAAATATTTATATAACATTAATTTTAAAACAATTCTAACAAAAGTTCCTTTCTCTACTTTACAGCTCCTAGCCAAAATGAGCTACTTAGTGTCGATGGCATAGATTGTCTCTATAGCGAGTGTGACGGTGATATGCCAGTTATTACTCCATCGAAAGACTCTACTGAGCTGAAGATGTATGAGTCCTTTGTGCTAGAATGTGATGCTAACGAAGCCATCGAGTGGTGGTATAAGGACGAGGGAGTCATGAAGAGTTGTGATTTTGAGAATATCAATGATCACCAACGACCCTTTGGCATCAGACTGCAACTGGAAAATGTTACCTTTGAAAATCAGGGTTCTTATTTTTGCATCAAGAGCTCGCAGGCTCCCCATGCTGACGCGAAATGGTCAGAGGATATGCTAAGGGAACTGGTTAACAATAAAGAGGCCAGCACTATCTTCATTTTTGTGACTGACCCGAACGATGACCCGAACGATGACCCGAATGACGACCCGAACGATCTGGAAGCCCCTGAAGAGCTAGAGCCACCTTGCACACCTTCCATCTCAGAGCCGGAAGTTGTGTTACAAATCAAGGAAAATGTGAGTCTTACGCCGATGTCAATTACTAATATTTCCATCGTGATGAAATTATCTTCTCATATTATCATGGAGAATGAAAAATATATAAATATGAGCTAAGGAGATTCCAAATAGTTTCTACAAGTTCTTAATATTTCACCCGAAGAAGGGATTCATACGAGTATTTTATGTTACATTTCTACATTACCATTAGACCTGCTTTCAAGCTCACCACAATTTGTGAAATTTTAATTTACAAATCTTTCATATACAGTAAAAATCGTACAAATCTGATAACCGAATACTGACTAAAATAATAATAACATTATGTTCTTGTCACAGACGATTTACAGTGGCAAAAGCAATCGGTACCATATCAAACAGAATCTAGTTATAGAAATGAGCGTTTTCGACGAAAGCGGTAAATATTATTGATATTAATATAATATATAATATTGTATATATTTTGAAAAATCACATGTAATGAATTAATCAATACAGAACAAACACATTTGTAACCGTACAAAAAATATCCTTGAGATCCCACACAAATTTGATAAAATATGTTAAACATAATAAATATCTACATTCCCTCTGCCCAATATAACAGAAGCAGATTATGAATATATCAAGCCGATCGAAAAATCGGATACGCACCGATATGTGCTCGAGGGCAAAACATTCGAGCTAATTTGCAAGGTGTCCGCACGTAATGGCACTCTCTACATTATAGATTGGATATGTCCTGACCAGATTGATAAGGTTGTTTGTGCTACACTGAAAACAGTTGCATTTGAATACACAGATTTGAATCTTTTGCAGAGTCGAGTCAATATCACATATTCCCGCAGTGACGAGATGGCTCGCAACATACTGGTTGTCAGAGATGCCAAGTACACCGACCAAGGCTTATACAAATGTGTGGTCAACTCAAATCAACCGCTTGAAGAACACTCGTGCTTCAATATAAGTGTCATACGTAAGCTAAGACATCTACCAATTCAGCTACAGATATCTTAAAATTCTATGACCTTATAGATCCAAATACAATCTATCTACAGCTGGCGAGTCCTTCGGAAGAATATACGTTAAGCGAGCCTGCAAACAAAACAATACTGCTGACCGCCAACTTTAAGGGGTTTCCACCACCTTCGTTCAAGTGGTACAAGCCCAACGGAATCGAGGTCGGGAAGACTGAAGAGAATCTGAAAATTATCTATACTGAGAATAGCATAACACTGACGATGGTCAATGCTCAGCTGAAGGATAGTGGCATCTACATTCTCAAGGGCACTAACGACTACGATACCAAACAGTTGTCATTTGATGTTAGCGTCATCTCCCCGCCCGTCGTTAGTATGGATGATGTCTATGTGATGGAGGGCAGAGAAGCGCATCTTAAATGCACCGTGCTGTCGTACCCCACTGCCGATGTGACCTTCCACTTCCAGCCCTGCAGTCTAAAGCCACGTTGGCCAACCTGTCAAACGCCCTCACAAAACTTGAGTGTAAGTTCATCTTTAATATATGTATATCATCTACAATACATCAATTGATCACATCACACAGATCTCAAATTTTATATTTATTGTAGTTATAGTATATTGATTATTCAGTCTCCTCATCTTGATTCGCCCAACAGTATATAAACAATCCAACACCAGGTCAACTAAGCGTTGAGTATGTGCACGAAGCGATCTTTACTCCGACCGAGCCGGGCTATATCATATGCGTGGCGAAGAACCTCATTGACAACAGCCCATTCACTACTCAGACTAAAGCTCATTTGATTTTGAGTGATATTACCAAAAACTTGACTATCGTTGGCCTTGAGGGGAACCTGAGTTTACCCGTAGGAAATGAGGAGACCTTTACCTGTGCAGCCCTAGCTTACCATTTCAATGAGAAGATGGAATGGTTATACAATAACACACCCATTGTGGAAAGCAATGGTCAGTTTAACGATGATTTTATTGATTGATCATTAGATTGCAATAATTTTAAGTCTTTTATTTGCTTTGCAGGTATTACCATAAGTACGACCAGCACGAAATACTCGTACAAAAAGATACTTAAGTTCAATTCAATGATTGCCCAGAATCAGGGCACTTATACGTGTCGGGCGTGGTACATAAATGAGTCACTCAAATTCGAAATGAGAGAGATCAATGTTTATACATACGAACCCATGGCCCCCCAACCAGTACCAGGCGTTAGCGAAACTTGGATGTGGGTGTGTATCATCTTTATCTTGTTTCTTGTGGCACTTTGTGCATTTCTGGTCGTACGCTATCGCAAGGAACGGAAGCGTCATCTTGCGCCAAAACCAACCGGTTTAGCTAACTTCAAGGAAGGTACCGTAGATCGTATCAATCCAGCCTTGTCATGGAATGAGCAAGCTGAACTACTGCCCTACGATCATAAATTTGAATTCCCTCGGCACAAACTGAAGCTTGGGAGGCGACTGGGTTCCGGTGCCTTCGGTGTGGTCCTCGAGGGCGAGGCTCAAGGCATACGAAACGATGAGATCAAATCAATGGTGGCCGTCAAAATGGTCAATAGAACCGCAGACATTGAAGAAGTGCGGGCACTTGCTTCCGAGCTAAAAATCATGGTGCACCTGGGTAAACATTTGAATGTCGTTAATCTTCTAGGCGCAGTAACCATAAATATTGCGAAACGTGAGACAACGAACGTTTTGTTCAAGTCGTCAGCTTAGTCTAATCAATTTATTATTTCGCAGGTGAATTGATGGTGATTGTAGAGTATTGCCGCTTCGGGAATGTCCAGAGTTTTTTGCTGCGCAATCGGAAATATTTCATTGATCAGATCAATCCGATCAACGATCGCATCGATGCCGAAATAACGGCTCAATGCATTCCCGATAACTTTCATTTGCAACAGTAAGTCGAGTCCATAACTTATAGTATACTTTAGGTATGCCTGCTAACAATTAATTTAAATGTAATTCAACTCTCTTTGAACCATATTTGAAATTCTTTCTAACCTTACTGCTCTCTGTATTCATCCAGTGATTATGTTAATGGATGTGGTGTAAGTGATGGTAGTGGCATAAAGTATGCTGACGTTGGTTTGCCGAACCATCTATATATGAATCACATAAATGATAATATGATGACAGACAACACTAAGGCGATGGCTGTGGCTACCACCGATCTGGTCAGTTGGGCCTTCCAGGTGGCGCGTGGCATGGATTACTTGTCATCGAAAGGCGTACTACATGGTGATCTTGCCGCACGCAACATTTTGCTCTGCGAGAACAATGTTGTCAAAATCTGTGACTTTGGTTTAGCACGCTCAATGTACAGAAGAGTCGACTATAAGAAATCAGGTACTTAATAAGCGATACTTTTGCAAACATATAACTTAATCTGCTTCATTTAGTGGGCGGTAAGCTGCCTATCAAGTGGCTAGCGCTAGAGTCGCTCAACGACTTAGTGTTCAGTACGTACAGTGATGTCTGGTCCTTTGGCATTGTCTTGTGGGAGCTGTTCTCGTTGTCCACGGTACCCTATCCTGGCATCGACCCCAATCACGAGTTGTTCAAGAAGCTGAAAGATGGATATCGAATGGAGAAGCCACCATACGCAAACCAAGAGATCTACGAGATCATGCTGGAGTGCTGGCAAGAGAAGTGAGAAATCTATTTGGGGATCACCTAAAAAAAAAGCAAACTCTAATTGCATTGTCTCCCCACAAATAGCCCGGACAAGAGACCGTTGTTCAATGTTTTAGAGCGACGATTTGCAAATATGTTGTCGGAGGATGTGGTCGACGTAAGTTAAGACTGATCATGTATTGTAAATACAATTGAAATTATAAACAATCTTATATACATAGCACTATCTCCATCTTAACGTTCCCTATATGCATGCGAACGTTGAGTACATGAAGTATTCTTCAACAGATTATCTGTTAATGACGGGACCCCCAGAGGTTAAGGGACCTAAATTTCCCTATATGAGTGAGTACAGAGATTTATTTGCTATGCCCCACATGCGCACACTAACTCTTAACCGATATCCGCAGGAATTCCTGAAGCGCCAATTGGTTATCTGCAAATGAAGCGAATTGAACCTCAGTGTTGTCACCCACAGGTCCCAGAAGAGGCTGCGGAAACCACTGAATAAGCATCCGCTCAAGTTTATATCTGAACAACAAATTGAACCGGGCGAAAGTCGCTGGCGCAGCACCACTGACTTCTCAAATCAGTGTTTAACGACAGTAATCAACTTATATTTGTTCCATGCTTAAGTTATAGATCGTGCCATCAAATGTATTATTTATGTAATGATTAAGATTTGCACCAGGCAAAGTATAGTCAATGCCCTAAGTTCCCTATTCTATTCGCCATACCTCTTGGCTATGTTGGGATGCTTTGGGTCCTTGAGCCCATCTTCCATAAGCGTGCGTATACTTTTATGCCTCACCAAGTACCACTTATACAATCTACAAAGTTTTTTTTACTGTTTTCCTGGGATAACAAAAACGATATGAACGGTTTCTGTTCAGTTCGATGTTGAGCAAAATCCTCTAATCTGGTAGAAATACAACGGAATAAATAATTTATAACATATCTATTAAAACTATGAGAATCATTAACGTTCTTAAATTGAAGTTGATTTTAAATTTGAACGTAGTCTGTTTTCAATATCAAGTATTTTCTTTTTCAACTCTATTAGCTTATTTTTGGCACGAAACATTTCAGCAGCCCGAATGGATTCGTTTCGGTGAAACACTTGCTGCAGTTGGCTCAAAATAATTCTTTCCTTCAGTATGTTTCTTTTTCGCATTGGCGGTTTGCACTTAAACTGTGACTTGGGCTGCACAATTGGCTGCTCGCATGAGGTAACAGATTCGTTTTGTATGCATGGCTAGTAAAAAAAAGAGTTTTGTTAACAATTAACAATAAAATGAATATAAAACAATTAATAATCACCTCTTCGAGCTCAATTAATTCAACTTTGGTTGGCGCAGTCCCATTTGTTGCTAGAAGAACATTTTTTTATAGAATCATATGCTTAACAATATAAACGTTTTCTACATACCGTCAATTATGTTTAATATGTCTTTTTCCATCATATTTAAAAATTCAGATTCAACTATTTAATTAGCAAAATGTTTGCATTCAAAGTTGAATTACATTTTTTTATATTCCAGGGCTACATGCAATTTAAAAACCCTAATAAACATAACTTGGCACGAGTTGGCAGCACACAGCATGGCAGCACTTTAGCATTCACAATGAGCACCAACGCAAATCGAACGGTCACATTGCAATCAAGAATCTAAAGACGCATGCACGGCGTTTCTTCTCTTCTTGGTAAATTTGTTCTTCAATTAGTTAGTAAACAGTGATCTATTTAAAATGACTTGAATAACTCTGAGACTACAAACCATCTTTTTTTTTTTTTTTTTGAAATTTTTTTTGGCACGTGAAAAGTATATTTAAGTAATTAGCTGCTAAGTGAAACAGTGCAACTGCTACAACAACAACAACAACAACAAATGAGGAGAGGAACGCCAGGCTTTAAAATAATTGCAAAAAACCGGTGAAAAAATACAGTACAATTGTTGAATAACATTGTAAATATATAACATATATTGCTGGATAATTGTTAACGTCACGTGGCATAGCAGCAGACGACAACACACAACAGTTTGGCCAGCGGAGCCGCCGCCAGGGCTGTAAACAAACCCTCGACGTTTGTACAGTCTCATACACACACACACACACACACATATATAGGCATACAAGAACCGGCAAAACAACAATGGAGGCGCAAAGGGTTTACATAAAGATCATGCGAATGGCGCTAAGGTCTACCAAGGACATGTCCCAGCGGCGCCTCGAAGAGCTGAACTCTTCCCTTGGCCATCTGCGGCAACTGTTGTCGTGTGTCGTCTGCTGTCAACTGCTGATGGATCCGTACAAGCCAAAGGGACGACTCTGTGGTCACCATGTCTGCCGGCTGTGCCTGCGTGGTCGCAAACGTCTTCTGCCAGGTTGCTCTGATTGCCTGGATTGCTTTGACTTCAGGACCTATGAGGAGAACAAAGCGATGGCCGTGCAATTGTTGTGCTATAAAACAATGTGTGTTCATCTGATGCAATCCTCGCTATACGTTCAACTTGTTGGCCGACATCCAGATCTCTTTCATGACGTTCATAGGCCACGCATCAGGCTGCCCGATAAGTCAACTCAATGGTTCATTCAGGAGGGTGCCAGATATGATGATATGCGCGATACGTTCTTAACCCAGCCGGAGTTGCCGTTTCCGAAGAACATGCCCGTCTCGCTGCCAGCCGAAACGCCGCCCACCACGGCAGCAACAACCCCAGAACTACCCTATGAACAGCACATGCCTGAGCAGCTATCGATCACGGACATTGAACTGGAGGCTGCTGCGACGGCGGAGCAGGCACACTTCACACATCCGCTACCCATGATGACAGCTGCTGGTGCACGCATGTTGCCGCAACACAGTCATCACATTGCCCCACAACCGCAGCAGCTGCACCACCACCAGCAGCAAGTGATAATCCCAACCGGATATATTGCTGAGCCCACGTGGTCGGAGCAAGTGGACTTGTCGGGCGCGTTCCCCAACTACACCACATATGTGGTGCCCACTGGCAGTGAGCTGCACATGCCGACAATTGGTCAGGTGGTACAGATACCGCAACAGGAGTTGGTACAAGCAACGCTAGAACCTGCCGCATTGACTGAGATCGTGCCCACCTACAAGCGGCGACATGCCGATATGATGGCCGAGGAAATGGAGCAGCAGCAGGTTGAGGAAGTAGTAGCAGAAGAATTGCATGAAATGCAGCAGCCGGAGTCATCTTCAATCAGACAGGCGACCTACAAGCGGCGTCATGCCGACGTACTGGCTGAGGAAATGGAGCTGCAGCAACAGGAGGAGAAGGAAGAAGCAGAAGCACTGCGGCAAATGCAGGAGCAGGAGTCACCTGCAATCAGACAGGCGAGTAAGCGCATAACTCGTCTCAACGCAAAGCCGACCATCATATCGTCAGTGCAGGTCAAACCACCAACAGCCCCAGCTCCAGTTGCTGCAGCACCAGTTGTTCCTAAAGCGGTAATTGCACCTAAAGCTGTCTCCCCTTCTAAATCGACAAAGGATGAGGAGTCGCCCGAGCGAGAATTGAAGACAAAAGAATCGCGCAAGACACGCTTCTGCCGCTGTGGTATGTCACGTGTTCCTGGTCCAGCCACCTGCCGCAATGGACGTTGTATTTGCTACAACGCTGGCTTCTCCTGTGAAGGTTGCAAGTGCATTGGCTGCAATAATCCGCATACGTATTTAGGCGATTCCAGCGACGAGGCTGAGGAGGAGGAGGAGGCGCAGGATGAGGAGATGCTTGATGACCTAGTCGAATCTTCGGCACCAGCAACTAGAGAACCAGCAGAAGCTGCGCCTGCCGCAGCGACACCGACACTGGTGCCGCTGGATAATCTGCAGCAGTCGCAGCTTCCGCTGGTGGTCGTGCAAAACGAGAGAGGCGAATATCAATGTATGTACATAGATACTCTCTACAGAGTGTCTGTCCATTTGATGCTTCAATTTTATACTAATCACTTTCCTTACACTACAGATTTCAACATGTTCAATGGCTCTAAGCCACTGCATCCCACTCTGGCTGGCTTTGAGCCTGTGCTGCTGCCGAACATCGATGGCAAAAGCTCAGCGCCTCAAATCGCTTATATGATGCCGCAAGCGTTCAATCCACAACCACAGCAAACACAATTATCCCAAGCACCGTCGGCGCCAAAGAAATACAAAACGAGCGTTGCAGATCCGGCGCCAACTCGTGTGGGTTCCACATCAGTGGATGGTCTTGTCAGTGGCGGTTGCAGGACCAAAGCTGCCGCCGGCGACAGCATCGACAAGGCTGACAAGGCGCATTCATTGTTCGAAAACATAATGTCTGGCTCAGATGATTTGTAAGATAACCATGCTATATACTGCATCAGCTTAGCATCGCTGGCATCTCTCGTGTATGTGTGTGCGTGTTTGCATAGTCGTCTCTCTGTTATGTATTCCTAGCCTAGTTGTCATGTATAGCTTGTCGCGTCTTTAGGTAGAGCAACTCTCACTTGCATTTATTGTTTATATTGCCCCTGTACCTGCGGTTGATCCCGTCTACCTACGTACGCCATATGGTGGGCAACACACACAGGTACAGGGGCATCCTTTAGTCAGGCATTAACCTTTCACATTATCGTCATTTCAGATTTTGCATAAGTTTTATGATTCTTCAAGGTTTAACCGATGTCACTGTACGCAAAAATCGACAGATGTATTTAATCTTCTTCTCAAAATTGAAATTATTTCCCACTCTTTCTCTTTAAGTGGTAATTGCACTATACGTGTATATGGAAAAACGATCAGTGCATGTGTGGAAATTTGGTCCCGCAGGCTCTAAAAACAGCAATAGTCACTCACATTAAGTCTCGTTCAACGAACAACGAAACCCGAAAGTATCGGAGAAAATAACCATATAAATTTATATGCTTCCTTTTATTACTGCGGTCACTGTAAACCAAAAAAAAAAAAAACATTTTTTTTTATAGCAATAAGACAATTTTTTTCATATTTATAAGACAATTTTTTTCATATTGATAAGACAATTTTTTTTCATATCTATAAGACAATTTTTTTAATAGATTTAAGAATCATATATATATACATATATATATTCATATATATATATATAACCATATATATGTTATATCTGTATTGTAATGTGTATATTATTAAATATACTTTTTTTTTTATTATTTTAAGTTATTGACATAAGTTACATACCTTTTTTTTAGCACGAACCCTTTTTTTTTTGGCACGAAACACTTTTTTTGAGCACGTGAAGAAACCCAATTTTTTTTTCTTAATTTAAGATTAATTACTACAATCAAATTGCAATAAAGCTGATTATATATTGCATTGGTGACATTGTCTTTATTTTTATTATATTTGGTAATTATAACGAAAATATTACAGACAGAAGAAGAAGGATTATCCAACTGAATTTATATAATTTTGGTCGTTTGTACAGATGCCCAGATTTTGAAGGCTAAGATCTACGACTATCCAATTTGATATCAATATGTCCATTAATTGAACGCAGAGCAAGTTCTTTTAAGAATTTGGCCACGCTCCCTTCCGCTCCCGTAAATAAAAAAGTTATTAAAAATTTTTTCGCGACAAATAACCAACTGTCCCTGGTATGTACGTAACTCCACACTCCATAAAGACCTCAATCTTCACACAGTTGTGGCACAAATTGGGAGACACACAAGTCGATACAGTGACAGACTACGGAGACATAGCAGTGTTCTTGCAAGACGTTTTATCCCCGCTCGACCTCTGAGGCGACTCAAACGGCAAGGCTTTGCCAAGACACTTGGACAACAATAAACACTTTTCACCTATGTTCCTACATCACTTACTTTAATATAGTGTTTGGCAATTCTTAAGAATATTTCTCCATGTGATGTTAAGATACTATATTACGATGTACGGATTCTTCACTTATAATAATATATAAAAAAAAAAAAAAATTAAAATTTTTCGTGTGCACAATATATCTTTGTTTCGGTCGGTTGATAAACATAGAAGAATTTTTTTTTTTTTATTATTAAGTGAAGAATACCATACACAGAATTGCGAACTGTATGCAGTAAACGAATAGAGTTTTCAGGTGCCGCCAATAAGTATGCAACATATTATATGCCAAACATAGATGTTACAAATTATCTGGTATATAAGAGTCGAATGTGCTCGACTAGCTTTTCTACTACTAGTTCGCAGATAACACTTCGTATCTACAACTTCTTCCAAGTTGCACGCTCTCTCCCTGTGTCACGCACTGTCTCTTTCTCTCTGTATCTCGAGCTGCCACACTCTTCGTGTTTGTCGCGGCTTGCGATCTGAGATTAATCGGCTCTCGCGCCTGTGGCGACTCTTGTGCGCCCTTTTGATAAGCTCTGTGCGTGAAGTGCCTCATCTCATCATTATCTGTTGATTAATTCGTGCGACAGTCGTCGTTTGAAGCCTGAGCCGAGTGGAGGCTAAGCATCCGCCTGTAAGTCGTTGCTGTTGTTGTTGTTGTTTGATGCAGCTGCTGATAAGCGGAAATAAAAAATATAAAAGTTATATATAAAACAGCGAAAATACCGTAGATGAAAATGAAGCTACAGATAATCCTGCTCGCAACGATCTTAGCTCTTGGCAGCCACGTGCAGGCGCAGGATGACAATTATGGTGAGTAAATTGCTGTGGGTTCTATGTGTCTGTCTGTGTGTGCGTGTTTATGTGTGTGTCTGTATATGTGTTTGTGTGTGTGTGTGTGTGTGTGTGCAGAGATTAACTCAATGATCGGTTGAACCTTGTCACCCGCAGCAGGCAGCGAGACGGATGATGATGCGCAGAACAAGATCGAGGCAAGCAAAAACGGAACAGCCGCCCTGATCTTGATGATGTTGGATCACTACAAGCAAAAGGATCCCGTTGGCATACCCGGTGCCCCTGTAGAGGATCCCATGGTGGCGCCCGACATGGCCAAGAGCATAGGCATGGCCAATCTGAACATGAAGAATGTCAAGGCCTACGGACTTTCCAAGTTTCGTGTGGAAAACATCAATGTGGACTTCAAAGAGATGAAGGCAAGTGCAGGAGAACACTTTCCTTGATAGCTCATTGAAAATCCTAACATCACTTTTAGGTAGATGCAGGCATCCAATTGGATCAGCTCTTGGTCAAGGGTGACTACGTGCTAAAGTCCTTCTTCACCTCAGCCAATGGTCCTTTCACTGTTGTTCTGAAGAAGGTCTTCATACAGGGCTCAGCCGGTCTAGGTGTGGAACGGGATGGACATTTGACCGCAGAGCACCTCAAGATGGATATTACGTTTGGGGACATGACAATGGATTTCCAGAATCTTGGATTCTTGGGTTCCGTTTTCCAGGGCATCATCAATTCCGCTCCCAATTTAGTTTTTGATGTGATGAAGCCATTCATGCTGCAGGAGGCGGATAAAAAGTTCCGTGAAGGTGTTAACCCGCAGATCGAGAAACTCATGGGTGATCGTCGATTGCCCAACTCGATTACTCCACTGGACAGTGCCATCGCTGAGCTGCGCAAGATGGTGCGGCAAAACGGCAACGATCCCTTCCACGTTGCTGACATGAATCGCACCATGGGTGTGTTCAGTGTTCAGCTCTCAAACACGTGGATCTATGGCATCTCTAGCTTCTATCGTGTGGGTGACATCAAGGCCGCCATGAAGAACAACAGTGTCTCATTTCGTTTCCAACTGGGCACTCAAGAGATCACCGGTTCTGGCCAATGGGAGGTGGGCTTCGGTCTGATTACCCGCATTGGGCATGTGCAGTTCACCGTGCAGCACATACGCGCCACTGTCGAAATAAGCTATCACGCTATCGAGCAGCGGGGCACCATCGATGATCTGCAGCTGGACATGGGTAACATTCAGGTGCGCTCCGATGGCGCCGGCACCTTGGACTACATCATGGAGTTTGCCGTCAACGTGCTGCCCAACCTGTTGCGTTATCAGATCATGGATGCCATCGAGAATCCTATCAAGCAGCGTATGCAGGAGAAGTTGAACACCATCGATGTTGAATCGGAAATTCGCTATCTGCAGCAGTTCGAACAGCCCGATGGCAGTTTTGATGTTGATTTTAAGCAATATCTTACCAAATTTTTGAATTAAGTGTTATTATAAATTCAAATAAATAAAATTCACAATAATAACATTAACAATTGACAAAGTTAATGATTTTTAACGCTTATCAATGAGTTTTCATTCCGACAAATCTAGCTTTTTTCGATGGTGGAATTAGAAAAACCGCGGACAGCGGGAAAACTAGCTTTTTTTTCTGTTGGGTAAATCGGTAAATGTAAATTGTGTAACATACTTTTAAGAGCAACACAATAAAATTAAAGAAAAGCGCTGTCAAGCTTGTAGATGAATCTTGAATTTGAAACACGCATATTAAATTATTTATCTAATTTAAAAATATAATTATTTGTAAATAATCTTCTCTGTAAGCACGGAACACACAAAACAGCAGCTTGGGCCCACTTTTGGTCATCGGCATTCTAAGTTTCGAAATATTTGTGTAGCATACTTTTGAGAGCAAATCGATAACATTGCTGAAGTGCTGCCAACTCTTAAGGGAAATTGAATATTCAATTGATTTTCTTAATATTTGTATTTATTATATATAAATAATATAATTCAATAATATAAGCAACTCTATGAGTAGCAACAAATACATGAATGTATAAAGCATTTAAAGTAATGTGCTTAGGGTTCCTTGACCGAAAAGCACAGCATTTGCAATCGCATATTGCGCTTCACACGCTCGAGAATTTCATCTGATTTTCGCTTCTGTTCCCCATTGAGTGGCGGACTGATGGCCTCTAGTGCCTCCATGAAGTAATTTCTGCAAGGGAAAGAAATGTATCAACAATTGTAGACTAAGTTTAAATGATTCCAACTCACTTGGCCGTCTCATTAGCGTAATTCTCTAGGGCATCTCGTAGCAATCTTATGTCCACATGCGCCTGTATAGCTCCCGTATAGCTAAAGCGTTGCACACAGCTCATCAAGCGCGCCAGCTCCTCGGAAATTGTCTGAACAATGGACTCCAGTATAGGACGCAGCAGGGAAGGAGAAATGCTGTAAATTTCTGAATAGACACCGACAAGATTATCGCAGCACTCATGTGCATACGGACGTAGTTGTCCCAGTCCGATTTCCATCTCGTGATCCCATTGAAAGCGCCCCAGGTACATGGAAGGCTCAATGGTGCCCACCAATGGATCACCCTTGTGCTCTACATACTCCTCCAGCAGGTTGGTGAACAATTGATTGACATTGTAACGCGCCGTTTCGATGGCCAGCGTGGGCAGTGGATAACCATAGCGTACAAACAGTCCTCCAATGTGCGGAAAGAAGCTCTTGTTGCAGTACGCATAGTTGGCCAGGCAGCAAAGCATTCGTTGCTCCCAGTTAACTGCTGCACTTCCGACGCCCGCCGACACCGAGTCGGGCTGCTGAGCATTGGGAAAGCCAAGCAGCTGGGAGACATTATGCGTGGGCGTCTCATCGTCGTGTGCGGGATATGCCAGCTCTGCAATGACTCCACTGAAGGCAGAGAGCAACTCCTGCAGTCGTTGTGATACCTCACGTTGTCCATCGGACTGTGGTTCCAGCAGATTACCCTCACGAGCCTCCGGTTGCATGCAAACCGTTTGCACTTCATCTAGTGTTTCTACCAACAGCGATTCAAGTGCAGCTGGCAGCATTGTGGCACCCGGATACTCCTCCACACTCATCTCCCATGTCTCCTGCACGCCCAGCTTCTTGCAGCGATCAGTGGCACGTTTAAATATGATGGAGAAGCAAAACAGACGCACTTCATCAATTAACTTCTGTATAATGTCCAGTGCCTCAGATGGAAGATCCAAACCAATCAGCGTGGCATATGCGATTCTTGTATAACGCAAACATTGCGGTATCCAAGGAAGAAAATGATGCGTTGCCGAGGAGGAACCAATGGGCCAGGACAAGCCGCTCGTCTGGCGTAGGGTGCGTTGATCGGCGGCAATGAGTATTGCCAGGCGCAGGTAGACACAGAACTTCTCAATGGCGTTCAGCACCATGCGCTTGAAGTCACCCGGCTTGGGATCGTGCGGTCCACGCAGCTCTCCTGTGAAATAGAGCTGACCCAGACGCCATAGATCGGGTAACTGAGAGGCGGCAATATCGCAGATCTCCTCACAGAAGTTGACACGATTCGGAGCCTGGCTGGGATCGCGACTTTTGGCCTTCTCCTGTGTGGCTGCATCCTTGGTGGCATGCTGTTCAAATGTCTGGCGAAAGGTGGCTTCCAAGTATTTTGCACGCGCCTCAATTGCATCCCACGCAGGATCCGTATTGCGCAGGCGGTCTCCAATGGGTGTACCGCTTTGCTGTAGCTCCAGACTGGTCAGCGCCTTAATCAGCTTCTTCTGCTGCTCCACACTCTGTGGCATCTTCACTACCTTCTCGTGCAACTGGCGACGTATCAGCAATATACGTTGGTCTACCTCCTCCAGCACCTGGCGGAAAATGGCCAGCTCCGTTTTGCCAAACAGATTCTTGGCACGCGAATAATCATTGACCACAATGTCATATTCTCCTGCCTTGGCGCGACGATCTACTGTATTGGGCAAACAGAAGAGAAACTTGTGACGCGACAGCGCAAAGAGTACAGAGCGCGTCGAATCCGCCTTCTCCTTGCGCACAAGCACATCCGTGAAGATCTTCTGTGATTCACTGATGGAATCTACAATGAGGCAAATAAGGAATAAGGGAGCGAGATATAAGCGACCTTACTTACTCTCAATAGACTGTTCAAGTATGTTTAATGGTTCACTTCCATACAGCTTGACATCCTCCTGCAGCTTATCCCTGATGTTCATCAGCGTGTCCAGTTGATCGATGACAGAGCCGGCATTGGATTTCAAAAACGACAATTGACCTTCTTTCTGGCTCTCCACCTTGCGCTTCAGATATGCCAAACCCGCCTTGAGATCTTCAAACGATGTGGCCAAATGATTCTCGAGCATGAACCAAGCTGGAGAGAAGTTCTCCTGTGATAAATCACCGCTGGCATCGGGAAACAAATCACGCAAATCTTCGGGTATTTTCTGCTCATTGCCTTCGATAGATAGTCCCAAGGGATCCTCTTGCGTAAGTCCTGACTGTGCAAGCGTGCGTCTGCCCCATGCAAAGTTCTGTGACGGTGACTCCTCGATCCACACAGCTGACTCCTTAAGTGGACCAATTGTCTCGTGATATGCTCGAAATTGCACTGTGGACGTACCGACGCCGCCGCTAATGGTTGTCACTATGATGTCACCTTTACCCTTTGCCGGCCCAGTACGTGCTATGATTTTGTTGGGAGATTTCCATTCCGCCGAAAGCAAACAATCCGAACCGCAGATTTTAAGACCTTAAAATATGTAAACACTCAAGTAGAAAAGGGGCCGATGACGATGACAACAGTGATAAAAATACCAATCAAATCCTGCACACGGCTGCCCAAGAATTCACCACGAATAATGACACGAGTGCCGGGAGGACCCTCCTTAGGCGACAGACCGGTAACCACCGGTTGTGGGGCCATTTCGACCAGAAAAATTAAATATCAAAAATAATTAACAACGCCTAAGCAGACACAAAAAAACAGCAAAAGCGATATAGAGATGGGAGAATATCAAACCCCTATCGCTAGACTTGTAATCGTTAATCGATTAATTATTGTAACGAAAGCAGTGTGTACACATTTGCGCAGCTGATCAATAAACCAAAACAGCTGTTGTTCTGGCTCGGCGTTGCTTTAGCAGGAAAATGGATGACGTCGCCAGCGCGCAAAGTGAAAATGAGAATTTGCGGAAAATTCGTAACCGTTTAATGCAATGGGAGTCCAAGACAGATCCCCTTGCAGCGCTAAGCGCCCAGCAGGAAGAGCACTTGGATGTACTCTCCAATTTGTGGCGCGACGAGGAAACAACAGTAAGACAAAGTTAGACATGCAAATCTCGATGCAGATAGTCTTATTTTTGTTTATAGACTGCCTTGACCACACCTAATAACGAGTTAGCGCCAGTGAAGGGTAGTAACGAGAGTGACATTCAGCTGCCCGCCGAGGGACTCCAGAATATCAATGACTTTCTGTTGTGGTTTGTCAACGTCAACTCGGAGATCGAGCAACGTGGCGATGCCAACTACCACAAGTATTTGCAGCAACTGGAGCAGCGCAAGGCCGAATGTGCACACATGCTGAAGCAAATCTCAGTAGCCATGGAGCGTCTTAGTGCGCTCAGTGCAGAGTACGAGTTTGTATCGCAGAAAACCAGTGCACTGAACACAGCCAGCGAGCAGCTCATCAATGAGCAACAGAAGTTGCAGGATCTAAGCAATGAAATTCAACGACGTCTGCACTACTTTAGTCAGGTTGAGCTGTTGAATCAACGCTTACAGAGTCCCACATTGTCTGTTGCCAGCGAAGCATTCCGCGAGTGTCTTAACAAAATCGATGATTGTCTCAATTATCTAGCGGAGCATGTGAGTCAACTCCTATCATGTTGAAAGTATTAATTAATCATTTATTAAATGCCTTTTCTTTTAGTCCAACTTTAAGGATGCATCTGCCTATAATGTGAAGTATAAACAGTGCCTTGCCAAGGCAACTGGCTTGGTGCGAAACTATGTGATCAATGTCATCAATCAGGCTACCGAGGCTACTCTAAATCCTCGCAATACTACAGCAGATGCCTCCTTGCAGGCACCCGATGCTGCTTTTGCATTGTATTATGGTAAATATCAAACATCTGCGGCTAAAGTGAAGCGTGTAGCGCAGCTGATTGAGTCGCGCTTGGAGAATAGCAGCAGCAGCGAGTATGGACAGTTGATGACTGATTTACAGCAACATTACTTGGCTCAGCGGGCAAGTGTCATGTCTCCAGCTGTTAATCAATCCATACAGAACGTCAAGAATGCACACAAAGGGGATCACTGCTCCCTGACTCGCAGTGCATGCGCATTTCTCGTCCACGTCTGCCAGGATGAGCAGCGTCTGTATTATCAATTCTTTGGCACAGGCGCACCACATCTGACGTGAGTAAATTACTATATTTTTTGTCTCTTTCTATATTGAAGCCATTTGTACTTTTAGTGTTTATCTAGAGGGTTTGTGCACCATTCTTTATGACACTATGCGACCGTTTATCATCCACATAAATCACTTGGAAACGCTTGCCGAGATTTGCTCCATTCTGCGCATTGAAATGCTTGAAGAGCATGTACAGCAGAATCGTATGTTATGAGAAGTTCTTGTTTTTCCTTTTTCTAACCAAGTCTTCAATTCTTTAGCTACTGCACTCGAGGCCTTTGCGACCATTGCGCACCAGTTGCTGCAGGATGTCCAGGAACGTTTGGTATTCCGTGCCCATTTGTATCTGCAGTCCGACATACAAAACTATAATCCTTCAATTGGTGATTTGGCATATCCCGAGAAGCTGGAAATGATGGAGGTATGTGCAGAGATTCCCATCTTTCCATCAATTTATATACAATACAATTCTTTTTCTTCACAGAGCATTGCATTGTCGCTGCAGGAACCATCTCAATTGCGCCGATCAGAATCGCGTGCATCTGTAATGTCCAGCGAGGCAGACAGTGTGGACACTGCCTACAGAGTCAAACAAATGAGTGAGTTGTCTCAACCATTAGCGAGGTCAAAATCTAATGAGTTGTTCTCCTACTTAGATTCACCCGCTGATCTACACGGCATGTGGTACCCGACAGTGCGACGCACCTTGGTCTGTCTCTCGCGTCTTTATCGCTGTGTGGATCGACCCATTTTCCAAGGGTTATCCCAAGAGGCACTGAAACTGTGCATACAAAGTGTATCACAGGCTGCGGTCAAGATTTCAGCTGCCAAGACACCGATCGATGGAGAGCTCTTTGAAATAAAGCACTTGCTCATATTACGCGAGCAAATTGCTCCATTCCGTGTTGATTTTACGGTAAAGGAAACTTCTTTGGACTTTAGTAAGGTGAAGACGGCTGCCTTTGGTCTGCTGCAGAAGCGTAAACAGCTCTTCTCGATGGGCAGCAACAATGCGCTGCTGGAATTCTTGCTCGAGGGAACGCCACAGATTAAGGAGCACTTGCTGGACTCTCGCAAGGAAGTGGACCGTCAGCTGAAGACTGTTTGTGAGCAGTACATTAAGGATGCTGTGCACATGCTAGTTGGACCACTAGTTACATTCCTCGAGAAGGCACAGGCGCTTCTGGCACAAGATACATCCAAACCCCCGAGCACAACGGGACAAGAGTCGTCAACTGCTAGTAAAGTGAACTTTGTGTTGCGACAAAGCTCCTGGGCAAGCCCACAGCAGATTAGCAGCATCATACAAGAGACTCAACGTCTAATCAAAGCCAAGCTGGGTGTGCTGCAGCGCGCCATGCAGCTCTATTTGAGCAATCGTGATACAGAGTTTATTATCTTTCGGCCCATACGCGTAAGTTTTCTAAATGTTCCTAAAGTTATTTCTCTAATTCCTCTTGTAATTTCTGTAGAACAACATCATTCAAGCCTTTGTTAAATTGGAGCAATTGTTGACCACAAATGGTTACTCAACTGATGATATGATCATTACGAGCTGTCCCTCTGCGGAACAGGTGTCCATTTTATTGTCCAGCGCCAGCATATTGGCCGCTGAGGGCGTGGCAAGTTTTGCGGCAGCAGCACGCAAAATAAGCACCTCGTCATCTGTCGAGGGAGCAACTAGTGGCAGAAAATTAAGCACCATTTCAAACAAAGCAGAGCCGCAACAGACACCACAGAATGTGGTTGAGGAGGAACCGGAGAGTGTAGAGCAGGTGGCAGTCAGTGCTGAATAATTTGCAATAGTCCCTATGTAGCCCCTACTATATAAATCCCATTGTATTTATAAACTACTAAGCAATTTAAAATGTATGTATATTATTATTACAGTTTATTCTTTCCACGTAGAGCTTAATGTAGAGCCTTTTTTTGGACAGAGGAGCAACAGGCTCAAGTAAATTATATTTGCTAGAGAATGTGACGAAGTCAATATAAATTATCAACATTAATTAAATTACAAATTACAACAAAATGACAACTAGTAGTTTAGTTTAACTAACAACCTAACAGTAGTAGGGCAGCTCGCACTGGCCGCTGGTCAAGTGATGAAGTGAGGGATGTTCCTCATCAGATAAAGTGGGAGTTGTTCTTCCTAGGAAAGTGAGCATTTATCTTTTACACTTCCCCCCACAGTTGTTGTGTGCTGTGCATTATTCGTGGACGATGTGCCACGTTGATTGCTATCGGCAACGTCATCTTGTTCCATAATTGACAATGCCAGAGCACGTGCCAAAGCTTCATCCTCCGTCTAATTAGAAAGAATCACAATAAGTTAGGAACCATAATGAACTTTCTTTAGTCCTACCATATTTCCTTGTATGTTTTGAACCTGAGTGGCAGACGTGCGCTGGGCCACAGCCACTGGTGGCGCATGCACTTGCCTGGCTTTGGGATTCTCCTGTGTTCTTTGACGACGGTTCTCAGCCGCCTGTGCCGCCTTGGATCGTGTATCGGTGAATATTTTAAATATACCCTGAGATGATCCAGCAGACGGAGCTGGTGGCGTACTAACTGTGGGTTTGCAATCGTGGTCACTGCTGTGGCGATGACGTAGGCAAAAATTCAATTTGCATTGCGAACACTGCACTGGAATCAGCTCCTTTCGTTTACAACCTTTGGCATGGCAGCGATTTGTGTATATCTTTTTACTCTCCGATTTGCACTGTTTATCAATGTGCTGGCTAACGGTTAAGTCTGGTTCAACGCCTGGCGCTGTTGGCACAGGCTCTCCGCATAGAGGACAGATGGGAACTTGAAAGTTCTTTTTGTGAGCCCCTGGGCAATTGTGACGTTCGTAATTGTAATGTGAGGCGCAAAATACCTTATCGCATGAGTCGCATTTCACTGGTAGAAAATCCAATCTGTTGCATGTTTCTTCATTACAATGTTGTCCTAAATGTGGAAACTCCATGATTGTACTTCTTGTATCGATGTTTGTGACGAAATAAATACGATTACAGGCGCTTCGCTTCCTTTTATAAATCTAAAATTGACTAAATTCTTCGAGAAGGCGCTAGACGCCAATCATGCAATGACTAAACAGTATTCCCTTGAATATTTTAACCATTCGCTGCGACGGCGCTCAGTTGCCATTCACCCCAAAACGATAATTATTGATAACAATGTACTCTTATTGCGCATATCGGTGTGCCGCCTATCGAAAAATTTAAAAAATTTTTCCAACAGCTATCAGAAATTCTAATTTAAGAGATTTTTTCCCATTGAATAGACCACACTCCCAATAAATACATACATATTTACAAATTTATTTGTTGAAATGGTTTGCCGTTTGTCTGATATAAAAGGATTTAATAAGGAATATACATAAATATATATACCAACAACAATCAAGGAAAATTAATTTTCCAATTCAATCACTTTAATTTACATTCAATTTTTTTTTATCTTTCATGTACTTTTCATTTTATAACTGGCTTCATTGAAGTTATCTTTAGATAATACCGAATATTTTGTAGAATGAGAATAATTTCGCGCTCTGCGACTTGTAGACTACACCAAAAAAGTTTGTAATAAACAATTTGTGTGTGTGTTTTTGTAAACAATTACAAAAATAAAAGCAACATTTGCAATAATAATATAATAATAATAGTAATAATTACTGTGTAAGAAAAAAATATATATGTTCGTGTATGTGTGTGTATACGAATGCATTGGTAATAAAAGTTAAACTTTTATGCAGAGAGGAATTCAAAGCGATTAAAAAAATGCCCAGCAACAGCAGCGACAACGGGTGCGCCTTTGATGGCGACAAATTGGTCCCGCTAAAATAACACACATTTTGGATAGATAATATATTCGTAGCACTGTCCTGCTCTCCAGCTGGTCTCGTTTAAACATTTTGGAAATGCAATTGGCGATTGAAAACAAAAGTTAAACAATTTCTCTGGCAAATGGTGCAAAGGCCTCCCAGTAACTAATGATCTGTGAGAGAAAAAGGGATCATTATGGATACAGTTACAGCTTAACATTAAGCATACCTGTTGCTGATGCGCCATTTGCACTTCAATGTATTTGATTATGTTGGCCTTAAAGTCTTTCACTCTGCTGAACTCGAAGCGTTCCATTTCACGCTTTATTTCCGCCGATATTTCATCAAATTGTTGCTGACAGCGTCGCACCTTTCCCTGCCACTAAAAAAAAGGGGATATATCATTGTAATACAAATAATATAATAAAACTATATGACCAAACCTCTTCAACCTCCTGTTGCGCCTGCTCCAGCTTGTCCGCACGATTGGCCAGCTCGAAGCGTCCACGGTTCTCACGCCGTTTTGAAAGCTGCATTTGGGCGTATTGCCAATTCTGGAAGGCCTTAACGCGTTCATGGAAAATGCACTTGATGGCACCGAACAGTCCCAAATAGTCTTTGATAAATTCGGCAAGAATAAAGAAGTCTGAGTTCGCCTGTTCCGAACGTAAGAGCTCGATCTTTTCTTCAACATCAGCCAGATTGGACAGGGCACGCGACAGTCCAGTGTGCTCTTCGCAAGTGCTCAGCATAGCTGCGGATTTTGCCACTAGACCGGTTAGTGCAGATAACTCGCGGCGTGAGGAAACCAATGACTTGAGAGCCGACGATAATTTCTGCAAGTTAGCATCCAAATTTTCCACTTCAGTAATTTTGTCATCGAACCATGGATCATTCTCATCCATTTTGTACGTTATCTTATTGACAGTCTCGCCAACTTTGTTGAACAGACGAATAACGCCAGCGCCACTGAGGGCCGAGGTATTTACAGCACGCGGTAGCTCCTGATCACTCTCTAAGAAATTAATAAAATCCAAATCTACACGCAATACCGGATGCTGAGCTGTTCTATGTACAAAACGCTCCAACGCCGCACGCCTTATTTCCACCCATTCCTGATTGATTGGTGTACCCGGTTCCGTTTGCTGTGGACTCATTTTCACTTTAGTGCTGCCAATAATATTCTTTGATGGCGCAGGCGGTATAATCCTTCCCATTCGCATATACTTGTTCACCAGCAGATCATGTATGCCCAGAAAATCACTAAACCGACGTAGAGTGCTAAACTCTAAGCGCTTGAATTTTGGAATGTTTGTTTTCGTTGTCACTCTACGGGGGGAAATTGCCAATAAAATATGATAACAGGATAACTCATAGTATGTGGGTGGGGTGACTCACTTGTACGCTAAATACGAACTCATGCCATCACCAACTTTTTGTGGATCTGACACAACAATCTGAATAAAATAATCCCCATCGTCCGTCAGCACCTCCTCCAGATTGCTGGCAGAAATGCGACGCTGTAATTTAAATTTGTAATAGAATTAAGCATATTATAAATCTGAAGGGAAGCATAAACACCGATAAGCTGCCTAATCGACGAGGGGCGTGCGCAAGGGGCGGCAGGGCGAGAGTTTTAGTGCTTGCGATTGTGACGTTGTCACATCCAAACAAAGCAACAGCGTTAGCACCGAAAAGATAAACCTCAGCTCTCAAGCTCCGCCCCATTTGCTTAAGTGTATTTGGGATTATTCATTCGTTTTAGAACGCAACAGAACTTACGTGCACTTCGCTAGGGGTCATTGCCGAAACGAACAAATCATTTTCATTGTCCAATGTTACACTGCCCGGTGCTGGCACCTCCTCTTCTTCTGATGCACCGTCGGACGTTGACCCATTGTTAATATCTACATCGGCAAATTCTCTATTATGTTCAGGTGTCGGTGTCTCGACGTCCATTGTGTTATGCTCCGTGATTAAATATGTTAAAAATTAAATTCTGTTGCGCTACTTGTGTGCTTAATTATACAAAATTATTGGAATTCTTTTCTTTTTGTCGCCCTACTCGATAGGTGCAAGGCAATCGCACTGCAAATGATATCGATAGACCGAGTGCACTTTTCAGAGTGACCAGCGCAACACCACTGACATTGCAATGAAAATATACCAAATCCCTTAAAATACTAAATTCATAATGTGCTGATATTTATTGTTTAAACCAAAAACAACTAAAAAACATTTATGGCGCCACCTGGTTGGCCGATATCCACGATATGAACGAGGAGACTTGTACATAGACGGATGGTGAGTTTGCCTGTCCGCAAGGTAGCTTGCCCCAAGATACAATTCCAATCAGCACATTACCCTGAACCAATGGACCACCCGAATCCGAAGTGCAGATGCTTACTCCTCCGGTGAGGGGACCAGTACACAGGTTCGTAGAATGTACATCGCTCCCCTTCTGGCCCAGTGCTGACTCACAGGAGCTCAAGCTTATAATTGGAATATTGGCAGCCACTTGGAGGGTGCTCGGATATTTGGCCGTATTCGTAGTTGAGGTACTTCCCCAGCCATATAAATTGGCCGTGCCTGTAGGAACCACACCAGATTTTGGTAGAGTTACAGCAGATACGGCTGAGGTCCAGGTAAATGCTGTGGGCGTGTAAACCAATCCAATGTCGTAGGGCACAGTTCCACCAGTGTAAAGGTCGTTGACCACGAAATAGGTAATGCTTCGCTTCTGCGTAGTTGATGCTGTTCCAGCGACTGCAATGCTACCTGCCACGAGAGTACTGCCAAGGACCTGGGCACTGTTGGTCAAGCAATGGGCAGCCGTTACCAACCAATGAGCATTGAGGATACTGGCGGCGCAGTAATGAGTACCCTGGTACTGCATAGACACCGCATATGGCGCACTATTAGCTGAAGCAGCTACGCCACCAACTACACGTCCATTGGGTCCCACCTGATTTGCGGATGCTCTAGTAATCGCTGCAGACACCTCGCAGGCGCTGAAGAAAAGGCAGCACACGATGAGATAGATATTCAACTTTTTTTGACCGTTCAGTGTCATGGCTTCCGAGAAACTGTTTACATTTCCCTTTACCCAGCGCCGTTTAAATTAAATCGAGATACGAAATTCTCACGCCTCTGACTGTTTGTGATAAGAAAGTCCAATTTACGTTTCATACTTTTCGATAAGAGTTTATTTTAATTGAAAGGGAAGGGAGATTAATTATTGCTTCAACAGTATGACAACTATCTATCACTTAGAGACTTCTTAGAAGGCATCCAATCTAATGACTTTCTGTGACCACTGCAAAGAAGAATGTTTATTATTTTTTTACTACTCTTTGCTTGTAAAGTACACAGTAAACAAAACTATATCTACGTTAACTGATAAGTACATGAAGTGGCATCTTAACAAAAGATGTTATTCACATCGCGAAAGCTACTAAAAGTCAATAAAAAGCTTTGCTTCAAAGTTGAACTTTTGTGTATATTTAAAACATTTTCAGTTATTTGCAGTATTTAAGTGTGCGCAAATACACATTTGGTATTTTTGGCCACGAAACAACTGACTGTGTGGCTGTTTATCGATATGGATGAATATCTATCGATATTATTGCCATCCACACAACTGACTCAGATCGACTTGGTGGCTGACTTTTTTCCACAAAAGAATTTTATTAAGCCTATATAAGTAATAGAAAACATAACGGATTACAAAACACATACAAAACTGAGCGTGCAAATGAATTGTATTTATATTAAATAATCTATCAAAAAGTGCAACGTGTCGCAAGTCGAAGCCGCAAAAGTATCACGCCCCAGAAGTAAGCAGCACACACAACAATAGGTGAGGAGAGAGTGCGCAGAGATAAAGAGAGCGAGAGGAGAGGTCAGCAAACCCGCAATTAAGAAAAAGTCGACACGTACAAGAGTTGTAAGAGAATAGACATTGAAGCAGAAGCAGTCTTAAACAAATAAAAGAAAAGAAAATAGTAAACATGTCATCCGGCGACTTTGGCAATCCGCTACGCAAATTCAAATTGGTGTTCCTCGGGGAACAGAGTGTGGGCAAGACGTCGCTGATTACACGATTTATGTATGACAGCTTCGACAACACGTACCAGGCGACAATCGGTATTGATTTTCTATCCAAAACGATGTACCTGGAGGATCGGACGGTTCGACTACAATTGTGGGATACCGCGGGCCAAGAGCGTTTCCGTTCGCTGATACCCTCCTACATCCGCGACTCCACTGTGGCTGTAGTTGTGTACGACATAACGAACACAAACTCGTTCCATCAGACATCCAAGTGGATCGATGACGTGCGCACGGAACGAGGCAGTGATGTCATTATCATGTTGGTTGGAAACAAAACGGATCTTTCCGACAAACGACAAGTGTCCACCGAAGAAGGGGAACGCAAGGCGAAAGAGCTAAATGTGATGTTCATTGAGACGAGCGCCAAGGCCGGTTACAATGTCAAGCAATTGTTTAGACGCGTTGCGGCGGCGCTGCCGGGCATGGATTCAACGGAAAATAAACCATCCGAGGATATGCAAGAGGTTGTGCTCAAGGATTCACCCAATGAGACAAAGGATCCCGAAGGTGGATGTGCCTGCTAGAATTGGCCAACCACTAACCCACAATCCTACCACCACAGACCCCAACCCTACCCTACCCCATCCGTGCAGAGTCTCCTACTCCGTCTCCTTCTCCTCCGCTACGACCTCGACAGGAACATTCACATAACAATTTTGACACGCGCTGGCGACGAGTGTACATCAGGTGTATGTGTGGGCAAAGACGATGGTACATGCGACGAGCAACAGCAGCAACAACCACAACAACAACAACCACAGAAGATGCACACATACACAACAAGTTTACGTTTAAGTTTATTTATAAAAAAAAAGTATAAAACAAAATGATGATAGCAAAACATAAATAGACTAAACACCTAATTTAACGCAAATCGGCTAAAATATGTACGTTAACTGAATGCAATGCAATATAAGTATGCGCCTAATCCTAACTACAAAAACTTTATATAGAAAGCTCCCCACCCAGTTCACGTGGGAACTTGTGCAAAATTTATCTTGTTATCTAACTTGGTGGTGGTCTTACACCTGCTCTTCTAGAGACATTTCTCTGTCTGGATTTCGAAAAGATTTGTGTGAAATACTTAAGTTTACTTGTGAAAGAGTTATTCAAAGATCTCTTGAGAATGCAGCAGCAGTTATCTGGCACGTGTGAACTCGGGAACTCTCTCTCCCAACTTGTACTTACTACAACAGAAGCAGCTAAGCTCTTGAACACATTCCGATACAGTTACAGATACCACTGAGCCAGCCCTGTGTTCAAGCCCCTCCCTGCCTCCCTAACCCAAGAGAATTTCCGAGATTCACAATCACGACGACCTTATCAAGAGTGATGATTTCGCATCGTATTATTATTATAGAGCCCCCGTTTTTGGTTTGCGGCTTTTCTAGGTTTTTTTTTTTCATTTATTTTTTGGTTTTCCAGCAGTTGGCGCAGCACTTGGCATCTTATGATTAAATATAATATATATATATAAAGACATGATATGTATTTTTATGAAAATAGAAAAGCAGGCAGTAAACAAACAATTAACATTAAACAATATTAACAATTTTTGCTTCGATTAGCGATGAGAACTTTGTGCATTTTTTACGCAACAAGCAAATGCTTACAAAATTGAATACGAAACGCAATTTTTAATAAATCAAATTATGAAATTAAACATAATAAGTATTAGCAATAAATTAAAAACAAAAAAATGTAACTAAAAATTGTAATTTTATAGAAATGTGGAGCGATGACTCACGCCGGGTCTGCTGCCCTCTCTACTTATCTTATCAAATTCCACTTTTTTTAACCCACCCAAAACGATAAGTTATTGCTTTATAAAGATCGTGTGACGATTATTGGAAAGGCTTGCCACGATTTGTTGTTATCCAAATGATTTGCTCATGACGAAGAGCGTCACAGCTTGACCGAATTAGAAGCCACCGACGAGATTGCTCGACTTTTATATACCCGCTATCCCTATGGTTTTAAAATATGAAAATATTAAAATTATAGTCCAAGCTCTTATAGTCTGTAAGGTCTAGACGTTCATACAGACAAACTTGGGTATATCCAATCGTAAGGATATAATACGTAAGGTTATAATACCATTCTACTCTATAGGTAGCGGGTATAATGAACTTCAGGAGTATATCAAAAGATCTTTCTTTTTATGTGGACCCCCGACGGGGTATAATTTATTTTTGCATTTAAAAAAAAAGCGTAAATACGACTGAAAAAATGCTGGCTGATTGCTATGCAAAGCTAACTCTGTAAAGGATTGGATACATATATAGAGTATATATTGAGGGAGAGTGATAACCAAGAGAGTCTATAGTCTGTTTAGAAGTTGTCCTCATTTGTGATATACTCGTCGCGTATCTTCTGTAGCTTGCTGATGAGCTCCTGCACGGTGACTTCGCCGTGCACCTTGTTGTCACGGGTACGTACGTTCACCGTGTTTGACGAACGTTCCTTATCACCCACGACCAGAATGAAATTGAATTGTGCCAGCTGAGCGTTGCGTATCTTTTTGTTCATCGTATCTCCAGCATCGCAGTCAGCCTCGCTCATGAATCCAGCCGCATAGAGTTGATCCCGCACAGACTTTGCATAGTCATCGTAAGCAGGACCCACGGGCACTACCATCACCTGACGCGGTGATAGCCAGAAGGGCCATTTACCGGCATAATTCTCTGTGAGAATGGCAATCATGCGTTCCACAGAGCCGAGTATAGCTCGATGAATGATCACTGGACGTTTCTTCTCGCCATCATCGGCAATGTAATTGAGATTGAAACGAATGGGCAGCTGGAAGTCCAACTGAATGGTAGCACATTGGAATGGACGCTTCAGTGCGTCCATAATGGTAATATCAATTTTAGGTCCATAGAAGGCACCATCGCCGGGGTTCTCTTTCCATGGCTTGCCGAACTCATTGAGTGATTCCGCAAGCGCCTTTTCCGCGGTATTCCACTGCTCCAGCTCGCCCAGATATTTTTCGGGACGCGTGGACAGTACCAGCTGGTA
Source organism: Zaprionus ornatus (assembly GCA_018904035.1). Taxonomy (NCBI): domain Eukaryota; kingdom Metazoa; phylum Arthropoda; class Insecta; order Diptera; family Drosophilidae; genus Zaprionus; species Zaprionus ornatus. Next base: position 12,367,144 of record JAEIFZ010000002.1, on the reverse strand, counting down.
GGTGAAGCCAAAGATTGAGTACACGTGATGCAAAAATTCTAGGCAACCCTTCATTTCGTCTTTGATCTGCTCGGGAGTGCAGAAGATGTGTGCATCGTCCTGCTGGAAACGTCGCACGCGAGTTAGGCCTGTCAAAGCGCCAGACAACTCGTTGCGATGCAGCACACCGAAGTCGGCCATGCGTAGAGGCAGCTCACGCCAGGAGCGATTACGATTGTCGAAGATCAGACAGTGACCAGGACAATTCATGGGCTTCAAGGCAAACTTCTCCTTCTCCGCTTCGAAGGAGAACATATTATCAGCATAGTGCTGCCAATGGCCGGATGTCATCCATAGTTTGGCATTGTAAATGTTAGGCGAGATGACCTCCTGGAAACCACGCTTCCTGTACTCTCCTCGCATCAGTGACATCAGCGTGTTGTAGATGTGCGCGCCACGTGGTTGAAAGAAGCACGAACCAGGAGACAATTCGTGGAAGAAGAAAAGCTCTTGTTCGCGGCCAATCTTGCGGTGATCACGCTTAGCTGCTTCTTCTTGTATCTTCTCCCATTCCTTAAGCTGCTTGGGTTCTGGGAACGAGATGCCATAGACACGCTGCAGAGACTCAGCGTCGGCTTTACCCTCCCAATAGGTCGATGAGTTTTTGGTGATCTTCAGTGCCTTCACCTTGCCAGTGTGTCGCACATGTGGACCACGGCAAAGATCAATGAGGGAACCGCACTTGTACACCGTGGTACGATCCGAGGTGACCTTCTCGTTAAGAATGCGCACCTTAAACTCGTTGTACTTGAACATCTCAAGCAAATCGGATTTCTTCATTTCGACACGCTCAAAGTTTTGTTTTTCCTTGACAATTTGCTTAATCAGAGTCTCCATGGTGCCATATTCAGTGGTAGAGATCTGAAATTAATTGTTGAATGCGTAAGATAACGTATTGCAGTAGGTTTCATATATGTACTTACACCATCCCCATCAAGATGCATGTCATAGTAGAAGCCATTATCAATTGGCGGACCATAGCACAAGTGGCCACCATAGATGCGCTCCATGGCTTCGCCCATAATGTGCGCCGAGCTGTGCCAGAACACGGCCTGTGCATCAGGATCATCGAATTTGAGTAGTTGCAGCTTGCAGTCTGCCTCCAGCACACGATCCAGATCCCAGACTTCTCCATCTACCTTGGCGATGATTGTGTTATCAGCCAGTCCCTGGCTAATGCCACGTGCCACTTCGTAGGGTGTAGTTTCCCAAGAGGTGGCATCCACTTGCTTGCCATCAGGAAGTGTCACCTTGATGGCAGTTCGAGGCTTAGCTGCCAACTCAGCCAAGTACTCCGCCTTGGCCTTCTCCCACAGCACATTACGGTCCTCGATAAATTGTGGCCATGGATTGAGTTCTACAATAAGAAAGATAATGTCAGCAGGGTGATAAATTTGATTTTCTTTCTTTTCCATTACCTTTGCGACTGTCACCACCGCCTGCGGCTGGTTTATCCTTTTTCTCCTTCTTCATTTTCGCAGCCTGAATTCCAAATGAAATAAAAATCGATAAGTACCACTTCAATTTCAGGCAGAGAATATTTTAAACGTGTCAGAGAACAACGTATCAACCTAGGGCAAGTACGCAGTTCTAATAAGTAATTATTTTAATGATTTTTCGGTGTTTATGTGTAGTTTGCACAGTTGTCACACAAACACACACACAAGAAAAGTAAAGCAATAACAGCTAAATTTTTTAGTTTATCTTGGGCTTCCTTCTTTTAAGAAACTGATGCAATAGAAAAGCAAATTTGAGTCAGACTGAATGCAGGTGATGATTGGGGAGGAGGAGATAATTTATCGAAATTGAAGTTAGTGACTTAAAAGCAGGCCGGCCGGCTGTGATTCATATTTTATTCACTTTACACATGACTCAGGCATACGCACGCACCGGTTATTATGATGTGGCAATACTATTAAATAGGTACAAACAGATAGAAACAGATAGAAAACACAATCAATCAATTCGAGCCAAAAACACCAACCAAAGTTGCGTAGCACCGATTGCGGCAAATATCTTGCTGCTGTTGTTGTTTTTGTTGTTGCTGTTGTAGAAGCTGCGGTCGATTTTTGGCCAGTCTCAACTCGAACGCACAAATATTGTGCAAGGTATTTCGGTTGCTGCTTCTAAATGCACCAATAAACGGCACTACTTTTAACATAACTTAAATACGTTATTTTCTCTCATATACTCGAATGCAATTTAAAGAACTTTAACATGCCTTCTGCTTATTTAAATCCAAATTACTTAATTCCGTCACCACGTTGTCACCCATATTTCTATAAAAAGAGAGGAGAAAACAGTCGAAACTTGCAGTCAAATATGTGCGTGCAATGTATCGATATCACTAATATCGGCATTCGCAATGCGACATCGATAAGTGCGCAGGCTATTCGCGGTAGCAGCTGATTTTTAATTGGCGCCAATTCGAATTCGAATGTCCTACATTCGAAATTAATATTGATTTTCAACCTGCTGACATAATTGTTGTGCCAGTGTTTGTTTTCGTGTACTGTTTAATCAAATTAAGGACCTTTTTGGATAAGCGGTCACAGCAAAAGCCAACAAAATTGCACACTTACTGGAAAACCCGTTGCACCACCAACCACCGTTATCGGGTGGCACAACGGAACGTCTTGGCGTAGAATTTGATTTCTACAACGTGGCTTCCAGCAAAGTACACCCCAGTCCGGGGGCAGCGCGCAGTGTATGGGCGCTGCCCCTGACGGCCTCTTCGTCATGCAACATGGAGGAAGATGGTCATGGACATGGCGACATTGACATCGATATCGATCATCGCCCGCACTCGCCCCAGGGCGCCAACGGGGGCCCCGGTGGTAATGGCGAGGGCAGTGAGCACGATAGCAATATGCTGCTCTTCGAGGGCTTAGATGGTGCCACTGTGAATCTGGACGATATATTTGACATTATCAAGAACGGCGAAGTAAGTGAGGTGGAAAATCTCGTGGAGAAATTCGGCATGGAATGTCTGTCGGCTAGAGATCGCCATGGTTATACGCCTGCCCATTGGATTGCGCTGAACGGAAATGTGCAGCTCATGCGGTACCTCATTGAACGTACCGCTCCCATTGATCTACCTTGCCTGGGCACGCAGGGCCCACGCCCGATACACTGGGCCTGTCGCAAAGGACACGCCTCTGTGGTGCAGGTGCTGCTGCAGGCGGGCGTGGCTGTTAATGCGGCTGACTTCAAGGGATTGACGCCTCTCCATCTGGCCTGCATGTACGGGCGCACAGCAACAGCTGCTTACCTCCTGGGCATGGGAGCACTAAACAATCTGACGGATATCAATGGGGACACTGCGTTGCATTGGGCAGCGTACAAGGGACACGGTGATCTAATGCGATTGCTCATGTATTCCGGCGTGGAGCTGCAGAAGACGGACAACTTCGGATCGACTCCTCTGCATTTGGCTTGTCTTTCTGGGAACATCAATTGCGTGCGATTGTTGTGCGAGAAGTCACAGCTGGATCTGGAGCCTCGTGATAAGAACGGCAAGACGCCAATTATGCTGGCACAGGCTCATCAGCATCAGGATGTGGTCCGTCTGCTCTATGGTGAGGTGAAGAAGAAGTCACGCTGGATGCCTTCGGTATCGGAGAGTTGGGGCTGGCTCTTTGGCGGTGCCGGGGACTCCAAGGGACCGTTGTTCCTCTTTCTGTTCTCCGTGCTCCTCTGGGGTTATCCAATGTACATGATACGCGCCATACCCATTACATGGAATATATTGCGCCGATCCCATTACTGCTTCATCTACTGGAACGTGGTCATGTGGGTCAGCTGGGCCATAGCAAATCGCCGTGATCCCGGTTACATTCCGCTCAGCTCGGATGCGTATTATCGCGCCATCAAGCAGATTCCCTACTTCGATAAGCTGAAGAAACGCAACGTGATGCTCACCCGGTTGTGCCACAGCTGCCGTTGCCTGCGTCCACTGCGGGCCAAGCACTGTCGCGTCTGCAATCGCTGTGTCTCCTACTTCGATCATCATTGTCCCTTCATCTACAACTGCGTCGGCCTCCGGAATCGCATGTGGTTCTTTCTGTTTGTACTCTCCGTGGCTGTCAATTGCTCCTTTACCATTTACTTTGCCTGTTATTGCGTCATGATCGAAGGATTCACATTGCTCTATGTGCTGGGTCTCATTGAGGCCGTCGTCTTCTGCGGCTTGGGTTGGATACTCACCTGCACTTCGGTGAGTGAGAGGGATTGTGGGCTCTCTTTATGGCGGACCTAATCTTGTTTGTTTTTTTTTTTTGCAGATTCTTCATGCCTGCATGAATCTCACAACCAACGAGATGTTTAACTACAAGCGTTATCCCTATCTGCGGGACAAACGCGGTCGCTATCAAAATCCCTTCTCGCGGGGACCCATACTCAATCTGCTGGAGTTCTTTGTCTGCCTGCCTGATCGAAGCGATGACAACGATCTGTTGCTCGAGGATAATATTTGATTAAGAAGCTAGGAGCGCGCTCTTGCTCGCCGGCGCAAGGTGCCCGTGCGTGGATAATAGCGACAGTCACCGCTCCAAGGCGGAAACAGCAAAGGCTGTGCTTTGATTTTGCTCCAGGCTTTGTACGCTTACTTCTTGAACGCTCCCAACTTCGATAGCGCTGATCCTTGCAGAAGAAGGAAAAGAAGAGATTTCATTTAGATAGTATTAAAGTATCTCATACTTAGCTAGATCGCTTAAAATTCTATTTTAAAATTGAAATTAAGCTCTAAATATCAAAATATTTTCATAATGTCACGTTAAACTGAAGAATCAGCTTGGTCTTCTATATATTCTAGCATAAATAAGAATACGCTTCTCTTGTTATTTAATTTTTTTTGTAGAGAATTGTTATTTGTATAAAACGTTGTATTTAATGAATCTCTATATAATATATATACTTAATATAATTAATACGAAATGCGCGTATTTGTGTAAATGTTTACTAAATGGCTAATCAGAGCAGAGATAAATCGCTCTGTTTGTTCATTCGTTTGGAAATTGCACAGTTAATACTAAAAAAAAATCGGAGACCTTCTCGCTCTATATAATGGGTACACTTTGGCATGCATTTTGGGTGTGTTCGAGAACGAATGATAAATGATATTGCAAATGGAAGAGAGGAAAACCGAAATACTGAAAATTGTTTAGCTTTCGAAACAGAAATCATAGTTCTCAGGATCCTCGGGAATCGGTGGTGGATCCTTGCTTATATCCACGCCTTCCGTATCGAGTAGACGCAACTTTATCTCCATGGAGAGCAACGTGTCAAAGTCTTCTTTCTTTTGCTTGCTGCACATCTCCTGACCGAGCAAAGCATTAATGCCATCAGTCCAATAATTGAACACACTCTCATCGGGAGCCACAAAGTCCAGAGTTGAGTGATCCATACTCTCGAACGTTATGGAAAATGCCAAATTAACAGCAGATTTATTGCGATTGCGTGTATCTTTCATGTGTGGACACTCCTTGCCCTCGAGCAACTGCTTTATATCAATAATGGGCAACTTCTTGGGCAGCTCCTCTAGTGTGGGTATGTTCTTCTCATCGCAGTCACCATAGTGAATAACCTTGTGATTAGGAGATAGTCGGGCATACCAGAACTTATCCTTAGTGCGTGTGCCACGAAGATATTTAGGGAAGCGTGTGCCTGTACAGAATAAAGATCATTGATTAAAATGTTAAGTGAGGTTAAGGTTTATATTGAAACTCAGAAGAAGAGAGCGTGTTTAGCGAACTTACCCTCGACAAGAAATGAGAGTCGCTGTTGCTTGATCAGTTCCACAATTTGCGGTGATATCTTTTCCTTCAATTTAACAATGGCAGATGCCGTCGAATCGAACTCCTCCTTCGATGTGCGCTCCTGTTGACGCAGTGTGGTAATCTGTTGATATGTAAACATGGCAATCTTACCGCGAAACTCGTTTAAGTTCTCGGGACGCGATTTAAGTGAACGCTGGATCTGCTCGCGCACTACACTAAACACCTTCTGGAAATCCTCAGCGGTGGCACGCATATCCTTCCAGGTGCGATTCAATGTGATGACACAAATGCAAAAGAACTCTTCAAATGGCTGATCATGTGTGAAGAACATGGGTTGGAAGTCACCCGATTGCTCTGCCGGCGGTTCACCAATGCGTAGTATATCGCATAGCACTTTAACTAGTTCAATGGAAGTGCGTCCAAAGGGACACTCGTGTTCGTCAGCACGGCACGAATTCTCGTGCACAATCTTTGTGTATTGCTGCGTGTAGTTGCGAGCGAAGTACACCATGCAGTCCAGTGCGAGGATACCTAAAATAAAGGCAGCTTAATTAGTATTTTGCCTGGCAAGTGAAGTTTACTGCCTTACCCGGTGGTGTTTCGATAAAGTCCTGTGCCGGATTGATATCGCACTTGAACCCAAGTTTCTTATAGTATTGCGAAAAGTTTACATTGCCACCGCCGGAGCCACCACCACCGCCGCTTCCACCACCGCGTCGGATGTGCTCGTCGTTGATGCTTAGGGTGCCCGTATAATCATCGAAGGCAATGCGCCGCAGTTCTTTAATCTTGTCATGAGCATCCTGATCCTGTGCATTCATTTTCATGCGCATACGCTTCTCCAGCAGACCCAACGTCAACGTTTGGAGCACATACAGCTGATGGGTCATCTCGGTGCCCAGATCGTTGCCAACCAAGGCCTGACGATATTGCCCAGCACTGATGGTGTGCGCAATGGAGCGTTTCCGGCTCTCGTCCGCCTTCATGAAGAGCGCATTGAGCAGGGCAATTGCATTTTGGCGCATCACGAGTGAGTTATTCCCCTGCAGTAGGCGTAGTATATCCTGCAGTTTGATGTCCTCCGCAACCAGGACATATTTGCTGCTGCTCTGTACAATGTTCTCCAGATTAGAAAGCGCACTCTCCGCGCATTCGGAGGGATACTTTTGAAAGTTTTTCACAATATGAATGTTGCGTGCAACAAACGAGCTCTCTGGCACCTCCCACGATACCGTGCCGTGCTCCATTAGCTCCACAAAGCTGGCTAGACTATACTTGAGTATGTCTTCGTTGTCCTGGTTAACATCTTCGATTATCTTTATCAAGATATCCAAACCTTTCTCTTTGATGAACTCCAGAGCAAATGTGTGATCCATGCTCAATTGTTTCAGCTCCTTGAGACGCTGCGCTTTATCAAGAGCGTTGCCATTGATCAATGTCTCGAGGGCATCGCTGGCCGTCTTTGAGGGCGAGTACTGTAAGCGCAGCACTGAACCGTTTTTGATTTCGTTGCGATTCTTCTCGGTGACATATTTCATGTTATTCGTCTCACAGAATTGTAGCGCATAGTTCTGATGATCGCTTATGGACCAGCCGTTGCATATTTCCTGAATTTTGCCTGGTTAATAAAGATTAAGATAATAACAAATAAATAAAACCCATATTTCATATAAACTATATTTTCAGGAGATAAGGAATCTTTACGATATCGCTCAGTCACCCACCCACAGTAATTTTATCCACAACTTCTCCTATTCCCACTTCCACTTCCTGTTGAGTCCCCTTGCATTTTAATGAGAGCTGATGACGCTGACATCAGAGACGAAACCACAAGGGCGTTGGCGTCTCATTTTCACAGCCAGCTTAAATCACACATAACAGGATAGCCCTTTATAATATTTAATCTATTCCAATTGTGTGGTTTTTTAAATTTCAGTCGCCAATTGTTTAATAACAAATTAATTAACTTACTTGCAAGCGGATGCCTTTGATCTAGATTTATCAGCTGTGCAATATTGTTTCCACGCTCTACAGCTATTTTCACTATGTGAGCGTCCTTCACAGGCATCTTTTTTGGTATCATTTTGATGATAGCAGCGAGTTATTAACTATTTTAACTAAATTATTATTACTCTTTCGGCAATCCCAGTTTTGTGATTAATATAGCTATTAGCTATTTGAGTAATCGATATTTTTCAAGTGCATGCGATGTTTAACGCCAGGGCTGCATATCTGTAAAATAGTATTATAGTTATCGATAAGCAAACAACTTGTATTTTTTATTAGGGCCGATATTTCCGTTATATGTTCTAAAAATGTATTCCAAGTGTTTTTTTTTTAATAGTAAATCTTATAAAGTCGTTAATAACTTAAGCAGTTCACCAACAACGCAAACATTAATGCTGTTTCCCAACAGTCGGTACTTTTGCCTGTTTGTAGTCTCGACAGGGAAATCGAAGTCTTCGGGAAAACTCATCAATCGGGAAACTTCCCGAGGCGTAAAATAACGCAGCTTTACTTGTCGCAACAACTCTAGGCGTCGCTGCTGTGTCTCCTCCGAGTTTTGATTGACTGGATTCATGTCGATTTCCTTAACTGCCTCAAATATATTGTGCGATTGCTCCTCAGTGAGCGGAGTAAACGCCGACCCAGTTCCCTCGGTGTAGTGGGTGTAGCCCTTTGTGAAGCACATGGATCTACTTTGTGTGGGATGAATTATGTCCATGACAAGAACACGCTTGGCGAGCACATTATCTGGTACAAGTGTTTCAGGCGGAGCATTAGGTTCAATAATGGAAGATATTTGGCACGTGGACTGTTGCGTGGATTCAATCTTTGTTCCAGGCATGTGTTCCCAGATTTTTCCCGCATCGAAAGGAAAATCATTAACTCTACGTGCAATACAATAATATCGATGGCGAGTATTTGGAACATTAAACTGAGTGGGAGTCAATATGAATTCTCGCCAGTAGAAACCCCCTTCTTCCAGAGCCTCAATAAATTGCTGTCGGGCCTGGGATCCCTCAAATCCTTTCACATTTTCCATTAGGACATATTGAAGTGATTCACACTGTGGAATCAGTGTGCAGAGGTGAGAGAGGGCGCAGGAACGCTTGTCTTCCATGTCGCGCTGTAAGCCTTGGCGAGTATGTGGTTGACATGGGGGCGACATTAGTAGCATGTTTGCATCGAGTTTCTTGACCTCTTTTTGGCTTAAGCTCTGTATATTTCTCGTTTTAACAATTGAGCTTCCATAATTATGGGCGTAAACCGCATTGGCAACTGTATTTACATCCAATGCAGCCACAACTTCTCCAGGCAGTTGAGCATCTGCGGAATATTTGTTAATAGGAATACTCTAAAAATACTTTTCTTGTCACTTACGCACATTTAAAAGCATAATGCATCCCCCCAATACCACTAAACAATTCCAATACTCGAAATTCCGTTGTAATCATTTTGTTTACTGTTGATTTGTATTGCAGCACGCTTCTAATCAGCTGATGGCCATTCACAACGAATACTTGTTGCTTGATGCAATGCATCGATAAGTTTTATACATATCGATTAGTTTAAATTTGTACATTGTTGTTTTTTTCAAGAAGAAGAACATCAACACGTGCCGCTTGGTAGAATTGTGTTCTGTTATTTAATTGTTTTAAAAAATGGGCAAAATTAAGAGAAAACTACCGCCAGCTCCCATAGAGGAAGATTCAGATAGTGACTCCAGTTTTGCAGAAGATGGACTGCCTGAAAAAGGAGAGACTACTCAGGAGCCTGTCACCGATAGCAGCGATGACAGTGACATAGAAGTGGAAAGTAAAAAACCAAAGAAGAAGGAAGAACAGGCGGATAACAATGGTGAAGAACTCGGCGGCGACGACGAGGAAAGTGGTGATGACGACGACGACTACGAGGATGATGATGACGAGGATGATAAAAAGGCGCGTCTGCCAGTGCTTAATCCACTCAGCCTAATGCGAAACAAAGAACAACGCACGGCGCTATTTAGGAAAATGAAGAAGGAGAAGCATAAGAAAAAGATGCAGGAACGACGTGCACGTCGCAAGGCAGGAGTGCCAGCCAATCCAGGTCATACAATCGAAAGTTTGCGTGAGAAAGATCAGACGGAAGTCAGCAATCTCAACGATTCAGACAATGAGGAGCTGCGCAAAGAACTGGAAATCGATGACTTTAGTTCGTATTTTGAGAGAATCTACGAGCCAAAGGTGCTAATCACATTCGCTGACAATCCCGTGACCAAGACACGCAAATTTGGGCTTGAGCTGTCACGCATATTTCCCAATGCGCTGGTGAAGATCCGTAACAAGGCATCGGTGAAGAAAATCTGCAAAAGCGCAGAACGTGAGCAGTTCACGGATGTTGTCATCGTCAACGAGGATAGACGCAAGCCCAATGGTTTACTGGTCATACACTTGCCCCATGGGCCGACAGCACATTTCAAATTATCCAATGTAAAGTTAACATCGGACATCAAGCGGGATCACAAAGAGATTACCAAGCATCGCCCCGAAGTGATATTAACCAATTTCACAACTCGCTTGGGTCTGACAGTCGGCAGAATGTTGGGTGCACTATTCCACCACGATCCCGAGTTTCGTGGCCGTCGTGCGGTGACTTTCCACAATCAACGTGATTACATTTTCTTCCGTCACCATCGCTACGAGTTCTCCAAGGAGGGTAAACGCGTAAAGCTGCGCGAACTGGGGCCACGTTTCACACTGAAGCTACGCTCCCTGCAGGAGGGAACCTTCGACAGCAAGACTGGTGATTATGCCTGGATCATAAGCAACAAACGACACGCCATGGAGTCCAGGCGTCGTTTCTTCCTCTAGATTAAAGATTTCTTGTCTGCTTTTGACATTTTAATATATTCATATAATTTGTAAGAGAATATAAACTAAAAAGATTAAAGGAAATAAAAAAAAAATCTCTCTTAAAGAACAACAGTAAGAGGACACAGTAACCAGTGTAGAATCATCCACCACGTGATGTCGAATACATATGTTAATGTAGTGTAAAATAATTGAAGCTCTTAGGTCTCTAAAATGTGTGCAACATACAACAGTTACGATGGGCACAGTCATCTCTGGCCATTGGCACGTGCTCCCTCCCCCTGCCCGATTACATTACATTGTCGGGCATTGAGGACTTGGAACACCGCCAACAGCTGCTGTGGGATCACCGAATGGCAGATCACCTCCGGTCTCAGCCAATATCTCTGCTGGGGGTTGTCCGTAGTCTTGCAGTTTTCGCATATCGTCCAGCACCACGCGGAACTTCTCTCGCTTCACGGTCGGCGAGTCATCGGGTTTTTCGCTCTGCAAATGCCCCTCGATCACCTTGTAGAGTTCGAGTTGTTTTTGGTATCTGAGAAGTGGACAAAAGAGTGTCGGGTGTCAAAATAAACTCTGATTAGTCACGCTGCCAGGGGCGTGGTCATTGTGAATTGCATATTTCATACACACCTTTCCTTGTCCTCGGCCGACAACTTGGAATCGTTTTCCTCCAGATATTTTGGATACTTCTCCAGTAGTTCTTTGATGCTAGGAAGTAAAATCTCCGCGGAGAGCAGGCTTTGCATCATACCTTCCATGAAGGGTAGGAAACTGTTACCATCAGCTTCGCCAGTCTGCGTATATAGAATAGAATTTCATCACAACTCAGTACAATATTAAATTGCATCATCCACTTACCCCATCCAGATTAAGGGAACTGAACATGCTGGCAATATCATTCTCATTGGCGGGTGCAGCCAAATTTTCGGTACCCTCTTGCAGACCCTTTGGAGAATATCAAATCAAATGTAATGCAAATTGCAAATGCAAGTTGGGAGTATTGAGAATTATTACTTTAAGGGCCTGGGAAATGCTGTCTGAATACTTGGAGACCTCGTCATCGTTGGCGGAATTCTCGCCACTGAGGGTCATGGCGGCCGCTTCGGCCATTTTCTTGAATCCGGCCATTATTTGATCCGGATTCTGTGGCAGTGGCGGAATATCACCGCTGGGCGTATCTGGGCCACCAAACAGTGTGTTCATTCGATCCGCCAAGATTTTTGCTTGCTCACTGCAAAATTCCAAAGTTCAACATCGGCTGTGCAATGTGACACCTCATGTGAGTTCACTCCATACTTACACGAAAAATGCATCAGGGTCGTCGCCAGCATCGCCGCCGGCTTCACTTACGCTGCTTGCATCCGCAGTAGATGCCTTCTCCTGCTTACCATCAGCACTTTGGGTTTTATCAAAATCCTGCAGTGCATCTACAGAATGGGGCGATGTTAGTTTTATTATATAAGACGCAGATGGAGCTGGTGAGCATCCATCTGCAGAGCATACTCACTGTCCAGCAGGTCGTTCAAATCGTCAGCATTTCCATTTGGCTTTTGTTCAGACATTCTGTCGAATTATGTGATGAAAATGAGATTTTATTACTAGAAAAGCTATGTAACACCTCTTGTTTTGGGTTGAAACAGAGTGTGTGTGCCAACGGGTGGGTATGTGTGAGTGGGCACAATTTTTTTATTCAATTGCCGAAACAATGATTATAGTTATCGATAGTAGCGGAGTCCCTGTGAAAAGATGTGTACATAGCCGGCTTATCGCTGCTTTGCGGTGGCAAAATCACAAGTTATACTTTTTATGATGATTTTGTAAATAGTTAATGCAAAATTTTACTTGTCTGTCATTAAATATTACAGCAATATACAAAAAAAGCATTTGGTCAGGTGTTTTGCTATTGAATATATACCTATCGATACTTAAATACTTTGAATTGTAAGCTATCGATAATACGGCAACGGTGTTGCCAGATAAATTAAGAAATGAGCAAAAAAAAAAGCAGCACTCTTTCAAATTTTAATAAGTGGCGGTAAATTCAATTTATTTGTTTATTATGTTAGTTTATTTATGTTAGTAACAGCAGTAATTCGCACTTTATAAAAAAGAAAAGTATTAAAATAAATATAACGCTGATCATACATTCGGAAAAAAATTGCGATATATATCTATATATATGTATATATATATATATATATATATATAATAGGCATAAATAATATAAATGCCCACATGTAAATATAGAATAATTCGAAACAAATGTAGATTTTTTAATAAAAATTTCAGTTTACTATTATAACTTAGTCACATAGTTTTATTGTCTTAGTACATTTACTTTGTAAGAGGTTACAATATGAGTATTTACTCGAACTCCGAAGTGATGAAAACGAAACAATCCAAGGACATTAGCCGAAGATTATCTAAAATAATCACCCAAAATATTTATGGTATATTCTGCGAAACACACAACAAACATACACAACGGTAAGGTAAGGTCATGCACCTTGCTGTGCGCACATGAAGATCGGCGACCAAACTGCGACCAGAACTTAAACCGCACATACTACCCTGTACGCTGTGCTGTTATCTTCGGTTCCTCAACTGCGAGGGGCAGCCGAATGAAGCGAAACCAATTCCGAAACCAGAACGATACACCCATCACATACGGTATTGGAACTGTATGGACTACGGTACGGTAGGGAGTCTCTGTCAAGGTCATTGCTGAAGGAACCCTGCCATGTTTTTGCGAGTCCTTCAAAATGAATATTCTCATATGGTTGGTTGTTTGGTTTTCTGTTTTTCTGTTTTAACCGCACCGTTTACCAAAGAGCAAGACGAATTGGAATTCGAATCCGAATTTTCTCATTCGGCACGCCGAGTTTGTGGTAACATGGAGCGCAATTTTAAGGGTGTTCTCTTCCATGAACATCGCTGCGTGGGCGGAGTTTACTCGAAAATAATGCATAATTTGCCGTATTAGCAGTCCCTCCATTTCTTCATATAACTTGTTCAGAGGATAGGAATTAGAAATTGTTTTTTTTTTTAACAATTATAATAATCTCATGTTTTTTTAGAAACACATTAGTATATTTCTGGTGTATATTATATTACTATTGATGCTCTTCTTAAAAATGTATGTCATTTTTATTTTTTTTGGAAAATTCTGATTATAAAATGTTAATATATTTTCTTATTCCTACACTTATTTTTATGACAACCATTTTTAAAATTTTTAATCTTCTGATTTTAAATAGGTGCTTTATTGGTTTATAAAATTAAAATTAAAGCAGCTAACAATAATTTAAAGATCTTTAAAAATAACAAACATTTTCAAACCATATTTTTTGGATGTTAAAGACTTTTGTAAAACTTAGCTGATTTTTATATTGAATAACTTTTTAATTATGTTTATTCCTATCTTACTTTAATAATTCTAAAATCCTTTTAAATGCTGAAAAAGTAACAGCTATGACCGTTCCCAGAAAATTTAGTTTCATACCCAAAATGTCTCAAACTTTCTATTAACTTTGAGCCATGAAAAAACCCTTTGCCTTTTGTTTATTTTTTCGGCTACAGGAATCAAACCGATCTTGTTTTTCACGGAACTTAAAGGGGTCAAGTCAAAAAGTCAAAAGACAAAAGTCGAAAACGTAAAAACCCTTTCGGGCAAACAATGTAACCAGGCTCGAAAGTAGATCTCGTTCTTTTTTGACACAATTTTTAAGTAGAGTGTGCAAACGGACGACTCTCAGTCCCGGTCCCGATCGTAAACAGTTTATATGGATATAATCGGCTGCGAGAAGTGAAAAGTTACCTGGTCACTGACTGAAGCGCACGCAAATTTTCTCGGGAAGTGTGAAACGGAACGGAAAGAAGAAGGAGAGTGAGGGCCTCGAATCCTGCCATAAAATACGCGTCCTTACTGGCGTTTCACTCTGCTGCCCGGGCAAAGTTGTTGCATTTTTCTTTAGCCTGGTCTGGGAAACTTTGTGTGTGGATTTGTATAGATATATAGCCCATCCATATATCATTTGGTGCGATTTCACGGTCACTGATCGAGGCAAACAACTTTCTTTTTTTTCGCTGGGCAGGCAGTTTCTAACTTATCATCGTTGTACACATCCTTCTTGGGAAGAGGTCGGCGAATTTTTACAGCCTTCCCTTCGATAATGGACTCGCGATTGTTCTTCGCGAATGGCAATGATTGTGGTTTTATTTTCGCGCTATTCAGTTTTCGTAGGGCGCGTGGGCAGGATCAGCTCTTCATTGGCAATGGGACATGACTCCTTTGATAGCCGGCCATGGTAATTGCGATTAAAATGCTTGCGACATTTCCTGGAAAATTGGGTAACAGTTTTCCTTTGAAATCAACCAAATGGCTGCAGTTTCTATCCCCCTCTTTATCTCCAGATTCCCCGATGCAACGCCTTGTGAGCATTTCACGGACCAACGCCCGTCATTGTCGTCGCTGGGGGACTCCCCATCAAAGCACTTAACGTTCCAAATCATCGACATGCAAACGAGCCATTGCGTCTGTCTCCGACTTCGACACGATCTGTGAGGAGGGTCTCCAGCCAACATGCAGCATGCGATGTTAATGTGGGTCACCCGCCTGCGTTGCAATGTTCTGACTGATTAAACGGAAATTAAGTGTGTGTGTGTGAATGTGTAAGTGTCTGCCAATTTGCTATGGTTGCTCTTTTTTATGTTGTGGGTTGGGTTTTTTGTCAGTGCGATCAATTTGAATTGTCAAATTTGGGAAACGGCAGCCATTTTGTATGCAACAAAAAAGTTTCTGTGAGTTAATGCAATGAAATGATTAACTGACGTGTATCGAGTCCTATATCGATATCATTGCAATTGACAGCCATTTTCTACGCACTCAAAAGCTCAGTGATGCAGCATAAATTCGTTAGTTAGTATATCGATATCATAAAAACCTAACGTAATGCAGTGTGACCCAAGTCCAGCTTTAATTAAGTATCGATATCATTGGCGGCATTCGTAATGCATCTTCAAAACGCAGCCATTGCTATGATTAATGAACTGATTGAATAATTTTATTTAAATTCGCATATATCCGATACGGAGCGTTGCTAATGGAAAAACGCCGCCGAAAAGATTGAGCGGAGCGCCCGGGCGCTCAACCAACAATCGCTTGACCTGATCTGAATGTGAGAAAAACGCCACCTACTTTCGGAGTTGCTGTTGCCAGTTCGCTCTGGCACATATTGCATATGGCTATTGATTGTTACTGCATCTCTATCTCTCTCTCTCTCTTCTAGCTTAGACAATTTCAATAGCTGATGATGAATTGTGGTCGATCACAGCATAAGCAATTACAAATCATATAAGCAGCAGACAACAGGTTGTTGTTTGCAACAAAAGAGAGGGAGACAGAGAGAGAGAGAGCGAAGAGGAACCTCTTGACGGTTGCCAGTCCGGAAAACAAATTAATCTTATGGCCACTGACAGCAGCAGCCGATCTTGGGTTCGCACTCGCAGTGTGCGTCGTCGCTTGCTTGGCTCCTCACTTTCTTCGAGTTTTTCCATTTGCCTTGCAGCATGTTTGATGATGTTGCTCCCGGGGCTTGAAGCGTGAACGACCTGTGACGCGACGTTGCCTCCAGATGTTTGATTTCGGGCTGTTGTTGTTGGGGCTGTTGTTGTTGTTGTTGTTGTTGTTGCAATGTGGACGCGTTGCGCCTACCTTGCGCCTTCTGTTTAATGATCAATTTGTTGGCCTCTGATCGTGCCGACAGCGTTTAGCAGTCACCACCCGATTGCATTGTTTGTTGCCAGCCTGCTGCCCCTACTCCTCCTATCCCTCCTAAACCTACTCCTCCTGCTTCTTCGCCTTCTACTCCTCCACCATGTTTCTCTTCATCCTGCTGCTCCTTCGCCTTTTACAACTCCTCCTGCTGCATTGTCCCTCCCACTTTGTGGCACCATTTAGCTAATGACTTTTGCATGTGGAGGAACCCTTATACCCCCTTCTATGCCTTCTACAGATGCAGACAACGCGTCGTCTCTCAACTTTGCCATTTGTTAACCCTTCGTCTGGCCGTGTCGAAATCAGCTAACAGTTCCACTAACCGACTAACCGACACTTTGCATCTTGCGGCCAACCATGGATTATGTTCGCCCTTTGTCTGGTCCAGAGTGGAAGTGGGAGCGAGAGAAGGAGAGAACGAGAGAGAGCTGGCTTTCAATCGAAATATCCAAATATGCTAATTTGCGTACAATGGACTTCCCCGGAAGCGAGCTCGTGACCCACAAACAACTAATGCCTGCAATTAGCCAAACTTAACACATTGCGAACAGCGAGGGTTGAGGAGGAGCAAGGGTTAAGATCAACGAGCCTAATCGCATTCGCCTTGCAGTGGGAGTGACAAGAGGGTGTGATACAGGGACAGACAAACACAGAGAGAGAGCGAGAGGGAGAGAGAGAGTGAGAGAGGCTGAGTTACTCCTTCGATTGGGAAAGCCCTTCGATGGGCGTTAGCTGCGTTAAGCCACCAACGAATCGATCGCGCTACCTGGGACGCCACCTTCACAGCTCGGCTTAACTCGTTCATTCCGCAGGCGAAACCGTAACCGTACCCGATGCGACCATTGCAAATCGTTTACGTATGTTGATCAATAAACCCTTCGACTGCAATGCGATTAGCCGCTATAATCGCGCCCGGCCGCAGCTCAATAGCCGAAAACTTTTACCAAATATTTGCAGAAGTCAACTCGAGGATCGAGGATCATCGATAGGGCGCGACCAGGCAGCGATCTCTCCCTCTCCTCCTTCTTCTTTAAGCTGCTTCTACTTTCCGCCTAATCTCGCAGTTTGTTTCCATTTGTTTGCATGCTTTAGCGAGGATTTCGTTTTACGATCGCCCCTTGGCGAGTCCGAGATAGAGAGAGAGAGGCGAGCTCCTGCTGAAATTTGCCTAGGCAACTGGCAACTGGGCTGGACCAACTGCTCGGGTCAGGTCAGGGGGCAGCAACTGCTTTTGCAGATTGTGCGTCGTATTTACCAAAACTAACGGCGGATTAGCCAAGAAGTCAATCCTCGACAGCAGCAGAAGGTTAATCCGCATCGTGCTTGAGTTGAAAATTGAATGCGAGTTTTCTACAATTTTGAATATCATTGTAGATTTAAATTTTATTAAAGGAAACCGGATATTTAAAGATAATAACTATCAAGTTATTAGTAGTTAGACACTCAAAGAAGTTTAGAAGTTGCTTGTTATTCATATTATTATATTAATTTTTTTAGTTTTATCATAAAGAGAGATAATTTATTTTTATTTCTTGGCAATGAAATATTTTTTTAATAGTGTTTAATAAAAATGAGCAATGATAGCCATAGTTTAGTATGTTACACTGTGACGCTACGCAAAGCTTCACCCACGAAAATTATTTCTTCAATCGAATTTTCGGAAATCTGGTTATAAACAATCTTTATTAAACATACACATAAATATACAAACTGTGCCCAAGTTCTAAACAAAGCTTGATCTATAATATGTGTCTTAACATGACATGTACATATGTATACATATCTATTGCTTCCTATTTTGGTAGCCCTTGTTCCTATTTGGGTTTTCATTAAGACGTCCAGACGGGAATGCATATATCGTGGCGGCTGTTGATGCTGATCAAGAATATATACTTCGCGGGGTCTTCAATGCCTCTTCTGTCTATAACTTTTAATTTTGAACATGGTTATAATATCCTGCTGAATTGTCCTATACCAATATTACTGTAATTTATTAATTAATAGATCTCAGTCTATATATTATATATTTATAAGACAAAAAAGTGCAATAATAGGCTGTATAGCATATCCACTTTATGGTATATATTTTACATGCCCACCAACGTGTTATATAGTACGTGTTAAGAATTGTAAATTCTTCGGATTAATTTGCTCAATAAACTTATATAGAAATAGTATAGAATCTTGCGCAGCTAGCTCCGATCAAGAGAGATCAATCGGTATATTTATGAAATGAAACTGTATTATATTTGACATGCTCACTTCAGATGTTTCTACTGATTTATAAAGATCTCTACTCTCTTGTAACTCCCCTGTGGTTTCTCGGAGCGCGGTCCATATGGAAATCAGTTGCACAGCAACAAGATCGACGGGGAACAGAGCTACTATGGTATCACTGATAGAGACATTAGCAGGAACAGGGACAGGGCAAGGGGGAAGGGGAAATGGAACTGCAAATGGGACAATCAAGGCCGTTCGACTTGCAACGAGACGACATAACGTCGTTGGCCAAAGCGAATCGATTCTCCGGCAATGGCAACGACAACCCTAGTGAGAGAGCAAAAGAGAGGGAGATAGAGTGTTGGAAAGAGATGGCTAGTTGTTGTTGGTGTTGTCGAAATGATTGTGAATTTGCGGTAACCGAGCGTGGAGCGGCCACGACTAACCTGATTATGGATGCTCCGCGGGCAGGTGCTGTGGGCGTTGGATGCTGGTCGCGACTGGGTCAAGCGACGTGAAGTAGGGAGAATGGGGAGAAGAAGGGGGAGGGGGATGCGGTGTCATGTCAAGCAAGTAAACTCCAACAAGGGCGCGCGTCCTTCCGGGCAGGTAAGCAGCGAGGAAGAGAGCAACAGAGCGAGTGAGACAGAGAGAGAGAGAGGAGGAGTGAGAGAGGCAGTACAGCACGAGAGAGGAGGAGTGAGAGAGAGGGAGTACAGCGAAAGAGAGATAATATTCATTCATAGCGCCGTAGGTGGCATCATAAAAGGACTTTTAGCACTCCCTATTCATGTCCCTGTCTTGGCACTTCGTGGAATTTGATGGATGGAAATGTGCAACGAAGTTGCCTCGTCGTGTTGCCTCCTACTGTTTCCCAACGTTGCTGTCGTTGTAACACTGCAAGACGAGATAATGCTGCGAATGCATTGCCGCGTTGTCGATAGCGCGAAATTAGCGTTATATGACGTTGCCTTTTCAGCTTTCATTGTTCGCGCAAATTGAGAAATCAACGAGGAATCAACGAGAGGAATCAATACAAGAGAAGGGGAATCTGATCAATGCAAGGCGTTGGTTGCATCGAAGGCGCCCTTTCTCTCCCCTTATCCTCTCTAGATACACTTCACTCCCACTCAAGGTCACATCCGGTTTCAAGGTCAAGCGTTATGCTCTCCAGCCGAGGCGAAAATGTCTGCGCGTCGTTCTCCCGTTGGGTTTGCTTAACCAACGCAGTGCAAATTCCAACCGAGCAGTAGAAACCCCGACATTGTTGCACTGCGGCCTCCGTTGTCCTTGCCAGCTGATCTGATCTGATCTTGCAGGCGGGGCAGCAGCTTCACGCCAGGATGCGCGGTATTTCGTCACGTCTCGTGGATCTGCTCATCTTGCGGATTCCACGCTGGCGTTTACCTTCTGTTTTACCGACGGCATCATTAGTTGGGGCCGCTTTACTTGGACATTCGTTGCGTGAAATTCGACAATTAATCAAACTCCCCCCTGGCGATACCTTCGTGAAGCGTGACCAGGATACGGCTGTGGCTTAGAAGGGGCTGATCCCGCATTGGCTGCGCTTCGAGGGCGTTTTCTAAGTTCAAAAAATTATTATTTCGAAGTAGGCACAGTTGAGGGCTCTGAAAGAGGGTTTCAAATATGGAAATAAAAATGGTATATTATGTTTGATGTTTACAAGTTTTTTCTCCCAAGTTAATATAAAAGACGCGTACGTTGCTGTAAATAATATTTATAAACTTTAGATTTAATAAAAATGTATATTAAGGCTTATAGAAAACGTTAGCCGTTATAAAATGTCGGTATAAGTGGATATGGTTATAGTAATGACCTAAATACTTTTACTAATAATCGCAAATTTGTGTGGGTGGTGGGCGTGGCAACCGATATTTAAAATAAACTGAATTTGCGTATGGTGTACAGAATCCTTCATGCCAAATTTGACGTCTCTAGCTTTCATAATATCTGAGATCGACGCGTTCACACAGACGGACAAAGCTTAATTGACTCGGCTAGTTATGCTGAGCAAGAATATACTTTATACTCTATTGGGTCTGCCACGCCTTCTTCTGCCTGTTACACACATTCACACAAAGTTAGTATACCCTTTTTTGAACATTTTCAATGGTCGAATTGTACAATACCACGAATTGTACCACGCAACGAAATTGTGGTTTTAAATGCTGTTCACTTCTACATATATCCAATTAATACAATATATTATAGTTTAGGAAAGACTTAAATAGTTCACCTCACTTGGTTTCTAAATAAACAATCAATATGGTTAAAATATTAAGTAAATATTAAATATTAATATTTTAACCATTAAAGTAAATATTAAATATTTACAAAATATCAAATATCAGTTTTTCTGCATTAACCTTACAACAGGAAACAATCCATCAGACTGGCACTTCCGATAACAGAACGAACACCTGATCACCTACCCCAAAAACCATCGTTTGTATAGTTCAGGAAGTCGTCTATAACTGCAGCGTAATGCAGATTTTCACTCTCATTAATAATTGAGCGCTAATGAGGTATCAATAAAGGATCTCTTACGCTTTTACACATCCATTTGATGCATATTCGATTGCATTATGTGTTGCATTCGATGTCTAATTCGATTAGCGCAGCTAAAAGGACAACAAAGAAACAAATATTCACTCTCCCATTGAAGGTTATGTGGACCCCGATACAGACGGCTATTGGCGCTCACGCTTGTTGGCGCTGCTACAAATAACGCCCCCTGGCGACAGTCAAACGCGTACGTGCGCTATGATCGCGTGCAAGTGCGAGCGAGATGCAAGCATGGTCGAGCTCTGCGATTGGTCCGCGTGTTGTTTACACGTACCTGCTGAGCGATGGCTGACATCTTGACTGCGTCGCTGCCGCTGCCACTGCCGGCGTCGTCGTCGTCGCTTCACAGAAAGCCAACGATCTTGTCTGACTTTGCTTAGCTCAAGTCAGTTAGGCATCGACTGCGCAACGAGCCAGACACATTCGCCGCAACGTCGCGCACTTCTGACACTGTCAAAGAGAGCAAGAGAAAGAGAGTGTAAAATTGAACTTAACGAAATTTTTTTTTTTTTACGTTTTGCCTATGCCAATTGTGTGACAATATATTGCAACGCCATTGCTATCGATATCGATAACGATACAATTTGTTCGACGTTCGAGTTCGCGAATTCATTGTCGTCGCCGTCGTCGCTGTGAACTATGACTGTTACCGCATTTGCCGCCGCCATGCACAGACCCTTCTTCAATGGATATACAGCAATGCAAGGTAAGCATCGCCAGAGATCGGATGCAGTGCATCAAATGTGAAAAAGTCGATATCTCTGGAATCAGAGCTAACTTTGTCCTCTTCCCTATGCTCTTCTTTCCCCTGCAGATATGAACAGCGGCCAGGGACGTGTGAATCAACTTGGTGGAGTCTTCATCAACGGCCGCCCTTTGCCCAATAATATTCGCTTGAAGATCGTTGAAATGGCTGCCGACGGCATTCGTCCGTGTGTCATCTCGCGTCAGCTGCGCGTCTCACACGGCTGTGTATCGAAGATATTGAATCGCTACCAGGAGACGGGCTCCATACGGCCCGGCGTCATTGGTGGCTCCAAGCCGCGCATTGCCACGCCCGAGATCGAGCATCGCATTGAGGAATACAAACGCAGCAACCCGGGCATGTTCTCCTGGGAGATACGCGACAAGCTCATCCGCGAGGGCATCTGCGATCGTAGCATGGTGCCGTCGGTGTCCGCCATATCGCGCCTGGTGCGTGGTCGTGATGCACCCACCGATCCGGACTCCATCAACTCCAAGCCAGCCTCTAGCTCCACCTGTAGCTCTGATCCATCTGGTTCCAATTCAGGACATGGACACAACAACAACAACAACAAGCCATCTGACGAGGATGTCTCCGATTGCGAGAGTGAGCCAGGAATTGCTCTGAAGCGCAAGCAGCGTCGCTGCCGCACCACATTCTCGGCCAATCAACTGGAGGAGCTGGAACGCGCCTTCGAGCGTACTCAGTATCCAGATATCTTTACTCGCGAGGAGCTGGCTCAGCGCACAAATCTCACCGAGGCGCGTATCCAGGTCTGGTTCAGCAATCGTCGCGCTCGTCTGCGCAAGCAACACACATCCGTCACAGGAGGCGGCAGTGGTGCCAGCAGTGCCAGCAGCAGCGCAGGCACCGTCATCGTTTCTTCCCCCGTCAGCAACAGTCAATCACATCATCTGACCCCGCTGACCATGATGCACCCCATGCCACCCACTGCCGCCATCGATGCCGTCTACCAGCATCAGTACGAGTTCTATGGCAGCGCCGCCACCTCAGCATCCACAGCCCACAGCGGCGGTAATCTTCCCCAGCTGTGCAGTCAACTCTCGGCAGCCAATACACCGCCGCATCATCATCAGTTCTACACTCCCAGCACCGCCAGCTACATCATGCCCAGCTCGGCAAGCAATGCCAATGCCCATGGCAGTGAGCTGCTTGTGCCCGCCGTGGAGCCGTCCAACCACTATGATACCACCCAGTTGGGCCCCGTTTACAGCACTGAATCTGAAGCACATCAGACAATGCCACGTAACGAGAGTCCCAACGAGTCCATCTCCTCCAGCGGCTTCGGTCAGTTGCCTCCGACCCCCAACAGCCTGTCCGCCGTTGTTGTTGGCACTGGAGGCGTCGAGTCTGCCCAATCGCAGACCCAACTGGCCAATGCCAGTGCCAGCAGTGAGGATCTTAATGCGGTGCTTAAAGTGGAGGCAGCCGAGCTTGCAGCTGCCGTGCAATCTCAATCTCAGGCACAGCCACAACCACAACAGTTCTACAGCAGCTGGAGTGGAGCCAGCGCCATGCCCGGCATGCGTCCCAATGCGCCACTGTCACCCGAGGATTCGCTTAACTCGACAGGCTCCACCAGTGCCGCCCTCGAGGTGTCCGTGGCCAGTGCTCACCAGATGTTCCACTCGTATCAGCATTCAGCGTCGGCTGCACAATATGCTCCATATGGAACCACAACGCCACATTCTCATGCCGCTGCACACGCGGCGGCTCATCATGCACACGCCCATGCCCACCATGCACAGTATGCTGCAGCCTCGCACTACGCGGCACCACCAGTGCCACCACCACCTCCACACAGCTCGTCGTCGCACTTTATGCCACAGAACTTCAATGCTGCCGCCGCTGCTGCAGCAGCTGCCTTCTCCTCGCCCTCCAAGATGAACTACAGCGCAATGCCGCCGCAAGCGTTTCCCTATCACTCCTGGTACTAAGAAGCGAGAAGGATCACCCCGAGAAGGGAGCAGGATCACCCCGAGAAGGGAGCAGGATGACCTTAAGACGGGAGAAAGATCACCTTAAAAATGGAAGGAGGCTGAGATCATGAAAGAAACTAGATCAGCCCAAAGAAGGGCACAAGATCAACCCAAGTATGGAAAAGAATCAACCCAAAAAGGAAGAAGCATCTACCCGAGACCCGCACATTGTTTGATGTCGCCAAAGAATCACGCTATATATATGCTATAGTCCTATAGCATATCATATTATTCAACAAGAGTCTAGCTAGATAGAGTCTGTATATAGTTAGATATATATAGTAAACCTATAGCAAGCTAGGTTAATCCTAAGTGCATTTATTTTTTTTTTTTTTTTTCAACTACTGCTAAGTCTAGTTGTAAGTTTCCAAGTTTCAAATAAATATGTATGCTAATTTATACGGAATACAAGATGCATTTGTAGTTCTACGTATCCTCTCTACAGCTTCCTGCCTGCTCCTCCCCCCTGCAGCGACCCATTCAGTAGTCGGAACCTTGGACACGCTTCTGTACGCAGCGTGTGGCTGGAAAAACTCGTGGAATGCTGCGCACACAAATTAGAGACCTTAAGTAGCCGCGCGTTCCCCTGAACAGAGAGAGAGGTGCCCGTGTACGTGTGCGCTATATAGACACAGCTATATCTGTTAGGTAGTATATAGTAGTAATAGAACGACATGCGATTTCAACAAACTCAACGGGACGCACAGCGCGCCTGCCCACGCTGTGTCTCAATGTCAAATGGGAATTTCACTCGAGAATTGCCCGAGAAAATCAAGATAGAAGGAAGTCCTTTTTTGCAGTACCATCCCTAGTACCCATCAAAACTGGCTCGAAACTCCAACCAAGGTGTTAATTGCCCTTCTATCGAATTGGGTAATTGCTCTACAATTTACCTCAAATTCACACCTCGTTCTGCCTCGTCTACAGTCTGTTCTCGCTCTTCATCCTCTTTCTAGGGTCCTGACTCAACACCTTTTGCCCCGACTTCTATCCCAAAACTACGTGCGCAATTAATGAAGTCATTACCAGACAGCACACAGACAGCTCAGACAATCCTCGAGTCGCCGAGCAGATTTGCTCTATCTGAGGTTTCTTATTATTTTAATCTAGTTTGTCAGAAAGTAAATATTGACTCTACAATCGACTTAAGACCTCGTCGAGGCGTCGACGTCGTCAGGTACCTTTTGCAAATTTTGAGTGGCTTGCAAAAAAAAAAAAAAGATCAAGATTTCCATCAGCGTTGTTTTGCTTTGGTTTTGCTTTCCCGAGCCTCTTAGGTTAAAGAAAAACGGGTCTAAGCCCAATTTTCGAAGCTTGTCTAATGCCAATTTAATAGCACCCAAAGATTTCTCTCAAACGAACCGAGTGCAATCTCCAGCCAGGCTAATAATGCAATAAACTGGGTAAACTCGGTAGACTCGAACTTTAATTAAAATTCGATTCATTAAGGAACCCCCGACCAAACGACGGCGACCCTATAAAGACCCCGGTATAAGTGCGGTAGCTACGAAAGCTCCCCAGACAAAGTTTTACAAATCGGAAATCTGAAATATTACGCATTAATTTTCGGTAGCGATAAAGAATTACAACGTGAGTTTCGCCGAGTGCGCGGACTTGAACTCAGCTTCAGCATTAATCGACTTGTCTTCTTGGCGAGCTGGTACCAGTTCCCTTTCCCGTTCTTTTCGGAGTGGGGCGGAGACTCTGCAGCCGACTTGATTAATGAACCGACAACGTGTTGAGCATCGAGGCTAGGAAAATACTAATTTACAATATAACCATAGTCCGAGTGGGGTAGACCCCCATCCCCAACAAAGAGAAAGAGTGAGAGATCGGCACAGAGAAGAAGGAGGAACTGTAGAGCGGCGGCAATGGCAGCAGATAGGCAGTGTATTTCATTTAATTTGATATACCCTATCGAAAGAACAGTCCAAAACCCGAAAAACTGATTAGCCCCATAGATATCAGATAGGTAGCTTAAAAGCTACAAATACAAATTTGCTCAACAAGTTCATGTTCATCATATGTATATAACTCTTCTAAGTCGTGTCCTCTTAAGACCTTAATCTTAAACAACTTTTTAGTTGAGATGGTACATTTAAAGTTTAAATGTCTAGAGTATCTAATCTTCGCCATTGTAGAGATTATTAAGATCACTTTGTTTTTTGTTTATCCATTATTATAAATGGTTTGTTGTCTATTCGTCCAGTACCTGTTGCAATACTGAGATGCTGAGATGATGGTCCAATTATGAGTGTATTTCGCGCTCTGTCCATGTCAGGCGTAGCCCGAGGCATAAGAAGCGCAAAACCTCAAAATATTTACAGATCCTGACATAGGAAAGCAAACGCAAATGAGTAGGAGGAAAGCAAGAGAGAAGAGAAGGAAGACAGCGAGGGAGAGAGAGAGAGAGATTTCCTAGACTGTGCGAATTCGTATGCGAATCACAGTTCCAGGAGGAAGCAGGCGAAAGGATTTGCGGACGGACAAACAGACACTCTGAGAGAGGGTAAACAAACAGCACGAGGATTAGACAGAGGATCGGAAATAATCCTTTGCTGCCAGGAAGCGAGCAGAAGGGCCTGGGTCTATCCGTGTGCCGGGTTCAACTCATTTTACGACAGTCCATAAACTTTTATTTGCCCTCATTCTTCGTGACGGTCCGAGCGCATGCGCTGTGCAGTCTGGACACGAACCCCTTGGCGAAAGTCGCGCATAGAGCAAGAGTTAAGAGCGACGGGAAAGGCTTAGCCTTCCGGATCGGCACCAGACCAAGAAGGAACCGAGTCAACCAAGTCAGGTAGAATGTGAACAAGTCTCTCTCGCTCGTCTCTTCGTCCCTCTTTCACTCCCGTAGCTCTGAAACTCGCAGATAATCCTTGCTAATGAGGTGTTCGCTGCAGCATTTGAGACCGTCGGAAAAGTCTGTAAGTCAAGGATGATCGAGGATAATGTGCACAAGTCTAGAGTATCCAAGTTGAATGAAGTGGGTGAACTAATACCTGAACCATTTTCGCATTACAGAGTAAGGATTTCTTAGAGATTTCTGACTTGAATATTGAATTGATTGAGCATTTTATGAGGGGTAACTCGTTGTTAATGCCTTATGATAAATTAGAAGGAAGGGTCTACCAGGCAGGGGGAAGACAGTACCTCCCACTCGATAGAAACAAGGAAGAGGGAAGAACACACTTAAGGAAGACTTCGAAACTGGTTTCATTGAGAAGAATTTACCTCCTGTTCAAAGAATATGTAGTAAGGTATCCACATAATACTCTTCTATATGTTCTGTTCTATTCCTGCTTTTGATGAGGTAGAAAGAGGTTTTAGCTTATAGGCTTTAGCTTATAAACATAGATTATCCCCAAAAAGGTCGTTTTTATCCTTTCCTATTCCTGATTTTGGAAATGGAAAGCGAACAGTTTTGGACTTTAAATCGTCTCGCTTAATGAAGATCTGTTAAGCTGGAGACATTAATCTATAACTAAGAGAGATATTAAAAGTCAATCCCAATGATCCCAGCACATTGGCGTAGCTCACGCCGGGCTAAATGGCAATTACAATCGAGCTCTATTGGCAAACATTTTGGTTTGGTCTGTCACAGCAACTGCCGTCGTCGCTCAGGTGCTCGACTCATGCAGGGAGTGAGAGAGCGAGAGAGGAGAAATAGCCGGTCTTGGTGCCGTCTCACTTTACACTGTTTGTCTCCCACTGACTTGCAAAGAGTGCGCACGCTGTTAGCGCACAAATTGATCTGTCAGATCGGGGCGCACAAGGACATTGCGATCATTAACGATGATTGCAGGACGCGTCGCTCGCCGAGCTACGGCGGAGTGCGAAGGTCGTTGCGCAGTCGGAGTGGAATGTGGAATTGTCAACACTTTGCAGTGTTGCAGTACCACCAACTGTTTCTGTTTCGCGATGATCGCCAGCACTACCTCTCTCGCTCTCTCTCCCTCTCTCTCTCTCTCTCTATCTGTTTCCCTTGACTCGTCACCCAGTTGGAGTTTTATTAATAAATACGTAAAGAGAGTGGGAGAGAGGAAGAAAGAGGAAGAGAGGGATCACAAGATAGAGAGAGAGAGAGAGGGTGCTAGCAATAGACTCTATTTGTGCCTTTGATCTTGCAAATTGTCGTAATCGATTTGGGATGCTTGGCGGGACCTTCAGCTGCCGCTGCTGTTGCTCCTTACGAAGCAGATTCCTTTTTTGGATTGCCAACTTGTCAGCTTCCTTTTGGCAAGTTGTCCCAGCAAGTGTCTTCTGTTCTTCTACGCTTCCACCGCAAACTGAGTGCCGTACCGGAGCGAGGAACCGAGTGGAACCGTTACGCTATTATCGCTCAGACGGGGTCTACGACAAAAAGAGCCAACAAATGTTTTCAAATGGAAAATTGTCTGGAACATAGACATTAGGCAAACCTGCTGAGGTACCTTCTGTATGGTTTACGGATTGATTCGAAAATACTAAAAAGAACTTTCCAGATTTCGGAAAGTCAAGATTAAAGCTACGTCTAGCTTAAGTTAGGGTTTAGCTAAGGTAGTAGAGTTACCTCAAATACCAGTCAAAATATCTTCCTACTCCAACTAGTTAGCATTAGTTAGGTCGCGAAATAGCAGGTATATCATAGATAATGCGCAACCTTATCCTCACCCTAACTTCTATTGTAGTTCTACCTTCTTAATTTCAGTTTCAACTCAGCTCAGTTTCTGATCTAAGTTCGTTATCTAAACTCAGTTTATCAACTAATTTGCGATTAGAGCGATACGCACAACTGCCGACAGATGGCGCCCCGTCCGTCACAAAAGGGGGCTGTACTTCTGCTTAACTCTGGCCCAGTTCGTGCAATCGTCGTTGGTCGTATGCCATATCCAGATACAATAAGTGCGCAATGCTAATGCGCCTTCACCTGTGCACAGGCAACTGACATTATAATTAATGACAAATCGTCGGTCCCCTTGAAGGGCAATCAAGGAAGAACAATGGGAACTATTCGTCTATTCGGGTATTATGTGCGAACAATGTCGAACAACTGCGGCGCTTTTCAGACGCGTTCTTCGATTTTCGATAGTTCCAAAAACTCTCCGACTCTGACTCTGACTCTAAGTCGGACTCGGAAGGGACTGAAACTTAGCTGCTGCATATTAATATTAATGGTTTATTATTATGACCTGCTGCCTCAGTACGCTGGCTGGTCAGTCTACCTACACACTCACACACACACTCACACACACACACATACTCGCATAGGTACTGTGGCTGTGGCTCCTTTGGGGTTGCCGTAGCTTTGTTCACGCCGCGATTGCTTCACTGCACTGACGCCTGGCGTGACGATTTTAATTTTCAATACCCTGTAACCATAAAATGTGGCAAGTGGCTGTGATAAGCACGGAAAGCGTGGGCTTGGAAAGCTATAGCAGTTGAAGAATTAAACGGAATTACTTAGAAATCATAATTTCTTATATTTTCTTTTTTTAACTCATATAACTTCCTTTGTTTTAAATATATTAAGCTGATTTTTGGGTTAAATATAGCTAACTAGTTCAACTTGCCATATACCTAATTTCATCAAGATTGGCCCAGCATATCAAAAGATATTTGAAGAAAAAGTTTAACATTATATAAAGCAAAGTGCAAACAGGGTATCTCTGAGTCGAATACTTTATTCCCCTGCATACTAACTTGTTTTATTATTATGTATATTGCGGCACACGGAGTTTGCAATCGCCCCCGTGACTGCAGCAACAATGAAAGAGCAAGAGGGAGCGTGCGAGAGAGAGACGGCAGATAAACGTAGCGCATGGAGCCCACTGTCGATGCTTGAGGTATTCACTGTGGAGCAGTTTTGGATGTGTTTCCACCTTCTTTTTTATGTGCACATTTCGTAATTAGCCGCACGCCGTGCTGCCCTGCCGTATGGACAGCGCCATCTAGCGGCCAGAGCGCGACAAAGAGAGTAATGAACGACATTGCCCGACATTCCTTGAAAGCAGGCCCCCAACTTGGCTTGCTTGGCTAATGAAGCCCCGCCACGGTATGCGGCAACAGTAGCAGCTACAGCAACAGTAACAACAACAACAGCAACAACAACAACAACAACAACAATGTAGCAGTAGCTGCAGTTTCCCTTTTCAGGCCCCTCTTCAGCTCCAACTGCAACTTGTGCCCGTAGTCGACTTCACGGACGCGTGCAAATTCCATTGAAAAAGGAGTTGAACTTTTTGTTTTTTGTTTTTCTTTTTTTGTTTTTATCTGCATTCGAGCCCGCAATTTACGTAGTTGTTAAAGTTTTACCCGTAACTGTATAACTTAATCTACATATCGTGATATATATCATAAATAATACAACTATCATATTGCTGGCATGCGATAGATTCAGTGTTTTACTGGTTCAAAGTAGCTTTAAATGATATGTAGACCTTTTCAGATTGAATTTAATTTTTACCTTAGATCTTTAAAGATCTATTGTAACAATAGTAAATCCAAGAATGCCGTTTAATGTTTCAAAGTTAAGCAATTTGATTAATTTAAATCTGAATTTATTGATATTTTCCAAAATTTCTATCGGAAACACTTTTAGATCAATATTTTATATTAATCATGACTAGTTTTATGAATTAAAGTCAAAAAATTAAGTTTTAAATTTATGAAAAAATTTTGAAAATTGTGTAAGGGGGTAGCATGGCTTTTTTTCAAAAAAGTCACTTTTTCAAAATTTCTAAAATTTAAATGCAGAATGAATCTAGCAGATAAACCATAAATAAAATGACCTAGACCACCAAAATCGGATGATTATTGAGGAATTTATGAGAGTTAGAACATCTGGAATTAGGGTATATTATTGATATTTCCCAAAATTTCTATCGGAAACACTTTTAGATCGATATTTTATATTAGTCATGACTAGTTTTATGAATTAAAGTCAAAAAATTAAGTTTTAAATTTATGAAAAAATTTTGAAAATTGTGTAAGGGGGTAGCATGGCTTTTTTTCAAAAAAGTCACTTTTTCAAAATTTCTAAAATTTAAATGCAGAATGAATCTAGCAGATAAACCATAAATAAAATGACCTAGACCACCAAAATCGGATGATTATTGAGGAATTTATGAGAGTTAGAACATCTGGAATTAGGGTATATTATTGATATTTCCCAAAATTTCTATCGGAAACACTTTTAGATCGATATTTTATATTAGTCATGACTAGTTTTATGAATTAAAGTCAAAAAATTAAGTTTTAAATTTTTGAAAAATTTTTGAAAATTTTGTAAGGGGGTAGCATGGATTTTTTTCAAAAAAATCACTTTTTCAAAATTTCTAAAATTTCAATGCAGAATGAATCTAGCAGATAAACCATAAATAAAATGACCTAGACGACCAAAATCGGATGATTATTGAGGAATTTATAAGAGTTAGAACATCTGGAATTAGGGTGTATTATTGATATCTGATATTTTTTGGTGAATATAATATCTAGAACCTATGAACGACTTTATATGTTTTCAAGTTAAGTTTGTTGGAATGGATTGAATGATATTATATAAATGATATTTTCAGAATTTTAACTTTAGAAAGGATTTTTTAAGTTTCTGTTGTGTTATGTTTGAAATACTTTAAAGAAACCAAAATGTTCTCATTTAACTCCTGGAACGTCTTATAATGTTCCTACGTTTACCAACTATTGTATATATATATAAGTTGATCTAAACATCAATATACATCAATTTAAAAAAACATATTAGAAACTTCCGCATCTATGGTAAATATCTAAAAACCCGCGCACCTCATATAGATATTTCTATGTTCCCAAATCGTATTTTATTTATTATTTATTTAATGATAACTTATTTAACTATTTTGTATTATAAATACATAATGCGTATATACTCTATGAAGTACTTCGATTTCCTACACTTAAAACTATCAAAAATATACATGAGATTAGCTCAAGCTCAAGCTCAGCTCAGCTCGTGGAATTCTTCAGAAGATTGCCGAGCGACAGCGTCGCAGTCCCACCTGGGGCTGCCTGTTGGCGCCACGTTCCACACCGTAGCCGTGCCACAACGTGTCGGGCGGCTTGTTCCAGCGCACAAAATAGGTTTTGTGGACGGCAGCTAATTGGGCTTTGGGTTTGCCAGCCAAGCGTCGTCGGAAGGGCCAGAGGAACCAGTGCCAGGCGCCGAAGCTGGAACCAGCAGCCTGCGCAAGGGGAGCAGCAACAGGTGCCGCTTGCAACGTCTCCAGCTGCAGTTGCATGGAGCTATCTGGTTGCGGTTGCTCCACTATCACAGGCTGCGGCTTGACCGGCACAGTGAGCACAGCCTGCAGTTGCTGGCGATTGTGTGGAGATATGATGCGCGTGCTGGAGTCGAAGACCTCCACGTCGGCATCATCGTCATCGCTGGAGGTCCATGGGCTGCTGGCCACCGGTGCTGTCTGTTGCTCCTCCAACTCCTCCAGTATGGGCGACACGCGACTGCCGCGATTGCACTTGAAGCAGCGCGGCAACTTGGAGCCGAAATTATCGCGCTTGGCCACCACCTGTTGCTGCTTCTCCTGCTGCTGCTGCTCCTGCTTCTCCTGCTCTGGCATCTTGACCAATATGAAGTGATCGTTGAGCAGACAGACATCAGATACCTTCTCGCACTTCTGCTCTTCTCCAAAGAAAGCGTTCAAATCGACACTCTGTGGATAGATGCGATAGTCCTCTCTCTCTCGCCGCTGTGCAATCTGCAGCTGCAACTGCTGCTGCTGTTGCGCCACAAAGCTCGAGATTCTGGGATTGGTAGGCGCGGGGCAGCTGCCACCTGCCTGGCCGGCGCATTGCACGATGCCTTGTCCCCCCTGTCCAGGCAACGTTCTCGTGCTCTTGCGGCAAATGCTGCGACTGCTCATGCAACTCCAGTTACCATGTCGCTGCTCGAGGATTCTGGCAAAGATGCGTGCAGTCTTGGGTAGATACTGTAAGCCATGTGATTGTCGCTGCTGCGGTATCAGAGCCGTAGACAACGACATCTTGCTCTACCGAGTGAAAGCTGGAAGTGATTCCTGGACAAATGCAAATTATGATAGTTAGTTGACAGTGGAAACAAAGTTGGGAGTTTAAATTGACAGTAAGTTCTATAAAATGTTCATTAACTTCACTGTTACAAAAATTACAAAATGTATAGGGATCCCTAGATATACATTTAAAGATTCCAGTAGAAAACAGTCGCAACCAAGATTTCATTTCATTTAACAATTGATTTCAAGAGGGTTTTCCATTATATCCTCTTGTTAAAATTTAACGTGTACTCTAACTACATTTAACCCGAGGAAATCGATTTCTACTCAGTGTATTTGAGATCTTTTGATCTAATTTTAGAGTGGAAATGAAATTGTGTGTGCAAACTTTAAAATGAACTATAAACTGTTAACCGTGTGTTAGAATTTAACATGAAGTTCAACCAAAATGGTCATAAAAGAAATAATTCTCAGTTCTTTAGATGACAATCATTCGAATGGGAACGAGGTTTTAATTTGTTCATTAAGTTAAAAAAGGTCTTCAATTCTAACATCTTGTTAATGTTTAAAGTGTAAATTGAATTCCAGTAGTTATTTAATGGTATCCAACAATAAAGGTTTAACCCGCAATCTGACTAAATGCAATTCAAAGTCAAAGGTTAAACGAAAGCGAAAACTGCAATTCAATTGAAGTGTATCAACTGGAAATGCAATTTAATTTCGATTTCAATTTCAACTCCGAGTGGGAAGGTATTTTTCTTGTCAAAATTTTTAATACTTGACATGAGATAATTTCCCAAAACCCTATAAATCGTTTATCCCTTGACTTCTGACACTGCACTTGGGCTACGCGGGGAGGAGGGGAAAGCAGGGGGGGGTCAAACTGCAGACTGGCGCCATCGAAACAAGGTGAAAGCCTGACAGGACGAGACAGACATGAGTCTACGATATGTTCCGTAGGGAAGCGGCTTCCGCAACAGTCCAATGCCAACGGCAACAAACACCGCAACAATAACAACAAGTGTGGAAAGCCAAAGGCCAAAAAATTATGCGACTACTAGTCATCCTACATGTGATACTTAAGTTTTTGTGTAAGATTGTTATTAAACTTTTAATTTCATAAACTCCTTAGCTGCGTGTGGTATATAAGATACTACCATTACCGTCATTACCGTCATTCGACTTAATAATAACTTCAAGCACTGCAACACCTTCTTCACTCAACCCTTTCTCAAGCAATTGGACTGTCTGCAGGGTATAACAACAACGACTACAACAATAATAATAAATGTATTTGATGCGGCACTGGCAACACGAAAGTTTTATTTATTATTTTGACAGGTAAACAAATCACGAGCTCAACACAAACACAAAGCCAAAGACAAACTCTCACAAACACATACAAATAAAGACACACACACAGATACACATGCACAAATACCAACTCACATTTTGCTCAACTTGCGTTGCCAACTCAGCTGTTTTCCGTAAAGTTCTGTTTCTTTTTCAAAATTCTAGAACTAAATTAAGCAGTCCAAGCAGTTCACTGCTTACTTAGCGAAAAACAACCAGCTCATTTGGAATAACGGCAATTATTTGTCTGAGCCAGAAAAGATAGCGACATGCGGTTCTTTAATTTGTTCTGTTTTCCTTTGTTTCGTTATAACATTTCACTCAATTTAGCTTTTTCCCGTTGAAATCTAGCTTCAAAGTGGCTCCCTCTTTCGTTTGCGCCGCGTTGCAGTCCGCTCTGCACGACTCGCCAATGACAACTGAAGCCGACTTTTAGGCAGCGCACTGAATGCGCTGCTACGTCACAACGTAACATAGCGTAATGTAATGTGCACGCTGCGGCTGCGGTCTTGCGGTTTTTGTTGTTGTTGTTGTTATTGGTTTCGTATTCATTTGCATATTTGTTATGGTTGCTGTTATTGTTGTTAGTTGTTG
This sequence comes from Zaprionus ornatus, assembly GCA_018904035.1. Taxonomy (NCBI): domain Eukaryota; kingdom Metazoa; phylum Arthropoda; class Insecta; order Diptera; family Drosophilidae; genus Zaprionus; species Zaprionus ornatus. The sequence goes on along the minus strand of JAEIFZ010000002.1, from coordinate 12,332,193 downwards.
CATGCCGGCAGACGAACGAACGAACGATTGACAATTAAAAACACATGAATATGTACACTTGTACGCATATTTCTGTGTGTGTGTTAATAACCTAAAAGGATTGTCGACTGAATTGGGTAAGCTGGAGTTGGAGGGGTTAATGGGTTAATGGTGCATGCCTACAGCCAAGGTCGTAATGTGTCGAACTTACTTCATGCCTAGAACGTGGACTTACTATATTAGGGATATATGTACATACATAACCATATTTCACTTGAAGATATAAATACTCTAATGTAGTGTTTAATTAAAGTGAATAACTTTCTTAAAAATCTTTGTATCCCATATAAAGCTTAAAATGATGTTTGTTTATATCGAAAAAACATTACATACTATCTCAATTCTTGTTCAGAACAATAGTACAGAGAATTAACTGATATAACTTCCTAAACTGCTCTATATACAAAAAAAAACTATCAGATATTTCAAAATTATTCAAATTCATATTTAATTACAGTACTTAATTATAAATATTGTCTATAGATCGATCCGAGTACTCGTGTTTTATCAACAATTATCAATTACATCTCTGTTGCATATTACGCAGTTCGTATACTGAGACCCCAAGAGTACCGAGTCCCCAAGAGTACCTTATCAGCTATTTTTAGTCGCGATAAATCCGGCGGCAGCCGAACTCACATTCATAATTGAGTTTGCCTTTGTCAATATTGATTGTTAATGCACGCAAATAACATACTAGGACTCGGATTCACTATAGCGATAAGCGATGGGGGCGGCAGCAACAGCGACAGCAATAAAACCTGAACATTAATTCGGCAGTTGCGTTATAAAGCTCATTTGGGGAATACACACCCATTACACGAGTCAGAGTCATAGTCAGAGTCAAGAGACGGGAGTCGATAGACCAGGGCAGGTTTTATTTCCGGTTCACTGCAGATTGATTCAGGGAAAACGAACCCGAACGTACGAAGTCACAAATCGTTTAGCATTAATAAAACGTAAATTTCATGATTTACATACATAAATGTCTCATTTGGAGTACGAGAATTGATTTATTTGCATGTCATAATAATAATAAATATATACATATGCCTATGCCGAATCATAGGGTATAAAGAGAGTTGTTTCAACGTTACTGAATTTTAGTAAGAGTATGTGAGAAATAACAAATAATAAGTAAATTGTAATGCACTGTAGAGGTTCAGGTCTTGAGTATAAAGACGATACCTATGATACCTATAATTGATCATAGATGTTCTACAATAAAAATAAGAACTAATATACAATATATAAGGTATGTTTGAGCCGTTTAGTTAAGGCACCATATACACATATACCACTTTAATGGGTATTTGCTAGTCACTTATTACTCTATTTCCACGGGTACGTCTGCACTTTCAGTTATTGTTTTTGTCACGTCACTTAATTAACAATCTGCATGTGGCTGTTGTTGTTGGCGTTGTGCGTGGAAACAGCTGACGATCGACATGAAAGCGACGCCAAATTGACACCAATTATGCGATCGGAGATGTTCAATTTACGTGGCCCTTAACTGACCTTCTCCAAGAAAAAACGTAAACAAACAACCAGTTTGACAGCGGGAGAGTAGGAAACAGAGAGAGAGAGAGAGAGAGAGAGTAACTCTCAAGAAGACAATGTGAAGGACACGCAGAAGCAGAGCAGCATAAGGACAGGGCGCAATTTGATCACATCACTAATTAAAAAGTTATCGATTGCAGTTTGCATATTACTATTCGATCTCATTTTCACTCTTGTTCGTTGCAAATAAGTGTGATTTTTAATTACGTTTGTCATCTCTCTTGAACATACTGAACTTGAACTTGGTCACCAACTGCTTCTCATTTGCCGATGACTAAGCAACAACAATACCGATGAACATGATGTAGCGCGCCCACAAAAGACAAATCATGCAAAGCAAGAAAAACAAAAACAATACGATAACAATAAGAAGACGATAATGAGGCTGCTGCATATGTGACAACGACGACGCGCCTTTTGTTTTACGACTTGTCGATTCGAAGGCCGTTTCTGGTTTTGCGTTTGTTTTGAACTCTGCCGTCCTTCACTTTTGCTCTCACTCAAGGATGGCGCTCTCACTCTCGGTCTCTCTCTCTTTCTATCTCCCACTTTGAGCGGAAGCTGCGAGAGAGAGCCTGGCTGCGCCTCAGCTTAAAGTCGAGCTTCGTCGACTAAGCGCGCACGCAGTTCAAATCAGTCTTTGGCGAACAGCGAAGCGCTTCGGTTGGCAGATCAGGAGTGCATTCACATAGTGGACAACAAGTGTGTAAATATGCCACAAATATTCGAGTGCACCTCGCATTGCAATTGCAACACCGCAACTTGCAACATGCAGACACAACTTGTTAGCACAAGAGAATCGCCTAAAGAGCAGTGCAACAAAACAGACGACTACATCAGTCCCTCGGACTTGGTAGTCCCATTGATTGTCTAACACAGAAAAGCCGCCTGCAGTTTTTAACGTTGCTTTATTTTGGCATAGCGTAATAGTTGAATATTTGTGTGTGTTAGTGTGTGTATGTCTATGTGCCACATTGATGTGCACGTAATTTTCATTTTTAGCGGCAGAAAACGAAAGTGGAAATGTTGCCATTCAGCTTCAGCTCCCCCTCCTTCACCTGCCCCGACCTCCTCACCCACAACGAGTGCGGCTTTTCTGCGGTTTTCCGCTGCCTGAAAACTACACTCGAAAAATCGCTAAAAGCAAAAAACCACACAAATACGGAAGCACCTGCCAGCAAATACGTATTTAACGTGTCTGGGAATCATTAAAAAACATAAAACCAAAAAAGCAAATTAACAAATTTAACCATTTTATTATTAACAACAATTGCAGCGCATTCTGTTGGATAACCAAAAGTGCAATTAACTTTCAAAGAGGAGAACGCCCGCCTTGCCCCCAACATACAGTTGCAAGCTTTGGGAAGCCGCACAAATTGCAGTCATCATGATTGAGCGCGAAATCATTCAGTAAGAGTTAACTATTAGCAAATCATTAATGACAATGGATCAGAAATACATATAGATAGATAGATATACAATAGTAAGTATTTACATGAAGTGTGCGTCTATACTTATCATAAGTCAAAGTTCTAGCAGAACTGGGCCAAGAGTTATCGCCAACACTTGAGGCAGCTGCATGCTATGTGTATTTATGGATCCATTATCATTGTCATTATGCTCGATACAAAGTCCGCTGACCGCTCTGAAAGCTTCAAACATGCATCAACTTGCACGAAATGCATTTGAGTTGGAGTTGAATTGAAGGCAGCACGAATAATTTTAAACTTATTCGCCTTATCTTCTAAATTTCTAGTACCACAACCGCCTCAAAGCGCATTTTTGCCGTGCTACAAGATCTGCTGCAATTTCTAGTGCTCTTCGCGCGCATTCAGCTTGAACTGCTGGTCACACTGGTGCAGGCTGTGTTGCCAAAAAAGCAAAAGGACATCAGCGGCGAGATAGTGTTGGTATGTTGGAAAACCATCACATTACAAATCGTACTCTATAAAGAATAAATCTTTATTTGAATATCGATAAATATCTTTGTCGTCTCTAGATAACGGGCACCGGACATGGCATTGGTCGTGAGTTAGCGCTGCACTATGCTGCCTGGGGCAGCACAGTGGTGTGTGTGGACATTGACGAGAAGAACAACCTGGAGACTGTGCAGAAAGTGAAACGTTTGAGCCGTGGCGCCGTGTACAGCTTTAGGTGAGCAGCTCTAAATAGTTTGGGGTATGGAACGTCTAAGAACTCCTCCTCCATATGTAGCTGTGACGTCTCTAAGCGTCATGAGGTGATGGCACTGGCGGAGCGTGTCAAAGATGAGGTTGGTCCAGTTTCGGTGCTGGTTAACAATGTGGGCATCATGCCCACGCATCCCTTGCCACAGCAGTCAGCAGAGGAAATCCAGCGTGTTTTCGATGTCAATGTGTTCTCGCAGTTCTGGACAATCCAAGCGTTCCTCGACCAAATGAAGGAACAGGGACGCGGTCACATTATTTGCCTGTCCTCAATTGCCGGCCTGGTGGGATTGGCCAATCTAGTGCCTTATTGTGCTACCAAATACGCGGTACGTGGTATGATGGAGGCGCTGCACGAAGAGCTACGCGAGGGACCCTACAAAGATCTGGTAAGTATTAACAACGACTTATTTGAAAGTGTTTAAAATGGATTTTTCATTTTCTCCTAGATTAAAGTTACCACAATATTCCCATATATGACCAATACGGGTCTCTGCAAGTATCCGAAAGTAAAGTTTCCATCGATTCTCGGCCTGTTGGATCCGAAAGAGGTCGCTAAGCGCATTGTGGAGGCACATCGTGCTGACGCTATGGAGACTACCATTCCCAGTTCGCTGCTGCACATTAACAACTGGACCCGTTTGCTGCCCAGTAAATGTGGCATAATGCTCAAAGACTACATAGACAGCGGTGTGGAATCGGATTTGCTTTGATTTTGTACATTTCTTTACATATATACTAAAATATTAAGCCAAGCTTTTTTTTTTTTAAATTATGGTATATTAAAGTATTGATTGGTTGGCCCAATTTCCCCCGCTAAGCTTTTAAATTACCGTGTTTTCTTTATTTTTGCTAATTTATTTTAACTGAACTTTAATTTGAATTGGCGCTCTTTTATTTATCGATATACACATTTCTGCAGCTGGTCACACGCATCTATATTTAATATTTTGACCGCGAACATCTGGCAAGAGCAAGTGAGTGGCAACGCTGCCAGCGCATCAGCTGTGTGGCATGACAACAAAGAAAAATGGCTTGCGAAGTGAAAACATTTGGAAATATTTTAGATTTTCGGAAGGTTCAGGAATACTTTGGACTTGGTCATGGTAAGCATTGAACAAAGCACTGTTATTCTTCATAAGGCAAGCGAATTTTACTATATAAACAGACGATAACTGGCTTAATGGCGTCAACTATGCTATGTCGCCCACTGGGGAGTCGATTGCTTTGGCGCAGGGTGAAAAATTGGCATTTCTCTCAACCTGCTGGGACAGCAGGGCCAATGAGATCACCTATTCGCTTAGCTGGTGTGGTGAATTGGAGGATGTCAATCAAATTGTCACCTGCTTAACCTGTCTGCCAGTGACGCATACAGTGCGCTCCACCGACGTGGACTGGACCTGCGTCGCAGTTGGGCTCAACTCGGGCATGGTAATATTCTACACGGATGCGGGTGTCAAGCTCTTCTCACAATGGCAAGTAAACATGTAAATTAAAGGAAAAACTCCATCTAATGCCTACTCCAACAGCTGCCAGGAGGATCCGGTGTTGGGCATCAAACTGCTCTCGCCGCCGCCTCACACAGAAGTGGATGCTCTGTTCTACATCATCTATAGCAACTGCATGTGTTTCATTAACGGTCAGGACATTCTGCCCATGCTTGCAAACAGCCGTCACAATATGCAACGTGGCGCCCTGGAGCGAAATGTGTATCCCACTGCCGACGTGGTGCCATTCCACAAATACAAGTTCAAGCGGGAACGCGACAGCATCATCAATGACGCTGCTATTTCTAGCAATCAACAGACGTGCAGCTACGATTACATTGTGCAGCAGACCATCTCCTACGGCTACTTTGCCAAGGTGCATGCGACGCCGGTGAGGAGCGCTCAAGTGCTGGCAGTCGGAGCTGAACCCTACCTGGGTTTCTTTCAGGCCGAGGAAGGCTACAAGACCGTCTCGATACGTGAAGTGGCTAAAGATGTCATCGGACTGGCTTATAAAAATCTAATGGGCAATCTATTTCGACGCGCACCAGTCGAGGATCAGACGCCAGAGCAAACACCGTTGCCCAGCAAGGAGGCGCCTATGCGCACCTACTGTCGTCTCTATGATGGCAAGCGCGACGGACTCACTTTGATCATTGCTCCGGGCGGCAAACTGGCCGCCGTCACGGATAATCTGGATCGTGTTATGCTCGTAGATACGCAACAAGCGATCATCTTGCGTGTGTGGAAGGGCTATCGTGATGCACAGTGCGCCTTTGTGCCTGTGAAGGAGAAATCAGTGCGTGGCATCAAGACACATAAGCGCAGGGCACTTTTCCTGGTCATCTATGCTCCGCGCCTTGGCTGCCTGGACATTTGGGCGCTACAGAATGGACCCAAAGTGGCTGCATTTACGGTCAGCAAGGCGGGTCAACTGATCTACAATAATCACAGTCCTCTCGGAGCACCCGGTGCACAGACATCACGAAAGACAGCGTCATTGAATCATTGCCTGTTTCTTGATCCCACCGATGGCAGCTTGAAGGAGGTGAATATTCCATTCCATTATGCGTTGAGCGAGACCAATTCCCAGACATCTCGCGACATTGACTTGCTGCGTCGTCTGCGTAATCAACTGCGCTCGGTGGGTCACTCGGCAGGTGATGGGGAGCAGCGAGAGCAGCTATTTGCCGGCATAGCTCAGCTGGCGGGTCAATTGGAAACGCTGGAGGTGCGTCAACAGTGCCTGGAAATGTTGATGAAAAGCAAACGTCTGCAACCAGAACTGTTCCAGGGCATTGTCCGTGCCCTTGCCCAGGCACAGCCGGATGAGGCCAGCCAGGAGTTTCTGCAACAAATGGAGAACTATAAACGGCTAACGGATCTCTATTTGCAATTGGTCACAAGGCCAGAGGAGAAGAAGAAGAAAGAGGAGTGCAGTGATGAAGTGTCGTCGTCGTCGCATAACATAGAACTGCTTGAACTATCCGATGCGGATCTGGTGACCATCAATCAGCTGGTCATACTGCTAAAAAGCAATGCCGACAAGCTTCCAGCGGGGCGTGAGGTTAGTTTTCAACTGCAGGAGACGGGCTCACACAGCGTCGAGGATTTCGTAGATTATTTGAGTATTTTCAACATTGAGGCAGCCAATGAGGTGACTTTGCTGCCGGAGAAGAGCGATAAGTTCGGCATTGTTAGCAACAATCTCTTTAGCGGCTTCTTTGCGCGCGGACTGTGCTTCGAGCAGTTCAAGCTGTGGGCCACAGAGGCGTGTGTGCCCAGTATGGATCTGCTAACGCTGGTCATCTATTTCTGGCTGGACAAACCTTTCAAGTATGCCAACTGGTGAGTGACGAAGCGTAGGAGGGTCTTGTCTATGTCTCCGTGTTCATCTTTCTTCTCCATTTCAGTGATGAGGTCGTGGAGGATATGTCCCGCATTGCCGCCATGGTGCGCACCATTTGCGAGCTGGCTGGCGAGCATATTAATGATTATGCCTACAATGCCATATCGCCTTGGTGGCAGCAGGTGCGTGAGCTGCTGCTTGAGAGCAAACAGTTCTCCGGCCTGCTGATGGCCATTGTCTGCAAGACAGTTGCCACACAACTCTGGCGCAGCCGTCGCGATGGCTCATGCAATGAGAGCGCAACGGAGGATGATAGTGACGAACGCTGGGAGACCATATCACATGACGAGGCCCAGTGGGGACTGCTCACGGGCAAGCTGGAGGATGTTGCCGTGCTGGGTGCCATTTTAACGTAAATTAGACTTGTCTTGCCTTCTGCCAAGGTCACTTTCTCTACAACTCTTCTTCTCTTTGCAGTCAACCAAAGATTTGCCGTAATCCGAGCGGGCCAGAGATGTCATACGAGACGCCCGACTGCAGTCTGAAGAACATACTGAACGGTGGCAAGGGTATTGTTTCCGAGTTGACAGCCAAGTGGTTGAACAACAGTCGGCTACATCCTGAGCTAGTGGTGGAGATAATACCGCCAGAAAATGAGACAGATGAAGAGGCGCCGCTCGATAAGGGAAAACAAAAGGAGAAAAAGAAGAAACAGCAGGAGAAAGAGAAGGAACAAGACCAAGACGAGGAAATTGAGGAGGATGAAGAGGAGACGGGACAACGTACGAGAAAAATCAGCGAACCACTGGAACCGGTGCTGGAACGACTCGCGTTGCTACGTGCGCATTTTCCCTTCAGCCTGGAGTCGGGCGTGCTGCTCACTCTGATGACCTGGCAACATATGGTGCACTGGAGCAAACACTTGTCCTCGCTGGACCACATGCGTGCCGCGCTACTTTGCCTGGAGCAGTTCCGTACACCGGACTGGGCACTCAAACACGGCATCTGCTGCATGATATGGCAGGCCACGCTAAAGTATCCTTTGCAGGCAACGACCAAATTGATGCAGAAAGTGGGTCGACTGCCAGTGGACAAGATGTGTCATCAGGATCTGGATATGTCAGCGGCATTGGTACCGGAATTTTTGGAACTGTGTCTGCAATTTCTGCAGCATTTCACCAGTTCCATGAACCACGACAAGCGCGAGTTACGCTTCGAGCAATCACTGAGCGAGGGCCAACTGCCGTTGCAGTATTTAGCACTGCAACAGCATCACGCACTGCCACAGCTGTTGCAACTGCATACGGAAGTGTGCAGTGTGTTGCATTTCATAGCGCAGTTTCAGCTGCGCGTGCCACGCCCATTGACAACGCTCTTTGACGCTTTGGCCAATAAAGCAGTACAGGCGGACATCAACAAGGAGCTGCCGTACAAGCTGACCACGCCTGATCTTGTACTGCAGGAGCATCGCACTCAATTCCTGTGCAGCGTTGTCGCAGCCACAATGGATCTGATACGCGAGGATCTGGAGCAGTTGTACATACTGGATCATGTCTACTATATGTCCAAGATCTGCGCTCTGGCAGACAGTTGGCAGCTGGACAAGTTGCCCGTGCTAAGAAAGCAGGTGAGCAGCAGTAACAGCACTGGGTTAATACCCTTAAACTAATCCATCTTCTGTCTCTCTCTCTTCTTGTGAAGGTGGTGGAGCTCTATGCCTTTGGTTATGATGCGGAAGCGCAGGTTCTGCTGACGGACATCGGCGAGGACGAGGAACTAGGTCGCCAGCTGCTCGAAATTGCCGGCAGGCGCTTGAATCTTTACGCCGAAGGCTCAAGGAATGCTTTCCTCAAGATTGCCTCAGTGGGTCACCAGCTGTTGTCATATCTGGACAGCTTGGTAAGTGGCAAGCAGGCAGTTTACCTCTACTTTATACCTAACACACCATCATACTCTTTCATTACCCGTGCAGAAGGAGACGGAAACGGAGGTGAGCATTTCTATAGTTCCCACAAAGCCGGAGGAGATAAATGTGATCGCTTTGGACAAGCTGCTAACGCATGTCTACAAGAGACTGGGAAAGCGCGAGTCAAAGCAACTTGTTATAGCCGCTCAGATGTACAATGCGGTGCGCATGCTGCAATCTTGAGATGATACGGATGAGAAGCTGCGTAGACTGTAGAGGATGCACTTTAATTTCATCCCGAAAAGTAAAGAAAGAAATAAACTGGGATACAACTTAGGATTAGGATTTCTTCGTCGTATTCTTCTTTGGTAATTTGAACGTGTACTTGCACTTGGCCTTCGAAAGATTTTTATAAGAGGAAGCGGTGATAGCGGCTTCGGCTGCAGCGGCAGCAGCGCTGGTGCTAGCCTTCTCACCTGGCTTGGTACGCTGCCCCGGCGGATCACGTCTTATGACGGGCGCCATCTTCATACTTAGGTCTAGTCTACCTTGGCCTGCAGCGGTGGTGGCTGCGCTAGTGTTAGCCCCACCCGTTTCACGTATATTGAGAGTCGACAAAGCGAGATCAACCTTCTCTTGCGGGCGCAGAAAAGGACTTAGACTATAATCTGTGCCGCCCGCCGTGGGCCGCTGCTCCATCCGTTGTGGCTCACGTATGTTGATGGCCGACGATTGAAGATCGACTTTACCCTGTACAGGCAAATAATGATTTAAGTAATTCTCTGCTCTGACTTGAGCAATTATCGGGGGTGTGGGTAGGGACTCCATGATTTCGGAGGGATACACACGCAGATGCGTGTAAACGGGTATGAACAACTGTGAGGTATCAAGCTGGACGTGCTGCTCGACAGCAGTGCGTCCAGGCAAACAGAAATGCTTTCCCAGAATGGGATCCTTCAGCGGTTTGTCAAACATCGACTTCAGATCGGTGGTAGCAGTATCTTCAATATCACGATCTTCTTCGCGATCCTCTTGAACCTTTCGCTTAATCGTCATGCTGTGCTGAATACCTGAGATGACCTTAAGTGTGGTGGAGCTGGCCACCTTTTTAATGTCCGGAGGCAGGCGATATAAGCGATTATCCTCTCCGGCTCGCTCGAACGGTGACAACTTCGACCAGGGTAGCACAGTACCGAGAGTTCCCAAGTATCGTCCGCCTTGTGTCCACAAGCGACACGAGTAGTCGTGACTTCCCCTAGAGAAGCAGTAAGAGCAACGAACGTACAGAGGAATCTTTCTTCAGCCGTTGATGAAACTTACGTGAAAATAATCTTGGGCAGATTGATAAATCCAATGGAGTTAATTGCCTTCAGATGACCCTTGTATGAGCTGACCAGCATCGGTTCAGGCTGATTGAGTACGGCGCGCTTGGCCCGCGTGATGAAAGTGTCCCTGCGCAAGAATATGAAGTCCAGTCGCAGCCTGGGCATGCACACGCGCTGCCTCTCCTCCTGCGGTAAGCTAGAGAGAATGCGATACGTCGGAAGCAACTTAACTGTCTGTCTTTATTAAGAAAGAACTTAGTACGTATACGTATTACTCCACCCCCCATCTGTCTCGGTTTGTGCCAGTTATGAGTTATTTATTATTTTTACCCAAAAAAGTTGACATTGTTTGGAATTTCTACTGACACGCAAGCTCTTTTGCTTGAAATTTGAATTGTGTGTGTGAGTGTGTGTGTGGTTAGTAGGCGGACGAGTCTAGCGGGTACCTGGACTTGGATACAAGCCAAAGACACGTGTACTAGGGTAATGAGTCGTGTTGTTAGAACTCAGTTCTGTGGTTGTTTTATGAGCGGTCCCTTTAATAGGGTACAGTAAGCTACCATAAGAAGGAACCCCCTGAATGTTAGTGGATTTCCCCCAAAGAAAATAGAACATACAACCATGTATACAAGAATAATAAGTGCCTTGAATGACTTAGACCTAACCTAACCAACCCAGGTACCATAGAAACCTTCTATGTTAGCCTTCCATTCATATGCAGCTTAGTTATATGTGCATCAAACAAAACCCATCGTAACTCACCAATAGTTCACAATGTGCCAGACCTTGACATACCCAAATGCGGTACCGGTGTAAAGGAAGCGATTCTTTCGATCTGTTGTCATGGCCAGAACGCAATCGCCAGCCTTGTGTACGGCTTTGAATGAACTGAGGATGCCCCCATGCTGATGGTGCGAATACATCTGAATCTCTCCAGTATCCAATGAGACAAATACGCTGCCTACGTAGATGGGAATAGATACATTGGATACTTCAAATGGAGGCACTTGTTCTGCATTATACACATACCATGAATCTTGGTCATGGGGCGTGTCTGCAAGAATAGCACTGCCTGAACCGAAATGGGTATGACCTCCCCTTCGCGCAACATGTTCGCTGGTCGAGAAGTTCGGGCAGTCTGCGCGCTCATCCTACTACGACGTTGCGCTCTCTCCTCCTCGAAGTTAAGTTTTAGCTCAATAAATTTTGTCGGATCCATTACGTTATATCGTCTATAGGGCTGTCCCGTCTCCAGTTTCCAGAATATGATCTCACCCGAATAGGTCGCCGTAATTACGCCCTCGCCCAGCTTAACGTCGGCGCAAGTAATATCATCCGTATGGAATTTTGCCCACTTCTTGGGATCACCATATTCCTTTCCCTCGACATCGTTGAATTCGGTTACCTGGCGATCCCAGCCCATGGCTAAAATGCTAACCGAGGTAAGAAAGGGAGCAATGTATTACAAAGAGTATAAAATGCTTTTGATCTGTTCACCTACCGATCCACCACCCAAATGACAGCGGTAACCTCCTGATCTGGCTGTATGCTCATATTGCGCACCACAACGGAGTTGTTATAGTTCCAGATCTTCAGCGAGCCATCACGAGCACCAGTCAACAGAAACTGCTCCAATGGATCAAAGCAGGCGGCAGTGATCTCAATGTCAATGATCTCACCATAGATCATCTTAGTGTGACAGTTCTTCATAATGATCTTACGCCGGCCAGTCCATGGATCCCACACAATAATATAGCTATCCAGTCCACAGGTAACAATGTTCCGAAACAAACGATTGTAGAGCACCACCGAGACGGGAGCGGCATGGGTGTTGCCATCAGTGAGATCGACACGGACGCGAGGAGAACACTTGACGCCGATCAGTTTGCGTCCAGCGACCATAAGCTCACGCAGATGGGAATGATAGTAATATTTGATATCCGATTCGCTGGGATGAATGATGCGCACCAGCTCGCCATAGGTTTGAAGCAGTGTATGCTCTTGCAGATCCCACACCTTAATGATCTTGTGATAGTCCACGCTATAAACCTTATTCTCCTCGGGCTGCACAAAGACCGAAACAATACCACCATTGTGGCCGGCAAGTATGGCCGATGGTTCCGACGAGACGTAGACATCCCAGATGCGAACAAAGGTGTCTGGTCCACCAGTGACCAAAGTGTTCTTCACCTCGGACACATAAAAGGTGCTGACGCCTAGCGGTATACGAAAATGATTGCGATCCTCGTTGCTAACCATGATAAGGCCAGGACACCGTCCGCGATACTTTTTGGTATTGCGATATTCGGCCGAGGCAAACAATGTGTTCATATGTAGCGAAAAGTAGACGCACGAGATCAGCTCGGTGTGCAAATTGATATACTCGCGAGGGATTAGCAAAGGGATTCGGCCTCGTAGCACATCGGCCCAAACCAACTCGACAAGCGCTGCACCCGGTTTGGCCTGGAAGGGGCCACGCAAGTATGGGGAATATGATATGATTCTCACATTACCCGCACAGTCTCCCAGTACCAACTTTGAGTGCACTTTGCCGTTGTTGTAGAAGGCATAGCTCATGCAGTGGACGGCAAAGGGCAAACTGCGAATGACCATACGCAGTGTGAAGGTCGAAGCGATGGTTTCATGAAAGCGCAGTTCGCGCTCAGTGGACGAGGTGCACACGATGCTCACATCGGACAGCGCCTGCATGGCCAATATCCAGGTGGACATTTTCAAATGAACTGTTCAGAGAAACGTAAGAAAGGATAAACAAGTTAACATTAAAAACAACGATCCTTCTTACTGCTCTCGGAGACTGCACTTCGCAGGGGCTCCATGTGTGCGGTCCAAAAACGCAATTGACCCTCATGACTGGCCGTTACCCACATGCCGGAATTCTCTGGTGAATCTTCTCCGCCAAACGAATAGTTTGTTGTCTCGGTTATCTCATCTAGCGGCGTCTGATCCGACTTGAACTTCATTAGTGCAATACAACAGATTGACGTACGATGCTCAGACTTGCGTACCGTGGGAGCAACCGAGATTGGGTAAATAAGAGCTTCCTTTTGATTGCTAGGATCCTCCTCTTGAAAACCGAATATAATATACGAAACAAACTCATTCCAATCGACCAAAAAATCGTAATTCTGATTGATCTTCAAAAAGAGTCGCGTATAAGTGAAATCAGAGAAAGTGATGTCTAACTCTTCGAGAATGTGCCGCAAGTCACTGATACCGATTGTATTATTGGGGGCATTTTGAAATTGCTCGTAAACTTTCTGCAACTGTATCTTCGTTATGCGATCATGCAGTCGCTCCGACTGCTCCTCGGCAATATCAGTGTTAGTTGAGGAGATGGTCTGGTAATCGACTGCGTCGTTGCTATCGCCACCCTCGAATAACTGGTTCGACATTAGCGTAGCAATATGTTTAACTATTATTGATTATATACTATTGGTATTTATTTGTGTTTGGGTTTAAAAAAATTTGTTTTATAGAATTTACGTCTACTAGATCTTAAGTTCTACAGGCAGCGCGCAATCAGATCGTTAATACCAACGCCACGATCCCCATATTCTCCTCCACGCTTGAATGGAACGGATACCTTCTTTTTCCAGCCATCGCGTGGACTAGACAACTGCAATAACGGAAGACAAGATTATAGCAAAAGATTGATCACCTTTTGATCCCACTCACCGTAAAGGAACATAGAAACTCGTTGACGGCAGCGAAATTGGGTCCAACCGTATAGATCTCATGTATTATATCCTCCAAACAGATCACACCCTTGTCACCCAAATTCTCTTCCACCATTGTATTCGACTGTATGGCCGTCTTTTTGCCATTGATACTGGCAAATCCTTTCTTGAAGAGAAGCTCGCGTACTGTGGTCAATGAGGGAAAGCCGTAGACCACAAATGGTTCGATGACACGCAACAGCAACTGATTCTCTTTGCTGTTCTCCAGAAAGACGGCATTGTGACGTTGCGACATGCCCAGAGTTTTGAATATATCTGTAGTGGTTTTGTCGAATATTTTCTTGCCCGCATGTCGCATCACAAGCAACAACTTCGGATTCGTTTCACCGGCTGCCTTCTCGCTCTGCTCTGTGATATTTTTACGTAAAATAATTTGACGTATTCTTTTGGACGTACGCTCTGCTTTCAGGTATCCCATAACAAAGGATTCGGCGCGCTTGAAGTTGTGGTGCGATCGTTTTTTCTGTATACGCTTAACGCGATCTTGACGCTTCTGTTCGAGCGCTGCCTTGTCCTGATGAATGCGCCGCTTGCGGTGCTTTAGCACCGACACGGTTTTGCCTGGCAATTTGTTGGGCACTGCGTATCTGTGTGGCAAAAATATAACTGTTAATGTATCGGAATAGTTTAATTACTTTAAATGCACCTACTTGTCAGACATTGTTGAATAATTTGATGCTTTTAATGGAGAATTAGCAGAAACACGTGCAAACACAATCAAAACAAAAACTAAAGGGGCTGCCAACTCGTCTGTTGCTTACGTCCGCAAGCAATGCGAATGGCAAGCAAGTGGTGTCAGCTGTAGTACAATATCGATTGTATCAATGTGTTAATCGAAAGTATGCACTCTATCGATTTATTAGGTTGTCCAAAAATAAATGTAAAGGCCAATTGCAAGTTGTCAATCACTTCTTTGCTAATATTTTTTTTCAAAATAGAATTCAAGAAACTGATAATACAAAAATAGCAATAACTTCCGTGTTTGCGCATTCGCACCATTCTCAATATGATAAAGTAGTCCCGCTCAATATAGAGATGTGAAATGTCCTTTTCACGAAATGAATGTATCCAAGAACAACTAAATGAAAGTGCTTCGTTTAGTTTTCTTAACATTTTCTTTGTATCTGATCATTATTGAATCATTATGTTTTTACTATTAAGTACGGGTTCCTAAATTTATGTAACATATATGTAGCATATATATTTTTTTATCAGCCCCATCGTGTTTGTTTTGCTTTTTAATTGTGCTTAAAGTCTAGCACGAGCCCATCTCTAATGTTACTCTCTCTCACTCTCTTTCTCGCCAAATTTGGGGGGTTGGACAGAAATTACAATGCCGGTCTCGGTCTCTATGCCAACGCGTTGGGTTCGCCAAAACTAACCGAACAGTATCAACGCGTTGCTCGAGTTGAATCGTTGTGCGTTGTGCCGTATTCTCCACACATAATTTATGGTAAATTGAAAGAACGAACCGAAAGAATAAGTGCAACAAATGTAAAGAAAAAGAAACATATTTGTGAACAGCGTCACGCGGCAAATAAATAAACTTTACATTGAACTGCAAAAACTTGTTGGTTGGCAAAAAATAAAAACTGTGATTATTTTCGCCACGCTACCAACGTATCCATTTAATTACAAGCGAAAATCATATGACGAAATCGTAAAAGAAACTGGCACGCCAAAGTTCGCGCAAATCGCCCGCAGTTTTTCCGCAAATTTCGGCATTGATATGTAATTCCGCTATTCTATAAGTTACGATAGAACCTCCTTAAGAAGAACTCTAATTGCAGCCAATTTGTAATTGATGAGGACTGAAAAGTTTATTAAACGTGTACATCATTTTTTTTTTAAAGGTTTAACTGAATTGTGAATGTGTTTTTGACTTCTATTGCCCTCGTAATTACTACAGGTTGCACAGTGTAGGCGAGGCCAACATAAAGTCGATGATTGTTAACAGGTTTCCAATTTTCAAATTAACGTTCTATGTCAGTCTTTGCAACATTTTGTTCACTATCAATATCGAGCTTGATTTTGGGATCACCCGTAAGATATGACTGCGGCAAATGTCGGATATGATGGACAAACAAAAATATTTAATCGTAAACAAATTGTCATTTCAGGCGGGGAAATAATGATAAAAATGACAAAGTAGTCTCGTCTATGCAAGAATAAAAATGAAATGGGGTATGCATTATAAAGAAGACTACCTCCAAAGTGTTACATTGTTTTGACCTATTTCCAAGTTGATTGGGGTATATTCTCCAAAAGTAATAAAACTTACAAAGTAATCTCAGTTTTCCCAACAGTTTACAATGTTTTGAAAGATAATATTAACAAAGAGGACATTGGTGGTGTGATTTCTTACACATTCTCTCTAACTAAATATTATAAATCTTCAAAACATCCCCGAGCTAATAGGTTAATTAACGCTTTTATTTTTTTATTTCAAGTGGCAATGTCAGCGACAACGAGAGAATAACTAATTAACTAATTAAAGCGAAAAGTAATTGGAAGAAGTACAATAGCACATTCTATTTTCAACCCAAGTCACAAAAATCCAAATCTATTACCCCACAATGCCCGATCGCTATGCGAATGGAGTGACTAACACTTTGGCAGATCCTTCTGCAGCAAATGGTCACTCTGCGACTATGAATGGTGTCACATCAGGCGGACAGGATGAAAAGATTGTGCTCAAGCGTAAACTGACCCTGATCAACGGAGTGGCCATTATCGTTGGTACGATTATAGGATCGGGTATATTCATAGCACCCACCGGAGTGTTCTTGTACACAGAGTAAGTAAAATATTATTGAAAATGTTTTAAGAACGGCTTTCTAAGCGAAATATTGCTCTGTTTTTAATATTCAGCTCGTTATCTGTTCTGAAACTGGTTCATAAACGTGCTGAAATTAAGCGTAAATGATTTTAAGGCACGATATTAACCTTAAGTGAACTTGACAGATGCATTTAAACAAAAAAAAAAACCGAAATAACCAGCACAACTGAACAATTATCAGATGTTTGCTTTTGTAACATTATATTAAACGAGATTCCAATTGGCATTTGGCAAAAGTTTTCTAGTTCAAACGTAGGTCAACAGAACCGTAATTAATTGTGAATTGTAAAATGTAAATTGTGAATTCGCTACAATTGAAATGAATTGAAATCCCTCCCCTTTCTCTAGGGTAGTATAGGATGATACAAAATAATAAAGCCATGTGATATCGTAGCTGCCCTTGATAAATCGAAGGCTTTGAAATCGCAAGCAATTGTTGCATCAGCTCGAGAAGTTTGTGCTACAATTACAAGATCAAGACAATACGATACACCCAAAATAAACACGTCTACTTGATACACACACGCACACTAACACAATACTCGTATAGTATTGTATACACATATAGAGAAGATCACTGTGCGAAAGTTTCGCACTGTCGCTTTAGTTGTGGAACCACTTTAGTCCACTTGGAGCCACAAAGTGACCGACGCGATCCATCGTGCATTGTCTGCTCGCCGGATACGCATTGACCCTCGTTTCTCTCGTCTTTCTTTTGCTCATTCTCACGTATTGCCCGCCTACCTTTCTCCTTTGTATAGATCCGTCGGAAGTTCGCTTTTGATTTGGTCTGCCTGCGGTATTCTTTCTACAATCGGTGCACTCTGTTATGCCGAATTGGGCACAAGCATCACCAGATCCGGTGGCGATTATGCATACTTATTGGTCGCCTTTGGTCCACTTGTTGGATTCCTACGACTTTGGATCGCCTTGCTTATCATAAGGCCAACAACCCAGGTAAGTCGCACACACTATTCGCCATCCATCTATCTATCTATCAATTCCGTAACAATTGACTTCTAACTGATAATTGATTTATGCGCATTACTTTCATCATAGACAAGGTCTAAATTGATTTGAGCAATACAAATAAATTGATTAGATGCGGCAACCTTCGATTAGAATTTAATTCAATTGGCAAGAATCGAACGGAGCAGAAAACTTTCTCAAAAGAAAAGTGAAAACTATAAAAACTATTAAATTTAATCGATAAGTCGAGTTGTAGAACTTGAAAAACGAGTAATCTTTAAAGTGAGAATTCGAGTCGAGGCATAATTAGCACTTTCTCGGTGCAGAAGCTGCGGGAAAGAAGATTTAATTGATTTTAATTTGAGAGTATCAACAAATCATGAACGATAGCTATGGATACGATAAATAAATCTGGGTTTCGATTACCCTCATGTTTCCATTGAACTTAAATAGGTTTCTGTGACACAGTTCTGAAAACTACGAAACTTAAACCTATGATTTTTCGCTATAACAGGTGTAACTTTGCTATAGGTTCTTAAGAAGTATTAAGGTCTTTTTAATGAATTTCAACTTTCTCGTATTTCATGAGCGGCTGAAGTTTAGTTCCGATTCAGATTCAATAATTTAAAAGGAAATAATGTTATCGTTTACAAATAATAGTAATATACAACTGTTGCACTGTATTTGCTTGCAATATCTGTTCGACTTATCACAGAAATGTTTTATTGCATACTGACTATGGAATGAACATTTATCTCTCTCTCTTTTTCTTTCTCTCTTTCCATTTTCTAATACAGACAATCGTTGCGCTTACTTTTGCGCATTATGCGGCCAAACCCTTCTTCGAGGACTGCGACCCGCCGCAGAATGCAGTGAAACTACTTGCTGCTGGTTGCCTTTGTAAGTAGAAGCGAATCCAATCAAGCTAATTGTACAAAGCTAACCCACCCAACCCATCGCCATCAGGTCTGCTCACGGCCATTAACTGCATGTCGGTGAAGGTGTCGATGAAGGTGCAGGATGTGTTTACAGTGGGTAAACTGCTGGCCCTGGTGATGATAATACTCGCCGGTCTCTATTATATGGCGACAGGCAAACTGGAGAACTTCTCTAATCCCTGGGAGGGTGACTACAGTTCGCGTAACATTGGCTACGCCTTCTACTCGGGTCTCTTTGCTTTTGGCGGTTGGAACTACTTGAATTTTGTCACTGAAGAGCTGCAGGATCCCTATAAGTGAGCTTAGTAACCTTGAAGGGGCAATTGAAAAGGCTAAGGAGGAGTCTGTCAAGAAGATAAATGTGCATGTGTGGGTGGGGAAGCAGGTTGCGTCATGCGCAAGACAAAGCGCAACTTGTTGCCGCCGCCCACTTGTTGAACGTCCTTGACGCCTCACTGAGTTTGCCTTTTCTCCCTAATGAATTCAATTTCCTTGTGAAGCACAGCAATCAGTTAAAGTGCTAAGCGGAACAGAAACTGTGTGGGCGAATCGTTTTTAATATTTTCTATTCACTACCAAATCAATTCGTATATTGTCTTCTTCTCCAGAAATCTGCCACGCGCCATTTGGATAGCCATGCCACTGGTGACTGGCATTTATGTGCTGGTTAATTTGGCCTATTTTGCTGTGGTGTCCAAACCGGAGATGCTTAGCTCGCTGGCTGTCGCCGTGACCTTTGGCAATAAGGTGTTTGGCCCGCTGGCCTTCATGGTGCCCATTTTTGTGGCTTTGAGCACCTTTGGAGGTGTCAACGGCGTGCTCTTCACTTCGGCACGTCTCTTCGCTACTGGCGCCCAGGAGGGACATCTACCACGGTTCTTTCAGTTGTTCCATGTCAAGCAACAGACACCGATTCCCTCACTCATATTCACGGTAAGTCAAATGAATTGAATCCTGATTGGTAGTTCTCATATTAATCTTGTTTTTTTGCTCCCTTAGTGTCTAATGTCGCTATTGATGCTGCTGACCGATAACGTTTACGCGCTGATCAACTACTTTAGCTCGGTACTGTGGCTCTCTGTGGTGGCCAGCATTGCAGGCATGCTCTGGTTGCGTCACAAGAAGTAAGTGAATCGCTTCGAACGTGTGTTTGCCTTAAATAACTAGAATAACCTTTCTTTAGACCAAATCTGCCGCGACCAATTAAAGTGCATTTGGCTTTGCCCATTATCTTCATGACCATCTGCGTGACCCTAGTGTTGTTACCCAACTTCAATGAGCCTGCTAATCTGTTGATTGGCATCGCCATCACCCTGGCTGGCATTCCATTCTATTATATTTGCATTGCCTGGAAGGATAAGCCAAAGGTCTATGGACGACTCTCGAATGGCATGGTAGAGCTATGTCGCGGTCTCTTCAACACAACCATCATTGAGGCCAATGAGGAGATTCAATAGATGGGCCACGACCCTCGGCCCAGCCAAACTCAAGCTGCATTTAGTTTACTTGATATATTACTATATATTCTAAAATGTGGCCCCGTTATGCCGTTATGTATGATATTTCTGCTTAGTCAAAGTGACAGAGAAAGAGCATTCCTCATCCGTAAACATATATGTCTATGTCTATCTATATAGTTAATCTATTTAGCTCAAGATTTTGTATTATCTTTGTATTTATTCTTTAAGCTCTTAAGTTGTTGCTGAAGTTTGTCGATGATGGTGATGATGTTCTTGCCTCAGTTGTGACACATTTAGGGAATCTAAAGTATAAGCTGATTAGTTTTAAGCTAAGCTATGTCTAACCAACCATATATGATATACTGTATACTTATACAACAACAACAACAACAACAAAACTATTGCTTATTCAGATGAATTTATAAATGTTATTGCAAATGCAATTGATTTTGATTTCTTCCTGTAAGTCCACATAAAGCCATATTCCCAGGTTCCAAACATGGACATATATATTCAAAGAATCTTATAAACTAAATGGAAAGCTAAAACATTATAATATTTGGCATGTTTCCTGGTTAGAACACAATCTTGCGGCGGTTCAGCTCGATGGCAGTATCGATAAGCGTTGTGCCGCGTATGAAATCGGCAGCAACAATATTCGCCTGGTTGCCCAATTCATTGCGATAGAGCTGCGAGATACGCCAGTTCACGTTGTCGGCCATTTTACGTAGTCCCCCATGCTTATCCAGTATGACATCCCAGGTTTCCGGGGTCAGCTCAGCCATGTCCACAACGGGTCGACTTGAAAAGCGACTGCAAAGTGGGAAAACTTTAAATGGAAACTTGTTTGGCACAACAACAACAACAACTTGAGCACTTACGATACATCAAACTCGCTGATGAAACGCAAGTGACGCTCCAAACGTGGCCACGACTGTACGTTGCCCCAGCGCTGCTCGACACCGCCGAACAGCACCTCTGGAAATTCGCGCACCACTTCCTCCTTGTCATAGGCCAAGATTACGTTCTGCTTTCGCTTCCACATGTCGCGCATGGTGGCATGCCAGGTGAGGGAGGGATGCACCGCCAGCTCACCGAAGTGTGCCTGCAGGTAGCTAACCAGCAGCCTATGCACTCCCATACCCTTGCCAAAGCCTAGAATAGCAAGAGGAGCGTTATACAGAGGAAGATGTGTTGAGAAATCCCCTATACTTACCAACGGGAAACTCTTTCAGTCCAAAGATGACAATCTCATTGGTTTCCAGCACGAAATCTTTCACCTGATTGATCACCTCCCTAAGGGAACGTTGCTTCGTGATGCCGTGATAGATGAAGAACTTGTCCTCCGCCGGTCGATAGTAGCCCACACGTATGTCCAGATAGCGCACTCCGTGCATCAACTGACCCCTTATATCGTCGTCCTGGGTAAGCGCATACTTTGTCACAAGACTCTCCCGCAGCAGAGGATCAAAATTGGGACGATACGAGCCCGAGTCATGTGTTCCGGGTATGAAGAGATCACGCAGACGCAGTTCACCAATCACATCGCGCATCTCATTCATCCAATTTGGATAGGCACGCACACATGTCTTCGCCAGTATCGTGCCACTAGCATCAATATAGCTGGCCCAGTAGCCATAGCAACTGCTCTGTGCCGTGACATTGCGCGACAGAGCGTAACTAAAGGGCACGCCCGTGGTGATCCACTTTGCAGCCTGGCTGGGCTTTATGGCAGCCACAATGTTATTGTTGCCCCCATTGGAGATCCAGAACTGAGTGGGTCTGGTAGGTAACTCCCTGCGCAGCGGGTTCGCCGTGCTTGTATAGCCATGTTCCGGCACATAGACTACTTGCTCCTGCTGCTGCTCATCCAATCCGCTGCCACTGCCCTCCTCGTTGTGCCTATCGAATGCTGCCAGTGGAGTACCCGTGGGCATGGTACGCAGCTCAAAGCTATGCGGATCCTGTTCACTCAGCAGCACAGTGTCACCCTCCCTTGCGGGTGCATTTTGCCACGAGACCTCGAGGAAACGTTTGCGTGCACTGATTGTAATCCACAGTTTCAACGGAGCCCCACCGCTCGTTGCCCTGGTCTGCTCTGCCAGTGCCGCGGTGCAGCTGCCCAGTAACAGGATGAACACAAGTTGCAACATATTCCACACTCTCTCAGTCTTTGGGTTAAATTAATTCTGATTACTGATTTACTTTGATTGCGTTTAAGGTTAATCAGCGCGTCACTTAATCTACACACAGTTCACTCACTGTTCCCTGGTCGCGTTCCCGGGCCAATTGTGTGCGACACGCGGCAGAGATTGCCGACTGGTTGCCGCTCGAGCGCACCAGGCGTTCTTATGGGAAAGCTTCGAGGCAGTCGCTAGTGGAGGTGCTCAAATGCCGATATTGCCATATAAGTAACAATAGTAGCTGCGTAAACAAAAGGGTGTCGAGGTGAAAACAAACAAAATGTTCCGCTTTCAGTCTCGTCTCGCACAGACACACACACACACACACAAACAGAAAGATCTATCTACCTTAGCATTTGGTTCTTGTTATGATTACTATTATTTATTTGATTAAGCCGGAAGTTTCATCATTGAACTCTGCTTAGTCTCGCTGTATTGTGAACTTTTCACTCAGTTTTCCATTGTTCAACTGGAACTGAATATGTATTTCCAAGCTCAGCGATAAAATGTAACAAGTTTAGTTAATTAAAGATGATAAACTGATAGCGAAACAAAGAGCAAACACAAATCACACGAAACTTTTTTAATTTACTTATGTACATAGCACAAATAGTTCTATAATTGGCATTGTAATTGCGCTGTTAGTTTATTTTTGCATTATTGATTGCTCGTTGTGCCAATTCGGAAAGAAGCGTCAATTAAAATTACTGTAAAAACTATAAAACTTGTCTTTGACTTGTTGTTTAAGATATTTTCGTCGCACTTCCTACAATTTTGGTATATTTATCTCTACGCTCAGCTCTAGTAATCTCGCTATAGGGCTCAGCGCAAAGATCAACGTACGCTCCCTCTTGTCCGACTCCCAAGACCCGACTATATGCTATACAGTGAGCGATGGGTTTGACGCATGCTTTCCATGTGGGTCAAACTTTCTGTTTGCATTTGACATTGACACGTTAATTCAAGCTTAAAATGCTGACGAGCTTTGCACAGTGCAATTGCTTTGCTTCATTATGCATTTGTTTAAAAAAGCTTATTTGTCTATTTTCTTATCTATTTTCCTAACGGAGGAAATTCAAAAAGTAACGTCTACGATTGGCAAGTCACAGTTAGCGATTGGCAAGTCACAGTTTCAAATTTCACGTTTGTATGTGAATGGATGCGCATTAAATTGAATGGCAAATCTTGTTGAATCGCGCGCAATGTTTTGTATTCGTATTTTAAATAATTACTTTTAGCTGATAAATAGTTTTATTGTTACATGCACATTAAATTTGTTTACAGATTTTTATAGAGTCACTGTTTCCATATATCGTTCAAAGGATTGTGTGAGCATCGTATGATCCGGGGCCAGAATTGCGTCGGCCATGACTGCCAGACGGTATTTATCGCCAAAGCGATGAAGATTCAACGATAGACCCGTCTTGGATTGTGGGGGCCTAAACAGTAGCACATCCTCGACTCGCTGACCCCACACTGCCTGGAATTGTGTGTCGGCTGCGCCATGGATCTCGGTTATGGTAACAGGGAAATTATACGAGAAAAAGTTAATGAAGATCTTTGTCAGCACGTGAGGCAGCAAAGCCGTTAGAACACTGTACTTGGTCTGACCAATGGAGGCTAAGTAGAGCATAATCTGCTGTTTGCGTATACGCTCCACAATCTCATGTAGTTGATGGGCCTTCAGGGAGTCGGGAGAGCCAAGTGGTAGCTGCAAAAAGACCACGCCACCAATGTGATCCGATTTATCGCCACTTCGATCTGTGAAATAACCCTTGGAAATGGTGCGACAAGTGGTGTTCAACAGCGACGGCACGGACGCCATTTCCTCAAACGTATTGAAGTAATCATGAACAGCACCAGCAAGACAGGCCAAACTAAAGTCCGATTCACGCAGTTTCTGACCAAACATGTGCTGATGACGCTCCCGCAACTGGGCACCATCGATGGAACGACTGAAGGAGACTATTTTGCGTCCGACATAGGACTTCTTGTGGAGAATATTCAGTTCCTTTGTGGGCTGCACAAACAGCACTTCGTAGATGTTGCGTGGCGCCTTGAAGAGCTCGTAACTTATCTTCAGCAGCTCCAGCAGGGCGTAAAAGAACAACGGCACATAGAGATGCAGTCGGGCGCAGTAGGTGGTAGCATGGCTGGTATGGCCACGTAACAAGACATCCCAGAAGGCCAACAACTCGCAATAGATGCGATATGGCCAAAGGATCACGTTATGCAGAACCAGTTGCCAGGTGAATCGTGTTAATGTCTTGAACAGATTGGCCGGTTGCAGACTGTATCCCAGCGCTGAACGTGCCACAGCCCAGCTAAGATTTCTCTGCTCCAGCTCGCGTAGCAGCAACAGATAGATCGTTTGCAGGGTACCCACATCGTGGCGATAGTCACTGCGGCGCCGTTTTAGCTTGCGACGCATCGAACGAGTCTGCCAATAGTTCATGATGACATTGACCACTACGATGAGCATCATGGACAGCAGTTGGCTGAGATTGCGGGCGTCCGGATGCGCCTTAGTGCCATCGGGTGTGTCCAGAGATTCGAATTCGTAGATAAACTGTTGCCAGCGACAACTGATCAAATGTAGAACATGGTTTACCAGTTTGCTTATGTGCTCCGGTTGACGGACAAAGTGCGACAACTGATTGACCTGGTTCGGTGTGGTGAGACCATCTTGCAGGCTCAGAATGGATTTCCGATCCGTGTCTTGCAGCAGCAGCATCTCGCTGACATGCAAGTCTTCCTCCTCGGCAATGATCAGATGATGTACCTTGACGAGTATATAATAAGGTTGCGCCGTATCGGAGTTGGGTATCACTGTCACCTGCCACTGCGGCAAATCCGATGGTATGTACTTGGCAGCCAAGTCGCTGACATGTTCCTGTATGTTCGATTCGTTGACAGGTCTACCGCGATATTTGTGCGTGCTTAGCACAACGTGATTGTTGATGTTGAACTCACTGGAATGAAGGAGGTTAAAGCAACTGGAGTAAACCCAAATCCCTTAAGAGTTCACTCACCTGCTATCGTTAACCCAGGCATAGTGCCCCCACGATGTCACCAGCTTCTGGCGCAGCTTGGGAAACTTCAACATACCCGCCTTGTCCTTCAGCTCGATCAGCTGCAATGCGTAGGCTCTTTTGATGCGCTCAAAGTCGCAGGGTCCCTCGACTTGAAGCAGAAAGTGAAAGATGCCAGCATTTTTAGGGGTATCGATGAGTGTACGGATCTTCTTCGACTTGGATATGGTCAGGTTCGGATACTTGATGCTCAGCAAGTAGTTGGCCAGTTCGTTAGTGAAGTGGGCGCCTGCAAATGGAGGGAACAGCCAAATCTGATGTGATTATACGAATTTTTACACATAATGCTGATAATCGACGTGCTGCTACACGACACGAAAAATCACGAATCACAATGGACATAACGCGCCCATTATCGGCCACCCCGAAAGCTATGGCTTATCGCGGTGCTACAATTTTATGAGTAATTCACATGGACAAGGTTCATTTGGTCGCTCGTCTGGATTCCGCGAAGGTGCAACAGGCAATCAGCGACGCATCGCCTAGCTATAAATATTATTATTTATAAACAATGTGCTTATCATGTGCCATGAGCGTCGGTTCACGACCCCCACCCACCTCTGTACCGCCGCCCTGCCCACCTCCTCCCCCTATCTATCATTGGCAAGGCTTTTCAAGCGTAACGTATAATGGCGTTGCATCCTTTGGCTGACTGGGCGGTTAATCAACCCATGCCTCGTTTATTTATATTCCGATCAATCTGTATTGATTTGCGTATGCCCCCCATATAGAGTGGACTATCTGTGTCAGTTTATTGATTGGAAAACCTTGTTGTACTTACATACAAACGATAGGAGGAGTAATGGCAACAGCATAACCGCTATGATGAAGCACAGTGATGTCTTCAGAAACGAAAGGAACTCCTGCCAAAGACTGTAAGAACTGCACTTTAAGAAGATATATGTAGTAAATCGTTGAACAAAGTAACATATACCTTTCCATGATTGGCTTTGCGCTTTGATACGCTGTGCGATACTATAGCTATATAGCTACTATATGTTCTATATTATTTTGTGTTATTCGACTTTGTCTATCACTAAATACGACCGTTCGTTTTGATGTGCTAGGCACGACTGATCTCACATTCGGAAGCTATGAAGAAGCTTCAATGCTGTTATCAGCAACTGATAAAGTTGCTCCTGTGCCGGCCAAAGCAGGATGTAAGTAAAGTACATAATGGTTTAGAGTTTTATTATATTTATTTAAAGAAAAAAACTGTAAAATTATATTTATAAATTTACATCGAAAATTTAGCAATAAAAATTCAAATTAACGAACATTCTCTTCGATCATGCAGCATGTCATACAAAATGATGTGTGTCTTGTGTGAATGGCAAATTGTGTTTACAAATGGAAATGCTACAATGTTTGTGTGACTGGGCACATTGCCGTTACAGCTGATTGCTGGAGAAGCAGCGCCGCTGAGCTTTGTTTACATTTTATTATTGTTTATTAATAACAAAAAGATGAACGCTGCACTACTGCAAACTCCCGTGGTTCAACCCACATTGCATCAGCCGCTGCATTCAAAAGTATCTAATTACTTGAACAACCAAAGAAGAACAGGACAATTTTGTGATTTGGTGCTCGAATTGGACTCGGATGATGCACCCTGCACTTGCAGTGTACATTTCTGTGTGGTGGCCGCACAGAGCCAGTTAATTGGCCTAAAACAACAAAAGCAACAACAGTTTTCCATACACAATCCTCTCAAGGTGACAATACGCAACTTTAACTGCACCCTCTGTTTGCATACAATCGTCGACTTCTTCTACGAGGACATTGTTTCCGTCTCCAAGGAGCACGAGTCTCATTTTCGTGAATTAGCTAAGATACTGTCAGTTACAGAGCTATTGAATCTTTATCAAATAGAACAATTTAACGACGTAGATACTTCGGTTGAACCGAAACCCAGCGGAGCAACAGATGCAGAGAGTAACACACAACCGGCAAAGAAGGCGGACGTTGTTTTTGAGAATCAACAAAGTTACTTCAAGGTGAGGTATTTATTCCCTTACTCTAAGATTGGTTGATTAATGTCTTTTCTCTTGATGCAGCTCAAGAATCCGCGTGCCGTCAATTCCAACAGCAAAATCAATTACTGCATTGGTTGCGACTTCAAGTGCTACCAGGTGCAGAAGATGATTGACCACATGACCAGCTGTGAGCCATCCCATTTGACATGTTCATTGTGTGAAGTTGGCTTTCTGGACTGGCGCGAATATGATGCACATCTGCGTTGTCATGGCTCCGACGTGCGCAAGCCCTTCTTCTGCCTGCAATGCGATAATCGCTTCAGCACCCGTGCCGCTCTACTGATCCATCAGCCGAAGCATTCAATGGAAACACCGCATGTGTGCACGCATTGTGGCAAGGCGTTTAAATGGAAGCAAGGCCTGAGCAACCACATGTTGGTGCACAATCCGGAGAAGCAGATGCTCTGCGATGTCTGCGGCTATAGCACCACGCACATGAAGGCCCTCAAGAGCCACAAACTGCTGCACACCGGCGAGTTTTTTGCGTGTACCGTAGCCGGGTGTAAGCATCGTGCCAACCGAAAGGAAAATATGAAGTTGCACATAGAAACACATAAGCAAGGACGGGATTTCATTTGCGAGGTCTGCGGTTGCAAGTTCAGTCAGAGCAAGAACCTGAAACGGCACGCGCTGAAGCACACCGAAGGTGGTCTTAATCGTTACAAGTGTGAGCTGTGTGGTTTCAGTAGTCATCGATCGGACAAGATGAAGGAGCATGTACAGCGAGTGCACACGGAGAAGGCTGTGCAGCTAGAACTGTCAGAGACGGTGGACAGCTCATTTGAAAATAAAATGCCAGATGATTTTGCATTGCCAACAATCGGTGAGGCAACCAGCGGAGGTTCCACTGCCAAAGCGCAACGAAAGTCTCCCAAAGTTGTGTCTAAAGTGCCCGCGATGAATGTGAAACGACTGAAGACGCTGCTGCCAAAGGACACAGTTGGTTAGGAGCGGGAACTGATAGAAGGTGGAATATAGAATATATAGTCTTAATAGGCTCTCGTTCCGCACGCAAAGTATTCTAAGATAGTTGACACATCGCGGCAACAATACTGCGCAGTTGCGGGAGCAGTGAGTCAAACTGGATCGAAATACAAACAAAGAGAGAGGAAAAGAGAGAGAGAAAGACTGAGAGTAAGAGCGAGAGAGGTTAGCCAAGATAGTGAATGTCGTCGTACTGCAAGCGCTTTGAAGCTTTCGTTATGCTTCGCGTTGTGAAGCCACAAACACTGTCGACTCTGTGCTCGAACCGCAAAGACGTCTGCGCTCCGTGAAACCCCAAACCAACGCCACTAACTGCTTTAACTCGGCCTATCTCAACAAGATCTCAAGAAAGTAAACTACACATTTATATAACTATCACCAACATGTCTGAGGCGCAATTTGATCAGTATGAGCACTACAACTTCGATCACGACAAGCACATCTTCAGTGGTCACGGCGGCAAGCAGCGCTCCAAGAAGGAAGCTAGTGATCACACCAATCACTTTGATCCCTCCGGGCACTCGAGAAAGATCCTTACTAAGCTGGTGAACACGGAGAACAACAAGAAGGCAAACAAAAATTGAATTGAAAAAAATACATCGAATATGAATTACAAAAGAGAAAGGAGGTAACACAGGAGACAGGAGAAAGTGAAGCTGCTGTGCTGCACAGTGTACACTATACAGTGCAATATGCTTTAAACTTGATACTTAGTTATAAGATTGTTAAGATATTATAGACATTATATGTATGTATGTAAAATAAAACGAACGCCCTCTCTAAAGTAGGGAGTAGTTTTTATAGACTGTATCGTGTAGTTGTTTCTTTGTTGAATATTATTGTATATTATGCGATACGAAGAATATTAATAAATATTCAAGTTATTTGAAGAAACAATTCTAGAAACTTCTTGTTCAGTTACACTAAAACAGGTCCACTCTAGGCCTTCACTTTGCCGGCTTTTTACTGCGCAGTTGTTGATATTTGGTAAACAATAAACAACAAACAAACACCTTATCAGGTGTTTCGCCTATTGTGTGTGAATGTATTAGTCATCATCATGATGATCATTATCGTCGTCGCCAAGACGAATACCTTCCAGCTAGTCGGTGTAGGTGTGTGTTTATTATTTACATTTTAAAATGTATGGAAAAGTAGAAATGAACACGTATGCGAGAGATTCCTTCGACATAGTTGAACTCAATCAATTTTCGGGAACTGCGCAGTGAATATTTTTTGCCAAGCGTCATAAATAGACTACAAAGCAACTAAGGAAAGCTAATTTAGCATATTATATATGTAGGTCAGTTTCGGTTGATGACGATCTCATTAAATGTACATATTTCACAATTTGTTGATGATAATTTCTGAGAGTATCAAGAAACCCGCAAGTAATATTTAATACATATTACATTTTTATATACATGTACATACATACATACATACTTGTATGTGTACATATGTATAACTCTCTTCTTTCTTAATCTTTATACACTCAACTAACGTGGGTGTCAATACTGATCGATCTTGTATAATTTCTTCAACAAAGTTGCACTTAATAGTTGAATAATTTTTTTGGAAGAGCAACTAAAGAAAGTTAATTTAACATATTATACGTGAAGGTCAGTTTCGATGCATCACTACAATTTAAACATGATTATTTACATATATAAGTATTTAGTTATTCAGTATTCATTAAAACCGTGAGTTTTTAAAAACAGGCAAGAAATATTTTGATATACAAATATTTGTCTCTTCTCTTTGTTCATATTTATACAGCCCAATTGACTATCGTGGGTGGCTATACTGATCAAACTTTTACAATCGTATTCTCACATGTAAAGCTAACATCTTTATTGTCCATGCAATGATGGGGCAGATTTCTTTCTTGGGGTTTAATGAAAGAGCCACGCTTCGGGTATACATATATATAACAAAAGATATCTATGTATGGTATATATTAAGCGTGTTCGCATTGTGATAATGCGCGTGGCACACGCCACTTCTCGCCCAGGAATCGGGGTTGGGGCCACCACCTCGTGTAGAGAGCGACTCATTGAGATCGAGGTCTTACCAGACAAGTGCTCGGAGATCTCGCCTGGCACGGAGATATTTATTGTGTTGTTGCTCAGGGGGTTCTCTTCGAGGAATCCACGCAGCGTTGCTCACTTTCACCGCGAAAAAAAAAACTTTTTCTAGATAAACAAGTCGGGATTATGCATAAATGAATGGATCGTTATCGCCGCACGGGATGGATGCGTACATGATAATTGATATAGCATTCGATGTGGCGGCGAATGAACCGTTAAATTGAATCTAGAGCACTGGCCCAGTATCCGCTATACGCTGCTGCTGTACGTTGCCTATAGATTAGCACCTTTTTGAACGAGACGAAGATGTTCTAGATACAAGTGTACGCATATCTTGCAGATACATTTCTCTTGCATTAGCACCACACACACAGACAAACACACACACACACACACCTAGAGGTGGCATACCTTTCTGGCCACTGGACTGAGTTTTTCTGGCACATCGCAAGAGGTTCTGCGCTTAGTTTATCAGTAGACTTCCAGTTGAACGGCAGCTCACTCCGCCGGAAGTTGCCCACAAGCAAAGAGGATACGGATTATTATTATAAGAAACACACACATCCACACACACACAATGATAGGATACTCGGACATGTCAACAAAGCCACAGCTACAGCCACAGTCCGGCAAGTGGATGCCCGGCATGTGGACACTGATCTTCACCATGTTACTCTTCGTGCTCACACTGACTGGCGTTGCTTGGCTGGAAGCGAGTCGTGCTCAGTCACATGCAGAGGACCAGCGTGGGGATGTATTCCTAGTGAGTCGTCTGTGGACGCACTTCCGAGCGGTCTCCAATGAAACGAACGAAGAAGTTCCCGCCACTGTAGAGCGCATTGCGAGAGATGCCACCAACAACAACAGTAGCAGCAGCAGCAACAACAACAACTACTACGAGGAGCAACGTGCTGTGGTTGTGCACTCTGAGAGCGAACAACCGATTCTGGCACAGCGACAGGATTCATTTGGTCCACCAGATGGTGAAGCGGATTCCTACGGGCCACCAGCCTACTACGATGGTTCTGACGACTATGGCAGCAGTCAGCAGCAATCGGCAGAGGAACCCTATGCAGAATCATCCTATGAGCAGACACCGGACGAAGCCAGAGCAAATCAGGGACGCCCCTACGATTCATACTACAGTCAGTGGCAATATGCTCCCAAGACGCCAGTGCCACCAGCTTTGAATAGTAATCGCAAGTTACAGCCAGGGAATCGGTAAGAGAAACTAACAAAAAGGACCCTTCAATGTCTGCTAATGATTTATTATCACTTACAGTCCGCCTTATGCAGCCTACGATGATGAGGTGTACGACTACCCGATGGGTTTTCAGCCCCGTCCGCACGAGCAAGAGATGCCCAAACAGGCGATTACACCGCCACCCCCTGTCCATGCGGTAGCCCAGGCGCCACAAGTTCCCACAGAGTCCACGTTGGTCACATTTTTGAAGAGTCTGAAGCAGATCTGGGATCTCTATCAGGCATTAATGAGTGCCTGGAACACCGTAGCCAGTCGCCATCAACAAAGCAGCGAACAACTCAAGAAGGAGCGTCTGGAAAAGCTTCGACTGCGCCAGCAGCAACAGCAACAGCAGCAGCAGCAGAAGACGAGAGTAAACTCCAAGAAACCTCAACGCCTCGATAGTGAAAAGTCCCCACCACGCAATCAGACCAAAAAGGCCAAGATCACAAGTACGACGACAACGACAACCACAGTCAGCAATACAGACGACTCTGAGGAAGCGACAACAATGCCCACCAATGTGGAAACAACAAAGCGCATTAAGGGAGATGATGCAGAACAGAGATCCGTGCAGGGATTGCGACAGAAACGCGAGCCCAGCAGTGATGTGGGTGAGGGACGCTACATTAAGGGTGATCCACTCAAGGGTTACTATGATTTCGTCATCACCGAGGGCTCCTACAAGTTTTGGGCCGCATTCCAGGTAGGGCAATAGATCGATAACTGAATTTCAGTGTACTAAGAATTTGACTTCACTTTAATCTCCAGGTCGGCACAGCCATTTTGATCATCTACTCCACCTTCGCAGCCATCTACTATTCCAAGGTGAATCCATTGACCAGTGATTACGATTATCAAGATTATCTGGGCGCTGGTCGTTCGATGACTGGCGGCGATGATGACTTTGTAGATGACAGCGATTCGCCCACGACGACGACGACGACATCGCTTGTCATGGACTGGATTCCACGCACAGCGCATTCGCTTAAGTTCATACTCGATGCCATTGATAAAATACCCATAGATCACGACCAGAAGGGTGAGAAGGGTTGGTCAACAGGGACAAGGTCAGAGGAAGCAACAAGGGGCAGTATATAGGCAAATTTAATTTAAAATATTTATGAAAAATAAAAAACATTGAAAAAAAAACATTAGTTAATAAATATTATAAATATAGGGCTTTTTAGGAGCTTTTTGGGAGCTTTTGTGAGCTTTTTGGGAGCTTTTTGGAACTCTTATAAATCTATAGAGTACTTAAACGTAATATAAGTTGTTCTTAAAAATAACAAAGCATATTTCTTAAATCTTCAGTATAAAGTTATAATCCTTTTTCAAAGCTTGCTCACATTGACTGGACCTGGATCTTCCCATCGGTCGGCTGGTCTGTGCCTGTTTATAAAGGGTGCAATCCATGCAGCCAGTTGCTTTGGATCGTTGATGTGTACATAATGGTCGCCCTGTGCTAAGTGATACTCGAACTTGGGATTCTGTTTGCGTAAGACTGCCAATAATATTAGCTCATTCTCATTAACGAAGTTCGAATCGCTCGCTTTGATTAGCAAGTAGGGCACATTGCTTATTCGACGATTAAGTTCCTGGATAAGTTCAGCACCACTTGGAAATGACGTGAGATGCAAGACACGTAAATCACGTGCTAAGTAGAACTTTTCAGGTTCTGACGGCGATGTATGAAGGCTACGTTCTATTAGGCTTTGGCTATTTTCCCTGCTCACCGATGGAGCTGGTCCCCAGTGAAGTTTCTCCAGCGGCTGCTTAGTGTACAACTTTGGATTCGTTTTTGATTTCAACATGCACTCGACACTGTTGGCCATCAACTTGATGAATTCACTGCTGGTCTTAAAACGCATTGTGAGCACATCGAGGATAATCAGCATGTCCACATGATTCTCCGGATAGAAGGAGGCATAGAGATTACAGGCGGCGCCACCAATCGAGTGACCCATTAGCGAAACACGTTTCCATTTGAAATGCCGTACTACTCGTCGTAGCACAGAGACCCAGGCATACACAGAATGTTGTATGCCATCGGGGTACGGTGTGGAGCGACCAAGGCCAGGATGATCAATACAAAGCACGCCCACGTGTTCAGGAAGCAGGGGCATGAGACCTGCAAAGGTTCCAATATTGTCGAGCATGCCGTGAAGTGCGAGTATCGGTCGAACTTTCCGACTGCCGTACCACCGGCAGGACAATTGGCCCCAGGGTACATCTATTTCGAAGTCTACAAACTGAAAAGGTAATGAGTAGAGAAATTTTTATTCCAAATCCGTATGTACTCACCTCAGCGTTCATCTTAAGGTTTTTCAATTACTGAAAAAAGAATTGTAAAATAGTATTTTTAATTGTTTAGTCATTTATTCCATTAATCTTACGACTTTTATTTTATATCTGCTTCTTATTCGATGTAACGGTCTTTTTCTAAACAGATCTGCCCTTTTATTATTATTATTTATTATCTTCTAGCCTGAAAAGATCTCCAAATTCGATTAGTTTCGATTTTTAATCATAAAAAGAAACATGTCCAAGGAACAAACATTTCAAATATATTGGATATTACCGTATTTCGATTAGGACGATTTTCAACAATAGTAAAAAACCATTAAAACATTGTCCACACACACTAAATTTTAAAATGTATAAAGTTTTAGCCTTTTTTAATCAAAAACCTATTGCCCCGTTTATTATCATTTTTTCATCTTGTCTATTCGTCTTTTTCCGTTTTTTTTTTTTTTTCATTATATTCTATCCATTTTTTTTGAGGGTGATAACGGGAATACTTTTTTCTGAACTTTGTTCCTTTTAACTTGAATTTGTAGTTACCGTATTTATATTTTATTGCGCTATGCGGACACCATAAATTATATTTTTATTTGTATTAAAAATAGCTCAACACTCACACTTATTTGATCAACACAAGTTTAAAGATTTAACTTTTAAGGAAAAATCCCTCCAACATTTTAAAATTGTTTTACTGCGTACACACTGATTGCCATTCAACATATTACGTTGACATATGCCATTCACAATAAGTGTGAAACAGCTGCAAAATCATCTGTTTTTGTTTTTAGACGACGTGTATTTTGTGTTTGCGATGAAAATAATAAAAAGTCACAAATAAAATTTTAAAATGCAACGCATTGCACAGACTAAAACTAAAATGACGAACATATTTCTTATACTTGGCTTTATAGCCGTCACAGCGGCACATGAAGCAAAAGATTTTGATGACTCCATACTTTACAAAATAGATTATGAATTTCCGAATATACTTGAAGTACCGGTGAGTTGAAGGCTTAATATAAATTGATTGTATAGTAACCACGATTCAATTATTGCTATAGGACATCAGCAATCAGCTGCGCACATTTTATACACAGGAAAAGGAAAAATATGAATGTATCATTCCGGCACTAGAGACCGCTAAGGAGGAGGCCAAGACAAATCAGCCAGAACTTTGTGAGTGAAAGCTACGATGGTTATCTTTAATTGTTATCTTTACTCTAGTATATATTGTATTATTTATTGATATTGCTACCTCCAGCTCCAATTGGCATACTTCAGCACATATTCTCGGCGCCCACCTGCTCGTACCGCATAGAGGCTTATTGGTCGTATGAGATCTGCCATGGACTTCATGTCCGCCAGTATCACGAAGAGCGTGAGGGCAAGAGTGTCAAGTTCCAAGAGTACTATTTGGGAAAATGGAGTGCAGAAAAGACTGAGCTGGCCAAGGAGCAATGGAAGGCAGATCTTGCGGCTGAGGGTACACCAAAGTACAAGAGTCTGAAAATCGACAATACCAGATACCCGTATTATGAAATGGAATTCACTGATGGCACCATGTGCGACATTATCGACTCGCCGCGTACAACAATGGTGCGCTATGTATGTTATCCACATGGCAAGGATGATATTTACTCATTCAAAGAGACTTCGTCTTGTAATTACGAAGCCATTATATTGACCTCATCACTGTGCGCAATCCCAGGTTTTCATGCCGAAGAGACTAAGGAGATATCCATAAAATGCTTCAATTCGGAAACTGAACACCATAAGCCGATAAGTATGCTTCGCCAGGAGTTAAGCGAATGGGCGGACAGCGAAAGTGATCTTCTCATTTCGAGGGAGAGCAAAGCACCAGCCAAATTGTGGTCCAAGTCGGACGGTGATTTAGTGACACTTAAATACAGCGCCGATGTGGATAAAATCATCCTGGAGTTGATGGCCAATGGCGATATTGAGGCAGACAATGAGTATCAACAACTCATTATGTCTAGAGGCGCAGCAGCGGCATCTGCAGCCCCACCGATTAATGATCTGACCCCCATCAAGGAGTTTATCTCTGGCAAACATTGCCTCACAGGTGTAAGTTTGTGAGATTCGTAAAACTTGTTTCAGTTTTAATGGAATTACCTACAGGGAACTGGCTGGTGGAAGTACGAGTTCTGCTATGGCAAGCATGTGCGTCAATTCCATAAGGACAAGAACAGCGAAGTGGAACTATTTCTGGGCTACTTCTCAGAGGACTTGCATCGTCAATGGGTTAACACCAACCCCGATAAGGGTACACGTCGACCAGGATTCACATCTTCTACCATATGGCACCATTATGAATGGGGAACGCGTTGCGATCATACGGGACCGCCAAGGGAAGTGGACGTCAAGCTCACCTGCACGCCCGTTACCACGAGCGGCACAGCTGTGTCCATGTACCTGCTGGAGCCAAAGACATGTCAATATATATTGGTAGTAGAGTCGCCGATCATTTGTGATCTTATACAATATGCTGATGAGTTCGGTCTTGTTAAGCCGGAGAGTTTACAAAAGTTCCTTTCGGCTGACAAGCCAGCGACAACAGATAAGCCAGCAGATTCGGAGGAAGAAATAAGATCATAAATTCTATTTCTCAGTAATAATTATAATAGGTAACTTTATATCAATTTGAATGAGTAATTCAATAAAAATAAAATTTAAAACGAGAGCAACAGTCGGTAATTGACATGTGCATAGAAAAGAAGAGTCGAGAAATAGTTCGCGCTCGCATCGTTCGTCCTTTTCTTTTCTGCACAAGTAATATTGTTATGACGTCGACAACTCGTTTGCTGGTCGAAGGGTTAAAATGTTTTATCTAATAACTTTCTCAGTAATAAATATAATAGGTAACTTTATATAAATTTGAATGAGTAATTCAATAAAAATAAAATTAAAAACGAGAGCAACAGTCGGTAATTGACATGTGCATAGAAAAGAAGAGTTGAGAAACAGCTACCCTATTCAACATGTGCATAGAAAAGAAGAGTCGAGAAACAGTTTGCGCTCGCATCGTTCGTCCTTTTCTTTTCTGCACAAGTAATATAGTTTTGAAGTCGTCGACAACTTGCTTGCTGGTCGTAGGGTTAAAATGGTTTATCTAATAAGTTCAGTGTTTATTATCCGATCGGATTGCAATTTGGAGGATAAGTTCACAGTATTTATCTACATGTGTGTTGCAGAACGTTACAACATGAGTACTTCGAATGTCTGCGTGGTATCCCAAATTGAAAACAAACTTGATCTGCGTATGGTATGCAGGAATTTTCATGCTAAAATGCTTCATGCTTTTGTAATAGCTGAGATCGGCGCGTTCATTTTGACACACGGACACGGCTCAATCGTCTCGGCTAGTGATCTTGAGCAAGAATATAAATACTTTATGGGGTCTCTGACGCCACCTTCTGCCTGTTACATACATTTATTAAAAAAATATTATACCCCTTTTTGCCCAGTTTCAATGTTCAAAGGGTAGGTTTTAATTTGAAATGAATACGATTCGCTGTGAATGGTGAATGTAGCTGCGACAAGAACCACAGTATCGATTGTTAAAGCTTAGCACGTGCAACAACCTAGGGATGGGAGACAGTTCGCAAACAATTTGAACTACTTTCGTTCGAACTTATTTATTAAAACTCATTTTCGTCGATAATTTTACATATTTTACATGATCGTATTGTTAAATAATCTAACTTAAATTAGTTCTTCTTAACTTTTGACTTTTGTGCATTCTTCTTGGCGCCCTTGCCACCGCCGAACAGTTTCCTCCAAATGAACTTCACCACGATGACGTTGATTTTGAAGGCAATAAAGATGATCAGTGCGAGTATGAGGTAAATATCGATGTTGTTGCTCTCAATGAAGTTCATATGGACCAGGGGGCTCTGAATGTGTGCAGCGCCATGATGACGCAGTACATAGTTTGTCCAGTAGATGACAGAATCACGGGCTGTCAGGGGACGATCACGATAGAGTTTCGAGAACTTTTGCAGTTTATCTGCATAGCTGGGATTGCTTAAGATCTCTTTGATCGCAGCCTTGAACTCGGCCGCCTCGAGTGTTAGCAAATCCACACGAAGCCCGTAGCCAGATTTCACCAGCT
Organism: Zaprionus ornatus; assembly: GCA_018904035.1. Taxonomy (NCBI): domain Eukaryota; kingdom Metazoa; phylum Arthropoda; class Insecta; order Diptera; family Drosophilidae; genus Zaprionus; species Zaprionus ornatus. The sequence continues at coordinate 12,293,813 of JAEIFZ010000002.1, read as the reverse complement.
TATCCGCATTTCCAGGCTGATCGGCAAACACGGGTAGCGCCAACATGGGTACAGCATGATACTGCGCCTCGGCCACACCTCCCTTGCCTGCATGTGTGATGAAGAGCTTGATTTTCGGATGGGCGAGTATGTCGTCCTGTGGCAGCCACTTCTTATAGAGTATGTTGGCCGACTTGCCGGGAGTATTCTTGAGATCCTCCCATTTCCAGATAACATGTTGTTTAAGACCCGAAAGAACCTTGAAGATTGTCGTAATCACTTCGGGGTTAATGTGGTCACCCTTCAGATTGCTGCCCAAACTGAAGAGAATGGCTCCATGCTTGGCACTATCAAGGAATTCCTCAATGTCCTTTGGCAGAGGTTCGGGTTTGCTCTTAATCTGAATGCCGCCAATCTCAACAATGCCGGGCACATTGGGACGAAGTGGTCCCTCGCTGATGCCGTGACTATTGCAGAACACCAACGAGACATTCTTCTTGGCCTGCTCGAAGCTGATCATTTTCGGATCGTTGCCGAAGAGACGTCTGTAAGGGCAATAGATTTTCATTAGATATTAACTATTTATTTGTAAAGCCCATGCGACTTACTTGTAGAATCCGGTGTTCTTGTGACTCAGATAGGCGCCAAAGACACGGAATCCAAGCGTGGAGAAAAGATTGGCCACACGCTGCTTGAAGTCCATGGCCTTTCCTGCTTCAACGGCCACGTTCATGGTGGGAACCGATGCGGTCAATATGGGATTGCCAATAATCTGGTCTACTTGTTCCATCGGCGGTCCACTCCAGCTGACAATAATGGGGCAATTGAACTTGGCTCCCAGACCTACTTGGTAGGTATTGAAGAAGAATCCAATGATAACTGCATCAAATTTGTTCCCCTTGTTGCGGTACAGTTCGATAAAGCGTTCGTCCTCCAAGAAATCTACTTGCTTATCGATCAGCATCGACAGTGAACCAAACATGGTCTTCAACGTTGTCCACATCGAAGGTTTTGCCCTTGCTATGACAGCCATGCCGTCGTTGAGAGTCTTCTCCTCCGCGTCGCTGAGTGGAATCACAATGTGCTTGATATTCTTGTGCGTTACCTTTGGCGGCATTGATGACGCCACCGTAACATTGTGACCATCCTCGGCCAGCGCCTTCATTACCGACATGTGGATAATCAAATGCGATGGACTGTGGCTGGTGAATACACCCAAAATATTTGCACCCTCTGTCGGTGCCGGTGAATGCAGCACGAAGAGTGCGATCAGCAGGCTCACAAAGGAGCAGGCTGTGATGGAGTAACAATTACGGTTCGTCATGTTAACTCTGCGAAAAACTGAGAACAGAATGCGCTAGTCACAGACGGGGTCGGCTTTTTATATCAAAACACTTTGGGGTACGTTACGTTTGGCGACTTCCTGATAAGCTTCGCTGCCTGCTCGCTGTTCGCTGATAAGGGCTCCCCAAATGACTGTTGTTGTTGCTGTTACTGATACTGCAAAAGTTTGTACATAATAACAGTAAAATTTGTCGTCAGACCCACTTGTAGAAATTTCAAAACCAATGGATTAGTGAAGTCACCAAACAGAGAAGACCACGTTAACCGAACCGAAATCGAAGTGAGAAAGTGATGAAATTCCTCGCTTTCATTTTAACTAAGAGAAGTTTCTCTTAAATTAGTTAAGGCTAGTTTAGACCCTCTATTTGTAAGGGTGACAATGTCAACGATAAGGTTACGGACTTTGACTAGGGTACATTTCATTGCGACGAGATCACCCCCTTCAAAAGTAATTATAGTTCACATATTCAGCATATCCCACACGTCGCCCGTTTTAGCATATACACATAAATACTCATATTTGTTTAATGGGGGATAACAATAACAACGACACTACTACTCGTGGCTTTGGAACTTAAAATTCAATTTAAATACTAGAGAATTTCGAAAATACGAAACGAAAACAAAGGAAAACGAACCACACAGAGAGTCAATTGATGCCCGACACACGCAATTTCGCTGGCAGCGAGCAACTGAATATTGAGTCTGAATAATGATTCTGATTCTGGCGGTCAGATGCGACTCGAACAATTATAAATGAAAAATGCACAGCGGGAAAAAGTCGAGTCAGTTAATTGCGTTAATTTTTTTTTTTTTTTTGTATTTTTATTATTAAGTGAAGAATCCGTACATCATTATATTGTATCTTAACATCACAAGTAGAAATAATGGAAAGAGCTTAACAAAATACATACTTTACAACTATATGCATACATATCTAATTATAGACATATATGGTACACATTTATATAGTTTTATATGTGTGATATAAAAATACTTATCAAGAATTTCTTAAAATTATTTTGTAATGATAATAAAACAATGTTTAATGAGATAAGACTTGATTTACCAGTTTCGAAGCAGATTTGCTGGCACTGCTAAGAACTTGTTAATGTATAATATAGTCTGTATAGTCTATGTTATATATTGTTTATATGTTTCAATGATAGTGCGGTTTTTTGAATGAAAAACTGCACTTTTCAGGCAGTTAGTCAGCTTAACCTAAGCGTTATGTCAGCGGGTTTAGTATCAGATAAGAACTTTCATGCCTGATAATGGTTCTATGTACACGTAGAGTCGATATTTAGATTATTATTTTTTTTTTTTTATTATTACCAAGTACATTTTGTTTGTTTCATAAAACTGACCTAAGATTGCAGAAGCTACGCAAAAAAACATTATCTATAGGTTAGTCTAGTTTTTCACGCAGTGTGATTGCAAGCGCGCCGATAGTAGCAGAGGTAGATAGGGGCAGAGAGGTAGAGAGAGAGCAAGCAAGCCAGTGCGAGAGAGAGAGAGAGAGCGGCGACTATTAATAGTCGATGCGAGTGCTGGCAACTTGTTGATACTTATAAAGATATGTGTGTATGAACGCGTTTGTACAATGTATTGTACATGTGTGTGAGCTTGTTATATTCCCCCCTCTCTCTCTCTCTCTCCCCCTCTCTCTTTGTGGTATGTGTCAATCGTTTTGCACTCTGACTGCAATTATAGCGTGTACAACGCGTCGTATGCGCAACGTGTGTGTACTAGATTAGAACTTTGGCTAGCCTAATGCTGCTTGACCTTGCCATTCGCGTGGGTCACTTCACCCGCCTTTGTCACCCTTCTTCTCACCAACCTGACCACGAATCGCAACAAGAGGAAGGAGATGGTCAGCGAGAGAGTCAAGCTAAGCAGAAGTACCGCATAGACATCCAGATTGTTGCGTGCCACAAAGCCCAGATGCAACCAAGGACTCTGCAGATGCAATGCACCATGATGTCGCAGCACATACTCCGTCCAGAAGATGACAGATTGACGTGCTGTCAGCGGACGATCGCGATAGAGAGCGGAGAATTTTCGCACATTCTGCAGGTAAATCGGATTCTGAAGCAACTCATCGATGGCTGCCTGCAGACTCTCCTCGGTGAGAGAGTGCACATCCATGGAGAGTCCAAAGCCCGATGAGACCATAATCTCTGCATTGCCAGATTGATCACCGAAGACGGGTAAAGCCAACATGGGCACACCATGATACTGTGCCTCGGCCACGCCTCCTTTGCCGGCGTGGTTGATAAAGAGTTTTAGATTTGGATGCGCCAGAATATCGTCTTGTGGCAGCCAGTTATGATAGTAGATATTCGATGAATTTCCTGGCAGATTCTCTAGATTATCCAACTTCCAGATAACGCGCAACCGCAGCCGGGAGAACACATTGAACAACGTCTGCTGCACCTGTGGTGCCAAGAACGACAACTTGACATTGGTGCCCAGGCTAAAGAATATGGCACCCTCGCTGGCATTGTCCAGAAACTCGGCCAATTCCTTAGGTAATGGATCCGGTTTCTCCTTGATCTGTATACCGCCAATCTCGATGGATTGCGGCGCAGTGGGACGTATGGGTCCCTCGCTGTGAGAGTGATAATTGTAGAAGAGTAGAGAGATGCGACGTCGCAGATCGTTGTAGCTGGGAAAGTTGGTTTCATTGCCAAAGGCGAGTCTAAAAAGAAGGGACAAGAGCTTATTAGTTCTGAGGAGAAACCCACACAAATCATTCCTTACTTGTAGTAACACTCCATCTGATAATCCATGCCAATGCCGATGCCCTTGAAAAAGACCCAGGTTAAGTAGTTGCGCATGCGCCAGACGAAGCCCATGTTTTCTTCGTTCGTTGGCTTGGGAACATTCAAGCCGGGCACGTAGCTGGGATCATAGATATTCCCCACTTGGTCATCGACAAAGGTAAAGGGCACACCCACCCAGCTAAGTATGACGGGTATACCCAGTTTGTGTGCGACGCCCAATTGGAAGTCGTTCATCACATAGCCCAGGAACATCAGATCAAACTTAACCGACGGCTCATCGACAACTGCCTTGAGATTGGGATGCTCCAGAAACTCGTATTGACTGTGCAGCATTTTTTCCGCCTCATGAAGCAGTTTAAACATTGCAAAGGCCATGGACATTTTCTGCTTTGTCGACTGTTCCATATACTCTGCCATTTGTTTCTTTCGCTCCTCTGTCAGGGGTGCCAGCACTATGGTGATATTCTCATGTGGCTTCACCTTCGGTGGCAGTGCCGTCACCACGGTCACATTATGGCCTTCGTCCGCGAGCGCCCTCATCATTGCCATGTGCACAATCAAATGTGACGGGCTGAACGTGTTGTACAGTGCCAGAATATTGGCACTCCACACAGGCGTCGCCGTGAGCCCCAACATCAGCAGCAGCAGCAGCGGCAGCGGCGACGATCCTCGTATTGTATTCTCCGTTCCCATTGCTGGCGTGTATTGTTTACGTGTTCCTCTTCCGACTGAACGCGACTGATCGACGGGTAGGACGCGTCGCATGCTTTTATTGTTTGCTCTACAATTTGCAGCGACTACATGACTGGACGGAACGCGAAACGAGCGCTCTTAACTTACATTATCTATCGCCCTGATCACGCTATATAGTTCCAGTAATAAATGCTACAGTGATCGATTGGTAAGGTGAACGCATGCAAGCTTGACTGAAAATATTGAGAGGGTCAGTGAAACAGAAGCTGATAATCCGTATCGTATGCTTTCTGATCGTATCATCGATCTAATTGGTCAGTCAATATATGTACATATACTATATAAATGTTATACCTATAACACTATTATTACATAATTAGTAAATGAGAAAATGAATTTGTTAAACGACCTTTCGATTTAGCAAAGCATTCCATAAAGAAACACATCCTTCGGATCGAGAATATATATGTATTTCCACGTATACTATATGTATACGTATACATGCTATAAGTGTATATCTTTAAAGACACCTCGCATAACTATATAACTCGTAGCTCATACAACTCTATATAATCTCTATATAATCTATTATATATTTTGCATCATAATTTTGTCATAATTTTCCACCTCATAACCACAGTACACTCCATCGAGTGTGCATTGTACCTCGTATCATGAAAGTGAGTGTAAAACAACTGAAATTGGAACGCTTCGATAACGCGCCAAATTCGAGTAGCAGCCCCTTTTTGCTCTATTGTTGATTAATTGTTGGTTAGTTAAGTCAATTGATCATGATGACCTTGTTTCTGATTACGAGACGAAAGCGGACCGACCTACGTCTGCATGATACTCGTATAATGTGGTGTTATCAATTGAAATTATTATAATATGATTTAAGATGCAATATTTGATGTACGGATTCTTCACTTAATAAAAATAAAAACCCAAAAAAAAAAAAAAAAAAAAATTATAATATGATACCAAGAACTACGCCAGTATATATAGTAAATAAGACCCAACATTCTTTATTCGTGTACTATTTAAAATACTATCAAAACATTTTCTACTTAAAGCTTTTTCTGTGCACAACAACTAAAGTATTGCACAATGAACGCAAAGGTGTCAGTAAGGTAGGTGGACTGATAAAGTTCTCGGCCAGAAGGCCGAGTTATCATGCCGATTATATTGATTATGCTCTGTTATACACGTAGTTACGACTAATCAGTTCAGGTTTGATAATATTGTACTTTACTGCAGCTTTGACTTTTTGATAGGACTTGGCTTAGCAAAGAACTTGCGGTAAATCAATCTGATAGTCAGCCAGTTGATCAGGAGTAGAACAGAGAGAACCACCGCCAGCAGAGCGTAGACATCGAGATTATGATAGGCCACAAAGTTCATATGCACAGAAGGACTCTGCAGATGGGCAGCACCCTTGTGTCGCAGCACGTACTCTGTCCAGTAAACCACCGACTGCCGGGCGGAGAGGGGTCTGTCGCGGTAGAGTTTCGAGAACCTGCCAATTTCCGCCGTGTACTTCTCGTTCTCTAGCACCTCTCGTATGCTTGCGCTAAAGTTCTCCTCGGTTAGTTGCAGCAGATCGAGGGCGATGCCATAGCCGGCTTTCTCCATGCTTTCAGCATTGCCTGGTTGATCGCCGAAGACGGGAAGTGCCACCATGGGCACCCCGTGGTAGCGCGCCTCAGTGATGCCTCCCTTGCCAGCGTGGGTAATAAACAGTTTGATATTCGGATGGGCGAGAATGTCGTCCTGAGGTAGCCACTTCTTATAGAGAATATTCGGAGATGTGCCTGGTGTCTTGCTGAGATCCTCCCACTTCCAGATTACACGCTGTTTGAGACCCGACAACACCTTGAACATCGACTCCACCAGTTCCGGCTTGATCACCGAGCTCTTGATGTTCGAACCCAGGGACAATAGGATGGCTCCGTTCTTCGCTTCATCCAGAAACTTGGCCATATCCTCGGGCAGCGGATCGGGTTTCTCCTTGATTTGTATACCACCGATTTCCACGGAAGCCGGTACCAGTGGTCTAATGGGACCTTCGCTAATCAGGTGACTGTTGGTAAAGACCATCGATATCTTGCGCTTCATTTCATTCAACGTCGGGAAGTTCGGTTCGTTGCCAAAGAGCTGAGCGTAATATTTATGGGCTCGATGATAGAAGACCTCCGCAATGCCATGGATAGCCACATTGTTGGCAAAGTTCTGGAGGCGCTTGACGAAACTCATGGGTTTTCCATTCCCTGCGGTTGTCCCCAGAAGGGGTACGTATGAGATCTCTAGGGGATTGCCCACGAATGAATCGATCACGGGTATTGGCGCCTGCATCCAGGCCACAATCACAGGCACCTGTAGCTTGTGTGCAAAACCCAACTGGAAATCATTGAGGAAGTATCCCATGAACATCAAATCGTATTTGGTCTCATAGATGCGCTGAAACCTCGGATCGAACAATACATCCACCTGTGATTCTATCATAGCGCTCATGCCGGTCAGTAGGCGGATGAGGGTGCCGATTATCGTGTTCTTCTCGCCCGCCATTTGTGTCATTTGATTGTCAATCGATTGTTCGTGTTCATCGGATACGGGTATCACGATCTGATGAATATCTTTGTGGGTCACTGTTGGTTTCAATACTGACACCACCGTCACGTTGTGACCCTCCTCCGCAAGGGCCTTCATCATGGACATGTGCAATATCAGATGCGATTGGCTGTGACTGGTGAAGAGTCCCAATATGTTTGCACTCCATGCGGGTGATGCTATCACCAGCAGTGACAACAACAACAATGCCGAACAACGTGAACCTCCCATTGTTGTGCTATGTATGAATATATATATATATATATACAATATATATATATGCACCTATGTTCTGTGTTTGTGGAACGTCGACTGAGCTATGCGACGACTAATTGTTGACTATACGATCAACTGCCAGCCGAGCTACCTATTTATATGCGAAGCGGTTGCCGAAGTCCGACCGAATACCCTTATCGAACGTCACTAATCGGTGGGCTTGCTTACTGTGCAAGTAATGAGGCGTATAACAAATGTATAACAGTTATACTACAAGTAAATGCCGAATAACTCGACTCATATTTTTGTGTTAGGTGAAATTGTACATATGAGAACACTAACCTTAGTTGAATGAAAATGTAGTAATAATTATAGCTGGGGAACGAAATTACAAATATAATAAACATACATGTATGTACGAGTATATTTTGTGTAACAAGAACAATAACATTAAATTATTATTGTTTTCAGTTTTTATAATACTGGCCTTATCATATGCTCATCCAAATATTAATGAGTGCGTATTCCGAATTTCATCTCGTTTCTGGGTGCATTCAGCATCAGTTCTGTTCCATCAATTTCTATAGTATACGTTTGAAACTCTGCTCCCTTGTTGATAATACTTTATAATACGTTATATTATGGTACTTCATTGATATGTCAAATTCCACAAAATACTATATCACTTTTGCAGTGCTACGTCATTGTTCAATACTTTGATAATGCAAAGAAAAGATATGAGGTCGATTCTCGAAAATACCAACCGATTTGCAGTGCTACGTCATTGTATAATACTTTGCAAGAAATATTTCGAAAGATAAAGCCCGGACTTCTGCACGTCATCATTAATTGCCGAAGTTCCAGACAATAAAGAAATAAAACATTTCCGTTGGTCAAATGAGATACAAATATATGTATAACTGAAATATACATACATATACACATGTCATTTGACCAATACATATATTTATTTTTTGACAATAAACATTGATGACGATGCAGCGAGCGTCGAGCGTATCCATATAAGCAGAAAGAGCTATTAGTGTAAACTATAGAGTTGTTTATAATTTATAATGTCTCACAATGATATTGCATATTGTATTTTCTATTGTGAATTAGCTTTTTATTGCTTGGGGTTATATCAATTAACCCCTCACATGTTCTGCAGATAGAGACGCCTTTCATTACTACTTTGATCGATTTTAAATATAAGTAGAGATTTTACAATTGGATATTGCTTTATTGATTGTCAAAAATTATATATAACTTAAAAATATTGTGATAATATCATAACCCAACCAACTACCCACATTGTGCACCCTTTTAATCTCATTCAAACTTCGCATTGCCCGGCGGAAGGGGATTCGCCGTGGTGCGTAGCAGTTGCTGTGTTTGACCCTTGATGTGACCCCAATGGTTTATCTCGCGCAGTTCGCTCCGGAACTCTTGCAGCGTCTGTTGTAGCTCCGGATAGAGCTGTTTAAGCACCCCATGATCCAGCGTGGGGAACATATGATGCAGCGCATGCTCTCCGAAGTGTGTGAGCACCAATAGATCCGACCATTTGATGTCGCCGCGATCGATGATCGTGTCCAATTGATATAGACCCCAATCACGATCCGGTCGGGTTGCGTCACCATCATGATATATGCGAGGATCGTGATGAGCTGCGGTCAGACCAATGAAACCAAACAGAAAGCTGGCCATGCCCAATATAATAGCCCAGCTGGCGATCGCTGGGCCAAGGCCCACATTGGTGGTTAGATATAGAAATGCAGGTAGGGTGAATGCCAAGAGATCGTGCCAATACATTATGTTTGACTTCAGCAGTGAGAGAACGATACTGGGAAAGAGAGGAAGATTACAGATTACAGAGAATGAAGCCAAGGATATTCAACTTACCGTTGTACGAACTGCGCCAGAGCCATTATGGTGTATACCACCGGTGAGATCAGTACAGAGATCACACGGTGCCGCTTGCTTGCATAGTGCCGGCTGGGCACCCAACAGAGAAAGGGCTCAAAGAACGACATCTCGAGATCGTGCAGGGAGTTGGGATAGACATGATGGGAGAGTGCGTGTGAGATGCGCCACGTGGTGAAGTTCATCAACAGCATATTGAAACTATACATGCGCCAATTGTCTCGCTGATGGAAGTAATTGTGCGACGAGGTGGCCAACCAGCATAGCGCCAGACCGGCAAAGGCACGCAAGATCAGCGAGTCCAGCACGGTAGCTGCCCAGCTTAAGAGAAAGACTGCGCCCAAGATGCCACTATGAAGCAGCTAATCGAGCACAAAGAGAGAACGTTAGATAGATTATATGTGTGTGTGTATACATTTATGGAAGTGTTCTCTTGGCTCTCTCACGCACATCAGTCTTCCGAGAGGGGCGATAATGCAGCGATTGTAGCTTCTTGCGTACGCGTCGCTTCAACGTCATGTAGAACCCGTTCTCCTCCAGCGTGAACTGATAATTCCTGGGGCTTGAGGCCTCACGAACCTCGAACTTGCTGAGCATACGACTGGCATGCTCTTCAATGTGATGCGACTCAAAGGGTTCCGTGATGTCTGTACCCTTTGTTTGCTCGATCCAGAAAGAGCCGCCCGGATGCCGCTGGGCAAAGTCTGTTAAGTCGTAGAGCTTATCGCGAATGCGCCATAATCCCTCAGCTGCATCGTCCGCATGTTTGCCCTGCAGCCAGCTAAAAGAGACAAAAGGGTTAATTCAGTAACTTCTACTAACTCTTTTCGTCTCGGAAGATATATACCTTTCTTCGGTAATAGGGAATTGGCGGCGATAAGTGGGATATATGCGAGAAATGCCCGATACTCGCCACGCTTCTAACTCCGCATTAGGTGGCATTGTGTCGGAATATTCTTTTTAACTAATCAAACCTGATGATTGCACGCCTAATCGCTTTGTCTTTTAGTCGAAGTCCACATTGAAATTTGAAAACCGGTCACTGTGACCACCGACCTTACCGACCTTACTCTCGGTCTGGCCGACAGCTTTGTTTACGATTCGCCTACTGAAGTCTCAGCTGGAGCGTCGCTCTGTTTTTGGTCGCACAGTGCTCGATTAATCAGAAAAGCTCGTTGCGAGCGTATCAAAACACACGAGCTTTGAGCTTATTATATGCTCTCACTTGGGTTTTATCAATGAACCTATGTATTTCTATTAGAGCTAAGAGCTCCCACTCTCTATCTTTACAATTGTGTTCAATAAAGCTTCCAATATAAAGAAGCCATAAAGATCACTATTAACATTTATATGCGGGAGAGCCCTTGCTCAATTCTACAGAGTACTTTCTATCTATTTAAGCTTTCTTCTCTAGTTCCCATTCCATAGGGTGCAATCTAATCGATATTGAGCAGGTATTTTGTTTTGCTAAAACCTCGTGTAGAAAAATTCCAATGACCCGCTAAGCTGTCGCGTAATCCAGACCCTCATAACACATTTATATTGCGAGTGGAGCTTCCCTTAATCTACATAATGCACACATGGTATTAATAGACTTTGCTATAACATCATCGGTCAGTCTTATACGACTATATTAAATACCCTAGCTGTGTATTTACGTTTCACTATTGAATTGAAAACAAATAATCTGCTGTTTTAATCTTCAATGTATATACATATATACTATACATACATTTGTTGGTCTGGTCTTAGCGTATTAATTATAATCAGTCAATTTGAGGATCAAGTGATATTTGAATACTCAATAAATAGTCTTGAATCACAGGTTTTATGCTTGGTCATGATTAGCTCTGCAAAACAAGAACCTTCCTTTAACCTTCCCATAACACTTGAAGAAAACTCTAAGAATTATATTTAAAACATAAAAAAAGAGCACATCCTTTTCTTCAAGTGTAGACTATTTTGATATGTCATTCTTCGCATTGGCGTAGGTCTCTCTCTCTCTTACGGGGGGCTGGAGGCACTTGAGATTTGATCATCTACGTCGGATCACCCACACATACCCCGCTGAGTTTGTAGGGTGTGCGAGCCCGCGTGTGTGTGCGTGTGCCAGTGTTATGTTGTCTGGAACTAATTGATAAGAGAAGACTCACACGTGTGTAGGCATAACTCGCTGTGGGCTCGTATTGCTGGGCTGGCGCTGCGAGATCTGACATTGGTCGGACGCCACTGACAGCTGGACTGAGAGACCGACACGGGAACTGATAGCAAGGGGACCGTCCCGGGCCGGTCCGGGCCGGGCCGGCCGAGCTCGGGTGTTGTTCTTATCAAAATGGAAATATTTTTTATTTATTTGTGCATCGATTTTTTGACATAACGATGGGATTCGTTAAAATACTTGAAACGGGCCCTGTCGCGCCTCAGTTCGTGTCGGCGGTTGGGCGAGTTAAGTTCGAATTTGCTTGGGCACTCAAGGATCTCAAGGATAGGCAGCATGGTGATTGAAACGTGGAAGGAATGTGGCATAGCCACCAAATTTCCCACTTATCGCAACTCGCCGTTGGTCACGGTCCACAGCTGGCAGAAGGGTAAGCGTCAGGATGATGAAGCCGAAGGACTTTGGCGTATTCACGATGGCATCTACGACTTCACTGAGTTCATTGACAAACATCCTGGAGGTCCTTTCTGGATACGTGAAACGAAGGGCACCGACATTACGGAAGCCTTCGAGGCTCATCATCTGACCTCCGCGCCCGAGAAGATGATCGCTAAGTACAAGGTACGCGATGCGGCTAAGCCAAGGATCTACACACTGACCCTGCACGAAGATGGTTTCTACAAGACCCTGAAGAGGCGTGTGATTGAAAAGCTAAAGACAACCGATAAGTCACCGAAGCGCAAGAGTGATGTAAGTGAAAGATTTCCATATATCCTTCCATGATCATGATCCTTACTGAACACTGACCATGCCTCGATCTCTCCTCCGCACAGTTGATTCACTTTGGCATACTTCTTGCCACGTATATCTTTGCCATAGCCAGTGCCAAGTACGACAGCCTGCTGGCGTTGGTGCTGGCAGGTGTGGCACTTGTCTGGACGGTGATCGTGTCCCACAACTACTTCCATCGCCGCGACAACTGGCAAATGTACACCTTCAATCTGGGCCTGATGAACTACTGCGCATGGCGCATCTCCCACGCTATGTCGCATCACATCTACCCCAATTCCTATTACGATCTCGAGCTGAGCATGTTCGAGCCGCTGCTCTGTTGGATACCCAATCCCAACATAAAGAGCAAGGCTCTGCGCTATGTATCGTGGGTAACGGAACCTTTGGCCTATGCGATTGCATTCTTCCTGCAAATGGGCACGCGGTAAGCGAGTGATCTGATACCCCCCCTCCCTCCAAATCAAATGATCTCTAATCGGTAATCTCGATTATTTCACAGTATTTACTACTCGCTGCGCCACACGAACATCATGTACTGGCACGATCTGTTGCCCCTCACCATACCTCTGGCTATGTATGTGGGGTCGGGCGGATCGGCTGGAGTGTTGTTCTGTATACGCCAGTGGCTGGCGATGACGTCGATCGCCAGTTTTGCGTTCTGCGTTATCGGCCTGAATGCTGCCCATCATGACCCTGAAATCTATCATGAAGGCGACGCACATCGTGAGGATCGTGACTGGGGTCTCTTCCAGGTGGACACAATCATCGACAGGGGTGATCTGAAATGGTCACAATTCCTGGTCCTCACCCATTTCGGTGATCATATCTTGCATCATTTGTTCCCCACGCTCGATCACGGACTCCTTCCGGCCCTCTATCCCATTCTCTATGAGACCCTGGACGAGTTCAAGGCCCAGCTGCGTGAGTGTAATCATTTCGAGCACATGATTGGCCAGCACAAGCAGCTGTTGCGTATCGAACCCAATCCCAGGGCTCCCGGATCGGGAAAATAATGCGCCCACTACTATTATAGATGCTTCCAAACTGTACTTGTATATATGTAGATGTATGTGTATGTGTATATATTGATTTCAGCTATTTACTCCGAAAATCTTTTTTTTCTGTTTTTTTAAACTTCAATAATTAGTTTAACTATAATAAATTCACATTTTCAAATAATACGAAATACTTTATTCAATAAAAAATAAAATTAACAGTTCGTGTGGATAATCTATCTATTCTTCATACTAGAGTACTTTAACTTCAGGACGCTGGAGGAGTCTTCATGACTAGTTACAATCATCTGTTTTGTTTTTCACCTTTGAAATACAGTTCTTTGAAATGAAATAGAATAAATATAGGAAATTAAATGAGTGCAGCAAAAGGAATCGAATGCTAAGAGAATTTTTCAGAAACTTTATGGAGGAACTCACCGGGAAGCCCGGAACAATATATTGCCTTCCCCAATAAGCGGAAAGTTCTTTCTTCTTTGGATAAAACATAGCTGTCGCACAGAAAATGGTGACCACTAGCTTAAGAAGGAGGACGATCATAAAGGGTGTTAACATCTTTAGTTTTGCCTGCAGAAAATTAATGAAATCATACAATCCAAATTTAGTTTTTTAGGTTAATAATAAGAAACTTACGTTTTTCGGAGTCAAAATGAATAGGACCGCAGTTAAAATAGACAGCAACAACAGCAAGGCAATAAAAAAGAGTAGTTCACTATGACCTGAAGAAAAATAATTAAATCCATTTTAGAATATTTATCAATCCATTTTTTTATTTATTTCTCACCTGGCTGACAATTGAGATCAAACTTATCTTCATCATAGTAATCCTGGTGAAGGTAAATGCTAAGTAATGTGGAGAGAGCTATATCGAAGGCGGCCACAACGGCGCCGACAACTATTAAATATACTCCCATTTTTATTGTATAGTATCGATTAGCTTGTTTTCCCCTGTAAACCTTTCGCTTACGCTTCAAAAACACGACTTAGGAGTCAATTTTTCGAAATAACTTAACGGAGCTAGAGTCAAGTGGTTGAGTTTTATTTTAAGAAAATGAGTATTTTATTTGTAACATGGTGGTTTTGTGGTTCTGTGATTAATACAAATTTCAAAAACTAATAAACACGACTGTGATATACCCGCTATCCCCCTGACCAAAACGATTTCTTAAATATTTCACTAGTTTACTTTGTGTTGCCTACTTTAGGCGGAGGCTTGGAAATCAGTTATTCTTTAAATTATTTCATAAATAATTTCTTTATTAATCATCTTTCACACAGTTGTGGCACAAATTGGGAGACACACAAGTCGATACAGTGACAGATTACGGAGACATAGCAGTCTTCTTGCATGACTTTATTGTATATTGTTTAAAAAAAAAAAAAAAAAAAAAAAAAATCATCATCCGATCGCAACCAAATTTTCAGAAATCATTTGGTCGTTGGTAGTTATTGTGTTTATTAAAAAATGAACTATACTGCATTGCAATTAGGCTTGGATTTCGGTTTTTATAGATTTAGAGGGGGCGGCAAGGGGCGTGGACAAATGCTAAAACAAACTTGATATGATTGCAATAATAAAACATATTGAGACCCAACTTCGCTAGACAGATAGACTGCGCACAGAAAGACAGACTCTGTTATATCGATTCGTTGATTCAAAATATATATAGTTTGTGATATCTGCCACGCCTCCATCTGCCTGTTACATACATTTTCAGTAATACCCCTTCTACCCTACGGGAAGTGGGTATAAAACTAAGAAAAGTAATACTCTAGCGGGTATGCTATATATAATATATATTATATATAGCTTAATTTATTAACTCTGACTACATTCGTTACTAATTATGTATTGATTATTAATATTAAATCCATTATTAGCTTTCTTTCAAATACTGTTGTTTCGATTCCTTCGACAAATCAATTGTATCCAAAAGTTCCGGGAAATACTGTCTAAGAGCACAAAGAATACGAAGAGCACAAAACCCTGAATGGTTGCTGTGCTACAGAAGAGAAAATGAAAGACATGTCCCAGTTGAAAGTAGGTTCCTAAGCCGAATATCCAAGTCAGGCCAAGCAGGAAAAAGAGAAGCACGAAGAGTTTCAACTGCATCCAAACTTCCTGCATATTTCGACTCTCCAGGTTGGAGATTCTGAAGAAGATGCGCCCGAATGCGTAGCTATTTGATATTAAAACCAACCCAATGGGCAGTAAGACACCGTAGTTCAAGCCATTGCCGGAGGGATAACACACCGATCTATCCGACGCATATAGCAGCGGACGATAGGATGCATGATCGATGGAGACCAGCAACAGTGTCGGTACCAGAGGCAATGTCCAGGCTACGGCTATTACTGTTGGTATTGTCTGCTCTGACCTATTCACAAACAGCTGAATATGTCGCTGGTACTGCAGATGACCAATGAGCAGCATCCAGGAGAAGAGCAGAAGTACGCCATACTGAAAGATCGTGCCTATGATTGTACAAGCGATATCACCGTGCACGAACTGGTAATGCCACCACATCTCATTGAAGTGCAATAACAGCAGCAGACCGTAGAGAAGCGCCATTGCGAAGCTCAGATGTAGAAGTAGCTCCGTCGAGGGCTTCGATCGCCATCGCTTGCAGAGCAGCGCGGTCAACCAAATGCCCACAGCGCCAACATAGGAGAGCGAGCAGCCCACAGTTGTGGTGGTGCTCAGAAGGGTCTCGTCTGTCGAACAATTGGTCTGCTTGCAGCTGCCTCCCATTACAAAGGCAAACGATGTCAGGTGGCTAGTGTCACAGATGGCAAGTGAATCCGTACTCCATGCGTTCTTAGTAACGCCTTCTCTTGCCCACTTGCCATGGCTCCAGTAGCCACAGTAATCATTGCCCACATCCGTTGGGCTTCCCTTATTGTGGTGCAGCAGAAAAGTCAATTTATACGGCAACCTCTGCAAAGCTGACTCTGTAAAAGGAATGATTATGAAATATGTAGTACCTAATATATATTTAGCTAAGGTAACCCCTTTTAATTACTTGGAACTCCGAGTACAGTCAAACAGAGCACGTTGCTAATGGGAGTCGCCTTTTCCTGTGGCGTGGAGACATCAAAAAAGAAGGCGTTGTTGGTGTAGATCTTAAAGACAAGGTAAGTGGCTCCTTTATTCCGCAAAGCTTTCCACAGGTCCTTATTCAGATAGGTAGCAGCAATCAGACCCTCTTCCTGCTTAAGAACCAGTAGGTTCTGACTGGGTTGCAGTAGACGGTACCAGTAACTATGATGCTTGCAGTTTCGTCTGCCAGGACCATTGCGATCAAAAATTGCTACCCCAGTGTAGTTGTTGCACTGAGGATTCAAGTGCATCACGCTGATCTTTTCCCCGATCAGCAGCAGTAGACCGGCAGAGTACTTCACATCCAACACCGAAATGGGAGAGTGGAATTCTTTTGGATGTTTGCAGCTTGGCGGGGCCAACTTGTTCGTAAACTCATCGAAGTTTTGTAGTAACTTCCTGGTTGCATTGAAGCGAGATGCGATCTCCAACACCCTGTTCGATGTAGTCATCAAATGATTGTATACACTGATTATGTCAGTGCTGACGGTCAGATTGGGTTGCGACTTGGTGACGGTCTCGATAATTCTTGCTATAAATACCACATCGACGGGTTGCAGCGGTTCCATAGAGTTCAATACGGTTTCGCTTACGTTATTCATTATAAGGTAGGGATCGGGTCTTTCGTTGCGATAAATAGACTTGGCATTGAGAAACAAGTCCATGTTGAAGAGATGCTCACTTAATTTGCTATGTTGTTGACAGCTGATGTTGCCCAGTGGTTCCCAGTTTCCATTTCCCAGGCAGCGACGCATTACAGGCAGACCCTCCTCATCCACACAAAGATAAGTTGTCATGGCGTACTCATCCCTCGGAGTATGCCCAAAGTAGTTGGACTTGTTTACCAGACTGACACTTCCGTCGGCATGTTGTATCCTTTTCCTATAGTAGAAATCGATGCGCGGGCATGGAGGCAACAAAACTGAATACCAGGAACCTAAAACGAACCCTATCCCGAGCGCTTGGAAAATGCAGAGTGTTATCCAATGCATTTGAAGCTTCTATATCCACGTCGGTAAGTGTACTAAATGAAATGAATTATTGTGCTATAACTTCCCAATCATCAGTACAATGATTAAGTTGTGTACTCATTCTTTTAAACCGCAATCCGAAGTCATATTCGGAATCTAAAGTTCATAAATTAATTGATTCAGTTTCCAGGAATAATTCAAAGGGAGAAAGAGCTTAATGGCCTGCGATAACAGCTCATGAATATATACCTGCATATATTTACACCATATATATGCATATTTATATATACATACACAGGTATAGAAATACAATAAATAACAGAATCACATGTGCTCTTTAGCATTGAAGCATTGGCAAAGGGATAAGAAGTCAAAGTAAAAAAATATGCTGCTCCAAAGTTTTAATACTTATTTTAGATTCTTTACATTTGCGATGCCGAAGCTTGATTCCAGTATAGAAAAGTTCTCTCTGCAAAGTAACAGGAAAGTGGAAAACAGGAAAATGCATTCGGCTTTGCAAAACTTCCACACACATATGATTGTGTGCAGCAGAGAAAAGCCTCGATTGAGAATGTCGAATGAAGAGACAGATGGAAAACTTTAGAGACCACACAAAAAACTTAACTAAAACACAAACTAGAAAATCTTTGAGAGATTGGTAGATTATGCTAGAGAAAACCACACAAAAGGAAAAACTGATAGCTTGGGAAAGTTATTGTAAGTATATTCGTATATGGAATGCGATTCTTCAAGCAGCTATAACTACATATATCGCATAACTTAAATTTACAAATAAAATTCTCAAATAAAAATCAAATATGATTTTTATATCGATTCTAATCATGGTTGCTTGCCGGCTGTGAATGTACAGCCAAATTAATCCGGGTGAAAATAATATCTAGTGGAAAACTTTGTGAATGAAGCGAGCTACTCGAAAACAGTTTGAACTTGTTATTTTTGCCAATATGCGAGTATAAACAAAAACTATTGTGGCAAGCAGATGGTCTGAAAACTCGTATCCAATACACTTGGTCATATTTTGGGAGCGGAGGCGATAAATAGTTTCTCCTGCATATGCTGGCAAAACAGATAGAACCAATTTTGCAACATTTGGCTGCAAATTCGGAAGCATGCGATGGAATGCTCTGCACTCTGCTGCGAACTCTCTGTAGTTTGTGGTGGAAAGTTTGTCATGCGGGTTTTTCATGCTGCGAAAAAGTAAATAACTTATAAACGAGGTCAGAGAGCTGATGCCGTGCGGCTGCTGCTGCAGAGTGGCAGACCGAAGACCAGAGCCAAAAACTGCTCAAATTTGCATGCTAATGAATGGTGTGAATCGGGCTTAGCCTGTCTCTGCCAGGGTTCTGTCTCTCCCCATGACGAGTCATGAGTGTGTCATGAGTGTGTCATGAGTGTGTCGTGAGTGTGTCGGGGACAACGGTGATGAATTTTCAATATTGTATCTCTGGGCCAACAGGGCATCACAAGCTTGTAGCATTAATTGCATGTCGAAGATGGAAATATGTATGAGGAGGCTCCCATATCACGTAGCCGACTAGTCAACCCACTTGCAGACCAATAAATATATATTTTTGTTGAAGAGATCAATCAGCTGATTTTATTTTGCATAAACTTTATGGGCTCGTGATCAATAAGCGTACAACTCGTAAGCCATTCGCCGTGAAAGTGTGCAGGCCAAGGACACTTTGAAAAGCCTTTTAGTCAGCGCCAAGGTAGCTTCCAATCGAGCGCGTTCTGCCCTGCCCTTTCTCACCCCACGCACTTCTCGATGCATTCATTTGAACACGCTCAACTTGCCGTATTTGAGTTTCCCTCGCAATGCATTCAGGCGTCTCACTAGGCAACTTTTAGCCAAAGTCAAGGTAAACTTTGCCCTGCCAAGTGGTCTACCCGTGCAGCCTATAATTGCTTCATTGTTCAACCCTGGGCCTAGGCCAATATACGTATATAGTATATATCTGTGTGTATATGGATATGCTGCAGAGATTGGCAATTAATTTCGTAAAAATTAAAGAGAACGAATGAAGTAACTTGGAATTTGCCGAGCTTCTCTTGTTTGTAGAGGCGCCTCGAGGGACTCGAGACCACTTATTCGGGCACTGCGACCAACTCGTTCTACAAATTCAATTTGCGTGTTTTTGATAAGCTCCTTGGAGGGCGACCTTTTCTGCAATTTGATTAGGCTAATGCGGCTCCCAAACATGACGGCGACACTCACAGCAGCATTCAAGAGATTTGCCGAAAATCTATTTTTCCCCTCTTCATTTACGGATTAGGGTATCGTGCGACGGGCTGGCGCAAGAGAATAAAGCTCAATAAAACACGTCTGGCTCTGCAAAGCTACAATAAAAGAAACATAAAAGTGCTTGACTAGAAGATACGCTGTGAAATACCGGAATACCATAACAAATATCACCTAGTCATAATTTTATACGTCTATAGATAAGCTCTTGAATTCAGCAAAAATATATAAATATATATTGCAGCGCAATATAAAAGAATAGATAACGGTTTATTTATAGAGGCATGCTAAAATCTTTTAGTAAATTCATTTTTGGGTTTTCTCTGCGCCGCTTACACAGTCCTCGATAGTATAGTGGTTAGTATCCCCGCCTGTCACGCGGGAGACCGGGGTTCAATTCCCCGTCGGGGAGAGACTTATGGAGAGTTCTGCTTTCTTTTTTTTTTTTTTGTGCTGTATCAATAATGAATACTACAATAAAAGTAGTCTGCACGATACTTTGCGTGCACAATTTGTGGATTTTTAGATATACTTTGGGGAATATTCATTTGGACGTGTGCTAAAATATTAATCGAAGGAATGAAGTTAGCTTTAAATACCAATAATATATTTAAAATTTATAAAATATTTACCATATGATACACGTATGTAGCCAAAAATTTAAGTTCCACATATGTTGCAATACTAGGTGTAGCCACGACACACTTTGAATGCCTGCAAATGAAGAGACAGAGAGGCATGACTTGGCTCATTCTCTGGGCGCATTCAATGTTAATTAACTTTTACAACTACTCGCGTAGGCGGGCACGTTTTCAACCATGACATGGGAATATATTTTTTGTTGTTGTAAATAAAGCCTCAGATGAAGATGAAGTTTAAGATTAACCTGGAGCTGGAGTTGAAGCTGTGCTAGACAAGCAGCAAGTCCCGCATAAGTTTTGAATCTGGTGTTTCGATAAAGTTTCAAGCAGCTTATGCGGCACAACAATTCGTCTACATACGTGCACATACGTGTACATACATGCACACATATAGAGTCTGAACAAAGTTGATTTGGTCGCACAACATGTCGGCAGCATGTTAGAGGCAAGGAACCTGCAGAAGTAAGTAACGAAACCGTAAGACATATTTGCTCTAAGTTAGTTTATGATACTTTCCCATACAGGTTACATATATATTTATATATGGTATATATATATATGTATAAAACTATATGTACTGTTTGTTACACTCTGCCATCTCGTGTGTCTGGCACTAAGAGCTTGTCTGTTACACAAGTTCTTTGGGTGTCCTGTGGGTGGGTGGTGCAGCGCCTTCGCACAGACGAGAATTAAAAGTTCCCTTTCGCAACCTCGTTCGAATTTGCTCGCCAATTAATGCGTTACATTCCCCTTTGCTGTTAGCAACTCTTTCATTGCGGTTTCATTAGTGGCTAAGTAAATGGATCGGCAGCTGCATATATAGTACTTTGGCCTGCTCCTCCAGTCAGACTATACTTCTCCTTTGCTCGACTCTCGGCGGTTTTCTTTTGGCTGCTCTGAAAAAACTTTCGCAATGCCAATTTTCTCTCTCTTTTTTTTCTGGTGTCGCAAGTTTTCTTTTGTTGCGTATAAATTGCTGTCAATTAGTTTAATTGTTTTTCTAATGTTTTTCTTCTCTTTTTTTTCGGACATTTTCCGCAGTTCTCCCTCTCCCTCGTTGCCCATAGATGGCCGTCATTGATGAGTTGTGCAATTGTTTTGCGACTTCGATTAATTGCAATTTGCGATGCCAAGACAAAAGTGCTTGGAATATATTCGCAATCGAAGGCATCTATTTTGTTATGTATGTATTCTGTCTGTATAATAAAATATTTGTTTATCAGGAAGATGCCAGGTTTGAGTGTATGATTTATTTATTTCATTCAATATTGTAAAGCAGTTCACTGAAAATGATAAAAATATAAAGAATTATAATTATAATAATACGCATAAAATATATATCTCCTATAATGAAATCCTGCTTAATTTTGGGTTTAAAGTTTACGGGCATTTTTAAAGGGATACAAGCCACATGGAGCGACAAATGCGTCAGCAGCAGCGCTGCGAGACAAGAACCTGGTGACATTCCACGTAATCGGGAATTAAAACATAAATTTTAATTAAATCCCGCACATGTCTGACAAACTGCCAAACTGCCAAATGTGGGAGCGAGTGTACCAGTGCGACCGCATAAAAAGATTTAAGGATTCCGATTCCATTCTGTCTGGCTTTACGTTCAGTTCGTAAAAGCTGTGGGCGTGTTATAACAGTTGTTGTTGTTGTTGCACCGCCTCTTAATGCTAATTAGAAAAGTTTTTCAAGTAGATTCTCGCTTTGGCTCAAAGTAATTTGATTGATGAGGAAGATTGATAAGTAGTTAAATCAAGCAAAGGTAAGATATAGCGAGGCAAAGAGCTGAAAGTCCGTAGCGAAATATTGCAATTGAGAGGTGGCGACTGTTAAATACCCTGTACAATATTATACAAAAACGTCAGGAGTTTGGTATTGAACCAATATTGAATTTAACTCAGTAACCATAGTTGACTAAAAAATATATAAAAATTCTATAGAAAATATTGAAATAACAGAAGTAATTAATGGAACACTATTATAATTTGATAGTAAATTCATTAAAAAATAGCTCAATATTTTTTTTATGTATCTTCGCTCTAGGTATTGCTTTATATTGATTCTCGTGCTATAATTAAAGTTGTGCCCAGCAGCATTCCCTTTGCTGTCAGAGCTCTTGTCATAAGCCACCTACATAGATATTGTTCATCAGGCGCTGACGTTGACGTTGTGCAAAAATCGCAATTTTCCCCGTTATTGTCAGAAGCTGCGCTGACAAGAGAGACAAAAAAATGACAACGAAAATATTTTGAGAGAGACCAGAACACTAGACAGACTGAAGTGAATTTAAATTGACGATGATCTACCCTTACAGGGTATTTTAAAGTCGATATAAAATTTTTATTGGTTTTTCTCACTTGTTTTTGCCTCTGTGGAGGGCGTTATAAAGTGATCAATAAATTATGTCGAGGCAGAAGTTTCTGTTGCTGCAGCCAAAGAGAAAATGCAATCGATTTGTCTTGAACTGTGCTCACGTCCAACATGTCGTATGTGTAACAAGTGTTGCACATAAATTCGGCAGCTGGTTGCAAGACTCGACAACAACCACAAAATAAACAAAGCAAACAAAGAAGCAGAAAGAGAGAGAGGGAGGGAGAGAGAAAGAGAGAGATGGAGATAGAGGCAGAGAGAGAGAGAGATAGAAAGAGAGCAAGTGTTTTCTGTCAAGTTTGGCGAGCGCTTTGTAGATTCAGGATTGATTTAGATGTGCCTCCCGAAAAACTGTTGTCCAACAAATTCAATGCAATTTGTTTTTCGCAGCACTTGAGTACAATAGAAAGCGAGCGCGAACTGAGACTGAGAAACTTTTGTCATTCCTTGTTCGAAAGTTAAAATAAAATAGCAAACAAATTGTGGATACCTTGCAAAAAAAAGAGATCGGGAATTTTGAGTTAAAGAACATGAACTCTTCATATTCATAGGTTAATTTTGCCTGAAACTTCTCGCTCAACATCTCATTCTGTGCTGGCTGTAAATCCTAGAAAACCTATTACATGGAATGCATTAGGTTGCATAAATATCTGCTGACTGTAACACAATTCATGGCCTGGCAAAAGACATTAGTTGCGCAGACTCGGCAAGTTCGACTGTTTTAGTAGTTACACACTCGCACACACACACATGCTCACACTTGCATACAAAGGGAGTCCTTATGGTCCTGCCGACTTTATGGTGCTGTTGTCTCCTTGCTTCCTGCGCCATCAGGCATCTTTGACACCAGGGGCTTTGTTACGATATGCACTTGGCTTTCAGTTTTGGCCATAAATTCGCATGCACAAGAAATTTGCTGCCAAGCAGGCTGAGCTCAAACTTTCCACAGATTGTCTATGCATGTGTGTCTGTGTGTGTGTGTGGCAGAACGTATGTGCTTTCAGTTATTTTAACTTTGTGTATAGCAGATTACGCACTTTGCTCAGGATATGCTGCACTTGCACAAGTTGCGAACTAGGCTAAATACTTTGCCGAAGAAGGCGGTTTAAAATATCTTAAATTTATTTATTCCTTAAGGAAAGCTCTTCGCTTAAATCATCATAACACAATAACGTACTTCCTTTGTTAATAAACCCTTTAAAATTCAATAAAAATGTCATAGACTTACATTGTTAACTAATCTCCTCAAGTTGCCTGTGTAAAGTGAAGTTAAACAAAGGATTCCATATGCATTATCCATATTTAAGCCTCTTTATTGTGAACATTATGTGATCTTGTGTTAAACCTAATCCCAGGACATGAACATCTAACTGATCGCCGCTCACATTAGCCGTTATGGAAACGTTTACCGGAGGCCTCCGCGTGGAGGAAGTGAGTCGACTTGAGACGCCCGATCAATAAGGATCGTGCTGGTTTAATCCTTGCGTAAGCAGTCAGCAGCAGCCCTGCCCTATGAAGAACGCCTCCGTGGCCTCCATGCGATGTTTGCGTTGCGCTTGTGTGTTGAGTACTCGATCCTAAAACTAATTCAAATCATACATAAGTTTCTCAGCCTGATTAGGTTCCTCGCAGGCAAACGAAGCCATCATGAGATCTGAAAGTAGAGAAGATTTAAGTTAGATTTAATATGATTTAAACTAAGATAAGCCACAAAGGGGATTAGGAATTCTTTGTGTTTTCTTTTCTCACATATTTCGAGGATGCTTAATATTTATAATATTCCCATAGACACGTTCCATGCCAGAGCCGCTTACGTAATCTCATATTTAGTCGCATAATCGGTTAACAAGCTCAGCTTGACCCCAAGCTCATTGGGCACGCCCCGAGTTGCCTGGGCGACTTGCGGTCAAGTGCAGGAAAGGACTGACAAGCAACCTAAGTGGCTCTAGCTACAAGGACCGTTACATTTTAATAAACAAACAGGAAAAACATAGTTTAATAAAGTAACAACAAACTGGCGACTGGCCAACAGCAAAGAAAAAGAAAGAAAAACCGACCCAACCCTGCTTTGTCTGTGTGTGTGTGCGAGTGTGTGTTTGTGGCGAAATGTGGCAAAATGCGGCAAAGTGTGGCAACCATGTCCACTTCACACCATGAGACCATTAGAATTCTGGAGTCGTGCAAGGCGCCTGGTCAGCCTGGTCAACAGATGTGCTCTTGACTTGTTACATGGGAACCCCCTCTATCCCCCCCTTCTGCCTCCCGAGTTTATAGGATTTAAGTTCGCATTCTCATGTGCGGCGGCACCAAAAAAAAAAAAAAAATTACAGACTCAGCAACACACACGCATCGCAGCAGCCGCAACCCCTCCCCTTCCCTTTCCAAGTAGGCCCCAAAAATAGACGAGTTGCTCTTGTTTGCGTAGGGATTAAAACGTTGGTTATGCTATCTGCCATCTCCATCGTGCCTGCCTCTAATAGAGTCGTGTGGGTAAATATTGTTTCTCTCTCTTTCTTTTCTTTGTTGCCACTTTGGTTTTGTACATTTTATCCCTGAGCCGACGCTTCCTGCTGTCGAGCAGGGCCTAACAAGCGGCTACCGGAACACATTCCCCAAGAAGAAAAAAGCAAAGAAGTGTAAAGAATGAAAGATGAACATTTTTGGCATTAAACCGCAACTTGATTGCTGGCCAGATGCAATTTGTGACAAGAGAATGTTGAACATTTTCCTAGTTTTTATTGGTTTTCAGCACTTGTCCCCAACTGGGAAATAGCCAATAAATGAAAGAAGCTGAAAATTGAAACCCATATCGGAGATTCAACTCTTCACTTCATATACATATTAGTCTCTTTTGAAACCTATTCTAGTTAGTAAGACTTATTCCTCTCTCTGTCTTACGTAAGGCATCTTCTGCTTCTGCATTCTTTATAAAATAGAACAAGACAAACAAGAAGACTCAACTGCAGTCTTTTCAATTCACTTTGCCCTGTTTGTCTTTGAAAAGTGCCTGGGAAATATTAATTTTATCGCAACCTTTTGGTCATATGTGTGTAAATTCCTGACGAGCTCGTAGATAAATATTTCAATTTGAAATTCCTGATCGAGTGAACGCAAACAATATTTATATAGCCCGCTTTGCTAAGCTTTTATTGTTTGGCTTTTGCATTTGCGTAAAATTCTTCGAGTTTTTCCAGGCATTTTTACAATCCTATCTCTTCAGGGCTTCCAATAGGCAGCAAGTGTGTGCCATTGAGTGTGTGTGTGTGTGCTGTGTGTACACAACAGAGCCAGCATGTAGGTATGCAGGATGTGTGCCAGCACGTCCGACGCAACATCCTTTCGCCTGACAGCAGGGACAATAGACAGACCAGGTTAGATGGGAAAGGAGAGGGTTCTGTCCTAACAATCCTTTAACAACGCTCCAAGTGACAGCTTAGAGCATCGTTCGTCCCCGCAGTCGGCAATGGACAGGGACTCTCCTACTCCCTCCATCTCACTATAAATGTGGTTTAAATATTAATGTAAGCATAATCTTAGCTCAGGGAATTTAATCGATTCCCGTTTATTTATTTCCGATTTAAGTTATAAGCATCTTTAAGATTTGCAGTTTCATTCAATTTCGCAATCCCTTCGCGTTCTGCTTCCGCTTTCTGCTTGTCAATATGCCAAGGCAAATCCTTCAAGCCAAAGTGCATTTTCCGAATTCCATTCCAGAGCTGTGCAAATTACTTAGATAACAACGCAAATAACTTGACTGGAAAAATATTTATTTATAGCGGGCAGCCGGGCAAGAAGTGCCCCGGCCAGAAAGAAGCTGCATCAAACTTGCCAAGAAACTTTGCCAACGTTGCAACGTTGACGACGACGTTGGTTGCAACGCCGGCTTCGAGTTTAGCTAAACTTCTGAGTTAGAGGACAGTTTCAAGTTCTGCGGTTCGAAGCTGAAACTGATTTGCAGCAGAAAGTTGTAGCGGTTTTATGCAAGACCACTTCAAAATATCTTCCTTTGATGTCAACAAATTGTCGAACAACATAAGAAATTATTAATATCTGTGCAAAAAGTAATAACTCTTAAAAAGTTTATCCAATGATAAGATTTCCATAATGTTTTTTCAGCTTTGCGGAAGCAAAACGATATTATAAGACTCTTATATTTGATTTATCTTTTGTTTTCTGCGCACACCTGAACTCCTCCGTCAATCGAACAAGGCCAAAATACATATTAAAAAAAAACTCTTTTTGAAAACTTTCCCAAGAAATCCTTCAATTCATTCATTGTTGTCATTTTTATTCAGCGCGCATTGTTGGTCTTTAAGTTTTCTAAAAGTTTTCCATCTTTAGCGAAGCGCGAAAAATCCCGAAAAGCCTTTTGCCATAAGTTCATAAATTGCATTTACCTCATATTAAGCTTCACATCGCGCATCGTTTCAATGAACTTACGGGAGACATGTAAAGACTCAGATGCAGCTCAAAGTGAGAGACAGAGAGAGGGATAAAGAGAGACAGAGAGCTAAGCCTGCGTCTTTTGAAGTTTTCAAACAAACCAAAAAAAAAAAAAAAATGGAAAATATAAAAAAATGTCCCGACCGCCAGCCATAACTTTTCATTCTTTTCCTTGGTCGCTGTCAAGATGCGTTTTGCAGTGCCAAAGACAACTTTTCTGGGTTTTTATCCTGTTTTTTTTTTCCAACGACTTTGTTGTTTGTCGCCTCTGGCGAAATTCCTCAAAGTATCCCACGCTTCCTGGGTTTTTAATGAGTTCGGTCTATGTGGACCTCGCATTTCAGCACTCTGCCTGTTTTTCTTTCACTTTTGATGTCGTCATGCACCGCTCTACATTCCCAGCTGCAAGTGTGTGCGTATGTGTGTGCGCACAGCCTGCGTAAAGAATATCTACACCTGCAGTTCGTGCTGACAGCTCGAAGAAAGATTTTCAGAACTTTTTACACACCGTCTACGCTACGCCACCCACTGTAGCTGGTGTGGCTACGCCCATTGTATTGCTCGAACTCCTTTTCCTTGCGGGTCTTGCACCGTGTTGTATCGAGTATTTGTTGTGCTTTTTGTCTGTTTGCTGCTTGCAGAAGCGGATGAAGAAACACAGCGTGAGGTGGGAGAGGACTCAGTACATGTCAGTTTGCATGTGAGATTGAAACACATTTTATTGACGGAGAGCAGGCTAATTCTCTTAAGTGATATGTATGTTTTTATATTTTACTATTGAATTGTGTGGTTTATTTAATCTCTTTCGGCTTTTATTTACTTCTTTTAGTTTAGGTTCGCCAACTTCATTATCGACTTACCGCCACTTTTGTTAAATCAGTAATCGACTCTTCGATAACTTACGACAAGTGTTGATCAAGTTCAAATGATACTTACAAAGCATAGCATACTTTTCAGCGCAGCGCTTGGCTACTAATTCACCACACAAAAATATAGTATTCAAAGCTTCACTTTGTCGTAAATCTTAACTAACGCAAATATATGTTTACCTCCTGCTTTCACTTAGCTCAAAAATTCGTTTAGTGCGTCAACTGCTTGGAAATGAATTATTAAAAGTACCACGTTTCAAAGGGCATTCACGGCTATTATCCGGAGTCAGGGAACCCTTTTGTGGCCACAAAATGTCTGTATAGCCATTTTATTGTGGTTATTAATTTGAATTAATTAGCTGAGTGAACTGCTCTGGCCCAGCCCTGCTGCTGCTGGGGCACAGTGGCAAAGTGGCTCAGAATTATTGCGACCACGGCCAACCCCATAACTTGCCATAACTCTGAGGCAAGCAGCCAACATTTATATATGTATATATATTTTACAATTTCGCTATGAAGGGAAACGTAAGGTTGAAGCTCTTAAGAACTGGAACTGGAAAATATTTATATATATTTTTTAGTCTTTGCTGCCGCTTGTGCTTGTTGTGCTTTCATATTTTAATTGCCCCAGTATGCACACTGTGCCAGCTGCAGCGCATTTAACTTTTCATTTAAGGCATTTAAGTAGCAATACACTCACTCACACATGCCCACACACACACACACACGCACACTCATGCACATAAGCACTTTGCAGGCACTTGAAGCGCACTGCAAGTTTGCCGCGCTGCACTTAAACTTCTCGCCAAACAAACAAACGCTCAAATGGCGTCTAGAGCCAGTGAAAAATGTGAAAAATGCGATAAAGTACGTGGAAAGTGCAGAATGGAGAGTGTAAAGAATAGACGCGAAGAGAGAGTGCGACAGAGGGAGAGAGAGAGAGCAGCAGCAGCAGTCTGCTAGCCTAGTTCAAAGTTTGACTTACGATATTACACTTACCCGCATCGCCAAGTTTTGTGGTCCGCTGCATGTGCGAGCAGAAGTGCTCGTACTCGCCGCTAGATGGCGGCCACGATGCCTTCATTCCGTGCATGTGCCTGGTGAAGGCGCCCACAATGGCGGCCATGCGATCGAAGGCAATTACATTGATGTGGCCATTGGGCAGACTGCAAATAGGAAGGGGAATGGAGAGAGAGAGAGAGAAAGAGAGAGGAAAAGTAGTTGAAAACTGTGCAACAAATACCAGCGAGACCTCCAGGGACATATCACTCTGTATCACGCCCCCCGCCTGCCGCCGTCCCGATAAACTATTCCCTGACTGGAAATTGTATGCAAAGTTCGCAGTGCAATTAAAATCAGAGGCCGCATTGGCCGCACCGAGCCAACTGGCCGTCAATGGCGCATTTGATTAGCGCATTGAAAGGCGATTTACGCACACGCATCATTTGATCCCGAATTGGAAACGAAATCGCATCGCAGCGCGTCGACTGCGGTCGAATGAATGATTTTTGCCTCCGCAATGAAAAAGGTGAGTGGGAAGAGTGAATAAATTTTGACCACGCCATCGAATAACAATTTAGATAGATTTACCATTTATTTGCGACTGATGCACCTCAATACAGAGTGTACATAGATTATAGTAAAGAGATGAAGAACTAACTTTATCAACTTTAAATGGTCAGACAAGCTGAATATGCCTTATGTCTGTTGTTTGAGTCTTTAATATGGAAACTTGCACGAATAGAACTTGGAAACAAGAGATTGGGGCTCTTGCAGCAATCAACTAAGTTATCAGAAGCTTGTAGAACATAATGCAACTGGTCAACTTGACTAAATCAACCAAACTTGCACCAACAGAAGTTGGAACTAATTCGTGAAAATTACTAAGGTTCCATTTGCCGTTTAAATTAGTTATCAGAAGCTATCAAAACATAATGCAATTGTTATCTGGTGCATACCACGAAAAGGTTTGTCGTTAACTTAACTAATGTATTATGAATTCCCTTCCTAATTATTGATTTAGTCTGCTCATAGCTCAGTTATCTGCTGTCGCTTGGGTATAACTATTGTGCCAATGCTGTACCAACACCCGTGGGTGCCTTAACGTTTCGAAGCTCTATCAGATTTAATAAGCAGATATACCCTATTTCGTAATGAAGTTTGGGCTACCACGAACACATTTTAATTGCAGAGCTGCGTTTGCTCGACGGGACGCGAACTCACCGTTGCATGCAGTTTTCGCGTTCGGCCAGCGCCAATTTAACAATATCCGCAAACACCGGAATAACAACCCAATCATTGGGCTTGCCGCAAATGCTACTCGTTGCTGTTGCTGTTGCTGTTGCAGCTTCGACTGTTTCCACATTGGCGTTGCCAACAGCAGCAGCAGCCACAGGCATTACTAGCACGGGCTTCTCCGTCGTAGTCGGCGATGCAGGCGAACCGGATGTGACTGTTATGCCAACTGGTTGCCCAACGGCACTTGGCAAAGGCTTCGCATCCAAAGCTTCATGGTCAGCTGGCGTTGGGGGTGTTGTTGCTATTGCTGTTGTTGCTGCAGATGATGCTGATGATGAAGCTTCCGCTATCAACATTTCTGCGGCTGCTACTGCTGCGGGCTGCTGCTTATCAATCCTCCGGCTTTGCTGCTCGTTCAAGACGATTGCCTGTTTCTGCCAGAGATGTCCGTGTCCTTCGGCGTGTCGCTGCATGCAGTCCAATTGTTGACATGTAACTTGCAATTTGCTCCACTGTAATCAAATGGAAATACCATATAAATGAACAACCAGACTCGCTCTATATGTCTGTGTGTGTGTGTGTGTGTCGCATTTAAATGGAAAATATCTCTAATTCGTTTTGTTCGTGTTATTTGCAACTTGTTTTTGGGACGTTGTAAAAGTTTATGGTTTTGTTTTGCCAGTTTTATGTCCGTCATTGCTGAAGCTTTGCATCGCATTTTATGGTGCGACATTTCTGGCTTTGCCTTCAGATAAGATTTCAATTTCGATCAAAATTGCTTCAATTGCGCATTAATTGGCAAGAAATGAGATTCTTAAATTCAGTAAAGAAACTTAAATAAGCAAAAGCCTTTGCATGAAAACGAATCGATAAAGCGCTGCTTTACTCCACATTTTTCCGTGCCATTCGCATTAAAAATACCCTTTATAAATATTCAAAATAATTACAGATTGTCCTCACTTGCATCATTTGCAGCTGCTCATAAACATTTCAGCCGCCATTAAGCGGAAAAAATGCCAGAAAATGCATAAACCACGCCAGGGCTGTGTCCGAATTTATGCAATTTTCGTTTCGTTTGCCGTGCAACAATTTCTGTACATCTCCTTTGTATATTGTACAATTTACGCCTTGCGCGGAAAACGCCCTGCAATCTGCAACTTGCAACTTGCAACCCGCATCAGGGCGCAATGAATAAAATATGAGCCAAAGGCGTTTAAAGTAGCAAAAGTTGAGGAAAGTAAATTGCGCGAATTTTCAATTTCAACAGCTGCCAAAAATGACGAAGGGAGAAGGGGGGGAGAGGGGCGTAGGAATCCATTAACTAATTACAAAACTAGTTATCAAAACTAGTTTCGCTCCTACTGAATGCAGCTGGGCTCAGCAGGTTCACAGTGTGCTCTATTGAAGCATTTGCGGGCGACATGCCAAGTAAATAAGAAAAATGTGGCAAAAATATATAAATTTGATGAAAAATGTGCCAACGCAGCGGGTGGGCGGTTGTGGGTGATGATGGCACTGTGGCTAGTTGGGCGTGGCCATCTTACGCTCGTTTTGTTGCGCTTCTCTTGGTGGTTATGATGGTCCCAAACAAACTTGGCGGGGCAAAACTTTTGCGGTTTAATGGATAAAGCTTTGATATTAAGCGAATAACGGAATAGGTATAAAGTGGTGATATTATTAAATATTATACGAAGTACAGAACTGGTTTAAAATAGAGTTAAGGCTAACATAAATGCGTCTCTTTCTAGAGCTGCCTACTCACCGTTACTTTGAGCCTAGCGATGGCTGGCGACTCAAGGGACTCCAGAATGGCTGTGGCACTATTGTAGTTGCCCACTAGCAGACAATACTGTGCCACACCGCTCCACAACTCGACTGTCCTGCTGCGCTCTTCGATGCCACTGCACTGCAAGCGGGAGAGAGAGAGAGAGAGAGAGAGAGCACAGAGTTAGTAGGACAGTGTCTAACAATGGAAATACCGAACACGTGACTCGGTCAAAAGGGAAAGTTGCAAGGGTGGCATAAATTGCGAGCCAACACGTTCTATTTGTCTATGCAAAAATGAGCCCACTCAGGAGTCGCCTCCATTGGTGTCCATCAGCGGACACGTATGCCTGCATATTTGATTAGCCAGGAAACTTTAACCCGAGCTATTTATCGCAATGTTTAACTTCAGACTTCAGAGCTAGTAGACTTACCTGCAGTATCTCGTTGCAGACAAACAAACGAAGACGTGCCGACCAGTCGAGATAGGTTTCCAGGTTGCAGGTCTTCTTTGGGTCTTGCGCACCCAGAGGGCCGCTAGATGGGGCGACAGGTTGGTCCCACTTTTTCTGTTTGTGCGAGAGTTGAGACAGCATTAGTAATGGAAAAGTTTGCCCCTCTTCTAATTACATGTCCAAGGAAACATTTTAATCAACATGAATATGATGTTAAAGTTAAGTGTGTTGTAGTATTATAATATATGCCTGATCTTTCGAACTAACCTGCTTGTCCAGCAGTATCATGCTACTGCACTGTAGGAACTCTTCTGGTCCGATGTGTTTGGCCAATTTCTTCTCCAGTCGGCACAGGATTTGTGCATATTGCGTGGCCGTGGGGCAGTTGAGAGGTGCAACGAACTGTGTGGGAAGAGAAGAGTGGTATGTGAATGAGTTTTCCCAATTGCGAGAACTTTCCGGCACAACTGACTTTGTCCGCGTGGGTCTGGCAGGCACGCAAATCGGCCTCGTGTCTCTCTAAATCAGTCAATCGTTTAAGTAAGGCACTTAGTACTTGGGAGACTACGACTTCTAAATGCGAATCGGAGCACCTGAAATTGCCAATCAGTTTTGATTGAGTTGACCATGCGAGCTGGCAGAGAAACCACTCACCTGGCAACGATATGTTTCACATGGTTCATCATACGCTCGTCCCGATAATCGTATGGAAATTTCTCCGTCCACTCAGACAACAAAGCAACAAACACCTCCAGGCTTCGTTCGTCCGATACCGAATCCAGCAGCTTGCCGAGCAGCTCATGCGGTCGCATAAACAAACGTGATGATAATAAGAATGAGAAGAGAAATTCCTGCACAAGACAAATACACAAAGAAGCCAGATTAGTTTGGTTCTTGGTTCCTGCTACTGCCCACATAAGGTATGCGAGTCATCTATCGTAACCTATTGGCTTCATTAACATTTCGTTTATTCTAAGTTTTCTTCGATTTTATTGCTCCAAGAACTAATTTAACTATTAAACAGAATTTCTCTCTAGATGGATGTTGTAAGTATTCCCAGAAGAAGTACTTTTTACTGTAGGCTAATTTTTAATAAACTTTTTCGAGTTTATTTTAAATTTTCCTTTGATTTTAATTGAAATTCTCTTCCCTGCCTCTGCTTACCTTATCCAAGTCGTCTATGTGCTTGGGGTTGAGTACTTCAGGGAATGATTCGAGTGGTCCGGAAATTATTCGACCATTTGTGTACAAAATGCCACCGGAACCCAAAACAGAGTTCTGTAAATGGAAATCGAATCAATTTGAGTAATGATAAATTCCAAATGACTTGATAATCCTTTGTTTATCTAATGAATATGAATACATGAGGATATGTATGTATATTTTTGTAGTCATAATTAAGTGGCACGTGGAAAACCATTCAATTAAATCGGACTATTGAATTACCTTGAATTCGGTATAACTCTGGCTGAGCTTGTGCGGGTTTTTGGGTACATCATATTGGACGGCATCGTCGGCAGGGCCCAACTGCAAAACGAAACAAATATTTGTACTCGATAAATTGCAATTGAATAAACTATTTGATTTTGAGCTCAACTCACATTCAAATGATGAAATCCTAGCTCCAAACCGAGTGCGTTCAACTGTTCGCTGCTATGACGACGTTGGATGAATATTTCCTCGTTACTCAGTTGAAATTCAGTCGATATTGCCGCCTCTGCATTCGTATTGCCGCTGCCGTTGAGCATGAATATGCCCACATCGGGTTGATGCGTCGTTTCGTCCTCTCTGCCACAGCCACAGCAATCGTCGTCGCTGTCTGAGCTGCCCTGAGTGCACCTGGTGCGTCTTCTATTACGCTTTCCGTGCCGACATTTATGCTTATCGCGATCCCGCTGGCCGCGCGACTTTTGCAGCACAGTTCGCTTGCAGCGTGTGGCACAGACGATGGCCGATATCTTGGTGGCATAAAAGTACATCGCCATGTGTCACGTTGAGGCAACTACTCGTAGCGCGGGCATGTGTGTCCGGTTAGTCCGTCCCGTTAGAGGGGGCAGTCAGTGGTTGCCAGGCACCAGCTGCAGAACGTGCGTGTCTGATGCGCCACCACCACGGCCCACACAGGCAGGTGCAACTGCGGCCGATGCGCCGGGATTAGGAATTAGTGCTGGGCTGGGCGTGTGCAATCAGACGTCGAGTAGACTTATTGCAGATTTTCGGTTTCCCCTGCACAGTTCTTTGCTGCAATATCGAAAGATTGAGAGATGTGAAAAACGAGTCATTTCCTGAGCCGCTGACGCGAAAACAAGTCAACTTTGCGGTCAATAGGGACCATAACTCATGCAGAACAACACACGAACAGACACGCCCACTGAGTTGGCCTGGGGTTATTATCCCTTTTGGTGCCTCCTATCAATCATATTGTGGGATGTGATGAACTTCCCCTTGGACGTTTCCTTTACGCTGGACAATTCATCCAGTTCGATGGTTTGCCATTGTAATCTTCAAAAACAACCTCACATACGTTTGCATATACATAGATATAGTAACGTATGTACGATTTGATTTAGAAATACTTTCAACTTTGCGTCTTATTCTATTTAAATGTGTTTACTCATTCCTTTTCTTCGCGGCATTCAGCTTTACTGCCATTCACACAAAATAAACACAATATCGCTGCATTAGTTTTTTTTCAATGGCGCTCTTCAACACTGTTTGCTTAACTTTAACCCTTGCGTGCTTTGTTTACTCTTCCACGATATAAACATAAATAGTAAGAATGGAAATTATTTTCAATTGAGTTCTTTTTGAATTGAAGTGAAATATATTTGAGCTGAAAACCATTGTATTTATAAAAGTGTAAATATTTAACGCTACACGCTTTATAACAACGAAGTGAAACCCGTTGTTCAACATACGAAATCAACAATAAATATTAAGAGATGGCTTTGGGCAATGGAGACAAACAGAAGCACTTCACAGGAATTTCGCTTCAACTTTCCGTTGTTTGGCATTGTTGCACAGGGAAATCGCCCACGCGCGAAGCGAAACCTATGGATTCTTCACGGGTTTTCCCATAATACTTATATCCATTAAAAATTAAATATGCTCAGACATGAATGTTCGTCGAAAACACATACATGTTCACATCTGCGTGTGTCAGCTTGCTATAAACACGCGTATTTACTTATGCATGTATGGAATTGTGCGTTTCTTCAGGCTCACACCTGTCCACGTGCTTATGCAAATGAATATTTTGCTTTTGGATACACGAATCAAAAGTGGATTCCAATCTTTTTAAATATTTCAATTGTCGATAATAAATTAAGCGTTTCTTTTGATGTTTTGCAACACTGCAACATTACAATAGGCGAGCAACAAAATGTACAAGTTATGGATGTGAAACGACAGATTTTAAATAACATAACGTGATAGTAATGTACAATTTATTCCTAGAAAAAGGTTTGCTGCCCTGCGATTCAAATCTGTACATATCTTTGCATGAATCTGCAGACATTTGCATATTCCGATCCCAACACATTTTTTTGTCTGGTCATTCGAGGAGGCTTATATAGTATGTAAGCTATAACTCATGATGTAAAAGTGTCATAAGCTCGGTCATTCTAGACACTACAAAATTATGCCCCTGTGTGTTTACAGAAAAGGAAGGAAAAATAAAATAAATCTCATGGCATAAACTCATTAAAATTCCAATCTTGTCTACGTGATAGAACAACAACAAAAATATGCCATCTATTGAAGTCTACGCAAGGGTTAAGAAAATACTAGTATCTAGTATATTTTTGCTTGGGTTGTCACATGAAATATTTTCAATTTTAATACTGCGATGGAAAGGGGGAGAAGTCCCTACTCAACCTATTTCAATATTTTCCACTGGACGACTCGATGAACGGGAGGAATTTTCTACGCATTTCATGTCTCTGGGAGAGCATTACCGACGCCTTCGACATTGTCTACATTTTTTATGCTCAAGTGCGCGGAAAAAAATCAATCAATAAACATAAGTGTGTTTGTGTGTGTGTGTGTGTGTGTATGTAAATCGGAGCACTTGTTCGGCTCAAATCGTAATAGGCAACATAATCAGAAGGGTGGGCGGACACTGGGTTGTGGGCGTGACGGTGCCCAACTTGGGCGCTTGTCTTAAGCGTCTTCCTTGCAAATAACTTTGTCATGTCATATGAATATTTGATAGATTCCCCTGCCGAGTGTATTGAGTCATTTCGGGTGTGAGTGCGCTTAACGCATTAGTTTATTGAGCGGATCCGGTGTTTTCATGAGAATATTATGACGGTATGTGTTATTTGCAGACAAAACTTGTTCCTTAGTTTCTTTTGGTTTTTCCCAACTTGGCGTTTTTCCCCCCTATGAGACGCTGCAAATGCCATGACCCGCTTTATTCACTTTAGTGTTTCAGATATAATATGGCAATTTAACAGGCACCAGCTTAGGGATCGTCTGTGCTTTTATTCGACTGGCTGAACATGTTGAAATTCGTTGAACTCTGCTTGAAGGGCAAATACATGAAAATATAATCTTAAATTTATGGAATCATAGATTAATAAAGTCTATAAAAATAAAGAGAAATTGAATAATTTAAATGAAATCATTTACGCACTTTGAAAGAAACATGAATATTGAGTAACATCCCAAAAGTTTCCACTAAGTTTTTTCCTCTTCCTGCAATTGAAAACTTTTTGTCTAGGTGTAGATTGAATAATTTTCGAACATTTTTCAAGTAACCCCCCTGCCTCCCCTCATTCACTGAGTTGGCGAAGACTTAGCGGTTGCCAAGGACAACAGCAGCTGCTGCAAATTTCTCAAATGTATTAGCATAAACAGATAAAAGTAAACTTTCCCTGACGATGTTGTCAACAAGGACAACAAGTTCTTGGCGACAACAGAAAACAACGACAACAATCAGCGAACAAATGACAACAACGATGGAAAATTGCACGCTCTTCTTCATGCAGAGAGGGGGGCTGGGAGAGCATTATGTAGCAGACATTTGCGTGGTTAGAAAAGTGGCACAACTAAAATGTTGTTGAATCTCTTTAATTTCTAAATGTATGATAATATTCTGATTTTCATTCTGCTTTCTATTCATATTTATCAATTCTAGTGAACAGAAATGAACTTGAGTTAAGGACTCTGTGGGATGTGTCCAGGCTGTTCGAATTGTTATCTCTTATCGCAGCTGCAAGTCTTAAAACAAAAGTTTCTGATTTTTATGAGATAATTATGATAAAATTTAAGATGATTTTGCTTTACTTAATTACCAATTGAATTTAATGTGTTACGTCTACAAATTCGCGTTTCTATTGGAACATTTCTCAAGAATCTGAATTCTTTAAGCACATTCTGATGAATGTAACCTTGACGGCAAAGTTCCTTTCTTTTATCTGTACATCGCAAATGAAAGTTTTAGCACCAGAAAGAGTTTATCAATTGAAACAAGACTTTAAAACTTTAGTGGGATCTCCCTGAGAGTCACCTTCTTTTATTCTCGTGACAATTAAACAAACTCTTGTTCGTTTCTTGTTAAGCGTTAAACCTGAACAGTCCTTGCTTACAATCATCATTTGCATTAGATTTAATTAGCATTTTTAACGCTTTTTTCTTTGCACAGGACGCGAAAGGAAACAAAGGCTAATAAAAGTTTACCAAGTTCCCTTGTCGTCATCGTGTTCCCTGTGCTATTTATAAGCTTTAAATGGATCCGACCCACGATTGCACTTTTAACTATATTTTTCCATTTCTCCATCTACGATTCGTTTTTTGTTCCTGCACGGCGGATGACGACTTCCTTCTGAGACGAGCTGACAAATTTTATTAGGAGAAGCCACAGAGGGTAATAAATAGAGAGGGATAATTGTAACGAAATCAGTTTTTCAGACAGAGAAAAGAGATGACAAAACTCAATTTTTTGTCGACTTTCGAATTCGTTTATAAAGTTTTTTATGTTTGGCAGAGATTGTCAAATAAAAGTTTAGTTAAGCGTATTTTTACGATTCAGAATAGAATGATGATGCTGATCATGATAGAACTCTACACATACATACGAGTATATACATAGTAGTAGTAAAGTGTACAACGGGGCGTATGAGTACGCGTGATATTTATTTAATAAAATGTGAAAGTTAATCAGGCGTTGAATACTTACTGGGTCCAACCGGCTGAACGTAACACGAGCGTAAATAATACAATATTATTTATTTATCGCTGCTATTTGTATCATATTTATGTGTATTATAACCCATTTGGCCTTTTTCCATTCAATTTAAATTCATTGAGTTGTCAATTGATTCGCGTCTGCTGTTGACAGCTGCGATTGAGTTTCATATTTTCACTTTTCACATTTCAAAAAAAAAAAAAAAAATAATAAACGGATACTTATAATATTTATTGATTCTTTCACTTCATATATTTTAGTATATTGTATAAATGAGCAATAAAAGCCGAATTTGTTTGTATTGATTTTGTTTTACTTTATAAGTCATTTATTTTATTAGTATAATTTGTTCCTTTTAACATATGTTGATCAGGCTTAGTTCTTCTGTCAATTTCACGTATATTTTAGGCTCATTGGGTCGGTCCGGCCTACGGACAGCACACTCTGAAAATCAAATTGGAACTAAATACGAAACGACAGTTTTGGATTCTTTTTAACCTCGACTTAACAGAGGAACTGTTCCTTGAGCATAACAGTATGTTGCGCCAACTTGTTGTATGGATTCTGTGGCTCGAACCTGCCGCACGAGCATGTTGCATGTCTCTGTCGCCTTTTGCTGTAATTTGAGCAAGCTAAATGAACGTGTTAACTTGTGACTGTAACAAATTTGGTTAGACACACGCGCTGTCTTAATGAGTTATCCTTTAACTAAGCTAATATGCTGTCGTGGTAGCGGTACACGTGTCAGAGAGTCCCCTAGCCAATCCTTCAGCCTTAGACAGTGCCACAAACGCAACATGTGCCTGGTGGAACGGATTGTAACTGATACGTCTGTTTACGTAGCAGCATTGGTTTCGGTCTGATTAGCTGCTTTGTTTACCTAGTTAGTGGGCGTATGTATGTTTCATATTCATTTATAACTTAATAATATCAATGTAGCTCCCTATGTATAAAAACACAATTACACTTCTCCAGTATCAACGACGTTCTTAGTAATCTGTCTTATTAATAAAGGTATTCATAGATAAAGAAAGTCTTTTCTTTGTGGCAGTTTGTAACTAAAATTAATTAAATAAATATTTTAAAAGTTTGTTTCTACTCGATGTCCGTAATTACCATTTGAACTTTTTCAACACTTATTGTCAAAAAGTGGCGGTGGGCCGATATATCGATACAAACATAATCGAAGCTAGACGTTAAGGTTAAGAAGTAAATAACTAAAAGACGTTAAGAATTAATAAACAAATTCAGAAATTAACGCCAATGAATGTATTTGCAGTTATTTATATCTACTGTGGATTATCTGCATTCAATTGTTAATCCAGCGAGACTGACACTGAAATCATTGTTAAAAGATGTCGACAAAGTGTGGGACGCACTTGTGTTTGTTGTCTCTGCTTAGCGCGACCGCTTAATGCATCACGAAGTATTATCCATTGAATTAAGTAAGTATATACATATATATCTCTCATATGTAAATTTGTTGTGCTGCAATTTAGCTTTAAGTTGAGCTAGTTGTTGGGCAGGAAGCCTACATAAACCCCAAAGACTTGACCCTTTTCTTTCGATAGTTGTTCTACATCCTAAGCAGGTCTGTACTTTAGTTTTATGTGCGCTCAGATTTTACGACTATACAAAACGTGCCTGGCCTCCAAAATAAGTTACTAACCTCAAGATACGCGAAGAGGGTGCATTCCAAACGGAATATGGTATAATAAACTATATGGTATACAAGATTTTTGATTCTCTACACATTCCATTTGTTTCATTTTTTTTCTAGTATGTTTCAGTTTTGATGCCATATGGGAGCTTTATTTTTTGTTGTCCCGCCGATCGATTTGGAGCTCACGTCATGTTGTGAAACGCGAGTTGCGCTGCGGTTTAATTAGTGCAGACGCTGTTGACACAGAGGCGTGGCAGTGGGCGTGGCACTGGCATGTTGTTATTAATCCCACGCTCTTTGTGTAATGAGTGTGCAGCTGCAGGTACCGTACATGGAGGCTCAGATTCCATGGCAAGGGACTTAAAATACATTTTCAATTAGCAAAGCGAGCCCAATAAAGACAAGCACAATCAGTAGACAACAAAGCGATCGAAACGCAACAAAGGGAATACAATAAGGAGGCGTAACTCAATGTGGTTTTCAGGGTATCCGTTTCTGCAAATCAGTGTCCTGCCATCAACTGACAAAAGGTCTGTCGATAACATGTTCATATGTTTAGGTTGACGGACATTTTGGAGCGGCATAACGAGGTACATACACATTGCCAGTAAGGAGGCAGCAGGAAGACGCTGACATATCAAAATCATCTGAAACATCAAACATATCTAAGATATATCTTATAGAGTTTAGTTATAAAGTTATCTTATAAAGTGAGTGCCTGGCCAAGAGAGTTTTCTGTATGAATAAATATACTGTGTGTAATTCAATATACAAATGGAAAACTCTTGGCTCCCCTAACACTCTATAGGGATATGGGGGAATCGTATAGCTGCAGCTTTAAGGCGTTAGCCAACTTTGTCTCTTGGCAAACGGAGCGACAAGGAAGTTGTCACTGTAGTTGTTGTTGCTGCTTTAGTTGTGCTAATGCTGTCATTGCTTTTACAAGTCTGTTGCATTATACCCACTTGCTCATACAGGCACACATGTGTGCATACACATACATACGTATCGTATGCAAGTGCTTACTGCAGCGAAGTGTGAAATGGAAAATGAGTTCGCACTTTGCAGGAGGCAGATGCCGCTGCCAAGTCGCTGCTAATGCTTCTGCTTTGCTTCAGAGATATTCATTATATACTTACGCGTGAGTAAAGCCGTTGAAGAAGTAAGGAATATATTTAAATTAAAGATGCCAAAAAAGTGGCAAGTTGAAAGCCGACAAGCAAGCGACATTACGCATACGCCACGTTGTACCGACGCTTCTGAAGGAAAGAGAAGAAGAAACATCAGAAAACTTCAGTATGCGATCTCTGATAATTTGTGAAGTGTCTAGAGTAAATGCCAAATATTCTCTCTCCCTCTGATCTACTGCCATAGGCTAATAAAGACAAGTCTGACCAGGAAGTAGTACATAATGTCAAATTTGCGAAAAGTACATAAAAAATTCGTAGCAAGCTGCCTCCCATTTCAATTGTGCTCCGTGCTGGCAGCAGTTTTATAAATTAATAACAATAATTTATGCAGCGGCAACTGCAGAAACTCATAATAAATTCAGCAGAACTTTTGCACACACTACGCACAACTAGAGAACTACAATTACAACAACAATAAGTTGCTTTCGGGCCTGTGTCGACAATTCGTACCTCGTGACTCGTGCCCCATGCCTCGTTACCCCCTCGCATTGCCTGCAGCGCCGATTTTGCATGTGAATTTATAACCAGCCCCCCCATTTCCCTCTGCCTGCAGGCTCACGCCTTCTCGAGAGTTGGACAACTCTCCGAGCTAGCTGTGCGAATAACTTGTTTATGAAACACACCCAGGCGAAAAATGAGCGTTCCCAGTTCCTCTGTCACTCCCCCTTGCCGCTGCCCCTCGTGTACCAACCCAAGCCCATTCCCAATAACAGAACAACACGTAAATCTGGCAGCAGCTGACAAGTTCAGAACTTACCCCGCCTGCGCTTCTCTCTCTCTCTCTCTCTCCTGCTCTCCCCCACTTTGTTGCGCCTCTCTCTCAACACTATTGCACACTTCAAAACTTGCATGTGCCCCAGACCCGATACCCACCGTCACCTCCTCTGCCACCCAAGTCTGCACAAGGTATTGAAATATTAATACTAATGGCTGTAGGGCAACATTTGCTGATTGTGTTCGAGCGCGGCCTGCAGGCGATAAAGCGCTCGTACAGGGCTCTTCCAATAAACTAGTGTAGGTAGCGAAGGATTCAGCTAGAAGCAATCTTGCAAAAGCATCGCAAGAATCGACAGCAAGTTCTGAATATTTGAGTTCATTTTGGATACTTTTTGAGAATATGTGTACAAGTTACAAATGACTGAGTTTGTTTAGTACTGAATATATACTGAATATATACTTCGAGTATATACTGAATATATACTGATTATATATTGTATATAGTATACTGAATATATATTGTATATATACTAAATAATGAATATATACTGAATATATACTGAATTTGTACTGAATATATACTGAAAATATACTGAATATATACTGAATATATATTGTATATATACTGAATATATACTAAATACATACTGAAAATATACTGAATAAATACTAAATATATACTTTGAATATATACTAAATATATACTGAATATATACTTAATTTATACTGAACATATACTGAATATATACTGAATATATACTGAATATATACTGAATATATACTGAATATATACTGAATACATACTGAATATATACTGATTATATACTGAATATATTGTATACTGAATATATACTGAATATGTACTAAATATATACTTCGAATATATACTAAATATATACTGAATATATACTGAATAAATACTAAATATTTACTTTGAATATAAACTAAATATATACTGAATATATACTTAATATATACTGAACATATACTGAATATATACTGAATATATACTTCGATTATATACTGTAGCAATTTCTAATGCGATTCCACATAATCAGCAATGTTTTATCCCTTAACCTTGAAAATTGTAAGAAAAGTAGGAAGAGTTTGATAATTTTTTTTTAAAATAATGAAATAGAAGATTTAATTTGTATAGATTCCTTATTAAATTACAAGAGAAATAGAGATGTTTTAAATAGTTCTCTCTCTCGCTCTGGTACAATTTAAGCAATCATATTTTAATCTGTTCAACTTTAAATGGCAATTCCGAGTTTAGCTTTTTCTTTGTTGTGGTTTTTGGCTGCCAGCTTTAATCTTAAATGTGCTGCCACAAAAACTTGAAATGCAAATAAAAGCGACGCAATTTCAGTTGTGGCAAGCCATAATCAAAATACGCCAAGCATTTTATGTTGTCCTCAAAAATAAGCTTAAATGTTACACTGTCACTCAAAAACAGTTTTAAGAACTGAGCTGACCAACCGCACTGACACGTGGTCGATACGTGCCGAGAGCCAAGAGTCGTTGCGAGGTTGATACTCCCCCTAACCCCTGAAGGAGCCACAGCTGCGCAGCACTCTACAACCTGCGTAGAGTCGTAAAGTCAAGTTTATCCAATGCTGCTGTCACCTGCTCAAATTCTTAAATTGTCAAAGTGCCGAAAACGATGTTGCACCAGGTAATTGAATCTTGATGAATTTTCTTTTATTACTCAGCTGTTAAAAATTCAAAAGCCGCCGCCAGCTGTCGTCGAATTTGCATAATTTTACAACTGCTCACGGGAAATTCGTCATCAAAAACTAACACGCAAAGAAGGCGCAGAAGGGTCGGAAAACTTTCGCCTTTTTCAGCTGTTGGGGATCAAGTCATGTGGAAGGCCAGACTGCTCACGCGCCGTTGTCACCGTTCCCCTTGTTCTTGGGTTCCCCTTTCTATGCATATTAGAAGGT
This sequence comes from Zaprionus ornatus, assembly GCA_018904035.1. Lineage (NCBI taxonomy): Eukaryota > Metazoa > Arthropoda > Insecta > Diptera > Drosophilidae > Zaprionus > Zaprionus ornatus. The sequence continues at coordinate 12,249,473 of JAEIFZ010000002.1, read as the reverse complement.
GCGAAAGTTTTGGCGAGTTCAAATTTCTTGCTTCATTTTAATGAGCTTTTTGTGCAAAATGAGATGCTGCAATTAAAATGGCAGTGGAAAGTTGTTTGTAATTAGCCAAGCCGATCCGGTAAGGGATATAGCCAAAGTCGAAGGTTGAAAAGTTAAGCAGCTTAACTGAATTATGCACTTTCTCTTTATTTATAAAGAGTTCACCTAATTGCAAGATACATTTCGAGAAATACAAAACGCATTTGGTAAATAAAGTTGCCAGAGATTTTCAGAAAAAACTTTATGCAACTGCAGTGTGAAAACTTTGTGAAGAAATCTCCAAGAAATATTCAGAAAAGATATGCTTATTTTTTTTTTTTAATATTAAAAAATCGCAAGTCTTTTTAATTTGCAAGACGCCTTTAGTTGCCAAAGTTTACTTGCAGTTTTGTGGGGCATATTTACTAATTAGCCAAGTTTAGTCAACCTTTTAGCCATGAACTAAAAACTGTTCAAGGTAAATTCTTTTTCATGGAAAGAGGTGAAGCGATATGGGGGGGAGACCCCTCTCCCATTTGTCCATTGCGTAAATATTGCACTTTCATATGAGAATTCATTTTGCGCAGTAATAAATTAATATTATTTTCCATTAAATTCGAACTATTTTGTAAAATGAAATTACAATTAAGTTTGTATTTGGTCGGGGGATAATTACACACACATTATACGCGCCTGAAAGTCAATTATCAAAGGGCTTTAATGTCATCTATAATTTTCAGAAAAACCCAATAAAGCGCTGTAGATTTTACACTGCGTTGAACTCATATTCTATTTATTTTTCGCTGACGCACATCAATTATAAGAAAAAAGATAAACAGTCAGAGAACTGATGATTAAAGGATCCTGTAAACTGAATCGGTTTCCTTATTTCATTGACTAATCGCATTGCCCCAAATAGCTAATTAGGAGAACCTTTATGAGCGCGATTAAGTTGCACAAAGGAAACTGGCAGAGACGTGTTGGCGTTATAATTACAACTTCATATGTGGCACTAATGACACACAGCTAATGTAAGGGGATTATATAATCTGAGGTGTACGTTATGGAGTCATACAGTGGTATGGGAGTCTTCTGGCGAACTCATCAGTTGCTGTTGTGGACAGTTGATTGCAAATATGTTGTCACTCATATCTGCGTCATAGAGAACCTTTTCAGGCGAACTCATTAGAAGGAGTTATGTTCATCAGTTGGACAGTTGATACCAAATAAGTGGTCACTCATATCTTCTTTATAAAAAACCTCTATAAGCTTCCTTTACAATTTATTTACACTGCACCAACTGAAATACATAAATATGCCGTATAAATCGGAATTTAAATGTTTCCCCATTTGTATACATATTTCTTATTCAACCCGTTTTAAATCGGTTGAAGATACAAAAAGGGTAAAACGAACTTTAAAGCCTTTTCTTTATGCTGCTGCTGCCCCTTTAATTGCCAATGGCCATTGGCCAACAACCATTAACCGCATGTGTCGCCAGCGTTAACGGTGAAAAGGTTAAATTGTCAGATGGTCACAACAATCTCTACCTTTTGCTGACCATCGCATGGCATTTTAATCTGCCAACGGGAAATTTACAGCGTGATAATTACATAAATGGCAGTGATATTCAATGTATTCTCAAAGAATTCCCATCCATTTATTTACTCAACATCATTTCTATGTGACCAATTTACTTATCTTTCGATTTCTATTCTACCTTTGTGCCTTGTTTTCCTGTTCACAATTAAGTGAAGCGTTAAAAGCGCAAAGAAAGTTGGGCAATCAAAGGAAATGGCAAACTTTTTATTTCTAATTAAAATCATATAAGGTTAAATGGGGAAATACCTGTTCGATTCTGGCATTAACAAGTCCTTTGACTCGTGGAAATTGATTCCTAAAACGGGTGTATGTGTGCAAATGGAAATCGAGGGAAAAAGCCAAGGAAAATTGCCTACTTGCATTCAATAATGTTATTAGCCACAGCCATTTCCGAAGGCCCTTTGTGTCTGAGCCTTTTCGCCATTTGCCAAGCACTTTCACTTAGGCCTCCTTTGCCTTTGGCTGATTTCATGTTGAAAGCTTCTTTGTCCAATACTCGACTTATCTTTCAGCTATTAGATGAACTCGCTTTGAGTTGGGGCACAAATTGAATGGAAAAGCGTTCAACTGGCTTAACTTGATCAAGAAGGAGTCTAACAATGGGACTGCTCTACTTCAAAAGTCGCCCATTAAACACCTTTGCGGCAGCTTAAAGAGTAACTTTTATGGTCCATCGAGAATACAGAGAACTGCATACGCCAGAGAGATAAAACGGGAGAGAAGCACATTTTTACCCAGTCTTAATTGCATTCAACAGCAGAACGCCCCCATTCAGCGACTTGACACAGACTGATAAATGGTCAAATGGTCAAACGGACTTGCAAACGGATGGAGACGGAGTACACTGGACACTTTTTTCTCTCTCTCTCTCTCTCGCTCTCTCTCTCTGTGTGTGCATCCTATAACGGTATATTACGCCTACGCCTCATTGAAACCGAAGTATTGAAACAATATGACCAGATGGGGGCAATAACAATGACAGTTATGAGTTTCTGTGAAATAAACTGCAAGCTTCAAATCCACTGTCCCTTGTCTCCCTCCTCCTCCTCTTTTTTATCTCTCTCTTCTCCTCCCCTTTGCTGCACTTCCGTTGCATTCAATGGTCACCTCAATGGTTATGGTAGCACATCGAGGAAGTGCATTCGCAGGCTAGAAAACACTCTCAGAGCGCAGTAATCGCCCATTCTAATGGGTAATGTTGAACCTGAACTGAATTGAAAGTAGCATAGCTTACGGTAGGTTCGATTAAGTGCTCTTTCTCCAGCAAAAGAACTATATTTAGAAAGGGTTTACAGTCATAATTGAGTTTGATTAAGGTCCACACAAAGCAAGAGTGTGTCAATCCTCCGAGAGAGAGATACAGCACAATGGGGAAATTCGCACTTCAATTTCGTGCCAATATTATTCGAGTTTTCGGGCCAAGCTCGTTCGTTTGTGCTCCCTAATTTGGCATGTAACCAGGTCCATTAGGTGTCGACTTTGGCTTTTCTATTGCCATTGTCGGTCATCAATTCGGCAGGGAATCAGTGTGTGTCAACTGCGATACTATTTCGAGTGCTTTAAGAGTGCCAGTTCAGGGATAAACCCCTACACACCCACACACACACACTCACACACACACACATGTTTGCATTTAATCCACTTTTACTGCTGCTTGGGGGCCCGAGACCCTCAGTTATTATGCTGATTGTGTTGACACACGATGCTCCCGTTGTTTGTGGTACTATATAAAATATTTAAAGGGTTCTTGGCTTCATTTCACCTTGACCAAACAATGGAATACCCTCACTAAGGTAAATAAAAGTATATTCTAAGCTTTAATTCCCTTTTTTTTTATTAAAATGTGACCAGCTTAGTCAGACCTTAAAGTACTTAAAAGAGTGTTGCTAGCGACAAATATTGATAGCTTATGTTTGACCTTTACTAACACTGTTTATAATGGCACCTCCTGAACTTGCGCAAACTGAACGGGGTGTATAGGGTATTTAGAAGGGACTCTCTTAGTGCTCGAGTTAAAAGTTTTAGCAAGTTTTAATTCTTTGAAATTGTTGTAGGTACCCTAATGTAATCTCTGTCCAGGTATGTGACTTTATCGAGTACATTTAACTTCTTTCCTTGAATTCCAGACAGAAAAACTTTCATTCAGTCAATACCAAAAACTTTTAGATGAACTTTTTGACATATTGAGATTGAAACACTCACACACACACACACTCATCAATGGAATTTTGACTTGTAAGGCACATGTACTGTTATGTTATCGGTCATTGTGCCATGTCAATTTGACAGTTCAAAAAAAGTTGAAGAAAAGAAACATTTAGGTTGCGATATCACATGTCATCTGCCATTAAAGGTAGGAATTAAATCTTGAAAACAGATTCTGCGTATTTAAGATTCCTTTGTGGCTTATCCAACACTAACAAATAGTTTTAATTCATCACCTGCCGCACCCCTGCCTGCACCCCTGCCCAATGTTGACTCTATCAATTTGTTTCACAAGCTGCAACACATTTTTCGGGCGAGCACGCTCAGCTGTTGTTGCCTCGTTGCCTCGTTGCCTGTTTGTGTATTTGTTAACTTCCGTTTCCGCAGCTTTCACGTGCAGCGAGAAGGAATTTGAATTGTGATTTGAATTTGAATACTCGTTTATGCTCACTCACACGACTGTTGCACACACACGCTCCCATCTGACATGCAATTTAACTTGCTTTGTCTTGCTGCAGCCAACAAGTCACGGGGAACAACACAAACTTTGGATGGGGAGAAGCCAAAAAAAAACATTTCAAGTTTGACTAGAATTCAACATACTCTGCAAAATTAAGTATAACGAACAAATAATGAGGCGATAAGCTCATTAATTATGAATTGCAGCTGCGTGTGAGAAGTCTAACCCCAACTCGTTCCGCTTCCCCCTTTCCCCTCTATTGCCCGCCCTCGTAAGTGCAGTTTTTAATTAAAAATCGCTGGTAACAAATCAGAAATCCATCCAAAGATACCACATGGTGGGGGGGTGCGGGGGAAGTGGGAGGGCAGGCTGCGATTCCGATTCGATTTTGGCAAAACATTTCCGCTTTTGAATTATTGCTGCCATTTCTTTTGGCCAAGCCCAGAGCCAACAGCAACAGCAACAGCAACGTTGTGAGTCAGTAGAAACCGCAGAGCGAAAAACGTTTCCAGTTCCTGTTGTTGTTGCTCTTGTTGTTCCTCTTGTTGTTGTTACTGCGAGTTCTGGCCACAATGCCACAGCGTACAGTTAAGTAAACTGTTTGTGCAGCGCAGTATCAAATTTTCCTATGGTTTTTTTGGCAACTCTACGAGAACTTTAACATCCATTTTGCCTTAACTTCGATCTAAATCCGATTGAATAACTCATTCTCAGTCTCTATCAGTGGCCAATGGCATGACTGGCAAATCTACGCTGACGCTGCGCGTTAATTTGATGTCAGGCGTATCAGGATTCGCTCAGGATTCGACTTCGCTGACAGATTTTCGATTCGATTGCGGAACTATGTGCCGTAAATGTCATTTACCCGGCGTACTGCTGCTGCTGCCGCCATCTAGCCGTAAATTTGCTGACAGGCGCACAGCTAAAAAACAAAAGTGCAGTTTGCTTCGCTATCGGCGTATGCTTTATGCATTCTCTTTCTTTCTGCCGCTTTCTCTCTCTCTCTCTGTCTCTCTCTGCGTCTTAACGATTCTTGAATTCGGCTCTTTGAGAGAAGTTTGTGCTCATAAGTTATGGCCCTCGTTACAGTGCCTGCATTTTAAGTGGCGCTCTCTCTTTGTAGCTTCGCTTTTTGCTTAATAGTTTTAAATTGCTTGAAATCGGACAGTTTAATTATTGCAGTGCTTCTTCTTCTTCTTCCTCTGGCTTAGCTGAGGCAGCTGAATGTGCAGTGCTTTTAATAAAAACGCTGATTAAACATTCAAGTTATGTGGTTCGAAGTGGCGGGGGAGGGGGGGCTCTGCCTTTATTTACATTTTTTAACTAAGTATATTTTATTTTTCGCTCAATCTCCTTCATTCTCCAGCATTCTGGAGCAGCTCTTGCACTCTGTGCAAATTCAATTTCATTAGATTTATTTTGAAGTTCATTTTATTCGCTCGTTTTTTATCTGCAAATTGTTTTTAAATGATTATCGCGACTCTCTCAAGTATTTCGATTTGCGTATTTTCAATTATTTCCCGTTGCTTTTATTCGCATTTTTGTGTTGATCCACAAATTAGCACAATCAATTTGTAAATTCGATTATTCTGCCTTCCAGCGCTGCCCCATTTTCCCATTGCCCTCCATTTTTGGGCAAATAAATCCAAATTTAATACGAGCCGGAGACTGTTGGCCATTATTCGGGTGCAAATTGTTGTGGATTTTATTGAAATTCGTAACAAAATGTACGCTTGCGACGCATTTGCATATCCATTAGAAACAGAAATTAAATTGTGTTTTCTGGTCATGTCTGCAGGCTATGGAACAATATTTGCTCAGCCCTGCTTAGCCGCGTCTGCGTCTCGCCTTGTGTCTAGACGGGCGGAGTCAAAGTAATCGTTATAATTTTATTGAGGACCATCTTCATCATTAAAATGCAATTTGAAGCTGTAATTGGAAGATTGATGGATCTCTTGTGCTGGTTATGACAGCATTAAATTTTATTTTTCGCTCTGCTTTATTATGATTTGATTGAATTCTCCTCTTTCTATGCTCTGCTTCGCTGCGTATGCGTTATAAAGTTTAAATAAACACTGCGATTAGATTATTCGTCCGGCCTTGAGGAAATGCTAAGGAAATTATATTGCAATCAGATGAGACCAATGGGACAGGCATCACGTAAGCAGTACGCAACGTGGCATATACGTGACCCATGCTGCATGTTGTCTGCTCGGGCTTTTGTCTGCGCTTTATGCGTGTGTGTGTGGTCACACTGTAGCACACAGCAATTTCAAAGTCATTAAGACAGACACATTTGAGTTGTATAGAAAAGCTTTGTTTGATGCCAACAATATTTAATCTAAGCAATCGTTCATTTCGTACACTCTGCTCACGTGCGGCGCCATAAAATGTAGCATACTTTTCTGCGCACGTTCGCTAACCACCTGAGCAGCTGGCCCTGGGGCTGGCTTGGAATGGAATAATTGAAATCACCTGCTAAATGCCAAATTTAAATTGCATTTTAATGAAAGACCTTAGTCCTTGTCTGCTCCCAGTGGGCTCCTAAAAAGAGACAAATAAACAGGCTGGAGAAGCTTGTCAACTGCCGAATCGAAGGCAGCAGTACCTGCTCTGCTCTGCTCTGCTCTGCTCTGATCTGCTCTGCTCTGCTCTGCTCTGCTCTGTCTGTGTGTGTTATTACTGTTGAGTTATTGCTGTCCGTGCTTAGGTTGCCTGCCTTGGTGATGATGTTTGCTCCAAGGCCGAGGCAGAACTGCAGTAGACATTGTCAAAGGGCGATGCCAACCTTTGCTCTGCTCTGCACACAATCCCAAAGGCAAACAATGCAATTTTATGCCAACAACTGAAATCTCATTCATTCCTTGGAGATCCAAATTCCTTGGCGAAACTATTTAAATATGCATTGCATAATAAGCAGCTGACTTTAGAGAGAGAGAGGGCAAAACATTTTGCTAATTGAATTTTAATTGGAATTTCCCTTAAAATATTTACAATAATCAACAACACACTGACGTGGTTGAATGACCTTTTAGATTGATGGAAAGTGCTTTGCATATGACATAATCAGACACAGTTTCGAGCTCTGATTAACATATTCTCATTATCATTACCATCAAAGCTTATCACAGTGACCTATCTCACTCTCCTTTAGTTATTCTAATGTAATACATGATGAACAATATTAATATTTCCTTTTTTTTTACAAAAAACTACATTGCGTATGCGTAATTTATGTTATCGTTTTCGTGTGGCCTAAAAAGTGTTTTTTTCATTGAAATTGAAAATATTTTATAACGAGCAACCGCAGACTGCAATTATAATTATGTGTGTAAAGAAATGTGTGTCGTTGTCACAACAACAATAAAAAATGGAAAACGAAAAAACGAAAAAAACGAAACGAGAATAATAACCACAATTTGTATGAAAGAAAGAAAGTATAAAAAGTGACACATGTCCGCATGTTGAGTTCGCTGAATTTCAAATTGGAATATCTTTTTTTTTGTTGTTGGTTTGTCTCATTTTTAAATGTTTAATACCGAAATGACATTCAATGTGACGCCTTTATTTGCCTTATTCTCCGGGTTTGCCCATCGTTTTTGAATGTTAATCGAGCGTGCGAATTGCCCGCATTTTCCAGGCGATGTTTATGACGGATGCGGCACAAACAAACACAATTTTGGCAATAAAAATGGCAGAAATCGAAGTGAAATTATTGTCGATTTCACAGATGTTTCACATTCATGGCATACAAACTTCCGCTCGAAGGTAGACAATCGAAATCGATGCGCGACTAAATGTGATTGTTTACTCTTGTTCAAATATAATTTCTTTCCGAAATGAAACTGATATTTGTTTATTCCCATTTGTGATATCATTCTTCGTTTGTTATGAGAATATTATGAGAAATTTAAATGAATTTCAGCTGACAAAGCACTTGTGTCAGAGTGTTTAACATTCTTTCCCAGAGACACGACATTTTGGAAGCCCTCAGATATCTTGTTTGACACTCAGTTGACACTCAGTTGGGAGTGTCAAGTGGGTGTCAAGTAGGTCTTATTGAAATGTCACAATCTCGTTCTCATTTGTTTACGTGTCTCGAGGGTTGTTCTGCGCATCGCAGGTTGTTAACAAGCAGTGCCAAAAGGCCGGGCAAATACATATATCCATCAACTCGTAACTCGTAACTCCAAGTAACGATTTTCAACTACTTTAGTGTTGGCAAATGCATGAAAAAGTTGACTCTCATGCAGCACACACGCTACAGGGTACTGAAAAAAAGCAAATGCATTGTTCCGCATTCGATTGCTGTAGTTGGTGTGTGGGGGTGGGGGCGGGGAAAGTGCGTCAAATGGAAGCGATGTCTTTCCCGAAACGTAAACACACCGAAAAGGCAGCCAAATCAAACGAAAACACACACACACACAGACACACGCATTCAAAAAAACACTGTAGGAAACCATTTTTTGTTGACCGCAAAATCAACGAAACGTTTTTTTTGATTTCACTCTCTTTGTTTTGCTTTCAATTGTTTGCAGATCTGAATGCCATTTTACTAAGGCAATAAAGCCGCCAAATCAAAAGAGTGGAAATTGGCGATATTCGGAGCACAGATGCAGAGTGACTTAACCCATTCAAACAAGCACATCTCGCTGGAGTGCAACCCAACCAATTGCAGGCGAAAAATTGGGTAATATTTTCTCTATTCATGTGGTTCATGTGGAGAAGAAATTTCCCAAACAACACTAGAAAGTTATTTAAGAGAAGTGATAATTTTAAATAAAGAACATACTTAAAAAATCGATTTTTTAAGCGATAATTCATATTTTTCGTAGCAGAAAATACAATCGATTAGATGTTCTATAAATGCAACCCTTTTCTCCCATCTCTGTAGACAGTGTTGGTAAGGTTTTGATAAACTATCGATATAAATATATAAGCCCGATAAGCTGAGATGTTAATATACAATTTAAAACCTAAATCAAATGGCTTAGACCAATTGCAATATCTATTTAGAGCAGTTAAAAACGAAATGTATATGTGCGTGTGTTGGTGTTGCCTACAACCGAGGCAGGTAAACAATATTTACCGAAATAATTTCATTTCAACAATTGTTGCCATGGAGATAAACGTCAGAGCAAACGTTATGAGTCTGTTGTATGTTGTGTGGGTGTATGGGCAATTTGTATTTTTGATTGAATTGCCAAGCGTGTGCGTGGCTGTGGGCGGGGAACAAGGAGCAACGGACTTGGGCAGATCCGTGTTGCCTATGGGATTGGAAACTTAAAAAAAATGGGGAAAATACTACAATTATTAATGGATACATTGAAATGGGCAGTGCCAGCAGAGGAGACTTAAGGGTACTTCAATCAGCTAACGAACTGCAGCACAGGCTCAACAACTGCAATCAATCGGCCGAATGGGTGCTGCGATTCAATGTTTGTGCACTCAAATATTACGGAGAATCGTTACAAGGATGCATGGGAAAGTAGAATATAGTAACACAGTTTCTAGCTGCCTATTTGGCATCTTTTTTGAGTGTTATCTGACTTATTCTCGATTTCATTCTACGTATCTGTAGTTGTTTTTATGAAAATAATAACCACTCTAAGAACATAAGCATAAGTACGCAATTTCACAAGTTTCCCAAGGCTTAAAAAGTTGAGATTCAGTTTTATAAAGAAAAGGGATAAGCGCGCTAAGCGGAGTCAAAAATGCAAAGCAGGTCTAAACGCTCCATGCTGCTCAAAGGGTAGAAGATTAGGGGCTTCCCCTTTGTTTCACACAATATAGACACGCATAGAAATAACATTAACCCCGGGCACAACATGTCGTATGCGCAACGTCACACCCTGCTGGGCTGCGGCGGGTGTGAGCTCACCAGTTATTAGCATATTCTCGACATGCTGTGCCACTTAATGATGCAGAAATGTAAAGAGAAGCCTCGCACGAAGCCAGAATCGAGATTCCCCGCCGGGCTGCCAGCCATTGATTATGCGTGTGTCGCGCTACTGACTCACTGACTCAGGGTATTTTCGCATCGTGATGCTGCGCTTTGTTTTTATCTGATCTGCTTGACGAATAGAAGTAAGCTCATTATCCCGCTTATATTTAGTAATTTATTCATGTCACAAACGTGCGTCGTTGCAAAAACTGTTCGTTGAATTTTCCCTCAAGTTTTTTCACAAGGTGGAAGCAGAAACTTGTCCAATCACGTTTCGCAGTTGCTTTGATTCCAAAATAAAATATCTGGTTTCTTTTGAATGGTGCAGTAATTAGTAATTTGCCTGTTCTGCGTATATTTAGTATTATTTATCGATATATGTGATCTGAACTATGTAATTGTAAAGTATCGAAAATGTATTGAAAGTGGCGGTAAGCCGATAGTAAATTACTCAGTAATGGAGAGATCCGATTGCAATTGAAAGTCAACTTTGTTATCGGAAACGAATTGAAAGTGGCGGTAAGCCGATAACAACTAAGCCAAAGGAAAGACGTAATGAAATGTAGTCATATAATTCAAAGAAGTTTAATTAAATCAGACTATATTTTTTTATAAAAAAAAAAAAAACAGAATTGTCTTCATTTAGCTTAGAGTAAATACATTTAAGCACCTTAAAAATAATTTCGTAATTCACTTGACTCGCTTTTAATCTCGCTTAATTCAATGTTGATGTGCTGCAGTTCTGCTAACGGAATTTAATGTTATTCAAGCCGTGAAGTTTCTACAAATTATATGCTCGGGGGGAATGTTGGGCAGGGCATCAGCACCAGCACATCAAGTAGGAGCTGCTACGGCAACTCATTATGCTGTAATTCGACAAATGAGCACAAGGTGTTTTCGCATTAAAACTGACACTCAAAATTACTGGGCTAAAAGGATTAAACCATTCAGCAAACCAGCTGCAAATCCCCGAGCCGTGTAATATCATGGTGTGTGTGTGTGTGTGTGCGTATGTGTGAACATACGTTTAACCAGGTGCAAGTTTTCTCCGTCCTCTGCTGCGTACTTAGAAAGGGTTCACCTCGAAAACGAGCAGCAACCGCTTAACGAGCTTCCCGGATTTTTGCGGCTTTAAGGATAGCACAGCATTTGCCGGGGTTGCAGCCCTCGGTATGATGCCGGTTTCTCCACTTGCTGAAGCGCTGATTTATGCAAACAGGCAACAACAAGATGCGCGACGAGTAAATTAACGCCCCTGCAGCCGAAAGTCTGCTAATGGAGCTGGAAGAGCTCCGAGATGAACCAACAAAATTAAACCCAACATATTTTGCATTACGCGAACAGTCTCTCGCAGTCGCAGTCACAGTTGGCGGTGGCAACAGCGTTAACCTCGTCGCCGACGCCGCTGAAAGGTCATGAGTGCGTCGTATTTATGTGTCATGTGCCTGCTCGCCTAGTTATACCTCAAAGAGTGTTTGTTGACTGCGGGTGTGGCACAAAGTGTAATTCAAAATTATTTGAAAGGCAGTCGACAATCGTGGACAAGTAGAAGAAGGAATCGATAACAAGCAGTTACACAACACTGAAAAACAAACGATAAGGAAGATAACTGAAATACAGTTTGTATTGTAGTTTCTGGGATTCCGTTGAGTCTGCGCTATCACGGATACAATCCATTTCCATTTTGCAAGCATTGTTTCTGAGCTTTGCGCCTTAATCTAGTAATCCAATTTTCAATTGTCAATTTAACAAAGCCTTTTATCGAGTCCTTTTATCGAGGATTATGTGCTACACGCTGCCACAAAGAAGTTTTCCCTTTGTTTCGCTTGTAGTGGTGGCACTGGCACTGGCGCGGCATATTGATATTTATAGGGTTTGTTAATCAATTAAGTAAACAAAATGGCGTAAAATCGTTGCCGTATTCAATTCAAGGCATAATTGGATCTACTCATCCTTCTACCAGTTTGCCTTGTCGGTTTCTTTTGTTACAGCTTGAGAGACGATTTTAGTGCAGTCAAAAGGATGTCATTATATATCATAGTCAGTCACGAGCTGAGTGACAATTGAAAGAGAAATGACAAAAGTTATGGCAGCTAACTCAGCCCAGATTTTTGTTGTTGCACTAAATGGGCCAATTGGAACGCGCAATTACGAGTACTTGACTCTCAGCCGAGGAGGCGCAGAGTGCGAGATTGTGTGGGCAAACTAACGAGCGGGGCAAAGGTCATTGGACAGTGGCGGAGGAGGGAGAGTGGGAGAGTCGCCTTAGAAATGTCCCGACAGTGGGCCATAAAACGCATGAATGCACAGCGAGTGAAATTCAAATACAACGTGTTTGAATGAATGCGCCAAGAAGTGGCGCACTGGGCCAAAGAGCAAATGCGTCAACAGTTGACTGGGCAAACAAGTGCACATAGTACTCGGCCCCAGTCGACGGGGCTGTCCTTGGCCCACGAGCACACGAACAACGGTACGAACAACATTGCATTTGATTAACTAGACTGAGGGGGAGCACGGAGTCTGTAATCAGACTTTAAGACGCGCTTATCGCCTGGCTGCGGGGCCAATCTATAATTTATACCCCTTTCGGTAAAGGCTCATTAAATTGAATTTTCAACGCGGTTGGCAACCCCTTTTCGTCTTACTTGTAATTGTGATGTACCCCCTTGTTTGATTCATTTGCACTTGCAGCTAGCCAGAAAATAAGTCATGTGCTTTAAACATAACATAAATTACGCATACGCCGCGTGCACCAAAGGCACTTTCGCATAATACGCGCAGACTAATCTAGCCAAGCGGAGCATAAAGCATTTGTCTAAGCCATGAATAAAGCCACCACTTCTGGGCTGGCGCCCGCTGAGATTTTCATTTACTGCTACTGCTGCTGCTGCTGCTTCTGCTACTGCTTCTGCTGCTGCTTCTGCTGCTGCTTCTGCTGCTGCTGCTGCTTCTGCTACTGCTGCTTCTTCTTATTCTTGTTTTTGTTCGTTTTTTCCCTTTTCCAGGCCACAGGATACACATTTGGATTTAATTTCGCAAAAGCTAACTCGACTCGGTCTGCTCACACATTGTCGCCGCCATGTTAGCCTTATAAAATGGATGTGATGAGACGAGTCGAGTCTGTGGAGCAGAGAGAGAAGGGAGAATTAAATTCACTTATTGTTCCATTTCTTATAGTTGGCTGCACTGCCTGATAGCTCTATTTTCTACATCACTATTCATTTCGAATGGTAACTACCTTTTTCGAAAGTGTTCCCCCTCGCAAATGTTGATTTTAATTTGCAAATTTGGTTTTGAGAAAAAGTTAAATTTCTCATATAATCACACTGAGGTTTTGCGTGTCATGCCAGGGTAGAATGCACATACTCGTACATTAAGTGAGAGAGAACTTCGGTGCAGTGGACCTCAGCGCTTCATGCTACCAGTATTAATTAGAATGCAAAATTTTAAATTTACCAGTTTGCGGTTGAGGTGCATTTTCGGTGGCAGCTGTAAAAACCGCTGTCATCTGCAACAACTCGTAGACAAAGTTTGTTGCACCAACTATTCACGGAGTGCAGCTGAGAGCGAACTAGTTAAATCGTCGGGTAGTTGCTGCCGACTAGTTGAGGTTAGGTTGAGGTTGCCACATCATAATTATACCTACTTTATTTGCAGGCAACTTCTCCTCAGCAGATTTAATGATGATCATGAATATATATCCTGTCAGATCTGCTCTCTCTCTCTCTCTCTCTCTCAACTCGTTATACCCTCTCGCAGATATTCGCAGCGTGGCTTAGGTGCAATAAATTTGGCCGCAGCTGGACTCGACCTGCTTCCACGTTCACTTTGAGGTTGCGGCTCCTCTTGGACCCTCCATCTATTTAATTATTTATCTGAGCCAGGGGCTCGGCAGAATATACCCAGCGGGAGTACGCGGCAGAATTTTAAAGCTATTTTTGAGGCGAATATTATTAAACAGGCAGAGCAACGAGAGAGACAGAAAGATAGGCAGACAGACAGACAGAGAGACAGCCATAGAGACAGACAGAGAGACAGACAGAGAGACAGACAGGGAGACAGAGAGACATACTGACAGACAGACAGCTGTTGGCCATTGTTTGGTGCTGGTTGTCGAGGCTGAAACGAACTGCTGGAGCTGCTGGCACCCGGAGGGGGCGCTCTACACAGTGTTGTCATTGCAAGTGCTTTCTGTTGATTTTTACTGTTTAGAGCTGTTTCCTGCTATTTTGCCTGTGGCGCTTAAACAATGGTTAAACGCTTCCCCTTGCACGCCGGCTGGCAACCCGGGGACACCCCCAACGTGGTCCCCTCAGTTATTCCTTTATTTCGCAAGTTGTCGGGCGACGAGGCTGCAGTTTTTAATTCATCTGTGCAGAATTGAATGCACGCATTGTTGCTGCACACCGGGGCGAAGGAGTACCGGATGCAGTTGCAGGATATTGCGACATTTGTGTAAATACCCTGCACACGTCAATGACTTTTCGTTGCCATGTGGCATAATTATGGGTGCAGTCGGGCTCGCAATTCAACCTGTGAGACTCGTACCCCAGCCGGTTACGCCTCGTTCTCCCCTGACAAATGAGTTTCCCCCTCAGTCCCCCTCATTGTAATAAGGTATACATATGTCGGGTTTTATTTGTTGATCTGCTTGAAATTGTCTTTCTTTATAGAGTTCTGTATAATTCTTGCTTCATTGGAAATTTAAATAATAAATTTATGATAATGTTTGCAGTTTGCATAACTTATTTCAATTAACATCTAAGAAAGCACTTCGACCTTCCCCCTCTCAGCGCCTTCGCTCAACAAGTTGCCCCGTGCAACAGTCTCTCAACAAGTGGTGCAGGTCCGCCAAGTTTCTCTTAATTATGCACGAAAACAGGAGGAAGCTTCCGTCGGGTGTCCCTGTCTGTCCTCTTGGCATCCCTCATAATGGAACAGTTTTGTGCATCCCGTTGGATGCAACAGTGAGCAAATAAATTGTGGAAAATGTGGAAACAGAGTTGTTATTTATGTACAAAACTGCGGCAGCTTGACTAACTTTATGCCCTTGTAGAGGAATGACTTATACACAATACTTGAAGAAATACTTGAAAGAACCGCTCTACAAAGACTCGTACATAGTAGCTTAGTAGGCAGATGAACTCTGCAAAATAGATCTTATCAGTTGCTTAAACTATATAACGATTCTAACGGGACTATCAACCATAAAGTGCCTGCAAAGCTAAGGGTAAATTGAATAGTCTGAAATCTGCAAATCTATTACATTGTATAAATATCTGCTGACACGAACAAATTTCGACTGCGGACATACTCGTACAATACACAGCGCAGGCCTGCCCCACGCCCCTTGGGGGCTGCAGTCGCCAGTGTGCCAGTTGAATCGTTAGTTTTCTTAGAATTTACTTCAAGCCAAAACTGGCACACACACACACAGAGATACACGTACATGTATGCAAAATGCAGTTTTTGTGGGGGAAGTAGGCGAAGCCTGATGCACAATTTACATACTGAACTCTGCAAAATTTATTATTTTATTCGGAGTCTGTCCGATGGCAGCATTAGATATGTTGGAAAATTCCCCAGTGATCTGTCCCAGTACTAAGTGCGTTCTTCATGATTTTCCTGCAAATGGAAATGCCTTCATATATCCTCGATTTGTCGTGCAGGCACATAAACAAATACAATTACATATCAAATAAGTTTTCATTACTTTTCATACTTTAACATGTCTTTAGCTTCGACATTCCTTTCGACAAGTTTTTCGCCAATTTTCAAGAAATTTTCTTGCCCATTTGCTGCGTTCGCTCGCACGTAGTTTGTCCATAAAATGTTAGTCAATATAATTTGGGCATTTATTTTCGAAATTTATTTTACATATTTATGTCTGGGCACGTACCTTCTGTCTGCCTGTCGGTTATTTTAAGCTCTCGAATATATATTCATGCGATCTCCGACAGTTTTTTCATTAAAGCTTGACAGCAGCAGACACGGAATTCTTGGCAATATGCAAATTTTGAGAAAGTTGCCATGTCTGCTTATTGACTTTTTTTTTTTTTTTTTTTGTACTTAAATTTTGACTATATAGAATCGATGCTCATATACCATATATATATATATATGGGTGTATGGCACCCTTACATTATCGGTGCAGCAACAGTTGGTTGTCTTCGTGTATGTGATGTAAGTTTGTATATGAGTGTGAATATATATTCATGTGGCACACCTCGCCAGAGGGCTGTGTACGCGTATGTAAATAAGCAGAAAATCGAATTTCTTCAAGCTACGTGCGTGGATTCCTTCCTTCGCTGCTGTTGCTCCTGTTGTCAGTTGGTCTTAAAATTTGCTTACCGTTCACTTCAAGTTTTCCAATCAGCGCCTGAGGCAATTGCCGGAGCAGGTGGTTGTCAGTGAGGCAATTGCTGCAACTGCTCTTTTGATCTGCTTAGCATTTATTTGCTCCGACAGCAAAGCTCAAAGCGATATCAACCTATAAAATTGGCGACTTGGGAGTCGTTTTCGGGTACGATATAACTTTAAGAATAAAATATGAACAGTTTAAATCTATGTGGAGGAATTCAAATATTTCTATATGATTAAAAGTTTGATTGCTTTAAAGTTGTATACTCCTTAAAAATATAATATATTATATATTAGAACTGAAACAAAACAGTCACTTTCCCTCTGCCACTCCCTTTTCTTTATCCTCTACTACTTCTTGGTACTTAATAACCGTCAGGTTTATTATAATGTCATCTGACGTCATATGGCATCGTGTGTGGAGTACAGAAGTGGGTCGCATAGCAGGCCACTTTGACAACAACACGTTGCGTACACATTCAATTAATCAAAGAGGGTGGGAGAAAAAATTCAATTATTTATGCTCATACGTCACGTTAACCCGCGACTGTCGCATAACCGCAACTGACACGGCTGGAAAACTCGCGGTGCCAGCTGCGCGCTGGAAACACATAAGCGGAAAATGTACTTGTAATTTTGCGCACTGCGAGAAACAGAGCTCTGGCAGCTGACACATGAGCTGCGAAATTAATCCATGACACATTAAAATGTTTCAAGTGTCGATTATCATAATATTTTAATTGTTCAACTGAAGTCTGTGGGGTATTTAAAATGTATTAAGGTAAATATTTGCAGACCTATTTGCGGGTGGAACAGTTTTGTTTCTTATTTTTACTGTTTTGAAAAACATGAAAAGCATTAAAAGTCAATTACTAAGCTTAAACTGCTTGTAAGAGAAAATTGTTAACAATAATATATTTTATTATAAATTAATTTATTTATTGTGTAAATTTGAGATGCAAAAACTAGTCAGATATTAAGAATAACTGAATGAGACTGGAATATCTACCAAAAGTAAACAATACCAGAAAGTAAGGCTACCTTCACCATGCCAAAGGTTCTATACCCTTGCAGGTTCTCTTATTCCCGACTATACCAATATTTGTTATATATAATGGTGCAGAATTGAATGTGTTTATTCAATATTGTGTTTCACTCTGATCGACACTGATAAGTTATGATATTTTTAAAATCAAAACTGGTTTTCATACAAAAAACTTAATATCGTACTATTGTTCCTATGGCAGGCATATGTTATAGTGGTCCGATTTTGATGCAATTTTATATGCATAATATGTATATAGAAAAAGTCAGATATTGTGAATTTGGTTACAATATCATAACAAATAACAAGAATCGGCCGATAGTTTGTATGGCAGCTGTACGATATATCGTTCCAATCTGGCTCATTCCGACTTATTTACAGCGTGCAGCAATAAGATGCATGTATGCCAAGTTTCATTAAGTTAGCTACAAAACTGAGAGACTAGTTTGCGTTGCAACAGGCGAACGGACGGACTCACGGATACCCGGACAGACGGACAAATCTAGTTCGATTCCTCTGTTGATGCTAATACAGAATATATATACTTTACGTTTGGGAGATGTCTGCTAAGGTGCGTTACACACTCTTGGCCAAAATTAATATACCCACTGCAAGGGTATTATAAAGTAGATTAAATAAATGACATGCCATATCTGATTGATCAGGTTTAACATATTACAGGAACTCCTTATGTATAGATTGAAGCCACAAATATATAAGAGAATAAACTTGTTTTTAAGAACCGAGTGAATTAGAGTTGTGCGTGAAGTGCGAGCTGCGTCAAGAGGGAGCTTTGAAATTTATTAAATTTCACACCTTGCACTTGGTAAACAAAAGCGTAATAAATATTCCATTAAATTCCCTAATGCAATTGCACAAACAGCAGCCACAATGCGGACGGCAAACAGCTTTGCAGGCGAACGAGCGAGTGAAATTGCCCGTTCAAGGAGGGCGCGCATACACATACATCTGGCAGGCACTGTGCACTGTGCTCTATGCTCTGTCTCTGTGTGTGTGTGTATGTGTGTGTAGCATATCTGACCTGCTGGGCTGCCCAAGGCGGTACCTTGTTTGCCTCTCGGGCGATGATAGTCACGATTTATGGCCGCCTTGCAGCGGACAGTTATTTATTTTTTGTTTGTCCATCGCGCCAAGTGGACCAGAAGGAAAGGAATCGCAACTGTAGCTATACTTCTTAAAGTGCCAACGGTTAATTGAAGAACTATTACTAACATTTCCTTGCTCCAACTGTACTTAGGTTAATTTTGTAGAATTCTCGGAAATCAAAACCTTCTTCACTCTGCTTCAACACTTGATAAATGTCAAGTTGCTTTTTCGCTTTTGGTTTCAGCTCAAGGGACCCGCAGCTGGTGTCCCCATCGTATCTTGTCATTGATATCTTCCCACTTCATCCTACAGGTTGTTCGTCTCTCTTCGGAAATGTTGTTTTCTATTTGTGGTTCCGTCACCATCTGCCAGCAGTTTGTGTCCTTGGCCAACAGCTGCCTCAAAAAGAACGCCATCAGCAATTCGCCATTTCCTTAGCTCTGATTTATTGATATTGACAACAACGTCCGGAAGGAATGCCACCCTATCGCTAGCCCATTTCTTCTAAATTACCCTACATTAATTTCCAACTTAAAGTTTGCCTAACGATTGTGCTTTTGCCATATTCAGGAATGCACTCAATATCATCTTGAAGTGAGCGAGTTTCGTTTGCACTTTTTTCGACTCTTTGCTCTCAAATAACTGAGGTTTTTCCGAGGAAAACAGACAAGAATGCAATTAAATAACTGACTTATATTAAACAAATCAATTTCAAAGCTAAAAATACATATATAACTGCAGCTGAGCTGCATTTGCAATGAAATTGTTTATCTGTTGCAAATGAAGTTTTAATTGATATTGCAGGCGTTACCTTTGCCGAGCATTTGTTTTATTGTTTTTCTACGAATTCAGCTCAATAAACCAAACGTCCAATTAAATGGGATATTCGGGAAATTCGCTGGAATTTGCTGTTGCAGTTGCTTGAGCAGCAGCAGCTACTAACAAGCCAAACTGGCCGCAAAATACAGTCAGCTTTGCTTCGCCTTGGGCAAAGGCTTTATTAAGCACCTGTTATTAAAAATACTTGCAATAGCAAACAGAGAAAGAAATGTTGCAGTAAATAAAATAAAGAAAAAAAAAAGAATGAAAACAAGAACACGATAAACTGTGTTTAATTTTCTACTCAACTACCTGGGTCATGTTTCCGTGCTTGTTTTGCCGGCTAAATCTTTGGGGAATGCCGCGAATGGAAGCTTACGGAAATCCGCTTATAGCAGCGAGAATGCCGAACAAAGAAAGCAACGGTAAAAAAAGACCTCGGGGTCTATAGAAAATATTAAATACTTAAAACAAATTAAATAGTGCTTAGGGAATGAGCCCCGGATTATGTAGAACGGAAGCCGCCGCACAACGACTTTACGGCTTTTTCAAAGTCGTTCCGCCATTTTGTTTATTTATGAACATTCTCTATATTTTTCAATGTGAACCGTTTGTTTGCTGAACAACCAGGAACGTGTATTATGAAGGGAGTCTGAAGATCTGGCAACCCTCTGAATTTGCCATTCACACTTATTTAAATAATCACTTTAAATAGATATTAATCTGATTTATTTATCGATATTCTTTTAACTATCGGTAAATCCTTTTCTTATTTAACATTAAAAACTTAATCAAAATAAATATTAAGAATTAAATACCATTGTGTATTATTAATCCGTATAGTTTTGGATTTATTTTGAATAGTTTTACACACATTTCAAACTGAGAGTATCAAATAACGGATCAGAATTATGCTGCTCTTGACTGATCTCGTTCTATTGTAAATGAGCTAATTAGTTCTGGAAGTTGTTATAATCCCACTTAATATCAATCATCATCACTTAAAGATATCAATCAATCAATTTTCTCAAGTCTCAAGGTCGTTCCATTGGATAAGACAGTACGAAGCTAAGGAGAATTGCCACTAAAGACAAACACAATGCGAGATAAGGGCAACTTTAATACAAGATTTGCACACACAAGGCTGTGTTCAGTTCCTTCAGATATAACACACGAATACACATATAACACAGTCATGCATAGTTGGAGGCAGACGGCATTGGCTTCATTATGAGGTTCCCAGTGGAAATTGGCCCAGTTGTTGTAGCCTGCTTTGCCAAGGGCATCACATATCGGTTTCATCATCAAATTAGTCCTAATCTCTGGATTTGTTTGCAACAAATTAATTAGTTTGGCACTTGGTACAAGCACCCTCTGGATAAGCGAGTAAAGATGCCCAAACTTTGCTCTTGGCATGTTGAACTTGCTACAGACATACTTAAATATTATCGAACATAGCGTTGAGTCTGTCGAACTCATTGGAGAACTGCAACATCAACAGCGATTGCAATAAAAAAATAAAAAAATCGTTTGCTGCGAATTTCACCTGCAGCAATTCGCTTCAGCTGAGATTATCCTTGTAAAAGACTCTCTCACTCTGCACTTCGCTTTGATTCGCACCCATATACCAAATATCCATTAAAAATTAAGTACACATGCTATCAATAAATATTGATGCATTCAAGTGTTTTAATTTCGTTTTTATTCCTTCTCACTCACTGTAATCGGCACGAAGAAGAGGAGTCGATTTCCCCCTGGCGAGGTAATATTGATTTACATCGACACGAGTACAAGATTAACTGTCCCCAGGCTTCTGTTGCCTCAGCTCCTCTGTGTCTCGATGCAGTTAAGGACTGGGTATGATAAATCATAGGTTCTTTCAATTTAAGTGCAATTTATGTGCACTGAAAACGAAGAACTGCACTGAACATTACCTGAGTAATCGAAACTCCCTTTAACTGGATTCGTTCCTCAAACGTTCTCCTAAAAATCAAATTATATAAAAGTGATTGTTCTCTTTAGTTTAAATTTAAAAGTACGTATTTTCTATCGACTGTGACCTATTCAAATTCCAATCATGTGAGTGGAGATAATCTTACTTAAATTAAGGAAAGAGGTCAAATAGGTCAAATAGGTCTTACTGAGTACATTTGGTCCCTTGCACGATTCGTTGGGCAAGAAGAATATTCACAAATTTGACACTCTTGTGACTTTTCTGCAATGAACTGTTCACACTTTTATGCTTCAGAGAGCACACAAAATCAATCAATTATGCTGACCGAATTCCAAGAACGTTGTCTATTAGGGCACAGAAATATGTTAGCCAAGTCAATTTGTTAAGAATTCTTCATCACATTTGCAGATAATAAACTAAAGACTAGAATCAGTTGTATTTCAACAAATGCTTGATTCTACTGCAATTAAATTACTTTTATTTCAAAGAAGTTTTCTCAAAAATTGCCAATTAAAAATGCTGCAAAGTTTAAGCTCGAGGATAAAAGCATTTAACACCCTCAAACAGCCGTCGGGCAATGCTTCAATTGATAATTTTCCCACTAAAAGTTTGTTCTGACCAAAGGAAAAAAGAAAAACCGAAGGATTTCAATTAACAGCCCAAGTTACAGAAATGAAATTCATGATAAGAATAAATCGAAATTCTGCCAAAGTACAAAATAAAAATTGTACAAAAGAAAGAGAGAACAAGAGAACGAGCAGTAGGCAGTATTTGCTCAAAAGGGAAAAGGAAGTGAAAACTTGTGGGTAATGGGAATATTAAATTTGGTTCTTAAGCGTTTTTCTTTACTTTAAGGTACTTCCGGTTGTCTTTATGACCAAAATTGATGGATAAGCTCACATATGTATCTTCTGTGTGTGCGGGTGTGTGTGTGGGTGAGTGTGTATTTGTGGGTGTGTGTAAGTGCGTTCGAATGAAAGTCAAGCCGAGTTGAAAGTTTCACCAAAGTTAAATGTTTCCTTTCTGGCAACAAATTGCTTTAAATTACTGCTGAAAGTTTATAAGTGCCCTCATAAAAGTTGCACAAGCTAACCGAAAGTTGAGAGCACCTAGCATTTTTCTAGCATTTTTTGGTCTGCTTGCCAGCGTATGTTACTCATACGCCATGTGCTGCTACACGAGCAATGACATTTAATGCTGGGAAAACGCACCCTTTATTTAATAGCTGACTTTAGCTTTAATTTTGCTTAAGAGTAAATGGCTGAGATATTGCAAATTAATGCTTGAGATAATTTAAATAATTTTATAAACATTTACAAATCACATTTGACTTTGGCTTTCATATACTGCAGTCATTCTTCAGTCTGAAGTCGGGCTATTTGTGTCAACATTTTCAATTAGCACCACAAGTGGCGACAGCCGGTAATATTGGCTAATAATAGGCTGACAAATGACAGACATTTGCAAGACAAGTGAGACGCATAAGAGACGCACAAAAGGGCACGCGTCTGCGAAGACGACGACGTCTTATTCGGGTGCGTGACTTTGTATAGACGCAGGTAATTCATTCGCGACGCCTGTGTAAATAATGTCACATACTTGTGCCCACACACACACACACACACACACACATACGCACACTCGCAGAGCCATAAACAAGGGCACAAACAGAAGTGCCAACTGGCATAACTTGGCTAAAGTGTCGCGCAATTTGTTTCCCACCTCTCGACGGCTCTGACAAATGGGGTGATAAATAGGCCTCGACTTGAGTCGGGGTGTTTAAGTGCCTTTCAATGTCAAGGACAAACAAGAATTCGCACTAAAAGCTCTCTCTTGTACCCGCTTGACTGAGTGTGAATTAATTGGCATTCGGAAACGTTGTAAAACTCTCGACAATCAAATGAATCCCCTCACCTCCTCCTCTCGCTCGTCAACAGCGATTTTAATTTTAAATATCCTTTCAAACTCAAAAGACGTGTCACAATGAACAGTTTGTGCCCCCTTTCCCTGCCAAAAATCCATCATGTTTTTAATCCTTTTTTTTTGCAGATTTGTTGAGGGCATTAATTTCAGTCCAAGGTATGCTAAGGGAGGTGATTAAATCCTGTCTTTATCCCTACTCTGAACCGGAACGAGGTAGTCAAGTCTGCTTGATATTTTACTAGGTTTAAGGGGGGGATTATAAACTGCACTTTTGTTGGACTGTCATAAGTAGAAATGAAACCCAAATAGTTTTCATATTTCCGTTTCTATGCGAGTCGTTAATTTGCACGTTCTTCCGCAAAATATGTTTATGAGTTTGTTCCGGTAATTTTTGTTTGCAATATGCGTTATTAATATCTCTACGGAGCTGCCTAGGCAAAGTTCTGCGTGTGTGTGTGTGTGTGTGTGTGTGTGTGGGTGTGAATGGGAAATTAAATTACCTTTTCGCTACTTTGTAGTGAAGGCCGTCGCCTCGAGCGAGCGCATTTCGTTTATGACTATTTTATGTGGAATGCAAAATCCTCCTCGCAGTTAGTGCCTGGCAAATTATAATATATGTGCGCCAACATTGTAGAGCATTTTCATTCTGAGAACTGAGATGTGCGAGTATTCAAAGTGGGCGCATGTGACACTGTTTTAATTCATATTTCCTCTTTCACTCTTTCAAATCTAGTTTGGCATGCGGCTAAGCCCGTGCCCATCATCAGTAAGCCATTCAGGAATGCTCAAATACCCATCTGCACCTTCTGTTTCTGTTCTGTACACATTTGCATAATTTTACAACTGTTCTGTTAATTTTTTTTTCTACCCAAGGAAGGAAACTATCTGAAAAATATCAACAGCTGCCACACGAAAGTTTTTCCTCTCAACGAAGTGAAACCCTTTCACTCAAGTTGCACATCTGTTGACGTGTCTGAAAATGGTTTTAGCCCAGTCGAGTTGCCTTGCTACAACGTTGCACAAGCTTTCAACACACACATACATATTTTCGGAGGTGTTAAAGTTTTGAGAAAAAGCAACAAATTCGATGCGTGTCTTGGCGCGTTTTAATAAGCCTTTGGTGCAACATGAAAACTTGCAACATTTTGCAACGACAAGTAGAACTTTTATAATTAGCTCGAGGCAAAAGTTTTGCCTAAGAATACTGTCAATTAATCTAATTAGAAGCTAATTCTGATGTGCATTAAATTCACTTTAAGTCTATTATCGCATGCGATAAAGTGTTTTCACAAGAATCTTATGATCGATAACTCAAACCAACCACACAGGTTCATTAACCAGTTCAACGGGGAATGGGGGGTGGGAGGTCGCCTTTTAATTGATTCAGTTACAAATTAATCAGTTGAATGAACTATTCCAATAATAAACGTTTTCCACAGTGGATTCAATTAGGCAGCAGGCAAAAACAAGAAGCTCGTGCGATGCCAGGAGGAGGAGCATGCAACGCGCCGTGTAACTGGACTCGCATTGCAATGTCGCATTGCAATTGAATTAATTAAATTTCAACTGCCCCCCCCCCCCTTTCCCCGGTGTCCCCCTTGCGATCAACATGCAAATTTATTGGTTTCGACTGTTGCTCCACGAACTGCAATAAAAATGCTCTTTTAAATTGCCAGTGCGATTAATTGCTTGAGAAAACCCTATAAAATTCGACTAACGAAGCGCCATACACGGCGCACAATTGATGAACAAATTTATGCACTGCACACTGCACACTGCACAAAAAAAGATGAGCTTAATTAACGAAATGCAGTAATCTCTAAAGAGAGGTCCCTCGATTGCAAGTTGGGTAAACAGGAGAATAAAGAACTTTTGCTTTACAGAATTGCACTTGATTTAATTGATTGAATAAATTTCTTTTAATTTGCTCACTGATTGTATTATTTATCTAAGCCATTGACCATCTAGAGGTCAGTTTAAATGCACAACAAGTATTCAATTGAACTTCAGCAGGTGTGACCAAATGACAACTTGATGCAACACTCTCGATTCGGTTGCGGTTTGTATCAGATGTGTCTCAAAAGGACATTTAAAAATAATTGCTGCACAAATTGGAATTGCATGCAAACGACTCCAAATCAATTGAGATAATAAGCGAACAAGAACCTCAATAGAAAATAAAGCAACTTACTTATAGTACTTACTACTTTACTTTCATGTTGTGCCATCGAGAGCTCATTTCCATGTGGAGAAGTATTATTTGTGTAGGTCCCGCTAATGGGGGCTTTCATTCAATAACATAACAACAAGTCAGTCTCTCTATTTATTTGCCATTTAGTTGGGAAACAGGAAAACAATTTCCTTGGCAACCGGAACAAACAAACTTTCTAAGCTCATTGTTCAATTTTAATTAAACTCGCGGCAAAATATCACTCTAATGTGGTTAGGTTTACAGTTCGTATGTGGGCTTTGCTTTTATTTATGGAACATAACTTGTAGTTGGTTTGGATTCCGTGTTAATTGCGTGTTCCGCCGTAATGTAAATTCGGGTTAGAACTTCATTGCGGTTTCAGCGGAGCGTAATTAAAATGTTTATTCCACAATAGCTCAGTATGTCTTTGTTATTACGAATGCAAAGTTCATTAAACTCGAATGGAGTGATTAGTCAGCAGTTACGTTGGGGTTTCGGTTACATATCGGCAAGTCTCCTGTTTTAATATTTCATATTCACGTTTAATTTAACCCACATAGCTGGGGAAGCAGTTTGCTCGTATTGTGTCGAAAGGGTAAGGCAGCACAATGGGGACATGTGCACTTAAAACTGGAACCTAACAGCCGAAAGCCTCAGCCTGAGCCGTGCCATGATTTTTGAAGCATGAAAGCGAAATCTGGGACATTGAGTTGGACTTTGACATTGCCGTGGCCATCCAAGTGGGATCAACTTTCGGGCAGCTTATAATCTCCCCCCACACACACACGCACACACACACATGTTTGCATTTAATCCACTTTTATTGCAGCCCTGGGGTCTGAGGACTGTGGGCAACCCGTTACGAAGTGCCTGGTACCCTTGGTTATTATGCTGATTGTGTTGACACACACAAAGTTGGGTTGTTAGGGGTCGCTTGCTGTGTTGTTGTTGTTGTTGTTGTTCGAGCTGATTTCGTAATATTTAGCAGGCTCTCAGGTCGTTTTTACCTTGACCAATGTGGGCACAACTCTGGCCCATGCATGCTAAGCCGAATGCATAAAAATTCAATTTGATTTGTAAATAAATCAAGTTTGGCTTAGTTTGACCTGCACGTGCCTTCGAGTCATGATTCACATTCGCATGAACTACACGTTTGTGCCGAACAAATTCAAATCAATTTCATTTTTCGGGGCACGGGGGGGAGGGGGCGATGGCAAAGTTGAAGAAACTCGTTTGAATTGATTACCTCAACACGGTTGGGACTCCTGAAGTTCCTCCTGAAAGTACTTCAAACTCAGCCAACAGCTGTCAATGTGTTGGCCACATTTTAATTTATTCAACGCCTCGTCTGCGATACTCGAAAGGTCCAACTTTGAGCTGAGCTCAACTCAACTCAACTATATATTTTGACAGACGTTTGCAACTGTCGAAGAATATTTTTGGGGCTAAAAGGTTCTTGAAATCATTTTGGGCCCAATGATAAATGAACTTTTGCTTATTGTTGTCAAAAGTGAAGTAAAACAAATTTCAAGGGTCTCTCGTCAAACTTCACACGCTCCACATTTTCCCTTTGTTGTTTGTCATTGCACACGCCACATTTCTGACAGCCCCTCGAACATGTTTCCATTGTAATGGGCATGCAAGTTTGTGCCTTAATTTCACAGCATGACGGGTCAAAAGAAGCTGAAGGATCTGCCGAAGGTATTCGGTTATTGGTCAATTTGTTGCTGCTTAGAAATGTATTCCCTTTCAACCCTTTAGGGGTGGCCCAATGCTAGTTTAATGTATACGAAAATTAGATTTATTTGGAGAGTATTGTAAATGGAAGTGGAATGTATAATTGGGCAGTTTTATTGGCCAAGGCAGATCGACTTATGAAGCAAATCTATATTCGATTTTATTGCCACTTTTATGATTTAATTTTGGCATACATTTTTCTGCTGTCGTCGGGCAACCCTTTCGCTGTGCATATGATTATTTTAATATTCCGCCAAGCAAGCCAATTTTATAGCTCGTAAAAAAATGGATCTAAAACTTGCGTTGGCTTTTAATGGCCAATAAATGTGTGTGGAATACTTCTGCATTCATCACCATGTGCAGAATCAGCAAGCAGAGAATTCTAATGTTACAAACATAATAATAATAGTAATAAAAGGAATAATAGTAGTATTATATCCTTACCAAGGTGAGCATCGTAAAAGAACTTTAAACATCTCTAAGAACATGCTTACATGTTTACCGACTTAAGGGGTAGCTGTGCCTACCCTATTTGTACAATTTGCTGCTCGGGGCTATTAGTTTGGCTGAAGTATGCGCAGGAGTCCTTCGACCCCTGTGGCTTCTTAAGACTTGACATTAATTACATTAAACAAACTTGTAATGTTGCGTTAGTCCTTTTTAACCCTTTTCGTGGGCACGCACCTCGTGTCACCCGCACTTCATGGTCGGGCATATTAACGCCTAGTGGGGATTTGCATAATTAAAATGGCCGCACGGCAACTAAAACATTTCAGCCCCTTGACATGGGGGGAAATATATTTTCCAACTCTGTTTACCCTAAGGCCGCATTTTCACGCACTAAAGCCAGATTTATTTATATGTATGTATGCTATGTATGTGTATGTGTATGTGTCTGCAGGTATCATGGCTGTGCCCCGTTTCCTGTTGATTTCGATTATAAATTTGCAATACGTCGGCAGCATCGCGGGCAAGTGCGCTCCGTAATTTGAATTCAGTTTGATTTGGCAATAATTTGACATGGCAACATTACAATGCAATTGCTTTATTCGATGAATTTCAAATGCATTCGATGCACTTCCATTTGCAGAAAATTATGCAAATGAATTTGGGCATCCGACTTGATTGCTTAAGTTTTCAATGTAATTTTAGAAAAGGGAGAGCTAGATATAGGGCTTTGTTTGAATGGAGAAAAACTGCAGACGTGAGCTGAGAAGTCTGGATTCAATTTCGAATTTTAATTAGAAGGGGCTTGCCAGGCTCAACTTACTACGGCTAGAATAACGAGGGAGAAAGGGTACCTTCGGCATGTCGAAGGTTCTATACTCTTGCAGGTTCCTATATCCTACGATCGTTCATATACTATTGATATATAATAGTGCATATTATTATTATACTATTGTTATTTATAACTATGATTGGCACTGATAAATTAAGATATTTTAAAATGAAAAGTAGTTTTCATACAAAAAATTTAATATCGGACTATTGTTCCTATGGCAGGCATATGTTATAGTGGTCCGATTTTGATGAAATTTTATATGTACATTATGTATATAGAAAAAGTTCGATGTAGTAAATTTGGTTGTAATATCTTAACAAATAACAAAAATCGGCCGATAGTTTGTATGGCAGCTATACGATATATCGTTCCAATCTTGCTCATTCCGACTTATTTACAGCGTGCAGCAATAAGAAGCATGTGTGCCAAGTTTCATTGAGATAGCTCCAAAACTGAGAGACTAGTTTGCGTTGCAACCGACGGACAGACGGACATACGAACAGACGGACACACGGACAGACGGAAACACAGAGAGATAGACAGAGCTAGTTCGATTCCCCTGCTGATGCTGTTTCAGAATATATATACCTTACGTTTCGGAGATGTCTCCTAAGGTGCGTTGCAAAGTCCTGGCCAAAGTCAATATACCCTCAGTAAGGGTATCAAAATCAAGTTCTCACATTGCCCAAATCCTTTCACATATACATCGCCTGGTAGTTGTATTTCTAACCTGTCGGAAATGCTAAACAGATCGAAACGCCCTTTCCTCATATTCATAGAAAATACATACATACATATTTTACTTTCTGCACGCACAGACAGAAACATGACGTATACGACCCGTATACGACCCGCATACGCTGCCGCCCACAACTCCGACTGGCAAGAGCACTGGCGTTATTAGCATATTCCCGACATGCTGTGCTACTTAATGATGCAGAAATGCCAAGGAAAAAAAGTCGAGAGTGAAGACCAGATCCAGAATCTGTGCCAGTTTTAGCCATTGATTATGCATATGTCGCGCATCCGACTGGGGAAGCACACACATAACACATAACACACAGCGGGCCACTGAGCTTGGCTTAGTCGGGAGTTTTTCTTATCGTTTGCTTGTATCGTGACGCTGCGCTTTCGCATTGGCTTTATCTGATTTACTTGACGGATGTATGTATGTGAGCATATTCCGGTTATATTGAGTAATTTATTCATGTCAGAAACGTGCGCAGATACACGAAGTGCCAAACACAAGCCAAAACTAAGGCGGCCACTCCGCTGTTGTTTTTGCACACTTATTTCCAAATTGACTGTGTGTGTGTGTGGGGGTGTGGGAATAGTTTTTAGCTCACACACTCTTATGCTCGCAGAGCGATAAGCAAGTGGAAGGATGAGCAAGGAATTCCCCAATCACGTTCAGCTTGATTCAGCTTTGCAAACTCCTCTGACAGTCGAACACAGATGGCAGAGCGGAAGGAGATTAATCAGATATTTGATTTGCGTCGACTGTTTGCAATTTGATTACGCGCCAATCAAACATTGCGTGTTTTCATTTTCCGCAAATCACAAATGATTAGTTTTGATTCCGAGCTAATTAAACGATGACTGTTCCCCGCCAAAAAGTCAAACTAATTTGCGCGCTTTGGGTAAATAAAATACGAGTGATCAGATCAGTTATGCGAATCAACTGATACTCTCTTTCATTTAGAAAGTATATCTCAAATATGAACTTTGCTTTGCTTTTACTTTCATCTTTATTAACTGCTCTTTGCTTTAGCTTTCGCTGTACGCAGCAGTGTACAGCAATGTAAAGTCAATATGGCGACTTCCTTTTGTTGTCTTAATCCCATAAACCAATTTGGTATTATCAATTTAATAAATCCCTTTGTGGAGTGCATCGGATATTTATGAGGAAAGTTTTCGCTCTGTTTGCACGCATGTACAGTGAGTATTGTCTATGGCAGACAGTGAAGTATTTAGCATTATTGAAGAATAGAAGGACACACAAGTTGAGTGCTCACTGTGGCGAAGATGAATGAAGCAACGAGTAGCCGTGGGAGAATCAATATTTACGAGGCTTGTAAATCAATTGAGCGGGCAACGTACCGTTAATCCTTAGTTATTAAAACACTTTTGCTATAGTTTAAACTAAACTAATTAAGTTCTTCGAAAGTGCTGTAAACAGTCAACAACAGAGAGATGAATATCTTTCTTGAAAGTAGAGAAAAATGTATTTATTGAAAGGTATAATGAAGTAATAATAATAATAAAGTATTTTCATATTCATGCTATATGAGAAGGCTCTATTACTAACCACTCATATCGTTACTGCTTGCCTTATTCCTGCTTCCTTTATTTGATAGATGCATAAGTCGCACCTGGTATTCAACCAACTAAATCTCAAATACTCAGCGTACACCAGTGATGTTTGCAAATAATACTTATTCCTCGAGATGTGCATCCATTACTTCCAGTCTTTTTATAGTACATTTATCTAAGCTGACTTATCTTACGACCCTGCGGATAAACAAACACACACGAAGCCATTTCTGAGCTTGCAGCTGATGCTGTGCGTCCCTTAGATTGAAGAGCACAAGCTCAAGCACAGCGGGCATTCTAGAATTCTCATTCATTTCACTAACAGAAAGAATAAGCGAATTCTAGAGATTTAAACAAATGTATATATATATATATACTTATCATATGCAATCCGTATTTATTTATTTATTTAACGTAAGACAGTTGACTTGAAATTAAAATTAGTTTATATTTTTTTTTTTTTTTTTTTTTTTTTTAAGTGACATCATCCGTACATCATAAAATTGTATCTTGTACGGATGATGTTCACTTAATAATAATAAAAAAAAAAAAGAATAAATAAATAAACTAATTTTAATTTCAAGTCGACTGTCTTAGTTGACGTTAAATAAATAAACAGGGTGGAGAAATATTCTTAAGAATTACCAAACACTATATCAAAATAAGTGAAATATGAACAAAAATTAGTTTATATTTTTTAAATTAAAATTAGAAATAAATAAAATTAAAAACAAATAAAATTATATAAGTTTAAGACTTAGATTTTAAAATTAAATTAAGTAAAAATAAAAAATTTTAAATTAATTAAAAATATGTATTTTTAACTTTAAAAATATAAAACAAGAATTGCCGATCCAACATTTGCTGCAAATGATTGGGGAAAACCCAGTAAAACCCAATCAGATCGGTACTACAGTTTAATAAATGGATTGTGTCTCCCAATTAGAGAATCGGAACCCTCTACTCGTGCCTGATTGCCGGCTGCAGAGACAACATTTGTTCAGCCGGGTCAGTCTGTCTGGCCTTAGTCGAGGAGTCGAGGAGGATTTGCTTGGGGCTGGATTTATGTGGAACATTTTGTTGCTAAACCATTTAACAGCTGCTTTCGCGTCCTGGCCATTGTCTCGCCTGTCGCTGGACGAGGCGCAAACGAATCGCTGTAAACACTTGGGGCGACATTTCACTGTTGTTCCAAGTGATTTCTGTTGGTTTGCCTTAAGTTTTACTACTCAGAGCTGGCTGACTCCGCCCATTTGGCTCGGGGCACGCAGACAATGGTTAAACGTTCCGCTTTGTCCTGTGCCAGTCCCTGTCTCTGTCTCTGTCCCTGTCTCTTTTGTGTCTCAGCTTTCGCGACGTGGCTGCAATTCTTAATTCATCTGTTGCAAAGTGGCAGCGAGCATCGTTTCAGGCTCTAGACGGTGTCACTGACGCAGCCTGGCAAACTTAACTGGGCGTGTCTGCCAACCAAACACTTGCTTGATTTTTTACTCCACCAAAGTAGCCTTAATAATTATAGAGTATTCTATTCGAATTTACTTTACACATTCAAATTCCTTCTTTTCTCTTTTCTCTTGCCTCAATTCTGTCGCTTGACTCAGTTCTCTACACATTTCAAGAGTCATAGCCAGAAGCCCGAAAGCTTTCCAAAATTATTATAATGGTCATATTGTTTTCGTTGTCATCATCCTCGACGCGCACTTGAAAGCCAAACAGAGCAGAAACAATGCCAATGAGAAGTGCCAATTTGCGAAATAAAGAAAAATCGTTTTAATTTTGCCGAGGCTCTTCCTGCATTAACTTTGCTCCCATGTCAGCTTGCCAGGTTTTGAGGGCGTGTCCCTTCCTTAATGGGCGTCAATAAAAATGTCAGAGTGAAGCTTGACACAAGATAAAGTTATTAGGGATAAAGGTATAAAGGTATAAGTTATTGATGCCGTTATCAATCTCAAATTGGAAATTCGCAAGGGCAATTCTAAATCCCCCTCGGCCGTGAATAATGTCTGATTCAATTTGTATGCCAAGCGGAGGCTGTTCATGAATATAAATGAAGACAAGGGTTGATGTACGAATGAATGAGTTGAATAGGCACAGCATTGTTATATGGTTTGTCAATGTTCTTTCCACTCAATGTCTTGGAATCAGTGTGACCGTCATGCACATGCTGATTAACATATTCGGACTGAGCATAATGGGTGTTCCCTGGCGAACAAAAATGATGGCAGTAGAAAGTAATTGATATTGTGAGTGACTTGTTATCTGCATAAGAGACATGCAACATGTTCCCACGAGGCTTCCCCTATGGTGACCTATAATGACATGTGATAAGCAAAACTCATTTATTTCTTCGTCGTTATGCCGACAAGCTCAAAATGTTTGCCCAGTATCTCATGTCTCATTTTCAAGTTGCCTCGAGCATTTTGCTTAAGTGCACTTTGGTGTTATATGAAAATTGTTCGTTGGATGTTGCAAACGTCGCGAAACTGTCGAGTGGCAGTGAGGGAGGGGGGAGGCTGAGACTGCACATGGGATACATTTTGTAATTTTGCCGAAAATTAACTTTATTTCTTTTTTTTTTTTTACTTTTAAAAGCCCTTAGGTCGTTTGCATTATGTACGTATAAGTTATAAATTCATTAATGTGTCTTGTAATCAAATAATTCAGTTTATCTTGAGTAGCAGGTCTCTGCGTAGTTAGTTTGATTTCTTCAATTTCTTAGTGAATATATCGACCAGCAAGTAATAGCGATTGCTTACTTGGATCATGACCAACCAAAGGCTAAGGTATTCATTCTCATCAAGCTCGAGAGCAACACGACGATAGTCCTCTATATGCTGGAC
Organism: Zaprionus ornatus; assembly: GCA_018904035.1. Lineage (NCBI taxonomy): Eukaryota > Metazoa > Arthropoda > Insecta > Diptera > Drosophilidae > Zaprionus > Zaprionus ornatus. The sequence goes on along the minus strand of JAEIFZ010000002.1, from coordinate 12,215,673 downwards.
CACCTTTGAGATAATCTCAGCGCGAGAAAGAAAGTACTGCGAGATCTGATCAAGGAAAACAATAGCTTCCGTCTGCACAGCGTGGATTTTAGCTAGGGTCTTCTGCAAGGCTACACCATTCTCAATGGTCACAAGCCTAAAGGAAATCCATATTTTTAAAAGATTAGAGTCTTCGATAATGTTGATAATGTGTGGCTTAACCAAGTCAATCATCTCACAAAGCGCCTTGTTACAGGGTACTGTGCCGGTGATGGTCTTTTCTTTGACGATCGGAATATTGAGACCCTGATGTACCTTATTGAAAGTGTGACCATTGAACATGGAAGTTGCGAGCAGTTCAGTCAGTGCAATGATTTTCATAGTAAAAGCTCCTCTTTCGTGATCAGCGAGTGCTCGTACTCCTGTTCCCTGCAATTAATGTCTTTCGACATTGCTTATACACTCCCAACAACAACACACAAGGTCGCTGAATGCAAATTGAACAAATTTGCAAAGTAAATTGAAAATTTGTGAATGAAGTAACGTTTTTTCAACAATAGAACGAATTTAAATTGGGATAGTTCAGTGTAGCTCGTCAACAGGCAGCTCACTTTGATATTTTCCATTCCCAAGGCACTTATAAATATTCGAGCACATGCCATCTGCAGTATGGAGTAGCATACGCACCAGACTTGGGGACACACCAGCAACAGTTTTTGACAAAGTTTGCGAAGTCAGTTAATGCAGTTGGTGCAGCGGTTGCACTGCCTTTCTCCCCTCTCTCTGTAAACCAACTCTGTTCAAACAAAACTGAGACTGAGTCTGAGACCAAGAGCAGTGGAAACTTCGGTCAATTTCAGAAATATTTTCAAATTTTCCATGCTAATGAATGGTGTAAGCCCTTACTAACTGGCTTCGGAGAGTGCCAGATGCGTGTTGCGATGACTCTCTTGTATGTGGACGCACGAGGGGACACAGAGGGGAACAGAGGCACAGAGCAACGGTTGGTGGCAGCAGAGATTAGGAAAATTAATTGCATGTCGAACTTTCAGTGGCAGCCTTCGTTCAACATCGTTCAGCATGGTTCAACAAGGAGCTGAGAAGTTACGCATCCGACACTGACACTGACCATGACGTCAGCGGAAGGAGGGGGTAGGGGCAAGTGGGCTGCAGCTGTGGCAGCAAATTTCATACTTAATTTGGAAATTGAAAGCTTTTACCGTCCGTTGACCGCAGCCACATCGAGTCGAGCCCAGTGTCCGCCTAGTAAGACTGTCTTACATGGAGAGGGTAATGAAATAACGACTGCTCGGGGCTGCTCAGGCGACACATTTTAAGAAGAATTTAAAGAGTTGAATAGCAGCCCCAATCAACTATTTGTATGTTTGAAATACATATATGATGGCATCTAATAATTCCAGTAATACCTGACTGCAATCACCATAAAGCCGTATATCAATTTTTATGGATCCACCGTAAGCCAAAAATGACTTTTTGATTATGACTAAAGGTCCGGAAAGACCTGACACCGAAAGGCCGCCAAGAGAGGAAACTATTCTAAATGGTTGGAAATGCGCAAAACCGGAGGAAATAAATCATTTTGTTGCAACTGTTCGGGATTTGTTCGCTTAGTTTTCGTGGCGTGAAATAAATGTGAAAAAGAGCGTCAATAAAATATTTGAATGTGAAAAATCGATGGCAAAAGCAAAAGGATTATCGAGAAAGCACACACAAAGCAACGTAGATACGTATTTTGTTGTCATCAGACATGTTTTTGCCAGCATATATATTTATCCTTACTTAAACCTTTTCAATGTTTTCTTTTAGCACCTCTTACAGTATTCTTTATGTGCTTTAAACAATAAACAGACCATGCCTGACCCAATTTAACATCCTTGTAAGAGACAATAGACAATAGAATTGTGCCATTAAACACGTACAAAACGAAAGATACTAAAACTGGAATTCAATACGGAGTTAAACCCACACAGAACAATAAAAATTGAATTTTTATGGCATTTGGGCCAGGCAACCGCAAGAGCTATTAAATATTAATGATAAGGGAACAAGGACAAATAGCGAGATCCCATTTCAACGGAATCAAAGCAATTAAAGAAGCTTGTAAATCCCAAGACGATAGTAAAATTTTATTCAATTCAAGTGGCATCTTTAACTGGGTCACATTTTAAAATTTAAAACATGGCATAGGTTGATAGATAGAGCATTGGTAGTAGATATCTATATACACATAGTACTGCAGCTGTGTGGAATTTAAAGCACACTTATATATATTATATAAGATTCGATCAGATTTCGGCCTTACCTTATGTTTTTTACTTAGATATATATAACTAACTGTCAAAAGTGAATATAGGGTCTATAGTATTGGGCATAGGTGCCTTTGCCGTTAAATCAAGTGCCCAACTTATTATTGTATGCGTACGAAGGCAGGTCAATTCATACGCGATCGACCTTTTCCTTCGACAGGGTCACATAGGTGTATAGTAGATAGATAAATAGTTCTGAAGCTGTGAAATTTATAGCACACTGTTTATATATTCGATATGTAGTAATATAAATGATTAGCTCTAGTAAACTATATATTTTGTTCTTTACAAAGAAGTGCAAGACGGACTGTGAGTAATGAATAGGGTCTATAATATTGAGCATAGGTGCCTTCGCCATGAAATCAAGTGCCCAATTAATCTTTGTACGACTACAAAGTCATGTAAATTCAACCGGTATCGACCTTTTTCTAACTAAGCAAGTGAACAGGCATAATTATAAAATTATCTCGAGAATTTCCCATTGAATTGACTTGAAATTTATTAGTTGCAATCAAACCAATTATGAAAAGCTATTGTTTCGAGGCTGATGATCATTTTTCCAAGTTCGTTTTGGGCCTGATCATCATTTGCACCGTTTGCATGGTATAGCCGGGACCCAGCCATTCATCCCAATAGATGCCGTGCTCTGTGTTATCGTAATAGTCATCGTGCTTCGAGTACTGCCCGTTGAGATTGCTGAAAGGGAAAGAACAGCTGATAAGAAGCAAAACACGAACGAAAGCTTTTGCTTTTGCGTCAGTCCGTTGACAAACCTCTGTCCACAGTTTCTGTACCACCATCCGCCCAAACAAGTCTCGGCGCAGTTTCGGTCGCTCACGTCGTTGTCCCTGTCGTAGGTCGTGAACTTCTGATGCTCATTATCACGCATGGAGTCGCCCGCCGTGCCAGAGTACACTCCCAGTTCTCGCAGTGCATACGCCTCGTTTTCGCCAGCGACAACAATATTGTCGTAATGTGCGTACCCGATTTCATTGTTAAAGTCGGTTAGATGCACGTAGAGCTCGTGCGGCCTTGATGTAGTCATGCGATGCAGCTTGTCCAGGCCGATGAAAAATTCTCCACTGAGATTGCCGAAACCCTCTTTGTACTGCAGCCAGTTGCGATAGAACTTGACGCTGCCGTCGATGCGACGCTGCACGACAGTCCATCCGGGACCAGCCAGGCGGGAGTCGCAGAGAACCGGAAAGGCTTTTGCTTCGTCTACCTTTATTGGATGAATCGAATCAGATTCTAGAGATTCTCCAAATGGAACGCAGCTGTTGGCGTCGATCTCGGATCTCGCATTCGATGTTAGATCTTCGAGGTTCTTGAACCTTTCGCCAATATCCTTCGATGAAGTCTCTAACTGTTGAATAATCTCAGATTTTACTTTGACATCCTCCTGCAGTAGATAGATCTGTTTGGATTGCTCGTTGATGATTGTATCTTTGTCTTTCATTGTAGCGTCTAATTGCTCAATCAGCTCCGATTTAACTTTGACATCGTCCTGCAGAAGTTCAATCTGCTTGGATTGCTCGTTGATGATTGTCGTATAGGAGATAATCGTCTCGAGTCCCTCCTGTATCTGCTGTTCCTTCTGCTCCACTTTGATGGCATCTGAGGCTTCTTTTTCTTGCAGATTACTTATTTGCTCTGAATAGATCTTGTTAAGCACTTCGAAGGCCGTCATCTGCTCGCGGCACTTCAGCAACTCATCGTTTAACTGAGTCTTTAGGTCTTTTTTCCCCGCACTATTCTCCTTCATTATTGCTTCCTTGATCTTAGTTTTGTATAATGTTTGTAACTTTTCTATGTCATTGTAGGAGTTTTTTATCTGGTTTTGTATTCGAAATATTTCCAGTAAGTTTGCGTTCACAGCGTGAATACCGAATGCAACTAGTATAAAAAAAATGAATGATTTTGTCATTTCGGAAGCCTTTCCTTCTCGTATGTGACAACCGATGTTCAGATTGCGCGACACAGAACTAAATATGGTCCCGCAATGTGGGACATAATAAATGAACTCATTACGATTCCCTTTAGCAAGGGTTACTCAAATTTCGTATGGAATATGTAACAGATTGGAAGAGGCATACACAAATCAAGATAGGCAAGTACGTTGTAGTCAAGAAAGTATTTGTATTTGACTCTTCAAGTTATTCAAGTTATTCATGCAGACTTATTCTGGATCAAACATATAACAAATTAGATTACTAGAGTATACGACTTTCGTCTTAGATTGTTTTCTTGCTGGTGTTCCATATGTTTTATTTGTATGTCCACATATATTCGTAGCTGTGCTGCAGATAAGAAAATACGGAACGAGAGAGCTTTCAGCTCTCTAGCACACTTTCACAGACTCAAGTTCAAATGTCGCGTGCTATCAGTGACCACTTAAAATATTTGTTAAAGTTAATTAGACTGTAATTTAATCGATGCTATTTATTAATTGCTGAATTGACAAAACCTTAAAAGAAACATTTCTCAATGTGCTTAATACATTTCATGGTGCAACAGGCTTCGGGTATCAGACACTTCTCGCCAATTGATTTGCAATTATTCCATAAGTAGAGCTGATAATTCTGCCAGTAATAAAATAATTGCTTAAAATATTATATTGTAATTGTTTAACTGCGCAAACCTTTGGCAAATACAATGTTTTGGGCATCAATTCAATCTTTTTTTGTCCTTCACTTGTTTCGTTATTCTCTGTGCAGTTCCCGCACACAAGGCTTGCGAGGATAAGAACCAAAGTCAAAAGCCCCGAACTCGATTGCATCTTCATCTCTGACTGACTGCAACTCAAAGAGACTGCTGCCACTTTTATGTACAGCACGAATTTGTTACTGGAAAAATAAGTAAAGAATTGGTTGTTCAAAAAACAAATGGACATGTGTTATTGTTGCGAATATCTCGCAGCCATGCACAAAACTTTCACTTACCGATAACAGGAGAACCAGCGAATTTCCAACAACTGTTTTGGTGAGAGGTAAAATTTAATTTTGAACAAGGTTTTTGTTGCTGTTGTGTTAAGGAATGACTAATCGGCTGATTCTTCTAACTCTCTACAGTTTGTTGATAGTAACTGCCGAATAAAGTTATTTACAGTTGCATTTTAGTAAATCAAAAAAGTTGTCGATAATATTCTAAGCCTTAAGATGGAAAAAAGAGATAGAATTAATTATTCTATAAATCTCTACTTTATAAAATAGATGTTTGCTTCTCCTCAGGGAAGAACTTTATAATAATTCAATTATATTAGTCATGACTAGCTCTATAAATTAAAATCAAAAAATTAAGTTTTAAATTTATGAAAAAATTTTGAAAATTGTGTAAGGGGGTAGCATGGATTTTTTTCAAAAAAGTCACTTTTTCAAAATTTTTAAAATTTGAATGCAGAATAAATCTAGCAGATAAACCATTAAAAAAATGACCTAGACGACCGAAATCGGATGATTATTGAGGAATTTATGAGAGTTAGAACATCTGGAATTAGGGTATATTATTGATATTTTCCAAAATTTATATAGGAAAAATTTTTAGATCGATATTTTATATTAGTCATGACTAGTTTTATGAATTAAAGTCAAAAAATTAAGTTTTAAATTTTTGAAAAAATTTTGAAAATTGTGTAAGGGGTTAGCATGGATTTTTTTCAAAAAAGTCGCTTTTTCAAAATTTCTAAAATTTGAATGCAGAATGAATCTAGCAGATAAGCCATAAATAAAATGACCTAGACGAGCGAAATCGGATGATTATTGAGGAATTTATAAGAGTTAGAACATCTGGAATTAGGGTATATTATTGATATTTTCCAAAATTTATATCGGAAAAACTTTTAGATCGATATTTTATATTAGTCATGACTAGTTTTATGAATTAAAGTCAAAAAATTGAGTTTTAAATTTTTGAAAAAATTTTGAAAATTGTGTAAGGGGTTAGCATGGATTTTTTTCAAAAAAGTCGCTTTTTCAAAATTTCTAAAATTTGAATGCAGAATGAATCTAGCAGATAAACCATAAATAAAATGACCTAGACGAGCAAAATCGGATGATTATTGAGGAATTTATGAGAGTTAGAACATCTGGAATTAGGGTATATTATTGATATTTTCCAAAATTTATATCGGAAAAACTTTTAGATCGATATTTTATATTAGTCATGACTAGTTTTATGAATTAAAGTCAAAAAATTAAGTTTTAAATTTTTGAAAAAATTTTGAAAATTGTGTAAGGGGTTAGCATGGATTTTTTTCAAAAAAGTCGCTTTTTCAAAATTTCTAAAATTTGAATGCAGAATGAATCTAGCAGATAAGCCATAAATAAAATGACCTAGACGACCGAAATCGGATGATTATTGAGGAATTTATGAGAGTTAGAACATCTGGAATTAGGGTATATTATTGATATTTTCCAAAATTTATATCGGAAAAACTTTTAGATCGATATTTTATATTAGTCATGATTAGTTTTATGAATTAAAGTCAAAAAATTAAGTTTTAAATTTTTGAAAAAATTTTGAAAATTGTGTAAGGGGGTAGCATGGATTTTTTTCAAAAAAGTCGCTTTTTCAAAATTTCTAAAATTTGAATGCAGAATGAATCTAGCAGATAAACCATAAATAAAATGACCTAGACGACCGAAATCGGATGATTATTGAGGAATTTATGAGAGTTAGAACAGCTGGAATTAGGGTATATTATTGATATTTTCCAAAATTTATATCGGAAACACTTTTCGATCGATATTTTATATTAGTCATGACTAGTTTTATGAATTAAAGTCAAAAAATTAAGTTTTAAATTTTTGAAAAAATTTTGAAAATTGTGTAAGGGGTTAGCATGGATTTTTTTCAAAAAAGTCGCTTTTTCAAAATTTCTAAAATTTGAATGCAGAATGAATCTAGCAGATAAGCCATAAATAAAATGACCTAGACGACCGAAATTGGATGATTATTGAGGAATTTATGAGAGTTAGAACAGCTGGAATTAGGGTATATTATTGATATTTTCCAAAATTTATATCGGAAACACTTTTCGATCGATATTTTATATTAGTCATGACTAGTTTTATGAATTAAAGTCAAAAAATTAAGTTTTAAATTTTTGAAAAAATTTTGAAAATTGTGTAAGGGGTTAGCATGGATTTTTTTCAAAAAAGTCGCTTTTTCAAAATTTCTAAAATTTGAATGCAGAATGAATCTAGCAGATAAGCCATAAATAAAATGACCTAGACGACCGAAATCGGATGATTATTGAGGAATTTATGAGAGTTAGAACAGCTGGAATTAGGGTATATTATTGATATTTTCCAAAATTTATATCGGAAACACTTTTCGATCGATATTTTATATTAGTCATGACTAGTTTTATGAATTAAAGTCAAAAAATTAAGTTTTTAATTATCGATATTCACATCATTATCGATAGCTAAGTTTTTATCCGATATTACTTGCTACAGCAACAAGCCTTAAAAATAGTTTTATCTTAGCTTGTTTATGCCTTTTGCTGCTCTCAGAAAATGACTTCAACAGATGTGTGTATGCATGTGGAAGTCTTTCTACGTATTCTTGTGTTTATGTGTGTGTGTTTGTATGTGTATGTGAGGTTATCCATTTGACTTGCCTGCCTTTTTGTGTGTTGGTCCATTGTGCACGGCATGCCGAAAGAGGCTCCTCTTCTGGCACTCTTTCGGTCAATCAGGCTGCCAGCGTTGAGTGAGGATGCACTGCAGGTGTTCCATTGTAGAGTCCCATTTGCGGTCCTTTTGCAGGACACACACATTTTTTATAAGACCCCCGAACATGACAATGGAAGACCTTCTTGCTTTTCAGTCTGACAATTTGACTGTCCTACCCGATGCAGTGATTCCAATTAGCACTGCAGGATGGCAACGAGTGGACGAGTCTGCAGTCAGCTTTGATTCACTCGACACTTGAACGGCACAAAAAGAGCTTAAATACGGTTAATAATTGCAGTCAATATAACTTGTTTCCATGGATTCGAGATTGAAATAAATGTATAGGTTAACATTTAAAAAGGCTTCTGCAATCTGGAATCTTTAATGCTAATTGTAAATATTTAAAAAGTCAAATCCCCAAAGTAATAGTTAAGCTGCCTTCACTCTGGCTTGCTGCCACTCAGCTAAATGCTCAAATATGTATTGCCATTTCCGGGACGAAAGCGTTTCTGGTTCAGCAAATTGTTAAATTAATTGCCCAGCTAGCAAGTGGACTTGCCCAGGGAATGAACGAAGGGGTTCCCATTGTGGCGTTTCCTGTTTCCGGTTTCACTAAAGAAAAGTCGGAATTCAATAAACTTGAAATTTAAATGTGTTCCATAATAGAAAATGATGATAATGTATAGTCTTGAACTTTGTTCTAATTTCAAACATAGTTAAGGTTCTTGAAAATAAAGCAGAAAGAGTTTAACTATTTCCTTCAATAGAGACTGTTATAAATATAACACTGCCGTCCACTGTTATACGATATTGACCTTTAAAAATCTGACCTATCAGTCATGTAACCGCTGTCAGCAGCTGTAATTTATTTGCGGATTTGCGGTTTGATTGAACTTTGTTTAATTTATTAAACAGTTCATTGCGCGCTCTTCGCGCCATATACATCAAGTTAATGCAAGGGCTGAAAAATGGATGTTCTCAGTTGATTTATAACTCCTAACGAGAGTGGGAGGCAAGTCAACAAAGGGCACTTGGTTTGGCTTTCGTTTTGATGGGTTGAAGCTTATTGTTTTAATTATAAAATCAGAAACCAGACATGTATCACATATAGTGAAATTAATCTGCAATTGTATTGAAGAATAATTTGACTTGATTTTTGCATGTTTAATTGTTAATAGATATTCATTTAAGGCCTTTGAACCATTAAAAAGGGCTTAAGTTTTCATTGTCTTAGGGTATCTTATACCCGAGCCTGCAGGTATTTAATTTCGCAACTTGCAATTAATATAATTTCGAAGGTCGGCTAAAATAAACTGGGCCAGTTTGACTTATGCACGCATAAGATTAGACTTCTATGTAAAGGTGAAATTCACTAAACGAATTTGAAGTGCAGAGTAACAACAAAAACAACAGCAACATAGTGAGTTGAGTGGAGTGGAGCGGAAGAAAAGGTCAAACCATTGGCAAAAACCTTGACAGAAAGTTTTGACAGTTGCACCTAATTCTTCTACTGCTAAATCTTCTACTCATCTTCCATGCTAACAAATAAAATATTCCAATTAAAAAAGAGTTCTAAGTGAATTGTTATACACAGAGTACGCGAAATTGAAAGTGAACTAATCGTCCATTCTGTTCGTTTCAATTGAAATTGCAAAGCGGAAGAAAGTTACAAAGCGGAAATCCCTAATGTGATTCGCCTTTTGTGAAAGGGAAATGGGCAACCAATGAAATTACATGGCAAGAGAAAGCGGAGATTGAGACAAAGCGCCATAGAAATGGCAGATGATAATCAGGAAAAGTTTAAGCAGGAAACAATTAATAAGCAAAAAAACTCAAACTCAGTGCTGTAAAAGGCGAAAAGAAAGCGGAGGTAGAGAAGTAGCAAGAGAGTAAGGGGTGTAGCCACTTGTATTCAAGTTGTGCCAGCATTATAAATGAACAACAAGCTGCGCTGTACAGGCAGCTACATAATTAATTCAGCCTAAGCTAAGCTCACTTGTTCTCTGAACTGAAACTACAATTACATGCGAGAGAGACCTTAGTGCAATAGACCGTTACCGTCAGCTGCGCCCCTTTTCTTGGCGGAGGCGGCAGCACAACGATGCATGTTTGTAAATTTATAAACAGATCCCCGCAAGCCGCCCTCCCCTCCGCCAATCAAAAGTTCTGTGTGGAAAACTTATTTATGGCAGTGGGAGCCGAGTTATTAATTTTTCCTCAATGCTGCCACAATACCAACACGTAAATCTGGCAGCAGCTGACAGCTTCCAAAATTTGCCTCCTCTCGCATAGTTCAAAACTTGAGCACAAAATAGTGAAATATTAATGCTAATAGCTGCTGCGAGGCATGCGCTGAGTGTGCCCTCAGCACTGGCCTGAGAATCGACATCCAAGATGGATGTGCCACAAAATACTCGTACAACGTAAACGTTGCCGAAACTTTAGCAATTTTTCAAATTCTGCTTGACAAACCGCTCTAATGAACGGGAAACTGAATAAAGTAAAGAAATAAGAGGCTTGGAAATACGTATGAGTGATTTTAAAGATGTTCTACCTACCTAACTGACTAATTTACATTATCATAGTTATACTCTCCGTAGTAAGAGCAGACTAATTCCTAATCACTTAGGATCAATTAGACCAAACAATTAGCACTACATCCTAACAACTAATACTAATCTAACGATCTGATTGGGTTTTACTGGGTTTCCCCAATCTTTTGCAGCAAATGTTGAATCGGAAATTCTTGTTTTATATTCCCTAGCCTAAATTTAAAAATATATATTTTTAATTAATTTTAAATTTTTCATTTTTACCAAATTTAATTTTAAAATCTAAGTCTTAAACTTTTATTATTTTCTTTTTTTTAATTTTAATTATTTCTAATTTTAATTTAAAAATATATACTTATTTTAATTTCAAGTCGACTGTCTTAGTTGACGTTAAATAAATAAATGAATAATTAAATAAATAAATTGATACTCTTTATGCAGTTATTTTAAGAGACCTTTTTCCATTACCAAGTTGAATAGCGATTCGTTAGTTGGCTTGTGTAAAGTTTACCCAGCACATTAATGTTGCTATGATTTAAATAAACCATTCCATTTATTTTTTTTTTTTTCGTGCCTCAAAGCAGAGCAAAAACCAACAAAATTTGCATAAAAGAGGCAGAGAGAAAAAGGGAAAGAGCAAAGCGAAATATACAATTAAAAGTTAATTAATTCGATTCAGGCCACATTGCGATGCATTGATGTTAGCTCCAATAGTATTTGTTCACTCTTTTTCAAAGGTCAATTGTTTAAAAACACTGTATGGAGGGGGAAATACCTGTACTCTACATTCGATTTATAAATTTGTTAACATATGGTAAGTAAACCTATTTGTTACTTAGTGCTGACATATAAGTATTAGCTTGGCAAATCATAATTTACCGCACAATAGTAGCTTAAATTTTGAAGCCTAATTAGCTAATGCATTAGCAATAAATTATAGTTAATGAATCAGGAGTCTGCATCGGAGTCTGCCCGAGGCTAGCCCCAAAGGTCAATCAAAATGCCATTAAATGATGTCGAGTTAATTTTCCATTCACACGACGCGGCCACACGACATAAATTTGCTGCAGGCGCACATCAATCATAAAGATAGACAGATAGTTCGATGGATACATAGAAAGATGTGCATTAGTATCCCCAGGCAATTATCTTTGTGCGGTTTTGCTATAATTTACAGAAGCAAACTCTAAATCAGCACCATATATATGGTGTATTAAACTCGGAAATCCTTGCATTTCCTCTTATTGGCTTGCTTTCGCTTGCCGTAGTCAAAGGTTCCAATTAATTCCCGCATTCCAGAGCTGGACAAGAAGAGGTCAACATATAATACCATGTGGAATGTTTGCCATTCCCTGAACAGGGCTAGTTAGCATCTCATTTGTCAATCGCTGCCAGCAGGAGGATAAGAGAATGAATTACGCGACATGTTGGAGAGGCTATGTGGAGAATACTATTGCCTTTGTTATGTGTGTGTGTGTGTGTGTGTGTTTGCTGAATGCCGTACACATTAATCATTTTCCCAACGCAAATTATGAAATCTGGCCTTGATATTTCCATTGTTTCCAATGTTTCTAATGATCTAGAGCTCCATACCTAAACAATCAACAATCGAGCAGTTAGGGATTCGAACATACTTCAGTTTAATATTGTTTTCACTGTAGAACGACTGCAACTCATACTTCATAGCAAAAAAAAACACAATTTATACTACATATATTTATATAACATGGAAGGAGATATTAATCATGATAAGGTCTTGGAGTACATACGAGACAAAATGGAACCTGTGCCGATGGACTCCATAGTGAAACAGTTCGCAAATGCGAATATGGATGATATTAGTCTCAAGTTGCAGCTGGGACACATCTTGAAAGCGGCACTGAACTCGGGACAGTTGCAAAAATGCAACAACTATTATTATTCTTCATCAATGGACGAGGATCTGAAAGAGTTGGTTGATCTGAGTGCTCTGAGTGAAAAGCCCAATGATGATGGGGTTGATACTATTTCATTTTCCAGCTGCGAATCCAACGAAATCCCTGATGCTGAGAACAGAATCGAGCAGACGGGAACTGCTACTTCAAATGAAGAATCCAAGACTTCCACTAACGATGATTCCAACATGGAAAATAGTCAAATAGGAAAACCGCTGTAAATTGCAAGCAGCTTAATGTTTTCCTTTTTTATGCATAATGGGTAAAAATTATTTCGTGGTGGGAGATGTTTTATTAAATTTTTTAAAATATAGCTGCCTGTAATGCAATATAATCTGTGTTATATATAGACAACCTTCATGAAAGCAGATGCGTAACTATCAAAAGGTCTTGCGACAACCAACGAACTTCGAGTTTGTTGCACTCTTTTTACGACTCTTTGTCTCAAGTAGTGAACTCAATGAATGTACTTCTTTATATCTGAACGATTGCTGCGGCGAACTTAAAGGGAATCTGCTGAGATTTAACGATTACTGTGGACCAGAGTTGATGGCGGAGCAATAAATTGGCCGCTTGTTTGCCCCTTAATCATACGCCCACTTCGATTTTTGGGGCGACGAGTCTCAAGTGGCCCCAAAGGGATAATAACCCTGGCCTGGGCTAACGCTGGTGATTTACTTGCCCGCTTATTACCCCATGTGAGTGTGCAAGTCAGTCAGTATTGGCCTACCACGTGGCGTATGATTAATATGGATCGATTGACCCTAGCGTTGCCTTGTTGTCACGTTATAGCATCATAAACACTGGTTTTTACAGGCTGCACTGTAGTACAGTGTACAGAGGTATGTTAAAATCTGTTAAACTTGCTCAACACTGGCAACTCTGAACATAATTGTCGTTTGATTTGCTCACGAACGTGACGCTGACATTGTCAGACATAGTATGTAAGTACTCCAATCCCAGGAGCTTGTTAGCTGATGGTTGCATGTGCATTCCAACGGGCTGCACTGTCTTCAGTCTATCATCCTCTCCCTCTGTCAACCGCGTCACGAGCACCGTACAGAACGTGACAGTTGTCGCGATTCCACTGGGACACACCACGCCAGGTGAAGCAGGTAAGCATCATGCGGTCAATAGGATGAACATAAAGATTCACATAACTCTGACGAATGATATGTGCAGTACACTCAGCCAAAACCTTAGTTATGCAGTAAAGAGTGTAAACTACATTTATCGATATGCATTTTATGACAAAAAAAAACAAGGTGAACCCTACTGATGCAGCACGTTAAATGCAAATAAAGTCAAGTAATTGCAAGTTACCCGAGATTAAGTTTAAATGAGTTTACTTGTAACAACTTTGTATATAATCGATATATGTAATTATTATTAGAACTTGTGCAACACTAATCTGTTGAGAGTGGCGGTAGGCCAATAAGAAATGAATCGACATTGAAGTAATCGAAGCTAAGCGACAAGGCGGCAAAGTGAGCTAATCCTGAATTAATTATGAAAATCAATTCTTTATTATTTATTATAGATGCTCTTAACGAATATATTCGAATCAACTTGACTTTTCCAACTGGTGTATGCCAAATATGAGACCAAAGAATGCAAATGATGAATAGCAAGTGCAAATGGTATAGGGAATATTGATTTCACACTGAATGTTGTACCAATTGGATTTTCATTGATTAATAAAATGGGTAAACCTGGTTTAAATTTTATGTATATGTTAAGTCTGAAATTCTTTTTGAATTATTATATTTTTTCATTCTCTTACTCTTCGGTGACCTTTGCCCGCTTAATGTCTTTGGATTATCTTTTATTCATGTTTACATATAGAACTTGGTGGTTTTCGTTTTTTATGTGCATCACAAATTGCACAATGGACGCAGCTCCGCCTTCAAAATAAAAGCGAAACGAAACGGAATTCCATAAATTCGCATAACTATTCACACGCAGTGGAAACTGAGGGGCAATGCTGCATTTTTAAGGATTTCTCCACTGTTGCAGATCTGAAATATTTATTATTGTGCCTCGAATGGCAACAAAGGGAGAATTTAAGCTTGGAAACTTTGTTGTCCAATGAAATTAAAATTGTGTTCCTGATTCGCTTTAATTCTCAAATTTTTTGTTAACTTTGACTTTAAACTTTAGCCTGGTTTGGGGTTCGAAACGCACCCTAAGCACTTCAAAAGGCAACGATTCCTAACTCAGAAAGTTATTTGAATTCAATGGCAAGCAAATCTTGAGCTATGGAAAGTCACGATGAGAATCCACTTGGGAAAATCGATTTTATGTTTATTTACATGTTCTCGATTCCAGGTGCGCTGATAAATTCACGCACTGTACGCACATATGCATGCGGATGTATGAGCACCCGTGTATTCGCCGTAGTAGGTCACAGAGTAATCCGGGATTTGTATCAGTGTCAGCATGAATACACAGCTTTCCAATTTATACGCACATTTTTATGACACCCGTTTTGAATTAATGATGTTTATCCCTCCTCACGAGCGGAGCGAATAAATTTCAGTCCCGTGTGAGTTGAGCTGACTATAGATATCAATGGACTATAGAAAACAGCAATTAATGATTATTAATTATGATTTATTTGTACCACCCTTTGCAATTGATACTTTGTACTGTCCTGTAACGGTATTCTATGTAAACATTAGTTTACCAATGTTAGAAAAGTAGTCGAAGTATTGGTCACTGAGTATTGGTTTTGATAATACCACTGATTGCAGTAAGCATTGTCTGTAATTGAATTGCAAGATATTAAATCAGTGCCTAGTACCTACAATACTTAACTCTATAGTAAGTTTTCTTTGGTAAAACAGTTGTGGGGAAAGTGAAGATTTGTCATAACACACACTTTCTTCACTGTGCACTACTGTGGCATATAAAAGCAGCAGCCAATCCGCGTTGCAATCAATTGGAAAATATAACAACACAATGAGGCTGCCTCGAGTCTATTATTTTTATATTTATCTATTTTATTTTATTTATTCGTTCATCTTAAAAAAAACTTATTTGATTCATTCCAAGTTAACCTAACTATTATAAACGTAAGTATTGCTTCGTTAGACCTGTTCATTGAATAATGACACGATTCAGTTTAGAATGGCTTAACATTATATTAATTAAATTAAAATAAATAAATAATAAAAACATTTTCTGCATGATTGATTAAACGTTGGCCCGCATGGTCTTTGAAAAAGGATCGCGTGTCGTTACCGAAAGAATTCTCTCTTCAGTGTGTACATACATATTTTCCTATTAAATAATACCAACGTGAATACTGTCTTATATTTATCGCTGGGCACTTATCGATATAATTTTATAGTTTTTATCGTGCGGACTTAGCGATAAGGCTTTACACTATGTTAAACCATGCAGTCTTGCGGAAATATGTTGCTCCTTTAAATGAGTCAACTAAATTACACTACTAAAATATTTTCCAATTCTGTTCATTTTCATATTAAGAGTAAATACATATTAAGTACTTTAAAGATTACAACAGGGAAAAATAGAAGCGTCTTGCATGTAAATGGATTGACTCGAATCTCGTTATATTTCAATACAAGTAAGAAATTAAATGAGTATTAAACGACAATTTAAGAAAAGTTACTCAATTTAAATTTCTTTGCTCTTGGGAAGGGAAAGCTGCTGACTGACGCCTTGGGAGAGCTGTCAAAGGAAATGCAAAGAAAAATGTTCAGAGATAAGTCAAAGACATATCAACTACAGAAAAGGAAAGTGCGGGAGGATATGAGGTAAGGTCAAAAAGCAGAGCGTGTAAAAAGCCTTTCAAATGCTGGGCCTTTGCCGTTGCCATGGCTCCATATCGGTATGCAAGGTTGAGCTTTTAGACCAGAAGGAGTGATAAAGTAGGCACTGTTTCCACATAAATTAAAACTAAGAGAAGTCTACACGGTGCAACTCATTGGAAATACTGTGTATATATATCACGTATACGTTTAGGTGGCTCGTAATTTTATATGTGTGATGCATTGAATTCATTTGCTTGAGTTTTATCTGCAGAGATTTAATGACTGACATCAGCGAGGGTTTATGGTCGGACAGTGAATCAGAGTGTTGACTGCCCACAAGGGTATTGCCTTATGAGACGCAAGGGATTATGATCATTCAGTTTATGCGCTTTGGACAGTCCGTGTGTGACTGCATGATTAGGCAAATATGCCCCCAATCAATCATAAAATTCTGCTTCTCAAATCACGTACTATTTCATATTACTATAGGGAGATAAATGCGCTGTTAATATGTTAGTAAAGTTGCATTTATAGTATAAAAACTATATACGCTTTATCTGCAGACTCTGAAGCCAAAAATTTTGAGATATAGATATAGCTGAGATGATTCAGCGAGGGAAAGGGGGTGTGTCATGAATTAGGTTGCCATCATTGCATAAATTTAACCTTATTTAAAGAAATAAAATAAAGCAGCTAAAAATTAATTATTTTCGAGCGGAAATCCCTGATGTTGGGCATATATATTTCATAAATAGAAATTACGCAAATTAGATTAAACAATTTTTGGTTTTTTTTTATGTAAATAAAAACAATTAAATTTTGACTACGAAAGTCTTTTAATTAATTTCCAATGTATTTTTATTTGTATTTTATTTCGTATTTATAAACCATTACTTGCAATACTAAAGAGGGTTATAATCGCAGTTTAAATCGCTCTCTTTCAACACGTTACTTGGAAACAATTCCATGGAACACAATGATGCTGCTCACAGTTCAACAACAACAACAACAACAACAACAAGAAAGAACCGAGTCTAGTCTTCATTAAGAAAGCTTTCAATTAGTTAATGGATTCCTTCGTTTTTTATTTCACGCCTTTTTCGGCGCAGCTTTTTTTTCACGCCAGCTGTGGAAATTCCTTTCACTCTTTCATCTTATTCAACTTCTGCTTCATTCAATGTTTTTTCGTCTATATATTATACATAAAATGGTAAAAAGGTTCTGCATTTATTTCGGTTTTTTGTGTGCACAATGGAATCCGCGGAGGAAGAAAAGACTGCAAAAAAGTGTTGTTAAAAATAAAAAACGGAAAATGGAACTGCATTAATTTGGAGAAACACGGTTTACAACCAACAGCATTCTAAATTATGCAATATTCGAGACTTTTAATTCATGTTTTTGGTTTGCAGCGAAAGAAAGAGATGAAACTTTAGCGGAAAATATCTATGAATTGCCTTTGCAGTTATGCTATACATACATCATTATGCCAGTAATATGTATGTGCATCGATTAGAGTGGGACAAATGTGAAGTGACATGTTGGCAATTGAATTGCATGCAATGATGGTGGCAGGACATGTGTGTATGTCGACGACAGGCGCAGGAAATCGGCTAAATGAGCAGCCTAATAAGCATCCCAAATTATCTATAGATAGTGTCAGCATCATTATTATCCCAGACAGCGAAGGCTGAACGAGCCAGCGGAATGTCTGCTGTAGAAGTCAACTTGAATGTCGAGCAGCAGGACCGATGGCAGGACTAGGCTGCGTCTCGTTGACCTAACGGGCACTTCCGCTATGAATGCGATGACAACGCTAATGAAGGACTTGCCTCAAGTGCCGCCTCTGGTCAACAACAATAGCAGCAACAACAGCAACAACAGCAACAACAGCAGCGACAGCAACAATTGACTGTGACTGGAGGATGCCAGGGGAGTAAACACTACAGACAAACTGAATAATTGGCTTGTCCTTCGCGTGTTGGCGCAAGCAAGGGACAGTGTAGACCCTGTTTAAGATTGCCTGGATATTCTAGTTGAATAAATATATATTTCACTCATTATGTAAGTTAAGTAAGTTAGTAGATATCTTAAAAAAATGAACTACCCAAACTGTTTAAAGCTGACTTTAAACGGGGGACTTTTAGTTTGTTCTTCTTTTCCATGCTGTGTCAGCTGCATTCCTCTCTTCTCTTCTCTTCTTTTCTTCACTTCCTACTCCGCATCTCTCTGCGCTCCCCTTGCAGTCTGCCAAATAACCATGTCGATGAAAACGCCTTCGATCGGCTGCCGCAGTCGAAATGAAAGTGACCCTGGCGCCATCTGGTGTTGAGTGCGAGTACCACGCTGCTCCTTCCTCTAGGATCAAGTGCAAAACATGACAAGGCGGGGTAAATAATATTGCGACTCACACTTTGCTCGAGGGCGTTGGTTCTTTATTTTTTATCACATGATTTTTATTGTCGGCTTCTTGTTGTTTGTTTGCCGGACAACAAGAGGCTGATATATGTATATGTGCGTGCTTATGCGTGTTTGTGCATGTCTCTGTGTGTGTAGCAGTTTACTTTTACTTGTTATATCCACTCTCTCTTTACCCTTTGTGTGAAATGCTGAATAGAAAGCCAAATGCTGAATAGAAAGCCAAGAAAGATGATGAGTTTCTATTCCAAAGACCTAAATATAGTCGAAAAGTATCCGGATTCAAAAGTATTAAAATAAATTCGAATAGTAAGGGTTTATTTGTGTCAACAATGAATACATTATCAATAGAAGCACCTCTGCTTTAGATACCCACTGCTAATCAAAAGAAAGATGAACTCTGGGAACTCCCAGTCGCTTATTTGTTTATTTTTACCAAAGTAAAACCTATTAGGAAGTGCTTAGCCCCAAGTTATTCTCTCGAAACACTTACTAAATTACTCTGTAAAAAGTAAGGATTAATTCCCTCACCTGCAGTCCATAAGTTCTTGTTGCCCTGCTCCCATTTGATGAGCCTTACATACTTAAGCTCAAATGCAAGCTGTGGGGATCACTCTTCCCCCTCTTGAGCAGCTTGAGCTGGACAGCAAAACAATACAATCCACGAAAACAAGTCGGATAACCACAGGAAAACTTCGGGAGGTGCACCACGTGTTGTTCTCTTGGTGCACAAAAGTTTTTAAATCCTTCTTGGAGCTGTCAGCTCGACTTGCTCTACCTGCTCGACCAGCAGGCTGATATGTTTTTCATGGAATGTGCGCAGCACAAAAAAAGAAGAGAAAAGAGAACGGGGAATGAAAAGGACGCAACCAGCTACATTAAAAATGAGGGAGGACACAAATGAACCGGACTCATTTCAGGCACCAGCAGGGACTATCGGAGCACATTCCGTGGGCAGGAATCAACAAAGTAAACTGGTAAGTGAGAGAGATAGGATGACAAACTGAGAATACTTGAGGTCTTTAAGACCTTTTGGGGTCTCCTATTTAGGGCGGACGAGCTTCAAATGCATCTGCTTATTTATTTTTCTAAATCAACAACACTTTTTCTTGGCTCAAAAACGTATTCCCTCCTTGCACGTTGTTTGCGTATTTATTTTGCAGTATTAAGTTTCGAAGTCCAGCAAAACAACCTATAAATCATTGCAGCTCATCGGAGAATAACCTAAGCTGTCCTCTTGTCCGAAAGTTTATTGAAACTTGATGCCAACGTTGGCAAAATGAAAAGCAAACAAGTCCAAAAACTGAATCAAATGCAGTTTTCTCTTTTTATATTATTTTCAAAATATATTTTTAAAGTTTTAAACCAATTTAATAAGGATCAATTTAATAATAAAGTTTCCTAATATAATAATTATAAATATATAATAATAATAATAATAATAATAATTATTTTTATTATTATTATTATTATTATTATTATTATTATTATTATTATTATTATTATTATTGTTATTATTATTATTATTATTATTATTATTATTATTATTATTATTATTATTATTATTATTATTATTGTTATTATTGTTATTATTATTATTATTATTATTATTATTATTATTATTATTATTATTATTATTATTATTATTATTATTATTATTATTATTATTATTATTATTATTATTATTATTATTATTATTATTATTATTATTATTATTATTATTATTATTATTATTATTATTATTATTATTATTATTATTATTATTATTATTATTATTATTATTATTATTATTATTATTATTATTATTATTATTATTATTATTATTATTATTATTATTATTATTATTATTATTATTATTATTATTATTATTATTATTATTATTATTATTATTATTATTATTATTATTATTATTATTATTATTATTATTATTATTATTATTATTATTATTATTATTATTATTATTATTATTATTATTATTATTATTATTATTATTATTATTATTATTATTATTATTATTATTATTATTATTATTATTATTATTATTATTATTATTATTATTATTATTATTATTATTATTATTATTATTGTTATTATTATTATTATTATTGTTATTGTTATTATTATTATTATTATTATTATTATTATTATTATTATTATTATTATCATTATTATTATTATTATTATTATTATTATTATTATTATTATTATTATTATTATTATTATTATTATTATTATTATTATTATTATTATTATTATTATTATTATTATTATTATTATTATTATTATTATTATTATTATTATTATTATTTTTATTATTATTATTATTATTATTATTATTATTATTATTTTTAATTTTATTATTTTTATTATTATTATTTAGAATTATTACTCTCTCAAACCGTTAAGCAATGCACTGCAATAAAAATATTCTCTGCTGAATCGCTGAGCTCTTTAAACGCAATGAAGGCGTGATGTCTTCGGCCTTAGCCTCCCCCTCCGCGCCTACCCATTGTCAGCTGGTTGTATGCCACTGGCAGATGCACCATGCCACGCTCACACAGATAAGTAATCCCATGTGATATTGTGTGTCAGGCAGCAGCGTTAGCCTCCCTGCAAATATATCAAAATGTTGTCTGGCAAAAACAAAGGAATGCTCGCACTCATACTCAAAGTATTCACAAGTCATTCGTATCGAATGAGGTCGGGTTAAATTCGCAATTCTAATCACAATTTACACGACACACACGCCTTCAAGCTGCCAGGGGTCAAGTGATACTCAGAACACTCACATGAATATTCGGAATACTCGAATTCTCGAATTAATTGCCACCTCGCAAATTGTTGACTTAGGCAGGAATCTCTCGGACCACAAAGCTAAAACCCCCTGAAGAGTAAACAGGTTTGCCGAATGGATATGGGATTTAAATTAAACTAATTCATACACATACATTGTCTGTCTGTCTGTCTGTGTAAACGTATTTGCTCGAGTGCCGTACAAATTGGGCTCATTAGGCCTACGGCTCCAACTGCGACTTCGTGACATCTGTGCGTAACGATCGGAATCTGAGCAAATACCTGAGCCACGCCCACATCCCAGCAGTCGCCCCATTAGTTTAGGGTTCGGTGACGATGCGACTATGGTATGACTGGGGGCGGAGAGGGTGTAGTGCGATAGCTCCAGATGTCCGGGCTAATTATGCGACTTGGCAATGAGAGGACATTTAAGCGACGGCTCTGAATACTAACGGGACAGGACGGAATGCCTCAGGCCTCAGGCCGACGAAGAAGAAGACGAAGGAAGTGCAAACCCGACAGCCGCAAACTGTTTACACTTAAACAATGGACACGTTCGAGTCGTTCGCCTTAATGCTCACGAAACTCGACACAAAAATCAATAGCCCGGCCTGGCCCCAAGAGGAGCTCGAAAGGCAGTACATATACTGACTAAATGTGAACAACAGTTCTGCGAGATTAAGACAGAGAGAGAGGAGGGAGACAGTCGAGTTAAATAGGTGAGGCGACCAAAGTTGTCGGACAATGCCGAACCACAACTCCCCACGCCATGTGCCCTGACCTAGGTCATAATTGGTATTCAGTTGTTCTTGCATTATACCATCATCCCGACTGAGAAATTCGTTTGCCAGACAAGAAAAATGGCCCCGATTGTCTTTGTTATCTATCAACCTCCGTCCGACTGTCTTTTTGCCAGACTGAGTTATGATACCGAAACAATTTTACGGAGAGCAAAGGCAAAGCTCTCTCTCTGTCTCTCTGTCCCTCTGTCCCTCTGCTCTGCCTTTTGTTCGACTGTCTGCAGGCAGGAAATTTAACACAACTTTGTGGAAAATAATCTATTTGATGGCAAGATTTATTAAATAAAGAAAATACAAATGTCTGCGTCAGGTTGCAGACATGAGAAACAGAAAGATGTTTACTGTCTCTTGGCTTTAAATGATCAGCGTTTAAAGCAGATTAGCATTTAAGCAATTAATCTACAAACGTAAGTAGAACAATTATGTTGCATTGAACAGTTCGATTTCTGTTTGAATTTAGACGGATAGTAAAAGTATCGGGTGAAGGCTTCATGTTCAAGGAGAGACGATTGCACTTAAGTGTCTCACAACAGCATAAATAAGTCAGGGAAAGTGGAAAGTTTGCTGATGGCTTTTTCAGCGGACGACGCGAACAGATGCAGACGCGAGCTCTGAAATTGCAAATGGGGAATTCTGTTTTTTCTTTTTTTTTCTCTCAAAATACGAGGAACGTGCAAGCAAAAAGGACTCAACGTCAGCGCCCTGAGATGGACGGGACTTCTTCGCAGTGATTCGAGAAGCGTCGCCAGGGCGATGCCCAAGATGAGCGCAGTGCAAAAACATTTTGATAGTTCGATTAAACTGTCACCCCGAAAGCGGAAAGTTACGAGAACTTTGGAGCGAAGCCTTAAGAAAAGTTGAGTTCAATTTGGGCAAACGATTTATGGATTGGAATTTCAAACTTAATAACGATGCGATTTAATCTCAACTCGTTTTAACGTCTTCTTCATTAAATTGGGAATATTTTCTTGGTACTTTTGATGCCTTTCAAGCCTTTAACCGATGCCACTTGCCAGTTTGCTGCAAGCAAAAGTGTCGGGGAATGTTTGTGCTATTTTTATGAGCGCACAAGCTGCGGAATAACCCACACGCCGCACACACACACACACACACACACCCTCGTCCTGTGCCATGCTGGTCAGTGTTTAGTTGCCTTTATTTGCTTTTATTGTGCCCCATTTCAAGGTCCCCACATGTGGATTATACTGTTATGCTTATGAGTGCCGCCGGCCAGGACGACGTTGTCTTTTGTGTGTGCCTCACACACACACACACTCGCAGCCAAATGGCCAACTGGCAATTGCAGCCAAGGAGAACGTTAAGTGCTTATTTCGTTGAAACTGGAGATATGCGAGAGTTCTCAACGAGCCACTTTGGGGGCAAGAACATGGTCGAAAAAGTGTCTGTAAGTGGGGCTAAGTACTTGGCAGTTTAAGCTGCAATGCTATCTTAATTACACACACGTTCCGAGCTCCTCTACATAATCTGCACATCGAATTAAAAATATCCCAGCATAATGAGCATATCATAACTATTGTGCAAATTAGCAGCTTTATTTTGGCTTATTAAAATATCCCATAAAATAAAAATAAAAGGTTACCTTGCTGTAGGTACAATAACATTAAAGTTTATGACATTACTTATTGTCGATTGTTTCTAGTTTGATATTTGATTGAATGAATGTGCTTTTGAGAGCTTAAAGAGGTATATAGAGTGACGGATATTTAAAGACTGATAAACATATGGATGCAGAGATGTCTGCTGTTGTGTGTTTCTTATTTTTTTTTTTTTTTTTTTTTTTTTATTATTATTATTACCATAAGTGAAGAATCTGAATCATAATATATGTGTTTCTTATATACGTGTAAATATACCCTCTGTAAAGGCACTACAAATATACTTATGCTTTATCACAGTTGAAACAATTGAAGTAAAAGTCCTCACTTGATTATTGCCAAGACTTCTATATATAGATATTATTTGTAGCACATTTGTGGTACTTATAAAAACAGCTTATTGCACTTTTCTGCTTTTATATTTTACGGTTTACTCGACGGAGTGCTGACATTGATTTATAGCGAAACAACCATTAGCAGTGCAAGTTGGAAAACAAACACATCATCAATTTTAATAAAACAATTGTTGCTGATTTGTTTTGTCTCTCTCTCGTGTTTGTTTTTCTCGAGATCACAGTGAATATATTTGGATTCCAATTGCATTCTTTTGCTGTAAGTATAAAACTGTTGAATTTGATCAACTCTTTAATTTTTCCGTTAGGGTTTTACTTGATACAATGTTAGATTCAACCTAATTTACTGGAGAGTAGTAGGTAACCTAACTCGGTTGAAGCCTGAACTCAAGCGTTGACAGCAGAAGCGGAATGGGGAAAGTTTAAGCACATTAGTTGAGTAATTGACCCATTGGAGCGCCATTCACTTTGGCCAAAGGGCAATTATAGCTGCCTGCTTGGCCCAATTAGAGTGACCTGTGGGGCAACCTTGGTTACGCACAGTTTGCCTTGACTTCAATTAAAAGTATATGGTACTCATAAAATGCTTGAATGCATTTCAAGTAAAAGTTAAAGAAGGGTTACAGCAGCGTGCACTCGACTGTGAGATACCCAACACGAAAGAACTGCAACAACCCCAAGCAACTCATAATTGCCAGGATACTTCCAGTTTATTAAAACCAAACGAAATAAATGTCAGCTTCACGATGGACATTGAATTGGTCTTTAAATCCTTGTTACAATGTCCCGCAATTGACGTACAGTTGCAACTGTGTTTCTGCTCATGGCCAGCAGGTGGCGTCTCTCGATTGTCTGTTTACTCCCTCTTATTTGTATTATGTTGTCAATTTGCTTGTTTATCTGTCAGTTAATGTTGGCTTCCCAATCTCCCCCCCCTGTCCGTTGCCCCGCATTAGTGCATTGTTAAACAGTCTGAACAGGGTTATGTCAGCTTTAGTATCGCTTTTATGCCACAACACTGGGTATTGCTGTCTTGCTGTCAAGCTTTAAACACTTTTAAAAGCCACATCATAAACTCTTTATACTTCACACCTTGTTGCCCTTTGCAAAGGCACGATAAGGGTTATCACAAGCTTATTAAAAGGCTAAAAAAGAAAGATTTAAGTAGAGTCTTGTAGGGTATCCAACTCTTTATAAACATTGCAGCGAAAGCGAAGGTACATTTATGAAGACATACCCTATACAGGGAGTATATTCTTAAACAATTTTCTCTCTTCTGATACCTTGTCTGCATCTTTAAATAAAGTTCTGCCCCCCCCCTTTCGTTGCGTAAAGAGGGAGAAGATTGCGTTGGCTATGCAGGTCAGGCAAGTTTATCTTCCTCGCATATCACCTACGGTGAAGGTGCACAAGGATAGGACAAGCACATTCCTACGAGCAGCTACTTGCACTGACTGGCTCATATTACTTTGGAACTCAAAGAGATTCCCTAAGTAGCCGCTGCAGGTCGAGCTTGTTGTGCCGCTGTGGTTGTTGGAAAACTTCTGCTCCAAGCTCCTGTAGTCTTAGTAATCCAATCAAAGGCAATCTAGTCGAGATTCCAAAGGCATTTCAAAGCAACTGAAATAGATTGAGAAAAAATGTTTAGTGTGTGAAAGAAAAAATATGCTTAGACAAGGGATTTTCAAACGATTGAGTTATGCACATATATATATATATTGTATAAATATATAAATATATTTATTAAATTTTTCTTTGCAGCAAAGAAATATTCAACACATTTTGCAAATAAATCATATTTATATTTCGTCTGCAGAAACTATAAAAATAAAATACTAGAAAACATCTACATCATTTTTATGCATCCAACATATGTTCAGAACTATCTTTCTATGTTATTGAGTTACATCGAATGCGAAACAAAAACATTTCCCAGACAACAAAATAGAAATAATTTATTTCCATTGCCACTCTTGTGATTTGTTGTTGTCCAGCTGCATGGAAAATAAATATGCATGGAATAATTCATATGATATCTTTTGCGGCATTTTGTTTTACATTTTTCGAGTGCCTGTTGGGGGGGAGGGGCTTAAATAAATACGCGTATCACGTATACGCCGAGTGAACGTGATTTAATTCCTAATGCTGTTTACCCTTTTTGATTTGCATAACTTATGAAAACATCGCAAACCTTGGGTCAATTTAATTTTATTAATACGCCAAAATCAATGGCGAGAATGGTTTAGAACACAGTTTGTGGTTGGTTAGGTTATGGTTTGTATGCGAAGGTCACTAGATAAAGATACAGAATGAAAGAGAGAGAGAGAGAAGGCATGACAATGAGCTGATCTAGTTGTGTGTGATGCATTTTAATTGTCAACACATTTGGCCCCGAGTAGAGCATAAGTTGCACTTAATTCTCATTGTACTCAAATACAAATTGATGGTAGTCCTTCAAGTTAAAGTTTCTTAAAACATAGATGCAGCTATACAAAGCTACTCCCTGATTATGCACCATATACACATCTAATCTGAATTGTATAATATTTTTCCTCCACTTATGTAAAACATTTTCCCCAACGAAAGCGCAACAGGTTGCCAACAAAAACATTGAAATGATTCAACCCAAAAAGTATTTGTTGTTTTCAAGCAACAAACATGTTGCATCAGACATGTTGTAAGGCCTGAAAACTGTCACCTATAGCCATGTAAAGATATGTTTAATTCAAATAATGTTAAACAAAAAGAAGTTTAACAAATTATCACTATGAGATATTCCTTAAACTGAATCTCGAGCTTAGAACTCTTTCTCCTTCTTCTAGAGAAATGTATCACAGTATCGCAGACAAAGAGTGAGCTACGCTTTTTAAAGCCATCACAAAGGGAGTGAAAAAAGAAAGCAAATTGAGTTTAGATCTGAGGAATAAAACTGCACAATTGCAACAAAGTGACGCCAATAACATCAAACGCAAATGGGGAATATTTCGCTTACTGCTTGAAGAAGAAGAAGAGGAAGAAGAAGAAGTCAAAAGGACGAAGTGAAAAGCAAAGAAGCGAGAATAGAATTGACCATTAAGCTAAGCAGAATACTCGGCGTGGCAAGCGGAGATAAAACCCGCAAGTGAAAAGGCAAACACCAAATTGATAAACGTCGCCTTTGTCTCGGAAATTGGCAACCTCTTCCCTCTTCCCCCCCCGCCTCGCCACAGCTCAAGGGTCCCTTGACTTGTTTGTTATTTGAGTACAGCTCGTAATTTGGCGGGTTTGCTCGAGGGTGGCAAATTCGAGAGCAGCAAACATGACCATCGCAAAAATTTCGTGGAGTGCTGATAATCTACAACGAGCTGTAGAGTCCTTGGCGGCAGCTTGGCAGCGGGAAAGCGAGGAAAGCAGAGCAGGAAAAGCACCTCGTCTTGATTTCAATATTCGCATTTGTATGCGAATGTGTGTGAACTTGATTTCACGCTGAAATGAATTCTCTTCTTGAAATTCTACTGTGTAGTTTAAATTCCAACAACCTTTCACTGAAATTAAAGATTCAGCATGTGTTTTTCCCCAATTTATAGGTATTTTTTGGCACAAAGTAGATGATTGATAGGTCTGTGCAGAAACTGAACAAGTTCGAATTAAATCTCTGGCCCTTTTCGATGGGGACTGACAGAAATAAATGCGTAATATGAACCCGAAAATGCAAATTATCTAGCAGCAGCTGACAACTTTAAAGTTCTTATTTTTTGCATTTGTTTTTTGGTTTTTTTGGTCATCTGTCACTTGCGAGTATCTCAGCTGTCGTACATGTTCTGTCACTTGGCAAGCAAACTGATTATGATATTTAGATTAGTGACAGCAGCACAGCTGTCAGTTAGCTAGCCAGAATATGTTATCCTTTCTCTCCCTCTCTCTCTGCTTCCTTTCATCACAGCGCATAATCTACATGGTTTCGGTATGACTGACTTGACAGTTTTATGAAACTTGTTCCGTATAATGATTATAGTTCTCTACTGTTTTACTATGACACTTTGCCAGTGAAGTGTTTAGCTGTTCTAAACATTGATTGGCATATTTCACAGCAATTAAAAAGACAGCTCGAAGGATATGCTGAGATATTAGGAATATTATTACGCTTACTACACATGACAATGAATGAGCATTCTGTGATTTAGTATATATGCCATCGACTTATTTGACTGGACAGTGCTGTCCTGGCATCAACAAGTAGTCCCATTAAACTGTCCACAAATTGAGGTGGAGGTGCTCTAAATTGCTCCTAATTATGCAGAAAAACGACAGTCCCGAGCAGCCCCTCTTGGTTTCTTTATGCTCAGTCGAGAGCCACGTACAAGCAAAGCAAAGGAGCATAGCTCCCTCGTGGGGGTAATGAATCAGAGTGAAAATCAGGCCACAAATTGAATTCATGAACAAATTGCGGAAAAGTAATGCGATCATGAAGTTTCTTTGAGCCAGTTACAGCAGTGGAACGAATTATATAATTGAAAATTTAGAATCATTGTAGATGATTTCTTTAGTCTTTCACATAAGATACATAGTCTTGAATCAGTTTTAAAGCTGTCTGAACTGAGGCGAACTCACTGTAAACGAACTGTCAGAGAGACAGGGAAATAAATGAAACAACTGTGGTCACCTGCCTGCAAATGGGAGAGAGAGAGAGAGAGGAGACAAGACGGCAAAGCAAAGCAGTCCCTTCCTGTGCTCATATTGAATTCCAGTTCTGGACACATTCATTTTCTCGATTCTAGCCAAAGGATTTCCCCAGCGAGTAAATATAAAAAGCACAAATACAAAGACGAAGCGAGAGATAGTGATGCAGGTGCAAGTGGAGGTGGAGAGGCAGGTAGAAATAGAAAATACTCAAGGCAAACTTTCACCTGTTTGCGGCATCTTGCGGAGCAGGCAACTTTCTGAGGTTTCTAACGTAATTCCAATGTTTGTCCAGGTCTTCCGCAAATGTGTATTGAGTAAATATTGCTCCCAAAAGTAAGTAGAAGATGAATGGATATTCGTTTGGTCACAAACAGAACGATGTTGTTATTAGCCAAAGGAAGTACGAATGATTCAGCTGGAGGGGATTCTATTACGGGCAGATAGTTTCCATAATCGAGAATCCATGTTCACTCTGCTCGGCATCCGTTATGCTGTTTATTTATGAAAAGATGAATATCGCATTTCCTTTCATACGCCATTAATGTCCGCCAATTGAGCTCGATGACTCTTGAGAGCTTTAACGCTTTTTAATCGTTAATTAAGTGAGACGACTCAACAGCGCTGGAAAAAGGCAAAGAGGGAAAACAAGAGTAACAGCAGATAACTGCAATCAAATTGGATGATGCCTCGTTCCCAGCAGCACTCCATTAATGGGGAGTATGACAGAGATACGTAAGTAGTTCTCTTGAAAGTCTTAACTTAAACAATCAGTGAAGTTCTCTTTGATATCTCTTCTTTTCTGGTAGTATCTGATATGATGAATGCAGCTTGGTATGCATTACAGGGTATGCAGTAGTCCTCCCCCATTGAGTTGTGCTTCCTTGTCGTGTTCAATATTTCAATTGCATTCAGATCCTTTCAAACGCTGCCAATAGAATCTCAGCTTTCCGACAATTTTTATTATAAAAGTGCACAATTTGTGCATTCCCCGGGCAATATTGAGCCTTTGAGTGCTTCGCATCCCCTTAGCCTCCACCCGGCCACTTGGACGCCTCTTTGCAAGTCAACAGCTCGCACTGTTTTCCGTTAGCAATTTTATTTGCATTTGTTATTGCTTTTCCCATGAATAATCATCAAAGAAACCAGCAAAATACAACTGAGTCATCGTCGGCAGGCTCAAAATGAGAACATCGCAATTCACTTCAGAAGAAAAAGTCGATACAATGAAATAGATTTGTATATTATTGAATATTCATATATCTCATGATTCTAAGTGTTAAAATGAGTTCCTCAATGGATCTAAAATAAGTGAAAAACAATCATAGCCACTGTATATAATTGCTCAAAACTTGTATCCATTTCAAGAGTGTCCAATTTCAAGAGACTCGCTGGGAAATTGTGTGCGACAGGCATGAATTTATGTGACACACAGAAACAAATATGAACAGAGGTTCCATGACAGCCAGACGAACAAAAACAAAGTTCTGTTTGCTCTGAAATGCGAGAGAGAGAGAGAGAGAGAGGGAGAGAGAGAGGCAGGAAAACAAGCGGGACTGCGAATGAATGAACAGAAACATTCAAATACAGACGTTCCCCCCCCCCCTCTTCTCACACTTCAGTGAACTCGTATTTGTTTATAACAATTCCGCTGGTTTTTATACCCTCGGTAAAAAATAATTGAAATTATCGCGAATGAAAATGTTTTTCCACAGCGAAATTTGTTTGGCTTCAAACACATTTCATTTATGATGTTACTTCAATTGTCCGTAGGGTATTTGCGAGCTCTCATTGTTGACTTATGCGCAAACGGAAGACATCATACGCTCGATTGAAGTGCATGAATAAAGCGCTTAATTGAAGCACGTTACAAAAACGTGGCAATAACAAGAAGTAAGCAACGTTACAATCGTACATCGGCTGTTAAATACCCTTCTCTTTTAATCTCCAATAAAATATCCTAAATTTTGTTTGATTTATTAATCTAACAAAAAAAAAAAAAAAAAAAAAAAAAAAATTTGCTCACTCTCACCCACAGTGTGGTATGGGAAACAGAGGTTTATCTTAGATAACATGGCTAACGCTTGTGTCATGCCTCTTATTTGCTTTTTATACAGTTACACTAAACTTATATACCCCATTTCGAGCACTATGAAGAGCATAAAAATCGATAAGAAAATGTTTTGAAGTTTCTGTAGATTTATTTGAGTTTGCTTTCCAAATATATTATTTTTACATCATTATGAAGCTCTATAATTAGTTGTAGTCACGTTGCATCTTTAAAGAACAATCCTATAGTGTTCCATGCATTTCTTTAATACTCCTTAACAGCTAAGAAGCTATAATAATCGTATAAGAAGCGTCAATCTGCCTTTTCCAATCTAAATATAATCAGAATCTCGAAGTCAATTAAGCTGACAAGCTGTCGCACAAAATCAAGAAGAAAATTTGAATGTGTTTTCAATTTTAATATTCGATTTGCCAGAAGAGTCGCTTAGCGTTCTTCTCGTTTTGAACATCCTCTCTGTTTGCTGCATATTGATTGCATATTTAGTTGATCAGAAGCTACTGCAAAAATGGAGACAATTTATTGGCCCACTAGGCCCAGCTCTGGGCCCTTGCTCGGGTTGGAAGTACTGCATTGCTCTGTTCTTCCCCTCGCATACCCACCTGGGTCAAGCTTGCAACAACTGACACAAGTCAAAGCATAAACTAGTGGGTGTGGGTGTGTGTGTGTGTGTGTGTGTGTGTGTGTGTGTGTGTGTGTGTGTGTGTGTGTGTCGTTTGCCCTGTCGTCGATTCGGCAGTTGGCAGTTGGCAAGCTCGCATTTATTTATTTATACTTGGTTATATATTGAGCACCGGGGACAGACGACAGAGCTGTCGATGTTAGCCTGGCTTAGAGCTGCAGCGGCCAAAAATGTTCATTAAAATGCAATTGAATTCGTTGGCAAGCTACAAGAGAATTCAATTACTTCGTGTCGCGTGGGACTGGACGAGCGCATAAAAGTATGCTTCACTTTTTGCCCCTTGCTGGGGTAAGCGGATGTGGTACGTGTGCGTTGTATCAAGCATGAGGCATGGCCTTGTGGCTGCATTACATTGACTTTGCGTAGTATCAAGTAAAGTTTTCTTTGGCGCAACTCGTGTCTTCTTAATGAGTGTGCTCCCCAACACATGAATGCGAGCGGCAGCACGTTTCATGTTGTTCTTTTGAAGCCACAACGATGCACTCAATTTACGTGATGTTCGATTTTCTTTCAAGCCAGAGAAACTTACTTTCTTTTTCTAACCATTCAGCAGTGCAACGCATTCATCCCAGGGGGGAGGGGAGGTACGGCAACGCTTTTAGTGCACTTTAATCACACACGCTGAACTTCATTAGGCGCATTGAACCTGAAACATCCTTGTGCTGCCCTGTATGGATGTCGGTCAGGTCTGTGTCGAGCATTAGCACATACGCAGTGCACGGCCCTTGAGTAGGATACGCATCAAATCACATTTGAGTCGCCTCAAGCACAATCAAGCTGATACCCTTTCATTGCACTGACCTTAGTAACGTATTCACCTCAATCAATAAATGCCTAATCCATAAAGCACTGCCCTCTCAGTTCTATACAGACTGCAGACTGGCTCATGCAATATGCAATACAAATACAATATTTAATAAATAATGAACAAAAAGCAAACATGCTGCAATTAAAATTCAATTTAATGGCCAACGGTTTTGTTAGCATTATGAAACTTTGACAGGAGACAGGAAAAACAAAACCGAAAAAGAAAACCAATAATTACCCCAAACGCAAAAACTAAACCGGACATAAAACTTTGTTACAACATGCATGTAAAATATGTTGCAACCCAAAACTTTTATACAATATGCAAACTACGTGTGAAGGAAAAAATTAAAACAACATTATAATAATAATAAAAAGTGTGTTTAATTATGGAGCCAAACAATGTTGAACAAGTTTGAATACACCTGGCAAAAAAGCAAAGGCAGTCTGCCTGCAGGTGGAGTGTTAACTGTTGTACAAAAGATGGAAATGATTCTTAGGAATCCCTCCTGACGATAGTCATCTAAGAAATGCCTGATGCTAACGTTGGCATGGGCAACTTGCCTGTTGAGTCTGTGAAGAAGGCAGGCGACGGAGAGGGGGGGACTTGTCCTCGATTCGTTCACGCCACTCTACACAGATGTGCCAGGACATCCGCTGACAGTTCGGACTACACTCCGGACAATTGGACCGTTGACAGCTGTCGCCCAAAAATGCCTGTGCAAGAATAACATCCTGATAAACTTCGTCTGTAGCTCTCTCTCTCTCTCGTGGCAGGAATGAATATGTACATTAAACGTTTAGGGTCCGCTTCCAGTTGCCAAATAAAACAGAGAATTAAAACTTTTGGTATTTAGTACTCATAGTTCCTCGAGGCACTTCCGCGACAGCCACTTGGATAGGCAATTAGATAATGCAGTTAGAATACATTGCCAACTACACTTGAAGTTTGTTCTCTAGTAAAAGCAAAGACACGTTCCAGGTAAAGTTGATACCATATAGACTTGTCCACATGAAATTTCGTGACAATAAAGAGAAACTTTTTATGTTTGCCTGAGAGCTGGCAGCAAGTATCTTTAAGTCAAGCAATCAGGACTCAATCTTTATCAATTGCATTTAAGGGTCTTCGCTTGATTGTTTACTGCAGAATCTCTCTGTGGAGCAAAGCATTGATTATGTTGTTACTCAGGTAATTCCGGGCGTGGCAAACAAGCCAACAAATTTGGGTCTGCAATGTTGACCAAGTTGACTTGCAGTTGCGGCCGGTGGTCGTTGGACACGCCGAGACCGTTAGCCGATAATGCAGCTGCCAACTGTGCCCCGTGGCCCAATAATCATATGAACATTAGTGGCATGTGGGGATAGTGCAAGCGGGAGTAATTTCTGTGCCAC
Organism: Zaprionus ornatus; assembly: GCA_018904035.1. Taxonomy (NCBI): domain Eukaryota; kingdom Metazoa; phylum Arthropoda; class Insecta; order Diptera; family Drosophilidae; genus Zaprionus; species Zaprionus ornatus. Next base: position 12,181,839 of record JAEIFZ010000002.1, on the reverse strand, counting down.
GAGAATTGTTAAAGCGGCACAGAGAATTTAATATGCATGCTGCGAGCTTTGACTTGGCAGAATTTAAGCAGCCTCAAATGAAAAGTTAACGCAAGTACAAAGTGCGCAACTTAAAATGCACAGAGCTACGTGAGGCAGGCAGGCAGAGGCAGCAACGTAGCAACGTGGCGGGTATCTTGTGAGCGCCAGCCAGGCAGAGGCAGAGGCAGGCAGGCTGGCAGCCACTCAAAGTTGCAGACTCGACGCGAGCCTTGGCTGCGCTGCTCGTCGACGACGACGACGGATACAAAGGGAGCGTGTAAAGACAAATTGCATAAAGGATAAAGGCTGGCAAAATGCAGCAAAAGACCAGAACGACGCCTGTCTGCGCTCGCGTGCATTCCACTACGTACTTTGCTCTATATGTATTTATGGAGTGTGTGTGTGTGTGTGTGTGTGTGTGTTTGTGTGCCAGAAACTAAGGAAAAAGATGAAAATGGAAAACCAAAGAGCAGAAAGATTTAGCGACACAGCTCCGGAAATTGGGGGACGTTCAGTTCAACCAGGTTTGCACTCAGCAGCAGTCGAAGAGAAGCCTTCGCTCCGACTGCTCTGACTGCTCTGACATCCATTTTGGAATCCGCAACGTCATTGGAATTTAATTAACGCACAGCTCGGGCCAAGGGCTTGGGCTGCTGCCCTTCGCCCCATTGTCCCAGCTCACCAATTGACAATCGGTTACGTTAATCACATCAGCAATCAGACACAGCAGCCAACAGATATTACCGTAAATTGAAGGCTTAACTCAAGTTGAAGCGCCAAGGGTCAGCCGTTTAGTGGGTACGCTACAGAATTTACCTTCGACCCGCATGGACAATGAGATTTAAGGGGCTCCCTGCCAACACGAAGTAGTGACAGATTGATGGACGGACAGTTGCAAGGCTTAACCCCTTGAATGCAAGAGTTGAAGGAGGGGAAAGAGGAGTAAAATAAGTTAGAGCAAAGAACAGTTAGAAAAAGAAAACAACTGTTCAAAAATTTGGTATTGTTAAGATTTTTCAACTTATTGTTGGTTCTTATACTAGAAGATTCAATAAATAAACAGCATAAAAAAAAAAAAAAAAAAAAAAAAAAAAAAATTTAAGTATTTTTGATGAAAGAAAGAAAACCATATACAACACAGAATAATAAAATAAAATAAATAAGTACATACTACACAGAAACAATTAAATTAATATAAATAAAAGAAGTTCTTTGACAAGCCCAAGATATGCCTCCGTGGGATTCATAACAAAGAAACCACAAACCAAAGAAACCTCAACATCTCAACACAATCAGCTTGATATCCGAGGCTCGCCAAGGTTCCCTAACCTGTCATAAAATCAAGTGTGTGACAGTGCAAACCAGTAAAAAAAAAAAAAAAAAAAAAAAATTTAATTAAATTCTAATTGAAAATTATGTGATGTAGAAAAAACTACAAACTACACAGAAACATATAAAGTAATGTAAATAAAAGGAGCTCAAGATATGCCTCCGATTCATAACAAAGAAATCACAGTAACCTCAACATGTCAACACAATCAGCTTGATACCCAAGGCTCGTCAAGGTTCCCCAACCTGTCATAAAATCAAGTGTGTGACAGTGCGGACCCTTCTACACTCAACGCTAGTCCTGAGTGGGCAATTCGTGCAACGAAATCAAAGTCAATTCCTAATGACTTTGGCCACATGCCGAATTAGGCAGCATAAATGACACGACTAGAGGCAATTCGGGTTCAAAGATTAAGTGCACAGTTTGCCATTGTGCCGGGTAACCTTTTGACACAAACGACTTTGGCATAGAAATGCCCAATGAATGTGTGAGCAGCCCAGCGAGGCATTCAATTGTATCTTGAGCAAATTGAATGAGTTCGGACAAAGAAATCTATACCCAATCGTGAGCAAATATTTAATTTAATTAATTCATTCGCTGTTCTTTAACTAGTTGCAGCAGCAGCTAGGGGATATACTCGTAGTTGCTATAAACAACATTAAACCCCCATAAAGAGAGTATTTTCCAAGTTGCCCCAACTTGTCGTACGAACCGAAAAACAATAATTCGACATGAATTTAATTAAAACCGTACAACAATGAGAGCTGAAATTTATTCTGGCTACGCTTCTCTCTCTTTCTCTCTCTCTCTCTCTGTCTCTCTTTCTCTTTCTGTTGTTGCTGCTGCGTGGGCAGGGGGCGTGTCTCGACTAGTTCGCGTTTATTTCGAGCCAAAGGCAAATGCAATTTTGTGGCCGAAACATTTGACATTTTTGTGCAGTTGGTCGAGTCGACTAGAGTCGAGTTGCTATTTGTTTATACGAGTGTGGCACGCAGCGACGTTTCATTAGTGTCCGACATGACAACTGACTGACAGCCACTGCCGGCAGTATTACGTAACGGGGAACACTGGAAAACAATAACCAAATGAGAAGATACAGCCCGCATGCAGTTGCACTTGCCACGTAGGTGTTACTTGGGTCGGTTGCGAAACTCATAACTGTCATCGTATTGACTTTCCAATACTTGGACTCCAATGGGGCGTATGCCTTATGAACTGCAATAAATAAAATACACATATATACCATATATTCACAAAAGAAAAAAACAAGGCACATTCCTCACCACACGCCCCCCTGGCCTGTAGTCACTCGATCTCATCATTTATCTGGCCGTGTCAAGTCGCAGACCGAGCTCTTTTTCGTTGAGCGCAATTTAGCGTGAAATAAAACATTTCTCTTCTTCTTCCTGGCGTTTTTATGAACCAAGTTTTTTGTACAACTATTCGTGTCCACAGCTCGTCACTCCGTCACTCCGGGATATGGGGATACCGTTTGGCGATGAATGCATTCATACTCTGCTGACTTCAAAATGATTTGTGGACAACGCCAAAAAATACCAATTCTATTAAAATTCAAAGTATTTTTACAATACATTGAGCACATCACGAATCACGAAAGTGTCTATCATGAATTAGGTAGAAGAAGAGACAAAAATAGGACAACTAATCAACACAGACTAAAGGAAGCTCATTCTGAATCCCATCATATTGTACTTGGTATATGTCAATGTATGTCGTATTAGGTTAAATAAAGTATTCTTACAATACATTGAGCACATCGCGAAATAGAAATTGTCTTTAGTAAAACTAGTTAGAAGAGAAGACAAAAATATGACAATTTTAAGATAGACTAATAAACACAGACTAAAGGAAGTTCATTCCGAATTCAATAATATCTGGCATATGTCAATATATGTCGTATTATAAATAGGTTAAATAAAGTATGCTTACAATACATTGAGTACATAGCGAAATAGAAATGGTCCATCAGGTCTATTAGGTAGAAGAGCAGACAAAAAAGGACAATTTCAAGATAGACTAATCAACATAGACTAAAGAAAGCTCATTCTAAATCCCACAATACCTGGCATATGTCAATATACGAGTATGTCGTATTATAAATAGGTTAAATAAAGTATTTTTACAATACATTGAGTACATCGCGAAATAGAAATTGTTTGTCTGTAAATTAGTTAGAAGAGAAGACAAAACAGAGACTAAAGGAAGCTCATTCTGAATTCCACAATACCTGGCATATATCAATGTATGTCATATTACGAATAGGTTAAATAAACTATTTTTACAATACATTGAGCACATCACGAATCAGAAAGTATCTATCATAAATTAGTTAGAAGAAGAGACACAAATAGGACAATTTTAAGATACACTAATCAACACAGACTAAAGGAAGCTCATTCTGCATCCCACAATACCTGGCATATGTCAATGTATGTCAAATTATAAATAGGTTAAACAATATAAATATTTGTAAATATTCAAATACTGAAGCCCACAACAATCGACATGCACTGCCGGCGATATTGCAACACAAAACACATGTTATTAATTTATATTCATTTTTTTGCATTTTGATTAAACCAGAAAAAAGCTATTTCAATTTTGTATCAAACAATACCCAGAGAAAACAGCTTATAGAGGGTATATTGAGTTAGAAGACATAGTGTATATACTTTAATTGAAATACAGTGAACTATTGATGCCTTACATATAAAATGAAATGTATATATGCTATTTAGGAGACTCCTTACTGCTTACAGGATATCTAAGAGTCGTAACCTTTGACTCTTTCTCTCGTTCTTGTAGCGTGTTTGCGACATGTGTGGCTTATAAACGTCAACCGACATCAGACAATTGTTCGAAGCGAACATCGTCATCGCACAACAGTTACCAAGCAAAAAACCTATGAATATATATGTAAATATGTTGTACATATCGCATAAAGCATAAAAAAGCACTGCAGGCAACATAAAATAAACTGTAGTTGTTCAGAGAGATGCAGTTTGATATACTACAGTCAGGTTGTGTGACAGAAACGTACAAATTTTAATAATATTCTTTAAAAATGTTAAAAGTAAAGCTAACAAAGGAATGAGGAGTGAGTCAACTTAGGAAAGTGTAGTAGAAATAGTGTGCTGGGTTTGCTGGCAATTAAAATATGTTTTTGAGCATGATTTAACCTATAGAGATGCCAACATATCTTATAAGTATACTTGAAGTGTAAATAAAGTGTTCAGTATTGTTTAGGTAGAAACATTTAAAGTGCTTTGTATGTAAATGTAGTTGGTAACCCTTGCCAAGCTGCACTCATGTATATTTAAAATGCAATCAGAGTATTTCTGCTAAAAACTCATTCCTGACAAATTAATTAACCAGAGAAAGCTCAGCAGTAACTCAGGTGCAGAAACAAATGTGCTCTTGTTACTCAGGTGTTCCCCGGAGGGTCGTGGCAAGCAGAGCAATTCAAAGACTAAGCACACAATAACAACAGGATATGGAAAAGAAGAAGTGCAGTTGGTAAAGGAAATTATAATTACAATGAGTGAAGAGTGGAGAGTGGAGAGTTCTTTTGCTGAGTATAATTAAACCTACTATAGTCAGACAGAGGTATCTATGCGTCGTTGTCATGCAACTAATGAGTGTCTCTTGCCACAATTGATTTATTAAAATTTGACAGCTATGCACACACAAACACACACACATTCACCACTGCATCTGTATTTACTCATGACGATTTTGCAATGTTGAATCATTGTTTTTGTTTCGCATAAAATTGTTTACATTGCTTTAGTTGATGTTTTTGCTGAGTTCTGTTTAATTGCAGCTTTAATCACTCTGGTTAGGCAAACATAGAGAACAGCAACAACAACAACAACAACAACTACAACACCTAATGCAACAAACAAACAAAAGCATATGAAAAATTAAATACGAATTGAAATTACAAGAGAGAAAGGGAGAGCAGGAAGCGCAGGGAGCGGGGAATTGTTTACTTAATTCATTTGGAATTGAACTAAAAGCTTGGGGAATTTAACGGAAATAGCTCTTGAATAGTTCATTGTGTTTATTGTGATTTGTGAATGGCATAAATGAATATGGAAGCACGCATGAATATCTAACCGAATCGGATGTTAGGGAGACTAAATAGCACAGCAGCTTAACAATTAAACAATTCTATTTATTATGCCACTAAATACGTCAAATCTCTGGGAATTAGGATTTGTTTCGAGAGCACGACACTGAAGTGCACTTACAGTAACTATTTCATAACGAATTTGGATTATATCGATAGAGTTATTAGTTCTCTAACAAAAACTAAATTAATACAATTTAATTCCACATGAATGTGAGCACTAACACAATCAAATTCACACATGGAATACCTCTTAAATAATAGCGAAAACAATTTTCCAATTTCACATGCAGCAAAACCCTCCGCAGGCCACAAATATTCAAGTGAAAATCCACTGGCAGTATTTAAAGCTGGAGCTGGACACTTGCCAAAAACCACAGAAGCAGCCAATCTCCTAGCTAAATAAAATACATGTATATACATATATATATTCTACATATATCTGTACAGACAACAAACAGCAGGACACTCTGCAATCGAGAGGGGCGAGAAGGAGGATGTGCAGAAATAATTTATTCGTTGAAAACAAATTGCGAGATTAACGCTAATTTAATAGAACTCATGTGCGACGCCCATGGTACTAAGTAGCTGGAGACGCAGTAAGGAATAAGCCAGAGAGAGTCTTGCAAAGGAAACTACAGAGTCAATTCTCTGTCTCTTTCTGCACTCACACACACTCACTCTCTCTCTCTCTCTCTCTCTCTTTCCTATTTTATGTGTGTGTGTGTGGTTCACTACAAGTACAATTTGACATGTTTCACACTTGCTTGCGGTTGCTTTGCTTGGAGAAACTGGAATTTCAATATATATGCATTTGTTTTTGTCTACGAGTATATATTTAAATTACATTTCAAATGAATATTTATTGATATTATTTTGATTAATTTTTCATAAGAGTATACTAACTTTGTACAAATGTTTGTAACAGGCAGCAGGAGGCGTGGAAAACCCCACAAATCTCTAGCCGAGGCGATTGAGCCATGAGTGTCTGTCTTTCTATCTGTTTGTATGTCTGTCAGTCTGTCTGCCTGTCTGTCTGTCTGTATGTCTGTATGTCTGTATGTCTGTATGTCTGTATGTCTGTATGTCTGTATGTCTGTATGTCTGTCCGTCTGTATGTCTGTATGTCTGTATGTCTGTATGTCTGTATGTCTGTATGTCTGTATGTCTGTATTTTTATATGTCTGTATGTCTGTATGTCTGTATGTCTGTATGTCTGTATGTCTGTATGTCTGTATGTCTGTATGTCTGTATGTCTGTATGTCTGTCTGTCTGTATGTCTGTATGTCTGTCTGTCTGTCTGTCTGTCTGTCTGTCTGTATGTCTGTATGTCTGTATGTCTGTATGTCTGTATGTCTGTATGTCTGTATGTCTGTATGTTTGTATGTCTGTATGTCTGTATGTCTGTATGTCTGTATGTCTGTATGTCTGTATGTCTGTATGTCTGTATGTCTGTATGTTTGTCTATCTGTCTATCTGTTTGTATGTCTGTCAGTCTGTCTGTCTGTCTGCCTGTCTGTCCGTCTGTCTGTATTTTCTCCAAATTTCAATCCAGTCAATCATGTTTTTGTGCCAGTGAAGAATGCGAGCGCCGTCTGTCGAGAATACTTTGTTAGTATGTACATATGTATATGTGTACTCGTAATTTATCATAATAAATTAAACTACACCAGAACATAGGTCGAAGAATATCCCAATGACGCGTGCCGCTCAACTGTTGCTATCGTTTCAAATAACTTATTCAATAAACATGTGAAAACTGATCTGGGTTTGTTATAGCGACACTTGTACATAGTCATTTTAAACATGTGTACTATTCCAATATATTTCCAATAGTTATTGCGAAAACAACTACTCCAGAATTTCGTCGTGTCTTGATGATTGTCACCACAGAAACTTCAAAGAAAACTCAACTCCAAATGTTTTCGCTTTCCTGAAAGTTTCTTCAAACTTGTAGACGATGTCAGCAATAAGAACTGTATGCTTATGCTTAAAGTTAACCAAAAGTTAAGTACTTAATTAAATAAATAACTGTTCAATGTGGTGATTTTTCTCTCATTGTCAATTGCAGAAGTTCATTTCGTTTTAATTGACTTGACATATTTATGAGATGGATATTTTTACGAAACTTTCAGCTCGAAAGTTTTCCAGGAAACTATAAGTTTATTTACGCCGTCGTGAGAACTTTTTAATTAAATTATTGTGGAGAGCTTCAACTGGAGTTTGAGTCTCAGTTATTGCAAGAAAACAAAACAATTTAATAAAGTTTTGAGTTGAAATGAAAACAAGAAAACGATTATGGATCGCTGGCACCTGTTGAAAAGGAATACTATGATATATACTAGATATCAGGGAAAGAAATCTCTAACGCTTGCAACAGTGTCAGCCAGAAGTATGGCAACGAGATGAGCTCGTCTTTTTTTGACATGCTAGTGCAACTTGTCAGCTTTCGCTCTCTTTCTTTCTCTCGTGCCAGATACAACAGTGCCTAGTGAAAATGTTCGTCCACTCACATGCAGTTTGCCGGGCTAAAAGCTTTTGCCAACGAAATGAATAGATAATGAGATGGTGTGCAGAACCGGGCAAAATAAACAACATTCGGCTCTTGCATTGTCGTGAATTTTAAATTTAAATATTTATCCAAGCCTCATATGGGGGCACCATATTAAATTTACATACTTATGAGCGGGCTTCCAGGTCATGGTAAATTTACAAAAATTTCATGCCAATTTGCGTGAAAATTCCTACGCCGTTTTTATGCACACTCAATTGTTATTAACAAAAGTTGAGCCAGTTTTGGATCATAGATTTTTGTTGAGCATTCACTTTCAGGCTAAGCTTTAATTTTATCGATTTCCTTTCGGTCATGTTCCTGCATTATATCTGAAAAATGCTATGCTAATTGAATAAGTAAGAGGAGGGCAGATCGCATAAATTAAAATGCCAAATGAACTTCCCGGAAGCGGCACTTCTAGCAGAGTTCAGAGAATGTAAATTTCAAATTTTGCCACTTTGCAGGTTCATAAAGTTTAAGTATATTCGAAAATGTTGTTTACACAATGTCTCGATGGAACCCATTTGAGGTTATTGGGCGCCATTGTACGTGCTAAAAATAAATAATCGCACGGGCCGGCAGGGGCCTACCGATTGTTGAATAATATCAAACACGTGCCGGACGAGCCCGCATCCTAGAAAACAAAAATGTCAAATATTCTAGCACGCATCACGGAGATTTTCTGCCCATTTTCAATGGCTTGTATTGTGTTCGAGTGTGTATGTGTGAGTGTGTGTGTGTACGCACGAGTGTCCTTTTCAATCAAGTGGGCAAACAACTTAGATATCACTTCAACGGTCGCTTTTTAGTTAAACCGAGCATAAAACAACGTAAACAACTCGCATATTGTGTACCAATCATGTCAGTTCATCGATACTCGCATGTGTGGCTAGTGCGACCATATTCCAGCTATAGTATTACCGTTAGCCATTGTATGAGATCGTCGCATTCATTATTATTGTCCTCAAACCATAATGATTTCGATTGCTCGACTGAATTCGATTTGCATTATTTGTAGATTGTCTCTTAGCATATGGCAACGTATGGCAACTGGGAACGTATGTCAACCCGTCTGTTTTCGTACAAGTTTCCCGTCAACTTCAGACATTGTTTCCTGGCTGCAAAGTAAGCTCAAGTTAGGAGACAGCGTCAACAGCACAAAGTGAACAACAAATCTCAAACAAAGTATTGTTCAAAACTTTCATGCAACTTCTGTCCACTCAGTCGGATATACATAAGTACTTCTTGCCACAAAATCAATATTTTGTTGATAAAAACAGCACAAAGTCGCTTATATTAAATACAGGCTGAAGGACCAAGGTCAAGAGCGCAATAAACTAATACCACTAGCAACTAATGGCAGATAAATTCGCCCAAACTAGAGTGTATTATATTCAAATTATTATTTCAGCCCGATTGCGCGAAGAGACCCCTTATTCCCAGCTAGTTCTTTCGAGCGTGCCTAATGCACAATCATTTCAGCACATTTTCCTCTGCTCTAATTCGCATAGTAAAACTGTAGTGTGTGTGTGTGTCCGAAAGGGGCAAAGTCATAAAAATGTTTACGTCACATTTACGAGCACACAAGCTGTCGAAAATCGCACAGTTATCCCCGAGCTGGACATCGTGGACATCGTTTAGTTTCGCCTGCATTTACTTTTATTGTGCCCCAGTCTGCGTGGTCCTTGCAATGGATTATACCGTTATAAGAGCGGACAGCATTAAGTATCATACAAAGATGTCTGCGGGGCAGGCTCAGCATGTGGATTGTTGTCTGTCCACAGTGTAAATTGCAGTGAGTTCCCGTGAAAGCAATATGTGGACCTTTTCACGCCCAGCGAGGGATTCACAAATCGTCCTGCCTTGTCGAGCTGGGAGATTGAGTCGAAAAACTTCAGTTGGAATATATTTTAACACTTGCAACTCTCGGGAAAACATCGTTTAGTGCGATGCTCTCAAGTGCTCTCAGAAGTCTCACTGAGTCTCTCTGCCTGCCAGCAGAACTGACAAGTTTCACTCAACTGTCGACGCATTCGAAAACAAAAGTCTTAAAACTCTCTCAAGGCCCCCCCTCCCCGCACGCGATCCCCTTGCGGCAAGTGCAATTTGCCTGACATAAAATTAGCAGCTGCATAAAACTTGTCTGCGGTCCTTTGCAAATGGACCATTAACTTGTTTGCGCCCGGGAAACTTTCGCGTTGACAAGACAAAAGAAATTAGAAAAGTTTATCCACAGTGTTCGAGAGCTGCGACAACAATTGACCAGTTTTCACTTCAACAAGACGCCAAGCATGAGCTCGTCTTTGGCTAATGCTTTAATGCAGTCGGAGTAAGTGCAGTCTGCCCAAAGAAGAAGAAGAAGAACCATATCAGTTTCTACTTATGCCACAAAGTCAAATGGGATTGACAAAGCTTGACAAGGCAACCAGTCGATCTATCTGACCTTTGTATTGATTGCTATAAAGAACAACCTGACAATATCGTAGAGTGCTTTATATGTTTATTAACCTGCCTATTGACAGCACAGCATGTCAGCTAAGCTGTCAATTGCTGTCAATTGCGCATACGCCACGTGTCGCTGTACAGAATCTGGGACTCGCATCATCTGCATAATTCAGTTATTTGTCAAGTGTAGAGCAACTGTGGAACCAAGTCGAACCTGAAACCTGTCAAAAAACTCATACAGCCAACACCTTCTACTCATATTTGAATATCTCCTGAGCCCGTTTAAAGTGATATTCATATTCTTTGTCAATTTATTGGCTGTACGACATCGAATTCGATATAAGTCAACTTAAGTAAATCGAATCTGTAGAAAAATGCTTAGGCAAATGACAAATTGCAGGAAGTTGCCATGTGGGCATAAATTTCATATGCTAAGCTGTGCGGCTTACAATTTACCCATCCCCAATCCCCGCATCGATTTGCATAAACAGCTTTCCAATTGACAAACTGCTTTGCTTTGCCACGAGAGTCTTTCTGGGGAGAAGGCAATAAGCGAATACTTCTTAGTGGGGCCAACAACTCGTGTGATGAATGCGGCGTCTTAATGAGGGGGCGTCGTTTATAAAACTGAATTCACATGACTTAAACATATGCATTCCCCACACATGCTGGCATATGCAACTTGAGTTCCGTATGTCCGTAGGGTTATAATAAAAACTTCAGTTAGGTTTACTTTATGAAACAATGCGCAAAATGAAGCCAGCGACATGGACATATGTGCGTATACGTTATGTGTAATTAAATTTCCCTGCCATTGCTTTGAGTTGAGGGCCGTGAAAAGCGGCAGGGCGGGGCGGAGCAGAGCAGGTGCTCTCCCGGCACACTCATCTAATATGACGTGTGCTGCACGCTGCCTGTCAAGTGGCACTCATTAAAACGTCAATTACTCATTTGTTTATGCTCCTCTCGAGGGCTGTTGGATGCGGCAAAGGTCCTTGCGAGTGTGTAGATTACAAACACGTTAACAAGTCGGCACTCGGGCGCATAAATAGCGCTAATTGGAACATCCTTCCGACAGGATGTTCGTTGTCAAGATACGCGAGTTTCCGGTCAACCAGTATAGTGCTTTACACACACACACGCACACACAAGTGCTTGCCATTCAATGCTCATGTTTGTCGGACCACAAACACAAAAATAAACTGGCAAAAAAGAATTCTACAATCCCGCAAGTGTTCTCCATGTTCTCCATGACTGATCCACACAACTGCAGCCCGACAAAGCGTCCAATGTTTGGCCGAATATCTGACAACTTGCGCTGACTAGGCAAATAGTGCTCAAGCCCCCACACACACACAGATGTCAGTTGCCAACACACACACACACACAGCTGCACATACATTCATGTGTATTTGTACTACGGAAAAGTCTTTCTGTTGACCGCAGTGTGTCGCTTTTCAAAATGCAAATGCATATGATGTCGTGTTCACAGGGGGATTGTGTCTGCCAATCACGGGATTAAAACAGTTAATTCGCCATTAATTCATCTTTTAAAAGCAACTCTGACACTTATCTGTGGCCATTAACAACTGCGCTGATTGAATAAATTAGTAAATAATAATACAAATAATAATATAAATAATTGTGCGTGTTTCTATACTATAAATACTACGTAGGTGTATTAAAAACAAAAAAAAAAAAAAAACTACGTAGGTGTATGCAAATAGCCTCTATAATTGACGTGTTTATGCAATACGTTAATTTCGTTATATACTTTCTATTTATCAAGGAATTTATTTGCTGAGTCTTGTGAGTCTAGCAGACGGAGTCCAAGGTCACGATTAATTTGGGGTAAACAATTCGCACACATACATGTGTATTTTTGCAGATTTGGTATTTCTATGGAAGGCAAAAGCGCCTTTAAAAAGGCTGCAAGCCACAGTAAAGGCGTTGCCAGGCTACACAAGCAGATGCATGACGTATGCTCCATGGGGGGCATGGGAGAAGTACTTATAAGTATGAATGCCAATGAAATATCCTACTTATATTATTAACAAGCTTTTGATAATAAATAATGTTACAGTAACCCTTTAATTAGATAAATTTTAAAATATATATTTTTAATTAATTTACAATTTGTAATTTTTTTACCAAATTTAATTTTAAAATCTAAGTCGTAAACTTTTATTATTTTATTATTAGCTTATAACAAGCTTTTGATAATAAATAATGTTACAATAACCCTTTAATTAGATAAATTTAAAAATATATATTTCATTTTAATTTTTATTTTAATTAATTTAAAATTTGTAATTTTTTGCCAAATTTGATGTTAAAATCTAAGTCGTAAACTTTTATTATTTTCTTTTTTTTTAATTTTAATTATTTCTTATTGTAATTTAAAAAATAAAAACTAATTTTAATTGCAAGTCAACTGCCTTAGTTGACGTTAAATAAAATAAATAAATAAATAAATAAGTACAGATTTAGAGATTCATTCCATTCAAGGCAATTTTGAGAGCAGATCATCAGTTGGTAAAGCACATGTGACTCTTGCAGTTACATTGAGAAGTTACAGGGTACAATATGATAATTTATATTTCATTGTCTGCCGTCATAGCGATAGACGCGCTGAGATAACATGATGGTTTCCAATATATGATAATTTGTACTTTTGCCCTTGTGGCAGAGAGTCGATGGGAGACGAGGCACTTGGTTAATTGAGTAGATCCGTTTATTGTGGCTGCTTTCTTTGTTCTGTGAATTGACTCGTTGACAATGCGGAAAGTGATTAAATATTAATAAATGAGAATAATTAATAGCAGCAGCGACAAAAGATTTACCGGCGATTAAATCTGCTGACGAAGTGCGGACTCGCAGCTTTTCAATTGTGCGTTCGAGTGAGCGAGCGCAGCAAATGGCAGCGATGGCAGCGATGGCAAGTGGAGCCTGCACCACAATTCATTTGTTTGCACTCGAAGTATTCATAACAACGGGGCTTTTTTTTTTTTTTGGCATGCAAACATACCTGTGTGCCCCCATACCCCTGCACACCCCTTCTCCAACTTTCGATCCGCATATAATGAGGATATCCTGTCCTGTTGCTGTTGTTGTTGTTGTTGTTGCTCTTGTTCTTGCCGGTGCTCGGTGTCTTTTGTGTGTGCATTTTAATTATAAAATATGCAGCTGCAAGTTGTGGTTTCTGACGTGCCTCGAAATAATCTGAAATAATCTGAATGCCGCGCTATTAATTAAAAAATGTCAACTCAACTTAAGAGTGGCATTAACTGAATTTATAAAATTCCCGATTTCCCAAGCTTGTTATTTTCTTTGCTGAAGAGCTTTAATTTATGTTCATTCGAAAGTAGATTTTAAGAATTATCCTTGTTTGAAAATGGATGCAATAAATAATTTCATTGTCTGCCACCTTCAAATTAAATAGAATGCGCTGGAAATATTGTTAAATTAATGGCTACATCAATTCTACTTGAATACCTTTTCTTTATTGCAATTTAAGTGCAAGCAGAGCTGGTAAATATGTGAATTAAAACATATAAACTTATAAAGCATCAACAGATATAGAGATCTATAGATATACATATGTATGTACTATTTATTGAAATATTAGTTTTATTATTTATGTACATAAATGGATAGTACAATAATGTGTTAACTTCAGTTTTAATAACACTCAATCTCAGATTTACGCAACAGAATGCAATACGACAATTCGACTTGACGTGACCTTAACTTGATCTTCAAGGACACTTAATCTCAATTCAAAGCTGCGACTAAACTTCATTCATTGACTTCAACTTAACAACTGCCTTCACTACTCGACTATGCCTGTCAACTGCAACCCTGATCCTATCGATAGTTGCCTGCAGCGTTGCCACCCGTGCCATCACGCTGCCATCACGCACTACCATCGCCTTTTAAACATGTATAAATTTAGTCGGACTGCCAGTTAAGGCTCTTCCTTAGGCACAAATACTTGCAATGCATATGAATGTACTTCAGTGCATTTTGGAGTAACTACTACCTATTCGATTCGTTTGCTGAATATTGCATGCCGTGAAGTATAGCAATTTCACTTGCCCAACAAATGGAAACCTTCACACTTTCCATACAATTTATTTACACTCTTTTTAAAGGATTTTTATTGCACAGCGAAGAGCTGTGAAATTTAGCACATGTTCCAGCTGCCAGGCAGCGAATTTATTGCACATTTCTGCTATAAATTGTAGGCCCAAAAAAATAGAAAATAATTGAATTATTTTTACATAACTTGTAAAGTTTCCGCATGAGCTTGGCCAAAAAAAAAAAAGATACAACAATTGTAAATTAGAAACTCTAGTGCATATTAGAAATGATTGCAATCTATATATATATAAAATTAATTTATTTGTTTTCTAGCATTTAAATTAGAAAACAAATAAATTAATTATTTGGCAAGCCATAAATTATTAAATTGCTGCATATAGATCTGAGTGTGTGTTACTTTTCCATTATTTCTATAAATCAAAACCATATCTGGCGATTCGTAATCGCAGCTGTTCCCATTTTTCCGACCCAGATGTGTGTACACACATATGTGGGGGTGTATGGTGTTGTGTGTACGTGTGTGTGTTAATTTTGGCTTCTGGTTTTGTTTTGCTTTCATTACGACAGAAATGGGCAAACAGAGGAGATGAAGCTGCCTTTCCTTACCTCTACCAACTGACTGGATTGTGGCCTTGTGGCCGACATCCTTCGGGGTTTTTTAATTAAAATGTAGCTCAGTCACAGTCGCACAGTCGCACAGATGCAAAACGAACAATGATTAATCAATCATTCGATTGCACTCTTCTCTGCTCAGCGAGATTTGATTATTCGCTAATTAAACTCAGCTCTTCGCTCTGATTGCCTTGTTCTATTTTCGAGATTTCCCTTTAGCTCGACGAATTAAATGCCAAGCTAATCAAGCGTGAAGTCTTTTGCTCAATCAACGATTAAACGATGAATTTGTGATAATATGCTTGCGACATGGACACCCCACGAGATGCTTAGATCCTGCAAGTTATGTACCCAAAGTGAGCATGGAATTTATGTGGTATTAAGTGAGGCTTTTACCCCCCTCCCCCCCAAGCTGTGTGTGGTCAAATAAATCTGAACAGAAAGCCAGAGCAAGCATCGATTCCTTTCGCACCTTGCACAAATCCACAATAGGCTCAATTCACGTGCAAATGAATTTCCTCAATACATTCAACCCAAGAACATTAGAGGTTCTTAGTGCAGCTCGATAAATCACAGCGAACTTAACACCGAGAGGCAGCTGACATGACGCCTCTGCTATGGGTCTTTATAAACTTTTTAAGCCTTGAGAGAGTCAGCTGAAGATACATATTTCTATGTACAGTTGTATGTATGTACAGTACGTATGTATGTACAGTATGTATGTAAGTAATCTACTCCATTTGCAGTAGCTCATAGAAAATTAATAGAAAATTGCCTTTAAGTGCCATATGCAAATGTAGTTCGATTTCTTGCAGTGCAAGACAGATGGCTGAACAATTTTCCTTAGGAAATTGTTTACGTGCCCGGCATGATAGCATGTGTTGATAGCTCAACCAAAAAGGATTTACCGAGAAAGTTTCTCAAAGATGAAATTAAGCGATGCGTTCGGCAAACTGAATATGAAGCACACGTGAATGCGAACACTGAAGAGCACTTTAATTTCTGTAGACAAAAAGGAAATGACTGCAAATCGTATATAGTTGGCAGTTCTAATATTTTGAAATATAATTTTGCTCTTTAAGTTTAAAGCAAAATACATTGCGATTTGCGGGTCGGTAGCAATTAAAGCGAATTCGGCAAATGCAAAATTGTGCGGCCCGTAATAGATGGCCAACATGATGGACACGCCCGTCGAGGCGCGACCAGTGTCTGTCTGGGATCCTTAACCGATGATGAGGTCGCTCGACAACTGCAGCCGACGGCCCAATAATCACGCCAACATAAACATCGTGTAACGAGCGCATATGTCAGTAATTTGGCGACTGCAAGTACTGCGCCGCTTGTTCAATATTACGATGTCACATCTGATGCATCCCCGTGTGCAGAGCTTTATGACATGTGCAAATTTCAGGAGGGCCCATTAAGCGCAGCAACTTGATATGCAGTAAAGCCAGTATGGCTGCAACTGCCACAGCACAAGCCCGGAGGCGATGAAATGGGCACATAAAGTAGACTTGCAAATGGATAGTTTAAAGAAGAGTTAACTTGCAGGCAAAATGGCCCAAAGGAGGTTGAGTCGTCTGTATTTATGTGGCTCTTCCATTTCCATTTGGGCATTGACGTGGCTTAATTGAGCTATGCTCTTTTCCCTACACCAGAAAAAGGTATCAAAAACCACATTATTCACAACGAACTGATATTGCAATCACCTAAGCTGGTGCGACGTTGGGAGAGGGATGCACATGGTCAATGTCAAAATTGAATGCGTTTTATGGCGTCGTAAATAAAAGCAATAAAGGCGCAAAATTACATTTTAATGACTGCAAATGTATTCTTAATTGCATCAATGCTGCTCGCCTGCTGTGTGTGATTTTACAACATTTAATTGCCCATTTGAAAACAACAAAATGGTTACACACTATCTAAATTTATTGATTAAAACAATTGCAGACTGGAAATTAATTGATTCAAAAACTAAAGTTATGATACATTTAATTAAATGTGAATTCAATGCAGTTATTAAACGCTTCAAAAACAAATTTAATTATTGTATACCTTTGTTTAGAACAGGTTAACAGTCATAACAACTTTTCTCTAACGATTAATTGGCAACTAAGGTGAATGCAAAAACTGTTGCCTACTTTTAAGCTGTCTTAATAAATATGCCTAAGGCAATGCACGTGAACTTCTTCTAAAATCTGTTAGCTGCAGACTAAAGTCGTTTAGCAAAAATGCTTCAAAAATATGAACAAATCTTAAAAATTTTATCATTTATAATTGTTATTATTTATTTAATTTTCATTGTGAACGAGAACGAAGGCAGCTATACGATATATCGGTCCGATCCAGCTAGTTCTGACTTATTTATAGCGTGCAACAAAAAGAAGTATATATGCCAGGTTTCAAAACTGAGAGACTAGTTTACGTTACAACAGATCGACACAGAGATACACGGACAAACGGATACACGGACATACGGACAGAGCTATTGCTCGATTCCTCTGCTGATGCTGATTCAAAATATGTATACTTTATGGGGTCGCAAGGGTAAATTTATTAACTGAGCTTCTTTCAAACTGTCAACTGTCATTGTGCAGGGAAAAGAGTTTTCTTTATCAGATTGCAACCTTTGCACTTATTGAGCTTAAACTGCCAGATGGTGGTGTCACGGTGCAGATAAATTATGGCCACAGCAGTCAAAGCCTGTCATTAAGTCTGCCGTCAGTCAAGCGATAATAACGACGCGGAAATGACCCACAAACTGGCAAAGAAAGAGTTACCCCATGAATTCTAAATACCCGCATAAACACGCCATAAAAACATATATGTACACTTAATTGTAGCTCGCAAGGCAAGGTTAACCAGGGGCAAAGGCCATTTGGTCGCCAGTTGGCAGTGGGTCATAAACGAACGAACGAACGAACGAATGAATGAATGAGTGAATGAATGCATGAATGCACAGTGAGTGCAACGCAATGCGAACTGGCACACTGGGCTCAAAGTGAATGCGTGCGCAGTTGACTGGACAAACGAGTCCAAGAAGCAATCAGTGGCAGCCAAAGGGCACCACCCGAATACGTCCTTCGACCGAGACGCATTGCGAAATGACAGAGTGAAGGCGAAAGTTCGTCAGCCAAGAACAACATTAACTGTATCTCTCTGCATGTATTACTGGTTTTATTGTTTAAGTTAAATCTTGGCAAAAAGTTATGCAAAGTCATAAATTGTATTAATTTCGCCGTCTGAGAATGGCTTATTGCTTAAGCACACAATAAATAACTCATACGCAGCGTGTAGCAGCAACAGCAGCAGTTGAAGCAGGCGAAGCACGCGTGCCAAGTGGCGCATAAAACATTCTCCTAATCCAAGTCATTCAGGAGAAGCTACTCACACCCACCCACCCACTCAGTTGGCATTCAGCTGACACTCCTTTTGACACGCAAAAAGATTCACATTTGCCTGTGGGGTAGCTTACTCAGCTGGAAATGGAAATGCATATTTGCACATATGGTCGCTGTCAGTGGATTTAGTTCTATTGAATTACAAAACTATAAAACCGGCAGAGATTTATATACATATAGTGTGCTTATCTGACAGAAACAGCGACAGTGACAGCGACAATCGATTTTCACTGCGGTTCCATTTGCAGCCAAAACTGCAAAATAATTGAAGGCAACACGATATGGAAATATTGTACATTAAATATTGATAAAAAATAACCATCTAAACAATTGTTGCACGAAAAGCGCAAAGGCAAGCACAAATTGAAAACCGTTGAAAAACTCTTCAAATTCATTTTGTGGCCAACGGCAAAAAGCGAAATTGATGTTGTCAGTGCAACAAAAATAGTGTTGCTGTATCACACGCGTTGTGTGTCCTGCCACCACGATAACTGATATACATAGTGTCCACACGTTGAATATATTTGAAAGTGTACACAAAGTATTAAACCAACTTGTAAAAGTCAACATATTTCCATGTCCCCTGGTGTACCAAATACTTCTTCTTTATAGACCCGGATACTACTAAGCTCACGGCAAAGAGACAGACAAGTTCAACAGTTTATGCACATGTCTTTTGCATAAATTTGCCTCGTTTCAGATCGCTCTGATGCTGGAATAAATTCATTAACAGTGGCAATTGTCAGCCAGGTCAGTTTTCATCTGGGTTCACCTCGAATGTCCCTCGAATGAATCGCCAGACGCACTCGCCGGAGTCAGCTCCTGGGTTAACAGTCGAATAATTTAAAAAGTTTATGGCAAACCCTGAAGCTGCGCGCCGTTCATTAGCATGCAAATTTGAAAATTTATCAGGTGCCCGTGTCGAGGTCCATAAAAGCCGCCGCTGCCACAGCCAGCTGCAAGGACTCGCAGGACAAAGTTTGACACACGAATTATGCACAGGCAGGAACGGAGAAGTTGCTCGATTGGATAGTGGGTGAGCTTAGTTTCCACATCGTCCGCATGTGCAGTAATAAATATTCGAGTATTATTTATAGATACCTGCAGAGAATGACTCGACTGCAAAGTCGTGGCTTTCAGGCAGGAAATAGACAATCAAATGATATAATAAAGTACTTGTAGTATCTATCTACTATATGATACACATATTTATTGCCCAATTTAATTGAATATTTTCCAATCTTCCATAGATTCTCCCTGGTTTAGTTATTGTTTTCTGTTTGCACGAATAGAGTTCGTCTCGACTGCAAAGTCATGGCTTTCAGGCAGGAAATAGACAATCAAATGATATAATAAAGTACTTGTAGTATACTTTACCTTATATCTTTCTATCTTTTATATAATAAACATATTTATTTCCCCAGCTTAATTGAATATTTCCCAATCTTCCATAGATTATCCCTGCTTCAGTTGTTGTTCTCTATTTGCATATAGTTCGAATTTCATATATATTTCTGACACATTTATCATCCGCTTCGAAAGTGCAATAACAAATCGAAAAAGCTACGGCAATAATAGATTATTCTGTTTGTCTGCCGCCCTTGGCCACGAATCGATTTGTTTTTGTTCCACAATCACAACAACTTACGTGTTACGAGTTGCACCATCAAAAAAAATATGTTAGTAAAAATATAAAAACACAAACAGACATATAGAAATCATGTATCCAATGTGAGTCACTTTATTCTCATGTAATATACAACTTATGCGCTATGTAAAACCTAATTTAAGACCCTCCTAGGAAATGATCTAAAGAAATTGTTGCCGATGCGATCTTGGCTAGTCTACTATATAATACACCTATTTCAATTCAAGTCGTACATCAATTTTTCAGCATTGTTGGGTTCTTCACAATCGAAAGATGCCATCATTAATTCTGTGAAAGAAAGAGAAGAAATCAAGTGAGCATTGAATGATATATACTTTTCAAAATGTAATATATTAACAACTCTTCGCATAACCAAACTTGAGTTGAACAACATTTTTGTAATTTTCATATAATTTCTAAACAGTAAAGAATTTCAGGGAAAAGTTTCTGAAAATGGGTACCAGAAAAGTGTCTTTTCCAATGCCTCGGAAAACAGAGATGCATACGAGTGCGCCGCACAAATCGAATCTGATATCGGCGAGGATCATTAGGGGCAATGCACCAGATAGTCCGTCCAGTCAAGAGAGTGATGATTCCGAAGAGAGCAGCAGTTACAGTTACGATAACATCTTTGTGCCCAGTTGCATGATGGAATCGTTTATCGATAAAGGGATACTTCCAAAGCGAGCAGCCAAAACAATAGTGAAGAAGTTTGAGAAACAAATTAGCGCTTCTACGCCGTGCTCTGTCGAGGCAAAGCTCTCTCGCATACAGAGTGAGAGGTACGACAGTGATGTGCCGAAGACTTGCGATAATCGTGTCGAAAGTATTGTCACTCCATTGAGTGCCAACGAGAATATGATAGTCAAACTTGGCATACAGCATCAGTGTTTGCCTGGCTTTGCTTCCCTCAACTGGAACTCTCTCTACTCGAGTGCAGCCTGTGAACATGCCGATAGCCTGAAGCTCGTCTCGTGTCAATTGCAAGCCTTGGAGCGGGCCAAGACCCTTGGCATGATGAGGCACGTGACGGTGAGCAACTTCGAAAAGCTCTTTGAGTCGGGCAAGTTCAGCTCGAAGGTTTCTATTGCCGCTCACCTCACAAGAACGGAGAACAGGAAGTACAGTAAGTTCACATGTTAGATATATATCTCTATATAGTACGTATTAAGGTCTGGTTCTTCGACATCTGCAGCATCGGTTGAGTTGATGCTCATCGCCTTGAAAAACTTTTGGTTTGACACGTTGGAGGTGAAAGTCGGGAACTCGTACATGCACATTGATCGCTTGATCTTTCGCCATTATGCCAAAGCCTTTAAGGACCATGACAACTACTTTCTGGAACTGCCCAGCCACAAGGTGCCGATGCATCTGTTGGCCAAGCTCTACCATTGGATGATATTCGACGACTCGAAACTTCTATTTGATGCCGACTTCCTGGCCATGTACAACATGGCCAAGTTCCTAGACGTGAGGGTGCTCCTCAATCAGTTTTGGTCTACCTTCGCAGCCACTGATTGCGCAGGTCTTTATGACCAGCAGGCATTCAAGGCGTACCTGACAGCACGGCATTTGCAGTGCGAGGATATGATGACAATAATGCTCAATCGGATCAGGAAATTCTTTCTGCCGCTGGTAGCATCGAAGGAGTTCGTCGAGTTCGATGTAAACGAGGTAATCTTCACGCTGAAGATCAACAAAATTTACGTCAACAGCGAAGACGAGATATTCTTTTCTGCCATCCGCTGGCTGGAACACGACTGGGAGAATCGCAGGCTCTTCTTGATGGACATTATGTCTGCGGTGCGCTTTCGCCTGCTCTCGCCCTGGCTGCATCGCTCCATACTGTTCCAGCCGGAGAACGAAATCATTGCCAAAGTGGGATGGTGGAAGGAGGTCAGAGCTCTGCTCTGGGATGCCTGTTTGTATTCACAGGCTCAGCTGGCCTTTCGATTGTCGCCTTCGAAGGAACTCGACAATTCGATCGCAGTCAAGTACAGTCGCTCGAATATTGCCGATCGAACTTGGGCCTATTGCCCCGAAGTGCCGCATCATCACGACATACTGTGCCCCCACTTTCGTCCGCTGACCTATGCGACCTTCAACATGTTCCTCAATCTGCTGCAGAAGCATGCACAGGAGTTCATGGACAAACTGATGTTTGTGCCCTACAAGCACTGGCACACCTATCGCTGCTGCAAGGACTTCGATAAGCAAAGGAAGACACCCTTGCGTCCCCCAACTTATAAAGTAATATAGGAAATAGGTCGTTCAAATATGGCAATAAAAATGATTACGATCATCGTACACTTTCTCTCTTTCTCCCCTTTCTGTCTCTTTTCTCCCTTTAACTCACCTGATTCACCAAGTTTTGTAGTTTGCTGCATGTGGTGGCAGAACTGCGCATACTCCTCGCCAGAGGGCGCCTGTGCTGCCTTCATGCTTTGCATGTGTTTGGTAAAGGCGCCGACTATGGCCGCCATGCGATCGAAGGCGGTGATATTGATGTGGCCATTGGGCAGCCTGCGAAGAGAAGAGGGAGACATAAATCAATGATATAAAGAATATAAATAAATTAATACGTTAATTAATTCATTAACTGTGAATAAGCTTAAAAGGGAATATCCCCAATGAATGAATTAACATATTTTCCTGATTTTCATTGATAATTCAAAGTGCTCCCAGAGTGCTCGTACATTTGAAGAGTTGTTTGCCTTTTTCAAGCACAATACTACCTATTTCACACTCAATTAATATTGGGCTTTCCGAAGCGATAAACATAAAACAATCCTTACGAGTTGGAAAAGTAAATAAATAAACATTTTGCGCTTCACTGCGCTAATTTGTAAAAAATAATCACAATGAAAAACGAGAATGCGAATTCAATTTGTGGAAATGCATGAAAAAACGCATCCTCATATCATTTGTAGACACAAATATTTTCCACTCTGTGGCTAATTAAATTAAATTCAGCCAGTGAAATTGGCTTAAACCTATTAACAAGCGTAAAAATGGTCAGAAAAAGTGCTGCAGTTTTAAGCGGCTTTCATAGGGAATTGATGAGGAGCAACAGAGAGGGGGAAAGATAGGCGTAAAGATAGGCGTAAAGAGAGGGAAAAGAGAGGGTAAAAGAGAGTGAAGAAGAGGGGGGGGGGGAGAAGGGAGCTTCCACTTACCGCTGCAAACAGTTTTCGCGTTCGGCCAGTGCCAATTTAACAATATCCGCAAACACCGGAATAACAACCCAATCATTGAGTCTTCCCGTGGATGTCCTCGCCGTAGGTGCCTGCAAGCTCGGCTCCTTCACATCGTCTGGCACGGCGCCCATGCCGGAAGTGCCCTTTACGTCAATCGCATGGCCAGTGTCGTTGGTAGGGCAGTCGCCACCGGGACTGAGTGGGACCGTAACTGACTGTGACGTTGAGGAGGCTGCCGTCGGTTGTTCGCTCGTTATCGATAACGTCGCCTGCTTATCGGTCTTCGGATGGAGTTGCTCATTTAGAACGATTGCCTGCTGTTGCCACAAATGGCCATGCCCCTCGGCATGGCGCTGCATGCAGTCCAATTGCTGACACGTCACTTGCAATTTGCTCCACTGTAATCGAGTCGAAGGGATGGAAATGAATATTCGGTCTATGTACGATACCTTATCGCTTGGCAAAGTAATCACTTTTTGTGGTCAAATGCTCAAATAGAATATTTGAATGGACTTCATGCACTCCTCCTCACTCGACAGTGACTTCAGCACTATACACAGGCTACATTCTCTGTTGCACTCACCGTAACTTTAAGTCTGGCTATGGCCGGCGATTCTAGAGATTCCAAAATGGCTGTCGCGCTGTTGTAGTTGCCCACCAGCAGACAATACTGGGCTACCCCACTCCACAGCTCCACCGTTCTGCTGCGCTCCTCGATGCCGCTGCACTGTAACGAAAGCCAAAGGATTTATTCGTTGACAGACCTAAGTTGAACAACTTTCGTTTCACATATTCCGTGTATTCAAGCCGTGCTCTCAAGGGTCACGTGTAAGCAACATCTGCATATTCAAAGCATGGCAAGGCAAGGTAAATTTGCATCTGAATTCCACCAAGTGTAAAGATTCTCTCGGTGCGATTAACTTGGGGTTTCGCATGGTCAAACAGGACACAAAGCACAGCAGCCCACAGAGCGAGACTGACTCACCTGCAGTATCTCGTTGCAGACAAAGAGACGCAGACGCGCAGACCAGTCCAGATACGTTTCCAGATTGCAGGTCTTCTTCGGGTCCTGTGCACCCTGCGAACCGCTCGCCGAGGAAGGTTGGTCCCATTTTTTCTTCAACAAGAACAAGCACGAGGAGTAGAGTAAATAAATAAATTGTAATCACATATATGAGACTAGCTTAGGGTATGTGCTCGGCTATGCAACTCGCATTTACCTGTTTGTCCAGCAGCACCATGTTGCTGCACTGCAGAAACTCCTCTGGCCCAATTTGTTTGGCCAATTTCTTCTCCAGTCGGCATAGGATTTGTGCGTATTGAGTGGCTATCAGACACTTGAGAGGTGCAACCTGCCAAGGGGAAGAGGGGGAAATTGTTGCAATTCGAATCGTTAGGGGTAACCACAAAGCTCACCTTGTCCTTGTCCTTGTCGCTCTGGCAGGCACGCAGATCGGCCTCGTGTCTTTCTAAATCAGTCAAACGGTTAAGTAAGGCACTTAGTACTTGGGAGACTACATCTTCTAAATGTGAAGTGGAACATCTGGCAGGGGAATACGAAATGAGTTTCTCTAGAGAGAGACCTCTAATGAGGACTCACCTAACAACGATATGTTTAACGTGATTCATCATGCGCTCGTCACGATAATCGTATGGAAATTTCTGCGTCCACTCGGCCAGGAGGGCAACTAATGTCTCTAGGCCTTGCATGTCAGGTACCGCATCCAGAAGTTTGCCAAGCAACTCATGTGGTCGCAGAAATAAGCGTGATGATAATAAAAATGAGAACAGAAATTCCTGTAAAGCAGATAGTAAAAACATGATTGTATACGTCATCGTTTCTTGGCAAAACTTATCGATTATTTTCCAAGGAATTCTCCCAGCAATAATAGGCAGGCCATTAATTATTTTGACATTTGTTTCTGGCGACTGCAAAATCTCTAGCTAAACCTCTACTACAATATATTTGGTACGCTCTGCATACGTTTAATATATGTACCTATGTTTCAGTGCTCTCTCTCTCTGCTTATCTACCTTGGCTTGACTGCGTTTCAGCCTTTTGGCCAACGTGTGTGCCAACAAATTTAAATAAGGCCCTTTGGCAACTTGCCAAAATATGCAAACAAACGATTTGAATTGAAACATTTTGTGGGTGGCTGCAGCAAATGTGAGCCAGATCCCAAGGGGAGAAGAGAGAGAGAGTGGAATATACATATGTACAGTATAAATAGTTTTATTTAAAAGTATTTTAAACAGAAAGAAGAACTGGAAAGGAGTCTTACTTGATCTCCATGACATATATTGAGTAGAGAAATTCATTACCCTCTTTACTGATTACACGTACCTTATCTAGGTCGATGACATGCTTCGGTATGAGCACCTCCGTGAATGAGTCCAGTGGGCCAGAAACTATTCTACCATTTATGTACATAATGCCACCGGAACCCAAAACAGAGCTCTGCGAAGAGAAGGCGAATTATTCAAAACCGAAGAGAGGAACAGATATAAGGCTAAGAAAATGAAGAGAAAACGTAAAAAGAAAGTGAGAAATGTGAGAATGTTGAATTGCCTCAAAATTGATATCACATTGGCTGCGCTTGTGTGGGTTTTTGGGCACATCGTATTGATTCGCATCCTCTGCTGCACCCAACTTTCTATTGGCAAGCTAAAGTAGGAAAGGGGAAGGGGAAGAGATTAGTTAACTATTGAATTGGGTGCGTTGCAATGTGCCACTTGCCTCAAACTGTTGAAACCCTAGTTCCAAGTCTTGTGCGCTCAACTGCTCGGCGCTGTGGCGACGCCGCAGTCGCATTCCCTCGTTGCCCGCTCCGAAGGCGAGTCCCAGGCTCAGGGCAGGATACATGGATGTGTCAGCAAGTGGATTGGCCACATCCAGCGAGAATACCTCTGGTTGGGCGTGTGGCTTCTCCATGTCGAGGCCACAACAGGCCTCATCTGCACTTGTGTCACTGTCTGAGCTGCTCTGTTGACGGCACCTGCCACGATGCGAGTGCCGACACTTGTCCCTATCCCGTTGTCCGCGAGACTTTTGCAGCACCGTCTGCTTGCAGCGCGTGCCGCAGGCGATAGCTGATATCTTACTGGCATAAAAGTACATCGCCATGGGTCACGTTCGGGCTTTGCCTCGTTTCGCGGTCATGTGCGTGCTGCTCGAAAGGTTTTGTGCCTGCGCTTTTCAGTTGCCCCGCCCACGCCTAATGCCGGCGTGCGTTGCCCCGCACAGTTGCCTGGCCAGGGGCCTCAACTGGACCTCGTATTGTCATTATCGTCGTCCCGTCGACTGATTTCCGTGCTGAAAGAGGCGAAAATGCACGGCATGAAAATGTGGCACAATTTTGATTTACTGACGCCTCATAAAGTCAACGTTGCGGACAATCGTAGCACATCACTCATACGCCACGTGGCACGCAAATAAATGCGCATATGCTTCCCACGCAACACAAACACAAGCAAAAAAAAAACCCAAATGCGTAAATCACAATCATTGAGTTATTTACCCTCTGAGACTGCCTAAGCACCTCATCAATTTTCAGGCAGATCTTGTCAGCAACTCTTGGCGGAACAAATGAATATTCAAATGATTTCAAAGATTGCATAGCATTTTAATCACAGCAAATGGTTCACAAAAAAAAAAAAAAAAAAAAAAAAAAAAATCAGGCGTCAATGCCAGAGACTTGCTAATTAAAATAGTTTCGTACAAAGAGCATTTTATTTAGGTTCTCTTTGCTTTACTTTGACCTAATTTGCATATTCTCACTTGAGTCAAGAAAACAGAAAAAAAAATGGGAAATCTATTGAGATTCACTTCCAATATAAAAGATTCACTCAAAAAAAAGTTTTTGTGAATTTAAAACTAGTTTTGTATTCCAAAAGCATTTTTCGATAGAGAAATATAGTTTCGGATTATGGTCACAGCGTAAACAGAAAACACAGTCCATTTATGCAATGGTCTTCACACACACACATACACAGCTGCTGCCACACATTGGCCGTTAACTGTTACGCGTGTTTTGTGCTCGACTTCATTACGGATATCTGCAGCTGGTCGAGGTTTTTAACAGGATTTATGCCTTATTTCCCCACGCGGTTTCCCCTGCCAGTTTCACGTGCAATTATCCTTTTTATCAAGTTTGTGAAAATTGTCACACGTGGCGTATGCGTTTTTCGGGCAGGAAGTGTACGGTAATCGCGAAACGGAGGCCACATGTGGTTTTATTTATGCACGAATTAAACACTGACTCTTAAATTCATAAATTAATCACATAGTTAACGTTGCTTGCCATGAATTACTCACTCTCAGTGTGTAATCTTCAGAAGAGTTTCCTTGGAGCTTGGCTGAGGTTTAAATATTCATTTTATTTATTTAACTACACAATATATTTGCACATATTTATTTAATCATATACTTATTTAATCATTACTATATGTTCACAGATATAAATTAATTTTTTGTATTACTCATTAAAGTATATAAAAGTTATTTTTATAATTATATATTTTATATTATTTTAATTGTAACGCGTTTACTTTTTATATCAAAGGTGAACAGTATTTGAATTCTTTTTGCATTTGTAGTGCTCAAACCGAAAGAGTTCCACATCCGTTACGCGACACGCTCTCGTCAAACCTCCGCTGTGAACTGAACATTTGGCATCGATTGTCGCTGCTTATCAGAGTAAAATTCTAGCTGTAAACTAACAGAGGTCCAACAAGTCGCAACATAAGCCACTGATAGAAGTATCAAACATGTTGCATGCAACCTCGAACTCTAGTTTAGACTACGCTTTAATGCCACATTGCGGAATGTCGAAGTCTACTAAGTGCCTATATGCACTCGTCCAAGGTAACTGACTGAGTTTTCTAGAAGAATCTGGAAACCGATAGCTTTGTTTACACCATCGCCCACTCGAATGTCTCGCAATGTTTTCGTCTGTCTGGTTCTGCTGTGAATAAGGACCAATTATTCGCTTGACTCATCTTTTGCGGTTGCCATTGGGGGTGAGCGCGGTTCGGCTTTGTAAATCTACATTTAGGCACCGAAAATGTTTAGGTCATAAAAGTTCACACAACAAATTAACGAAATCAATTTGAAGAATTTCGCTGAGCTAGCCATGGCTTTGGTTCTGGAGGTCGACCATTTTTAACACGCACATAACTCAGACACCCGATAGGCCGGCATACGGGGGAGGGGGGATCTCATTCGGGCCAAAGTTTGTAAAGGCAGAAAGGCCAAAGTTTCAAGTGGTAGCCCAAACTCCGAATTTTCTTTTGGGTTTGAAAATTTAATGTATTCCCAAAATGGAATAAGTTTACGAGGTTTCTTCTGACCGTGTGTGAGTCAAATAAAATATTATGCGAGGCTTTTTAAATTATTGTATACAAGTATTAGCCAAGATATGTGCCACATTTACACGTTATTCAACACTACAAGCAAACTTAAACCAAAACATAATTGTTTCTAATTTTTGTGAAATAATTACTTGACATTTGCCTTACTGTCACTTCTTTCTACCTTTTTAATTAGTTCCGACAATTGTTTCTCCCCGAATAATTAGTTAATGCAACGCTGCAGTTGCAAGCGAGTGGTTGCTTTGATTTATGCCTCTTTTATGGCTTACAAAGAGTGCGCGGGGAGTCGGGGAGAATCGCTTAGTTACAATAGAGCCAGCTATGCTTTCAAGTTTACTGTGTGCACTTTATGCAGAACACTCTCTGCCATTGCCCTCTCTTTCTCTGTCTCTCTCTTTCGCTCTACTCCTGGTCTAGACAGCACTTAAGATCCAGTTAATGTCACGCCTTTGGTCTCAACACATTTCCACCCAACTCCTCATGGCAAACACAGGCAGACAACTTGTTATTGCTGTTGTTGTTGTTGTTGTTGCCAGAGTTGTATTTGCACTTGTAATGTTTCC
The DNA here is from genome assembly GCA_018904035.1 of Zaprionus ornatus. Lineage (NCBI taxonomy): Eukaryota > Metazoa > Arthropoda > Insecta > Diptera > Drosophilidae > Zaprionus > Zaprionus ornatus. Next base: position 12,152,441 of record JAEIFZ010000002.1, on the reverse strand, counting down.
ATGGCATTTACAAGTCGGAATAATATGGAAATAATAACTATGTGCGAGCTGCGCTGAAGTGTGAAATGGAAAATGGAAAATGGAGAATTGCAGTGATTGTATAACAGAGGATTAATACAGGAAGTCAATCATCGGGATAGTTGAGCACAGTCAATATAATGATTTCAATAAATTAAGATTATTGTCCGGCTTAAATAACAGACAATTTATTCAATGAAGCGACGATAATTCTCATTCATTTCATGTCATTAAATTATGTTCAATACAAATTTTAAATTAATAAACGCATTTAATTTTTAAAATATTCAAGTCTGTTTATATTAAAGCTAATTAAGTCAGTGGTGACCATAATTAATAGATGTGTGGGGCCTCACTTGGTTTGTTACCTAAATAAGGAAGAGAAGAGAATCCCTAGTAAACAGTTAAAGTTCTCAAACTTAAAGCAAGTTTTTATGAAACCTAAAAAACTTTCCGTAATTTTCCTTTTTAAATGGTTGCGTTAAACAGAAGAAGACCCGCAAGTGTTGGCTATCAAATGCTGATTTCTATCTCTATAACCAATGCAAGGAAATGGAAAAACTTTTCATTTCTAATTAAAATCATATTAAAGCAAGAGAGGGCAAATGATTCCAAGGTTTCACTCGAACGCTCGATGGTTCTATCTTTCGTGCTACAGACTGCCGAGGAAGTGAATAGCATGAGGTACGAGTACAATTGATTTGGGTTTAAGTCCGATTTCTTTATTTGTTTACTTTGGCATGCTCAAGTAAATTGGTTTCTCGGCCGCAAGTAGAAGGAAACTGAGGGGGGGATGGGAACGTGCCACATCCTCAATTCGATAATGTTATTAGCCACAGCAATTTCTGCTGGCCTTTGTGCTGCGTCCACTTTGTGCAATTGCCGGCCATTTAGAGAGCATTTTCACTTGGCCTTTTAGCCACAATTTCATTGTTGATGAATTCTGTGTAATCTGAGGACTTAGCCGGGCCGAGACTAATAGTATTTACTCAGCTGTAAGATGGACGGGTCATCAGTTTGTAATAGCCTTATAATACTTTTCGTGCCAGCTTATGAGTGCGTGAAATACAAATCGAATTTGTTGATTAGTCCGAAAATCCCCAATAACTTTGTATGCACTGTTTGTATGGCAACTGAGCTTTTCTGAGATTTATACAAGTTCTGCTCTAACAGTAATTTGGACGTGAAACCAGTGAAACTTTATTCATAATTAAATGGAATTACCATAGGGACTCAGATATCTCCTCGGGCAAGCTGAACTCAACTTCTGTGCAAAGTTTTGTTTTATTTGAACCAAAAAAAAAGTTTGCAAAACAGAAAATAAATTCTTATTTCACACCAAATTGCGCTTAATTGCAAAACATGCATTAATAAATTCGATAAAGAAATGACCACAAGTTATCAAGTTATCACTATCATCGGTATATTAACGATAAACTAAGTACCTATCTGAGTACTCAATTGCAGCACTTTAAATTGAAACTTAAACTCACGCAGATTCAAGTTCTTTGAGTTGAAAATTTCACACCGTTTCTTGTTTAGCATTAATTGAATTAATTTCAATTTATTTCAGCGTAAAACCTCAACCCAAAAGTTTTCCCTCATCGTTTATTTATTAGGCTGAAGAGCGTGACATTTACTTGAATAAAACTCAATTTGTTCATTTCAATAGAATCTGTTAACAGCCTGTAAAATATTGCATAACATTTGCCTTCGTCTTGTGGTTACGGTTACGTATTTTAATTAACCGCACACACACACACACACTCATGCACACAAACACACCTAGAATGTGGGCCGTATTTTGCAATAATTACAAGGTTGTTGGATAACAAATTTCGTAGTTGGTTCTGTATACAATCTTAAGTCGGAGCTTTAAGGCAATGTGAGACCTTTCCCAGCAAAGGCATAAAGAACTTGGTACGTACTCAATGAGGTGGGAAGAGAGATCTTAAAAATTGTCTAGGCTGCTCAGAATATGTTAGGTTAGGTATTATATACATTCAACATATGCACTCTTCCCTCAAGTTTCTATGAAGACACATTCTTCAAGCTTGTTCTCTCACAAAGACTTACTTTACTATTGTTCAAGTATTCTTTTGCCATTATTTCCTTTGTTTTCCTTCATGTATTCCAAACAAAAGACGTGTAAAATTAATTAAAGCACAATGCTAGCGGGCATGAAATATAATTAGAAGTCATGTCATGTAAAAGGAAAGAGGAGAAACTAAAAGACTGTAAATATATCGACAACGGAATAGAAGACATCATTTACGAGTATCTTTAAAGTTTACTAAAGTTGCCAGTCTCTTAAACCTTTAAGCCCCGTATAACGAAATGCTTATTGCCTGTAGATCCACATTGCGTATGCTTTATATTGCCAATTAGTTTGAGATTCGACCATTGAACGGTGCGGTGCATGGCTTTTGGACCAAGTCAATGCAACTCTTTGAGGCGCATTCAAGTTGCAATAATTGAGCGCGCACTAGCGTAGACAAATACAAATGCACAAGATGATAACCAAATCATGCTCTGCATTTCCGCTTCAGCAAAGTTCGCTTGAGCAAATATTGGGGATCAATCTGACGAGCAGCTAGCAACTTGTAACTGTCATGTAACATTTCTCTTCTTTTTTTTTTTTTTTTTTTGAAGGGGAGACAAAACAGAGAAATATTTTTAGCTTTCCTTTGCTGGCGGATTGTGTACACAGCATTTGTTAGCTTCCGTTTCCGCTCGGCGCATGCCATTTTTCGGTGCTTTTGTGTGCTGCAAGTGGCATTTGAATGTGAATCCATACATATTCATATGGATTACTTCCATCAGAGCGGCGGTTAAAGCTGCAGCTAGTCTGTCGCTAGCGAGCGGCCAAAGAGGAAGCTTTTTAGATACACAATCCATGCATAAAACTCTCCGCTTGACTGGCCCCACACGAGAGTAAGTCCACATTCCATTTCCGGTAAGTTGAGCAAATCTCTGGTACAGTTAATGCAAAAGACAAATAAACGTAAGATATATTTATTTATACTATTTATAACAAATTGAGATTCTATTTTAACATGAAACAGCATCAAGTTAAGTCGAGTTTACTTATGCAAATGTATTTCCGTCGCCTCGATACGTGATAAATTGTAAATCTCATTTTATTGAATTTTATTTTCTGTATCGTTGAATATTTTTGCCAACATTTCGGAACGTGAACTCAACTAAACCATTGTGCAATTTGAAATGCGAATTGATTACGCAGTTAATGAGGGAAAATTGAAATTGATATTCGAGATTTACAAAAAAAGATTATTGAATTAGAACTACATTTAGTTTTGAAGTGAAATTGTGGTTAACTTATTGCGTCAATTAAAATGTGCAAATAAAACTATATTAAATTCTTGCCTAATTACTGAAACTATATACAAATCAGATTTGATTTACTATTGTAAACATGGCGGTCAATTATTGGTGTATTTACAAAATGTAAATAATTATTAAAATGATGTACAACTTGTATACTCACTACGTATGAGATAGCAGGGTATATCAGCTTTATACCAATCGAAACCTATGTAATAGGCAGTTAGGAGGAGTGTCAGACCTCAGAAACTATGTATATATTCTGAATCAGCATCAAAGTCCGAGTCAATATTAATATATATTATTATTGCACGCAGATCATTTTAGATTTTGACCACGCCCCCTTCCGCCCCCTTAAATCGAAAAAATTGAATTCCAAGAGTAATTTTAAGGCAGGACAGTTCATTTTTGGTAAGCACAATAACTTTGATCAGAGAAATAATTTATAAAAATTTGGTTGCAATCAGATAAATAAGATAGAAGTTATGGAAGAAACTCTTAATATGTACTGATTTCGCAGCCCCTCCCTGGAAGTATGCAACAAAAAATACAAAGAACATAAAAATGTATATATTGAAGTGGGTATTTGCCAGTCAAGCACACTCGACTGTAGCGTTCGTGCTTGTTATTCCCTTACACAACACTACAAAAAAATTAGTTAAATAAATGAAATAGAATATTCAATATATTTGCACAAGGCGAGCTTAGATAAGTAATGATATTTAATTTAAGTTTGGGTACATTTTAAATTTATTATTATTTGCAGTTTAAAGCAATAAAATGCAGTTGATGTAATTAAAAAAAATTAACCGCCATTAAAATGTCATTTTGTTACGTTATTGCATTATTCTGTGGGTCCATTAAACTCATTACAGATTTGACACTGCCCTGGCAGGTGGTGGGCGGTGGTGACGGGGGTTAAAGTCTCTGGGGTTTTGTTGCACTGCAAACAATTCGTGGCGCGATGCGCTTTCAATTTATCTCACTATCTGCATTAACTTCCCTTTTCCCAGATTGAGGGTGCGGCGGGAGGAAGGAACTCTGCTGAGCTGTGCGTTAATCAAATGTCAATTACGCTGCGGATTCATCGCTTCACAATGGACGCCTGCGTTGGTCTCGTAACCGAGCTGACTTTCTGACAACGTCCGTGCTGGCGAGTCGCTGTGCCACTAAATGTTTGCCCTCGTCGCTTCTCCTTTGCACACTCACACACACTCTCCCACACACACACACACAGATAGTGCGAGGCTTTTCTGTTTCCCTTTTCCTGACGCTGGTGCTGCTAGTGCTGCACTTCACTCGTCGTCGCCTTATCCCGTATGCAATTTGTCTTTATGCGACTTTTTGTGGCCTCTTCGCGCGCTTTACAAACATCGAGTGGCTGCCGCTCGTAAGATATGCCCTCGTTGCTTCCCTCTTCCGTCCCGCTAAAGGTTTACTCTCTTCCCCCCACACTTGAGTTGTGCACTTCGCTTTATTACTCGGCTTTTGATGGTTTTTAAATTTCCCCGCGTCAAACACTTGCATACATGTTAAATTCATTGCAACTGACTTCCTATGAGGCATGCAAATTCCTCACAACAATGTCTTTATGGAGAGAGAGAGAAAAAGAGCATGATGTGGAGAAAGTGCACTGGAGATATACTTCATATCTCCTCCTACGATGCCGAATTCCGTCTGTTAAATTAACCTATCCATGGCTACTTTAATCCATCAAGTTTTCAAAACACTTTCTTTTAGTTGAGCCACCCACAATCTTTTCTAGAATATTTCATGAGGCCTCTGTTTATGGCAGCATTACTTTTTATCGCCTGCGACTGCAGTTGAACTTGAAGTATTATTGCTGCGGTACATAAGCGTTGCTCTGCTCACGCCTAACTAACGCAATCTGTCAGATTGTCCTGGCTGAGGATGTGCTAAGTGGCTCGCGTGCGCCGGAAGTGGCTGTCACGGAAGTGCCACAAAGAGCATCAAATAAGTTTGTTGTCGGGCCAATCTGTAAGCATCAACTCTGCGCCTGCCAGTGAAGGCGTTATGACTTTGATGCGGCATCACGAGGGGAATTGTCAGCGAGGAAGGAGCAAAGAAATATTGTAGTTTGCGGCTCGACAGCCTCGGCCTGGTCGGCCTTTGTCTTAGCCATGCTACAACGGATGTCCTGTCGTGTCTGCAAGCTGTGGCGTTAACAAGAAAGGGATATGCTCTGTTCACTTGTCCTTCTCGGTGCAGAAACAAACTGAATTCAAACAAGCAAATTGTTTATCTTGCGAAAGTCATGTAAAGTGTCCAACTCGGACAGGTCCAGACTAACTTTCAGTCAGCTTCTCCCCGAGGAGAACCTTCATTTAACTATCAGTTTCAGTGTGATTGTAATTTAAATTTTAAAGTCGAGCACTTCATCATCACACCGTAGACTTTAATATTCATGAATGGCCTGAACTGCGCCTTCTAATTAAAGTCAACAGATTTGCGGTCCACAAAACTGCTACCGACTCAAGGTTATTAATCAAAGTGCAAAAGTAATTTGATTAAGTAGTTCTTCGGAGCGAATGCACAATTGATTCAAGTCAGTTTCGAGTATTCAATGTATTAAAGACTTTGTTTTTCTTTTAATATATATGTTGCAAACGTAAGTGAGAGGTTTGGTTCTTATATTTATTTGCTTAATTGCGCTGTCATGTCACTATTACTGCATGTACGGATTCAACGCTTCAATAAAAAAAAAAAAAAAAAAAAAAAAAAAATATATGGTGCAAAACATTTGTAGATAGTACAGTTCATTCATAGCTGAAATGTTTTTTCTGTTTTTTTTTTTTTTTTTTTATAGCTGAAATGTTCTGCGAAATCATTATTCATGCTGAGCTCAATCAAAAAAGTATTGCATACTTTTCAGCGCCCGCCTGCATCAACAAGTAAACGAATTCCCCCAGGAAGCTGCCAAAGTTCAATTGAATTTTAATGAAAATTCGGGTTACCAAAGGCAACTTAAGCTTTGACTCGAAGAGTTTTCCTCGATGTGCTGAGCAAGAGAAATAAACAGGAGCATGTCAACTGCAGACTTGACTGCGATGGCAAAATGTAAATGCACTTCATACTGTCGTTTCGATTCATACTGCAGATTGTGCCGGCCTGTGTTGTGTTTGTTATGTTTCCCAAATTGATTTTCAGTCAAAGTTAAATAAATATTACGGTACAAACTCAAAGGGATTTGCAGAAAGACATTGCCAAATACGAAATACTTTAAATAATAATTTCTCTAGCTATTCAAGATGGTAACTTGCCCCCATAAGCTATAAGGCAATTAAACCCGCCTTAAATACTCAACCATAAGTGCCAACAAGGTGTTAGAGTGTTCACGGAACTGTTTTCCAATGCCGAATTAAACTTATCTGCTTACGGTAAACTATTGTAGTAAATTGCTAAGACAATAACTGCTAAATGTGTCATGCTTAACAGCATTAAGCACAATTAAGTCATAAATATTTATGAGAGGAGAAATTCCATTTAGTTTGTCATGAATGCGCAATTAGTATTCACAAGTGCGCAAATGAACTTATAAATTACACTTAATCGTATCGCAGCAGACTTCATCTTGTTGTTGTTTGTTTATTATTAATATGAATTCCAATTTTGCAGAGTACAAATTAAATTACAATTTTAAATTATGTTATGCAGCCAGCAAAAGCAAAAATATTGGCGAATATTTTCTATCCGACATTCATACGAAATACTTATCAAAATATTTGTTGTTTACGATTTCGGTTGTTGTTCTGCAGTACTCACAGTTGTTTGGCAGATGCATCTAGAAATTGTTATTAGAAATTGTTATTAGAAATTGTTATTACTTTTACACTTACATATATGCAGCTCAAGTTTCATTCATTTGATTCTCCTTGCGGTCTAAAGTCTCATCTGCAAATAAAGCATGACAGCCTTGAATGGCAATCAAGCGTGAGTGATTTCTTGGAGTGATAATATACCACAACAATTGTAACACAAGTTGAAGGTGTTGTTGCCGGGACACGCCTAACCAGAGATCCGAAGTGTTGATGCATGTAGCAAGCATATATCCAAATATGGATTCAGTCAAGCGAAAGGCGAAGATGGGGGGGGGGGTAATCTGAACCTGTTCACACATATTCACCGTTGCTCTCGTTTTACCATCCAAAAATGAAAAGATGTAATTCTTTATCGAATGTCTGACTGGAAACCTGATTCGTATTTCGTTCGTCTGCACAAAATAAACCACAAATTGATGCTTGTCGTGCGTAATTTTCACGTGATTCCTTTGTGTGCTCTGTGGCCTGATCTGGGTCTGAGTTTGGTTAGTGCTGGAATAGCATAAGCAGTAGACGCTTTGATAGTTATTGCCTGCGATGTTGATTGGCAGTGCATGGCAATTTGCTGCCACCTTTCATTAGGTCTTTCCATTGTATGGGCATCGTTAAAGTGACATTTGATGTGCATACAAATCGTGCTCGGCAAATTATGTGCCACTTGTCGGAATGTCGGATTGATCGTTCTGAAGGTCAACTTTAACTTGGAATAAGTATGTAAGCGCTGCTCAACATATTTTGAGCTCTTTACATACATTGTAATGCCTCGAATCGCAGTGACTCTAGACGTTTTCAGCTCAAAGTTTTCACGTCACGTATACGCCGTGTGCCAACCACATTGTGACATTAATAATGTGCGCAAAATGTTGTCACAAACTGGGACAGGTTACTTCAGCCTTCAGTCTGATGAAAGTATTTGCGTGTTCTGCTCCTCCTGGCCTTGGCCTGCCAAGATGCTTCTGCAGACTAAAAGGCAAATAGCAAACTTTTACATAAGTTACTCAGATATTAATTGAGAATCTCTCGTGCCTGCTAATTTAACATTGTATTTACCTATTGCCAACATTTTCGTAATAAACAACTCAAGAGATATAAACAAAAACCAACAACAGTAGCAGGTAATTCTTTAAAAATGCAACCTGCACTTTTTCCTGTGTAACGTTTGATTTATTTGCGCTTTCTCGGGAAATGAATACCAATTTGTGGAGAAGCCACAATTTGTGCTTCACGCATTACCAATCTTATCGTGCATTACATTTCATTTTCATTTTCGTAACAATAAATGGCTGTAAATTGGAGCACATAATGGAAATGCTGCATGGTAATAAATGAGGCGAAGTCTCGTTTATTAAATGGAATCTTATTAAGACATTCATTTGTTCACTTCCCGGTGGAAACTCATCCCCTCTATAGGTATGTATCTCATTGCAGTTTTTTATTCAATTCTCCTTTTTCTCGCACTCATTACTTTTCATTCGACGCTCTTTTGCCTTCATAAATATTTCTCTTTTTGTGTTTACATCAAACAGGTCAGCTCCTTTCTTAATTGCTGTCATTCCCTTTGCTTGTTCTTTCTCATTGATAAGAAAACAATTTTTGTTTCTTCTGTCTTCATCCCTTGCTGTTTTAAATATTTTCTACTTTTGCAAATACAAGACTGAACTCTTGGATCAAGCTTTAAATATATTTTGTGGGATTTAATACAGTTAAGGATTTAATTTCAGCTAATGGGCCACAAGATGGGTTAACCCATGGTTAACATGCCCGCACAGTCATTGACAGCCACAAGCGTATATGCATAAGCGTAAGTATTTATTCGCCTCGAGGTTTATTTAAAATTCCGCTTGCATCTGGCTGGGACAGATTTAAACGGTCTATCCCTTAATGCGGCATATGAGACCAGAGAAAGAGCTCCGAGGCGATGCCATTGTTTTGCGCAATACATATATACAAGAAGGGTTCCCCGCACGCAACTTGGCGTATGCGCAACGTCGCCTCTTGCTGAGTGTTTCGAAGGGCTTTTGTAAGCTCGTGCGTATCAGCTTTGCAGTTATTAGCATATTGCCGACATGCTTCGCTACTTAATGATGCAGAAATGTCGAAAAAAAAAACACCATCTCAACTTGCTGAAATTCCGAAACGGTTACAGTTTCGACCCATTGATTATGCGTATGAGGAGGCGAGCGTGAGTGTGATGGCTTTAATCTATTTTGTCTTGTGACGATGCAACTTTGGCAAGTCTCGCTCGGTTGACAAAGTCAACTCTGCATATTGATGACCTTTTTCGCTGTCTTAATCGTGCATTGTAATGCAAACTGTGAAATAAAAATGCAACTTTCGTCTCATTTGGTAATCAGAACTTAATATCTGCATTCTCTAAATATATGAATGAAAATTTAATTCAATAGCTGATTATAAAAAAAAAAAAAATTGTTGGGTTATAATCGAACTTACTGCTTAAATTAAATTCAATAGCTGACTCTCGTTGGGCTATCATCGAACTTAATGCTTATTTCTCATTGCCTTTTACTGCGAAACATTCTTGCTGTGCAAATCGTCGAGAGTTAAGTTTAATACCATGCTGATCGGTCTTAAGGACTTTGCAATCTGCTGCATTCCTTTAAGTGCACTTGAGCTACAGCTAAATGCTCAACAAAGCTTAGCTGCAACAAATTGCAAATTGTTCTATTTTGATAAACATTTAAGTGCAGCTACTCCAATTATGTTTTCATCTTAGCCTTCTTGAATAACAAGTTGATCTTTTTTTCCATGTTTTTCATACTCTTTATTGTATGTGCATGGCAATAAGGACTGGATTTTCTTTAATTCATGGCCTAATTGGGAACGCATATTTATAAACGGAATAATAAATAGACTACTTGCGAATTCGGCATGTGAAATGAGGCATGTTAACGACAGTTGCCTTTGAAATGTAAATATACAATATTTATGAATTACATAAGAGAATCTCTGTCCTTTTTTATTATTTTTACATGCTTCCTGTATATTATAAATATATCAAAGAAGTCTACCACCACCTCTCACTTCAAAGTGAAATCCATTATCCGGCGCGACTCACCCTCAGTGTTTCCAGGCAATAATTCAATTTGAAATTTGACAATTGAGTAGATTGTTTTATTGGAAACGTATCTGAGCGCATATTTGTAGGTCAATCATGAGCAGGTATCAAATATACGTTTGGATTGTGTGAGAGGTTTTTCTTCAATTTAATACTTACGATGGAGTAATACAACACTTTTGATACTGAGATATGTCAGGAGCGACTTCCCAACTGAACCTGACGTAGCTACCAAGGTAAACTTTCATAGGGAACATACAAAATCTGAGTTTCCCCATATTTATAGCCTTCGACCATTGCAAATGGTCAAAAAAGTGTATAAAGAATGTCATTAAGTTTTGAAACTTCCAACAGTTAGCGGTATTCACAGTCAACGTGCGTTGTTAGGACAAAAGAAGTAACTTGGTTCGTAAAATTGTAAATTACCCCGAACTTCCTCTCTCTCCGCTACGCATGCAGCCTGTATAAACATCAGCTCAGCTACAGCTGAACCCCTTCCGGTGCCCTCTGCCACGGCAGGGTTGCACTAACAAGGGGTAAGGCCAATGGGTCAGGCCTGGCTTGGCTTGGCTCGGCTCGGCTCGGCTGTTGTTGGTTTAATAGTTAAAAGTGGCCCGGCAGTAGGTCATAAAACGCATGAGTGCATGAATGCACAGTGAGTGGAATTCAAATGCAACGCATAGAGAGTGGAGCTGGGGTCGAAAGTGAATGTGTTGACTGGGCAAACAAAGCAAAGAGCTTTTGACTGCGAGCAGCAGTCGCTGTCGAATGGGTGGGTTCAGCTCAGCTCAGCTCAGCTCTGGCAACGGCCAACTGTCCTTGGCCTATGCAGTGTTTGAGTAGCTAGCAGAGCGGCCGGGGGAGTGTGAGATAAGAGAGAGGTCTGTTTGTAGAACGAAACAAAAGTGCGGCCATACTTGTGTAGTGCCAGAGTAAACCTGATTGAAGTTGCACAATTTTCACAATAAATATGTGATAAATTAAATGACTAGTTCACAATTTCAAATTCCATGGAACCTTCTTAATGAAGATATAAGAAATACCCTAAGCTCTTCCCACCTGGCAACTCAATTCACACGTTTTCAAGCAATTAAAACAAGGAATTCTGCTGCAGCATGCCAAAGGTCGATTAATAGAAGGAGCAAATGAGTTCAAGCCATGCGAATGACTATAAATAAAACCCGTTATCGATGCTCACTTACAGCTGAAACTTAAACAATAAATTATTGACTTGCGGTAAGTGAAACAAAACCTCTACAGAGCGAGGTACAAGTGTTTGCAGTTGAAACATCTGTTAGTCATTTCAATTTGCGGTTTCGGTTCGTAGTATGAGAGCTGCATGTTTGTAGGTATGTTGCAGCCGGGCCAAATTGATAGTTATCGTGCAATTCTTTTTAGAAATAGGTGCAATAGTCGGTATTTCATTGCCTTTGCGGAGTACGGCAAGGAGTCGAATTGAAGGAGTCGTATGGCAATGTTCACACAAACGATTTCAACATTGTTTTTCCTTTCTTAAGAAATTCATGAAATTATTTATTAAAACTATTTTGAATAAAATCTAGATTTTGTTTTGTAGTTTTCAACACTGTTTTTACATCAAAAGTTCCTCATTTTATGAGCAACATCAGTTCTGCTGATGTGGTGAGCACAACACCTGCACAGATTGTCGACTACTTGACACCAGCAGGTTGCTAACAAGTATAAGTTAAAAAGTTGCCGGCAATTCTAGAAAATAACAGCATTTATAAGCATGCAAAACCTAAACCTAAACCAAAGCTGACGGTCGAGGTCCCTTCGAGCTTCCAGCCAAGCACTGCGAGTGCCAAGACAAAGTTTGACACACGAATTATGCAGCAACAGGAGCTGAAAATATATGATGAGCTCTGAGTGCGCCACCTAAGTCTGGGCAGAAATAATAAATAAATTTAGATTGTGTCTCTATACAAGTTATCAGGCCCGTAGCGAGGCCTATGCAGGGTGTGCCGTACAACAAGGCCCCCGAATACCAGGGCGCTCTGCTAGAACAAATAATTTTAACTTGTAGCCAAAGCTATTGTATACAGCTTCATGTCAAATAAGGTGTCTTCATTTTCTATAATAGCTGAGATATTGAGATAAACATTGGTCAATTTACAGCTATTAATTCTGCACACGAATTTATGTTTCTTGGGATTGTAATTTAACCTATATTTTCAAGAAAGACAATAACTGATGGGGCCCTGAGGACTTCTACACAAAGGCCCCTGGATTTGTCGCTACGGCCCTGCAAGTTTACTCTGCTGCTAGAGAGCAATAAACACACTACCATAAGTCTTTTCTTTTTACGATCACGTTTGAAAATGACAATTCCCACAAACTGTGACTGACCAATTGGTTATGTGCCAGTCACTCATATCTGTGGCAATACCACGCATTTCCATAACTCGACAGGGAGGAGTACTGTGTCCAGTTATGAGCAGGTAACCTAAGGAGGTTGGCAAATTCTTTGAATAAATGCTTGAATAAGCAAAGTATTTATTAAAATTCATTCTGCACTACTTTTCTATTGCTTTATTTCTTCTTCTTCTTCTAGCAACTCGTATTTTGATTCTCTTTGTGGTTTTCAATTTATTTTGTTAAGCTTCCCATTTGTGTCTGTTGTTATCTTATGGCATTGTTTGCTTTTATTCTCTTTAAATTGTGAAACTTTCTCTGTGGAATCTGAAATCAATTTCATAGAATTCTTATTGAATTTTCCATTTAAGAAAGGCAAACTTTTGTGCTAATTTGTAACGTATATTACTATCAATTGTTAATTTATTTTATAAGATTTCTTTGTAAAGTTATTACTCAGCATTCTGCACTTTTTCTCACAGTTGATTTATTACTCATTCTTGGTCCTTACAAAGTTGATTTCCTTGCCGTGCTGTCACGTACTCTTTACAAAAAGACCTCATTAAAGCCCACTTATCTGGGATTTCGCCGGATAAATGAACCGCTCGCGGAGCTCTCGTTAAAGCAATTAACACAACTGTGGAATCACGTGCATCAGATGACGTGGAATCAGGCTTATTTGTGGTAATTTATCGATGTGCAAATGTTCTCATTTACTTACTATTGATGATTGATGATGTTCATGGCATGTTAATAGAACATGCAGAGAACAAAGACAAGGTATGCCAAAATTGCAAATACATTTCCATAACTGACTGCATCTCAGCTGTCAACCTAATAAAGTACTTCAGTTTCAGTGAATTACATTTTATTATTGGTATCATTTGGTCGAATCAAGTTCAATTAACCCAACCACAATTGATATAATCTCAGATATAATTATAGTCTGACATTATCAGTTTTTTAATTAAAATAAACGAATATATTTTGTGCGAGCATTAAGGACTTCATTCTGTTTTTATTCGAGTGACTAAAAACTGTAGACTAAAAGAGACAAACAAATATTCAAATATTATTTACATCATACGCGTAGTTACAAAGATTTAAGAACTCTAACTATTTAACTACCTGCATTAAGACCATTTCTATTTTAGAATTACAACATTGCAGTTGCAGCTTAATACATTTTATTTTTTATTAGGTGGCGCTCTTCAAAAATGCATATTAAATTTAATCAAATTCGAATCCCAAATTCAGCATATTGAATAAATAGAATAAAATACAAATCAACGAAAACGATTGACAGCTCTGTGCATTTATCCCATACCAATTAAAATAGTGCAAAGCAAAATTGGTTTATGAATTATTTGTAATGTTATTTAATCTGAAAATAATGATAGCTAACAAACAATTTCAGTTATCAAATTTTAAAAAAGTTAGCATACATAATTTTGTAAACTAAGAACCCATTTGCTATAACATCAAATTTTCAAAAGGGTTAAGCTACAGGAGAATATATTTCTCAGTCTTATTTTACGTTTTCACTGAAGTAGAACTTTATTACAAATTATTTTACTTAGAGTTTTTTACAAATTTTGGGTTTTTATTAGTTTTCTTAAGATATAACAAAATGGTCAAAATAATTGCTCGCGAGAGTGTGGAACAATTTATACGTGATTCAATGGAGCCCATACCCTACTCCAAATTGATAGACGAGTTTACATATCCATCAACCAAAATGGAAACTCGCAAGAGTGTCAAGGCACAGTTGGAAGATATCCTGAGTGTAGCAATCGACTCTGGCTCAATTGTACAATACAAGGATCATTTTTTCTCCTCATATTTGCCTGAAGATTTAGAGAACGTCGTTCAAATAATGGAAGAGGAAGACTTGCCTCCTGTGCTAAGTCAAGTTTCATTCACGAGTTTTGAGTCGCTCGAAACACTCAAGTCCAGTTGTAGCGAGGAAGACACGACTCCTCTTACCAGTAAAGTATCGGACAAAAGCGAAAGCAGGATAAAATATCTGAATAATCAGTCTATAAATTATTTGTAATTTTAAGCGGAGTGTATAAAAACAAACGATATACGCCGTATTGCCATTTCTTTCACTGGGAACTTATCAAATTTGCTTATGGAGTGCCCGCACTTGATAACCAAGCTGTCATTCACATTGTCAAATAGTTTTTCAATTTCCACATGTGTTTATCTTATATATTTCCATCAGTATAAGTTGAACTTGGTACACCAGCAAAAGAAAAGTTTTCTTTACAAAACTGCAACGTCAACTTCGCAGAGTAGACTTGTTCCAAAAAAAACTTTCTTAAACTTGTGATATTTTTTAAGACATCAGTTAGACTCTCAACAGCTGAGAGAGTTTTTGAGTTTTTCTTTTTTACATGAAGACCTTTAAAGCCTACAATTTGTAGTGCACTAAAACGCGAATTATGTAATCCAATCTGAGAAACCCGCTTACAATTGTGCTTCTCAGTGTGTGCTTTCTAGTTGCACATACGCCATGTAGGACATGTGCAGAGTCCAAGACAAATTGCACCGCACATCTTTTGCTAGAGAGCATGTTCTTCAGAGCAATTCATTTAACACTTTGTAACAGGCTTTCCAAAGCATCAGCAAATGGAAGGCAACGAGATAAACCGAGTCAACAGAAAATAAAACAGGCTCTTGCTCAATAGAAAATAAGAAATAATAGTATAAAAGACTCTGCTTTTATTATAGGCTCAAAACTACGTAAGTTAATTGTTTGCAGCTACACAATATTTATGCTGATACCGAAAACATCTTCAGCAAAAGTTTTAAAATCTATTTGTTCGGAATCTTTTATCTATTTGTCAGCACAAGTGTTTCTATTGAAATATCATAAACAACACCTGCTCGGCATGCGAAATGAGACTGAGTTCGCAGTAATCCTTCAATCTGTATGCGATAGACTTCGCTTTGTCAATTGCTTGGGTCATGCACTCAGCGGATTTTCATCACCAAAAGATTGATGATGGCAACGATAGCTGATACCATGTGCTGATACTCGTACCACGGCATCTGGCCCGGTGAGTTATAGCTTTTTTATAGCTATCCATAAAATGAAAATAACTTTTAGGCCCTCGCAATTTGCATAGATTTACATTTTGTTTGTTGCCTGCAACAAATGATGTGATAAAAGAACTTTTCAGTCGTCATATTAAAGCACATGAAATGAAAACATTTTTAAATTAAGGAGACACCAACACTCAATGGAATAGGAACCTTAACTTTAATCTTACCTACGTTAACTAAGAAATGCTTGATCGGTTATTTAAATTTATTTGTATTCACATTTGCCTTCCTTCTGTCGATGTCAGTTAAATGTAGAATCTTTTGACCTATTTACAAATTATGCCAAGAGCAAGCGAAAGCTTTTCGCTGTTTATCCTTCAAATGTTGGCTTATGCAAATGTTTTATGATCCACTTGGCTAGATTAGCCTTGCGTGTTCTGCTCAACTGCCGCTGGCACATGCTGCGTATGAGTAATTTATTGTGTGTTCAACAATTCGCCTTATTTCAACTTGAAATGGGCATACCAACATTAAATATTTCTTCCAGCGAATTTTAATTCTATAAAATTACGAGATTATAAATATGTTTGAAGAATATTTGAATACGTTCTACAGCTGGAGAAGGGAGATTTTAAATAAGGCAATAATACTGATAGCCTGCCAACTACATTGAGTTTACACGCGCTGCTTTACTGGCAAATAAAAACGCAATAAATATATCAAGAACATGCTCGCAGACTTGCTATGCGATGTAGGATGGTAATGCCAGCCAAATGGCAAACGCCAAACGGCAAACGGCAGACAGCTTCACCTGCGAAACGACCTGCAATAATATTCGAGCTTAGGGAAACCACAAAATTTCAGTTGTCTGACCCACTTGCAGGACAGAGTTGTGAAAATGTCTTCACAAGTGTGCAGATAATCGAAATTTATGAGCACCCAACTATGCTCAATTCCTGCGGTGAAAGTTTATCACCTGCTGTGGCCAAAATGGGCGCAGGTGTAAAGTACAAAATCGTTGAAAAAGATAGAATAGCTTTCTACTCTAAACAGCTGAGATATGAGCTCGCGTATTGTCGCCTGAATGCAGAGAATCGTAGAGGCATTGAAAAAGTACAAATCGAAATCAGAAATTGTTTCAATATAGTTTGCTTTCTGCTTTTAAATCTCAACTAAAATTGTTACTCTTTCTTGTGAAAGTCAACAGATAGAAAAAGAAAACATTTGCTCAGTTTCTTCTCTGGCAGTTTTACTGGTGTTTTCTTTTTCACGTATAGCCAAAGCAACGAACGTGAAGACAGAATGGTATATCGAAGCTAGAAATACCCTAACAAATCTTTACTATGGAAACTATATTGCAGCATATTGCAGTCTTTGTTATGCAATGTCTGCGCCAAGAACACTATAACATATAGCTGCCATAGGCACAATCGGGTGAAGGGCAAGGTGAGAAAATGTATGAAGACCAGTGCTGATTTTAGAAATAACTGAACTT
Organism: Zaprionus ornatus; assembly: GCA_018904035.1. Taxonomy (NCBI): domain Eukaryota; kingdom Metazoa; phylum Arthropoda; class Insecta; order Diptera; family Drosophilidae; genus Zaprionus; species Zaprionus ornatus. Next base: position 12,135,244 of record JAEIFZ010000002.1, on the reverse strand, counting down.
ATCTGTGTCGATCAAAATGAGACATACAATAGTATTGAATATACACAATACCATTCAATGCTGCACCATTATATACAATATAACAAGTATTGGAACGAGCGGAGCATAGGGTATCGAACCCTCGGTATGCCCAAGATATCCTTTTCTTTCTGGTTTTTCCAATAGCTTTCCTCGGCGAAAAAAATCCAGCGCCTAAAAGCTTGTTGTGCTGCGTGCTGCGTGCTGCGTTTGTCAGTGTTTTTGATTTGGTTCCATTTTAGCGTGTTTGAATATTTGCATAGCTAGCAGAAATGACTGCCATTTGACAATTTTTGCCGCCAAACGCCACGCTGAATACAATTCCCTCATGCATGTATTCATGCAGTGCCATTTACTATTCCTTTTGAAAAGCAAAAAAAAAAAGCTAGTTTTTCTTGCGCTCTATAAGCATAATAAAGCTGTAGGCTGGCAAAAAGTTCTGTATGCTTTTTCCCTTTCAACATACCATATGTGATTGCTTGAAAACTGATTGATTATGTTTTATGATAGAATATGGCTATATATTGTAGTATAGTAAAGCACCCTCAAGGAATTGGAATTTAGTTCAAGCACCAATTAGCAATGGCAACTGTGCCTGATACCGTTTAATTTGTATGAGGCTCAGGTGCATCCAATTGAATGAAATTTCAATGCTATTTGCGTATACTCGTATTTGCCATCGAAATTTGAAACGCATTCCATGCCAAATTACGAATTTCTGCACATTGCTGTAATGCATAAAATTATGCAATTGCCAGCAATATCAATATCAGCCGCGCCCTTAGTAACGGCTCATTCAATCGAAACGGAAAATTAGAAGCTTGATTTTGAGTGTGAAAATTTAGCCAATTTACCGTCTGTGCCAATAAATTTCTGCACTGACCTGTTCCACATATATACACATATATATATATATATATATGTATCTGTATGTGTAATACTGAAAAACGCGTTAGGCGCATCGCATTCAGTAGACAAATTGGATTACAATCACAATTTGAGTTACGCAATTTGTGTTTGTGATCAAATATTTGCGATGCATATTAGAGGGTTCACATTTGTAATTATATAAAACATTTAGTTTCCCCTCAAAGCAAATATTGAAGCATTATGTAGCTGTATTAGTTGAGTAACAACTCGGAAAAGTAGAACGGAAATTGGAGTATACTTCGTTGTTGATACTGCTTCACTTAAATATATTTTGTCAAAAGCCTTTTTGGAACGTTGTCGTGGCTCCGCAAACCTTTTAGTGGGCCTCACGTGACAGTCATTGAACCCGAAACTTCATTAGAACATCAACGGGAAGGTTGAGTTTCTATGTCAAATAAAACGTGTTACGCATACGCAATGTGTAACACTCAAGTGGAAACGCCATCAACCATAATTGAGCGTCAGAGTGTCCATCAATAAAGTGCAAAATGTTGAGAGTAAAGTGACAACTTGAATCAATAAACTTGTAAAGTGCCGCGAACGCTGTTGGAGATTTCAACGAAATATTTAACACTGCATAGACAATTTTGGAAAGAATACCTTACCTCATAGACAAAACCTAAAATGAGGTATCGATTAGGGTGCAACTTATCTGTGTGAAATGCTTAGAAGACCCTACATTTGATTAATTCGACAACAAGTTCAAGGTCCTTACGCTCTGCAAGAATATTCCAAAGAAAACAAACTTGTTCTCAGTCTTCTTTCTTTACTAAACTTATCCTTGGGTCAGCACTTAAAAAAATCTTATGCAAACCTAGCAAATTTGACGATTTGTTAATGTAAAGTTGAGTTGAAAAGGGTCCAAGGTAAGTTACAAGTTTGATAAACATAATTAATGTCAAATCCTCAGGAGTGTCACTTGCAAACCCTTAAACCCACCAGAGATTTCTTGTGTATTTAATAATTTATTTTAATTTTGTGACCTATGTCAACAAATTGCTTGCGAACCACAAAGTTCGCCATCGAACTTGCAACATGTTGAGAGCATTGTTTGAGGGTTGTAGGTTTGAAGGTTGGCAAGACTGCCAAACTGCACAGTGGAAGCTGTGGGTAGTAATGAATATAAGCCTTGTGTTGAACAGTGTCAATGCCTGAATAGCCGAATTACCCATCATACTTTTTTACCGATCTGATTGGGTTTTCCCAAATTCTTCTTCTTGTCTTATATTCCCCAGTCTAAATTTAAAAATATATATTTATGATAAATTTTAAATTTTTAATTTTTTACCAAATTCAAGTCTTAAACTTTTATTATTTTTTTTTTTTTAATTTTAATTATATCTAATATTAATTTAAAAATAAAAACAAATTTTAATTTTAAGTCGACTGTCTTAGTTGACGTTAAATAAATAAATAAATAAATACTAAAATAATTAAACCTTCTCAACTGTCATTGTCTCTATTAATGAATTATTGTCTAAAAATGTATGTAGTTAAAAGCTGAATGACAATAAGAATAACAAAGTTAAATGCATTAAGTAATAAGATCTCAATTCAGAATGCAAGATTGTGGTTTTAGAGCTGTCAAATGTTGTTTTTCTACCCGCTTTTTATTTGCAAGTGCTGTGTTACGTGACCTTCTTAACATAAACATGCTAGATGGTCTATCCTCAATATTAACCTAGTCCGCAAAGAAAACAAGCAAGACTCTTCTTTTCGTACAGTTCAGAGATACAACTTAAACATCTTTGATAGATCTGTCAATACGACAGTTGCTGGGCAATGTTTATCCCTTAACACCCTTAACAAGTCAGCGAAAAAGCTTAACCTAAAATTTAAGTGTTGCAAAACGTAAATTAAATTAGTAAAAATCAGTTGAATAGCCATTGCAGCATTAAAAGGCAGTTCGCAAGGATATAAGAAAAGAAAAAAATTATAAATAACATTGTTTCGTACAGTAAGTACACCCCGTAAAAGATTCTTTTCAATCATTTCCTGTTTCTGAAAATCTTAACAAAAAGTATCGTGAAAATCTTCAACTCTTTTCTGGAAGAGATATTAAAGAATATAGACGCAAGCCATGTGTATCTTAGGGCTTGCAGATGACATAAGCTGTCAAGCATAAGTATTTATGCAATATATTACGAACTGCGTATACCCTAGCTTTTATAAAAGCAAACTCATTTTCTTACATTTCAACCTCAAAATAGGGTAATAAATCATTTTTTTTGCCACTTTCGATTTGCGTGCTAAACGAAAAGGCAAAAAGAATGGCGAATCTGGCAATTCGAAAGATAAACAAAGAGCAAGGCAGCAGCATGACTTGCATAATATTTACAACACAATGGAAATCATCTCAGAAAAAACGAGCTCAGCTAAATTTAGAAGACTGAGATAATTGTAATTTGTAAAGTATTATGATTAGCAGAGTCTGATAGGAAAACTCTTTGAAAAAGGTTTTAATGAAAGTGCATGAAAGAAGAAGGAAAGGGAGAAAGATAAAGCACCTCAATGAAAAGTGTGCCTTGTGCCTTGTGCCCTGTGCCTTGCTCGCTGAGTTCACAGGCAAAGGGAACCGACAAGAGCAAAGATAACTCTACAATTGGAGTGGCTGACAAGCAGGCAGAGTCGCTTCCAATAAGCGACACTGTGGCAGCCGAGGCTGACATCCATTGCGAAATCCGCAGCTTAATTGACATTTGATTAACGTACAATTCAGCTCGACTCAGATCTGCCCTTCTACGTCTCCGACTACGCTGGCAGTGGGGGGCAGCAGGGGGAAGTTAATCACATCAGGAACTGAGAAACTGGCAACCAAACAGACAGACAGACAGAGAAGGTGGTGCTCTGTAAGAAGAGGAAGGAAGAGGGAAGAGGGAGGGAGGTGCACTCACAATGGCCACATCTGACATCCAGGGACAGTGTCAAATTTTAATGAGTTTAATGGCCCCGGAGGATAACCCAATAAAAGAACACAAAATGGCTTTTTAATGGCTGCAAATGTTTTTTAATTGCATTTATGTCACGTTGCTCCACTTTATTGCTTTACATTGAAATAATGTATTTACATATAAATAATCAGTACAATATGTAATGCAGTTTAAAATTTAACAATATATTTATAAAGGAAAGTCATGCTTGCCCAAAAATAATTTTAAATAATACACTATATATATATATATATAAATATATAAGTGTATTCCAGTCTCTATGCCAGCAGACACACCTTCTCGCATGGTATTCCTGCTAATTAGGTCAATCAAATAAATCAAATTTGTTGTCTATGTGTGGAAGCTGCTTAAATTCCCCACTTTGATTACTAATATTACTGCTAGTAATAATTAAAGCAAATTATTGTTAATGCAAACTGCTTTGTGGTCGATGAGCTTTTGTCCTTTGACTTCCACGCAGTGCCAACGTACTCGGAGTAATTAAGCCCGAAATGTTTAAATCCACAAGCTGCCAATGCCAAAGACTTTAATGCCCCAGACAAAGTCAACGTCAGCAGCTAATTGCTTTGGCCAAGTGCCAAATTAGCCAAGAGATGCAGACCGAATTGAATTGAAGGCAATTTTGAGTTCAAAGTCAAAGCATCTATTGAATTTGAATTGATTGGATGGATAAAGGTAGAGCTGTGTCAATGCATTTCTAGAAAATTAAATCGAATTGAATAAATTATAATTGCAGTAATAGAATTGTTTTTTGTTTTACGGCAAATTAAATCAATGGTTTAAGTCATAAATTTATATGGGAAATCATTTTCTTTATATGTCAGCATCAATTCTATTGAAATACTTATTAGCAATCATAGCGGGCTCTAAACGATATACCGACTAGATTTACGGTTAATATTTTATGAGCCCCAAGCACTTTTCGTTAATTTAATTAACACTTCCTTTGTTCGAGCAACAGCAACAGAGGCAATCCCCATAAAGGAAACACCCGAATCAAACAGGAATCGTATGAAAAGGAGGAAAAACACTCAGGAGAAATGCTCGAAGAAGGCGTCTCAATGGAAACAGAGACAATAAAATTCTTTTTATGGTTGTTTTAAATGCTTTGCCCGAAGACATTAAAAAGTCTTCAAGTCGGCCAAAGTTTTTGTTTGCCTTTCCGGCGCCGCTTTTGCGGCCTCCTCGAAAACAATGGAAATCATCATGAATTATAATAATAATACGAAATTATGAAGTTGGCATTGCCTGAACAGTTGTTGTTGCGCTGCGCTGTGCCTTTTGCCGGGTTCACTGAACTCTCGCACTCGTAATTTTGTGCCACACTTTTTGAGCCACTCAATTACATTAACAATTCCGAGAGGTCATCTCTGCTCCCCTGAGAAAAGATCATCCCCAGCACTTCAGGCAAAGCAGCTGTGGCAACCAAAAAATTTGTTCAGCTTTTGTTTTTGCGGTTGCAGCTGAAATATTAAACATTTCTTCTTGCCCCCTTCTCACTTATTCATAAACACTTTCACACAAGTGTGTGAATATATATATTTTATTCAAAACTTTTCTCATACTTCATTGTGCCTGTCCAGGCGAGAGAAATGCACATCAAATTTGTTAACCTCAAGGGAATATCTTTAAATCTTAAATTACATAAAATCAAATAGAACCCGAGGAGAGTGCCAAGCTAATATGAATTGTTCTCGTTTGCTTTTTAAACAAAATATGCAATAACAATAATATTTGACGTGGTTAGTATGGTTTCCAGAGTCGTGTGGAATATTATTCACTTCCTAACATCCATTTTTGATTGTTGCCACACAGCCTGAGGCGACTAGAAAGCCATAATAAAAGCCAGCATTATTTGTGGCAGTCCAAATCAAAAGAAGAAATGAAATTCTGGTCATCTTGTTGCTAGGCAATGACTCTCTCCCTCTCTCCCTCTCTCTTTCTCTCTTTCTATCCATGCGTCACTAGGATATGATTTTAATTGAAAACAGAGAACTTTTTTTTGCCTTTGGCTGGCAAAGCATTAATTTACCTGCAGCACTTCACGGTCTTCTTTCTGATGCTTCATTTGGTTGCAGGTTATGAAAAAATATGCAATAGTTTTAAAGCGTTAATAAAAAAACAAGAGTCGAACTTATTTATGCACAACATTTTGTAAACATAAAAACATTCTCACATTACATATACCCAATAACATTTGCAACTGCGATTGCTCTAGAATTGGATGCTATAAATATTTCAGTAAAAATATTGTTTCTATTGATTGATTCCCCAGTCAAATGTAGCTTGCAAATTCTCAACTTTTAAACTGTTGTGCAGAAAAATAGCTAATAATAATATTGCTGTGCTATTGATTACAGTATGACACATTGCAGTCCTTAGTGTGTTAAACTATAATCAAAAGCATGACAATTCTACAATAAATGCTGTTGTTGTTGTACGTTAAATAACAACAAAATTTTTTTTCTATCATATAGAGAATAAAATTATCTTTCAGAAAAATATATGTTTGTATGTGTTATCTGCATTATCTTCACATATATTGTGTGCTAAACATTGCATATGCGTAAAAACACCAGCCGTGCGAATTAATAGTGGTGAGGGCTTGTATATGCAAATTCAAGCTAAAACCTTCAGCAGCTGTTGAAACTCGTGACAATTATGAAATGACTTAAATTCGCCACAATTCAATTACCAGATGCGCTTGCCCCCGTAAAGAATGCAACATTGTGGCACTTAAACTTCTCAATTTGAACAGAATTTAAAATTCCAGCAGCTGACAGGAGTCAGGTGAAGTCGGCTTTACGACTTTGGGGTATCCTTAAGCTGCTTTCTCATTTCTTGACTTGCCATTTACACTGCCTGCTCTGGCTTCGCCTAGCCCTCCTCCTCCTGCTCTTGTCTTCTCTGCTTCCCTACTTCGTAATCCCGAACTTTGTAATGTCTTCGTTCGCTGCTGGCATGTGTCTCCAACACGTGACAGTGCGGCTGGTCACCTTTTCCTGCCCGGGCCTTGTCACACCTGAGTGGCAAGTAACAGAATCCGCACATGTTGCCCCACATTTCGTATCATTTCGTGGCCAAGCCAGAGCGCCACTAACCCACACGGAGCTAACTAAATGACAAATGGCAACTCATTTCAAACGTAGCATTCACTAATTGTGCCCAAAGTTATAAAAACTTTCAGTCTCCTGTGCTGACTATAAAGTTTTCAACAGACTTTATGAACTAAAAAGGCAAGCGTAGAAAAACAATCATATATAAAAGTCTGGAACTTTTCTTACTCCGAATCTGTATGCACTTTAATAATGGTATTTGTTTAATTCCCTGTTCATCACTAGAACTACACTTCATACTTCGTTTATTTTGCTTGTATTAAATCTGAAAGAATTATTTAACAATATACTCGTATATAAAAGTGCATAAACTGATCTTAATTTGCTTTAATAAATCATGAAGCTTTGTGGAGATATTATTACCATGATTTTTTGTTTAAATACGTAAGCAAAAGAAATAAATGTGGAGTTGCCGAAAAAAAAAGAAGAGTCCGTTAACATTGCAGCCCCCTGTAATCCAATATGAAATTCTCTTTTGGCCGTTGAATAATAATTTTCCCGTTAATCTTGACGCAAACAAGTTGAGAGGAAGTTGCAGTCGACGAACATAAAAGGAAATAGGTCGCCCCAGGCAATTGCCCTGGTTGCACACACAAACAGATGAAACTGTCATTTAATTTTCCCTTTACACACACACACACACACACACACACACACACATTCCCAGACATTTGCATACACACAGAAAACTTAAATATGTATTAAAAACAAATTGTGACTGTCCTTAAAAAGAAGACGACGAAGAAGAAGAAGGCGCCAGCGAGTTGCCAGCAGGAAGAACTTTTTGCATATGTGTGGCAACCTTAAGTGCTGTATGAATATGCCAGTGACGAATAGGAACATATATATACGAGTATAGTGCAAATGTTTATATAGCAAATTTGCCACTTTTGAGTTGCATAAAATAATATTTACTCGGCAATTAATTGGCTAAGAATACAGACTGCATTACGCCTTCTTTGTTGAAGTCTTTGCATCATTGCAGTGCTAATTTAAAACCTCTTTTAATTATCATTAATTATTTAAACATTGCTGGCAGCTGACTGCAGTTGAATGCGAAATTTGCAATGAAGATTTTTTTGTGCAGTTTTTTTGTCACTTTTGCAGGCCACATTGCGTTTTCTCTCTCTCTCTCTCTCTCTCTCTATCTATCTTGTCCTACATACCATATATAAACATATATTAAATATATATATAATTAAGATATGTAAACTTCCGATCGGGCTAAAAAACAGCTTTCCTTCATGAGCAGGCAAAACTGGACACGCCTTCAGTATGTCAGCTTGCTTCAAATCTGAGAAGACTGCAAACATTTGGAGATTATGTAGACTCTGCACTTAAGACGCCCGACCGCAAACGAAATAAAAGGGTCAACATTGTAATTTCGTGTAAACATTTTAGACAGGAACATGCTCAACTCCGCTTGGTGTTTTCGCACGGATAAAACTGAATGGCAACACGATATATTGACTAACGAGAAGGAGTATATGTGTGTATGTGCGAGTGTGTGTGTGTGTGAGTTGGTATGTGTGTGAGTGTGTGTGTGTAACCTAATAGTGTACCTAAATAATCTAAGTGCTCTGACGCGTGAAGACGACGAGCCGAAGAGGCAGCTGTCAGTCCAACAATTGTCGGTCTTCCTCCTCCTACTCCTGCTCCTCTTCCTCCTCTGCTCTGCCTGCCCCCTCGAACATCTTGCGACCTCTCCTCGAGTGTCTGTCATGGTGGATTGAGCAATTGAAATTGGATTAGACGCAGACATGTTCCTCGAATATCTCTCGCATTTGCATGTGCCTTCCTCCTTCTGCCTCGCTGCCCTTGAGCAATCTTCGAGTGAAATGCGAATCGTTGCATGATTAAATAGGCGAAACTCTTAAAAATTACTTCACTTAAGTCGAGTCGAAACAAATGAGTTCTTCCGTAGTTTGGTCCCCACAAACCCCACCCCCATTTCGTTAATAAATCATAGTCGAGTGTAAAAACAAACCACGATTTTTGACTGCCACCATCAATTTGTCAATGTTCGTGTCCCACATGACGTATGAGTTTTCCGTGTCGTCGCGTGAAAATGGAAAAGAAGCACAAACATTGCATCGATTTGAGCGGAACTCATCAGTAGAATATGCAGTAAATTTAAGCTGAGAAGTTGCACTGCTGAAATGACTCGAAAGTTATAATTGCAGCATGAGCTACGCGCTCTGCGGGGCAGGCAGTTCACACCCGGGAGATGTAAATGAATTCAAAGTCAGCCAGGCGAAACACAAATTTAACATTCGAAAGTTCAGCATACTCGGCAATAAATGAATTAAATTCTATGCTACTTCCATGGAGAATGCACAATAAAATCCACAGAAAGTATAGAAAATTAAAGCTTCAACTTGAAACTTTGCCTTTTTGTGTTGCCTAGACAAAGTTTTCGCCCAGCGAATTCCCGAGTGACCTTACAGCATGTCTGCCCCACGGCAAGGCGAACTGTGCCACTAAGTGCGTGTGCGTCTATGTGTGTGCGTCTATGTGTGTGCGTCTATGTGTGTATGTGTGTGTGTGCGTGTTAAATGCTTTTGACCCAAAGCCAAACTCAACGAGAATTTCAAATTGATTTGTGGCAACTTTTGTGGCCCAGACATTTTCAGCATTTAAATATAGATTTAGAGGGCAAACAATCCCAATACGCTGGCCGCAACATTTTATTTCCTAATTGGAAGGGCATTCCTTCTTCACTCCGGACAACAACAAAGGAACAACTTGAAATTGTGAAAGTGCACGGGAAAGTTAGAGCTAAACTGGGCAATTACTGGGCCATGAAAGAAATACTTTTTAGTTTGTCCAAATAAATTGAATAACATTTGCAATCATATAAATTAAAACTTTAAATTATTTGTACATATTTATTATTTATCATATAAATTAAATCTTTAAATTATTTGTACATATTTATCCAATAAAATACATCTCAAGTTAAGCATTGAAATATAGTTTAGGTTCATATTTAATGCCAAAGAACTTTAAACTGTTTGTTCGATTTTTTCACACTAGTCTACTCGTAATAAGTTATGCAGTTCAATATTTACATAAGCTTTTTGGGGCTTCTACTTCAGAGCCTCTGCTCGAATGTTTCCTAAGAAAAATGCAAATGTGAAAACTGAACATACGGAAATGCAGAGAAGGGAATCGATAATAGCCAGTTTTTCATACATATATATTTTCTTGAGTCTTGAATCCTCTTTTGGTTGACATACGATATCATAGAACGATAAAGGAATAAGTAAAAGAATAGATTTACACTTGCAGATTTCCCGCCAACTTAAAGAGTTTTCCCCTTGTTCACTTTACGATATGCTTTAGTTCCTTCTGCTTATATCGATTCGTTGAGATTTGGTCTTGGAGAGTTAATGTCTGGTCCGATGGCATTTTCTCTGACCGTTGGGTATGGCAGAAACCCCTGGAAAGGAGTAAGAGAGCAGCCAAATTGTGCAGTAAAACATGGCGTGTTCTGCTGTCTCCTGCTGCATAAATTATACTGAGTCAAAAGGATATGCAATTAAAGCGATGACAAGCAGCTTCATTAACAATGCTGCTGCTGCTGCTGTTGCTGTTGCTGCTGCTGTTGCTTCGTGTGCCTCCTTTTGGCTTAACCAACCAGTCTCGCTCGGACCTTGCTCGGCTCATATCCTTCTGCTCCCTGGACTCAAAGACGAGCTGCAGTCTGGAGCTAAGTAGAACGCAGCTGGACACGGACACGGACACGGACACGTCGCTGTCTGTTTGTCTCCAATGAGAGAGGTTGCAGGTGAGCCTTTAGTCACGTCTAGGTAGCGAGTCCTGTGTGTCTGTCTCGTGTCGCCCACCATGTCCCTGGTGCCGTATCCGGTGCACAGGTCAGCCATGCGCAGCCTCAAGTTAAACGGGCCGCATGAATCCTTAGACTCTGCGAATTGAATTAAAATTTCCGAGCATGTAAAATACACACAACGAGCGCATCCCAGCAGGACTCATGTGACGATGGTGGAAACAAGACTCGACACGGTGGGCATAATTTATGGACAGTATGTCCACTGACAGCTCACAGTTCAACTCAAGCGTTCTGATTGTTCCACTCAAACTAGCATCCGTTAACAAACAGAGATGCGAGAGGAACTCGAGCTTATAATGGGTTAAGTATGCAATCTCCAAATAGGCCTATTGCTATCAGCTGCCATTCGATCTGGGCAGCAAGCTCTGTTGGTTTCATGAAGCCGTGTTTCTTCCTCCTCCTTTCCTGCCTCTGCTCTGCCAGCACACGTACATACCAAGTACAAGGAGTCGTGTACTGCATGAGCACTCACACAGACACACTCGCACACTCACACACGACTTCCTGGCTGAAATGCTGTTGTTTCCTTGGCCAAATGATTCGCTCTGCAGTTGGCAGAGTTTGCATAAGGAAACTAAACATTTCCATGCAAGAAGATAACGCTTTATTATGGCTACAAAACAAATTCGTTTTCTCTCTCTCTCTCTTCCATGCATAACTATTTTCGGCATTTCTCACTTTGTCACAATTGTTAACACTTGAGTTTCCCGAACTTAAACTTAACTCTCGATTTAATTCGCTGCACAATTTGCACCAAAATTATAAAAGACATTTGCCCTCTTCGCACGTAATTTGCCTATAAAACTTTAGTCAATTTCATTTACATATTTCTCCACTATGTCTGGGAAGGTCCCCTCGTGTGGCAAGAGGGGGGGAGCACAGCAGACATAGCTCGACTGTTCCGCATTGTTTGTGAAATTCGTTGTTCGTTGATTGTTTTCATTTTAACTTCTCGCAGAGATATCGTGACTTTAAGTATATTTTTATTTGGCAATATAGGTTATGTTGAATCAAGGATTACCAAATAGATTATTTCTTTAGCATTTGTAGAATCAGAAATTTGCAGATCATTTTCGAGCACATACGTTCGTACGGCATATCCTAATTAGAATCTTATCTTGAGAGAAAAGCCAAAAATGTCACGCCATAAAAGTCAATGCATGAATTCTTTAGCTGAGGCTTTAGCCCCAAATTACAGCCATAAAACTCGCACACAGCGATAGCCATAAACTTTTACAACGCCCCGAAACAAGACACAAATAACGCAAATAAAACCAAATAAAGATTATTTTCCATTCGATAGGACAGACACATTCTACGGATACACTCGACAGCCTGTTCATTTATTTATTTTCCTCTGATTAGAGCTGAGCAAATTGCAAGTGAAATGTCAACAATGGGACTGCATGCAATGCGACAGGTCGCAGGTCGCAGGTCGAGTAAGGACAAGGACATTTATGGCATCTTACTGGGGGGAGTGGTCAAGCCGATAAACAGGATGAGCAGTATGAGTAGCACAAGACAGGCTGCCTCCCCCATAACGGAAGCTTCGTCATTATTATCAGCATCATCATCAGCATCAGCAGATCTGGTCAGAGTCCATGGCACTTCCGGTTCAGCTGCAATTCTAGCCCCGACAAAGGAGATGCCTCAAGGCGAATAGAAACCAAAGAAATGCTACCCAGTTCCCAAGGCGACAATTGGACTGCAATTCCAGTGTTTGCTCGAATTGTGAACTGACAAAAACAAGCGCCTGAGAAGAAATTAAATAGTTGTCTCTCTCTCAAGAGACTAAGCTGAAACAGTTTAGATTCATAGAGTTATCTACATATCTTTCAATAATAGAGTTATCTATATATATCTTTCAATAACCACCACTCTCTATTCAAATCTGAAGTACTACCATTCAGACATACATATATCATTATAGAAAGCTCATTTATAGCTCTAATTAAACTCACGCAGTTTCATGTTTGTGTATTAATCCATTCATGGGGACAGCACTTAATTAAGTCTGAAAAAGCTGCGTACATTTAAATATTTCAGCATCACTAAACTATTATTATAAATGTTGTTATAAAACTTTCTATAAACAGAAGTTTAATTTATTCAGCATGCGCATTCAAATTGAAATGCCACGGCAAATTTAACTTATGATTTATTCATTTTATTTAATGCACATTTTGCTGATTCTATTTATTTGCTTTTCAATGGGCCAATCAAACCCCCATTATCAAAGTATCAAATACTGATTTGTCGTGAAAGGATAGAAAGTGAGGGAATAAAATAGAAAATTGTTTGCAATTATGTGTTGAATTAGAAACAAAGTAAAAGCAGTAGCAGTAGTATTTATTTAACTATCGAATTTGAAACTCAAATGAACTTGTCGCTGGTAGTTGTAGCCAATTTAGCTCTTTTCCCACTAGATCTATCGTCTGGTAATAGGAAAGTGCGCAAATTATTAATTCTTTAACATTTTTTTATTAAAATGACCTCAATTTATCATGAATTAAGGTAAAAAAAATAATTAATCTGGTTTTTTTAAAATTAAATTTTGAATTTTTTTTGAAACGCGCGCAAATTTTACGTAAAAAATCGCCTTCATCCGAGACACAAACGGGGGATCGTGTCTTGGGAAAGGAGCTCTGTTAGCAGTTTTCCATTTGGAATAACGGCCAATTGGTTGCGTACTTGACTACACAAAATGTACCATTCACAATGGATAGCCAAGCACGCACCCATGACTTGCTTCATTTTAGTTCAATCCAAAGCCGCTTGGTGCAATCCAAAGCCGCTTGGTCCACTCAAGCTCTGCGGAGCTCAAACGGAAAAATTAAGAAACCGAAATTGTTTAAAAAATATTAGATATATTTTAATGATTAATAATTAGAGGGATTAATATATTAATGATTTATTAATAGAGCGAGTAGAGCCAAGCTTATGCATTACATATAAAACTACAAAATCAAAGCACACTCTCTGCAAAGAGTACACAAAAACCACGAATAATAATATTGCTACCTGAGTACACCCTTACACATGTATGTGCAGGACTTTGCCACCTACACCTAGAGTGATACAAATAGGTTTTGTCGGCATTGTTGAACGCATTTCGTGTTAATCCTGCTGCAGCAACGAAGAATCCTTTTAGAGAGAAACCACAATCTCATCAGCATAAGCATGACAGCGTCCTTTGTTACCGCACTTTTCTCCTCCCTGCCCCTCCCTCTTGCAACGCCTCGAGCTGTCACTGGGTTTATTTAATATAAAACTCAAAAATAATATTTACCAAGTGAACTTGAGACTCGACTCGGTGTGTTTTTTTTTTGGCATCTGATTGAAAAATGTGGCATAGTGCAAACAGCTTGTTGCCACATTCCTGATGGGAACTGAAGGCTCATGTGTTGTAGCATGTCACGCGCGCACAAAAGGGGGCTGGGATTGTAAAGGGATATTTTTATAGGCTCAAAGTAAACAGAGTGCTATGAAATGTGGTGCACAAGTTTATTTTGTTATTATTCAGTTTCAAATGAGAATCGTAGTACATACTGAGACGCTTTAAGAGACACCTGTCTACTCTTAGTACTCAACACACACACACACACTCAGATATTCTTGAACATAAGAAGACATTTAAAGTCAGGACCAAGCACGTCTGAGGCGCATTTGTTCGACACATTTTACAGAGACAGCTGTCAAGCTGAGGCTGCGCCAACAACAGCAACGACAAGGCAACAACAACAGAAGAAACAGCAACAACAACTACACACTGACATTCCCTAGAGGAAAAAACATTCAACATCCTTATTATGCACAGTTCACGCGGGGCTTCAACTCGATTCGCCTCGAGTGGAAGCGTCAAATCGTTTGCATAACTCGAAGGGGCAATTGGGTTAGGAGCATTTTGAATATTTTGCAGACACACACGCATTCCACTTGGAGCAACTATTTTCTATGTGATGCAAGTTCTTTCCTTGAATGAATCTCTTCAATTTGAGATAGAATTTAAATATATGTGTAAAGATAGTTATATGATCCATAGAAAGGTTGTTTCTTCCTTTATGATTACTTCATAATTAATAAGACTAGACGTATTTAAAACTTCATCATTCACTTTGTTAATCTAAAATCCTAATTCCATCAACATTTCTTCGTTCGTTCAGTCAACGTGAACTCCTATTATTATGATAACAACTGTATATATATTCTTGTGCAATCTGTGCTGTTTTTACTATCTCTGTTTGCTTATCAATCGCTATATAAACTTTCCTAATTAACTCGGACAATACAGTCAACTATCTCTAGCTATCTCACTCCTTTCTCCATCTCACTCTCACTTTCTGTTTAATTTCAATTAGCCAAGGTTGAGCACCTCTTCACCATTCCCCGCCCGCCCACAACGCCGTCAATCAGGAAGCAATATTCATTATTTTTCACACCAGACATCACGAACCATTTGGAAACTGATGCCCCGTCCCATCCCTCTCCCCAAGGCAATGGGTGTGCAAATGGAGAACAATTCGCTTAATTGTTAAACGTTTTAGCGATTGTCCCGCCCTGCCACACGTTGTCTACCTCCCCCCAGGTCTATATAACGCTTTGAAGTTACACAGATGTTGGCCGAGAATGCGACAAATTCAATTGTTATTGTTGCTGTTGTCTCTGAGCCAAGCGAAACCCCAAACCACGCGAGGGTTTTAATTACTTAGGCAGTCAATAGAGAACCGCGACGACGGCACACGCCCACTCGACACCCTCTATTTCTATTTCCACCTCTACCCTCTTGCAGCCCCTCACAGCGATTAGCGCCACAACATGTAACAACATCAAATGCTAACACGAAAAAACACCGAAAAAAGCGATGAATAAGAATGAAAATGGAATTGAAAACAGAATGCAAACAAGAGACGAGAACGAGCAAGCAAAACAGAGCAAAACAACCAAAAGAAAAGTCAAAAAGCAACAAAAATAAAACAGAAATTGGCCAACTCAGCGGTCACGTAGCAAACGAAAGCGCAGACAGATCACCCAAGGGGAAGAGGCAAGGCGGGAGACGTGGGTGGTGGCGGAGTCTAATGAGAAAGCTGACCAGAAGCGATGATTTTCGGGCAACCCAAAACCGCTAGAGAACACGGGGAAGGGGAGGGCTGGTAGTGTCAGATCGGTCATCTCAATTGGCTGAAAGTGAGAGTAAAATTCGAGCTGCAGCTTCGGAGCCAGCGCTGCTGCTGTCGATCGTTGGTGTAGGTTGGCGGTATCTGACAGATACGTGTCGCCACCGCCCGTTCGCGACACAAAACAAAAGCCAAACGCTGACCGAGCACTGGCAACATTTCCATGGAAACTGCCAAAGCGCCAACAACTCCGTCGATGCTGATGCTGCCGCTGCCTCTGCTGCTGCTGCCGTGGGTGCTGCTCTGCGGTGCTGCACTTGGGTAAGTCTAAGATCGAAGTCACATTGAAGCCAACTCAACTCTAGCCTTAACCTACTACTCACGCAGTTCACCTCTGCCTGATCACGAGCTGAAAATGCTGGAGATGATGCGCAACATACTCGGCGTGGACAGTTCCTCGATGGCGGACAGTCGTAGCCAGCGCTCCATGGCATTTGCCTCATCGGTACCCTACGAGGACAGCCTGCCCGAGGAGGCCAGCGAGAGCATGAGACTCTTCGAAGAGGAGCTCGACGACAGCGACGAGTGCGGAGACTTTAGTTGCCTGCGTAGTGAATCAAGGCCATCATCGTCGAAGATGGATTTGGAGTTGCTGCCCTGTCCACGACCCCTGTTACCCATGGATCATCCGTGTTTCGTGCGTGTCATTGTGCTACGGACCCCGCTGCTTCGTCACGATCCCTGCAAGAACTTTACCATGACAACGACCACCACCACAAAGCCACCCAAAGTACGAAAGTGCAAACCAAAACTGAAGGCGACGCAAACGCAGAACACGACGACGACAACGACAAGGACGACTGTGGCTACGACTGGCAATGAATCCTCCGAGGAGACACACCCACCAACGACAGAGGACTCAACGCCTGCACTCAGCAGCAGCACACCGACTAGCACAACAATCGAAGAGACAAGCACCACCACAGAGATCAGCACAACAACGCTGGCCCAGACGACTCCCACAACGACCAAACCCATGCCCAGCACCACCGTTCGCTACAGCAATTACCATCAACTGAAGTCCCTAAGGGGACGATACCGTAAGAAGAAGCGTCCCAGTGTGCCGGACACACCAAAGATCAAGCTGGATGGAGCAATGCAGTCGAGCGACACGTTTCCAGTGTTCCAATCCACCGAAGTGGGCGACTTGATATTGCGACCGGAAACGACAGAGCCAGAGTGCGAGTCAGAGACAACCACAACCCCAGCCGCAGTTGACTGTGTGGAAGATGCGAGCGAAGTAGAAGTGACTGTAGAAGACGATAAGAGCAAAGCGAAGGCGAGTGAAAAAACTGCTGAAGGTAAGACTGAAAAACTAACAGATCATTGAGGTTTATCTATCCTGACTGAGGTTTGTCTATGAGATATATGTATGTATGGTATGTACGTATATATATATTGATCTATCAAGCAAAACCTTCGTTAATTTGTTTATATTATGAGTTTTATAAATACAATCAGATATATGCTCTTGATTGGTCTAGTGATACCTTAATTAATTCGTACCTTTTCCAAAGCCGACTCCACTGCAGCCAGCGCGGACTATGACGCCCAGGATCAGAATACGAATTTGTGCCCGCAGTTTTCAAGTCCCGACGATCCAGGTAAATAACGAGAACTCCCTGTCTCTCTATCATTATTATCATTACCGTTACAATTCCGTTTTCTAGTTGCAGCAAACATGCGACTTGCACCCTCTTCGCGGTATCGCAAGACCGGCAAGAACTACGTGGAACCGATTTTTTACGAGGGGCAGATTGGCAAGCCACGACACAGCAACGGCTTGGTGCCCCAGCAGCGGCGAGATTATTATGTGAGCAACAAACAGATTATGCCCAAACCCAGGCCAAGATACAGGGCACCATTGCCGCACTCCATCTACATGAACAACATTGTGCGCGGCGTGAAATGCACTGACGAAGTAGGCAACCCGGTGCATCCCTTGCATGCGTTGCATTCATTGCAGCCGCGGCGTTACCGGGCAGGCAAATTGATTCCGCGTGGTGTATGGATAAACAGACGACATGGGGCACCAGGAGAATATGTTGCGATGGGTCCTCATCGTCAGGGAGCTGGTAATCCTCGCTTACGACCTAATCCACTTTATGGACTCAGCTCTGGCGAGGACATTGACCCTTATGGCGGCGAAAGTGGTTCGTTTTACGATGATGGGTCTGGTGAACCGCTCACCTGGTCCCGCGAGAAGGTGGGACACGGAGGCTCCTCGCCCAACACCGATCCCTGTGCGGCAGAGCATCGCCAGGAGAGATCCAGAGAGCGGGAACGAGAGGTGAGAACCAGAGAGCGGGAACAAGAGGAGAGATCCAGAGAGCGGGAACAAGAGAGTGACGGTGATCGCGAAAGCGAGCAATTGATGGAGCTTGTTCAGCCACGTTTCTTTACCTAGCACTTTACAGAGTTGTGCATACCTGCACCCAGTAGAATCATAAGCACCTGCACCGCAATAAGCTGTAGTATTATTTTTCATACATAAAAAACATATTTCTAATCACCAAACAATGTATTTATCGGGAAATGTGGTGGTTAGTCGATAACTTCCCAAAGGAGCAGCTGGAAAATATCGCTGGGAATTATTTAAAAAGAAGCATAGCAAAAAGCTTTTCTAAGGATCAACAACAAAATCTCCCAGGGAAATATTAAAAAAAAGTATAGCAGACAGCTTTTCAATAGATCAACAACAAAATATCCCCAGGATTTATTCGAAAGGAGGAAATGCGTTCCAAAAGGATCAGCGGAAGATATCCAAAGAAAATATTTAAAAAGAAGCATAGCGAACACCTTTTCTTTGTTAGCTTTTGCTTACAGCGTTGCCAGCCTACAGTGAACAAGTTAGGGTTGCATTGAATTTTTCTTTTAAATTCATTTATTTTAAATGGCAACTGCCAATTTTAATCCATTTCTAATAATACCCCTACAGAGTCCGTCAATCATCGCCCACAAAGAGCAGACCAGACCAAATGCCAACCGGTAATTAAGCAACTTCAAAGCTGCGACAAGTTGCAAATGCGTTGTCACCTGTCTTCATATTGGGGGGTTGTCTGCGGCAGCAGGTAAATCGCTCCATGAGCCATGTCTGGGTCACTCAATCAACGGGTGGGCCCCTCGAATAGCTACTTATCTGTCGATGAGTTCCAGACACGCGCTCGTAATGAGTGGGCGAGACACTTGATGATCTACATAGGTGTTCGATGGGGCACAGCGACAATTATTGAGGTAAACAAAGGGGGGTGATTCCCTGACCTAACCTTAAATAACGAGCACTGTGATTGATGGGGTACGGACGGCTAACCTAGCGCTGATTACAGCGAAAGCTAAGCAAACTTAACGCTTTTCAAGGCAAGCTTTCTGAAAAGCTCACCAATACAAAGAAAGGTATCGTGGCACACAAATATCGCACGACGATTATAATGAAATTTCGTCGGGTGGTCGAAATAAAGTCATACGCCTTGTTGACAAAACTGTCGCCTTTATAGCCTGATATGTATGTCTTATCTTATAATTACAGCTCACTTAGCTTATGGTCTACCACCTTGGCACCTTCTTGTTAAATAGGGGTATATATTGTGAAATCCGGCTAAGATATCATCATGCATATCGCACCAAAATGAAAACAAATTGCAACTGCCCCCGCCGACTCGAGTTACAACTTTAATAAGAAACTCTTAACTCTCTCTGTCTACCCTCTCACTCCCCTTCTCTTTCCCTCTTTCTCAATATCGCCTTTAACTTCTCTCATCCCCTCTCTCTCTCACTCTCTCTCTCCCACTCCATCTCTCTCCCCTGACATTGTAAATGTCACACATATTTGGCCCATGCAGGATGCCTCGCGTGGGTGATGATGCGACGGCGCAAGAGAGGCGCCAGAGAGAAAGAATGAGAGAGAGAGAGAGCGTGCGAACGAGTGAAAGGCAGCTGTGGGAGAGAGCGCGCGCTTTCGCGTCGAAGCCGAGTCTAGGTCTATGGGGCAATGTGTGTACTGATTTTCAGATTCTCCTGGCTCGTGGTACAGTGCGGACGTGTTTTTATTTTTTTCTTGTGCGGAAAAGTGCCTGCACGAAACCCGATAACTGAGCAAAACTGCAAGAAAGATAACCCCACACAAGCTGCAAGTTGAAAAACATCGTGCAACATTATCAATTACAAGTCGCAAACTGAAACGTGGCCAATTAAACGAGTTCTAATTATAATAACATACATATATATGATTTATAGATAATCCTAAGTTCTCTGCATGTGTGTGTGTACCTAGAGTTAATTTGAGCATCCCAGAGTCCCTTTTTGGAACTATACCCCCAACAAAGTGCATTTACCAATTGTATCTCTTATATATATATATAAACTTAAATCGCATCTTGACGCCCAAACAAGTTTATTATTACAAACTGCCGTTGTTTGTTGAATCAATCTGCCGGACACGTTAATCAACTGAGCCAACGGACAAGGCAAGAGGCAAAAGGTGTGAACCAAAACAGCCGACAACGCAGCGCAAGGCAGCAAACAAAACCAAAGCCAAAATCGATAAAGATTTTTAAAAATAAATGCCAACATCTCCGTAGGCCAACAAATACAACAACAACAGCAGCAGCAGGTGAACTCTTGTTGTCGTTGTTATTATTGTAATTTATGCTAGCAAATCTTGCAAATTTTGCGTAATTGCCAAGCAAACACTGCCAATCAAACGAGCCAAGTTCCAATCAGAACATACCACCGTTTCAAGTCTAAAGATAAATACCAAATGAGCAGCATTTAAAGGGACAACAGGGACAACAACAACAACAGCAGCAGCAACAACAGCAGCAACAACAGCAACCACAACAGCAGCAGCAGCAGCAGTAGAGCAGCGGCATCTGTGGCAAGTAACTGGGTCAGTAGGCAGGCGCTGGTGTTGCCAACTTTTCCACCCCCTCGGCCAGGCTTTCCTGGCAAACTCGGTAAGTTACTTTTAGACCATTCATCGGTTATGCATGAGGGCTGGGGGCTGTGGAAGGTTATGGCAGGCTAACTTTCTACTTTCACGCGATGATTTCTGCCATTTTGCTCATTGTTTTCGAGTGATAGAAAAAGTATTTATTATAATGGGTACTTGTATGTGCTCAAGTGCTATCGAAAGGTATTTGAAATATTCGAATAATGGGGAAGTTATTAAGGAATCATATTGAGTGAAGCATCTATCAATTCAGAGAGTTCTAAAGCGTCTAATTGCATAAATTCGATGAACAGAATTAAATCTCTGCATTGCATTAAAATTTGAAAAGGTTTTCAAGAATAGTAAGCTAAGTTCAACTGATTTTACAAATAACTATGATGGATTTAAGGGTACTATCATATTACCTTTACATTGTAGTAACTGATTTCAGTCGTTACAAATTTCTCAGATTAATGACTGGAAACTTTTCTTATTTGATATAACAACAAAGTTAAAAGTGACTTCGTTTTGAGTACTAACTATATAAAATATTTATTATAATAATTTTTTTTTTTTTTTTTTTTTTGTGTATTATTTTGTTTTATTATTATTTATTTTGTTATTATTAAGTGAAATTATAATAATAACTATAATTCTATAAACAATATACAATCTTAACTCTAATATCTCCAAAGTTAAAGCTCGAATTTCTTAGTTTTTTTTTCTGTATTACTGGCAATACCCAATAGAATTCACCAGCTGATTACAGAACTTCACCCACTGTGCGCTTGCTTTGTTGCCGGCAGAAACAGAGTTTTGTATTTTGATTATTTTGCAATTTTGCTGGAAAGTAAGCAAGCATATTATTTATGCATTAATATGTCAACACATGATTACAAACAGCCCGTAGAGAAGCAACCAATGCCAGGTACTGCCTGAATTTCTCGGAGAATTCATGGAATCTGCTTGGCTTTGTTGCGGTTACAAAACAGTTGCCTGGAAGTCTGAAAACAACGATTAAAGTTGATAAGCTCCTAATGGCACTGCCTGTTCACAATCTACAGGGTATTCGAACAGTCTAAGTCTAGTCATACTCTTCAGCAAGTCACCCTGCAAAGCGGGTCAAGAGGTCAGCTCTGTTTTTGTGCCCTCAAGTGCTCCGTGCTGTCACTTGCCTTGGCGCCCCGCCAAGTGGAGATGCGCGTTCCAGTTCACAAAGTCTTGCCAAGCCCCGAGCCTTGTTTGATAATTTGCCAATTTCGATTAGGTTTCCACTTAATGCAAATGTCAATCAGAATATCTAAACAATTTACATAACTTGAGGCAGCCTTTGATAAGGACTACTAAGGGAAGTGCTCATCTCTTTTGTATTAGAAATATATTCAGACTAGCCTGATATTTCTTTAAAGCTGAAACATCTCTTGCAATACTCTATTAAAAGTAAATATTCCCAAAGAGCTTTATCTGCTCAAAGTATCTTTAAAGTTTACCTTGAAATGCCCCAGTTATTAAGTATTTACGATAGTCTATTAGTATGAGGGTGCTTTCTAGAACAAACTGTCCCTGAAGTTTCAATTGTGTGCAGACAAAACATATCAATACATTGTCCTTTGTACACAATATATGACAATAGAATAAACAGATACACAGCTAACGTTTGGTAACCCCCCACCCTCCCCCCTTACAGCGTAGCAAACAATGGCTCTACCAGGAAATCGAACTTGATACTTCCGAACCCCTTCCCCACCCGCCACAAACATACTCAGAGCAAGTCAAACAAGTTGAGCTTTATTATTGAGCATAGTTCCCTCTGCAGTTGCTGGAGTTCACTAGCTGTTAACCACGCTTATGAGTAAGGGGGAGCGAAGGGCTGTCACTTATGTCAAATGGAGCTCGAACAGGGACACATGAAAGTAGAGCCCCCTGGGACAAGGACATTAGGAAAATACATAAACTGTCAACGGCAAATGGAGACGCCAATCGATGGTTACTTTTACTTTGTATGAAAGACGAGCACCAACACCCCCCTCCCCAGCCTACTCTTCTCCTTCTCCATACTACTTGAGCCTCATGTGTCGCCGCATTACGAATTCATCGCCGTAATTGGTATGTGACGAAGCTTATGTGGCAAATTTCGATTCGTGGGCAACATGATGAGGTTTGAGCGCTCGCATCTTGCAAATAATGTTGCGGGCTGGCTTAAGCTGAGTTCAAAAGTCCTTTCATAATTAGCAACTCTACGTGCCTCTCTCTCTCTCTCTCTTTCTTTATGTGTGTGTGTGTGTGTGTGTGTGTGTGTGTACTCATGTGTGTAATTTCCCCCAAAGCGAGTCGTGTCAAGTGACAACGTGTACACAAGTACCGCAACTTATTCTCGACTAACCTGCTTACAACTGAGAGCACAACTGAGATCCCATTTCCATTTATGAGTTTGCAACACTCTGAGCATCATACCATATGTTTTATACCTCGTATAACCTTTGTCCTTCTCGAATAACCTTGAGAAATGTTTCAATTTAATTTAATTGATGAATTTATTAATAAAATTGCACTCATTCTGAATTATCATCTGTGAATTATTAATAAAATTAGCATACCATGTAGATACAAGTATATATGTATCTGTTATGACGTGCATCTCATATGTCATGTGTCATATACGTATATGTACATATGTCTGTCGTACATCATTTACGTCATGCCACATATCCTGTTTATCTGATTTACATCTGGTTATAGCTCTTCCAATACATTTATTCATGTGCAAGCTGTCATATTTCATTTATCAGTTATTCTCTGAAAAGACAGCTTTATGACGTTGCTGCTTCATTGTAGTATAGACCATCCATAACGAGGATTTACACATCCTGATCCCATGGCTTTAAACATAGCAAGCGTATCTTGTCTTCGGCATTTCAAAGATATTTGTGGCTGCTTTATTTTCTCTTGTTTTCTGTGCAGAGATGACAAGGCGACATTATAATTTATCATCGTTACAGCCTTGAATAAAACTGTACTATACACATCGTATATCTTAGAGTAGGTTAAAGGTACTAAGTCACATTTAAAATGCATTAATTCTTAAAGAAAAGAAAATAATTTTGCTATATTTACATAAGGTTCTAATCCAAAGTGAAATATAATTGAAAGCTTTATAAAGGTACCATCGGTACTTATTATCTACCACAATTTTAGAACAACTTAGGACCTTCTTCAAAGTAAAAAGGCAACACTACATGTGGCTATCGATAGAATCAAGGTTGCAGTCGACAAGAATAATCGAGCAGTGAAGGCAGTCGTTAAGTTGTAGTCAGTCACTGTAAGAAGTGGAAGGTAAAAAGAGTCGCAATTATTGTAAATTGTACTATCCACTTATGTTCCAACATATTACTTAATATTTCAATAAATAATACAGGTATATATAGTACATATCGATTAATCGATTAAATTAAAAATTTCCCAATAATCGATTTTATTTTAATACGATTAATAATTTCGAATTTCAATGCTTAAAACATGAAATGTTTGCAAACAAATCGAAGTTGCCGTGCATAAAGATATTACAAACATAAATCCCTTGATTTTCAATGAAGATATGAGGTTTGCAACAGTCAGTTATGGCATAAAAAGCGCGTAAACTGAGAGGGAAATCTTTTGGGCGTAACTAACCCACAAGCTAATCGACCGCTAATAAACATTTTACTTTACGACCTTCCCGCTTATGTGCGCATACATACGTGTATGCACATAATCCTTGGCTATATATAGCCGATTTGGTTTTAATGGGCTCGCAGTCAGCCTGTCGCTTGAGTGGTTTCCGTCGGCGTGTGTGGGCACGTGACGTGCGGATTCCTAAATCCATCCAAATTGTCCAGGTTAAATGAGCATATGCATGCACATGATATAGGACCGATATAATGAATGTATGTTTGTATAACATGCTCGACTGCAACGGCTGTTGTTGAGCGCGGCTTTTGTTGTCATTTCTATTTCGCAACACTTACCATAGGAGGCGTGGCGAGGCGAGGCGACCTTTGAGGGCCATACTCGACTAGCCTCAACCTCAATTCCCTCGTGCTGTATTCAAACATATAGAATGAATATAGTATGTTAGATAGAAGAGCTAGAAGAGCAAAAATCAATATCGACAACGTTTTCCTTTCATTTGCTGATTTTTGCACACTCGGCGAAATTGGAAATTGCATTTACACTTGACATGCGGCACGAGTCGGAACCCCTTTCTCTCTCACCGTTCCTTCTTCTCCTTCTTGGAAAATAGCGCCAATTTCCTTGCCATTCACACGTACAGCTGGGCCAGTTTTCCCACAGCACACACACACACACACACACAGACACACACGTTAGTTACACTTTTCATATCCGCCATGTGTCTGCCCAGGAGAGGAAAAGCGCCCGTCAAGCTGAATGGGAAAACTCAATGCATGCGAGGGAAAAATCATATGGAAAGCATACGGAAAATATGCAAATAAAATGTGAAAATTCATTTTCCCAGTGCAATCAATGGAAATGCCATTATCGATGTGCAGACAAAACAAGGCTTAAATCATAATTCGATTCGGTGCATTTTAAAGTTCATTCAAGCGGACGGATGAAGTACTTTTTTTTTACCCATAATATGTTTGATAGGGGAAGAACTTTAATGAAATGAATTAAATTAAATGTATAACAAATTTAATTGAACTTGAATCTCTGAGGGTCACTTAGGAAGGAATTGAATTAAATTATTAATTGAAATTCAACAGATTTTACAAAATAAAACATCACATTTGTTTATGCTATAAAAAAAGGTAAAGTAGGTTCTTTAATACAATGATTGACCTAAACCTATCTCAGCATGCACCTATCTGTGCTAAATAAATTGAGTCCTTAAAATAAAACAGCTTTAATCCATTAGACGTTAATGTCATTTAAAATGCTCCTTTTCCAATGAGGTCGTTAAAGTTGCCCTTGTGGAAATAAACTTTATAATTAATTCGATCAACTGTCAGTCAAACTCAATTTGCAGATAGAATTCTTAATTCTTAAATTTCTACCCAAAGTGACACTAAAAGTGATGCTTAATTTAATTGTGCAAACAGAAAATAAAACGCTAACTGATATTTCCGATAACTATTCCGATTACTTAGGCACAATTAAATATCCCGCAAAGTATTCCAAGCAATTAAACAACATCAACAGCGGAAATTACTTTATTCCGTGGCATTTCCCGCTTAAATGACCCTGTACAGCTTCCGCTGGCACTTTAAAATCTCATCGTTATCCGATTAAGCCACAGTAAATATTATCGAAAGTGACCTTGAGTTCATAATTTAATCGATTCACTTGGCAACACTTTTGAGTGAAAACTAACAGAAAATTGTCGCGCAAGTTCAATTTAATTAACGGCAAAATCAACACGAAACCTCAAGCCGCAGGATGTGGCTGCCACACACACACACACAGACACACACACAGCCACACACACGCCCATTTACAAGTCTTCTCGTAATGCAATAATTATGTGTGCGAAGAGCGGCATCTAAAGAGTCCAAAGAGAGCGAGCACCCACTGCACTCTCTATGCAACAGTTGCAGCTAAGAGAAAGCCACAACGAAAGAGAGACAGAGAGAGGGAGGAAGGAAGAGAGAGAGCCAGAGCCAGAGCCGAAACAGCTGGGCACGTTGCGAAGTATGAGAAGAAACACTCTGGCGAAGTTCGTTCGTTGCGGTTCACCCGGACGGGGGATTAGTCTGGCGCGCGCCGCAAAGCGATGCAGATGCGGCTGCATTTACCGTTAATCGCATAGAATCCCATAGTTGCCAACGATATCAAGTATTTTAGTTCATATCAATAAAACATATCAGTCAAGTTGAGTTCGGCAATCGACAATCGTCAATCGCTTTGATTTGCATGCCAACTTCGTTTCCATTGTTCCGAGTGCAACCTTTCAACTCCTTTTGACCCTCGCTAACCAGTGTGTGTGTGTGTGTTGTGTTCTTTGTGTCTGCAACTCGAGTCGAGTCAATAACCCGTAGCCGTCGCCGTCGTCGTTATTGTCTTTGTCTTCCTTCGCCGAATGCATTCCAAACAAACAACGAAGTTTGCAATTTGTTAATTTTGGTGTTGCCACAATGCCGCAGCAAACGGCAGCGCAAGCTCAGCTCAAGCATACCATCTACATGCCAGGACATGCCAGGCTACCCAAGCTGATAACAACGGACAGCAGCAGGTAATGAACCAAAGTTGTGCATTTAATGCAGTGCAATGGGGCGTATACGCAACAGAGTGCAAAATATAAAAGACTAATGATAACACTAGAATATATACAAATAATATATAAATATGCATATATATGTTATGTATAAAGAATATATTGACAACATATATCAAATATATAAAAGTACATACCTTCTACATTAGCAATTCGCTGAAGAGAACAACTCATTATTGTGATTAGTATGAATAATTCAGTGTAAAACAGCTGCATAAATTATTTAAACAACTTGAATTGTACAAATCAAACTCTTGGCTTAAATTCTCCATTGCGTTTTCAATTGGATGGGGGAATCTAATGATAATGAAGCTGTAAACAGATCATTGAGTCTGCCACAAATTGCAACTAATAATAGAGAACGATATCAGAACGACCGTTATTACACACAATGGTGTAGAGTGGAGAGACTAGAGCTAGAAGAGAGACTATAGCACAGGGCACAAGTCGAAGAAATGCGACAACAATAGCATTCTCATAGTACGCAAATTGAGGAGACGCTGACGATGACGATGCGCCCCCAATTAAGTGACAATGGCAACTTCCGCGACACGCAACACCTATTTTGGATCGAAAATAGAGTCAACTATCTGGGAAGGCAGCATTAAGTCGTGTTTGCGGCCATTAGTCATAAATTAAACGCAGATGATGGCGTCTAATTGCAATCGCAAATAGTCATAAATAAATGGAAATGTAGCCCAGAAAAGCCGTAACCCAGACAGACAGACAGGCAGACAGAGAGACAGAGAGACAGACAGACAGGCAGACAGACAATAGAAGCGTGCAGAAGCTTTAGCTTACTTTCCGTTTCAGTGTAGGTGTGTCTGGGCTCCATTATTGGATGCCTTGCAGTGGGTCAATAACATGGCAAGTGCAGGCAGCAGCAGCAGCAGGTATTGTCTGGCTGCTTGTCGTCTGGGGGCAGCCCTTTGTTGTTCCGGTTGATAAGCGCGATGGCAGGGTTCTCTCTCTCTCTCTCTCTCTCTCCCTACACTCGGCACGTCCACGGGCTAACGCGGCTTACGAGCGATAAGCGCTTCAGGGGAACGTGTTGCTCTCGCAGTTGCAAGTTGCCAAGTTTCTGCAAGGTGGCTGCCCCCCTCTCTCTCTCTCTCTCTCTCTATCTCTCTGCCGCTCTCTCTTTGTCCCTCTCTTGCGCTGCACTAGTTGGCATTTCTGTTTTGCTTGCCTCGTTCTCCCGTGCGACATCCAAGCGGGGACATTGATCCCATTTGGCTGGCTGCGCACCCTCTTTCTCTCTCTCTCTTCCTTTCCTGTTTCTCTTTATCTTTCCTCCACTGCCCCGCCCTCTGTAGTCTTATGTATGTCATTTCCGCCATTTCATGACATGTCGCCTCAAGCGGCACGCGCCTGCCGGCAGACCTCACGTACAAATACCCTTAGCCGTGGTAACAAAGCGCAGCTTAATACCCTGCAACCACTGGAGAGTTAAGGAAAGAGGGGTATATCAGA
Organism: Zaprionus ornatus; assembly: GCA_018904035.1. Taxonomy (NCBI): domain Eukaryota; kingdom Metazoa; phylum Arthropoda; class Insecta; order Diptera; family Drosophilidae; genus Zaprionus; species Zaprionus ornatus. Next base: position 12,106,531 of record JAEIFZ010000002.1, on the reverse strand, counting down.
TGTTTGTAAAGGAGAAGCAAAAGAAGGCTGTGTATAAAGCAAAAACAAAATGCGATATCTTTATAACTATTTCCTTTGTTCTCTAGTTCTATGCAGAGTATCTAGCACTCAATTGAGAGTATATTCAGTTTATGTAAAGGCAAAGTAGCAGATGGTAGACTAGGCATAGAAGACTGAGCATAGACCAGTTAGACTTGTCATTAATATCGGTCAATCCATAACCTCTGTGCATCTGCTGATTACAGGGTATTTAAGTCCTCTTTACTTTCCTCATTTAAAACATATTTGCAGCCCCATTGACAGCATGTTAATTGAAGTTGACTTGGACAAACTTTCAGCTAAAAGCCAAGTGCAAATCGTTTTTCGCCAAACTGCGAAATTTGTTGTTTACTCGCGATAAGTGCGAGAGCACCCACCAGGAGAGCACTGACAATCTATTTCAATTCGCAGCTGATAGCATCGCTCTTCGCACTTGGTATTCCTGCAGTGGTCGCAATAAGTGCTGTCCTTGCGAGACAATAAAACTGACAGCAGAGGAACGACGAGGCGTCAACAATGACATCAGCCACACACATCCATCGTGCATGCTAGCACGATTTTAGTGGAACATACATATACTATATATATAATATATACATATATTCTGGATGCCTGTGGGCACTAAGAAAGCCAAGCCAAGCCAAACGGAACGTCAACTGACGACCCTGATTCTGTTTTATTCGCAGCCTTGACAACGCCAAAGGGCTTAGCTCATCTTGGGGCTGCTCTTGGGTGGCTTATTCACTGCGGAAACTTTGCTCAAAGGCAGATTACGACCAACACAAGCTAAAAATGTTATTACAATTTGTCTTTCATTATTTACAAAATACAATTCAAAAAGTTCTTACACTCAAAGAAGGTTTAACGGCTTTCTTGATTGGAATTTTGTGTAAAACCTTCTGCGGTCTCTTTCCACAACATGGCTTATCTAAATTAATATATTTAACTTAATCCTTTTTGTGGCCAAGATCAAAATTGTGTTCTTAATGTAATTGTTTTATATTTAGAATTTAATGCTGTTTGTAGATAAGTTAACTGTCTGACTTTAGTTCAGTTGGCAACAAGGAAAAGAAACATTTTCTTTATCTACTCGTACTATGTTCTCTACTTAAGACTTTGCACCATTCAAACTTACGCCTCATAGTTATTTCGTTATTCGGATTATAGCCAGATCATCTTTGGTATCATTCAACCACAGTATCTCCCATATGTCTAACCTACAAAAGAGTGCCCAGTTAACCATGAAATTCATTTCAGATATGCTTACCCCCCTCCAACTCTTCCTCTCATATCACTCTAAGCTTGCTATCTTGTCAGTTCCTGTCAGTGATATCTGTGCGCCTGTGTTGATGATGGCTAATTGAACAATTAAATGTTTTATCAAGATACCTGGCTGCCATAAAGTGTGCTAACACAATTTGTTGACACTCGACTATAAACCAATTCCATGCCAAGTGCCATTAGAGTGAGGCAGGCGCAAACTGAGCACACTAAACTTTTATGGACCAGTTTGATCCGACCGCAAACTGGTTATTTGGTCATATCTTCATTAGCACCGGTTAAAAACACATTAAAGCTCTTATAAAAAAATAGAAAAAACAAAACCAAATCGTGGCCGAAATTGTCAAATTCAACAAAATCATAAAGCTATCAAAAGATCTCACTGAAGCTATATATAACAACTTGTTGAAAACAAACCAAAAGATAAGAAGGTGGGCAAAAAAACCTTATCGAGAAACTACTCAAGTGGGCGAACCTAACGAAAATCGAAAATAATCACTTGAAACTGAAACTCGTCACGTTCATTAGGCAATTCAGAGCTATCAGAATGATTGCAATAGCAGACGACCAAGAAATTCAGGTGGTTCTTTCCTCCTCTCCTATTAGATGACACTCGCACATCGTGATAAACTTCATTAATCAAGATAAGTTTCAAGTAAGCTGACGTTAACAATGATATATATGCATGTGTAAGCACACGCAACATTTATTGGGCGACGTCCCATTGCAGGAGGGAAAAACCTTCATGGAAGCGTCAACAAAGTTTCAGACCTTGCCTAGGGTAAAAAGTCTTCTCAATCAACGCACGTGTTTCAATAGTCTCGATATCAATACAAATATCAATTAATCAAACTGTTAATTAAAAGATCTGAGAATGAATCTGTTGACATTCACAAAACCCCAGACCTGCTGCTGTTGCCTAGTGACAAATATTGACAGGAAGCTCCAAATTATTCAGGCAAATAAACTAATTACCAAACTCGAAATAACATTTAAGAAGATCTGGGGAGTTACAAAGCGCTCTGCTCGCGTGTGATGCGTAATTAAAAACTTAAAGAAAAACAAAAACAAATTCAATCTGACTGAACTCGGCTCAGCTCAGATCGGTCTGTCTGCCTGCCTGTCTGTCTGTCTGTCTGTCCATCTGTCTGCCCGCCTGTCTGCCCGTCTGTCTTTCCATCTTTACTGCTGTCCGCCCGTCTGTTCATCAGTTCGCTTGATACTGTGCCTGGGTCTGAGGTTATTTATAAGGTGGCAAAACTCGACGCGGTCGCCGCTTTCCAGTTCGAGCCGGTACACGAAGCTTTGCCTTGCAGTCTGCGCTGCGCTGCAGCTGGCGTCGCTGCTGGCATCGCAGTTGACGACGCTACGCATCCAGCAAGATTATTAATTATTCACTGCATATTAAATTTAAATAAATACTAACAGACATTAGAAAATCAACACACGATTATTTTGTTTTCACATTTTTTACGCTGCTTCTTGATTTCTATTCGTGTTTTCGTTTTCGGTTTTCTTTTGATTTAGCCAAGCCAAACAGCTGTTTTCCGATTCAGAGCGGTAATGCTCATTAGTGTGTATAAACAAGTGAATACGTGTATGTATATGTGGGTTATATATATGTATATGTTATATCAGATATATGCGAGAGCTCGTGGCCATTCCGTTAGTAGCTGATACTAAGCAAAGGCGGAAAGTGTCGCGCGAGACAAAGAGAAAGACAGGAAAAAACCGCAGAGAACGAACACGATGTGCGCTCGATTAAAATCGGTTTATTTTATTGTTGTTGTTGTTTTCAGATTGTTCAGTTCGATGTGTGTCCTCAGGTCGAGTGATAAACAGATAGGCCTGTTCAGTCAATACCAGTTCTGTGCGGTCGTCAGTTCTGGAATTTCTGTTAGGATCGCAGGGAAAGAAGAAAAACAAAAGAAAACAAGATAGAAAAAAGAAAGAAAGCAATAAAGAGAAGAAAACAAGAGCCGCTAGTTATTTACATTTCTTGTTTTAGTCGAAAACCCTTTTTGAGGTTCCCAATAAAAAAAGATTTTTAATTCAAATCCCCCGAACACCAGAATTATCCAGTGGGCCTCTTCGATCACGTCGCACCACTTTGACTAATGGCCTATATAACTAGTATGTTATGCCAAAGAGCTGCCTTGGATTGTCCGTCAGAGCTGTATATGTATGTTGGTAAACAAAAATAGAAAAATCGTTCAAAACAACAAACGAAAACAGAGAGAAAAACAGAGAGAAAAACAAAATAAAATAGACAGGGCAAATCAACTTTGAATTCTGCAAATTATTCTAACAAAATTGACAAATTTTGATAACAAAAAACTGTTTGGAATCCCCACAAAAAGAGAAGAAAATAACACAATTTTAGCAAATAATGGGAGAAGAGGTGGCGAAGAGAGCCATTATTGTTTTTTTTATTTTGTCTATAATTAAATTCGGAACACAGCATTGAAATCATATTTCACACTGGCCAAGCAGAGAATCGTCAACAAAGCTGGCCCATTTGGCCCCTAGAGTTGGTACAGAGCGGCTTTAACCAGTTCTCTCAATGGATGCAATCGAAGGCATAAAAAGCAACGCAACAACAGGCATGCGAATATTGTAACAAGGGGCATGGGGAAAAGGCAAAGAAAGGGGAAAGATTGCAAGTTAGGTAAGGCAGCAAAGTTGCTGATAATACGATGCCGGGAACGGGACTCAAGCGATAAGAACTCAAACGACAAATATCGATAGAGTCAAACAAAGAGAGTCGACGCTTTACAGGTCTTTGGTATTCGTGTACCCACAAACACGCACACACCCACACAGACACGTGTATACATATGTCTACACATGTCCAACGTGTGTTTGTTTGTGCGCTCTCTTCCTATCATCGCTCTACCGTGCCTCTGCCCCCGTCGCACCGTGTTTCACGAGCATTGAAATTTATAATTTGGTAATCGGTAGATTCAGCCAGCTAAAACAAAGTCTTAATTGCAATTAATGTCGCGCTAGATTTTCAAGCACAATGTGTCCGCTGTTGTAATTAAAAGTCCGGTGATTAAACTCCCTTTTCAACCAAAGAAATACTTATACAACAGACAATACTTTTCTTAACAGTGTGCACAAGCTGGTGATAATCAAGATTTTCATAACTGATTAATATGTGTTAATGATATTAATAATTGCGAATTCACTTTAAGTTTGTATTTAAACTATTTAATCTAAATTATACACGAGACAAAAACATAACTTCGTAGTGTTAAATCAAGATTAAATATTTTCATTGGTATTTAAAGAATTAGTAAGTTTTTAGTATGTTATTAAGATTTAACTTATTTAAAACTAACTAAAATTAATTTATTGTTGCCAAAAACTATTTATTGCGATTGTTTTTAAACTAAATCAAGATTTTCATAACTGATTAATATGTGTTAATGATATTAATAATTGTAAATTCACTTTAAGTTTTTATTTAAACTATTTAATCTTAATTATACACAAGACACAAAAATAGCCTCGTAGTGTTAAATCAAGATTAAATATTTTCATTGGTATTTAAAGAATTAGTAAGTTGTTAGTATGTTATTAAGATTTAACTTATTTAAAACTAACTAAAATTAATTTATTGTTGCCAAAAACTATTTATTTTTAACTAAATCTGTTAACTAAATGTATAGACCGTTAATAAATACGAATATAATATTTTATTAATTATTTTATTTATTTATTTTTATTTTCAAGAATATTCAGTTATATATATCAATAAATTAAGAAGTATTCATTAAATAATTCAAATTGAATTTAATTCTCACCAACTGCATGAATCATATACGCTGCGTTTCGTCATGTCATTAGCATGTGTTGTGCCACTGTGCGCAGTCGACGCAGCGTCGCCGGCGACGCTAATCGACGCAGCCGACAGCAAGCAGCGACTGCGGCAGCGGGTTAAGCGCCAACGCTGCTTCGCATTGAAGATCGGCCAGTTAGTAGTTAGTCTGCAATCGCCCGGGCTTGCAGCGAGTCGATAGAACGACACAGCGTACGTACGGAAAGAGTGTGTGGAAAGTACATAGAACTCTCAGTGGTATTGGCGCTCGGCTTGTGCCCACTATCTACGCCTATCGCTTGGCCCGCTGCCTTTCGCCGCTTTATTAGTTGATAAACAAATCGAAATCGAAGTACGCGATCGTTGCAAACGTCGTTTTGTTTCGTTGCGGCACAAGCCTCTCGAGATCTCAGAGCCAGAAAAGAATGGCCCACAAAAATGAAGACAGTTCTTCGTAAGTAGAGTGCGATAAAAAAAAACAACACAATACAGTCGGACGGTTGTCCCAAAATTATCGGGGATAATTATACGAAAATCACAAAGTGTCATTAGGTCGCTTATCTGAGCAGCAGATAAACAACGATCATAACAGAGGCCGGGACAGAAAGCAGAAAACAGCACTTAACTCTCACTCTTCGCCCACACAATCACATATACATACTTGTGTATATATATATCATATATCTCTTTGTGTAAGAGCCGATCATAAAGTTAATACAGGCACTTGTCTGAGCGTGGGCATAAAAGGTCTTAATAGCCTTGTACGTGACTCACTTGATATTGATAGAGACCCAGCACAGGGTTTTTGATTTCAAGTTAACTACATAGTATATGTTCTAAATGTTTTTGTGGGATCGACCCAGTTTTCACTTACACTTGTCAGACAGCCTGGAGGGTCTGTCTATCAGTCCGGCAGGCTTATAAAGTACAATATATATATATGCACAACATATATAATGCTTACTTATAGATAAGCACACAGTATGGATTGTTGTTGATAGCGCAGTCGTCGATTCGACAGATCTGGAATATTGTTTTGTTTTTTTCGAAAACCTTTCCAGCCTTCAATATGAATTCTCATAACATTGCGATGCAATTCGAGCTGAATGCGTAAAAACACACTCAATCAAGTTGTGCAATCCCAGACACGTTTGAAGTTATTCAATCAACAGAATCATCATCGTCATCATCATTGATTCTGTCGCTGGTACCGGGTATCTTCACGTCCTCTACGCGCTGAGCACTTCAAACTGTTGTCATAACACCTGCTTCTCAATTCTCGACTAATTTCGCGACACTTCAACACTCAATTCATTATGTAATTAAGAACGTTTGTTTAATGCGAATTCCATTCAAAGAAATGAAGTGAATTTAAAAGCAAATATAAATAACAAACAAAACAAAACAGATATCACTCTACATTCATATCGTATGCAATAATTAATAAAGTATTTCCTTACCCAAACCACATGAAATAAACCGAAGCAAATCGAACGAATATCACATACACTTGCTGACATAATCGACGGTTTTAAAAGGCCGTAAAACTGTTTAAAAACTAATTAACGACCGTTCATCCATTACTGTACACTAGGCTATCTTTAACTTGAGAGTTTTCACAATATATCTTCGATCTTTATGTAACCTGCTCTCAAAAGCGGTTGCACTTTTTTGTCACTAGTGTTTGAGTTTCAGAACTCGCGACGAGGTTAAAAAATGCACATATTTTAACGTTGTACACATGTATTTACATATGTGCATATTAAATTCCTTAAGAAGACTGTGCACAAGACTATATGATACTCTGCAGAGATTTATGGAACATTATGAAAGAGCTTTTATTATCAAAATATTTAAGATAGACAAATTTAAACTTGTTTCCATTTATACTATGTAGATATATTATAATTATTTTACAAATTTGTATAACATTGTTAGGATAGGTTACAAATGTACCTATTATAACAATTGGCATACTCAATGAGCTAAATAAATTTCAGTATATACACGTATCATGTTTGTCACTCTCCCTCTCTATTAACTCTATGACTACAGGGCATAGGCACCGACTTCAATTTAGCGATTCATCAGAGCTAAACATTGGTCATAAATTAATCATATGAGAAGTTCAGACAAAACAAGAATCAAACTAAAACAGGGGCGGTGAAACTTATCTGAAACATTGCAAGCACAAATAATTGTCTTCATGACAGTGACAGTGAGAATAATAGAGACAGTGTCACCGATATTGTCAGTGACTGTAACAATAACAACTGTTGTGATCTGAGGTTGGCAGAAAAAGCTTTTCAGCTTCGTTCGATGACGTTTTCAAGCTTGTTTGTTTTGGTCTTTTGTTTTGATCGCTGCGAAGCAGGGAGTTTTGTTTTTTACTTGAGTAAAGTCGGCGGTTAGTTTTATGGCGATTTGAATGGCGCATTTGAATTTACCGATTTGTAAATGCAGCTCAGCTTTAGCTCAACTGAGAGCAGGTTGTTGTTGTTGGCGTCGTATGGGGGATCATTTATTTTCTGTGTGCGGAGTAAGATTTCGTTGTGATTACGACGAGGTGCGAACATTAAGTCGAGGTTCATTAAATAAATTATAATCTATACAGTCACTTTGGGTGAAGAACCTTTTGCTAATTACTCCTTTCTAATCGCTTTCTTTCTCTCTCTCTTTCCTTTGCAGGCCCTGGAACATGAACTCCTCGAGTGGTGACGATGAGGCGCCCAAGGATCCGCGCACAGGTGGCGAGGATTTTACGCAACAGTTTACAGAGAACGATTTTGAGGGTGAGTAGACACGAAAAACCTAAACGATTCGCGAATGCAGTACGTGTCGTATACGCAACGCATTGGAATGCAATTACATCGCGACGGCAAAGTTGATTCTTTACGCAAACTGGGGGTTCGTAAAACGATTCGACGAGCTGCCACGCCCAAGACGCAAGAGTTTTGGGGGAAAAAAAACTGTACTAACTCGCAAAAATAAACGTTTGCAAAACTAAAAAGGCAGGAGGGAAGGGGGAGAAGGGAGAAAAGTCGTCTTGACATGACAGGCTAGAAACTGTATGGCGTGTTAATTGCAAGCTGAGACAATAATCTGAAAAATGCAGTAAAACAACGCTATGATGTATTTAGAGCACAACAGATGCCATAAAAATGTTTAACAGTTTTTATGGTAGACTAAAAATAAATTAAAAATAATAATAGTGTTTATATATTTTACTTAAAATAGAAATTTCGTTTTGCAATAATAGCTTGAAACGTTCTCAAGCAATAAATTATATTGCTTAAATGCCAAAGTTATTAATGAGCTAATTAAAGTCAACTTGACGCGTAAACGAAAACGTGAGTCGCATAAAATCAAACGGTTTTGAATAATAAACGAAATTCTAAAGAGCACTCAATAAATTCCGATCGAATATTTCCTATTATGATGATAATTGAGTTTATTATGAACTAATTTGTTGAATAATTTGTTTAATAAATAGAAACTGTTAGTTCCGGGTGAAGTTTTGAGTTCTTTTAGGTATTGTACGTTTTCCCCTTCGCAATCCTCTGCAGCCTCTCAATTGCTTTGATTTACCTTAATTTTAACCTATTTTAATTGACCTATTTAACCTATTTTAACATTATATTATAGTTTATACCATTTACTGTCATGCTCATCCCATTGCTCACACATTATCTTATCTTTTCCTTCTACTTCTCCCAAATTTTCCTCACAATTCCGGCTTGAACCGCACCAAGATTTCCTGTCGGCAATCTTCACTGTATCCGCAGACAAATCGCAAATTAAATGCATTAATAACAGTTTTGTAGCACGCCCACAGACCTTGTGACATATCGCAGGCTTAAGGCAGAGACTGAGACTGAGATAGAGACAGAGAGAAACTCGAAGTACTAAGTGTTTGTGTGAGGGCATTAAAAAAATGGTTACTTATAATTAATTTAAATTATGATCAAGCTGAGCAACAGCTGCGACCAGATGATATCACAATTAGTCTGGACAGACACTGACTTTGACGAAGTCGAATCGAAACGGAACAAAGCAAAATGAATATTGTCATAGGACTAGGAAATTACGTGCTGCACTCGCTACCTAGTCGGAAATTGACGTTGTGTGTGCGATGTAATTAGGCGAACGAAGCGCAGTCAGCGGCCGTTGTCCGACCATGAGTCAGCGGCAATGCGGCGTATGCGCAACGTGCGACCCGACTCAACTTGATTGAAGGCATAAATTATCAACTTGTAGTCGCGTTTCTTATCAGCGCGAGACCGTGAAAATGTCATGGACATTTTGCCGATACTTTCGTTGGCATATTTGTTGTTGTTGTTGTAGTTGTTGTAATCAATTAAGTTACGCATTCAATTTGTATCCACATCTCGCATGCTGCAGGACACCGAGCGCACACGGTCTATGTGGGCGTGCACGTGCCGGGAGGACGACGCCACTCGCAGCGTCGCCGCAAGCATCATCACAGCGGCACGGTCGCTGCAGGAACAGGAACTACGGGCAGCGCTGCCGGCAGTGCAAGTGGCAGAGATAGCTTCAGTGACAAGCAACAGGAAGTGGAACGTCCAGGTGGGTGTTGCCACTGCCCTGTTCCGCCCCAAAACGATGTGTGTGCGGCATGTGTGTAGAGGGAGAAATGTCAGGCGGGTCAGCGGGAGCTGGAGCCCCATGTGTGTAACGGCCAATCAATGCCACTGCCTCGCAATGCCTGCAAATTACAGGATGACAGATTCCGGGAGCAAATTATAGTCATCGGAGAAATCAGAAATCAGCATTGGCTTTGTATCCCACTGGGACTGGGCCGAGTGCAAATAGAGGAATAGACACACAGTGCATGATTGTGAATTATTAGCAGATGTTTATTTAGAGAGAGAAAGCTAGATGTATAAACTAGTAGGGAGTAAAGATATATGGTACTACCAAATTATGGGATAGTTTGGAGAGCTTAAAGCAGAAAGGAAAGAACCAACGAAAGATTAATAAAAAGATAGATGTATAAGAACTGTAGCAGTAATACAAAATATAACTGATTAACTCTGCCTTATCTATGCACTCTTCTTAAACAGTACGTTCTATGCAGAAGCAGAGAAGAAACTAAGATCTCTTCCAGCTAAAAATACACAAAACAAACCAACTAACAAGATACTGAGCTCTTCGTTTAGTACCCTCACGAGTTTAATGGTAATGAGACCTCACTCTGCCGCCAATTTAGATAATTTATTTTCCATTTCTGTGACTAGCAAATACTTTGAACAATCCACATTTGTCGCATGACGTTTGCGTAAAAGAGACAAGACAAATGACATGCAAATACTTAAAAAGGTCAAGTTTTAATATGTTAAGCGCAACATATTTCAGGGGAACTTAATTTTGTGTAGACTAGACTGCGAAATTCCTGAAGGGCTTAGGTTGTTTACTCTCAATGAAGCTTTCACACTCTGAGATCTTTCATCATTTAGCACCAAACTCAAACTCATTGCAAATCGATAATAAACACTTTAACAGCTAACTAACTAACTTAGTAAGTGACTAACCAAGTCAGGCCATATGGCTGTAAGTAATTCCCCAGTGGATTAAGGCAATCAAGGGGGCGGTTGAACGGCTAAGCCTCTCCGACCGCTCCTCGTAAAAACCTCCAATGTTTATTGAACTAATCGAACTTTGCTCTCTTCCCTTCTGTAGCAACTCCACCCGCACAACGTGTACAGTTCATTTTAGGCGAGGATGTGGATGATGGCTCACATGTTTCGCATCCACTCTTCTCAGAGATGGGCATGCTGGTCAAGGATGGTAACGAGATCGAATGGAAGGAGACAGCGCGTTGGATTAAATTCGAGGAGGATGTCGAGGAGGGTGGCAACCGTTGGTCCAAACCACACGTGGCTACGCTCTCGCTGCACTCGCTCTTCGAGCTGCGCGGCCTACTGCTTAACGGCACCGTCATGCTGGACATGGAGGCCAACAATCTGGAGGTGGTAGCCGATTTAGTTTGCGATCAGATGGTAAGCTCTGGCACGTTGCCAGCCGGTGTCAAAGATAAGGTGAAGGATGCTCTACTGCGTCGGCATCGCCATCAACACGAGTATGCCAAGAAGACGCGTCTGCCGATCATACGCTCCCTGGCGGACATGCGTAATCAGTCGTCATCGAAAAGTGAGTACCCAACATCATTATCACCATCTCGTTTCATTTCGTTCGATCGATTCTTGCGCATCGCATCGCATCGCATCATCATCGTCATGAGTTGAGTCTGTGTCAGTGTTACTAAACCAACATCGTTTACTCGATTTAACCCACCTCCATAAATGGGTTTCTAAGACACGATTGGGGGGCACTCATTGCATGCCTCATCATCGCCTGGTTTCGCTACGGATGGAGGCCATTCGCCCGTTGTGACGCCCGTCTATGTGTCCAGTAAGGATCAGCGCGGTTGTTATCTCGCTGTTCCCACAGGTACAAGAGAGTCCTTTCTCCGCTCGCTTTCACAGCACCGCCAAGTGCCGCACCAGCTATACAAATACTATATAGAGAGCACCTGTACCTGTCCAGCGATCCCTGCGATCGCCATCTATGCCAGCTCAATGCACTTCAGATACAACTGCAATCTCACTTCATTAGCAAATCAAATCAAAAACTCATCTCGCGTCTCATCAATCGCTTAGCTAGTTAAGTATGTCACTGGCCAGTGTTGTGCAACGTCTTAGTCAGAGGAAATTCTAACCAGCGCTCGTGCTCGCTCTTGCTCTCTCGCTCACTCTCTTAATGAATCGCTCGCTCGTTGACCCAATAGCCGATATGGGCGCTGTGGGCGTTACCACCTGGTTCCATGCGGGCGCCTCGCCCTCACACGTCCTGGCATCCGGCCAGCAAGGACAATCAACGACCCAAGTACCAAGTAAAAGCTTAACTAGATCTACTATTCCAACAACTCTTTGTACTTCTTTGCGTAAAGTATTCCTACCTAAGCACGATATGTAATTGGTTCAACTATCTCTCTCTCTCTCTCTCACTATCTACTTGCTCATTAGCTTGAATTTCTCTTGACTTATCTCAATCCTATTCTCTTTCCTATCTTTCTGAAAATCTTTACCTTTTTGTATACTCCTGCTCTTTGTGCTGTCTATCGTACACACAATTTACCCGAGACCTTAAAAATATTATCAAGTTGAGGGTCGCGATGCGTCCGATTTAACGTGAGATTCGTAGATATCGTTTTGGAGTTTTGATTTCCCTTTGGTTCTGTTTCCTTAACAACTCTTTGATTCACAATACAAGCACAATTTACAGTTGAAGAACAGTCTGGCAACGCTTTGCTGGCTACGACACCCATCTCGCTCACCGCCAGCGAGCCCGGACCGCCTGGCAATACCAACGGCAGTGGCAATGCTTTGGGCATGGGAATGGGACGTTTTCTAACTGTCCCCGGCAAGTCTGGCAACAGCAACAGAACGCTCGGTAAAGAAGCTAAACACTCCAAGAACCAAAAGTTATCGTTATCTTTACCGTTACCGTTCGTTTTCGTGTCTTTGCTTCTTAATTTCTTATTAAATTAGCTGAAATGAAAACCGATTTAGTATTTTTTTTGTTTGGTAGTAAAATAAGAAATTCGAAAGCTGAAAGAAGGAAATTTGCATGTGCGTAGGTTGAAGCAACATTGGAACCTCTCTATAATAAGACAACAATCGATCGAGACCGTAAGAAGTTTGAACTGTAAATAGTTAATGGTCAAAATCTGCAAATACTATCGATAGTACCGGATTGGATAACTTTTTGTTTAAAGATAAAATAACCGATAGTCTAGCATAACTATCGATATTTTGTAGCTACACATACAAACAGATATGCACGCTTGTCACTCACCTCCCAAAACAAACTCTGATCTATGCATGTTGATCTGTCACTTCTGATTTCATAACTTACTGAACTCTTAACTAAACTATATGCACTTATTTTGTATTTTTCTTTGAACTCTTTTATTTGTATTGTTGTTGTCGTTGCCGTTGTTGTTATTATGCCTATCGATAAAACCAAAACCACTATACAACACCCGAATACAATACTACACCACCAACAACCCAACAATCCAACACAACCTGCACGTCTGCAACCGTACCGTATGCAACACCAACCCGAACACCTTACCCCGCGTTGCTCGACTCGACTAATGCAGAGAAATCAAATTCCAAAAACTTGCGACGCCCACAAAATCTGCCCATGATCACAGAGGACATGGTCAAGAGTCCCAGTAGTCAGTCGATGGCCCGACAGACAAGCGGCACGGAACTGGCCGAGCAGCAACACAAGGGTAACACGCATTTCATGCGGAAGATACCGCCCGGTGCCGAGGCCAGCAACATTCTAGTCGGCGAGGTGGACTTCCTGGAGCGCACACTCTCCTGTTTCATCCGTCTTAGCCAGGCGGCTGTTATGGGCGATCTAACCGAGGTGCCAGTACCTACCAGGTTAGCTAGAAATCAATTCAAATTAAAGCTTTCTCCTCACAATCATCTTTCCTTCTATCCCCTCTTCAGATTTATCTTCATTCTGCTCGGTCCACCGGGCAGTCAGAGCAACTTCCATGAGATTGGACGCGCCATGGCCACCCTGATGTCGGATGAGATCTTTCACGAAGTGGCATACCGTGCTCGCAAGCGAGATCATTTACTTGCTGGCGTCGATGAATTTTTGGATGCGGTTACAGTATTACCCCCAGGCGAATGGGATCCGACCATACGCATTGAGCCTCCGGCAGCTATACCATCGCAGGAGATACGCAAACGGCCGCCAGAGCTGCCCAAGGAGATGATCAACGAAGAGGAGGAGGAGCAGCGCCTGCGCAAAGAGTCCGGCCTGTCACGTACGGGTCGACCCTTTGGCGGGCTGATCAACGACATAAAGCGCAAGGCACCCTGGTACTGGAGCGATTTTCGCGATGCACTCTCCATGCAGTGTGTCGCTTCGTGGATCTTTCTGTATTTCGCTTGCCTCTCGCCGATCATTACCTTCGGCGGCCTGTTGGCCGAAGTGACGGGCAAAAACATGGCTGCCATGGAGTCACTTGTCTCTGGATTCGTTTGTGGCATGGGCTATGGCTTCTTTTCCGGTCAGCCGTTGACAATTTTGGGTTCCACCGGTCCAGTACTGGTCTTTGAGTCAATTGTTTATGAGTTTTCAATGTCCCAGGGATGGGACTATATGACTTTCCGGTTCTGGATCGGTATGTGGGTCGCCGTCATTTGTGTTCTGCTGGTCGCGATAGATGCCAGTGCCCTAGTGTGCTACATAACGCGCTTTACCGAGGAGAATTTCGCTACCCTAATCGCCGTCATCTTTGTCTTCAAGGCCATCGAGAATGTTGTAGTCATTGGCAAGAATTTCCCAGTTAATCAGGGTGTCTACGATTGTATTTGCACACCGCCGTCGTATAGCAATGCGAGCATGTTGGACTTCGCCAAGTACAAATGGGATGTCTGCGAGGTAAGGGACGGCCTCAAATCGACAATTCGAAAGGTCTTTAATTGCTTTATTTTGCCTTTCAGTCCTATAATGGCACACTAAGCGGCTTAGACTGCGGTAAGCCACCAACCGAGAACGTGTTTCTTATGTCTGTCGTCTTATGCGCCGGCACCTTCATCTTGTCGACCATACTCAAGGAATTCAAGAATGCCCTCTTTTTCCCATCGATCGTGCGGCAATACATTAGCGACTTCTCCGTGCTAATTGCCATCTTTGCAATGACCTTCTTCGATTTCAAGTTGGGTGTGCCCACCCAGAAACTGGAAGTGCCGCACGAGCTGAAGCCAACATTGAATACACGTGGTTGGCTCATACCGCCTTTCCATGAGAAGAATCCCATTTGGTCACCACTTATTGCCGTCTTCCCTGCCATGCTTGGCACCATTCTCATCTTTATGGATCAACAGATAACGGCCGTGATTGTCAATCGCAAGGAGAACAAGTTGAAGAAGGGATGTGGCTACCATCTGGATCTGTTTGTGCTCTCGGGTCTAATTGCCCTTTGCAGTGTAATGGGATTGCCCTGGTAAGTAGTCGCAGTTGGGAAGTGCAATCTTAACCCCTGCTAATGTTTTGCTTATCTTTTCTGCACTAGGTTTGTGGCCGCCACCGTGCTGAGCATTAACCATGTGAACTCATTGAAGCTGGAATCGGAGTGCAGTGCCCCTGGCGAGAAACCACAGTTCTTGGGTGTGCGCGAGCAGCGGGTCACTCACATAATGATCTTCCTGACCATTGGCGGTTCCGTGTTGCTGACTCCGCTGCTCGGACACATACCGATGCCAGTGCTGTTTGGCGTCTTCTTGTATATGGGCGTGGCCTCGCTCAAGGGTCTGCAGTTCTTCGATCGCATCCTGATTATGTTCATGCCAGCCAAGTACCAGCCGGACTACATGTTTTTGCGTCAGGTAAGCGCATACCCGGCCATAAGCAACATATTTCTGAAGTATCGCAAGTACTATCGAAAGATAGTGAGCATTAATTGAATATTCCATCACTCTTAAGCAATATATGGCTACAGACAAACAAAAGCTAAAATCTATCAAGCAAATTGCACATCTAGCCCAGCTATTTGGCTAGCAAAGTGTTATATTTGTGTTAAAATATTTGCGTAGTTACTGTTTAAGGTGCAAGAATTCTCTACGATAAGGTGTTAAGTCAAGCTTCGAGAGATTGTGAAGTCATATTATTTGAATAGCCAGGTTGTTGCCGTTTTACGGCTATTTTTAGCTAGCCGATAGATAAAGTTCCCTCTTGATACATGGAACCCTCTTCTAATTATTCGATTATCTCTTTTATAGGTGCCCATTAAGCGTGTTCATCTATTCACCATCATTCAACTGGCCTGTCTCATCATACTGTGGTTGATCAAGAGCTTCTCACAGACCTCCATACTGTTCCCCCTGATGTTGGTGGTGATGATCGGAATTCGCAAGTCCCTGGACTGCGTGTTCACGCGACGGGAGTTGAAAATACTGGACGATATAATGCCGGAGATGTCGAAGCGAGCTGCAGCCGATGATTTGCACCAACTGGACGCTGAGGTGGGCTTTCGACAGAAATATTTGCCGGCCTTTATGGGCGGGCGCGGTAAGCGTCAGCCAAAAGGTGCAGGCCTCGATATTGGCTTTGGTGGCGTCGGCGGCGGTGTCGGCAGCGTTGGTGGCGCTAATGACTTCGCCCTGCTCAAGTGCAATACCTCAAATGCAAATGAGAAGGAGTTCGAGGCACAAAGTAGTTTGCTCAAAAAATGAGCATGCACTGAATTGCACGCACAGGCCAGAAAACGCACACACACAGCAACAATCACACAACAACAACAACAACACAACAGCAACAGCAACACAAGCAAAAGAGCAACATAAACAACTTACAACACACCACACACTGTACACAGTACACCCTGTGTGGGGGCGAACGAAGTGCTGCCCATTTCGTTTGCGTTTGCAGTGCTGCACAATCCACCACAGAGCATAATTATTATTATTACGTGTGTGTCTAATTGGTATTTTATTGCGGATATTATTTTTAGAGATTTTTTGCATTTTATTGTTGCAAAATGCATATACTTATATACCTTATATACATATATATTGGGTTTTTATGCAACCTCCGCGTTGCATTTTATCGTGTTTTTAACAGTATTTTGTAAATGTTTTTCCTTAATTTTTAATTACAAGTACACACATATTGTAGCATGCACTACTTGCATTTTGTTAAACTTATATTCTTGTACTATACTTTTACACAAACTATTTCTTAAATATTTGCTTTAATTTGCTGTACTTTCTCTTGATTTTGAACCATATGCTCAACTTACTATGCTATTGCTACGAAAAAAAATGCAATCGAAATTGTATCAACGCTCACGACCCTATCTGTACCATACATATACTTTGCTATATGAAGTTTTGTTTTTTTTTTTTTTTATTAGTGCATACGATTTATTCGCAATTATGAAATGTGTTATATAACTCTATAACTATACTACTCTACTCCTACTCTATTGTATTTATACATATATATATATACACATACATATATCGATAAATGTTAATGAATTCTAGCCTAAGTAGTCTGCGCAAAACGTTTACACGATCTACATATGTAAATGTATTAAATGTACAATGTTAAATAATTTTATAGTCAACAAAACCATAGTACAAGTAACTAACAACAGTAACAACAACAACAAACAAATTACAAAACTAGATAAATTGGCGAAATAATAAACAAAAAATCTGTAGCGACTTTGATGTAAAAATGAAAAGGCCAACACCAAAAACCAAAAAAAAAAAAAATAAAACAAATATTTGGCAAAAATCAAAAAACAAGCAAAATTTGCAGCAAACGTTTCACAACACCACACACAATTGGCTCGTAGAACAGCAGCACGCGTTCACCTCTAGTACACAAAACATACTCTCTCTCTTTCTATTTCACACATACACGTGCTCCCACTCCGAGCCTATTTTGCTCTTTGTCTCTCTTTACTTTCTTTCTCTATTTCGCTCTATGAGTTTGCTGGCAGAGAAACAACAAAAACAAAAAAAAAACCATGTCTTCTATTGAAGGACAATCATCATCAGCATCAACAACCGCCATCCGCAACCGGCGGCGCAGGTGTCGGCGTTGGCGCCTACAAGAGTCCAGGGGTGGCTACGGCGGGTGCCACCATACACATTCCGTTGTCGGGAAACAAAGCGGGTACCAATGGTACTGGGGCTGTCGTCGTGCCGCCAGAGGTGAACCGCACCACAGTCTGGCAACAGATTAACAAGGATGGCATCTCCGAGCAACTGATCATTCCGGTGACTGTTAAAGTGCGACAGATCAATGGCAATCAGTAAGTGTACTAAGTACTGTACAGTAGACGCACCTCTCACGAATAACGTGAATACTCCGCCGAGTACTCACCTTATGCAGCTAGTCGACAATCGAATCGAAATCGTAACCATCCTTCCAAACTGAATCGAACAATCTCATGAGCTATCAAAAAAAAAAAAAAAAAACCCTTTTGAGCCAAGCTAAGCTACTACAAGAAACAGAACCTATCGATTAGTCTTAAGTAATCTATAAATGTCATTCATTTGCATTCTACGCCCCTCCTGCTCCTCCTCAGTTCCGCGCCAAATGCTGCCCTCTCGCCACGCCTATCGCCCATGCACGAGGCCGACGAGTATAGCGAAACGATCAATAAGACGACAAGCTCAGCGATGCCGGCCGCAAATCAACCGATGAGCAACTGCAAGGAGGCAGCAGTCAAATTGGAAGGTCCTGTGGTGACCGCCCAGAGTCCGGCCAATATAACGCCGGTCTAGGGCGGAAAGCTAACCACCTTAGCTAGATCGTGTCAGCACACCCAGCCTCGTCGAGTGCACAAATTTAGAGATCCGACTAGATCGTGACAAGATACCAGTATCATAGCTCTATATACAGATATTCTATACATAAATACTTATTCGTAGTGGTTTTTGACAAAGTTTGGTAAACGTTTTAGTACCATATACAATACATACACGTCTAGTTAACTATATAGTCGTCGGATCAGAGCAATTTCATGTCGTAGAGTTTGTGCGGGCTCAGGTACAAGTTTTACAAGTATTATTTATACAACATACCAGGGCAAGATATGTATGTACGATATGTACACACTTTATACGAATTTTATAGAATGCGGGCATGCACGATCCATCATTGTCAATTGATACGATATGTTAGTCTCAATTAATAATCTCTAAAGCGTAATAGTTCCTTTTTGTTTGGCAGTTTTGAGTTTTGATTAGGCGATTTTCGTTCTTTGGTCTGGGTTTAGATAAGCTGTGATCTTATGGTAATGTGTTGGAAGGGTTTTCTGATGAAGTGAAAAGTCGAGAATGTAGGAATTCTAGCCAAATCAAGCGAACATATATATGATAAACCAAAACTAAATAAGGCGATAAGCTGTAAACAAATGTATTATAATTTATGCATTATGCTAAGTTGAAACACACACATACAAACATACACATTAAATATAACTATAAATATTGAATAAAAGTAACAATTAAATATTTCGATGTGTCATTCTTGAGCCCAACCTAGAACTCTAGTCTCCTTCAATTGTTTGCAGTGTATTTCTTCCTTAGTTCTTTCAGTGTGTGGCACATCATACACCCCATCTATGTACATATAATACATCCATAATCGCAACAGCACCATGCCAACTCTGGCATCTGCCTGCTTCCATCTATCAATCAATCAATCAGTCTATCAATCAACCATCAAACTGCGTACCAAATTCATTTGCATCGTGTTGATGTCTTAAACTATCATATATAATGCTCGTTATCAAATCCTTGTCTTTAAGTGTAAAGTTATACTTGACTGATCTAGCTACCGTCTACTATGTTCTTAGAGTTTATGGCCATCGGTCCCCGTATTAATGCCTGATATTTCATTCTTGCAGAACCCAAAATTTGATACGTCGAAGCAATTGTGGCGTGGATATCTTACATCAACAGAAACATCCGTTTGAGTCGATGATTTAGACATTATTTTGATCTGTAAAACTCTTCTCTATATATGTCTATGTTATAGTGTTATATATATGTATGTATGTACAAGCTACCGTTACTGTCGCCGTCCCCCAAGACCGATCAGTGTGTTTTAGGGCACAGAGCAAACTCACACACACGCAATTATTTACATAATCCACACTGATAAACAGAAACCTTCAAATGCATATACAGCTAATACTGCGACGTTTACATATCAACACAAAATCAAACAGCAAAAACATTCCAATCTACCTTCTAATGGAAGTTATTATGAATAAATGTTTTCAATGTGTTTCAATTAGCATTTGAATAGCCGTCTTGCCAAACGACATTAATAATCGATAACGTATGCAATCGATTTCCTTACACAGTTTTGGTATTTTTTCCCAACACTTGCGCGCACTTTCGTTTCGCAACACACGATCAGCTGTTCGGCGTTGCAGCACCGAGCGCGTGTTTTCAGTAAAATTTAGTTTTTATAAATTAAAAAGCAACCGAAATGTCGCTTATTACACGTGTGCTGAACGGCAACTTGCCGCTGCGCATTAGCGCAATGAAAACACTGTGCCAGGTAAGTAAGAGTCAGTGGAAACAGTTGGTTTCCTAGAGGGTGCTCCAGCGGCTCATTATGTAATTTGCGGCATTCCCTGCATTTTCAGCTGCAATGCGGCTACAGCTCGCACGCCAAGTACGCGGAGCACAAGCCCATCGAGCGTATCCGTAACATCGGAATCTCGGCGCACATTGACAGCGGCAAGACGACACTGACGGAGCGCATCCTGTTCTACACGGGTCGCATTGCAGAGATGCACGAGGTGCGTGGCAAGGATAACGTTGGCGCCACCATGGACAGCATGGAGCTGGAACGTCAGCGAGGCATCACCATTCAATCGGCTGCAACGTACACCCTGTGGAAGGACACGAACATCAATATCATCGATACGCCCGGTCACGTGGACTTTACTGTGGAAGTGGAGCGTGCTCTTCGCGTCTTGGATGGTGCCGTGCTCGTGCTCTGCGCCGTGGGTGGAGTGCAGAGTCAAACGTTGACGGTGAATCGACAAATGAAGCGCTACAATGTACCCTGCCTGGCATTTATTAACAAACTGGATCGTCTTGGCTCGAATCCCTACCGAGTGCTTTCGCAGATGCGTTCCAAGATGAACCACAACGCAGCCTTCATACAGCTACCCATTGGTGTGGAAAGCAATTGTAAGGGTATTGTGGATTTGGTGCAGGAACGCGCGATATACTTTGAAGGTGATCACGGTATGGACATTCGCCTAGACGAGATTCCTCAGGATATGCGAGTGGAGAGTCAAGAACGTCGCCAGGAGCTCATCGAACATTTAAGCAATGCCGACGAAATTCTCGGTGAGCTGTTCCTCGAGGAGAAGCCCTTTACAGAGGCGGACATCAAGGCAGCTCTGAGACGCACCTGCATCAAACGCACCTTTACTCCCGTCTTGGTTGGAACAGCACTGAAGAACAAGGGTGTGCAACCACTGCTCGATGCAGTCATTGATTATCTGCCCAATCCCGGCGAAGTAGAGAATTTGGCATACATTGAAGAGGAGGGCAAAGAAAGGCAACAGATCGTGCTGAACCCGGCGCGAGATGGCAAAGATCCCTTTATGGGTTTGGCCTTCAAGCTAGAGGCAGGTCGGTTCGGCCAGTTGACCTATCTGCGTTGCTATCAGGGTGTGCTAAGGAAGGGCGACAACATCTTCAATGCACGTACCAACAAGAAGGTACGCATTGCTCGCCTCGTCCGTTTGCACTCCAATCAGATGGAGGATGTCAGCGAGGTCTACGCTGGAGACATCTTTGCCCTGTTTGGTATTGATTGTGCCTCTGGAGACACCTTCACCACAAATCCCAAAAACAACATGGCCATGGAGTCAATATTTGTACCCGAACCGGTTGTTTCTATGGCCATCAAACCCAACAACTCCAAGGATCGTGATAATTTCTCAAAGGCCATTGCCCGCTTCACCAAGGAGGATCCCACCTTCCAATTCCACTTTGATAATGATGTGAAGGAGACGCTCGTCTCGGGTATGGGTGAGTTGCATTTGGAGATCTATGCACAGCGCATGGAGCGCGAATATGGTTGCCCCGTAACGCTGGGCAAGCCGAAGGTGGCATTCCGAGAGACACTTGTCGCTCCCTGCGAGTTCGACTATCTGCATAAGAAGCAATCTGGCGGTTCGGGTCAATATGCCCGCATTATTGGCCTCATGGAACCACTGCCTCCGAATCAGAACACTTTGATTGAGTTCGTAGATGAGACGGTGGGCACCAATGTGCCCAAGCAGTTTGTGCCCGGCGTGGAGAAGGGCTATCGGGAGATGTCCGAGCGAGGCATGTTGTCGGGTCACAAGTTGTCTGGTATTCGATTCCGTCTGCAAGACGGTGGTCATCACATTGTGGACTCCAGTGAATTGGCCTTCATGTTGGCCGCTCACGGAGCCGTTAAGGAAGTTTTTCAGAATGGTGCCTGGCAAATTCTGGAGCCCATCATGATGGTCGAAGTGACAGCGCCCGAGGAGTTCCAGGGCGCAGTCATGGGTCAGCTGAGCAAGCGACACGGCATCATCACAGGCACTGAAGGGACAGAGGGCTGGTTCACCGTCTATGCCGAAGTGCCCCTGAACGACATGTTCGGCTATGCCGGAGAACTAAGGTAAGTAGTGATGAGATTTATCAAATCATTAGCTTATCCTTATCCTCCTATTCAATTTACAGATCCAGCACACAGGGCAAGGGCGAGTTCACAATGGAATATTCCCGTTATTCGCCTTGCCTGCCCGAAGTTCAGGATCAGATCGTGCGACAATATCAGGAATCGCAGGGCTTAGGTCAGGCCGATAAAAAGAAAAAGAAGAACTAATTGTGCGCCTAGTTTAAACTCTAGTTGTAAAGTCGAATGTCATTTAAATAGTTTAATTTTTTTCATATAAAAATCTTTAGTTTTTACTGTGATAACCGCTGCGTAACGTTAATTATAACAAGTTGTACGCATTTTTTTTAAATAAAGTCGTACTAAACGCAGAGTACAACAAAAATACGAAATTTATTTCGAATTATAAAATGCTGAAAACCGCAAAATTTAATAATATAATATATTCACTGCTGATTAAATACCTTACTTAGTATTATTAGTATTTACCGCCACACAGATGTTGGCCACACTGCAATTTAGCAGCGTTGATTTACAGTGCCATTTCGAGTGCAACATTTGGCCTAACATCGTTCTGTTAATTTTGCCGTTGTTGTTGTTTTGACGTCGAGCAAACGGGAGGCCGCCGCGCACGAAAGTGAACGAGAATAAAAATAAAACCAAACAAACCATTGACGTTGCGTGCGGTCCGCTTGCGAAAAAAAGAAAAACAAAGAAATGGGCATGAATCGAAGTAAACACATTGCAAAATGCCATGAATAAGGAAGCCAAAGTGACAACTACTAATTAAGCCAGCAATTTACTTTTTCCACCCGGAACGCGAACGCGAAACCTAAAGTAATCAAAGAGACTAACGAAATTACCAGAGAAAAACCATCGGAGGGGGCGAATAAATACAAAATCCGGACACAGTGGGGCAAATAGTGTGAAATGGAAACGGGGTGCTTCTTCCTCTTCGTCTGTCGTGGGTGTAGTAGTGTTCTAGCAGGATTTAACTTGAAAAGTGTACACAGGAAAATTGCTGACAGATCGTAAAAGAGGCGCGCGCGCGGCGTGGCAAAATATTGGAAAATTCAATACAAAACGGCGCGACAATAACAAAAAAGACACCGAGAAAGAAGAAAAGCAAAGAAAGTCAGAAAGCAGCTGTCTCTCTTCATATTTTTGTTTGTGTGAGTTAGCATGTTGTGTATGAGTATGTGTATGTGAGGCAGAAGACAACAGAAAAAAAGAAAATCTAAGCAAATTACAAAACAACTACAATAGCAGCAGCATCAGCAGCAACGACAACAACGGTAATCAACAACAGAAACAACTACAACTACCTACAACCGCTGACTTCCTCTTCGGGCATTTGCAAACGCATTTACACACACACACTCGAACTCACAGACAGACAAACACTAACACCTACCTGAGTGACAACTACTACTACAAAGAGGCAGCATCAGTAGCAGCAGCAGCTGACAGACAGACAGCCTCTCTCTCTCTCTGTCTCGTTCGCCTGCATTGCTTGGCCAATTAAGGAACGCCGCCTACGCTGACGTCGCATCGCTGCCGCAGTAGAATAATGCAAAACGCCCAAAAGCAAACAAAAACAACAACAGCAACAACAACTACTTCCAGCCACTGGCGCCGCAACTAGTCACAACACGCGCACACAACCCTTTCGCATAAGGACCTCGACACGGTAAATTCGACCTCGACAACAAAATACAACAACAACAACTGCAACAAGCAAACATATCCGTCGAAATTAAGTACAGTAAATTAGGCTCGATAGTATAATTTGATAGCAACAACAACATGGATTGGATCATCAGCGATGAGCTCGGCCTGACCGTGGGTCATGTGCTCGGCTGGGCAGCCGCATCGGCCATGGTCATAGGCGGTGTTATACCCTATGTGCCGCAATATGTGGAGATCAAGAAGACGCAAGACGCCGATGGATTCTCGCTTTACGTGTGCCTGGCTCTGCTGGTGGCCAACTCACTCAGAATACTCTTCTGGTAAGTCGAAGAACACACATATGGTATACCTTATATAGATCTGTCCTGGCTGACTCCTCAATGACACATCACCGGGTGAAATAAGAATGTTATGTCCACATTCTTATCTGGCACCCCAACCGGTACTTGTAAACTCAGTCGGGCGCTTATCACAGGCTTATCGGGCAATTTAGACCACGTTTATGGCGCTCGTATGATATGGTAGCATGTCTGGCCATGTCATGATTTTTAGCCAATTTTCTACTTAGTCCAATTCCTTAGATTGTGTGAATTCACACTGAAGTGTGTGTATTGTCCAAGGCCTGCGCTTTGGACCAGTTTCTATGTACTCACTATATCTTTATGGGGTTTCCTTCGATTTCATGGCATCAGCATTAATTGCGTTCTTTTTGTTTTTCATGTATCAAATGACGCTGATTCCATAAAATGTTTCGTAATCTTCATAAACAATTTCTTAAGAAAAACAGTAAAAGGAAAGAAACTTTAATCTAGAAGTTTTTCAAGGCATTTTGTTAAGAGCGTCTTGAAAATCCGTTTTATACCACTGTAAAAAAAACAGGCGATAATTTGTGAGAGAGGCGCATAGAATGTGTTATCTCCCGCATTACGAAATTATCTCTGTGCCGTGAATACCCTTAGGGTTTTACAGAGAACAATTGTGGGTTTCTGAGCTTTGACAAATGCCTTATAATCAACGGAAATTTTAATAATACTCTGCTGTTTATCTTTTATCTGACAGCACATGTATTGTACTATTAGTTGTTATCGAGAAATCCAGTACATTATATTATATTATGACGATGACACACATTTAATTGCCAGTCGCGTCGTTTTGTCGTTTATGCAAATGAATCGAAAGTCAAACCACGAATATTAATTCAATTTGAATAACTGTGCAAATGACTGTCAATTCCAGGGTTCCTTATTGTGTTCCCCTCGGAACCAGTTTTAGCTGCCTATGACCAAATCATAACCAAATGAAATTTAAATGAACAAACTGGCCTTAGGGGAATACAAATCATCGTTTCAGATGAATTATTTCTACTGTGATGTGTATAGACTTATTTTCTTTTTTTTTCTTAACAAATATAGGAATTTTGTCGTACCTAAGTGTACAGGGTATTCAATAGTTATGTGCAGATGTTGGTTTTCAATTTCTTGTTTTTATTTCCATCATAACACCTACACTTAGCATTTATTTTTCAAATCTGTCCAATTCACTTTGAGGTGATCCATTATGCCACTTTAATCTTTGTATTTTGGGAAATCTATTTAGGAATTCAAAGATATAAATGTATATTTTCCATGTCTCAGTGTCGTAGATAGCAAAATAATCTTTGCATTTAGCTCTGTCAATAAATACAGATCCCAAAGACAGCCAAAGTGAATGTATCTCTTTGATGTATGTATCTGCAGTTGCCAAAAACAACAAATGTCGAGATACAAATACCTTTTTGGTAAAAAAAAAGCAGCTGATTGGGCTGGAGGCTATCGACTTGCTGCAGCCAGGGTCATCCACTTCCACCTGCTGCTTCTATGTGTGCATGTATCTGTCTGGGCTCGTATCATGCATTTTTAATGCCACTTCCGAGCACAACAAGAAAACACAAACACAACAGGCGGGCGAACCGTTCATAAATTATAAACAAATTGTTGCAAAATAAATTAACTAGACGAGGGCAGAGCGAGTGAGTGAGAGAGCAAGCTGGCACAGCAACTGGTGTCAGTCGTCCACTTGTCTACTCCGACATTCGTCAGTTCGACAATCGATAATTTAATTGCCACAAAGAAACCCTCATACGCCCCGTATTCCACACAGAACCCACGGCTCGCAGAAGCTTTGGTTTCGCTTGCCAAGTGAATCAGCTGTTTTCCTTGTACTTTTTCAATGCCACGCGACAGTTTCGCTTCGTTGAGGTAACATACAAACTATTATGGGCATGTATAGGTTGCTCTCCTCCTGAGTCAGGGTATTTATAGCGTGACTCTCTCGCTCCCTCTCCCACTCTCTCCCTCTCTCTATTGCTCAGCGGGTGGCGAGTTGTGTCACGCGATTCTGTTGGCCTCCGAGGCGCCAACACTAGATGACCAGAGCATTTTGATTGTGCCACCAGCATGCTCAACAAAATGTGAACAAACAACATTTAAATGATATATTCGAGGGGAGGCATAAAACCAAGTTTGCAACCTGCCTTTTGCTCAACAATTTAAATTATACCCTACTAAGAAAAAATATCACTGAAACTGTGCAGTCTATATTTATGTACCCCCTAGAGGCCTCATCCAAGCGCTCCTTTGGGATTTGCTGATTCACAATGCATGATATAGTATATCGTAATCATAATTGTGCAGTAAATTAAAATGTAATTACGTATTATAGTTGAATAAATATTTTATCATGAATTCTGTTGATAATACTTTATCCGCCTTGTTTACGACTTTGTTTTTAATGCAACTTGATAAACTGAACTATAGTACATATAAATGTATGTACATATGTTATATGCCATATATAATTTGTTTCTTATACTGTAGTTTTAATTTCACTAAGAAACAGACTTCTCATTTTAATACAGCTAAGAATACTGTAATAGTTTACTACTATTACCAGGCACGCTTTAATATTTAACATTCCATTATTGCACTTTATTGTGAGTGTTTGAAATACAAATTTGCCTGGTGCGAAATGAACAACAACGCACACATACTGACAAGTTAATTATCATTATTTTGTCTAATCGTTGTCGCCCGCACTCAGTCGGTAGACGGATGAGGGGGAGGGATGGTAGGATGTGGAAGCAATTTGTGGGCTAGACAGAAACAGTAAAATTAAAAGTCGTAAATAAAAATGTGTTGCAGTTTTTCGCTATTTACATCTCAGCAATTTTCACAAAACATATTTCCCCATCGAGTCGAGGTATTTTCAAATTTACAGTTTGCTGCTTTCAACAGGTCATTAAAAGAATCTATAGAATTTTATAATAACGCAAACATTGAAGATTTTTATTGCACTTCTCCGGAATTTTTTTGGGCTTTGTGCGACAGAAACATGTAACTCGCAAATTTTCATTGTCCGATTAAGATTCACAATGATAAACAATGTTCCACAGTTTACAAAAATTTTACTTACGTCGACGTATAATATATTTAAATTGTTTTCACACCCACAGTGAACACACACAGAGTGATATATGCATGAGCTCATCGATTCACTCTTATTAATCATTTTCAGCGCGAATAGTGAACAAAAACTACAACAAAGGGAAGAGTGTAAACAGTAGGTTCAAAAATACCCCCACGTTCTTAAAATGGTTTAACCATTCACGAGATCAAGCAATTGTTTCATCGGTACTCAAGTTTTTGTAATTGGGGTTGCCAGACCTAATTGCAGATCTCATAAGTACCTAATCAAGTTAACGTTCTGCGCCTTATAGATTATGCAAATATGCTTCTAACCGATACTTGCTTGTGCTAAATATAAACTGAAAGAGGCTATTCATATACCACAAACTGTGTAGTTCAATCGTTCATATCAGTTCTTATAGTGCTTCAACGGGTAACTTTCAGTTCAGTAACTTGATTGTTGATTATATCTATGTGGCAGATCGGGTCTTGCTTGTGGCTTACTTTGCTTTGAAGTAGGTAGTCTGGCATTTGGGTATTTGCTTGCAGTCAATAAAGGCGCGTCAGATTTCCAATAGCGAACCCAAAGAAATGCTGATCTTCGCACAGTGATTATGACTCAATTCGCGGTCTTTGAAAACGGGGTGAATGACTAAGACGAGTGGCCTACAATGAGCGTTATTGCAGTGTAATACAATTAAATTGGATCCGATTGTAAACACAATATGTTTAAAGCAATGAATATAGGAAAGCGATCCTTAATAGTTTCATTAGTGGCCAATTTTAAACAGACAAGAGTCATGCGCCCTGTTGTTATTGTTTATTTGTTACTTTTGCATTTGCGTAAATATTTAAACAAATTGTCAGCAAAAAAAACACAAACAAAATCAATAACAATGAGCTGGCAAGACTTGGGCATACGCTGTAATGCACATGGTGAGCAGCAGTTAGCTTCACTAGGTAAATACAAATGTTCTCTGCATTGATATACTATTGTTTTCTATCTGTCAGCCAAAGAGCTCTTCAGTGATTCAGTTTATTAAACATATAAACACTATATATTGTACTTTTATTTCGTGCATTAATTTTTCGTATTTAATAATGCCCTCTGTGCCTTATCGCTGGCTACAGGGTATGATAATCAAGTAATGCGCTACGAAAATTTTATTAAAGTGCCTGCCGTCTTTAATTATATACAAAACACATGCGAACACATTAATATATACGGGTATATGGTATTTATATATGTATGTACGTATATGCAACTGTGTGTGGTATGAATATAATTTAAGTACACACGCGCAGGCCCCACTAAAATTGTTGAGTGCAGTTGGCAAATGCGCAAAGTTAAAAGCCGCTTTAGTTGCAAAAAGGGGCCAAAGGGGCATTCAATTTGCCCAACTTTTGGTATAACCGAAATGTGATGACAGGCCGCAGAGGAGTGAGAAAACGACAATGCGGCGCTCATGTGGCAAATGGAGCAATCGAGTGGGAGAGCTTAAAATGTTGCAAAATCAAGTGCCAAGTGTCGCAAAAGTTTGTTAGCAAACGAAACTAATTGAGGAAGAAATACAAATCGGCAAAGAAATGGGGAAAATAGATAGAAAGCAAAACGAATCATGAACTTAAAGAAAACTTTGTCTTAGGAAGCAAAATGTTATATTATTTATTGAGTCATTGTGAAAATCAAATCATTACGCAGCACTCGATCTTGAGGGTGCACATTCCAAGCAATCTCTTGAAATGATTTCATATATTTTATCAACAATATACAAAATATCGTTAAGTACTTCCTCAAGCGATAAGTTTGCTCCCGTGAGAGAGGGGAAGTATTTTACAAGCAATCTAGATACGACAACGCTCTCATTCATATATACGATGTTTACATAGAGAGACCAGCACTATAACAAATTTACTTGAGTTTGTCGGGGGACCTTATCGCACCGATGCCCGAATGAACACATAACGTGCCACTTCATATAATAGACTGTTTGGGCAAGATAAGCGATATAAGCCTCGTATGACAATTAATTTATTTACGTTGAAATTATCAAAGAGCTGACGAAGTAGCTGCCAAAGTAATGGGTTATTCAAATGAGCCTAATGAGACACACAAACAAAATACGTGTGTTAATTGTCATTAAAATACTTGCGAAAGCTAGGCATTGTTTTTGTTTGAATTGCATTGTAGTATAGAAACTGCTTGAATTTAATATGTTTTAATATGTTTACTAATGTTACGTATATAATATTCTTTATTTGTTTATATTTGATATAAATAAAAGCGAAAAACAAAAGACGCCCGGATATCCAAATAACAAAACTATATATGACGAATATAGTATATCATACATACCAAGGAGTCCAGCAAAATATGACACCCAGATATCCTAACCACTAGACAATATGGGAATATAAAAGAATTTTAGTTTCTTGCATAAAGGAAATACCATAAATTATCTAGTCCATATGCATAGCACTTAAGAGATATGGAAAAACCCAAAGCTATTATAAATTAGAGTATAATAGGTTGTTCAAACACTGTACATAGTTAAATATTGAAATGGGAAACATAAAACATATGGAACACATGTTCAGCATTAAATATAACACTTACGTAAATAGAGCAATAGCGAAAAACAATATAGAAAATATAGCATAGACCTTAAAAGTTTGTTGTTCTTTCATGACTCTACGAAATTGAGAAATTAGGCGTGTGCAGCAAGTGTTATTTGGGAATGCTGACTGTGTGGCACGCTTTGCTTATCTTTGTATAGCCTCAATAATGTCGAACAATCTTATCTACCTGATAGAGAGGTATTTATTTTTTTTTTATTTTTAACTTTGACATTATTTTTATATTATTTGACCTACTTAACGGCAGTTTATTTATAATTAATAAGTGTGTGTAGTGTGGATGCCAAAGTTTATTCAAAAGCAAACAAAAGAGCTTAAAATGCGAAGGTCAAGGCCAGTGTGTGGGAGGGGGGGTCAGTAAAAGAAGGTGTGTGGAGGGAGAGTGCCAAGCAGTTTTAACTTGCTGTTGCCTCGCAGCGTTTGGCGGCCGGTTCCAATTAATATTTTTTTTTTGTTTTTTGTTTGGTGCTCGCTCCATGTTTGCCGAAACTTTGAGCGGGCAAGAAACGTTGCCAAATTCTTGTTTGACCATAAATTTTGATGTTTTGTTGTAGCCGTTGCCTTTTGCATGCAAATTAGCCTTTAGCACATTTCCAACCGGTTGCTGCGAATAATGATGATGATGGTTCTACTTTTTCGTTGCCGGAATGTACATATACTATATGTTATACTCGTATATACTTGATTTTGCCACTTGACTCAATTTGTTGACGTGACAAATAAGGTTTAGATTTGATATATTTGAAGATAGCTATAGATTTAGTACATTCTAATTGAACAGAGATTTGAAAAGCTCTGTAATTGTCTTATTAAATTAGATTAGCTGCTATTATAGTGGTTTACGTAAGCTTTTGATTGGCATTTCTTTTCTATGACTAACACTACGTTATATGGCTATAATTCTCGGCGAAAACGATTTACAGTTACTTAAACAACTTGTGTGCCTTATTTGCTGTTATTACTTAGCTCCACGCGCCTTTCTCGCATACAGTATAAGTGAATAACTTTTAATCACAATCGAGGGGCTTAAAATGTGTTTAACGTGATCCGATTAACCTTATCTGAATCGCCTCTCAAAGTACGCCCCAGTGTGCCATCATTATTTAGTTGAGAAGCTTTTAAGTCGACTTGTCTTGCCTTGCCTTGTCTTGTCTTGATAGCCTGGGTGCGGTCAGTCCAGCTGCTTAACCCAAAGGTCAACCCGTAGGCTATCGCGGACGCACTTATCTCTCCAGCTCTGCTCTGTGCCTCGTTTTGAGCTCAAGATTTTTGCGTAATTAAAAAGCGAAAACGAAAATGAGAATGGAAAAAGGCGAAAGGCGCCATAAGGTGCACAGCTTTCTAAAATAGAACACGTCATGTTTCGTGTCCGGGGACAATCCCTGGCCAACAAATGTGGCATGAGTGGGAAGGTGGAGGCGATGAAGCACGGCAATTTTGTTCATTGTTGTTCGAGACGCTTTTCTAATTGAATTTTAATGCTCTGTTTCGCTCTGACCCTATCCCTAGGGGTTTAAGGCTTAAAGGTCTTCTTCCTGGGCCTTCAACTTTCGCATTTCGCAACGGCTTAAAGCGCTCAACTGATTTGTGTTCGCGTTGCAATCTAATTTCCTTGCGTGGGCAAATGCGGCGCGACCTCGCGACCTATAAAACAAATCGAAAAATCTAAACAAGCGCAACAACAACTAGAGAGGGAGAGGGAGAGAGATGCCGCAACATCAGCAATACTTACAAATAGACCGTCAATCTTTACCCTTCCATTTGAAATATTTTTCAACGTTGTTCTGTTTCGGTCTGTTGAGAAGAAAAACAAATCCAAACGGAATATGGTATATACTTTAGGTATTTCTTGAGTATTTCTGTGTTCGTCAATATATTCAATATGTTACTGATTGACGCAAATTTTTGCATTTTTAGCGAAAATATTTCCGATTTGAATTCTTGTGTAGACAAACACGGCTTGTCTTATCTGTCTGTATAGCAACATGACAGATAAACAACAAAATTAGACACATATTTGCATTATAAAGAGTATCAATATATACAACAGTATAACAGCTTGTATAACAATAGAGAATCTTGTCAGCTGTAGGTACCTTACCTTAGGTCTTAAATTTCTTTGAATCATTTCTCTGAATACATTTTCTTGAAGCATCTCATTGACTTGTCTCTCCCTTATCAAGTACATGTGATTCATGCGGGACAAGTAGATACTATACATACAAGAATATACAAATGTATTTACGTATACCCCCTATCTGGCATTGACTTGCCAACATTATTTTACGCCCATATGCAAATCACAATGCGCCGTGGTGCCTACTTGTTCTCTCTTTTTCTCTCTCCATCTTTCGCTTTCTTTCTTTGCTTCTGCCACAGCTTCCAATCGGCATGAATTGCGGCATTGCCTTCTATTTTGCGCATTTTTCTGTTCTTTCTTTTGTGGTCTTGTTACTTGGGCCTTTGTCTGCTGACTTCTGCTCCCGACACTCTTCCGTTATCACTTATGGTGGCAGCTCGCCCTGGTCTCCTATAGTCTGCTGTGTTTCGCAAATTGATGTGGCAACTGTGGCATGGGGCTGTGGGTGTGTGTTGACGCTGGGCTTAGCGCCATGTGGGGTCTCCCTTGTCGAACATGCATATTAATTTTCATTGAGAAAATAGAGCAACCTAATGAAATACTTATTGTTTGTCATGTGTGTGTGTGTGTGTGTGTGTGAGCTTGTGGCTTATCTCAAGTGCCCCCCATAATGTTTGACAATTTATAACAGTTTGTGCTGTTTAATATTCTTCAAGTTGGGTGGATTATTCGTTTGTAAGGTTAAGCTGTACATGATGACTTCATTTTGTTGACTATCTGTGGAAATTGCCCAATTTTTTGTATGTACAATTCACAAATATTGTTATATTCTAACAAAAAGAGTGTGTGACGCAGATGGCACATTGAGATTAGTTTATCTTATCGCTCATATCAATCTTTTTATGTAGTTATTCACGTGTTATACCATCTGACAGGCTTCAACACTCATTGTTTAATGAGAAAAGCGCACTTGAGACTTTATTAGCTTAGGTATTTGAGTGAATTTAGAGATTATAACAGTTTGTAAACAAGTTAGGGTTGAACAGAAGTAGTAGTCTGTGTAGATTACATCAGTTTTAAATATCTTTAGCAGCACTCGAAGGATTAGAACAGCTATTATATGTGTATAACAGTTCGTATAACAGTTTGTATAACAGCTAATTTACACGCCCAACTATATTTGTTAAAATCCTCGGCAAGGTCACTTGCAACAGCTTAAGTGAAAAACAGCCAATACCCCCATCCAAAGACGACCTACTTTCGAAAACCCCGCATGCATCGCTTAGCGCGCCGGGGCGAGACGAGCATTTTCTCTTATATTCAACGAGCCTATTCAAGGATAATTATGGGTGTGGTGAGCGTTGGATACGATGGATTTATGCAGTGCCCACCGGCTCATCATTACCGTGTTATTTACACAAATCTTGGGCAAGTAGCCGCCAAATAAGCGCATTCAATAGCACACATGTAGCTGTGTATGTGGTATAACAGTTTTGGTGCGGCTCGAGTGGCGCTTGGGCGAGAAGAAGGACTGTGCATTCAGTTCGTTAGGAGGCCTCTTCACACGGCGATGATGACATGCTCTCAATTGGTTTGAGTGCTGCGGCCCAACAAAGTCACTGAGTGTGTGTAGCCTACTTCCAGGCAAATTCAATTTCACTCTCTGTGTGTGCGTGTGTGTGTGTTTATGAGCAAACAAAGCGCCGCACACACTTGAGCAAACACTGCATTAAAGCCGGCACAGTTTTAATTATACGCACACACACACATCTGGCGGACATCCTGCACAGACAGCGGGGCAGGGGCCTAAGGGGGTCAAAGTACAAAGAGTACAAACACAAACGAAGTAAATACACACAAATTGCCCAACGAAATGTGACTTCATTTGCTTAGCAATTACTAAAGGGAAAATATTGTTAATTTTATCAATAAAACATTTCATCATCATCATCATTTAAGGAGAGAAGAGGTTGAGAGAAGGCAGGGGGCAGGCCTATTGCCAGAGTCATTTAGCCAAAGCGTTGTGCACATTTTCACAAATTGCCATTGAAAAAGTGCCTGAATGCAGGAAGGGGCAATGCGCGGCATGCATAACTGAAATTGTTGACATTATATCGAGGCAAGAGCGGCATGCGAGAGAACTACATACTGCATTCCGTATTTCGAGTCCCGTCTCGTTTGCAGTTTTATTGATTTTTTACGACTCGCATACATATTTAACACAGTCAAGTGTGCAAAATGGACTGTAAGCCGCTCTGCCTCTCTGTGTGTGTGTGTATCGCTGTGGCTTTTCGCCAATTTAAAAGCAATGGAAAACAAAGTGAAAAACTAACCAAAAACTATGTTGCCGCAAACCCCCTTATCGGGC
The DNA here is from genome assembly GCA_018904035.1 of Zaprionus ornatus. Lineage (NCBI taxonomy): Eukaryota > Metazoa > Arthropoda > Insecta > Diptera > Drosophilidae > Zaprionus > Zaprionus ornatus. The sequence goes on along the minus strand of JAEIFZ010000002.1, from coordinate 12,071,915 downwards.
AGCATGCTTAAAGGTTTGCTTTTCCTTTTGACTTTGGTCGTAAACTTTCCTGAAAGTCTCGCATACATATCTTTTATTTATTTTGCCATGAAATAACCTAGCTTTTTTTTCTCTGCTTTATGTTGCTTGACCTTTATAACGGCAGCTGTTTCTTTTCGTTGGCAAGTTTTTATAGTTTTTCATTTTTTTGTAGCTACCCCCAACGATGGGTAAAAAACTAGTTCCTCAAACATTTGCGGTCAAGTCGCGTTACGGCTGTGAAAATGTCAACAGCGCACAGCAGCGTCGCAAATTGCATTTGTGTTGCATGTAGCGAAGCGAAGCGGTAAATTCGATTAAAACTGATATGGCGCTTGGCGAAAGGCCACACGAATTGGTCTCATAGGGAGAATGTGTATGTGTGTGTGTGTTATACAGGTGGATTAGACACACACAGATAAGCTTAAGTGATATAATTTAATGTCTTCAAATGTTATAACTGTATACAGTTACAATTATCACTTTAATGGAAACCCTTTAATGTTCTTTAGGGAATCTTAAACAACTTTGATTTGTACAAACTGCTGACAGCGCAATGAAGTTATTTTGTTATTTTGCAAGCGAGAAGGCTCATAAACTATAGACATGTATGTAGTTTTCTGTCATAATCTACTACATATTACTACGATTATATCTAAATATACATACACATACGTGTATATCATTTGCAGTCGACAACAAACAGGACACACCAACAATTTGCTTTGTCGACCATTTGTGCATGTCATTTAGGACCGACAGAGTTGCCAATTTGTGTGTGGGCTTGGCTTCAGAGCATGAGGCGGCATTAAATGGCAGGACTTGTAATTCAATTTCACTCTGCAAACGACTTGCCAAAAAGCAAACCTAACACGCAATAAAAACTATAGAAATACGTATACACTCTCTACATGAAAGATAGGTTAGTTAGGTTAAGAAATATATATAAATATATTTGTAGATAGTTATTAGAATGATCAATTGATTGTTAGATGGTTTGATAAGCAGACAGATAAGCAGATATTTTGATAAATAAATAGCTAGTTTGATAAATATACCAAGATTATATAATACTAGATAAGTTAAGTGTATCCAGATACCTATGTTATGCATGTAAAAGGTCTAATTCAAAGACTGTCAGAACTTGTTAAACATAAATTGTTCTTTTACTTGTTAAATTTTCCATTAGAATTCCGTTTTCTGTTATTGCAAAGGGTATACCCTTTTCAAAGTCCATCAACACAATGCAGAGTATAATAAACAAAACGCGAAGTCGAAAAGAGAATGCGAAACCAAAGCGAAAAGTAAAGCAAACTAGATGTGAAAGTTGTTATCGCCGCAATGAAAAACGTTGCCTACTTTTGGGTGCGCTTCATTTGCCTGTCCTCTCCTATCTGATATTCGGGAAAAATACGCCTATACAAATATACGAGTATGTCAACATTATTATGGAGCATGGAGTGTGACAGCATTGTAACTTATCGCCAAATCACCCCAAAACGACCCTATGCCTCCTCCATCCATTAGAAGCTCTTAATAGCACTTCCAATCGACACAAACAAATTCCCAAACTAATGCTTTGGTCCCTTTTTTAAGTAGTCGGGGTTGTTGTGCTTGTTGTTGTGCTTGTTGTTGTTGCAGTTGTTGGCTTAGTTGGATTTCTGGTGCTTTGCCAAATGTTCAACACGTTCCACTTCCATTGTTGGTAGCGTCATCTGCTTCTCCATCTTCCTCTTGTTGCCAGGGCTGCAGGCTCTTTGCCACAACGTGGCCGACACTTGCCGTTTGTCAGATTTATGACAGCATCGCTTGACACCGAAGTGAGCCTCTCCTGCAGCGACAACTTAAAAGTCTACCTACATATACATATAGTATATAAAGGTCTGTTTCAGATGCTACAATCGATTTTGAGACTCGCACATAAATCATAATTTATCGAAATGACTCTCAATTTGTTTTTAGGGCGTTTTACTTGAGTCCCCCTGCAAAAATGATTAATCATTTTAGTCCGCACATGCTGTACAACTGACAAACTTCCATTAGAAATCGCTTAGCAGTTTATTTAGCCAAGTCAAAAGTAGCTTTGTGAAAATTGTGGAAATGGAATAATATTACGTCAGAAACGATTGAAAAAGTATATTTCTTTGTGTGTTTGAAAAGTATACTATTCTGTTCAGTATTTTAAAGAAACTGCTTGTATAGCTACCTTATTATATATGATATCATTTCAAATTTATACGAGCTCCTTATAAATTAAAACTGCTTTCGTCTGGTATCGAAAAAAATACTACAATATATCATGAGTTTTTTTCAGTAATCTCCTTTTATAAAAACAAGATACAGATTTGTCTTCATATAGGTTCCTGAACTATACCTATGTCTGTTAGGAAACCCCTTTCAAGCAACCTTTACTCTACCATAGCCATAATATTTTCTATCTCAATTTTTGTCCTATTCATAATCAATGCCAATTATAATGCCATTTACCTTATGCGACCGGAACTAATGTGACATTTGTATGTCTCTATCTGCAGGTTTTCCAGCCGCTATGAGCTGCCACTGCTGGTGCAGAGTGTCGTCATGAACATCACCATGTTCCTAATGATTCACCTGTGCGTGAAGGTGAAACGCATGAATGCCAATACGCGGGAGCACACGCTGCGCGGTAAGATTCATTTAGGAATTGAAAACTTTTGAAAAACTTATTTACTCACACGCCTTTTCCTACCTCGCTTAGGCGACGAGCTGCAGTTGCCGAAGGTGATGACAGACACGGACACAGTCGCCTCGGTTTCCACGGATGCGGGCGTGCTGAAGCGTGCACGTTCCAGGCATTATTTGAATGGTAAGTCAAGGCGGGTAAACATATAGTATACGAGTATATGGCAAAGAAGTTGGATCTAAGGTTTCGAGGTTGCGAATTGCAGTTTACCATTGAAAACTTTTATGCGAAACCGTGACAGTTGATGGCAATTTCCGCACAATCTTGACGTACAAGCTCCGCCATGACATGGATCAAAAGCACACACCCAGTTTCGATTTCATGTTCACCCAATGGCGGTTTATCTTTACGCGCCATTTGCAGTGTTTTACTTTACGTTTAGCTTATCAAACGAGGGGAGTTACTTGCCTAAGGGTGGTGGGGGGTAGGAGGGAGAGAAACACAATCAACTGGGTTAGGAGGCGGAAATGGAGACCATAAATTGATCAATGAACATTCGCTGCAGGCGTCGTAGGCACAACACTGAGCTAATTATAGTGGCACGCCTTGGGCTTCTTGCTTGTCTTTGTCGTGTGTGTATGCGTGTGTGTGTGTGTGGCATGTGGGTGTGGGCAGTGGGTGTGTCTATGTGTGTGTTTGTGACTACACTGCACAACGTTGAAAAGCAGGCAACAATAATATGGATTGATTTTCAATGAAATCGTAGAGGGCAGTGTATCATAGTATAACAGTCAGCAGTAACCACTTATTGAAAATGGGTAAGGTTTTAACGCCGTATAACAGTTTATGTATAACAATATACCAGTATAACAGTTGTATAACAGTCTTGGTATAACAGTTGGACAGTGGTAATCATACATTTGCCATAAAACAGTTTATTGGCAACATTTCTTAACAGTATAACAGTTAGTAAATCTTAACTTGTAACCATTTTCAGATCTAGACTTTAAATACTTTTGGAACTGGACAGACTTCCAATCGTATCTGGACATGATGCTCGTCGTCTGGGCAGTTGGTGCTGCCATCACATATCTCATGCTATCCGTACACTGGTTCATGGAAGCCATGGGCTTTGTGGCTGTCTTCACGGAGGCCATGCTGGGTAAGCCAAGCCATAAGAGCTTTCTTCCCCTTATTCTAACCCTAACTAATCTTGTTTTCTTGATTGCCACAGGCGCTCCGCAATTCCTGCGCAACTTTAAGAATAAATCAACATATGGTATGAGTATACACATGGTAATTATGTGGACGCTCGGTGATATGTTCAAGACTGGTTACTTTATTGCTAGAAGTGCCCCATCGCAGTTCTGGATATGTGGCACGCTGCAGGTACGTTGAAATGAGCGTAAAATTTAGTTGGATGTTACTTTTAGAAAGTCTCGGAAAGGGTTTTTGGGATATGTCTATATTATATAAATAAATAATAAGAACTTCATAGTTAGATAGAGATTATACTCGGTTAATATAATACAATTTGATCATCTGGTATCTGAGTTATTGTTCCTTTTTATGTGAACGTTAAATATGGTATATACAACACAGCCTTAAACTCTTGTAAGTTTCTTTACTTGATGCAAACAAATAGATTATAAACATATGTAGATAAATACTAGATAAAATTGTGCTACATATTCTTCCTTTTTATAAATCAGAAATTGTAAAGTTCTCTACATGAATTTCTATGATATAAATATGTATTCATTAAGTTAATGTATCTACGAAAGGGGATACACAGCACTAATAGCAGCTGCCAGTGTTGATTTAGGTGCAAGCTTTGTAGTATTTTACAGCTTTATAAACACACCTTGACAACAGCTGTTGCTGCTGCGGTTAAGGTAAACCTTGAAAAAGTGAAACCGAAAGCAAATTTAATGCGAGTTTGTAGTTGCAAAGTCAATAAACCAATGAGGTATATAGACTATATTACGTATAACACTTCTATAGTAATAACTCTAATGATATGTAATATGTAATATTTAACCAAAGCCCAACTAATCGTCCCCTCTCTATGTTGCAGGTCAGCCTGGACATTGCCATCCTGCTGCAGGTGTGGATCTATCGCAACAATACAAAGCCGCGTGATCTGCGACGCGGCGATTAGCAGTTTGCCCCCGAAGAACAACAACAACAGCAACAATTACATCAACAACAATCGCATGAACAACAACATCAGCAACAACACGATCTGCATGTCTCACAATCGGAGGAGCGACAACTATCGCAGCCCATCACCATCAGCAGCAGTGGCGATGATCATCTGCTCACGGCACGTGCCGACGATGAACACTTCAAGGCAATGGACTTTGTGCAGTGTCACGACAATCGCGCCTTCCAGTATCATCATAACCATCATCACAACAACAACAACAACAATAAATTGCTGCCACGTCCCGGTGGCAGTGGCAAGAGTCAGAGCAAGCGCGATAGCAATAGCGCTGCTGCCGTCGCTGTTGCCCTCGACGCACTCGAGGTGGTCATTGTGCACAAACCGAATTCGGTGGTCAGCAATGGGCAACGCATCGTTGCCGCCGGACAGGAGGCACAGCATCAGAGCCTAGAGGGTTGCCGCCATCAGTTGCACAATTGCTGCCACCGACGCAAGCGACACAATGCAACACAGACGATGCTAGAGCGCAACTGCTGCTGCTGTGCTCAGCTGCTGAGCCGTTGCCATTGCCATTCAGCAGTGAGCACAACGCATCATCATCATTGCCACCATCATCATTGTCATCATCATCATCATTATGGCGGCGGCAGCGATAACAAGCGACGCCATCGACGGCACCAACAACATCAGCACCAACACAAGTTGCATCATTCCAAGCGTAGTCCGCTTCCCGCTAGCAAAAAACAACTTCAAGATAACAAACAACAACAACAACAACTGAACAATAAGTCTTCCCTGGACTCAAGCGAGGAGCATCGCCCTTACATGCACTCAGCTGCCATAGCCATTGAGATCGATGCGGCCACAGTGACGGAGAACAACAGCAGCACAGCGACCTCAAACTTTCCCTACAAGGTGGCAAGCGAAGGTGGCGGTGCCCCCATGAATCTGACTCCACTCTGTGAGCAACATCGTCAGCGTCGTCGACGTGGCTCACTCAATTCCAATACAACCATCGAAACGGATGAACTATCGCACGATGATGACGTGAATGATGATGACGATGAGGATGATGATGATGAGGATGATGATGACGTGCACATGGGCGTGCAGCCAGAGGATGAGGAGCAATTGACACCAGCACTGCGTCCAATTGGCGCACAGCCCAGCAGCAGCTCGAGCAGCACAGCGCGTGCATTCGCTGGCTCCGCACCAGCACGCAATGAGTGCGTGCGCATCAAGCGCAAACGCTTTGTGCCCGATGCCATGCATGATTATTGCAGCAGTTGCTCACGCTGCTCCAGCTGCAGCTGCGATCTGGCACGCACCAGTTCGTGCAGCAGTCTGGATGAGGAGATTGCACATGAGTTGACAGTCGCGGTGGATTGCCATCGCTGCATGGCCGAGGCGCAGAATCAGGCGCATGAACCACATACCCTGGCATTGACGGCAGTCAGTCGTCGTAGCAGCCTAAAGAGCTTCTGCTCGTGCCACACAGAAAGCTGTTGCTGCCTGGAGGATGAGGGCAACTATGCTGGCGATGAGGATGATGACGATGATGATGAGGAGACAACGGGACAGCGTGAATCCTTCTGTACGGCAGCAGATCATACAATTGTAAGCACGCCCACGCTGGATGATGCACACAGCAGCACACTGACGCCACTGAGCACACAGGAGCATACGATGCGCAGCGAACTGGCCGACGACGACGAAGACAGAGATGCCATCACTGATGCAGATGCCTCGTCCATTAGTCAATCCGCCGAATACTATTCATTGTCCTCCACAGCTGGACCACAACCGGGGGCAATTGTACCGCTCAAGGAGAATGTACGAGGCAGCGGTGCGGGCAGCAGCAGTGGCGGCAGCAACAGCAGCAGCAAGTGCCACCGCAACAGCAACTGGAGCAAACAGATACGCCTCAAAGACAATTCATCGCCGCTGGACACGCATTTATGACGAAGCGTTTCGCTGGTCGCTTGGCCGGCAATCGATGTGAACGCGCTGCTGCAGCAAACCATTCGCAAAACGGCGGTGCTGCAGGAGACGCCAGTGAAGAAGCGACGAGGGCCACTTGTCGTGGCTCCCACGCCCATGCTGCAATGTCCGACGGGCAGCAATGATAGCTCCACCGCCACACTAACGCCCAGCGTGATTACTGTGGCCAAGCATCCACAGCGTCCACTGGCCACCACAGTGACCACCAGTCACAATGGTGTCACCAATACGACCACCACGCTGCCGGCACAGCTGACCAAAATGAAACGCAGCCTGAAGACAGTTGATGCCGTCACCGGTGGCAGCTGTGATCCGCTGCAGCGACGCTCCACGGAGATCATTCTGTAACGGGAGCAACAATTGTTACCTCTAGCTGAGACAAAACAGATTACCACACTTGAAATATATTTCGTGAGATTGTTAACCCTATCCCCCCTCAACCTTAAGCTGATGATTTCGTTGTTATTCGGGGGTTCACGAATCCTCTATGTAAATTTTTTTTTTTTACTTGTGAGCCTTTAGCCAATTAGATATAATTTTATATATATATATTATACATACATCTAGTATATCTTTAATTATATGTTTTGTGTAATATTAATTTTAGTTGGACTACATGAATTTAATGCCTCCAGTTGGGGAGCTCCAGCTCTGCCAGTTTTGTCTAGATCAGAGAGACAGACACATATCCATTAATAGTAATTTACCAGAAACTGGCAGGGATCATACTCCCAACAGAGGCGGCGACCTTGTTTCAATCATTTCGTACAATTTCTTAGTCAATTCCTCTTAGTCAAGTAAGCTAAAGCATGCGTAACTAATGTAAAAACCCAAAAACAAAACAAAACAAAAAAGAAATCACGTTAATCTCGATATTAGAAATGAAGAAAAATATACATTGTACATTTTATGATTTTCTAGCGGAATTTATAAGCTAAGGCTTAAATTATTTGTTAACTAAAATAAAACCAAACGACAAGCGAAATTTTTGATTTTGATTTCCATTTTTTTTAATATCATTTTTCACTATTGGCACCGAATTCTTTCAGCACACAATCAACACACATACACTTATAAATCGTTATATATGAATATATAGCTACCTATATAGAGAAAATTTGATATGTTTAAGCCAAGTATGCAGATATTAATTATATCGTATAATGTGTACAGATATTACAAACGAAACGCAGCCAAATATCTTCCTTGCAACGTTGAGATTCCGTTGAAAATGCTACACACAATTTAATGCAAATTAATATATATGAGAACCTAGTTTATTTTTAAGCTAATCTATAATTCAAGTGCTTGAGAATATTTATGAAATATTAAAAATCAAAAAACGATTACAAAACCTAAGAAAACCTTTAAAAGTTGAAACTCCACGAGCAACAAAGGAAAAACGTTGATAATTTTTTGCCTAAGAATTTGTTGATTAGTTAGTAGCGGAAACATCTTGTTTGCATGCCGTATATACAATATGTTTATCAATTAATGCAATCAATTAATTAAGTAAGGATCGATGAGTTGACGCCTGTTACAGGGAAAAAAAGAAGAGTTTCCATTTGTTGGCCACCTTGTCTAGCATTTTATTTCGAATAACTCCACTTGTAACGAATTACTTACTCTTATAACCAATACTCATAATCATAACTGTATACTAAATGCATACATAACTGTCTAACTATACAACTAATGTCTAAATTGTTCGCATTTCAATTCTACATTCTACTCATTATACAATAAATATATTATCGTATATATTACTAAGTATATAATACAGAAGCAATATTTGCATAAAACTTGAATTAAAATCAATTAATACAAATACATACATAAAAAATGAACAATTACTTTCGTCCAATGTTGGTAACCTTTTCCAGTAAATCAGGTTAATAAAATACATACAAAAACTAGCAGTAAACTTTTCAATTGCAGCAGGTTTTTAATATTTATGGCATTTTGCAGCACTGTGCGGAGAACACCTGCAGAGTTGCCACATTTGAATTTGATTTGCAACTGTTAACAGCTTTTGAGCAGTAACATTTATGTTAATTACTTCCGTGACGTTTGCCAACACTAGCCGGCGAAGCTTAACAGCTGTTCACTCAAGCTGTTTTAGTATCGATATATCGATATACAGCAGTCATATATTAACATAGCATCTGGCTCCGTTAACATTAATGGGTCGTATTTCGCTCGGGCTCAAAACAAGAAAAGATACAAGCCCTTCGCTTAATTTTTTTTTGAGTGTGATGCAGCTAAGTTCTGCGAGTGGTTAAATTCGTTAAAATCAGCAGCAGATATTACAAAAAAAAATAAAAAAATTCAAAGCGACGCGAACAGTGTAAAAGTGTATAAAACAAATAACAATTGATTTCAAAAACGAACGAGAACCAAAGCTGGCTGCAGTTAAAACAAGGCAGAGCTGCAAAGTACTAAGGAAAATTCAATTGGCTTAAATTTAGATTGACAAGTTGCAGCTGATAAGAACACGAAAGAAGACACAGAAATTGTTGTAACTGTTTGTGGTAAGTGTTAAACAGACAGGCAACAAATAACTATAAATAAATGCATTAGTGTGACTGTGTGTGTGTGTGTGTGTGTATGTATACGAAAATGTGTAATCGAGTGTGCGTGAGAATGCCGTTATCTATCCCTTTGTTGGCGCTCTGCGCCCGCAACGATTGTCTCAGCATCAATTTGCCAATTAGGAGCTTTTGACCCCCAGCCAAGCGAACACACACAGATACAGCACAATACATAGAAATCTTTAAGTTTTGCACATGATACCTTGCATCCCATTCTATTCTATTCTTTGCTTTATATTCTTCTGCTATTCCCATTCTCGTGTTGTATTTTCAATAGACTCGAGTCATGACAAACAAACACTTGTCCCCCTGCCTGTGTGTATGTGTTAGAGTACTGCATGAATGCATTCAAAAGAGTAAATGAATTTAATTTTTCAAGAATGGGTTCCATTTGGTGACAGCTAGAGTACTCCTTCACTTCAATGTTGTTCAGTATAAAAATGAGTTCAGTAATTTTGGGGGCAGTAATCACTTATACATATAGTAAGTACTCTACAGCAAAAAATGAATGCATTCATGCAGGTCTCTAGTGTGTGTATGTGTGCAAGCTGTCATTCAGAAGTACTGTGTGTGAGGGAGAGAGTGCGTGCCAGTGTTTAACTGTGTGTGTGTGTGTGTATGTTTGCCTATACATTGCACTTTAGCTTTTGACATTGCTTTCTCTGCTGCGCTTTAAAAGCTGCCAACAGGGGCGGAGTGAACAGAGAGGAGAGAGGGAGGTCGGATTGGCCGCCCCACGGAATGTTCGTCCATTCAATGTCAGCTTTTCATTGAACTTGATACTGAAATTTTGAGTGGGTTTTGTGCTGCTGCAACTGAAGGCCGATGAAAATTCAGGGCCGCTGCACGTAGCTTTAAGCTAGGCTAGTGTAGACTTTCTTTATTTAATATTCTATAAATTATTTAAGCTTTATAATTGAACCTTGTACTCTTTTTGGGGGGGAAAGAAAAAAACCCTCCTGAGAAGATTGGCTGAGAAGATTACCGATTGCACATTGCTCAAGTCTTGTTTACTGCGTTTTTGTTTAAGCATCTCCTTGGCAACTGTTCCATTTTCGCGCTTATCAACATTTTTAATAGCTTTATAAATACTAATAAATATTAGAGTAATTCAAATTGTTCTATCAGTTAACTGCAGTGTACATATTTATATGCTGTGGAGTGTTGGCTTCTTCTGACCCCATTTGAAATAACAACAAAATTGAGTAAGAAGGGAAGTTCCTCTGCTTGAAATACAACTCTTATCTGCAGTTGCATTATAGTGCTAAAGCTTCTAAGTTTTCGTTTTTATATGAGAGTTTTTAATGCGTATTATTCTAACCTTTCATTTTTATCTTATAGAAAATAAGAGCTTCTAAGATCTATTTTCATTGCGTATTGTTTAATCAATATCATAATCTTTTATACAATGCCTTCCAAGTTCATATGGAAGTATTTTTAAAATATTTTCGCAAGAGTTGTTAAAGTCCTTTGAGGACTTGGGCTGCTCAAATTAAGAAATAAACCCATATGCAGTAATTCAGTGAAAGGATATTTCAATATTAAAATTCAAAAATTCCATATGCCTTTTGTTGTCAGTTGTTGCTGTTGTTCTTTTCCTACTCGCATTGTTAAGAGTTGTATAGAGAACTGTAAATGATTTTCCGACAATGAAAACAGAAAATCAACCGGCACGAAACGCGCCAATTTTATTTACTGCTGACATTTCTCGACGCCCACACGCGACGACGACGACGACGAAGTTGACGCCAAGAAGAAGCCAAAGTTCGTTCAATTGTGTGTGAGTGTTATTCATGAATGGAACCGAATTCCAATCCGAATGAAGGAATGCGGAAGTGGAAGAGAGTAACAGTACGAGTGAGAGAGAGAGAGGAGGGAGTGGGTGGGAGGACAACACTTGTATGCCATCTCCGTTTTGCTTATACTGCATTAATACAAAGAGACAGGGCGAAAATTGTTGTTGTTCTGGTTCATGAATAACCCAATTGGAAAATGTTGGGGTTGACTTTACGCGACATGCATTTAAATCGCACTTGATCAGTTTGAGCTTTGAGCTTTAGGCTTTAGGCTTTATAATATCGCCTGGTAGGCATTTTATTTTCATGGCCCTGGATTAAATGAATTTCTCGATTTACAGAGTCGTAAATTGATTATGCATGCACATGGCTAAAAACAACAACCCAAGCACCCCCCTCCCCCCAACCTAACCCAACCCAACACTTCCGTGACTACACCCACGCACCATCTCCTGTCCTCTTTTCTCTGCCCCGTCATCCTTTTCACCTATGTCAGGACTATAAATAGCTAAAGGCTGCGTCGATTAGATGAAGTTCATTGCGTTGTGCGGGCCATTTATGAATATTACATGAGCAGGTGAGCGCGTCGAGGTGATAAACAATCTCCATCAACATATCAAAACCGAACCATATGTCAGGCAGGTGGCTTCAAGTGCCTGCAGTTGTCGAGAGTCGGTCTCGAGCTTAGCCAGCAACCTGACCCATTGACGTCATCAAGGCGTACAAGAAAGAAAGAAAGAGAGAGAGAGAAAATGAATAAAGACTTCCTAGAATTGTCTTACGAGGCAACTTATCGTAGTCTACGATATAAAGTCCTCCCTATCCTTAAAGCTTTTAAATTTCAGAAATGGAATCATAAATGCAAATTGTCTGAAAAGGATGACAGTATCCTATACCAGACTATGAGATAATCGCACACACACACACACATAGACAAGGAGTATATATAGAAGAGAGTAAGTCAATTCAGACACAAAATGATGCAAGCGATGCACGCTACGGTGCACATTGCTGTCACCCCCAGCAGTGTCACGTTAGTAGGTCCTCCCTGATTAAATAGGTCAGCTTACATAAAGTTTACCAGAAGAACCTTGCTTGCAACAATTTGAAAATTTAATTTTTGATTGGGAAGGATAAAAGTGTTTAAAAATGCAGAGCCTGCTGACCTGAATGCGGCTCAAAAAACAATTTGTCGAAAGTTTCAGGGTCCTGAATCGAAGATGAGAGAACTCAAATTGGAAACAACTGAAATTTTGAAGCCTTGACGTCGCTGCTACCTGTTTGATATACACACGCTATCTGAAGAGACCCAGTTAATGTACTATGTATGAAGCTGATAATAACTTGGCTTCGTATTTACAAAGACAGCACCCTCTCAGAATGGTTGTGGGTAAAGTGATTCGAGAGGTGCCCACACAACCCATTTTGTGAAGGCGTTTACAGCTCATCTTGGTTTTAATGGCCCTCCAGACGATACCCAATCGAGCTGACATACGACTTCACATCTGACACGAGCCATAATCGAAGAAGGAGGAGCAGCAGGAGGAGAGCATTCCCGGGAATGTAGTAAACCCTCTCTTGGCCCATTGGCGTCATCATATGACACACGCGTCAGCATGACGCCCCGCGTCCAACATCTGCCATGTTTGTTAACGTTGTTATCCTTTGTGCTGTTGCTCTCTCTCTCATTGTTCTTGTTGCGCGTCTCTTTTTGAAAGCAATTTCATAAATGGCTTCCGTTCGCACAGGACACGTTGCGCGTTGGAGGCCATCGATAGAGCCAGAGCCAGAGCCAGAGAGAGAGAGAGTCTTTGGGGAACCTGCATCCTTTTCTCACATCAAAAAAAAAAAAATGAAACAAGATAAACAACGCATCTAGTATATATTGTCTGTTGTTTTCCCCGATTTAGGCTGGCTGGGTTTCTACGTGCCGAAACCCGAATTCAAATAATATAAACATAAGCGTTGCGCTCCCCGCGTGGGAGGCACGACTTCAGCTATGGCGCCACACATAAAACTGATAAATAAACACGAGACATATCAAGGTCAAAGTTGCGCATAAAGTTAGCTCTCACTCTAGACTGAAGTAGATAATATAGAGACAAGAGGAGTGAAAACTTACTTCAATCTTTACATTAATTTTCAGTTGTTTTTCAGGAACTATATGTGCTAGGGATAGCAAATTTTGAATGTTAGTTTGTAATTATGAAATTTCAAGAAATACATTATACATTTTTAATTACCCCCTCCATACACATCTAAAACACACTTTAAACTAATATCCCAGCCAGCGAACCATAGCATATTTGTTATGTTTGTTTAGGAATACATTATAAATTGCAAATTGCCCCTGCACACACATTTTGGAATACATTTTGAACTTATACTTATGGTATACAGTTTACCATAAAAACGATTAACTTAGATAATCTCCAGCTATAATATCATCTCAATCAATCAATAAAGCAAGAATAATTGCTGCAAAGAAATTATTTATAGCTAATTAACACAAATTAAAAAATCTCTTTAGCACTTTTACATACGTCAAAAATTGATTCGATTTCGATCGTCATAAATAAAATAAATCGATTCATCGCTGAGTCAGCCTCATATGAAAGATATTCTGTTTGTCTTCCTAGAGAGTTTCAAGTGTTCTTTGGGAGATCGGTTACAGCTCTCCTACTGTCTGGTCATAAACAGTATTATACTATCTGCAGAAGATTGAGTAATCTTTGAGCTTTCGATTAAAACGTAATTCAGCTTTGCCTTGAGGGGACACAGTCAACGAACTTGGACAAAGCACTCTTGAATTGGTTGGGGAGGAGTCAACCAGGAAGCTTGTGCAGAGTGTTAAGGATGTTGATTAATATCAATGTGAAAGCGATGCGAAAGCGTATTTAAACCGTGCTTAATTCAATTAGCTTGCATTAAACGGCGGCTGGATGAGTTGAATGTGGCAGGAGGAGGGGGTGGAGGCGTGTTAAAAATAAAAGAACAAAGCTGAAGCATGAGCAGCAGCAGCGGCAGCAGCAGCAGCACGAGTAGAACAAAGGAATGGGGGAGAAAAAAGCACATTCTCTGCGCGGCACTGGGAGCGAGATTGATTGCTGGGTGGGAGAGAGGAGAAGGTGCTTCTCACGACGATGGCTCGTGGCAACAACAACAACAACTGCAACAACAGCAACACAAGCGAGCAAGCACAACAACAGAAACAGCACAGAGCAGCTGATTGCCATGACAGGCGCAAAGTGCAACGCAAAAACAAGTAAGCAAAGCTCAGGGGAGGGTAATTGACTGGCAGATACTCTGTAAAGAGTTCAATAGTTTATTTTGTATGTAACAAAATAAACAGTTGAGACGACTAGAAATTGTTGTAAAATTCAAAACTATTAAGTTAAATTATAAATACTAATCTCTGTTAATTGGACTACCCATTCACTCTCTTGAACTAGTCACAGGGTGTTGAAATTACAAAAGGCAAACAAAGAAACTGTTAAGCAAGCAAGTGTAACCTCGCTCTCCCACTCTTACTCTCTTTCTCTGTCCTCCCTCTCTCACACTCCCTTCCACACCTTTCAAATAGTCCACTTTGCTTACATTTCGCCACCACGGCCAATGCAGGCCAATGTTGCGGCTGTTAATAAGTAAATTTCCTGAAACAATGATGCACTTGCAAATTGCCAGTGTTGGTTAATGACGCACACGAAATAATTTGTGAATTGCATTGAAAATGCACTGTTAACTGACAGCTTAAATCAATAATGCAACTATAAGGAAATTCTACAGCTGACATACATACACACACATGTGTGTGTATACATATATACACATACACAGTCTTATGCATATGCATAAGTTGTTTTTGGACGCTGTTTTTATTCCGTGTTTGCTCTGCGCGCCGTTTTCGTTATGACGTTTCGTGTATGTTTGTGCTTCTGATTTGCATGCAACAACAACAAAAATAACGTTGGAAATTTGCATACAACAACAACGGCTAACTCAGGCCAAGTTGTTTAAGTCAGTCGAAACAGATACTTACAAACATGTACACTGTACGTAGAAACTTTGTGTGTGTGTGTAATTTATTTGCATGCAATTAAACGCAACAATTTCTTAAATTGTGACGTTGCACGTCTAACTGTTGCTGTTTTTTCTCACTCTCACAGCAATTGACATTGTTGAAAGTGTTGAAAAGTACTCAAATGAACAAACTGGGTGAACTAATTGGAGAAATTATTGAAAAAACAATTCATAGAATCAAGAATCACAAAAACAATCTTAATTAAATAAATATAAATATGCGTTTGGAAAGAGAACAAATAGAAATGATACACTTAACTGGAATGAAATAAGCACCCTGTATTTCATTCATCTTAATGCCTTCTCGCCAATTGAACTGTTCAATTAAAAGCTAATTTAACTATAGCGTTCCCCACTTTATCATTAGTCCCTGACAAGTTGGAACTGAGATTTTATGACTGTTATTTTGTGCCCGGCGTCATTGAGGGAACATGCGCAGATCTAAAATTATCATCAATTTGCCCTGGGGTGTTATTTATTCATGCCTCTGTGTGTATGTGTATCGGGATAGGTCAGTGCTGGAGGTCGGGGCCCATGGGAGGCTATGCTATTGATTTTCATGGCGCCAGATAAGATTAGAATGTGCTCGCCAAACAAACAAAATTTCGAACTGAATCGAACGAATAAGCTCAAATTTCGCAACCCTTGTGCCAATTTGTCGTCCATTATTCAGAGCTTTCTCCGAGCAGTGGACAAACATGGTTAGGTTACGTTCTATTTACCCAAGTCGAACTGTAAATAAGAGATTTCTTTTCTCCAACTTGATGCCAATAACACAATGTCTGGCAAGTCCTCGCCAACATTCCCAGTAACTGCCTCCCTTCCACCTGAAACTCTCGGAAACTTGTTTCCCTAGCCGGTCTGGTCTGGTTCACTTTGCCACTGGTCGTTGGCGCCTTGCATTGCCTTTTTCCAGTCTCTTTTTCTCCTGACTGAAAGCAAAAGTGAAGCACAACTTGAGTCTATAAATAGAGTCGTCGTGCTGCTTAAGTCGTTGGCCAGGAAATATCCAATAAGCATTGCTGGCTACAAAGTTAACCCCCGCTGAACTCCTTTCGCCTTAATGGCCGACTAATGAGTTTCTCTGGACTATTAATAACACCCCCTTGTCTGGCCAGAGAACATGTGTCGTCTGACCTCTGATGGCAAAGGGTATCTGTTTTTGCTGCCCTATCCAGGGAGTTCGTGATTAATCAATCTATCATTTTCCATTTTCCAACACTGACAAGTTAACGAATCTCAACTATGTTGGCCTAACAACTACAAGCATACTCAGCAGTTATGTAAAGTGAGTGGGGTATTAGTATGTTCTTCATCTCTGATATTATAAGATTGGATGGTGCCTGAAGAGAAAAGTTTCGGTCGGCGCAGTAATCTTAACTTTCAGTACATAAATTTATCAGTTTTTCGTATGTCATGATATGTTGCTAGGGTTTCACATTTAAATTGATATTTCATCCAATATTCTGTTATAAATGTCAAACTTTCATTGTACACCACTCTAAAAATAGTATTACTTTTATCTATATTGTGTTATAAATTAAGGTTAACGACTAGAAATTGATTAGAAGCCGGCCGACATTGTAATTGTAATTTAAATATAAAAGTATTCAGCAAATAAAGACTAATATGTTATAGACTAACTATAACTATAGTTATAGTTAGTTATCTGAGTAATAACGACTAATGAAGTCTCATAGTCAACGTATAGAAATTTTAAAAATTTTACAGCGTTCGCTTTAGAGTCTTAACGTTCCAGAAAGGTAGTCCCTGCTTGTGTTAGAAAACACTTTAAGGGCGTCGTAAGAGCCTCTTCATCCCGTGGTCGGCCAAATATTTAATTATAATTCACAATTTGCGTCACACTTTTAATTCATTAGCAAGTTGAGCATGTTGAGTAATTCATCTCTGTCGCTTACTTGGGGCCACGAGCGACGCTCCCACGCTTTATAATCGCAATCATAATGATCATAAATATGGCAGCATAATAATAATACAGCAGCATGCGCCGCCCTCGGGCGCTTAGGACAACCTGGGCCTGGTGTCTGGATTCAAGTTGAACCCGATGTGGTCCTGCGTCGTCTTAGCTACAGCCAATTATGCACAAGAGCAACAACTTAGGCCCATGGTCAACACCTAAGCTGCCACAGATTCCCTCAAGCTGTGACCTACCCCCCCCCCTGCATTACCCCCCACCCTTCCCAACCTCACTCTTGTATTCATAAATTCCACCATAGCCCACACAGCATCCACTTTGGCATGTGCCCGGCGCAAAGTTTCGCCATAAAAGTCGCTTGCCGGAGAGATCCCCTTCACGCCCCTGGCCCTCCTCTCTTCCATTCCCGTCCAGCAACTGTTGGCTACGTCGCAATACGTTTTATTTTTTTCTCTTTTCTCATATCGTTCTTGCTATTTCCCTTTTCTCTCATATTCTTTACGAGCTTTGTAGTTGGCTGTGAGAGTGTTTAACATATTTCTGCTGTTGTTTTTATAAGCCCGAAAACGTTGTCAAGGACTTAGCCAGGGAATGTGTCGTCGTCGACGCCTTGAGTGTGCTTCACGCTCTTCTTCGTCGCGATAATCTTTATAGTTTCTCATAAAGTTCCAGAACGTCTAGTGGGGGAACTGGTGTCCAGAGTTAATTGCAGCGTTTTGTCCAAAGTGGAAAATGCTAAAATTTTAAGATTGAGCCTTAGATATTTTCGTTCTTTGTAATGCAGGGTATACTTAAGCACATCAAATTTTATTTTGTTTGCTTTTGTTGCTATTACGCTGCGACGAAGGTCGTTGGCAAAGTTTCATTGCAATTATCTGATGGTCGTAGGTCAGGGACACTTTTATATGCCAATAAAAGAGGCGAGTCGTGTTTTTGTAGAATATTCATGGTAGTTTTCCACTTAATTTCCACATAGCATCCACAGAAATGAGGTTACTACAGAGCACGTTTATAGGATCCATAGACGTGAAGCTGTTTAGGGTAGATTGTTTAATAGTTATATTCCACATATAATAGTTATATTTTCACTTACATTCCACATATTGTAGTTACCACAGCAGTAAGACTGTCTTTCAGTAAATATCCTAGTGAATTTCATAGGAATAGTAAATTTCATAAATAGTTATATTCCACATTTAATAGTTATATTTTTACTTACATTCCACATAGTTACCACATCAGTAAGACTGTCTAGACCCCAAAGTAGATGGCTCTCCTTCAGTAAATATCCTGGTGAATTTCATAGGAATAAAAGTACATTCATATCTTCCACAGGGTAAAAGTAAGATTGTAAACCTTTGTTATCTACATGAGTTCCACACAAGATCCACAGAATTCAAAGAAGCGAACGTACACATTTATCTACTTAGTTTCCACATAGGTTGGAGTGTTTAGTCTAGTTATCTACTACACTCTCACATAGTATCCACTTCTAGTTCCACACTAATCTCTCTCTCTCTCTCTCTCTCTCTCTCTCTCTCTCTCTCTCTCTTTTCATTTGCAGCACCTCAAATACATTTAATAAAAAGACTGATATTAACGCCCACTTGCCACTCCCACCACTACATCCCACACACGACCCACATACACCTCGAGTAGGAGCCCGGAGACATACGCAAAGATGTCATCACGTTCCAAAGAGAGAGTTGTCACTGCGTTTCGCAAAATCTTCCACAAGTCCAGCAACAACAACAACAACAATAACAACAACAACAACCATAACAACAATCACAACAGCAACAACAACAACAACGATAGGAGCAGCGATAAGGCCGATGGTGCCGAGCACAGCACAAGTAGCAGCAACGCCAACGGCAACAACAACCTCAACAACAATGCAGCTACTGAAGTCGCAACCGCCTCCACAGCCTCCGCCTCAGACGGCGCTGCTGATGATGCTGCTGCTGAAACAGCGTCTGGAGCAACTGCTGCAGCCGCTCAAGCCAGCTCAAAGAATGCCGTTGTACGAGTAGCCGCCGAGCTGGCAGTCTGCGATTCGCCGGGTAAACGACGTCGCCAGGATCACAAGTGAGTCAATGCGGCGACAGGCACAGGGTCGTTAAACTAATCTTCTTCACCTTCTTCTTCTCCTGCTCTACAGGGTGGCACCCACTGGTGGACGGCCGCTGTTGAACGCACCCGATCAGACCATACGCTCGCGTCGCCTGATGAAGGAATACCGTGAAATGGAACGCCTGCAGAGCAAGAATGATTCCGTTTTTACAGTAATAAATCAGTTATATCTATAGATACAGTTGTTGTCAAAATAATAGGAGTAATGAATGCTATAGATACAGTTGTTATTATAATAATAGAAGTGATTTACAAGATCATTAATCATCTTGGTTATCAAGTTTAAAGTCAATTATAAAATAGTATTATTATGCTAAATGATCATTTACGGATGATTACGTGTTTTTCACTCCTGCCTTACTCATTATATATGTAATAATACTCATCAATATAAGTTTAATAATTTTAACCAATCAATTTCTTAGAACATTATTTTTTCTGCAATTTTGCTCTGTTCAATATGCATTCCTATTATTTTGTTTAGCACTGTAAGTGGGGCGGAAAAGGAACTTCCCTAACGACTGCCTATTCTTAATGCATTGCACTTTCTTCCCCTTCAGGTGGAACTGGTGAATGACAGCCTGTTCGAGTGGCACGTGCGACTGCATGTCATCGATCCCGATTCGCCACTGGCCCGTGACATGGTCGAGATGAATGTGATGGCCATTCTGTTGCATTTGAGCTTTCCCGACAACTTTCCCTTTGCCCCACCCTTTATGCGCGTCGTTGAGCCGCGCATCGAGAAGGGCTACGTTATGGAGGGTGGTGCCATTTGCATGGAGTTGCTCACACCACGTGGCTGGGCAAGCGCGTATACCGTGGAGGCGGTCATCATGCAGTTTGCTGCCAGTGTCGTCAAGGGTCAAGGTCGCATTGCGCGCAAACCGAAAAGTACAAAGGAGTTTAGTCGGTGAGTGAAGATAAACTGCGTCAGAACCTGACAGATCCTAACTTGTTTTCTCTCTCCTATTTCTCCTTACAGCCGCCAGGCCGAGGAATCGTTCCGCTCATTGGTGAAAACACACGAGAAATACGGTTGGGTAACGCCCGCTCTGTCCGATGGTTAAGGATGCAGCAGACGGTCCCCTCTCGTCGTCTGTCCCCTCCCTCCGCTCAGTTCAGCAGCTCTCTTGCGTTTGCCAACTTAGTCAACTAAAAAAAAAACAAAAACAAAAACAAAATATAAAAAAAATGCAACTCGATTTCCATTTACGCTCATTATAGTACGATACGATACTACAAATTAGTTGTAGGTTGTGCTTCTCCAGAATATTTTACCATTTTGCTGTAGTCAAGTAAACGATTTCAATTGTCAAAGCAAATGAATACCATCCAAAAAGAAGCAGGAAGTAAAAGGAAACTGGCGTCAACTATAAAAGAGAGAGAGAGAGAGAAATTAGCGTAAAAACGTAATTTAGCCTGTAGTCCACAAATTACACACAAAACTAATGTTTAAAATGTTCTAATGAGTATTATAAATTGTGTAAGAGTTCAGTTCCACACATACACACACACACATACACTCACATAAATATTATTTAAAGCTTAGATTAGTTCATGCTAACTAAATGGAAAACATATTAAAAACTGTGTTATTATAATTTGTTGTGATTCTTTTGTTAAGTCGACAACCAAATTACAGCTTCAGCTTGTAAAAAAACAGAACGAAACAAAAATATTATATATATACTACTAAATACATATTATGTACGATCATTTCCTTAAGTTTTACATGCATAGTCAATAAAAATAATATATATGTCTCTGTGTGACTTTGTCTTTATCTCTTCATATCTTAACACATGACTGGGCGCAATTAGGCGATAAATGCGTATTTCGAAATGCGCGCGCTTGCAGTGTTGCACAGCGTCGCAATAAACAGCATTGCTGGTCAGGCAGAGAAGTGCGACTCTTCAGCGACAGTCGATTAAAATGACGCCACGCGTTTTCTCAATAAGCATTTATTGAAAAAATTACATATACCCGAATTTGAAGAGTGTATTTGGAAATATATTCGTCATTTTAATAAAGTGAATAATCAATGCATTAGCACTTGCGGCGTAATTAACCGCAATGTCGATGCAGATTTTCATCGAAAGACTGAGCGTGTCAGGGCCACACGCACCTGACGTTAGCCAACACTAAGAAAAAACTAAAACGGGCTGCAGAAAATTATAATCACAGGACATAACTTTGTAAGTAAATTAAAGCATTTAGATAAGTTGTACTACCACCGAAGCTAGCACAAAAGGTGCCCCAATCATTTGCCTATCTTAATTCGGGAACATTTGCATGCGTTCAGCCCGAATACGGGGCATAAAATCGACGTAAAAAACTTGCCTCTGGCAGAGCACGCAGTTGCTTGGAAAAGAAGAAAAAAAAAAACGATTGACAAGCTGCGCCAGCGTTGACGACGCGCCGGCGTCGACAGAGACGCCGACGGCAATGACTGCAGTGACTGCGAGACTGGGGTCTGTTGTATGAGAATTTTTGGATAAATCCTAAATTGGATCGGCATGCATTTTGAGCTGACCAAGTGAACCGAACGATCCAACACTGAACCAGCAGCAGAGCCAGCGGCGGCGACCAGCTGAGTGCGAGCGAGTGAGCGAGCTAGAATAGAATGTGTGTGTGTAATGTTGATGCCCGCTTTTTATTATATATTTGTTGTTATCGTTGTTGTTATTGTGTGTGTGTGTGTGCGTGCGTGTGTGACAGACAGGCAGGCATTTTTTGTACAAACTAAACCCACGAAACATAAAAATACCCACAGCGTCGCCGTTAGCGTCATCGTCAGCGTCGGGCAGCGCAGTCAGCACATAGTGAAAAATAGTAATATATAGTTTTTTATTTATAGACTCGATTCAATGGATACGAACGCCAGCAGCAGCAGCAGCAGCAGCAGTAGCAGTGGCGGCAGCAACAGCAATAGCAATAGCAACAGTAGCAACGATGAGCAGCCCAATAGGACGCCAAGTGAGGCAGCAACAACAGTTGCAACGACAGCAACCACTGTGCCCATGGACACACTAGAGCCACCTAGCACCATCAGCAACAGCTCCAAGACGCTGAAGCGTTGCCTCAGCGTGCCCATCATACGCACGCTTCCGGGCAAGCTGACGCCGATGACAACACGCGCAGCTGCAGCGGCAGCAGCTGCAGCCAGAGAGCACGAGCAGACACCAAAGAAGAATCAGCAGCAGCAACAACATCAGCAGCAAGCGCCAAATCATCTCCGCTCTGACAGCTGCTCCTCCTCATCGCTGGGCTTGGATTACTTTGGCAAGAACATCCACATACGCTCACAGCCCAACTCGCGGGAAGTGTCGCCCGCTCCCATGTTCAATCCCTTTACACCCCGTGCCCGCCGCTACTCGGCCAGCTACAGTCCAGCAGGATTGGGTGGTGCTGCGGCTCCTGCAACGGGTGGGGTGGGTGCTGCACTATGCCTCACGCCACGCGTCTCACAGCTGCGGCAGGAGGAGTGCGCCGATCTGAACAGTCGCGAAGTGAATCACGAGCTGCAGGTGCATCGCGAGATGCTCATCTCACAGAGCTGGGAAGATCTGACACTGGTCACAGAGAACTGGTCGTGTAAATCGGATGAGTTCTCCAATCCGCTACAGGTGATGTTGCCCGCGACAGGCAGCAGCAATACCACCAGCTGCTCCAGTCCCAGCCCGACCAGTAATCGTGCCGGGATGCGGCTGCCCTACTCGCCATCGCCCACGCGTCGCACCTTTGCCACACGTCGCTCCATGTCACCGATTGCCATGCGACCCTCGTCGTTGGGTCAGGCCGTGAAGCGCAAATTTGACATGGATGACAATAATGCCGGCGCCAGTAACTGGAGCGTCTACTCCCCACCGCCACTCAAGAAGATCTTCACAGACAGGTGAGTGTGATTTAGTTCTTCACTTAACCAACCCTTGTACTGATTGTTCCTTCTTGCAGTCGCGGCTCCTCGCCTGTTTGCCAATCGCCCTCGTCCGTGTGTCCCAGTCCCGACTCGGGCACCTACGATGGCCGCATTACACCCAAACTGTTCATCTCCAAGCTTTGCACCAACAACAATTCCGGCGGTGCCAACAACAACAGCAGCAGCAGCGGTTGTCCCTCACCCGTCTCGGCCTCACCCAGCTGTGTTCTGCCCGGGAATGGCTTGGATGCCATGTGCCTGGCGGGCGGCAACAGTCAGAGTCAGAGCATCGACGAGGGCATCTCGATACCAGAGGGAGAGCTCAACTCGTGTCGCAGTCGCACCTCTTCAATATTGTCCACAACCTCCTCGAGCAGCGTGCTGGGGGCAGGTGGTCCACAGCTACTGCTGAGCAACGACATGGTGGATGATGCTACATTGATGGATGATGCCAAGAGCGAAACATCGTCAATTGGTGGCTGCTCCACCATCAGCATTGAGTCCTCCTCCTGCGACAGTGGTGCCAAGGCGGCAGCCACCTTTCTCAATCGTCTCGCCGTCGACGATGGCGCCTCTCCGCTTGCCCAGAAGAGTTTCTACATCAACAAGCAGGGCATATCGGGGGCCAAGAAGTTCATTGTGAACCATGAGAAACTGGAGCCGAGCAAGACAGCGGCGGCGGCGAATGTGCAGCAAAAGCTTTAAGTGACCTCATCCACTGTAACTTAGATGGAACTGCAGTTGCATCTGCTGCTGCTTCTATATATATATATATATTTATATATATATATACATATGTATACATAGTTATATAGCTATATTCAATACGTAGTTCTTACGATCGCTACAGCATCCAATCCAGAGCGTTATCCAAACCCAGCAGCACCGCCCACCCAATGTCCCGAGCTTTATTTAGTTCGCATTAGCCGCTTAAGCCTCGTTGTATATAGATAAGTTTCTTAACAATTCATTGCATATCATCTCTGTATAATCTATGCTATATCTAAATGACTTTATCCCCAACCCCTCCCATACTTCCAAATTCCCTCTCTCTGTACCTTATATAACTAGCTAGATTTGTTTAAATTTCTTTTTAACATGTTAACTCTGACCTTTGTATATGTCTTAATACGTTGTTTATTTACCCACCCTCCCAGGTCGTTTTAATTGACGATATGATCTATGATATAATACCTACCCATGCAAAGCTTCATTTGCACCATTTTACAATACGTAGTTATATTTCTAGATCTATTTACACGGTACACTTAGTTATGTAGCCTGCTTAGAATTTAGTACCAATCCAATTTGCCAAATATGTTTCTTATATATGTATCTGTATATGTATGTACGATCGAACGATCTATAAAGGAGATACCTGTGTGTGTCCCCAGTCTTAAAGAAAGAATAACTAAAGTTTCCCTTACGATCCACCTGAGCATCGTATGCGAATTTAAAATCATTAGCTTCAAGATGTTATTATATAGAATGAAAATAAATTACATAATAAACAAGTTTTTTTTTGATAGACCTAAGCAAGTTCTGTTTTATTTCGAGTTTAAAAAGGTTTAAACAATGATTTCTTTTCGATTCTTTTAGAGTATTCATTGCAAATTTTATATAGTAAGCTACAATATCCATATATCAAATATGTTTCTGTTTAATTTGAAGGTTTTAGAACTTATATAAGTTGAAGCAGGCTTTTTGTACCGTTGATATGGGGTACCTTGCATATCACATGCAGACCAGGACAATTTTCCGAATGGGATGGTCCTGAATTGCTTTCCTTTGGTAATCAGCATATCCAACTGTGAAAAGGCATAAAGGACTATTTATAATGGGGGTCCTTCCATGCTCAATAGAAACAATACCATCAAATATTATTCAGTTATTCCTGGAGGTTCCAGAGCTTTAACATACACAAGTCTTGGATAAAAGTCCTGGTATAAACAACTTTTTGTATAGTGAAGCTGGTATACCATATGGATGATCAGGAAAATATTCGAGATCGTGCCTCAAGGGGTATCTCACAGTCTAGTGCACTTGACTATTGCCTTTCTCTACCTGTAGACATCCACTTGATATAGACAGCAATTAGTCGCAAATGAATGTTCCCAAAGACTCTCGCTGATATCATTATTTTGGCCGAGCCTTATATGCAATGTTGACTGTGAAAAAGTTCGAACACCTGGGTAGCTCTGGGGAGCGCCGAGCATTGCTCCGCACATTGTCGGGCAGGCAAGCATTCCCAGCCTGGGACCGAGTGTGAGTGGGCGTGCGTTGATCTGAAACGAGTTTCATAGCCCAGAGTCGATTTGTACTGACAGTCACGATCAACAGAGAGGGGGAAGCGGGACAGTGGAGCCTGGTGCGCAGGCAGAAGAGCAACAGTCACAGCACACACTCACAAACACACACACACACACATACATACACATACACATACCTGTGCAGCTTGAACCACCCACAACAATAGCATGCAAATTAGCAATTGTCATGCCAAGGGCCCCCAGTGCTTCGTGTCGTTTCCCAACACTGCCGGCAGGCACTGACGCAGCTGCTACTTTTAGCGTTTGCTGCCGACGTCAGCTTCGGCGCCCAAACAATAAAATGTCTACACACCAACAACAACAACTACTATAGCAGCAGCAGAGAAAACAAGGCAAATGATTAAAGTCGACTGCAGCAGCAGCAGCATTTGCTGCTGTTTTTGTTTTTGTTGTGCAAAAAAGGAAAAAGAGCAACAAGAAATGGTTGCGCACGGAGCTTGCTCGGCAGCAGCTTCTGCCGTTGCGACGCGTCGATTTTTGTTGTATTTTGTTGTTGTTGTTTCTGTTTCGTTGCCGCGATTCGCTTCGCTTCGGTCGTGCTTTAATGGAGCTTGCCGTCGTCTGCGCCCCTGCGTCGCTTCGTCTGCCGTCGGCTTTGTCGTCTCGTCGCTTCGTCCGTCTTCGTCTTGGTCGTCGTCGTTGACTGCGTCGTCGCTGCTCGAAGTAATCTTGAAAATCGTGAGTTGAGTTTAGCGCACGTTGGTTTCTTTTTGCTCTCACTGTGCGCGAACGTAGCTGTTGTTGCAGTTGTTGTTCGCCCTGCGCATTTTCTTTGTTTTTCGTTTTTCGTTTTGGCTTTCTGTGCGCGCCTGAAGAAAATCAAGTTAACAGCCAACGCACGCAACGGTACAGGGTGTGCATGAGGGGATGGGGGTAGCGACAGTGGCAGAGGCAGAGGACAAGGAAGATCGACGCCGCCGACGCGCGTGTATTAAAAATAAAAAAGCCTGCAGCGCAGCAATATCGACGCAGGCGTTGGCGCCGCCGTCGTCGTCGGCTTGCCTGTTGCGCCCGTTGTTGTTGTTGCTGCTTCGCTTCGCTGATTCAGACAGCGAGGGCAGAGGTAGAGACAGAGACAGCGCTGCTACTGCGGGCAGACTGAAACTCGACTTTTGGCGTTTGTCGAGGTTGCTGAGCCCGGGCGAGCGAGCCGCGAATCCAGTTTCTTCTTCACTCGGCCTCGGCCAACAACGCGCGAATCGGCCACGGCGAAAGAGCAGCGCGACCGTCGCAAATTAGTTTTTGTTTTGTTTTTCTTTGATTTGCTCTCTCTCTCTCTCTCTCTGTCTCTTGCTCGCAATTGCTCTCTCATCTTTCTCTCTCGCTCGGTGTGCAAATTAATGTACTGCGGCAAGGTTAGTTTGCTTTTGTTTGTTTGATATTGTTGTTATGTTGCTGTTGCTGTTGCTGTTGTTGTCGCTGCGGCAGCGCAGTAGCTAATTGCACAAGGATGTGACTGTGTGTGTGTGTGATCAAAGCTTAATAAGCATAGCATATGCACAGGCGCATTGGCAAACACTTTGTCTCTCTCTGTCTCGCTTTCTCTCTCTCTTTCTCTGTCTCGCTTTCTCTCTATCTTTCTCTGTCTCTCTCTGTACACTCTTTTTCTGTGATCTCTCTTTTCTTTTTCTCTTTGTCCCTCCCTTTGGTCTCTCTCCTTCTGCTCTTTCTCTCTCTCTGCTCTCCCTCCCTTGCTCTCTCTCTCTCTCTCTGCTCTCCCTCCCTTGCTCTCTCTCTCTGCTCTCCCTCCCTTGCTCTCTCTGCTCTCCCTCCCTTGCTCTCTCTGCTCTCCCTCCCTTGCTCTCTCTCTCTCTCTCTCTCTCTCTGCTCTCCCTCCATTGCTCTCTCTCTCTCTGCACTCTCTCTCTCTGCACTCTCTCTCTCTGCACTCTCTCTCTCTCTCTTCATTCGCTCTCTCTCTGTGCACTCTTCCTCTACTCTATCTCTCTTACATGCCCTCTCTTTTTCCCTGCTCTTCCATTCTTCCTCCGCACCCTCTATGCACTATTTTCGCTCTCTTCCTCCGTTGTGCGCAGGCAAAAGCTCTCTCTATTCTCTCTCAATGTATTCTCTCTTCTCCTCATTAGGAAATGGAGCTTGCCTCTGCCAACTGTGCCGACTGCTGCAGTGACTGCGCTGGCGCAGCACCCGCCTGCTGCACTGCCGCTGCCTCAGCTGCTGCTGCTGCGGGCTGTTGCGATGCTGCTTCTGCCTGCTGCGACGCCAACTGCCAACTGTTGCCGCCCGATCCCATTAACTACGAGTACCACGAGCCCGAGGAGAACTTTGTCTCGATCGATGATGCCAAAATCAAGAATTTGCTCTTCAAGATTGGACAGCAGCAGCAACAGGAGCTGCTACGCCAGCAGCAAGAACGGCAGCAGCAGCGCCGACGTCAGAAGCAGCAGCAGCAGCAGCAGCAGATTATCGATTTGTTGGACGATGACGACCAGCAGCCGCAGTTGACGCTCATTGCGTCGGCGCGCAGCTTCAAGCGGACACGGCGCAACTCACCGGATATACAACTCATTCCCACCAAGCAAGTGGAGCAGCGTGTCGTGGCCAGAATCGATTTGAGCGACAGTGAGTGCGAATTCGTGGACGAGGATGCGGAACGGGAAGGGGAAGCGGAGGGGGATGAAAATGTTGATGATGAAGAGGATTTGCCGCTGGCTGCCGTTAGCTGCGAGCTGAAGGAAACTGCGCAGTTGATTGTGCTGCAATCGGATGACGACGATGAAGACGACGACGACGTCGAGCAACGCCAGCAGCGAAGCAGCAAGGCGACGTCACGCAAGCGTGCACCACGTCCTTATATCAAGCGACGCATACGTCATTACTATCAGTGCCAGGCGTGCGGCAAGAAGGTGCAATCCAACTACAATCTGCGCCGCCACATGATGATACACACAGGTGAGAGGCAGGTGGGATTTGGTAGTTTCTTCTTTATCCTTCCTTTTCCCATTCCCCATTCTCTTTGCCAGGCGAGCGACCCTTTCCCTGCGATCTGTGCGATCGACGCTTTCGTGAGTTCAGCGATCTAAAGAAACATCGTCGACGGCATTTGAACGATCCGCGCTATATCTGCATGATCTGTCGCCAGCAGCCGCCGATGGAGCAGGACTCGACACGGTGTGCGGAGTGCGAGGGCAAGAATTTACTGCTCAGTCCGGTGCACTGCGAAGTGGAGACGCTGCAGCAGGCAACAATTGCAAAGGAGCAGCAACAGGAACAGGATCAAACAGATGCAGAGCAGGAGCTGGAGGAGAACGAGGAGCAGGAGGAGGAACAGCCAAAAGGCAACACAAGATTTGCCTCATCCCCGCCTGTTTTAATGGTAACGCTGGTACCCACAGTAGCAGCAGCGCCTCCACCTAAAACTGTACCTGCACCTGTTACTGTTACTCTTACTGCCCCCGCTCCTCCACGTCCGCCACCGCCACGCAGCTGCAGCAGCGCCAACTCCTCCTCCTCCGCGCTAAGCAACGATGCGGCACCACATCCACAACGTCGCAACGAACGCAGTTATCCCTGCACTGTGTGTCATCGTCCCTTCGGCACGCGACACAATCTCAAGCGTCACTACATGATCCACACGGGTGAGAAACCCTTCAGCTGCAGCAAATGCCGCAAACCCTTCCGCGAGGGCTCCACCTTGAAGAAGCACATGGTGACGCACAGGCGTGAACGTTGGTACAAGTGCCTGCGTTGTCCCGCCAAATTCCAGGATTATCTGCACTACACAGATCACAAGGCGACACACGCAGGCACAGATGCGGCACAGCCCGCCGTGACCATCAGACGCCTGCGACCACGTTCATCTGACAGCGAGGATGGCGATAGTTCTGTGGACGATTGGCTGGAGTGCTGCGAGTGTCAGTGTCGCTTCAGCCAGTTGGACGAGTATACGGCGCATCTAAAGCAACACGATCTGGAGCAATACGGCATGAGCGTTGATGATCTGGACGACGAAGAAGATCAAGATGTCGATGTGGCCTAATGCCGGGTCTGATTGGAAGGGAAGTTACCAGTTTTAAGGCTGTACATTCTATATATTGTCATTGTATTGTAATGGGAAACTATTGCAATCTTTATATTCCATTAAGTTGGTTAAACTAGGTTCTGTGCCTATCCAAAACGTTTCTCAAGTATTATAAATCTCTATTTATCGAAAAGACATCGACATATATGTAAAACAATAAATCCCTATTTGGTTGTAAAAAAATGAATTAATATTTCATTTCGTGGGTGTAAAGAGAATTACTTCCTCAAACTTTAAAGAGTTTATTTCAACTGATTTGTAAGAAACTTCACTGGTACATAGTTTTCTTATATATCTACTGCGGTAATCTGATTGGTAGTTAAAGGATTGTTTGCGATCCATACCAACGTGTGTAGGTGAGTAAAAAAAATATTATGGTCGGTCGTAACCGTAGATAAGAGATGACTGTATACGATGATTTGGTACATGACAGCACTGATAACACTGCTGTGTAGTGACGGATATGATGTCCAGGTCTCTTTGGATATATTCGATTCATATATGTACGAGGGTATGAGGGTGCCCCATTGATTACAAGTAAAATCAGAAAGTTGTAAATTTTATATCGACTTGAAAAATTTAAATTTTTATGAGCGACATGAAGTAATTTTAAATGATTTGCGGGGGCGGTGGGTACGGCACCCAAAATTTGAAATAAACTTTATTTGTATAAATTTGTATAAATAAATGGGGTCTCCCACGCTTTCTTTGCCTGTTACATACATTTGCAAAAAATTGGTATACCTTTTTTTGACCATTTTCAATGGTCGAAGCGTATAACCTGGATAAAGATTTGTATACAAACCATTTGGTTGTACATCGATTTTAAGAACAACTTTATTGAAATCATATCAAAATATAAGATATTTGAGCAATAAAAAAGACAGATTTCCATACAGTAAGATTTAGAGACTTTTTCAGGCTAAACGAAAAAGTAAAAGCACAGATCTGCCCGGAAAAAAGCTGACCTGATGTTAGCACTATTAATATGTAAATATAATTTCATTGATTGAAGAAATTAATTTATTTTAAAAATGATATTTAAAAACTGATGGCTGGGGGGCCTTCTGCAGGACTGATTACCCGGTGTAATAAAAATCGACCTTTTTAAAATCAACGTTTTTCTCGAATATTTATTATTAAATCAAAACAATGTGATGGCTATAGAAATATGTATTAAGTATAAATAGAATAGAATAAATTGGCAAACGTTGCGCAGATACACATTCTATGCGCTGTGATGTCATCTAGCCACCACTACTCTAGAATGGAAAGAAGTAGATTTCAATTCACCTTAACATTCGGTGTGAATACGTTCGTTTAAAAATGGTGGATAGCGGGCTTCTAATAGTTACTTGTTGTGCTCTTTTTGAGTTTCTCTTTTTACATAAATGTGTTCACCGTTTCGACGATATAATGGGGACTCAATATTATGGAGGCCAATTCGATTGTGCCATAAAGTATAATGATACCCCGAATCAAGTTGTGATCAGTGAATTTGGTGGAGTGTTTGCGTTTAAGAATGCCCAAGAGAAGGATCACTGTTCTCAAGAGCTCTCGAGTAGTGTTTACGACTCTTCCAATATAAATAATCTACTTGAAGTCTGTAAAATGGAATTGCGTTCACTTAAAATAAAGACAAATCAACATACGGATTTCTCAAATCTCAGTACCATTGAACGCTACGCGGGAAACATAACCGAACTCACTTGGGAAGTGAAAAATAAATACACCGTGTACAAATTATCTGGCATATTTAACCATATTAAAGTGCTGAAAATTGTAGTCGACACTTCGGGCTTTAACGACTTCCGTTTTGATTCCAATTCAACATTTTTGAGTGATATGGAGAAACTGCAAAAATTGAAATTACATTGTACACATCCGTGGGATGCGTTTGAGCTACCAATAGAATTGTTTCAAGGATTGACAAATTTATCGGAACTCACTATTGAACACTGCACAATCCAAAAGCTCTCGGCCGCGCATTTTCAAGATCTGACAAACTTGAGAGTTCTAAATATTATTCACACAGGATTAAATGGTTTTGATTTCCTCAGGTTTGTTGTACCTACCATATGTGTGCTTTAATTGTACATGGCTTACTTATTGTTCTTCATTTCAGATCTGAAACTCTGGCAAAACATGTTAGCATTGTCGACATTCTTTCTGCCTATAGCGTTGTCGACGATCAGTATACCACTTATATTCCCTCTTCCAATAAATATACACACTTCGAAAACTATACAAATCTGCAGAGATTAACTGCTACGACTGAAATCCCTCAGTTCAACAAAGGATATAGAAAGATTTTCGGCACGTTATGTAATTATACGGATTGTGAATTGTATTTTGATCAATATGGGACTGAATGTCCACAGGACTGTGTATGCATGTATAATAAACGCTCTAAAATGGGTTTAATTATTGACTGCCATAATCGCGCGGCAGTGATGGAACTAAAGGAACTTCCCAAACCGTATAGCGGAACCACATCTCTCTTGTTGACTTCGTTAAACCTTACCAAGTTGCCGAACAATAGCATTGGTGGATATTCTAGTGTACAGAGACTTAATGTGACGGACAACCAACTTGAGGATATCAATATTTCTCAGCTGCCAGAGAACATAACTGGTTTAGACATAAGAAATAACAACATCAAGGATTTAGGACCAGAAGTTATCGACTTTCTACAGGGACGGATTGGTAGAATGCTGATTTATATATCGGGAAACCCTTGGACCTGCGATTGCTATGGAGACTTTCTGAAATTTTTGCTACGTAATCAAAACCGGATCAGTGATATAGATCATGTTCAATGCGATGGCATGACACCCACCCAAAAAGAAGAAACATGTAGAATGCGTATAATTTACATGATAATCGCTGTGGCAATTCTTCTCATTGTAGTCGGCGCAATCGTCTACTGGTTCAGGAAGTCTAAGAGTAGAGAAAACTCATCTATAAGGTGCCACAGAGAAAATAAGCAAACTGAAATAAATTGAAACCGAAAAAAGAGCATTTGGTGGAAGTCTAAAGAGGAAAAACATCTTCGGCTACCAGTCGTTAGGGGTCGCCAAAAAAGCAAATGTTGGTTTTATATATGTAACATATTTAACAACAATAAAACAAGAAATAATGACTTCACTTGCTTGATTATTCCTAACATTTATCATGTATTTATTAAAATCTGTTGGAACTATGAATTCGGTCGTAGTTATGATTCACACGGGTGAGAGGCCCTTCAGCTGCAGCAAGTGCCGCAAAGAAGCACATGGTGACGCACAGGCGTGAACGTTGGTACAAGTGCCTGCGTTGTCCCGCCAAATTCGAGGATTATCTGCACTACACAGATCACAAAGCGACAGACGCAGGCACAGATGCGGCACAGCCCGCCGTGACCATCAGACGGCTGCGACCACGTTCATCTGACAGCGAGGATGGCGATAGTTCTGTGGAGGATTGGCTGGAGTGCTGCGAGTGTCAGTGTCGCTTCAGTCAGTTGGACGAGTATACGGCGCATCTAAAGCAACACGATCTGGAGCAATACGGCATGAGTGTTGATGATCTAGACGATGAGGAAGATCAAGATGTCGATGTGGCCTAGTGCCGGGTCTGATTGGAAGGGAAGTTACCAGTTTTAAGGCTGTACATTCTATATATTGTCATTGTATTGCAATGGGAAACTATTGCAATCTTTATATTCCATTAAGTTGGTTAAACTAGGTTCTGTGCCTATCCAAAACGTTTCTCAAATATTATCAATCTCTATTAATCGAAAAGACATAAATGTAACACCATAAAGTCGGTAAAACTCTGCATATCCGATCAAAATTGATATACAAGTATTATATCTATCCATTTATCCTATTATATGATCTTTTTAATTACTCGAATCCTTGAATTGAATTTTGGATGATAAAAGATGTATTTATTTAAGTTAATATTAGATTGTGCTTAAGTATTATGAAATATGAAAAAAATTTGTGTTGATCTTTTTAAGAATTTTAAGTACTTTTGTTTTTGCTAAATTTCAATAATAAAAAAAAAACAAGCGCTTGGCTCGCTTACATAAACATAAAGAAACTTGTCCACTTTCATAAATAAAATCATATAATTAAAACATAAACTAAACATAAATTGAAGCAAGCGTAAATGAAGTGACTAAGGTGAGCGCGCTTTTAGCACTTTGGAGAAACGATAATTCACTCAAGAGGAGGAAGATTCTTGGCCACTTCACTAGATGTCCAACAGAACTGGCTTCGTTTCCTTGGCACACTTGAAGACCGAACGCATCATTTTAAGGAAGCCTGTGTCCTTGGGCTTCTCTAGGCCTCGTTGTACACGATTCTTCATTACCGAAATAAATTCCTTGTTGCTCAGCTGATTATCATCTGCAATAGGGGGAAAGTAAGTTCAATTAGCAAATCTTTAGTCTTCTACACTACACTACTCTACTAACTGTTCTCATCGAAGATGGTAAATACCACGTCCACAACGTGATCCGATAGATTAACAACTGCCACTGTTTTGGCCACATGTTGCAAGGTCTGCTGATCGATTGAGGCACCCGCAATGTGATAGAAAGTCAGTGCTGTGTCCACATCGTTAATGTTGTTCAGAAAATGAAAGAAATCCAGATAATCCTGCTTGGAAATGCCCTTGCCATGATCACGGAAACGACGCTTGACACGCTTCAACTTCTTCTGTTTCTTCTTAGGCGGATAGCCCGCATAGGCAAGCAATAGTTCTGCAAAGTCCGCCTCGGTTATTTTTCCCTCCTCGTTGGGCTCCTTTCGCTCAAACTCCAGCGAGAGTATCTCACGTTGCAGCTGCTCCTGGAAGTCCAGGAACTTCTCAATCGTCAGTTTCTCATTCATGTTGGGACCAAAGAAGTATGTGATCAATGCCGAATTGACTCCCTGCAGAAAGGTAACAAGAAAGTTGCTTAACAAAGAGTTCGCTAAAGCAAAACTATAGTTAAATGTATGTGAATGCGTGCGGGATAACTAAATGTGGATGCAAAATAGGTGCAATTAGAGATAATGAGATTATGTGAGGCGTGTTAAGGCTGCAATAAACAGAAAGCTAAGCTGGTTTACTCTGGTTAATCACAAAAGTACCTTCAAGGACTGTTAGTAGTAGTCGAGAAATATCGAAAAAAGGAAGTGAAGAGTATTTTATATACACAGTTACGACACGCATGGTCAATAGGAATAAAGCCAAGAGACATATAGATATATATATAGATTATACAATACAAAAGATTGTTAAGTCGCTCGCGCTGCACCGTTTTGCTCTTCTTTTTACCTTAAAGGTGTTGCCAGTGTTGGCATGATCGCGATGCCGTGTGCCCATGCTCGTCTGCTGGCGCACCAGTGTGGCCACCATTTCGAACTCCTCACAATCAACATCACCATCACCATTCAAGTCGAACATGCGGAACGCAATCTCAAAGTGACGACGTGAAACTGCAAAAGATAACAGATATAATAGTTAGAATTTGTTATAATGAGAAGAATAACTTCAATAGGTATTCAAAAGGTACGTTATTCTGAAAAACAAGGCAATAGTACGACTGTCTAGTTTAAAACGGCTATTAATGCTGATCATATAAATATATTTTTTAGGGTCAGAGATGTCTCTCGCTGATTCTACCTAAGCCAGTAAATCCATAGCCAATTATACCCGCCACCCACAGGGTAGAAGGGTATAATTACTTTCTGCCAATCGAAAAAGTAAGTTACAGAAGGAGGCAGGCCTCACAAACTATATATACATTGTGAATCAGCATCAACAGCTGAGTCGATATGAAAACCTAAAAGTTTAAGACTTTAAGACGTACATATACCAAAGTTGCTGTCAATTATGTGTTATTATTGCACGCACAACAACTTTGTTTTAGACTTTGGTAAACATAATAATTATCAACCGTGAAATTTATATTTAAGAAATTCTAAATATGTATTGAAGTCCCCCTGAAAGTATGCAATGCAAAATATGCAAATATAGAAGTTATATATTGAAGAAATTGTTTGTTTATACTTCGTTACAAACCAAATTTAAACATTGTGGCATCCAACATTTAAAATAAAGTTGATCTGCGCATAGTATATAGGACCTTCATGTCAAATTTTGTGCTTTATGCTTTTATAATAGCTGAGAACTGTATGTTTATACTGGACAGACGGACAGACAGACATAGCTCAATCTACTAGAGATCCTGAGCGAGAATATATATACTTTTTGGGGTCTCCTTCTGCCTGTTACATACATTTGCACAAAGTAAATATACCCTTGTTTAACCATTTTCAATGATCAAAGGGTATAAATTAATATAAAAATCGGCTAACGTCTTTTCAATGACGTACACAATGTATTGTGGGTATACATCGACCGTGTTAGATTATTTTTCCCATTTCTAATGAATCATAACATAATACAATATGATGACTATAGAAATCCCAATCTCTTATGACCCATAAGGGTCGGAAACTCCGCATTAGATTTTAGGTTCAGTTCAAATAAAACTCTAAAATGTAAAGACGTAGATTTCATAAAACCCAGTACACATAACAATAAATCTTCAAAATTAATGGAATGACGAACACATATTCGTTATAAGAATAAGATTATACAAATGTTAATGGTACAAGTCCACGCTGACCAAATTCTCTTGAGGTGCTTTTTATCAGAACCCTTTTTTCAAGAATGTATACCCTCACATCGATCTAATTCGAAAATTGGTTAAATTTTACATGTAAAGTGATAATGTTAAACTTTGTCTAGAATTTGTTAAAAATGATCCTCTATCACGTTCTCGAAATGCGATATAACGGCAATATAACTATACATTTAAATACAAATCAATTTCAATGTGGCATATGGCAACGTATACCATGAAATCAACTAGATATCAGAGAATTTCAAGAATGCTGTAGAGAAGGCTCACTGTTCCCAAGAACTCTCGACTAGTCTTTAGGACTCTTCTAAAATATATATATTATTTGGAGTCCTTAAATTGGACTCAAAATAACTGCAATCCGAAATACTGATTTATCAAATCTCAGTTATTTTGAATAACTAAACTTGCGAATGGGATGCCATACAAAACAGTGAGCAAAGCAAAGACGAAAACGAAATCGGATGTCAAACATTTAGTGAAAGTATTAAGATCAGAAAAAGGACCTTTGTAACATTTCTAATAACAATAAAAGAAGAAAGAAAGGGTTCACTTTCCTCATAATTTCTATGAGAATTATTTAGAATAATTTGAAGTTTGTTATTTTGTCTTCAATAGCAACTTCGAATTCGTTATTCATTCAATTATTTTGTGTAAATTTTCATTTTTGAAATTAACTGTTTTATCTGATTGTTCCTATAACCACAATAGGTTTTTTGATTTAAATAAAATGGAAACAGCATATTCTGATTTACAGCGTATAGCAAAAAAGAAGCATGTGCGTCAAGTTTCATAAATGGACTAGTAGCAACACATAGACTTGGTTAGTTCTAATCCCCTGCCGATTCATAATATATGTACTTTTTAGTGTCAGAGATATCTCGTACAAATACCCTCTGCAAGGATATGATGACACAAAAGGTATCATTATGGTATATACTTACTGGAT
This sequence comes from Zaprionus ornatus, assembly GCA_018904035.1. Taxonomy (NCBI): domain Eukaryota; kingdom Metazoa; phylum Arthropoda; class Insecta; order Diptera; family Drosophilidae; genus Zaprionus; species Zaprionus ornatus. The sequence continues at coordinate 12,034,609 of JAEIFZ010000002.1, read as the reverse complement.
AGCACTGTCAATAGAAATATATAGTCGGAGAAGGTGATGAGTCCGTAGGAGCCTAGTTTATAGAAGATGCTGTTCTTCTCCAAATGCAAATTCAGCTGCTCGCCGACAGACTGAAAGAGAATATATTAATTGCATTACTTGAATCGTTCCGATGGGAATTGAATAAAGGTATTCTTACCTTTGGATCATAACGACGATATTGGTCCAATCCCAAACCTAGAAGTAGAAAAAACTTAATTGGGCATAGTCCAACTTATATATCGTCTGCGTTGTTAGTTTATAGATTGCCCTTTATTGGATTGAAGTTCGCTGAAATATACGCAGACACATACCATCTGGTTGTTTCATGCCTGGCGTCATGCTAGTCAAGAAATCAGTCGGTGTCATGTAGACCTCATGGCGATCATCGGCCACAGGCACCTGGATGGTGGCAAAGTATCGGAATACCTTGTCCGGAGTCGAGAATTGCCTGATGCGATTCTCGTATTCAATGATCTAAGCAAGGAAGCGTTCAGGAAGATTACAATTACTTTTTGATTTAGCATTAGAATGCTAGCGAAGTTACAGAGGGAGAGAGAGACAAAGAGAGAATTGATAAAATAAGAGAGAAGCCAAAGCAAACATAAAACTTCAAGGCAGATTGTGCGGCGGTGTTAGTATTGGGTTTTACAATCTACACAGTGAGGGAATTACCGTCTGGCTGCTTCATGCCCGGATAGATTGAACGTAAGAAGTCCTCGGGAGTCATGCATACAATTGTCTGTGTCGCATCCTGTAGACGCACCGTGGCGAAATAGCGAAAGATTTTGTCGGGTGTTGAGAATTGCCTGATGCGATTCTCGTACTCGATTATCTGATTTATTCACAGAGATGTTCATTGTTGTGTACATGTTTTGTGATGATTGTGATGACGTGTGTGTGTGTGTGTGTTTGCAACCGAAAACATTTGGGCGGGCAACATAAGGAGAGAAATTAAATACAAAAGAGAAACTTAAGTAAATCAAAGTAAGATATATATATTTACAATATGTTCATAGGAAGAAAACTACATATATCTGAAAAAACGTTAGTTTCAATTGTTTGACGAATACTGTTTTACCTTTCGCTCGCGGAAGCCAACTTTTTCTTTAATTTTTTTACCATCGTGCAGATGCAAGCGTGCCTCGTCCTCGTCATCGCTATCGCTGGCTTCGCTATCGGAGCTACCGGTGTCATCGCCATTCCTGCCCGCGGCATCGGACGGACGCTGACCCGCATCCGCGTCCACTTTGGGTATGAGCAAGCGTTTCACTCTAAAAATAGAAACACATTTTAATACACAATTTTATTGGTTTAACTCGTGCCTCTGCCTTTGCCACTACTTACTTGCTCCAGTCCAGCACGGAGATGAGGAAGAGCGAGAGCACAATGAAGTGAAAGTATTTGGTAATACGAGGAGTTGGCTCCGTCTGATGGCCAAAACGTTTGTGACCTCGAATTGTTTGTAATTGCGTCGAGGACGCAGCAGCACCACCTGCTGTTGTTGTTGCAAAAAGTGTTTTGTTGTTGTTGCTGCTGCTGGTGGAGGTGACACTTGCCAGGGAAACAAACGTGCGACAATTATGCAGAGTTTGCTCTGTAGGATGCCTTGTTAGCGCCGCCAGTGCCTGTCGCGTTAATAGAAAACGCAGCACAGACATTTTTCCAGTATTATTACTAAAAATTTATTGCGTTTATTTTTGCACTCCTATATTATTCTAATATTCGTTAGTTCGTGAGCTAGTTACTTGAAATGAACCACATCGGTTCATTTTGCATTACCAAAGTCGGGCGTTGCACAGCACTGCATTTACCAAGAGCTGACGGCGCAAACGGTATGTTGTTTAAGAAAATTGGGCCAAAGATAAACTTATTATTATTAAACTTACGCAGAATTTATTTACCTTATTTTTAAGTATCTTTTCAGTGAACTAATGTTAAAAACAGCTGTAGAACAATAATGAATTTATAAATTTTCATTTAGTTGTGACTTACAACCTTTTACCAGCGATCTGGCAGCACTGCAAACGCGCAAATGGCGCCAATTTCAAATGGAAAAATTTTCAACATTGTTTCAAGTCTTAAAATAACAAAATATTTTTTCTCAACAGGTATCCCGTGCTCTGCTGCCTTTACTTTATTTTTTTAATTGCGTGACTTCTGTGCTGGGTAGCACCACACACGATAAAACGCGTCCAAGCACGCACTTACACACGCATCATACCTTGGCATATCAATCACTCAATCAAGACATTACACGCTGCACTTGCAACAAACCCACGCACACCTAGTTGTTTCTCTCTCTCTTTCTTTCTCTCTGTCTCTGTCTCCCTCTCTGCATGGGCGTCTTATAAATTGAAATGCTGATTGCATGCAATGTCCAGGAACACGATATGCGGCGTCGGCGGCGACTCCGGTGAAATTTCGTTTTGATTAATGTAACACACGCCCCAATTGGCGCACGTTGATGTATTTATTGAGCGGCCTTTTATTTATTGCATTGCACAGCGCTAATAATAATGTTAACTCCGGCAGTTGTGTGTGCGGGTTGACAGGCGTTAGATTGGTCAGCGGAAACATTTTGCTGGTTGCCATCGCTAATGACTAGTATGCTGATACGCGATAACTTGTGTATGTCTGTGAGTGTGTGTCGAGCAAAAAGTGAATGAATGATGGCATGCAGTTAGTTTGTTTGGTGGCACGCAGGTCTCACATTAACCCATTTGAGCATTATTTATTCATTGATTGCTCAATGTGCAGTCGATGTTGGTGTGTGGCACACAACTGATGCGATAACGATGATATATATTTATAAATGTAAAATAATGCAGTAAAATGATAACACATCAACTTTATATTACTTACTTATTTATTTCATGCCAACTAAGACCAGTCAACTCAATGATATGATATAAAAATATAATATTGGATATATAAATATAATATTGGATATATATTGGATATATAATTTATAGCCATTTAATTTCGTTATGTTTATAGTAATTATCCGCAACTAGACATGCATGTGTGCTGCATTATATTAAATATAACGCAGCCACTGTGCTACGCATAAACTAACCCCGCAGCAATCGATTAACCTGCTGTGAGAAAACAGCGTGTATGGCTTATGCTCTGCATACACGGCTCAAGGCCGTTATTTGGCAGAGTTGCATGCAGGTGATTTCAAACACATACACATACACACACACACTTGCAAGTATGCGATCATTTGTGTTCTTAGTGTTGTTGTTGTCAATTTGGACAATCGGCACAATTAAATCTGCATTAGTTACACGCGGCTACGACGGCGCACACCTGGAGAACTCAATGAAAATTTCGGACACAACTAACTAAATCATTCACATGGCCATCGCATCACAGCAACAGCGACTTATTTAGCATTTGTGCAAATTAATTTCTCATTAGCAAATCGCTTCGTGTAATTGCAAATGCAAAACGCATCAACTCTGCGTAATGGCCATGCGAACCGGGGCAGCTCCACTAGCACTAGCTCCTCCATCGTCAGATGTGATGCTGCCTGGGTTTGTTGACTCGGAACAGGTTTTGGTGCTGCTGCTGCTGCCTCGGCGACAGCTTAAATTGTTGTTGGACATCGGACGCGCTTCGGTGCGCCAACGGAATCACCTTTATCAGCCTGCCTTGCCTGCCGCCCATAGGGTCCCGGCTTTGCGCTCGGGTAAATCAATGCAATTAATGTCACTTCCTCTGCATTTAATGTCTATGTTTCTGTAATCGAGCTTGGCGCCGTGGATGTGGCGTAGGCTCATTACCTGCCCAGCAGATCGGACCAATTTGAAGGCGTCTGAGACAGTGCTGGACATGATGTTCTGGAATGCCTGCTAATCGCTCAGTAGGGCATTCAATATGTCAATAGATTGTTCTATTCCATTGTTATTAAAGGAGATAATATCTTGACGTAAGCTCTCTGTGGTTATGTACATACTATATATCGACGTGAATTAGTCCAGAAAGATTTAAGAATTCATAAACTGATAATGGAACTTAAGCTAAGCAGGGCTACAATAGATCTGATAGGTCGCAGTACAGATTCCCTAACCTTATGCGTTTTGAAGTTTATGTTTGCATTGCAGAAGCTTCCCTTGTTATCTCTCTCGCATTTTGCAATCAGCTCGTGCAGCTCTTTCATCTCATGCACAATTGGAAATCGGTTTCTACATATAGACTTAGTTAACAGACTCGTGTCTGACTCTTCTTCACTTGCTGCTGCTCCATCTGCTCTAAATTTAGAGCCCCGTGGATTCTGTGTGCGCTTGTCGAATGTTTTTTTATGGCATTTTTTTTGGAAGATTCGATTGCAAAGTGCTGTTAACTTTTATGGCGCAACTGTTGTTGTTGTTGCTGTTGCTGCTGCTGTTGTAGCTGTGCTTCTGCTGGATTTGCTGGCTCATTTGCGTTTTAATTGGCCATTTATCGGATGGCCGCGGCGTCTGGCGAAATGAGTTTTTAGTGGATGCTCAACAGCTGTTCGCACCCCGGGTAGGGGGAATGGGTCGCGCGGGTCGAGTCGTTTAAGCGCGAGTTGAAGACCCGCTTCAAGTCGATGCCAAACAATGTAATTGGCAGGTGGCCCCTTTTACACAATTAGCTTAGCTGAGTCCTCTTTGTAGTCCTTGAACCCCGATGCAATAGGGCGTCCACGGGATGCCTTTGCCATTGCCTTTGCCTAGGCAAGCATTTGATTTCCGCCTTGCTAAGCAAATTCACTTTGGCTGCTGGCAGACCAGGAGCAGCAGCAGGAGAAGGAGCAGCACTAGCAAGAGGAGCAGGAGTAGGAGGAAGAAGTGGAAGTGCGACAGAAGCTGGAGCACACACAAATGGCACACATAATGCGTAGGGGCTTAAAGGACATTTTCGGTTCTGCAGCTCTGAAGCTTATCGAATGCATTGGCCCCAGCTTCAAGGCTGGATTGCGTCTCTCACTGCCAATGCCTTTTTGCCACAAAGCGTAAGAGGAAGAAGGAGGGAGTGGGAGCCAGCTCTGGCAACCTACACACAAATTCAAACAGCTTTTAATTAATCAAGAGGCAATCCACTTTGGCGTTTGAAAACTTCAGTCAATATGCCAATGCCAATTGCCAACAGGCCCCCCCCCCCCAACCACCTACACGCCCCGTAGAAAACCCTGTAAAACCACAATCCACATCCATCCCTTGCTCCCTCCATGCTTTCTCTCCTTTCCTGCTTACACACTTGCAGTTTTCTGCTTTCCCCTCATTGTTTCTTTGCACTTTTCTTGTTTCTTCATTCTTCTTTCTTCTTTGCGTGTGTGTCGAACTTGACGAAGTTGTTTTTCATGCTTTTTTTCTAGCAAATTCATTAGCAATTTGAGGGGCGATTCTGTGTTTATTGATTCCACTTCTTATGCCCTGAAAGTGCTAAGTATAATCTCTGGAACTTTCAACACACTTTCATAATTTCTATATAATTCCTCTAGACATTCAAATGCAACATGAGCTGCCACAAAAGTCGTAAAAAGATCGTAAACTTACACATAACACAATGTGGCACACGTTTTTCAAAATAAACACAATTTGTCCCACTGTTTTAATATGCATTACAGCTTTATTTTATTATTCAAGTCAATAAACATTTAAGAAATTAAATATTTGAACGCTCGTAAACAGTTTAATAGCGCGGCTAAATACATATTTTCTTTTATTTAACTGACTTTATCGCTAATAGGGTTTACTGTACACAACACATAACCTCACTTAAAAAATTGTTAAACACCCTGCAATTTGCTTAAGCGTTTGCAAAACTTTAAAAATTAATAAAAAACAAAAATGGCGCCTAAAAGTTTGCATGCTCCCACGACTTCCGGCTGAAAATTATGAAGAGAGGGTGAGAGAGAGAGGGTGTGAGAGAGAGAAAAGAGAAAACAAAAGAAAAACAATTTTTCGCCTTGTTTTAATTTTTATTTACATGACACAGGAACTGAGAATCACTAAAGAGTTTCAAAAGTCAACCATGCAGAATGAAGGAACAAAGGAAGGCACGAGACACAGAAGCAATGTTGCCGGCTCGGCGGCAACCCTGCAGAGCTTACAAGGAAAGGGCCGCACGCGGGTGGCATGTGTAAATATTTTGAGTTAATTAGTTCGAGTGACTGCAGACGAGGGGGGAGAGCGGGGTATGAGCGGAAGCTGCTTGAAATGTGCTTAAAAACGCGTAAAAAGTGCGAAGCTCATTTTGTAAAATAAACAAATTAATTTTATTACATTCAAGCGACATGCGAGCGAGAAAGAAGAAGAACAAGATGAAGAGCCTCCGGAGTGGCGCACAAATGCGTCAAACTTGACTTTGACTTACCCTAGGTCAGGGCTAGTGCTATGTGCCAGTGAAAGAGTTCGAGAGAAACTTGTGAGTCTCTTTCTCTATCTCTGGAAATGTTTAACTCTAGCTGGGCTTATTAAATTTGGTAAGTATGCTCATACTTTGAATATCTTTGTATATAAGAAAGTGTACTCTGATGACTGTCGATATCCCTAGTTGACTTTCTCACAAATTGCTTATGATGACATCTCTTTCTGCCAACAGTTTATTCGCATTCAAGGACGACAGACGAACGGGTTAAGCGGTATCTGCTAGTCTTGCACTAGGAATCGCTGCCTACTTACAGGTTTTCGCAAGAGCTTGTAACAGGATTTAAGCTCACACACCCACATCAGACGTACACGGACACCCACACACTCGCACACTCCTCTCAGTTTAATTTCCGGCTGAAAGTCCACATTGCGGCAGAGTATTCAGGAAAAACCTCATGAATTTAATTTGGTTCGATTTCAATCTGTAATTTCATTGCAAAGATTATGACTTTTAATGAAAACAATCTTTTATATTATATTAGTGACGTGTGCCACGGGGCCACGCCCCCCTCACACGCCCTGGACTGAAGAGAATACGCAACACAAAGGCGCATAAAGTCAAAAATAGAGAAATGCAATCATGTTGAAAATATTTGCATATGCTGCGCCCCGAACCGGAAACGGAAGTAAACAATGGCCGAGACCAGTTACCAATACCAGTGCCAAAGTGCTGCTGCCAGTGCAGACCAGACGAGACCAGGCCAGACCAGACCAGACAAAAGGCAAAAATTCGCCCGAAAGGCATTAAAAAACGTTCCAATAAACTGCACAAAAAAGGTTGGGACGACTTTGTGAGCGCTGATAAAAAATTGAAAATGGGTTCGTTGTGAGCTCGATTCAGATATTGCGCTATCGCAGGCAGATGGTAAAGTGGGGAAGTGCAGAGAGTGCTGCTATGCCATGTGCACTGCCTGTTCCCGTCTATTGTTATGGGGCATTTGTGGAAGAGTCGAGATAGAAATCTTTGTAACTCACTCACAAAGTGAGTAAAGTGCTTTAAAATTTGGAACCACTGTTGTAACTGTATTACAAACGATAAACAACCTAATGGCAGCCACAAGTGGGCCATATAACAAACATATGTAAACACAATCGTCAATCAATTAAGGTCCCCGTCTCAAGGGGTAAATTCCGAAATTGTTTTGCTGATGGATGCGATTTTAATTAAAGCGTCTTTGAAGCAATTCACGAAATTAATTAAACTCAATTACCAAATTAAATGCATTTCAAATTTGTATAGAATTTCCAAAATCAATACTAAATTGTTATTGTACAATAATTGTATATTTTATATATAGTATCTGTCGAGCTGTTTGTCAGTGAGATACAATATCTCACGTAGTTCGCAAAAAAAATTAACAACATTTATTAAGTAATTTGCATATCCAGATGCAATTTGCAACACTCGAGGTGTGTTTGTGCAACGTTTGCCCCAAGGGGGCTAACCAAAGCGACCCAAGAGAGAATGGTATAGAATTAATATACCATATCTTTTAGACTGTGAAACTGTGTTTGCTTAGCCTGCTACTGTGCCGCAGATGGGCCCGGCCAGATAAGCTGCTAATGGGAATGTTGCAATGCGAATTACAAACCTGATCGAGATACGACGTGGCAGATAAGCACAGATTGCCGTCTGACACCAAGAGACTTTTGAAAAGTATTTCATTTACATTGTGATACTATCAGGCCTTGTACAAATGTTTTTCAATTGCAACAAGTTAACGCAATGCGATACTTTTGCATATGCCACAGATAGTTTCATTTATATATGATTCTCTAAGTTCTATTTGTTGCGTGGCTAAAGTATTTCCAACTTCAGCAAGATATCCAAAGTGGTTCTTGAGCTATGTTCAGCTGTGTTGAGGACAAGCTCAACTGGCTAGTCGCCTGATGATGGATGCATCATGGCCAGACGCTGCTTGTCGGACCTTTATATACTCAACCAGCTGCTGCTGCTATTGCTACTGCTCCAGCTCCAGCTCCAGCTCCAGCTCCTTTGTTGTTGTTGCTGTTGTTGCGTCGCATCCATCAAAAAGCTAACAGGCGCTGAGAACAATGGGCACACAAAGGATGCGTCGGCGTCCCGGCCCTGGGCATAATGACAGGCACACACTGGCAAGCTGTGTGAGGTAAACATTGTCAAAAGCCAGTTGGCCCAGGCCTTTTGTTGTGATTTATATTGATGGAACGATAAGCTAAAGCTAAAGCTAAAGCTGTCTGGGATATTGAAGCACTTGTCCGTAATGAATTGCGGCCATACCTGCTGTTATGCTGCCCCCGATATTGATGTCTGCCAGCATGTGACATCAATTCACAAGATTTTTCACTGTTCCCCCGAGTCCTTTCAGGAGCTGCCAAGACAGTTTGTTCCGGTTCGTTGGCCAAGGACTTTCACATTGCTGATGTACAAATTTATGTGTTCAAAGTAGAGTCCAGCTGGGAATGCGAGCTGTCGCTAGCAGAGGCATCTTATCATGTGCAGATTGTGGTCAAGCCAGAGCAGACTATGCTCTCAGCAAGTTTCAGTTGATAGAAACGGAAGTAGATTTAAATTATGCACTGGAAAGGGTCTTCAGGAACCAGATGCTGAAACTTTGCGATAAGATGGTTATATATTCATAAAAATCTCCTACCTTCACCAGCTTATTTCAACTCTTAATCGATTATCTCGTCATAATCCTAACCTGCGCCTGGAGACAAAGTCGTCTGTCACTAATAGATCTGCTCTTAATCCATCTGGCTGCAGGCTGTGACGACTTTCGGTTTCGTTTTTAGAAAGTCAAAGGCAACATAAAAACGACCATTTTGCATGGCCTTTCGCTGGCGTTGGAGCAAATCAAATACAAGTTACGTCAATTTCTCCCCATCCCGAATATCGTTTTTGCTGGATCACATACATCATTTGCATGGCGGCATGCAAATGGTGCGGGCTTTTTATTTAATTGCCGGGACATTAAGAGAGTCCGAGTGAGCAAAGTATTTCAACGTGGAAAAATGGCAATTACCACAAGTGGCATTTCTTGTCCACAAGCCGATAACTTTATGGAACTGAAAGTGTTTTCTTATGTAAGTAACAGTTATTATCAGTCACGCAAATTTCACCAGTCCAGCTCAAAGAAGTCCTGAGATACGATAACAAGCAGTGATTCGGTTGATAGTTAAATGTTGTAATCTTTTGAGAGTCTTTCAGGCATTTATGATCTTTTCTGACGTGGTGGTCCATTCGATTTATTATTGCACTGAATTTTAGGTATATGGATATTCCTGATTGAATATATAACGAGTTTCATTTACTTATCTTCAAGAGATCTTGAGATAAGCAAGTTTTAGTCTACGTGTTTAACGAGTTTCGATTGCGAACCTTGGAAAACTTTGTGTAAGGCTTAAGCATGTGTAACTCTTCAAATATCATTCGAAGTCGTATTAAATTTCCTCCAAGTTACCTTCTTTTTCCCATCGTAAATACAATAGATTGATTGATGTTTTCAGTGATAATTTGACAACTTTATTGCCTTATAGGGCATGCGTCCAATGCGTCTTTTTCGAGGGTCATTCATGCATAAACGTCAATTACCAATTAAATTATTTTTCTGCTCTATTTCCGCATATGCAAATGACCCCAATAAGATGACGTCCCACGTCGAACCCTAGTGAAGTTATTGAAATACGCTTTCTGAGCATGAAGAATGCTCTAAATATTCAAATTAGACCAATTTGTCAGCTCGTGAGTCGTGTAAATTGACCTTCATCTTTTTGGCTCGCGACTGACTCACTGTCAGCTCTGGGCCCTATAAAGTCTTTGACACCTACTCCTTCCCCCCCCTCCACTCTGATCGAACCCTACTTCGATTGATGCAGTCGAAACCAGTTTCGATTCGATGCGATGACATTGAAATTACTGTTCCACGGCCCCAGAGTCGCACAACAAGATGCACAACAAGTTTTTTGTCTGAGGTCTGCCGATCATCATGTTAATTTGGGTAGCCAGTGTCGCGGATGCCCTGTAATTTGTATGCTTTATCAGTGTATCAAGATATGTATGCGGGCCTCACGCATGTTTATGCATGTCATTAAGGGGCTTCTTTTTCTTTTTTTTTTTTTTTCGGTGGCTCTTTTGTTTTAAGTTTTGTTTCTTTAAATTGCTTTTGGCAGCTGTTGTCAAAATATTGTCGCAACAAGAGATTTTTACGTGCGCCGTGGGAATCTTGGGAAATATAAATGAAAAGGGAAGAACTTTTTGGGTGAGTTATTATTATAGGTCTTCATCTAAAGTGCGGCATAAGAAAGTTGACTGGAATCTCTGAGTAAATATAGCTACTTCTTTAAGAAAAGTAAAGAAGCTTGCCCAGAAAGTTTTTTCAATTAAAGATCAGAATTGAATGAGTTTTGATTTTACCGGTTTGTTGTATGCCTATTTCTCATTTGGTTACTCTCTCAACTACAATTGACCTATTTGAAAAGCACTTTCCAGTCTCTTTCTGCCACTTTGTTAGATATGTACATTTGCAGCTTCCAATCTATTTTTGGGGTAACTTCAAACAGTTTTATCAGCTCTACGCTTATCACATGCACTCGCGAATTTCTTTAATTGCCGCTAATTTTGTTAGCTATTCGCCGGAGTGGTCCGTAACTCTCTGAACTGGCCAAATCACAGACAGACTGTGGACCAACAATTGGCAATTGCAATCTTCATTGGGTTTATCTGTTGCATTTGGTTAATGCCGCCTTTCATATTGGCCGCGACCAGGAGCTATTTGTTTGTTCATTTAATGGTACTGATTTTAGCAGTTGTTGTTGCTTGTTCTGTTTATTGTTTGGCTTTTTTTTTTTGCTGCATTAACCGCAGGCCATTTTCAGTTCAGCTGAGGCCAAAACCTCATCGCATTTCGGTCATTTCCGCTTTTGTTATTTGATTTCGCGCAAATTCATTTTTAATTGCCGCCGCAAATTTTGCATAAATAATTTAGCAGATTGTCGTGTGAGTGTTATGTAATGCGGCGGCGGCAATCGAAATTTGTCAGTCTAGTGGCAGCCACTTGACACCCGCCAGTTGTGCCCAGTTGCCAATTGCCACAACTGCCGCAAATGCCACTCGTCGTCGTCGTCGTCGTCGTCATCGTCGTTCATCGCTTCATCAGCTGCCTGAAGCATGCAATTGTGAATGATGTCATCGTCAGTCAGTTTAGTTTGTTTTCGAGTACCCTGTTGAGAGAGTGACGAACTAGAGCGGGTAGTCTAGTTTTTATGTCTTTTTGATTCTAGAAAAAAAGAGCGAGAAGGAAAGAAAGATAGAAGAGAAGAGAGATTGCTTTAGTAGATCGTTTTTGCGCATCAGTTTGATCAAGAATATATAGTTATATAGTTATAAATGATTTTGATTTTGAAAAGAAACAGAGAAGAGTAAGGAAGAAAAACTAAAGGGAGAGTGATATGATTAAATTAAATTCAACTGGTCTTATTGATCAAGAATATATATATTATATATTAAGTTGTTTTTATATATTTAATTTTGAATCTAAAAAGAAAGTGAGAAGAACATAATAAGTGCACAGGGAAAGGTGCCACAACGGGAATAATCTTTAGCTTAAGTATCATATTATATCGAATCACCCTCATCATGTTGAACAAGAATATATAAGGCCATAATGAAATATAACTTTGACTGAAAAATGAAAGAGATCAGAGTGAATAAAGAGTGCATAAAGAGTGTACAAGGTAAAGTATCAATATATGATGCACCTCAGCTCATCAGACTGATCATGAATATATAACTTTATATATCCTTCTATCAAATAGGGTATTCCGTTGTCTATCCCCTTATAGATCATGGCATTTGCACTTGTGGACAGCTGCTCTTGCAGCATTTATTTGTCTTGCCGTCTCGCCTCTGTCCCTCTTTCTGTCTGTCCGTCTGTCTTTCGATTTTGTGGCAGCTTTTTGCTATTTACTTTGCATATTTGCCACATACTCGTAGCCCACTTAAGCATCAGCTGCTGCACCAGAGAGCTGAAGTAGCCCAGGTTAAGCCCTCGCTGGCAAAAACCGAGCACGTTCCGGCCCCTCTAAAACTGTTCCTCCTTCTCCCAAAAGCGACCCCAAAATGTTTGCTTTGGCTACTTCTGGATTGCCTTTTGCTACTGTTGCAGTCTTTGGCATTTGCATTTGGCTTTAGTTTTTATTTCTATTCCGTTTTTGACTGCAGGAGCACAGTGGGTCATTCGTTATAACTGTCGAAGTGGAGGCCAAAGTGTTGCTTACCTCGTAAACTCATTGAACTTTTGTGAGAGATGAAAAATTCAAGGCATGTTTTACATTGATGGGTTTATCTACGGTATGTCAAGAACAAAGTGCGGTACAGATTTTATAAATTTGCTAAATTGCAGTCCAATATTTTTGGCTTAAAAGTGAATTAGACTTTATATAAATAAATGAATTCAATATCGACTAACTTTCATCTGGATGTAGTTCTGCAATGAATTGCAAATATGTCACAATCATATTTACGCTAGATTAACTGCCTTTTGTATTCCCTACATTCTGGCAGATAGAAAATCCACAATACGTGTATATCTCCACTCAATCACAAATACCGATTGAATGTCTACGATATTGTCATGGGGCATTGCACTAAGCGCCAGCATAATCCAACATATTACATATTAAATACAAATATTGACATTTCAAATGACCGAACCCGATTCCAGAGATGAAATACTCTGAAATTCGAACACAATGAAATTTTAATTTGCATTGAAATGAATTTAACCAGGAATACGTATAAAGAGTGCAATAAAATTTAATATTATAAAATTGCATTTTTCACAATAGAATTTGCAAGTGACATTTGGAAGGTAAATAAAAAAGAAGAAGGAATGGAAATGGGAAATAAAATGTCAAATGCCGTTTGAAACTGAAAAGGGGAAACTGACAAATAAAATTGAAAGCAAACATTAAATAAAAATCCTGCCAAATGAACAGGCAGACAGGCAGATAGAGAAGAGAGGGAGAGAGAGAGAGAGAGAGATAGAGAGAGGGGGGCAGATAAAATCAGCTTGCTTAAAATGCGTAAATAAAACTAGCAGAAAAACAACTACAACAACAAATCGAAGCTGACAAGGAAATCCGTGCCCAACCCCAAGCCAAAAACCATTGGCAGACGCTGTCAAATCTGGCAATGGAATTGAAAGGGGGTGTTCGACGAAGGGAGTGAAGGGAGGAGGGGGAGGGGGGTGCTGTGGTGTTGTAGTTGAAACCTCGGGGCGTCTGTAACAAGTTCCACAGCTAAATAAATTGTTTTCGTTAAAGAATTTCTTTTGGTGTTGTGCGCTGCCACTTGACTTGTAAATGGGCAAATGGCTGCGCGCACAGACAGCAAAGAGCAGCAGGCAACAACAATAATAGGAAGCCAGGGGTAGAGGGGCAAGGGAATGGGTGGGGGGGGAACTCCCATTGTTGACCCAGTTATGAGCCACAAAACAGTCAACAAACAAATAAAACGCTGCGGAATGCTCGCTAATGACAGCTGCCTCAGCTGATGTGAGACGAAGAGTGCAAGAGAGAGAAAGAGAGAGTGCATGAGAGACAGAGAGAGAGAGAGAGCGCGCTAAAAAGTATGCTACGGCGAATGCTCATGCTCAAGCTCATGCTCATGCTCAAGCTGATGCTGATGCTGATGCTGCTGACATAAGGGCGCGCATAAGAATTAAAGATATATGAACCCGAAATGCTGACCGCGTAAGCCGACATCCATAAACCAAGCGAGCCAGCGTGACGCCACCAAGAGACGAGAAACTTTTGCCAGCCCCAAACAGGCAAAAGTTCGCCCTGTCCGGAAATATATCCCGTATTTTGGCAAAAAGCTTTTAGGAGACGAACTTGCGCGATAAGAGCGTACTTGGGCATTCAACTACATAAATATGACTTTCTTGGGTTCACTGAAATAAATTTCTGCGGAAGTGGAAACCATTAAACAACAGGATCAAGCTAAGTGAGTGGGATAAAACAAAGCCAACTGTGTCAGGCGAATATGAAAGAATGTTGGGGAAAAAAACAATAATGAAATCTGGATATTTATCATAGGTATACAAATGAATAACAGAATAAATATCAGAATAACAAAAATTAAATATCTGAATAAATGTATTATAAGTATCAATAATAAATGACAGCGCTGGGCAGAGATTGAAAGGATTTACTGGAGTTAGCTGAATATATGTATATTTCATTATTTCATTTTCATACTGTTCTCTTTCCCTAAATCTTGATATTTATCATAGGTATATAAATGAAAATTAAATACCAAAATAAATGTATAATAAGTATTAATAAAAAATGAAGACGCTGGGCAGAGATTGAAGGGATTTACTGGAGTTTCTTAGCTGATTGATTATCTTATTTTATTCTTTTTTTCATTTTCTTACAAGTGACATCTTCATATTTATCATAGGTAAATATCTGAATAAATGTATAATAAGTATCAATAATAAATGAAGGCGCTGGACAGAGATTAAAGGGATTGACTGTAGTTATGCTTAGCTTAAGAGCAGTTAGAAGTCTTTTCCATTTCCTACTTTTATTGTATTTCATTTTCATCATTTTTTATACTGTTCTCTTTCTTTAAATCTTGATATTTATCATAGATATAAATAAATATCAGAATAAATGCATAATATCAATAACAAATGAGAACGCTGGACAAAGATTGAAGGGATTTGCTTGAGTTATGCACAGCGGAAAAGAAGCTAGAAATCTTTTTCTTTTCTTTTATTTCCGTTTTCCTTTTCCTTCGCGTTAATTCAGCAAGTGAAAGTAAAAGTTTTCCACCAACAATTTCCAATTCGTGAAGATTGTTTTTCCCTGCATTAATTAGTATACAGTCAATTGATTTTATCCCCTTGTTCTTCACGCCAGCTAATCCTTCCGTAACGTAACTTCCGTCTAAAGTTTTCGTTGAAATAATTTTGGCCACTTAACACCCCTTACAGCAAAGCAGCGAAACTGTTTCTCAAGACCAACAACAAGAAGAAGAACAACTTCTCAAATATTTGAGCCATCATCAGCAAACAAATTAATAAAATTCTCTACTAAGCTTCAATACTTTTGAGGCAGTTCGTCCTTATCCTGGTCGTGGGAGTGCGTCCTTTGTCTGTTTGTCTATTTGTCTAGTAATTAAAAAGTCTAAAACCAGCAAATTAAACGCACCAACTGTTGAGAAAGTTTTCGCTGCTTTTTTTAGCTTTTTTTTTACGGGAATTTTTCCTTTTTTTTTTTTTGTTCGTTCTGCTTGCGCAAACTTTTTGCACAAACAACAACAGGCGACGCGTCGCCGCACTTAATTAAATTAGAAAGCGCTCTCTATGGGGGCAGGGAGCCATCCAATACTCTGCAAAAAGTCACACAAGTTGAGTAGATAATGGAATGAGAGCGGATTATCGCGACCTTTGTGCACCCTATGGTAACTGAGTGGGGAAATACTTATAATTTATTTACATATATATAAAGATTAAATTTAGATTATTTACGTAATTTTTCTCGGAAAAATATGAAGTTTATTATTGTCTAGACTCTTTAGATAGAAAATTATATTATATGATGTGAAATGAAATGAAAATTGATGAGATATGATGTGGTATAATGTGATATGTTCTGATGTGAAATGATGTGATATAATTTGACACGATATTTTATAATTTGATATGATATGATATGATATAATAAATAATATAAGCATATAATTCAAAAGAGGAATATACAAGCATTACTAACACACAATAGTTAAAACTGAACTCTTTCTTAACCTTCAAATTGTATTAAAAATAGAAGACTATATCTTAGAAAAATTTGAAAATATCATACCAAATTTCTAACATATTGTAGAGCCAACTTAATTAACAATACCTTACACTTTATATAAAGAACCAATATGATCTCTTCATAAACCATTATGTGATTTTTAAAATGAGTATAAATTATAATTAGAAACTTAGTCAAGCTAAATCGAAAAAGAGGAAAACATTCATATAAAATCGAAATACGATACGCTGCAACAACCTTCAGCTACTCACATATTATACTAACCCATCGTAAGGGTATTGAAAGAGCGGCGCCTCTGTCTGCCTTTGTCGGAAATCAGCAAAACTAATGCGGCAACTTTTGTGCATGGTGCGGAGGGCGGTAGGCGTGACAGCTGCTTGGCGGTCGTCTAACTTGTGGGGCGTAAGCAAGAGGGGCAGGCAAAGAGTAAGGTTGGAATCAGGGACAGGGACACTTGTCGTGTGTTCACAGTGTTCACTGTGGCGTAAAATGGCCAACGATTTTGTCTACCAAACGGCAGCACGTTTGGCCTACTCCGAAGGCGTTTCTGGCGGGGAATGGGCGTGTCAGGGAAAGTTTATCAACTTAATTAGAGGCTTGATTACGTTAGATGGCGCGCTCATCTCTATCAACCCCTCCGTGCCTGCTCCGCCCTGAATGACGGACATTAAAATTAAACGCTGCCAGCGCGCAGATTGCGGCCGAAAGCTGAGAAAGCCGAGTGACACGACACAGCACGACACGACACGACACGATACGGTCGGCTCGGTGACACTTTAAAGCCGCCACAGCCAGTCGCGTCTTATCGCCTGCACGTCGCACGGTCAACCTGCCTCCCTAACCACCCCTCACCCCCCCACTCGTGTCTCAT